>OX424440.1:17261045-19893116 GCA_949152465.1 Cantharis flavilabris | reverse complement strand
TGTTCGAATACCAACTTCAATTGCCATATTTCCCTATGGTATATAGGTTTTTATATAAGGCCGTACGCATTAACGTGATTTGCAATACTAACTCCGGGTTTCGTATGATATGGTACGAATTAACCGCAATATGAGAGGGTTGACTGTACAATAATTAAAATTACTCATTCACTTGCATAATTTTTACACTTTAGCTAACAAGACAGAATTTTACTATTTTATAAATACTTCCTGGAGGACGGTTACGGTCTGACGCTTAAGTGCGTTGGCTACTAAGCAGGGAATCCTGGTTCGAGCCCGAGTACAGCAAGAACTTTATTCTGACCGTCCTCTCTCGGCCGGCAATGGCAAACCACCGAGGTAATCTGCCTTGAAAACCACTTCATAAAATGAAATGGTTAGCCAAAACCCACTCTGGGTTGGTAGTCCAGTAACCACGTCCAAAAAAGGGGGTCTAGTTGACAAATTTCTGTTGCCAAGGATTGAAAACTGATTCCTATGTAATTTTGGTCGTAGAATCCGAATTTGAGGTTTGCGAGCAAAATTTCCTTGTGCCAAAGCCGCGTTTCACGCAAAATCACGTTTTTTTTGCAAAAAAAACTTAAAATTGATAATATTAATTTTTCGAAAAAATGTCATGTATCAAAAAAAAAGTTGATAAAATTTCCTAAAAAATGACTTTTTAGTTCATTTCCTAGGACGAAAATTAACGTCGCAGGTGCCATTCGCGTTTTTGCTGGTTTTTCAAAAAATTCAAATTTCATAATTTCTCGAGTGAAATAAAGGTTTCCGTGCCAACGGCAACGAGGGTAAAAATATAGCCTCTGGTCGGCATGGAATTTGAATTTTTCAAATTTATTCAAAAAATTTCAAAAAAAGTTGAATTTTTCGAAAAACCGGCAAAAACGTGAATGGCGCCTACGGCTTTAATTTTCGTCCTAGGAAGTTAGCCATAAAGTCATTTTGTAGGAAATTTTATCTACTTTTTGATTCATTTAATTCATTTTTTCGAGAAATCAATAGGGTGCCCAGAATTTGAATTCTTATCAAAAATACACGAAATCTAGTGTTTTTGCAAAAAAATCAAAATTCTGGGTACCCTATTGATTTTTCGAAAAAATGAATTAAATGAATCAAAAAGTAGATAAAATTTGCTATAAAATGACTTTTTGGTTCACTTCCTAGTACGAAAATTAACGCCGCAGGTGCCATTCGCGTTTTTGCCGGTTTTTCGAAAAATTCAACTTTTTTTTTTGAAATTCAAATTCCATGCCGACCAGAGGCTATATTTTTACCAGTTGCCGTTGGCACGGAAGCCTTGATTTCACTCGAGAAATTCTGGAATTTGAATTTTTTGAAAAACCAGCAAGATTGCACCTGCGGCGTTAATTGTCGTCCTAGGAAATGACCCAAAAAATCTTTTTTTTTGGAAATTTTATCAACTTTTATTTTGATACATGACATTTTTTCGAAAAATCAATAGATTGCCCAAAATTTTAAGTGTTTTTGCAAAAAAAAACGTGATTTGGCAACGTTTTTTCAATATGGCGGCTTTGGCACAAGGAAATTTTGTTCGCCAACCTCAAATTAGGATTCTACGACCAAAATTACATAGGAATCAGTTTTCAATCCTTTGCCACAGAAATTTGTCAGGTAAAACTCCCTGGTTACTGGACTATGTAGTGCTACTGTATGTATGTATAAATACTTCTTGATCTAGTGAAAAATTGTGACATATAATATAATTTGATTACCAATCTTGCACTAACATTACGTTTACTGGTTAGAATAATTTAAATTTTAAATGCTTAATTTGATATTAAACACAGAGTAAACTCACCCTACTCATACCAGGCGTCTTCTTCGAAGAATTTTATTACCAAAGGTGTATTACCTATAAAAATTATAGGTTTTCATTCTTTTGAAGAAACCCTTCATGGGATGGGGTATGCCGATTTTGAGTTATGACATTATGCTGAAATGTTCCCTTTGCGAAAGTCATTAATGTGGTTTCAGCATAGGTCATCAGCCTAGTCTCATGGTCTCCAAGATCATCCGATAGTAATTTTCAAATACAGTAGAATCCGCTTAATGTGATCATGGATAATATTATCAGTCGGTTATTGTGATCATTTTGACTGGGAACCGGCCGCTTTAATTAGTTTACATACAAAAACCACCGGATAATGTGATCAAAAAGCCGCTTATTATTATCACTTTCAAGGAATTTCCTACACAATAATCCCTTTTTTTCTAAGTATCTTTTTCTGATTTGTCATTGAAATTTTATTACACAAATTACAAAACACGTCACTCGTTTTAATTTCTATACAAAAACTAATGAAGTTTCCCGTTTCATGGCCTGTTTCTATTATTATTTTGCTAAATGTGCACTTTGCTTTATGAATTTTAATTTAAGATTAGTTTATTATTGCTAAATTTATCTAATTCTTCTAAAATTCATTTTTTTCCTAATGTTTGCTTATTGTTATCATTCGGTTAATGTTATCAAAATGTTTTTGGCCCAAAGTAATCACATTAAGCGGATTCTACTGTATAATACAAAAATAATTTATCGTTTTATTAGGAGTAGAAGTAGGACTTTATTCAAATTTCTTTTCTTCAAATATCAAAAATAATTGTTATATTATTTATTACCGCTGATGGGCGACACTAAAAATTAAATGGTGGAATAAAATAAGTTTTACGAAAAAGTCAATCTTCAAGTTGACAATGGTATTATTGAATGACACACTCTCACGTTTATTGATGTTTGTAGAAAATATAAATATTTATCTATATTATTTTTTGACGTTCTAGAAACTATTAAAACTTCAAACATAATAATTTATTATTATCTGTGAAGAACAATATTATTTTGAAAATAATATTAATGTTGATTTGACAAAATAGAGTGCCGTGACAAGTAGTCACAACAGTGGCGTAACTACAATTTGAGAGGCCCCCCTGATTATCAGCAAGCCTACGTTTTTAAACCAAATAATCTTATACATAGTTTTTACGATAGAATTTTCCCACGCGTTGAAATTTATGATTATTTCTAGCACCTCATAAAAATTTGGTCTTTGTTTTAGGAACATCCTGTATGATATGTATAGTTGACGGATTTTATTTATTTTTACTGTCAAATAGAAAACTCCCGTCACATGAATCATTCTTTATTTATAATGGTTTTGGCTCTTTGCCATAAAGCTTTACAATTAATTGCTCATTTATTTTTAATTTAAGTCGTTCTGCCTCAAATCTTCTTATTGATTTCGATTTGGATCGCTTTATCTCATTTATCTTTTCTGCACAATGTTTGTTTGCATTTCCTTTGTTAATAATTTTTTTCATTCTTTTTTTTTATGATTCAATATCATACGATTTTATTTTATGATTCAATATCATACGATTAAATTATATTTTTTTTATTTTGTTGAATTGAAATTACTTGTTACCTATAACAATTCGGATAATGTCTTTTAGCGGGTTTATTTTGATTTCAAACATTATTATTTTGTTTTTGTGCGTTAATTCATTGACCTGTTTCGGTGTTGTTATGCTAATTAGAATAATAATTTTTTTGGACAATTACTTAAATCAACTGAACACTAAAGGATTAACTTGACAACTTGACAAGTTTTTATGTAAATAAGGTGGCAAACATGTTCATTATGCTATTGTTTTACAAGCTTTGATTTAAGTTGACATGATTAACTGTTGTTTTTGTGCATTTCTTGGTATGAAAAATTGATACTATATTAATTTTACGCTGCGACTTAATTCTTTCGGCAGTTTTCAGTCTTGTGCTGCTACCGAAGAAAGAAGAATTCTATATTGTTTATAAAGTTTTAAGACATTTTCACTTTTATAAATTACATCTTCCAATACAAATATTTTTTTTTTTTTTAATTTTGGTTTTGTTTCCAAACAGTTCAATACACAACATCTAGTAATATCAATAATATTATAATGTAAATTGGAAAATAATGTCAATTGTAGTTAATATTGATGGGATTAAAAAGCATACACGCAAAGCAGCAGGTAAAATCCCCAATTAAATATTAAACGAAATATAAAGAGAATTGGTAGACATTTTTTTAAAAAGAAAAATCGAACGGAAAAATTTTATACAGCGAGTATACAAAGTATTCGTCACCTCCTATGTTATCCATGTAAATTGCACATTTTGAAATCGTTTTTTGACATATAAAAATCGCTTTTACAGTAAAACTTTTTAGACATTTTTTGTTAAAAATTTCATTATCTTCAATTGTGTACTTAAACATTTATCTGTTTTGTCTCTTAAACAAGACTCTGAAAAATACCAAAAATATTATCATCTGTAGCGCAGAAACGGCCTGACAAATTAGAAAAATGTATATAAACAAAAATGTAGGGAATAAAATTTGCAACAAAAACTACTTATACATTTTTCTATTTCGTTGCACCGATTTTGAGATACAGGAGCCACTATTTTTTGTATTTTACAAAGTCTTGTTTAAGTCGCTGTCAATCAAAAACGGGGCTACAAACCCTCACACAAAAATGGAATTTTTAACAAAAAATGTCTAAAAAGTTTTGTTGTAAAAGCAATTTTTATGTCAAAAAAAAAATTATAGGAGGTGACGAATACTTTGTACACTCACCTTATAAATGTAAAAATTTGCAGAGCAACCAATCGAATATTTGTAATTCGTTTGACGTCATAATGTAATGATAACATGGTTTAGAATTTAAATAATTATCTAGCGAGAGATCACAATGTAAATACCCGATCTCATCAGATCAACACTGAAGTTACGCAACGCAAATTAGCTCTCTGAGTTGGGGGTTGGTGAAAATTTGGCTATTTTTCACAAGATTCCACAAAGACTGACTTATTTTGTTTTTCATTAAATAGTATATTGTTTCATTAGGGGTTTTTTTGACAAGAAAGTTTTATATTATTATAGATATGGGAGGCGGTGCGAAGTGTTGAAGACTTGTTAAGTTAATAATTCTTCGATATTTTCATCACTAAAATATTGGGCAAAAATAAAGGTTTGATAGACAAATTAAATTTGAATCCAAAGTTATAAAATATTTTGAAAATTAAATTTTACTTAAAATATTAACCAAAAATTCATCTAAAACCGATGATAAGAGGTGTAATAGTGTTTTTCCCAATTTGCCCACATGCATTATTAGTATTGATTTTCATGTGACGTTAGTGTATTTGGTATTTTTTTATATAGTATATTAAACAGATTAACTAAACTAATTTATTTATTCCCGATAATACGTTGTTTTAATGCTGTTATCGCTGAACTTTGTTTACAACAGAATGAATTGCATTATATTTAAAATTGAATATGATAATTTAGCTGAGGCGTATCGGATTAGGTGGAAAAACTAAATATTAAAATTTCAACTGCGCAATATTGGCTGATTAAGGGTAGGGTTTGCATAGTGTTACGCCTGATTTAACTTGAAATTTGGTGTGAACATATAAATAGTCTTGTAATGCTATAAATTGGTGACTCCGATTGAAAACCAATAGCACAAATAACTCACTCCAGATAGCTTACCCAACATATTTTTTCGTTTTTTTGATATTTAAAAAATTATGACTGCAGAATAGAACGATGACGTTTTTACGATGTTCTCAATGTTATCATTTTAACAGGATTATTGATAGATAGTATTTAGGTGACCGAACAAACGATTATCTATTTCATTTGAAAAACTTACTATGCTGTACGTTAATAATAAGAAATTGATGCACAAATTTACCGTTGAATTTCAAAACGATACTTCCAGAGGTTAATTATACGGCTGCGAAAAATTAATTTAATGGCTGGATTTTTAGTTTTTATTTTTTTTTTTTTGATTTTTCATTAGTCATTTAAGAAAGTTAATATTTCTGAAGTTATCTGAAACTTCATCTGATATTTTGTTAAGTTGTTTTTTAAATTACAATATTATTTATAAAAAATAGAAGGGGGGATAATTTTACCATTACTTTTGCTTTTGGATGCTATCAAATATATTAGTACCGATTAATTTTTTTGACAGAACAATAAAATTCTTTTGCAGATTTATTGTATACATTGCGATAATTCCTAAACTACAATCTTTTTAATTTAGCCAATAAACTAAAGTAATCTGGACAAATAAAAAATTTTTATCAATTGTTTTATTGTTTGCTTAATTATTTAAAAAGTACCAAAAATTTACTAATTTAAGCTTTAGTTGTGTACTTTTGTATATTTAAACAAGCGAAGCAAATAAAAAAAAAATAATAATTTTGAGTTCGGATTCGGAAAAACAGTTAAGAAATTATTTTTGTTTGGATCATCGTTTCCTCGACGACTTCGAGCTTGCTTTTAATAAGCCTTTGAAGGCCAAAAACAGCTTTTGGTCAGCTGGGACCTATATACAAATGTATGTTTTAAGAAAAATGATTAAAACTAAACCTGAAGATCAAAATTCTATGGATAATCTCTCGATGTCGTATACGTTTTCTTCTTTTTGTACTCCGTCAGATCTTTCTTTAATTTTCTGAATTTTTTGCCGAACAATAATCTTTTTTATATTTTTTTGTTTTAATTCAAAAACATCTCTGATTGGTGGTGCCGAATAGAATATTAATGAACATTAAAAAAATGGCCCTTTTATAAGGAATTTATGTTGATAGCCATATTATATTGATGTTAAAAGTGATTTACTCGAGTCAGTTTTTGAAGACTTGAACCACCTTCAATTCCAACGGTTTAAGATCCAGTTGAAATTCTTTTTCACGCAAGTGATATTTAAATGATGCTTGACAACATTAAAGACTAATGGTTCTGTCATGTTTTCAGTTTTATTTCTTCTTCTAACTGATCAACAACTATCGATTGTTTTCATAAATACTTTGTGAGCTACATCGCATTTATCAATCAAATCTTCCAACTTGGATATTACCTAATATCTTTAATTAAAAAAAGGATAGTCGTGAGAATCGGTAGGCAATTGAGTGTTCATTATCACAATTGAACAGATTTATTATGATCTGTAATAATATTTTTTTAATATTTTATACATAACATTATAGACATAATTATAATCTCAATGACGTTTCGTGTATTTACAAGATCCAAATCGAATAAAACAAATTAAAATTTAAGTAATAAAAACATATTAAATTATAAATAACAATATCTTATAGATCTCAAGCTGTGGTAAACGGCTCACGTTTAAATTAATTAACCGATAATCACCATTATCACAAAGGCATTTTAAGCATTAAAAAAATTGAAGAATAATAAATTGATGATATCAAGGGCGTAGGTATATACTTATTTATATCTTTTAAGGGAAACCCATAACTTCCATGTAAAATTCGTCATTGTTTGAAGGTTTTTACTCTTACGTAAATTTTTTTGAAATACATCATTTCCGGAAAATTGAATAATAACATTAAAAATTTATACTGTTTCGAATTATTTCACAACAGATATTTGTTGAAAAATTGATTAAATTAATCGTAAAAGTTTAATATTTTATATAATTTTTGTTAATCATGGTTATTCAAAGTCGCAATGGTTTTCCGTTGACGTCACAATATCAGAATGACACAATAATTACTGATTCCTAATAGACGAATGATGAATCACAATTTGAATTCATAACAGACCAACAGTCGTTTTTTAGTGACGGGGTATTTGGAACTGATTTTATATGAATGTAATGTCTTAAATTTAAATATGGCATTAGTTTTAATTACCCACAACTGTAACAAATGAATTCCATTCTTTTCGCTCATTCTCATTCATCGAACTTACGAAGGCCAGGGACGTTTTACCCTATAGGCTAAAAAGCCTAAAGCCTAAGGCGCCAAATTCTAAGATGCGCCAAAAATTTAAAGCATTCCAGGAATTTTAGATCTGTTATGCCGAAAAACCCGAAAAGTATAAAAATCCTGTATTTTAAAATGCCAAAAATGTTCAAAAAGTAATTAAACATGTCTCTTTTAGTAAATAAATATAGGCACTCAGCCTAAGCCTAAAAATACAAAGCCTAAAAACGTCCCTGACGAAGAATATTTCTGCTTTTTTTTTCCATATTCAACTGAGGCATTTTTTTTCTTGTAAAGACTAAAGAACCTTGACAAACTGTTTCAAAATGCCCAGCTTGATATGCAGTGGAATTACTTTTTCTCTCGGGCCAGTCGTTTCTAACCAAGTGATGTGTTTTTTCTCTGCTATCCCATCAGAGAGAGGCGCAATAAATAAGGATATTTGGTGTCGGCAACTGGTTATATTCTTTTTTCAATTTCGTTGAGTGAACAATTGGCATTGTATCATTTTTTGTTCTGGACAACAGACTTACAATATGGCAAATATACAGAAACCATTTCTTGTATAGTATGTGATTTAGAGCTTCACAAAGTCGAGTTAGAACTGCACGTTAGAAAAGCAACTGATATGAAAAGTAGAGCAGATTGAGAAAAACTGATTTCAATTTAAATTCAGCAATTTAGACAGAAAAAAAAATTTAATGTGACATCAATATTTATGACGTGTTATGGTTTTCGTAAGAACTATTATCGATAATTTTTCCTTTGGTTTATTTATTTTAGAATGATAATGTAAGGGGGCGTCCATTAATTCCGTGAGGCGTTTAGGGGGGGGGGGTCGAGCCGAATCTCACCAAATCTCACGTTGTGGAGAGGGAGGGCTCGGCAAATATCACGTAAATTTTTTGTGTTAACTATTCTTAAATAAAAATAATGAAGCAAATTATGCTTTTAAATAAATCGAACCCAATCAAGCACGATAGATTAACTATTTACACTAAAAATACGCATTTTAAAAAATCTCACGTGAGATTAGAAGGGGGGCGAGGGGGTCAAGCCAAATCTCACGACATCTCACCAAGGGGGGCGGGGGGGGGGTCTAAAAATCGCCAAAATCACCTCACGTAATTAATGGACGCCCCCTAATGACTAGTGACAAATGAGAATCTTCTAATTTTAATCATGAATATTTTTTTAAAACTTTGATATTGGAGCAACGGATTCTTTTTTGTTTTTGTCAAGCCAACATTCTTATCTCACTTTATAAATAATATTGTGTAAATATCTTCTATTTGTCATCGTGGAAACGTCTGATCAGTACAGAACAGGTCAATATACATGTATACATATTATTTTTTCGTTTCAAATCGATGTTTTGATCCAGATATATCGGCGGATGTCACCCAATTGTCAAAACAAGGTGAAATTATGATACATATTGACAAGGTAGGGTTCCAAATGACCCCTAATTTTTTAATTACTGGATCATTAAAAAAGTATAATATTGTTTATATCATATTAAAGAGACATAATAAAATGAGAGGTAAATATTCCGAAAATATAATTGTTTGAAATGTCCTTGGAATTCTTTAGATTGGAACTTGTTTGGAAATCATTGGAATTCCTAATCTTGGGAACATAAATTTTACTGGATTTTTTACCCCTTGCAATAAATTATACAGCAAGTACATGCCTTATGATGTAGGTGATGAGGTCGCCGCTGACCACCTTGTTGAAGGGTTAATTTTTTTCTTTGGTGAATTACAACCTCTATACAGGTGTTGAATTTGCATAGAAAAATCTCGTTCAAATGAACAACCTAGTATCTCGACGTACTTGATTTTTCAACTTCTTACGTTATTTCTACGAGAAAACCAATTATTGTTTGTTTCCATCGTTCCCATTGATAGTATTTGTCAGGATTAATCATTTGGGCAGTTATTCTTTTATCAGGAATAACTAAACCTAATTGATAACTTTATTTTTTAATAACCGAAGAGTTGCGTGAGCCCGAAAGGAAAACGTTATAATTTCTAATGCCTACATTTAATGTTTACGTGTTGGTTTAATTTGTAGGTGTTTGGGTATTTATAGGATTTATATCATAAAACAAGAATGAACTTTCAATTATAAATTCAATGAAGCTTGTGAAACTGCAATAAATTTAAGCAATTGATACTAAAATAAAAGTGACCCAATTTTTTCATTTATATTATTTGAAATGCTCCACTCGCAGAATTGTTTTTGATGCAAACTCTTGAATTAATAATTATTCCAAGGATTCGTTTTAATTATAATACAAAATAGGACTTTTATCGCGGTTTAGTACTTATGATGCAGCTAGGATTATTATGGAACAAGGCTGTACTTATTTAACAAGGGCGTATAATTTTGTCATTCCCCGAGTGTCTAGTGTGATTTTTCCAATTAAACAAAATGGCGTAACGTATATTAATTCGACGAGGTCGTTTAATGAGCAACGTTAGTTTCTCTAATTAAACTTGGAATTTACGTAACGAATTGATTGGAGCCAGAAAATATCTAAATCAGATGATTGATTATTTGGATGAACTATAAACGTATGCAGATCATTCAAAATATAATCTTTTGCTCATTTTTGGGCTTTCCAAAAACGACATCCAATTATCAAGTCTGGAAAATCATACGGATATGTTAACAAGTACCGATAATTATGATCGGTAATGATTATATTCTCCAAAGTATTAACTTTATTAAGTATAAGTGGGTGAAGAACGTCAGCTTCTAGTTAGATTATATGAGGTAATACTGGTTTCCTGTTCTTATAAGTGATAATTGTGATGACAACAAAATAAGACATGGGAGAAACACACTGAGTGATAAAATTCGGAGAAAATAAGTTGCCAAACCGTACGAATTAAAAAGAAACCCAAAAATGCATAAAGAATTCTGTATCGAATTGATAGCCCCACGTTTTTGTCATATGTGATTTATAGCCAATTTAGTGCCCCACAAAATTTGCTTTTTGAGCAAACGTTTTGTCTAAAATTGCCTAGTGCGTAAAACCTATTATTTCCTAACTAGTTTTATTAATAGCTATTTTCCTGTTCATCGGTTTTGCAGCATTTGTCGCTATTAAATGGCTACGTACGGGTTTAATAATTTTTTTAAAAATTAAAATTATAAATAATCAAAAAAAGAACTACTGATTATTGTTTTGTCGTTGGTAACACACATCTTCAAATTTTAGCGCTATTGTTCATCTGAAAGTGACTGAAAAATCGATTACGAAAACCTGCGGCGAACATTCAAAGGAACTTGAATAAAAGCTTTTAAAAAGCTTTTAATAGAATTGGGGTTGTATTTACTACGTCGGCATTTTATGCGTTGATTCCTTAATATCATCAAGAAAAAACTCTTTGCCATAATTGTGTAATAATAATGGGTTACCTAACTCGCGTGTTTACAACCAAGATTCATATTCTGTCAACAGGTGCTTTATTATGACGTCAGCAATACAAGTTGGTTTTGAAATGGCAAATAAATCGGAAGGGATAAGGAATTTCTACAACTGCAGACGAATTGCCATAATTTCTGATTCTGGTATTTGCGATTTACATTAAACGCACGCCACCACGCGGAGAAATATTAAGTTAATCTAATACGTATAGTTGGTATAGAGAGTTTTGTTTATAAACCAAACTTTTGTATGCTTTTGATGTTCTATTTTGTGAATTATCATTTCACCGCGGTTTTACGATAAAATAATTAAGAATTAGATGGAGCCACGTTTGAAGTTGTAAGGTATCCTCGTGCCACTAACTTAATAAGTATTATTATTTTTTTTCCAAAATTATTTCCTGTGACTCAATCAACTACAGGTTCTATAAACTTTTGCACACTTAATTAAATATAGAAGAGAGGACTCGCTCATAAAATCTATCACTTATTGTTTGTGAATGCGTATTGTGAGGTGTACCCAGGCGACATAATTCATTATTAAATAATATGAGTTTAATAATAGAGTAAATGCGCATACTTTAGAAATATACCATCAACATCACTAAAGCGGCAATGCACTATTTTTTTGTTGATTTTTAATGTCGCAGGCAATTACACGAGCAATTAAACAATCAACAGTTTATCTGTATGCTTTAGGTGTGTAGTTTTACCTTGAGGAGCCTCTAGACTACATAATATATCGCATGATACAATCTTCCGAATTTGTGACATTGTTTTGGGTGCTTTCGGGTAGATCAAGATCACGATTGAATGTATCCTCAAACGAGTTTGCGTTCCAATTGATTGAATCTATTGCGGAAGTTCTTGATCTTTTTTCTTCGGCTGATATTCTTCATTGAATAAATGGGAAGCGTGGTTTTATAATACCTTACCGATGATTAATTCAGTAGGTTAACATTTTGTTAAATAGCTAAGTTCAATGTTGCTGTTTTCCAGTTATTTATGTTGCAGTTTCTAAGGTCGATTACTAGATTGTAAAATGCCGCAGGCGGTTTTTTGAAACCTTTGAACACCAATTAATTATATCTGGAAAAAAATAACACTGTAAGATGGGTAATGCCTTTGTTTGGATAAAAAATTTACGGTTGAAGGTCAATCAGTTAAAGTTTAAAGAGAGTTTGGTAACCTCTGAAAAAAAAAATGATTTAGTGCACTTGTTGAACTAAATTAGTAATACATTTGTTGTAAATGAGTAGAAAGTAAAATTTCGCATGTAATTCAAATGTAGGTCGACCGATTAGGAAGCTTACAGATGCATTAAATTTGCTTCGTAAACTTACAAAATGTCAAACGTTACACTTCGGGAGTTCTACATTATCTTGTGTCTTCTTCGTTTTTTTTACACTAACGGATTTTTCTTATTAATCGTACTGGAACATTCTGTACGTAACCAGTCCGTCCCTGGGAATTTGTTGATAAAATTTGCATTAATAAAAAATAAATTCCTAGTTGATGGTTGTAATGTCTTTTTAAATTATTTGTTTAATGTTTCCAATTGCACAAGTGCACAACAGTGGGCAATAAAAAAAACCCGGAAATGCTGATATAATTTCAAGAATATAAAGTTAGTTTGGGTCTGGAATTTTGATAATGAAATATAATTCCATAGCATTACATACACAACATGCAGCGGTGTTGCCAGAATTTTTGATTTGGGAGAGCCAGGGGTGGGTTCAACTACGTAAGGTGGACCAAGCTTAAAAAATGTTACTAGTTTGTCTTATGGTGAGTTTATGCAAGCAGTTAATTTTTAGTAATGGAGGAGTTTCCTACTTTTTTTTATTTTTTTATTTGAAAGTAGAGATCAAACGGAGCCATCAGTTTTTTTTTCAGATTTTTTTGAGTGCGTTAAGTATCAGAAAAAAATTAATGAAATTTGAAATTGTTAGGGTTATGACGCCATAACCCTTCTTTGAGTGGGAATGGATAAACCTATAGGATTTTAGACAACTGTACTATGTTGCCGTACTTTCTTCTATTAAAATGTTAAAATGTAGATGCCTACCTGGTGACAAGTAAATAAAGAATTTTAATTAACATAATATGATAGCTGTCAATAATAACCCAATTAAGAACTGACAACATCGGACGGCCATGTTTAAATCTTATTGGTTAGCTATGGCGGGCAGATTAAATATTTTTTTGAAATTGAAAAATTTTTTTTAAATTGTACGCTGAGTTTTAAGACCAACCAATTACATAAACATGCGGCATTTTTATTACAGTTTCATGTTTATATCTTATTTCAAAAAATTATTTCTAAGGAAACTCCCCCATTCTATTTCTCAGAGTAGTTTGTTCTATCAGTTGTGACTCGCGAGGATATCCTGTATAATATAGGAATCACAATTATGTTGTAGACTCAAATTTCTGTTACAATTTTTACTAACTCATAGGATCCTTCGCGGGTAGGGGACGTTTGAATGATATTAAAAATTGATTCTGAAACTGAGAAAAACAGCCTTTGATATTTAATTAAAAAAATTGCATTAACTTGATTTTTTGTGTTAATTGGTTATAATATAAATTTATTATTATAATCGAGTCTAATTTTATTATTATTTTATTTTAGTTCTCACATACAGTGGTAATAAGCATAAGATGGGGGATTTAGCTCCAACCATCTTATACTTTACAATGAGTTTCTTAACTTATAATAAGTATGTTACATAATTAAAATATTAAATTGTTTAGTGCATTTTTAATTTTGAGAATTTAAAAATTTTCTGATAATATGGCACGTTTCCAAAATAATTCCTTTTTGTATTTCTGGATACAATTTTGTTGATAGATCCAGCTTTAACAAATTATTTTTAATAAATATTATTATATTATTATTATTTTATATTATTATTATTATTATAATATTATTATAATCGAGTATTATAGTCGAGTCGAGTAAGAGAATCGAGAGAGAATCAGCTATGGTTCATTTAGTATATTAGGTATCTCAGTGACGTCACAAATGTTATTTGCATCTAAATGTAAATTTAGATTTAAGAAAATGTCAAATTATTGAAATATTTAAATTTGTAAAAAAATCAAATAATGGTGTAAGGTTTGGTATCACGGGCCAGAGAATGCACTCGGTGTTTTTGCAAAATTGTTTACATTTGGCTGGTACTAATGTACTTGATAAACTAGCATCCCGGTTCAACTGATACTGTTTTTAGTTATATCTTTCGTATTTGTTATTTTATTGTTTTGATATTATGAATCTTAGCTGCTCTTGAACTTGGAAATTAGAAACCCAATGGGTGTGTAAATACCATAAAACCTGTTCAACTAAAATGTAATTTATAGCTTAATTAAAATATTCTTCCTTCTACTTTTAATTATTATTAAAACTAGTCAGTTAAGACATCTACCCTATTGACTAATCTTATATGAAACTTTGCGACCATCGGCATCGAATGGCATTCTCTCGCCATGTACGCTATGCAGGTACAGGGTGTTTGAAAAAATCAAACATTTTTTTGAATTTTTAAATGAAGAAATTGTTGAATGAGCATCACCTATAATTTGAGTAGTTTAGTTCAAAGCCGGTTTCATTTAAGTTTTAAATCTTAGTTATCTTCTTAGGTTGGCATAAAATTTGACCAATTACAGATACGTTATACATACACAGAAGAAGTTAAGGCGACCACACCAGGTCATGCTTGACATTTCGAAGCCTAAATCCATCAAATATGCTCAGTATCTGATAATTTCATATTCATTACATGCCAAGTTAGCATGAGTGCAACTTTTGAGCTATTATTACATTTAAAGAAGCTCGGCGATATGATTTCTTGGGATGACAATGTTAATAACAGTTATTGCGGATAAAATTTGTTGCGTTGGATTATCCGAATTTTACTTTTAGCTTCAGATAGCGTTAAAATGTTATTATCTACTTAATAAAATTCACTTACAATTGAATAATTTCTATTTAAGTAATTTTTTATTACAACATGAAGATGGTTGGAATGCGGTTCTCACTGTTGAAATTAAAAACAAATTATCACTATTATTATGTTTGAAGATCATAAGGTTTGTACTGATTAGCAAAGTACACTTTTAAAATAAAAATGATTTCACTTTATTACTTACCTTTAAATTTGACCACAACATATTCGTGAATAATTAATTGTTTCACTTTCATCTTTATTTGCCATCATTTTTAGTTGTATATCTTCTTTACACGACAACTGAAAGGTCAAAAGGGGTTAAGAGACCCTTATTAAATAGATTTGGAGTTAGAGCAATCCAAAAATCTAGTTTTAATTGATTGATATTGGGTTGATAGAATACAGTCGAGATTTGAACTTAGAAGTTTACGTTTACAGCTCTATGCACTGATGACTGTTATTTTAAAAATTTCTTTTTAAGTTTTTTGTGATTTTAATTTTGTATTTTTTTACAGCTCGCAGGAATTGCTTTAATAGCAATCGGCGTGTTACTCAAAATAAATATCGATGACTACACAGCAGCAGTGGAAAACATGGACAAACACTTTTCCTTGGCGCCTACCTTGGTAATCGTCGTCGGAAGTGTAATTTTCGTTATTTCCTTCTTTGGATGTTGTGGAGCAATTCGGGAAAGTACTTGCATGTTGACCACTGTAAGGAATGACCAAATTGTCTTATTTCTTGATATTAATGAATTTATTTTTAGTATGCAATAATCTTACTTACAATCTTCATCATTCAAGTCGCTTTGGGAGTGTTTGCTTTCCTCCAATTCAAGGATTCTGACGAAGGAATAAGAAGTGAAATTGGCAAAGAACTTAGAACAACATTTGATCAATACAATAAAAATGATGTGGCTCGAGAAGCTGTGGACTCATTGCAATACGGAGTAAGTACCTTTAGTGTTGTAGATTTTGGAAAATTATAAGTTGTAAATTATTTAGGTACAATGTTGTGGTTTGGAAAATGCCAATTATTGGGTCAACTCAACTCTTCCATCAAGTTGTTGTGCCAACAAACCTGACGTCTGTCATAAAAGTATGGCCTTCCCAGAGGGATGTGTACCAAAACTGTACCAATACATAACCAAGAGTGTTAATATTATTGGCATTGTAGTGATTGTAATTGCTATTATTGAGGTAAGAGTTAATAGATTTTTTTGTTATCAAGTAAATAATTATTTTAAAAAATTTCAGCTTGCTGGTGCAATCGTAGCGTTATGCCTATCAAGTTCAATTCGAAATTACGAAAGAAGAGGACACTACGCATAAAGAATTTGACTTTGTATTTTTAATTTTTAGATTCTTTCAACTAATTTTGAAATAGTTAAACTTTTTTTTTATTTTCAATACTTATTATTATTTATAAGCGTACATATATTACTTATGAGTTAGTTCTAATTATAAGAAATATTTTATTATTAAGCTTACAGTAATAAAAACTTTGTGCTGTTTGTTATCACACTTACTGATTATTTTTAGTTTATTTTTTTTTATGTTCAGAGGATAAGAATTCGCTGAATAGTGACGGATCTAGTAATCTTTCTTGCTTATTCTTCTACTTCATTTATAGCAAAAATATGCAGTAAGTATAGGAATTTACAATGAATAAAAAGCAAAACGAAAATTTAACATTACACCACTGTTTCATAGCTCAGCATAAGTATTTTTAATTTTTATAGTGATTTAACCTCCAGTTTCGCCTACACAAAAAAAGTTTGTATATAAAAGCATGGGATTCAATTCAAACATGTTTACATTAAATAGAACTTAACCAAATGGATACAATTGTACATAATATAAGAGCACCTGATAGCACCTAAATGGCCATCAAAATCAAGAATAAAATGCCAAAAATGTAAAGTACATTTTTGTTTAGTCAAGGACAAAAACTGCTTTTTAGTTTTCCACGCAGAATACTTGGATGAATATTATTTCTTTTCTTTGACTGTATTTTGTGATGTAAAAATAAATTATAAACATGATGTGCACCGATTTTGAGATACAGGAGCAATATTTTTTGTATTTTATAGTCTTGTTTAAGTTGCTGTCCGTCAAAAACGGGGCTACAAAATAGAACAATGTATAGGTACAAAATTGAAGACAATGAAATTTTTAACAAAAAATGTCCAAAAAGTTTTGCTATGAAAGCGATTTTTTTATTCCCATTTGTTCATTTGTTACATGCTACCCTGTACAATAGCAATAAATTAATTTAAGCAAAAAGTCATTTCTTGACTTTAAAAATGTCAATTGAAAATTAAGGTGGGCATGTAAATTGAAGATATCAGAAGGTGTAAGGTATTTTCAAATGCTTTGATTAGCTTGAAATTAGAGAAATTAATTACTTTTGTTAATTTTTTGCTAGGTATGTAAAATTATATTTTTTGTGATTCTTGCTTTTAGTTTCTCTTTTTGCTATTATAATAATAATGTATATAGTTTCTAAAACAAGGGGTTTGAAAACACTGGTATTATATGTAAATTTCCAAATTTCTATGCCGACAGACTGTTATTCTTAGTAGCGAATGATTTGCAATGGACAGCCAAATAATTCACGTGTAAAATTACAATTAAAAAATCTCTTAAATATAAAACGAAGGAACTTTAACTCTTATACGATTATAGTTATCTTAAATTTTTTTATTTCTTTTCTTTTTTTTTTTTTTGATTTTTTGAGATCCAAACCATCTAATTCAACTTACACTGCAATGAGAGGTACTCCATACTCCCGGTCTGTAATAGTTTAAATTCTTTCCTAATTATTGTAACAGTTTTCAACCTCTTGAAACTTCACGGAACAAAATTTTCTTAAATTTGAAATTATTTTTTGGGCTGTATATTTACAGAAGCAAAAATGTGTAAAAGATCTATTTATATTCCAATGGTATTCACGATTTTTGTCGTAAAATTTCACATTGATGTAAAGAATGAAAAGTCACCGAAAATCTGAAAAGAAATTTAAGCGATCATTTTTGAGGCCACACATATGTTGAAGTGTAGCGTTCCATGATTTCAAAAAACATGAAATTTAAGCAGGCCCGGTTAAGACGATATTGATTCCTTGTCTTCTTCCATCCAAATTGTAATGGCCTGGGATTTTCTGGATTTATCGATCAGCTCAATTGCCACTCTTGGCTGTTTTATATTAGAAAAAATCTTATTAAAGGCAGCTTTTCACTTTGCATCTACTTTTTTATGAACGCAGCTGACCGATGCTCGAAATCATTCACACAATAAATAAATTACTCTATCAATCGTTTTGTCTTCTTTCTTAGCTTTTCTTCCTCGTCTACTCCTGGACATAGTCTCTCCAAATTTCTTTTCCACCCTGTGTTCTGTACCAGTTGGAATCAACTAATGTCTTTCCACGCACTTTTTAATAGCATTCAGTAATTTGTTTTGTAGTCTCTCGTCTCTACACCAGTGGCAGTTCGTAGTTTTTCATTTGAGGAGGCTAATCATCAAGTATAGTGTAAAAGTGTAATTCCATCTCACTAACGGCTTTCCATATTAGATGTATTAATGGCACACCTGTTGAAATACACGCAACATTTTAAATTTGAATTTAAACCTATTATATCACAAAATAGTCTGAAATTGTTTGATAGCATTTTACTATGACCTTTTCACTACACAATAAAATATTCAAAATTTGTTTGTTTAGTAATAAAATAGTAAACATTTTTTAAACTCGAATAAAACAAGTTGCCCAAAAACGGCCAAAAAGGCGTTGTATTTGTTTTAAAAAGTTAATTTAATCTTTATATTCATTTTTTATCTACTGCCTCAGACTTACTCCTAACATTTGTGTTTCATTGCCCGTTGTGTAGTTCTAATAGTTTTTCCAATTGCCCTTGAACGATGGTTGTAGTTTCCAAGCCATACGTAGTCACTAACAACATAATATATCTTCCTTCTTAAGTTTTTTGGAATATCTGATAAACATTATTTGTCTTCAATAAAAAATTGGGAACTCACGGAAATATTTATTGTAAAAAATCGCTGCATTTCGTGCCCCCCTCCCCCCCCTAAATCCGCCTATGCTGGTAGGTATCGCCTATAACTTTGAATTCCAAGACAGTTGAAGAAATCGTGTTTAAAAAACCTTCCGACTTTTCTTTGTGACATAATTAATAAAAAAATGTAATAAAATTAATATTAAAATTATTAAAAAAGCTTGTAGATTTCGACGTTTTGACTTCGACGTTTTTGGATGCGACGTTTTTGTTTTTCGACTATTGCTTTTCGACGTTATTGTTTTCGTCGTTATTGACTTTCGACATTTTTGTTTTTCGACGTTTTTGTTTTCGACATTTTGACGTTGTACCCCTGGCATTGATTAATGTTAATTTAACTTTGTGAAGATCTGCTTTAACTACACGATGCTAGCCTTGCTACTCTTGACCAGGGCCTATTTTTAACTGGGTTGGGCCCTAGGCTCTAGCAAATTTACGGGCCCCTGATATTGGAGTGTAACTAAAATCAGCAAATGCCCAATTTTTGGGTTATTTTATCAGAATTTGACTTTTATTTTACGATTTTATGTACGGGCCCCTCTGGCCGTTGGGCCCTGGGCACGTGCCTAATTAAAATTTTGTTTAAAAATCTTTTTTTAATTAATTTTTTTAGAAGCCCCCCTTCTACACCCCTTGGTGAGATTTTTTAAAATGCGTATTTTTTAGTGTAAATACATTAATCTGTGTTTGATTGTGTTGAATTTATTTAGAAAAACATAATTTGTTTAATTATTTTTATTTAAGACTAGTTAAGACAAAAAAATTACGTGATATTTGCCGAGACCCCCCCCCCTCACGTGAGATTCGGTTCCACCGCCCCCCTTCACGTTATTAATAGACGCTCCCTAATGGTAAAGTAGGCCCTGTTGAGAGGTTGAGTAGAAAATAGATGATGTAGTCTAGTGTGTTGTGTTGGGCGTAGCGATTTGGGAAGAAAATAAAAGCGTGCACTGGGGGTTATTCCATACCATCCAGACCCCTAGGTTTATCCTCATTATTTTGTGTCTTGAAGGAGCTTTAGAGTTCCGAGTTCAGCGTTAATTTTCATCTTCAGAAGTTATATTGTAAATAAGAGATTTTAGTAGATGATGTAGTCTAGTTTGTTGTGTTGGGCGTAGCAATTTGGGAATAAAATAACAGCGTGAAGTAACAATCCCCATTGTTTTGTGTCTTAAACTTAAACTCAAAATTTAATAAATTGTAGAAGTCCCGCAATATATTGTGGTTTAACGTATTTATTTATTATTATAACTTCAAATATTGATTGAGTTGCAGTGTAGCCATCGGCAAACCGGGGGGTCTAGGGGGTATGGAATACCCCCCAGTGCACGGTTTAATCTTTACTCGTGGAATGCTGGGAACCTTAACTGTTAGCACCGTATTTGGAAGGAAGTGGAAAGGAAAAAATTAAGAGGCAGGGCTTATTTTTAACTGTGTTGGATACTAGGCTCTATTAAATTTTCGGGCTCCTGAAATTCGATTATAACTAATAGTATCGAAGGCCCAATTTTGTTCTGTCTTTTCGAGCCCCTCTGCGTCTAATGGTAAAATAGGCTCTGTTCTTGACTTACGAACTTACGTAATTAAGTTTATCATCTTGTCACGATCGTGGTTATTCCAAGCTACTATGCATCTGAGATGATTAGAGAATTCTAGTGTAATTTAGGGTGACGGTAAACTGGGCCTAAGGGCATATTTAAGACAAAAAATTACAGATCTAGAAATTATTAAAAACATCTCTAACTCGAAAATTACACATCTAGATTTTAGGGTGGATCGCAGATTTGCCGTGGTTACTCACTATAAATATCCCGCTAGAGAAGTGCTACTCGACAAAGTGTGCTACTTTTTTTTGTTGGTCTATCTACTATGCTGCTTTTTGTAGTTTCAAATTTTCTTTCTACTCTCAATTAATTTTTAAATTATACTACTTGATTTCAGAGCTTTTAATTTTTTTTAACCAAAATTAAATAAAATGTGTGTAACTTTAGGAGTAAATCTTTTAAGACACACGTTCTTCTTTCTTAACATTACATTACTGGTAAGTTTCACTTTGTTCATTCTAAATTTAACTTTAGTGACGGTCATTTTCAGATTTTTGCATTTGGATTCATTGGATATGGTGTTATAATCAATATTAATCTAAATTTACTTCTGAAAACATTTCAAGAATTGGATTTGTATTCAAGAACAGCTCCAGTAATTCTTGTGTTTGTGGGATTTACCGTTTTCGGAGTTACCTGCGTAGGTTTTTGTGGAGAATTACGTTCGGATAGGCGTTCACTGTATGTGGTAATAACATATAATTAAGATATAGTGGGAACTTTTAATGATTTCATGATTCAAATTTGAGCTTATTTCTTTATTTTTTCAGTATTCCATAATGCTTTTCACGATGTTGGTGCTCCAGTCTATTCTGGGAGGATTGGCATTTTATCAATTTTATGATACAAAGACAATGATTAAAAGAATGGGCCAAGAATTTCAACAATCCATGGGTCGATATAATTCGGATCCTGATATACAAGCAGCGATAGATTCGCTTCAGGCACAGGTTTGTAAACTAATTTTGTGAACAGTAAAATCTGTATTATCCATTCAGGGAATTTTAGTTTTCACACGACAAAAGTCGGTATGAATGTGAGGGTAACCTCGAAACCGGTCATGCTTACCATGTTTTTAACTGATTTGATTGCCAAATACAGATTCCTGTTACAACTATATTTTTCGCCACTATGTGATTATTTTTACTGTGGTACTACCGGGTAATGTGTAATTAAAATTGTGTAAGTTGATGTTTCAGTTGAAATGTTGCGGAATAACGAAACCATCAGATTGGACTTTAGAACTACCAACATCATGTTGTGAAAATTCCCCAGATTATTGTAACGCAACGGAAGCCTATAGAATCGGCTGCGTACCACGAATGCATATTTACGTTAAACAAAAAACTTTCAGTATTGGGATAATAGTTTTAGTAGTTGCAATATTGGAGGTAAGTAAATACATGCGGCTACATTTTGATGTTTCATTTAGTTTCCCGCAGCTGCTCATGCATATATGATACGTGATAATTATTTTAATACACCCAATTAGTGGGAATAAATCAAATTAGAAGTTTCACCAAATTTAATGTGTAGGTATCACTTTTGATTATAAACGGTGTTCGTTTAGTATATAGATAGTCTCAAAGAGGATCCTCTTTGATGTCACGTAACTTCAGCCATAGTTATTTTTTATACAATAATCCAAACAACAACGAAATAAATTTAGGGTGTAACTTGACTGCAACACGAAAGGAAATTTTAATTGTTTGGGCGTTTAATCTTTTTAGAAAAAGAAATCTTAGAGATTGCATTGTAAATTGACAAATTGGTGTAATTTAGTACTGTAGAGTACAAGAACGTTTAACCCCTAGCACATCTAACTTTACGCTCTTTATCACGTCCAAGTTAATTATACCGAACGTGTAAATGGAAGCTAAGTCCATCTCTATAATAGAAGAGGATCTTGAAAAGATTGAGTACTAACTGTTAAAGATAACAAGTACATGATAATAATAAAACTTGTATTTCAAACGGGCGATAGCGCATATAAAAATATATTTTTTGGAATAAGCCATCTGAATTGATACAAAAATTAATGCTTATAAATAAAGTTGGCAATATATGTTGTATGTTGTGCATTTATTCCATCTATAAAACCACTACTGCTGTGGTTGGCTGTGCCGTGGCTGCACCTAAACTGCATTTAAATGATTCGTACGGGTATAAATGACACCAATTTGTACTTCTTCAATACATCCCTTCAAAACAGAACTAACCTGACCGAACAAAAATTATAATATAGGAATATGATGTAATAGATACTTATGGTAAACAGCAATTATATTTTTTAGTTATGTGCTGGAATATCTGGATGCTGTATAGGATGGTATGTGTGATATTATGAGAAATTTGATTTGAATCTACATAAACTGGAAAGGATTTTATTATTATAAGAACATACTGGACAAAATTAGTAATGTGTGTGGAAATATTAAAAAATTATCCTAATCAAGTATTATTTTTTATAGGGGCATTTAGAACGTTGGCGGCATTGAGAAGTATCAAACTTCTTGGGAACCACCTAAACTTCATTTCGAATAAATTTTTGATATACCGCGTTTTATTTATTTTAATTTTTTTACATTAAGTAAATATAAAATTATTTTGATTAAACATGAAGATATATTTATTAATTATTATTATAATAGAAAATCCCAATTTCTTTTAACAAAACAACATTTTTTGCTTTATTATTATTATGATAAATAGTAAATTTTATTCGATGGTAATAATTATTATTAAAATTTGGTTAATTAGTAATAATATTATTTACATTATAATATTTATAATGGAAGTAACATTGAAAGTGCTTTTTATAATATATAATTCACAATTTGTGCTTAATGATATAATTAATATTATTAAAATCCCCATTCATTAGTTAAAAGCATAGTTAAGGCATAAAATAGTTTTCTCACAGATCGTAATTATTTTGGCTAATAGTATAACAATTTAAAAACGTCTATGATAATCGAACGATATACATTTTCGTAGCATACTGAAACGCTAGGGTTCCGACGCCATCCTAATCCTCGCAGATTCTCTGGATTTGTTGTGTATTTCCGCAGTTCGTAACGTTATTCCGAAAATGTCTTCGTGGTACCGATTTTCATCCTAAAAGCAGTTTTTTAGTCAAATATCAATTAATAGTAAGTATTTATGACTCTATGACTACGAGATGAAATACCTACTCTAAGTGATAGCATGAAAGCTTCAGACTGGGTTTCGTTCATTCCACCATAACGCAAAATTATGGTTTTTAATGTGTGATACACGTGTTCCGCCATGGTACAATCACCACACACATAAAAATGTCCTCCTTCTATAACGATTATTTTATATATCTCTGCAGCTTCTTGCAGTATCAAATTTTGCACGTAGGTCTGCAAAATCAATAAAAATGAATATGATGTACGAAAAAATAAAACGAAAATACTTTTGGAATGTCCTGTTCTCGCGATAAAGCTAAAAACACCCGATCCAATACACCACTTTCGAGCATGAAACTCTTTTCTTCCTTATATAGATCTAACTCCCTTTGTCGGCATCCAAAAAACAACCACATCTTTCCAATTTTGATTTTAGATTTCATCTGAGTTAGTCGATGTTGCCAAAATCCTCTGAACGGTGCAATACCTGTTCCTGGTCCAACTAATATCACAGGAGTTTGCGGATTACTTGGAAGATAAAAGTTTGGAGCGCTAAACAATAACAATTAATTTTGCCCTATTTGACCTTAAAATTTCAATTATTAACCTTCTAACAAATAAATATATGTTTTCTTTTACTGGAACATCTTGCAAGTAATTAGAACACACGCCGTAATGAACAGCTCCTTTACCATCTAAAGTATGAAATTTTATTGAAACGAAAATGTAAGAGATCAAGGACTGACTTACCTTCGGTATTGAAAACGACCACTGCTACAGTGATGTCAATAGAATTGGGCTGCATTGCGGGACTAGACGAAATTGAATAAAATCTTGGCTGCAAAATACTTAATTGGAGCACTAAAAGAGGTGCGTAAGGAGCTACAGATTGAAACTCTTCTAAAACTTCTAGTAAGTTTGGAAACTTCCAATGTCGCCAATCTTCGTACGCAGAGGAGTCCTAGAAGCATTGAAAAGTTACGTCACATCGTTTGCATTAAACGACTCACCGAAGCTAATAACGATAATCGACTATGATCTTCTGGATCGCTCGCAATAGAAGCAAAATGTTGCAACAAATTTGGCGTAGGCGGAGTTGTTATATCTAAAAATCGTGAAAACAAGTCCCTGAGAGAACAAATTGGTAGTTTTTCATGAGGTGTCCACGATTTGACCACGCCTAAAAATTTGATTTTTATTTACAAAGTTCACTTGATGAAGTGCTAGACGGATATATAAGCGATGAGTAAGGAAAATCAAAATCTCTTCTACGAGAAGGATAGAAAGGGGACTACAGTTGCGAAATATTATCCAAAAATGAAGGTGGAGCGATGATGTAGCTATTTTGGATAGGTTATTCTAATAAATTACCGTTAGAAGTATGACTTTCTTTCAAAATTTGGAGTTCTACTATCGCGTCTGGGTCATCGACCCCTTTTAATCTTTGAATAATTTTATCAACCAATTCTGGTTTGTTTGTTGGAAAAACTCCAACGTGATCCCCCGGACGGTACACTAAATCGCTTTCAATTTTCAATAAAAGTGTAGCTCTAGTAGATTTTTCTCCATGCAAATTTTGTCTTTCCGATAACGGACTGGAAGACACCTAAATGAAAATTTATGAAGAATTACTTTTTTATTTTAGCTATTTTTAATTTTTTACTTTTCTGTTGTGGCATTTCAAATAAGCAGAAGCCATGCTTTCTGGCCTGGCATCTTTAAATCTGACTGTAGCTGCTGACAACGGATCAGTTTGTAAAGTTAACGTTGCTTCCAGGAAAGTATCGTCATCTTCTAGACAGAACGATTCACAAGCCAGCTGAAAATCAAAATGTCTAGAATATATAAAAGGCTTAAATGGAGTTTACCTGGAACACTTGAGGGGCCCATTTTTTAAACGCTTGCTCCTGACCGCACATTTCGTCTCCACAAGCCATTTTCAATAATTTTTCACCTCCTAATTCACCCAAAAGATTATCTACGTACTGGCCAAAAGCACAAAAATTTGGATAAGCACTTGATCCAAGAGCAAACACTGCAAATCTAAAACAAAATGTAGTACAAATGGAACTATTCCAGAAATTGATTTACCTGACATTGCTGAGTGGTCCAAAATTGTCTTCAATTAAGCCGTCACTCACCGATCCCCCTCTTAATGAATCTAAACGATCTAATTTTTTGATATTTTTTGCTATATCACTTTGGCTATTCACTTTGATGAATGATTTTGATGATGCCATGCTGATAAAAAAGTGAGTTTACCATTTTTTTAGGATTGGTTATAAAAGTACATACCCGAACTTTGCGTCATTGCTATGACCGCTTTCGTTCATTTTCAATGTGTACAGATTTTTTGCAAATTCCTAAAGAAAATAAATTTTTAGTATCTATATACCGGGTGACAACCTACACACCCGATTATGGAGTAATAATGAGCTATATTTTTAAGGTCATAAGCTAGCAGTTAGAGCATTGGATTTCTTTTTGTTGAGTTAGGGCACGTCAAGGTAACGAAGGTAACAAACGGAGCGATAAGTTGGTCAATAAAATAGTCAATAAAACTGCTTTGTTTACTTCCAAACAGTGTGATAGAACGAATGAGGTCTTGCAATTTCGGAGTCTGTACTTAACAATATTTTCCAAAAACTTTTCTAATGCAGATAGTAGAATTATGGGTCTGCACTTTTTAGGAACCCTGTAATCGTCACTTCACTATTTTGAAGAGTTCTTCATCTTTAATTGGCATTAGGTCCAACAGCACCTGATCAGAGATTCCTGAACAAGGATCTTCTTAGAGATAGCCTTTCAGTATGTGGGTTAAAAATACATAAACTATAATAAAAAAATTAGGTCAGAGGTTAAGGATAGCCTAGAGATTAATGGAAACAGCTAAGTTGAGAATAAGCAGATGAGATAGAATACTCAACGCTGTTATACATCAAAAATCGGTAGTGGCAGATATTATTGGACGATTGGTGGGTCTCAAATGAAGATTGACTGAATATATGATAAAAATTGTGGACCGGAGATGAACAAAAAAGATTCTAAAGTGAAGACCAAAGTTTACGTTCTGGTCCGCTTGAAAAAACTGAGTAGCTCGGTCCTGTTAAATAGGTACTTTGTAGAATGTGACAGGGTCATCAAATGGTGTTCATCTGGTTCTTGAAGCTGGTGTTGGCGTTTTGAGAAACGCTGATTTTTGGTCTACCGTTAGGCTATGCCTGGCTGGGTGATAACCCTGAAAGGAAGGAGATCTATACCTAGGGAATTAACTTAATTCCTGAAGAAATTAGTGCAAAATCGATTTGAAAAATAAATTGCAGGTTTTCGTCTATCTTCGTAATTATTAAAAAGCAAATATCAAGTTTTGGACATTCTCAGGAGTTAATGTTTGACAATTGTTTGACTTCATCGCCTAGGCACTAAAGTACTTTACTGCCGCCTGCCTTCTTTTTGCATTAGAAACATCCGCGTTCATGAAAAGTGTTGATTGGGCTATCTTCCGAGTGTAAAGGTTGTTACCCGATACGTAATAAAAATATTTTGGGGGGAATTGAGTGCACAAATTTTTTCCGGTTCAAGTACTTACCTCACCATTTTCGGGTGGATCGCCATTACCAAACGTAGAGGTAACAACTAACAACAAAGCTTCGTGTTCGATGCTAGAAATGTCGTAATCGGCCATGGAATACACTTGTGCGTTAAAAGCATGTCCAAATATTTCTCCTAATTTTTTAGCATAACTTTCCGATTTTCCAGTTTCGGTAGCATAAAGCACGGTAGCTTTAATACGCCGAGATAAAGCACGACCAAAAAGTTTCGATGTAAATTTAACAGCCCTAGGAAATTGAAAAATTATTTCTGTTCTGTTTTTTGTTGAATAATGGATTGTTTATTATTTAATACCTGGCTATTTGTTTAAAGTGAAATTTTCTTCTAGGCTTTTTACTCGTTACAGATTCTCTTCCCTTCTTCCATATGTGGCATTTCCAAGCCGCTTCCTAGAATTGAAAGAAAAATGTAATATTAATGTGTTTTGTGTTGTTTATAATAAAAAAGCAATACGGAAGCTCGAAAATAAATTTTAAAATTCTCAAGCACTGAAAGCTTTTTGATGCACTAAAATATTTCTATCGAATATCAAAAATTGAATATTTTGTTGGTTTAGTGTAAATTTTCGTGGTTTAATATACGACATTCCTCTTTTTAAAAATTGACAAATGTTTGGAGCGTACTCGGTGGTAGTAGTGAAATTTGCAATACAAATTCATTATCGAAATAATTTAATCTGGAACGACAAATGTAACTTCTAAAGAAATAACTTGAAATAAGTTCCTTTATTATCTATAAATAAAAGGAGCATCTCAATTCTGAAAATATATCTATCTGGTCATGACGTTTCCTGAAAGGTACAGGAATAAAACGTAATATTTCAGCAATTTGTTTCCAAAAATTTTTATTTGTTGCTTTTATATTGTTATTTGATGTATTTTCTAAGTTAGTACAGTGTATGTACTGTATTTTATGGATTCGCGGAAAAGAAAATTCTAGAAGAAATGCTTTTATGACAAACAGAAATGCATAAAATAATTTTGTCAATTTTCAATAATACATTCAACATCGACAAGGTAAATTAGGAGTCCTAAAATAATTTATCTACTCGATTACTTCGAGTAATGGGCAGTAAGATTTGAAATTAAATCTCTCAAATTCGGCCTGCGTATACGCGTTCCAATTAAATAATGCAATCCATAAGATTTTCTCATTTGCAAAATACGAGAGTTCATAACCAGATTACTCAGAATATCGGTTTATCCGGAATAATTTCTGACAATAATAATTTATATTCTTTCAGGAAGTGTAGAATTTATTTTTCAAACTCTAGGTTCATCCCCAGTGACAATGATTTCACCACAGAAAAGTGTTTAATTATGTTGGATTTCATAGTTTACGAGTGAATCTTTGTACCTTCTATGGAAGATAAAATTATACGAAGTTAATAAGTTTGAAAAAAAGTATGCTTTAAATTATAGATAATTGGAAATGAAAGTTTTATTAAAGAAAATTGAAGTGCTTAAAATTTAATGAAATAATAAGATAAATTGAAATCTTTAGATTTAAATAAATTATAAAGTTGAAGTAGATGAAGACAAGTTGAGAAAATTTAAGAAGGAGGTAGTAAAAATTGGACTAAAGAAAAAATGATAAAGTAAAAATAAAGATTTAAAAAATGATATTATTAAGCTGTGTTATTGAAGAAAAACCAAAATTGAACAAAAAAAATTGATTAAATTTGGAAAACAGAAGCTGTATTAAGATGTAGTACCAATGACCAATAACCAAATGAAAAGTTTGCATTGCATAAAGTCAAACTGAAACTAGGTTTTTGTAAGCAATGACGACTAGGCCAGGCTAGATTAGAAAACTTTTAGGTGCATCCATGTTAGCGTCCTAAAATCGAAAAGCCGTGGTTCAATCAGTGTCACGCTAACCATAGACCGAGAATAAACAACGGTGGTTGCAGAATTTTTCGGAAAAGTTATGAGAAAACTTCTTCCAACCACCGAGAAAAGCTCCCTTGTATTTTAAGTGTGGTCAGGTACCAAGTATGCAATAGACAATAAAAATATATCAAAATCAGTAAACAAATTTCTTACCTGATAGTCATACGACGGTTTAAGAAAATACAAAGCCATTTCTTGATGAAAAACTGGAGTCGCAGATCCGGATAGCGGTGGAACAATCCAAACCCAATCTGCTGGGCATCCATTGCGTAATCTCACTTCGTTCTCCAGATGCTTTATGAACGATTCGGATGCAGTATGGTGATCAACGATGGTAACACCTTTGCTTTGGAAACTGTGCAAAACAGCTAAATTGCATTCGATCATTGCCTTATCTTTCCACAGAGAAACTGGTGTATGGGTTTCTAACCCCATTGCTAAAGCTATGGTCTAAAACTTACAATTAATTTATGTCATCGAATAAAAAACAGTTAATTACTTCTAACATATTAAAACGGTAGGTATCACAGAGATTTCGACAACCAATTTCTGTACTCATGTACCAGCCATTAAATGGAGTAGCAGTAAATTGAATTCCTCCACAATCAAACATCATATTAGAAACTGCTGGCAGTGCGTACCATCGCAAATTTAATTTTTCAAACCATTCGTAACTGCAATGAATAGAACCATCATACATTTTTTACATTATTAATATGTGAGATAGTCTTACTTTGGATGGGACAATGGAATTTCTAAAATAAGTTCACTTGGAATGTCAAAATAATCGGGATCATGACCGTTAGCCGATAGCACAAGCGGTAGAATATCAAATTTTGACCCGCTGCTCCTCCATCCTAATTTTGAACAGACTTCTGTAAATTCTACGTTGGCAGGATCTCCCACCACACTTCCATCAGGTTGACGATAACCGGCATAACTGATCAATTGTGGATTCCACACCCGATAGTCGTGCTTTATGTCGGTACGTTGTGGAAAAATTGTTATCGCTGATCTAAAATTATTTTTCGTTAAAAGTTTCAACAAGAAAACTTTGTAATAAATTTAGGTCAAAAATATTTAACCTTTTCCCATAAATCTGTTACGTGAACGTTTCGATTAGATATAACTTTTCAGAAGGATTATTGTGATAGCATTGAAGTCAAATTATTTTAGTTGCCTTTGGGGTATAACGGAATGGTTTGATGAAAAACTTTTCGGAACAATAAACGAATTTGTTTATTTTAAGAAAGCCGCATCGTAAAAAAAACAGAACTATGTAGGTAAACTAATGAACTACGGCAGCAAAAATGTTATAAAATTTTACAAAGTTTGAAGGTGAAGACTTGTAAAAACTATAAATTATTCAAGTTTCTCTAGAGATCGACATTTAAACTTTTAATCCTTATCCATAACTTAGGTAAAATTTTGCATTATTTCTAACTCTGTAATAGAGATTTGAAATCCCAATTAACCGCTTCTTAATATTAACAGTTCTGTAAATTTTAAATCATAATTTGTTAAAAATAACTTCTTGATAATTATTTCTTAGTTACGCACAACTTTGGATAACTGAATAATAAATTAAGAAGTATCGCGGAAGAAAATTTACGAATTTCTTAACATAATACGGGAAACTTCGCAAGCTGCAAACTTAAAATGGTCATATAACTTAATATTTTACTGAACAATTTTTGGTTACAGTGATAATAATTAACGTTTTTAAATAAATCTGTAATATTATTCTAATTTTTTTTGTCCACTAAATTAGACTTCGTGTTTAAAACTAAGTTGGTATTCCTGGCATGTTTGTAATTTGATTATAGTTTTGTAGCTTAGAAAGTTGGGATTTTTATCCAATCATTCAGTACTTCTGATTGAATTTGAGTGAATTGCTATTAAGAAATGGAACACGCAAAAAAAAGAAATAAAATACCGTGTATGGACTGTAGGTGATTTGTTAATTAGTCACTAAAGTACTACATACTCTATTGACGATCCCAGTCCTGGAATTTACAATCTCACGATATAAATCATTCACAATGTATATGCCATATGATAAGAATATACTTATACCGGGTGCTGAATGAGTTAGCCGAACATAGGAAATTAACATGTAAAAACTAATTTATACAAACTCCTGCTTCCCTAATTATTTTAAAGAAAAAATGAAAGACACAAAAATAATGCAGAAATATAAACTTGTAATGTTAATCAACATTTTTTTAATTCAGGCTCATTCAAATTTTATTCAAACCAAATTTCGTTCAATTGTCACATTCTCTAGGCTTGGAAAATTCAATTTTGTCACTTTTAATTTGGTAAAAGAACATTCTTATGCCTTCTATCGGTTAATAGTATAATTAAGCCCAATTTTAAGTAATTACAGATTCATTATTAAACGCAGTTACCTACAAAACCCCCTTCCCCCTTTGGACGATTAACTGCGCATCGACCGCAGCGAGCAGTTCTGTCTTAACATCACTCACAGAAGGTTGGGTGTTGGGAAATGGTTTCCTTTTTGTTGAAAAACTTGGAAAATTTTAGTGTTGCCGTTTAAGTTTTGAGGTTCTTTATGGTCTAGGCAGATCAAGAACCATTCTGCACTTGTTGCAAATTTAATTCACAAATTCCAAGATATTATCCAACATTGCGCAATCCCAGGTCGATTGCGTTTCACTTGAAAATTTGAAGGAAAACCATTTGAACTATAAATAGCAGAAAAATCAATATCAACCTTTGTCGACTACTCGAAATAATATCTAGAAACCTTGTTGGTTACCACCATTGGCAACCCAGTGAGGCGATGATTGCAGATTTCATCATTCAACCACGTTGTTCAGCGTCCATCTTGTTTAGTTTTCAACGTTAATCCGCTCTTACTCTACACAACTGTAAGTGACTACGATTCTTTTAATTAACATTCTCGAAATTTGATTTTACCAACAATTAACGGTCCACCTTGTATTGAATTTCTCAAAAAGTTTAGTTGTGACGTCATCCAGTGACCTTGCTGGTTTGAACCATTACCAGCAATTGTGATTACCGGTTTGTGCATTTTTTTAACCGACCTAAAGTAACTCTCAAAATTTTAAGAAATCAACTTTTAACTTTCATGTTATTTAGTTTAGTGCCACCGATACATTGCTCCGTTAAGTTCTATTGGAATTTTAATTCTCATTCACTTGACAATAATTTTGATTTCACTACCGAAATAAATTGAAGTGCTCCATGCAAACTTATTTTTAGTTAATCTTCATTGCTTGATTAACTGCAAAACTTTGACTTGATTCGTTGGAGGTCATCGTTGCAATTATTTTGTGTTCAGACTCTTTACGACACCTCTACGAGTCGGGGATACAAAGTATTATTTTGTACGCTTGCTATTTCAATTATTTGATTATCTTCAAGATATTATTTCAAAAACTCTATTCGTGTTAATTGGGTTGTCTATCTCTAAGGCAACATTTTATTGTATTAAATTTTTAATGTTAAGGCCATATTACACGAGGCGATTTTTTCATGCGATCGATCGCTTTTTTGGCTTGCGCAAAATTGCTGCGCATTTTTGCATGTGCGATTTTTATTTTTGACAACTAGCAAAAATATTATAAATACATGACATATTTACTACAATACCAACCTATTGGTGTTATTCAGTGAATTTATGTATATAGAAAATCATTTAGAAACATTTTCCAAACATTTTTAAGTTGGTAGTAAGAAATCGCACGAAAAAATCGCATAAAATTAGAACAAGTTCTAATTTAAAAAATCGCACGTGCGCAAAGTTGCAGCAACAAATCGCCTGAGCGATTTTGTATTACACGAGGCGCTAAGCGCCTGCGATTTATCGCAGCGATCAATCGCATGCAAAAATCGCTTCGTGTAATGTGGCCTTTACGACAACATATGTGAAAAATTATATTATTTACAGGTATTGAAAATTAATGTTAAACTTCATCTCATCATTCATTTAATTTTAAGCATTATAACTTGTCAGGAAACCAAAATTATTATCAACTTTTAAGATTTCTTTTGTGCACTTTTGCAACTTATTCGCCAACCATATTTTTATAATTTGTTTTGTCATTAATTAGCCTTTCATTAAAATTGTATTAATTTTTCATTGACATATCTTTCTATTGAATCTACCTACCCAAATTCATATTTAGTTGAAGATTCCATCTCGAGCCGAACTCAACTCAAGGTAAGATTTAGTGAGACCTAGACCCAGGATTTCCTTTTTTTTCAGCGACCCACGACCTCGCGTACTCGAGCCAGCGGCAATCCTGTGTGTCTGAGCGGATAGCCATTCCCCGCTATCAATTTTGAGACTCAGGGCAATTTGAGCTCGTCACAAACTACAAATGATAAGACCATTAGATTTCATCTAACTTTTACTTAAAAGGCCAAAAAATACTTCCGAAATTGTTAAAATTTTCATTTATCGCACTGGCCATGTAATAAATTTAATTTAATTTATATTTTCCAAAATAATTACCATGGAAACTTTCATGGCCAGTCTGATAAATGCAACTTTTAACAATTTCAAAAGCATTTTTTAGCTTTTTAAGTAAAAGTTAGATGTAATCTAATGCTCTTATCATTCGTAGTTTATTTTCTGCGTACTTTCTGCGTTATTTTTGTGTCTTTTATTTTTTCTCTAAAATAATTAGGGAAGCAGGAATTTGCATAAATTAGTTTTTACATGTTAATTTTCTATGTTCGGCTAATGTCCGATTTCTTCACTTAGAGATATCCACCCGATAAGTATAAACATACCAATAACCAATCAAATTAATCAAGTGACCAAACAGACAACCGCTTTGATTGGTTATCGGTATGTTTATACCAATCAAAACGACTGTCTCTTTGGGCACTTGATTAATTTGATTGGTTATCGGTATCTCTTAGTGAAGAAATCAGACATAAGTCATTCAGCACCCTGTATACTAAATGAACAGGTAATTATACTAAGACATATTTAAATGTTTATTAATATGATCCATCAAATGCCAAATAGTGCAAATAGTTAAAGTAGTATTCTATAATTTTCGTTTACAACCGTTATCGTGCCTTTCTGTGGCTCAGTGCTACTGAAAAGTGAAAATAGCCATTACATTTGGCGCCCGTGCAGGGACATGTTTAACTACGGTAAGCGTATAATTTATTAATGATGTGAAACGTTAGCTTCGAAAAATTCTTACCAACAAGAAATTGAAAATTTGACGACTAGATATTTGTGCGATTGGATTAAATCAACCGTAATTTACTTGGGATATTATGGTTAAACAGTAACCTCTATAATAATATTGGAAGGCAGATTTCGTGACATACCAACTTTGTCGAAATAATCTGAACGGTAGGGTTTCAACTTCCTAAACTGTCTTTAATATTTTGAATTAAATGTAAATTTACAAACGTAGCGTAAATCTACTTTCTCTAGAGTCTAACGTATTAAAAAGCGTGGTAAAATTAAAACATCTGAGTTGATACTTTAGCCATAAAACGTGCATGTGCAACTAATTTGCGAAGCTTGTGTCAAGTTAATATTACAATATTTGCTTTCAAGTTTCTATTCATAACGCCCTAAAAAGCGCCATAGAGCTTTACTGAATGAACATTGAAGTGTATTATGTCGAGTAACAAAATTTTCACTTGATATGTGAACTTTATTAAAGTAGGAAAGCTCCATTGTTAAAGTCGTATATCACAGCAAGTTGTTTAGAAAAAATATGTATCTATTTGGGAAGCACAAACCAATAAAAATTTATTTCTGTGCGGTTTTATATGTATGCAGAGCAGAAAGGTTGAGGGATATACATATTTGAAAACCCATACAGCTTGTTTTTCACATCAATGCAACTTACCAGCGTAATAAACTTAAATTTATATTTGAGGTTGTTTGTGTAAAAGTTATATTTACATTCCTAATTAATAATTGTTAAAATATTAATAATTCAACTTTAAAAACTTGAGATTACAATTAATAATTATTCAAACAAAATTGAAGTTGTTAACTGTGAAAGTAAATCACGAGATACTTAAATAAAGCGATATTTGTAAACTGTACAAAAACAAATTGAAACTTTGAAGTTTCCAAGAACAATGCCTTTAATATCTTTACATGGCTTTATGTTTACTCTACATCTATTTATTCAACAAATTCGTATACCTCCTGCATTGTGTATCCTAAATTTTCTCCCAAGTTTAAGTCGATGGTTTTTATCTTTATTGACAAGAAGTATTAGTTGGGTAAACACCTTAATTTATTTTAACGAAAGAGTTACCATAAGGACACCATTTTAGATTATAGAGGTAGTTCAAATGAAATTATCAAAATTCAGGATAAAAAAGAATAGCAATATATATAAAAGAGCAAGAGTATTTTTATCTGCTTGTTTGTTTTTAAACATTTACCTATGAATTTTTGCTCTTATTGTCTTGGCCATTCTTACCTAATGTTTCCTTTATTTGTGCTATACTTGATATGATTGCATAAAGCTTCAAACATTCCACTCGTGGTGGTCACATAGCGGCAGTCGAAAACCTAAAAGAAAAGAAAATTGTCAGTTTTATAATTTTATTATTATACAAACGAATGCATGTCCCTACATTGATTAAAATCCTTAATTCAGAATATTCATTTGATAGAAAGGAAAGTTCAGGAAGGAAAGTCGACAAATGTAAGTCGACGATAAGTAGCTTACAATTTTTATTAGTAGTGGGAATACAATCCGCTAGTTTATTTAGAATCAGTAAACTTTTGTTTCCGATTTTGTTATTTCCTTTATCAAAATTTTTAAAAGTATACACGCTGGTATGTCATAAAACCAGTTAAGCAAACTGAAATGCAAATTAATTTTATAATATTATACATTAGTTTATATTAAAAACTTAATTAAACCGTAGCGTATAATGTGGAATAAAATTACATAAAATTCTGATTAGAACGTTTGCTGGGTATGGCAGTATGAATGTCCATTAAAATATAACATTTGAAGTTGTATTTCCAAATTATTTTATATCGACTGATTTCTATCTGCACGTATTGTATATTTGCAAGCATTTCATTCTAAGAATGCATTAGTTCCGCCATCCTCTTCATTACGCATATAAGAGCACTATATTTAATGGATCACGTATTCAAAGCGAAACAAGCGATTCAACAAAAAATGTTTAAAAAAAACTTCGTTTGTGAGCAAAAATTAATGATTTTCATGATTGTTTTCTATTATTTCATTTAATTTACATCAGTCACAAAACGTCAGACGATCCTACATTGCAGCCTCAAGTCAATTTTTTTTTATAAAATTTATTTTACTGATATATGGTTAACCGTTACCGTTTTCTTTATTGAAAATCGTTTTGCCTATCATTCATCATTTCTATCTTTGGATTTCCTAACTTTTATACATTTGACTGCTCTCTGTTCATCGAGCTAGCGGCGGTAATTAATCGATCGAATTTTGTGAAAAGGCTCTTTTGGCTATGTAGTACAGTGACACGGCGCTAGAGATAGATCTACAATCTATCAAGTGTTTCTATTAACGGTAATTATAAGGTGTACTCATGCTAGAACTAAATTAATAAATACACTCGACTTGTCTAGGTGCATTGTTATTTACCCTAACTTGTATGTAACTTGATGATATCACTCTTGTGGCTAGAGCTTACCAAATGTCAACAACATGGCGGCTCTATTACGTACTATAATTGATGTTGTTTTGAGTTTGATTCTGAATTGTTTTAGCGTAAAACCACGGTGAAATGATAATTCACAAAATAAAATAGCAAAAGAATGCAAACGTTTGATGCAAACGAAATAAAACTTTCTGTACCAACTACTATAATATGTATTATAGATTAACTTAATATATTTCCGCGTGGTGACGTTCGTTTAATGAAAATCGAGAATAATCAAAGAAAAAATTGGCTATGTAAACATTGCATATAACTTTCGCCATTTAATTTGGGTATAAACAATGGTGGTCCAAAAGTAATTGACACATGATCATTTTTATTTTTTTTATCATTTCCGCAATTTTCAACGAATTGTCATCATTTTACCATAGTTGACATCTAAATTTAACCATGATCTACATTTATACCGAATTGCGGGGTTTAACCTGTGCGATTGATACTATTTCTTTTCATATCCTAACTACACACTGACATACAGACACACTAATATACCGACATACAGACAAACATCCAACTGAAATTCATCAAAAACTTATCAGTACACGATAAGAAACATTTTAATACCAAAATTTCGATTTTACAATGCCTTCCCTACATACATAATATATGTACCTATATGGGAAAAGTAAAAATGTAGTGCCATAGAATAATTACGAATACTCGTAATAATCAAAATACGATATTATATTTTTGTTCTTAAACATATTCAAAAATATATGTAGTTCGAAATTATTCGATGGGGGAAAACGGACGTCATATTCGGATTTAGAAGATCAATTAGCAGGAATAGTAGCAGGACTCAAAAAAATTTTTTGTTTGCAGACCAATGTTATCATTATATTTATTTTACTTTAGGCTCATTCCGCGGTGACGGATGTAACATTTGTACGCATTCAAACTGTTAAAATTTCAAAATGGAACAAAAATGTCTACATTTTGTGTAATTTATTAAAATCAAATTTTAAACAAAAATACATTAGGAATTACAAATGCATATAGATGCAATAATAAATTAAAGCTCTGTGACGGGTGTTACTCATATTCTTGCAGAATATGCTACCTTGTTAACTGATCATCAAAGTTCAGCTAAATTACAAATTTTTTTCACAAAATAAATTGCTAAGTAGTCAGTTAAGCTATCTTCCTACCTGATACCTCGGTAGTTTTTCATCTTATTATTTATTACAAGAAAAGTTTGTGACGGGTGTTACGAGTGCAAATAAATTCTATTTAATATAAATAAAATATTTTGGTCCAACAAAAATTTATTTAAATCAAACAAAATTTTAACTGAAGAAACTAAAATTCTTGGTTAACTGCAATAAAATACCTTATAATTTTAATTTGATTTAAACGTTTTGCCTGAACAAAAATATTTTGTTTAAATTAAACAAAATTTATTTGTTTAGGACGGCCCTGTCAATATGTTGCATACAGGGCGTACTTTAAAGTTCCACCATCAGTAAGTAGGATTAGCTTTTACCAGTTGAGTTTACCTATGAAGATTAAGGTAAAAAATTTCCACCAGGCTGAGTTTACCAACGAGATTAGTACCTAATTCTACTAAGCGGCTAAGTTTACCATCGCCCCAAATTTATTAACAGGACCTTTCATAATTTTCTTCACCAGACGTCCGGGATAACCATTATTGAACAAAGTTTCTTAAGCAATTTGTAAGGATCTATTCACAAGCCCTATAGCTGTACCTAGTACTTGTTTTAAACAAAAATATTGCCTAAAACTAAATTTTTACTAAAGTTGTCTTCTACCAACAGGGTAGGGTGACTTCTGAGATACAAGCATAAAAACTCGCTAGTAATGCTGCTAACGCTTAGAAGTCATCCATTTCTTCCTAAACAATTGGTAAACTAATTCTTTTCTTACTCTGCTTTCAAATTTATTTCGATGAAATATACATAGGTAACTAATTAAAAATAATAATAATTAATGAATATAATAAATTAATTAAATACTTTTGAAAATATATAGCGAATAATAATTATTATGAATTTTTGAATAAACAAAAAAGGAGTAATTTAGAAGAAATACAGATAGTATTGTATTTCCAAAGAATTTCATTGATTACTAAATGAATTTAGTAGGTATAACTAGTATTGTAATATTTTCTAGATATTTATACCTAAGTATTTGCTTTTAATGGGATTCTAAATTGCTCGAAAGCTAGAGGAAAACAACAGAATTAAGATTAGCATGAAAAATTAAAACATATCATTTCAAACATTTTCATAATAAATTACAATTATATTATTTTATGTAAAAGTTTTATCTTTGATGACTAAAGATGAATTTCACCAAGACAAAAATTATGTCAAAAGATAATATACATTTATCCATTGAGAATAACACCATTGAAAATGTCTCAGAATACATATGCTTGGGTCATCTTATTAAAACAGACAAGGGTAATCAAACCGCAGAAATAATAAGACGAATAGGACTTACATGGGTAGCGTTCAGTAAACTAGGATACATTTTAAAAGAACCCAGTATACCCATAAACTTGAAACGCAAGGTATATAATGCGTGCGTACTACCAGTAACCACCTATGGAATACAGACAATGACAATAACGAAACAAACAGCAAATCGTCTCAGGATAGCATAAAGAGCAATGGAACGAGCTACGTTGGGGGTTTTCTTGAGAGATAAAATAAGAAATGAGGAGATCAGGCGGAGAACAGGAGTAGTGGATGTAGTCGAGAGAATAGCAGTACTGAAGTAGTGCTGAGTTGGCCACGTGGCTCGGCAAGACAAAGATAGGTGGTCAACCAAAATTATACAATGGAGACCACAGATGAGATGGAGAGATGACGTGAAGAAGACGGCGGGTAGAGAGTGGCTACAGGCGGCTCAGGATAGGGAAAAATGGAAAACATTGGGAGAGGCCTACGTCCAGAAATGGATAAATACAGGCTGATGAAGATGAAGATGATGAAGATGTAAAAGTTGTTAGGCTAAAGCCGATTAAAGAATTTACTATATACTGCAGTGTTCAAATAATACTTAATGAAACCCAATGCAGATGTCATTAGTTGCAGTCAAATAATTTAATTCAGTTTTGTTTCAAAGAAGCTTATAATTTAATGTCAATGTCAGAATTTGACACATGTCGCATTTTTTAGGTTAAAATATTAAACATTTGAAATTTTGATAAAACCATGTGGTTGATAAACGTGGATCGAAAGTGCGTGTGCGCGACAAGCATAATTTAATAAAGATAATGGAATCGAAGGTTGAAAAAACCGGAGGTAAATAAAAAAAATGTGAATCTGAAAAGATAATTGAATTCCTATTTTCCTATATAATTGAAAATATTTAGTCGATCTTTGAGCGTCGTCGGGGAAGGTTGGTCTCTCGACACGTTTCAAGGAGGTTCAAGTTTGGACTAAGAGTCCAACATTGGAACACGAACTCGAGTCCAATCGAGTTGTTTACGTGGTGGGTTTCATCAATTAAGAACCCAACCATTAGAGAATAAAATTACATTTCGGCCTAAGAAGAATAAATTTTGATTTTGAAGATTTTTGGATAGTGTTTGGTAATTATTTTTGGAAGTGGCAATAGACATTATTTTGAAAATATTACTACATCCATTTCAAAGGGGGAAGCTGATGAACGAGAGATAATCAGAAAGCAGTTCGAAAGAAGAAGTTGGACGTACGAATTTTACTCCTGGGAGGTTTACATAAACAGATTCTTAAAGTGATATCGTGTATATTTGCGGATTTTGCGGAAATTGTTATATTCGGGAAAGAGCGCATCGTTAGGCGGAGTCTCATTTACAAATTTATGTAATTCATTTGTTTATTTTAAATTTCAAAAATAAATAACAAAAATTCATTTCACATTTGACGCTTCTTTGAAAAATTATTATTTAAAAAAAAAATTGATAACAAAAATTTATTTCGTTCAAGCCATGCAGAGGTTCGTTAAGTTGTGCATTCACTGCATAAATAAAAAGTAAGTATGGACTCTTAACAGTCTTCCACTGTTAACAGTGCAATACTTACTGCTTATAATAAATATATATATCAATACATATACAAAAGATACAAATAAATCTTATTATATTATTATATAATATAATTATTATATTATTATTATTTAGCTCATTATTGATATTCATATTTATTGTATTTTCAAGAGATAATAATTTTAATTAATAATATACTGCTTATACTATTTTTAAAATATTTTTTATCTATAAATTTTTACAGACATTCTTTTGTTATTTACAATAGATTCTAGTTAGAATCGATGTCTACAAGAACATTTTTTATAGACGAATTTTTTGTTTTGTATTAAATTGTTATTTCTGTTATTGTTATTAATAATTTATAATTGCAAAATGTAATAAATGTTCGTTATACCTATAAAAAAAATTATTTTTACTTTAATTAAATATTCTAATTAACTTGGATGGTAGATAATAATTAATTTATTAGTTATTGTTTTTCTGAATAGCTTTATTTAAAGAAATTATATAATTATTCATTAAAGCATAGTTTTCAAATTATTATTTAAATTGTAAAATAATTTAATATTATTAAATAATAAAAATTCGCTGTTGTTGTAAATTCGACTGATGCTTTCAAGAAGACAAGTTTAAAGCTCTTCAATGCATATTCATTTTTGATCAGGATCTTAAGAATAGAAAATACTTCTAGCGGTAGAAAATTTGTCTCGGTTGTAAATCAGGTAAATGGTGAGCAGAATTATGATATTTTAGGATTTTTTGATTATTATGTGCAATGTTAATTAATATGTGCAATGTGATATTATGTGCAACTGAAGAATGGAAATAACCATGAAATAACGTTATATTGTACTATTGTATTACGAATTTTTCATTATTTCAAATATTCTTAATTCAAACCTGTTATGTGTTAATTGTCTCTTTTTTAATTTTTTGAATTTTGATTATCTACGTATTGTATTATTCTTATATTTTTTTGAATTTAACCATAAATACATACTAAAAACCACAAATTTACTTAAAATTTTTTATTTTGAGTTCTTTTTCTAAAAATTAGCAAGCTTGAAAAAGGATAACGATTAACTTGACTTTCGACTGTTTTATTTTTAGCAGCAAAGCAATATTAGAAACTTTATGAATGTTATAATGTTATAATTTCAATTTAAAAATTCGCCCGAAGCGATTTTACAATGTTGAAAAAATTTATAATCAATGTTTCAAAATTTATAAACAATGTTTTCAAAAGAGTAAGTCTGTTGTTTATATTCATCATACTCGTCTTGGTTTGATTTAGAATAATTATACTTTGGAATTGTTTCCAAATGGGTACTTAATATTTATGCATCACTTAATTTAAATATTTCAATTGAGTAGGATTGATGTACCTAAAAGGGATAGATATACTTTTTACATTTCAATAAAACTGACGTTTTATGTCCAGAAAGAGATTTCTCCCTATTTTAATGTCAGGATTTTGTATGACAGTTTGATTGTTTCAAGTAACTTGTTGAGTTATATCGAAAAATACAGACACTACAATATAATAAGTCTGCCTTTAAATGTACTTCTGCAATAGTAAAATATTTCACAAGTGAAAGAGTTAATTTATTCAGAAACTAAAAATATAGTTTTAAACTATCAATTTGATAAAATACGGAATTTTTTGTACATATCAAGAGACAATCATTCACTTTTTAAATCCGCATTGTTCTTTTATCGAACGACGAAACGTGACGCTGTTTTCTATGTCTGTGATGTGCATTTAAAATATTTCCGTACAGCACGTAGGGGATCTGAAGAAAATAAATTTTCTTTGTTTTTTTTTGTTATTTTAATTCATCTGGCGCCCAGTAAAATAAACATTCCGTTATACGACAGAATGTTTTAAAATAGTTAAACTAAAGATCTGAAGATGTGCTAAACGCACGAAACTAGTAAGTAAGCAGTAAAAGTAAATTTTATCTTGTAGGTAGTGTTTTATTGGTTCTATCATTACGAAAAGATCAAACGTGCATATCCAAAAGAAGTTTTTAAATTGCGAATGAAAAAATATATTCAAAAGCTTCCTGAATCTGAAGTCAAACTCTTGTGACACAAGAATAAGCGGTCTCATTTGGTCGAGGGTTATAGAATATATTCGACAATAAAACGTAAATAAAATAATTCTATAAATCTTTCAAAACCATTTAATAAAAACATTAACAAAAGTACCTGCATTTTTGTGTTTTTGGTTTTTTATGTCCTCATATTGTCAACCGATATTATATAGAATTTCGTTTTAATCTGATTGTTTGCAATTGGATAAAAATGTTTTTGTTGTGTAGAAAAGTAAAGTATATCAAACAAAATACAATTGATATCAATAACGACAAAAAGAGTATTATTTTGTCACCTTTCATAACTACTACGTTTGCCAACATCCTGAAAGATTCAAGATTTGAAATAAAGATTGAGTTGAGAGGGCTAGGTGAATAACAATGAATTGTCGAAGTGAAACATATCTGATAAAATAATAATTGTATAAGATGCGATATTCCATTTGTTAAGGTATTGTTGTTTGAAGGTGAAAATCGATAACGAATTATAACGTAAAAGCAACGCATATTTATCTCGCTATCTCCAATTCCTTGGTAAAATTTCCATTACAAAAATAATTTAATATTATTATTCGAAAAAAAAAGAAGAAATTAACAAATAAAGTGTTATGAGTTTCAAGTAAAAATAAAATTATGACAACATAATAAATCTAAAGTTTGTTTATTTAACTAATACAAAAATTTATTATATATATTAAGCGCTCAAAAAGTCCACAATGGAGAAACTTAAAAGCGTTCTGTTTTTCTACAAATCTAAAAAAAGTTAAAAAGTTACTAAGAAGTTATTCGTTTGATATCAATAAAAGCGAAATATTAAATTTTGAAATTACTTTTGCAATAAAAATGTGTATCTTTACGATTGCAACTTTCTTAACATTTTTATAATAATGTAAAAAAAAAATTATAAATGGCAAACATTTTTAAATTCACTCCAGTATATTTTTGGAACATCTAATAGTTATTTGATACTTTGCGAATTAGGGCTTGTCTGGTTTTCAATATTTTCGCATAATGATATTTTTAATATTAACAACACAAAAGAAGTTGATTCTAATATTTCTGGTAACCAAAAGGAAATAAGTACAAAATCCCAATTTTTGTAGGAAGCACAAAGAAATTCTCATGGTGTATTCATATACGTAAATACACCAGATTTATATTTTTTTAATGAAAAATCTGGCCGTCTTTTATACTTACAAAAATTAGATTATTCCATCGGAACATAAAAATCGTGAGCGAAAGGGTTAAGGATATTCACTTTCAGGACTAACTTAAAAAAAAAGTTTTTCTAAGATAGTATGAATGCTAATAACCTGCTAAAAAACATAATCCTCTTTACCTGCAAGTAACTGAATTTTATACTGGCAAAATTCACTGATGGTTATGGGCTCCCCCTTCAATATAAATTTAAAGCAAAGCGATTGCTGAAACAGTAATTTTTACTTAGGAAAGTAAGGGATCCCTATATTTGAAAATTTAATTACTGGCGAGGATAGAATCTCAAAAGTGCTTTATTATCAGGGCCAGATTTAAGCTTGATAAAGCCCTAAGCTATTTGAGCTATGGAACCCTTTATAAGTCCAGATATTATATGTCAGTGCCAAATATGATTTTTGACACTCGGACAATTTTTTTGTCCCCCCTCCCCCAAGAAAGTGGGAGCCCTAAACTATAGCTTGTTTAACTCATACGTAAATCTGGCACTGATTATAAGACGCTAAGCTTAGTATTATAAGTAAGTATTCTTTAAAATTATAATTGAATTATGTTTGTTTCAAATTGATCAATATTTTGAAAGAACATCGTGGTAAAACTATCTAAGCTATTTGTGTTACCTTGAGCCAGCATGTAGGAAAAATTCAATTATGGATAGAACACTACGGGAGTCGAATCTATTTATCCTGGCATGAGAAGCACAAGATAACCGGTTGCAAGAAAGATAATAAATAATATTGTTTAATCAGTATATTGAAAATATTTTAGTAGGTAATTAAAATAATATTGATATTGATATAGATTAAACTAAATTCTTTAAATATTATAAAGCTTTAATTTGTAATGGTGAAACTTTTTTTGCAGAAGAATGAACTAAATAAATATAATAATGCTGTCTGAAAATTTCCAATCTCTATACTAATCCCTATTTTTGCTTTCATGCTGCTTTAATCATAAAAGAAAATACGAAAATAGTATTTCACATGTTAATGCTTTTCTAAATATTTTATTTAAACTATAAATATCTGAAATAATTTATGATTTTAGTATTAGCATTTTTTTGGTATTATCTACAATTACGTTTTCTATAAAGTGAAGAAATATAGAATAATAATTTATAATATAGGAAAAACATTACTAATGCAACTACAATTAATACCTTTCCTATACTCGTACTTTTAGGCCGGGACTGGTAATAATTTAGTTACAGGGCAACTCTTTGGATCGCTGGAGTCTTCTTTGTGTTACTTATACATTGAAATTTTTCCAGAATTCCCAACATCTAAACGCACTCCTTCAAGAAAATTACAAACCGTTTTATTTATTTTCGCTTAACTAATTTTAAAGATATCCAAATTCATAATCCAATTAAGTAAAAAAAAATTATAACCATAAAAATGATAATTGGGAAAGCTAATCTCAAAAATACAATACCATCTATTTTGCTCAAAATCCAAATTTAAATTTTTACTAACTAAAGTAATTAATTATTCACATTCACACTACTTATTTTCTAAATCAATCGCCAGTCATCTAACTAAATCCATTTTCCAAAATATCTAAATTATATTCACAATTTTAAATCAACTTTGGTAAATAAATATCACTTTTATTATCTCAAACCGAAACCTCAAAAAAAAAAATTAAAAACTACCATGTCAACTCTTACAATTAGCTCTCTTCACAGCAAGGCCTGTTTTCCCCACTTATTAGCTGTTACAATCTTAACTATTTGGCGGGAAAACCTGAAAATTTCAAAACATTTTCAAAATCTAAAATAAATAAATTTCTACGAAATCAAAATCTAGTTGAGGATTGTGGGGTACTGCAATATGCTTACAACTTTTTTAAGATATTAAGATATTTTACATCAAAACAGCCAGATCTACTTAATCGAGAATGAAATCTACTTCTGCGACGTATCAATCCAACACTTTAATTGCTAGTCTACGACAGCTCATGAAAGTTGCGCGAAATGTAAACTAAAATATATTATGTAGAAATGTAAACATAGCTCGTTTTTGAAGATCGCACTTGTAAAACTGTAATCTCAAGTTCTTGTGTAAATATTTGAAATGATATAAAATCTTCTGAATACGGATAGTTCTTATTGTCACACGTGAAAAATTTGTAATCTATAAATAAAAGTACAATTAATCTAATTAAATGAGTTCCCATTTGAAGCACCCTCGTATAATGGGTTGATAAAGTACTGTAAGAATAATAAGTAAATAATCTGGAAGGGAAAACATCAAGTGGTGCAATAGAATAATAATGAATTAAGTAGAAAGTTGTAAGTCAGTCATGAGAGAGTCGTCAAGAGTTTTTAAGTGGTTTTTATAAAGTCAAGATGTAGTTATAAGTATGTAATTATTTATTTAGTTAGTTAGCTTTAATAATCAAAAATAAATCTATAGCTATATTTTACGATAAACACTTGTGTGAGTAATTTAATTTGAAGTAAGCTGACTCCAACCTCTGAGTTACACAACCCCAGCGATAAGGCCAAATCTTCTCGCGACATGGTGGAGGTGCCGGAGACACCGCGTAAAACTAAGGTGACCAACTATTTTTGGGTGCAATGGAGGACGGCTGAAAATTTTAAGCGATGGACTTTTTTTTCAGTTGATTTAGTCTTCTTTTAGGCAAAGAGGCATAAATAAATTATACAATAAATTTTATTATTACAAATAGTAAGTAGACTAACTAAAAAATCATGAAATCTGCGATTTTTAAAATTAAGGAGGCAGATGATTCAAAAAGGAGGAAGAGTATTATAGGCTTTTTTGGCAAATTACCTCGATGGTTTCTTGGGCAGTACACCGATGTAAGCTTTACACCACACTGCTGGTCAGAGGTCATTCTCATGCTTTGGAAAGGTGAGTTGGGATATTATTATATTTGAAGTATGCACATGTAAAACTTGGTTATTTAATAAAAGAAAAACGTTAAATCAAACACTTTAACGTCGAATTAACGTTTTTATAACGTGATTATGTATTATCAGTAGATAATTGTTTACGTTAGCGTTCAGCAGCAGAGACTAAAATAACTACTTATGTATATGCCGGCGGCAGTATATTTTATGAGATTTGAAAACCTTCGAAACAATAATAACATGAGAATTGTAAATTATTATTCTCTCGAGTATATTAGAAACTGGTAGATATATTTCAGCATTTTAAAAAAATTACGCAACTTGAAGAATTTTCAATGAAGTACTAATTTACGTACAAAAAGTACGAATTACTGAAAACATTTCCGAAACCAAACCGTGTTTAATAATGCGATACAATTGGAAAGTATATTAAATCTAAAAGGACATTTCGGGAAATCGAAAAATAGGTTTGCAATTACGTATATCTAAATTTAGTTACAAATTTTGTCCAGTTTGTCAAGATCTGATTAGAATTCGAGGTGGATTGACCAAACTGATAATTAACCAATATCCAATTCTATTAAACAATGTAAATTAATTTCAAAATTATTGTTATAAATTAACTGAAAAAAGGAAACTGAAACTTTGGTTCGTAATTTTTAAATTGCTAGGGGTAAGTACTTGTATGATTTGAATAGGTAAAAAATTGCCGGTTGTTCGGGGTTCTGCAGTTTCGATCGAACGTTTTAAATTTTATATATTGTATAATATTTCACAAGCTGACAGAATAGACTGTAGATTTTCTAATGTTTAAATGTCGGACCAAAAAAATTGCTCCAGTTGGGATCGACAGGATAATTTATAAGAATTACACATTACTAGATATTATGCATGTACTTTGGACAAAAAGTTAATAAAATTTTAATTTCGACATAACCGGAATTGTTTAAATTAAATTTAAATTCGGGATAAAGCGTTTAATCCGTGTAAGTAATATTTGCAGCTTCCTAGGACACATAATTAAAATTACTATAATCAAAATAACAACGTAATAATAACTGATAAGTGTAAATTATGGTGAAATTGGTTTGTTTTGTTTGTTACCACTGTGGAAATTGTATGAAATTAATTGAAATTCGAACGAGCAAAACCATTCTTGTGGTCGACCGTAACCAATAAAAGTTTATAGGATATAGGGATTTCTACATGATTGAATCATATCTATAAAGTAATTTACATATGTCGGTTTAAATAGGAAGAATGTTTCAATACATTTTTTGACAATGTGACAAATTTATATTCGCGAGTCATACTCTTTCACATTTATAATACAAAATGCAAACTTCACTTCGAATTGTACAAAAACGCTGAAAATATAATAAATTTGATTTAATGTTAACGAATTTCCACGTGCTTTCTCCTGTGATTTTCTGCAGAAAATTCTCTGTAGAATTGCCAGGGTAGGGTGGAAAAGTGTGATGATGTCGTTAGTTTAATCTTTTTTTGTCGTAGAGACTATGAGCAATAAAGAATAGCAATAGGCGAAAATTCTATTTTTGGAAATATTCCAAAAATTTTATGGTAGATATATGTTAATAAACCTGGATTGTACTTTTCCTGGAGTATTTCCAAAAATTGAAATTCTGCAGATTTTACCGAAGTCGACTTTTTACATCTTAATATTCTCTTCTGATGATCAGGTTCCATTTCAATTAAAATAAAGATTTTTGTTAAAAAATTAAGGTCAAGATTTTCGATCACACGCATTCTGTTTGCCATGCTGATTATTTCGTTGTTGATTGTTAAGTTATCGAGTGTTAAATTTAAACTAACTTTTTAAAAACCGTTATTTTAATTAAGTTATAGGAAAACGTTTTTAGTAGTTAAGAAAAGTTACGCAACGACTTAATTCTTACGGTTGGCATACGTAAACCAGTCAGTTGTGCATTTAAAAATGCATCTAGTATTTTATGTGTCAAATTATTCCAAAATATAGTTAACTCAATATATTCTACTACTTGCGTATTCAGAATGTCAGCTTGACATAAAATAGAAAGAATTTTACACAATAAATAAAGGTAAGAGAACTAAAGAAATCAAAAAACTGATACCTGAAAAAATGACCTCAGCTATCAGATTGGTCCACGATCTCAAAGGAATAATTGGCATTTAGACGAATTGTGTCTCGTGATATTTACAGACTCCACATTAGTGCTGTTACGTGCGCGGCAGTCCTCACTTATTAAATAAAGATACAACAAATAAAAAATATATCTTTAATATTGCCAAACAAACTCCAATTATTTTAATTAAATTAAATTAAATTAAATTAAATTAAATCTGAAATTAAATTAATTATAATGAACATAATCTTTGTTATAATAATTTCTTCTTATAATATCTAAAGTAAAGCAATTATGCAAAATAATTATAATTAAAATTAATGCAGCATTTTTATTATGCGCAACTCGGTATTCCGGTTGCATTGTAAGGATTTATTTACTAGATTTTGTATTTTCTACCTGTTTGTTCACAACATTTATATGATCGAGGCTAAAAATTAACTTTGTCTTGCGATTACAATATCTTATGGGTTAGTGTCTTGCCAATAAAATTAATGACGTACACGTGGTATCGATCTATTTAAGTATTAGCCATTAAAAAAGTTTAAGGATAATTACGTCACGTGGATAATTTGCACGCGAATACTGATGGTATTCAAGTAATGTATAAGTAATCATTTCTAATCTTGTAAATTTTAAAATTTGAATAGTTCCTGTAAAAAAACGCCAATGATTTTTAATTAAAATTACCTATCTGTGAGCTTTTAACGCAAATTTTTGTGTTTTGTTCAATTTTTTGTAATATAACGCATCATCGCCATCGGTACGTGCCTGTGTACCTGAGATGAGTAAAACTGATTACTGTTTTAGATATTTAATTCTAAAGCTCTTATGTCGATAGAATCTAAGCATGTCGTTCTTGCAGAAGGGTTGAAATTAATGCAACGTCATCATCCTTGTAAAGTAAATTATGTCAAGAAAGTGCCAGATTTGAATTTGGTTCATGGTTTCATAAAATCACAAAAATTTTAATTGTCGGAGAATACTTTTTAGGATTCCATAAATTTTAATTAAGGCCAACGATTGCTAAATTGAAAATAATAAAATAATGTCATATTAATATTCCTAATAAGGTCGAGAAAGGAATGCAAATATTAGAAACTGAAAAATTTTTACTGGTAAATCAAGAATATTTTAATCATTTCCTACAAGTAAATTTTTTAATAAACTTCATAATATTAAAATATTGCTTGCTATGAAACGCGGAAATGAAAAATTATGTTATACATCAGAATTAAGTTTTAATTTACATTAAATGTGAAGAAATTTCATTATAATAATGTACAGGAAAAACTTTGTCAATGTATTTATTAAACCCCTCTTTTTGGTTTATGTGTTTTAAAGTTGAAATTTTTCGTCAAATTTACATTTAAAATTGATCTGAGCGTAAATGTGTGTTGATGGTTTGTTTATCGATATGTAAATTTAGTAAACTGCCACAACGCAATATGCATAATAGTATTTGTGTGTTAAACTAACCAAATTTAATTGTTTGTAGAAATCACGTAGCTAAGGGTATGAGAACTGCAAATAATAGCCAAACAAGTAAAACGTTTGAATAATTGTGGCAAAATTAAAGAAAAACATTTCTCAGTCAATTTTCTCAGCTGAAAACTTGACCAATTGCCTGCTTTTACGTTTATAAAATCCCAGTTTTTTTTAAATAAATTTTTCGGCCAACTTAGTCAAAAAAGATTTGTGAAGTGCTACGATAATTATTATTAAAGTGCATCGCCTAAAAACTTTATTAACTTTTTAAATCAATTTAACAACAAATTTATATTTTTACAAAATATAGGTATTGATGGCAATTCAATATCAGAAGGCAGAAAATTAGTATCAAAATTCCACTGTGCTGATTTTACGCCCAATATGTTACATGCCTAATGTAACTTCGCCGTTAAAAGCCAAAGTAATTTATAATTTAAACAACCGCAGTAAATTTAATACCAACTTCTTGTAAAAGTAAAACCCACTTGTTTCACAGATTTAAATTTATTGTAAAAAGTGATGTAATATAAAAGCAATTCTGAACTTAATGTATCTTTAAAAATGCATTAGCAAATTGTATATGTGCTTTTCTAAACCACTAGAATATAATCGTTACGAAATAAAAGGACAATTTTTAAAAAGTGATCATCCGACTCGATTTAATAATGCTCCATAAATAATATCCTGTTTAAACCACAGAATGTTTAATCAAAGTGTTCAAAATATTAATGGCTTTAAGCTATAATTGTTGCCGTCGTAAAAATTAAAAAATAATATCAAAATTCACTCAGAAAACGAAGTTGCAATTTAATAAAAAATTGTAATATTAACTTAATGTAGCAATAATGGAAGTTACAGATCACAACATCCATTTTAATAATAAACTTTATCTTACGCATTTTTCAACGCCTCAAAATTTTTTGCGGTATTAATTTTTTAAACAAAATAATCCAAGCATAAGTTTTTGTTTCTAAAAGTACGAAAATATGTTCCAGTTCGAAAAACTTGAAATAATGCTGCGGTTTTCATCGGGTGACGCTGAGAGTTTGTGGGTGAGAAATAATTTTGATGGATAATATTAATAGCAAAAATGTTGTCAAATATTTGAAAAATTTAAAAGAGGCATATTAGAGCATAATTGCTACAATAACATATTCGAATGCAGCTGCTAGTAGCTCTGCTAAATTCTAAAATTATTTAAATAAGTGTAAGTTTTTGGGTTTTCTAGCCAGATTAGCATTCTACTAGACAAAATCAGCATTGTTCAAGGTATTAATGTCTCAAGTTTTTCGATGACCTAACACAATAATATGTTAATCATTGGAATCTCTTAAATTCCTTATAAATATTTGAAATTCTTTAGATTGGAATTTGTTTTGGAAATCCCTCACCAAAAAAAAAAAAGATATGGTTTATCATATTAACGAAATATTCATCATTTTGCATTGATCAACAAATTTTGTCATATTGATGTAAAATTCATAAATATAATGATTTTTCATGAATACTACGAATTTTTCATCAATTTGATAAATTTTGTTCATTGAATAATTTCTCTTTAATATGATAAGCCAATTTTTCAGTGTTAGAATTCCTGGGAAATCTTTAAAATTCCTTGGAAATCATTGAGATTCTGTAGATTGGAATTTGTTTGAAAATTATTACAACTTCTTGAAAATATCGTTATAATATAGTGACGTAAAGCTGTGTTTTTGTCCAGCTTGTCTTTACTAGGTTTATCAACAGGTAAAAATTTCAAAAAAAGATAGTAAAAGGTTACTGTCAGGGAATTTAAACAACAAATTTAACTTTTTCCTAGTAAATGTTTTTAAACATTTTATAAACAATATAATTTTGTAGATTTATCCATCCAAAATCAAATTAATATTTCCATATTATTATGTTTAACATGGGAGTATATAGGAATTATTGTAAGTATATACACGAGAGTTCTGTTGATGGTACGTGTGCCTCGATATTGTTTTAGTGATAGCCGCCATTCTCCGATTTTCCATGAAGGCACATAGGTACGTCTTCAACAAGAGGCGGATAGACTCTACACAGCTTCAGGCTTCTCAGAAAACCCAATGATTATCTGTGGTACAAGAAACTTAAAGCAATCCTGCAGCCATCTTCTTCTACGGGAAATCCTGACTAACCGATGTTATAGAGACAAGATAGACGGGTACAACCCTGGATGGAGCAGCGAAAATTATCAAACCCTAAACGCCCATTTCACACCGTCCACCGAAATCTGGACTCATCTGAGAATAGTGAGAAATTTTCAGAACTTGACTGAGATACAGATCGAAGTGATTCGACAAACTAAGAGTAAATTCAATTTCATCTTCTTTTTATTTTCCCCCCACAAAGCAAGTCAAGAGCAGTCGGCCTTCTGGCTCAAACCTCTGGCCGCGAATCACTAGTACACCGCGGAAACTTTGCTCCTATCCTGAAAGCCCAAAAATTATTCGCAGCAGTCGGCAAACAAACTCCTGAGATGGTGTGTAAGGCAAAAGTTAGGTCAAAGCCAGGAAAAATTAGCTCAGAGCAACAATCCAAGAGTTCGACACAGATCACTTTTAAAAACGACTACATGGTTCTCCCTCTCAGACATGGAGTAAACTGCAAAAAGATTTATTCACGATTTGATTCGATTCGATGAGTTGAAGCCTCCATTGCGAGTTGGAGTCTTAGTAGCGAGTTGGGGATTCCGTGGGAAGGTGGAGCCATTTCTGCGATGTTTGTAGCGAGCAAGCTACGAATCCTTCGCTTCGCTACGGGTGCTCCGGGCCATTTTGGCTGGCGCAACCACGACAAATCACGGGTCACTCTAAAATAAGATCTTAATGAAATAAAAAGCGCCGTACACTTATGGGGTCCCTAAAAAGAAACCGTGGAAAGAGGCCACGTTAACGGTGGTGCGCAACAAATACTTGTCCTGGGTTTAGGTGAAGTTAGGCTCCTCCCACTATGCTATGCATATTTGATTTTATATGTAAAATTTTCGATTTTTAATATTGGAAAGAGTTAAATTCGTGGTCTAAATTCCCTGACAGTTCCCAAAATCCGTATTTTGATTTTAAAATCTACCAAATACCCGTTAATCTAAATTTCCGTTAAACATACTAAAAGTCCTCGTCGAAATCTGTGGCGCTCGAGCCGGTATCGGCATCGGCATCTTGGAAAAAAGATACACTTTTTCAGTTTTTTCCCTATATCTTGGCAAATTTTATTATACAAAAAAATGGTTCAGATAAAAATTGTAATGTATAAAATTTGTAATCTGACGTTTGGATTACAATATCTTTGGAACATTTGGAATTCAAACGATTAAAATTTGAATCAACGTTCAGGTAACAGGTTAATAACATTCAGGTAACGTTATGTTACCTTCAATATTTTGGACAAAGTCAGGTTGTTTCGTTGGAACTATGAACTTGATCAGATTTTCATGGGCGATGTCTGATTTAAAGGATATCTGTAACTACTGGTTCAAGAAGCAACTGATTCCGTTACTCACTGGAAATCACACGGAACGCATACCATCTTCGTATATGTATTCACTGGAGAGTACATCATCTGCGTTATACTTGAGACGATGTTTGTTAGCATAGAGAATTGAGAAAGAGTATCCAAATTAACCAGTATTACAACATTATATATTATAAAAGAAGAAAAGTTTCGAAAATGCTTGAAAATATTGAAGAAATGCTTTAGAGAATCTTGATTACATCAAAAGGAAGAGATTAGTGGTTATAATCACTGGAAGGTGGTGTTTTGTTAAATATTTTCTGTTGTTCAATTCAAAGAGAAAAGTTATCTTTTTCAAAAATGACGAAAAGTTGGGCAAACGTCAAAAATGGCTGGTAATGAGGACAGCGAATTAACAAAATTTTCCTTCAATATTCTGATATGGTAAAGGTTGTTTCTGTATTCGATAAGATAATTGAGCTTCAACCGTAGCAAAGGATAATTAAGTAGCTATTCCCATGTAGCGCGCAATATTGGTGCAATATTGATTTTTAATATTGCGGCAATATCGAATGTGAGCATTTTCCAATATTGGTCCAATATTGATTTATTATATTGACGCAATATTTATTTCCAATATTGGGGGAATATTGGAAATCAAATTTTAGCTACATAGCTAAAACCTAATTAATTCGTGTAGTCAATTTCCACCAAATCTAACAGCAAACAAGGCTGAGGTAAAAAGTACGTTACTCGAATCTTCAAATTAAGATTAAATTTTGATTAAAATTACATAGATTTAGATTTTAAAATTAGATTTTAATTAAAATTACATAGATTTAGATATTAAAATTAGATTTCGACGTTTTTAACACAAATCAGCGCCATATAAATTAAATTATGAATTTAAACAAAAATATTCATTCATTTATTATTCAACCAATCAAAGTTGTATTTTAACCTGAAAGTAATATTATGTTAAATTAAAATATGACGGGTGACAGGGCAGTAGCATAGTTCATATTAATAAAAACTTTATATTCTAATGTATTTTGTAGGTCACAATTAAAGAATTAATCGATTCAAAACACTAACAAAAAATAGTAATTATTATATTATTAAATGCCTTCTATAGAAGTTGATAATCTCTAATTAAACTTAAATATTACATAAGCAACTTTACTTTACTTTCATAAAAAGTTAATTAAATTAAAATCTTGAAAGTAATTTTTGGATTTTTGATTGTTTGGAGAAAACATTTTTTAGCAGGCTTTACGCGGATTGAAAGCTGACTTTTTTGCCGCTCTGGTTTTACATTCATTCAGCAACGCTTCACTTCGCCTCGAATGTGCAACATTAAACATGTCAAGAAAGGTTTGCCTTTCAATCTTAATAAAACAATACAGTAAATTTTACTGAAAAATAATGAAAAAAAGTACTTTGTTACAACTAAAATGTTAATATTTCAGTGGAAAATTGCAAAATACTACATATTTTGATGAAAACAAAAAGTTTACTTTTCACTTTTCGAACATTAGCTCCTAATAGAACAATATACTATTTTTTATTTGTTTTAAAAGCATTCTAGCCCAATTTAAATTAAAAATATGTATATTTTATTTGAAATTCAATCTCAAAAAATAATGAAGCAGTCATTGACGGGGTTAAAGGGGTAGTGCGTATCGAGTCCACAGATACATCAGCATTGTTTTTTTTTGGACCTCTAAAGCAATATTTAAAGAAATAGATGAATAAATTTATTAAGAATTTGTGTTCTGAATATTTTTATTGAATGCATTTTCAACTTATGAAAGAGTTTCAAACGACGTTGCTTTAGCACAAAGGCGAGAAAGTTTAAAATTGCAGCTACGTATATATTCCATGTTTATATTATCCTGTGCAATATAGAGTAGCTCATCAAAATCCACCATATCTACGTAATATACATTTGTAAAGAAAAACATTTCAATATTTCTGTTAAAAGAAACGCTCACTTGAAGTTTTTCAAACAAGCAGGGCTTTCAACCGACTCATAATATAGTACGCAAATTATAATTTAAATGAACACCTTTTTGGTCAAATCCTGTGGTAAGTGAATGGTATGTCAGATACAAGATTGAAGACAGAATAAGTTACTTGAGTGATGGTGTTAACAATGTCATTTTGTATACTGGGTTGGTGACTGATTGGCGTATATTGTAAATTTCATCATAAAATTTCGCGTTCGTTTTGTTTGCAATGCAAACAAAATGTAATAAAAGCATATTTTTATCAGTTTTTTAAAAATTTGAATCAAAATTTTTGACGCACCATCAAAACGAAAGGAAAAACTATACTTCCAATAATTGTAATTTTGCTTGTTTCACTCGAAATACCCTCGTACTTTCGTATGAAGCCTCCAATTCGACTCATTTGCATTTTTTTATTCAACTGATACTATATACTTTTATTTGCATGTTACTTGCGTGAGTTACACTGATAACGTAATTTTCCTGTTTTCGTTTATTCCGAATATTCGCACCCTTTTATTTTTGTAAATATTTTACAACCCATATCGGTATTGTAAAATTTAAAAATAATATTGATCAAGTTTACCTTATTTCATGTCGGAGTTATCAACGCTCTCACAGTGTCATGTAAATCTGGAATAATAATTCGTTTATCTGGAACATTTCAACAAGCTGTGTTTGTTTATTATCAATAAAAGATTTGCATTAAAATTCACATATGTCACCACGCAAATATATACACATTTTTCCAATTCGCAAAATCTGTCTGTATTTTGTCAATATGCAAAAAATTGTAGATAAGCTTCACGCAATAGATATAGGGGAATTTATGGAAAGAGGTCCTCAAAATTATATTATTAAAATTCACCCCTGCTATAACAAGTTCAAAGTTTGGCTAATGTAACATGCAATGAATGTATGGCGTTAACTCACGTACGCTCAATAGATTAGCCTTCATCATTGGGATTAAGAAAGTAGCAATCTTTTGGCCAACTAAATGCATTGAAATTCTCCATACACGATTGAAGGGGATTAACTCCTTTCTCATCATCACATACTTTAAGAATTGGATAACTTTTCAAACGTAACGGCGGCGTATTTATATTGCGGCTTAGTTCTTACTTCTTAAAGATAATTGGAAAAACCACAAGCGTAAAAGAAAAACGCAATAATTTTTACCGCGTGATAAAGCTGTATAGGGCTTGAGAAGATACTTATTTGTTATACAGAATGAAATCGGAATAAATTATTATTAAGCTGTGAATTGAATGTTTAAAATGAACCGGGTTTATGATCGAGCTATGCAAATTACTTGTTAAACTTTCTGACAACTAATCAAACTATTTCCAACTTAAATATAAATTATGGTTATTATACCAGCACAAAAAAATTTATAAATTAATTTCGAAAAACTTAAACCTGAAAATGGACAGAAATGTTGGAAGGCTATTTCTTTCACAGCTAATACGAATATGCTGCTATTGTTGTACAAACACTTCCAATTTAATAAATTGTTAATTGATTACATAAAATATTACGTCTTTCGACTTTTTGCTACACACTGTTTACACTATCTTTGTAATAACAAATGATGTTTTTCTTGTTTTCTATAAAAAGTTGCGTGGCTAACACTGTAAGTCGAGTGTCAACACAGTTCTCAGCTTATGAAGCTGTTCTATATCAATATCAGCTTTTTGAGGGCTAGAGTTTTTAATATTAACCTGCGAAATACACCTGAAATTCTAATTTACCTACGGTTAAAAAGGAAATTCACTATCGCATTCAGTTTTGAATCAACGAATGAAAAAAAGGTTACCTACGTAGAATTCTATCAATAGCCATCGATTTGCAGTTGCAATGGCATCACAATTACAATCAAAAAACTTTTCATGTAAAAAGCATACTTCTTCTGGTTAATTGATTGAATTTAGAAAAATTTACCTAAAAATAACTAGAAACATTGCGAAACATAATTTGATTTTAGTAATAATTCATATTTAGTTCAAGTTTGTGAAAGCAAAAAATTATTGCTTTACTTTACATTTACCATTTTAGTGTTTCTAATTGTTCTATTTTAGGGATCACGAATTCACTGTATACATATACTGTTGGTTATATTTAATATTCCTTTTTTTACGTTTTAAGAAAAAATAATATGTTTTATTCGTAGTAAATGAATACTTAGTAGTTCATCTGTTACAATCCTCTGACCACCTCCATTCGTCCGTCAATTATACAAACTCGTTACGATAAGTCTAACATTTCCTTTCAATAAAACAATATACTATTAAATTTCTGCAATAGTCTAGAAGGAGCAAATCACAAGACAAAATTTTTGAAGACCAGATTTTGTTTTAGGAGATTCACTCGACATTTGTTCGTATTTTCTAAGATTTTCTATACTTTTATTATTATTTCCTGGGATTTTCTTAGATTTTCCTTCACTTGTACCCCAGATTCAATCAGCACTTGCTATCGAGTATTTCTAAAGTCAAAGCAATGATGTAACTTGTCATGATTATCAACATTTTTAAATCATATAACTAACTTCTGCATATATACCATAAGTTCTTTACTCTCTTAAATAACTTGAATCCAATAAATTTCATTAATTACTATTGTGCATTTCAAAGTCTTTTATTCAAAATAATAATAAATAATAGAAATAAATAAAAAAAAAAATAATTACAAATCCTGTTGGCAGAAAGGATTAGGCCCCATTTTACATATTTCAAGAAACTAAGCGTACTTTCTCCCAATATCAATATTTACATTTCAAAAAAACAAAACCAAAATCAGTTTCTTACTTTCTTGTATCGTTTATTAGGTGGTCCTACCACCTTATTATTGGCCATTTTCTGCAGCTATTTTCGGCGGTTCTCCATGATGTTATGCTTTCTAGTGTTAAGTCCTTTTCGCTGCGCAAAACATGACCTAGCCATCTGATTCTTTTCGACTTTGAAAATGTCTTCCGTTGTATTTCTCTTTCTATTTCGTGATTCATCCATGGTCTGCGATTGCCGCATTTATATGTTTTCAGACGCAGGATGGTGCGAAAGGCTTTTCTTTCAAATGTTCTTAACATTGCTACTTTTACATTTGCTTACTTTACAACATTGCTTACTTTTCAAGAGTGCTTTATTTGCATAGTATGCACTGTTACTTGTTTGTATCCTTTTTTTTAATTGGTTTTTCTGCTATTGTTTCTGTTCTTTTGTTTTTACTCTGCCAAAGACCTGTTGATATTCTATAAACATATTGTCATGTTCCAAAATCCACCATTGAAGTTTTTGTATGTAATTTGGAAATTTTTATTATTTTTGTAAAAATTGTATTTGATTTTGAATTTCTCGTTTTACTACCTCGATCGATCTAGGAATTCTATCTCAGTTAAATGAAGTATGAAATTTTTTGACGCAGTTAGGTTCCAATGATGTATTAGAATATGAAATCACAGTTTTAGACCAAAATTTGATATGGCGTGTGCCCGAAATTTTGGATTTCGTGTTTTATCGATTTTCAGGCGTATTTTGCATTTATCGCTAAAATAGTTCTAACCAAATTTGTAGAGAATTAAATTCTCTACCTTTTCTATGTAGACAATTTTGTTGTAAAATAATTATTTATTGCTAATAATAAGCAAAAAGTGTGGAAAATTAGGAGATTGGCCCAGTTTTTCAACATTTCGACTATTTTTATTCAAAATAAGTAAAATCTTCAAATAGCAAAGTTGTAGAGGACTAAATTCCGTACAATTTTTGTACAAACAAATTTTTTGTACGACAAATGGATTGCAGGTATGGGTATGTGCGATCGGGACAATAGGAGGAAAGTAGGCCGATTCCATGTCAAACACCGAAACTCAAAAAGTCCTTTATTGATGTTGTGAAGAAGGAACAAGGCATGAATAAATTCAAAAATAGAACAGTACATTGGCAGTCGACAACCAACTCAAAGGAGGAAAAAGTATCGCAACATTGCAACTTGGAGGATTATCTAACTGTCATTGCTTGTAATGTAACTTCGAACTTCAAGGCAACTAAAAAGAACAGGATTTATTCGTAATATTTGACTTATGTAGGTACTGTTGGCACGAATAGAAGTTGACAAGGGGAATGGTAAAAGTTTTCCCCAATCTCAGACACAATTTCTTCGCTTTCCGATGTAAATAGCAGTTTAATTATCGCAAATAAACGCGTCACGATTGACCCCTAGCTTCTCTTCCAGCGAATGTACATCAGCTCAATGAATAACGATTCATTAGAACAAAAATCTATCATACGAGCTGACACCATTTCCACTCTCGTTATTCACGGAAGAAGGAATGCAAAAAGCGACAAAGTCATCTTTGTACGATTTATTTTCAACAGTGGAACGTCCCCACACTTTGCTTTCTGATCATCTGTACGTCATAGATGGCGGGTTCCTTCTGCATAAAGTCGTTAGGAGAGGATGTGATCTTGTTCATGAAATTTTTCAGAATATTGAAAAATATAATAATCAACCATTTCAAAAGTCGGGTTCATATTGTCTTCGACGGTTATCCTGACGTCGATTTCGCCGGAACAAAGTCTTCAGAACGTTTGCGACGATCAACAAGGCATCTTGCACCGACAGCAGAATTTGACGAGAACAGTTGTCTGTCACTCACACAGGAAAAGTTTCTCTCAAACGACAAAAACAAAGCTCATTTTATTGAGCTTTTTGTCGATTTCCTCAGGCGAAACAGCATAACAGCAGAACATGCGTTTGAAGACGCCGATTACATGATTGTTGAAACGGCCTTTGAAAATTCACAAAAATATCAAACCATTTTCATTGTTGGAGAGGACATCGATTATCTGGTTTTATTAACAGAATTGGGAAGAATGCACAACAACGTTTTTCTGCAAAAACCAGCAAAAGGCAAAAACAAAGAAGAATTCTACTCACCTCAAAGTCTCAAGTCTGAAACACAGGTATCAGATCTTATTTTACTCTTACATGCTTTTACTGGTTGCGATACAACCTCCTCCCTTTTCAACATCGGAAAAGGAAAGCTTGTAAAGCTTTTGAAAGATCGCGAAGATTTGCAGGCATGCGTAAATACTTTCAAAGATAAAAGGTCGAATCAACAGACAATTCAGAACTGTGGGAAACAAACAACAGAATGGGGGTGGAAAAAAACCCCACGGTGCCTTCAACCTACTGACAATGACGCATCACCAAAAGCTGGGCTTAAATGCACGCTAATTTTTGAAATTTGTAGTGTTAATTTGTGCACAAATGCCCCGAACAACCAAATCGACGAGGAAAACGACAATGAAATTGTAGAAGATTTCTCTGTGCAGTTAGAGAGAGGTTGCACCGAAGAAACCGAGCCTCAAGAGCAAAACTCAGAGAGAAAAGCAATCTTCAATCAATACCGAAGTTGAATGTAAACCAAAAAGATTAAGATATCTCCTTGCGCGTTTCTTATTGCGTTTTCTCGTTCGCATTCTACTACTTCTTCTTTTGTGGTCAGTAGCTTTTGAAAATGTTGGGTCCGAACGTTTTTAATTTTGTCTCGATTGCTGACTACATTCCGTTTTACGTCTATACATCTTGTTTTTATCCTGTGTTTTAGTTCTAGTTTCTTCAACAGTTAATAAAACATTCTCGTATTATTGTAACTATTAATTGCTTTTTTCTATTTTTAACATTTTATCCATGAGTCAGTTGTTTTTCTTTTGTTTATACATACCGCTAGCTTCTTTGATACTTTTCTTATATATATTTTGATCTTCTTGTTTTCTAGTTCTTATCCATTCATTTCTCCTATTTGTTTTCCTTTTACTACATTCCAAGCAATTGTCGTGAAACGATTCTTTAAGTTTTCTACTATTTTTGTATTCTATCACTTCTCTTGTGCATGTTTTTATAGTTGATATGATATTTTCAATATTTTTTTTATCAATTTCCTCATCAGTTCCTTCATAAAGTTTTTTATTGTTATCACTATCAAACATCTCTGTTGCGAATCTCTTGCTGTTATTGTTGTAACTACTGTGCTTTATCGCCTCCCATCTAATCTTTGCCATCACCATGTAGTGGTCGGTATCAGCATTAGCGCCTCTGTATGTTCTCACGTCTTTCACAAAAGATCCTTCCTTTTTGGATATCAGTATATGTGGTCGACTTGATTTTCTTCATCGCTTTTCTTGCCATGCTACTTTCACGTTATCTTGTGCATCCTTCTGTGTATAAATCTCGTATAAATCTCTCGTAAATCACAGTGTTTAATGATTTCGCTAATCCACACAGCCTTTCGCCATTGTTGTTAGACTTTTCGTGAATTGTTTGTTTACCGGCTATCGAGTTTATATAGCTTTCTTTCCATATTTTGGCGTTAAAATTCCCAAGGACTATTAATATGTCCAATTTGGGAAAAGATTTGCATAATGCTTCCAATTTTTCGTAAAACTAATCTTTTATATCTGTACTCTGTTTTCCTCCGTCAGTGTATATCCATTAATAAACGACCAATTTGGATTAGATTAGGCTCTCAAATATGCAAGTCGTCCGTCGATTGCCCTGAATGTTATTATCATTTTTACAAATCTTTTCGCCACTATGAAACCAACATAATTTCTTCCCTGTACATGTTCACCCTGTCCCTTCCATCTTAGCTCTTGCAGCGCTGCCACATTTACCCCGTTTTTTAGTATTTTGCTTGCCATCTCAGTCATCCTTCCCAGTCTTAACATTGTTCTGATGTTCCACGTGCAAACTTTTATATTGTCATTTGTCTATCTAATCTTTTTTGGTATCAGTTGATCTTTTTACCACTTTCCCTTATTTCGTATACATTTCCGTGTCGTCGTGATTTCCTTATCTTTCATATCTGAAGCTTCCACTCCGTGATTAATTATCACTTTTTTGCTGTATTCGTTGGTTTTATGACCGGTTTCCAGCTTCTTGTCTTCTTGTTTCGCGACTCTATCGTTGATGTCATCTATTTCTTTCTTCAGTTCTTGTCTTTCTTCTCTCCACAGTTCATTTGCAATAGTCCCGAAGGGGCAAATCACAAGACAAAATTTTTGAAAACCAGATTTCGTTTTAGGAGATTCTTGCGAAATTTTTTCTTATTTTCTTCTGATTTTCTATACTTTTCTATAATTGATTAACATTTTCCGGGGTTTTCTTAGATTTTTCTTCACTTGTAGATTATCAACATTTTTAAATCAAATAATTAACTTCTGCATACACACCCTAAATTTTATAGTCTCTTGAGTAACTCGAATCTAATAAATTTAATTAATTACGAATGGTTGTTCCAAAGTCATTCATTCATCCAATGAGACAAATGTAGTTTAAATGTTCGATTCTGGTATTTTTTCTGATTCTGATTTTTCATAATCTTATCATAAAAAACACGTACCTATATTATACATCACAATATATTATATATAGGTAATCCTTTACAAGAAAATGAATTAATTTATTTATAAAGATGTAAAAAATAATTTACAAAATATTTGATTGTTTACAATTTTATAATTAAAATGCGTTCGAGGAACAAGCTTAACCTCTAGTTTTAAATATGGCATTCTAAATGGAGAAGACTTGAAAGCTGGAAGCTGCAGCCCTCCTCTCAGCAAATCATTTAAATATTTCAAAGAAAAAAGATAACTGAAAAACCTAAATATATACAGAGTAGTGCAAAGAACTAGATTATTTTAGTTCGAAAATTAAAATTAGGAAGAAGGAAAACCTGAATCCGATAATAGCAATAATTTGATCACTATACTATCTTACATCAATGATATTATTTTAATTAACTCTGGATTAAAATTATTCAGGAACAATATCTGTTTTGATTTCGATTCAGTCGTGGTCTGTCCATTGACGGTTTAAATAATAACAAGTTGATTTAGTAGGAATTCCACATATACTATTTACATAATAATCGATAAATGGAAACACCGTATAATCATCAAAATTTCTAAAACAGGTGGTGAAACATTATATGGTAATGACTGGTAATCCTATTCAATATAATATTATGTATTGACGGTTGACGAAGCCGATATATGTGCGTAAAGACTAATATCATGCACTAATGGTTTTAATACGTAAGAAAGTCGATATCTCAGAACTACAGATCAATAAGCATTTAAGCTATATAAGCTTTTCATTAAAATTATAAGAAACAGGCTCAAAGAGCCAGTTTGATTATTACCAATCCAAAAAATAAGCTGGTTTTAGGACAGAATGCAGCACATACGACTTCCTTAAAAGCTTAAAAACAGTAACAGTAGATAATATTCTTTATTAAAATTATTAATATTTCTGGTTGCAAGAGATGTCAGCGGGTTGACATTTTTTGTTTTGGCCATGCACAAGTATATAAGAAGTTCTTTGAGTATTAATTTTTACTGATTTCATTTTTGAAAAAAATCCTAAAATAATTATTATTTTTAATTGTTAAAATGAAGACAAATAAGTAGATTAGAGGGATAACGGGTGTATAGGACATAGAAAGAAAAGTCTACTTTTTTCAAACTGACAATTAGGATGGATATGTCGTGAAATCTGAAAATAAGTACCTAGTGGATTGGCAAGAAAAAATGCAATATGAAAGAGAGTTGCTACAGAAATTTTGGAGAAAAATAAGGAAACATATTTATAAGGAATTCAAAAGAAGAAGAATAATAATTTATAACTTGCATCTGAAAGTAGTTATTGCATAAAAAGAAATAACTAATTAGAAGTAACCTGAGCTACTACTAAATTAGCTACTATCCAGCCCTGGGTGTAGAGATCATTCAGGAGGTCATGTCCCATACAATAGTGCGCAGAAATGATAAAATTCGTTTTAACAAAATAAATACAGTCCTGAAAATATCGTTCTTTGTTGACGTTTTGCTTTGACAGATTCGCTATTTTCGTGCTTTAGATTATTAAATGATATTAACATTATTTGATAATTTAAATAACAATCAGCCTTTTTTAACGCAATTTGAGTATTTTTATTATACTGAGGTTAGTACAAACAACATTTTAATTTAAAATCGTTTTTAAACGAAAATTTTATTTTTAGGTTAAACTGCTGTGTGTACCACTAAATCTTTTTTTACATCTATTTGACGAAAACGTTTATTATTTTATTGTGGTAGGTAATGCATAAACAAATTAATTTAACATCGTTTTTTAAACAAACAATATTTTTTACAGTTAAAATTCATTACTAATATGAATAACCGTAAAGTAGTTCATAGTCAAGGACGACAAATAATTTATAATGTCATTCAATATATTATGAATAAAGAAAAATGCAAAGGAAATATTTTGTATGCAAAAGTGTCATCTGCAACTGGAGTTTCTTATAAAACTGTTATAAGAATAATGAAGGAAGGAGCTGAAAATCCTCAACAAGCCAAGTTTTCTACTCCCAGGAAAACTATTAAAATGCCATCCCCAAAAACTACAACAAGCCAATTTGAAGAAGATGTTATTAGGCGTATAATTCATTCTTATGCGACTATACATAAAAGGCGACCTACAATGAAAACTGTGTATGAAGCGATGAAAAAAGATCATGGCTTTTCTGGATCGCTTTCATCATTTCGAATTGTAGTACATAGGATTGGTTTTAGGTGGAGAAAATCCCCATGTAATAAGCAAATACTTGTTGAAAAAAGTGATATTCGAGGTAAACGAGTTATGTTCTTAAGAAACCTTATAAAATATAAAGAAGAAGGAAGAAATATTGTTTATACGGATGAAACTTACATCCATAGTTCACATACCGTTCCTAAATGTTGGGACGATGGAAGTACTAACGGTTTAAAGACCCCAGTGTCTAAAGGACAACGATTAATTATTGTTCACGCTGGCGGTGCAAGAGGTTTTGTTACGAGGGCCTTATTAATATTTAAATCTGGCCTTAAAACTGGAGATTATCACGATGACATGAATCACAAAAATTATTTGAAATGGTTAAATGAAAAATTAATTCCAAATCTAGAAAAAAATAGCGTTTTGGTTATTGACAACGCTTCGTATCATAACGTTAGTATTTTAAAATGCCCTACGTCTTCATGGAGAAAAGGTGCTATGCAGCAATGGTTATCAGAAAGAAATATAATATGGCAAATCAGAGATACAAAAATGGATCTGTATAATATAATTAAATTACACAAGCCACGTAATAAAAATTATGTAGCCGATAAACTTTTAGCCGAACATGGCCACGTTGTATTACGGTTACCACCATATCACCCAGAATTGAACCCTATTGAGAAAATTTGGGCGTTGGTAAAGAATCGTGTTGCCGCACGAAATACCACATTTAAAATGGACGATGTCCGAAGATTGACTGAAGAAGAATTTAATAAAGTCACAATAGAAGATTGGCAAAATATTTGTCGCCATGTAGAAGCCACAGAAAAAGAATATATAGAAAAGGAATATATTATGGATGATGTAGATGAACTCATTATTAGAGTAAATTACGAAGATGAAAGTGACAGTTCAGATTATCTGTCTTCGGAAGATGAAGAAGATGATGAAGAGTTCAATTTAGAATGTGAGCCCATCTTGTAAAGATAAAAATAAAAAAAATCAATTACTCGGCTAATAAAATTTACTTCAATGTGCGATTACTCACTTTCTTGTTCGTTATTATTTTATTATAATAAAAATAATTTGTTTTACTTGTACAATAGTATTTGCTTGTACTATAATAATAAAGTTTTACAATAAATTACATTCCTATAGTAATCATTTTATTTTTTCTATAATTAGTTTTTCTTTTCTATAATTATAATGAAAATAATGTTCAAGTCAGATTTTTTAAATTTTCGCGCCAAGCTGATGTTTTCATTTAACATTTATTCTTATGTATTTTGCCCGTTTCGCGCATTGTATGAGACTTAAGCTTCTGAACGAACTCTACCAGGTACGAAAATTAATTATATGCCCAATTCTTGGATTCTTGCTAATAAATTGAGCTTCTATCTAGTTTATTAATTAAATTCGACTTCCACAAGATAATACATAAACTAAGTAAGCGTCGATACTAGTATTATTTTAAAATTATCATAATATTAATTAGTTTTTCAGGTAATATCATACTTTCCAATAATCTTTAGTAAAAAATCGTTCAATTGCGAAGAAGCATAAATTAATATAATTTCATTGAAAATCGAGAAGTGCTTATCAAACACTCAGACATAGAAACTAAATTCAATAATTTTAGAACGGCTTGGTATCTTACTTTGTGATCTCAAGTGGGATAATTCTTAAATAAACTTTCTGCATTGTTTCCGAGTGTCATCGTCAATAAAAACTTGCTTTGTAATCACATTGACATGATAGGTACTTATTTTCAAGTATTATTTTTATTCAAAATAAATTTATAATTTAATTATAATAAATATATTGAGAAATTTTGTACTTCAGCATCCTTCAAGTTGGATTACACTCGTATATGGGTTCTAACAAACAAGGGAATTTATAGGATTTGTATGTTGTAGCTTGTTAAGTACATTATTCGAAAGGTCCGTGTTTGAAACTATTTAACACTCTCGATAAATGATTTGTAAATCCTTTATATCGTACAATTTAAGACGATTATGATTAAACATATTGTATAGGTATTGACAAGGATAATATTTAGATAGATTTGCTCTCCAATTGACGCGCACCAAGCGTAAACTTGGATTAACATAATTTTAATAATAGTCAAATAAGCTATTTACATCAGTAACTATAAAATAAATTATTATTTTTTGACTTATATCTTGTAGTGTTGATATTTAATAATTGGTCACACAAATATCAATAGAATTACCTATTTTATTTGTATTTAGTATACCCCATAGAGCCATTACAAAGCAATTAATGCTTTAGCGAAAATCATAACAGTTGAAAAGCTATCTACAATATTATTACAATATTTGTCTGGAAATTACGTTATCCTCGGTAATGTAAAATTTTAAACTGAAATTTTTAATTAAAATCTTCGATGGAAACTATCAAAATCTCTTACTCAAAAAAACCCTCGAAATATAACGCTTGGAAATAATTTCAGCTTTCCGCAAATAAAAATCTGTTTACCTAAAGTTATCGTAGCTGTAACAAGCTTTTCCTCAGTTAAATCTCTCTCGAGTTGATTTTACAAAATTGTTAGGATCCAAATTTTAGATAATCATACGAATTTTATGTATATACATAACCTGAATCGTTTATTATTATATAAACATCTTGTAGCAAATTTATCCTATAAACTACGATACGTGCAATTTCTATCCAATAGTAAAACAAAATTTCTCTTGTATTCGCCTGGGGCCTATTTATTGAATAAATCCTAATCCCAAATCGCCCTAACACCGAAATTCTGTCTGAACAAATGAAAACGTGGAAATGACTCGATCGGAAATGTCGTACTTTGGGATTTAGGAAAGTAAAAGGTATTGGTGACTAAAATTTTAATTACCTTATTTTTGGTAGATCCTTGCTTAAATTATTTAACAACTATTAAAATTTGGGCGTAACTTACTAATTCTCCAGTTGGGAAAGGTTCAGATGGCTACTGGAACCATAAATATTGCACACGCATTTATGTAACGAATTGATAACGTTCGGTGGTATTGAAATCTATAAATATGTTATATAATTTAATGGCCAATGGGAATTCAAACACGAAAACGTGCCTTTTATGTTAATTTGATACTGAATTTCCATATTACAAAGTTTCCAGTAAAATTTTTATTTTCTTTCATAGAATTTAAAAATATTTACGTAATTTTACGTAAAACAATTTAACGAAACTTTTATTCAAGTTGGCTATGCCGTTTAGAATTTTATGATAAGTAATTTGTATAATTTTTGAAAATGACAATTCAATGATTACTGGTTTAGTCTAGAATTATTGCTGTATTTGAACGCTGGCAGTATTAGTAAAGGGCAAACAATTAACCATATATTTGGAATCTAAAAGTTGTTACGTTAGGATGTTGTAATTATGATCGGTTAATCCATTCGTGCGCGTTGGGAAATTCTCAATCATACCATACCAAAGTGGTGGCATGTTCCTGCGGTTAAGCAGATTATTCGGTGTGATAACTCTTGTAACTATAACTTTGTCGATGCATTCAGTTAAATAAGACGAATTCAAACAATTGAAACTAGGTACTTCATTTCATAATAATTATTGTTTAATATCCGAGTTTAATTAAATTTTTTTAAAACTAATGACCTCTATATGTAAAGCTATATATATTTTTATTTTTTGCTGTAGAATAATATATTACACTTGAACAAATAACCTCCTTGTAAAGCTTTACTGAAAAACAAGAGTGGTTTTAGTTTTAGTGAAGTTCTCGTTGCTGACGAATTACTTTAATTGGAGGACTGCAGTTTCGTCAACCAAATGGTTTTAAATTTGTTTTTTAATATTCTGATCGGTCGTATTTCAAATTGAAAACTATTTGTTTGCAGCAGTAAACTAACAGAGTGACGGAATTAATGGTTAGAACAAACTGCAATCTATGTTTCACGTTTTACTCAATTGCTAGATTACGACTTGAAAAACGGTTGTTAATATAATCTCTGATGCTGGTAGGTTTGTTGCTTCTCTGGGTAGCTAAATTAAGATTTTCTGAACAGATAATACTTCTTCATGGTTAACCCTTTCGTCAGCCGTGTAGATGATATGGCATGTTCGTCATTCGCCCATTTAAATTACCCAGTCTCCGTAATTTAATTTAAAAATTACTTCCAATTTATCATTCCTTTCAAATTTTTACAAAGAATTCTCGTTTTATAAATTTAATAATCGAAAGCACCGTTAATTTAAATCGGATAATAATTTTTAATGCTGGTAACTTCTTTTCGTGTAAAGTGTAAATGATATAATGCTATGAATGCTTTTCAAGCCAGTAATCCGATCAATTCAATTGTTCGTTTCACAATTCTAACAATAATTGAAAGTGAATTAAATCAATCACAATAAAGCTTCATTTTCTTTCAAAAAACGTAACAATGTCAATTTTGCAATTGAATTCAACACTTTTTTCTGATTGAGTGGAAATTCGCAAGGCGATTGTGAATAAAGGCTTTATTCGAGCTACTAGTAACCGAGTCAAGATATTGCTAAGATGTAATCGAACCATGTAATACAAGAACCTAAAACAATCAGACAATTTTAACCAAGTCTGATTGTTTCTCGTGAAACTCAAGAAAACATTATATTTGATTGAAAGAATATAAAAATAAGATTAATTGATTATGACCTAAACCCACTTTTTTTTGGTTCGATTCTAAATAATCATTCAATCCTTATTTTTTCCTCAAGGATTACATTCATTGGGGAACTAAAAAGAGTAATTAAGAAACCTGAAATGTAATTCTTTAAAAGCATTTTTACGATTTTTATTTACATTTTGTCGTTAAAATTTATTTGGTTTTTCTAATTCAGCACCAATTTAATTTTTGATAGGTTTGGATTAACTTGGATGGAGGTTAATTGAAGATCGCTAAAAATCAAATTCGAACAATCGTCCTAATAATTGTAAAAGTTAATTACGTATCATGGCATGGCTGTTGAAAAGTGGTTTTAAATTACAGAAAGGCGACGATTAATTAATTTTTAATTGTTTTTTTATATTTGGATAAATAACATTTCGTCATTTGACCCTATTCAGGAGTTAATGAAAGCTTTCCTTGTGTTTATCCACTTCTCGTCATTTCATAGTTATTCCTTTTCATGTATTGCCAAACACTTGACAAACTTGGCTATTTTCATTAAATCCAACCTTTAGCTTATTCAAGCATTTAATCACTTCTAATGCTGCTTTTTATGGATTTGCTTGTTAAATTCTGGTGTGACATAACATTTACTTTAAGTTTTATTTGATTTTATTGCAATTGCTGTAGGATTTCTAGGGACGGACGGTTTGAAGGTACACTTTAAATAAGTGCACGTATTTTATGTATATTCCTGTTTAAATTTTATCGACTCTTATTTTTATTTAGTTTATAGAACTTTATAAATCTTTACTTTATTCATTGTTCCTGTATTGGTGATTCTTTCACATTGCATCAATCCTTTAAAACAAGTTTAGAATAAAGTCGTATTCCATTTTATATACTTTTAAAATTGAGTTGTGTGGAAATGCTTATGGCTTAAAAATTTGTTGTATTGATCCTCAGTAATAAAGAAAGAAAGTTTTTCGTATATATTTTTTAAATTTTACTAAACTTTTATAAATACTCGTTCTTATATTGTTTGTATTTTTCAATGCTTTCCAAAAATAAAAAATTGATTGCAGTAACATTTGCAAATTTAAAATTTCTATTTAATTTAAATGTCCATTAAATCATTACATTATGTTGATGAAATCAACCCTTAATATCTGTACTGGGTTGCTATTCTTTTTTATTAAAAAGAATTAAAATTAAAAATCTTTAAACCTTTACAAAAATACGTCCGCTCGCTTCCACGGACACGGATGGAAGGGTAAAATCTCAGGTCTTTCCGTACCAACGTTAAAATTGTTAACTAAAATTTTTCTAAATTGTTTACAAAAATTAGAATAAATTATTAACAATAGAAGAACTAAACATAAAATAATCAACATCCAATATTTACAATAATTTAAAAATATCAAAATCAAATCCAAACTTAAAAAAATCATTTTACACCATAATACATTTCTCAAAAATCAAAAGTGCCTCACAGCATTGATCGACGTAAGGAATTGTTCAATTGGGCGTCAAAACATGCCAAAAATGCCCAACGTTGTGAGTGCCAAAATAGATGTAGTGGATTAGACTCTTCAATCCAAAATAATTCAAGAACATATTTCCAAATCCAATTACAATTAATAAGGTTTAAAAATAAAATAAACTTGTAACGGACCACATTTCTCTTAAGGCGGGATGTGTCATAAAGAAAAATAGGGGTCTCAGTTGTCTGGAAGGCCGCCAGCTCAAAGTCGGCGAGGGCGAGGTTTACTACAAAAATCAAGGACATCCAGAAACCGAGTTCCACAAAAGACGAAATCAGGAAAGCCAGATCGAGAGGGCGCCACTCGAGCTGATAGAAATCGAAGACTTACCTATGTTGGAGGCTTTGCTCGAGATTCCAACTCCAATCTAACGGTAGTTTCGTAATAAGAAAAAAATATATGAATAAATCACAATTTGCAAATGATCGAAGTCAAGTTGTTCGCAGTCAAAACCCTAAAACTAAATGAGGGTCAGTTTTTAAAATTTAAAGATGATTAACATTATTAATTTCATAACAATACAATTAAATAACCAAAACAAAAGAATGCTGAATACTAAAATAATTATACATAATGAATACATGATTAAAAATGAATTGCTGAAACTAAATTTTGTTTATCAAAGAAAGTGCTTGACCGACTCGACGAACAATTTGTCATTTAACACTTAAAATAAGATAAAACTCAAGATATCAAAGCAAAGTGTTGTGATCTTCAAAGCGTTAACTAAATTGAAGTTTTCTAAATAAATTGAACTTCAATAAGAATTTTGACGATAAAACAGAAACGACGTTAATCCCATAAAATATTGAATTTCTGACTTGATAACGCAAACACAACTAAAAAGGTTGCGCAGTTAGTTCCAAATTTCCAAAATGGTTACTACCCAAATTTAAAATAACAAAATTAAGAAGTTACATTGTGTTGAAAAACACTTACGACATTAAACTTGACGATGGAGTGTAACGGAAAATTTTCAAGATGAAGTACTGACGCACTTGACGACAATTTATGCTAACAATAATAGCGGGATAGCCAACGGAAAATTCCTTCACGAACATAGCAATTGCTAAACCAAATTACCAAGCTGGGAAGCTGGACTCAAAATCGGGAATTGTGGTATTTCCAAAATAAACCTTCACTTATGATCGGTCACCACAGACCACATGCAACAAACGGCACGAATAATGCTTGAACTTATTGTTTCTGAAGGGGGGGGGGGAGCTCAAATCTGCACAAGGCGGAGCAATGCTGAATGCCACCACGGGCATTACAGCCACAAAACACGAAACTTAAAACTTAAAATTTCTTCAGAAATTGTCAAGTAGCGAAGGAACCACTGCATTTTTCCATTAAGAACGGTTATTTACCCAACCGCCGGAGTCCGCGGATCTTCAAGGACTGACCTTAAGCGGGAGCGTGCAACCGACAAGGTCAGATCTACTGACCTCCACTGAAAATGGCGATGACTAAAAAAAATTAACTGAACTTAGAACTATTAAAACTATTATTTACCAGAGGGGCCTTAAATGTGCAAATTAAATTTAAATTACAGACTCTAAAAAAAAACTATGAATTCCAAACGAAGGTTACAAACTTCATATTTAAAATGGGACGACAAACGAGTGTATCTCTATCGAAGCAGCTGCTTTGGATTCAAGTCGTTCAAATTTTGGACGATTTCGAATATTCAATGAAACAAATAAAATTACTTACGTAAATCGCAATTTCATTTCGAAAAATCAATCAAATTTATGTCCAAAATCCCAAACTAAATTAAACGCCAGTTTCGTTCCTTGAATTCTATTCTAGCAGTGCTAATCTTATTTTACCATAAGCGCCATTCAAGTTATTTTCATTCATAATACAATACTAAACTGCAATCCATCGAAAGCTTATTTAACTACCCACTTCATCTTGCTTATAAACTGGATTTGTATCACAATCAACTCTTAACAAGATTATGGAACTATTCAAAATATACCTTAAGATCTCTCGCCACAACGTTTGTGAACATTATTACATCAACATTTACGTGAAACACTTCAGAAGTATAGTCATTCCTTAGCATATGCTGCATAATACGCTGAAATTTACTTAATATAACCATTTACATCTTGACGAAATGTTTATTAATTTCTCTAATTAGCATAGAACTACAATAGGTACAGTAAACTTGATATAGTTTTAGAAATTATGCAACATTCATTAAGTCTTCATACACGTACGTATTTCCTAGATGCATGTTTATAACATAAACTTAAGATAATAATATTTAACTCACGACTTTGAAGCTAATCAAAAATTGTACTCTCAAATTGCTTTGTTGTATTTTTTGCCACTAGAGATACAAACGTCAGCCTCTGACTCTTGACCTCTTCTGCATCATTTATTAAACCACACTTCATCCTAGGTTACACTTTTCAGTAAATTAGAATTATGCGTGGAGTTTTCTGTTTACATTCTTTGAAGTTATATTATAAATATTTATTTGATTTTCTTAAATTTTAAACAAAATAGAATTAATTATAATAAATAAATCTTTAAGTCTTGTTGAATTTAGCCAAGTTTCATGAAGTCTACAGAAGTGATTACTTTTTTGGTTCTAATCTCTATTATTGTTTTATTAATTTCATTTGGCGCCCAGTAAAATCAAGATATAATTTTTTCTCGAGTTTTTGAGATCTTGACGCTGGATATAGGCTAGTTGACTTTTAAGGACTAGGGTTTTCAAAGCTTAGCGTATAATTGAGCTGACCTATTGTGGCTACAAGAAGCTTCTCTTGTGGTTACATTTGGTTATATCATTTTGTTTATTAAATAAATACTAAATAATTGATGTTAGATTAACTAATATAGGTGTATTATACATTTTAAGCTTTCGAAGTTTACAAAGGATTCAAATTTATCACTAGTAACGAGATCAAAGCATGCCAATGGTTTATTCAAATGAAATTTGGTTGGATACTTGGCTGAAAGAAAAGTACTAAATTGAATTACTTCTATTGACTATTTCTCTTTATGGTTAATTTAGTTTGTATTTATTTGTTTATAAACTATTACTTAACAAGTACCTACCTAAATAAGCTATGCAACAACAATGTGCTAAACAAACTTTGTTTTAGAATTCATATTCAAAACAATGATAATAACTGCATATTATAACTTTTGACTTAGCACAGTTGTAGGCATTCTAAATTTTAAATGTATACATACAATCATGTGAATGAATACCTGTAGACAGTAAATAGAATCAGTTAAAACTTTTCCACGAAACAATTTGCTTGCAATCTAAATAAATAAATTTGCAAATAGCACAATAATTATGTCAATCTCACAGATCTTAATTTTCAAAATAAATTTATTTATTTAAGAAATGATTTTTTAAAAGTAGGTTATTATGAGACACTTTCCTCTACTCTATTAGGAAGAGGGATTAATAGCATTTGTTGTTAAGATATTTGGAGTCATTGTCATAGCTGCGAAACAAAAATAATCCGCAAAGTATAGTAAAGTGGAAACTTACCTGCAATTTAGACCACTGTATTCGACCTATACATCTTACAGAATTTCTCCACGCAAGTTTTGCACCATACACAAGTTCTGTTTCAGTTAGTTGATATGTTCCTGTTGTTTCTATTTCCTTTTGAGCATGAGTCCAACGTGATATGTGAGCAGGACTGTTAAATCTGCAACATAAATTTACAATTTTATTTTAGTTTAGTTTTATAGAGAAATTTTAATTAAAATATATAAATTATTATAGCAGTAAAATTAAATCAAAATTAATTGTTTTAATAAATATCAGATTTAGATTTTTTATTGTTTACTTAACCTGTTATGTTCTAAAGCTTAAATTCAATATAGGAAATTAATTTTGTTTTCAGAACTACAACAATTTATTATCGTGTATTAAAATTATTTCTAATTTCCCAAATAGCTAATAACGGTCAATCGATATTGAGAAATTCTTGTGTTGATGGAATAAATAAAATATTAATAAAGTATTAATAGAATAAATAATAGGTACCAACATATTAATAAATTAGTTAGAGCGATTACCTCTTTTGGTATAGCTAAGTCGATCAATATAGTCAAGTAATATCATATTACAGGTAATTATGGAAAAACTGCAAATTGAAAACTGCATCTGAGAAGTTGTAAAAGCTAATTTTGATTAGTTTAGATTCTTTTGGTAACTTTCTTTTTGTTCAATCTATAAAGAAACTATTTTCAACCACTCTATGGTTTCAATTTTGAACATCTTTAAAGTTTCAAGTTTTTTTCTCTGACAAAAAATTCATTTTTTTGTTTGAGAAAATACGTATTAACTGGTGGCGTTGAATACACTGCTGCAATCTAAAGCCCAAGATTCGAACTATTAAGTTAGTTGTAAAGTAAGTTGTTAAATTGATTAGTAAATTTTGTAAATTACTATTTTTTGAATCAAATTAAATTTCTCAATTTTTTGTGTGAGATTTATTTAGAAAACCGTTTATCAATTAACAAAGCTGGTTGCAAATTCACCATCAGAGCCTTATTACTTAATTTATTACCAAAAAGAGCTATTCCAGATGTGATAAGAATAACGAGGCACAAACCTGGCCTTACATATTCATTTTTCATGATAGCAGAATTATAAAATATTTGTGGAATTATTAGTAGGCAGAGTGCCGGATCCAGCTATTTCAGCGCCGGGTGCAGATAAGGCAATTAAACAATAAAACTTTCTATACCAACTATATTTGAGATATAGTAAACCAAAATTTTTATTATTTGGGGGTGTTTTAAAGAGGACTAGGGTGGCTAGAAGCTGGAAAATGTAGAAAATAATTCGGAGAAAAAATCATTTTAAATAATTTTTTACAATTTTAGGAGACAAATCTCCTCCCAAATCAACTTTCTTGCTACAAATATTAACTTTTCACCTCACTAGCTTACCAGAAGAAATGTAAAAGCTAATATAACCGTTTTTATCCCAGCAAATTATCGAAAAGTGATAAAAATAGATTGGGCGGGAGGGGACATCCTCCAAAAACGGTGGGTGATAGGGAAACGCTTAGGTCATATTCGGATTCGGGAGGTTATTCCACATAAAAATCAAAATAAATATCAGGGGTCAAAATAATAATTTTATTTGCAGACGAATGTTCTCATAAGAGAACGTACATTAATTACGTGAGGCGTTTAGGGGGAGAGGGGGTAAGCCGAATCTCACTTTGACGCACCCATAGTATATTAGGCCCTGTTCAGTGCATTCTCTTATGATGTACAGATCTGTTTACTTTAAATGAGCAAAAATTTCATTTTAAATGAAATAAATCACACATCATGCACAAGAACCTTCGGTCTGTCAAACCGGGGGGTCTGGGGGGTATGGAATACCCCCCAGGTACACTAAGTAATTGTGTTAAAAAAAAAATCCTACTAAATATATTATTTAGAATTTGCAAAAATAATATTAATAATTTAATGTTCTGCTTTGGGAGGACGGCATCCCGTCGTCTTTTCTATACCAGGCATTAAGCACCTATACAGGCAGAGACGAATACTTTACTACATTTATTACTACAGTTCACCATACCAAGTTTATACGAAAATCTTATGATAGTAAATAATAATTTTCCACTTACGGCGGCTCACAAAAATCAGCGTACAGTCCTATGCTTGCAATACAAATTGTACCTATTCTCATATAAAAATCACTTTTACGGAAAAATTTATTAGACATTTTTTATTAAAAATTTCATTCTCTTTATTTTTGTTTATATACATTTTTATATTTTGTCGTACCGTTTTTTGGGATACAGTTACTTAAAAAATTAAGATTACTCTTGTGGGTATTTTATTGATCAGTTTTTACAGAGATTTTTTTAAGTCACCGTATCTCAAAAAAGGTGCGATAAAATAGAAAAATCTATATAAACAAAAGTAAAGAGAATAAAATTTTCAAAAAAAATGTCTAATAAATTTTGCTGTAAAGCGATTTTCATATAAGAAAACATGTCTTCAAAAGGTACAATTTACATGGATAGCATAGGACTGTATGCTTATTTGCTTATCAGCTAACAGATTCTAACAGATTAAGAGATGTTGTACTGGAGGGTATTCCATACCAACCAGACCTCCCGGTTTGAAAACAAATTTGATCATTTTTATTCATTTTTTACAATTTCAGGGGACAAATCCCCTCCCAAATCACCTTTCTTGTTTCAAATATTAAGTTTTCACCTTACTACCTTACCAGAAGAAAATGTAAAGGCTAAAATAATTGTTTTCATTCTAGATTGGGGGGGGGGGACATCTCCCGACAATGGTGGGTGATGGGGGAAAACGCAGGTCATATTCGGATTCACAGGTGGTTTTTTTTACATCAGAATCAGCAGGAATGGAAGCAGGACTTAAAAAAAATTTTTATTTGCAGCTCTGTGTTATCATTAGAGGACGTTCAACGTGAGGCGTTTAGAGGGGTGGGGGTCGATTTTTAATTATTTTATTAATTAAATTAAAAACGCACAATTTTGCGCCTTCTGAGCTTTTACGCTGGGTTCGACTGCTCCATTCACCCATAGTTTATCCGGTCGTGAGTGGGCAATAACGTAGCATATTACGCAACAAAATAGCAATCGATTGGGCTATCGACTACTCACATACAACAATGGGCGTTCTAGAACGAAAACATTTCTACCCAAAACATAATTATAAAAAAGGACTGCACCGAATTGGTTACGCCGAATCGGCTTCACCAAACGACTCCAGGCATCGGTTATTTAATAAAGTGAAAGTACAATGTATTTTATTTGTTGCAGTGTTTTGAGCGAAAAAAAAATCGATGGAATCTTTCCAGATTTATTTTTAATAATTCCCTAGATTTATTTTTATCACTGGATATGCAATTACTTCAACTTAAAATTCTAAATTTAGGTGGCCTAAATAATGACAACAAAAATTAAAAGAAAAATTCTTCTAAAACATTTTATTGTTATTAATTCTTATCGCTTTTCAGTTGAAACAATTTAAATGGAAATTGGAGATATAGCAATAAATGCACTTTCATATCATCGATAACAAATTTGATTTAAGAAAATACTTTGCATGTGCTACAAATGCAGGTGCATAGAAATCAAATTTCCATCAGAAAGATAGAAAAATATTCTCTATGGTATAAACCAGATGCATGTTGAGTAAAGTTTTCTTATATTATTCAAATCTATATTTTACTACAAAGCAATCAAAAATGTTTAAATATTAGTATAATTTCGCTTATTATAATTTAATAAATACATTATGTTTGATTAATGGCTTTGCAGTTTCAAAATGAATTATTAGTAAAGCTTAATGATTAAACTAAGATCTTGATGGCGGACACAATGCAAGTTAACATTCGCTTTCATAAAAGTGGAGTAGAGCTTCATCTAATATTTAGTGACACGCTTACACATATTCCATAACCACTTTAATGAAGAGCTAGAGAACATTAGTCTATATTTATGTCAAAATAAGGAAGCCTTTATCTATTGTGCATGATATAATTTTCACATACATGATTTAGTGTTGTATGTGGATAGTAGAGGCTTTATATGTATATAAAGTTAGGTAGTTTGTCATTGTTACGTAGGTATTTTGTGTTCGAAATAATAAGATTAAACCAAGGGTCTATGCAAGATTCCAACAACATAAGAGATTGAAAATTGGTAAATCGTGTAACAGCTATGGAAAAATAGTCAAATAGACCCTCGCACACCAAATCATACAAAAATTGACCCTTGTAAAACTGATAAATCAAAATTGACAAGTATTGTGATCGGCAATACAGTTTTCTATGTTCGATTGAATTTTCATCAATTGCATTTAAAATTTTAAAGTTTCGTGAGAATCCATTTCAAAGAAGTTCGTAGAGAAGTTATCATCGGGGATTGTAATAGCTAACATCAATTTTAGTTTAAAAAAAGTTGCACTATGTTAATATTTTTTTGACTTCGGGACCCTAAAAACCTATAAATACTATTAGCGAAAAATTGCCACTTACGTTTCTGTTCGTGCAATAGGAATCATAAAACGCAAAAACAGTACATTTGAAACTATCTGGTATAGTAAATGGCATCATAAAACTGTGATTTCCAATAGTCGTCGAATTGGGCACTCGTGCAAATTCTATAAATTTGACTGTGTTGAGAAGCTTTACGTTGAATGTATAGAGGCGACACGAAAAAAGTAATTTATTTATCAATTTATCCACAATAAATTCAAATAGCAATATTTTCATATAATAAAGTAATGTTTGAAATATTAGAATTTTTTTTGCAAAGCCCCTGTCAGCCAGACTGTATAGCACTAAATAACAGTTTTGTCACCTAACGAAATTATAGCACAAACGTATTTTATACATCAAACATCCTATAAAATTTTTATATGTAAAATTGTAGGTGTGTATCCCTTTTAACAATTCACAAATATAAAAGAATTGCAAGGGTGACAAGAAAAAGCACAAAATTCGCTTCTAAAAAGTCTCTTTAAGGCAACAAAATCCAGCAATTTTGTTATAAAGATGGGAGTAGATTGAACAAGTTGCCAGCGCGGCATTTAGAAATATGCCACTTATAAAATATCCAAGTTGCAAGTAAATTGATTCTATTAAATTGCTTCGATAATATTATAAGAATGTAATTTGATTTAGTTTTTTTTCTCAGAAGAGTTATCGATTCCATACGTTTCGTTGAAATATGTCGATGATGCAAATTAAATAAGCACCATTGCTATAGTTAAATAATGTTATGCCACAATAAGCCGGCCCTGCATACGAGTGGTTTTAAATTTGCAAAGAAATTTTAGATATTCATAAGTATCATCCACATTGGACTGTTTCAACCACTTTAAATTTGCTGATTTTTTAATAAATGTTAAAATTACACTTTTTAGCAGCTTTTGACGAAAATCGAGGTTTACAATGATGAGAAAGAAAGATGTGGAAATGTACTTACCTTATCAGCTGCAAAGTGTAGCAGAGCAATTTTTCAACTTAGCTAATAACAATGTCAAAGATTGTCTTTATACCGACAAGTCAAATTTGTCAAGATTAAAATTTAATGTTCTTATTACGTTCTGTTAAGTCGCGTGGCGGATAATCTTGACATCTTGTTCCTCGTTAAGATTGGAATAAAAATGTTATTTACCCAACATTTTATTTTTGCTTTTAAAAATAATTATAAAAAAGCGTTCAATTTGAATAAAATAACAAATATACGAAAACGTAAATAATTATTCAAAATAACAAAAACATCTGTTTGAAAATACAAAATTAGCAAAAAAGCTTGTAAAATATATGTAATACTGCATTATCTTTATATGATTAAATAGTTTTGATTTAAATTTTAAATTACATTGTCAAAACACCCTGCATCTTCGTGGTCTAAACTTCCGGTTATTGTTTTAATTAGTGATTTTAAGAAAGCTTGTTTGTCAATTTTCCAAATGCTGGATTTAGAAAATGAATAAAACAAGGCTGGTAAAAAAAAGTTGAAATATGTAAAGTAAGTTAATACCAGATTTTAAGAATAAAAATATCATTCGACTTACTTTTGAAAGCCCCTTTTGAGGGGTTCGGTAGTAAAAATTAAAAGTTGTGTATCTTGGAAAATCAAAGTTTATTTATTCAGATGTCGACTTCGTATGCTTTCATTCGATCTGTATAAAATGCGTATGTGAATGAACGCTCCTTCGTGAACGGAAGGAAGGAACGAAGGAAATCACCTACTGACATGGTTCTCACTTCTAACGCATAATTGTAAAAAAACTAAAATTAATTAAACTTATTTGGGTAGCAATAAATTTTGCTTTATGATGTTGACAACCAATTTCTAAATAACTCTTACTAATGAGTTATTGTGTAAACAATAGTTAATCAATAGACCATAATTACCTACTAAATGCCTAACCCCTAATAGAAGCAAATTACGTAAGGTAATTGTACGACCTCTGTAGTTAATTTCGTAGATCTAAAAAATTATAATTTACAATATAAACATATTTATGTTTTCACTTAACAATCGGTGAGTAATGAAATTGAAATTGTGGTGCTATCAGAAAAATTAATATACCTGATTGATACATCGTAAACTGACATCGAAAGTAAACTCTCAAATCAACGTTTAACTTGACACCTGTTGCTTTAAAATGATTTTGAACCATATAAGATAAATATTAACACGAACTTTACGAGTATAACCAACCACGATAGACACCAAAATTGAAGAAAAATTTATAGCTATCTTAAATACTTGTCTGACCAAAATTGCCTTTCCCTTCACTTCATCATTTTTTAGATAAAATATGAAAAGTTATATTCTACTAAACATTAATAGTGATTGCTTACAACAATATTACGAATAACTTATAACTAGCTCTAAAAAAATATTACTCCTAATATTTATAGTGAATCCGCAATCTAGACTTTTAGTGTGATTTTGAATTAAGTCACTCCAAAACTGATACATCCAAGTTTTCAGTTTGCATTTATAATTTAGTTATTTATAATGCTAAATGTTTGTGTAAGTAGACTCATGATTCTCGCTCACAGTCGGTCAGTGAATTGGATAGTGGATAGTGTCAAGAACACTGATGCTGATTGGATACAAATTCAAAAATAAAATTTTTGAAACATGAAGACTGCCAAAAAAATTCTGATGTTGAGTGGGGTATTCAGGTTAGTATAAAGTATGTCATACTAACCAGATAAAGGAGTAAAAATGAAATCACACTAAAAGAATGGAAAGAATATAAAATCAAAATTATAGAATAAACATGAAAAATATTTGAATTCTAATACCTTCATACATGTCAAGTTTATTTTAAAGTAAGTACAAGTCGTGAAAAGTATTGATGCATTATTTATAAAGGTAAAAACTAATAGAATTTTCATGTATTAGAATTTTAGATTCGTTCATTGCTGATGCCAAGGTACCTAGTTCGAGCTCGGGCGAGATCTGAGTTAAAACTTAATTCTGACTGAACATAAGTGTTCATTATTGACCTTATTAACATTTTATTAGAACAACTTATTCAGGATAACTAATCATTTCAAAATTTTCAAGTTTGTCATCAACATTAACGATGTTGCTTGTATTTGAGATTAGCAGATTCTACGTCTACAAATCTAGTTTACAATAATTAAAATACTAGTTGTATTATGTTACTTTGATATTGATATGTTTTAAATTTTATCTTTTTATATATTGATTGAATGAATCCAGCGTAAATTAGAATTTCATTTATTAAAACAAATTATACTTATATTTGAATAGAACGCTGGATTCATTGGTTTAAATATCGAGTAATTAATGGAATAATTAAGTTTTTACATAATTTTGGTATTCCATTTAAACATCTAAATATGTAACTAAGCCTTCACGTTGTCTTCCAGTCTTTCTCCTTATTAATAAATCTGAAAATCCTTTGCTCAGAGACCCACAACTTTAGCTTTTCAACAACTCCATTAACTACTACCTTCGGGTTAACGTGGATCCAATTTTTCTTTTGCAAGATAACGAAAACGTTTTATTCAACTTATCTATAAAATTAAGTGCTTTGTTTATAAAAGTACTTTGAGTGATGTTTGTCACAAAAGTTTATTTTGTTCTACCTATTTTCTGAAAAAAAATGTAACTTTACAATTTTAAAATTATGTTTACAAATACTTGGTACTTTTTAGTTTTTAGGTTCAACAGAGTTATGGAATTAATTATTTTACTACTACTGTTTGAAAAACCAAAATAAGTGCGAGAAAGAAAAGTTTCACTTTTCTATACACATGCGCATTCAAGCGCAAACCTGAGAAATGATTACGAATATTCTAGTTACCTACTTGTTACAGGTAGGACGGCTGCCTACCTTGGTATACGTATAACCGCTTATTGCAAACAAATGGAAAAAAGAAAAAGAACTCAAAATAAAAAATTTTAAGTAAATTTGTGGATTTTAGTATGTATTTATGGTTAAATTCAAACAAATATAAGAATAATACAATACGTAGAAAATCAAAATTCAAAAAATTTTAAAAGAGACAATTAACACATAACAGGTCTGGATTAAGAAAATTTGAAAAAATGAAAATTTCGTAATACGAATAAACGAATTTCTTAGTTCAAATCATTTTTAAATTATTCATACTTCATGTAACAAGTTCAGTTTTGATAATCTTTGGAGGTTATGGTAAGTCAATTTTGTACAATTTAGTCGATATTTTTGTTTAGTTTGAAAATTTTTTTCTTATTTACAATGTAAGCGATTACGTGCAACTGAAGAATGGCAATAACCATGAAATAACGTTATATTGTACTATCGTATTACGAAATTTTCATTTTTTCAAATTTTCTTAATCCAGACCTGTTATGTGTTAATTGTCTCTTTTTTAAAATTTTTTGAATTTTGATTTTCTACGTATTGTATTATTCTTATATTTGTTTGAATTTAAATGGAAAAAAGTTGATCAGATAACCCGTTTTTCACCAGAAAGAGTACCAAAGCCTTATTACATATTATGCATTTTATTTGATGCAGATGTAAGATCTTGAAAGAAAAACTATCAATAATGAACGGAAACTAAAGTTTAGTTATAAATTTATATTATTTTTGATAAAAAAAAAGTAAATTAAACTTTTCGCAGTTTTTGTTTATTAATTTTATTCATACAATTTCCATGGAAATAGAAGTATTTGCAAGATCTACATTATGAATAATAAGACAAAACGGTCATTAGCACAGTATAAGTTAGCCAAACAAATCCAGAGTATCTCTAAACTTTCTTATAACAGCCTTTGTGCTTCGGAAAGCACATCAAGTCGTCGGTTTCCCTGGATTGATGATTACTATCATTAAGGCATCAACTATTAAAACAAAATTACTAGCATTTTCCAATATCATTTACGCAGCCATAAAGTATAAATACTGAAAACTTTTTCTCAAAGCAAATACACTTATTATCCTGCAGTGAACGGAAAAAGCTGAAGATCATGAAGCATAGAAAAAACAAAATTAGATGAACTTAAGTTGAACGAATTTGTAAACAAATTTTAAGAGATTTAATAACGAATTAGGTGTTATCCCAATATTCATAGAATATTAAAAATGTACTGTGGTATACCGAATTCTTTGCTAAACAAATTGAATTGAATTTGTGTGAGCTTCGGTTCAGCTTTTAGCTTTTTTTAGCTTAAACTGTTTTAAAAAAGTAGACCTTTGAGATACAAAATGCTAGGTGCAAATCCGGGGGGTCTGGGGGGTATGGAATACCCCCCAGTGCATCATATATTTTTTATTCGTGAGGTCAAAACTGATAAGGTATTCAGATGCCATTTCTATCACAATCATGCAAGAAGAATAAAAAGAATGCATTCTTGAAGTCGGATAACCACCTCAACCGTAGACTATAAAGTCAAGGCGAACTGAGGCCATCTGATCTAACAGTAAAATCATAAATTATTGAAAAGTCATCTGTGTGTTTGTGCGTTTTTTGTATAAATTTGTGCAGCGTAAAGCGTCGTTCTCAGCCAACTAACGTGACACAACATAGCATAGCATAAGTTAACACAACAGTTAATATACATTGAAACATATGTGTGTTCAAAATGAAAAATGACAGATGACAAATGTCACATTGAAACATAATATGTGTGTGTTTAAAGTGACATTTGTCATCTGTCATTTTTCACTTTAAACACACACATATGTTTCAATGTATTTTAACCTTAGATCATATATATCAGGGGTGGCCAACTTCATTATACATATATACGATCGACTATGTTTCTCAAAATTTTTTCGCGATCTACCTATCTTAACACAATATAATATAATATTATATTGACCACTGACATATAAATAATTCTCGAATAGTCTTTATTAGGTAAAAGTAGACAAAATAATGAAAAACATACTTTTTAGCTTATTACGAGAAACGAGAAGAAAACCACAGACCCGATTTTTGCACACCAGATTTCCTTTCAGGACATTTTGTTAGATTTCCCCAGATTTCCTAAAATTTTTGTGGGTTTTCCTTTGGATTGTGTCATGATTTCCTTCCGAAAAAATTGCAAATGCAAGATTATCTGTAATTTCTAAGATATCCTTGGGTTTTCTTAGATTTCCAAGATTGCCTAAGATTTTCTCAAGTTTCCTTTCACTTCTACATGAAATTTTCTAAAATTCTTTGGATTTTCTTTTGGATTGTCTCATGATTTCCTTTCGAAATAGTTGAAAAAGCAAGATTATCTGTAATTTCCTAAAATTCCTTAGGTTTTCTTTTGGATTGCCTAAGATTTCCTTAGATTTTCTCAAATTTTCCTTTACTTGCACATAAAATTTCTAAAAATTTTGTTGAGTTTTCCTTCGGATTGTCTCATGATTTCCTTTCGAAAAAATTGAAAAAGCCAGATTATCTGTAATTTCTAAGATATCCTTGGATTTCCTTAGATTTCCTAGATTGCCTAAGATTTCCTTAGATTTTCTCAAATTTCCCTTCACTTGTACATCTAATTTCCTAAAATTCCTTGGATTTTCTTTTGGAGTGTCTCATGATTTCCTTTTGAAATAGTTGAAAAAGCAAGATTATCTGTAATTTCTACGATATCCTTGGATTTCCTTAGATTTTCTAGATTGCTAAGATTTCCTTAGATTTTCTCAAATTTTCTTTTACTTGTACATCAAATTTCCTTAAATTTTCTTGGGTTTTCTTTTGGATTGTCTCATGAATTCTTTTCGAAAAAATTGAAAAAGCCAGATTATCTGAAATTTCTAAGATATCCTTGGATTTCCTTAGATTTCCTAGATTGCCTAAGATTTCCTTAGATTTTCTCAAATTTCCTTTTACTTGTACATCAAATTTACTAAAATTTTCTTGGGTTTTCTTTTGGATTGTCTCATGATTTCCTTTCGAAAAAGTTGTAAAAGAATGATTATGTATAATTTCCAAGATATCCTTGGATTTTCTTAGATTTCCTAAGATTGCCTAAGGTTTCCTTAGATTTTCTCAAATTTCCCTTCACTTACACATCAAATTTCACTAGCGGTTTTTTCCTTGGCTTTTTATGAATCACGACTAGTATCGGCGGCTATGATCGACTAAAAATTGTTTCGCCATCGACCGGTCGATCGCGATCGACCTGTTGGCCACCCCTGATATATATTACATAGATACCAAGTACTCCTAAAATGTTGAGACGTAAAACAGCAACGATGTATTATTATAACTGCGTCTCTGTCATACATATACACAGCTGTTTTTGCATCTCTTTTTGAATTCAATACGTCCCAATTTCGGCTTACTGCATGCTATTTTGGCGGTATTTAAACAATAGATTAATTTAATGCAAAAACTGTCAACTGTCAAATTTAAAACTGTTTAAAAATTAACATGTGCAGGCGCCGCGCAGTTTGGTTTCTGAATTCAGAAAGAGAAATAAGATAGTCAATTATAGTGTTTTATTTTATAAATTATATAAAATATATAAAATTATATAAAATATAAAAGTACCAACTTTTATTGATAAAAAGGAAAGTGGTATTCCATATATGGCCACTTTACTATTTAAGTTTAGTAAGAAAGTAAAAGTGGTAACGAAATGTCCTAGTAGCGAAATGTCCGGGAGTGAATTATCCGGGAGTAAAATGTTCGGGAACGAAATGTCCCGTAGCGAAATGTCCTAGAACCGTTTAACAAAGATAGCCACAAATTATTATGTCGTAACTACTTTGCTTCACTAGCTCCAATGCATTGGAATATGGCACTTGGTATCTAGTATTATATGATCTAAGATTTTAACTGTTTAGTCCAATAGATTTAGACTTCAACCCAAAAGTTGCGTTCCAGGGGATAAAAGTTACACCAATCGATAGTTAAAGGTTCCCTTATGAACATATTAAAATGTATCATCTCAATTTTTAGGGCGTCATTTATAATTAATAAAAAAGAATCCAAGATTTACGACTAATCGACTTTTATCCTTCATTTCTTCAAAGTTACTCATCACCCAATCCAAAAAATAAAATTACCAATTTATAGAACGGAAAATTTACTATCATATTCAACCATTAATGTATTAAAGTGTTTTAAAGTACTTTGTAAACATTTATTTGACAAAACTTCAGCTGAACGAATCGCCACGCCTCCCATGGCATCTGCGCCTGCGTCGCGTGTTGCGCTCCGTACGCAGTACATTCTAATGTCCGTTGAGAATAATTTTAATTTAATTCTATTTAATTTTCCTGATTGTTTCTCCTAAATTTTCCTGTCTTCATATTTTTTGCACTCGATAAAATTCTTTTAAATATTTAATATTAAAGTAAGTATTTAATAATAATTAAAGTTACAGTCAAACTCAAGGGACCACCAAAAAAGTTCGAATTAGAGAAACTTCGAGTTATGAAAATAAAATTACACGTAAATATCTGACAAACCTATTATAGTTTTTCAAAAAAATTCGATTTATATAATAGTTCGAGTTAGAGCAGTTCGAGTTAGAGAAGTTGATTAAAAAAGTTTGACATTAATGAATAAATATTTTGCATTGATAACAAATGATACATTTTAATATGTTCACAAGGGAACCTTTAACTATCGATTGGTGTAACTTTCATCCCCTGGAACGCAACTTTTGGGTTGCCATCATATATTCAAAGTCTCCATTGATTGGAATAGTTGTGTTATGTTGTGTCATTTTAATTGGCTGAGAACGACGCTTTAGTCACAGTGGCACGAAATTTTGCAAAGCGAACCATACTTTTTCAAGATGCACAGTTTTTTTAACACTGAAAAACATGGCTCATCATATTGATGCAAATTTCATCAATTTTTACACCAATGAACAAAATTCGTCATAATGATTAACAAATTGATAAATTTCGAATTTTTCATCATCCATATATTTACGTGAAGAGTCTACAAATTCTTCCTATTCCAGTCAAATCACATGGACTAAATATTTACAATAATGATCTCTCTGGTATTATATCAGGAGCCAAAATCTTCTACTTGATTAATTTCAATGCAGATCCGACGGATCAAGGTCGTTCTGGACGTTGGAGTAGTAAAAATTTTGTGATGGTATTCTAATAGATGAATTCTATTGTTCTGTTTTAATAATTATTATATTTTAAGACAGTATTCTACTTTGGAAGCTCAAAATAGAAGCAATCTTTGTGAATTTTTTTTTAGATTACTAAATACAGTACAGCCTCGTTATTCCGGACAGATATAGTTTTGAGTTTGTTCGGATAACCGAGTTTTCCGGATTAACGAGATTTTTTTTTACTAATTTTTTTGATTAAAAACCGTTGATACGTAGGTATTATTCAATTATTTTATTTTATATAGTTTACATTAATAAAACTAAACTAAACAAAATTAACAAATAATAATAAATAGTCAAAATAAAACTTAAAAAATAACCAATAGGTACATTTATATGTTGTGGCAATAATTTTATACAATCAATTGGATACTGGGGTACTCGGTACTACTCAGTGCGTATAGCCTAAACCTACAAATGCACACTTACTCTCAAAAAGTTTTCAGTTTTTGAAACCGGCGGGGGGGGGGTCTGGGGGGTGTTTTGAACAAAGCTGAATTTACAGTTGTCGATGTTTGAATAGCAGTTTACAAATATGAATTGCAGTTGACAATTTCTAAATATATCAGTTGACAAATCTATATTAAAGTTGACGATGTCTGATTGCCTAGGTTGTGCGGCCTGAAGGCCGCACTGATCCATCACTCCACCCCAAACACTTAATATTTTTACGCTGGTAACTTAAAATGAACCAATTCTAAACAGGCCAGTGGAAAAACGCCGATACCTATTATTATGATTTTTTGTTGTTTAATTTATTTATCGATTCAAATTATCGAATCAAATTAAGGTTTTCGGAAGTATCTAACTTCCTTCCTAAATCATGAAATTAGGGCAAATGTTTAAGCAGGATTTTCACTTGCAAAAGTAAAGGAATTGAGAATTACACAAATTTGGTAAGGAAAAGTCGAGGAATTTTTTATTTTTAAGAAAAAGTCGTGGAATGAATTAGGAAGAATTCTTGGAAAATTCGACAAATAAAACATTTACAATTTTTAAAATTTGAAAAATTTTAATTTTATCTAGAGCAGGGGTCGGCAACCCATTGAAACGGAAGAGCCACAACTTACAATTTACAAAATTTCCCAGTTTTTAAAGAGCAACTAACATTTTTATTTCAATATTATGGTATTTTATCCTGTTTTTATCTTGTGTTTTTACCCTGCTTAAAGTTTTTTTTTTGCAGAATAATACTTTTTATGAGTTTTGAAAATAAAATAATAAAATTATTAGGTAATATTTGGGCGTGAACCTGGAGAGCTGCATCTCGACATCAAAAGAGCCTCAGGTTGCCAACGCCTGATCTAGGGGAAGACTTGGAAAAAAACAGAAGACATACACAAGTTTTCAGTTTTTGAAACCGGGGGGTCTGGGGGGTGTGGAACACCCTCCAGTACACCTAAACAAAATTAGTCCCAGAATCTAGCTTCATATAGATTTTTCCAAATGTTTTTTGTAACCTAGATCCAGTAATGCCCAGTGGAATCACAACTTTAAAACTGGAATCAAAATCTGTTTGCTAGTTGTGTTTTTTAACACACTTACAGGTATACTGGAGGGTGTTCTACACCCCTCAGACCCCCCGGTTGCAAAAACTGAAAGCTTGCATATATGTACATATTCTGTGTGATTGCTTTACTTTTGCTGAAATAAACAGCAAAAATAAGTGAAAAAATTAAGCAGAAGAACGGAAAATTCGATCATCTTTAATGATTTTTTTTTTACAATTTCGGGGGACAGATCTACTCCCAAATCAACTTTCTTAATATAAATATTAACTTTTCACCTTTCTAGTTTATCAGAAAAAATGTAAAGGCTAAAATAATTGTTAAAAAAAATAATAAAATATATAGGGTGGATGATGAAGGAAAATGAAGGTCATATTCGAATTCAGGAGGTTAATTTACATAAGAATCAGGAGGAATGGTATCAGGACTCGAAAAAAAATTTTATTTGCAGACCTGTGTTATCATTAGGGGACGTTCGTTAATTACGTGAGCGTTTAAGGGAGGAGGAGATCAAGGAGTCTCGGTAAATATCATGTAATTAAAAAAAAAAATTTTACGATATTTTACTAGGGGCAGAGGGGGTCGAAAAATCGCCTCACGTAATTAATGGCCGCCCCCTACTTATTTAACTTTACCAATTAAATTAAAGAAAATATGAATTAAATCACAATTCGTGACTTTTCGTTTAGCGTTTTCTTCTTTTTATTCAAAATTTAATATTTTATAGAAAATTAAATCAAAAACGTTCAATTTTAGAGCCTTCTGAATTTTGGCGCTGGGTGCGGCCCTGAGTGATGTCATAGTTTAGTGTTATAAATGAGTACTGATGAATTGCATTAATTTGAAATTGCAACTAGAAATTCGTCCGGATTGCAGAAATAAAAAATATAAAATGTCCGAAGTGCCGGAATGTCTGGATTACTGGAGTGTCAAGAATAAAGTGTGTCCGGATAAGCGAGGCTGTACTGTACATAAAATATATTTTTTTCAAATATTTTATGCATTTTTTATATAAGAACAGAAACATTATTTAAATGTCATGCCTCGGCTGCGCTGGTGTTAAAATCTTGAAATTGGGTAATCTAAAACAAAAAAAATCAACAGCTTTGGGTTCAATAATAACTCTAGCAACCGACTGAACTACAATTTTTAATATACATAGATGCAAAAATAATAAAATGGCGATAAAAAAAACAGAATAATTGTAATTTTTTCTCGCTGTTTTTTTGCAAATAATTTTTGTTAAAATTAAAATTTTAAGATAATTTTAGTTCAGGCGGCTGATAGTGTTACCTAAAACTTCTGATTTGTTTTGTTTTAGATTGCCCATTTTCAAGATTTTAACACTATCGCTACTTTTCATTCAAATAATGTTTCTGTATAATATAAAGAATGCATAAATATATTCAAATTTTTTTAAGCATTTCAAGAGTATATTTATTAAGCTTTACAAACCTTATATCAATATCTTTATTAAGGGGGTATTCTAGTCTAGAGGCATGATTTTCGGGCGGTTTTTGAAGCTCTGTACAAATGAAACAAACCATAAGATTACATAAATAATTAACCAAAAAAAAAAAACTCTCAAAGTCCAAAAAAAGCGTGTCCTGGTGTGCACGATATCTCAAGTTCTAATGAACCGATTTATTTGAAATTTGGTGTGAATGTTTTTTATAGATGCCGCTATAGCATGAACTATGAAAAAGTAAAACAAATTTTTTTCCATAAAATGGCGGCCGTTTGAAGAAAAAAAATTTTTTTTGAATTCTTTTTTAACAAATCCGAATTTTTTAAAAATAGTAAAATTCAAAATTTTGACTTGACCGTAGTTCATGCGATAGAGGAATGTATAAAGAACATTCACACCAAATTTCAAATAAATCGGTTCATTAGAACTTGAGATATCATGCACACCAGTATTTTTTAGACAACCCACTTTGCAACCTCATAACTTTCTGAATTTTGAGTTTCTGTTTTCGGTTAATTTTTTATGTAATCTTCAAATATCAATAAACAAATGGTAAAAAAGTGGATAGTAAAAACATGTTTTGTTTCGTTTGTACAGAGCTTCAAAAACCGCCCGAAAATTCATGCTTCTAAACTAGAATACCCCCTTAATAAACTCATAAAAAATTCACAAAAATTACTTTGTTTCAAAGTAGAATCCTGCTTTAATTATTGATATTTCTAGTGCCGAACGTCTCTCAAGAGTCTTATTGATTACATTTTTTTCCTTTTTTATTTTATTTTCTGTCAAAATTTATTTATTTATTAGTCAATTTTTGGTTTACATGAACAAATTAGACAACAAAGGTTTATCTACATATAATTTTAACGATGTTTATTAAGCACATTTCTAATAACCAACACAAATAAATAAAAAAATTTGGGTTGCGGAGAACAACAGAAAAACACTCTATTAATTCTATTCATTAGTAAGTCATCTTGACTTTAGCCAAGCTGATTGCCTACGCATTGCATGATAAAGTGTATGTCACTCTGATGAGGCACAGACAGTTTAGCAAATTATGTCGTGGGTAGGTAGACAATATTATTTTTTAATGCCAATCGAGCCAACCAGCTAAGTTTAACATTTTGATCAATGTGCAATAATTATATTCTGATAATTAACCACGACCGACGTGTCTACATCAAGTGTCTAGCATTGTGAGTTAATTGAAACTTTATAGACATGTTACTTTGGTAATTTTTTTAGCAAAAGTTTTACAATTAATATTAAAACTCCTCGACTAATTACAAAAACAAAAAGAAAGAATGTCATACCGTTATGCCGTGTTAAAAAGAAAATGAGATGAGATTAAAATTTATAAAATACCATATCCTTCAAGTTTTAAAAATTCAGACAAATTAACCTTATAATAATTTAATTACAACCAGTCATATTCCAGAGTATGCATTACGGCAGCAATTACAAAAAGGTTAAATAAATACTTTAGATTTGCTGACGATTTTCACACAATAACCCAAACCAAGCCTAATTGGGTTTTAACTAGAAGTTTAAAAAAAAAACAGTTAGAACCTCTAGCCGTTTTAATTGGATTTTAAAGCGAAACCTAGCCTGCGCCTTTAATTTTTAATATAAATTTGCAAAATAAACAAGAACAGGATTAACAAGTTTGTAAATTCCTATAAAATATTGTGGCTAATAGTTTCAAAGTTTCTGTTATATAACGCCCTCAAAATGTCCTCATATTTTACAAACAAGAGTAAATTGCACCTGAACTTCTATGCACAACTTTGACACCTAGATATTATAATTTTCAGCGTGTGTGTTTTGTTTAATTTTGAGCATAGTTTTAATCAAATTACTTGATCAAAAGAAGCTTAGTTCTCGCACGTACTGTAGTTACCAATAAAAATAAAATAAAAAGTTTTTAGTATAAATTGACTGAATCCACGAGATTAATCCCGAGATTTTGGTATTTATAAGTTTTACGATATAAATAAGTAACTTCTTCAGGAAGTTGGTAAAGAAAATTAGAGCTTTACTTAATTATCTTTAGCCCGGTAGCTCGGTCAGTTGGACTGTCTTAGAGAAATACAGCTACAAGTTAGGGAAAAACTTAAGCCATAGTAATATAATTACTATAATATTGACAAAGGCAGCAATCAAATTATTATATAATTATTTTATAATCTTCTATATTGCATTTCCGTAAGGCTAATAAAAATACCATTAAGTTTTTCTGATTTATAAACTTCTTGAAGGCTTTCAAATCTTCAACAACATAAAATCTTTTTATGGAAATATAAAGTAGTATTTATTGGATTAACTTTTGTTTTTCTTTATAATTTGTATGTTTTTATTCATGAGCTCTGCCGTAGTGGCTCACAAAGGCGGTTTTGTGTAAATGGATAATTTTAAAGTAGCTGTAAAAATAAAAGCGCGGAGTTAACAAGGATTTGAATTAAACTGGAAAATCTCGAGAATGGAATGTTGGCACTGACAACTAACAAATTTAGATTTCCTGACACGATTAGCTGTGTTAAATGCGATATTTTTGCAAAATATCTAGACTTTTTGCTGTTTTTCTCTTATCATACCTTTTCAACATTTGTTTTCAAGTTATATTAAAAATACGGGTAATTATTTAAATTGAATTGTTCATGGCGATCAATAAATAAGGTTTATTATATTTTATTAGTGTTTAAAAGTTTTTAAATGCAATATTTCAGATGGTATATGCAACAATTATTTAAAGGTATTCTAGCAAATGCGTTAGCAAGTAGATTGTAGATAGTAGGTTCAATTCCCCGCAGGAATAGTTGCTTTTCTTAAGATAACTTTATATCTTCCTGAATACAATACAGAACATACTAGATTCTGCTACCATTGAAACACGGCATACTGAAAACAAACCAAAAACTATTACTGCGGGAACGCGAACATTTTCGGTTGCGTTATCTTCTCAGCTAGAATACTTTTCGATTTTTGTTGCATAAACTAACTAAAGTATTGCATTCAAGCAAACGGTTGCTCATAGTACTTACAAAAAGTAGGTGTTTGCTTAAATGGGCTGCACAATTTTTATTTCTGCAGCAGATTAATGAAGTACTACATCAGGGTATTTAAATTCATCAGAGAACCCACAAAAGACAATAGTATCAGTTTCCTGAGCTACACAATTAAATTAGACTATAATAATGTCACGACTAAACACCATGTTTTTCTTCTTGTGATTCTATTCAAACTTTCTTTTTACAAAACTTTAGGTAAATAACTGCTCAGGACACCATTGAATCCTGCAACTAAAAACAACATACAAAATAAATAATCAAGCAATTGTTTGTCTCCAACGAATACCCCACAAGATTAACAAGATTAACGAAAAAAAAAATAGAAATAGACATAATATTATATCGTCTACACACATGAATAGCTTGGTGGATTATTGTGGAATAAAAAATATTTTCTGGTTTGCTGAAGCCAAAATATCTTTTACTAATGCCTTTACCACTTACAATCAGCTGAGTGATTATTATTTCTTATGATAAAATTTTATTTATTTCTACAAGCTGGATGTAAAGATTTAAAATCTGGGTGACACTGATATATTCCTGTGATCAAAAATTTCACTTTCGTAGGGAAATTGTATTCAGCTAAACGTTGGTGAAAGTCTACTAGTTACTTGTCTGAGTGCAGTAAAGTAGGATAACGATTTAGAGTTGTGGTGCTAGTGGAAACCGCGTTATCTATTTATTTTGTTGTAATGTGCATTTAAATGGAAATTTGTTCTTATTTCTATTGTAATGCCACCTATGGATAATGAGTTTCATTTAATTGTATTATTTTCGTTTTGATTTTTTCTTCTGAAGCCGGAGAAAATTATTTTTCGAAGTGTAGGGGGATCCTACAGTAAATTCTTCCGATGGAGAGTTCCGAGATCTTACCTGTGCGAGATCTACGTGGTCATCCAACTCTATCGTGATGGGGGATGAGATGGGTGTGTCATTTCACCCCAGAATCCAAAAGGCAATCTCTTTAGTGACATCATTCATCTTCCCTAGCCACCAATAAGTTCAAGACAACCAATTCAGCCGGAAAAGTCATGGCATCAGGGGATCTTTCTGGTGGATTTTATGCCTTAGAGGGACTAATTCAGAGGCTTACTGCAATATCCTAAAAACTCTGAAGAGCCATTCAAAACCGCAGAAAAAGAAAGCCTCCTGCGTGACAACGCCACGCCACGTGGTTTTCCATTGTTTGAAGAGGATGGAGTCACTCCCCCCCCCCCATTTTCAGCCGTCTTGGCGCCTTTGAACTATTACCTTTTCACTAAAATAAAGGAATTTTTGGGTGGGAAACCTTTTTCCAAAGCCGAAAAGTGACTGAAAAGGCCCCCGGCGGAGGTATATAACACTGGTATACAAAATTTGTTCCCCGACTACAGAAATGTTTCGATCTCGACGGCGATTACGTTAAAAACTAGTTTAATAGTATATACCGCCGACTGAGTTAGCCGAACATAGGAAATTAACATGTAAAAACTTATTTATGCAAATTCCTGCTTCCCTAATTATTTTAGAGATAAAATGAAAGACACAAAAATAATGCAGAAATATAAACTGCAAATGATAATGCCATTAGATGTTATCTAACTTTTACTTAAAAGGTCAAAAAATGTTAAATTATATTAAATTTTTGATGTTTCTATAGTCGACTGCTAAACCGAGAAACTATATGAGTTTTATCTTAAATAAAACCTAATTGCCAATGATGACAAATCGGCCATTAACGTCAATGGCCGGACAATAACGTCAATGCCCAGCTTAGTTGAGCCGAGCATTGACATCAATGACCATACCTTTTGGGCGATGAGATGTTAACATTTATAATTTCATATGTGGTTTCTACATCACTTTTCGGGCAATGACGATGATACCCAATACAGGGTGGGCAATGATGAAACTACTATTATACAGATTCCATATCCTATCACTCTTAGTGATAGACGGTCACACACGTTTCGCATTTCGCCGAGTTCGGGCTTTGTGGAGAAGTCGGGCATCCCAGTTGAGGTGGATTTCTTTTAGGGTTGCTTTTAGCGAACAAACGACGCAACCACGGCATATCAGGGATCCACCCTAAAATGAGTTTGCGTTTGTCTTAACTAAATAAAAATCCCTGTACACTTATGAGGTCTTGAAAAGAGCAAAATAAAAGCAAGAAATTACTAATTAAATAAGGTAATATTTGAAATAATATGAAATTCAAAAATTTAAATTGTTAAGTAAAATGTTCACGATATTGATATTGTAGCGCACACGTGATTCGATAAGTGTGTGCGTTCTATTTCATTTATCTTAAATTAGCTACAAATCGTCGTTCTCAACCAATTAACGCTATGTAATATAACAAAAAATAGTATAAAAAATATGAGATTTCTTCCTTAAAACCTCAATATCTTTTATGTATCAGACTTGAAGAGAATCTTTATTTATTTTATTAACTTATTTACGTCAAATAAATTGATGAAATCAAAGTTTTGAAGATTGCTCAAAATGTGCTACGTACAGGTCGCACTGTAACCATTGTTAAGGTAAGATCACACAAAGCTACTTTTGCTGCGCAGTATTTCTACTGCGGCTGCATAAGCTGCATCTCAGGTAGACAGCAATCAAGTTTTCAATGCAGCCACATAAACAGTTCACCCAAGTTAATATTTCTTACTGCGCTCGCAACTCACAAATGTGTCGACTCACATTAAGCTACTTTGAAACAGGGTGCGCGTTAAAAATGTTGGAGGTAGCACTACTGCATGCGCTATTTTTTAGGTTGAAGCAGTGTTCACATGACAAGCAGCTAAAGTTGCGGAGTTTTTTAATTGGCAGCGCAGCAAAAGTAGCTGTGTGTGATCTTACCTTTAGATTTTCGTTAAGCAGTTAATCTGTTGAAACAAATCCCGCGAAAAAGGTGACAAAAAGTTGGGACTGGAAGCACGCTGCAATTTATTTTCTGTTTTAGCCAATCTAAATTCAATAAATCCTCTTGGAAAACTTGTAGTTTTACTAAAATGTTAAGGCTTGTATTTATTTGGTCAGTATTTAAAAACATTTTTGGTCAGTATTGTTAACCAAATGGTCAGTATTTTAAATAGATGATCAGTATTTTAAATAAATGGTCAGTATTACATTGATCAGTATAAATACTGACAGTATTTTAAATAAATGGTCAGTATTTTAAATAATATGGTCAGTATTTTAAAGAAATGGTCAGTGATTTAAGTAATCTGATCAGTACTTTAAATAAATGGTCAGTATTTTAAACATATCAGTATATTCAGGGTGGCGCAAAACAATCGTTATGGTTTGAAAGATAATTTTACTTTATCGTACAAAGGATGAAATAAATAAAACAAAAATTGAAGTTTCTTTTGAGAAAATAAAAATTAGAATAAAAAATGGGGAAATTCGAGAAAATAACGGTTTTCCTCAAAAAAGGCAAAAATTTCATGGAGTTTATCATCTTAAATTTTTTTTGTATTTTTGTCTGAAAAATTTTGGAAAAAGTTATAGCTATTTGAAAATAAAATAAAATTTTTTTTTGAAAATTTTATAACTTTTTTTGGGTTGGGTAAAAAAATTTGAAAAAATTATGAGAACCGTTTTTCATACGGTAGAAAAAGATGAAAAACTTTCAGCTAAATCGAAAAGGGTCGGGGTCAAAAGTGGTCGATTTGGTATATGGAATACACCCATTTTATATACTTATAACGTAGGGTCCGGATTTATAGGCACTAAAAAACTTGAAAATATGCAGGCAAATATGGTCTAAAAGCTTCAAAATAAGCACTTAAATATGTTACCGCAACTTTATTATTTATACTGACCAAAATAACAACTAATACTAACCAAATTAACAAATTATACTCACCAAAATAACAAATTATACTGACCAAAATTCGATTTAATACTGACACTTAAATATTTATACTGACCAAAATATTAATTTATACTGACTTATACTTATTTTATACTGAAAAATAATTATACCAGGGAGGAAGGAAATTTTTTGATTTTCCGAAAATTTTCTAATCAGTATAGGCGATTTATTACTTTACGGCATTTGTGTAATTCTCTTTGCATTCTTATACAGATTCATTATTCATAAACGCCGTACATATTTGCTGGTACATAAGTAAGAAATCGGGGGCTGCAACCCTTACGCTAGACCCGTATGGTGCAAGATCATTGAAAAATGTACGGCATCTATTTCAAAACTTTCTTTAACACATAAAAGAAATTTTAATAATTATGCCGTCTAAAAATTATGGTTCATATAAATCTAAATAAATAATTACCTGAATTTTGGGCTTGCACCATACGGGTGACATATTGACATATAATAAATAATACTCGTAGGTAAATGCTACGAGTCTACTGCTCCGGGCAGTAGGGGAAATTCTCGAGTACAACCCGTGGCTGTTTACTCGGGTATGGCACAAGGCTCAGAGATTGAAAACAAGTGAAAAACGGAATAGTGGGAAATTGGACAGTCAAGAAAACACAGTTTTTTTAATCGATCAACGTTTCGAGGTTTTATTTTTCCTCTTCCTCAGGATCTGTAATAATAATCAATGTCACGTACAAACTCAGCTTAAGTTAAAAATACATTTACACACCAATAAAAAATGCATGACCAAGCATTAAAAAAACTGTGTTTTATTGACTGTCCAATTTCCCACTATTCCGTTTTTTATTGGTTAGTATGGACGAGACTCAAGAAGTTGATTGAAAACAAAGGTGAGTTCGAAGGGAAAAAATATTTACTCGGGTGGAATCTCGCTAATCCGTTCATCCGCGTCAATGAATGTAGAGGCAATACTAGCAAAAACTCCCGACTAGCCCCCACATTTGAGTACAATACTCGTATAGTATTGTTTATTAAGATAAAATTAGAAATAAACCTATAATCTTAGCTTATTACGAGGTGGACATTTTGTTGGATTTCTCTAGATTTATTTGCTAAAATTTCCTAGATTTCCTAGGATTGCCTAAGTTTTTTTTGGATTTTCTTAGATTTTCCTTCACTCACAAATGGCTGACAACATCTTTGATTACGTACAATTTTTTTTTTTACTTACGTTTACGTAACGATTACGTTATTAATTACGATTAATTACGTACAACCTTCTTATTGCGGATCAAAGCTTGTGTTAAATTAAAGATAACAGTTGAGTAATTTTTTGTACTTTACGTAGATATATTCTGATGCACCAATTAAATAAACAGCCTTTGTGATGTGAAAATCCATATAAATAAAAATCTGATGTGGACACCACATAACTTCCTTGTAATTTTTATAATAATTGGACAGGAATCTCGTTAATCTATTCATGCGCGTCATTAATTACAACTTTTGGCACGGACAATCGCAACCAAAAATAGGAGGTGCACAACTAGATGCTATAAGTGTTTCAAATCCAAAATTTCAACTTTCTACGACCTACCGTATTTGAGTTATGCGACATACAGACGTCCGTACATACGTACGTACGTACGCACAGACGTCACAACGAAAATAGTAAAAATGGATTCAGGGAAGGTCAAAACGGATATTTCCGTCAAAATCTGGAAATCGAAAAAAATCGGTATCACAATACTTCCTTGTTTTACAAGGAAGTAAAAATGAAATGCTGTTCGTTGCTAATGTCAACTTAAGAACGGTTGGACCGATTTGGTTAATTTTTTTTAAATGTTTGTTATGGTCCTAGTAAGGTTTTTACAGAAAAAAAGCTTGCAAAAGTTGTCCGGAAAATAGAAAAATCTGGGAAAAATTAAAATTACATTATTTCTATTCCGATAGATGGTGCTACGTGCGTAAATGTCGTTTGACAGCATTTTTAAATTAGAAGGTGATACTTAAATGTGTCATCAATTATATTAGGTGCAACTGTCTAGATAAATCCATTCACAAAACCAAAATGCCATACTTGCCAGATTGTTGGACATTGTTAATAGGAAAATCGCAGTTGGCATCTTGACCGGATTCATCACATTGCCCACTCATTTCTGCCAGTTGGCAGAATCGAAGGAATATCTCATTCATAGTGTTTTTCCCAACATAGTGCATAGTTTCAAAAACCATAATTGCCATAAGGAGCCTATTGGCTACGAAAAACAAAGATGTCGATGATGAATCAACTGCGGGTGAGTTGATTTTCTTCAAATTGGTTTTTTCGCTTGAATTGTCCGGATTACCACCTCACAATTTGTAATTGAAAGTAAGCTCAGTCATCATCATATTGTGTAATGCAGAGATGCACAGACTTATTGGGACTAGGGGCCACTCGGCCAGATTATGAGTTAAAGGCGGGCTGCAAGAAATAAAAAGTCCACATTTAGGGACTGCGTATTCAAAAGTTCTTGCCATTCGAGTTCAAACGGCTGTAATTCCCCGTGCGTTTGGCATTTGCGAAGACCATCAAGTCGTAGGAATTGACTTGGAGTTTCCGTGTTTCGCATATGGACAACTGTATCTCGCATGTTCGCAAGTTTTCATCTTTGTTTATTTACGCGCCGGAAAACAAAGGGAATTACGAATTACTAACAAAGCGAAACTCAAATGCGGTTTGATTGAGGTTAATATTGCCGATCTCAATGCATTACGATTGGCAATTAGAGTTGGAAGGTTGATTGGGATTCATAATCGCTTAGGGAACATCCATTAATTACGTGAAACGTTTAGGAGAGGGGGAGTCGATCTGAATCTCACCCAATCACACATGGGGGCGACGGGGGATCTCGGAAAATATCAGGTAATTTTTTTCCGCAAGAAACTGTAAAATTTCGAGAGAACTTGGTTAAATTAAGTAAAACAAACAATCTTACATGAGATTAGAGAGGAGGGGGGTTAAAGGCAAATCTCACAACATCTCACTAGGGTGGGGGGTCAAAAAAGTTTCAAAATCACCTCACTTAATTAATGGACGCCCCCTTATGAAGAGTTACAATCAAATCAATTTTAGGTGATACAAAGTTCACAGGGTCAGCTAGTATTGAATAGAAGTTGAAGCAAAATTGAAATTTACTCAAAAATAAATAATTAAAAATCAACTACCACTCACAGTCAAGACAATCGACAGTCAAGTGTCATCGGCGGAACATCAAGTCAGTGAAAATAAATATTTAATTTTGAAGTTTTTTTAAGAAATTTATCGTTACGTAGTCAGTTGATGTAACGAATAGTTAATGCTTCCAAGTCATTCAGTGTCAACCATTGTCACCATTTTTATTACTTATCTTGAGACTTGCTAAAATCAGCAACTTGATGAACGAAAACTATCCAAGCAAAAAATTTGCGATACTCCGGCTTTCTGGTTGCTCTTTGCACGTTTGGATGGAGAGTAGAGAAAGCATAGTGTATTATTATTATTATTGATGCCAACAAACAGTTTAAATAGTTTTACTCGATATTTCCAAATAAAAAATTTATATTATGGTGGTCTATTTAGTTTATCAATAGCATAACTTGGACCAATCAATCAATCAAAAAATATAAGTTGTATACCATGCACATAAGCACATATTTACTAATCCTCAAGTCACAAAAATAATTGCTATTGCGTTTATTTAACGTCAGTTACGTTAGGAAAATCAACGAATATTCAGTTTTGAAAATTTTTCTTGACAAAATTTAAAATAATAATTAGTTTCCACCAAAATCGAAATAAGACAACAAGAAGTTTAACATTGATTGTTGGTTGTCTGAAGTCGGTGGTTGAGTTCTCTATCAATCATGAAAAACAAAAGTTATTGAAAAGGCATAAAAAAACGTTTGACATTTAATCCATGTGATAGGTGATAATAACTGTTAGCATATAATGTAAATGCTTATTATATTACATAAGCGACAAACAGTATAAGCAGGCGTATTAAAAAAAAATTCAACACCTGTTCTAGTTTCTATTTTGGTATAAAATAACATTTAGAATTTTATTTCTTGAAAATTCTGGAAATTTATTGTAATTGATCAAATTTTCTACATTTGTAGTTATATAATTATAAATAATAGTTCACTTCAAGTTTTCAAATACTTATTTGACAATTTTCACATCAAACAAAATAAAACGTATTTGAGTACATCCTCTTCCTGTACGGTGCATAACGAGAAATTGTCCCGATGGGAAGCTCTTGTACTCGGTTGTAAAAATCGTAAGCCCTAACGACTGAGCTTTATGCTCTCGATTGTAGTATATGTTTGAGAATGACTTTTATATTTCTTATTGCAAAGGTATGTTATTATGGTACCACTGCATATATGCACATAATACAATTTTTCAAAATTTTATTCACATAAAACTTACCGTCGTATTGAAGTAAAATATTGGTCCAAAAAGTCTTTGGCGTATTTCAAAATTTCTTCCCGGCTACGTATCTCACTAGACGAGCGTCCCAAATTGTTCAAAACACTTCCCAGACAAAGCTTCTCCGTACATAAAGTGTTCTGCAAAAATAAAAAAATAATTGTAAGGTGGCTTGGTAATTTGCACACGTCAAATTATAGGTTGAATTTCAAGGGTTAAAATTATTTTTTTTGTAAATTTTTAATGTAAGTTTTATTTTTCCAATATGGCTGTACCTGCATCTCCACAAATTGAAGCCGACAAGCGACTTTTGAAATTTAAAACTTATGAAGATTATTTGGATTCCTTAGTTACACCTCAAGATTTATGTAACTTACAAAGTACAGTTGTTTCTCGTACAATTGCCGAATTGGGTTACAGGTGAAAAATGTTCCTCTATTTATTTATCGTAAAATTTTAGACTAATTTGCACTTCCTTAATCTTGGAGTAATCCTGTCTTTTATCTTGATCGTTATTTACAACCACGCCGTATTTCATTGAATATTTTAAGTTTATGATTTAATAATTAGTTTATCCTTTAAATAAAGTCTTCGCGTCAAGTTATTTTATAACTCAAGCCTTTTGTTTAAAATCTAAAATTTGTCGAACGACAAAACAAAATTATATTTCTGTTTCAATATCGTTGTCGGTAGACTAATTAGTTCTTGAAAATTTCGAGAAAGTGATAATGGAAAACAAACAGCACAATTTGCACTCTCGTGTCAATATTAAGCGAATAAATTTCGATTTAATTAAAAAAAAAGACCAAGTAAATGGCATAGAAAATCTTGGATGAATCATAAAGAAAACCTTGCTGTAAAAATATTCCGTAGAAATTCTAGAGCAAATAGTGGAAGATTTGTTATAAAAAAAGAAATATGATATGTTTTTCAGGAGTTCCGGAGAAACACTGAGTAGGGAAGAATTTGAAAGACGTTTGGCTGCAGTAATAGCTTACTTATTTCCAAGTTTCAAGCCTTACGAATTAGCTAGTGAAGGTTTAAAAGCTAGCGATCCATTGCAGCAGGAGTTATCTTTAAGAGAAAGACCAAATCGAGTCGGAATTCTTGCAGTAAGAAATATAATTTTAACACTCTATATTAATTTTGTCTACGCCTTTCTAATCTATAACTTTGTTTAACACTTCGTTTACTTAGTAGCAACTCAACATCTTCCCCTATTAATTAATTATACGCAACTCAATTATCACGAAGCATTTAAATGGAGAGACTATCAATTCACTACACAATTTCAAACCCATTTAAAATACGCGCTACGTTGCTCAAACTTTATAGCAGCTTATTTAAATAGTTTTACACTTTATTTTCCAACAGTTAATAACAACAGACAGTGCAGTAACAATGTATTTTTAATAAGAGATACTCAAGGATTGTAGACTTTCAGCTCAACTTTGTATCGAAAATCGAAAACGTTAAATATAACGGGCCCGTTAAGTCAAGGTGACATGTCATGTATGCTAATAATATAAAATGTATCATTAACATAAAACATATTATACTGTAGCATGTACATTGCATATTATTATTAATGTAGGATAACAATTTACCTTGACTTAATGAGCCTGTTATATTAAAAATTTTCTGCTTGATTATCTGTGGTAAATAATTTATTCCTAATATGGGATAGGTATAAAGAGTAAAAGATTACTTATTTCTCGTTTTGCTTCATTGGACAAATTTAAAGCAGATTTATTCTGGAAGTACCAAGTAATTTTAAATTATTCCCAACGTTTTGAGAAAACAAAGTTTGTAATTTATTCTTGCAAATAATGTAACAAATTTAAAAACTCCTGGACATTTTATAAGGGTGCAAATAATAAAATTTTTTATTATTTACGTCTTAAACGAAATTGACGTAATTTAGAACTTAAGTTTTTGGTAAAACAAATTTGCTTGTGGGTATTAGATAGACGGACGACTTTCGAGATCATCCCCTTGAAATGAGAAATTATTTGTGTAATTACAGAATTAATGGGTAAGTGATAGCACATAGCTTTAAGCTAAATTACGCGACTTTAAGTAAATGCTCAATGCGAAAGTAAATAAAACGTAATTGCTTATAAAGAAGCTATCTCAGTATTTTGACGTTAAAGGGATTTTACTAAATATAATAAGAAAAAATTGATAACATCCACCAAGATTGTGTAGTTAATTATTTTCTTAAAAATCGTCACGAAAGCTTTTGTCTATATGCATATTTACGTAAATAAATGTTTATAGTACAGGTCAACACAAAAACCTCTTACTACGATTTTCTTTTAAGAAAACCAACAAATTAAGAGTTTTCTTTCTCTCTGGCTTTATCTTTAATATAATTATTCGTTCACATTTCACATTTCTAGAATACCAAACAGAATGCCAGTAACCTAATTTAAGATATATGTACATAATCCGGCTTTATATTCCTAATCAAACTTAAAAAATTTCCTGTTTCTTTGATCTGATATTATTAAAAATATCTTGCAATTTTTTACTCCATAATTGATTAGGAATTGAATTATTTCAAAGCTAAATAAATAATCTGGATTCTACTATTTTACCAACTTATATATTGTTATGGTTTCTTTCCCGACGACGAGCAGACGGCTAAAAATTTTAAAATTATAATTTTTGATATAGAAAAATTAACTTTTGAGTTCGAAGAATGCATGAATATAATGAAAGACTGTTTATAGTTATTTATGTATCAAGGGCATTATGACGATGTTTATGTTGAGGGCAACCAATTTAAAAGGTCGAGGGCCGCTAGGCCTGAGAGTTTTTAAGTTGCCCGAGAGTTCCACGGAAAAACAGTAAATCGCATCTGAGTTATACCGGGTATTTCGACTATGTATTTATCTTACAATGAACGGGACCCGAAAGGGAAAACCGCTGAGGAAATTTGGTGTACAAGTGAAAGGAAATCTAAAGAAATTTTAGAAAATCTGGAAATCTTAGACGGCCAGTAGCCTAGTAAATATGTTAGCTGAATAACTGCAGACACTAAGGTACCCGGTTCGAATCCGGAAAGAGTCTAAAATTTCTAATGATTATATAATAAATTAAAACTAAGTTTTTTTTATTTTAAACAATTAAGAATTAAACATTAATAAATGCCAATATTAATTTTGAGCTTTCTAGCAAACGATATTGCTTTAGAGTATTATTGATTCATATTGTCGTGTTTCAAAATCCTTTTTTAAAAATTTTGTAAATTTAATGTTTGAATCTTGTTGTACGAACGATTTAAAACTTGTAAATTAATTTTTTGAATTAAAATTGTTTGAGTACAGTTGACCTTTCATAATGTTAGTTAATTATGGTTGAGTTAGAGGTCAAAAAGAACAAAATTCATATGTTGTCCAATGCCAATCTGGATATTATGGACACAGCATCACTATGACAACATATGAATTTTGTTCTTGTTGGCCTCTAACTCAACCATAATTAACTACATTAATTTTTTGAAATTTGAATTTAATTTTTGTGAATTCCTTGTGTAAACCTGAATTGTACTTTTATTTGTGCATTTGAATTTCGTTTGGTAAATATTTTGTAAATATTATGAAAATTTTAATTTGTGCCTCATTTCGCGCCAACAATGATAGGTTGGCACGAAATTGTGAATAATTTAGACATTTTGCCGTTTTAAAACAGCAGAGTGTGGACTTAAAGCGGTAAATTTTAAGAAAATAAGTTTTTTAATAAATACTATCAAAATGAAAATTTACGTAGTAGGTATACATCAGCACTTTGAGGTTATAAAATTGTAAATATCGACTTGAACCAGGGTTAAACCACCGATTTCGGTGGGTAAGAAAAATTGAGAGTTAAACTAGGTTCAAGTCTTGAACCAAGTACATACAACAGACATTTACAAAAATTCCTGGTTTAACCCTGATCCGAGTTTAAACCACTAACATACAACCGGCCCTGAAAAGCTTTATCCAGAATAGCTAAAATTAACTTTCTAGCTGTCATCTGTCAAAAATTTCAAGCTGTCAAAGTTGATACTTCAAGAGTAAATAACTCATCAAGTACTGACGGGATCTCAACCAAATTTTGTATGTAGGAACATTACCTCCTAGGACTTGGCAGCATATAAAACTATTTGATCAAAATCAGGAATTCAACATGAAAAAAAAAAGATTACGTTTTTTTGCGAAATCTTGAAAAAAGGCCTTGTCCCTCGATTTTCTTCGGCATTTCAGCTTCGTTAACAATCAAACTTTTTGCACGTATGTCCGGTAGGCTCTAGTGGTGAAAATAAGGTTTTGGCAAAGAAATCTTTGCCAGGGCTACCACAATAAAATAAATTTAAAAAAATCAAAATGTCATCGCATCTCCGGAAATGTACATCCGATTTTCTTCAAATTTTGTGAGCTAATAAAGCTTTTAAAGAACAAGTATTGGTGAGAAGATAATTGAGCTAAATGTAAAAGTAAGAAAATTACATAAAATATTAACTGAAATCTTAATTTATCAATTTTTGGTGAAAATTTGTTAGATGGCTTGTAGAAAATTATGACATACGTTCAAAAATTTAATAATTAATCTGTGACAGTTATCAGTATTTCAATATTTTAATAACGATTGAAAATTTGTCTGCTGTAGGGAAGAGGTTTGTAAGTTGACCATGCATGTAAGATGACCACCCGGTATTTTAGAAAAAACTGTCAATGGGAATACCGCCATTTCAACTGTTATCGTGCTCTTTGACATAGCCTTCAATTTTTATGTGGTTTAGAAGTGAATAGACGCGTCGCACTAGCTCCGACAAACTGTGTGTGAAAAAAAATTATTTTTCTAAAATATTGATTTTTCAGTTTGCTCATAAAGTGAACAATTTTCGTTGATATTCTATGGTAAATATATGTGCTAAACTCGTATTCCATTGAATTTTAATAATCCAAAGTGAATTCCAAATATATCGCGTTTCTGCATGTTTGTTTTTGTGTTTGTTTCAAAATCGTCGAGAATGTAAGACGACCACAAGGCGAAAAGTTGCAAAATCGAAAAAGGAATTAGCTGCTAAGCTCTAGACTAGAAGCTCGTTACTAAGGACAAGGAAGCCATTGCTATGCCCAAGGAGGCTGAGAAGCGCGAAAAAGCATTAATTTTAATTATTACAATTAAATCACTTTTGATGTTTTTTATTCTTTTTTCTTCACTTTTTCACTTAAAACTCAATAAAAGATCATTAATTTTGTACATCAGTCGATTTCAGTTAAATTTTTTGATTTTTTAGCAACTTTTTAGGGGGTGTCAACTTACATGCCAAAAATAAAATGAGCCAATTTTTAGTCTCTTCGGGAGAATGGTCATAACTTTTTGTTTTTAGAGTAATCTAATAAGTGTCTTCAGCAAAAATTTAGCTAGTGAAGTTCTCTTTCCAATGGTAGCATTATATATCCAAAAATATTAATTTGAAGATGAGTTATGGAGCAAAAATGCTAAGTGTGGTCAAATTACAAGCCTCTCCCCTATATAATGCAATGTGTAATGGTGAGATATAAAAAATTCTAAAATTACGATTACAATTACAATGGGAATTAAGCCATCATATGTAATTCTGTTAGGTTTGTCTAATTGCATTGAATAGCAAATTCAGCATTTCTATAAAGAACAACATTTTTGCGTTGAACGGTCAATAATGCAGTAGCAAACGAACACGACCACTACATGTTCCAGAAAAGATGGATTAAGTAAAGTAAAAAATATTAATTACAAATACCACTGATAAACAAATAATTATATTTTAATTTTGTTTGACACTTATTTGTTTGTAATGATTAGTATTAAATAATCTAGGTAATCTTTACTATCAATTTTAGCTCATAGAGGTTCTTGAAAATATCGATTTTTAATCAAGATTGCTGTTATTTTTCTTATTTTTGGATTTACTAAAACATTAAAACAAGGCAGTTTTTCACTAGGAGGACATTACCATGGTTGTTTTCAGAGAATATTTAACTGTTTACGAAATAATGACATTTTAAAAGTGACCTAATACTTTTGGCCAAGGCTGTATGTAAATCAAAATATAATATAGGAAACATGATTTCATACAATATCACAATTTCATCGGAAAAATTTTAATATTGTTTTTATTAGATTTTCTCTCACGCTGTTTGATGTAAGTTATAAAATTACAACAATAAACATTAAATTTTTACAGTCATACTAGGTGAGCCGTCTTGTTTACAATATAATATAGTACTTCAATATATTTTTATACGATCAATATTTTAAATACGAGGGAATATTACAATTCTACAATTTTTCTAAAATTTTCACAAAGAGAAAAGTAATTTACAATATTTATAACTTTAAATACTTCCAATACAGTAATATCGCATTACCTCACGAAATACTAACTTGCTAGAGAAAATAATATAGTAGTTAAAACTGTCATTCCAAAGTTATTGTAAATATTACAGTTTTGTTTTATTATAGAAAAATATAAATAATTAATATAAAAATTCTAGCATCGATAGTATGCAGTTGCATTTGTACATCAAGACACATTTAGATTTCTATGCAAATCAAAGAATATAATATTGTTTATATAGCGAGTATTTTTGAAATACCTATCCGCTATCTAGCAAATAATTTTGCTAGATAGTGGTATAATGAAATAAATGTCTTGCTGAAATATTTTCAAATATATAAATATTAACTTGTGAGAAAATAAACAATAAAACTTTAAATAACAAGTTAAATTCAATAATATAATCAAATTATATATTTTTAACCTTTCGACGACTTTTATCGTCTTCTTCATACATTTATTTAATATAAACCCCAAGTTGTTCTTTGTGTCCATTTATACTTCGGGTGATTCGTTTCATGGATAAGTTGTATGTCTAGAAAAGTTATCTTCTTGTCTTCTTCATTCTCAATAGTGAATTGAAGACGTGGATGAAATCCGTTGAAGTGGTTAACGATAAAAATTAGTAGTTCTTTGGTATAGCAGTAATGATGTCGTCAGCATAGCATTTGTAGTAAGAAAGTTTAAGTGGAAGTTTGGATATCCGGTCTTCTTCCAGAATTTCCATTACCAGATTTGAGATCGTAGTTGATATGGGACTTCCCATGGCGGTACCAAAAATTTGCTGATATATTGTCCCATTATATTGAAAGTATGTTGTCTCCAAACATAGCTTAAGGGCTTCAAGAAATTTTTCTTTAGTGATATTGGTGTGAATTTTGATATCATCCTATTTTCCTTCTACAGTATTTTCTGATAAACTTGACAATTTTGCCTTACCAGGTGTTTTGTCTGTGGCAGGTGACTTATTATGTAACGACATAAGTTCAATATTGCGCAATTTACGAAAATAATCGATTTTCACACTTCGAAGCTGACTCAAATAAATTGCTATATTTATATTTTAAATAAATACGGTATAGTATTATGAATAGTATATAGGGTTTTCGGGCAAGTATAAGAAATATTTAGGTTTGGATGAAAATATTCAAAATGAACCAAATAAACTGTTTACGTTAACCATAGGTTTTAATAAATTATTAATAGTATTAAACAATATTTTTTTAATCAAAGTAGCGGATAAATATTTACAAAATTGTTCAAGTTTGTTTTCAAACTCTTTCATTCAGTTTTCAATACTTTTGTTGAAAAACATCTTAAATTTATATTAAAATTTATTAAATTACATCAAAGTTGAGATAACGAATCAAATTAATTTTAAAATTCTTATTCTAAAGTTTCAGTAAGTTTTGCTCTCTTTCTGTAAATGAGAGGTAACAAATTAAGATACTATTTTGAACTTGGCTTGTAATTTACATCAACATCTAAATGGGTGCATACGAATATTATGTATAATATCATGTTATATTATAAAGTAATACATATATATTCAAAATTATGCAATATGATCATCTTGACTCAGAACGAATCTTTTTTTGAGAAAATAATTTGAATAATTTTTGTTTAATTTATTAAATAATATTTTGTTTCATTATCAAAGAGAAATTACCGACAAATGACAAATAAAAAACAAGTAACAAGTTTATTCTAAATTTCTCTAGTTTTTTCACTTTTGATGTATGTTTTCTTGACAACACAAATTAATGAGCGAGTTTTCAACAATCTCTAACAAAAAGTTCCAATAAAAAGTAAGTAGGTATCATTTGTAACTTGGGTGAGTAATGTAAAATTTAAAAAAATACCTACCGCATTACATTTATAATTAAGTTATTGGGTAAATAGCAAAATATCATCTCAATTGCCATTCAGTTACCATATACAATTTTAATATTAGTTTCAATTGCACTACATTTACAATTATTATTGATAGAAACTAATTTTCTCATGTTTAAGGTGAATGCAAATTGTAAAATGGTTTTGATTTGCGGTGCCAGATTAATAATAGGTGATTAACTCATCAGTCATTATTGTACTCGACTGCAGTTTATAACACAATAGATGTTGAGTTGTACTTCAACTATTATGTCAGAATGATAGATAGGTCTTGAAATAAGTCATGGGTTTAAATACTTTGAGAGGAATAAAATATTCAAAAACACAAATTTAAAATTAAAAATTTGTTTAAAAATTTCAATGGAGTTTCTTTGACTTTCCACTGAAACGTATATAAATCAAAATAATTGCAATAATGTAGTTTCTTAAACTGATTTAAAAAAATTTCCTAAGAGCAATTTTATTTACAAATTAATGTCTTAAATCTTAATTTCAGATACATAGTATATGTATGAGTTAAATTTTTGTTAAAAAATATAAAAACTAGAATTCTCTAAAATAAATATTTTGCTTGCGATAATTGTTTTTCTTTTAGCTTAATAATTTTATGTTTATTCTAAAGAAGGTTTCTGGGACAACGTGTAAGATAAAACTCGGCGCTTAAAAATAAGTTTTCTTTACGAAATAAAAACTCCAAATGTGGGTTATATTCTCGAGTTTATCAAGATTCTTTTAAAATTAGTGTCATTATTTTTTTATGCAGTCTCCAATTAAATTTGTGTAAAGAAAATTACATAAGTTGGAGTAAGCAATTATTACAAGATATAAAAACTATATTCACAGGTGTGCAACTTTTGTCTAAATTTTCTCAACCACATACGAGTATTACCTAGGTTAATTAAAAAAGACAACGTTAAGAATTCGACTAACAATTTTAATTGGATTTTCAGAAAATGTCTAAAATACGAACATAAAAATAACATTATAGTGTTTAGTGGCTAATAGCTACACCCTCGAGACTATGAGTGTATGTAAACTGCGGCAAATTTTTAAAATAAGAAGAACGCAATTAAATTTATATAAACAAATTTAAAACCTACTTTCCATATTACACAGAAAGCTCATAAATATCATGCAGTACTTGAAATTTAATTTACCTTAATTGTGTTTGGTTTGTTAATTTATTAAAATATTTATTATTATTTATTTTGTCAACACCTATTACAGTGAGTTGGTGGAAACTGTCCAGTTTTCCAGAAATTAACAGTACCCAGTTTTTCAGCTTATAGTAATTAAGGTGGCGCTTTTGCAGAGTATATCTCTTTCTTTTCTCTCTGCTCCTAGCACGAAATCGAATACCAGAATAAATTACACTTTCTTCGATCTTATTAAATCTTCTTCTTTTCTTCTTCTTCTTGTTTTTCAATTAGAAATTATGAAGAATTTTTATCAATTTTGGACCGTAATCAGATGGTTTTAAATTTTATCCTGGATTTCAATAGAAAAATACCAGTTTATATTTATTATATTTACTTATGCTTGTCGATGCATTTGTGATTTGCAATTGATTTGCTTTTAATTGGTTCATTGCGGTGAGTTTTTATAATTAAAATTAAAAATTTACGCTGTGAAAAGACGACCGGAGGCTCTTTAACAAAAGTATCGAGCAGCTGGCCATTTTGAAATTATTTCAAAACTGTTGCTTTATTTGAATTCTGATAAAATTCAACAAAGTTTAGTAGGTAGTTGTTTTTCGATAATTAGCAGGAGGCTATCCTTTAAAATGCGTGTAAAGCCTTCCCGGACCGACTCAATGCTATTATTAGCGCTAAAGGTAGCTACATTCAACAATAACATATTTTGCTTAAAATTTAAAATGCTTTTACGATATACTGAAGTTTCAAATAAAACATAAAAAATTACAAAATTACAGCATTTTTAATTGGTAAAACTTTAAGCGCCGATTTTTGTATCTATATACGAATTAAAAGTTTCATTTCGACTATTTTTGACCGAAAGGATGCCTCAATCTTCTCTCACCAGACGATTAGAATTGGAGAAAGACAGAGATTTGTATTAATATAAAACATATAACTTATTGCCTTGGCATGCAATCAACGACCTAGTAAGTCACATTATTAGTAATCAGCATTGCATTATTGGTTTTGTTTACCAGTTTATCAGTAATTTCTTAGATATTTTAATATGCAAAAAAATTCTGGGTCGGAACACGTACAATCCCCTATCAACTCGCTTGCACGGAAAACCACCCGCAGGTGCGATGGTGGAAAACCAAATAAAGATACCATTTATTCCAAACACAAAATAGTCAATCGACAGTGTGTCCAAATGCGTTCAATCAAAATCACATCTGTCTAACACCTGCAATCGACAAAAACCAATGTCGTCTAACAAAAATGCCGAAAATAACAAATAATGTAAAATTGCAGCAGCGACGAAAACAAAACATCTTACCATAGTAATAAATACCCTCTTACACCGACAAAACTTTAAATTCATTTATAACCGCTTCAAAATTACAAAATTGAGATCATTTCGGTAACAGAAAACAAAATAAAATTAAACTGCGACTTAGCTTAACAAAAATAGTTACATCCTTCAAACTTTAAATTTCTAAGTTTTTGCTGTGCTAATAGTTAGCTTTTGGCACCACACGAGTTAATTTTCTTAGATTTACAGGGAAATTATAAAAATCCCTTTTCCCTAGACCTGGCAACGCTGCTAGAAATTAATTATGGCGATTTTGTTTTGAAAATTTTAATGGGATTCGCAATCTTTCGATTACGTCACCTGCCAATATATTAAAAAAAAATTAAAACATTTTTGTTCTTGTTCAAAGTTTGCGTGTACAAATTTACTGAAAGTATAAACTAATATATTTTTTCAGACTATAATATTTGTGAGGTATTACACCGCCACGGGATTTGAAGTATCTGGTTATATTGATTACACGCAGCGTTTGAAAACCGAAGATTGGAAACCTTTCTTTAAAAGTATTACTAATTACAAAAACCTTTTTATATAAAAATAAATACACGCACATGCATTTACTGACTTTGTTTGTACTTATTGTAGCTGGTAAAAGGTTCTGGCCGTTACAAGATGATTTAGGTTATTACCACTGGAGAATAGGAAAAAGTATTACCAACGATTCGTTCAATTATAAGGTATGTATGTACCTTTCAGTTTTTTTAACTTTTCTAAAAAACTCCAGATTTGATTTTTACTTTTTTAATAAAACGTCATTTTGTGTTATATATTGAGGTGTTCAATTAAATTGTTTATAATAAATTGTCGAGAGGAACTAGGTATGCAAAAACCTACGAGGGTTGAAATCTTAAATATATGAAATATATTTTTTCAATAAAATAATGCAGGTTTCACGAAAGCTGGAGTGAATTTTGCATAAACATTACTGCTAAGAATTCTGTTTAAAAATTGTCAGATAAAATTTCAAATTATATATTGCAATTAACATTTAAATTAAGTTGATATTTCGAACAGAACAGAGTTAAACGTCTACCGAATTGTTGCCTACCTAATTTACATAATAATTTCTTTTTACATTTCAAGAAATTTAAATTAATTATTAATTGCATAATATTAAATTGCTTCTTAATTTTGAAACAATGAAGTATTTTTTCTATAAATGTAAATTTTAATTAAATTATCATCCGATTCAATTACGATACTGTATTTTGGTAAATATTATTTTATTTATTATTTAACTCGCACTTTCAAATGATGGGAGCTAACGAGAAGAAAACACATGTTTTCAATTATTTTCTTCATTACTTCAACAATATTTCAGTCATTTCAATTTAAAGATTTTTTAAATTATTTATTTATATTTATGAAATTTTTAAACCAATTTTTTAATTTTCTTAAAGTAAACCGCATTATCCATACAACAGAAGATGAACTAAAAGGGGAAAAATGTTCATAAACAAAACAAACATTTAACAAAAATTTTATGATTAAACTAAAACATAATATTCCGACTAAATTGTTCCTTTTAAATTTAATTTCCATTTCTTTTAGCTTAAATTCGATTTTTTGTAATTGAATTTCTTTTCTTTTACGTCAGGTTTCTAACAATTAAATTTTCAACTTAATTTCTATTTTTTGCTATAAATTAATTTTCTGTTCTTGTTTGAATTACGTAATATTATGTTCTGTAATATTACAGGTGATTAACCCTGGAGAATCAGTTCATCTTCTTCTCATCAGTTCTTCCTTTTTCTTCGGTAGTATTTTGGTAATTTCTACAAATTGTGTTACAACCAAAGCTCTTTATTTTGACTAACTTGACTAATCTGTGTGTATGTCAGTGTGTGGTTAGGATATGAAAAGAAATAGTATCAATCGCACAGGTTAAACCCATCATGAATGTCAAATTGTCATAAAATTTGGCATAAATGTGCATCGTAGTTAAACTTAGCGGCCAGCTGAAGATGGTAAAAATTTGTTGAAAATTGCAGACATTATAAAACAAATTCAAGTGTCAATTACTTTTGGACCACCATTTTTTATACCCAAATTAATGGGGGAAATTGTTTTATTAACTTAAATTCTTACTACCATCGACTGTATAGATGCTATCGCAGATAATTGCATTAAATATAAATATAAAGTATTAACTAAACATCTTTCGTAAAATTACCATACTTTACGAGATATCGAAAAAAGCGAATTACCTTACCAGAACACTAATAAATTTTTTTCTGACGACTGAGAGTAGAGAAATCAACAAAACAGAAGAGAATCAAATTCACTAGTTTGGAAGAACAATCAATATTTCGCAGGCGTGTAAAAATATAAGTGAAAGTTGGTTACTGTCTGCTGGATCTACGTATTATTATTATTATTACTTTATATTTTCGCGAGATCTTTATTCAGTTGGAATGGAACAAAAACAAAAAATTCAAATAAAATATTATAGTATATTTTTCCGAAAATAACTTTTCGATAAAACACAGAAGTTCTTCCATGCAAAATATTATGTAAATTTCTTCAATAAATTAAGTTCAATAAATTACTTTGAATTTCAATTTCACTTCATGACTTTTCTAGATCTTGGATTTTATTACAAATTATTAAATCACGAGTTTGTAAGTTTACCAAGTTTGGTCGGAAGAAGGTAGGTTAGTGCAAAAATAAAAATTTCTCGAATTAAATTACAAAGTGGTTGGAATGTTATATTCGAGTATATTGGAACAAAATGTACAAAGTTAGTAGTTGTTGATGTGCTTGGGAAATTTAAATTGTTGTTATCAAAAATTTCCAAACTTTGGCTAAAAGTTCACTGTAATTAAACACCCAAACATATAAGGTAATTTTTTTGCTTGTTTTAAAGCATAAGAGGATTGAAGACTTTCTCTTAGGGCACTTTATTTATTAGCGGTTTGTATTGAAAATGTACGCTTCTATTTCTATTAAATTTTCTTCCATGTTTACAACTTATCACATGTTTAATTAAAGTTTCGGATTTGAAGCCCAACGTCTTGTGGTTACGTGATTCCACAATGCAAGTCCAAACTATTGCGAACGCTGTCAAGATATAGAATTATTTGATAACTTTGTTGGTATTGTGGAAATAGAAATTAAAACGCGAAAATTTTCCATATTTGTTACAAATAACAAAAACACATTGGTCTGCAAAAAAGCTTTTACCGTTTTCCGGTTCAATATTAACATTTCTCGCCTCGAATAAAAACCACACTAAAAACAAGAATTATAACACCACAAAGTTAAATTTTACCTATTGTAATTTGTAACTTGTAAAATATACTACCAATTATAAGATAGGCATTTTAAATTTTTGTTATAATATTGCTTACCAAAATAATAAATTATTCACAATGTATTTTAAGAACAATTTGTCATTAAATTATAAAATTAACACTCTCAGTTGCTAATTGTATTAGTCTTAGTTGGTTAATAAATTTATAACAAAAATCCATTTCTTCAAAGCTAAATTAATTAAACTAGAGCACGTTCAACAAAAGATTAACGTCAAAATGTCAAATAATGATCATAAATTAACTCTCTTACAACGGTATTACATTGGTAGATACAGCCCCTATAAATTTATTTCGAGATACAGTAACAATGCCCTCGAGAATATTATGAGGATATCATCGCTAAAATACAAATTGTCTTTGGGTTTACTAAAAGATAAACGTAGAAAATTGAAGAGTTTAGTCTTAAGTGCGAATTGGGCTGTTATCACCCTTTCTCTTGCAATTACTCGTATTTTCAAACTTATCGAAATAATTCAAAAAAACAGTGTTTAAATTACTTGGATGGATTATTTCATTCATAATTTTTGAAACATTATTCGTTTTCGACACACTTAATTGGTTGAATTTGATAATTAATACTACTCAGGCCTGGACTGATAATAATTTATTTACCGGGAAACTCCTATATGAACAACCCCAATTCACAAAAGAATTTTTAGCAAACATTATATTAAGTAAATAAATACAAAATATCAAAGCATACTTTTACAGACAACAATATAAATATTTGATTAGTTAACTCTGCTTTTTAAATCAAACTTTTCCCTTTATATCGAATTATTTCTTTTAATAAAAAATGTGGTTAAAATATTTTGAAGTGTAAACATTTCTCTAACAAACTCGCTACGTCTACCCGATATGTTATGACGCTACCGTGTGATACCTTGAACTTTGCTATACTTAATTATATAATATAAAAGTTTCTTTTAAACTGTTGGTGTAGTATTTCTGCTATATAAGTAAATAAACTTTTCTTTATATTATAGAGAGAAGCGCTACAGGCCTCGTAAGCCAACGGCGGAAGTAATATTTAGACATTTATTATTTTAAAGATGTTGCTAGAATTTTGTGAGGGAAACACGGTCGAAATAACTTGATTGTCTAGCAACATAGAAAATAAATAGCAAATCATCGTAAGCTTAATTATCTTTGAAATTGTTTTATAGTTTATTAAAACTTGGTTTATTATCCGTAAAATGATTTTTTAGGTTTGAGTTTGATAATTTTGAATTGTTGTTAAGTAAGATTTGGATTTTTCTGTATTTAAATTTGATTTGTGAATATTTCTTGAAAAAATTTGTGGATTATTGAGTTTGGTGGTAGCAAATTATGTTGGTACGAAAAGACGTGAGATTCTCCCCTTCCGAGCGTGTTCACCAAAGCGAGCGGACGTATTTTTATGTAAAGGTCCTGATGGATTTTTGATTTGCGTCTCTAGTTTGAGATCTTGGATACATTTGCGATAATAAAGTGAGATTTATTTTTGTTTGGAGTTTGTCCAAGATTTGGACAATATTGGGATTACTTTTTTTAGTTTGGACTTGGATCTTTAAAACAAAATAATTTGGATGTGTTACGGTCCTGAATTTCTAGGCGAATTTTTCTAGTTTTCTACTTTAATTTATATTAAATTTGCATAGGGAGCATTGCAGTATTAATTTTGATTTATTTTATTAAAACACATTTTTCCCAGTTATCTGCTTGCAGATAATTTTGACATTAGATTTCGTTTTGGTTTGTGAAATGCTCTATTAATTAGTTATTTTTAATTATTCTCTTCTTTTCGACGAGCATATCGGTTGACGATTATTATCGGAATTTATCCGTACCGTTTGTGGGATTTTTTATCGTCACCGATTTTGGATTGGAATTACCGGCTCTAAGCATTTCGTCCGATCCGATCTTCTTTGAAGGATTCATCTGCTTCGATTTGTTACATCTAGGATTCACACCAAAACTCTAATTTTCACTTTTGGACCCTCGAACATCAGAGGTATTGTTTTTATCAAATTTTGATCAAGTCCTTATATCTATTTTTTTAGGGTCTTTGTACGTTCCTTTCCGTACGGTTGTTTTTGACGATTGATTCAGCGTTTACGAAGTTCTGCTGACTATTTCTTTTATTTTCGTTTCGAGAATCGTCCTACATCATCGCTGCAACACCGATCTGCCGCTCCAGTTTCCATTATCCATCGACAGCCAATACGACTCCAGACTCCAGTTTTTACCTACCAGAATATTAAGATAAGATCTGTTGTGTCCGTCAGATTTATTGCTTTATTTTATTATAACATCTTTATATTTTACTCAAAACATACCATATTGGGCCGTGCTTACTCTTACCTTTTTTTTTAATTATTCGTATAAATCACTATAATCACTAATCTTATCATATTGTCTTATCCTGGAGTTAATCCAGAGGCGTGTATCGATTACTGTACGCCTAGTATACGTATACGTGGTATTCACATCTTACTTGTTGCATTTTTAGTATTATATTGAGTTTTAGTAAGATTAGAGGGTAGCCCAATATATTTTGATTATTTGTTCTTTGCCCCTTTTGGGGAATTAATTTAATAAATCTGCACTATTTGCTCTCAATTTTAGTTATTCTGGGTGGTACTCTATTTTTCCTTAACCTACCTTGGCAGTTCAGGTGGTTTTGTTGCATCTGTTTACGGTGTGTCATTAACTACGTGGCGCTCAAATCTTACTATCTTTGGCTTGCTCTCGGAGCGATTTCTCACCGCAACACTCCGTATTCAACATCAATAAGGAATAGAGCATAACACTTTTCTTTTACGTTTGAGAATCCTTGCTCTGAGCTGGCCTAAAGGGGCAATTTATTTTACTTTTACCGAGCCAGTACCCTGAGTTCGATCTGCTGGCTAACAGATGTTTAATTCTAATTGCTATTCAATATAATTCGTTCAAGTTGGAAGGAATTTTAAAATTTTTTATTTGCGCCTAGCACCTGCATCGATAAGCGAGACTTGTAATCACCGTTCCATTTTATTAAATCGGAAATTTATTTAAAAGTTTAAAAATTAAATTGGAAATATTTTTGTGGATGATTTATTTTAGTTTATTGAAGAATTTATTTTGAAGTTTCGATTGGCGCTGCAAAGCAAAAAAAAAGCAACCCACTACTGAGAGGTTTCCGCTTCTGACTTGAAAAGCTAGCTAACTTTTATTCGCATTTATCTAGATTCTAGATTATCTAGAAGAAATTCAATTCTCATGTAAAAACTCATATAGGACGAAAAACTGTTTACATGCGTGGCATTTGAGAAGAAATTAACCCGTAAATTCATGTGGACGCCATACTGGCGAAAAACCTTATTTGTGTCATTTTTAAGATGGTAAAATTGAATTGCAAAAAAGCTTTTTTATTAAATCCTTATTTATACAAAAGGACCTAAAAAACCAGAACTAACACATAACTCTAAAAGTTGGTTTATGCCAAACCTACCGCACGCACTGCACGAGGCGGATGAAGTTCAAACATTGAATTTCTATTCGCGACTTACCTTACCATTGGTGGCGCTCGTGACGCTACCAAATGTAGCTTGATATTATTTTGAGTTAAATTCTGAATTATTTCATCGTAAAACTGTGGTGAAATAATAATTCACCTAATAATAATCACAACGTTTGATTTATAAATATAACTTTCTATACCAACTAAGTATATATGACATTAAACAAAAATAGGTGGGGAGTTTGGGAGTCCTCCAGCATTTTTTTTGAATATGGCTACTACTACTTTTCAGTTTCTTGTTGTTTCACCCTTCGTTTACTAAACAAAGTACTTGAGTACTTTCTGGAACATCTTCATTTTTGTCTTCGCACACAGATGTATTGTCTTCCTTGCTATTATCTTTTTCAGAAACAGAAACATCTTTATTTTTGTCTTCACACTCAGATGTACTTTCTCACTCGTGATTATTTTTTTTACAAATAGTATTCTCTTCACTCTTTTAGAATCAATTGCCCAATGCATTTGACTGTTTCTCTTGTTCTTCCAATAATTTACTTTTTCTTTTTTTAACCCAGGCGGGGATACAAAATTTCGTTTGGGAGGGACGAGGGGGGTAATTTTTTTGTAATTTTACCTATCTGCCAAAAAATTCAATTTTAGATTTCAAAATTTTGAAATTGATCAAAATAAAACGCTTCGGTCGTAAGTGATCCGAGCCTGTTGTAACCATATTTAATTTCAGTAAAAACTAAGTTGAGTTAAAGCTGTTCACTTTCGACAATTTATATTATATTGTTTTCATCATAATATGTAGTTTATAGTCAACATAATAAAATAAAAATTGGGTGCCTTCATTTAATCGGAGCCTATTTTTAAAAATTTTGTTTTTTAATTTAAAATTTTGTAGAATTTTAATTTTGGTTCTTACATGGATATATATTAAATACAATATTTTCAATTTTAACATTTGAAATTTGACGCCTTCATTTAATGCTTTTATGACATTGCTAACTATTATTTACAAGCATAAGATTATATTATTTAAACGACCAGATTCAAATGAAATAACTTGAAAAGTCGTGCTGCAAAGCCTTTGGCTCTCACTCATCGCCCTATTTGCCATTTACCCTCTTGCTCGCTGGCATCTGTTCAGTCCAAGCCTGTTGCTATCATAATTATCGCGTTTTCCACTTGTCAAGATGAAAACAATAATTAACTGGCCAGTAATGGTCGATACAGAAGGGGTGATAAAGCCCCTCTCGTAAAAGATAATATTAATTTATGATTAAATTTAAAGAATTTTCGTAAGTTTGCAGTTCGAGTCCTGGTTGGCTATGCTGGAGTTGAGGGTTTGATCGCAGCCCAAACTAACCGGTATAGTTCTCAAATGAATATTTGTCTCGTGTAAATTAAATAATAAAATTTTTAATATTACAGCATTTTAAACATAACACTTTCGAAATTATCATCACGCTCTCGAGACTAGCTATTGAACTTTTGAAATGTTTACACAGAACGTCGTTTAATGAATTAATTAGGTGTAGTGCAAATTTTGAAAAGTTAATTTTTCCTTGTGAAAGGAAATTTAAAACAAAACGATTTCGATGGCAAACTTATTTAACAAAATATTACTAAAAATTAAGAGCAGCAAAACTTGTTTGACCAAGAGTTTTCTGTGTCGTTTTTTTAATAAATTGAAAAAAAGTCTCGTGAATTTGCTAAATTTAGGCACAGGTTCACTGCTCGTCTAATAAATATGTGCTTATTTTAAAGGATTTGCAAGCTCGAATGCCGTGGACCAATGTTTATTCTTTACGTATAGCCTCAGCGGAATTTAAAAATAGGATTTGCGCTATGTACCCAGCGAGCATACTTAACAGGATGCTCACAGTATATTCTCTTATTTATTTGGAAGTGATATATCCTTTTCGATATAATGATGTTTATTTTCTTAGCATTCGGTTACAGCGTACTTGTATATTTTACAAGTTTTCGATATTTAGGAAAAAGTTTGCCGGAAAACATCAAATGGGTAACTTGATCTTGATACCGCAGTGTCAAGTGAATGGTTCAAGAAAAATATATTTATCTTTTTAACTCCCAATTTAAATTTTTAACGAGGTTTCACTTAGAAAATTTGATTAAATTTAATTAAATTATATATCAAAGTACTTAAACTTGAAATGTGATAACATGTTACAAACTTAAATTAACTTCTTCAATTTATAAGCAAAAATGTTTATTTTAGAAATTAAAAGTTAACGTTGTGGAAAAAAACAGCTCAGAGTACAAATTGAGATTTAATTGACGCAAAAATATCATTAAATTATCATGCAATTTAGAAGACGCAAACTAATTAAAAAAATTGAAGAGCAAATTCTAAACTTTTCTTACGTTGTTTTTATATTATCGAACAAAATTTATAAAATCTCCGATAATATTATTTTACTTGATATTGTTTTAATTCCATAGGAAATACACCAAGTAATGTGAGGAACTCAAAAATATTCACTAATGTTATTTCAAGAGACATATTTTCTGTTTTCCTTAATAAAGTACATTTAGAGCTGGCAAGGAAAATATAAATATTTTTCTTTAATTTAGACTTACATAAATTTATACACAAAATAGTAGTAAAAATCGTAATTCAATTTACTTTTAACAGGTTTTAGTAGATCCGGTGAAGGGCCTACTATTTCAAAATCGATTTGATAGAAAAATTGTATGTGTCGATCCGGCTTCTCCTCCAGGAAGTAACAGTACGCGAGTTAGAATTCACACCGATTTATACGAACATATAGTTTTGTATGACCATGTAGTTCGACAACGAATATAAAATATTTTCATTGAATGTAACATTTTAAGAAATTAAACATTTTAATAACGGGATTCTGTATTTTAATTGTTAATTTTTTCTGAAACGTCGCACTTAGACTTTCTTTAATTGTTTCTAGACGTTCCCGTTTGAAAAATTTATAAACAAAATAGAAAGTTCTTGGGAATAGGCTGTGCAGCCCAAGGCCGCACTGAATCCTCACTTTTTTTATATTCCAAAATGTTCGGGTGACCACAGCGCCAACGCAACTTGGAAATTGATAATAAGTATGTGTTACAGGCAAACAGACATTTTTATGCACAAAAATTATAAAATAATATAATTAATTGGCTTCGTTACCTCTATTATGACCACAAGTAATTACAGAATAAAATTCAAAATTGGCAGAATAATAAAATTTTAAACTACTATCCTATTATCTTGCTAGATGTGACTTTGACACACTTTAATTTTTTTTTGCCCCTGTATTTCTTTAGATAGATAGGAAATAAATGAACCAGTCAGCTTTATTTTTTACCAGTTGTATTTTTATTTAGTGTTTTAATGGTGTGAAATTAGATTAGTGTATAATTCGATTTTTTATGATTGCCTGTCACTCTCCTCTAACTTTCTATTTTTAGGTTGGTAACTTAAAATGAGATCACTAGGAGGTGCGTTACAAAAGGAATGATAGACAGAAAGATACAGCTTTTAAAAAATTATTTATTTTTTTAGTAGCATTAATTCTGATTTTGATCATCTTTTGATCAAGTAGATGAGCTATGTTGGAGCTGGATCACTTCCGAGTAAAACTTTTATTCGTTCGTTTTAGGCAACTTACCAAAACCGATATTTTAAAGTCTAATGTACGCCCTAAATGAATTTAATTGAAATTTTCATATTAATTAAATGAAATTTCAACATAGGTAGTCATTTAATTTGAAAAACTTTGAAGCCTTCTTTGTCCCAAGATACCTGAAGATACCTTAGGTTTTCAAAAATATGCTTAGCTGAGAGTAGTCTTGAAGGGAAATCTAGACCATAAAATTCAATTCGTAAACCGTAAGCACAATTTCTATATAAAGTCTACATAACTCTTGGGTTTGATTCCTGGATCGAATCTATCAATATATCAAATTAATTTATTTTCAGAGGTAATAATCTTCAAGCCGGCTCAACGTTGGGTGCTGAATGAGTTACCTGAACATAGGAAATTAACATGTAAAAACTTATTTATGCAAATTCCTGTTTCCCTAATTATTTTAGAAAAAAACTAAAGGACACAAAAATAATGCAGAAATATAAACTACGAAAGATAAGAACATTTGGATTTCATCTAGCTTCTACTAAAAAAATCAAAAATTGCTTTTTAAATTGTTAAAATTTTCATTTATCAGACTGGCCTTGAAGTATTTTAAATTTAATTTCTAATTGCAAAAATAATTACCTTGAAAACTTGCATGGCCACTCTGATAAATGAAATTTTTAACAATTTCAAATGCATTTTTTGACTTCTTAAGAACGAGCTAGATGAAATATCTTATGTCTTATCATTCGTAGTTATATATTTTTGCATTATTTTTGTATCTTTCATTTCTTCTCTAAAATAATTAGGGAAGCAGGAATTTGTATAAATAAGTTTTTACATGTTAATTTACTATATGTTCGGCTAACTCATTCAGCACCCTGTATATACCTAAACATTTGAGTAAAATAAACCTTTCCATACTTTATATTTTTTTCCAATGATTGAATAAATCACCTTTTACAATGTTAGTTTACCTCTTTAATTTATTTTCAGCGTTACGTTGTCTTAATTTTTCAATAACATTATACTGCATTATATGTGTGGATTAATATTACAAAGGAAAGCAGGATTCTTCATAACTTTGAAGCTTTCTCTTAGAGCCAAATTAAATTATTTTATGTGCTGCCATCATGTCCGGAAACAAACATTCCTAGTATCTACTCGTAGATACGTGCAATTTATTGTTACGAGAAAATTACAATTTATATTATCGAGAGCATGCACACTACTATATACATTTTAATGTTGTAAATTTTCTTGCATATTTTTATTGCTCCATTCAATTTGTTTTTTTTTTAATTTTTGTACAAATCAGGTTTGACATTGGTTATTATTATGCATGTTTCATTCAATTTCAAATACGTATCTCACGTTTTCCAAAGTTTCTTTTTCGGTTTAATTGGACGGTTAAAAGTTGATACTCAAAAAGTATCGGGCCAAGCAATTCATCAATAGTATCTCTTGGACTTTCTCGAATTTCTTAAGATATCCTAGGAAACAATTCCGATGTAGATCGATTCATCCCCGTGCAATTCGTCCCTGGTCATTTCACCTCGTGATTTAAATCTTTGTCATTTCAAACGGACGGAAACCGCAATTAGGCGACGACAATTATTGGGCGACGTCAAACAGGCGACGGTCAATTGGACACTGGTTTTTTAGGCGACAATTTATTAAGCTACCCCAACTAGGCGATAGGTCAAATAGGCAACGGTATAAATTGGGAGAAGGGAAATTCGGACAATTCTTAAAATAAAATTTAATTACAAAATTAATTTTTAAATTCTTATAATATTATATTCTCTTTATTATTATTTAATAACCCCCTTCCTAGTAGCACACTTTATACGCCGAAAATTATATTCTTGGTTTATTTGTGACGGAACCAGAGAAAGGAGCCGGAGTCACTGCAAGAGCGCAACTCAATATATTTAATAAAATTATTATATTAACTTCTTAACCATTTACATTTTATCTTTGGCCCCTACGTAAGAACACCCATGTGTTACGTTTTGTTCACTTTCTTTTCGATTATCCACTCTATATAATTGAAATTAGCAATTAAAATTGTTTTCCAAATTTCGGTCGTCTAGTATACCGTCGCCTATTTCACCGGTCGCTTAATAAGTCGTAACTCAAAAAAACAATGTTCTATTGACCGTCGACGTCAGCTATTTGACGTCGCCCAATTGTCGTCGCCCAAATGTCGTGTACCGTCACTGGGATGCTTTTAATAAGTAGAGCAACTAGAAGATCCCATCAGGCTTTACAGATCTGTAATTTTCGAGTTAAAGCTTCAGAGATGTTTTTAATCAGTAAGGCGGCTTGAATATCCCGTTTTTCTATATCTAAAGTTTTTGATGCGGAGCCGCTTTAGAAATATTTTTAATGATTAGAGCGGCTCGAAGATCGTGTTTTTCAAAATCTGTAATTTTTGAGTTGGAGCCGCTTCAAGGATGTTTTTATTAACTGGAGCGAGTCAAAGATCACGTCTTCCAAAACTTTTAAAAATTTTCAGAGACTTTATAAGATATTTTATTATTTTCCGAAAAATTAAGATTCTTTTTAAATTTTCTTCGTTCCAAGTTAAGGGTCAAATAAGGTCATACATTTCTCTAAATTAAATTTATAGAATTTCCAAAGATTTCCTTTGATTTCTTCGAATATCTTTAAAATAAATTAAAATTAGAAATTCGATTTTATAAATTAATTTACGTCAGTAATGATTTGAAGTTAGTAAACTGCAATTGATATTCCATAATTTGGTTGTTCTTCATTATTTTTAGGAATAGGCATAGATTGTCAGCTGTTTGGAGATTTATGGTTTCGAAATTTAGTAGAAAATAGAATTTATAAAAAATAGAATTTAAGAAATAATTCTTTTAAATTTCATTTTGAACTGCAGTTGTGCATTTTTCAACCAACGGAAGTTGATTGCATGATTTAACAAAAGCAGGCCCGCACTTTCAGGATCTTTGTTAATTTTTTCAATTTTCTCGTTTTAAATAACCTGGATGAGGATTTCGACTTCTTGAGTTATTTTTCAAGCTGCTTCCGAGGAAGAATAAATTTATTTTGAAAGTTGTGCCTGTTTTGATGATTCAGATATTTTTTAAATAAATAAGTTGGGTCTTTTCTATTTTAAGTGTGATTCAGAATGATGAAAATATTGTTATCCATTTCAAGATGTAATTTTTAAAAATACGAATAATTGTTGAGTTATGAAAAGAAAGACAATGTTAGAAGTAACCGGTTGCCCAATAAACTTTTTATGTCACTTTCAATCATTCAATTCTAATATTATGAAAGTTACCAGGAACAAAACATTAGTTAAATTTATTGTGATTGCCCATAATTTATAAATCACTTTAAAAATTTGGGCAAGTTACTTAACTAAATCACAATTTTCAATTCGGAGTGGTAAATAAATAATGTCAATATAAAAGGAAACGAAAGGGTAATAAATTAAATTTGAGTTTTATTCGTCTTCGTAAGAATTTCCAATTAGAGTGGCTTTCAGGACACCAATATTAAATAAATGTAGTAGCTGTTAGAGTCCACGTTGCTTGTATTTTGTAAAAAATGTAATTAATTATTCCACCGTGTATACGTATGTGGATGAGATTGACGAATGCTGTGTGTGTTTTGGTCACAAATTATTCCTGTCGGAAATAAAATTTTCGATTTTAGTGCGAAATTCAAGCCGAGTCGAGGCTAGTTATCAAGTCTTGCCTCGATTCAACTACTTCTATTACGTATAATTTGATTTTCCAGTTATTGGTAATTTTTCTTTCTCATTCAATTTAAGGACGTCCTACTTAATGCATATAGAGTTTTCTCAAGTGACCATTGTTAGTTAAACGTGACCACATTCAGAAAGCAGATGTTAAATTTTAAATTGACAATTTCGCAAATAATTTCAGAAAGCGTGAACTCCATATTTTCTTTTCGAGTCCAAAGCTGCAGAAATTTTTATATTTTATATTGCTTGATTGGGGGGATACACTTTTTTTGACACCAACTCACTGTAATCACTTGTCCTTGTTAGCTTTAATTAAGTTTCTATTAATTGGTGTGGATCAAACAAATTTGTTTAATGATAAATGCAAATTGACACGAACTCTGTTAATATTGATGAACAGGACAACTGATAGTTTGATACCTATCTCCTATCGCCTGCTTGTAGGAATAAATTGTAAAATTAAAATGTAGCCTAAAATTAATTGGAAATAAGTTTGAATGGGGTGTATATCGATACGAAATTAACGAAGTTCATCTAGAACGTCTAGACAGCCCGAACTTGTGAAAAACCATTAAGAATTGAATTTTTTCGATTAGGAAAAAGAATAATTACGAAAATATGTACTCAGAACTGAATTTCAGAAATCGATAGAACGCAGTTTATCAAAATATTTCGAGATTGATAACCAGAAATTCTTTACGAAACTTTATCAATTTTAAACTTAGTTCAAATATGGTCAACATTAGGAGCAACCTAAAAATATTTTCTTCGGCGAAAATTTATGCAGATATTAAATATCTGGTTACCCATATTTTCTACAATGACATCTCGGCAATTGTCTATTTGGGTTTCACCACATGCACGAACAAATTTGACATGTGTTTAACACATTCTTCTTCAGACAAAATTCTATTGAAATTCCTATGTTATCTCAGATACAAAACCAATATTAATCTGAAAGTTCAGTGTTTTCCTCTGCATTCTCAACTGTCCTACATAACCAAGTTAAAAGCTTGCGACGAACAAGAAAAGTTTGTCAATATTGAATTTATAGCGCCTTATTAAAATTACAAGACTAATAATTAATATTTTACATAATTTTCAGTTCGATCTTCGTATTAATTATAAAAATTTTAAATTTATTCTATTAGTGCAATCTTAATTATTATTGTTATCGTAAGTATAACTAATTTAAGTTTTAATGAGTGCTCGTTTTCAAGCTTTAATTTACAATACAATTTGTAACTTTTATTAAACATTTACCAGCATGAAAAGTTTTTGTTTTTATATAATGTATTATGCTAAGACATTTTCTATTATATATATTTCTTGTGATTAATAAACCAAATTATCTGTTTTTTTTTCGAAATTCGAAAGGGAAGCTACGATTTTACCAACTCTTTCAAGACTTTTCCGAATTTTGGATCCAAAATAATCTAAATCGTTTGTACCTTATATATTTTCGTTTATATCATTTTGTTTTCGAAATATTTCAAAATATCTAAATATTGGCATTTTGAAAGCTCCCTCTACCCATTTTGATTTTTTTATCGAAAAGATACTAACATTTTAGATACCAAAATAAAATTCTTAGTTCAAATTTGAAATTAACTACCCATACTTCTATTTGCACTTATAAATTTTGAATAAATTTTATAATTTCAGAAATATTTTGGATTTTAGGACAAATGGGAATCCTGTCCATTTATCTTTGAAATATTTTAAAATATCTAATAATGACGTTTTGTTACTACCCCCCCCCCCATTTTGGTATTAAAATGTTTCTTATCATAAGATTTCTTCTATTTTAGATGAATTTTAATTGGATGTTTGTCTGTTAGTCTGTCTGTATGTCAGTGTGTGGTTAGGATATGAAACGAAATAGTATCAATCGCACAGGCTAAACCTGTCATGAATGTTAAATTGTCATGAAATTCGGCATAAATGTGCATCACAGTTTAGCTTAGAGGCCAGCTGAAAATAGTGAAAATTCATTGAATTTTTGAAATTTTATTTGCTTTTATCCTGATGGTGGAAGAAAGCTTTTAGATAACATTTATAAAACACAATTATTAATTATTAACACTTTATAACTTTTTGATTTTATAGTTTTCTGATTTCTGATTAATTAATTTCACCAAAAAATTACTCTTAAAAATAAATTGTAAACCCAAATTAAGTGGGAAAACATAGCCGATTGCTTTTATTTCAAATTTTTTTATTTATTTTGTAAATTTATTTTTTATTTATTGTTTTGTTTATAGAGAGTCCATTAATTATGTAGAAAGTTTTAGAAAAGGGGGTCTGGAAAATATTTCGAAGATTTACGTGGGAGAAGAGGGTCCAAAGAATTCTTTAAGTAAGGTTTTTTCTTAAAAAAGTTTACAAATTTGATTAGAAATAATTTGAATAGGAAACCAAGATTTACAATACTAAACGATCTTAGGCCTTCAAATTTAGTTACGCCATCTCTGCTTAATCATTTTAATTTGCGATGTTGCTTTAAGAGTGAAAATTCACTTGAGTATAAACAAAATAAAAAAGGAATATACAGGTATAAACGAACTAAACCCTTTTGGATTAAAAATGAGGGAGGGGGAAGCTGTCACCAAGTCATTAATAGATATTTTTAAATATATCGTAAACAAAATTAATAAAAAACTATGTAAGTACAAACAAAGTTCAAACAAACCATAAACGATTTAGAATATTTTGGATTCAAAATTTCAAATGGGGAGGGGAGGGGGCTGGAGAAATGCACCTATAATCTATACTTAGGATTTAAGCAAAAAAATCAAATTTTCAAATGGTTACCTACACAATGAACAATTTGCATGAAATTCAAATTCACCTCAAAATGGCATTTATTGATAGTTCAAAGTACCTATAATCAGAATATTTGAGTGATTATTCAAAATTCTGTATTGTCAGCTCGCAAAATATTAATGAAATGTTATAATTTATTTGAAAAAATCACGTGATTGAAATCAGGACATGACGACACGAGCCTCAACATGTGTGCCAATACGCCAGTATAATTTCCACTAAAGTATCTTGCCTATGAAGTAACCAAATTTTAGTTATTAATCGCCATTTTAGTGACGTCAAAATCCTCAAAAGTTACATTAGGCCCGCCCATATTTATTAATACAATTTTGCGCGACAAATGTACATTTAAATTTCAATATTTTTTACTGGCTTTATTTGTGAACCAAATTTAAAAAAATTAAGACACATTACATATGTTGGTATGCCGAATAGTTATATACTAAAATTAAAAATCATGCAAATTGTCCATCGTTGTCTTTATTTTTGACTTTATGTTAGTCTTGTTAGTGTTTTCATTTTCAATAAATTGCTCTATTTTTCATTCAATGTTGCAAATTAAATTTTGTTGAGTTAAATACTTAAAATTTAACAAATTAAATTGTCTAATTATTTTTTTAACATTTATATGAAAAGAACAGATAAATGTTTTTCAAATCTGCAAAATTTTTAAAATATAGAAAAATTCAAAATTGGATGTTCATCTGTATGTCATTATGTCAGTGTGTGGTTAGGATATGAAAAGAAGTAATATCAATCGCACAAGTTAAACTACGCATCCAAATGTCATGAATTTCTGCATAAATGTGCATCATAGTTCAACCTAGAGGCTAGCTGAAAATTGTAAAAATTTGTTGAAAATTGTGGAAGTGGAAACTCTTGGACCATTATTTTTTATACCCAAAGCATTTACTTATTCGCAAATTATTTATACCCAAATTAAATGGTTAAAGTTATGCGATGTTTACATAGCCAATTTTTTAAATAAATGTAAGCTTTAATTGAATAAGTTGATTAAGCATTAAATAAAAGTCAATATTATTTTGAGCTTTCAATGATAAATTTATTAATACCTAAGTAAAATATAAAGATTTCGTTGAAGACGTCACAGGCGGAATGTATAGGGTTATGCTGACCAATGTCGCTACATGTTTTAACAAATTCATAAACTTTCAGTTATAATAAAAATTTATAGTAAGTGATACTTAAAAATTATGTAGGTAACCGCATGTATGCTAAAAATTTTCATACCTACTAAGGTAAGAAATAAAAAATGCATAAATGTTTATATTCCATAACCTAACTTGGCCGGACACTTAATGCTTTTATTGAATTTTAAAGTGCCTTAGATAATATCAAAGTTGAAAATTCATTTTAACAATAAATTTTTGGTACGATTTGGATTTCTCAACAACTTTTACATAGGTCACAAAAAATTGCTAATTTGTAATCAGGAATCTGGAATGTGTCTTTGATGTAGAAAAAGGTTTACAATCGTAATTGCTCATCCGTAATGCAAATATTTGAACTGATTCAATTAGAAACGATGTTAATAAAATATATCGTAAATATATATTAACTATGTACTATGACAATTTAACCATTCCGTAATTTCTTTACTAATAAAGATTTTATGGCCTTATCGACACATTAAGTATTTCTCATAAAATATTTTCTTTTCTAGTTTTTAAGATCAATCAACATCGATGTTGACTGATGGACCATCAAAGTAACTAAAAAAATTAATTAAACACAGAGTGTTTGATATATTTTTGTCTTTCATGATGTGAACATGAACATTCTGTGAACAACAAGGCAGCAGTGTTTAACGTTTACAGGCGTCAATATTTATTTTATTGCAGCTTATGAAATTTTTCTCGCATTTCGCAATACAGTTTAGGATGAATTTAAAACTTTGTTTTGGGCGCTTAAACTTTACTTTATTGTTTCATTAAAATTTTATAACAAATTAACATAATAGGTATATCTCACTATAATTTTCTCTAGTTTCTAGAGCGCATTACTAATTTTATTACTACAGCAAGGAAGATTGTTTCCAAAGTTAGACGTTAAATATTGAAATTTAGCAATTGTCGCAATAAATGTTATTTAGGTTAAATAAGACGTTTTAAGATTTCATATTCATTTTTAACTGTTACTGTAAAATAAAAAGATGAAATAGGTAGGAATTTCAGTGAAAGAAGCAGCAAAACGGAAAAACAAACAAAAGAAAAGCAATCTATGAGTGTAGTGCATGTACATTTCGAATAACATCAGTGCAGTTTAATAAATTTTCTTTACTTAACATTTAAAAGTTTCTTTTCATATTTATTTCATTCTAAGTTTTTACCTATTTTTGTAATATTTAATAATATTTATTCATACTTTTTTCTTTAGCACAATTCATTTACTCAAATATGGTTATCAATCCTCGAACAGGTATTTATGTCTGTACCAAAATCTTAAACAGGTAAAGGTGACAATTTTCACTTAACAGTTGGCAAAACTACTATACGTATTAGATTAACTTATTATTTTTCCGCGTGGTGGCGTTCGCTTAATGAAAATTTCAAATTATTCCTCATTAAATAATATCTTGTAGTTGTGGTCTGGTTGGCCAAACTAAAACTGGCAAAATTTTTTGCTTGAGCATTTTGTGCATTATTATTATCAGGACATGGGGGAAAGCTTACATTTGGCATTATTACAAAAAGTGAAATAAATTTAAATTAAAGTAGGTACAGCAATGCTTTATATTATTACAATCAAGTGTTTGTATAAAATTAGAAAGCAACTGAAAAAATTTACAAAACTGTCAAATAAATAATAAAAATGTTTTATTATGTACAATGGGCAACACGAAAAATCTCTCTGTAGGGTGATAATGTTCAATTTACTTCCGTAACACAAATGTCATTACACAAACCTTTTCCCAAACAAGTAAAATTTTAAATTACTTCTAAAATTTAAATTAGTTTTATCCAATTTTTAATGAAGCTTTTATTATTATTATAGTTAGAAATATAAAATTACATTTTTATGTTGGTCCCTTGATGATATTTATCATTAAAATAAATCACTGATGTATACCTTAAAGTTCGTAACTGCCATATTTTATTAGCCAGAGATTACCTACCAGAGAAAGAAATTCAAATTAACATTTTCTGTACAGACACTCTTGAAAGTTCAGAAATATACTATAGAATAACCTGTGATATCGTTAAATTGACTTAATTGGCTTTTTATTAGTCAAAATCTTAACTTTTAAAATTTATTTACATTAATTAATTAAATTAAGGATAATTGAATTTAGTTCATTATTCTTTTTATTAAATTATGAAACTTTGCTTGCTCATTTTTAAAATATGACGACAGTAATTTATTAAGGCTGTATAATTAATTATAAACATGACTTCATATTTTATAAATCTGAGAATTAGGCCGGTTTGTTTCAGGAATATATGTGTAATAAACAAATTTTCAAAAAAGTTCAATACGAAGGAAAAACTTCAGTTTTTTTTTAGTTGCTTTAATTTAATTTAAAAACTTTTAGTTTAAGTTTTAATTTAATGCAAATCATTTAATTAAGTTCGTTAGATGCAATAATTGCAATATTTTATTACTTTCTAAAGTGATGAAATTTATTCTCAGCCTTTTCAAAACGTAATCGAGTTAAAAGTTCTTTTCTTATCCGAGTGATAATAATCTGGTAAATTTTTAATATAATATTATCGTTTACGGTGTTAACTTACTCAAATTTTGCATATAAAATTGATTTTTATACACAAAAAAGAAAGTCAGTTTTACATAATTTCATGTACATTTTCAAAAAGCAACAACTACCTATATTAAAGAAAAGTTTAATAATATTCAAATTATACTTACCAAACTTCTGTCTTTTCGTTTAGACCATTTGCATCCTCAGAAAACATTTTAAAATCTAAGTAAATACGACCAATTTTTTGTTTCAAATTGAAAAGTACGGCAGTTTAAAATGAAATATGAAAAGAAATGAAAATCCGTTTTAAGATTTACATAATTTTGTCGCGAAAAAACAATGGTTGCGGTTGCTTAATCGTCTCTTTTAATTTATAAATCTGCAAATTTTAAAATTGTCCTAGAATTCAAAAAGGAGTTTTATTGTTATGTAAAAATTAATTTGCAACATAAAAACAACTAATTTGATCAATTTGACCCTAAGCTTAATTATTTAAAAAGGTCATAGACCAATAATGTTGAAGCCTGCTAAATTATTTTTTTGAAGGCATCTTTTGAACCTCATAAATAACATCATTAATTAAACAGCATGTGAGATTTTCTGCGGGATTATCCTCAAAGCAACTAATATATTTTTATGATTCTGCAATTCTTTTTTTCAAAATTAATTCATTTTTCTTTTGGCAGTACTTTTACAAATAAATCAAATTGTTTATAGAAACAGAGCCAAACAAAAAAACATTTAAATTTTGTTTAATTAAGACTACTTTTACTCCCAGCACTGGGCGGCACTAAAGTATTTTATATATTTTTTGTAAGCACAAATTTTGATCTTTATATATAATTGGAAAAGGAGTTTTGTGAGTGTTTTATTATATTTCACCGTCTGAGCTAGGCGAAAGAGAAAGGTGCAGTATATAATTAATTTTAAAAAAAATTTTAGTAATCTTTACTATTGCAATTTTATACAAAATTTTACATTTAATTATACCGACATGTAAAATTTATTTTAATATAAATAAAATTTTTAATGAATTTTATTTGAATGTTATGATACGAAATTAAAAAAATAAATAAAGTTTAGAATTAAAAAATGTTTCAGCTACTAATAATAATTTTTGTATTATTTATTTCATACCGCAATCGCAAAATATAAATAAATTCTGTATTTTAACTAAAACTATATTATGCTATAAACTCAAAATAATTTGAATTAAACAAAATACGATATCAATGTTATTTACAGGTAAATAATATAATTATGCACAATCCGATAAAAAATTACGGAAAATTTCAAACAGAATATTCAATTATAATTATTTTGATAATATCAAAATCGTTAATACGTGGTCCACATATTATAATGTAAAGTATTAATTTATTATTAATTGAAAATAATAAAATTAATTGAATATAAAAATATATATTAGATATTACGTGAAATAATAGACGAATAATGAACGCTTAAGTTTCGGTGAACTTCCGAATAGAAATTTTCAGGCGAAAAATAAAAGTATTATTTAAAAATGTACTAATTTTGCATTGAAATGCAATGTTTTCCTTTCAAATATTTTAACTTGGTATTGCAAAATGTTCCCCTCGTTCCTCCCCTTCCGATATTTTTACCTGCTCTCTATAGTCTTATGAAAACTTTCTGAACATGGATATTTTAAAATATTCTTTTCCGTTAGATAATTAGATTTCTCCCAATTTCCTTTGTAAGATTGACTAAAAATTTTTCAAAAAAATTACAGTTAGTTTCAGTATCATAATATTTATGGTTCCTTAAGAATATTAAAAGAAAATATAAAAATGAAATTTATCTATTCCATATTATTATACTACAGTACAGCCTCGTTATTCCGGACAAATATAGTTTTGAGTTTGTTCGGATAACCGAGTTTTCCGGATTAGCGAGATATTTTTTTAAACTTATTTTATTGAATAAAAACCGTTGATATGTATTATTGAATCATTTTATTTTACAATATATAGTTTACATTAATAAACTAAATAAAATAAACAAACAAAAAAGTAAAAATACAACTTTCATCTAACAATCATACTATGATTTTTTTAAGAAGCAATTAATTTTTGATTGGGTTAATTTTTTCTTTACTACCAAATCTCGTGCAATATTTTTCATTCTTCGTAATATTATGAGTAGATCCTGTGATATATTTTCCTCAGTCCGTTGGAGCAATGTTGAAAAAGCTTCTATTGCATCATTATGCTTTATTTTGAAGACATTTTCTACTCTCATCTCAGGATAATCTTGATTGAACGTGTGCAGTGATGTCATAGTTTAGTCTTATAAAAGGTTACCGATGAATTGCATTAATTTGATACTGCAACAAAAAATACGTCCGGATTGCAGAGGTAAAAAATATAAAGTGTCCGAAGAGCAGAAGTGTCCGGATTACTGGAGTGTCCAGATTAAAGTGTGTCCGGATAATCGAGGCTGTACTGTATTTACAAAAAAAGAACTACAATAATTTCAATAAGGATCACAAACAAAAAACAACAATATTTTTGTTTTAGTACAAATAAAATTAAAAACAAAAATTTAAATAGTGCAATTTGCTAGTTCCGTCAGCCAAGTTTAACATCTCTGAGATGTGCGAGTGTAAATCTTAGTTTAATAAAACGATGGAGATGGGATCGTAACTTTTTTGTAACCCTTTGAGTAATATTTAAATTTGTATATAAATTTGTGATTTTTGGGAAAAATGTACAATTTTATATGTTAATTAAATATAGCAAAAAAAATTTCAAAAAGTCTTTATCGTTGAATTGTTAACATGAATAGGGCCAGGTTCAAAGGCTAAGATTTAGTTATGAATATTTAATTCTGCGTATATCACATAAATCGAAAAGTAATTAATAAAAAAAATGCACGAAGAGAATTTTAACCGCCCTAATTTGTTAGGCTATTCTTTTTTTTAAATATAAGATACAAATTTTAATAACAAATTCGATTTCCATATCTAATAATAGTATATTATACATCATGGGACTAAGGTGCAGCTTTTCATCCCGCGTGCAAAGGTTTTTGCACGAGGTGTTAGCCGAATGCAAAAATCGCACACGGAATTAAAAGAACATTAGTCCCAAGGTGTATATACTATTTTTCACAATTTCGCTGAAAATGCTGAATTCCATTGGTTAATAACTAAATTCGAAATTTTGAAATTGCAATAACTCGAAAACGGCGCTAGATATCGAAAAACTAAGCAAAAAATTTACCCCCGTAACAATAACCCCTCAGCGATTTGTCGTAAGAAGCTATATGCAAAATTTCAGATCAATAGCGAGCAATAATGGCGCGGGAAAAAAAGTATTACTTTTGTTAACGCCACTTTAATGTTTTTACTTGAAATTATTCCAATTATGTTTGATCTAGTTATTACCATTTCGTTCCTATGTTACCATTTTTTAGTATTGATTGCACAGTCAAATTGTGTGCATCATGTGCATGTAAATTCGATGAAATAAAGCAATTCATTTACTCAAAGGTGAAAATAATTTATACAAAACAACAACTTTAGTCCCGCAAAAGCGGGAGTAAAGTGAGCACTTTACTCCCGAAATTGTGAAAAATGTATTATCAGTTATTTATCTACTTAATCGTAAGCTCCAATATATAAATATAAATATAAATATAAATTTGCATTTCCAAATAATTTGATTTCAAGTAAAACAATAAATAGCCTTTCAAACGGAGGGAAGTTTCAAAGTATTCATAATATTTTTAACATAAATATTTTTTTATCTATGTCTTATTATATTTTTATGGTATTGTATTTAGGTTTCGAAGCAATAAACAGCAAAAATCATATTTTTTAAAATATAAATTCCGATTTTATTTATTTTTCTTTTCTCATTTTTATGCTATAAATGTCTTCCTTTTCCTGAACATAAAGATAAAAATTTAGATTTAAAATTAAAAAAATTTGATGTGGACACCACATAACTTTCTTATAATTATTATAATGATTGTACAAGAATCTCGTTAATCTATTTATGCGCGTCATGAATTACGACTTTTGGCACGGACAATCGCAACCAAAAATAGAAGGTGCACAACTAGATGGTATAAGTGTCTCAAATCCAAAATTTAAACTTTCTACGACCGATTTACTTCTGATGTAACTCAAAATAATTGATTCTAAGAATGTTGTTCGACAACATTTATTCTACTAATACTTATTCGACTGCGTTTGTTCGACTTAACATTTATTTAATTTTATACGACATACATTATTAAAATTAAAAATTATTTTAGCAAAATTGTAATCAAATTCAAGAGACAAAACTACGTTAACCGTGTATGGCGGAAATTATCGGCAAAAACCGCGTTTTACCCGTTAGTCAGCGCCAGCTCTCACAAAATTGCGGTAAAATGAAAACTTGAAAATACCAAAAATACTCAAAAATACTACATTCACAAAATAAATCAAAAATAAGAAATCCAAATTTTAAATTGGGATTTTGGAACACGACAATATATTTATTATTATTAGTAACCCTAAATAATATTTTGATTTACTTGGTGCTGCGGTGCTATATGAGTTAGCCGAACATAAGAAATTAACATGTAAAAACTTATTTATGCAAATTTCTGCTTTTCTAATTATTTTAGAGAAAAAATGAAAGATACAAAAATTATGCAGAAATATAAACTACGAATGATAAGAATATTAGATTTCACTTAACTTTTACTTAAAAGTAAAAAAATACTTTTGAAATTGTTAAAAGTTTTATTTTTATCAGACTGGCGATGTAAGTTTCCATCGTAATTATTTTTGAAAATATAAAGTAAATTGAATTTATTACATGGCCAGTCTGATAAATGAAACTTTTAACGATTTCAAAAACAGTTTTTGACTTTGTAAGTAAAAGTTAAATGAAATCTAAATTTCTTATCATTCGTAGTTTATATTTCTGCATAATTTTTGTGTCTTTCATGTTTTCTCTAAAATAGTTAGGGAGGCAGGAATTTGCATAAATAAGTTTTTTACATGTTAATTTCCTATGTTCGGCTAATTCATGCAGCAGAGAGGTATATGACAAAGCATAAAGTAATAAGATACCTACGATTCAATATGTTGGTTTCATATTTATATGCCTTGCGCTACATTTGTCATAAAAGCAGTATTAGTAATCGGAATCGGAATGTTTTGACAATTTTAGTAACACACAATATTGTATGATTGAATATTTAAACTAGACTTTGCAGTTTAAAAGTGTACTTTTAGAATTTTATCGCCGAATCATTAAAAAAGTAGAACATTTAAAAAAAAATAAAGTTAAGGTGCAGCGGTAGATAGTAAACAAATAAAATAAAAAAATTAGTATTTTACAACTGGTCAGGGTTTTAGCAAAAATTTGTATATTGCTTTGAAATAAATGTGCTCTCAAATATTTTTATTTATAACTTGTAAATTACCAATTCTAATATAAAGTCTTGTTATATTTTTAGTTCTTATTAATAACTTTCAACACATTATTCATAATTTTTCTTCAAATCTGCGATTTAAAATAGATACAAAAAATTGGAATTCAGAAATTCCAAAACAACAAGTGGTACTATTCTGAATAAAATTTTAGCAAACCGGAAGAGTATTCTTTTAAAAGAATTATTGTTGTAAATAATAACTACCGTGATGACCCTGAATTATTGCTAAAATACTACATATTTTGCTAATTGAGTTTAGAAGAGAGAAAACAAAAATCTTGCTTATAAATTAAATTTACATATTAATAAACGCGAAAGAAATTTATTTACATATTTTATTAATTTATTCTCACATTCTTATTAGAGAAAATTCTCTCGTAAAAATGTTAGTAATCATTTGTTAACTTGAGATAAACAACATAGTTGTAAAACGAACTAAAATTTAAAAAAACCGAAAGCACAACAGTCTTTTTTGAATTTTTAAATACCTTAATAAATTTATCGTGAAGATGATCGTCTTCTTCTTCACCGATTCTCAAGTTTCTTAGTCGAATCGGTTTAATTGGGTGATCACTTGGGCAATTCTTGTTATTAATCATTTTATTATTGAATGTTTAAATGCTAAAGCACTCTTACTAAGGACCGACCGACTTCCCGATTCTCACAAATGTACTAGATCGAAGTTTATTGTGAAGTGACTTAATGTAAACTTCACTTGACTTGAAATACTCCAATATCTCACGTACTTTTTTATCAAATGTTGTAACATAACTGACCTTGATGAAACTTAAAACTTTCAATTTGTTAAAATCATTTCAACTACACCTATCTGTAAACTATTACTTTGAAAATACGGGATTAATACATAATAGCAACAATTAATCGTAATTGCTTTAACAAAACTTGTATATTTGATATGCTTACTGCACTTGAATGAAGAATTCCTTTAGACGCTTCTATTGAAAGGTGAATTATTTTGCTAATTATTATAATACCTTTTTTAATTATCTGGCTCTTCAAAAAGTCTTACAAATAATTGTTTCAAATAATAGCTGTATGTTATAATACACGAATGGTGTACAAAACAAAAAGATTTAAAAAAAAGTAATTATTATGTAGTGGTGTGTAATATATCAAAGAAAATTAAAGCAACAATACGAAGCTAACCAAAAAAAATTTTAACAGGAAGTCGGAACTGTTAGGAAATTTGATATAAATTGCTAAATTTTTATTCAAAGTCTTCTAAAATCTTTTAGTTTTGTGCTATCCTCACGGTGATGACCTTCTAAGAGAGCTAATTTACGTGTAGTAAATAGACACGTAATTTGTAAAACTAATTTAATTAAAAGGCGCTGATGGCAGTTTTGTTCATGGCAAAGCAAATATAAACAAACAAAAATATAAAAAAAATTAAAAAGTAAAAAAAATATCAAAGAAAAGTTATTACTGCAAAAAAGAACCTTTCACATTACTTTTTATTTATATACCATCTTATATATTTTGCTATCACTTTCTACTACTTCTATCTTATATAAATGTTATATTTATATTAATTTTTTATTGTTACCTACTTTCAATTTGCACAACTCTGTACTTTAACAAGAAGAATTACTTTAGTCTGCACTATCCCTGTCTTTTTACCTAAGAGGTGGTTGGTTGTAGTGGAATTACATAATGATGCAATTAGAAATTATCCCATTAGCTATTATTCCAGCTGGAAATTTAAAGATATGCAAACTTCACAGATGATTGTAAATATAAATCGTTATTTCTAGTTTGTTTTGTATAACCTCCGGGCGAAATCGACTGCCAAAGAAGAAAATGTTGTATTGGGATTACCTCATACAGTAGAATCCGCTTAATGTGATCACGGATAATGTTGTCAGTCGGTTATTGTGATCATTTTGACTGGGAACCGGCCGCTTTAATTAGTTTACATACAAAAGCCACCGGATAATGTGATCAAAAAGCCGCTTATTATTATCACTTTCAAGGAATTTCCTACACATTCATCTCTTTTTCTAAGTATCTTTTTCTGATTTGTCATTGAAATTTTGTATATCTTTCCAAAACAGTTCACTCGAATTAATTTCTATACAAAAACTAATGAAGTTTCCCATTTCATGGCGTATTTCTATTTTTATTTTGCTAAATGTGCACTTTGCTTTATGCATTTTAATTTAAGTTTAGTATATTCTTGCTAAATTTACCTAATTCTTCTGAAATTCGTTTTCTTCTAAAATTTGCTTATTGTTATCAGTCGGTTAATGTTATCAAAATGTTGTTGGCCCAAAGTGATCACATTAAGCGGATTCTACTGTATTTGCAATTCAATTTGAGACAGAACCTTTACTTTTAGTTATCAACTTAATCTTGTTTATATATTATTTATTTGTAATATACACATGTTGGACCCCATGTTGGGTGTGAATTTGTGGTATATATCCTTAGTACCCGCAGTTCCAAATTTAACTTTAACTTCAACTTTAACTGGGATATTTAGAAATTTTATCATTAGTTATACTACCATTATACTATCATTATACTATCATTACTAAATACTACGTACTTTACTATTTTATATATTATACATCAATGACAAGTCCATCGTCACGATTGCTACTTTGAAAGCCCAGCATTTTAATGTTGTATTCTTTATTCAGGCTATTCTGATTTCAGTAGAATGATCTATTATTTTACATAGATACACTTCTTTTATAAACCCAACCAAAGCCCGATATCAAATAATATAGTAATAGTCACCTTTTGTACAAGATGCAAATGTAGATCGTTTGACAAAAACAAGGTACGTATCAACCTAGAGCAGTGCTTCTCAAATGGAGTGCTGCGGCAAATGATATCTTCTTCTTCAAGTGCCATACACTATGCAGTGAGTAGGTCATCACTTGGATGAAGCCAAAGTGACGTACTAGGGAATTTAGTTAATGGGGTGGTTTCCCGTTGCTTTCCTCATAGCCCATAGATCTATCTTGGGCTTTTAGATCACAGCAGTTTATTCGGACGCGACCTGTACGTCTGTACGTCTGTACGTCTGTATGTCTGTATGTCTGTATGTCTGTATGTCTGTATGTCTGTATGTCTGTATGTCTGTATGTCTGTATGTCTGTATGTCTGTATGTCTGTATGTCTGTATGTCTGTATGTCTGTATGTCTGTAAGTCTGTAAGTCTGTATGTCTGTATGTCTGTATGTCTGTATGTCTGTATGTCTGTATGTCTGTATGTCTGTATGTCTGTATGTCTGTATGTCTGTATGTCTGTATGTCTGTATGTCTGTATGTCTGTATGTCTGTATGTCTGTATGTCTGTATGTCTGTATGTCTGTATGTCTGTATGTCTGTATGTCTGGCCGTATACGTTGTACTTTGCGAGATCCTCCATATAGAAAATGAGCGGCGTTGTGAGATCCTTTTTCGTTGTGAGATCCAATGGGGTGGATCTCATAACGTTTTCAATAGAAATCTGTAGATTGGGTGGCCTACAACACTATAACATTGTTTTTGGCCGGATCTCATTTCGTACTTTTCATACATACCATGTGTGTTTGATTGTATGTTAGGAACTCTGTATTTTCTAATTTGTGTTTGGTGCATTCAATTACTTAGCATCGTGCGAGATCCACATAGTTGGCATCGTCGCATGGATCATGGATGTGTTCTTTCTACGTGCAAAGCACTTTATTAGATCCTATACATTTTATTTATAGATACATATTTACTTTCTGTAAAGGTAAATTCAGCAAAATAGAAAAAGCGCGGGAAAGTAGCCAAGTTTACTTTACGAAATATGTAAGTACTTCAAGAATATTCGAAATATATTTTTCATTTAGAAAAATAATAATGTAAATTGAATTTTTACACATTTAAGGCTTATCCCTAAGAAATTCTTTTAATTATTGTTATATTAAAAATAGTACATTGTAATAAGTTAATTTGGTAGAAAAATTTTCTTATTCTTTATGTAATAAAACGATTTCTAGTCCTGACGAGGTCCACAGCAAAGTTGGGCGTCGACGTTTACATATTAGTTTAATTAAAAAAGTTCCAAATTCTCGATAAAAATATTTAAAAAAATAATAAAAATATATAAAATTAATATTGTAAATGTTTTGAAATAAATTTTCGTTATTGGGCTTTGTTTCTAAGCAAAAATCAGTCGACAGTTTAGCGGTAAAATTTTGAAAACCCTACACATCTTTTGATAGGTGTTCTAGATACTTCATGTGCAAGATTTAATCGCGATAATTTTTTAAATACATCTTTCTTCTAAAAACATAAAACCTAAAAAAGTATAATTTACATATGTATTGGAAATTTCAGTCATGTCCAAATAGGATGTTGCTCGGAGCAATTAAAACTATACTTATTTTAAATTTATGTTAATTGTTATCAGACATTCGTATTATCGTATTGCTTTGGAATTACTAACTGCATTTTTTCGAAAGACTGTAACAGATAAACTGAATTTAATTACTATAATATAATCAATCAAATTAAAATTATTCAATAAACCAAAAAAGTGCTGTGGCTCCAGTCGTTTGACTCAAGCCACAACACTTTTTTTTATTTATCAAAGAACAGTCGATTTTGATAAATTAAATAGAAAACTTTTTGAATATTTACATTTTGATATTAACTTTTAAAATTATTCAATAATTGTAAAAATTTCCAGACTAAACTTGCCGTTCAGCCAGTGCTAGATACGTATTTTAAAAGCATATTTTATGTATTTACTGGAAAATACTTACATTAGTATTTTAGTATTCCAAATACTAATTTTATTGAAATTTTATAATTTTAATTAAATGTAGACAACAATAGATAGAAAACTGTATTAATACAGCATGTAGGTACTAATAGTTTATTTTCAAATGAGTCTATAAGTTGATAAGTAGCCCAGAAAATTTGAAAATCAATGCATAGTTTGTTTCAATTTAAATGGAATTATTAAAAAAATTAAAAAAGTCATCAAATTACTTTGATATAAGAACGTATAAACTTTTCCGCAAAAACATAATAATGCTAATATCAAAGTAATTTGATATATGACTTTTTTTAATTCCATTTAAATTGAAACAAACTATGTATACATACAAATAAAATGTTAATATCCAGTGAAGAGTTCTAAGACAATTTTTGATGTTCTTAAATCGAGCAACATTTTGAAAAACCGTTGTATATAAATTTTTGGAAACTGCTAATAAATCGAAAAAGATAACATTATGAGATCCTATCATGTTACTGTCTCCACAGCTTGCAAATTGTTGCATAGAAAACGTTTTGATGATTAGTTTAGTTTACTTTCTGAATTATTTTATTTTCCGAAAATCGTTATCGAAACAATATTTTCCAAAAATGCTTTTCCATGCTTATGTGCGGGCAAGAAAATTGAAATTGCCTGACTAGATGGTAATAATAATTAGTAATTGTATTGTTTGTAACTATGGATTCAAGAAATTGTCAAACTTGTTTTTTGCTCATTTTAAAAATGTTGTTCAGTTGTGTTTCAAAATATTGATTTTTTACGATTTTCGAATAATTTAATACAAACCATGTCAGGAAAATGTCTCGCTTTACTCAGAGCTATTCAGGCACAAAGTGTCTCGTATTTCAACATTACTCCTCCACAGTAATTTATCATTATCCTGATTGTTATGAAATAACTATATTATATTATTTATTTAATATAATGACAATAAAAATCTCTCAGATTGTGCATAAATAGTTTTAAACTAAAATTAATTAACACAATTAAGGTAAAGAGCGTTAGACACATCATGTACTACAGCTTCTTCGACTTCCTAGCCATCACACCATGACATGTATTTCTGACTCGTTAGTCGTCATCAGTATCGCATACTTGGTGTAATCACTTAATTAAGGTGCTGTAAGTTGCACCCAATTAAGTGATTACAACAAGTATGCGATACTGATGACGACTAACGAGTCAGAAACACATGTCATGGTGTGATGGCTAGGAAGTCGAAGAAACAGTACATAGTATGTCTATCGCTGTTTACTTTAATTGTGTTCATTAATTTTAATTTAATATAATAATTATTTTAGAACAATTGAAAATTGTTCTATGAAAATAGTAATTTTTAATTGATATAGGTATTTATTTATGTATATTATATAGATACGGTTACTACCAGGGCTTATTTTACCATTAGGCGCATTAGGCATGGGGCCTAGGGCCCAATAGCCGGAAGGGCTCTAAAAGAGAGAACATAAAATGATAAAATAACCCAAAAATTGGGTCTTAGATGCTATTAGTTGCACTCGAATATAAGAGGCCCGAAAATTTGCTAGAGCCTAAAGGCCCCAAAGAGTTAAAAATAGACCCTGGTTACTACAGAAAATATCCAGACACTCCTCTGTTAACAATGTAAATTGCACATTTTGAATCCGTTTTTTAACATACAGGGTGCTGAATGAGTTAGCAGAACATAGGAAATTAACATGTAAAAACTTATTTATGCAAATTCCTGCTTTCCTAATTATTTTAGAAAAAAAATGCAGAAATATAAACTACGAATGATAAGGTCATTAGATTTATCTAGCTTTTACTTAAAAAGTCAAAAAATGCATTTGAAATTGTTAAAAGTTTCATTTATCATTTCCAAGGTAATTATTTTTGAAAATAAAAATTAAATTGAATTTATTACATGGCCGGTCCGATAAATGAAAAATGAAAAAATAACGCCCAAGTAAGACCTAAGCCAGGCTTGACCATACCAAATTAGGTCGTAATTGGTTAGATGGTTCAGGAATAAACCGAGAGACAAAATCTGACGACTGACAGACCAACATAGAAAAATTTTTTTTTGCAGATCTTGACGTTTCCTGAACAGGGTAGTCTCAAAAATTTTGTTTCTATTACCATACCTCCAATTTTTTTAATTAAAGGTAATAAAAAAATGTTTTCCTATCAGTAATAATATATTTTATTGGTGGTAACGAATTGATATCATCCGTTACAGACACAACAGTGTCTTTTTTGAAGAGAGCTCTACCTACTCAATAAACCTACGAATTTCCATCAGAAAATAAATCTAAACAACGGCAACATTGTACGGATCTCATAATGTCACAACTATATGTAAAGCTGATACATTGGGATCTCGTTAAGTTATGGGTAAGAAATTTAAAACAAACACACGTCGGAGCTCATAACGATAGCTGGTAGATTTTCTATAGTTCAAGTATGTTGGAGTATGTAATTGTATATTGACATCAGAAATAAGTTTTAAGTTTTCTTTTTTTTTCTCATGTAAAACAATCAATAGTAAGTGGCGGATCTCGTACAGACGTACTCAACATGTGGATCTCACAGAGTATAACGTGCACGTATAGGTGTATGTCTGTATGTATGTATGTATGTATGTCTATGTAGTTAGGACATGAAAAGAAATAGTATCAATTGCACAGGTTAAACCACGCAACCAAATGTCAAAAAATTTGGCATAAATGTACATCATAGTTAAACTTAGAGGCCAGCTGAAAATGGTGTAAATTCGTTGAAAATTGCGGAAAGAATAAAGAAAATAAAAGTTCAAGTGTCAATTACTTTTGGACCACTGCTGAACTGTAGCTTTGTTATACCCATATATATAGGGCGGGGTTCCTACAACCTTTGCCGCATCCCGATCGCCACACCTCTCTGTCTTGACAGTCTTTCTCCTTTATTGCTCGATCCGCCATTGTCTCTCTTATCCCTTGTATCCACGATATGTTGGGTCTTCCTCTTTTTCTCTTTTTGTTAGCTGGTATATAATGTATAGCTCTTTTTGGCCACCGATCTTCGGGCATCCTCATCATATGCCCACACCACATTAATTGTCGAGATTCTATTCTATCCGTGATTGTACACATCCTGTTGGTTCGTCATCTAATTTCTTCATTCGGGATGTGTTCCATTCGGAAGACTTTACATGCTCGTTTTAGGTAATCCATCTCGGCAGCCTCAATAAGCATCTTGTCTCTACTCGTTAGTTGCCAACATCCTGCTCCGTATGTTAAAATTGGTTCCACTACTGCTCTATAGATGATCAATTTTGTATGTAATTTTATTCTGTTGGACCATAATAAGGAATTTAAAACCCGAGTGCTTTTCCGGCCTTGTTGGGTTCTACTATGTATGTCTCTTCGTGATGTTCTTTCTTCTGAAATTATGCTGACCAGATATTTGCACTATCTGCTTTTACTTATTTCATTATTTATTTGAAGCCCCCAATCGAACTCGCGCATGTCGCTTGTCTGCACTAGGTATTCCGTCTTTTTTCTGTTCATTGTCAACCTCCACTTTTGGTACTCTTCTACTAATTTTCTATACATATAATCAGCGTCTTCTTCATCATTTGCAATGATAACCTGATCGTCCGCAAATAAGAGGGTTGTCAAATATGTCTTTCCAACTTCTATTCCCATACCCCGTGTTCGTCTCCTCCATGCGTCTACTGCTTCTTGAATGTAAATTTTAAACAGGGTGGGAGACAGGCAGCAACCCTGCTTTAAGCTTTTAGTAATTTTAAACTCTTCAGATGTATTGTTTCCCCATTTAACCAAGGCCTTTGCATTCCGATAGATGTTCCAGATGGATCGGATATAAATCTCATTAATGCCAACTTTCGTCATACTTTCAAAAAGTTTTTTAATTGGAACAGAATCGTAGGCCTTTTCGAGATCTATGAATACCAAATGAGTGGGCAAATTTCTAGCTTTTCTTTTTTCAAGTATTTGCTATAATACAAACACGTTGTCCATGCACGATCTTCCAGCGGGGAATCCATTCTGTTCCTCTATGTCTGAAAACTCGGTTTCAATTCGTTTCTTTAGTATTCTGCTAATACCCAAATTATTTAATTGTACCGTGTCGCATCTCTCTTTAAAGCACGTTTAACGAGTTAAGGCTCATACACAATTAGTCTGTAACAGTAACAAGAACGGAAACGGGAATAGTAAAAAGATAAAATACATGTATTCAGGTGGCTCCATTCACAATAAGCGGGAACGGGAACAGAATCAATTTAACTTTTATTGCTATGGTTATGCGCATGCGTAAACTGTCAAAAATCACAACTGTCAAAAGTTCAGCCAATGAAATATCCTTATATAGCAATCGTTACTGTTCCCGTTCTGGTTTATTGTGAACCGACGATTTATTTCGTTCCCGTTCTTGTTCTCGTTATTGTTACAGACTAATTGTGTGCCTTTAGACGGAATGCAAGTCGCCTCGCAAGTCGATTCCAAAATTTTCGGAAATTAATTAAAGTTTGACGTTTATGAACGTTTTTTGAGCCCCGCAGATGGGATCTGGCGCTTCCTGGAGGTCTTCCGCGTCAAACGGTACCCCGCAAGAAGGTGGCAGACAAAAATTAACCCCCTAATTATGTGTGCAAAGAAGTAAATCTGCACCTATAATTTAACGGGTTTTCAAATTTTTCAACTTTTCAACTTTTTGGTGCGAGCTGTAGCTTCCTCGCGGTCTTTCTCGTCGAATGGTACCTGGAAAGAGGAGGTTGAACGATAATTATTATACCGAAATTTAATGGGGAAAGTTATGCAATGTTTACATAGCCAATTGTTTTGTAATGACTTTAGGATGCCACTAGACCTAGTAGAACTTCGAATTTCATCATTACTCTTATCAGATCCTAATCCTCAGTTGAATGTTGGCAATTGCCATACCAATTTTCATGAAGATACCAATTTACATTTTGCTCGTTTTGCAAGGATTGCTCGTAACTTCTGGAACTGAGTATTATACCTGGCATGGTACATTGGAGAGAATATGAAAGATATCTGACACGACTGAAGCCATAAATACTTTTTAGATTGCCTTCTCAATGATTAATAATTTATTATAGAACAATGGGTCAACATCCTTCATTTTTTTATGTGTAAAAGTTAAACTAAGCAAAATAAATATTGAAATTAATGTTAGGTTTTGCTACTGTAATATTTTTGCGCTTGAATTTTTCCTTTCCAGAAGCAACGTTTTATTGAGACTCTTATAACACAAATAGCTATTATATGTTGTACCTTGTACGTGACCTTTAACTTGAATCTATTATTACTGTTGATGAGATTAAAATCACTCCTTTAAAATTAAAATCTTTTAAAACAAAGTGTATTGTAGACTGTAGAGTTAAGATTTCTGATTGTCCTTACAGCTAAAAGGTACAGTAAGAATGGCTACTAATTTTTACTACTAATTAGAATATTCATTTCGTTTTCATTAAATGATAGTTACCTCATTAGTTAAACCCTGAACAACAAAGACGGTTATTTCATATTCGAAACTAGAATACAAGCCAATTAAAATTAGATTGTTTAATGCATACCATGTACCTACTAACAATAACACATAGACACTCGAGAATCTAGACAAATTTTAATTAAATGACCATAAACAATAATAATTATTGTTGAAATACGTTACAAACAAAAATAAAACAAATGAAACTTTAAATATGTAAAAAAATACAAAATAAATCGTACAGACTGTTGCTGTTTGATTGACAGCAATGCTACTGATTGAATCTGTGTAGGAATCAACATTTCAGTTTTATGTAGTACTCACTACTACAAAGTACTTACTAATATTTTTAAAATCAGCTCTCAGAACCGTGATTTAAATAGGTAAAGTTAGCTACGCTGTAAAATACATCTGCAGGCTATTTAATGGCTTAATAATAGTAACAAAATAATTAAGATGTAATTAATGTAAATAACCTAATTATTTCAAAATTTAACGTATAATGTCATTAACAATTTAAGAGTAGTAGCGAAATGGTTAATAGTGAAAACAGAGACAATAAAGTTATAAAAGTGAAATTTAATTAAAATCTCAGGATTCAGCAATTTTGTATGTGAAATCACCTAAATGAGTATTAAGTATTTTTTGGATTGATCACAAAATATCATTCAAAGTGCGATATGAGTAAACTGCTATTGCATAAACTCCATTTAATTTGTATAGTCGGCATTTGAATAGTTTCAAATACGCAATTTCAAGTTAAATTAAATTGAAAATGCTCCGTTGCAGGATTTTCAAGTGTTCCCTTAAGCATATTTATAGTAATGACAAATTTAGATCAGTGGAGAGTTTAAGTTTTTTCATTAGCTTTTCTGTGCTTCGGAGGGTACGTAACTCTGGCAGTTTCTCTATTTTTGTCGATTTTCTTTGTCGATAAATATAAATTATTACGGAAACTGCAATAATTGCCGTAAAATTGATATGTATGACTTGGAGAAATTAAACATAATCTGAGCGCCTTAAACGAATTGGACATCTTGTCTGGTGTGACGATAAACCTCGCACCAACGAAATTTTTTTGTTTCTTAATTATATTAATTACGAGTCCAGGTTTTGTTAAATAGTAAGATTCTAGTTATTTTAAAATCTTTTAATACCTAATTTCGTATGATCGCGAATTAGTGCACCATTTCACGACACTAAGATCTTTTATCTTAATAATAGATAAAATACTGGCATCTTTTATTTTATGATTATAAATACTTCTGTTTCAGATTTATTCTCAAAAAAACGACTCCGCTATAGTTTACCGCTAATAGCAGCTAGTTAATATCACTTAGAACCTTTCACATAAAATTAACTAAACTGAGTTTACACAGTATGTGAAGAAATTTATTTTTCCCTAGGGAAAACTAGCAAAATTCATTATACAGGGTTATAAACATATTGAAAGCAAGCCTATCAAACTAATTAGGATGTAAAACAATTAATATATTCCAAAGCACTGGCAGTGCCTTCGGATCATCGACGTTACTTTTAGTGAAAATACAGATGACATACCTAACGTTAGAAGAATAAGTAAAAAAAATTATAAATACATAATTATAATATTATTATTTAAGATTATAATCATTGATAAAATAATAAAAAACCGACATAAAAATATCTTCCTTCATTATTTGAATTTGTTCTGCCATTATGCTTACTAATTACGTAAAACACTGTATGCTTCGATCGCTCTCCTGTAAATAACTATTACAGTGACTGTATTAAATATTCGTCACCTAGCCATATACTTGTGGTTAAAAGCGATGTAACTTTGTTTTAATTACATGTATTTTAATTTTATATTTAATTTGTTAAACAAATGCGTTAAATTATTTTTTAAATAAATTGTTAAATTATTAGAAGATAATTATGCTTACAGTAGATGTTGAATTTTTTATTTATTTTTCAAATTATTATCGAATTCAAAAAAGTTATATCCTTTCTAAGGACATAAATATGCTAGTTGACGAATACTTGAGTTGTAAAATATTTTTTCTGCGATATTATAAATTAGGTTAATTGTAAAGATTGATTTATGTCATGATAAATGCGCACGTAAAATGCAGCATAAAAATTTTAGGTAATGCAGTTCATGTTTGACAGCGTTCGTCTAGTTGAATTTTGTTTAGTAGAATTTTAAACGAATAGCTCTAGATAGAGTGGGAACCCTGCGTTAAGTTAATATTTGTAATGTAACGCTCTGTATTATACTATTATTAATTGAATTTTTAAATTAAGGCCGGTTGAGTTGATTAACATTTTCAAATTTTTATTTAATAATTTTTTATTGTTAATTATTTTTACTAGTTTGATTTTTGTTAAAAAATTTACAAATGGGATATTTAAACAATTAAAATTATAAATAACACATTTGGGTTTTGGAATTGTCTATAAAAACCTTGAGCGCAACACAAAATCCCAGCCTTAAGATTATTATATAAGGAATTTTACCGGGCAACATTGGCAAAAAATAAATATATTAATATTCGAAAACGGAAGTGAGCTTCATCCTCAAGAAGTTTCACTTCAAAAATATTCCTAAATGTCTATTAAATTATACTTTTATTTTTGTGTGTATCAATATTTAAGTGCTTATTTTGAAGTTTTTAAAGCACATTTGCCTGCATATTTTCAAGTTTTTTAGTGTCTATAAAGCCGGCAAGAAATGTTAATATTTCCATCCTAATAAAATAATATAAGTATACTATATTTTTGGATAAATTAAATTATAAATTATAATATTAACAATGACTTGGGAGACTAAGGATGACATTCGGTATGTAATGTTTGGGGATCATTTTTATTTTCAATAATATTTTCTAGGTCAAACGATAACATCTTGTGCTATACATATTTTGATTTCATCTTTAAATTTTGAAAAGTGTAAGTTAAAAATAATTTTTAAATCTAATTTAATTTACTTATTATTAATTCGTATTTAGAAGTAATTCATTGAAATGAAAACTTAAACTCCTGGTATTATTTTATTCTAATCTTCAAATTTAAAAAGATATATTTTGCGTTTTGCCATGGTTTTAACCACTTGTACTATAGAAAACTCTTTGAATATCATAAAAAGCATTAAAACATTAATTTTGAAATTCTTTTGCATGAGTATTCATAAAGAATTTATTATTAACGCCGGTGAAGATAATTTTAACTGAGGAAGTTAAGGTGTTTCTTTTAGATTTTAAATTTTTTTTACTGTTTTAAGCTTTCATGAATATCTCATTGATTATTTTTTGCGGTAATTTATTTAACTAATTTCTAAATTTAAATTTTATATTTAATTTTCTTGCTGTAATTTTTATTTAATTAATTATTACATTATATTAATCTTATTACCTTTGAATATAATTTTAATTTTGCTAAATTATGTATTGAAATGTAAGTTTAAAAAATATTATAAAGTGATACCCGATGAAAGCATTTCTTGCTTCCAGGTTTGTATATATATAGTAATTCCACGTCAAGCGGGACAAATTTTGGTAAAATTTGACCTTCATGTCTCCGATTCAGTTGTAAAGTCTTATATGGATTCCATATTACTAAAATATAAGTGGTAATTTTTTTCAGATTTTTATAATAATTAATTTGCAAGTTATGGACAATTAAAAATTTTGACAAATTGATAGAAAGTTCTCATTAAACTATTAATATCTCTGGTTCTATTGTACTCACAAAATCCAGTTTTAGCTCATTTTAAAGCTCTTGAATTGTACTTTCGTTGTAAATTTTTTATATTTTATAAAAGTTTAAAATTCAATAATTGTTTAAACAATTTAACTTTAAAATCGATTTTAGCTAATTTTACCACCTTGAAAATTCTTGAAAAAAATATGAGCGTGTTCCTCATTAAATTTTCTACTAAGTATGTAAATTTCAAGATGGAGAACAAATAGACACTAATACAAAAAAAAAAATTCGTAGCGCCAATGGTGCTGCTTATGATATTTTACGCACGAATAAATGGATTACGATAGGAGATTGTTGCAAGGATTTAATCGTATCTCGTCAAATATTAAATAAATTTACATGAAACTTTTTTACTTGCATACAGAAACTGTAAGAAATTCCTTTTGGCTAAAAATCTTTTTGTTTATAACTTTTTGTTGTGACATTGGTTCTACAAAGTGTAAAGAAAGTGTTCCACTCACAGTCTTCGCTCTTTCAAATCGAGCTTATAAGACGATATCTTCTTCATGGTGCTCTTTATTGGTGAAATAAAAAATATCATTATTTTTGATAATTGGATTATTTTCAATCCAATCGAAGAACTTTCTCGATGTGTTCATGGGATCCTGACGATGACGGGGTTCCATACTGGCTTTTAATCTCTTGAGTGTCCCCCCGATGCCCGTCACATGGGCCCTTTCCATGTGCCGTTTCAAAAAAGTGCCATTCGGCTGGCACGCCAAAATCTTCTGCGTGGTGACAGAGGTTTATGAAATTCTTTTTCATGACAAATCTGTCTCTGCAAATATATCATCAATTGTCGCTGAAACAGGTGGACGGCAATTGTATTGTGCTTCAAGCATTCTGAGATCGCGACAAAATTCTTGTGTCTTATGTCTCCATTTTCTTTGTAGTTAATAACAATCGGATGTAGTGTCACTTGGTCGTTATTCCAATGTATCCTTTGAACGGCATTTTGGATCACGAATGCATAATTTTCGGAAAAAACGCATGTAATTAGGCATTCTCCAGTTTTCAAATCATTCTTCTACTCTGAAAAAACCTTCGATTGTTGTTCAGCAATGAATGCATGAGATACCAGTCCATCGAGCTTCACGCATAGCTTTTCTAAAAAATCCTGTACAGGTGCTTGCATCGTCTCCAAATTTGTTCGATCAACAGATATCTACTGTCTGTAAGTTACGGTGTCTCGAAACCCATTTTCTAAATTTGATGTATCAGGACAGTTAATACAGTTTTTTAAATGGCAGTCAACTGTTGGTGGATTGCATAACATTCGAGCCAAGCAGTCTTTAAGTTCTACATTGGCTGTAGTGTGTTGGATGTAAGAAAAGCTATCCTTGCATCATCAATCATCAATTTCACATTTTTATGGATGCGAATAGCACAAACGCAAACACAATGAGTTCCTCTCGCTCCAAAGAGTACACACTGTTTCGGTCTGAGTTTAGCAAACTTCCAAAAACCGATTTTGACTTACGGGCATTTTTCTAAGAAAATCCGGTGTGATTTCTATAGATTGGTAAGTAATAATCTTTTCTGCTTCTGAATTTTCTGTCCATTCTCATTTACGGTCCCGTAATTTTTTTCCACAGCCTCCTATTTTCAATTCGTTCCTCACCGATTAAAGGTAAACAAGGGATACAGATCAGGGATCAAATATAATTTAATATTTGACGAGATATGATTAAATCCTTGCATCAATCTTCTATCATAATACACTTCGTGCGTATAATACATAGCAGCACCATTGGCGCTACGAATTTATTTTTTTTGCATCAGTGCCCATTTGTTCTCCATCTTGAAATTTACATACTAAGTAGAAAATTTAACGAGGAATACGCTCATATTTTTTTCAAAATTTTCCAAGGTGGTAAAATTAGTTAAAAATCAATTTTAAAATTAAATTGTTTAAACAATTATTTCATTTTTAACTTTCATAAATTATAAAAACTTTACAACGAAAGTACACTTCAAGAGCTTTAAAATGAGCTAAAACTGGAGCTAGAACTGGTTCGATCAATTTTTCAAAATTTTTAATTATCCAAAACTTACAAAATAATTATTATAAAGATCTGAAAAAAATTCAGTAGGGTTTTTTAATAGTACGAAAACATGTAAAATAAATCAGGCGCTTTTGAAGATATGAGGTTTCGTAGCTGTCCCGGTTGACGTGGAATTACTCATATATGAGTTTCATTCCTTTTAACTTTTATTTCAATGTAACATTTTTAATTTGAATTGTTTCATTATTATTATTACTTTAATTTTTCACAATGCTTCGGTTAATTTTAACTAGCCTGCTTTAGCGCCCTTACAAAATCTAACAGTAAGTTTCAGTTTACGGAGATTCTGTTGTGGTGGGAATTTTTTACATATATCTTACAAAAAAATAATAAAATCAAATAAATTAAATTGGTTTTAATTTTTTATATTACATTTCGCAAGCGATTAAAAAATATAAAACCCGACAGAAAATCAACAGCACTACCACATCATGTCATACATTAGTATATGAATACCGTCAGGATATTTTTGAATAAAAAAATACGATTTTCTTTGTTCTTTTCAATTTGCTTTTGCTTTATATTATACTACAATATAATTACGCCTCACGAACATAATATACTAGGTTGGTATAATAAAATATCTACTTTAATAATATATTATAATATTAAAATAGTATATTGGTATAGATAAAATTCCGTAAAAATATTGTTAGTATAATATAATACAATCTCAGTAACTATGGATCTCAATAATTTTAAAAATTGAATAGTCCAAAAATCATGGAATACGTGTGGGACCTAGGGGAACTACTTAATGTTAAAAATCATTCAAGCTTAAAATTGCAGGTAGTATCTTATAGGTGTTGAATGTGAAAAAAATCAATAATTTATGGAGTGCAACAAAATTTAAGTTGACACCAGACAGTCTTTTTACATTACTTATGCTGTGTTAGAGCGTGAATATAAAATAAAGCTTCTTCCTGTTGGCAATGAATGTATATGTAGTAAAGCATGTGTGCTTTCATCTTATTTAATATTCTATTAAAAATGAAAAACAAAAGGAAATTTGAATACAAATAAGTCTGAATACTGCAAACAGAGGCGGCGCTACAAACTTTTGCGTGGGTGAGCAAATATATTTTGGATTATATTATAATTTATAAGTGTAGCAAAATAATGCTATTGTGTATTATATGAAATTTTTTGTTGCTACCCCTCGAGCAAAACTTTATCATTAATATCTGATTTGTGAAGTCAAGTCCTGATATTCACTATAAAGAGAAAAGAAAAAAAGCGCCGAAGATTCAAATGATGAAATTGCTTGTAATGTAAATTCTGCTATAACAAAATTTCTTATTTGTTGTCTTTTATTTCTAATCAGCTGTTAATACAGACGTACGGTATACTCTTTGGTGGATTTCAAACCAGCAAGAGTAATCTAAATCGACTGAAATGTCACAACAATCATGGAACGAAATACTTTTTTTGGGGTGAAGTTTGCAACTCAACTTACTTTTACAATAATAAATTTTAAAATACAATAAACATAATATAATTTAAATTAATACTTACTAGTGTGGATATAGTTGTTATTATAATAAATTACAAGTTATTAATTATAATACACTAAGGAAAGGGTTTCGAAGCCACCACACCAAGTTTAAAATAATAACATTCATATTTTAAAATGTAAACATATCTTTTGGCTTTTATTAATTAAAATTTCCATTAAAACATAACAACAGAAGTGCTTCGAGCTAATATAATGCGGTGGTGTAAAATTCGGCTTTTTCTATTTACTTTTTAACAATATTTAAGTTTAAGACTAGCCAGAACAATTGTAGCTTTGTAAATATTTACATTTAATAATATTAAAACCAAAATTTGTTTTGGGAAACTTAGTTAATTAATTTTGAGTGTCAATTCAAAACTCGTAAAAATGTATTTTTTTCGTGACATTTCCACAAAAATTCTTAATTTTCTATCACGAAACTGTCGCATAATCAATCGCTTAATTCAATATTAAATGAAGGTTATAAACCCAACAAAAGCTAGATTCTTACATTATGAATGATACTAAAAATAAAAATCCAAATATAAAAAAATACCTCAATATGTAAAAGTTACGACCACAATTTTTTTTGTGTTATGAAATAAAAACACCATCAGGCTTGGAAAAAATATTTTATTGTGTGCATATAATTTATGACCCAAAAGGAAGTACGTATATAATGAAAAAATTTCAGTCGCCGATATTTGTTTTCCTTAAAATCAATTATATTACGTATTAATTAATTGGAATGGAATGGAGTAAATATTACGCTCGTGAAATTATTAATACGGAGTGAATGCCAGGTTGTCATGTTAAATGGTAATTAAGGCTTTCATCATTTGACACACTCTCGTGCTATTGATTTACAAAACAAATATTTCTGTATTCGATATATTTTCCGTTAAAAATTAAAATTTTACTCACTACTTAAAATAATTAGAGAAACAAACTAAAACTTTTAGAGAACAAGAACGCAGTCATTTTAATTAAATTTACTATAACGGAGTTTAATTTATTTTGTACAGAACATAATTCAGAAAGTTTGATTTTCTTTAGTCCAAAACATTTTAGATAAACGGGTAACTATTTCAAAAATATTCGTATGAATAAATTTAAAGAACATAAACTGTTATTCAACAAAGGTAGATATATTTCGTATTACATTTTGCTGCATGGTAATCCGAAAAGTAGAAAATCAGGGGCATCTCATATTATTGCAGCTTTTACAGGTTTCGCTTTAAATAAATAGCATATAAAATTGGCAAATTTTCTTTGAATAAACTAATTAACAAAAATGTTTTTGAATCGTAATAAAATAGTTGCTTTAAATACCACTCGAGAAATCCAAAATATTGAAAGCATTTTGTTTCCCTTTGCCAAAAAATGAAGAACTATTAGATCGTGACGCAATGGCATCACCGACGAGTTTGATAGATAGTTCATCTAAAATTGTCTACCACCACCACCAGAGGTTCACGTAGATACAACGACTTAGAACTATCAACTGTTTTTGTTGATATTTCTAACTGCATCCAGTTGCATTTCATGATTTATAGACGACGGCTATCTACCGCGAGAATCTCTTCCATTTTTAACACAATTTCTTACCCTCCCATACCCTATTAATTGTATGGAACTTAATGAGGTAACACCTCATAGTAAAGTTTATATTCATTGATTTATTAATAAAAAATTTTAATTTTATTTATCTGATTTTGATCCATCAAAATTATTCCCACCCCATATGCTGATAGACAGTTATTGTTCGCTTCTCATTTGTGGTTATAGAAATTTAATATTTAGTTAATTTAGTCCTTAAAAAATTTAATACTATAGAACTTGACATCATGCAGTATGTAGGTATTCATGAATACAGTCTTACGCTGTCTCATACAAAATGCCAACATGGCCAAATAATTACCGTTGCTCATTATTAATGAATTTTCAATTCAAATCTTTCCTAGTGTATGAGATAATATGACTAAAAATAGTAAAAATTAACTAAAACATTTATATTCCAGTATTTAAATATTTGGTACTACCCAAATAATAGAAATTACATTTTGTTTTCAATTGAATTAAGTTAAAATACAATTGTGATATTATTACAGTAAATGTTCCATTACTTAAATGGTATAAACTTGTTACTTCATTTATATTGCCTATGTAGTATATATAGCATCAGGGTATAACATAGCATATGGTCGTATTAATTTTTAAGCATTTATTAACTATTTGCAGAAGGTTTTATTATAATTTGGCTTCAACATAATGAAAAACGCAAGATAACGATAACATTAATTTAATAAATTCACAATTATACCAATAACCATTTATAAAAATTTGTTATCTGGAGATAAGTCACATGTAGGAGCTCTACTCACTCAGTTTAATATTAAATTAATGTTTGCATTTGGAAAAACAAAATAATTCTAATTCTTGAAAAACTAAGTATTTAAAGGACATCTGGCGATTACACCGGGTACTACTAGCCTAGACATGACACCTTAATTTACTATTTATAGCTCAATTTATTTGTGTAATATTGACAATGCGATTTTTTCTTTAAAGAAAACTAGAAATCAATTTACTTTATCAACAAATTTATAGATACTATAGTTTTTGAATGACGTATAACCAACAAAGTTTCTTATGAAGGCAGATGTAAAAACATGTAGGTATAGAGTAAATCACAATAATTACATTATCTCGACCTTATACATACAATGATTTGCAGGACGGAAATGAAAATGAACCCATATTTATTTTATCCGTTTATTGAGTTATATCAAACGTGATTCATTTACGTTGAATTTATTACATTTTACGTTATTACTTTCTAGAAATTAGGTGACAATCACTTTTTAGATAAAATCGACATTTGATTTTAAATTTTAATTATATGCTTATATAAATATTTCTGACAAATTCATTTAGTACGTGAGTTGGTTTGTAATGTATTCCTTTGGCCCAAGTAAAACTTCTATTTTTTTGAAAATAATTTTTCAGAATAATAAAAGAACAGCAAAAATTTTCATACAATGTTTGAATATACTATGTAAAAGAATTTTGGGTCGATTGGAAAACTGAATTAACCAAAAATGATTTTCTAAGCCTAGGCCTAGGTTCGGCAAATTCGTTTAATTTAGTGTTCCAATCGCACCGAAATCCTTTTACATAAAAAAAGGCAATTTCCCCCACTAGAATCTGGGACTTAAATCCAGATTTAAAAAAAATTAAAAAAAACAACCGCCATCGTTGAATTTGTTCTTATTTTTGGCAAAAAAATGGTGTTGTTCAGTTAATTCGCCCCACTTAAGTATGCCAATATCCTTAAAGTGCCATAAACACCGGAAAACCGAGCTGAAATTTTGTCAGAGATTCCAATCAAATTTGTGTTCTGTAAGTCAATCAACGATCACACCAATCTACTGCTGTAGTAATATATTTGCGGTTAAACTCATAACATGGAAACTTTATCTATTAGGATCTGATTTTAAAGTTACATAAATAAACGTGACAAGAATCGGAAAATTGACTTAAGTGTAACAAAATGTAGCACAGGGATGTCGACATACATACTTCTTTGTTTGCACTCTCAGTAATATGTATAGTAAGTAGGGATTGCAATCTTGAACCAAAGTTACAATTCGGAGATTTAGTTTTAGGAAGTTCGGAATTTTATTTACATGATTTTGTAAAAATTATAAAAATAAAAAGAGAAGCATTTCAAAATAATTGCAATTATTTAATTTTTTTATTTTGGGTTTTCTTGTCGTTATAAAAGCTCTTAGTTCTTTTTGGCCAAAGTGTTAAACGTTTTCACGTTTCCAATTTTATGCTATTCATATAAAATGTTTGTTGCTAACAACTAAGCAGTGAAATGCTGTAAAATTTTCAAATTTTTATTTATAACAAATAAATTTTACTTGTAATATTTCGAATATTTAATAATTCATTCAAACAAAATTCAAAATTTAATCGACACAATACTTCTAGAAACAAAACAATTTATAGCAATTTGCACTTATAAAATACAACATTTTAATACATAGATTTAGCTAAAATACTGTAAAATTTACAGCCTTTCAGTAAACTTTATTTACTTTACATTTTTATTTATTTCCAATACAAATTTTAGTGCTTACAGTTTTTAAATCTGTTTTAGTAGATTTTGTTGCTATTCAGTTTAAACATTTTTTCCTCTTGAAGCATTCGGTCCCCGCAGGGCCGAATGACTACCTCAATTTATTATTATAATTTTTGGATAAAGAAATTTGAACATCTTTGAGATTGGACTGAAAAATTCGCGATATGTAAGTTCTTTAATTTTAAAATTTGATGTAATTGTTATACATGAAGTTTCAAGTGCATTACACGGATCCTCAGATGGTCGTAAAGAAATCATTTCGGAGGAAAGTGTGGAAACGGCGACACTTATGGGTAGGTAACCGTGTAGCGCAGCATGAATACTAATAAACAACCGTCTATGAAGAAAATCGGTTTTTCAGGAAAAGTTGATTTACTCTGCATAGAATTCCCCAAGTTCCACTTGTATATTTGATTGTCTTGTATTAAATTTAAACTGTCGTGAAATTCATTGTGACATTCGTATAGAAGTGCAATCTAAAGAGGTAAAGTAATTTAATTTTGAAATTAAGTGGTCGAAGTTATCTGCTAGTCTTCAAAACAAAATTACGCGAAATTAGACGTTTAAAACTTTTTTTTTTGTTATCTTTGCGAGGATAATGATTCAACTTCAATTTTTATGGTTTAAAAAACCGATTTGTTACAATCGCTTTTAGATTTGTGGTTTTAGTTCGTTCAAGAATAAAATACTTCAGTTAACGATAATTTTATTTTATAGCCAAAGCGTTATTTATAAAAATGCATATTTTACGTTATAATATAAAATGAGGATGTTTTAGAACATCAGTATGATCAAAGATCTGATCTAGGTTAACATTTTTTGTTCGTTCTTGGCACCTAACATAATTTTCATAAAATTTTAAGTGTTACAAAGAGAACCATTAGTTTAATTTAAAATTACTTCGACTGTTGATAACGAAAAACCGTTTTAATTACCAAGAAAAGTAAATCCTAGGGGCAAGATAAAATAAATTAGGTGCGGCAAAAAATTTACAAATAAGTTTATGCCGAATTACATTTTCCGGGCACGTTTTTAAAAATTAATTTACTTTTAATTTAAATATAAATTTTGGATACTTGCCTTTAACAAAATTAATTTTCATTTAAGAAAAAATGTAGAAAATGCGTAAACGGTAATGTAGAAAATTAATTTTAAAGGTATCAAGAAAACGAATCGAAATTGATATTTTAGGAAAGATTGCAACAAGCAAAAGATATAAGCACTCCCAAGAGTGTGTTTTGTATATATTCATGATTTTTTACCCCCAGCAAAGGAACTATTTCTTTATACGAGATATTACTACATTATCAAAAGCGGGAAATCTGGATAAGAAAACATTAAAAAAGTAATTATTAAGCCAAGATGAGCTTTGAGTAGTGGGTATAGACTTCATCTTTTAACACAATACTCGTGGGAAACTATTTCAACTTACATTATAAACCTAACTATGCTTTTCAAATAGACTTTTTTAAATTAAAATCTAAGAAGTGTATTGAAAATTGAGATTTTACATAAAAATTTGTGTAGCCAAATTTAATTAATAAATATAAGTAATTTATTATGTATGTTGTGTATACTATACTTATGTCAACTCTCTTAATTCTCTCGATGGGATAAATTTTCAACAAATTATGAGATGGCCATATTTTAGATACAGGAATTTTTTCAAGTTATTTCCAAGTAGACGAGTGACCGTTTATGAGACTGATATGGTTCCATTCAAAGTATTGAAAGAAATAGATTTTATCTGTTATTTTAAACTAATTATCTTAAAATTTTAACTGCGATTTTGTGAGGAATTTAATATTTTGAGAATAATCTAGCGTTTTAATTTTTGAGTACGAAAAATAGTATATACACCTTGGGATTAAGGTTCTTTTCATCCAGCATGCGAAAGTTTTTGCACGAGGTGTTAGCCGATTGCAAAAAAGTAGCACCTTAGTCCCATGATGTATAATATAGGTACTACTTGATAATTAACAATTATAATAAATTGGAGATTTAGAAAAAAATTTAGATTGGATAATTATTTTTAATTATAATTTAGTTTGGATGTTGAAGTCCGTAATAACATGAAGTTTGACAACTCAAAGAGTAGTACTATATAGAATAAAATTAATACGGCAACAGATTGGCGATTTATCTTGGAAATTTGAGGTTCCATTTCAGTTAAACTGGAAATTTATTTAAACGAAATCTGGATTTAAATTTACAAGAAAAATAAATGAAAGTTGAACTTTTAAAGTATGGTGTAAAATATTTTTCAAAAATCTCGTTATTCTCGGTGGTAATTTAGATTCGGAATTTAAAATAATTTATGTTTATATTTTCCCATCAAATTACACGGCAAAACAACCTGCACAATTTTAGACCTACTTTTGAATCCTGAGATTTTTAACTCTGAGAAGAGAATTTAATAAAAATATAATGAAATCATGTAAATGTTGAAAGAAATGAGAAAAAAGTCTAAAATAAGTAGTCAGGGAAATGAAAGAAAAATCACAAAAAAGTGAAAAATATGAAAATTTCAATGAAAAACTCTAAATAAAAAATTTTAAATACAAGCAATTTGAAGAAATAGGCAAAAGGAAATACAAACAACCTAAATAGGTGACTATAAAGCTGTAAATCGGTACATCTATTTAGGAGCGCTGATAACAAATGAAAGCAGAAGTTCGGAGAAAATAAGAAGAAGGTGCGAAATGACAAGACAGCGATATTACTCTTAAATGTATAAATCTTAACTTGTAAGAAAATAAACAATAAAACTTCAAATAACAAGTTAAATTCAATAATATAATAAAATTATATTTTATAATAAATAAATAAATACTAAATAAATTTCTGACGAAGGCGACAACAGTCGCTGAAAGCTTAGAAATTTAATTTCATTATATTATTGAATTTAACTTGTTATTTGAAATTTTATTGTTGATATTACTCTTAGTACAAAAAAAACAATAATAATTAAAACTTTAGTTATTCCAGTGTTACTATATGGGGCGGAGCATTAGAACTTAAAAGCTAGAGACAGAAATAACACTCTAGACCGCTAGAGTGGACGCGTTTGAAATGTGGTACTGAAGGACCATGACCACAACTTTTTTGCAAAGAGGAAAACGAAGAAAAAGAAGAAGAAAAAATCTAAAGATAATTGAAAAATTATATACAATCAAAAAAGAAGTAATAGAAAAAGTCGAAAAACAAAATTAAATATTTGCGTGAACTTGTCTCCCCTTATTTCAAAAAATTAAATTTTTATTGTTCTCGTTTGTTTTTCATTTGTTTTCAACTAAATAATTAATTAATGTAAATTTTCCGAAACGTCGGTAAAACAAGTTAAATTTGCGTTTTTAATCTTTATAATATTTGTTATTTCCTCTTTAACACAGAGAGAAAAATGTGTTACTAATCCACACAATTGTGCAAAAAAAGTACGCATTAGAAATTTTATTTTTACAGAACAATTGAAGAATATCCAAGAATAAAAACAAAAAGGAGGCCTGGGGCGAAATCTTTGGATATGTTGTACTTCTCATCATTCTGAACAAATGTCTCAATGGGTACAACTTGATGTAATGGAAAGTTTCCGAATAATATGCGATCGCCAGTCGAACATGGGTGTGGATATACAGTGACTAACGAAAATATTCGAACCCTCCTATATGTTAACAATGTAAATTGCACATTTTGAAACCTTTTTTTGACATATAAAAATCAGTTTTACAGCAAATCTTTTTAGACATTTTTTGTTTAAAATTTTATTGTTTTCAATTTTGTGCCTACACATTTTTCAATTTTGTGCCCCGTTTTGGACTGGCAGCGACTCTGTAAAACACCAAAAATATTGTCATCTACTCTATATCTCGGAAGCGGTGCGACGAAATGAAAAAATGAATAGGCATTTTTGTTGAAAACGTGATTTTCTACATTTTTGTTCATAAGAATTTTTCTGTTTTGTCGCAATGTTTTCCGAAAAAAATATTTTTTTGTATTTTGCAGTCTTGCTTAAGGTCGCTGCCAGTCAAAAACGGGCAATTTTAAATTGAAAAATGTATAGGTACAAAATTGATGCATGTTTTAATAAAAAATGTCTAAAAATATTTGCTGTAAAACTGATTTATATGTATAAATGTCATTAAATTATATATAATTATATGTAATTATATGTCAAAAAACGCAAGTCTCAAAATATGCAATTTACATTGTTAACATAGGAGGGTTCGAATGTTATCGTTAGGCACTGTACATCCTTACCCATGTTCGACTGGCGATTACATATTATATCAAGTCAAAATTGATTTTTTCTTGTTAAATCTGGACCTTTTGGAACTTATAATTTGGAAACTGTCCATTACATCAAGTTGTGCCCATTGAGACATTTGTTTAGAATGATGAGAAGTACAACATATCCAGAAATCAGTCAAATCTACAAAAAGACATTTTCCCATAAGAATGGTGAGGGGTCTTGTCGCGGTTAATATTAGATTTCAAAAATTTATTTTTACAGAACAATTGGGAACAGATGAGGAACAACCGAGAACAACCGAAAAAAATTTTAATTTCAAAGAAAGGGGAGCCTACTGGCAAGAAAGAGAAGTTTTTTGTGAATTTTTCGATATAGTTTTGCAAGTTCAAAAAGAATATCAAAACAATTTAGAACAAATATAGGACAATCGAGAATAAAAAAAAATTAGTTTTTTGAAAAAATGGGAGCACGTAATGAAATTATAAAAGCATGGGGTGGGGATGGGATATGGCCATAATAACATTATCAAGAAAGAAGAGATTAGATATTGCTGTCAAAGAAGAAATTATTAAAATCAAATGGATAAATGTAAATTCATCATATTCGTTGCAAACTGAACCGTAGTCAGTAAATTTGAAATTTATGAAGGAAATTGCACATCTTATAAAGACATTTCTAGTGAATTTTTCTTTTGGTTTCTAAATATTTCAGGTTTGATCAACAATTTTATGATAAAAATGCTTGTAAAAAATGCATCTTTTGAAACAACTTCGTAAATAAGAGTCAGAATTGGTTCAATTCGGGTACCCGGGGGTTTTCGAGGTCGCTGATCACGATAATGATGTTCAAATTGACCCCCCGAATACCTGGAGCTCAGGAACGCCGACGAACGTCATCTGCGGGGACTATCCCGAACTTTATGCGAGAGAGGAGAGAAACTGGGCACCCGGGTTTTTTTTGGGTTGCTGAATTCGAATATACCATCGGCGAACACCCCACGGACACCGGGTGGGCCCCAACCTGGACGCGGACGTCATCTTCGAGAATTTTTCTGAAAATATCGACAATAACAAACCGAAAATCATTATGGGGGCTTTTTGTGTGCGCTGAATCCGAATTTTATGTTGAAAACGACCACCCGAACACCTGGTACGCCCTAACCTGGCCCTGAACGTCTTCCCCGAGGGTTTTCCAGACACAATTGAAAAAGACCAACCAAAAATCGTTACTGGGGTTTTTTCGGGTCACCCCGTAACGATTTTCGAGTGGTTTTGTTCAATTATGTCTGAAACACCCTCGGGGATGACGTACAGGGCCAGGTTAGGGCGCACCAGGTGTTCGGGTGGTCGTTTTCAACATAAAATTCGGATTCAGCGCACACAAAAAGCCCCCATAACGATTTATTATTATTATAATGCTTCATTGCCTCGACTAGGAGGAGATATGGATCCTCGATATAATAGTATTTTTTTGGAAACATGTTAAGGCCGTACCAAGTACGAAGTATTTGATATCACTACGTATGATCGAAGTTATCTTATTGATCTTACATTTCGATTATTTTTAATAAGAGCAATAAATGAAAATTGAGTTACTTAATAAATTTTGGCTTTCCCAAAAACCATTTTAGAAAAAATTTAAATTTTGAATTTGGATTTTCAAAAGTTAGCCGAACCAATTTGATTTTAGGAATATATTGTGAAAGGTAATTATTGAATAATTCGAAAGTTTTGGAATTATAAAAAACTGAAGAGCCTCATTATTAAGGTAACTGTTTTTTAAATTATTGATTAAAAGCAAAATTTTGCAAAACTATGTATATTGTAATATAACTTTAAATGGTATATGTGGTGTGAAACATGCCTTAAGTATGTTGCATTTTCTTATTGATATCCGGAGTTAATGGAATGTAATTTGCTTAATATGCGTCGCGTTACATATTTCATTGTAAACGATCTGTTTAGCGACAACGACCAGTGAACTGCTGATCACAGTTAATTAGTCGGGGTCAATAAATAGTAAGTATATTTTATTTTTTAGTTTAGTTGCTAGTTAGTACTTAATTGTAAAATTGCAACTTTTTATTTTTTCAAGCGGAAGCTATTTTGTCCGCAAAAGTATATGTTATTTTATATTACCAGCCGAAATAAATCTACATGTTTAACAACCTTATGCGTTTCTTTATACGACGAATCGGGACCACCAAAATTGTTAAAAAGGGAAAATAATCAGAATATTTCAATATCTACCTATTGATAGTTTTATTTTTAATTAAAATCAAAATATAAATTTAATGAAAATGTTAATATTAATTTCTTTTCATTGTTTTTGTTTCTTTATTACAAATTTAACTCTTTTAAAGTCTAAATTAAAAAAAAAATTAAATCTAACGAAACACATCTCATGTTTAATTTATAGTCCAGGCAACAAGCCAAAATCCTTAACTGGATTTGTCAAAACAATGCTAATCGAATTTTTCAATTTTAAATAGATGATTTAGGAAATGGCCAGGAAAAATATATCACAAGTGTGACTGCTTTCTGTAATTTTATAAGTACAAAAAGAATACTGCTGTACAAACGTAATTAAAAATTTATTTTAATCTAAAATAAATATTAAGGCTGAGGAAATGTTACTCTTTTGATGTTATTTTATAACAAAAATTAAAAGTCCTTAGGTTAAATTTTGTATAAACCGTATTGGTTTAGATTTTCTGAATCGACATTAAAAATTCATTGATAATGTGTTGGTTAATTCTTTTTCCCATACGAAGTAAATTTACATGAATGACAGAACTTTACCCTACTTTTACATTTTTTCAAGTTCTATTCCTAAATATCGGTAATATTAAATTTTATTCTAGTTAATAAATTTATGATTATATCAAAATTTGCATATTTGATACACTGTAGTGTATTGGTAATCCATCTTTTACAGAAAAAATGTCTACGTCAATACTACTTTCAGATTTTATCACTCAAAAAGTGAAACAAAGTTTTGGGTTAATAATTCAGTAATATCAAATTTCTGTTATTATTTACAATTCGTACAAAATATCAAAGCTGAAATTCAATTTCAAAGTATAACAAAGAGAAAAATTATTTTACAATTAATATTAAAATTTTTAATATGCAGATCAAAAAATAAAATATAATAATTTAAAACTTTCTTATCTTACACATTTAATAAAAAATATAAAAAACTTACTTCTTTTGATTTCAAACTAAGGGAATCAAAGGTTTCAAATTTCGATGCTACAGTTTTTAGACGTGTGGGTTTCCTGTGATGAACTCCGGGTGAATTTTGAGTCCCAGAATTAGAAGATTCGTATGCGGATATGTGATTACTGTTCACCATTGTATTCATTTTATTTATAATTCTAGTCAATAACGAACAAACTTTTCACATTATTTAATTACTCGCGAATTTTTATCAAACAAACTTTCACATTTCTAGCAGAAATAGGAAAGTTGTACAAAAATCCAAATTTTTTTTGGAAAAATTAAATCTTAAAATTTTGTATTGATACTTTAAAACTTTGTCAGAAGAAGAAACTGAGTAGAAATTGTTCAGCAGGAAACTGCTGGTGTTTGGATTTAAAATGCAAATTACTTATTTGAAAAGTTTTAAACCTGAATTACAAATTCTGAAAAGTGTGATTATTGAGGAAACCGAAATAATTAAAATTTTTCTACCTAGTACTTATAAACTTTTTTATCAGTTGGAATTGTTTTGTCGTAAAATAATTGAATACTTTTTAAAAATATAATTTTTTAATTATGAAATATACGAAGCGTTCTAGTAATAACTTAATTTCGAAATAAATATACTTTTTAGTAATTTAATAAAGAATGAAAATAAACTTTATTAAGTTTTTCGTGAGTTTTCGCGATCTTTTAACAACGACCGAATCGTATGGACTACAATATGTTACCCTTACAACGTTTATGCGCTTCTGCTGAAATTCTTGCGCTTCTGGCAGGACTAGAGTGGCTTCCCCCACTATCCGTATCAAAAATCCTCCTACTGTCCTTCTGTCACCTGTTGACAATTCCTTCTCATCCTTCATATATTTAGACTTGATTGATGTATACACGCTTTAAACTTGTAGTTTTCGTCTTTTGACACTTTGTGTCATTATTTAACTGAATTTATCTCTTAAGTAACTGCTTAATGTACAACATCGTTATTATTATTAATAACTGGACGACATTTATTTATAAATCTACTGGAAAAAAACTTGGAAATATGCTGAAAATATTGCTAATAAAAACGTAATTACTTTTTGATATTGCAAAATTTGCAAACTCAAATATTACGAATACAATAAAAAATAAGTTAATATTAAAACTAAAATCAATAATAACTTTTATTCGTAAATTTCACATGAATTATTGCTTCAACTTTACAAATTTCAAAAAGCAAAGGTTAACCTTTTATTTTTGTATGCTTCTATTACATATTCATATAGGCACGTGCTGGCCCATCGGGAAATAAGAATATCCAGGTGAGGCCTTAATAAAGTTATCAAGGGGTTTCTCGGTCCTGTCTGGTTCAATGTCGAGAATTCTTACAAAGATTACCTTGGGTGCATACATTTTAAATTTTAAGTAGTTATTATATGTTAAGTTCGCCTTTGGGATAATTTTTAATTATAAAAAACTATAACACGTCTACTGTGAGAATTACGTTAAGTCATTCACTACCGTCAAACGGGGTGAAAAGGATCACACGGGGTGAAACGTTTTTTGTAACGTTTTTGTACGGAATCTTTTTAGGATTGGTAGTATGCGTACGATTTGTGGCTAATAAACGTTAAAATATGTAGTTGGGAAGATCAGTCGTTGGAAAACGTCTGAAGACAGAGCTGGCTCGCGTTGCGTATGGTTGATATTGGCAAAAAAATAAAAGGTGATACTTGCGTAGTTTTTACAAAGCGTTAAAAGATTGACATCCACAGAATAAGCTATACAAGTTGGAGACTCCTGGTAAGTTTTTATGAGTTACCCAATTAGTCGAGTACATCAGGAAATAAAAATATTTTTTAAATCTTTTTTGGTTGAAGTTTGAGAATTTTTTAAGTAAAAAATTTCAAGTTTAAGGGGTGAAACAGATAATCTATTACAACAAAGAACGGGCTCCAGGGAAAATCCAAAGAGGGATAAAAAAGTGAATGGAAAACAGGAAAAAGTGTTTCTAAAAAAGACCTTGGAAAAAAAAATAAAAGTTTGCAAGAGCAGGAGGAAGAAGGCACTAATACCTATGAATTTTTCAGAATTGGAAATTGACGACAACGTTTCAGACGACTTACTTAAGGAGATTGATGAAAATTTTAACTTTGGAGAATTTGTTATCGTGAAATATGTCACAGACAAAAGAGTTTGATTTTTTGCTGCTAAAATTGAAGAAATTTTAGGCGAAGAGACTACAGTAAAATGTTTAAGGAAGAAGTCGTCAAAAATACAAATAACTTTTGCCTATCCCGAAATTGATGATACCGTAGTGGTCAAGCAAGAACAAATTATAAAAAGAATTCATGTATAATCCCCCTAAGGTGGGGAACATTTACTTTTAAGAACATGTCCTACCTATTATGTAATATTTTTTATAGCTTTTGTTTTATTACTTAGTTTAAGTTTTTTTATATTTTTTCAATGAAAATATAACCAAAAACGCATTTTATTTATCAACCTATCCAATAAAAACCGCTTGAAAAACATGAAAAAAAATTTTTTTGTGATCCATTTCACCTCTGAGGATGTTGAAAAGTAAAATAACGGCATTTAAATACCTGATCCGTTTCACCCCGACACACGGGGTGAAACGGATCACCTTTTAAAAACAGAAATAAAAAAATCTAATTGGTGATTTGTTTTAAATGTTGCAGTAATTTGTGCCTCAGATATCGACACCTCCTACGTAAACTATCGTAACCCACAAAATCCCAATTTTTACTTTTTTGCAGAAATTGACTGTACTATATCTAATCTTAATGTTACCAAAGCGAAAGTTGCAAAAATTATACCGATTATTTTTTAAATTGCAACAAAATACATTGACATTCCACTTAAGAGCATACACATTACAAACTTTAAAATGCTCTCCTGTAAAATTAAGATTTTGAAGATACGATAGTTTACGTAGGAGGTGTCGATATGTATCTTCAACATATATTTTTTCCAGAATTTTTTCTGTCCTAAAAAGCATGAAAAAATACAAAAAATCTAAAATTTTGATCCGTTTCACCCCGTTTGACGGTACTTGTATACGCAAGTTAAAGATGGCATTGCAATGAGCATCTGGTGGACATATTATATTTATTGCATGATTATTTTAAGATAAAATAATGGATTTAAAAAAGTTTTCTTGAATAATTTGGATTTAAGTTATCATTGAATAACTCTAAAATTTATCGACCTCTAAAATTTATATTGTCGGCCAAATAATTGTCAGCCAAATAATCTGTCGGCAAAAAACTGTCGGCTGAAACGGTTTGGCCAAATGACTTTCAGCCTGGGAGTTGTGCAGAGCTATTTTGTATGTAGTTTTAAGATTTATTTTTTTCTCTTTTAAAATTATTTTAAGATTTGAATGTTGAAACAAATGAAACAACCGATCAGATGAAAACTCTTAACCAAATAAACCGGAATAACATAAGAGTACAAACATACCAAAGGTAACAACAATTAATCCGAATTACCACCATGGAAGAATATTTAAAAAAACAACTTCTCTTGATGGTAATTAAAAACTAAATCACAGATTTCTAACAAAATGGTCAAAGTTAAGAAGAATATTGCACCTTGTTGACTGAAGCTATTGTTGACCAATATTTCTTGCAATACAATATTGGAGCAATATTGCTTTCTATTATTGATGCGCCAATATCGTACAAATATTCTTGACCAATATTACCTGCGGATTTTCAATGGTTTAGACAATCCTTATTTTGTCAATCCTTATGTTAATTCTTAGACAATCTTATTGCACGATTTCAATATTGCCTACAGGTGTAATGTAAGCATTCGACAGTTTTTTTGGAGAAGACGTATACGGTATTCTCCCTGTTGGCGGCTCAACAGCACGACACCAACCTAACCACAAGTGATTTTTTCCTTTAAAACCTTACAAGATTTTACTACTTCATTTTACTGCTGACTCACTCACTTTTTCAGCAAAATTTACGAACATTTCCCGTGTAGGTATAGACAGTTGAAATTTGGTATAGGATGATACGTCTTTCTGTATCAGAACACTTGTGAAGAAAAAATAAGAAATAATAAGGTAGAAACAAAGACTACTACTCTACTTTTGCTTATGCCGATAAAACTAGGCTCTGTATTCTGGATCTCACAATATTTGTCCTACATATGTAGCAGCTAACACCTAAAATCCCTTTATGTTTACCTCACTTTTTGAAAGAATAAAAATTGTTAAAGTCTTGTACTTAAGGCAGAATTCTACTTTGAAGCAAAGTAATTTTTGTGAATTTTTATGAGATTATTAATAAAGATAATTGATATAAGGTTTTGAAAGGCTTAATAAATATACTCTTGAAATGCTTTAAAAAAAATTTTTAATATGTTTTATGCATTCTTTATATACAGAAACATTATTTGAATGAGAATGTAGCGCTGGTGTTAAAATCTTGAAAATGGGCTATCTAAATCAAAACAAATCAGAAGTTTTAGGTTCCATATAACACTGGCAACCGCCTGAACTAAAATTTTTGTAAAATTTTAATTTTAACTATATTTTTTTGCAAAAAACAGCGGGAAAAAAATTACAATTTTTGTGTTTTTTTCATTTTTTTATCGCCATTTTATTTTATAAAAATTTCGACGTAAAGCCGAAAAGGCTTCAACCAGGTCAAAAAAAGTCGAAAGCAGGAAATCCTCAGAGGAAGCAGGTTGTAACCTAATGAAAAGGTGAAAGGAAAATTGGGAAAGAAATATTTGGTTGTACCTTGGATGTTTAGTTTGGATCTTGGCTGGATGATGAGAAGTGTGTGTCATTTTCCTTTCTTTGAGCTTTATTTGTATTGGAGATTATCCGTGTGAATCTGTATTTTATTTTACTGTGTTGCAAGAGAATGCGTAGATCGCTTAGCGTTGCTATTACGCATTCAATATTTGAATTGAATTTGAGTGCCACCTCAAGCTGATTTTTGGAGTTACGAATTTCATTATAAAAGTTTTCGAATTTTTACTTTCCCCATACGTATACGTATGTATAAGGGAAAGTATTGTAATCCACTCAAAAATCAAAAATCGAAATTTTTGCATTAAAATGTTCCTTTATCATGTCCTGATAAGTTTTTGATGAATTTTAGTTGGATGTTCGTCTGTATGTCTGTCTGTATGTCTGTCTGTATGTGGTTACGAGATCATGAAATGAAATAGTATCAATTGCACAGGTTAAACCACGCAACCAAATGTCAAAAAATTGGCTATGTAAACATTGCATAACTTTCCCCATTAAATTTGGGTATAAAAATTATCTTTCAACCTCCTCTTTTCGGGAACCATTCGACGAGAAAGACCCAGAGGAAGCTAAAGTTCGCATCAAAAAGTCGAAAAGTTGAAAAATTTGAAAACCTGTTAAATTAAAAGTGCAGATTTACTTCTTTGCACACATAATTGGAGAGTAAATTTTCGTTCGCCATCTTCTTGCAATGTACCATTCAACGTGGAAGACCTCAAGGAAGCGACAGGTCGCATCTGCGGGGCTCAAAAATCGCGCTACACGTGACACGGAGCGTAAAACCCTAAAACATGTCAAAATTTCATAAACGTCAAACTTGAATTAATTTCCGAAAATGTTTGGAATCGAGTTGCGATGCGATTTGGGTATAACAAATGGTGGTCCAAAAGTAATTGACACTTGAACTTTTTTTATTTTCTTTATCATTTCCGCAATTTTCAACGAATTTTCACCATTTTCAGCTGGCCTCTAAGTTTAACTATGATGTACATTTGTGCCAAATTTTTTGACATTTGGTTGTGTGGTTTAACCTGTGCATTTGATACTATTTTTTTTCATGAATTCGTAACCACATACAGGCAGACAGACATACAGACGAACATCCAACTAAAATTTATCAAAAACTTATTAGGACACGATAAGAAACATTTTAATACCAAAATTTCGATTTTTGATTTTTGAGTGGATTACAATACTTTCCCTTATACATACGTATACGTATGGGGAAAGTAAAAATTTGGCATAAATGTACATCATAGTTAAACTTAGAGGCCAGCTGAAAATGATGAAAATTTGTTGAAAATTACTTTTGGACCACCATTTGTTATATCCAAATTATTTAATCGTGCTGTGTTGCATCTCTCTCTTAAGCACGTATATCGAGTTAGACGGAATATGAGTCGCGTAGCAACTCGATTCCAAAAATTTTCGGAAATTAATTCAAGTTTGACGTTTATGAAATTTTGATGTTTTCGGATTTTACACCCCGTGTCCCCGCGTAGCATGATTTTTGAGCCCCGCAGATGTGATCTGTCGTTTCCTTGAGGTCTTGCACATCGAACGGTACATTTCAAGAAGGTGGCGAACGAAAATTTACTCTCTAATTATGTGTGCAAAGAAGTAAATCTGCACCTTTAATTAAACTGGTTTTCAAATTTTTCAACTTTTTGATTCGAACTGTAGCTTCCTCGAGGTGTTTCTCCTCGAATGGTACCCAGAAAGAGGAGGTTGAACGATAATTTTTATACCCAAATTTTTTAAATGTATAATCGTATTGCGTAGGGTTTTTTGTAATTTCATCTTTTATAGGTTTTAGTAGCTCGGCAGTTGTTAAAATTTTTTCTTCATTTTTTTTGCTTTTTTGGTTATTTTCTTTTGGTTTTTATCGCTAGTGTTGTTATCTATCTGTTGGTTGTTAGTGAGGGTATTATTTGGTATAGGAGGAAGTTTCAAAGGATCTTCTTGTGATATTTGCATGATTTCTGGTGAGGGCTCTGTGGAGCTTGTTTGCAGTGGGCGTTTGGGATTTGTTTTTTGGGAGTCTGCTATTTCAATTTCATTTTGATTTTGAGGTATTTCCATGTTAGTTTCAGATTCATGAGGATTGGGTTTGTTTGTTTGCGGAGATTCTCTTATTTGGGTATTGCATAAGAGATGTACATTGCAGTAGGCGGTTGTATGCCCAAATTGATTTCATCTTTGACATTTCTGATCTTCATGGTGTATGTAAATTCTGTAGTTTTCGTTTTCGTGTGTAGGATTGTATTTGGTATAGTGTTTGGTATACGTTTGATAACGTGAGTTTTTTTTGATGGTGCATTAAGCCGTTTTATTTGAATTAGTTTATAATCAATATTGATATATTTTGTGATATGCAATAATTGTTCCACATGTTCTTTTGTTTTTAGATAGATACAAATTCTTTCGTTTGATACGCGTGAAGCAGCGATAATGTTTATTGGTTTTATAATTTTGCCTATGGCATATATGTATTCCTTAATTTTGGCTCCATTTATTGAATTTAGTATGATTGCTTGATCTTTTTTGGATTATTTTTTTATTTTTAGTAGCCCTTGATGTGTACACAATTAAGTAATAACAACAAGTATGCGATACTGATGACGACTAATGAGTCAGAAACACATGTCATGGTGTGATGGCTAGGAAGTCGAAGAAGCAATTATTATGTATTTAACAATTTAAAATATATTTTTGAAGGAAACCGTTTAATTTATTTATTACTACTCCTCAGGCCCGTAGCCAGGGGGGGGGCACCTGGGGGCACGTGCCCCCCCTCCCGAAATGTTTAAAAGCAAAAAAAATTTGAAAATAAAATAGGGAAATAGATATATTTTTAAAGTGGGAACAAAAATTTTTTTTCCCGGAAAAATTCTTGAAAGGGGAACCACCAAAAAAATTTTTTTTTATGAGTGAACCCCCCTCCCACCCCCCGAAATAAAATCCTGGCTACGGGCCTGCTACTCCTGACTCATAACAGAGTTGTCCTGATAAAAGGGTGAGCAATCTTTAAAATAGAAAATTATATTGTGTTAAGTCACTCAACAGATTGTAAACTACGTATATTTCATAGATGGTATAAAACACGTTTCAAATAGTTTTCAAATTATATCAGTTATTCAAATAACTGTCTGTTTATTATTTTAAATGCAAATACTGAAACAAACAGGTTTCTGTTCCTGAAAAATTGATCGGAAGAGGAGGTACTATTAATTTAGTCAGCAGGATCTCCAGATTTAATTCTTCTTGATTATTTTTACTTTCTCCTACATATACTACGTTATGTACATAAAAATAAGGGAAATTATTTTAATCCACTCATAAATTAAAAATTGTAATTTTGTTATTAAAATGTTTCTTATCACGTCCTGATAAGTTTTTTTTGTGAATTTTAGTTGGATGTTCGTCTGTATGTAAGTATGTAAGTATGTATGGCCGTATATATGTTGTACTTTGCAAGATCCTCCATATAGAAAATGAGCGGCGTTGTGAAATCCTTTTTCGTTGTGAAATCCAATGGGGTGGATCTCATAACGTTTTCAATGGAAATCTGTAGCTTGGGTGGCCTACAACACTATAACATTATGTTTAGCCGGATCTCATTTCGTACTTTTCATACATACCATGTGTGTTTGATTGTATGTTAGGAACTCTGAATTTTCTAATTTGTGTTTGGTGCATGCAATTAGCCGGTAGCCCAATCTTGACACTAACATACAGTAGCCGTCGATTGATAATGAAGATAATAGAGTAAAGATATCGGTTTCGACTAAAGTACATCGCACTTGATCTCGAATCAACTAATTCAAACTTGCTTGCTGGCCAATGGTTGATAATGAAGTGAATAATCAGGTTACAAATCCCAAGAAGGTACCCTGTATAATTTTTGGAAAGAAGTATAGCGCGGATCACTCCAACTCGGTGAACTACTTTACGGAATGTGATCACACAATTCGCCGCTGGCGTTTAGAAGCCGGCGAGTATTTATCAGCGCTGGCGAAGTTCGGCATGTTCAAGTTTGGTAGCTAGAAGCGGCGACTAAAGATCACGTGACCGCTGGCACCAGCCGGCAGCGTAATCTGATCACTATCACTTTTAATCAGCAGCGAGTAATTCTAATAATTACATTCTACAGATAGTTTTTTGTAAAAAGGTTATTACAAATTTTTTTAAATTAGTATTAATGTCCGAGGTAAAGTGCGAAGACTGCGAAGGAAATTATTTCTTTTTTAGACATTTTTCAAAATTATCCGTGTTTGTGGGACGTTAGTTCTAAAGATTACTTAAACCGAAATTTAAAAGATGTGTCAATTAACAAATTATTACGACAGTTAAAAATTTCAGAAATACCCAGTTCCTTTAATTCAATAAAAAAAATAAAAGTTTACGGGATACCTACCGCAAAGAACTACAAAAGGTACAAAAAAACAAACTGGCGAGTGGCGAATAGCAGCATAGCCAGCGGCCACGTGATCTTTAGACGCCGCTTCTAGCTACCAAAGTTGAACATGTCCAACTTCGCCGGCTTCTAAACGCCAGCGGCGAATTGTTTGATCACATTGAGCTGATCGACGGCTTCTTACCAGCCGCGTCCTACCAGCGCTGGTAAGAAGCCTAATGTGACCCGCATTTTGTTTGACAGAGTTGGCCGCCGCTGCTTGCTGGTGCTTCTTACCAGCCGCGTCTTACCAGCGCTGGTAAGAAGCCTAATGTGACCCGCGCTTAAGCCGTACAAGATAAAATTTATTCATTCACTACTTAATTTTACTACTTTTTTATCAAATCAGTCAAATCAGTTTTATCAGTTTATCAAAGTCTAAGTAAAAGTGTCAGTTATTTACCCAACAAATAACGTTACTTGCCGAATAAACTTTCTGGTAAGTAAAATGGGTTGATCAATCATTTTAATGTTGTAGTTAACTACCTAACACATAATAGTTTAGTATTCAAGGATGGTATCATTGTTCTGGTGTTTTATGAACTATTAGTTCATTTGAAAACGTTGCCAAGTGTGGTTATTGTTAAGGATAATACGATTTTAGGGAATCTATATTTCAATATTGAAAGAATTATATTTTGAGGATAATTCTAGGTATTTAAAATTGTCTTTAACAGATTATTGTGCCCCCCCCCACGAAAAAATTTCTGGATCCGTCCCTGACAGACAACGAAGAGAGGTGTGCGACACACAAAAAATTTATTGATGCTGTAGTGTCAATTAACAGAACTTGATGTCGACACAAAAATTGGAAGCGGCAAAACTGGATATAGCCATTAACCCATTTCGGCCCAAGCGCCTAGGACGTTGGAATTTTTTTATGAAATTTTCAGGAATGCCTTATTTTAGCTAAAAACTAGTTTCATTAAAAAAAATTTTTTTTTAATTTTAAAATTTTTCGTTTTTTGAACATTTTTTCTCAAGGAGCAGGTGAACCAAAGGACAGAAAATGAGAAAAATTGAGAAGAAGTATTTTTAGCAATAAATATTTAGTTTATAATAAAATAAATCTTTTATTTCATCTTTCATTTTGTAAAATCATATTAAAATAATTAGTCGGGCGCCAGTTACCTCCTACAAATAATTTCCTTCTTACTTTGACCGTCAAGTAAAAATCTTACAGGTAAGTAAATTTATTTTACAAGTAAATACTAACTAAATATTGATCAACCGAAATTCATACTTACCTGTCAGATAAATTTACTTGGGACACTAACTAAAGATTGATAAACTGGTCCCTACTCAGAAAAATTTACAAACATTTCCCGTGTAGATGGAAAGTTGAAATTTGGTAAGATGATAAGTCTCTGTGTATAGGTAAAGGTAAAAATAAAAAACTACAGTAAAGTTATACTGGATGCCGCTCACAGGAGTCGGTGGCCGAAAATCATTTTTTCATTTGAAAACCTATGAAGTGGGGTATCAAACAAAAGGTTTTGATGAGTACATTCCAGATTTAATATTTTTCATTGCATTATGCTTTTTAAAAAATATCTTGAAAATTGTCACAGACTGTGGTACCTTCGAACAAAAAAAAGAACAAGAGGTTTTATAAAGGGGTTTTATGATGGCCCACGCGGCCCTTGTGTCCAGTTCTTCACATCGCGGTAATAGTATTTCTTTGTGATTATTAGAAATATAAGAAAGCAGAGAGGCTTAGGTGCAACACTGAAAGAAAGGTTACAAGAAACAAAAGTACCTATCTTATCAAAAAGTAACTCTTTCATTTTGTATATTTTAATTTATATCATGAGATAAATAATTATGAGAACTATCTTAATCTCATCTTAAACACTTGTAAAGAAAAGACAAGAAATAAGGTAGAAATAAAGAATAATTAAGAAACACACTATTAAAATGTTGATTAATGTAGGCAACTACTACTCCATTTTTGCCTATACCGATAAAACTTGGCTCTGTATTCTGGATCTCACAATATTGCGGCAATATTTGTGCTACATCTGTAGCAGCTAACATCTAAAATCCCATTATGTTTACCCCAATTTTTGAAAGAATAAAAATTGTTAAGGTCTGGTACTTAAATTCTAGTAAGTAATGAAATAATTGGTCTGAATCGACAAAGATACATTTGAGCTTCTGATAATGTCCAATACTTGACGTTTTTGTTTCATTATTGTTAAAAGAATATCTGATATTTTATAAGCACGTTTAAGCAAATTTAGTAGCCTTGTGAAAAAATTATCAATTAATAATATTAAATTTAATAATTTTCTGTTATTTATATTAGGTCTAGTAATTTTAAATTGTCCAAGTAATTTTGAAATAATATGGTAAATTTAATAAACGGGAAAGGTTTCTGATTTCCACATCTGATTGTTTATCTATATATTTGCTACGATCCAGTGATGTTACCCTTCTTTTGGTATCTCCCGTCATGTTTGCCAAAAATTCTCCTTTTATTATTTTTTATCAACAAAATAAAACGTTTTGAAAAATTATTTTTTTAAATTTAAATTAGAACAAGCTTTCTTTCCTTTCCTTATTCAAAATAGTTTGTTGGTAGGTGTATAATATGTAGTGTTGGCGCGTGTCCTTAACCCGGCATCATTGTGGCGACCAAATAGAACACCGCCGTTGTGGCCTGGTATATTATACCCATGTACATTATTGCACTGAATCAACCATTTGTCTATAATTAGTTTTACTATATTGGGGTATTAGGTAATTGTAAACATTATTTATAAAAATTAAACATATTGTAGTGATATTTTCAATTGGTAAAATACAACCCCAACGGAGTCCGTTACTTTGGCCCCCCCCCCCCCCCAGTTAAAATTTTTGGCCAAAAAGCTAGCTCCCGAATCGATATAGCTAGCACCGGCTAGCACCCTAATATTAAAGCTAGCACCATTACAGTTTTTTCACAAATCCACATTGAAACTGAGGGGGGCTAAAGTAACGCTAGCCCCCCCCCCCCAGTTAATATTTTGGCTCCAAAAGCTAGCTCCCTAATCTATATAGCTAGCACCAGCTAGCACCAAAATATTAGAGTTAGCACCATTACAATTTCTTTACAAATTAGTATTCGATAAAAATGATAAAAATGTCTAAATGTTTCATTCCACTGCGCATGATCCGATATATTTCACACGATCCGCCCATTCTAAACTTGACTAACAATTTTTTAACAGCTATGGCTTATTGTTAATCTATATTATGTAATTTATTTAAGAACAAAACGATAAAGTTAATAAATACAACCTTAATTATCATAATATATCGCTTTGTACATCGACACGGTTTCGCTATATCAAATTGTAATACACTAATATCGTATAATATGAAATAAATAGTAAATACGTAGATATACTATAATAGTAGACAAAGTAAAATAAATTTATTTAAAAAAATATCAACAAGACAACTTTATGTGAAAATAAATCACAATTTTCCGATATCTCTTATAAGGTATAGATAAGATAATGACACCTGACTGTTTGACTTGGCGAAACATCTTCTTTATTTTTTAATAGGTCATTATAAATTTCCCATTTTCCGTTGTGTTGTCTCCCATAAGTCAAAAAATGTACGATACAATTTGGAGTACTTTGAGAAGTTCCTTGAAATGCAACTATACCACGTAGAACATATTTATCGCCATTTATTGAAAAATGTGGAGGTATATCTTCCAAATTTGTTGTGAGTTCTAAAATCATATTACTAGTTGCAATTGGTTCTATCGCAATATATATTCGGTCTAAAATTTTCTTTCGCAAGAACCCATTGTTTCCACATTCATTGCATGTTTTTCTGATGACATGTTTGGATATATGTGCCTCTAATTTTGTCGGCAGTTCTTGAATAGTATTCAGTTCTACCGATAACCATTTTAGATCACTTTGTTGTTAATTTCTGTAATGTTTTCTGACAATGAATGTTTCGGAAAATGTTCGTACAATAGTTCTGCTCGAGTTCTATATGTATGAATGTTCACACCTTTATTCACAACATGTACTACTAATTTTGTGAACCTATTGCTGTCTTTAATTGATTCCATGTATTCTTTGATAACTAACGAATCACAATATCCTATACAAAATATTTGAATTAGTGCATCTATTCCGCAAGTGTTTCTTAACGTTATCAATTGCTTGAAGATTTTTAGTGGTTTTTGATAAACTATATTACCATTTCGCAGGAGTCCAATTATCGTTATATTTATTTTTCTCGTCCAATCGACAACAGCCATTTCTGACTGTGGCTCTAAATATGACTTTCGGGGTCTCTTCTTGGGAGGAACGTTCATTCCCATCCATGATTCTTCAGCGACTCTTTCGGATAATATTTTATCTTGTGTATCTCTAATATAACAGTCTTTACAAAATATCTCATCTTCGTATGAGACAGTGCAGTTGTCATTGTTATGCAACAGCAAATTGCATAATTTACATACCACATTGGCACTTCCAATTCCTAACTGACAAGAAGCACACAGATTATCAGGCAACAGAAGATTACGTTTTGGTTGTGAATTATCTGTTTCAGATTGGAAATTGTTAACTACGGATGGTTTTTCTACTTGGCTTGTAGTAATTCTATCAACTTGAATATTATCGTTCATATCATACTCTACAGCCAGCTTCATAGCACCTTCGTAGTGCCTGATGTATTCGCTAACAAACTCATCCACACGTAGGGGAAGTTTTTCGCGAGCAAAAATTCTGTTCTTGACTTGATTAAAATTACTTTCAGCCGATGCTGAGCTTTCCAGCATTCCATACAGGGTGGTTAAATTAAATAAAATTTATTTTACTTTGTCTACTATTATAGTATATCTACGTATTTACTATTCATTTCATATTATAGTGTATTACAATTTGATATAGCGAAACCGTGTCGATGTACAAAGCGATCTATTATGATAATTAAGGTTGTATTTATTAACTTTATCGTTTTGTTCTTAAATAAATTACATAATATAGATTAACAATAAGCCATAGCTGTTAAAAAATTGTTAGTCAAGTTTAGAATGGGCGGAGCGTGTTAAATATATCGGATCATGCGCAGTGGAATGAAACATTTAGACATTTTTATCAAATACTAATTTGTAAAGAAATTATAATGGAGCTAGCTCTAATATTTTGGTGCTATCTGGTGCTAGCTATGTAGATTAAGGAGCTAGCTTTTGGAGCCAAAATATTAACGGGGGGGAGGGCTAGCGTTACTTTATCCCCCCCCCCCGGTTTCAATGTGGTTTTGTGAAAAAACTGTAATAGTGCTAGCTCTAATATTTGGGTGCTAGCCGGTGCTAGCTATATCGATTCGGAAGCTAGCTTTTTGGCCAAAAATTTTAACTGGGGGGGGGGCAAAGTAACGGACCCACCCCAACGAAACCTTTGTCACACTTTAAAGTAGGTTCCTGTGTGCTTTGAACCGCACGAATTTATTTTCCAAATCCAAAAATCAATCCAAAATAATTTTTCCAATTTAAATTTTATTAAAATAACTTCAAAAACAAAACTTTAATATTGTAAAATGGAACGGCGATAGTTTGCACGGCTTATCACCCAGGTGCGACGCGCGTATACAAATTTTGCTTTTTCTTTCCAATTTTAATTTTATTAATTTAATCTATCCAAACCCAATTCTTTTGTTATCCAAATTTTAATCCAATTAATTAATTAACATCCAAAATTATCCACTCCAATTAACAATTAATGTCCAAATATTATCAACTTTGATAACAAAACGCAGAATTCAAAAATATCAAAAATTTACACCAAAAATAACTTCTTTATTTGTTAATCAAACAAATCAAATCGCCCAAATTTAAAAATAATCATAAAATGCCAAAAACTATGCAAAAATCTCAAAAACTCACAAGAGCGCAACGGAATATACGTCCGCTCTCTACAACCACGCCGGCAAAAAAGCCCCCACTCCTCTAAAAATCCTACCAACTTTAACAGTTTCGCGCATAATTGCGAAATTCAAAAAAATAATTTACAAAATCAAACTTAAATATTAAAAATTAACAAAAATAAACAAATTCATTTCAAAATAAATAAAATAATTCAAAAATATTCAAATTTTGCATTTTGAAATATTGAAAAACGACAATATATTTATTATAAATAATATAAAATGAACTTATTATAATCATTAAAAATTTAAACATTCTTCTACTGTAAATCAATTTGTTAGAACATAACTTTGAATATAACTATATTCGAACACAAAAAATAATAACAATTTAAGTACAAAATATAAATGTTTTTTTTAGCACGTTAACATAAAATTATAAATTACGTAAAAACAACGCATATTTATTTCTTATATACTAAGTTAATTGCTATTAATTGAGATCAAATGTTACGTAGCCATTGTGGCCGGGTATAACTACCAGAGCGCTCTTCACACACGTACAAATTTCACCGTAGCCGCAGTGACACTAATTAAAATAGCTAAAACGCTTAGTGAGATCCACAACTTCAGCTACTGTGAATGGCAATTAACAAGTGTATTTTGTTGCTTTTTGCCTCTTTCACCGTTGTTATTAATTTTTGAACTTTCTTTTTTTTTAAATTCGCACGCCTGTTTTTTTTATTTAAATTCCAATTTTTAAAAAAGATCAAATCACCACATCAAAAAATTTTCACATGGTAATATAAATTATAACTAAACAGTTAACAGGTACTTAAAATTAATTGTTTAAAATATCTGAAAGCTTGTGGTTGGCTTCTAGACCCTCTGCACAATTTGCAGGGCCGTGGAAGTCTCTCACGTTCACTGGCTTCAAGGCCCAGTTCGCATTTCATCGCGATAAGTTTCCTCTTATCGTGAACACACTGTATATTAGGTAAGCCAAAAGAATTTCTACAAAACATATAAAAAATTTTGTATTTGTTAAATATTTTAGTTATAAAAGTTTTGTTTAGTTATGAAAATTGTATTTTTTAAAACATTTTAGATACGAAAACCGCAATAATTCAAAAAATTACATATTTTCCGAATTATTATAATTTATTACATAAGAATTATTTTAAGATCGGAATATTATTTAAAAAATTTTTTTCTATATAGTTTTTTTCGAAAAATCAATAATTTCCGTTAAATGATTCAATAATATGTTTTTAGAAATATATTTTATTCAAGAACACATAAAATTTAATTTAATAATACTTATTATCTTGTATTAATAACATCAAAGTACATAAAACTTATAAAACTTGGGATTATATTGTTACCTATAGTATAAGGGGGCGTCCATTAATTCATTCGAGGCCAAGCCCTTTTTTCAAATTATTTGATATTTTTATCATGTAAAATCAAGTATCGCCCTATTATCAAAATTTAAAACAAATAAAAAACATAAATATATTTTGCAATTTTAATATTTAAGTACATTTTGTATAATAATAACAATAAATTGTTTGCATCGAAAAATTTTGAAAAAACATCCTGTATTTATAAACGATAATTTTAAATTTGGACACAAACTGTGATAACAATCTATTCTAATATAAAATAACTTAAAATCATCAATTTTGCATACTGAAGATTTGAACTTAAAAGTATTTAGTACCATATACAGCAATAGGCATGACACTTACTTCTCAATTAGATGAGGTGAGACTCTTGTACTTGTATTTTGTATTTGTTTGCTATAGTTACTATTATACTTTGAAATGCATTTATTTAGATTACACTATAGATACACACTATATATAATAAACACTATTTGATATCCTATAGTAGTTATACATAAATAAATACTATACACTATACCACAGATTTTATATTTACATTTTATACAATTAATTAAATCTTCTGAAAGTTTGAACCTTTTAGGTTCAATTATTATTCTTCCCAATCATAACTTTTGCTCACTATTCTTCTTATTACTATCATTATTTGTTATTCGATTGCTTTTAAGTTCTTTCATTTCATTTCATTTGTTTTCATTATTTTTTTCCTTATTTTTATTATTAGTTTCGTTGTCTCTATCTTGAATAACTTTCCCTTTGATTTAGTTTTTTATGTGCCCTACTTTGTTACTATCATTTTATTACTCTTAGCCATTATTAAATATGTTTTATTATTTTTGAAAAGTCTTGTCGACCACCAAAGCACAATCACATCCTTACACACGCCCACGTGACTAGAATCCTGAAACTTCTTGAAGCAAGTATTGCACGTAGCATTAAATCCGTAACGGATTTAAAAACGTCAACCAATAGAGAAACACTTGCTCTACTTTATGAAGCAACTATATTTTCTAACGATATGCAGAAAACTGTTTATAGTTTACAAAAAAATTGTGGTAAGAAAATAAAAAATATTTCTTGACGAATATTTTCATTAAGTAACTTTTAATTTTTTGTAGATTAATACTGTTCAAGATGGGTTTTCTGATCAAGAACTAGAAGGTGCCGTGAAGCAGTTCAGTCAGTTTGCATATTATGTGCAGCAATGTTTTAGTGATGATATTGAAGTATTAAAAGAACAAATAAAAGAAAATCTTAATAACATTATGCCTCAAACTCGTCGTTTAGTGGAAGCTGTTCAAGAGAATATAAATCGAGGTAAACATAATAATTAATTGGTAAATCGTTGTTAGATATCTAATGTGTTTTTGTTTCAGCGTTGTTGACGATCTTTTATTTGTTATGTAAAAAATTGAGTTCCGCAATAATCTAGAAGACGATACTCCTGAGAGTTTGGCGTTAGAATTTATAAAATATAAAGATTCAATAATCGATAAATTGAATAGTTGCACACCTATAAATCTCTCGGTTTTACGGGATATTAAACACGCTGCACGCCAAGCCATGAAGAAGACCTCGGAGATTGTAATGACTATAGACGCCATGGTAATTTAATTTATGTTTTAATAATAGAAAGCCAACCGGTTTTTGCATTTTAGGCAGAAAATTATAACGAGGATATACAAAATGCACTGCTGAAAATTTCTTGTAGTATAATTCGCCATATATCGGAAATGGATGAAAGTGTCCGTGTGAAAAGCGATGTACATGTGAGCAAAAGCTATCTTGTCATTGGTGTCAGTATAGTGTGTCTGGAAATGGAAAATCTAGTAGAGCTGTTAAAAATAAAGATAGAAGATGAACAAGGTACAGTTTGAAGAACAATTTACTTATAAACGAGAAACAAATTTTGTTTTTAGTTGCAAATAATCTTCACAATTTGGTCATGCTTGCTCTTGTCAATGAAATAGCTACCTCAGAGCAAGTGTTAAGGATTATTGAATTTGCAAAAGTTCAACCTAATGATGATTAATTACGTCAGTACAAATTAATTAGGTATCGACACTTTTAATGGATATGGTTTTGAATTATATAACATTTTAATTCTTCTTTCTTCTTTTTTTTGGAAATATTGGAAACCTTCTGAACTTACTACTTAACTTGAAACTTTTTTTTTTAACAACTATTATGTATTTAACAATTTAAAATATATTTTTGAAGATCACTTTTATTTATTTAGTACTCCTGACTCATTCATAAGAGAGTTGCCCTCATAAAAGGGTGAGCAATCTTTAAAATAGAAAATTATCTTGTGTTAATATAACTCAACAGTTTGTAAACTTATATTTCATAGATGGTATTAAAAACGATTCAAATAGTTTTAATTAGAAAATACCAATTAGATGAACTATCAAAAAAGGTAAAAAATGATTGAAAAAGATGGATAACTGTCTGTTTATTTTAAATGCAAGTACTGAAATGAACAAGTTGGAAAATTACTTATAGTCAAATCAAATCTATATTACATTTCTCTAGCTTGTCCAAAGACGAAAATATAATTTATTGTAGTATCAAATCCTACATTTCATTAAACAAGATAAACTTAGAAATTTCAGTAAATTATACGGCATAGAACTATTAGACGATCTTATAAGATCTGACAATTTTATGTAAATAATTTATTAAGGTCAGTTAAAAACTATTAACATTTGGGGCTTTTATTGTTAACTTATTAATTATTATTTAGTTTCTTTTGTCATTCCCTGCTTTCTGGTTAAATTGTGGTTTGTACCAGAGCAACCTAGTTAAAGTGGTTTACATCTACCTTGTAGATTTCCAACAAAGTAAAATTTTCAAATCCTTTTGAGACACTTTCATTGAGATAATTCTCTACTTTCGTCACTTTCTAAAAATAATAAGAAAGAAAGATATCGAAGGACTGAGTAGCATTTGCAGTCCATTACTTATTTAACTTTTTACCCGAATATTGGGGTTAAGTTTTTCACCATAGGTTTTTCTTAATCCACGACAACTTATTAGAATTAATAATACATTCGTTTTCCTTATCATTTTTCATTACCGGGATTTCGTATTATCATTCCGATCAAGTTGTCGGATAAATGTCAATATTTTAAAATATTTTTAAAAGTTGCTTTGTAATTGTATTTGTGTCTTTTAGCTCATTATTGATATTCTTAATTAATTGTATTTTCAAGAGCTAATAAATCTAATTAATATAATCACTTTATATAGCTTCACAATAGATGCAATAGATGTTAGATAAATTTCTGTTAGAATGCAATTTGTAATAAATTATAATTGGTCGATTTTGTTAGGGTACAGTTTGTTTGTAGCATACTGTACACAGCGTTTGCTTAGTGATATTGACACTTTCGAATAAAACTGTTAATATTAAATTTCCTGTTTCCTCTTGCTAGAACGATGTAAATTTTGTGATTTTGAAGCGGCTATAGGTAAATTTAAGGTTTTATCGGTTTTATGTTTAATTCCTTGGTAAGATATTTATTTCATTTGCTGCTTGCTAATTTAAAAGTTTTGTTAGCCTTTATGTTTGTCATCCGTTGTTTTTCATTCCAGTGAGTGAGGTCAAGTTGCAGGGTTATCAGTTATCTTTTGAAACCACCGGTTGTCATGACGGATCAGGTGTATGGTTAAACGCATTTGGTTGTTGTGCGAGTTACCTAATGCGTATACCTAATAATTTTGGTTTCTGACATTGCACATGTGGGTGCTTATTCAAGTAAACGAGGATCGGGAATTTGAAGGGGTTTCAATTGGCTTCATCTTTTGTTTGGGAAGATTTTGTTAGTAGCCATTGTAATATACAATTAATCGATACAATCTGCGATGTTAGAGATTGATGACACAATTATTTGGTGAGGAACTTTGGTTGGTTATGTTTTGTTTCGCTTTGATGTTTTAGTGACCTTATTCGAGCTTTGTGTCATTAAATAGGAAGATAGGAAAGTGACATTCGATTCGTGTGGAGTGGACCATTAAAGCTTGGAATGAAAAGGTAAATTGTAAAAAAAATGAAAAGAAAAAATTATTCGTGTCCGATCAAAAATTTATAGTATCATTAAATGGTTCATATTCAAATATCAAAAATATTTAAATTCAAAAAAATATAAGAATAATACAATACGTAGAAAATCAAAATTCAAAAAATTTAAAAAGGAGACAATTAACACATAACAGGTCTGGATTAAGAAAATTTGAAAAAATGAAAATTTCGTAATACGAAGTACAATATAACGTTATTTCATGGTTATTGCCATTCTTCAGTTGCACGCATCGATTACGATTACATTGTAAAATAAGAGGAAAAAAATTTTTCAAACTAAACAAAATTATCGACTAAATTGTACAAAATTGACTTACCATAACCTCCAAAGATTATCAAAACTGAACTTGTTACATGAGGTATGAATAATTTAAAAATGATTTGAACTAAGAAATTCGTTTACCTAGCACTGCTAGTTTGAAATCCGAAGGCACTGCCCTCTTAATATGATTTCTAAAAACTTTGAAAAAATTCAAAATTCAAAAATTTACCACGTTTTTTAACCGTGAGGCGTAAAACTAGAAAAAGAACTCAAAATAAAAAATTTTAAGTAAATTTTTGTGGTTTTTAGTATGTATTTATGGTTAAATTCAAAAAAATATAAGAATAATACAATACGTAGAAAATCAAAATTCAAAAAATTTAAAAAGGAGACAATTAACACATAACAGGTCTGGATTAAGAAAATTTGAAAAAATGAAAATTTCGTAATACGAAGTACAATATAACGTTATTTCATGGTTATTGCCATTCTTCAGTTGCACGCATCGATTACGATTACATTGTAAAATAAGAAGAAAAAAATTTTTCAAACTAAACAAAATTATCGACTAAATTGTACAAAATTGACTTACCATAACCTCCAAAGATTATCAAAACTGAACTTGTTACATGAGGTATGAATAATTTAAAAATGATTTGAACTAAGAAATTCGTTTACCTAGCACTGCTAGTTTGAAATCCGAAGGCACTGCCCTCTTAATATGATTTCTAAAAACTTTGAAAAAATTCAAAATTCAAAAATTTACCACGTTTTTTAACCGTGAGGCGTAAAACTAGAAAAAGAACTCAAAATAAAAAATTTTAAGTAAATTTTTGTGGTTTTTTCTTAGTTCAAATCATTTTTAAATTATTCATACCTCATGTAACAAGTTCAGTTTTGATAATCTTTGGAGGTTATGGTAAGTCAATTTTGTACAATTTAGTCGATAATTTTGTTTAGTTTGAAAAATTTTTTTCTTCTTATTTTACAATGTAATCGTAATCGATGCGTGCAACTGAAGAATGGCAATAACCATGAAATAACGTTATATTGTACTTCGTATTACGAAATTTTCATTTTTTCAAATTTTCTTAATCCAGACCTGTTATGTGTTAATTGTCTCCTTTTTAAATTTTTTGAATTTTGATTTTCTACGTATTGTATTATTCTTATATTTTTTTGAATTTAACCATAAATACATACTAAAAACCACAAAAATTTACTTAAAATTTTTTATTTTGAGTTCTTTTTCTAGTTTTACGCCTCACGGTTAAAAAACGTGGTAAATTTTTGAATTTTGAATTTTTTCAAAGTTTTTAGAAATCATATTAAGAGGGCAGTGCCTTCGGATTTCAAACTAGCAGTGCTAGGTAAACGAATTTCTTAGTTCAAATCATTTTTAAATTATTCATACCTCATGTAACAAGTTCAGTTTTGATAATCTTTGGAGGTTATGGTAAGTCAATTTTGTACAATTTAGTCGATAATTTTGTTTAGTTTGAAAAATTTTTTTCTTCTTATTTTACAATGTAATCGTAATCGATGCGTGCAACTGAAGAATGGCAATAACCATGAAATAACGTTATATTGTACTTCGTATTACGAAATTTTCATTTTTTCAAATTTTCTTAATCCAGACCTGTTATGTGTTAATTGTCTCCTTTTTAAATTTTTTGAATTTTGATTTTCTACGTATTGTATTATTCTTATATTTTTTTGAATTTAACCATAAATACATACTAAAAACCACAAAAATTTACTTAAAATTTTTTATTTTGAGTTCTTTTTCTAAAAATATTTAAGCTAAACTATCTTATGGTTCTCTGTTATTGCCATTGCTTTATTCGACGTTTACTTCAGACTTCAAGAAACCCAAAAACTGTGATACGATAATTGCAAACTTACAAAAAGTATAATCAGAAAACTAACAGATGGGATATAAACACTGCAAAAAATACCTATACATAAATGGAAGATCAAATTAAACGAACATAAAACGCAAGCTAATTATAATATATAATTGAACTATAATTGAACTCATATTGAACAGACAACAATAAATTTAGTTGATTTAAAATAAAGAAATTTAATTAATTTATTATAACAAGGTAGGGAGATCAGTAAACTAAAAACCCGAGCACGGACGAGAAGCATTTAAAATAGTCAACTCTTTCGTGATGAAGATGCCACTAAATTTCTTTTTCAATTCAATTATGGTTTTATTTAAGTGGCAATCTGTTACTTTTTTGGGAAAGCTTGTACTTGATAAACTATTGGTTTAATATATGTTATTGATACAATGTTATTATCGGAAGCAATACCACAAGAGCTTTGATTTATCCAGATGATTTTTAATTACAACCAATACGTGATTAGCAATTTAGCGAGAGAAAACTTGGTTTCATATGCATTGTTTTATACATGAGTAGGATTATCAAAAATATTTTTTTGAATGTTTAAAATGTTCTAATGTCAAAGTTCAATATACAATAGGGTGGTCCTTAGTGTTATAGATAAAAATTTTTTTTGAAATTTAGTGCTCCTACTCATTAAAATTATTCTTTTTGGTGTTATATCATTATAAAAAAAATTAGAAGTAATCGAGCAATGTTTCATGGTCGCCCAAGACATTAAAACATTTGTGTGTTAATGTTATGTGTTTTAACTTCTTAAAAGTTTTAATGCCCTGTGCGACCATTAAACATTGCTCGATTGTTTCTACTTTTTTTCTGATATTTATTTAACACTAAAAGGAATAATTTTAGTGGGTGGGAGTATTAAATTAAAAAAAAAATTATCCATAACACTAAAGGACCACCCTAACGTCCAAGTTAATTTACTCCCTCAAGATTTATATGTTCCGATCCCAATTTAAACTCATTTCCTTAGAGGAAAAATGACTTTGGAAATGTGTAAATAAATTTACAGTGATTTTATACCTTAAAGTCTGGGTTTACTGCACCTTTAGCAGCAAGGGCGCACATATTATGATGGATAGGCAAAAATGCTTGGGCGACCCCTAAATATTATTTAATTGTGCTCAAAGTCTAGTATCATATAAAGAAACATTTTTAAAGAATCGGAGGAAATGTTGTACAATTTTTGAAAATAAGGACCACACTAATATACAAGGTAATGTACAAAGTATATGTAAGCATCATAGCCTCCTGTTTAACATTTGGGTCGGAAATAGTAGGTAGAAATGTTGAACTGGCGTCCAACGTGGGGCCGAGAAGCCTGCTGCCACCAAAATCTAGAGGAGATAGTGTGGTTCATTTACAAACCAAAAAATTTGGTAAGGCGGAAGATACTAAGTTTACAAAAACTAATCTACCTGCTTGCGGAACGTGGAAAATAAGTTGAGTTTCTCATTAATAAATTTAAATAAAATATTTTCACAAATTTTACTACTTAAATCATAACGTCATCACAGGCTTTAAATAATAGTGCAGTATAATTAATATCAATCAATCAGGAACCGTCACCAAGAAGATTAACATTTTAAAGCGGCTTTAGCAACAAACTTATGAAATAAGCTATATATATATATTAATTATTACATTGTGCAGATGTAACTCATCAGTTGAGTTGCATTTCACAAATATAATTTCTAAACTGTTTAAAAAGTTTTAATTAGAAAACATAGATAAATCGCATTGGTTGCGTTAAAATGCAAAGCTTAGTATGAGTGCCTATTCATTTGAATTGTAAATACCGAAACAAACAGCTTGGTGATTTTCATGTAGTCAAATCCATATTACATTTCTCCAGCTTGTCCAGAAGCGAAAATATAATTTATTGTAGCGTCAAATCCTACATTTCATTAGATAAGACGAACTTTAAATTTCCAGACAATTGTATGGCATATAACTGTCATGATATATCCCATAAAATCGTCAGGTTTTAAAGTAAGTTTCCCTAAAATTTCAATTAATTTAGCAATGTCTCTATGAGTAGGGAATGACCAAAAGCGAATTTTTTCAAATTCCAAATTTTTGTCTTAGGTTTCACGTTAAACCCTCCCTATAGGTAGAGACTCACGCGATTTAAAAGATAGAATAGTAACGTCTAAATTGTACAGAAACACGAAAATTTAGTAGAGGGGCTATGAAAAACCTAGAACAATAATTTTCCCATAAGAAATACAGGGAATATTAAGTGATTTTAGGTAGAAGGCTGAGTCTGCTAATTACACTAACCTTATCTACACTAAAGATTGATAGTGGAACTAAAAATTTTGGATATCACTCTATCTCTCTAGTAATCACCATGAGCAATTTCTTATGTTCGTCTTAATATTACTCAGTTCATCATTTTATCGAAACAAAAAATTATTGAAAAACTGTGATGGATGTGATTTGCTTTGGCTACGCTTAAAAAAATGTATCTTACTGATTGCAAATTATATATTTGTAGATTAAACCACTAAATTACAAATAAAAAAGTACATAATAAATTTTAAAACCCAATTTTCCCCAGAAATTCAAATATATTCTTCAAGAACCTGTTAATTGAAAACGTCGAAAAAGTCATCATAAAAACTGTTTAATTTATATTTATATAAGATTATTGATTTGCATATTCGCTGATCCAATCGAGAAACCTTATTTCTTGTGCTTTTATTGCTAATGAATAAACCACAATTTGAATTATTAAATTGTGTAGATTATTGGCAGCTAAAAAATAAAACAGTAAATATTGTAAAGCTTATAAAACATTATTATTTGTGAAATAAATTTATGATTTAGTGATCGAGCTGGATTATTCTGATAAATCAAAAGCATTTGTTCAAATTTTCACTTTGTGGATTTGCATCTTTTCCTTTGGCTGTCAAAGTATCGTTAAAATTTTAATTTTACCTTGTTTGTCATCAATTTTTTGTTTTGAAAGCTCCACTAGATTTTCTATCTCTAAACACGTCGAGAAAATGCTACTTTTGAAACCACATTTTATAGAATTTACATCGCTCTTCAAACGTATAACTGCATCTATTGTACCTAGATCACGAATTAAATCGTAGGATATGTTCAACAATCCATCTCCTATTTCTTTACTGTAATTATCAGCCTAGAATAAAATCATGAATTAACAAAAATTAAATTGAATTCTTTTGTTTCATGAAAAATAAACATGGCAATATATAAGTATATAGGTATAATTACCGTTTGATCAAGTAAGTGAACCACTGCAAGATATTTTTCGTAACTGTTTCGTATACCATGTTTAATATCGCGTAGAACTTCTTGATTTATTGCATCAAAACTATCTACTTTGCTAATAACATTATCTCTTTGTTTTAGAAGTTCCGTTACTAAATTATCTGGGCTATTGCTTTCATGAATATTCCTTAGCTCAATTTTTTGCACAGAAAATAAAATATCATCAATGATATCAACAACCTCATGTTTGTAATCTACAAAAGATAAATAGAGGAATTTTTATCTATGAATCAAGTTTTAAGTCGTTTACCATGTTTGGTATTGTTTTCAACAACTTGCACCAAGCTACGTACTTCAGGTATAATTTTTTTAAGACTATCTTTAATTTGATTTTTCAAAGTGTCCGGATGGTCATTAAAAGATTGTTGTACTGAATACGCAAAGCTGCTGAAACTCTTCGCCACAGCAACCAATTGAGGATCACATTCTCCATTTTCAAAAGTTTCAATCTATAAAATATGTATCTTAAATTATTTCTAATAATCAAATAAAACATAGGCATTACTTACGACAAGTTTTTGTAAGTTGTACACCGTTCTTTGCAAATCCTTAGAAAAATTGTTAGCTTCGGTAATCTGAGCAAGTGTTTCTCGAACGTTTGAACCTTCTAAACAATTAATGCTAGCTGCAACTCCTGCTTCAAGAAGTTTGAAAGTTCTTCGTACCCGTGATATTAAATGAACATGTTGGTGCTTTGGTGGCCGTTCCGACTATAGGAATTTATAAAAACAGTTTAATTTTAAAAGAATAAAATTAATAAAAATATTAATTGGTTTGATTAGACACTCGAGCTAAATAAATTAATTGCCTGCACTAAAACAAAAATTTGTTTTGGTGTTGTAACGTAGCATTTACATACATCGAGTTAAATCAAGATATATTTTTTATTTTATCAGTTCTATAATTTTTTTTCTATACAATTTTACTTATTTTAATCACAAAATTCAGAATTCAGATTTACTTGCCTGATTTAACTGCAAACTACGTCTCATCTTTGTCAGTGGTTAAGATAAATTTCAGAAGTACTCTACCAAATTTTTTCTCGGTTGATTCTTTTATAACGAGGTAGGATAAACAAACATTGGATCATTAAAATATAGTAATAAAAACATGGAATAATTTTTTATTGTTGTAATTATCGAACTATTTATTCGTTTTTCAAAACAAAAATAAAATTAAAAATATAATATAAAAAAAGTCTGTTAAATACTAAAAATAGAAAAGTGGCTATAACATAAAAATTGTACACCCAGAGGAGATTTAAAAACATTAAAGTTTTAATGTAAGATTTGATATTTCTATAAATCTTGAGAGATACTAAAAATTGAAGTTAGATCACATGAGTAAGGTAAAAGATTTACAAAGTCTTTATTAGTGCTTATAACCAAAATTTATTATTTTCCAGTTGGAATTATTTTTCTACTCTACTCTATAAAATTTCAAAGTTAAAGCTTTGTATCGCCACTATAATATATAAATTCCTCCATTGCATAACATTAATGTTTTTCCGCCACCGTCCTGTCATCTTATTAATTCGATCAATCTTTTCGATAAGTCAGAACCCGACAAGCAAGGGAAAAAAGTTTTTGGGATTTCTTTCGAACTATCGAATAAAAAGTAAACCATAAAATGAAATAAACGTGGCGATTGCTGATGTGATACACAATTATTCTCCTCCTCTGTGAGTATTATTTACCAACAATAACTTCAGTGGTGTTATAAAGCCACAATTAACACCTACGATTTTATACCTCACCACTAGAATTCCTCAAGAGCAGCTATTGGAGCTTTTCGTATTTTAAGTTTTAAAATAAAATCTATATTGACGGACAAAATAATTTCCAAGAAAATAAGTAGATGGATATTATATTTTTTAAAATCCTTTAATAAGAAAGACAAATAAAAAAGTTTTTGCTCTTTCCACAATAGCAATTTTCTAAAAATACTTTTCTATTACTTCATTTAGTAAAAAAATATATAAAAAATATATAAAAGTTCTGTCAATTAAGCAATTAAACTGTAATTTAATCAAAACTTTTTAAAATTTGGAAGATTTATCATAACTGTGTATATAGGGTATAGTAGGTAATCCATAAACTTTCAAGTTAAATTCAACAAGAGATAAAAATCTCATAAAGAATAACGACGCAATTATTTATCCAATATATTTTTATTATTTCAAAATTTTCGTTTTAAATTTTTATGAACTATGAAATTTAATTTTTTTTAGAATATACCTAGTATGATGTATTACTAAGGCTAAAAATATTTAAATTATAACTACTATATGAATATATAAAAAAAAATTTTGAATTACGTCTTGTTGTGTAGGTACCTCATATAATATTAGGAAATTACTTACTTACTATATCTTTAATAATAAGTAATCACAAATTTGATGTTAAACAAGAAAAACTTAATTTGATTTAAAACTTCTTTGCAAGATGATTTTTAATAATTTAGTCTGAGTTATTTTCTTGCATTAATATTTTTGTAAATATAAAAAACCTCTTATTTAGTTATAACATCAAATCTAACTTAAGCATGATGCTTTTTGGAAAATCAATATTCGCAATAACAAATATATTATGTAATAAAAATACCTTTTTCCTAATGATGTATTAATTCTTACCACACCCAGAATAGATCTTCTCTAGTAATAATATTAAAGGTACAATTAGACCCTAATGTTGATTTTGCAAAGAGCGAAATTAAACTGTTGATTTGCTTTCTCACTTACAAGGGGAACCGCTCAAGTGTAACCCTAGGATCGGAACAATCTTCGGCAGGGTGACAGCGCAATAAAAGCGTACATTCATTTTTTTAAAGGAAAAATGTTTCTGAGGAAATAGCTTTTAAAAGATTGAGTGCAATACTTCAGTTAGTTCATACAACAAAAATTCTAAGTTGAGATGGTAACTCGTCTGCAATAAGGTAATAGTTTTCCACACAATAATAGGTTCTTTTGCAGTATACTGCGTTACAAGGGTAGCAGAATCTACCAAGTGTTGTATTCAAAGACTTTTCAAAGCTATTTTCTCAGAAACGGTTGAACAAAAAAAATGATAAACTACTGATAAGTGTATGGATACCATTATGTAAAATATAAAATTTTTAACGGAAAAAACAAAAACATATTTCATAAAAATAAATTTTACAATCTTAATCAACAGCAATTAAATAATCAACAACAATTCGCAGATGCACAGCTAACAAATGATATGCAAGAGCTGAAAAACATGATGAAAAGTCTTATTGAGCAAATGGGGACAATACTAAATCTTTTGACAATGTTCCTGACAAAAAATCAAACTGTTGGAACAAATTAAAATAGCACACTGGAACGCTAATGGCCTAGCGCAACACGGCCAAGCCATAAAAGCATTTATTGCTGAAAACAACATTGATATAATCCTAATCTCAGAAACGCATTTCACCAAGCGTTGCTATCTAAAAATACCCAAGTTTACGATATATGATACACAACATCCTGATGGAACTGCTCATGGTGGTACGGCCATAATTGTCAAAAACACAATAAAACACAACCTTATAGACAAATACCAGCAAGAACATCTTCAGGCCACCAGCATATCTATAGAAGAGTGGAATGGACCAATAATAATATCCTCAATCTATTGTCCTCCAAAACATACCATTAAACAGGAGCAATTTCGGCATTTTTATAAGAGTCTTGGTCCCAGATTTATTGCAGGAGGTGATTACAACGCCAAGCATACTCAATGGGGCTCAAGAATAATTACAACCAAGGGCAGAGAACTGTTTAAAGCGATGGAAGCCAAATTTAAAATACATTTCATCAGGAAAGCCAACATATTGGCCTACAGATAGAAGGAAACTTCCGGATCTTCTCAACTTTTGTGTAGTGAAAGGCATACCAGCTAATCGCTTTAAAGCTGAATCTTGTTTGGATTTGTCATCAGATCACTCACCGGTAATAGTTACACTGAGCTCTAAAATAATAAGTAAAAAGAAGCCTCCCTCTTTAATTAGCCAAAAAACAAATTGAGAAAAGTTTAGATGTCTTCTAGATGAACATTTAACTCTAGAAATCCTTTTGAAAACAAGCGATGATATAGACCAAGCAACAGAACACTGAACTCGAGTAATACAAAATGCGGCATGGAACTCGACACCGTTGCATAAAGAAGCTAACGAGATAGATGGATGTCCGATTACTATAAAACAAAAGATTTCAGAAAAACGTAAGCTGAGGAAAATATGGCAGCAAACAAGAGCTCCGCACGATAAAAACAAACTAAATAAAGCCGAAAAAGAAATTAAGCAGTTATTTAATAACTATAAAAATGAAAATATACAAAACTACTTGCAAAACTTATCACAAACAGAAGCCACGGACTACTCACTTTGGAGGGCAACAAAAAAATTAAAGCAGCCACAAGACACCTATCCACCACTTCTAATGGAAAATTGGAAATGGGCTAAGAGTGATAGTGAAAAAGCTATGCTATTTGCAAGACACTTGACTAATGTTTTTACACCGTTCGAAACTGAAACCCAGAACAAAGAAGAAGCAGAACATATAAAAAAAAATTTAGACTCTCCTGATCAATTGGAACTACCAATCAAACGATTTAAAACTATTGAAATCTAGTTCGTCATAAAAAATGACTTAAGTTCAAAAAAAGCTCCAGGTTATGATTTAATAACAGGGAAAATATTAAAGGAGCTTTCCGATAATGGGTTCAAATACGTAACCCAGTTGTTTAATGCCGTCCTAATAAGGCTAGAATACTTTCCAGCGCAGTGGAAAGTTGCTCAAATGATTCTTATTCCAAAACCTGGTAAACCAATTGAGGATGTAAAATCGTACAGGCCGATTAGTCTTTTACCGGTGTTATCAAAACTATTTGAAAAAATGTTTCTAAAAAGAATAAAACCAATATTAGAAGAACTTAACCTAATCCCTGATCATCAGTTTGGCTTCAGACAACGACATGGTACCATCAAACAAATTCATCGAATTGTGACCAAAATACATGAAGCATTCGAAAATAACAGCTACTGCTCTTCAGCGTTCCTTGACGTCACCCAGGCATTTGACAAGGTCTGGCATGAAGGTCTGCTATATAAGTTAAAAACGAAATTGCCTCATAATTACTACAGGATACTAAAATCTTACCTGACAGACAGATACTTCATGGTAAAGTACCAAGATGAACAAACACCATTGATGTCAATTCACTCGGGAGTACCTCAAGGTAGTGTACTTGGACCCGTATTGTATGTATTATTCACAGCGGATCTTCCCATACTAAAGTTTGCCACAACAGCCACTTTTGCAGATAATACAGCTGTAATAGCCATTCATAAACATCCGAATATAGTAAGTGAAATGTTACAAAGAAGCCTCAACGAAATACAAAAATGGTTGAAAAAGTGGAGGATCAAAGTGAATGAGACGAAATCAGTACAGGTAACCTTTACGCTGAATAGAAATATATGTCCACCTGTGTATTTAAATAATCGTCAACTCCCCCAGATGGATGAAGTTAAATACCTAGGATTACACTTAGATAGACGGTTAACCTGGCGAAAACATATATTTACAAAAAGGAAGCAAATGGAACACAAACTTAGAAAATTGTATTGGCTAATGAGTAGAACATCTAAACTCACAATAGAAAACAAAGTGCTGATTTATACAATAATTATAAAGCCAATATGGACCTACGGGATACAGCTGTGGGGCTCTACATGCAACTCTAACATAGACATACTTCAACGTTTTCAATCAAAAGTTTTAAGAACCATCGTTGATGCCCCTTGGTACGTCACAAACCAAATAATTCAGCGTGATCTGAAAATCCCAACAATAAGAGAAGAAATTACAAGGTTTTGTAAAACCTACTACGAAAGACTCGAAAACCATCCAAATCCTCTTGCAGAAAAACTTAGCTACAATAGCGGCAGTGAAGTGAGTCGACTAAAGAGGTTTAAACCTTCTGACCTTAAAACAAGATTTATTAGTGAATAAACTGAAATAAAAATTATATGTATGCCCTTTGTTCTTACTATGTTATATTATATATTGTATATTAATTAGTCCAAATTGTGACTTGAAGATTATAAGAGAGTGAATCACTGGATCCACTCTCACAGATTAATTTGTTTGTTATAATATTTACTGAATGTTCTTGAAAACAGATTGTAAATTATAAATAAAGTCAAAAAAAAAAATTATTATAATTTTGATAATTAAATAAAGATAAAAAATAAAGGAAATTAATAGTAACCAAATTTAAAAATTAAACAATGTTCAAAGTAACAATAAACTAACATTTAATTTCTTTTTAAGTAAGTGGTAATTGCATGGTAGGAGAAAAATTACGAAATTAATATTACATTATGGGACTACTCGTCGATTAAAATTTTACACCGAAAATCAATTTTCATTCGGGATAAGATTAAAACAAAATTTAAACGTGACTGTTAAATACTTCATTTGCAAAACCTATAAAGCGATAATTAAAAATCAACAAAGTTGTATGCATAAAAATTAATTACACAACTTTTGACACATTTAATTATATTACGATATTTGAGTAAATTAAAAATATAAAAAGGATGAATGCTGACGTTTATATTATAAATATAATAAAAATTCCTGAAGTAAACGAATAGAATCTTAGTGTGTATGGCCACTCAATAGTATAATATTAAAGGATAATATTTAAAAGCCAACCAGCATATGGTTTTGTTATTCAAATCAGTGTAAACTTGAGAAATCAATTTTGCATTTTCTGTGTCATATAGGAACTAATAGAGATTAAAACGGTCGTTTTGGGGTTGCAGCCCAGAAGGTGCAATCAATAGGCGATATGAAGCGGTTTATATTTCTTTTATTTTTTTAATCAACTATACAAAATCTAATCTAATGATTCCAATACGCCAATGAGACGACCATCTTGTCTTTTATCACAACTTTGTAATCGTTCAGAGTAACTCAGCCTATGCTGGGTTTTGCTAATATATCAATCAAATACAAAGTTATATTTCCAATTTTGTTATTTCATATTTTAATTGGTTTATTGGTACTAATGAAAAAAAAAAGCATTATGTGTTTATATACTCTTCAGACTTTTACATATGTATATGCCCCAAACCAGCTTGACTAATGTCAATAGCAATAAGTAATGAAAAAAATTAGATTATATCGCTTGAACTAAATCTGGTTCATAAATATTCATTCACGTAAGATAACAAAACTACTACTTTGCATTATGATTTGCAAATAATAAAAATATTCAATAATAATATTTATCTTGGAATATATTATAGCTACATAATATTTTCAAGTTTGTTATACAGGTGTTTTAGAATACCAAGTAATTAATTCCGAACAAGCAAATCTGATCGTATTCCTGATTTCATAAAAAATGTTTCTTCTTGAAAAGATTACAAAGAGTAATTTTAAGTTTAATGACTAATAATTGCATTTTTGCAAGGATATGTCGTTGAACTTTCTGTTAGTTTTAAGGTACAGAACCTTAGTAATATACCTACCTTAGTTGATAAGCTACTAATGGAGAGTTTCATCATACAACACATAGATTCAAAATCATAAACTCACAAACAAACATTCTTTAAAGGCTAAGATATTTCAGTTTCCAAAAACATTTTAAATTGTAAGAAAAAAGTTCAATTGTATATTTTATTGACATAAACAATTTTCAAAATTATCGATTTAAGTTAACAACTATTACTACTTTAAAATTCAATTTGAATATTGCTAGAGCTTCAAAATGATATGAATAGTTTATTAAATTACCGAAATAATTAAAGTACCGAATAACCGAGAAGTTACCGAAAAATTATTATAAATTTATACATAAAATAATTATTTTTATAAAAAAAATTCAAGAAAACAAGTTTAATAATATACAGGGTATCCTCGTATACACTTTATATCAGGGGTGGCCAACTTCATTGTATATACGATCGACTATGTTCCTTAAAATTTTTCGCGATCTACTTATTAAAATCTTAATAAAATAATTTAATATTAATATTATATGGACATATCAGGGTTCCCACTAAATTTTCAAAATCAAATTCCCTGACTTTTGCAGATTTTCCCTAACAAAGAATAAAACATTTTTCTCCAAACGTCACGAAAGTCAGCTGTTTCATTATTAATTTTAAACACGAAAGTCAAACTTTTCCTTAGCGACATACATAAAACCACGTGGCGTAAAGATTTTTTCGAAAGTAAACTGTCGGCGGCAGGAAAAAAAAATAACCAGAAATGTGACATTATTTTAATAAAATTGACTAATTTTGGTATCTACCTTTTCTAAAAATTATTTTAAATTTATTTACCATTTCAAATATAAAATTTTAGAGCATAATTTAAAAATAAATAGATATAAACTTTGACTTTGACATTTAAATCCTTAAATATACCAACTTAAAATTTTATTTTTAACCAAATAAATAAACATTTTGATCTTTTAACCTAAAATTTTAATAAATGTCACAATTGAAGTTGACAGTTGCGAATTCAATTTAAAAATTACCAACATAAATTGAAAATAGTTGACAGATTAAATCAAAATGTCACCTTACTTTTGTTTATTTTTATTACAATTTGATTAAATTAAAACTGATTGACCGATTAAAATTATCTACCTTTCGAATTTTTTGCGCGCGATCGATCTGAATTTTTGCATATGCCTTCCTACCAATAATTCACATGGGGTGTGTACTAGGCGAGGGGGGAGAATTTTTTTCTCAGTTTTTTGATATCTAGCGCCGTTCCCGAGTTATTGCTAATTTTGAAATTTATTTTTGAATTTTGTTCGTTTGGAGAAAAAGTAACATGTTTTATTCGGATGGAAAGGTAACTTTTCCTGCCACGCAAGTTTTCCATTCGCTCGGCTCGTTCCACTCACCTCGCAAATGAAAAAACTCGCTGGGCAGGAAAAGTTAATCTTTCCATCCTAATAAAACAATATACTATTCCCTGACATTTCGATAATAGTCCAATCAAATTAGATTAAAATGAGGCAAATAGAAAAATTAACTGGTAAAAAGCTACAAATTGGTGGAGACCTTTGTTTTAGCTTACTTTTGAAGATAGTAAAAGTCCTGACCTTTATCTTCAAGGCTCGATCCGCCATCTTGAAAAAAAAGTGCTCTAATCCAGTTTTTTGATCATATCTCGGTAATCCTTGATCCGATCGCGATAAAAGTTATTATAAAAATTAAAGCTCGTTAAATTCTCTACAAAAATTGTATAATTCATTTTATTCATATCTTTAACAGTATCTTTGTAATACATCGGTAAACACAGAAACAGTTTTTACTTATACGCTGTGCTCTTGAATCTATGCTTTTACGCGTTTAAAATATCAACAAAAAACTATCGGAAAATTTTTTAAATTCTTCATAATGGATGTGATATATATTATTTCAAATGTTATAATATATTATGTGATATAGGTAAATGTAAGAATGTCCGCTTATCGACAGAACGCACAGATAACGCTCAGTTTGTATCAAAGCGTCGCGCGGTATACTGGTATCAAAAATATTGTAAAGTTTAATCGTGTTGATAAAGTTCATCCTCTGGCTACAGTCAACTCTGCTATCAAAATCCACGACACAATGGTACCAATTGATCCTTTGATACTCTTTCAAAGAATTATTATTTGCAAAGAAAAATGACGAACAGTTAGTCGATTACCTAGAATTCGAATTGGCACCATTTCCGCTTTCTCTGTTCAATGATGTAGGTATGCGAAAGACTAAAAAATCTGTGCTGTACGATATTCTCGAAGAGTCTGGTGATCGTGTGAATTTTAATAATTCTAGGCATGTTATTGATGGTGGATATCTTTTGCATCGCGTAATTTGGCATCAAAATCAGACATACCAATCAATTTGCAACATGTACATAAATTATGTCAAAAACCACTTCGGAGTAACAGCCATATTTGTATTTGATGGTTATAACAACAGCGTTTCCAGTACTAAAACAGCGGAGCAATGCCTAAGGGCTGCAAAACATACAAGTGCTGATATATTATTTGTCACACAAGAAAATTTTTTAGGAAATGAAAAAAATAAGGTAAGGCTTATTTTGATGTTGTCGGAAAAATTTGAGACCGAGGGTTTTTCCGTTAAACAGGCTACAGACAATGCTGATACTCTGATCGTCACAACTGCGATAGAGGTATCTTCTTTCGAAGAAACAGTGATTATTGGTGAAGACGTAGACGTTTTATTAACTGCACTAGCTCCAGAAGAACTCTCTATGGTTCTCGTACTTTACAATCGCATGGAGGGATTCGAGATATAATTCTATTTGCACATGCTTTTAGTGGTTGTGACACGACATCGTGTCTATTTCAAAAGGGTAAGCTTAAACGGAATGGGACGTTTCGCCGTGGCCGTTTTACCGTGGCCGTTTTGCCGTGTCCGTTTCGCCGTAGCCGTTTCGCCGTCACCTATTTCGCCTGAGACAAAAACTACATTCATCCATGTAATACTAATAATACTAACACTTGTAATACTAATAATTGATGCATTTATTTTATATATTTTTAGATTTAAATTAAAATTTTTTTTTTTTTCAATTTTAACATTTTTTTTTCTTTGTCAATTTACTCTGATTTTTTTTGTTCACAGCCACTAAGTGTAATTAATAAAAATCATATATTTTTACTTGATTTTTTCTACATTTTCAACAATTTTTCAAGAGGTGGCAACCTACAAGCCGAAATTTTAAGGTGCTGATTTTAGATACTTTTGAAATATTGCTGTAAATTTTTAGTTTTGGAGTATTAAAATGATTTTTTGCGCAGGATTGTTGCTTTATACTTCCTCTTTTCTGCGTATGTTATTATATCAACAATACGTTGATTGTATGACAAGTTATGATCAAAAAAGCTATGGGGTGGCAACCCGTAAGCCTTTCCCCTACATATTCTACAGTGAATAACAGAAAAAATATTGAAAATATGAATAAAATGAATTATACAATTTTTATAGAGAATTTAAAGAGCTTGAATTTTTATAATAACTTTTATCGCGATCGGATCAAGGATTACTGAGATATGATCAAAAAACTGGATTTGAGCACCTTTTTTTCAAGATGGCGGATCGAGCCTTGAAGATAGAGCTCAGGACTTTTACTATCTTCAAAAGTAAGCCAAAACAAAGGTCTCCACCAATTTATAGCTTTTTACCGGTTAATTTTTCTATTTTTGCTAATTTGACTGGACTATAAATCGGAGGATAAAAATTAAAAAAAAATCTTAATTTAAATAAAATTAATTTGAAATTAATATTTTTTTTTTCAATTTCAAAATTAAAAAAATTTAATTTTTAATTTTTGAATAAAAAAATTCAATTTTAAAATTGAAATTATTTTTTTCTTCAAACGACACGAAAGCCAATTGTTTCATTATCGATTTTAAACACGAAAGTCAAACTTTTCCTTAGCGACATATATAAAACCACTTGGTTTTTTTCGAAAGTAAAACTGCCTAGGCAGGTAAAAACATAACTAGAAATGTGACATTATATTAATAAAATTCAGAAATTTTAGTATCTACCTTTTCCAAAAATTATTTTAAGTTTATTAACCATTTCAAATATAAAATTTTAGAGCGATATTTAAAAATAAGTTGATGTAAACTTTGACTTTGATATTTAAATCCTCAAATATACCAACTTAAAATGTTATTTTTAATCAAATAATTAAAAATTTTGATCTTTTAACCTAAAAATTTTAATAAATGTCACAATTGAAGTTGACAGTTGTGAATTCAATTTAAAAATTACCAACATAAATTGAAAATAGCTGACAGATTAAATCAAAATGTCACCTTATTTTTGTTTATTTTTATTACAATTTGATTAAATTAAAACTGGTTGACCGATTAAAATTATCTACCTTTCGAATTATTTGCGCGCAATCGATCTGAATTTTTGCATATTCCTTCCTACCGATAATAATTTACGGGGGTGTGTACCAAGCAAGGGGGGAGAATTTTTTGCTCAGTTTTTTGATAAATTTGATAAATGTCTTGGTCAGTTACACTTTTTACGATCAGTTGGTAAAAAGTTAGGTATAACAGATAAGCGCTGGAGGAGGTTAACGATGGTTCTGTAACATAATTTTTAAATTTTCAGAAAAAACACAAAAAAAGATATTAAGCGGCATTGGATCTAAACCGCTGACAATATGGTAAGTACTACGATCAAATTGTATATTGACAAATCGTATAGAATTACATTTTCTATAAAAAAGTGATAGTAGCAATTGCCTAATATTTATCGATACGCGACAGAGCTTTCAAGAAACGATCGTAACCTATTTTTTTAAATCTTATTCTATTTTTAATTATTTGTAATTTTATTTATACTATGTTTAAATAAATTTTAAAATTAAAATATTCGTTTAAAACGATAAACTTTACCCCTTGATGCATGATTTTTTTCATGTATGTGCCAAATATGCCCACATTATGCATTTGTGAAATAAAATTAGTTAAGGGGGTCACCCAGTGTGATTGCCGATTTATTTTGCTATTCTTTGGGTTTTTTTTTATGAACAGTAAAAATTTAGAAGTTTCAACTTTTTACTATATATTTACTATATATTTGAACAGTAAGTCAGAATTTTTTCGGACCAAAATTTTCATCACAACATGTGTTGCGACACTTCAAAGGCACCTATGTCCAAAAAACTGGCCTCTACGATTCCGGCTGATCGGATTTATGCAAATGCAGGTAGGTACCTCAAGAATCTGGTGACCCGTCAAAATAACCTCGACAAAATAGCCCCGACAAATTATCCCCGACATAACAGCCTGAGACTTAATAGCCCATGCCAAAATAGCTCTGCGACATAGTATCCCTGCGATTTTTTGACCCCCCCCCTTGGTAAGATGTCGTGAGATTTGTCTCGACCCCCCCCCCCTATAATCTCACGTGATATTGTTTCTTACCTATTTAATCTAACCCAGTTCTCTCGCAATTTTACAGTTTTTTACGGAAAAAAATTTACATGATGTTTACCGAGACCCACCTCCCCCCGAGTGAGATTGGCTGAGATTCTGCTCGACCCCCTCCCTCCCACCCCTAAACGCCTCATGTAATTAATGGAAGTCTCCTTAGGTAATTAATGGACAGCCCCTTTTCTCATCGGGCTATTTAGTCGGAGCTACTTTGTCATCGGGCTATTTGGTCGGAGCTGTTTTATCATCAGGCTACTTTGTAAGAGCTGTTTTGTTATTGGGCTACTTGGTCGGAGCTATTTTGTCATCGGGCTATTTGGTAGGAGCTATTTTATCACTGGGCGCATTTGTCGAAGCTATTTTGCCATCGGGCTATTTTACCGGAGCTGTTTTGACGGAGCTGTTGTGTCGTGGCTGTTTTGGCTGGGGCTGTTTTGACGGGGTGCCCAAGAATCTGTATAACTTCGCAATTGAATCTTTTTATTTTCTAATTTTTACCATACGAAACATGTGCTATTTTTTAAAAATTGAAAAATAAAAAGATTTAATTGCGAAGTTGTACAGATTTATGTGTTTATTAAATATTACTTCGCTAGACGTAAATAATTTTATTATTAATTATATACCTATTATATATCTGATCTTAAAGCAAGGAATTTCAAATTTCACGAAGGTAGTAACTTCAAATTATTAAATTATATGCTGTTTATTTTTAAAAATAGATGTAATTATGTATAAATTAATTTTTGTCATCTATACGGATAAGATTTTATATTACCTTGTCGGACAGTAATGTGTTAAGTGGATAATAATTATTAATATTGATAATTTTTAATGTTTTGAAGAATGATGAATTTAAACAAAATGCTTGATTATACTATATGTATGGTACTTTACGTTATTTTTAAACAATTAAAAATTTTAACAATAAAATATATGGGAAGATTTTATATTACCTTGTCCGAAGGTAATGTGTGTTAAGTAGGAAATACGTAATTATTCCATCAATAATATAATCAATCGATTATTGCAATTATTAATATTACTAATTTTTAATATGTTTTGAAGAATCATAAAGGTAAACAAAAAAATTGAATACCTATATTTGAGTTTACGCAATTTTTAAACAATTAAAAATTTATATAAGTAGTACATTAATAAAATGTAAACATAATTTGCAAGGTAAGTATTCTAATTCGTTTAATGAACAATGGTTACATAATTTATTAAAAATTAATTTTATGGTTTTGCCTGGGACATTGGGAAGTACCATAGACTAGGAGCAAAGTAACATGTAGCGCCGCGGTGTCGAAAAGTAAATTAAATAGTTCAGCAAATCATTTCACTTTTCGACACCCCGGCGCTGTTGTTCATTTATGGATGTTCCATTTAAGGACTCATACTGGCGAAAAACCGTACCAATGTGCTGTTTGCGATATTAAATTTTGCCAAAAGAGCAATTTAAATCTCCATTTACGAACCCATACCGGAGAAAAGCCGTTCGAATGTTTTTTTTGCGGTTATAAATTTGCTTGAAAAGCTAGTTTGAGTGAACATTTACTAACTGTTGTAGCAGACAACAGACTTCAGCAACCGCCCTGTATCTCTATAATTTGTGTAATTAGTTGTAACCTTATTACACCTTGTATCATAATAATACAGGGTGTCACAAAGTCTTTTGGAAGTTGTTATCATACAGTTGGTAATAACTTCAAAGGAACTATTATCTATATAAGGACTCTTATTGTATCAATAAAGGCAGTTAGTTTCTTACATTAGCAAAGTATTAAGTTGGCTCATAACACGAGTTACCGTGTTATGAGCCAACTTAATAGTTGGCGTACACTCAAAACAATTTTAAGGTTATAATATACATTTTTTCTATTTTGCGTCAAAACAAAGTCATTTTAAAACCCAATCGCGTATCAAACAATATTTTGAAACGCAATTTTTTATTTTAAAGGGTTGGCAATTAATAAATTAAAGCAAATTAATGTCATTTAAATTGTCAAATTAATATTGTCAATGTCAAATTAATAACCTATTGTGCGGTATTCTAACCTGTAAATTTATAAAAAAAAGCAACGCGCTAGTTCAGTTGTTACATTCATATTAACTACACCCCAAATTAGTAAATGCTTTCGTTACCATATTAGTTACAATCGAATTATTGTACGAATTTTCTGACGTCTTCGTTAATCATTACGAATTCGATGAAAATATTTTAATTATTTAAAAACAATTTGTATAAATAAATAATTATTATTTTAATTTTCATTACTATTAATAAATAATTTTGCATAAAATATATAAAAATATTAATATTTAAAAAATTTATAGTTTTATTCAAAAGATTTTATACCACTCTGTATTCTTTCGTAAAAAGGTAGATCAAACGAACTCCGTTACGAATTCGAATTTGAATTCGATTTTGCTTATTAAGACTTCTTTACGTAACCAAACTTGACAAAAATTGTTATGAAAACGAAGAAGTTACAGACTAGATTGAAAAACACAAGTTTAAAATAAAAAAAAGCATGTTTTATCAATTCTGCAACACTAGAATACACAATATCTGTAATCCAAACTTTACGAGTTTTTACGAATCGTTATGATAACGAAAACGTTACAGAATAGGGCTGTATGCTGTATGTATATTTAGATCATAATTTTGGGTTTAGATTTGTTTCTGTTTATTTTAGTTTCTACATTCATTTCAAAAATATCACAGGTAACCTATAATATAAGTCATATAAATTGTTTAACTATGTTTCCATCCAAATTTTTTAAAAGAAGCTTCATCATAGTGCCATACACTATGAAGTGCGAAGGCGATAATTTGGCTAAAGGCAAGATGATCGACGTACTATTATAGCTATTTTTAATTAATGGAGTGATTTCCCGTTTCCTTCCATACGTCCTTCCACGTATTCGACGCGACAAGGATTTGAACTACAGTTACACACTTCCCAGACAGTTGATGTAGGCTTTACGGCATACTACTGGTAGTAATTTTGTTACCAAAATCTATTCCAATGCAGCGAATGCCAAATGGTTAGCAAATATACGGAAAATGTGTCCGCAGGTGAACGATCGTTGCAGTCACGCACTGTGTGAGAGACAATATTCCCCAAATTTAATATCTATCGACATTTGGCTTACTTGGCGCACGGGAACATTCGCCAAATCACGCATCGTGTGGTTGAAGCATTAAATGTGAAAAATATTTGAAGGCAAACATTTTGACTTTTTAGTTGTTTATGTTCGACTTTCAATGCCTTTCACGCCTATACCATGAAAGATAAATATATGTTATACTTATACATAACTTTGTAGTTAAAAACTTAATTCTCTACAATTTTCTCTTTATTCTCGGCGTAAAGAGAGCATATAACTAAGAGTAAAAAAATTTATCATCACAGATTTTGATTGAATTACTTTAAAGGAGTTACGCTCACCTAAGAATTTTAAAAACTTTGATTTTTAAAAAATTTCATTTTCTTGAAGTGGCTATACATATCATGCCAGAAACGGTACGCGACAACTCGGCGACGTCAACTCAGCGACAGTCAACTCGGCGACGGTCACCTCGGCGATCGGTCAACTCGGCGACAGTCATCTCGGCGATCGGTCAACTCGGCGATCGATTAACTCGGCGACAGCCACCTCGGTGATCGGTCAACTCGGCAATAGGTTAACTCGGCGATGGCCAACTCGGCGACCAAGTTAGTTAAATCAAATATTACTTAAATAGATTGCTAAGTTGGATGTTATATAATTATGTAAAATCGTTATTGCTTTATTTCAAAATTATTCGAAAATTCCAAACGTATTTTACGCAAATAAAACGTATAACAGTAACGTATAGATTACACGTGCTAATGTTGCGATGGTAGACTAATATGTAGACATATATTTTCAATCAACACTCCCAGTGTCCCAGTGTTTTGTGTCACTGTAAATTTAAGGGTAACCAATTAAATACCATACATAATAATTATGTGTTGTTTGTCGGCAACAATTTCGTATACCGGATTATTCGAGATCTGGCCTAAGTAGTTCTCGAGGGGCACCCGACGGAGGATTAATGCCCTTTTTCACCAACATTTGTTTAAGAGTTTCTTAGTAAAGAATTTTTAGCTCAGGTATTCCATAAAAATAGAACTTAAGAAAATCTGCATTTCACCAACATAAGTGATCCTTAAGTAGTGGTTCCCTTCCTAAGTATTCCTAACCGAGAACAAATGAACTAATACTGGTATTAGTTCAAATATTTGAATTTATAGGTTATGTTTAATTGTGTTTAAATATCTTGATCTTAGAATAATCCGATAAGCCTTTAATCTATCCGATAAAATAATTTTCTTTATTATATAAAAGAAAATTGTCAACGAGTTAAACACACTTTTTACATTAATCAATAAACATAAAATGGCAGAAAACCGTAAAAGATGCCCAAATTTTACTCCAGAAAAAAAATCTAGACTTATATCGTGCGTAAGAAAAAATCAGGTCTTGCTAAGTAGCAAAACTGATAAGTAGGTACACGAACAAATGTAAAATAAGAGCTTGGACGGATAACTAACTCGTTTAATTCTATTAGTACTATGAAAAGAAGTACCCCAGGTAAAAAAATCCTTTCATTCTATTGGTACTCTAAAAATCTAAGCAAGATTTTGCTTAAAAAGTTTTCCAAAAAAAAATAAAAAAGATTGTACTATACATACAACGTATAATATAATTTAAAGTATACAATAATAAAGAGCAAACACTACTTTATAACCTATAATAGAACCCTAAGGAATACCTAACTCTTTAGGGGTTGGAAAATCGGATGCGTAAAGTTACGGATTTCTTAACGCTCTTAAGGAACTCTTAGCACTTGGTGAAAACCAAATTTGACTTAAGGGTTTCTTATCTCAAAGTTAAGAAACCCTTAAGGTAAGTAATTGTTGGTGAAAACGGGCATAAGTGACGTGATTATAATAAAATATTTTACAAATTTACAGTAGTAATTGAACACGCCTATTTTATTCAAATAGCAAATAATTATAATGTTATTTGATATATTGATTAGTTATAGAGGCCCCCCCTCCCCCCGTAAATACGCCATTGTACGTACCTTTTTCTATATTAAGTAAGGTTGCTAATTACAATCGCCAAAATATTATAAAATATCTTCTTGGTATATCCTATAACTACAATATGGATTAAATATTATATATTATTTATTAATTTTTATTTAAAATTTATTTATTTATTTTTACTTATTTTATTTATTAAAATTATTTCTTTTCCTTTTTTTTATTGTTTATGATTTTGATGTTTCATTAATTGGAGTATAATTTCTTATACTCCTATGGTTAACTCTTTCTTTAAATCATCGCCTTAATCAATTATGAGCTTAGGAATTTTGAACTATAAGTAGATTTTGTTTAGAAAAAGAATAAAAATGATCTTCTCTTGTAATCATCGCCGAGTTGACCGGTCGCCGAGTTGACCGGTCGCCGAGTTGGCCGTCGCCGTGTTAACCTGTTGACCGAGTTGACCATCGCCGAGTTGACCAATCGCCGAGTTGACAGTCGCCGAGTTGACCGTCGCCGAGTTGCCGGTGTCCGTGCCAGAAATATCCCCTAAAAGTTTTAAGTTGATTTGCTTTTTTTTAAGTTAAAAAAATTAAAATTAGTTGATGTTTGCTGTGAATTAAAATGTTCGCTTGCTTTTTCTTTTTTTGCAAAAATTATGGAATAATTTAGTTTACCGTCACCCGCTCTGATAGCTGTATGCCTTCAGCGTCTTCTCTTTCCACATATTACACAGGGCAACAAAACAAAAACTTTTCCTGCGGCCTTATAGGTTTTGCAGTGAATTTAGATACACTAATGTTATAAAGTATTCTGACTCTAGTTTTCATGTTAAGGGGGGGGGGGGGCTAAAGTTAAATTTAAGCAAAAACAGCATATTTCGATAATTTTTTTTGACGACACAGTTAATATATATTTATTTCTATAATTACTACATAATAAAGTGACATATATTTGAAGAATATACTGTGAAAGTTTTATTAATTTTTATGAAGAAACTAGCTGACCCGGCAGACGTTGTCCTGCCAAAATTAGAATAAATTTGTTTGTTCATTTTAAACAGTTAGTTAAAATTAGAATGTAATTTATTGGATTGGAAATCAGTACAGAGCGGTATGATAAACAATGTTTTGAGTTTTATTTTCCGGCGCAAAAACAAACAACGAAGACGGTTTGCCAACACGCGAACAGGCAACGTACAGCTGACCGTGCGAAAAACAGGAAAATTCCAGATTAATCCCACAGACTTCCAACGATTGGCCTTGCGATTTATTGATTGTCATCGCAAAAGCCAATCGAACGGGGAACTGAATCCGCTTAAATTGGAATGGAAGATCTGTTGGAATAATCGGAATTCGTGGGATAAGGACTTCCTCTCCTTTGAATTTGCCTTTGATTATCGTCGCTTGAATAAGATTGTTCATCAGTTTCTTGACGGATAATCGCGTACCGTTGCACAATTTTGGATGATTCAGATTCCGCAACATGATTATAATCGATCCCACCTTCAGTTGTAAATTATGCGGCGGAGTTCCTGGCACATCAAGCGAGTTCAAAAATTCCGTCGGATAGTTGGTCGCTTCGTCTTCGTCAGTGACACTGTCAACGGATTTGTAAGAACGTAGTTCTCCAGCGATTTGACTTTGAATCGTGAAATTCAAGCTATCGACGTTCTTATTCTTCGCTGCTAGTATTGCCCGTTCACTAACCCAATCAAGATTTCTGTAATTTTGTGCAATACCGGGAAAAACTTTGGTGATGAGTTCCTCCTTCGACGATGTGAACCCGCAAAAATTTTCCGGGAACGATATCAATCCAGTCGAAACATCTACAGGAAGTTGGCCATTGCCAAGCGCCAGCAGTTGTCTTGAGAATTCAGCAGCCGATGGGTCGTTCTGCAGCGCGACTCTCATGTTCGTGGTCAATTGCAACTTTTTGACATGCCGCCACAAAGACGACGATTTCAGGCATGCATTAAGTTCATCTGCAGCAGTAGATTTCGGGATGACGGGAAGCGTTTGACGAAAATCTCCTAAGAGCAATATCATAGTCCCACCAAATCGTCTTGAATCGCCTCGTAAATCCTTCATTGTTCGGTCAACTGCCTCCAAAGCTCGTTTATGTGCCATCGTGCATTCATCCCAAATGATGATTTTGCATTCTCGCATCAATTTCGCTGTCGCCGAATTCTTAGCTACTGTGCACGTTGGCATGTCAACCGCGAGAAGATTCATCGGCAGCTTCAAAGCAGAATGTGCAGTTCGACCGCCTTCCAACAATGTGGCAGCAATGCCCGAGGATGCAACAGCCAATGCAATTTGAGATCTTGACCGAATTGTTGCCAGAATCAACGAAATGACGAATGTCTTGCCAGTCCCACCGGGAGCATCGAGAAAGTAAATGCCTCCCGTTCCATCGTCATCAACCTTAATCAGCGAATCGTAAACGTTCTTCTGCTCGATATTCAACAGCGGAACATTTGTTCGGACTATTTCGGCCAATTCATTTCGATCATAATCTTGCTCCCGTTGCAATTCACGATTGAATGCATCGTCCATCGAACGATTTGGTGCTGGCATTCCCAATGTCGACAGCAGACTGCCGCACATGAGCACGCACATGTCTTCGATAAGAACTAAGACTTCGTTGCGCATCTCGTCGTTAATTTGAAGATCAAAATTTGAAGTTGTCGTACGAACTCTGTGCAAAATGTCGTCAGCCATTTCATTATTGTATTTGTCCCACAATGCGGTCGGGTTCGACGGATGACATGTGGCTATGATGATTGCAAACAATGTACGGATTTGATTCGGTGGCGCAGAAACAGTTGCATCGGAGAGCGTTGAGTCCCAATGTGTATCGTTTTCAAGAAAATTCAAACATTGGCAAGCCTCCCGAAAAGTGGCGCACAGCACACCATCCACAGTACGCAGGGAATCGAAGGATGTAGGGCCTCTAATGTTCACCAAAAGCAAGCGCAGATAATAATAGCATTTGGAAGGCACGCAGCGACGTTGACAAATCCTCCTGCTCTTCTTTTTTCCTTTTTGCATAGTGAGCCGCCATTTCCACTTCCCTTTTTCGCTTTCGAATGCGCTGCGCCGAGACTTTTTTTTTCGCAACCTTCAGATTAAGACGGCAATTGTCCTCGTTTAGTAGCTCTGCCAAACATTGTGCGGTGATATTGGCGTACTCTGATTTGACTTGCCAATCTTCATACTTGGCAAATGATATAGCCTTTGCTAAAGCATCTTTGTGACATAACTCTTATTTTATCTTCTAATTCGTTAAATAAAAAACTTACGGAATGGCCGCAGTCTAATTGGATAACCTCACTTTTTACAACGCAAAGTTATTCTTTGAGGCGATCAATGAACTTTTACAAAAAACTTTTTTATATACATTCTTACAGACACATGGGTTTGGCGATAACTCTGCTAGGTACATAGATAGAGTAGCGCCATCTATCCGTTATTAAATAAATTAGGTAGTGTTCACATCTACCTACCTTAATACATGTTCCCTAAGTTAATACCTGGTACCTAATACCTACCTACCTAATTTAACCCTAAGATAAACTCTTTGTTCTCGGTAATGTTAAATTTTTTTTTCGCGAATTTCGAACTTTTTTTTTCATAAAAACCTTGTCAGCGATATAGACAATAACTCTTCAAAAAATCAGCCAAATCGGCCGAGCCGTTCTCAATTGATGAGGTAACGAAGATTAGCCCTCCATTTTTATATATATATTTTATATATATATAATCTCCGCGAACATCTCAAAAAAAATTTTCATTTTATTTTCAATATATAACAGGGTTGTATTTATCTCAAAAACTGGAGTCAATTCGACAAATCTGAAATTTTTTTCGCATTCCGAGGACCATAATTAACCATAATCAACTCAAAAACCCCACACCGCAGAATCACTGTTGCCCTGGGCATGAAACCTTTTCTACGTTCCATAATTTTGGCAAAAAAGAACAAACCAGCGAACGTTTTACTTACACAGCAGACATCAACTAATGCATAGGTACTGCCATTCTGCAGCTAATTTTCAGGGGTGACGGTAAACTGCCCCAATCCATGAAATTGGTAAAAATACAAAATGGTAAACCGCCCTCCAAGCGAAAAAGTTGCCACTAAGCTGGGTGGTAAACTGCCCCAACAAAATTGCCCTCAAGAGTACTTGCGAACCCCGAACAAAGTACAATTGAAAATTTAACTTTAAAAGACTCTGCCATTTTGTCAAAATTAAGTTTTTGGGCAAATACTTTATTCTATAACCTAGTATATATTATTATAACCTAGTTCGAAGAAACATTACTGAACACAAAACTTTAAAATATACTTGAAAGTGCATCTTAACTTTTTAGTTCTTCACATTTTGTAATGCTTCCTTAAATAAAGCTCTTTTATCTTATAAATGATAGAACTGTTGTACAAAAATAAGCATACATTTTTCCACAAAAAAATCTAATGTGAGCACCACGTGACTTCCTTAACATTTAGAATGATTGTAACATCTTACAAGAATCTCGTTAATTCATTTGTGCGCGTGATGAATGAAGCCCTTTTGGCACAGACAATCCCAACCAACAATAGGAGATGTACAACTAAATGCTATAAGAGTCTCAAATACAAAATTTTAACTTTCTACGACCTATCGTAGTTGAGTTAGGCGACATACAGACGTTCGTAAGTATGTACAGACCTCACAACAAAACTAGTCAAAATGGATTCAGGGAAAGTCAAAACGCATATTTCCGTCAAAATCTGAAAACTGAAAAAAAAATGAGATTACAATACCTACTTCATTTTTTACAAGGAAGTAATTAAGAAAATTACCTTTTTCCAACAATCTGATTGAGCTTAACTGCTTAATAAATAATTAAGGGCAAGAGAACGGTAAAATGCAATTGATAAGCCAGTAAAATACGTGAAGTTCTAAGCGAGACAGACCTATTTAAATTAAATGCACGACGTATGGTACAAATTATCATGTAGCGTAGACATAAATACCTTCGGATAGAGATTTCAGTACAGTCAATGCATTTTATTTATGCAGTTACTATATCATTTTTCTAATTGTGATAATTCCTACCTACATAATATTATTATCTTTTGCGTGCGTACATTATTTGTAAGGCTTTCTTTATTAAACAAAATTTTGTTAAAGTGATATTCATTTTATTTTCTAATAATTAAATTAGAATAGGCAAGATAAAAACTGTTCGTAAGCAATATTTTCTATTGGATAATTATTTTTCATTCGATTAAACTATATCGAAAAAAAATATTGCAAAATTTTACATTGATTTTCTCAATACTATTTTTGCGTTTTTTGTATCATTTCAATTTATTTTTTTCAAATCATTTTGATTTCATAAACTGTTTTGTGTACCTACTTAGTTATACAGGGTGGCCGTTTGAAAACGAAACAGAGGGGATTGTGGCCAGTGGAATTTTTTTTTCAAGAAATGCAAAAACACGTCAATTTTATCATCATTTTATCATTTAATTTAAAAAACAATTTTTTTTAAATTAAAAAGAAAAAAATTAAAAAAAAAAAATTAAAATTTTTTAAAAAATTTAATTTGATTAAACTGATATTTTTATCAGACCCATTTTTTCATTCAAAATTCCAAGGGTGGTTTACTCTTAACCTTAAAAGGGTTGAACTGTCAATGTTTATGAATAGCAGTAAATGTAGCCCCCTGGAAATTAAAATGAGCCTGACTAAGCGTTTTTCACTTTTTTAGTCTTAAATGTCTTGAAATATCGTATTTATTTCGCATTTTTGGAGCTTCAATTGTTTTGTTGAATAATTGATAAAACTTTAAAAAAATTATTGCACTGAATTCAGGAAAGCAAGACCTTTCAAATGAGGTGTCACTTGCCATATCATCCCTATTAACATTTTAGGGGTTGTCATCACAGCGCGAAGGGATGAAGCAATACGGGAATGACATTCTTCGCAAAAGATGTCCCTCTCGATGATAAAATTGACGTGTTTTTGCATTTCTTGAAAAAAAAATTCTGCTGACCACAATCCGTTTGTTTCGTTTTCAAACGGTCACACTGTATGTATACTAGGGTAACTTTCAAGACTAAAAATAAATAGGTTATCACCGAATTTTTTCCAGTAACTTATACTATATGATATAGCAGTCTGTGATAGAGTGTATCAAATACTAAATGTAGCATAAAAAAATATTTTTGTCAAAAATGGAGATTGCCGATTTTGATTCTAGCCCCCCTGAAATAACGTCTTTAAAATTTTATTACCTGCACAATTTCAACTCAATGTATCGGCTTGTTTTTTTTTAAACAGTGCACATTACACTAGCATGCGATACCATTGATTTATAAAGTGGTGACATCATGTAAATGAATATTTTGCTGCCTATGCGTTTAAAAAAAAGCAAATTAGATTAATCAAATTTGCTTTCTTTTTTTTTTTATCGTGACCAAATTTATATGAGACTACCTTTGAGATACCTATTTTCTAACAAAAAAAGAATCATTGAAATCGGACAATGGCAATGTGGTAAAGAATTATCTTGAAAAATTTCATTTAAAAATAAAAATTTTACGACTCCTTTTTTTGAAGTCTGTTAAAAATATACTTCTTCACAGATTAAAAATCAAAATCGCCAATTGCGACATGTTTTGGTTTACCCTATTCTCAGACAAAAATTATCATGAAAAATAAGTATCGTAAATGTTGATTATGAATTTTAATCAGCGAAAAAGTACCTCCCTAAATATTCTCTCTTTAATCACTTCTAAAAAATGAGAAGGTTATCAATTCGATCTGATGTATTTTTTATGTATGTATATTTACGTATAACCATTATGTATGTTGAAGGGATCCTATAACATAATATGATAAAAGGTTGAATCGGACTGTACATGACGAACTTGGTACTTTCAACCATGTGAGGCAGCACTTGACGTTACCAAAACTTTGATGCAATTTTTTTTGGAAACTATAAAGAATAAAAAGTTCAATTTTTGGGTATGCATATAGAATTGTGTTCTCTAGGGCCAACGCATTTAATATTACAAAATATAATAAAATCAAACAGATAAAATTTGTTTTCTTAATGTTATGATTAAAATTTTTAAAAAAGGATATGCGTAGGTCCTAGCTCAACTATCTATATGCCTTCCTTTAAATTTTTGTTCAATTCTGTCCATTCATTGCTGAGAATTTTTGTCTTAAAAATTTACCGCACCTATTACTTCCCCTTAATAAAGAAAAACATGGCAAAAAAGGATGTAATTAGAATTTGAAACTAATAAAATTAGAAATTGTTAACTGGCATTGTACATAAAAGAAGATATATAATTTCTGGGTACAATGTGACAAAACAATCTAAATATGCAAAATTGAATTTAAATTTTCTACCCAACCAGACCAACAAGTAACAAATTGAAATCAGTTCACGTAAACTTAAAAATTCTTTAAAATAGTTTTTTGTTTAAATTATTTGACATGAGAATTAATTTATAATTTATCATACAGTATTTCTGTGATTGTCTTATGAGAAGAACTCTAAATTTATAAAATATTTTTCGTTCGGTTTCAAATCATAATTCATATGATTTCATATTCATTTGAATCATAAACACGATGTCAAGAATTATTGATAATAATTGACATCCCTTTTCGATTCTTTTTTTTTAAATCTGTATGATCAAATTTACATAGGTCTACATTTAAATGATAAGTAAATAATATGTGAACAAATTACATGCTTGTAAATCCAATTTCTTAATTATGTAAGTTCAATAAATTTGCCATATTATTAATATGTCATCCATTTTTATTATTCCTTAATTAATTCTGCATGCATTGGGTTTTTAAAAATAATTATTTTAGATTACTTTAAAACAAATAAACAAATTTACAATTAAAAATACTTATACATCTAATACAAAAAAGTGAAAAAAATTTCCTTATTCTACAAAAGTTACATTTTCTCAAATGTTTCTTCAAATTGACAGGTTAAACAAGTGTGCGTGTATGTATCATCATCTTCATTATATGTTTCTTCGCCAAACTCATGAACATGAGAAGCTGCCGAAGTCCTATTATACAAACTACTGCGTACATTCATTCTTAACTCTTGCATTTCCTTTTTGTACTTTTTAGATTTACTCAAAATTTTCTTTTCTTCTCGGATCTCCAATTCCTTTTCTAAGTTTTCTTCACTACCCCAAACCTCAAGAGCACGATCTTCAACCTATAAAAATGATAAGAAATCTTGCTATATTAGAGATACAGTGGTGACAATAAAAAATGCCTGGTTGTAAAATTTCAAGTTATTCTTTCTCGTCTATTCTCTGTAAAGCGGTTTTGTACTGCCACTAATGGCGTATTTTTTCAAAAATCTATTTATAGATTATAGTATGCCTTGCTGTCATACCCAACTTGATTACTAATATAAGTAAAACTTCTATTTTTACCATGTAAAACTAAAATTTTCTGAGCATCAGTTTCAGTTCAATTCTTTCAACCTACCATTTTTTAATATATTTGTAAGATTTATTAAAGTATACTGAACAAATATGACATACTAAATGGTCGAAAAAGAAAACCTTCAAATTAAGCCGATAATCACAGGTATTTTGTAAATAATTTACACCGGGCATTTTAGATTTCAGCCACATTTACAAACCTGCAATTTGAGATATAATTTCATGTCACCCCAATTGGAATTGTGCGGATTCTTTCGCTTTATAAACTTTAAGATTGGTTCACGTTTATCGAGATCACAATCCTTCAGCAGGTACTCTTTCATGGCTTCCGTTTTGGTTATCAACTTGTGTATTTCTGGATCTCTACAAATAATAAATAAAAAGTAAGAGTGAAAATACTAGTTGAAGATACAGACTTGCATTCATCACAAACATTATAATCAAATGTATCGAAAAGCCAAGACTTTGCAAATGGTTTGCTACATTCCTCGCAATTAGGACGATCACTTTCAATAATTGGCGGTAACTCTTTATTTATATTTGGGATCTGAAAGTATCAAGAAAGTTAAGGTCCGAGTTTAATAAATTAGACAACTTACATTTGATTCTCCATCCTTAAGTTCCTCTTCCAACAAAAATCCACCTCCGGTGTCTTTAAATTTCTTTCCATTGATGTTAACAACCGATTTATCAATTGTCACAACATCGCTACAACAAAATAAATATTCATTATCAGTAATTAAATGCATATTTAATAATTAGCACCATTTGCTCTGGTATGGTTTATAACGAATTTCGTTCCTTCCAGCACCACCTTGTCTACTATTTTTATCAACCTCTGGAACTGAAGACATTTTGTTATCAAAGAAAGTTTTTTGTGATGAAATCTGATGAAATTAACAAATTATTGTAACCCGCGCTTTGTTGAAAGTTGCAAATTTACACGTTATTATAAATGACAGCTTAGCGGTGGTGCAAATGAACTTCTATAGATTAATGTCTGTTTGAACTTCTGTAGCATATGAACTAAGAACCACCGAGCGGGAATTTCCCGATATTAAAATAATTAACTGTACGTTAATTTTTAGTTAGCTAACTGGAAGTGAAGAAAGCGAACCTACATTAAAATTTTTAGAATATTTTCTAGTAGGTATAACTTTTATTTTGAGTAAGATTTTAGAGTTCGTTGGGTTGTTCAAATATTTCAGCAAGTCTACTAAATTTGAAATTAAAAATTGAAAATTTCAAATTGAAATCCCGGGAAATTGGTTCAAAATCCCGGGATTGCGGGAAGTACTTTTACTACCGGGATCCCGGGAAAACGGGATCCCGTTTGAGAAACCTTAGTCACATCTCATTGGTGTAAACTTATTTTTTAATAACTTATAATAATATGTGTAAAAACAATATGTGCTTATATGTAAATTGATATGCATCATATAAAAGTAAACGTAATTTTACCTAGAATAAAGTACGAATAAAAGATGTAAAAAAATAATACTTCTAGCTTGCTAAGGAACGTGTTAAATTGTGTATATTAGGACACTTATAAAAATTGAATATTTTATGCTGAAATATGGTTTAACATGGGCCTCTATGAACATACTCAAGCGCAAAAGTTCGTCGGTCAACTCAAAATGTCCCAATTTCAAAATTATATTTTTTTGGTAGCAAATTTGCGCCAGCACACGTCCTCGAGGGTTAACAACCTTAAGTAACAGAAAAAATAGTTATTTTCAGATTTTCTTGGATTTTCTCAGATTTCCTAGAATTTTTTTTATTTTATAACGAGTATCTATAGTAAACATCTACACAAGCAAAAAAAATCCTACTTCTGAAATAAATTAATAGAGCAACGGTCCAATGCGGCCTTCAGGCCGCACAAACTGTTGTAAACTAGTGCAAATATTGAAGTTATTTTTCCAGATCTAAGAATTTCCAAGGGCTCCAAATATAAAAATTATAAATTTTTTATGAATGTAAAAGTACTTTTAATACATAAATATAGGACAGTTTATTTTAAATTATATCTAGTATAAACCAACATATATAATATAAAATATTAGATTATAATAATACTATCACAAATTTAGAGATGTTATTTTTTTTATAAACAAACAATAAATTTTTGTTATTTCAAAACAATAATATTAACCATAAACAATATTAAATATTATATTATTGTTGGAAGAATAAGGCAATTAAACAAGAGAATTCCTAATCAAAAGAAAAAAAAAGACAAAAATACCTATTCAGTTGACCTAATACTACTAATACCGATATTTAAAAGAGAATGAATCTTCTGTACCAAATCACAAAGAGATGAACTCTGAAGACTGGAGTAAAAGAGATAAACTCTTTTAAGTTGAAGATGAAGTAAACTTTCGGATACTTTAACGGACGTCGTCAATCAAAACTAATTTGAATGAGAATCGTTTATTTAACAAATTTATATTGCTTATATATCTAATAACTGGAGTAATAACAATTGCTGACTAAACAAATAACATGTACTAGTATTCTTGACCTAGTAAAGGATTTGTAATATTAGCTATAGTAATTTGAGGAATTTGCAATGCTTAACAATTAAGTGTAGTAAATGTTTTCATTACCTACATTAATATGTTTTGTGAATTTGCAGTTTATTAATTAGTTCAAGGTGGTTTACAAATTGCAATATTAAGGTTACTTTTGTTTCGACTACAAAAATTACAATTTTGAAATATAAAAATTCCATGGTTAATTTTGAATTAAACAACCGAAAAATTACACCAGCTGTAAATAGTGTTGGTAAAATTTAAACTATAATACATCTCATAAACATTAATGTTTTATGAATACCAAAGAGTATGCACTTACATACCCTTTGAAAACACTATATTTATTTATTCAGTTATTTAACTCTTAACTTGTATGGGATGTTTTGTCCAATCTCTTACCAATAACGGCAATTAGAGCTCTTATGCCTGGTTACATAGAACTTTTAGCGCGCCGTTAAATTTAATTATCCAATGGAAGTTATTTTTAATCCAAGACCTTGGAAAGTATAGCATTATATGTAGTTTTAACTTATGGAAAATGATACGTTGCGGTCGATGCAGTTTTGTGTTATATTACCATGATATCACCAGTCATAACAACGGTAATGAAAATATTACGTACGTCCTATATTTCATTACGTACGACCTCTATTTCATTACCGTTGTTATGACTAGTGACGTATATTTCTTATATTTTTATTTTGGAAAGGACCCGTCTTGAATGAAAAGCCGCATACGTGACTCGCTGCAGAAGTGATCTATTCCGGCTTACTCTTCGCTAGCTCGTACGTAAATAGCTATTTCAGTGCTAACAAACCAATATTAATCATCCGTTAACTTGAACAGCTTCTTAAAAGTTTTATGAAACAAGGCATTAGTCACAACCTCCCATAGAAGTTACAAAAAAGACATCTTAAACCTTAAAGAGGTTCAAATATGTAAAATGCTATAGAGGTTTTATTTTATAATTTAGCTTAAAAAAAAGTTGCCGAAAAATAATGATTTTCTTTATTACAGAAGGTGGGCTTTTAAAATGTCATAGCCTAAGGCCTAAACGGGCCTTGAACCCACATTTACAATAAGGCAGTTCCACTCCCCCACTCCAAGATGGCCACCAACAGCTGCTTGGTGGTAAAGTTATTTAAATTCGCCATAAGATTTGTTAAGGATTCAAGTGTTTTTGTTATAAAAATGTATTTTAAAAAAAATTCTAATGAGTTTTTTTTGCATTTTCAGCTTTTGGGACACGGTGGTCATTGTTTTATAATAAATGGGACTACTAAAATTCACTACACTTGCAAATAATTGAATAAATTGAATGTTATTAAATTTTTCAAAATTTTTAAACTGAAATATTAAAAGTTACAATAATTTAATAATTTTAAGTTATTTAAATGAAATACATTGCAATAAATAAATAAACAACATTTCAGCTGATAAGTTTTGTAATTATTATTATTTGCCAGCATTTTTGTGTTTTTCGGTAATTTGTTTGACTTTCCGGTTCATGTTGAAATAGCAGGCTATACAACCAGAATTTGTTATATATCCAACTTCTGCATGTTTGCCTTTAAATTAAATCAAATATTTATAGAAAAAAAGTACAGACAAATTAAATAAATGGTTAAGCTTAACCAAATCAAAATAAAAAGTATTTAATTTAAATGGTTTCTCGTCGGTTTGAGTTGTAAGTAGTGGATTTTCAAACCTGAACAAAATTTGTATCTCCCGGGCTTAATGCATACTCGACTAGAAGATATGCTGATTTTTAAGAAATAATTTTTACATTTAGTAAACTCCTGAGGTGTGCTAGTTACATTTATTTCTCTCACCAAATCGGAATGTATTTATTGTAAATTACTGAAAAACACAAAAATGGTGGCAAATTAATAATTAATAAACTGCTGAAATATTGTTTATTTATTTAAAGCAATTTATTTCAAATTATTGTAACTTTGAATACGCCATGTTAGTGCAGCGTCAGATTCTGAGAAACTGGTTCCAAACAAACCGAACGATATAACCTGATTTTTTTGCATGTTAAAATTTGATTTGATTTTCGATTGATTTGTGTGCTTTTCTGTATTAAAACGACTGAAAAATACCTAATCACATATAAGGTAATCGCTCTTGAAGTCGTGGTGGCTATTGTTAACAAATTTAACCGTTTAATTACTCGATTTATTACAACAAGCAATGTTCGAACTTAACTGTTCGTTTCGGCAATAACAATGACCCAAACGAATTTTTATCATAGTAGGCAAGTTTTTAAAGATTGGAAGAATAAGAGAAATCCTCTAGTAGAAATAGTTTTAATGTAATGTTTGATATCTAGTCCTCGGTGCAAAGTGATGTCTTCGAGTGAGGTGGAGAGGTAACACTGTTTATAAATTTGACCATCGATAATGTTGTAAAGATTTCAGATACAAACAAAGGTAGTAAGTAAGGTAAACAAAGGTAGCTAGTAGATCATGTAATTTAACGATTAAATTTGTTAACAATAGCCACCATGACTTCAAGAGCAACTGCATTGTGTGTGATTAGGTATTTTTCAGTCGTTTTGATACAGAGAAGCACCGAAATCATTCAAAAATCAAATCAAATTGTCAACATGTAAAAAAATCAGGTTATGTCGTTTGGTTTGTTTGGAACCAGTTTCTCAGAATTAGACGTTGCACTAATACGGCATTTTCAAAAATTTAATAACATAGAAATTATTCAATTATTTGCAAGTACAGTAGAATCCGATTAATGTGATCTCAGATAATGTTATCAGTCGGTTATTGTGATCTTTATTTTTGGAAACCGGCAACTTTTTCTTTCTTTTTTTCTTTTATCTTGTTCTAATCCAAGTCTTTTAAAATTCGCCTTTTTCTAAATTTCGCTAATTGTTATCAGTTAATATTATTAAAATGACCTTGGCCCGAAGTGATCACATTAAGCGGATTCTACTGTATAGTGGATTTTAGTAGTCCCATTTTTATAACGAAAACACTTGAATCCTTAACAAATAACCTTACCACCAATCAGCTGTTCGGCGGCCATCTTGGAGTGGGGAGTGGAACTGCCGTATATTATAATAAAAATTATTACAAACATCAATAACGCACTGTGTTACTAGGAAATACTGAATCATGATAACAATATCTGCCAAACACCGCCAACCTGTTAACTTATTAATGATGGCACATTTACGATGTGACAGAAAAACAAAACACAAAGAAGTTCTTGATATGGAAGATATTTTATTGATGTTACAACAAAAAACATATTATATATGTTTTAGATACGACATTCTAAAGAGAACTTCTTCAGAATGTCTTGTAGATCCCAAAACATCCTATAGATTTGATGTTCCAAGTTGAACTTTTATGGCTTATCTTATCATATATGCGTATGCTTGCTAGATAAGTATTTTAATGCTTCCTCATCATGCAGTGCTTATTTTCGGTTCTAATGGGCTTTAGGCTTATATATTTTCTGGAGCCCTCCCATAGGATTAGGCAAGCATTAATAGCGGCGCAGTCGAAAAACTTGGTGTCAGAAATAGAGCAAAGAAAACAATAAACTGTTGTTTTGAACAACTACAGTTGGGTTTAGCGTGGGGTTCCCTGACTCAGGGGCTCTAGGCACGCGGTCTAGGACATTTGACCACGGCCACTATACCGCCGCCACGAGACCGCGGCTGATAGACCACTAACCATTAGACCGCAAGACCATAATACTGCAAACCCATAATACCGCGCCATTAGACCTCAAGACTATAATACCGCGATCACTATAATGCAAGTTTAATTAAAAAAAAAATTTAAATAAAAATAATTTTCACTTCCAGAAATAAAGTGATTTTTAAAGTAAATCGATGTTTAATTTACAAATGTAATATTAGACTTATCGCAAAAGCTTTAGTGTATTTTTTTAAATTAATTTTTATAAAATTAATGTGTAAATCTATTGTAACAAAATATTTTGGGAAACCCAAATTTCATAATCTTTTGTACTTAAGTTTAATAGGAGAACAGGTATTTGGAATTTGTAGTGAAAGGGCTCTGTATTAAAAACTTTTAAAGATTCCTAACAATTTACAACAGAAAATTAGAGATTCTTAAACTATTGTTTGAAATGGTCTTAAATTAATAGAAGTATTAAAGTAGCAATTACAAAAAACTTATTGTATTCACACCAACTATAATATACTAAACGTAACATATTTATAATACAAAATAATCATATACAATATCCCAAGTGCATTCAAATTGTCGACAATTTTTTTGAGCTCACGAATGCGTTTGTTGCTCCTCTTCCAGTCGGGAAAATTGCCGAAAAGCAACAAACGCATAAGTGAAAAGCGAAAAAACATTGTTTACAAATTTTAAATCCACGAGAGGATATTTATTTAGACTTTTTCACAAATAAAATAGGAGGTTAATAATAATTAATTAAAATTATAATATGAGTTACTGCCGAAAGCACAATTTTTTTAAAGTTTATTAATTAGATAATATGTATTATTTAAATGTTGAAGTTAATAAAAAAAAATTGTCGCTTTATATTAGCTTTAAAATAGACCTGAAAAAATTGTCGGTGCAATGCGATTGATATTGGTTGAATGTTTCGTTGTTTTTTCTTTCCATTGGTCTAGTGACAGCTGAGTAAAATAGTCCATAAAATTTGAATTTAATAATTTAAACCTAAATTATAATAAAATAATGGTATTAAGTAGGTACTAACAAAAATCGCTTTATTTAAATCCGAGAATAAAAACTCTCGTGGTATTTAACTTGCATTATAGTGATCGCGGTATTATAGTCTTGCGGTCTAATGGGCTGCGATATTATGGGTTTGCGGTATTATGGTCTTGCGGTCTAATGGTTAGCGGTCTACCAGCCGCGGTCTTGTGGCGACGGTATAGTGGCCTCGGTCAAATGTCCGATCCCGCTAGGCACGAGCATATCAGGCCTACTGGAAAAACATATAATATATAACTTCTACTTATGTAATATTTGTATATGTTATGCCTTGCAATTTTTAGATCCGTCTGTACTAATAAGGATTTAATAAAATAGAATTCCTCTCATTTATTTTTATTGTCTTGAACTTAATACGAGTTAGGTTTTTCGCAGGTATGAGTTATATGAATTTGTTTTATTTGCTTACTTTGAATTCGCTAATATTTTTAGACAATTTTTTTTAAATTTAAATACCTACTCGAAAGATTTCTTGATCAAATGTTTTTTTTAGACAACTTTCACACTTTTAGCACTATGTTTTTTTCGCGCGTATGATTTCTTAAATGTATATAAAATTAGAATTAGAATATCCGGAAGATGCATCCTGACGATTCAACCAGCGACAGTTCATCTCAAGGCGACCTTTTAACCAAGTAACAACAAAGTTTGACTTTTTGTTTTTATAGGATTTTTAATTTAATGTTGGTTGTCAGATTATCCGATTATTATGAAGTAGGGCAGAATAAAACTTCTCGTTCGATGATTAGAGTTTTAATTATTATTGGTCAAGTTTATCTTGTTATCTAGGACCGTTTCAATTTTGAATATACGCCAGATGTTTTTTGAGAATTATTTTTGAAAATTTTTGAATTAGTGTTTAAGTGGTTTAGGACTAGCTTATTTATGTATTTTGATTTTTATATTTACAAATTGTTGACTTTGTTAAAATTGTGTACGCTTCCCTAGCTGTATTTTTCCACAACTGTTGTCTTCCATGAATCTTGTATACTTTTTACATCTGGTTACGGAAGTGAGATGTGTTTTAAACTTTTTGCTTATACTACTGATGTTTCATACTTTGTATTTTCTATAGTCCTGAAGATGAAGGCATTATAACCTTCGAAACGTCGACGAAGTAACCTTTGTGTTTTATTTTGAGTCGGCAAACCCAATATCCCGTTTTTGTTATTATGAAGTAGTGTTGCATTTTAGCATTGCATATAAAGCCTTATCGTTTTATATTATAGAGTAGATTATGCATCATATTATATATCATTATTAATATGAATCATTATTAATTTATTATTGCTCCTATTATTTATTATTATTATTAAAAAATAATAATTTTAATTATAGCTATTTTCGTTTTTTTTGTATATATAGTGGATGAATCCTTCCAAGATGATCAATCTATTGGATGAAACGTTCTCAGAATGAATCGTCCCGGATGAATTGGCCTGTGATGAACCGTCTTCTGGATGAATTGTCCGCAGGATGAGTCGTCCGGGATGAATCGTGCGGGGATGAAATAAATTTATGTATGAGATATTTCATGAGAATTGAATAAAGTAAATGTGAATAAAGAATGCAAATAAAATAAATGAATAAATTCAGGTTATATTGGTATTTGTAGCCATTATGAAAACACAATTTTAATACTAAAATAAATTATAATACAAAAATAAAATAATAAAAATAAATGGTTAGCTAACCGCACCAGATGAATATTGGATAGGTCTATCGTCAATGATATTTGTCCAGAAACTTGCCCAAGGGGGGCAACCTCTTTCGCCCCCTAATTATCTCAGGTATTTGCAGTAATTTTCTAGATAATTAGAAAATCTCTGGGTTTTTGGCAGTGTTCAATCCAGGGGGGGATTTATTAGTTGAATCCAGGACACAAAATGTCCCCAGAAGAAATTTGTAGAAACATGTAAAAATTTAAAATAATAATTTTAAATATAAAACTCAACATAACATTTTTAAATACATAAGTACCAAAATTTAACACAAACATGTATTTTCCCTCCCGGGGGAAAAGGTCTGAATTTAACACTGGTGTTTGGCAATTAACTGTGAAACAGTTGAAAAACTATTATTGGTCACAAATGACACAAATTGTAGAATTCCCGTTAAAAAATAGCTGATTGGTATGTGTGTTGCGGAAAGAAAATAGTTGTCTATTTTAGATCTGTTCACATATCAAAAGTGTCGGTTTGGCAAGTCCCTGCATTTAGCAATAATAACACTGCACAACAAAATTGCACTTTTTGTCTGATGAATGACTTTTATCACATGATGTTTACTAATTTGACGTCGCTGATTCTAAATATATCTTCATTTGTTTTGTAACAGCTATTATTTACTAGTGACAGCTGTCAGTAAAAATTTGCTGTGTTACCGTGTTAATTTGCTGCTAACTTAAAAATTATTAAGTTTTCTTATAGTAATTTGATATGCCAACATCAAGAAAAGTTTGTGTGAATGATCCGAATCATTTTTGTTTCATTTGCGCAGAGTATATGTTTAAAGAATACCGTTTAAATGCGACAGCGTTCGTAAGTGAGGCCTATAAAAATTACTTTGGGCACCCGCTGGATATGAAAGATAAGCCTTGGATTCCGCAAAAGGTATGCAAAACGTGCGTTGAGTTTCTACGTTTGTGGACAAATAAGAAAAGGAATAGTTTCCGGTACGAAACCGCTATGATCTGGAAGGAACCCGTGAACCACCACGATGACTGTTATTTTTGTTTGGTGAACATAACTGGCATTAACCGAAAAAATCGAGCCAAATGGGAGTATCCTAGCATACGATCGGCACATAGACGTGTTTTGAGCCCTAAGATACCACTTGAACCTCAGGTTGATGCTTTACAGAAGGAGCCAAGTGATTTTGAGACGGCAACTGGCAGTAGTGATAGTGACTTTGAATGTGACCTGGAAACGCCAAAACCATTCAACCAAGATGATTTAAACGACCTTATCAGAGATCTGGGACTGTCAAAGTCTGCTTCAGAAATTTTGGCTTCTAGGCTAAAAGAAAGAAACTTAGTAACAAAAAAAACTAAAATTACTTATTACCGTACAAGAGAACAGGATCTCCTTAAATATTTTGCTGAAGAAGATGACTTCGTATTTTGTAAAGGTGTACCTGGTTTAATGGCTGCAATGGAATTACAAAATTACGTTCCTAGTGAGTGGCGTTTATTCATAGACTCATCAAAACGGAGTCTAAAATGTGTCCTCTTACACAATGGGAATAAGTTGGGGTCGTTGCCTATTGCACATTCTACAAAATTAAAAGAAGAATATACATCTATTGCTCTGGTTTTGGAAAAAATTAAATATGTAGAACACAACTGGCTCATATGTGTTGATTTAAAAATGGTAAATTTTCTATTAGGCCAACAAGGTGGTTACACAAAGTATCCCTGTTTTCTTTGCTTGTGGGATAGTAGAGCTAGAAATCAACATTGGATTAAAAAAGATTGGCCTACTCGGGAAGCACTAGTTCCAGGACAACAAAACGTGATAAACCCACCTTTGGTATCAAGGGATCGTTTACTTTTGCCTCTGTTGCATATAAAATTAGGGCTTATAAAACAATTTGTTAAAGGTCTGAACAAAAATGGAAATTGTTTTCTTTTTCTATCAAAAAAATTCCCAAAACTGACTGCAGAAAAGATAAAAGCGGGCATTTTTGACGGGCCACAGATAAGATCATTAATAAAAGACACAAATTTTACGGACAATATGACAGGGATTGAGAAAAAGGCATGGAATGAGTTTGTTTGGCTTGTTCAAAATTTTTTGGGAAATAAGAAAAGTTCTGACTATTCTCAACACATCGAACAACTAATGAATCACTTTCAAACGCTTGGATGTAACATGAGCATCAAGTTACACTTTCTTCATAACCACCTAGACTATTTTCCCGCCAATCTTGGGGATCTAAGTGAAGAACAGGGCGAGCGATTCCACCAGGACCTTCGTACGATGGAGGAACGCTATCAAGGCTACTGGAACACACATATGATGGCCGACTATTGTTGGGGCATTCAGAACAGCTCTCGATCTTCAAATTCTGCAAGGAAGTCTTATAAAAGAAAATTTTTTTCAACTTAAAAACTAAATAAAATAGGGTTATCTTTAAATATGTTGTGTTTTATTATAAAAAGGCCCATGTGTCACATTTTTTAAACTAGAGCTGATACAGAAATTTTGATCACAGATTTGAAATCGTGATTAAAAATTGGGCTAATATCATGTAACATAACCCAATCATCAGATATGCTGTTGTGCAGTGTAATAATTGTCAAACTTCATGTTTTAGCCTTGAAAAATTATTTAAATATACCTAGTACTTATATTTCTTATCTACTAATATTTCTATCGAAAATTAGTAATTAGTAATAAATTATTAATGCACATTAAATTTTTTAGAAAAACTATTATAAAAATTACACTTTTGATTTATTATTTTTAATTTAATTAATTTACAATTTAATTTATACAATTAATTTAAAAAAAATAGTTATTAGCATTATTTTTTATGTTTTGTTGATTTTTGGAGAAGTAAACAATATAATATTTTATTTAAACCAATATATTTGAACATACAAGGTAACCAACCGTTAATCCGCACATAGGTAAATAAGACGGAAAATTGATTTATTTTAAATTCTTGCTTTCCATTATAACGGATAAGAATAAAAAAACTTCGCAATTTAAAAAGGTTTTTTCCCCTTGTACAGATACCCAACAATTGATATTTTGTTCTTTAATTATTATTATTGTTCAAAATTTAAAGAAAATATCAAGTGTTGGGCATCTTTGGACGCAGAAAAACATCTCTTTAAACTGATAATGTTACATAGCCAAGGGACCTGTTTTATAATAAGAATTTACTAATATTAAATTAGTGATGTAATTTGTAAAATTTGGTTTCATATTGGAAAAGGATAACAACTATACAAATTACTTGTAGTAAAATCAGAAAAACTAGGAAATATAGAAATTTTAGTTTCAATATTAACTAATAACACAGTACAGGAAATAGAAATAGCCTCACCTACGTTTTTTAAGAAATCTCAAAATAATAATCATTTTAATTGATCAGTATTAATTTGTTTAATTAATAGTAATAGACAAAAACATTGCATCAAGATAACTTTATAATAATTACGGGCTCGGAAGTTATAGCACTAAAAAAGCAAACTTTTTCGGCTCTTTTATTTAATATGCACTTAAAAACTCCAAAATTAGCGCTATAAATAACGCTAAATAATGAAAAATATGCTAAATAAAATTGTCAATAAATATTTTTATTTTTTTATAAATGGATTTTTTAAATATTTTTAAATTTGAATGATCTGCAGTTTATTGATTTATTGATAATTTTATTTTGCATATTTATAATTATTATTATTTAGTACTATTTATAGCGCTAATTTTGGTGTTTTCAAGTGCATATTAAATAAAAGAGCTAAAAGGTTGCTCTTTTAGTGCTATAACTTCCGACCTCTGATAATAATTTATTACAAAATAATGTTTTATTAAAAACTCAATTATTGGAATAGTCTCACTTAATAAATTTTGAAAATGATTATTAATAATCACTCTGATTAATAATAACAACAAATAAGAGATCAGGCATTGAAAAAACTAAATTTTGTAATATCTCATAGGGGTAATTCACTTTTCATATTTTCAGAATACTCTGGATTTTGCAGTATATCTTTTGCTTTCGAGAAAAGTTGGTTTTTATTTTCAAAGTAAAATATATGGAAAATAATGTAACAAAGATAATATTAATAACATATTCTGTAAAGGAAAAGAATCCTTTCAACCATGTTATTTAGCTTTTCTCAACCGGAAACCAGAGTGTGGCGGTATAATAATCTTATATAAAATTGCGAAGTAAGTAGAATATAAACATGTTTATCAATTTCGTAGCAAAACTTAAAACTGTTTATTAATGAAGTATCAAAAAAAACTTCCGATAGATATCGTTTTCTATAAATTTTGTGAGAACAGGGAGGAAAAATCAGTCACGTCTAAAATGTCTTCTTCGGTAAGTATTTCAGATTTGATGAAAAAAGTATACTTTATTAAAATAACTAATTAAAATTACTTGTAATAATAATTTATTAAAGTATACCTAATAAGTATAAAACTTGTGTAATTGGGTAATTTGTATTGTGTAATTTATTAATAAACTGGGTTTAAATATTTTAATTAAGATTAAAGATTTTAATAAAGAGGTATATGAGGTATAAAATTGTAGACAGGATAGAATGTTGTTAATTTCAAATTAATAATAATAATTTAAATATATATTAATCTTAACTTTTAAGAATTAATAATATTAAAAACTTTAAAATAACAAGTTAATTCAAATGATAAAATAGATATTATAAAATCTATTTAATAATCTATTTATCATCATGGATATATTTTTATAATATTTACAGTCATTTCTAGTGTAATTCAAACTATTTCATAATAAATATAGTTATGTCTAACGAACCTTTAAAGACCACTTCTAATAATTTATAATATAATTATTTATTTAATCTAGAGTAATTAATATAAGTTTTAAAAAGGTTTTAACACTTCTAGTAATTTATAATATAATTATTTGTTTAGTCTAGAGTAATTAATATATAAGTTTCAAAAAGGTTTTACATGTAAGGGTCGTCTCCGACTCAAGTGTTTACGTGTTTTAAACACCCCACTTTCAAAATGTAACTTTCGATGCATTTATTTTTATATTTTAAATCAGTTGCTGTTTTGCATCTAACTTGAACAGTTGTATCTTTAATTTAATAAATATTCAATTTTTAAAAACATTTGTTTTAATTGGATAAACGTAATTGGCGCAGTCGGTAGGATACCCAAACAATTCTATCGAAGAATTGGCGATTTTTAAATCATAATTGGGTAAATTATAAGTGCAACGTTCCAAATTGTGCATATTGGTGCAAGATCCACTGGTACCTGCTACAGAGAGACTTCTACCGCAGACGGACTTCACCCGCAGTGCAACCCGGAAACTACACCACCAGCAATTCACCCGCTAGACATATTCAACATGTTATTGGCAACCTTAGTTTTGTAAGTACCGCTTATTATTTTCCTTTACCTTAAATTTTGTTATACTGTATTAAAATCTCTATGAGTTTAATTCGCGATAGATCACCTATTAAAATCGCGGAAAATAATTCGAATAATTCAGATTTACAATTAGAAATTAGCGAAATAATTTTTAGTCAATTAAACAAAATTAATCCATTCGAAATGTCTGTTAATTTTGCAGAAATTAAATTGGCTAAAGAGACCATTCCTCAATATGAAGGAGGTAGCAAAAATCTATCATATTTTATTCTTCAATGTGAAAAATTTATTAGGGCTTATAAAAGTCCAATTGAAGCTAGTTCATTAAATAGTTTACTTTTTGAAACTTGTTGCTCGAAGTTAACTGGTGTTGCCAGAGACACTTTAGTAACATCGGATTGTTCCACCTGGGAAAAATTAAAAATATCACTTTTGAATCGTTTTGGAGATCAAAGAAATGAAACCTTATTATTAACTGATCTTAATACATGTTATCAATTATTAAACGAAACATACGATTCTTATTATGAAAGAATTAAAAATAAATTGCAATTATTATTAGAACACGTTACAATTAGGGAACAAGATGAAGGTCTTAAATTATATAAAATTAGTTTGCATAATAAAAGCGCGTTAGATACTTTTAAGGCAGGCTTGTTAGAACCATATCGTACTCACATTTCAAATCAAATTGTAAATTCAATCGAAGATTGCATGCTGCAATTGAGAAATTATGATAATTATAAACAACAAGTCGAATTTTTAAATTTCATGCGAAACAAAGCTCCAAAGCATAATAATACGCACAAAAATATTAATCAAAAATCATATAATCCACGGTTTAACTCGTTTACGCCTCAATCTAATAATCAATTTTCAAATTATCGAACTTTTAATCAAAATCAAGGATATACTAGTAGATTTAATAATAATAATAATTACAATAACAATAATCATAATAATTATAGTCAAAATGAATTTCCGCATGGTCCAGTTTACCAAACTAGACCAGTTCAAAATAAAATTTTTACAAATTCGCAAGTATTCGGAAGAAAACCCGAATCAAAACCTACACCAATGTCGATATCAACAAGAAATACATTTAACCCTTCTCGTAATCGACCAAACGCGTCTCATAATAATCATTTTCAAAAATCCGGTCCAAATAATTTTATATCGGAGGAATTGTATAATATAGAAGAACCAGATCAAATGCAATTAGAAAATCAAGAATATTTTGAAAATATGAATGAACCAATTGAAAATTTTCCAATACCAGCCTCGGAACAATCAACATAGATTTAAATATATTAGCTAGCAAACCCAAATTACCATTTATCACTATTCCTAATTTAAATTTAAAAATTCTCCTGGACAGTGGAGCTTCAAACTCAATAATGAATTCAAATATTGCACATGATAATTTTAAAAATTTTATATTTAAAAAACAGTTTTTAATTAAGAGCATGAATCAAACGGTCGCTAATGACGAAAATGTATCTTTCCCTATTTTGAAAGAATTCGGTATAAATAATGCAATTGATTTTCATGTAATCAATTGGCATGATCGATTTGACGCTTTATTAGGAAGCGAAGATTTATGTAAATTAGGTGCAAATATAAATTATAACAATAGAACGTTAGAGATAGGAAATTATAAAATTCCTTTTTTTCTGGAATTAAACCAAAAAAATTTTAAGCCATTTAAGCAAAGAGTTAAAACTCATATAAAAATTCCCGTGAATATTGATGAAGGCGAAGTCCTTATACCTGAAATTAATTTTAAACAATTTTGTATCCCCGAATCAATTGCCTTTGCAAAGAACGGTTTTTGCGAAGTACCCATAGAAGAAGTACGTAAAATAGACATTAATTTTAAACAACAAGTAAAAGTAGAACCAATAACAAATGTAGAAATTAAGAAACCAAAAAATCATTTTTCTAATCTAAATATTCAAAATGTTATTCGTACGGAACATCTTAACCCGGAAGAAAAAGCAGAAATTTTAAGTTTATGTAGAAAATACAAAGATATTTTTTACAACGAAAATCACGATTTAACATTCACTAATGCAGTAAAGCATAAAATTAGAACAGTAGATAATGAACCAGTTTTTTGTAAATCATTTAGATATCCTTATCATTTAAAAACAGAAATTCAAAATCAAATAAAAAAACTATTAGACGATAAAATCATAAAACCCAGTATTTCACCGTATAGCTCGCCAGTTTGGATTGTACCAAAGAAAATTGACGCTAGTGGAAAAAAGAAATTCCGCCTTGTGATAGACTACCGTAAGCTAAATGAAAAAACAATTGAAGAAAAATATCCCATTCCTAGAATTGATGAAATTCTGGATAATCTAGGAAAATGTAATTACTTTTCCACCTTAGATCTCGCGCAAGGTTTTCATCAAATTGAGATGGACGTTGATTCAATCAAGAAAACCGCTTTCTCAGTAAATAACGGCCATTGGGAATATGTTCGCATGCCATTTGGGTTGAAAAATGCCCCTAGTACGTTTCAGCGAGTAATGGATAACATTTTTCGCGAATTTCTTCATAAATTTTGTTTTGTCTATATGGACGACATAGTAATTTATTCAAAATCTCTCCACGAACATTTGGTTCACCTTAAACTAATTTTTGATAAAATTAGACAGTACAATCTAAAAGTTCAACTTGATAAATCCGAGTTTTTGCGAAAGGAAGTTGCCTTTCTTGGTCATGTAATTACTCCAGAAGGTATAAAACCTAATCCCCAAAAAGTTATAGCTATACAAAATTATCCTCTTCCAAAGACAATTAAAGAAATTAGGTCATTTCTCGGTTTAATAGGATATTATAGAAAATTTATTCAAAATTTTGCTAGAATAGTGCAGCCCTTCACAAAATGTCTTAAAAAGGGAGCAAAAATCGAAACAAGTAATCCCGATTACTTACGAGCATTTCAGAAATGCAAAGAGTTAATAACAAATGCCCCCATATTAGCTTATCCCGATTTTGAAAAAATCTTTCACGTCACAACTGACGCTTCTAACACAGCTATCGGAGGTGTGTTATCCCAAAATAATAAACCCATTGCTTTTTATTCTAGAACTTTAAATAGTGCCGAAAGAAATTATTCAACAATCGAACGCGAATTATTAGCAATTGTCGATACGACAAAACAATTTAGGCCATTTGTTTACGGAAAACAATTTATTATTGAGACTGACCACAAACCACTGGTCTGGCTATTTTCAATTAAAGATGCAAATTCTCGCCTCGTTAAATGGCGATTAAAATTAGAAGAATTCGATTATAAAATTCAATATAGAAAAGGCAAAGAAAATCAGGTAGCAGACGCATTATCGCGTATAGAAATTAACGTAAAAGAAACTTTAGATGAAAACTTAGATTTGATGTCAATGACACCAAATGTTGGTGACGATTTAGAATTGCCATTAGATGATCTTGACGACATAATTAACGCCCTTGATAAAAATAACGAATCAATTATTAACGCTAACGATAATACTAACGAAGATAATGAATCTAATAATACTAGACATACGTCACATGAAAACCCCGTGTTTACTATGCCCATTTCTGATAAACCGGTAAATCAATTTGCGAATCGTATAATCTTACAATTAGGAGATCAATATAACGTAGATCATAAAAGAATTTTTGCGAAAAATAACTATACAGTCACTATTAGAAGAGGTAACGAATTACAAAATCTCTCACAAATGTTAAAGGAAATCGTTAATCCTGGAAATTTATATGGAATTTATTTCAAAGATAACGAAATAGAATCAAAATTTTTAAAAATCACTCAAAGTCTATTCAATAATCAGGTAAAATTTACAAAAAGTAATATATTAGCAAAAGATTTAGAAAATTCAAACCAACAAGATGAAGTAATAGAACAATATCATTCAAGTAACCATAACGGCATCACCGAAACTCATAATCATTTAAAATTAAAATATTATTGGCCCGATATGAAAACTAAAATAAATAAATTTATAAATGAATGCGAAACTTGTCTCGCTAGTAAATATGAAAGGAATCCTTACAAGATTCAATTTTCGGGACCCCTACTTTCAAAAAGACCTTTTGACGTTATTCACATAGATACATTCAGTTTTGAAAGTAATAAATTTATAACTATAATTGATTTATTTTCGCGTTACACACAAGCTTATTTTGTAACAGATATCACCGGTATAACAATATTAAATAAATTACGCCATTACTTTTCTCATCATGGCTATCCAAAGAAAATTGTTTGTGACGAAGGTAAAGAGTTCAAAAACAAAGTATTTCAAGAATTTTGCGAATTATTTAAAATTGAATTACATTTTACGACAAATTATAATAGTAGTTCTAATTCACCGATAGAACGAGTGCATTCTACTATTTTAGAAAAACTCAGAATAATTAAAGAAAAAGACCCAAATGAAAGTCCTCAACATTTAATGATATCAGCCGTATTAACTTATAATCAATCAATTCATTCCGCCACTGGTTACACCCCATTTACATTATTATATGGCCCTTATGAAAATTTAAACGCACACGAGTTAGACCTAAGTAAAACGGTTTACGAAATTTATAACGAAAAAAGAAAAGACGAATTATTGCCATTCTATGAACAATTATACCAAAAACAACTCGAAAAAGGTCAAAACAATTTGCAAAATCATAATAAAAATAAAGAATCCACTGTTGAAATTAGTGAACCCACAGTATATTTTACACGGCAACGAATCAGAAAAACGGACCCGTATTATGATAAAGTAAATGTAACATCAATTGAAAAAAATAAAATAATTGGAATACGAGATAAGTCAAAACGACAAGCAAACATACACGTAAGAAAATTAAAAAGACTTAAAAAGAAATTTCCGTTACAGAATAATGGAACTGACCAGTCAAAACCAGGCCCTTCAGGTAGACAAGATTGACACGAACGGATATTTTCCCGAAGACCTAGGTCCAGCAAAGCTCCTCGGTCATTATCATAAGTTTTATTTTTATTTTAATATAAGCGATCTAGAATTAAGTTATTTTAAGTTATTAAGCAGTACTACTATTTTACAGTCAAAAACATCAAATTCAAATCATCTTACACAACAATTAGTTAACATACTAACCGATAATTGCAAATCAATTGAAAAACAACTATCGAAATTTAAATATCGTAACAAACGTGGACTCGTTAACGTTTTAGGAACCGCTATTAAATTCATTACCGGCAATCCGGACAATCAAGATTTAATTGATATTAACAAAAATTTAGATTTACTATATAATAATCAAGAAAAGATAGTTAAACAAATAAACGAGTATAGTTCATTTGCACATCACATAACAATGCGTTACGCGAAAGATCTCGAAACAATTCAAAATAATTTGAATTCATCATTTAATGCAATAAATAAAATAAGTAATTCTCTTGATACCCAGTTAATGATAGAGTACAACAATTACATCAGTCTAAAATTACTAAACATTCTCCAAAGTATTGAAAGAACCATCTCATTAGCCTTTTCGGAAATTACAAATTTAGAAATAATATCGGACGAAGAATTAATTGAAATTATAAATCATTTAAAACTAATTTATAAAAAATCAGAATTACTCGAATTAGATACCGTTCATATTTTTAAGATTTTAGAATTTTCAAAGTTTCAAATTTTTGCAACAAGAGATTTTATTACATGTATACTTAATGTACCTATCCTGGATCCATCCATTTACCAATACACAAGAATTTATCCAATTCCCGATTTGCAAAACAAGGTGCTAATTCCGCCATCGAAGTACCATCTGCAAAGTGTTAGAAAAGAATTATGGACTGACGAAAAGTGTCAAGTGATCGAAAACTCAATCGTGTGTGTAGACAAACCCCAAGTGAACAAGTGCTCTTTTATTCATAATAACAATAATTGTACTTATGCATTAGCTAACAATAATTATAAACTTTACGGACAACTTAAAAACGGAAAAGTTCTAACTTCTTGTAAAACTAAGTTAAGCGTAATTGAAGAATGCAATGATAAAATTAATAATCTCGAAGTGATAAACAATGCGTTAATTTCATCTGAAAACAATTGTAAAATAATTATAGACGATCAAACTTATGTAAATACATTTAATAATTTTACTTTTAATAATCCATTAGCAATTCAAGATTATCAGGCTAGCGCAATTGTAAATTTGCAATTAAACCATTTGGACAATTTAGATGATCTAAAAGAAGAAGCAAAAAGTTTGGAACATCACATCAAAATACATCCTGTAATGCATGTTACACATTTTATCACAACTATTATTATTGTTTTATGTATTTTTGTTGCATTATTATATCTCTTTAGAAATAAAATTAAATCATTAGTTAAGGGGAAGAAAAATGAAGAATTTGAATTATCAGAAAGTCACAGTGTCCAAGCTTCACCGGACACGTTCTTTACTAAGGGGGGAGGAGTTATGTCTAACGAACCTTTAAAGACCACTTCTAATAATTTATAATATAATTATTTATTTAATCTAGAGTAATTAATATAAGTTTTAAAAAGGTTTTAACACTTCTAGTAATTTATAATATAATTATTTGTTTAGTCTAGAGTAATTAATATATAAGTTTCAAAAAGGTTTTACATGTAAGGGTCGTCTCCGACTCAAGTGTTTACGTGTTTTAAACACCCCACTTTCAAAATGTAACTTTCGATGCATTTATTTTTATATTTTAAATCAGTTGCTGTTTTGCATCTAACTTGAACAGTTGTATCTTTAATTTAATAAATATTCAATTTTTAAAAACATTTGTTTTAATTGGATAAACGTAATTATATTTAAACTAGAATTATAATTATACAAGCGGTCAAAGCAAATATTTCGTGAATTCTTGTATATGAACCAAAATTTTGTAATATTTTTCACTTTACAAAATTCTAATAAAAACTCTTTTGTCGTAATTGTTTCAGAACAAAGCACAGGTTAATGAAAAGGACTCCTATCTAAAAGAGTCTCAAATATTACTCGTAAAAATTGAAGAAGCTACTGGTGTGGCTGCCGATTTAGTCAATAACTTTGACATAAAAACTCATTCTGATAAAGTATGCATCTTAACAATTGGAAATAACTTGGGCCGAGATTTGGAATATGTTCTGAATAATCTTCAACGCATAGCGGTAATCAAAATAAGAATTTTGTTACAATATATCTGCAAATATTCACTATTTCTAGATTGACAACTATAAGAAAGGCGACAGAAACAAAAAGCTGAAAGAAGCCGTTCAAGCTTTCGGCTCATTTATTTATTCTATTCAACTCGCATTTGGCAATGATATAAATAAATTAAAATTGGAAATAATTAATGTTCTAAAAAATCTTGGCAATAAATTGAATCCTCTGCTGGACATTGTTAAAGAAAATTCACCGCATTGTAAGTTTTACTTAGATAAAATTAAATATTGTTTTCGAATTTTAAATGAAAAAGAAGCTTTTTAATTTTGTTAAGCTGCTCAGTTGATATTCTGAGCACATGGTTATTCTTGTTTAAAACTGTTCACAGCTAGTAAATGGGAAATTGCTGATATATTGGATTATCTATATATAGCCATGGAAAAGGTGAAGATACGCATTAAGTGGGAACATCTGGATTACAAAGAAATACAAACTGAAATTATGAAAAGTATTTATAATCCCAAGTTAGCTATTCTGGATATTTTAAAAGATAAAGAAGAATTTCGAATCGATTTTTGCCGTTTTTGCCATAGAGCTGTAGAAGGTATTGTTCAGGCTCTTGAAGAAGCGAGACTAGATGTAAGAATAAGTATCATTAGAGCTCAATTTTTTGTTGTACTTTTGTTTCATACACTGAGAAAGACCCAAAATTTATAGGTAGACCATTATGATGATGAGATTAGAGATGAAGTTTTAAAAATAACTAAGAAAGTAGCAGATGCCATTTTTGATGGTGATAAAGCTATTCGTAATAACTACGAAATGTGCGAATTAACTTTATATGTAAAATTGTGTAGCATAAATATTGTACCATCCATGTATGATGCATTAATTATAGTCAATAATCCAAAGTTACAAGGTAAATAATTGACAAATAAAGCAATAAATGATTTAACTTAATTTATTGTACTGTTTTAGATGCCAATGGTAAAATTAAAAACTTTGTATTAAATGCAGTGATTAATTTTGTGGGTTGTTCAATTCGATTCACCAGAGATTGGGAAAGAAAACTATTATAAAATTAATTGTTATAAAAAAATGATGTAGATGCAGTTATAATAAAATTATCGGTAATCTAAAGTAAATATCTTGAAAATTTTGACAACGCTGGTCTATGTGAAGTCGTTAATGCTCATGAGGTGATGGGTTCCTGTTTTTAAAACGTTTTAAATATTACATTGCAGATATTCCTGACTAGCTTTGTACCAAACTACTCAGTCCACGATATCAGTCTTCCTGTTCATGGAGTTTCTATCTTTCTTTATCTCAATCATCTCATGTAAGATACGTTCTTTGTAGGACGGAATTGTCGTAAGTATAGTGGTGTTTACAAAGTCCATGTTGGTCATCCATAACATGGACTGAGTAGCATTTACAGTCCACTACTTATTTAACTTCTTTGCGAATATTGGGGTTAAGTTTTTCACCATTGGTTTTTCTTAATCCACGACAACTTATTAGAATTATTAATTTTTTGATATTGTCATTTTCAATGGAATTAAATTTACTGATTTTGGCGGACCAAATTTTCTGATTCTTTTATTTTTAGCAATGATGAAAATTCATTTAATCTGATACAGAATATTGTGCAGTTTCGTTATAATAACACTAGTGATTGTTGCTGGTTTCATATTGTTCAAAATTATAAGCACATACTATGTTATGAATTTGATATAGGTATCACAGAATTCACAGAATTATTGTGTTATCATTTATGAAACAATTTATTTTTTGTGAAAGTATATTGAGATAAAACCTGCAATAAAAATGTCATTAGGATCAGAAATTTGGAAAAGGACTGTCACCAGTCTGAAACTATTCCGTCAGTCTTTTGTACATCGACTCCTGATTAATTGTAAATTAACTGTTACTGAGTGTAGATTCACTGAGAATTCAGTGAAAATTAGGCGTCAATGAATAGTTCTTCATAAAGAATAAACTGTAAATCGATCTTAAATTGAACGTGAATTGAATGTAAATTTACTGTGAATTTAAGGTAAATCGGCGGTCAATTGAAAGGAAAAGATGTGACCAGTCCGCAAGAAATTGCTGAAAAAAATTACTGAAAACTGAGGATGTTGCCAATGAAAGTACAAGTTATTTACAGAATAGTCACAATATATTTTCAATTAGCGATTTTCAAAAATTTACTGTTTTTTCCTAGCAGTTCACCTACTTGGGCAGTTTAAAATTAACAAAGCTATCGAGATTTAGTAAATCACGGCAACGTCTGATTCCGTAACCCATTTATTTTTCTACCGATATTTGAATCTTGATAGTTTTGTACTTTCATAAGTTAACATACATAAGTTAACTGTCGACTGATTTTGGTTTATTAATACATTATAAAATTGTATAAATTAATATATCAAATATTTTCTTTCTGTAAATAGATAAATATTATAATTATTATTATTTATATGTATAATAAAAATCATACTATCTAAAGTTATTATTATTTAAAAAAGTTTTGTTTTCAGTTTTGTTCTTGACGTTTTGTCAAGTTTGAGATTAGAAGAAAATATCTTATAATTAAAACAAAGCATTTAAAAAATAGCCGGTGCATTCCTAAATAATTTCAAATCAGAACTGCAAAATTTAACAGTGATATGTTTAAAGTTTTTTCTTGGATTTATATGATAAATGATAGAAGTTATTTTAGGAATGCACCGGATATATTGTAAAAATTGTAAAAAAAAGTAAAGATTTTTTAGTCAAGAGGTTTAGTCATGCAAAGTCACCCATTTTACCGCGCCGAACTTACTTTTTGGCAAGTTCTTTAGTATTCTGCCTATATACGGGTTCTTGAGATCGCAAATTAATTAGTAGGTACTAAAGAACTTGTCAAAAACTAAGTTCGGCGCGGCAAAACAGGTGACTTTGCATCACTAAACTTCTTCCATTTAAAAATTGTATATCTGCACTTTAAAAAATCATAGAATGATTTATAAAAATGGATTTTAAAGCTAAATAGTAATAGTATGCAATGCAATTGTGGAAAATTGAAACAAAAAAATGAGGATCCATTTAAAAAAATCATAAAAATTGTTAAAATAGCCAATTTTTGACCATTTAAGCTAAAATTTAAAGAAAAAACTAACGTGCTGGAACAATTTCAAAGTCAGATTCGTTTTCAGGGCAAAAAAATCTACTAGAATCACACCCGCCCATTCTTGAAAATGTACCATGTAACACTGGGTAATTGTTTTAAAAGTTTTCTAAATATTGAGAATGTGGAATTGCGCGTCAAGAATTAAATATTAACCCGGCATAGGTTTGGTGGGATATAATATACCCCAACGCACTTTAAAACGTGTTAACGTCATTTAAAATAATTAATATTTACGTCAAACTTTGTCTATCTTCAAGTTGAACCTTACTAAGCACAAATACATTGAAAAGTCAGGCATAGGTCAGCTATTCTGCATGCAGTATTTATCTAATTTAGTAAATATGTGCTCATACCTCACCAGCCTTATAAGATTAATAACCCTCAGAGTCCACTAGACTCATTATGTGACAGATTTTTTTATTTTAAATTTTAATAGCATTTAGCACAAAGTAAGTCATTTCTTACATTTATTAGTTTTATATTATATATTACAATACAAGAAGAGACGTGGCCTGAAGTAATTAATTCTTCAAATGAGATTCTGGAAAATGTGGGAAAATGGTTTTTTGAAAATGGGATGCTGTTGAACAAACAGAAAACAAAAATAGTACTCTTCAGAACAACACATTCTCGAATTGAGGCACCCGAAAACGCGAAAATATGTGGCGATCTATATGAGCTTAGCAACAGCACAAAATTCCTTGGAATACATATAGATAATGCACTTACATGGGAAGAGCACATACGAGAAGTCGGAACAAGTTTATGCGCAACGGTATATGGTCTAAAAGTTATATCATACTACGTGAGCTTTCAAGTGCTCAAGACAGTTTACCAAGCGACGTTTGAATCAAAATTAAGGTATGGGATCATTTTTTACGGAGGTGGACAAATTGGTAAACTTTTTAAAATGCAAAAACAGGCAATAAGAGTCCTTCTAAATTTAAAATTTAAAGAAACGTGCAGAGAACGATTCAAAGAAAACAAGCTGCTTACAGTATACGCAATCTACATTCAGGAATGTGTTCTATTTGTTTTTAAAAATAAACAACTGTTTTTGCAACATTACAATGAGAAGAGCCACTACCCTACAAGAAGTATAAATTACAAAGTACCAAGTCATCGGTTAACAACAACTGAAAAAAACTGTTATTATTCGTGCATAAAATATTATAATAAATTGCCAACACATATAAAAACAACAACAATATTAGAGGACTTTAAAATGCTAGTGCACCAACTACTAATAGACCTGGAACCATACGGTGTTGAAGAATACATGTGATTTTTTCTAAGAGAAATTGTATTTCCTTTTTGACATTCTTTCTTTTTTGATGTGCTAATTTTTTTGTACATATAATCAGAAATAAATTTATGTTATTATTATTATTATTATTACAATTATGTATTATGTATATGAGAAAGAGCAAGCATGGTTATTACAGGTTTGGAAAGAGGTGGAAGAAGAGAATATGCCTGTTCAAGACTTAAATTCGGGTTCAGAAGTTGAACAAGACTAGAAAAATTGATTTTAAATAACATTAAACACATATCCTTCTAAAATCAAAACAAAATTCAAATTCATTTGCCTATTTTAACTCATACCCCACCAAACCACTAATGTAACTAAAGTCCACCAGACCTACGCCGGGTTAATGCAAAAATGGTTTGAAAAAACGGCGTTGGTCCACGTCCCTTTAAGAGAACCGACGCCATGTGGAGAAGTCTCTATCTAAAATGTTATACTGTATCTCAAATTGAGTTTAATTTGATTGAAATTGGATAATTTTAAAAGTATTTTAATAAAATTAGAATGGGAATAAAATTTGGAAGTAAATAAATAAAAATTTGATTTCGTTGATAAAAATAATATAAATAATATAAATAAATAAAATAATATAAATTAAATTTGTTGAAAATAAATAAATTCAATTGTTTTATTAGAAAAATGTATAAAAAGATAAATTGAAAATAAAAGCAAACGTTAAAAAATACAACGTGTGTGGATATGGTACGCGCACTTGATCGCAAACGGCCGGCGTTATCCAAAACTAATACAATTGTTGAAAATTAAGCAATAAAATAAAATTTGGAATTAAAATTGGATATCAATTTAATGAAATAGGATTTGTAAATAAAAAATAAAAATTTGTGTTTGGATAAAAATTTAAAAATTGAGATTCTCATGCTCATGAAATGCGTGGTCCACAAACAAGTTAAATATTTTTGTATAAATTACTTGTTTAACAATTTTGAAGGCTTTGGGACATAGCAATACATTTTTTTATTATAATAAATATTTACCGAACTGCAACAGGGTTGTATTTATCTCAAAAACTGGAGTCAATTCGACAAATCTAAAATTTTTTTCGCATTTCGGGGACCATATTTACCCATAATCAACTCAAAAACCCCACACCGCAGAATCTCTGTTCCCCTATGTAGTCTTTGAATAATATTGAATATTTTTGTTTCATTTTATTTTCAATAGAAAAGGGTTGGTTGATCTTAAAAACTGGAATCAATCCAAAAAATTTAAAATTTTTTTGCATTCCGGGGACCATAATTCCATAATCAACTCAAAAACCCCACACCGCAGAATCACTGTTGCCCTGTATTATCGCAAGCAATACCACAAGAGCTTTGATTTATCCGGATAATTTTTAATTTCAACGAATACGTGATTAGCAATTTAGCGAGAGAAAACTTGGTTGAAAAAATCACGAGAGCCGGGCGAGCGTCAGCGAGATTGCTCGAGTGATTTTGTCTAACCAACAGTTTTCTCGAGCCAAATTTTAAAAGCACGTATGAGTGTTCAGAAATTAAAAATTATCAGAATAGAAATCAAAGCTAGTGTGTTATTTGATAAGATAATTCCGCGAATGGTGCATAAATACGCCTAAAACTATTTAAACTTAAAAATTCACTTTGGTTGTCATGTCAAAAAAGGTAAACAAAAAAATATCCGCTAAATTTATCCACTTGCATTTTTGTTCCTTCCTAAGTACAGTTTTTATCCGCTAACAAACTTTGACGTTTGACGTTTCTTATGCATTGTTTTACACACAAGTAGAATTATCATTGACATTTAAATTTGTTTATTTGTAGAGAAATAAACAGTAATTATTATACATTTAAACATATACAGGGTGACCGACCGTTCATCCGAACATATGGAAATAAGATGGAAAATTGATTTTTTTAAATTCATGCTTTCCATTATAACGGATAAGAATGAGAAAGACATCAATTTAAAATAGTATATTCTGTAACGAGGGGAAAGTTTGTCACCCGAGCCGTTTAGCCGTGGGTGACGGTCCCAGAGTGCAAAATAGCTATTCCAAACGAGTTCCAGACTATACTTTCTATACGACAGACGCACAGTGCTAGTGTATTTCTTGTAATACGCGGACACCAATTTGACAGTTGGCGTTATAAAACCAGTAAAACAACTTGTTGATATTTTTTTTTTATAAAAATAATAAATTTTATTTTTGTCAAAGCAAAATATAAAAAATAATAACTTGTTGATAGATGTCACTACCAGGTTTTAATATTTCTTAGATGTGAGAATATAGTCATTCTGTAACGAATGTTAGAGAATGAAATATTCTGTAACAGGTGCGAAGAATGTGTATTTTCTGAATTGAAAATTGAGCCAGAATGTTCGTATTCTGTATTAGTCGTAGAGAAAGATTTTTTTCCGCTTGTAAAGATACCCAACACTTAATATTTTGGGCTTTAATTATTATTATTGTTAAAAATTCAAATAAGTAAAAAAATTTCAAGTGTTGGGCATTTTTAGACGCAGAAAAAAATCTCTTAAAACTGTCTCTTAAATCTTAATGTCTTAAATCTCAAAATAATAATCATTTTAATTATTGCCAGAGGACGCATCGTTGTTCCGATCCGAATAAATTTCCGCATAAATTTCGCGAGCACTTTTAATGTTAAATTTAATGCAAACTTGATCTGCTTAGTTCTGTACTCCTATCTGCTGTGATATTCCTTAACTCAATTGGGTACACTTAAATGGGTTGTGGGTACTTCTTCTGCTCTCCCACGTTAAAAAGGAACTGTCCTCTCCAATTCCAAATGATTTTCTACTCCACTACTCCTTCCAAATTGTTATTCCAAAAGATAAACCGCTAGTTTTCGTCCAAAAATTGAATTTATTCTTATTTGTTCGAAATATTTAATTTGAATTCACTTAGTGTATGCTTTGGTTTTCTAAGCACACACATGCACAAAGTCTCTTTCGAGAGCTATGGTCAATTCAACACGACCTTCCTCTTTGGAATTCTATCGTAAACTTTAAACACGACCTTCCCCGTGGGGATGTAATCGCAGACTTTAAACACGACCTTCCTCTTTGGGATTCAGTGGCAGACTAAATTATTTATACTTGTTATCTTTTATCAATCTGTTACCCAGACAATTAATATTTTTCTTCGTTCAATTTTTCAAATCAATGCGTGTTATCTGATAACGCAATTTTTTAATCATATGTTCGTCCGGGTGACCCGTTAAAATAACCTCGACAAAATAGCCCCGACAAATTATCTCCGACATAATAGCCCGTGCCAAAATAACCCTACGACAAAAAATCCCCGACATAACAGCCAGGGCTAAACTAGCCCTATGACATAATAGCCCGAGCTAAAATAGCCCTAGGACATAATAGTCCTCTACGAAATAGTAGCCCCGATATAAAAGCCTGAGAGCCCGGGCTAAAGTATAGCTTCTCAAAATATACTAATATAATTCTGTTCTATTAATAATAATAAAAGACATTTACAGCAAAAGCATTTATTTATAAAGTTAAATTATGCGAGATTCCTCGTAAAAAAACTAAAATACAGTAGAATCCGCTTAATGTGATCACTTTGGGTCAAAAACATTTTGATAACATTAACCGACTGATAACAATAAGCAAATTTCAGAAAAAATGAATTTAAGAAGAATTAGGTAAATTTAGCAAGAATAAACTAAACTTAAATTAAAATGCATAAAGCAAAGTGCATATTTATCAAAATAAAAATAGAAACACGCCATGAAACGGGAAACTTAATTCGTTTTTGTATAGAAATTAAAACGAGTGACGTGTTTTGTAAAGATATATAAAATTTCAATGACCAATCAGAAAAATATACTTCGAAAAAGAGAATATTGTGTAGGAAATTCCTTGAAAGTGATAATAATAGCGGCTTTTTGATCACATTATCCGGTGGTTTTTGTATGTAAAGTGATTAAAGCGGCCGGTTCCCAGTCAAAATGATCACAATAACCGACTGATAACATTATCCGTGATCACATTAAGCGGATTCTACTGTATATAAAAATTAAATATGAACGATCCATAAGATTTTCGATACCCCTCTTCCCCCAATCCCTTAGGGGACGTCCATTAATTACATTAGACAATTTTTGCGATTTTTGGACACCCCTTCCCACTCTGGTGAGATGTGGTAAGATTTGTCTCGACCCCCCCCCCCCTTCTAATCTCACGTGAGATTGTTTGTCTTACCTACTTAATCTAACCCAGTTCTTTCACAATTTTACAGTTTCTAGCGGAAAAAAAAATTATTTGATATTTACCGAGAACCCCTCCCGTGAGGATTGGCGTGAGATTGGCTGAGATTCTGCTCACCCTCCCCCCTAAACGCCTCACGTAATTAATGGACGGTCCTTTTCTCATCGGGCTATTTGGTCAGAGCTGTTTTATCATCGGGATATTTTGTCAGAGCTGTTTTGGTTTTGGACTATGTGGTCGGAGCTATTTTGCCGTCGCTATTTTGCCGGAGCTGTTTTGACGGGGCTGTTGTGTCAAGGCTGTTTTGGTTGGGGCTGTTTTGACGGGGTACCTTAATGATTAGCAATAATCACTTTGATTAAGAATAACAACAAATAAGTAATTAGGAATTTAAAAAACAAAATTTTGTAATATCTCTAGAGTAATTCACTTTTCATATTTTCCGAATATGGTTTTTGCACCTTTAAATTGATTACAAATTAGTAAATTTGCCTTCAGCTATTATCCTACAGGTTTTATTTTAAGTCTAAATTGGGACTACAGGTTGCCTAGTTTAAAATTGCATTATATTTTATCTAAAACCATCCTTAATAGTCTTGAAATTATGAATGGCAGCGTTGTATTGTTGGAAATTAAAGTTTCCTTCAAGAAGAGGGGCTGTATTTTGTAAAAATTATTATTTGTTGAATTCCAACTTTAATTTAAAAGACAAAAGGAAAATCATATCTTTAACTTCGTTTCGCAGTATATCTTTTGCTTTCTAGAAAAGCTGGTTTTTATTTTCAAAGTAAAATGTATAGAAAATAATGGAACAAAGAAAATATTAATTACACATTCTGTAGAGGAAAAGAATTCTTTCAACCATGTTATTTAGCTTTTCTCAACCGGAAACCAGAGTGTGGCGGTATAATTTTATATAAAATTCCAAAAAACATAATATTGCAAAGTAAGTAGAATATAAACATTTTTATCAATTTCGTAGCAAAACTTTAAACTGTTTATTAATGGAGTATCAAGAAAAACTTCCGAAGATACCGTTTTCTATAAATTTTGTTAGAACAGGGAAAAAAAATCATTCACGTCCAAAATGTCTTCCTCGGTAAGTCTTTCAGATTTGATGTGTAATTTGTTAAATTATAATTAAGTACCTATAATAATCATTGCCGTGTATTCTAAAATATTTTAAATTAAGATTAAAGATTTTAATAAAAATGTATATGAGGTATAAAATTGTAAACAGGATAGAATGTTGTTAATTTCAAATTAATAATAATCATTTAAATATATAAATTTTAACTTGTGAAAATTAATAATATTAAAAACTTCAAAATAACAAGTTAGTTCAAATGATAAAATAGATATTATAATAAAATAGATAATATTATATTCTATTTATCATCATGGATATATTTTACTATTTACAGTCATTTCTAGTTTAATTCAAACTATTTCATAAGATTTAAACTAGAATTATATCCAAGCGGTCAAAGCAAATATTTCGTGAATTCTTGTGTATGAACCAAAATTTTGTAATATTTTTCACTTGACAAAATTCTAATAAAAACTCTTTTGTCGTAATTGTTTCAGAACAAAGTACAGGTTAATGAAAAGGACTCCTATCTAAAAGAGTCTCAAATATTACTCGTAAAAATTGAAGAAGCTACTGGTGTGGCTGCCGATTTAGTCAATAACTTTGATATAAAAACCAATTCTGATAAAATATGCATCTTAACAATTGGAAATAATTTTGGTCGAGATTTGGAATATGTTCTGAATAATCTTCAACGCATAACGGTAATCAAAATAATAATTTTGTTGTAATATATTTGGCAAATCTTCACTGTTTCTAGATTGACAACTATAAGAAAGGTGACAGTAACAAAAATCTGAAAGAAGCCGTTCAAGCTTTCGGCTCATTTATTTATTCTATTCAACTCGCATTTGGCAATGATATAAATAAATTAAAATTGGAAATAATTAATGTTTTAAAAAATCTTGGCAATAAATTGAATCCTCTACTGGACATTGTCAAAGAAAATTCACCTCATTGTAAGTTTTACTTAGATAAAATATTGTTTTTGAATTTTAATTGAAAAAGAAGTTTTTTAATTTTGTTAAGCTGCTCAGTTGATATTCTGAGCACATGATTATTTTTGTTTAAAACTGTTCACAGATAGTAAATGGGAAATTGCTGATATATTGGATTACCTATATATAGCCATCGAAAAGGTGAAGATACGCATTCAGTGGGAACGTCTTGATTATAAAGTAATACAAACTGAAATTATGAAAAATATTTTTAATCCAAAATTAGTTATTCTTGATGTTTTGAAAGATAAAGAACCGATTTTTGCCGTTTTTGCCATAGAGCTGTAGAAGGTATTGTTCAGGCTCTTGAAGAAGCGAGTCTTGAGGTAAGAATAAGTATAATTAGAGCTTAATTTTTGTTGTACATTTGTTTCATACAATAATCAGGAAGGGCCAAAATTTTGGGTTTGGGTTTTTAAAACAATTTAAATATTAGATTACAGATATTTATGACTAGCTTCGTACTAAACGTCTGTTCTCTCTAAGCTACTTATCTACCCTTTCTCCTAAAATCTCAATTCATTTACCCTCCCACAGATCGAGCTCTTAAATCTAGTGTGCTACAGTGACTTTATTAGAGACAGGGACCAAGATGACCACATTCCGCCGTGTTGTTGCTAATTTAAATAAAAAATGTATGCTAGAGAATGTTTACCGTTGGTGGCGCTCATAACATTACCAAGTATCAACAACAATGCGGCTCTATTACGTACACGTAATGTTTTGAGTTTGATTTAGAACTATCTTATCGTAAAATCGCGGTGAAATGATAATTCACAAAATAGAACATCAAAAGAATGCAAATGCTTGGTTTATAAACAAAAACTTTCTATGTACTAATTATAAATACCTATGAGATTAACTTGATATTTTTCCGCGTGATAGCTTTCTCTTAATGTAAATCGCAAATTGTTAAGTAACTATTAAGAATATTATTCATTCCTGGTAGGGAAAAATACTTTTGTAGTTAAATATGAATTATACTAGCTGGAAAGCCCGTACACTACTTAAATCAATTTCCATTGCTATTTTTCATACACTATTTTTATCTTCAGATCTCCGTACACATGACATTGCTACATAAAGATGACCGTGACTAAACCCGGTTCAGGCAGATATATTCCTATTTTTTCTAAGGTCTGTCTCTGAGCCTTGTTAATCGTCATGAAAAAGGCAAGTTTAATTGGAAATTGTCGCCGGCCGTCTTAAAACAAACGGCAAGTCTGTTGTTGGGGCTAAATCTATGCTAAATATGTTATGATTTAACATAAAATATCCGATTATCCGCTTATACACTTATCCGGTTATCCATTCAGTTGTTGATACATCTTCAATTCAGCTTCCCGGCTTTTTTATTTTTATATATAGGTTGACCGGTGGATCTTTCTTTTAACGGTCTCAATTAAAAAATTAATACTGTGGAACTCCATTGATGTGTAACTCGATTAATTGGTATCTCGATTGATGTGTAGCAACGTGCGGTATTGGTAGTTATAAAATTTATGTAGTTAATGGATCTAATTTTTGTTACTTCTTCTTTTTCCAATTGTTCTTCTCGTTTTTCTTCTCATTAATAATGTTTTCATGTTATATCTTCGACTAGCGGTACCTCTTCACTAACTGCCGTTACTTCCTATTTCTCTTTTTATATTTCTTTTCGTCGCTTCTCTTTCTCATCAATTATTTTTATCTTCATCTTATATCTTTGACTGGCGATGTATCTTCACTAATTACTGTTACTTTCTTTTTCTCTTTGTTTTTCCACTTCTTTTCTTTACTTTTCTTCTCGTTAATCATGTTTGTGTTTTCGTATTTTTCCAACCAAAAATATGACACGCTGTAGTAGCAGCGTTCTGGCTTTCTACGCGATTGCCGTAGGAGGGTTATTACATGATTACTAAATTTTAATTGTTTTTTCTTATAGCGGAAGTATTCATTATTTTATTTTTCAAATATTTTTAGTCCTAATCTTAGTTTAATATATTTTTCGGTTGGTAACAAAATTGCCTAATCAGAGTGTTTCTTTTTTCACCAAAAAATGACACGCTGGAGCAGGAGCAGTAGCGCGTGCTGGGGTTTTATGCATTAGGATTTTCGGTTGGTAAAAAAATCGACCAATCAGAGTGTTTTTTTTTCACCAAAAATTGACACGCTGGAGCAGCAGCGTGGTGGGATTTTATGTATTAGGATTGTCGTATTTTTAAGTTTTTAAGTTTATGTTATAAGTAATTTGTTTGTGATAGAAAATTTATTTTAAGTCATTTATTTAAATTAGATTTTGCCACTCAAATTTGGCTTCGTCAGTTCTGAACGTATTTGAAATGAAAATCTGGCTTTTCTGGCCAAGAACAATAAAAGTTTGATTTTAAATAGTTGAGCGGGTGTCGCGCATTGAACAATAGTGGAGCTGGCGTCACATGCGAATTCCACGAACGAAGTGAGTTTTATAAAAGTGCCGGTGAAATTTATAAAAATTATTAAAAAACATATCAATATACTAGGTAATGAATGTGTGTCTTTTCTTTCTTCTTTTTCATCCTCATCTTTCTTTCTTCGCTTTCCTCTCAAGACCACAAATGTTCAAGAAAAGCATGCGAAGCATGAATGCTCGTCTATAATGACATTATTTAAATTCAAATATTTAGTTTCCAAGTCAATAAAATAGATAAACCCCACCAATCATTTAAAGTAAAAATGAACTTTGCTCTTATAAGAGTTTTATTATTATTGACATTGTCTTTTCCAACAATTTGGAAATTCATTGACGAGCTACAGAAGAGCTAAAAGATTATCTACGAATATCTGATGGCTGGAAGTTTTCCACCCCGTAAATTAAAAATATACAGTGTGAAACTTCCACATAATTTTGAGATGCGCGATCATTATTATAATTTATTATTTTGGACTTTTTGTAAAAATAAAATAAAATAAAAATGTTTAATTGACATTCTTAATATTTGATATGCCACCAATTGACGCCTCTCAATATGTAGATGAAAACTTGCTTAATCAGAAAGTTGGGGAGATTTTTAATCTTAGCATCAATTATATTATTATCAGTGTTAAGCTGTAGTGGGCTTGCCTCGGATTATTATTTAAGCCCTTTATCCAGGGCCTGATTAACCATAAGGCTGATTAGGTTATAGTTAGGGGCCCGAATCTCATTGAGGGTCCTTAAATATGATATCGGTGTTTATTTGAGTAACAAAATTTTCAACAGTAATGTATTAAGTATTAATGTAAATATTAGGCGAGTTTCCGATAATACTGGCTAGAGATGCACGACATCTTGTTACGACGAAATTTTGCATTACTCCAAACACAGGAATAAATGTGTAATGGACTACATTTACACTCGGCCAAACTCTATCTAACCACCTTAACATAATATATTCCAAAATTAATCGGAGAGTTTAAAATTAACAAAGCTGATCGAGTTTAGTACTATCACGGCAACCTGTGATTCCGTAATCCTTTTATTTTTCATTCAATATTTGAATCTTGATAGCTTTCGTACTTTCGTATTTTCGGTATTTTCTTTATAATAATACATAAGTTAACTGTCGACTGATTTCGGTTTATTAATACATTATAAAATTGTATAAATTAATAGTATATCAAATATCTTTTTGTAAATAAATATTATAATAAATTATTATTATTTATAGTATAAGTATAATAAAAATTATAGGTACTATCTAAAGTTATTATTATTATTTAAAAAAGTTTTGTTTTCATTTTTGTTTACGACGTTTTGTCGAGTTTGCGATTAGAATAAGAATATACCTATCTTGCAATTAAAAAAAATAATTTTACAAATAGCCGGTGCATCCCCAAATAATTTCAAATGCATAACTGCAAAATGGGGTTTTTCTCAGGAAAATATTCCAAAGTTTTTTCTCATCGGATTTACATGTACATATTTTGAGCCGCTGAATCCGATTTTCACTTTCATTCACCCAGTAGCAAATGTAGCTAACATGAGAGTGTCGCGGTTTTTCAAAAACCGGCGGGCTCACAGACGATCGCTGAAGCACAAAATATTACCTAAGAAATAATTGTATAATCAATTTTGGGCATACAAAGTTTATATCGCGGCTCCACCGCATTTTCAAAATGGCGTTTTCTGAGTTTTTCATTCAGTGTGAATTTCATGCAGTTTGTAACATCGTAAGAATTAAGTCAATATATACAAATTATAGGAAATTTTGTCTACTTTAATTTTGTATAAAATAGTCATCATCTAAAAATGCATCGTTCCTAAGTTATAAGCGAAAAACTAAAACAAGTGCAACATTTTTTCGGTTTTTTGTCAATCCTGAAGTTAGCTCACTTCTCGAGAGGTGGCAAAGTTGAAAATCGGATTCAACGACCAAAAATACATATAAATTCGGTAAAAAAAAAACTTGAGGAATTTTTTCCTGGAAACCCCAATATCAGAACTCATGACCATAGCGCGGAATTATATGCGCAGGGACCCCGATATCGAGTATGCAGTATGCAATTTATGCATTATCACAAGATATTATGCAAATATAAATTATATGCCACATACAAGATATCGGGTTCCCTATGCATATAATTCCGCGCTCTACTCATGACTGCCACCAGCGAATTTTTTATTGACAAGACATTTGCAAAACTTAAGATAATACGTAGCGAGCTTGAAGGACGTAGGAAATAAATCAAAATTAGAATTCTCTAATCTTTACACAAAGAAAATAATAATATTAATTAAAATTATTAGCTTTTGAAAAAAATATAAATTAGAATTATCAATATTGAGCTACAGGACACAAATAAAACACATTTTTTAAACGAGCTTTAGAAAAATGTGTTTTATTTGTGTCCTGTAGCTCAATATTGATAATTCTAATTTATAGAAAATAATACTTAGAATTTTAATTACTTATTTATTAAACAAAAAGAAGATAAAGTGTAGTTGCAAGATCACACGAATTTTTTTAATTATTATTTTTTTATTTAATCCGTTATTATTATCTCTGTTTTATTTTGAATTCAATTTACTATATTTCAATAAATGCAATGTTAAAATATCCACAGGATAAGTAGAGGGACTATGCCGAATCTAGATAACTGTTTTTTAAACAAATAATTTTCCGAATTTAAAATTTTATTTCGTTAGTTGGTAAAAAAATTTCCAAACTACACCCTCAAGGAACAATGCCGTAACTCAAGTTACTAGCATTTTGAATTACGACTACTGCTGTAATCCTGAGAAAAGAACCTTTTTTTTTGTTAAAAAAAAATTACCTTACGACCAATAATTCCAGAGATAATTAGTGGAGAAAAATTGTACTGGTATGTATGTATACTTTTAAAAACTTTCAAACCGCTCTCCAGAAAAATAGGTAAAAATAATGAGTTACGACTTTGTTTCTTCGGAGTGTTGAAATGTCTATGCACTACCGAAATCTACTTTTAGTGCTACATTCTCTCCAACTATTAAAAGAACATAAGGGATTATAAACATTTTCTTTGGATATTTATTTGTTGATTGGTTGAAATTGATATAAATCTATGTAATAATAATAAAAAATATTAAAATCTAATGCTAACTGCATAGTTAGATAATTTGATAAACTAATGATCTTATCAGAATAAATGTAAAAAAACGATACAAACCAACAAGAAGTGATCTGATAATAGAACTATAAATAATCTAATTTTTCTTTTATAATAAAAATTTGAAGCCAACTGAATAATCAGATAATTAAAAAACTAAATTGTTAAATTTAAAAGTAATAATTATGAGCTCAGTTTTATCCATTTTTTCTGATTTGCATCTTCATCAACATTAAAAAAAGAGCAAACTTGGTAAAAGAGATATGCTAGATGAAAAATATAAATAGGAAAGCAAAATACAAAAAGAGTAGTAAGAAAGTAAGTTAGTTTAAAGGAAAGGAAAAATAGAACACATCACTAACACATCTGCATGAATCGATAAGAAGTTTTATAACTTAATTTGGTGCTGGATTTGGATAAAGTAGTCGCAGGTTTGATCCTCTATTATCTATCTATAAAATAAAGTTTGATTTCAAGTAAGTGAATTTTTGATAATTTTAGAAAACTATTTGTTCTAAATTACAGTTTTTGGATGTTACACTGGTATTTGCTCAATTGATTTAAACTGGAGATTTTGGGAATTGAAGTGAGCTTTTTTAAACTGACCTGGCTATAATATTTTAAAAAATGTATTTTCCCGGAAAAGCCGTCTGAGAAAAATTTGGAACTCGGGCAAATACATCTCAATATTATAATAATAAACATATTAATATAATTTTAATTACAGAAACAACCGTCCAGGTTAGCCGTACGGTCTCTAGTTTCATTCGAGAATGTTAGTCGTGTAACTTAATAAGAATAATTTCCTATAATAATAGAATCTTTCCTGTTATTGGGTGTAAACCTGTTGGAAATGTATAATATTATTATTATTATTTTTATATATAATATTATAAGGGAGAATATAAATATTTTTATCAATTTCATAGCAATAATAAAAACGATTTATTAAACAACTATCAACAAAAACTACCTATAGATACCAATATTCTATATAAATTTTGTTGCACAAAGGAATGCAAATCATTCGCATCCAAAATGTCTATCTCGGTAAGTCTTTCTTATTTAAGATAAAAAGTTTACTTTAATAAAGTAGCTTATTAAAGCTAAGGATCTTATTAAATGTACTTTAAGAAAATATCGGCTTTACTTTCCTCATACCTATTAAAGCATTTATACAGAAAGTATTGTTCAACTCAAAAATCAAAAATCGAAATTTTGGTATTAAAATGTTTCTTTCTGATAAGATTTTGATTAACTTCAGTTGATGAAATAATTCATTTGTATGTCAGTGTATGTGTGTGTGGTTGGGGTATGAAAAGAAATATTATCAAAAACTCATACCCATATTCACAAATGTTCGTAAAAATTTTGACAAACCGTTTATTTAAACAAACCAAAGGAATTTATTTGTTTGCACTGCGAGATCATTTTCATTGGTTTGCAAAATTAAACGGCTTGTTAAATATTTTACGAACGTTTGTGAATATGGATATCAATATGTTTAAAAAAATCAAAAAGTTAATGTGTCAGTTACTTTTGGACCATTATATTCAGTTTTATGTCGATGGATGAAATAGCAATTGATTTCAAATTAATTAATTGTTCAAAATTAATCGAAAAATGATTATTAAATGGTGACATAATTTTACTCTTAAAATTTAATTATGAACCTAAATTAAATCTGAAAATAATGCAATGTTTACATAGCACATTTTTTAATGTGTCTTTTTTATGTAAAAATTTAATATACTCTAATACAGGTATAATTTATTAAATTATATCATTACAGGAACACATTATCACTTACAATTACTTTTAATTTAATTCAATCAAATTTTATTTTTGAATTAAGTCTACATAAACTCTTGCAAATGTTAACTAAAATTAATTATATTTTTACATCGGTTCAACCTGTTATCCAAGTAAAAAATGTTTGTTTTCTATGCACAAAACAATATTTTCAAATAGTTTTTAATTTACAAAATAACACAGATATGTTTAAAAACGTGTCAGTTGTAATTGTTTCAGAATAAAGCACAGATCAATGAAAAGGACTACTATCTAAAAGAGTCCCAAAAACTGATCGTTAAAATTGAAGAAGCTACTAGGGAAGCTGCCGAATCAGTCAATAACTTTGAAATAAAAACTAATTCTGATAAAAAATGCATCTTAACAGTTGGAAATAACTTTGCTCGAGATTTGGAATATGTTCTGAATAATCTTCAACGCATAGCGGTAAAAGAAATAATAATTTTCTTTTATATTAGGCAAATTTTCGCTATGATTCTAGATCGACAACCATAAGAAAGGTGATAGTAACAAAAATCTGAAAGAAGCCGTTCAAGGTTTCAGCTCATTTATTTATTCTATTCAACTCGCATTTGGCAATGATTTAAACAAATTAAAATTGGAAATAATTGATGTTCTGAAAAATCTTGGCAATAAATTGAATTCTCTTCTGGACATTGTTAAAGAAAATGCACCGCATTGTAAGTTTAATTAGATCAAACTAATATTACTATTGAATTTTAAATGAGAAAGAAGCTACTTTGATTTTAAAATGTTCACAGCCAGTAAATGGGAAATAGCTGATATATTGGATTACCTATATATAGCCATCGAAAAGGTGAAGATACGCGTTCAGTGGGAACATCTTGATTATAAAGAAATACAAACTGAAATTATGAAAAATGTCTTGAATCCTAAATTAGTTATTCTTGATATTTTAAATGATAAAAAAGAACTTCGAACAGATTTTCGCCGTTTTTCTCATAGAGCTGTAGAAGGTATTCTTCAGGCTCTTGAAGAAGCGAGTCTTGATGTAAGATTAAGTATAATTATAGAGCTCAGTTTTTTGTTGTGCTTTTGTTTCGAACAATGACAAAAATCCGAAATTTATAGGTTGATCAATATGATGATTTCATTAGAGAGATAGCTTTAAAAATGACTAAGAAAGTAGCGGATACCATTTTTGATTTTGATAAAGCTATTCGTGATAACTACGGAATATCCGAATTAGTTTCATATGCAAAACTGTGTACTATGAATGTTCTACCGTCCATCCAAGAGGTGTTGATTATTGTCAGTCATCCAAACTTACAAGGTAATTAATAATTGACGAATAAAACAATAAGGGTATTCATGTCACTTCGTACTTTTGTCGTAAATGTCGTAGATCCTGTTATTTGTAAATTTTGTAGAATTTTTAATGCAGATCTAGTTTACGAAATCCACGCAGTCGTACTTTATGTAGATGTCGTAGTTTCGTTACATTTAAGTATACGTTGGCGATACATAGTAACCAAGAAATATTTGACAATAAATTATGTCAATAAATGTGAATAGAATAATTAAATTAGTTAAAGTTTACCTCAAAACGTCAAAATAATCTACAAATACAAGTACGAAAGAATTTACGAAAAATTGAACGGTGAGTGTGTTCATGTCACATAAGTCTACAAAATTTAAAAGTACGATAACTACGAAAAGTACGAAGTGAGATGAATACCCTTCATAAGTTAATTTACTTATTTTATTGTATTGTTTTAGATTCCGATGGAAAAATTCGAAACTTTATATTTAATGCAGTGGTTAACGTGGTGGGTTGTTCCATTCGATACACCAGAGATTGGCAAAGAAAACTATTATTAAATTAATTGTTATTTTATGTGGGTAAAAAAACTGTAGTAGATGTAGTTATAATAATATTATGGGCAATCTAAAGTAAATATCTTGAAAAATTTCACTTATTTGACATTATTTCGATAGTTACACAGTGACTTATAAGGTCTCCTGTTAGTTTTGCTACCTGGCCAGTGAGCTCGTCTGCACAATGTTCTCATAATGATTAAAATTTATGATATACATAACCATGTTCATTGAATTCGAATACCCGAAACTTGTACTTTTTGAATATATTAATTATAAACAATTAAACTATAAATAACAAGTTAAATTCAATAATATAATCAAATATATCTTAAGATATATATGCTATACCTAAAAACTACGAAGCTTTCATCGTTAACCATTTCAACGGATTTCATCCACGTCTTCAGTTCGTTATTGAAAAAGAAGAAGACAAGAAGATAACCTTTCTTGACATACAACTTATCCACGAAATGAATCACTTAAAGTATAAATGGACACAAGATACCTAAACTATAGCTCACACCACCACAAAAGTCAAGCAATTGGCACAGCTATAGGACTTGTTCATAGAGCCTTAAAACTAACCCATGGCGACTACAGGAAAGAAACCTTAAAAATTGCCCAAAAAACTTTATTGAAGAATGGTTACCCCGGACCTCTGGTGAAGAGAATTATCAAAGATCGTGTTAACAAACTATATAATGGTAACACAATGAAGAAAGAAGTTTCCAACTTTGCAGTTATGCCATATGTAAAATGTTTAAGCGAAAAAATCAAGACAATATTAAAACCTTACAAGACCAATGTAACCTTCAAGTCCACTAATAACATTGGTCAACTTTATACTAAATTGAAAGACACCGTACCTCATGAGAAGAGGTCAGATTTAATATACAAGGTCCAATGCAATAACTGCAATTTGGTATATATTGGACAAACAAACCAATGGCTTCAAAATAGAATGAGTGGACACATTTCAAGTATACGTTGTAATAAGCCCGAATCCACAGCTATTGCCAAACACATTCTAGTCGATGGACATGATGCAGATTTTATGAACGGCAAGATAATCAAATCTGTTACCAACTACAAAGATCGACTTCTTCATGAAATGATATGTATCACAAGAGAGAAGAACGCCATGAATAGGAAGACAGATATAGACGGATTAAGCAACATCTACAGCCATTTACTCGTCTAGTTCGCCCTACACACATTGGAGTTAAGTTTTTCCTATTTGACGTAAACTCATCATAGATTGTTCCTTAACTCACGATCTTTTTGGATCTTAGGTCGTATCAAATGACAATGTGTTTTGTTCCCGGTTTCCATGTATTTTATTTTGTTTATATTAAATAAAATTCTGAAGAAGACGACAAAAATCGTCGAAAGCTTAAGATATATTTGATTATATTATTGAATTTAACTTGTTATTTATAGTTTAATTGTTTATTTTCTCACAAGTTACGATTTATATATTTATATATTAATTATAAATATAATTTACCTATACATATCCGAACCAGAATAATGAATAACACAATAATTACAAATTGTTATTTTAGATAATTAAATGTTAGGTAGCTTTTGCAAGAACATGTGTATTCTGCTTGGCTTCACAAAATGGTCTCTCGTTCCTTTTTACCGTTCTCCCTGTCATTGACCATCTTTCTCCCCATCCACATAATTCCTGGGTGTAGTTCATCCCTTGGTTGCGTTCAGTGTATCATAGAATGTCAAGGCTGTAAAGCAATAGGTAGCCATCTCGTGCATTATTTTCAAAGTAACAAGTACGTATTTGGTGGAAATTTCAAATGATTTAAAATCGTTCATTAAGCGCTAAATACAAATTGCGTTTATAACATTACAAACATACGGATTTAAAAATGGCCCAGTGACATTGCAATAACTTTCAAAATCAAAAGACTTCGTATAAGTCATAGACAAGTGAATATGAACTTAGGGAGACACATTGTCTAAAGAAACTGATCTATCAGTTTCTTTGGATAAATTAAAAACATTATTTTACTGCAGGCCCTTGCGCAGGTTTCTTCACGAGGGGACAGGGTTACAATAAAAATTATAAAGTAAAAACTCCTTATATAGTATTCTCTGGGGTTACGTGAAAAGTAAGGTCTATGCCAATAAGCCCGAGACGATTCCAAAGCTAAAGAGCGAATTCATACGCTTAATAAATGAGATATAGCTCGAACTATGCCAAAAGTCATGGGAAATTTTGATGCGCGCATTCTGTGTTGCCAGAGGAGTCGTGGTGGGCATTTGAAGGATATTGTGTTTTATACATAAATGCCATAGACTAAAAAACACGATGAAATAAAAAAATCATTTCGACAAATTTTTGTGTTTTATTTATAAAAGAAAATTTGAGCTCTTATTGAATCACCCAATGGAAAGCCAATTTCACTATGAATAAAAAATTCGAAAAAAAAATGATTCGTAACCGACACTAAATAAAAGTTTAATAATTTTTCTGGGTTTACGCCCACGTCCGCTCCCACAATTTCACATCTCTCTACGATGTCTTAAATATAATAATGTAAATGATTATTATTTTACAGTTTTATTTAGTAATTTTTTTGCCAAATTAAAAATACAAACGTTATTATTATATTAATTATAGTTTAATATGGTGCGATCATATCATATAAAAGTAAATATTTTCTATAAATAATGATATATCCAAAAGCAAGGTATTAGATATTATAAGGGTATTCATACCCTTAATATATGTAAAAATTAAAAAATTGGATAGAAGCATTTTCGGTATTTTTAAAAAAATAATACATAGTTATTATAAGCTAACTATCAACCAAATTTTTTATATAAAATAATATATGAAATATCTTTTTATAAATAAATATAATAAATAATATAAATATTATTATTTATAATAATAATCATACTATAAAAATCATACTATGTAAATTATTATTATTATTTAAAAACTATTGTTTTCATGTTTGATCTTGACATTTTGTCAAGTGCGAGATTAGAATAAAATACCTTGCAATTAAAAAACAACACTTAAAAAATAGCCGGTTCATTTCAAAAGAATAATTGCAAATTCTAACTGAAAAATTTAAAAGTCATATGTTTAAAGATTTTTTATATTTATATGATAAACTGCTGAAGACATGCGTGATGCTATAAACAAAATGAATTCGAACCAAAAACCTCCCGGTAGTTAATTAGTTATACAACAGAAATTGGTAACATTTGAATTTGAATTTAAACAAAAAGACCAGTGAAAGCGAGCATGGTCAAAACAGCAAAAAAAAGAAGAAAAATTGAATAAAATAAAAACAAGAAAAATAAAGATAATAGTATTCCACCTATGCTGGGTTCATAATATCCAAGATTCTTTTGTATTAAGGAGGGAATTAATGGCGGTTTTGGAAAAGTTATTACAGAAAAGAAATGTGGGATATTTTATTAATGTTGTTGGATTCGAAAGAAGGATACGAAACGGTAAGGACTTTTTGGATAAAATTACGACCGACATTAAGGATTTGATGTTTAGGATGACTTGAAAAATAATTTAAAAGTCTTCCTCAATACTTCGGCTTATGGTACCAGTCAGTGATGAGAGTACCATTAGGATCCCTAATGACAAGTAAATCAAGGAAGGGTAAGAATTGGTTCTTTTCAATTTCCATAGTAAATTGAAGATCTACATGGAAGGCATTAAAGTGGTCAAGAAGAGAGGAAACATATTTACCATTGATAACGAAAAAAAGGTCATCAACATATTTCCTAATCATTCTTATGCCGTTGTTGTGTGTTTTATTAAAAGACACAACACGGTCGTCAAGAAGAATGTTCATACAGATGGTGGCAAGATCAACAGATATGCTATCGTCCATATTTGGAGATAAGTTTTCCCGTTAGCCACAAAATAGTTCTTAGTCGTTCTTAGTAGTTCTTACATATCATCAGGAATGTCCAAACCATTTTGTAGCTTGGGAATCTGATTAATAATACCTAGTCGGGACATAAGTTCTGTTACACAGTATTAATTAAATTTTTAATGTTTCAAAATAATAAATTCAATTATAATATATACTGCTTTATTACTTAATATATAAAGAATACATTTTTAATATATTTACTCAAAATGTCCTCCTATAGCCTTTAAACGCCGTGGCCAATCATCAATAGCGGCACGGACGACTTGTAACGGTATCGATGCTGCTGCTTTCATCAAATCCCGCTTCAGAAGCTCGATATTTTTATGAGGCTTACTACAAGCCATGTTTTCAAGAACTGACCACAATTTATAATCAAAAGGATTCAGATCAGGACTTCCAGAAGGCCATTGTTCTGCTGCAATAAACGCAGGTAAATTTTCTGCTAGCCACCTTTGGGTTGTCTTAGCTTTGTGTGCTGATGCAGAGTCCTGTTGGAAAACCCAATGGTTTCCTTGAAAGAGAGAGTCGTTAAGAGGCTTTTCCACGTCTTATAACATTTCTTGGTAAATTGGTGCCGATGTTTTAAAGCCTTTTTCACAAAAGTGAAGTTGAGTAACCCCTTCGTAGGATACACCCCACCAAACCATCACAGATGCTGGATAATGGCCTCTTTGAACCATCGAAATTTTTTCTGCCGCTTCTTTAGAGCTGTGAGCATAAACACAATCGTTTTGCTTATTAAATTTTTCTTCGACGGCAAAATTTTTTTCATCGGTAAACAAAATATTTTTAAAATTATTATTACCGTGCCTCCTTAATAGGGTTTTCGATCTCTCGTGCCTAATTTTTTTTTAAAGCTGTTGTTAACCTTTGTCCTGTTGCTCTACGAAAAGCCCCAGGTTTAAGGTCCTGCCTCAATACGCGAGACACGCTTTTTTTTGAAATTTGCATCTCCATAGCAATAATTTTTTGTTTTCGCAGAGGATTTCGTCGTATTTTTTCACGCACTGCTTTAATCACTCGTGGAGTTCTTATGGTACGAGGACGTCCACTTCTTTTTCTGTCAGCTATTGCATTTGTATCGGTAAACCGTTTTATAGCACGACTTACAAACATTTTTGAAATTTTTAGCGGCTTTAGCAATTTTAAGATTTCACTATTTGATACACCACATTTATGTAACGCAATAACTGCTATCCGATTTTCTTTCACACCCCTTTCCATGTTGCTGGTTGAACTCAAAAATTTTAACTATAGTCTGTACAAGTTGCCAAAAGAAAGGGCTTTCTAAATATCTAATTGTTTTCCACCCTCTGTAATCTTAAGCTGTAAAATCTAACGGTTCTTTGCAGGTAACAGAATTTATGTCCCGACTAGGTATAGTCGAATAACAAATTGTTAAAGTCAGCATATGACATTTACTTAATATTTAGTGTTGGGATGTTGAGATAATTCTAACTGGTTTGGCTATATTTTTAAAAGAGTATATTGTCACATAATTTATTTAAAGCATTACATTCTAGAAGAATATTGCTATCCTACTTCTAAGATTTACAGATCCATATGAAGGGGAGGATCAGCCCCCGTATAACATCTTTCAATTTTAAACCGTTCTGACTCTTCCCCTTGGTATACCGTTTATAGCCTGGTGTGTGTTACCGCATCTCTGACAACTTCTCTCCAGTATATCCGATCTTGTACTTTTATCCACCACTCGCTTATCTCCATTGCCCTCAGATCACTTTCCACCTGGCCCCACCATCTCATCCTCGGTCTACCTCGCGTTCTATCGTCATTCGGCTTCCATCGGGTTACCTTTTTCTCTATGCTGTCGTCCCTACTTCTCATTATATGTCCCATCCATCTCAATCTCTGTGACTTCATGAACTTCACTATGTCTTCGTTCTTCATCGCCATCTTTATTTCGTGATTCATTAGGGGTCTGTATTCGTCGTTTTCACCTTTTTTTGGGCCCATGATATCGCGTAGTATTTTTCTTTCTAGTACAAGTAGTGCCTCGGCCTCCATCTGCGACATGCACACTGTCTCCGCAGCATATGTAATCACTGGTCTAATCAGTGTTTTGTATATCATCACTTTCGTTTCTATTGTCAGTGTCTTGTCTTTAAACAGGGTTTTATTAGCATAGTAGGCCTTATTACCTGTTTGTACTCTTCTTCTGATTTCTTCCATTCTGCTATTATTCCTATCTATATGTACTCCAAGGTAATTGTAAAACCCTACCTCTTCGAATGTATAACCTTCTATTTCCAGGTCTTTCATACTACCCATTGTGTTCTTTGTGCACCTCATATATTTTGTCTTCCTCACACCAACTCTCAGTCCCATCTCCTTCGCTGCCTTTTCCATTTTATTAAACATTTCTATCATTCTCTTGCGGGTCCTTGTCATAATTAACATGTCGTCCGCGTAAGCAAGCATCTGTCCTTCTCTAGTTGCAATCGATCCTTTTATATCCATTTCTTTGGAGATCTTTTCTATACCGATGTTAAAAAGCAGCGCCGACAGTGCGTCTCCTTGTCTCACACCGTTGTTTATCTCAAAGCTCTCTGTTTCTCCTTCTGTTGTTCTGATGCTTGCCGTTGTTTTAATCATTGTCATTTGTATGAGCCTAATCAGCTTGTTCGGAATTTTCATTTTTTTCAGCACTTTAAATAGTTTTTTTCTGTCCAACTTGTCAAACGCCTGTTGGAAATCCACAAACAGCATGTGCAGATCGATACCATGCTTCATCGCTTTTTCCATTGTTCGCTTCACTATATGTATTGCCCCTACTGTGGACTTTCCCTCCGTGAAGCCAAATTGGTATTCCCCTATTATGTTTCTGGTTTGTTCTTTTAATCTTCTGAATATCAGTGTTGAAAGTATCTTGTATGTCGAGTTAAGCAGCGTTATGCCTCTGTAGTTTGTGCAGTCTTCAGGATCTCCTTTCTTTTTTAGCGGCACTATAATACCTTCTCTCCATTTTGTAGGCATCTTCTCTTCGTTCCATGTCTTCTGAATCAGGTCACATATCCTTTCCTGGAGCACCTTTCCTCCACACTTGACGAGCTCCATACCTATCTCGTCTCTTCCGGAGGCTTTCCATTTTTCATTCTCTGAATTACGTCAATTATTTCATCTTGTGTTAGTGTGGGTATTTCTTGGTTTCCGGCTGCAACTGCTATACTTACATCGTTATCTTCCTCTTGTTGCTCGTTTAGCAGTTTCTGAAAATGTCTAATCCAGATTGCTTTCACTTTCTCGGTATTATGTTGTACTCTTCCTTCCTCATCTTTCATACCTCTTGGATTTACTCTGTTTAGTGGTTTTTGCTTTCTTAATAGCTGATAAAAGATCTTTGCGTTACTGAACTTGTTACTAGTTTCGATTTCTTCCATCTTTTTCACAAACCATGTGTTCTTTTTTTGTTTATATTTTTATAACCCGAGAAAATACATCTTTGTATTTTTATATAATAAACATCTAATAAATTACAGGAATATATATAATATTAAAAAGTAGAATATAAATAATTTTTAATCAATTTCATAACAATAATAAAAATTATTTATTAAGCAACTATCAACAAAAACTGCAGTAGATACTAATATTCTATAAATTTTGTTGCACCAAGGAGTAAAAATCATTTGCAACCAAAATGTCTTTCTCGGTAAGTCTTTCTCATTTAAGATCAAAATTGTTGAAGTTTAAATTTTTTATATGTTAGAGAAATTAATAATTGAAAAACTTACTGTTAACTTATTTTAATTAAAAAAAAAACTGTTCGCGTCAATTTTGTAATAATTATTCCAGGTTTGCCCGATGAGAATCCGTAATTCGAAACACATGAATTCACGTGTCGCACACTAATTCAACTAATTTGTATCATTTAATCAAATTTTATTATTGAATAAATTATAAATTCTTGCGAATATTAACTAAAATTATTTGTAACTGGCTATCATTTTTATATCGCTCCAATCTCTTATCAAAGCAAAAAAAAAGTTTAAACGAGTCTGTCGTAATTGTTTCAGAACAAAGCTTTGGTTAATGAAAAGAACTCCTATCTAAAAGAGTCTCAAAAATTACTCGTAAAAATTGAAGAAGCTACTGGTGTAGCTGCCGATTTGGTCAAAAACTTTGCCATAAAAACTAATTCTGATAAAATATGCATATTAACAATTGGAAATAATTTTTCCCGAGATTTGAATTATGTTCTGAATAATCTTCAACGTATTACGGTAAATGAAATAATAATTTTATTTTATATTATATAATGGCAAATATTCACTATGTTTCTAGATCGACAACATTAACAAAGGTGACAGTAACAAAAAATTGAAAGAAGCAGTTGAAGTTTTCAGTTCATTTATTTATTCTTTGCAACTTGCATTTGGCAATGATATAAACAAATTAAAATTGGAAATTAATAATGTTCTAAAAAATCTTGGCAATAAATTAAATCCACTTCTGGACATTGTTAAAGAAAATTCACCTCATTGTAAGTTGACTTAGATAACATATTGTTTTGAATTTTAAATGAAAAAGAAGTTCTTTAATTTTGTTAAGCTGCTCAGTTGAAATTCTGAGCACATGATTATTTTTGTTTAAAACTGTTCACAGCTGGTAAATGGGAAATTGCTGATATATTGGATTACCTATACATAGCCATCGAAAAAGTGAAATTACGCATTCAGTGGGAACATCTTGATTATAATAAAATACAAATCGAATTTGAAAAAAATATTTTAAATTCAAAATTAGTTATTCTTGATATTTTAAAAGATAAGGAAGAATTTCGAACTGATTTTTGTCGTTTTTCCCAGAAATCTATAGAAGGTATTCTTCAGGCCCTTGAAGACGCTAGTCTCGATGTAAGAATAAATATTAACTAAAGCTGAATTTCTTATTATACTTTTGCTTCATACAATAATATAATATAAACCGAAATTTATAGGTAGACTATTATGAAGATGAGATCAGAGATTTAGTTCTCAAAATAAACAAGAAAGTAGCGGATGGCATTTTTGATGGCGATAAAGCTATTCGTAATAATTACGGAATGGGCGAATTAACTCTATATGCAAAGCTGTGCACTACAAAAATTGTACCTTCCATGCATGATGTATTAAGTATACTCAGTAATCCAAACTTACAAGGTAAATAATAATAGACGAATAAAATAATAAATAATTTCACTTATTTTATTGTATTGTTTTAGATTCCAATGGTAAAATTAGAAACTTTGTATTGAATGCAGTGATTAACGTGTTGAGTTGTTCTATTCGATTCACTAGAGATTTCGAAAGAAAATTATTTTAAAATTATTTGTTTTGTAATACAGTAGAACCCCTCTATAACGAGTCCGGTTATAACGAAAAATAGCCTATAACGAGTAAAAGTTTGGTCCCTTGACTTTTGTTTACATGCTAAACTGACTGTTTATAGCGAAAATCTGATTATAACGAGTAAGTAGGCTGTTCTCTTGAGCTCTCGTTATAGAGGGGTTCTACTGTATCTAAAAAAAATATTGTAGATGTAGTTGTAGATGTCTGTTCAAGCATAATATATAAATCAATTTAGCATTAGATTAATGTTTTAGATTTTGACGGTATATAATATGATATAAGCAAAGATATCTGGCTCAAGGTCAATTAGAGTGAGAAATTTATTCTAACCGTCTTTCTTTGGCAGGCAATGGCAAACCACCTAGGTAATCTATCATGCAAACGTTTCTTAAAACCTGAAGTCAATTCGAGGCATTTGATAAAGAATGTACTGGAGGGTATTCCATGCCCCCCAGACCCCCGGATTGACACCTACATTTTGAATTTAAAATGCACTGGGGACATACAGAGCTTAATGAAAATATTTGAACTTTCCTATGTTAACAATGTAAATTGCACATTTTGAAACCGTGGTTTGACATATATAAATCGCTTCTACAACGAAACTTTTTAGACATTTTTTGTTAAAAATTTTACTGTCTTTAATTTTGTGCCTATAGATTTTTCTGGCAGCAAGTTAAACAAGAACGTAAAACACAAAAAATATTATCATCTACAGCGTGACTCACAAAAACCCAGACAAACTTGTTTTATTCGTTCCTTGAAAATCACTGAATTTTACCGAAAAATATTCTAATATTCCGATTCTAAGAATAATAGAGATCATAAAAATAAAAAATAATAAAAATCTAAATATAAGTTTACGAGTTAGAAGACATCAAAAAGTCACACCGCAATTTTAACGTTATTTGAAGCTGGATGTGAAATTGTTCAAATGCTGCGCATTCTTCAACAGACCGTTTCTGATGCCATCAAACGTTACAAAAAACTTGGTAATGATGAAGACCGACTCGGGAAAGAAAAAAAAAGTTCTGTTAACACTCACCGAAATGGTAACATCATCAAACTTCGGATTCAACAAAATCCGAGATTCTCAATGCAAAACGTGGTTCGTGAAACTGTAATCTTGCGAATGTCGGTTCGACGAATAGTGAAAAATGAGCTTAAGAAGAAGCTTTATAAGATGTAAAAATTCCAAATGTTATCGGATGAAAACAAGCAAGTATGACTTCAATGATGCCGTGCTTTTCATCATCGCACCGCTACTCAAAATTGAAAAAATTTCGTTTTTAGTAATGAAAATTTTTTTTACAATCGAACTATTTCATAACCGTCAAATTGATAATTATTGGTCAGAAGAAGCACCCGAACCTTCTGCCATCGAGGTCCAGCGCCAACATCCCAAGTTTTCCACGGTTTGAGGGGGTATTTGTGCTACCAGTAAAATATCTTTAGTTTTCGCGGAAGAAAAAGTTAAAATCAATAAAGATACCTACCGCTGGAAAATTTTTGAGGCTGTAGTAATTCTGTGGGCCCAACAGCACATTTTTTACCAACATTGTACCTTTCGACAAGACTTTGGGTCTTTTTATAAAGCAAGCACTACGCAAACATGTTGCCGAATCAATTTTCCTGATTTTATTAGTTCCAGTGAATGGTCCTCGTACTCATCAAATCTCAACCGAATGGATTCTGCTATATGGTCAATTTTAGAGACCAAGACCTGTGCAAAACTCGACAAAAGTGTGAAATCATTAGAACAAATCTTGCTTCAGGTATAAGACAAAGTATCCCTAAAAGAGTTACGAAAAACAGCCGATAATTTCATTCGACGTTTATAGTTTTGTATCCACGCAGAAGGGAGCCACTTTGAAAATATATAATTTATATTGTACGTAAGGTCATCGTTTTTCGTTATCCATTTTAAAATTTTTGGTTTGTTGCATTTAAATAAGTTTTTCTTTAAAAAACGTTTGTCCGAGTTCTTGTGGGTCACGCTTTATACTCTATATCTCGGAAGCGGTGCGACGAAATGAAAAATCGAATAGGCATTTTTTTCTTGAAAACGCGATTCTCTACATTTGTCTTTACTGTATGTCCCAGTGCTTTTTAAATTCAATATGTAGGTGTCAATCCGGGGGGCCGGGGGGGGGGGGCATGGATTGACCTCCAGTACATTCTCTACCAAATACCTCAAATTGACTTAGATTCAGATAAGAAATATTTACCAATGGGGTGTTTGGCATAGGGTGCACTGAAGGGCATTCCATGCCGCGCAGACCCCCCCGGATTGACACCTACGTTTGGTGAATTTAAGGAGCAATTAAGTACATAGTAATTGTACATACATAGTACATAATAGTTATAGTTTGTGGCACAGTTTCCGAGAAATAAATAACGATTTTTTTTGTTTTAAAGAGTCTTGCTTAAGGTCGCTGCCAGTCAAAACCGGGGCGACAAAATTGAAAAATGTATAGGTACAAAATTGAAGACGAATTGAAGAAGAATTTTTAACAAAAAAAAGATTTGTCTAAAAAGATTTGCCGTAAAAACGATTTTTATATAAGTCAAAAAACGGTTGCAAACTGTGCAATTTACGTTGTTAACATAGAAGGGTTCGAATATTGAATGGAATGGTGCGGAGTCCTTTAACATTAGCATGTTACATGTTAAATGTAACATGTAGACACAGCTCCAATCATAAATTGGTCAGATTCAAAGTGTGATTCAAAATCTGAAATGCAAATCTCACTTAAATCTATGATATATTTAAAAAAAAATGTGTAAATTTATAGATCATTAATGTTTTCCGAAGCTAAAATTAAATTATAATGCATTAGCTAAAGAAATGAAAATAAGAAAAGTTGGGTTATTAATCTTTGTTGTTGCTAACTCGATAATTCATATGTAGTTAGTTATAACTTACTTATAACTAACTTACATTTTATCTAGTTTGCTATTTTATTACTACTACTTAGGAATTATATTATTATCAACCGGGATGATGAAACTCGGCTCATTACATGCCAGATCTTCATGCAAATAAAAAGTTCAGATGAACACTTTCTTATAATTTTTCACTTTGTCCGTCAGATATTAATTTGCCACACTGTGTTTCTCAAGAGTGTTCTTGTGCAGACATTGACAAATTTTGTGTTTCTTCAGATTAATCATCAAAATATGATTTTAGGTGCAGGTATCCTAATTAATCAAAAAATTATTTTCGAAATTTTTTACCAAATTTAAATAAAACTCTAGTTTAACTCTAGTTACTCTAGGACTCTAGTTCTAGGAAAAAATAATATCAATATTGTTTAAAGCTTCAACATAATTAAACAAAAAATATAAGTAATAGTATAATAAAATCAATAATATTTTTGTCAACAATTTAAAACTGTAACAAAAATGGGGGTGAATTCCAGCGCAACTTAGGGTTTGATCTAGAAAAGCTTCATTTGCAGTTTTTCGATAGTTTGTGTATGTAGTTCACAGTTCACGAGAAATTTAAGTTGGATCATTTTCAAATGTAGATCTTGTAGATTTTCATAGTAGATAGTATAACAATATTGTTCTTTACTGGCAAACTTTTGATTAAATAATATCGAATACAGGTACTTCCTGCTTTGCATCCAAGTTGAAAATTACATTTTAAAATAAAAAAAATCCCACCGTGATAAGATGAAAGGAAAATATACATTTATTGTAAATAAACAATAACAACAATAAATTAAAATGTCACAATAACCATAATAAATTAGTATTTAAAATGTAAATAAATTGTTTAAGTTCAAAAAGAACTATTGATTGAGAGATTATTATTATTTTTATTTTACATTATTATTATAAGACATAATAATTTATTATCAAAAGTAACAAAAACTAAAAAAGGTAAACAAAAAGTTTACCTTTACGATTAAAGTCAAAAATGCATGTAAATTACAGTTTAATTAAATAAATTTTAAAATAAATAATAAGTTAAGAAATAAATAATCAGCAAGTTTATGTTGTTTTTTTTTAATTAACTTATTAAATAAATAATAAAATTTGAATTGTACGTATTGTTGCACCCAGAATTAGTTTAGTTATGTTGTAAACTCAAATCACTTTAAAAGCTTGTTACGTGCCTTTTTTATTGTTATTTTGTATTATATTTACCGCCAAACTACAGCTAACATAGTAATAAAACTAATTTGAATGGTATTACTATTTAATTTTGTTTATTTTATAGGCTTTTCGCCAATTACAGATAGCACAGGTAATAAAATAATATCTGAGCTTGTATGCAAAATGTTAAGATTTCAAGTAGTTAGTTTGAATGTAGAAACTTCAAGTTATTAAATAATATGCAGTTTTGAAAAATATTTGTAGGGTAGAGGCATTGTACCAGTTTTGTCACATATAGAAAAATAACTAATATAAAAAAATAATTTTGACTTTGAATAACTTAACGCTGGTGAAATAGGTAAACGGTGAAACGGTCGACGGCGACCGACGCCGACGGTGAAGTGCACTACCATGGCATTCCATTGATGTGCAAGTCAATTGGTTGTGAACTCGATTAGTTGTGAACTCGATTGATATACAATTAGATAAATATGGAACTTGACTGATGTGTAACTCGATTGAAGTACCTAAAACCAGGGCCGGCAACAGTTAAGTTGCTTGAGTGCTCGATCACCATACTACGGATTTTGAGCACCACACGAGAAAATACAAAACAGTGAATAATTTGGAAAATAAAACACTTAACACTTGAAAAAATTGTGCCTACAACTCGATTGATATGGAATTCGACAGATTTGCAATTTGATTGATTGGATACTCGATTGATGTACAACTCGATTGATACTAAATTTGAGAATTTGACTAATGTGCCACTCGATTAGTTGAGAACTCGATTGATATGAAACTCGACTGATCTTCAACTTGATTAGGCGTAAACTTGGTTGATGTGCTACTTGTTACAGGGAGACGAAAAGACAGAGTTTTTTTACAGGTGGTTTGATATATTATTTGGTTGGTTAAAAAAGTCGACCAATCAAAGTTGATTTTTTGGTTTGTTTGATCCGTTAATCCGTCGCGGAATAATAAGCACACAAGATTTTTTATAATATTGATTAGATATAAAAATGAGAAATGTATTGAAATGTACTAATAGAGTAAAATAAGCATGAAAATTTAAGTTAAAATATTAGCATTACTAGAACGATAGGTATAATGGTGAAAACAAAGATCGAAAAAAATATATAGAAAGTTATAGGTTTGAATTGTTTTTCAAGTGTTCCGAATATAAGCGATAAATATGGAAATAGTTTTGGAGAGGAGAAAATATTAAATTTGTAAAAAAAATATACTTAAAATCAAAAAATAATAATAATGAAAAATTTAAATTTAAATATTACTTGATAACATTTGAAATGAAGATCCAACTTTGAAAGATGAGATATAGCAGTATATACCCATATTGAGAGAGAGTACTCGGTATCCAAAGTATTTGGTAATTGATTTACCTCACAAAATTTTTTGGCTTATAAAATGGTTTAGGTCAAATCGTCATTAGCTCCCGGTCTAAAATAATTGTACGTATTTATGTATCACTGCAATTTTTTTTAACTTATTGAAAATGTTAGCGCCAAATGCTTTATTTTTATCAAATTCATGGACATTCATATCAATTACACTTCTGCTATCAATACTTATATATAGCAAATTTGCTATATTATGATAATTATTTCAGATAAGTTTTCTAAAAATGTAGATGAATTATAAAGTAATTTTAAATACAAACACTATTTTGTTTAGTTAATTCGACTAAAAGTTATACAAGATAATTTTTCACTATTTTTTTTCAGATTTGTATAAATCTGAATGACCTGAACAAATTATATAAATATTTTAGCTAAAACAGCTATTACATTAGGCGATTCAAACAGATTTATTTAGATGATTTCGATATTTCCAAAGTAGATGATTTACCCAATTCCAAATGGTTGATTTTAGTACTAATTTATGTGAATCATCTAAAAAGTAATCATCTAATGCCAAATAGATGAATTTTCGAAAAAAAAATTTTTCTGTGTATGCTTTGAACAGCACCTAATAGTTTATCTTCAATATTTATTTTTCATAACTTTCGTACATGATCAAACGAAATTTGTTTGTTTATAATTCTTAAGGTAAACATCAAAGTTAAAAAACAACAATGAACAAAATATTTTAGTTCTATAAATACTAGTGTGAAAGAAAAAAAAATTATTTACATTCAAAATGTTGGGTTTGGTAAGTGTTCATTATCAGATAATTTATTTACTGTACATACATTATAATACTTTCTAAGACACATTTACACTAGTCACAGCAATTCTGCACTAACTCTCTCCATACTTTTTTCTTTCAAGATTGGCCATTAATATGGCATCATTTGCGTATAACAATTTTCTCATATTCAGATTGTCCATCATTATTCCTCATATTGTAGTAAATGCATTAATCCTGTATCAATGTAATCATATCCTGTTCAATGTTAAACCTCGAGCACTTCGCTTCTAGACACCATAACTTTCAGAAGTTGCTGATTCTCATCGGCATATTTTAGTAGTACATGCGTTTACTATCATAGTAGCATATTTACTATCCTAGTAGATTGTAGCTTTTCACTCAGTATGTCAGTTTTAGACAGGAACGAACAAAAAGCCTGCACCAATATCTTCAAAAATTTGTAAAAAGTTGATAAATACACCGAAAAGCTGACAAATCCACTAAACAGTTGGCAAAATCATTAGTTGTCACAAATCTAAAAACAATGTTATTTGTACATTTGACGAAAAGAGACAAAAACTTAGGAAATCCAGAACTGTTTCTACTCAAAAGTGTCGCTTCGGTTCATCCCTGGTTTTAGATAAAGATTGATTATTTATTTTGCCTGCTTAGAAATCAATTCTGCCATTTACATTACAATTGCAAATAATTCATCCAATATCATGCTATACCCTTTATAATTTCTACTCTTGAGAATATGACTCCAATGAATGTTTTAGCAAACATCACCGGGTAATGAGATTTTATATCTTAAAGAATCTCAAAAATTGCTTCAAAAAATTGGAGAAGCTACTGGTGCAGCTGCCGATTCGGTCAACAAGTTTGAAATTAAAACCAATTCTGATATAGTATGCATGTTAACAATCGCAAATAATTTTACCCGAGATTTGGAATATACCTTGAATAATCTTCAACGTATAACGGTAAATTCTACACTATTTTTGTTGTAGTTTTGAATAATTACGATTACGTTTCTAGATCGACAACCATAAGCAAGGCGATAATAATAAAAATTTGAAGGAAGCCATTCGGGCATTCAGTACCTTTGTCTATACTCTGCAACTCACATTTGGCAACGATTTAACCAAATTAAAATTGGAAATCATCAACGTGCTTCAAAATCTTGGTAGTAAACTGAATCCACTTCTCGATATTGTTCGAGAAAATTCACCTTATTGTAAGTTGCTGTATTGAATTTGGATTAGATGACCAATCCTTTACCAATAATTTTTATTTAACTTTGTGAAAGTGGTGAACTGATGTATTAAGTTATTGATTTTATTTTGAAATTGTTGACAGCTAGTAAATGGCAAATTACTAATATTTTGGATTACTTATATATTTCTATCGAAAAGGTAAAACTGCGCACTCAGTGGGAAAATCTGAATACTACAGAATTACAAACTGCTCTTTCTGCTATTTTGGAAGCAAAATTAGCAGTTATTAACAAGTTTACAGATAAAGAAAATCTTACAGCACGTTATGTACGGATTTCCCATGAATTTGTGGAAGGTGTTCTTCAGGTTCTTGAGGAAATGAACCTCGATGTAAGTAGTAGAATTTCAAGTTCAAAATAATCTGTTCAGTAACCTAGCCAAAAAATTTATTCAGATTTGGTTTTAATAATATTTATAAATTTGCAGATAGACCATTATGACGAACCGATTAGAAATTTAATCTTAAGTTTAAGTACTAAAATAGCTGATTCAATTTTTGATCTTGATAAAGCTATTCGTAGTAATTATGGCATATCCGAGTTAACATTGTATGCTCAACTGTCTACTTTGAACATTGTACCTTCCATCATCAAAATGGTGGAAATACTCAGCAACGATAGTTTACTCGGTAAGCAAACGGATACACTAAAAACTAACTTCAATTTAGTTAATTTATTGTTTTAGATCCCAATGGTAAGGTCAAAAACTTTGTTTTGAATGTAATTCTGAATGCTTTAGGCAACTCAATTCGATTCACCAAAGATTGCGAAAGAATCCTGGAAATTTAAAAATAACTAATTTTTTTTAGAAATGTAGTCACTATAATGTTGTACTAACTTGTAGTTATATAGTTATCAGTAGTCAATAATAAATAAATTAGATGGTCTTCAATTTGTATTGGTTAATATTTTGAAATTAATTAGTTCAGAACAAGTGGAACTGTACGAATTAACGATGTTTTATTTTAATTGTACCAATTAGTAGTTATCAAAAGAGGCAACATTTTGGGCTGATTTTTTTCCAAGAAAATGTATGTTCTCTCGGAACATACAAATTCAGGAAATTGTATATAGCTATTTACTGTAAACCTTTCTATTTTCTTTTAATTTATTATTATTTATATGAAGTACTTTGGCAGTTGCGTGTTCCACTAAAATCCTTAGTGTAGTCCTTACAAAAATAGATCTTGTAGTAAAGTCAAAGTGTATTGGGAAAGCAGCTTTATATTGTTCGACAACAAACAAACAAATTCCACGTTGTGTCGGTGCTGTTTCATCGTCGTACCACCAATTAGATTAACAAAAAAAATAAAATAAAACAAAAACACAATAAAATATAAAAAATATAATATACATTACTAGTAAAATAGCAACACAAATAAATTATGCAAAACATAGATTAATTATAAATAACAATAGCTTATCATAAACTAAAATGTCATAAAGTTATTATTTAAAATTATAAAATATTATGTTTATATAAATTTTTCAAATATATAAAAATATGTGTACGTTAATAGGTAAAAAATATGTCATCAAAAGCTAAAAGAAAACTTATTTCGTAAATAAATGATTCCTATTTATTTTTATTTGCAAAAAATTGTTAATTTGCTTTTATACCATTTTTCTAATGTTGCGTTGCCTGTTGACTACATTTACCTTTTTTTTAAATAAATTTCTATCTCGACAGAATATTACAAAATATTTTAATATCTTCCTATGATATCATTAGGTATTATTAAAACTTGAATTTTAGGCTTCTAATAGTAAGGGGCCTTATGTTCTGGTTCTGTGTCCGTTCGCATGTTTAAAATTCGTTTTCGTTAAGCTAATAACAACTCTTAAAGTTCCTCTGTGAAATAAAATTTCTGATTTACCAACCAGTCGCTGAAACCTTAAAAATATAATTTCATTATATTATTGAATTTAACTTAAAAACTTAAAAACTGCAGTCATCCGAGTTCCACCTTGTTAAGTTATAGTTTTGTTTCGTTTAGTTTTAAAATCATGTTAAAATAATGCTATAAATATATTTGACCATATAACCCCGGTACAATTAGCATTCTTGTAATTATAAATTTATTTGTCTTAATGGAGTAATAACTTGCTACAGAAAATATTTACATGTAATTAACAAATTTTATAGTAAAAATAAAAATTATTTATAAACAAATAAAATAAATTACAATTTATATAAATTTAGGTGCATCAAGGAACAAAAATTATTCGCATCCAAAATGTCTTCGTCGGTAAATATCCTTTCAATTTATTTTTATTTTTTTTGAAATTTTTTTTAATTTGCTGTTTTCGGAAAAATCTCTTTAATTTGTAGAATATAACTAATCTAGAAAAAAATGAGTTTTATTTGTGGAATTACTATATTATTTCAAATTCTTGATTAATTTATCAAATTTTTGAATTGAACTTGAAAATAATCATTTCAGAGTGAAATACAGGCCACCGAGACTTCATATCTAAATGAATCTAAGAAATTGCTCCAACAAATTGGAGAATCTGCTAGTGAAGCTTCCGATGCGATCAACAACTTTAGTATTCAAAATAATTCGGACAAATTATGCATGTTAACAATAGGAAATTATTTTGTCAGCAATTTGGAATACATTTTGTACAATCTTCAGCGTATAGCGGTAAATTATATACTATTTTTGTTGTATTTTTGGACAATTTTGATTTTTCCTTTTTAGATCGACAACTACAAGAAAGATGACGATGATAATAATCTGAAGGAAGCTATTCAGCAGGTTAGCATTATTTCACATTCTATTCAACTCGAATTTGGCAACGATTTAAATAAATTAAAATTGGAAATAATCAACGGTCTTCAAAATATTGGTAATAAATTGAATCCAATCTTAAACGACATTGTTCAAGAATATTCATCATGTGGTAAGTAGTTATTCTATAGAGTTTTCAGACACACTAGTCAAAATAACAATACAGAGTCCAATCTTAATATCCAGCGTGACCCACAACAACCCGAACAAACTTGTTTTATTTCATTCCGTGAAAATCACTGAATTTTACTGAAAAATATTCTAATATTCCGATTCTAAGAATAATAGAGATCATAAAAATAAAAAATGAAAAAAATCTAAATATAAGTTTACGAGTTACAAGACATCAAAAAGTCACACCTCAATTTTAACGTTATTTGAAGCTGGAAATGAGCAATGCGAAATTGTTCAAATGCTGCGCATTCTTCAACAGGCCATTTCTGATGCCATCAAACGTTATAAAGAACTTGGTAATGATGAAGACCGACCCGGGAAACAAAAAAAATGTTCTGTTAACACTCACCGAAAATGGTAACATCATCAAACTTCGGATTCAACAAAATCCGAGACTATCAATGCAAAAAGTGGCTCGTGGAATATATGGTTGGACAAATAGTGAAAATTGAAATTAAGAAGAAGCCTGACAAGATGTAAAAATCCCAAATGTTATCGGATGAAAACAAGCAAGTATGACTTCAATAATGCCGTGCTTTTCATCATCGCACCGCTACTCAAAATTGAAAAAATTTCGTTTTTAGTAATGAAAATTTTTTTTACAATCGAACTAGTTATTTCATAACCGTCAAATTAATAATTATTGGTCAGAAGAAGCACCCGGACCTTCTGCCATCAAGGTCCAGCGCCAACATCACAATTTTTCCATGGTTTGAGGGGGTATTTGTGCTACCAGTAAAATATCTTTACATTTCGCGGAAGAAGGAGTTAAAATCAATAAAGATACCTACCGCCAAAAAATTTTAGAGGCTGTAGTATTTCTGTGGGCCCAACAGCACATTTTTGACCCACATTGGACCCTTTCAACAAGACTTTGCGTCTTTTTATAAAGCAAACACTACGCAAATATGTTGCCGAATCAATTTTCCTGATTTTACTATAGTTCCAGTGAATGGTCCTCGTACTCATCAAATCTCAACCGAATGGATTCTGTTATATGTTCAATTTTAGAAACCAGGACCTGTGCAAAACTCGACAAAAGTTTGAAATCATTAGAACAATCCTTGCTTCAGGTATAAGACAAAGTATCCCTAAAAGAGTTACGAAAAACAGCCGATAATTTCATTCGACGTTTATAGTTTTGTATCCACACAGAAGGAAGCCACTTTGAAAATATATAATTTATATTGTACATAAGGTCATTGTTTATAGTTATCTATTTCAAAATTTTTGGTTTGTTGCATCTAAATAAGTTTTTCTTTAAAAAACGTTTGTCCGAGTTCTTGTGGGTCACGCTGTAGCATATTAATTTTGATTTAACTTGTTATATTGAAGTTTTTAATTTGATTTATTCTCACAAGTTAAGATTTATTTTTTACAAGATATATTTATATTGATTTAAAAAAACCTTAATAGCTAGTAAATGGGAAATTGTTGATATTTTGGATTACCTATACGTCTCTATGGAAAAAATAAAATTACGCACTCAATTGGAACATCTTAGTCAGAATGAACTAGAAAATGCAGTTTCCGGTGGTTTAGAAGCTACGGCAGCAGTTTTTGACAAGTTAACAGATAAAGAAAATCTTCTACCTCGATTTTGTCGTTTTTCTCACGAATATGTAACAGATTGTTTCCGTGTTCTTGAAGAAATCAACACCGGTGTAAGTATTTTCAACAGGTTTTATTTAACAGTTTTGTTTAGTTGTATACAGTTTGCATTTCTTTATTCATCTTATAAATTTATATAAATATTTTTACCAAACCAGAGAATTAAAATAATTTTTGTTCCATTTGGTAGCGTGGGATATTTATTTTGTGACGTCCCGAGACCGACTTGCATGCTTATTGAATTTATTATAATTACAATAATTAGTATTATCTTTATCTGTGCTAAAAATTTAAATTCCTAGGTAGACTATTATGACGATATGGCCAGAGACTTACTTTTAGATGCAACTAATAAAATAACCAATGCAGTTTTTGACTTTGATAAGGCAATTCGTGGTAAGTACGACATAAATCAGTTGGTATTGTATGCCAAAGTGTGTACTATGAATATGGCCCCGGGAGCAAAAGCTTATTTAGATATACTCAAAAATGAAAATTTGCAAGGTAGGTGGACGAGTAAACCAATAAACAGTTTTACCTACTTATTTATTTTATTCTTGTAGATTCCAATGGTAATATTAGAAACTTTGTGATGAGTGCAATGGTTAATGGATTAGGTTGTGAAATTCGATTTGCCAGCGATTGTGCAAGAATCTTAGAAAATTAAAAGTTATCTCCTTTTCGATTTACAGCCATTTGTACAATGCAAGCTTAGCAATCGTTTTAACTAATTGTGGCTAAAACTGACTTTATTGTTTAACTGGTTCTTGACGAATACTTTATATTGGATACTAACATATATGATGTTTTAGATATTAGCATAATTATAAAATAAAAATACAAGCATATTATATAAATCTATCTAAATCTTCAATTATATAATCAACATACACACAGAAGAAAACATAGTCAGTGCTTTTCTCGATGCATGGTGTTGATATTGAGAATCATTGAGAATTCAACTAATAAATGACATTTAACCCTTTCGGTCCGGGAGACGGATCTGTCCGCAAATTATTGTAGTGCCCGAGACACGGGAGACGGATTAAAACGCAAGGCTGTCTTTAGCATTTAGAATCCGCGTACGTATTAGTCCGGAAAACGGACGTCGGGACGCAAGGCCCGACGAGCCCCGGCTGTACAGCAAATTCTGTAAAACAAATGCCGGACTTAAAGGGTTAATAGACTTATGAAGTTCTATAGTCTAAAGTTACTAAACTTGATTATTTCTATTAGTTTTTTTTTTTCAAAATAAGATAAATCTTTGTATCTACTGACACAATCTTTTCTGTTCACTTCAAGACCATCAACCTCTTTTTCCGAAGAAAAGATTTCAGCATTTAAACCCCCACGGCTGTTTAAACAGGTTTGGGGAATGCCGATATCTGTGTATGTGTACTGATTGTTGACGTTGACCAATTATGAATCCATAAGAATCAATAGCTTGACGTTCTCTCCGAAGCATGGAAACGTTCACAAGAAAGTTTAAACTTTCCCCCTATTCAAACGGGGTACCCGTCAGCAGTTGTAAGTTGCATATTATTATAACTTCCATAACAAGTGGAATTCTATGAATTAACGATGTTCTAGTTCAATTTCATTAGCAGATTCGTTAAATAAATGCAGCAATTGTAATTAGTGTTTCTCAAACGGGATCCCGGTAGGTAAAAAGAACTTCCAGCAATTCCGGGATAAAAAAAAGTCAGGGAATTTTGATGTTATTGCAATTGCAGTATTTTGAGAATTGAGAGTGCAGAAAAAACTGTATATGATGTTAAAAATATCTTTAAAAAATGAACGTGTGAACATCGCACAGAAAATCTTGACAAATTTTAATTATAATGAATCCATCCCACCAACATTCATTGAATGAGAAAGAGCATTTTCTGCAGTAGCTCTTTTTATTCGAAATTTACCGTACCGTTGATGGCGCTTGTGAAGCTACCAAACACTTGATGTTGTTTTGAGGTTGATTATGTATTATTTTATCGTAAAACCGCGGTGAAATGATAATTCACCAAATAGAACACTAAAAGAATGCCAATCTTTGGTTTATAAACAAAACTTTCTATACCAACTATACATATTAGATTAACTTAATATTCTTCCGCGTGATGGCGTTTTCTTAATGTAAATCTTGAATTACAAAAATTCGGTCATTATTAAGTGATATTATACCTCCATGGACAACCTATGTTTTTTGAAGAACTATTTCCAAAATAGTTAATATATGGAAAGAGATGTGTGAATGTGTTGATTTATTGTAACAAATTTTTGCAATTGGTTTTATTGCTGAATGCGCCCCTTCCTAGAGTCTGATTGGGGGGGGGTTGCGTTTTGTAAACGCGACAGCGCAATTTCCAGGACTTTGATGTGAACTTTTGTAAGTGTGAGAGTGTTTTTCGTGTGCTCGTCAAAATTTGGAGTAATAAGTTCTTTTACTTTTTGTATTGAAACTCGTAGGGAGACACCTAATTTTGACGATGTTCTTTTACTCGTTTTGATCGGTTGTTTTGTGTTGACTGGAAATCCCGTATTTGCTCCCGAATTGCTGAATATTATTTCAAATAATTTGCAATGGTAAATTATTTTGTATGGAACCAACCTCATGCGAACTTATCTACCGATAGCTTTTATTTTCGCTCGCAAATTTTTCCAACTTTAAAATTTATTTACTTATTTTGGTTCCGCAATTAGAGTATGCTGTTTGTTCTTAATTATGTTACTTTTAAGGAAAATAGTTGAGGCAAGTAGCCGCGACTTTTTTTGTTTTTTGTTGCAACTGCCGTTGGCAGCACACTTCTTGCAGAGATTTTTTTTTCATTTGATTGTACCTTTTTTCGGAACTTATGACTCTCGCTTTCCGCACTATCTACAGCTAGTATAAAACATCTACAGGGCATCTACAGTAAATAAAAGCTGGTTGATCGTTTTCCCAGCGTGTAGAGGTAAATTCTGAATGCCCCATGAGGGGACGAGGAATTGTTTGTTTTCCGGTCTGGCTTATCGTTGGTGCTATCAGTGTGAGGATTAGTAATTTGGTTTTTTAGATCCAAAGTTTCACCTTGGGTGGATTTAGGTGCTGCACCGATGGGCACAATTTGTTTGCAGGGTCGGGGATTGGAAGTTTGGTTGATTCCCGAAAGGGTGAAGGAATTTTTTATTACACTCGAGCCCCACGTTGGGCGCCAGTATAACGAAATTTCTGCTTGATAGTAAAAATTTTCACCAATACCTGGAATTGATGTTCTCCAGTAATTTTTAATTGGTGAGCCTGATGGATATCAAAACTAGCTCCTTTTTTTAACAACGGAGGCAAAAGTGCGTAAATCCTGAAAATTAAGAAATTGCTTTCTGACTTATTCAAATGACAAAAAGATGACAAAAAACCTGTATAATTAACCTAATATCAGCAAGTATAAGGGATACAACAATAATTTCCACACCAATAATTATGTGAAATCGGCAGCACACAAATATAACAGCTGAACTAATGGCACAAACAATTCGCAACAAATCAAGAAAGAAAGGCAAATTTACACTTACCCGGTACCAGAAAAAGTTTACAACCTTAAATACGACAATGGATGCTTTCCACTTGATTGCCGCGTTCCTCTTCAGCGGAGCCGTCCAGAAGTCAGCTGTCTGCTGGTCTAAATAAAAATCTTGCTTGCAGATGCAGGTAACAAAAGGATATCGCTCGTTGCATGACTCTTAATCAATTTGCATTTGTCAACGTTAGCGCCATGGCTTCTAGGCCGTATGTGGTGATAGGCAGATCGCATGCGTCATATAAACTCTTCTTTTTAAGTTTATTGAGAAATCTGTGTTCTTTAGAATATATCCCAATCTTCCAAAAACAGCCCAGCTCTGTCGAATTCTTCTGCTCACCTCAGCAGCCTGATTTTTCTTTCCCAGTTTGATAAGATGTCCGAGGTACACATATTCTTGCACATTACGATGTTATGACCATGTATGTATTTATTCACTTTACTTGGGCTCATTATTTTGGTCTTTTTTGGGTTTATTTTCATACCCACGCGTTGGGATGCTTTGCTCAACTCTTTTAGCATACATTTTATTTCATCCGCGTTTGTGCCTATGAGTAGTATGTCATCTGCAAAGCGCAAGTGACTCAAATAGGTACCATCAATATTTAGACTCCTGTTTTTCCATGAAAGTTTTTTGAATTTATCCTCAATTGTCAGAGTAAATAGTTTTGGCTATATTGTATCTCCTTGGTGAATTCCTCGCTTCACTGGTATCTTGCTGGTATTCATATTATTTTTGTTTATCTTTACATGTAGTGTAGCATTCTGGTATAGGTATGTAGTCTATGAGGTTCGAATATCTTGAATTGATTCTCGCCCCGTTTAGTGCTTCAAAAATTTGTGGTAATCAATTTTTATAGTTCTTCTAATGGCTGTGACAATTGTTTCATTTATTTGGTTTATCTCTAGCTTTTTGAGATTCTGTGTTGCTCGGAGTCTATTATTAAGTTCTTTCAAGAATGCATCTCTGTTTCGGTTTATTTGGTCTGACATGAAGTGGTTGTTAATTTTAGAGATAAACTTTTTCCTTTCCTTTGTCTTGTTAACTCGGACGGTGGTTCTTACCAATCTATGATCGCTACCCATATGAAACTTGTTTAACATTGACACGTCTATTACTGTTTTCGGTTTGTTACACAGTACATAGTCGATCTCATTTTTGCTTCTGTTGTTGGGACTTTTCCACGTCCATTTCCTTTGTATTGCTTTATCAAGAAACCTATTCATACAATACAGTTTTCGCTTTTGCAGATAATTCATCATCATTTCACCTCTGTCATTTCTAGTACCCAAGCCAAAGAGTCCTATATTTTTGTTGCCATCGTCATTTTTTGTTCCAATCTTTGCATTGAAATCTCCGACAACCATTGTTAATTGCGGCCGTTCTGATCCTCTTGCCGTCGTTATATCTTCGTAAAATTGTTCTATTTCTTCTTCGCTAGATGTGCTGGTAGGTGCATACGCTTGAATTATCTGCATACTATAATTCTGGGTCAATTGTAGTATAATGTATATTACTCTATTCGATATCGCACATGTCTTTGTGAGCAGATGTTTTATTTTGTTTTGTTTATAAAGAGTGCTACCCCCTCCCCTCCCATTATGTGAGTTTATGACATTGTTATTTTAGTATAAAGCATGGCCAGTTTTTCTTGTAGTATACTGTTCTCCTGGTTGTCTAGTTTCACTGATACCAAGGATGTTCCACTTTATATGTTCTAGCTCGTTTTCTAATTCTTCTAGGTGTTCATCCCTTTTCATTGTACGGATGTTGTAGGTTCTTTATTCGGTGGTGCTTCCCTCTTGCCCGACTTCCTGAATTCCGCTTCGGAAGAAGGGCGCCACTTGAATCGTTGCCTCCCCCAGAATCCATGAGGCTGACTGGTATAACAATATGAGATTTTGAGCTACTAGTTCTACCCAACTGGGGTAATTTTATTTTAAAATTCAACATTTTCCATCATGGAATATTTGAGAGATTTAGTAGGCATTAAAACGCCACGGTTGCTAGTACGTGTTGGCGAGTATTTGATAGTCATATTTCCATGACTCTGGTCGCTGACGTCGATCCATTTGATTTGGATTATTCACTTAATGTGAAGTGGCCTCAGTACCCCTCTTCTCCCGTATGTTTGTTGACTCTGTTTTCCGCTGGGATTGAACCACAACCTCCGACAGAGTTGTTCAGCTTGTCAGGACCTACCATCGTGAAGGTGAGAGAGGAGTTGGAATGGAGAGGCTAGAGAATATCTCTTGTTGATATTCTTATATTGCGCAACACATCCCATAGGTCCCTTTTACATCAATTTGCCTCCATACATCGAATTTTTATTTTAATTAATGTATTAGATTATATCTTAAAGTGAAAACATTTCTCTAACAAACTCGCCGCGGCTACTTGACGTGTCATTACTTCATATTATGTTATCTACCCTATATTCTGTATAAAAAGTTAAGCGATGCGAGGCAGAAGTGAAAGTTGAAAGCAATGCGGAGCAAAAAAATTTGGGATCCGTGTTGGTTGGTAAATACCTACCAAGCTGAAAAAATTATCACGAAAGGACTATTATCGGAAATTTAATAGATTTTTTAATAAGTATAAAATTTAATATCCCAACGATCTAGTGGAATAATCGATTATGGAAGTATAGACTTAAATAGACTTAAAGTATTATAAAATAATACTCTCTGGTTTATATAGATAAACCAGAGAGTATTATTTTATTTTGTAATTAAACAATATTATAATTTAGTATATATATAAACATTAAAAAACTATAAATATAATTATGTACAATGTTTCTTCGTTACGTTTCTGCTTGCCTTATTTCTTGGTTGTCACATCTTTAACTCCTTGCACCTGTTGTGCACTACTCATTAGTAGTGACCATCAGGCTTCTCATAAAAAAATTCGATTTTGAAAACTGATTGTTTCATTTTCGCCAAAATTTTGATAAAAATTAATATTTTGCTTATTCCTTCGATTAAATACCAGATAATACCTTATATTAACGAATTTTTTGTTGTTTTCTTTTGTTCCCGGAAGATCGGCTATAGCAGTTTCAAAAATCATTATTTTTACAAATAAAAATATCAAAATAAAGCTAACAGTTACCACACTATTATGTAGTACATATACAAATTTTTACATGAATAAATTGCATTAGGCACTTGTATGAATTTAACAGCCCAACTCTTTTATTTTGATATTTTCAAAAAGCTTTGTTTGTTCTTATTTCTCGGAAACCCGAGAACCTCCAAACACCTTGTATATAGGTAATTTTAGTATTTAATTCTCTAATAATTATAATTAGCTATCGCAAAATTATATAGGTAATTAAATCGGTTTTATAGCAAACACTTATTATTATCTTTTAGCAAAAATTATAAACAATAATTTCCATTACAAGTTCTATAAATTTTGATGCACTGGGAATCAGAATTATTCGCATCTAAAATGCTTTCCTCGGTAAATATATTTTGTAACTTTTTGTATTTAATTATTTTTATTTTATAACTTATAAATATTAAGTTTATGCTTTGTCTGAATAATTTATATTACCGTCATGTTAGCAATTAGTATTAGAATTCTTAATTCTAATTAATATTTAATTAATTCTCAATTCTGGTCGGATTTAGACAATACTGAATTGCAAATATAATAATATTATTTTGTATAAGGAAGCTAATATATAAAGTCCAGCAAAGCTTGCTGAAGTGCAATTGCTTAAATAATACCGACAATGTATGTAAATTTTCTACTTATTTTTATTCTGCTATCTGATGCCTCACGGCGAAAGCATCATTATCATTTGCTAAGCATACTACGTATAATGTAAATAAAGCTCTGGAGTTTTCTGAATTTGATTTGATGATTGTTTTAGAGTAAAGTACAGTCCTATGGAAGCTTAGTCTATCTAAGTGAAGTTCAAAACACACTATACAAAATTAAAGAAGCTTCTGACAAAGCTGCCGATGCTGTCGGCAATTTTAACATACAAACTAATTCGGATAAGATTTGTATTTTAACAGTTGGAAATAATTTTGCCCAAAGTTTGGAATATACTTTGAGTAATCTTCAACGAATAATGGTAAATTGGATAACAGTTTTGTTGTTTTTAGTTAATTTTGATTATATTTCTAGATCGACAACCATAAGAAAGGTGACGATAATAAAAATCTAAAGGAAGCCATTCAAGAACTCAGCACTTTTCGACATTCTATTCAACTTGCATTTGGCAATAATGTAAACAAATTAAAATTAGAAATAGTTAACGTTCTCAAAAATCTTGGTAATAAATTGAATCCACTCTTAGACATTGTCCAAGAACATGCAACGTACTGTAAGTAGTTGTTATATTTTTTATTTTATTATATGATTATTTTATGTATTTTGATTATGACATTGTTTACAGCTAGTAAATGGGAAATTGCGGATATATTAGATTACTTATATATCTCCATTGAAAAAGTGCAAATGCGCGTTCAGTGGGAATATCTTGATTATAAAAAATTACAAACTGAAGTTGAAAATAATATTTTGAACAACAAGTTGGCAATTCTTGAAATTTTAGAGAATAAAGAGGATCTTACAACTTATTTTCGCCGTTTTTCTCACAAAGCTGCAGAAGGTATTCTCTATGTCCTTGAAGAAATAAATAGAAATGTAAGTATATTTATTAATTAATTAAAATCTGATTTAAGTAGAAAATTCTAAAGAAAATCAGAACTAGTTAATTAACTGTAACATAATAATAAAATATGTTATGGATAAAGCCCATGTTTTCTTATAAAATAGATAAAGAGGAAAACTTGAAATTTGTAGATATACTGCTATGGCGATAGAATCAGAGATTTAACTTTAAAAGTAACTAATCAAATATCATATTCAATTTTTGAATTCGAAATGGCTCTACATAACAAGAAGAGTATGTCCGAATTACTTTTGTATACTAAACTGACTACTATAAACATTATAGGGTCCTTAAAGGAAGTGTTAGATATACTCAAAGATGAAAGTTTAGTAGGCAAGTAGAACTGCAAATAAAAAACATTAATAAATTAGTACACTTACACTTATTATTTTAGATTCCAATGGAAACATTAAAAATTTCGTAATGAATTCAGTGGTTAATGGATTAAGTTGTTCACTTCGCTTTACCAGGAATTGGGATACAATATTACTACAGAATAATTAAAATTTATCTACTATTTGATTTACTGTATCTATGCTTATTATAGTGGTATTAGTTGTAAAATATTATCAGAAATCTAAAATAGATATGCAAACCCATTAATTACCTATGTTGCCGAAACTTTAATGCCGCCTGATACGCCCCTGGGCTAAATTTGAATTTTGCGCTTACAATTTCTGTCTTTAATTTCTGGTATAAATACGAGCACCACCAGAAAAATGATGAGTTTAAAGTGCAAATCAGTAAAGGCAAAAATTAAATTTTTAACTCGATTCAACTATTCGATAAAATAAAGTATTAGCTAGCAGCCGTAACTTGTTATCAATATTTGTAAAGTCAGAAATATTCCCGCCTTCCGTCGTCACATTTTACAACAACTTATATAAATCTGTTAATTTAAGAGAAGGAATGGAAACTTTGCAAAAATTCGAATTTTAAAAATTCGGTTTTTTAAATTTTACATAATATCAGCACGTTTGAAGAATCTTCACTCAAAAATGTTAGACAAAAAAAACTTATTAGAGGCTAAAGCTACAAAGGCTCTATAAGGCGATATGATTTCTAAGGGCATTGTGCGTAGAAGTCATAGTCCTTGGGCATCGCCGGTAATCCTGGTCAAAAAAAAAGCGGTGAGTATCGGTTTTGCGTGGACTACAGCAAATTAAACGCTGTCACAGAAAAGGACAGTTATCCATTACCGCACGTAACGAACATTCTTGATCAGCTCAAAAACGTTAAATATATATCCTCGTTAGATATTAAATCGGCATTCTTTCAAGTTTCACTAGCTGAAAATTCGAAAAAATACACTGCTTTTATAGTTCCTGGGCGGGGCTTTTGGGAATTTTGTAGACTTCCATTTGGACTCTCTACAAGTCCAGCTACTTGGCAGCGTTTAATGGATAGGATCTTGGGGTATGATCTTCTACCTTACGTATTTTGCTACTTGGACGATATTATAATCGTAACGGATACGTTCGAAAAACATCTCGAAATTTTGGAAGAGGTGTTTCGAAGTCTTAGGGAGGCTAACATTACTCTAAAAAAGGAAAAATGCCAATTTTGTCGTCCTCAACTAAAATATTTAGAATATGTAGTTGATAAATTTAGATTATACGTTGACCCTGATAAAGTTAGGGCCATGTTGGAGTAGCCGGCGCCTAAAAACGTGAGTGGTGTTAGGGGAATAATTGGGACTTTTAGTTGGTATAGGCGTTTTATACCTAATTTTTCGTCACTTGCTGCGCCTATTACATCGTTATTGAAAAAGTCTAACAAAAAGTTTGTGTGGACCGATGCATGTGAGGTAGCGTTCCGCCGCTTAAAAGAAAAGTTAACGACAGCTCCGATCCTTAGTTGTCCTAATTATGAACTACCGTTCAAAGTTCAAACGGTTGCTTCGGGATTTGGTATTGCAGCGGTACTAAGTCAACCTCACCCGGATGGTGAGAAGGTGATTTCTTACATTAGTCGTTCGTTGACGTAACAGGAAAGTAAATATAGTACCACCGAGAGAGAGTGTCTGGAAGTTTTATTTGCTTTAGAAAAATTCAGACCGTATATTGAGGGCGTAGCTAATGTCAAGGTCATGACTGACCATTATTCTTTGGTTTGGTTACAAAATTTGAAAGACTTGAATGGTAGGTTAGCTCGTTGAGCATTGAAAATGCAACAGTACGATGTACAAATAGTACACCGTAAGAGTCAAGACCACGTAGTTCCAGACACTTTGAGTCGCGGTGTGCTTATTATTGATTCGGTAAAGGTTAATTCGGTATAGTTAGGGATTGCTCGCGAAGATAAATGGTACGCGAAATTAGTGATACGTGTTAAAGATGAGCCACTGAAATTTCCACAATGGCGATTAGAAAATAATGTTTAATATAAATATGTGCCTCCAAAATTCCCTGCTTTGACAAGTTAGTGGGAGTGTTGGAAAATTGTCGTACAGAAGGGCGAAAGAGAAGCTCTTATGATCAATGCACACTGCCCTCCAACATCGTCACATACTGGGGTTTACAAAACTTTTGCAAGGCTACAGCAGTCATATTATTGGCCGGAAATGATAAGCGAAGTACATCGCTTTGTTAAACGTTGCACGGTTTGGTTACAACATAAATCGTCAAATAAACCACCGGTCGGTTTAATGTTATCTCATCCCCAACCTTCGAAGCCTTGGGAAATGATTTCCTCGGACCTTATGGGACCTTTTCCGAGATCTAAAAGCGGAAATCGGTTTTTATTGGTAGTTACAGATTATTTTAGCAAATTTGTATTGACTTTTGCGTTAAGAAATTCCCTAGCAATTAACATAGTCAAAAAGTTGGCAAATGAGGTGTTTTTAATGTTTGGTGCTCCTAGAGTAGCGATTAGTGACAATTAGTGACGAGCACGGTGTAGAAAAGGGTATATGGAGTGCTAAAGATATTAAGGCTAGACCCCCAGACCTAAATTAAATTGTCTCGTTTTGTAAATAAATATAGTTTGGGCCCATGCTAGAATTTGTATTGCTCCATGTTCATGTTAAGTATATTTGTAGGGATAGACATACATGTGGGTTGGCTCAACGGGATTATAGTTGAGTTACTTATAAAAGTTACCGGGTGAGAATTGAACTGCGTTTCTCCTACGTTCAATTCTTTAGGAAGGAGGGAGACTGTAACCATCGGTTTTTACGTGAATGCGTTTTATTAAAAATTTCATCTTTTGCTACACCTTGTATATTTATTAAATTCAAATATTGGTATTAAAATCGAATTTAAAAAGGCAGATAAGAAACATTGAAAGATAAGGGTACGCCATATATTAAGTATTGGTTTTGAATTTTGAAGAAGTCAAGTTGATTTTTGGTGTCCAGTAGTTAGCTTGGTATAATATTTGGAAGAAAAATTATTGTTAGAATTTCCATACCGTTTTGGGATTTACATATCAGCTGACTATATTCGGAGACCGACATTTGGTTTATTTGGAGAATATCCAAATCTAATATTTTCATCCAGTCTACCTTTTCTTTTAATATACACGAAGCAGGGAAAGTTCCGTTCGTTAATACCGTTGGTTACCATAATATTGTTCCATTTGAAGATAATTTTATCAGCAGCAGTAGTTGTCGAGATTGGTAGCGCACCCGTTGTTCCTGCCCTACTATTCAGTGCCGTGCCGGCTTTCGGACTATTTGGGGTGAGCCAAAATTCAATTTTATTATTAAAACTTCGTGGCACACCTGTTTAGTGTTGTGCGTTTTTTGTCAGCCAAATAGCGATCGTCGTCATCATTTGAAGTTTATTTTTTTTGACATCGTAATTAATTTATTTTATGTTTGAGCAAAGTACGACATTGATCGTACTTGTAAAAAGCTTGTTAGCGTTATCAGATCTGACGACGATACCTTTTGTTTTTCAGCTGTGTCTGACCACTTTGGCATCTTTAATATCTTTTTAGTAACGCTTTACCTTTTTACTGTTACATTATTTTTGTTATTAAACTTTTGTTACCCAACAACGCGTTTGACACCCCCCCTTTTTGCTCAAACAAAGCTAGCCGTAGCGTCGCTAAAGAAGTTGTTGAGGTAACGTTTTCTGAACTGAGTCCGCGCAGTTGGCTTGCTGCGATAGAGCCGGGCTCCGGTTACATTCTTGCGCTGCGTGGTGCGGCTCCTCCAACTATCGGTGTCACTCGCAATCTTCTTTAACTAACCCTCGTATTAACTAGCGTGCGCCTTCAACAATATTGTTAACCCTTCGGCATATCTGGCGTTCACGATTTTTTACACAATATGTTGCCATTCTTACACGGAACCGCGTACTTCTTAAATTGAAATAATTAAAAATAAAGTTGTTGAAAGAAAATATTTGCAACTGATCATTCTGCTAATTCAAATACAAGTAAATTTATTAAATCCGTAATTTGGGTTGCTGAAACTAATTTGACAACCCTAAGGTCACTAATTTCTTTGCTCATATTGGCTAATCGTCATCGTCGACATAAAATATATAAATGTTCCTCGATCTCTTTCAGTTTTATAGATTCTTGTCTGCATTACTAGAAATTTCAATGTGTAAACCGCTATATTCGATATCTAAATTTAACTTAGTAACCTTGTGTTAATTTGCTGTGTAAAAATTTGCACAATAATCAGCTTACGGTTGAAAAATAATTATTTTAACATGTTGTGTAAATGTGTAATTCCCCGACAAGGATGTAGGATGAAACCCGACAGAACAAACGTTACCACGCGTGATTATACCTGATAGATCGAGCACACGTTTAATAGGTCCAGCATTTTCAGTAGAATAACAAGTATAAATTGTTTTAAATATAAGTAATTTGTGTATGTACGAAGAAGTAAGCATTATATTACTTTATATTGCTTAATAGTTACAAAATAATATAAAGATTTGTAGCCTATTTGTACACATGCAATGTGCTTAAAATTTAGGTTTAAATCAAATTATTAATTTTAAATATTGTTGACGTGGTGTTCTGTTTAAATATAGCATGGACGATATAAGTAAAATTTAAGTTCCAAGATAAAAAAAGTACAATTTGGGTAAAAGCAAACGCCATCAGTTTCTAATACGAGGATGTCGTAGAATTAAGTAAGTTTCATCAAGTTTGTCTTTGCATGTAGGAAATTTTTTTAATTATTTTACAGTGCAGTTGCAGCAAAAATGATACCTACTATCAAGACATGGGGCGTCAAGATGACGATATTAAATTTAAAATTATGAATTAAAAATAAATTGTGGGGCTACCAATATTTGGAGTTAAATTCATTTCAATACTACATTTCTATCAAGAAACAAGTTTACTGTATTTTTGTAATAAGCGGAATTGGGATTCGAATCCGACAACATTATTTATTCAATTTGTTAATGCCAGTAACTACATGAGGTCAAGCCTAGAAAATGGAAATTAGAGTAGATGGCGATAATGACGGTGGAAGTTTTGAAACCCCGAGTCCTACCGCGATTGATACATCTCTAAAAGCAATGTTAGCTGCTTTAATGGCAGAAATGAATGACATGAAAAATGTTATGAAGGAAACGCAGCGAGAAGTCTCAGAAATGAAGAAGTCAAGTAGCAACGAGCCGATGATCCAGCCGAATTTAGCGACTTTAGAAGAATTGAACAGTCAAGCCGCTGCTATTCAACAATCTACGGTCTCGTCTTCAATGCCAATCGCCTCGTCTTCTTCTATGCCTTCGGTACTTCCTGCAGTTTCAACAAACTATCAACAAATATCTGCGTCGAACCAAGTTATGCATCAGCCTCAAGTAACTTATAGCAACGTATGCTATCAAAAGCCATTTGAACTCAATTATAGCCCGTTTGTCAATCCGTCGACAATGCCTCCAGGTGTCTCGAATTATGAGCCCAATAGAATGCCATCCACTACATTTTCGAATCAAGGTAATCTTCAGCTTCCTCTCACAAATGTATTGAATTATCAGACGGATTCATTTCCATCGTGTTCATATTGGAACCAATAGAATCTGCTCTCATCTACCAGCTATGTTTTGCCTGCAACTTCAAGCCCTCGAGCTAACATCAATCAAAGTGTAGAACCTTTTGGAGGAGCTAGGCGAAAATTACATCTTTTGCCCCAGTTTTCTGGTAGCGCAGAAGAATGGCCAGTTTTTGAGGCCAGCTTCCGTGAATCGAATGCAGCGTTCTAATACACAGATCTGGAGAACAACTTTCGTTTGGTTGATGCATGAAAAGGACGAGCAAGGGAAGCTGTGGAAGGTCTTTTAATCTATCCACAAAATGTTGGAGAAGTGATGAAGAAATTTGCGTTTGAATTTGGAAGACCAGAAATTATTGTCAAATGCCAGCTGGAAAAGATCAGAAAGCTACCAGTTCTTGAAGAAAATAATTTGGACCAAGTAATTCCTTTTGCCAATAAGGTTTCCAACATGGTAGCATTTCTTCAATCGTGCGGAAGCAGTAATCATTTGGGAAATCCTATGCTTTTGGAGGAGCTTTTGAACAAACTACCAAATTTTAAGAAATACGAATGGGTTCAACACGCTTATTCTTTAGGAAGGTATGCAACAGTAATCGATTTCAGCCAATGGTTATCTAAAGTTGCCGTATTTACTTCGCTGCTTCCTGTGGATCTGAAGAAGATGATGAAATCGAAGCCCAGCCATGTTCTTGTGGCAGTTGATAAAAAAGTTGCGAAGCCGAAAGAATGTAGTTTATATCAGAAGGACCATGCGTTAAAGGACTGTGTCGAATTTCAACAGTTTTATGCAGATTGCAAATGGGAACACGTCAAAAATTGTAAGCTTTGTTTTGGTTGCTTGGTTACAGGACACGGAATGCACAACTGCCGTCGTAAGAAGAAGTGTGGTATTAATAAATGTCACAAATACCACAACAGTCTCCTTCACGTAGACCGACCAGTTGTGGAGTCGACAAATATGAATACAGCAGTTTCCTCAAACTCAGTTCATACCGTATCCAACGATGCTGATTGCACAACCGGTATTGAACATCCAAGCCCAATTATGCAGTGTTGCATGAAACGAGAGTGTCTTCTTAAAGTCCTATTGAAAATGGTTCCAGTTTATCTGTACGGCCCGAAAGGAAGAATCAAGGTGTTTGCTTTCTTTGACGAAGGTTCTACGCTGACAATGTTAAATCGCGTAGTAGCTGATGCAATTGGAATTTGTGGTGAAAAGTCAACTATTCAACTGAAATGGCTAAAAGGTACCACAATGACAGAGAACTCAGACAAATGTGACGTTGGGATATCAGGTATTGACAAGAATGCTAAGCCCTTTCAAATGAAGAACGTTAGAGTGGTTGACAACTTAGAACTTCCAATGCAGAGTTTGAGTGCGGATCAACTAAGTTCCAGGTACCAATATTTGAAACAGTTGCCATTTGTAGACCAGGAGAATGTTGTTCCGGATATCTTAATTGGTATGGATAACCTACATGTCTTTCAACCATCACGAACAATCATAGGAAAAAAACATGAACCGTCTGCTGCAAAGACTCCATTGGGATGGGTTTTTATGGTACTTCAGCTTCGGGAAATGACCATCAAGATCGTTGTTATAGTGTCTTCAAAATGCAAGTTAGGGGTCTGGAAGATATTGTTAGAGATTATTTCACCAATGACTGCATGGGAACAGAATCTAAAGAACTAAAACTTGAGTCTAAAGATGACATTCGAGCACTATCACTTATGAAAGCCACATCAAATAAATGTATGTAAGACCTTTCTCGTATACAGGTCTAGATTATTTTGGCCCAATTATCATAAAAATTGGAAGGCAAACAGAAAAACGATGGGTAGCGTTATTCACATGTTTAACCGTTAGAGCTATCCACCTAGAAATAGCTGAGGACTTGTCAGCCAATTCCTGCATTCTGTGTATCAGAAATTTTGTTAATTTCCGAGGTGTTCCAGTAAGGATTCGAACCGATCGAGGCACTAACCTAGTGGGAGCCAAAAATGATCTTTTGAAGGCAGAAACTTTATTCGGTCAACTTAAAATCAAAGATGCTCTTACTTCGGAAAGTATTGACTGGATCTTTAATACTCCAAGGAACCCTTCTGAAGGAGGTAGTTGGGAAAGGATGGTACGGAGCGTCAAGCGAGTTTTAAACTTTTCTTTGAAGCTTGAAACTCTAAGATCGATGCTGTGTGAAGCAATGAATATAGTTAATTCAAGGCCCTTAACACATATTCCTGTGTCTTCTCTTGATGCTGAGCCTCTCATACCCATCATCATCTTTTACTGGGAACTCCAAATCGTTTGCAAACACCCCTAAACGAGACTGACTTTCAGAGAGTAGATTTGAGAAAACAGTGGAGAATCGTCCAACAGATGTCGAACACTTTTTGGAGACGCTGTATCTCAGAGTATCTGCCAGTATTAACGAGGTGAGCTAAATGGTTCGATGAAGATATAAAAAGGCCTATCAAGGAAGGAGACGTTGTGATCATTTGTGATGCTGCTGCAATTAAGAACACATGGGAAAGAGGAATAGTTTCCAAATTGATTCCTGACCAATATGGAGTTGTGCGCAAAGCTGATGTGAGAGTAAAATCTGGAACCATACGAAGACCTGTTTCGAATTTGGCAGTACTAGAGCTTGAAGATGGTTAGCCGTGATGGCTTACGGGGAGAAGAATGTTAGGAAGTTTTTAGTTAGCCTTGAAAATATGGTTTGTCAAATATTGAATAATTTTTCATGAGCTTTAAAGTTTTGTTAGGATTTGAATTTGTTTGACAAAATACATAGACTTTTACATTACTTATTATAATTGTTTATATAATTATATTTACTTTTCAGTGAATAAATCTTGACTGATATTATTCCCCTTTGTTTTATTCCAATCCGACAACACGTTCAAACGTCCTCGCGTTCAAACGTCCCTGCGTTCAAACGTCCCTGCGTTCAAATGGCTATGCGTTCAAACGGCCGCGTTTAACCGGTCGCGTTCAAATGTCCGGCTCCGCTCCGGTGGAGGTTGTTGGATAGGTAACAATTGCACTTTTCTCCTGAAGCTCTCCTATGAGCTCGTGCGTCACGAGCACTACCAACGGGAAAGTAAATCGCGAACAAAAAGAACTAGTGCTGAAAATACTCTTTCTGATTCAATATCTAATGATGTTGGTGTTTTTTCTTCTTTTCTTTGTTTTTCACAAAGTATAGACTGACGGTTGCTACAGTATTAGCAATCATTTGGGGGCATGCTGTGAATGTTATTTGTCACCGGGAATCATTTGACACCGAGATTATTTTTTGTTAAAAGATCATTTGTCGCCACACCAAAACCTTAAATCATAGTTTCTTAAATGCTCAGTTGTGTTTCACGATATTACCTATAGTAAGCGGAAACAAAAATTTCACAGAGATCAGTTTGCTCTAAGTATTGGAGATTTCTTAGATTTATAGTTTTTCGGTGATTTGCGATTTAATTTGGAAACACCTTGTATAATTCAACTATCTGTCTGTAATTCTTATTGCAGTCATAACTTCCTCTAGAAAATAATTATATTCCAAGTACCTAGTAAAGGTATTCATAGCTGCAATAAAATTAATTATTATCAAATAATAAACAAAAACTTGAGATAATTAAGTCCTATAAATTATAATGCTCAATGGAATGAAGATTATTCTCGTCCAAAATGATTGTATCGGTGAGTTTATTATTTAATATTTTTTTTATTCTGTAACTTAAGAAAGAATAGGTTTACGTTTTGTTTATATATTTTATATTATTATCTAATAGTTATTATATATATAGTATTCTGCATTTTAAGATCGATACATTGGCTGGTATGTCTAAAGCAGGAGCAAATGCCTATAACTCAAATTTTGATCTTAATATATCGATATATATAAACAATGTTAATACCCACCAAATTGATTGTTTCAGAGTGAAGCACAGGCCAAAGAAACCATTTATTCAAATGAATGTAAAATATTACTTCAGCAAATTGGAGAAGCTTCTGTTCAAGCTGCCGATGAGCTCAACAAGTTTGAAATAAAAACGAATTCTGACAAAATATGTATCTTATCAGTTGGAAATCATTTTTCCCAAAATTTAGAATATGCTTTGAATAATCTTCAACGTATAATAGTAAATTTTGAAAATCATATTTGTCTTACTGTTGATCAATTTTTTTGATGATGTTTCTAGATCGACAACCATAAAAGAGATGACGATAATAAAAATCTGAAGGAATCCGTTCAAGAGTTTAGCACTTTTGCTCATTCTATTCAACTTGCTTTTGGGAACGATATAAACAAATCAAAATTGATTATAATTAACGTGCTCGAAAATCTTAGTAATAAATTGAATCCACTCTTAGACATTGTTCAAGAACACTCACCATATTGTAAGTTGTAGTGCGTTTAGATGGTCAATTTTTGCACAGCTGCAATTAATTTCCAAGTAATTATTTTAATTTAAAATATTGTTGATAGCTAGCAAATGGGAAATTGCTGATATATTGGATTATCTATATATCGCCATAGAGAAAGTCAAGATGCGCACTCAGTGGGAACATCTCGATTATAAAGAAATATTAAGTTATCTTGAAAATAATATTCTTAAAACCAAATTGGAAGTTATTGATAATTTCAAAGATAAAGAATATCTTATGACTCATTGCCTCCGCTTTTCTTACAAAGCTATAGAAGGAATTCTTGCTGTTCTGGACGAAATGAATATCAATGTAAGTTTGTAATACCTAATAAAAACTCAAAGCTTTTTGTTCACGTAGCAAAACTTGAATATTGTAGTTGGACTATTATGACGATAATTTACGAGATTTAGCATCAAATACAATTAATAAAATATCTGAATCAGTTTTTGAATGTGATAGGGCTCTTCGAAATAAGAAAAGCATGAGAGATTTAATTATGTATGCTAAACTATGTACGAAAACCGTAATACTATCCTTGAAGGAAGTGTTCGATACTCTCAAAAATGAAAGCGTAGTAGGTGAGTAGACGATTGAACCAATAAAAGCATAATAACGATATTTATTTAAATTTATTATTTTAGATTCCAACGGTAATATTAGAAACTTTGTATATAATACAGTGGTTAATGGATTAAGCTGTTCAATTCGATTCACCAGAGATTTGGAAAGATTATTACAAAAATAAAAAATGATATCTTCTCTTTTATCTTATTGTATTAGTTGTAGTTGTAGTAATAATATCAGCAATCTAAAATAAATATACAAATTATTACAGAAACTACGTATTAATTTAAACATCAGATTAAATCATTAATATCGCATTGACTTACTGGGTGCTGAATGAGTTAGCCGAACATAGGAAGCTAACATATACAAACTTATTTAGGCAAATTCCTTTTTCCCTAATTATTTTAGAAAAAAAATTAAAGACACAAAAATAATGCAGAAATATAAGCAACGAATGATAAGAGTACCTTCTTACTTTCATACTTTCATCTAGCTTTTACTTAAAAGTCCAAAAATGCTTTAGATATTGTTAAAATTTTGATTTATCGGACTAGCCATGAAATAAATTCCATTTAATTTCTATTTTCAAAAATGATTACCTTGGAAACTTTCATGGCCAGTCTGATAAATGAAACTTTTAACAATTTCAAAAGCAATTTTTGACTTTTTGAGTAAAAGCTAGATTTAATCTAATGCCCTTATCATTCGTAGTTCATATTTATGCATTATTTTTGTGTCTTTCATTTTTGCTCTAAAATAATTAGAGAAGGAGGAATTTGCATAAATAAGTTTTTACATGCTAATTTCCTATGTTCGGCTATAACAATAAATTTTTTTAGAAAAGATGTCTGAATATTGCAATCACTAAATTATAAAACTTTTGGTAATATAAATTATTTATTATATAACTTATGGCAACGCTGGTCTCTACAAGTGATGATAATCGCCAAAAGTAACAAAGAATTTAAATTATTATTTTTTAAAGTTCTGAAACTTTTACCAATTTTACATAGCCACTAAAATATTTATATAAAATATTATAATTACTATCAGTAAGTAACTTTATAAACTTCTAATAAAATAGAATTCTCTTATAAAACTTACAGTTACTTGAAGTGATGAAAGGTGTGAAGAATGATGAAAATATATACCCACATGCAAATTCGAGATCATCTATTACCCCATTAGATTGCTCATAGTTAAGATTATAATTATTTTAAAACATTAAAACAACTTTGCTTCTCGATTAAAAAAATCAAAATTGTGAAACCTTGTGATACCTTAATTGGAATTTGGATCATTTCCTTTTATACTTTTTGTTCTTCGATATTTAATACTTTTCTTCTTCCTTCTTTCTTCTTTCTCATCATCAATATACCAGAACATAATTATTTTAACTTAACATGTGATCATAACATAATTATGAAGAAAAACCTTAATGCCCCCTACCGAATTATATTTTAGTATATGAAAAACATTCCAATATATCAAAGAAAACATAACCATTAAAATAAACAAGAAAAATATGTAAATAATATATTATTATCTAGTATAAAAATTGTAGTATAATAGTATGCTATGAAATGCTGAAATCTCAAAATAAATAAAGTTGACTTACACATATCAGAAAATATTATTATTTATGTTTACTGAATAAAATCAATATTTAAATATTCTATAATATTATTTTTGTGATTTCTTCCTTAATCTCCTTAAACATAAATTTGTGCACAATGTCATGATTCAGTGCAAACGAAAATGTTAACCGATCAAGACAAAGCTCAATGTGTGTTATGGCTTGCTGAGACCAAGTCACTACCGAGCGTTAGACGCAGGTTTAGACAAAAATTTAAAAAGGAACCACCAAGTATAAACGATATTCGCGGTTGGAGCGAAAAATTTAAAGAAACCGGTAGCATTTCCGATGTAAAATCGATTGAAAGAAATGTCCCGAAATTGGAAGAGCAACCAACAAGTAAGTTGAATTAAAGGACATTTTATTTTATAATTATTCGCAGTTTAGATTGGTTTCATCATAAATTTTCAAAAACTATATAAAAAGTGTTTATGTCGATAAGTAAAAGAAATATGTAAAAGAAATGTAAATAAAAAAGAAAAAAATGAAAAAGCTTACATCTAACAGGCTCTCTAGCTCATGTCTCTAGCTATACTATAACCAGACCTTTGGTTTTTCCCTCCGACATTTTCATAATATTGTAGTTTTCGGCCGCTTTGTTGAAACTATATACTATCCTCTGCAAATCGGTTTCTGTTTCAGCTAGTACCGGATCATCCACGTAGCATACTAATTTAATTGCTCCCATACTAAGTCTTTGGCTAAAGCGTTGTTTCATTAATTATTTTGTCCATAATTAAATTAAACAATACCGAACTTCTACTTGTGGATACTAAAAAACAATATACTTCACATTGAGAACAATAATGACTCGTTGGTATTCTAAATATGAAGGTATCTAGCAGACGATGATATCATAGTTGGGATTGATTTTTTTTTAAGTAAATTGATTTTTTATTTACAAAAATTTCAATAGGAAAATGTAGTTTGTTTATCTACAATAAAGTTAGTGTAGGTATGTACCTACTATATTACAGGTAGTAGGTAATTAAAATATTTTGCAATTAAATTTAATAGCGTGACCATGTAAATTTATACAGAATGGTCGATAAGTTTCCATCGCGGGCACTTCGTCTTTGTGATCATTCCTAAAATCTAGTGCAAGTTCCGGACTACACCTTTAATTTTTTTTTATACTTATAATTAACCTCTATTTTTTAAATGATACCTAGTAGATAACATGTGACATAGTATAACTATCTATATCTTGACTTGCCTGTATATTGGTAATATATGATAAATTACATTATACTTATGTATATACATATTCTACATCATACATCCCACTACCATAAAACGGTATTTTGTATGTAACTTTCAAATATCACAACATTCTTATCGGTATCTAAGTATGTGAGTGATCTCAGTGTGGTTTACATAAATATGTTAATTAAATATTAAATGACGTCACTTTTTATAGTTCCCACAAAACCAGCACAAAAGAATTTTATTGTTCACAGTGTGAAGGTCTCTCTTAACACTTTTTGTTAGATACCTATTCAAAAAATATAAAAGCATTTGCTTTACAATGACTTCCAGTGATATGCCGGCGTTTGGAGTCAAAAAGTCTGATTTTATGAAAAATAGTTCGTTCAATTTTTTAGAAAACGAAAAATATTATAATTCGGGTTTACTAGGTGCGCATCAAACTTGTAATCAAACGGAAACCGGTGAGTAAATTATTCAGGATATATTAAACATATTAAAACTTATTAGTCATTATTATCTTATCAGTAGCTACATTTAAAAATTTTCTTTTTGATCAAAACGTATTTTATATTAAAATTTGTAAAAAGAACTTGAAAATATCAAAATAAGTACAATTGACTGCGAATAATTTCTTGGAGGCATTGCACCAAGCCACGATTGGTACAATTTAATATTAATTTACTTATTACAGAAATTTTTTTCAGATGTCCAAACCCAGGAGGTTCAAAAGTCTAGTTCAGAAAATGAAGAAATATTTAGCAGGTAGTTTATAATTTTCTTTTTAACGGTTTATTAAATTTATTAAACCATACCACAATATCAACACATTTTCTTATCTGTAGTACAGAGATAACGGATTTAAAACACAATAGTTCGATTTGAATTTTTCAATTAAATGTTATGTAGAAGTTAGGTATGGTGTTAGGAAAACGACGTAAACTTATTCCTGCTAAAATAATGATCAGTGAAACTTCAGATTTGACTGTTAAAGTAGTAGATAAATCTGTTTGTGTGTAGGTGTTTTTACCTTTAAAAGGCCGGCTGATGTTCATGTGGAGCTAAACATATTATTCCAAGAAAACATGAACCCTGGCTTGTCTGTATAAGGTTAATTAAAATATTTACTCATTTTATTAATTTTTTTTAGTCAAAAAGTCTTAAGGGATGAAAAAATCGAGCCTTCAGGTCTTTATTACCAAAAAACGTAGGTACCCTCATTTCGTCTATGATTCTTTTTATTATTTATGCATATTTTAGTTTTACCAGCAAATGCTACTTTAAACCAAAGCAAAATCCCATTTCCTACTCGGAAACTATGATTGTTAGCTTGGGGTCTAACAAAAAGCAATATTTTGATACTGTTATCTACGAGGTAAGTTTAATTAATTTAAGGTAATTATAAAATTCATTATTATTGTCAAAAAATACTAAACCGTAATCATAATATAAAACATTCTAAAATGTTTCCTTGACTACATAAAGAAGAAAATTAAAATAATATGTCCCTTTTTGGTAATTTAAAAAAAAAATTAGTTCATGACATAATATATGTTGATTTTCAATATAATTTATATACAATAATTTTTTTTTTAGACAAAGCTGATCCCGTATCGTTGGGTGGAAACAGTACGAACTGTGGTTCCTTGCTTAAATGAAAACTTCTTTCAATCACAGCATGAAGTTTTCGTACAAGATGCCGATTATCATTACATGTCTTTAGAACCCCAACAAATTGCTGCCATAACACAACAAATAGTGGATCAAGTTGAAGTTCATTAATTTATTACTATTTAATGACTAAACACGATGTAATTTAATTTTTAATTATAGGTACTTCATTTCAAATTTTTTTTTTATAATTTTATTATTTTAATGGTATTAAGTAATTTTCAATAGGCCACTTGAAATATTTTCTTTAATTAATTATGATATTGTCATCAATGCGGCACTGCACACTTATCTACCCTGCGCAGAAATTGAAGAAATTTTACTTTGTTAATTGTAATTGATCCAACAAATTGTTAATTTGTATGTTGTCATACGTCCCTTAAAGTCATAGGGTTTACGGTTAAGTATATAACTGGTAATGCTGAGTACCCAGTTAGTTAGATGTTTTCGTGATTGTTTTTTTTTGTTTTTGTGTTTTTGGAAAAGAAAAACGAAAAGATGAAAGAGGAACAATATTATTTTAACAATGAATAGATGACGCAAAGAAAAAAAGATTTCCAACGGAGATGAATTTACAACAGAAGCAGAAATAAACAGAAAAGGTAATAAAAGAATGTTTAAGATTGGGGATACCAAAAGATTATAATGTACGGAAAGAAGTATGGTTGGTATAGAAAGTAATATAGAAAGAGAAATCTACAACAAAATATTAGACAATCTCAAAAAGTTAAGTAACTTTCGATTAAAAATAGGTATAGGTAGTATTCTGTATTAAGCTTTTCTCAAAAATAATTGGCTATGATAGAGTTTGGGAAATTTTTTAGTACTGATACACTAATTTGCTCCAGAGTGGTAAAAAAACTTCAGAATTTCAAACAATTCTAATAAATTTAGCAAATCGAGGTCAATATTTATTTTTTAATAGTAGTAGTTTCCTATATTATACTACCTAGCACTAAATATTATAGGTAAGTTAGATTTTTATTTGCATTCCCATTTTAAATCGAAAATTTTATTTTAAATTATTTAAATTAAGAAGACGAAAATTAATTTAATACTTGAATTTTTCTGGTTCCCAATTATTAACAATTAAATTTTCTGATTTTACAATGGCTCTCCATACTTCTCTACTTGTCATCAAGTTTAGTGCTTCATTGTTTTGGTATCCTAGTTTTTCTAAATCTGATATGATGATATCTTTTCATCTGGTTCTTAGTCGTCACACCGGTCTCTTACCACCTGGGGCTTACCTCCTATGCTAGATGGTGCCATTTTATCCAACTCTGTCTCTGTGTGGTCGTTTATTCACACACATGTACTTTGTCTTGTCTTCGTTAATTACAAAACCCATTTTCTCTGTCCAATATGTAATATAAAATATAAAGTATTGTATTTAATTGTAAATGATATTAATGAATAATGACTAGAGTCGCCGATTTGGCTGTTGTTCGAACTTTCCGTGCAAGTTTTTTTTTCTTCTTTTTTTTTATCTACTAATAAATACCAAAATATACTTCATTCTGTGTTTTACTCTGTCTATTGGGTTAAAAGGGGATAATCTATTTAAATACATTAGGTTGGGATGTTCTGCTCTTGATTGCATCAACTTTTAAGATTTAATTGTTACTAACAAATAGCTTTGAGTACGTCACTGAGTCAAACAAACTAGGAAACTGTAAGTTGGGTTTGCATGTTGTTTATGTCAACAACCAAATATTTAGCAAAGGTTATGTCGATTTCACAAACTGCTTTTCCGTTCTTTAAAAGAATCTGAAGATTTAGTTACTACAACCTGGAGGTTCCTAACGACGCATGGGTGTTGGATTTGACGATCACGAGCGTGCGGCTAGGTATTTGGTACTGAGGATTTGAGGTTTGAAAATATGGGGGCGCGAAATTCAAACTCAAGACCTGACATTACACTGTTTTTTAGGATAACAATAATATGCAAATTAGTTATTAGTTTGCTACACATGGGTCCAGATGTTTCGAAATTCTGTTTCTCATCAGACAAACCTGGAAAATATTTCTAATGCGAACAGTATTCAATTCAATTTAATTTAAAGGAAAAAATAAAAAGTCAAAATTAATTGACTTTTTTTAAATAAAATTCTACCTAACTCGATTCCAAAATCAATAAAAATAATAATTTTTGAAAAAGTTTTTAAACCGAGCAATTAAAAGAAATAATCAAGCTACACTAATTGGAATTAAATTTAACCAACTTTCAAAATCTCGAGTTTGCGAGTATGTATTGTAAATAATGTATTTTAATTGCTGGGTTTATAAACATTTTCAAAATTTATTATTTTTATTGATTTTAAAATCAAGTTAGTTAGAATTGTATTTAGCATAATTATGTTATGTATAGGATTGCGTATTACATTTTAATACATACTCGTAAACCCGGGATATTGAAATTTAAGTTAATTTAATTACAATAATTAGTTTTGCCTTCATTATTCCTTTTCATTGCTTGGTTTAAAAACTGTTTCAAAAATTATAATTTTTAATGATTTTTAATGATCAAGTTAGGTAGAATTTTATTTTTTCTATTTAATTTATTAAATTGAATACTGTTCGCGTTAGAAATATATTCCAGGTTTGCCTGATGAGAAACAGAATTTTGAAACACCTGGACCCATGTGTAGCAAACTAAATAACTAATTTGCATATTATCGTTATCCTAAAAAATAGTAAGATTTTTCAATAATTAATTTTTCTAACGTAAAAATATAATTGTATTTAGTAAAAATTTTTTTTATCTACACCTTGTTCATTATTTTCAGAATTTCTATAAAAACGGTTGGTTTTCAAAAAAAATATATTTAACCAAAGTTGTAGCCCGTTAAATTCCCTATCCGGTTTAGGACCTCAGTTTTTTTCTAAAACATTTCATGTAAGAGATACGGGGTTCGCAAGATAAGTAAAAAAAATAAAACCTGCATTTTTTCAACATTTTTTCTCTTAATTTAATGTATAACTCAAAATCCATTGATTCTAGACGATAAGGGGTTATAACCTAATGTGTAGATAAGCAAATGATCTTTAAAAATGTTCTAATCGATTAAACTTAAAAAATTAATAATATCGGAGCTATGACCGTTTGAAGTCATAAATTCAAAAAATTGCTTTAAAGGAAGGTACCTCCAATGGTTTGGACTTGGACAAAAATTTTATTTGAAAGTTTGTCTTAGAAAAGTGTCCGGGGACACCCTGTATGTATACAAACGTAAACCTTCTGTTGAATATAAATAAAAGTGTTCCGAAAATATTGCTGGTATTAGTAATACCTGATAATTGCCTGGTAATTGCATTCTTGCAAACATGTCCGATTAGATGTATTCATACGTGTTATGGTTCGTGGGCTAGCACTGGACGTTTCATCAATTCATCTACATATATTCTGCAGCCTTATAACTTGACTCCTTACTAAGTTTACTAGAAATTTTATCAGTATTAATGCTTATGAATCATGTTATGATTATGGCTATAAGATGTCTTAAGGGTTTGGATAACAGTGTGTCCACCAAGCAGACTGTGGTTTTACCTAGGTCATTTACAACTGCCTCTCAATATTGTTTTCCAATAAAGCCTTAAGGTGTTAGTCTGTGTCGGTACCTAGCTTCTTCCATTTTGGTAAGTAGGTCTCCCATCCTCATGATTTTAATCCTGTTAATCTTTTTTTTACTACGAGTATAATACTGATAATAAATAAAAAGCTAGTACTTTAAATCTGTGTCTGGAAACTTGAAATCTAAAAAAGTGAAGGAATGGAACAAATGAATGGAAAAACTATTTTTCAGACTGTTAATTAAAACTAAAGTGTGCCAACTTGATTATTTCAATATTCCAGTATAGTTTAAAAACAAAAACCATTAACCTATTCAAGCTCTTATCGGCCCTTTTGTTTGTTGAACGAATTGGGAAAAATTTTTGAGCCTTTCATTGCCAAGAAACTACTCAATGAAATCTAAGGTTCTTACTTAACAAAACTTGTATTAGCTTTAATTGATTTATACCTAACTCTTAAGAACTGTTGAGTTAAATCTCAAAAGCTAGCTTATGGGAGTGGTTGGCAGTTGTTCTGTCCCTTAAATGTAGGCAACACAACAAGCAGTCTATTCAAGTACCTACATTATAAAAATAAATTATTGTTCTTACAGTTTTACGAATTTTCCATTTTCGTTTCGTTGAAAAGAAAAATGTTTCAGATTTTTGATGTAGTCACCTACCTAAAAATAAATTCCTTATATTATGAAATAACTTTATTACTCTTTTTACTATGTAAAAATTGGTTAATAACCAATTGATAAAGCATCTTACTATACATTGATAATATTGTTATCATTAAGAAAAAGTTTAATTTAGACAACTTACATGACATACATTGGAGTGTTGCCTTACATTTATGTCAATAATATTTTGACAAAATTTACAAAATATAAAATAAAACTATAAATACAAAAAAAAATTATTATAATATACGCACACATAAGTTCACTTAATTTTAAAGGTTGAGTAAAAATAGATATTAAATATTCATCACAGAAAATGAAATATGAAAACACTAAACTCTAATTATTATAGAAAATTATGTTAGTTATTTATTGTAGTAAGACTGCGATATGCTTGGAATTATTTTAGAGCAGGACTGGATCTACAAGAAATACCTACACATTTTAAATTCAACTTGACCCAATCCTGGTGCATAAACACAGTTTCACCATTACGTATTCTACGTCCGCTAATATTTTATTATTACATCGTGCATTAAACCTATTGCGCTAATTCAATTTACTACAACTAAGTCAAGTGTGAAGAATGTATAAAAATTGTCATTATTACATCACAATACAATATGTAACACTTAGAAAGAATTATAAAGTAGAACTCACTACAATATTTTTTGGTTGCTCTGTAATACACATTTGTTACAATTTTCAGATAATTACAGAACAATTCCTGATTGTCATCCGAATCCGCACGTTATTCAATATAATATACATCGTATTTTAAAAGAAATGTTCAATGTACAAGAAATATAATCATTTGGAATTTTGCTTCGGAATTGTGCTACTAAATCAATGTAGTATCTGAATAAATTATATTCTAGCACAATTTCCACGACGAGTACACCTAACTAGAAGTACTCTACTAATGGAAATAACTCAAAAATTTGGCTTATTTTTGAGTCATATTTTATTTAAAAAAAAAGGGTGAATATTTACTGCATTATAGAAAGGTTATATATATACAGAATAAGTGCTATTATTGCTATATTCATTATATACTTTAGTGAAGCTTAAAATATATGATTAAAATTATTAATTCTTCTATCACAGTGAAACCTTATAAGTCAATCAATAAATGCAGGAATTTACGTTGTACCTACAGTGTGATTTTCGAGAAAATTTTGAAAGCAAATTTAAAGTTTAGCACCAAAAGTATTTAAATTGCACACAACACACCGTATTATAAATAATTTTTTGCAAGAAAACAGCGCACATTTGTTGTCTCGTATAATTTTTTCAAATAAAAAAGTAGAAAGTTTAAGGCTTAAAGTACATTGAGCATAGGGCAGGATAATATACGTGTATACTGCCCTACGTTAAATATGTGGCGACTAGAACTTTTCATTAAAATTTAGATATGAAATTTTTTATTTTATTTTTATTTTTTTAAACTTATATCATTTATCGCTTTCTTTCTTTTCTGTCTGGCACTACCGAACACATAAAATTAAACAGTAGCTATTTTTTTGAAATAGGTTCTTTTAATTTTTTTTACAATTTGTATGAATATTGAAAAGTAACTCAAAGAAGAGCATTACATTCAATTGGTCCCTCGAATTGCCGTTCAAAATTCATAAAAGCCGAACTATGCCGGTGCTATTATGAAATTACTCACACAAAATAAAGTGTGATTATTTTAATCAATTATTGCTTAATATTAAGTTTTGTGCCCACACATTATTACATAATCGAGACACAAATTATAAATTAAAAGTCGCTAAGATTTAAAACATTTATCATAATTAAAACTATAATTTTGTATCATATTCTGTTATTGTTAATATCTTATAATTATTACGAGTATGTATTATGTACAAATATTACTTCACTACGATCTTCTTGGCTCCAATTTTTGAGACATACCAGTCAGAACTCTTTGATTGTCTATCACTCTCAAACAAGAAATATACGATTTAATTTCTCCTTCGCTTTTTGGCGATGGCGGATCTAGAACTGAAAAAGAAATTATTAACTGAAAAAAATATAAAATGAAAACCTGTCATACCTAAGTGTCGACTCCTACAAAACCTTATGGTTCTTAACGTTTGGGCTAACATATGCATTTTTTCAAAGTTGACCAAACCATCCAAACTTGTCTTGTTTCCTTCGTGCGTAAAAGTCATGTCTTTCAAAAGTAACGGCATGAAAGGTACTATCGGAGGTTGCAGTTTGCTCACACTAACCCTATACGATCTATGGTTTCGACTTGGATCTATTAGAGATTCAAATTCGGTATACAGCTTTCGAAACTTTGAAGGTAATTTTTCCCACGTTAACGAAAGCCTCGATATGGCCATATTGCTCAAACCCATCACGATGGCACAGAAAGCGTTTAAATTTTGATATTCCTTACAACTAAAGGAGAAAAGATTACTTTCACATCCGACAAACTGATTTCTTACTTACTATGCAGCTAATTTAATAAATTTTCTTAAAACTGCCACTCTTTTACTTAAACTGCTCGTCATACAAATTTCAGTTATAACCCAAAACTGTAACTCATTAAATCTTCTTAAAAACACGTCCAAGTTTGCCGTAATTTGTCCAAAATGATGACGTCCAAATGTGTGATACAAGAGTTCGTATTCGTGCACACACCAAAATAAATCCCAATCAAACAATGTCATGTAATATGCCAACTCTTTAGTGCTAAATAATTCTAAATCACCGTCTATTCCTTGTGTTGCTTCTTCCTGTTCCGACAGACAAGTCTAAAAAGGTCAAGTTTTATTAATGCACTGCCAGTTATAGAACATAAAAAACAATTACCAAAGCATCCAGATGATCTTTAGGTGATACAAAAATTCTTCCGTTAATACTGAGCGCTGTAGGTATGCTAATGTCGTTGTCTTTGAACGTTACTCTTTCTCCATTCGACTTAACCTCTACCAGCAATAGTTCATCATTCGGCCGCAGCTTCAACTTATCAGCAGAGCAAAATTTAATTGTTTCAGCGGTGGAATCAACGGGCAATCGTAATGTACAATACGTGTGATCCGCACAGTATACTCGAAAAATTACTAAAAACAAAAGTAATAATAATTGTTTTTAAAATCAATGTTTAAAAAAAAGAACATCAAATATTATAATGACATCAACATCTGAACTACACAACTTAAGTGTTAACTAAAACAATCCTTAACGCGACATGGTGGAGGTGCCGTGCCGGTTAAAATCGCTTGCCGATTTTAACTTGTTCTATTTTTCTTCTGCGAAATGTAGTGCAGTGCAAAAGTTACAGCAGGTTGATAAATATAGTTTTGTTTAAAAAGTTAAATTTGACTTACTGTCGTCTTGGGGCATTATGATGGTTCTGGATTCTTTACTTCCGCTGAACAAACTTATAGGTTGGCCACAAGGAGGAAGTTTCCATTTTTGTCCGCAATGCGCTTTCCGATCATCTTGGTACCTTCTCAATTGTGTCAAAACGTGATGAATCAGCGACGCTTCCTCCTGGAGCGCGCTCAATTGAATGCAATCGTTTTCGACTTCACTTGCAAGGTCTTCCAAAAATTCAACGCAAGTTTCGTCATCGAATAGAGGCTGCCGAATTGTTGTTACCCATCGATAGACAAATTGCACGACGCGCTTTTTACACGCTAACAAAAATTCCCGATCTTGGTTTGGAGATTCTATTCTATAAGTAGGAATAGCTAAGGAAAATTTCTATATTTACTAAATTTAAAAATAGTATTAAAAAGGATATTGATTTGCAAGTTCGTCGACTAATTGGTGCGTGGGAAAAAACACAACATGAGTTAAGAGGAAGTCGTCTAGAAAAGGGTCTTGAGCTGACGTCAGTATAAAATTGTCACCTCCACCAAAAGCTCCACGCCCGTCTAACCGAGTTTCGAGTAAATGTTCCAACATTTTCTGTGGCGTTCCTGCCATAACAGTATATCTAAAAAAAATTAAAATTTTAGTATGAAATAAAATGCAACATGCGGGAAAATTAATTATTTACTTGAAGTTTGAAAAAGCCTGCTTTTGTTGTGGCGAAATTTTTTCTAAAATGAGAACGTCTTTTCCGTGTTCCTTAAGGCGAACCGTGTTTGCTTCTACATCTCTAAGTATTCGATTAAAGTTGTCTTTGTCAACTCGAAGGAAGTGGCAATTGTTTTCTCTTAAAACTATCGTGGCGGCCCTAAAAATCATTTATTAGACTTTATTTTAGTTCCAGTTTCGACGACTTGCCTAGGTGCGTCATTAATAAGTGCTAATTTTCCAAAATCGTCTGCTTCTTGTAGCGTAGTGACAGTTCCTTTACCATGAATTACGACATCTACAGAACCACGGAGAATGATATACCAGGATCTGCCTTCGTCTCCTTGGTGAAACACTGCAATATAAATAAAGTCATTCCTGTATTTTAAAGTAACTTTCAACGTACACACAGAACCCGCTCTTGGGTGTGCTTCGAACACGATAACCGAAGCGAGTTCCCTCTTGACGGAATTCGATATCTGCGATAGGGCTCTTATATGTAACAGTTCTTCAAAAATGATTTCTAAATCGTCGGCAGTTCGCTCGTGGTGCCTAATTGGAAGTGAATTAATGGTAGTCTTCCAAAGGTAAAAAAACTTACGGTTTCCGTAAAATCATTCTTAGTGTGGCGTCGGGTCCTCTTTGAATTAATACCGTGAGAGATTCTGGTAATTGTTCTTCCGCTGTGTTGGTGTCCTCCAAAGTTGGAAGAGCACCGCCTTCCTCGTCTTGCCAAAATCGATATAAAAAACATTTGTCCTTAAATGGTTGCTCTTTGGATACTGGAAATAATATGAAATTGAAGGTTTGTTAATTGGCTTATTCGGATATCTACTCACCGTGAGAAATCACCCCTTCCTCTAAAAGTGCTTGCCACATTCCGGCGGCTTGAATTCTCGTGTGGATTGTAGGCGACAACGCTAACAACCAATCGACTAGTTCGGTTCCTGGCGCGCATTTTCTTACTAATTTTCCCGAAACTTTTCTATCTTTTAGGCATGTGTTTTGGCCTAAAAACAAAAAAATACTTGAGGTTTAGCTTAGGAAAAGGTATGAGACTTACTTAGTAGTAGGGTTCGTAAACACCACCCAATTCTGCCCGTCGTGGAACTTGGAGATTCTGTGATGGGCTCTGCTGCATTGGGCTGGTCGGGCGATAATGTTTTGCGGCTCGTTGGGGGTGACTTTGGTCGGTGCATTGGCGATTTCGAATTGCCTCCTGGTCCAAATCCTTAAATAATTAATTTTAAAAATTCTAAAACTTGCAATTAATTACGGATTGGAAAAATGTAATAAATTTCTTAAGTTTCTGACGATTGTACTCAATATATTGTTAAATTACGCCCTTTGAGCACGATGTCTATTGAATACGCTTTGTGATCTTTTCACTGCTGTTAATTGGACATGGCTGGAATGATGCGATAGCATGGTATATTTGATTAAAGTGGAAACTCAAGTATGGTGAAAGAATCGTATGACTATTGTACAATTTTCTTTTATTAACAATAATATAACAATAATTTAATTTCTTGTAATTATCGAACCTAATTGAATATTCTTGTTTAAAACAAAAACATGAAATAGGAAGGAAATAAATTGGTTAACGCACCCAAAGTGGGGTTTAATTGTGTAACGGTAACACTAATTAATTTAATTTGTTACAATATTCAGGCGGGTTTTGTTTTCGCTAAATTAAAAAATTAATGACGCTTTTACTTTGAATTAAAAAAATATTTAATTTCCATTTTATCATACAATTTTTATTAATGAGAACTGAAACATTGAAAGGATATACTAACTTAAAAATTGTCTCTCTAATTAAAAACTTTGCTAGAATGAAATCAAACTCTATATAACTCTGATTTTTGAAAATTTGAATTGCCATTTCTGATCAACCTCATTATTTTATATAGGTACTAATAATTATTGCAATTAAAAAATCTGTCACCCACTCTGGTATGTTAAAATAAATAATAAAATGTTTAATTTTCAAGTTCGTATTATAGACTACCAGTAAAAAATCTGCAGAAACTTTTAATTAAGTACTTTCGATGAAGCGTTCTACAGCTTTCATATTATTTTTTCAAAAAATTTGTTATTATTTTGTAAACTATGTGCATATCGGGTAAGCTGATTTGTTTTAAGAAAAAAGTTTTAATACTTACAACGCTCAGATTTTAGTCAAACTTGTAATAGTTTTAATTAGTTCACAAAGTGTAAGAAAAGACGCAAGTCTGCACAGTTTGATTTGGCTTCATATTACAGGTAATTTTGAAATAACGAAAGAAAATTTTAATTAATAACGAAGCATAAAATTGTTTCGATATTAACGAGTTAAAAACTCGAAAAAAACTGACGGTTTATAGGTAAAACACGAAAATATACTATGACGCATTTAATTAGTCTCGGGGGTTGTTTTATCATCATCGGTTGGAAATGAAACAATTACTCATGCTTCACTCACCCCTTAGTCAAGAGAAGATGGAGGTCAATGATCACATTCACGCACTACTGTGTTAAATATAATCAGTGACCCATTAAAAAATATAAAGGTAATACGTTTTTTAAAAAACACCTTGATTATTAATTTTTAGAAATTAATTCAAACCTTGAACAAAATATTATAAACATGTACTTACGAGGGTTAACTAAACAAATATATATTGTGATGAACCTGTCCTCGTCTTACAACATTGGTAAATGATTTATTTGGAGAATTAATTGCTTATTTTGAATTGAATAACTACTATATTTTTATTTTATATTGATAATAGTAATTAAAAATAGATAGTCGAAAAATTAGGTCTAAAATAATCTATAAATAGATATGTTTCCAAAACACGCACTCCAAAGAAAACATACAACTTGGAGGGTCACTTTTAGAATAACTGTCGTATGAAAAACCAGCAAATGAAAACTATAATTTTCAAAAAAGTGTTACCAGGGATGACAACGTCACGTACAACTATTTTTCATGTAATATTGTCCTTCTCAGATCTGGATTGACAAATCAAAATATAAATTAAACTTACTATTTAGTATTATATTTTTTATTTGTCAGTCTGGGTACGCAAACGACAAAACTATACGTGAAAATTATATTTTCATAAAAAAGAAAAATAAATTGAATTAAGATATTGCGGAACGGAAATGTTAAGTTTAAAAATTAATTGTTAAAAAGTAGTGAAAATAATAAATTGTCATTTAAAATATAGTAGTAAAAAAGAAATTAGACTGAAATTGATAACAAAATATTCAACTATTATTGCGATATTTTACAACGAATTTAAAAACTGCATTGTTACACAAAATTTAAAAAAACCTGGAAGCGCATATGTGAGTATGGTGTCGGTACATTTGAAATCAATCATTCCATTTTATTAATAACATACAATTAAACCAATTTATTTAAAATAAAGAAGGTTGATAAATTTGGAAAATTGAATTGGCTATAATAGTATAAAATTTAACAGCAGTTTGAGTGTCAGATTGCTATGTCGCAGTTGTGGGTTCGATACATCAACTAAGTACACATCATGGTTTTTTTTACCATGTTTCTCCAGTTTGGGTATTAAATGCTGGAATATTACTCAACCATAAGCCTACAGAATTATATTATAATGATAACAAATAGTTTCTTTGGCTAAGTGCTTTAAATTATATTGAGTATGTACGACAATCTGAATTATATGCTATATTTAGAAACTGATTATTATTATTACCTATGAAGCCCATGACTGCAGTTTAATACTGAATAAAGGAAAATTAGTATTTACTAAAATGTAACATTAATTAAACCAAAGCTAGCTTTTAGATAAAGTGACAAAATCAATTAACCTGACAGATAACAAAATTCATTTCAACCCACAATCAAACCTAAATAGTCAAACTTATAGTCCGGGAGCTAGCGACACAAAATTTTCTAAGATTTTATAAAGATTAGTTTTAGTTTATTTGTGTCACCTACAGAAACCTAAAATCGACTCCTGCCCGCACCAGCGGGACAACGATTCACAGCGGGCTCTTGATTGTGTTAAAAAAAAAGGTAATCGAAAATAAATAATTTTTCTTTACATATTCGAGATCACTTTGTTTAGAAACCAAAAGATGTGTAAAACATAAAAAACAATTTTTTTTCGGTCGGTCTGACTGTCTGTTCGTGGTCAGATTTTGTCTCTCGCTTTATTCCTGAACCATCCAACCAATCACGACCAAATTTGGTATGGTAGTAGAGTTTACGGTAGAAAGGTGAAAATAAGGTGTGCCACTACAAGAAAATCCCACAAGATTTTTAAAAGCAATTTTGCCTTGTGATAAGTTATTTTAAAGACCTTGAAAGGCTTTATCCAGAATAGGTGAAATTGACTTTCTATCTGTCATCTGTCAAAAATTACAAGCTGTCAAAGTTGAAACTTCAAGAGTGAATATCTCATGAAGTACTGAAGGGATCTCAACCAAATTTTGTATATAGGAACATTGCCCCCACAAAACTTGACAGCATATGAAACCATTTGATAAAAATCAGGAATTCAACATGAAAAAAACAATTATTTTTTTATTTCTTAACAGACTGCTGTCAATCGTTGCCCCGCTGATAACCTGACAGGATTCGATTTTAGGTTTCTGTAGGTCTAATACGACACAAATAAACTAAAACTAATCTTTATAAAATGTGACAATGAAAAGTGTCGCTAGCTCCCGGACTATTACTCAATCACAACTTCCTTTAAAAAATATCCAGTTTTATATTTTCCGTAATCTGTCCTATAAAGAGTTAAATATTAAATGGAAAGACAGTTTTTTGTTTGATTTTATTATCTAACAGTGTAACAGTTTTTTTATTATTACTTAAGTATATAGTATATGTAGATTTTGAACATGAAACCGTAAGGCTCTTGTATTCTGCAATTTCAGAGAACCCTCAAGTATCGTTAAAATATTTGGTGGAACCGACTGTTGACTACGGGATACTCTCTCGTAAAAATTAAAAAGAAAATTTAATTAAAGCCTACTTTTACCATAATTTTGAAAAAATTTCACTTGGCATTTTTAGCATCAAACAGTAGCAGTCGTCCCTGTATGAGTTTCAAATGCAGAAGAATTAGCCATTACAGGATTTATCTCCTCAGTCGAACATTGCTAACAACGATATCAAACTTTTTTTTTGTTTTCTTTTGGCAAATTCTGTCTTATGAAAGAAATCTTATAAATTAATTATAATTTGGATTATTTCATCTGCAAAATGTCAAGTTAATTTCAATATTTTGTTTTCGTTGCTCAGTATAGCGAGAATCCAGTCTTACACAGGTATGTGCTTGCAAATATCAGCAATTTTTCAGCACGTTTCAACAACTTTTTAAGAAGAACTCTCTTTTTTTTGGTAATTTGAATTTTTTGGCGAAATTTTTGGTTTATTCTCCGAAACCCCACAGGTTCAACACTATTTGGAATCACTGGTCTAGAATAAAAATGCAAAGAATTTTGGGTTAACCCATGCAGCGTAGTCTAGAAAACGCCTAACGGCTGTAACTTTTAGAAATTTTTTTTTATGGTTAATGGATTTTGATTTATGACAAATAATTTTTTAAAGTTGGAATGTGTATTCAATAGTTTTGTATTCGCTGCAAATATTGAAATTTTTTTTGTTTTTGTATATAAAATTTTATTTATTGTAAATTGTTGTAAATACTATAATGTGAAAATTTTGAATTTTGTGGGTCTTTTTTTGAAATTAAAAAATTATGTTGGTACATGTGTGTCCTCTTCTCTTCCATGTGTGTCCGCCGAAGCGAACGGACGTATTTCTTCGGGAAGGTTCTGATATTTATGATTTGCGTCTTTAGTTTGAGATCTATGACATAATTTTGAAAATAAAATTGCTGTTTGAGTGAGTAATATTTTTCGTTTTATTTAATTTGGAAATCGTTCAAAATTTGGACGGAATCAATGTTTGATTTTTTGAATTTTGAGGAATTGAAATTAAATTTGGATTCGTTAAGTAAATGGAAATTACTAATTAATTAATAATTGGAAAACGTATAAAAAGTTAATGGTAAATTGGATAAATTTAAAATTGTTAAATTGGAAGGCAAAGTAAAATTTGTATTTGCGGCAAGCATCTGCGTTGATAACTGATACCTGCAATCATTATTTCCATTTTAAATCGGAAATCTATTGAAAGTTTCATTTGAAATTTAATTGGAATTGTTTTAAGAAATATTATTTTTTTTTAAATATTGAAGAAAAACAAATTGTCGTCGCAACGTAGTAAGAATATAAAACCTACTCCTGAGAAGTTTCTCTTTCCGATGTAAAAGCTAGCTGCCACCCAAAGGTAGCAAAAAAAATTAGGAATTTTTTTTTCCAACATTCCACTACAATATAATATTATATTGCAGTGTTTAGAATGTAAGCAATCGATCCAAGGCAATTGTTAATTTCATTAAAGAAATAAAAATACAAATTCAGAGAAACTTAACATTTAAATTTATTAAAAAAATTAATTTTGAAAGAAATAATTGGTTAAAATAAACAAGTATTGTAATCTAATTGTAAGAAGTGCGTGTACAGGCGAATGAAATAAATGATAACCAATCGCATTATCACTAACAAGCATTGATTTGAAAAATTGACTATAAAAGAAATGAAATTGCTAGACAACGGGCTGATGAAGAATAATAACAAAAATAAAATCAGTTGACGACAGAACCTCAAGAAGGAAGGTCGTTCGTTGTGTGTGGTCCTCAAAAAAGCGAGGTAAACCACAAAGTGAAATGATAATAAATCGTTAGAAACGAAAACAACAAATTCAATTTGGAAAGAAAACGAGGTGATTTTTGGACAAAACTCTTGAAATAAGTGGAAGGGAATTAATTTTGAATTAGCTGGGAGCAGTTCCATGTAACGTGAAGAAGAAGTAGAAGATGCACAACCAATATAAAGTGGACCTTTTGGGTCGAATAAAAGAAGAAGATAAAGACAGTTTTGCATAATTGTGTTTTCATAAACGTGTTTCTCGCGGCGGATAAAACGGATATTTAAAAATAGAGCGCAATTGGCAAAAATGAAAATTCAATTTAATTTTGTAATTCAATTGTTTATTTAACTGGAAAATAAAACGGAACATTAATTCACAAATTTCTTAAGGTTCTTTGAAAATAAAAGATTGTATTATTACTTAAATTCGATCCACTTAAAGTTGGAAGCTGAGGTTCGATAAGCGGTACATTCATAGTACAAACAAAGCAAGTATGGAATTTTAAAGATCGTCCATCTTTAACAGTGCAGTATAATTTTTTAATTAGGATAAAATAAGCTGTTCCTTATGAAACCTTACTGATTATTCAGCTTTCAAAGATTATTCAGATTACGTCTTTCATACTTAACCTCAGCTCTGAGAAGAGTATGTCACAAAGAAAAAAGCTTATATCCAACGATGAGTAGTTAATTGTAATATCCAAGGATATACAAACACTTGATAATACGTTATCTATTCATAGACTTCAAACCGACATCTCCATGGAATTTTATGGTAAAGTTGAAATAAAAAAAGAACTGAAGTAAAGTGATGCTTGATCTCCCATTCTGTATATACATGTATAATGTCGCCTTTAAACCTATAATGTCACCTTTATGGTCAAAAAATGTCAACTGTAACTCAGATTTGTCAACTGATATTCAGAAATCGTCAATTGTAATTTAGATGTGTCAATTGATATTCAGAAATATCAATTATAATGAGGAAAGCATAATAATTTAATGTTTTAAATTTGGGTGTCAACCAAATCATAATAGACACCATAGGATAAGAAACGACTAATGTGGTAACTTGCAAAGAATGGAAGACTTCAGATGGCAAATAAAATGTGGGAATGGGAACCCCCAACAAGAAGAAAGAGAGGAAGACCAAAACTAACAAGGCAGAAGGATGTCCAAAATGCAATGAACTCCCTAGGACTCGCAGAGGAGATTGGGAGAACCGAAAGGCTTGGCGCGAAGGGTGCGAAATACGATTGAACAAATTGTAAACAATTCGCTAAATATATATAATATAATAAATATGATTATCAATAACGAGCTACAAGATACATTTAAATCTTATTGATATTGATATTGATAATCATATTTATTGTATTTTCAAGAGCTAATAATTTTAATTAATATATATAATATATAATAATTTAATAAGTATCTATATTATTTTTACCTTTTTTTGATAAGAGTAAAATTTCTATCATTCGGGACGTTCAAGTATTAAGGGCGATTTCCATATAAGATTTTTCTTCTTATTTATCATAGATATTCAGAGATATCACTATATTTTCTATAATTTTAAGAGAGTATAGTGTAAACTGTGTTTCACGCTTTCTCCTATGATAAAAAATCATAAGAGAAATCATATAATGTAAAGTGTCTTTTGCATAAGCAAACTTTCAGTAATTGTAGACCCCCATTTCCCCTGTTCCTCCCTCTTCCTAAAATGATAAGGCTTAAGAATTTATATTCAAACTTAAGGAATAAAACACACGATAGACAAAAACGTTACAAATGACAATAGTCCTTATATTTATTTACTATTATTTAGTATATCTGGGATTCGTCGAATTGAATATCGGTACATTTAAAATGGTAACTATACTTATGCTCTGTTTCATAAAACTTCTAACAGATAATTTCTATTGGCTTGTTAGTACTAAGAAATAATTTTTATTAGTAAGTTAAATTTAACTGCTTGTTAAAAGTTTTCTGAAATCGGGCATTAGTAGTATAAAATTACATCGATTTCTCGTAACACTACATAATTTATTTCTAATGAGAAATATGCAAATAGAACCGGTACCTATAATCATAATAAAAATAATGGATATTTTTGATTTAAAAGCTAAATGTAAGAAAACATTTTGATTAATTTGTAAGTCTTTTATCTTATGTAAGATTAATAATATCCTCCTCCCACCCAGGATCCGCTCCTTTTGCGGCGAAATAGAAAAATGTATATAAATAAAAATGTAGGAAATAAAATTTACACGAAAAAATTCCTATTGATCTTTTTATTTCGTTGTTCCGTTTTTGAGATACAGGTAATAATATTATTTGTATTTAACAGAGTCTTATTTAAGTCACTGTCAGTCAGAAACGGTGCAATAAAAAGAAAAATGTATAAGTATGAAATTGAAGATAACAAAATTTGCAACAAAACATGTCCAAAAAATTTTTATATGACTTAAATCGACACTTCAAAATGTACAATTTATATTACTAACATAGGAGTGTTCGAGTTCTTTTAAGAGTAACTATATGGTAAGACATTGTATAGACCTTCCAGAAACACCCCTGTATAATTAAAAAAAACCTTTAAGTAATTATTTTATTAATCGTTCCGAGTATCAAAAATTTCCGCAGTTTGCTTTATTAAAAAAATTGCGCGCGCGATTCGCACCCGGGTAGTTTTTGTTAAGATTCCTTAGCAATGTTGTGATTAAAATTTTCTTGAAGATCTATCAAACGAATCCATCGAGTATCTTTATTTATGTAGGTTTAAAATTTTTAAATTTGAATAAGCAATTATTTCTTAAAAATGATCTTTGATCTTATTTCACTATTTTCCTTATACGCGGTTTCACATTACTCCTAGCATTTGCTTTTAAACGCAATTTCAGGAAACCCTTTTAAACATACCATGTAGGTAAACCTCAAAAGGTAAATATGTTTATATTTTCATAAATTATAGTATCGATTTAAAACATGTGACTCAAACTGTACCGAAAATTATATGACCTAATATTTGTGTGATTAATTTATTCGAGTTGGCAAATTTTGACTTTGATGTTTAAACTTTCCAAATAATTTGAGAAAATTACTATAAACTCAAAAAACCTTCAATCTCTTTATGTTAGATTTGAAGAACAAATTTACAAGGTTGTGCAAAAATTGTAGAAGCTCAAGGTTCTCAGGTATCAATGCGATACCACCATGCGAAAGTATTCAAAATAAATCCATACTTTGTAATTAATATTTTCCGAACGTGAACAGCGTTTCAAAGTAAATAAAATTAATTAATTTTAATTTGTTATTCTTGAAACGTTCACGTAATCATTTTAGTTTTGGTCAAATAAGGATTCCTTTAGGGTTTTTGAATTAAGATTTATTACATCGCTAAAATTTATGCAGACCACAAATATATTAATGAAAGAATCCGTACCATTTAATAATATTTTAATCTAAAGTACTTTTACCAACTATCCGAACTACCCCGGTATATAAAAAGTAATTTATAAAATGTGGAAAAAAAGCAATTTAATTGTGAGCGTTGCACCGCGGGAAAAACTTTTCGTGATTTAAATAATAAATTGTGAATATTTTCAAAGAAGATCTCTAATTTAATAATTCATTAATACAAAAAAAAGTTCAACAGAATACAAGAACCTGCATCATTTTTCTTTCATCATTGTTTTTCATAAATGGTTGTCTTCACAAAAAATCGATTCTTTCCTTTCTATTTCAATTATAACAATTTCGATTTGGCAGTTGAGGATTTAATTAAATTTAAAACTCAAATACGATACGAGGGGCTTGACATGGACCCCTACATAGTAATTTTAATTGCACATTTGAAACACTTGGTATAAAATATTAAATAGCAAAATTTCTACTCACCATTCTTTAACTTGCAACTTGAAACCAGGTCGCTCATTAATTCCTTATTTTTCTGAAAAATACAAGAAATCCACATTACGACGTAAACAACGATTTTATAAAACTATCATTATAGGTAATGAAGTGCGAAAGCAACGACCGTAGGTGTTTATTTTGAGATTTGAACTGATAAATTTATTTGTTTGTGTGATGAAGGTACCATTATGATGAGATACACAAGGTAGGCATTTATCAGATAAGATTAAATAATGAATTAATAGCAGCTTTAATGAAGCAACCTTGATAATACAATTTTGTTTACGCTACATACAGGTGACGCACAATAAATAATTTGTTGGTTAAAACAAACATGAACATAATAATAAAACAATAACTTGGTGAAATATACCTTAAAACTTACATAAAGCAAAAAGCTGATAATAATTAAGTTATGTTCTAATTTGAGAACTCACGAAAAGTATAATGTACAAACACAATACACTAACCACGACTGTTGTAGTAGGTGTCAAATTGTCTTTAAGTGATTAAGTTCATTACAAAAAATTAACACTAATTTTATTAGAGCACCCACGTTTAATTCATATTTAGTATTCTATGGACAGTACAGTTAATTTGCACGTACATAAATAGTAAATTATGTTTACGGTTTGCGAAAACATGCAAGTTTTTCAAAATTATTTTTTGTTCAGCGTCGGAAATCTGTACTTAGATCTATTTGATTCAAGCTTTATTTTAATTTTGCAGCACTCTATATATTTTATATTATGGTATTCCAAAATCCTCTGCTCAATTTTGAGCTATTATTTCATTTGAAAAATTTAGATTTTTAAAAACCTTTATTTTAATTTTGTGCGTATTTTGAATTTTTCCTGTTTTTCCGTCAAATATTTGGTTGTATAACAGTTAGGTGGGGAAACGAGGCTTTTACCTAAAATGGCAGCCCGAAGCAGTTATGGAGAAAGTCGTTTCCTGAATTATTTTGCGTTTTAGTTTGAAATTTTTGTATTTTGGAAATATTTTGCAAATCTTTTGAGTTTTTCTCATTATTTTGTCAAATAGTTGGCTGTATAACAGTTAGGTGGGGAAACGAGGCTTTTTCCTAAAATTGTATAGAACTATTTTTATATTGGCGCTCATGTCTCCAACACGGCAGAAGTTTATTTATGCCAGTTGGTTTATGCGATAGTATTTCACATCGTGTGATTATCTAATTTAATTAATTAATTAATTTTAATAGGATATTTTTAACAGCTGGAGTCTCGGTTATAATTTAGACAGATAACAAGCGGAGTAATAATAAAAAAAAAGTTTGAATAGTGTAGGCCTCAATTATACAGAGAAGTAACTCTTTTCTACAATATATGTAAATAAAATAGTACCGTAATTTTATTTTTATTTATTATTAACATCTTAAATTTACTCAAAGACTGATGAGTTGTTCTGGTATCAATCAAAGATATTCAAGGGGGATATATGCCATGTTTTGAGAGGAAACAAAAAACTTAGCAAAGAAAAATATTGCTAATGCTGTTAATTATTGTTTCGAAAATACATACTAACAACTAGACTTAAGAATAATGTATTTGTAAATATTTAAAACAGTGGTTTATCCACAAAAATAATGATTAATACAGAAATTATTTTATAATTACCTAAAAACTTTTTAAATTGAATAAATAAAAAGCAATTCCAAATCTGAATTATTTATTTAAACGCTTAATTTAACTTTGTAATACTTTTAATTAAAATTGGATAATGTAAAATTACTTAATTTAAAATTTACTTATTTTAAGAGGGAGTTACTTTATAAAATCAAAATATAAACTGCAATTATAAATATTTAACGATTGTGTTATAGCAAAGTGGATGATAAATCATTTTAAAATTTGTAAGACAGTTATATTGATAAATTTCAGAACACGTAAGTTCAAGTTTTAAACTCAACTTTCTGAAAGTACGTGGAAAAGCAAAGAGTGTGGATTGAAGTCTTGATAAAGAAACGTTCACAACGAATTTTAAATATTCAATTCATTAAACTCGTGGTAAGTGTCGGGTAAAATTAACGACACTGTAAAACTTTTCTAATCACGTACTTGGATATTTAATTGGTTAGTTAACTTTTATGTTACTCCTGTAATCTCACCTAAAAGTTAGCGATATATTGATCAATTGGTTTGTAACCTGCGGATAAAATTTGCTGAAATTCTACAACGATAATATTTTGTATTCTAAAAAATCCTTTTTGTAAGTTTCTTGTTATCGTAGAATTTGCTACGAAAATGTGAGAATATAAAAATACCATAACTATGGAAACTAATATTATTCAGTCGAGCGATAGCGAAGACTGCGTCTTGCAGTGATCTGAATTAAATGATTAAACTTAGAAATTAATTATTCAATTTTTAGTTTTAAGATTTGCCGTGAATTTTCATTTTAATTCATATAATTTCGGTGGCTCCCGAAGTTGATCAATTTCTTGAATTAGGGGAGCTGGCCACAGACCGGCATACATGTGTGTCATGCAGGTGTGTCATACATGTGCGTCGTACATGTATGACAGTGCGCTGTTGCCCCTAGACTAGCATACTTGGGTGTCACACATGTAGTTTAATCGTCGACACTACTTTGATGTAGTTTTTTTAATAAAACTTCATAAGCTGAATCTTTCTTAGCTCTATTCATGTAATCTTTCGATTTAGTTTTAAAGAGACAAGGGTAATTTTTATAAAGTTCAATGAACTCTATCATAAAATCTTTCGTCAAACTTCGTAAATCAGACTTTTTGGCTATGGTAATAAAATTATAATAAAAATTTCTTCAATAGACGCGAGACACTGAATTAAATAATGTTAAGAGAAAAGAGTCAAGTTTGTCCACAGACCGTCATACATGCATAAACGTTGATATGTGACACACATGAATTCAAATAAAATTAAAAACTTGTGCGTCGCGCATGTATGTCATTCTTTGCCCACACACCAGCGAACATCAACGTCGAAATCGGTGTGACGTGCATGTATGACACACATGTACGCCGGTCTGTGGCCGTTGATGTATGACATACCTGAATTCAAATGAAATAGAAAACTTGTGCGTCGCACATGTATGTCACTCTTTGCCCACACACCAGCGAACATCAACGTCGAAACCGGTGTGACGTGTATGTATGACACACATGTACGCCGGTCTGTGGCCAGCTTTAGTTGTCGGCTACTATCTACCAGGCAAATTAAAAAACTTATAATTTTGTTTAATATTGGTCTTCGCGCTTCGACATACATAGAGCTTTTTAAACTGTTTTTAATGTCCAGTAAAGCAAATTGTAAGGTTGCAATCATAATAGATCTATTGTACAATGGTTGCATGACTTCGTTGTTCAAATTTAAAAGTAATTTAACCGTAATAATCGTAAAACTTTATATTTTAAATATAACGAATGTTACTTTTTTATAATTTTCGTTATAAAATTAAAATAAAAAAATTAACAAGGTATAAAATACAATAAAATGTAAAAAAATAATAATTAAATCAATAAGGACACTAAGAAAAACTGTAGAGAAATTACTAGTATGCAAACCCTGTATATAAAAACATTAATTATCTTAAAAGTTAAATTACAAAATGATAATTTATTCGAGTGCTTCTTCCTAGACGGAAGTTGATAATTTATCCATGTAACTTGAACAAATTATGGACTAAAATGATTCAAAAGTGCACGGTTCATAGTTCGGTAAGTAAATTTAGAATAGGGAGTTCACAAATTTCTTAGTTTTGTTTAAATATTAATGATAAGTAATCTCACTGTTTTCATTATATTTCAGTCAATATCAAACGAAATTTGAATATCTACTCCAAAGATTTCAAAAAAGACACCTATTGTAACAATTTCATTAAATCGGAAGTTAAATTGTCGGGTATAGATTTATTTACTAATCCTTTTAATCTCTATTGGTGATTTGTACTTCCGTATTTCTCGTTCAAATATAAAGAGAAAAATGGGAAATCCAATTTAACATAATTATACCTACAATATAACGATGTGTTTTAATTTTATTTTATTTAATAAATATTAAAATAAAATAAAATGTATTAGAATGTAAAAATAAAATATAATATACAGTGAAAAAAATAAAAAATTGATAAACAAACAAAATTCATCAGTACAATGATTTTTTCATGAATATTATGAATTTCCTATATGGTGAATTATGATATACAATGATATACATCGGCTCAAAAACGATGAATTTTTTATATACTTATTTTTCAGTGTAGAATGGATTGAATTGGATTTGAAGTAAAATAAATCCAATTGGTTTTTTGGTTCAAAAATAGAAAAAGTGAGTTGTTAGAGTTGAACTTTACTCTCAGCAGATATCCAAAAAATATAAAATTATTAAAAATTTATAAAAGTTTATCAGCTGTTTCACTGCCCACTGACTGTCCTTGACTCCTAATATCAAGAGGTGTTTCCTTCGTTTCAAAATTTTTCCCCAGAAAAGAATTCTAGCAATTTCCTACATTAACCTTGTATAAGATCTAATAGATCTTAGATCTATTGTAGTCTTCTCCAAGAAGAATTTTTAGTCTTAGTTTGGTAAAACTACAGGTTTCGTAGTAGTTATTATGCCCGAAGGAAATGCAAAAATTTGTGAATATTATGAGAAATGGTTTGCATTTTTTATTTTGATAATTGAATTTTTATTTAATGCGAAATTTATGATGGCCTTGCTGTTTTAATGTGAGAAGAAAATGTTGATTTACCTCGCCTAGAGTAACAATAAAAGCAAGTCACAAGGAAATAACCATAGTAGCACCAATATTGGCGCAATGTTGGTGCAATATTGATTTCTAAATAAAAGTACAGAAATAAGAAATGTAATAAATTTGTGATTTTAAGTAGTGAAGTATTGGAATTGGATGGTTAATAAGAAATGGAAGCTGTATATTATTATTATTATTCGTAACATTTTCCAGCTGTGCTTTGAGGGAATAAATATAACATTATTTAACAGTTATTTTATTCTGAGTCACAATTAGCTGTGATTTATTACTACAAATAGAATTGTAATATTTTATTTTTTTAAAATTATGTATGTTTATATCGTTTACAAGCTCGTTTACACTAACCTATGTCATTAGAGTCAACATTTAACAACCACGCAGTTATTTATTTATTTAAAATAATACCTAGACATAGAGATTATCTAATTTTTTGTTATTACATTCAATAACGTAAACTTAATGTATTTCTGATTACTTTAGAGGTAATCGCACTTTAGATATGTATTGATTAAATTGCAAATAATATAGTTAACTGCAAACGGATTAAATTGGAAAAATCTAAATATAGGTGTCGAATTAAATCTGTATTTTTGCTATACAGTTTTCATTCCGTAGCAATTACGACATCAAATATAATTCTAAGTACACAGCGAAGAGGGTGTAAATTAACGAGATTCGTTCTAACGTAAGTGGTTTTAGAAACCGACACATACTACCTGTCTACTACATCTTATTATAAAGAAAAGTGGTATAATAATATGTCGATGTAGTGATTTAGTATCTAAATACAGTTATGGAAATGTTTCGCGAAAACTGCAACTTTAATGGTTGTAGAGAAGCAGCTAATTTACTACTATAGCCCGCCCTAAACGTACGTTTAAGTTTGTCGGACTTGTTTGTACATACAAGTTGCACATTCAAGATTTAAACCTACACTGTACATCTTTGGAACAAACATATCAACAAATACAAGTTTGTACAAACTTGCCTTCACGTGTAGGTATACGATTTGATGAATACGTCGACTTCCATGTTTGATATACAAATTGTTTGTCTAGACGCAGCAACAAATCTGTACTACTAAATTTTATAGAATGTTTGCTCAATTATGTTTGATAGTATAGTTGATGAACATATCATATTGAAAAAGTGCGCACACATAATGTAAAAGAAACGTTCCCAACAACAAGTATCTCCGCTAGACGTAAAATTTTAGTATCGTTTGTCCTTTCAACATGTCGAGCAGAAGAAAAATTGCAGCTGCGATAATAGCTGTTAAAACATTGAGTGAAAAGAAAAATAAACGGAAAAGATTGTGGTGTAAAGAATGGTTAATGAAAAGACATAAATTTTCACATATGAACTTAATAAATGAATTAAGAATTTCTTCAACAGCAGATCTTAAAAATTACCTACGTATGGATGAAGATCAATTCAAAATATTACTTGATAAAATTGGCTCACAAATAACAAAACAGAATACCGTAATGAGAGAAGCGATTACTGCAGAAGAGAGATTAACAGTAACCTTAAGATTCCTTGCTACTGGAAGATCTTTCGAAGATTTGAAATTTACATGTGCCATATCACCTCAGTCATTGAGAATAATTATTCCTGAAACATGTTCCATCATTTATAAAGTTTTAAAAAATGAATATATGAAGGTAAGTTATTGGTTCAATAATCACTTTGATTCTAAAGGATTATTTAATCCTATTTAATTATTAAATTATTCCTAATTTTTATAATAAAATCCTAATATTTATACAGGATGTTGAAAAAACACATTTGCACAACTTATTAACTTTATTCTATTGTTTTACAAAAAAAGTTCTAAAATAAAAAAAAAGTGAATAGATATAGATAATACATAAAAAAGGGAAAGAATTTACAATTCCCACAATTGCTTTTCCACAGCATCTTCTGTATTACTTGGTGGGATAACAGCAGCCAAGGGAGTACTTGGAGTGGAATAAGATGACAAGTTGTCAGAATATGATGTTGGGGTTTTCTTTACATTTTGTACAAAGTTACCAAACTGTACAGCTGTTTGTAAATTAAGTTGATTCACTTCACCAAAGAATAATTTTTCGTTTATAATTTTTTTCGCCACAATTTGTTGACTTCTATCCATTCCTCGTAACTGATGTGCTACGTTATTGCCAAAAGTTACAAATTCATCATCAGTTTCGTTTAGAACTGCATACGCCTTAGCTAAATCCTTATTGATGTCATGCATCTGAGTTTTTCTTTTCTTTCCACCTGGTGCCTTTTCCTTTTCACCTGACACCTGCTTTTCACAACTTGTTCCACTTCTTTATTCTAGTATATCCTAAAGAAAAAATTTTGTTTTAGTTTCCAAAATGCGAAAACGATTGGATGCATATTGAAAGAGATTTTCGACAATCTTGGAATTTTCCTAACTGCTGTGGAGCAATAGACGGAAAACATATAAAAATTATTCCGCCCCCTTGTAGCGGCAGCTATTTTTATAATTATAAAGGAACACATAGCATCGTTTTGATGGCAATAGCAAACGCTAATTATGAATTTATAATGGTGCATGTTGGTACCAACGGAAGAGTTTCAGATGGTGGAGTTATTGAAAATACTGAATTTTACAAAAAATTAAATGGTAATGAAATTTCACTTCCAAGTGAAGTACCACTGCCCGATAGCACTGATAAAAAGCCCATGCCACATATCTTTGTGGCCGATGATGCATTTGCATTATCGAAGTACATAATGAAACCTTTTTCTAAAATCAATTTGACTAGAGAAGAACGTATATTTAATTATCGCTTGTCTCGGGCAAGACGAATTATAGAAAATGCTTTTGGCATACTAGCAGCAAGATTTCGTATTTTTCACACAGCAATAAACTTAAAACCTGAAACGGTTGAAGAAATTGTATTAGCTGCTTGCGCTTTACATAACTTTTTACGAAGGGGTTCCAGACAAACTTATACTCCACCACAAAGTTTCGACTACGAGAATACCGAAACTGGAACGACTGCACCAGGCGAATGGCGATCTGAAGATAATTCATTTATACCTCTAGGAATGAATCATAACAGGCATTATCCAAGGGACGCAAAAGAAATACGTGAAAATTTTAAAAATTATTTTAATAATGAAGGGAAGGTCTTATGGCAAGATATGATGATCTAATCTCAATTTATGCACATTTTTTATTATAAATATAAATTTTGTATCAATACATACCAGATCAATTATCTCGATGTTTGAATTTCCACCTTCCTCTTTTGTTTCAGAATCGTCTTCCATCATATTACTTTTACCATCCCTCGCAATCTCTTGGTCCGAAGTAAAGAGTAATAAATTGAAATACCACAAATGTGGCTCATACTGTTCATCGGATCCAGCTCCTGATGAAGTGGAGGAACGAACCTTTTTAAGCTCTCTTCGAAATCCGGTTCTTAAAGAATTGATTTTTTTTAACGCCATATCTTTGTCTGCGTTTGGTTCCACTTCTTTTAATTTTATTATTAATTTTTCATACGCACTGACCCGTAATAGCCTATTACTATAATCTTTGCTCTTAATTTTCCATAAGCAAGGCAAATCCTGGTACATCTCAATAAATTCTTCGATAAATTGTTTGGAAAAATTTCTTAAATCACTCATGATTGCACGCTAAACTTCAAGTAATTGAATTGCATTCAAACAAAATATCAAACCCTGCAGTTTATTTAAAAATGCCTGTGTGATTAGATTGTACAATCAAGTATCACAACTACACGTTGTTTTTGGAATGTGCAAACCTACTCATTCACACAAAACACATTAAATGTTTTTACGTGTAGTGGGAAATTATGTTGATGATAACAAAGTTTTTAAAACAAGTCAATTCAAACATGTTGCAGTTTACTTTTCTATCTTCAAACATGATTGTGCAAACATAACATACAAGCATAATCCTAAATGTAGCTCGCCTTCATGTTTGCGCACACAACTTGAACCAAACATATTACATATACTTGTATGAACGTCTAGTTTGGATATAATTTTTTACTCTGTCTTGATTGTGCATACAAGCCTAACAAACTTGATGGTACGTTTAGGGCGGGCTTATGACATGAATTGCTTTGTTAAATTATGTGTATATGCAACTATAATCTCTAACCAAGGATGCATGTTAAATACACTAAAACTAGAAAGTACATTTTGAGCTTAGTAAATGCCTGTTGGAGCTATTTGATTAAATGCGTTTGTAGTGGTAATAACCGCTTCAACTCCTGCAAGTTTCATAATTAAATAATAAATTTAAAATTTTTTAAAAGTTTAACCATATCAAAGGAACATTTTTACAGTTGAATAGAAAAGGAATACTTAGTTGTTCTCACTTTTTTGTAATCCAATAATTCCTGTAGGTATGTACTATGTAATTCACTCTCGACTCGAAAATAATTTTTCGTTTTATAATGAAAAATTTTATTTTTCCAAGCTTAACGGAGATAAATTTTTCTTTGTTATTTTAGTTTACATTTATATTTAAGATCGTGACGGTCTCATCTAGTAGCTAAGAGTAGCATAATACGTCACAGTTTGTCAGCCTTTAGGCTCACTCGAAATGCAGTGCAGTGAATGAAGTTTCCTTATCTTTTTGTATCAATTGAAGTTTTTCATCTATTGTACTTTTTGGAAATTATTAAATTGATTTCAGAAAGTGTAAAATTTCTACAAAATTTTACTACAGTTTCTGTAGTTTCTATCAGCCTAGTGTACCTATCACTAAGATAAGCTTTTTTTTTTTAAAATTTCAAAGTAATAGATTACCTTTTAGGCAAAAAAATAATTCAGTTTGAAATTCAATTTCAATGCGGGTGTCGGTATGAAAAGGTTAACTACCTTAATACTACCTGTCCTTGCTCGAGTTTAGTGTTTTAGTGTTTCCTATCACAAATTAAATACTTGAAGTTTTTTTACTTACTAGAATTTAGGGTAGTAAACGATTAATCTTTAATTTTAGATAGAATAGCTGCGACGGTTTTTATAAATGTAACTATATAAAAAGTTGGCGGATGGAAAAGCATTCCAAACAATTAAGCTTTTCAAATTGTCAGTGACACTAAGCAAACTCATTAATTGTTTGGAAAGACACCTTAATCTAGCTTTCTAATCTACGTATAAAGTAACAAATTAATATTTCCGTGTTTATAACCAACAGCAACGTGTAATTCTTAAGACTAACTTACCCAAGTCAATAAAACTTTAGAATTAACTAGTAATCATTGAACAAAGTATTTTTTTCTAAATAGATACCTAAAAGGAATTACCTCGTATATAAGCCTAAAATCCTGTTGCTCGACACGAAGAAGTTCGCATGTTGTTTGTGTAACAACAGTAGTATCTCGTGGAAGGTCTTGTAAAATCGATTCCCCGAAGGTTGCTCCAACACCTAACGTGCATAGCGTTACCGGTAACTGAAAAATAAAATCATTTCAGTCAAGGTGTATTTAAAAGTACAAAAACTTTGAACTCAAAGTTTTTATTTCAACCTAAAGTTTTAAAGCACACGGAAAATTCTAAACTTAAATAAGTTTTACTGCAACGAACGGTATTCGGATTTATTTTTTAAATCGCGAAAGAACAGGAACAAAAAAGTAATTAAATTTCACATTGTTTGGACAATGTTTTACATCAGAATTGAATTCCTTATTCAGTTTCTCTAATAAACAAACGCTTTTATCAATACCATAATTATGTAAATTGTTTTAACGTTTAAACTTAGATGAACGTGGACTTGAAAATTAACAAGCAAAACTTTTTGCTATGCAGATTTAGTTTACGTTTAAATTAATCTTGGGTAATCAAGCTTCTTAATTTTAGAGAAACACAATTAACAATGTTGTCTTTTGTTTATTTATATATAGGATGGATAAACTAATCTTCAAACAACTGATGCTAAGATCAAAGGAATTTTTTGCCGCCCTAAAATATGTATGTACATACCACGCACATTTTAGTTTTCTGATTGATTTTTAATAATTTTAAATTATTTTGCATAAAATATATAGGTAATAATTAATTTTCAAAAAGACTAAAATTGTTTTCAAGTTTAATCTTAATATTGTGATTACAATGTTGCTTAAAATATCACAATGTTGTGGACTTTATTACAACTTTTAAAAAGCTGTATTTTCTCTCAGAAACATTAAAATGCGGTTTATTTCATTTGGTAGACATTCTACTAAACTTAATTTGTTTCAAGATTATCAAGAACTATGTTCAAAATTAAAGGAACTGCACAGATTTTGAATTGAGAGAATGCCGTATGTTTTCAATTTTAAAGTTTTTATGAGTAATTCGATGTGCAACAACTTTCAAATTAATTACGTGTACTGAAACTACAGTAACTAGCACGAAAAGTACTTACTCTCGGTGCAATATAGCAGCTTTGGAAATTAGTTTGTATAAATATTTACTTGGCAATTCCAAGGGATAATTCAAGTAAAAATGTTGGCTGTATTTATTTTTCTTTTAAAGTGTAAGTTTAACTTTAAATACGTCAAGCTTAACGAATTAATTAAAAACTTTCATTAAATTATAACTTTTATGTCCCACACCATTACATCAAAATGCGACGGCTAATTATTTATAACTTGACACATATTAAAAATTCTTATTATATTTATATTCAAAAAATAATTTTATATTATCTTGAAAGGTTTTTTATGACTCCGCCAAAGTTTAACTCAACATATAAATAGTTATTCCTTTTAAATTAAATATAAAAAGTTGTTTTATTACATAGAGTGCAAAAATATCACATTTAAAAAATGGAAAAAATAAATATTCGATTTTCTTGCACTGCCTTGTAAAACTTGTTGACTAAAATATGTATTCAAGAAACATTTTGAAGTACTAAGTGCTTAGGATGATAGTCTTATTCCGCATTCGTATACTGCTTAACATTTAGTGTGTTAAATTAGGTAATGTATACAATTTTTTAACAAGCTTACAAATCAGCGTGAAACTTGAATGCGTTGAAAAAGAATCACAACTTCGTTAAAATTAACGTAAAAAGCAAACTCCACCTTCTTCCTCGTCGGTGATTGGTGGTTGTAAATAGTGTGTAGTGGTTTTTTGAATATCAGCGTAAAAATTTTAATCTTAAAAATCTGCAATTGGTTGCGGAAAAAAAAAGAAAAAACTCTGAAGTGTTTTGAAGTGAAAAGCAAAAATGCTTTTTTTTAAATCTTATCACTCTATTCAACAGGCATTAGGTGTACTTGAAACAATTTTAAATTTACAATATTATTATGTTTGGCTGGATTTTACTAAAATTTTGTTTAGTAATTTAATTTAATAATTTATTTAGGTCCTTCTTACTTTAAAAAAACCACGTTGAAAGCCAAATTTCAGACTTATAATATTTTTTTCTAAGTTTGGACAAAATTTATAAAATTAATATTGCAAATGCCCAGAAGAATAATTTAGAATCACTTATTATTATATAGTATTTTTTGATATTCTTGTCATTGAATTTTAGTTCTTGAATTTTTGAATTATTTAACAAAAAAATTTCTTTTTATATATAATAAGTGTTGCCTTACTTAGGATTCAGGATTTTATAAATTAGCTTTGGACAATCAGCTAAAAGTCGAAAGTTGAGACTTCTAATAAATTAGAATCCGGTCACTAATAAGCTAATGACACAAATAAAATATTTATAAAATTTATAAAAAATTAAATATAAATAGAATTCAAATCAATAGATTTTATTTAATATTTACTAATAATATTGCTGAAAGACAATTTATTCTGGTAAATGTGTTGTTTAGACTAAAATTCTATACAAAAAATACTTACAGTATTACAGTAATACATATATTGGCATAACCTAGTGTTATTTCCACAATTGCAGAATTGTAGCAATATTCCACAAATATGAATACTATGTTGCATTAATATTGTTACGTATTATTCACATAATATTGATAATTAATATTGTTAGTGTATGGACTTTCTCAACCAATATTAAAATTAATATCGCCCCGATAACTTCATTGGATCCGCCACTATTCAAAATGTATGATATTTTAGTATTAGTAGAAATTTTGTTCGACCAAAAGTTATTCGATTGCATTTGTTCGACGACATTATAAATTGCAATGCCATACAGTGTTTAAAATTAAAAATACTCGTACACTGATACTAATTTATTAATTATATTTCTATAGGAAGCATACAATAACAATAAACCTAAATTTATAGAAGAATCTTATGCTATAAGCCTTTTTCCAATATTTTGCTACCGAATCTAATCTTTTTATTCAAAATATAATTTCTAAAATTTAAAAATTTGAGAGTTTACTGAGCTTATACTTATGTTTATAAATCTTTGAACAGATATTTACGTCTGTATGAAAATTTTTAAAATAAAAAAAAAGTTTCCTATAGAAAATGTAATGAATAAATTACCAGTCTACGAGTACTTAAATAAACTGTAACAATGTACTAATTTTTATCCGGTCCATTCGAAACATTTTAACGCGAAAGACACTCAGTACATTTGTATACACATTTTTGAGTGTATTTGTATATTTAAGAGTTGTAAACTCGACAGAAATTTACTAAACCCGTCGTTGATGCGGTTTCGGTGCCAGGACGGTTTGGTGCAAGGACTTTTTTCCTTTTCCTTTTTTTTTCAAGGAAAACAATTTATAAAAGTTCTTATCTTGTAACCAACGTAGGTAATTTCGCTGTAATTAACGAAAGCTAATTTAATCACATGAATTATGATAACGTAATAAATAATAATGCATTTCTACAATTTTTCTAATTTTCTAATTCTACAGTATTAATTATTATTATTAAACTAACAAATTTTCTTAAAAATAAAAACGTAAATTTTCGATTGTGAGACTTATCAAAAGATACACAATCTTTACACAATACTTATCCGAAAAGTAACACTAGACTACCACAAAGTCAGAATCCTTAGCCAATTACCTACATGCAAATGGACTGCATTACATGGACCACAAGGTTTTACTATACTAACGTTGATTTCAAGATAACTCTGATTACAATCTGATTAAACCTTGGGTGAATCTGCATCAAAAAATTAAGACGCACTGGGGGGTATGGAATACCCCCCAGACCCCCCGGTTTAAAATCGAACAATTTTCGTTTATGATCTTTCGCTTGAATGACAACACAATATATTTTTGTACACTGCCTTTTCATTATCTCTTGTGAAATTTTCTCAGATTTCCCTTCACTTAAAATCCAGAAGAGAATCTCTAGGGAAATGTATAAATAATGAAGAAAACTCGAGGAAATCCGAGTAAATGTAGAAAATTCAAGGAAGTTTTTGGAAATCTAAGACAACCTTAAGAAGTTTAAGGAGGTCTTGGGAAATTAGAAATTCTTAGGAATACTGAAATAATAATCAACCTTCTTTTTTTTTTGCTTTTTCAACTATATAGAAAGAAAATTTGGATGCTATTCAGAAGAAAATCCGAAGCAATCTTTTAAAAATCTCGTGAATGAAAATCTAGTGTATAAAAATTTGCCTTGTGACTCGTCCGTCGAGTGTGACATTGGTAGCTTTCACCGTCCAAAACAGATGTGATGATTTGTAAATTTAATTTCACTACGGGCTGATTATGGCGCCTCCAATACTTGGCTAGGGATTAAACAAAACGATTTCAGACCAAGGTGAGGATTGCTTGCCCGAGCAATAGCGAGGACTGGCAACACCCTGGTCTAAAATCGTGTTTCATCCCGTGCCATACACACTATTTTACATATAACCTGCAATGAATCTGAGAGTTTCATTAACTAATCTAATCTTCATAAAATATAAAAACTATCACTGTCAGATAAATTGACGGTTAAAACGATAGATTTAAAACTGAATAGGTGGGAAGAAACTTGACGGTTTCTGTCCTAGGGAAGAAACCAATTGTTTCTGACCAGCAGTCGCGTTTATCAGCAATTGTCGTGTTTCGACTGTCTCAACAAGCAATGAAACTCGCAGTTTCATAGTAGGTAATATGTAAAATAATATATTGTGTAGAATATTAGCGGTTTACCAACAATTTTGGTAGCGTCATGAGCGCCACCAAGAACATGACGGTTCTATTACTCGTACGTAATAGAATTGATGTTGTTTTGGGTTTAATTCTGAATTATTTTATTATAAAACCACGGTAAAATGATAATTCACAAAACAAAATACCAAAAGAATGCAAACGTTTGGTTTTAAACAAAACTTTCTATACCAACTACATGATCAACTTAATATTTTTCCACTTGGTGGCGTTTGTTTAATGTAAATCGCGAATAATCAAAGAAACCGACATTTTTATTACGTGGATGTGTTTGGAGAAGGATGACCGAGGTTAGAAGCTAGAAAAAAAACGAAAAATCGATCATTGTTAATGATGTTTTTACAATTTCAGTGGACAAATCCTCTCCCAAATCAACTTTTTTGCTATAAATATTAACTTTTTACCTCTCTAGCTTACCAGAAGAAAAGTAAAGGCTGAAATAATTGTTTTCGTCCCTCCAAATTATCGAAAAGTGACAAAAATAGATGGGGGGCATCCCCCAAAAACGGTGGGTGATTGGGGGTTATATTTGGATTCAGGAGGTAATTTTACCTAAGAATCGACAGGAATGGTATATCAGGCAAGGGGTAAATACGAGAGTTGCCTTTTAAGTGTTGGGAATGAGCAATACTAGTGCTGTCATCTGGCAACTGACGTCTTTATCGTAAAGTTTGACATTTTTAACGGTAATCTTATTCAGAACTATTTGACGTACGAGCGATGTATGTGCTGTTTATAGTAACTTGAAGATATCATCTCGACCAAAAAATGGAATTTATTCGTAAAAATTTTCTTACAATTATTTTTTACATCTTTCGAGATGGATTATCTCAATAGCAAGGCATCGATAATGTTAATTTGACTTTTTGACATTTATCGATGATTTACCAAATTAAATTCTGACCATAGTTTTCTCAACAACGACTTTCGTGGAGGTCGTCCGAAGTTGGTAGTTGCTCTGTAAGACATTGATGCTGTACATGAACTGCAACTTGAAAATCGTCATTTGACTTAATCCTTGGGTATTTCAGGGACCTAAAGATATTTAATATTGCTTGAATATTTCGTTGTCAAAAAATTTTGTTTGAGCTTTGAACCCACATAATTTAACAATCGCTGAAAACAAGGCTTGTGTCTTTCAAAATGCATGTTTTAGAGGTACTTTAATTGGAGTGGAAAAAGAGCTTCAAAAATTGTTTTAAAAAAATCCAAAAGTGTATTGATCTCCACGAAAAAGATTTTTTTAAATTATAAAACCAATTCAGATAAAAAAATATTTGTTCTTGTACTCCATTCCCAAAACTTAAAAGGCAACCCTCGTATCTTGAAAATTTTGTGTACACTTATTTAAGGAATACCCTTAGAAATCTCTGGAATTCTTTGGAAATCATAGAAATTCTATAAATTGGAACTAGTTTGGAAATCAAAGGTGGATCCAAGCAAAGCTCATGGAGAGGGTAAACGAGGCTAGTGAGAAGGGGGAAAATAAATATATATTGATTAGAATTTAGGTATATTTTTGAAATTAAAAAATTTGTTGTAGATTTTGTTGGGTTTTGATGAATCATGATCAGTGACGGCGCTAGCAGTTTTGAAATGAGTGGGCACAAATTGAGCCCAATATATTTGGGGTGAGTAAGAGTACAAAAAATTTATAAATAAACTCAAAAAAATACATTATTAAAATAAGCACCTAAAATCTTTGGATGAACACTTGACTGGGAACTCCAATCAACAGGGTATGTACGTGCCCACCCTGGCTCACCTCTGGCGCCGTCACTGGGTTAGATAGCCCCGTTACTTCCTCCTCTTCCAAACTTTGAGAAAATTATAATATTTTAGGAAATCGAAAAAATCTTAAGAAAGCCAAGGAAATCTCAAAATTGAAAAAGCTAAAAATAAAACTTATCTCGATTATTCTTAAGATTTTCCTTCACTTTTGTATTTCACGATTTCTCTTCGGTTTTCCAACAACAAACTACGGAGAAATCATCAAAACACCCTGGTGTACTAATGAAGAGATATCTGAAGATATTCGAGGTAATTCTAGAAAATCTTAAAAGAGTTTTAGAATCTTCGAAAATTTTAAAAATTCTCAGGAAATTCTATGACATTTTAGTAAATAAAAAATCCGAAGAAATGTAAACAACCATTTACGAAATTTTAAAAAATTCAAGAAAATCTTGAGGAAGATTTTTCCCTTTTGTTTTGTGTATGACGATTTTCAGTTGGTTTTCCACTTAGTTAAAATTGAGTGGGAAATTTGGGGTACAAGTGAAAGGAAATCTACAGAAAACCGGAAAAATGTTAAGAAATTCCAGGGAACCGAAAGAAAGCTCAGAAAAATCTAGAAAGTTTCAGGATCTTAGGACATCTTGTGAAATGGAAAATCGAAAAAGTAAAAAAGCTCATCTATAGTATTCAGGAGAACAGATTCAGGAGAACTTCATGAGTGAGGTAAATGAAGCTGGGGAGGGTAAATACATATTTTTTTATAAGAATTTGGATATATTTTTTAAACAATAAAGCTTTAAATAACAAATTAAATTCAATAATAATATAATTTTATTATATACAATAAATTTTAAAATAAATTAAAATAAATTTCTGACGAAGGCGATAACAATCGTCGAAAGCTTGAAAATATTATTTCATTATATTATTGAATTTAACATGTTATTTCAAGTTTTATTGTTTAATTTGCAGACAGGTGGTGTTATCATTACTTATTTTACTTTACCAATTAAATCAAACAAAATATTAATTAAATCAAAATTCGTAACTTCTCGCTTAGCATTTTGTGAGTTATTGATTTAATATGTCTCCCGTCGTTCAGATATTTATTTTATTCAAAATTTTTTTGTTATAGATGATTAAATGAAAATTGCATAATTTTGGCGCCTTCTGAATTGGTGCGGCGGCTCCATTGCACCAATAGTTTATCCGGTCCTGCGCCAGTGGCATGGGATTACATTTTAATTTACTTTAAAATTTTATTTTTTTTATGTAAAATTCATGTTTAGCAAAATATTTGTTAAGTAGGTATATAAAGTAGTTCGTATTTATTTTTTAAATTTTATTTTATTTTATTATTCACATCAGGATTTCTATATCAAACAGCTCAGGTTTGATTGACTATGGAATTGGTTCCATTTTGAGGTTGAAATCAGAATAATTTTACTGGCCTAATAACTAGGGAAGTGGTTTGCGATGAATTTGAAATCCATTTGTTAAGAAAACACTAACAAATAAATTAAATGCGGAAATTTTAAATAATTCATTGCTAGAGCCCGTCAATTCCTGAACACAGGTGTGTTTTTATACTAACCCTACTGCCTTATGCAGATCTTTATGATATAATACTCAAGTTCGAAGAGTTATATTATTCAAAATTAAGTGGAATACCTTTTAGAAACTAGTATTTCCATTCTCGTCATGTACAATGAAAAACAACACACGTTTCCCTAAAAATACTACATTTTCTCAACTAGAAGCAAATGCAGGTTATATTTATGGTAAAAAATTTGTGTATAACCGCTAAGCAAAATATTTCCTCTTATAGGTAAGACGCTTTTCTTTCTTAGTTATTAAATTATTAATTCAGTAATGTTCCGGCGTGTTTATTAGCCAAGTTGGCGGCTGTATAATTCCGGAAACCGTTAAGAGACCCTGGAATATTCATAGAGAACCTTGCATTATACGCTACAGTAGTTGTAATATTCCCACGGGAAGATGCAACAACGAAGTTGTTTATTTGATATGTTAAATAGTGTATGGATGGTCAGGAACATCTTGTAATTAATCCCCAAGAAATTTAAATAAATGTTTAAATTAAGAGTAAATATGCTAATGAATTTTGCACCAGCAAAGTAAGTAATGAAATGTAATACAGGGTGTTGGAGAATTTTATTTCGGAAATTTTTTGAGACATAAATTCTGATCGCTTTAAGGTGGAACAAAATATAGTAAGGTTTTCAAACAAACATTAATATTTTATTATTCTAAATTTAGTAATTTCCCCGGAGATAAAAACATTATTTGCATTTTGAATTTTCAATGCGTAAGATATTAAAAATTTAATTACTATAAAATTTTTAATGCCTACAAATTAGAAAGCTTTAAGTTCATATCAAATAGGAGGGCTTTAATTTGAGCGGTGAAATTAATTAAAAATTGTTTATGCAGTTGGTTTTCATAATTGACACTACTAACTCATAATAAATTAGAAACATTAATTAAAATATAGGACAAGCGGATTACCAGACATCTAACTTAAATTATAAAATCAAAAGCAGCGTAGGTATTTATTTTCATTGAATATCGGTTACCTCTCGAATTGAATTGCATTTAAGTTAGTTCATCTACCATTAGGATGCTTTGCAGAGATCTGCCTGGTTGAATTAACCGATATAATCAGAATCTGATAAAACGCATTTAAGTGAAAGAGTAGATATAAAGAAAACTCCTCCTTCAGTGAAATTTCCTCATCCGAAGTAAGCATTTTATTTATGGTAGAGATTTTCTCTCCCTCGCATAGGCAAATGTGACTGGTTGCATCTTGCAATTGCGAAATTTAAAAGGAGCTTAGCTGAAATCACTGTTTGCAAAGCCGTCTGTTTAAACTACAATTCTGAAGGGTCCCTGGTGAAGCCACCTGTTTTCCTGTTTCAAATAGATTCCCTGAAAGTGAAAGCTATATTTTGTCGCATAGTAAAGGAATCAGCGCACGAAGGTATCTTTGTTTGCTAATAATTTTTTTTTTATCAACCATTTTTCAATTTTAAAGCATAGGTAACGGTGCTTTCTTAGTTGAGTGACTACAGCAAATAATACTACAATTTGAATTGCAAACATTAAGTTTAAGTTACAATGGTAGTTGCTAATAAAATTTGATGAATACACGGATTTATGTGTGCATTTGCTTAGTATATACGTAAATTAATTGCCTCTAGGGGTAAATTCCAAGATTGAACATTCTCGAAATATAATTTTCCCTTTCGCTGACAACAAAGTTGCAAATACAGTAAGAATAATTGTGCGGACTAACACAAGAGATTTGTATACTCGAATCGTTATAGAAAGTTTTAATCTCTATTCGACTAGGGTGAACCTTTAACGACTTGTGACGTTTTACGGTTACTTATGTATAAAGCGATTGCACTTGAAGTTATGTATATTTGAAAGCTTATAAGTAAGTAAACAAGTTGGCAGGATAAGCAGTATGCAAAATAAATTTTTTCAATAATTTTATTTTAACTGGCCGATTCTTTTGTATCGTGCTGGCGAAGACACTCAAACTGCTTTCAGTTTAATCTCCAATCGAGCAGAAATATCTCCAAATTTATTCTTTTGTAAAATTTTTATAAGACTTGTTTGCATAAACAACATTACAAACTGCCTTGACGATTTTATTCTTAAATATACAAAAATTTAGTTTTGATTTAAAAAAATGTTCAACAACACTGACATCGTCGAACTACAAATTTGCCTATTGAGTCGATTGATTTAAAATAAATTCTGATTAAATGAAATATAAAACGTTTCGGCTTCGGAATATAAAATTCAATAAAAAGACAATACAAAACGATCTTTCTAAGAGTAAAATAAATATCTTCAAAATTTATACATCAAAGAATTTACACAAAAAGGAATCAAATATCTGCGTTAGAAAAATTGTAAGAGTATCTCTTAATTTAAATAAAACCATAAAAACGAATTGATTGAAAAATGCGAAAGTATTAAATTACTTCGTCTTACTAAATTTACATTATTTAATCAATTAGCAAACGAGTAAAACGTAAGTTAATTTAGACAATTTTGCTTTTAGCTTAACAACACAAAATTGTTAAGTTACACAGAATTAATTTTCAATTTTCTTGTAGTTTTCCGACGCTACTAACATCTGGTCCCTTAAGTGTTTTATAAAACTTGGCTTATCAAACTTATAATTCATACGGTCGCTTAAAATAGTAATAATTTTAAAAAATATTAAATCTACAAAAAGTGAAAATATTTTATCAAGAAATTGTCTGTGTGGGTTTTCACTTCACTTTATGTGAAGATAAAATAAATTTATTTAGTACGTTCGACGGTATTGAGCACATTATTTTGATTGATATAATGGATACCAATATTTGAATTATTAGATGATTTCGATGGCTGAATACCTTCCGTACATTTAGGCTTTAAGATAAATTTATACAAGATGTCCCCGGATACTCTTTACATAACTTAGGTGGTGATAGAAGACACTGCTCTAAAAAATATTTTTTTTTAAAATTTAAACCCTCAAAAGTTAAGGCCTCTTTAAAGCATTTCTTTAAATTTCCACTTTCGCATGGTCATAGCACCGAAAATATTGATTTTTCAATAAAAATGGTTTCGTATACTTATATTTAAAGAGCGTAAAATAATCTACAAACTAGATTCAAATATTTTATTGTCTAAAATTAACAGCTTTCGAGTTATGAATTAAAAAGTAAAACAACGTTGAAAAACTCGAGCTTATTTTTTTACCCAGTATCTTTCAAACGAAACGAAATTTAACGGACTACAACTTTTGTCTAGTAAAAATTTTTGAAAAGCCAATTTATTTCGAAGAAAATCTGAAAATAATAAACAAGGCAGCTTCAAATTCATAAAATTTTTATTTTTTTGAAAAATTATTTTATTAAGATTAAACTATTACACTATTTAAGTAAATGTTCAAAATGACAAAATATGAGTTGGATTTGACACTCGGATTTCCCGTTAAACCCATAATATAAAAATCACCTGGAATGTTATTTCGAGACAATAATTTCTTACTTAAAAGCTTCAAGCTCTAAAAGCTTAGATTTTGTGTTGCTCAAGAAAAATTCATCTGCTGTAACATTTCCTAAAGGTAACATTTCAAACATTATACAATATTTTACCTTATGTTTAAGTTTGTACACAAACTCATATTAATTTAAAGAAACCTGATATAAGATTTGCTTTTTAATAATATTGTAACCTTTAATCTAAAAATATATAATAATTATTTTTCTTTGTCTAAAACTTTATTTGAATAATTTATAATTTTAACAAATACATGGTTTTCAAGCAAGCGAAAAAATAACTTAACTGACTTTGTAAATGAGTGGGCGATCGAAGTATAAAGCCCTCCAGAAGCTTTATGATATAAAATGCAGTAATTTTTAAATCTTGTGCAACATACTGAAATATGAAATTAATTCTTCCTGAAGTTTCAAGATTAATTATTATGTATTATTTATTAATGTAAATTATTTATATATGTAAAAATATATACTACATACCACAAATTTACATAAAATTTTTATTTTGGGTTAATTTTCTACGTTATCTGTAAATTAAATTAAATTTACCAGCTCATAATATAAAATACAACATTTGGGTTCAAATTTTAGACTTTCTTAGCTCGGCCTTCCGAGCTGGGGTCCCCCACAAAAAACACAATTTTCCAAATGGTTGGGCCCGACTAATTTAAAAACATTCAAATTCAAAATAAATTTCAATGTTAAATAAAATTTCAATACCAATGGGGAAAGTTAAATGTAACTGATAACTCGACTCAGGTGCGACGATACAAACTTTATTTTACGATGCCATCAATTTAATTTCAATTTTATAAATTTTTCAAACAAATAATTAATTATGATTTTTTAATATTCCGACTTATCTTTCATATCTCCAATAATTATTCTCAATAATCCATAATTAATCTTTTAAAAACATCCAAATTAGCTGGACAACTTCCAAAAATCAAAATTTTATCACTCGGAATCAAATTAATTTTATTCTCCAAACTACAAATTCTGATTGCCGAAATGACAACTTTTTGGCGGGAAAAACAGTAAATGCAAAATAATTCCAAAATTTTTAACAAATAATTTAACCCTTTAACGCTCTCTGGTAAAGAGGTTTACCAGTTCGGAATAACGGAGAAATCTTACTTTTTTCAGGTAAAAAATTATTTTTAAACAATTTTTGAATGTGCAATAGGGATGGTTGATGTTGTCTTTTACCACTCGTGATAAAGAGATCAAATTTCAATCGTTTACATAGAATCTGGAAGACCGATATTTCACCAGTGCGCATTGACGCCTAAATATATTTCATACTATTGCACTTCGTAAACGTGTTTAGTTTGAAATTCTGTTTTTTGTGAAAACTCAGATATATTTAAAAGTAAGTAAGCTAATAAAATATGTCTAGTGTCAATTAAAAATAAAAATATTAAAAATTAAATATTAAAAAAATAAAAAATTTTTTTGATTTCAAAATTTTACGTAACTTTCAGAAAATCTTATTTATGACTTATATATTGGATTCCACAGTATTTCCGATCAAATTTCTTAGCGGATAATTTTGCGCGTTAAAGGGTTAAAAAAAATTAATTTCCTAAATGAGACCACAGTGGTGGCTTGATGTGATCGCTAGTTGAGTTATCAGCGGAAATTCTGAGTTCAAATCCCGGACTCGGCCCAATTTCTTTGCACAGCCCTCTGGTGAACATCAAACTGTGGATCGAAATACTAATAACTTTCCTTAACATCTTAATGGAAAACGGGGTACAATAAGTCTAGAGCTTCAGTACAAAGTGGGCATTGAACCACTACCCGTGCAGCTAATACGAATATGAATTTCCTAAATGAAAATTTCACAATCCAATGCAGAATTTTGGAAGATAACAGTTGACAATAATATGAATTATTATAATGATCTTCTCATTAAAATTACAACGTTTGATCGATAAAAAAACCTTAAGTTCTTTATCATTATAATAAAAACACATTTTTTACATACACTAACCGTCTGTACTGTCGTGTTACCAAATCATTTTGTAAATTTTTTTATAGTTTATAAATTTTGATTTATGAAAAACAATATTTTAAAGTTGGAATTTTTATTTAATAATTTTTCATTCACTGTAAATATTGAAATTTGATTGGTTTTGTATTAAAAATTAGGTTAGTGAATAATTTATTGTAAATTTCGTCAATACTGTGAAGATTTTTAATTTTGTGGGTCTTTTCGTGCTAACAATTAATATGTTGGTACGGAAAGACGTGATACTTCCAAGTGTGTCCGCCGAAGCGAACGGTTGTTTTTTGCGGGAAGGTCCCGAAAAAGTTATGTAATTTTTCGTCTCAGAGTTGTGATTTTGATTTGAGTTGGAACAAAAAAAATTTAATTTGAATGAGTAAATTTAGTGGTTTTATTTTTATTTGGAGATCGTCCAAAATTTAAACGGGATTAGATTTACTTTTTTGATGAAAGTTGAATTTGAATCTATTGATAAAAATTAATTATTTAAAATTTAGATGCTTATTTGGAAAAATGTATTTAAAAGTTAATGGTAAATTGAATAAATTGAATTGTTAAATTGGAAGAAGTTGTAAAATTTGTATTTGCGGCGAGCACCTGCATCGATAACATAGGCCAACAATGAAAAAACTTTTTCAATAATTTTAACTAATTCCTATGTAATTTGGTGTACTGATTCCAAAAAGAAAAAAGTCGTATCACCCACCAATTTTTCACATTTTAGCATGAATGGTTAAAAAATGGCTATTTTAACCATTTTTATAATTTTTTTTAAAAGAACTTCATTTTTTTGTTTCAATTTTCCATAATTTCATCGCATAGTACTACTACTTAGCTTTAAAATCCATTTTTCTAAATCATTCTACGATTTTTTTAAGTGAAGATATGCAATTTTGAAGTCGAGAAGTTGTCTAAAAGTAAATTCGGCAACTTTGCACGTGACTTAACCTCTTGATTTAAAAATGGTATATCTTCACTTTAAAATATCGTAGAATGATTTAGAAAAATGGATTTGAAAGATAAGTAGTAGTACTATGCGATGCAATTGTGAAAAATTAACACAAAAAATGAGGTTCCCTAAAAAAATCATAAAAATGGTTAAAATAGCCAATTTTTACCATTTAAGTTAAAATTTCAAAAACACCTGACGTGTTGGAAAAAAACTGAACACAGATTCGTGATCAGCACACCCCATTTACTATAGGACACCTATTAAACTTAAAACACTTTTTCATAAAAGTAAAAATGTAGGCCTGTGTAACCAACACCTATAATCATCGTTCCCATTTTAATACGCACAATTTATTTAAAAAGTTTAATTATTCATTTTATTTGGAAATTATTTTGTGTTGTTTATTGAAGAGCTTATTTGAAAATTAAATTTAACTTGACTTGAAAGTTAGCTGACAACTCAAGATAAAAAGGAAGTTGGGTTTTTGAAATCCAACGTTCCACTACAATACTAGTTGCTTGGGCACATAACTTCCAATTATTTTGATTTCTTTCAGTTAAAAACTATATTTACGCATACCCGGATCCCTGACACTGGCATACGGCACATAAATCGCACATAAATCTGTCAGTATCGCGCCAAAGTTCTGATATGACTGTCAGCAGCGAAGGTGTTAAATCAAAGTATTATATTTTTTCAACTATGTAAATATCTCTTTAATCTTTTTATATCCAAATTTCCACTAATTTAATAATAATAATAATTAAAAGACAGCTGTTTAACCAGTTGTAAAAGTTTATTTTCATTATAAATCAAAAATTGTCAATATTTTATGAAAAATAGCGGTCGACCGGCATCTCGGAACGACCTCCAAGTTTTGTTGGTATCGTGTATGGCAACTATTTCAGCAAATATCTAACGCCTTGGTAAGATTTTTATTTTCTTTGCTGCTTGCAATTTTACAAAATTTCGTTATTTTAGCATTTTTCTTTGGCGTCCTAGGGTTTGTGAGGTCATCTGGTGAGTGATGTCAAGTTGTAATTGACATCAGCTGTGCTATTGGTTAATCACAGTTTGAACCGCCAGCTATGATTTTGTTAGAATGCATTTATTAGAGTTGGCTATACCCGATATGGTATTGGATGGTGCATGCTGGTTCGACCTACTTAACCCATTCGAGGCCAAGCCCTTTTTTCAAATTATTTGATATTTTTAATATAAACGATACTACTAGTAACTTCATTAGCTCATGAAACACTTACAACTGTGCCATAATTGGAACATGGCTGCGAATAGGTTAAAGGAGTTTCGATCGGCATCATCTTTCGATGTTACAGATTGACGACACAGTTTTGTTCCGCCATTAAACAGGAGGATAGGAAAGAGACATTCGATTCATCTGAAGTGGACCATTGAATCTTGTGATGAAAAGGTGCAAAGGGTAAGTTCCATTTTGATGACATTGTGTGATATTACATTTTTAAATGAATGAATTTACTTTTATAATTGTTGTCTCGGTATGTTAGTATGGAGTGGCGTGGAAGTGACCGCTACAACCTCCAATTAGATGCACATAAATTTTAGGCTGGGTTTCTCCCTCAGAGATTCCTGGTATTGTTTCGCGTCTTTAATTCGGGATTCCCATATTACTTGCTTCTGTTTGTGATGAATTGAGTGATTTAATTAAAGACAACAAATTAATATAATTTCACATTAAAATACACAGCAAATAGTTATAATCTGGTTTATTAATATAACACACTAATTCTATCTTCTCATATTAAATTCTGGTTCAAAAAATATTTAGAATAGATGGTTTTTATTAAAATTGGCGAAGAGATATGTAGATAGAATTTTCTTGATAGCAATTGCCGGGAAGTTATGCATATTTCTATGAATATTTTAAAATAAACTATAAATTATTATTATTTGTTTATTTACGACCCAGAGGGAATCAGTAAATATTATTTTTTTTTTAACAACAAAGCAATTAATCATTTAGCCGATTATCTGGCGAGAATATTTTAAATAAATTTGTTTCGACGCTAAAATGATAATAATCAACTCGAATTCGAAGCTTTTCAGGTAATTACAAAATTAAATTTATTGACGCCATATAATTCTATTAAACGCAAAGCTATCTTATTCATGTAAATTAAATTTAGTTTCATAATTTGAAATGCAAAACTAAGCCGTAGTACAAAAATTACATCCCCAACAATAATATACTCGAAATTACATACGTGCATGACCTAATGTATGTATGTATGTGAATAATTGAATATAAATACTAATTTTAACTTCATTACTTAATTTCGGAGTCGTAACATTCTGCTTTTAAATTGAAAATTTCACTAACGAAACAGTTTAAAAATAGATAAAAGGGAAAAATTACAGTTTTTCTAAAATTATTGTGTAACCGTTTTATGGGGTAATTTGTGATTTGCGAAGTCACTTAAAATACGAGTATAATAAAATTTTTTTTTACATATCAACAAAAAGAATGCGTTATTATTTTAATAGGCCACGCGACAAAATTTATAGGGGTGGGTGTGACGTAATAAATTTTATATTTTGTTTTTATTTGTGTATTAAGTGCTTTTGAAAATATGAGCTTATAACTAATATAACTTTCATAAAGTAAATTTGAAATCTAACACGTAATAATTCAATCTGAATATAAATAGAAGCTACGATAAAGCCTTATGCTGTTAGTGGAACAAAATGGAGAATTAAGCATTATGTTGTTTCGATTTTGGAAGGACGTTTAAATAACGAGTAGGATTACCTACTTTGGCATAACGTAGTACTGACCCGAAAGAAAAAGGCGGACCAAAATTCCTTTGGGAGAACAAAATATTTATGACTCCCTATACACTACGTTAATTAATATTCATTCAATTTCTAAATAATTACAAACTTTTAATTATTATAATATTATACAAAATTACATAACTCAAATTTTGTTAATATCAGAAATATTTATTTGGGATTTTCTATTCGGAAATATTACATATTATGATATATTATTATGTTTTGTGGTAGCTGATAAAAGCATAAATATTTAATCAACGGTTTTATTATATCAATCCATAAAAGCGAGTTAAAACGTCTGATCCTTGAATTTTTGATTCGCCATACGTTTCAAGTATTTCATAAATATTTTAAAACGTATGCATGGAATAGTAGATACCCAACCTAATTAATTAATTTCATTAGATTTATCAAGTTTTCATATTGTATGCTATAAACTGGTATCGGATAGGATATTCAAATAGAACTAATAGGTACTATTACAAGTTTCATATTTTTTGAAAACGTACAGGTATGACATATCTAAACACGTAAATCATGAATAAATTAAAAATTTTGCACTATGTATGAAGACTTTTAGGTAAATGCAAAAAGGTTTTTTATGAGCTTTTAAAGCTTACTCCACTACTTATATGTTCAATGAAAGCTTCACGAGTATCCATCATAAAAAATATTGTCACGTAGACCACTTTTGGAGAAAATAATAATAAAATAAAAACTAAAATTTATATTCAAAAATATACGACTGCTTATTATTAAAGTTTAATGTTTTGAATAAAATTTTAATAAAAAGCAAAAGCATCAAAAACAACGAATCATCTTGAAATATTTCGTTTTAATAATTGAACAAAATCTGCCATGCATTAAAATTTTCTGTGTAAAATAATCCATTTATTAAAATCCAGTGCATATTTTTATAATTAACGACTGTTATTGATGGTCCTTTTTTCACCAGTTCAAGAAATTGACATTTAAATAAATTATTGTTTCGTGTGCAAATTCAAACCATTTACAAAAAATGTCAATTAACTTGCAAGTTAATGGCGACAACGAATAAAATATTGGATTTATACCAATTGTCACTAACATAATTAGAAAAACGAACGAAGCTGGTTTGCGATAGTTTATATTTTCAATTCAGGCAAGTCAGAATTTTTAATAAGAAGTTTGAAAATTAAATATGGAAAATTCAAATAGTCTGGTATTTAGTAACTTGTTCTATTGCTTAAAATTTAAATAAAAATTAATATTATTAAAAAATTCCGTTTTTGAAATGATTAAAAAATCCTCAAAGATGATTTCAAATAATTTCAAACTGAATCGGAGAAAGAAGAGTAATTGTTGAATCCCAATAATAATTGTATTACTTTTGACGATGATAATAATTTAATTGCGGTTTGAATATTTAGAAAATTTAAAAATAAAGAAAAATGTTCAAGAAGTTCTTTTTAATTTTTAATTCAATTAACTTGAAATTTGTTCTTTCCAGTTAGTTTAAAAACCATTGTAGGTTGATGGTGGATATGTTTTGTTCAGGATTGTTTACTTCAAAGTAGATTGTTTTTAACAAACTTTCTTAATATGCTTTATATATTTTAATAGAGCAAGTAATTGATCAAATTCAAAAAAAATCGCGAAGCACTGATTCGAGATGATTTAACAGTGGGCGAGTTAATTTGATTTCAATACTGAGTTTTAATAATATTTACTGTGAAGTTTCTTTTGATTAACGTCATATTTTAGTTTGTTTTCGAGAGTTTAACGTCGAAGCAAATTAATTGTAGCCGTAATCGAATTTTGAGCATTTAATAATTCTCCCAGCATTATTTGAATTGTTACTTGTGCATTTCGTGATTCTACCCTTCAAATGGGATACATAGTTTAACTTTCGATAATTCAAAAGTCTGTTCTGTTACCCTGTAGCCTTCCGCCATAGGCTAATGTTACTTGCTTATTTGTTACTATTTGAATTTTGTTGTGATTGTCAGAAATTAAACCTTGGTTGGTTCTAATGCATTTCAATAATAAAATTGTATTCAGCTTTAATTGATGATTCATTAAATACGCAAAACTAAATTGTAAGTTTTTGAATGAGGATTTTCCATTAGCTGAATGCTCAAAATTATTAACTTGCAGTGCTATACAGTAGTTATATTCATAGACAGTTTCACAATAAATTAGAGTTTAAAATAAACTTAATTTAGTTTTAAAATTTAATGTAAGAATTATAATCAAACAAAACATACAAACGATCAGTTTTAACTTACTACATAATTCCATCATAAAATTGTAATGCTACATTACATTTTATTATGAAATCGGGCGTTACACATAATATTATATTATGCTTGTCTGTCATATTTGCTACTACTAATTTAGATGATCGGTTCAATATTTATCTTCGCTGCGGAAAGGATTTATTTTGTACATTTGTCTATCCGATATTGGTTTCTCCACGTAATAATCCTTAGACTGTTGCATTGAAGTTGAGTGTTCGCGTTTTGCTGCTTCAGAGGTTTTGATTCCATTTTCGATAGTATTAAATTATAAATACCTATTCCTCGAACTTCAAAACACAATTATATTTCATGTATGCAAATTTTATACGCTTAAACATATATTTACATATTGTGTTTACACAATTTGATTATTTTATAGAGTAGGTATAGCTGAACCTACGTACATAGTTTTCAGTTATCCTCCCGAATTCTTGGGTACAAATTTATATATCTATTAAATTCTTCATTTTTCAATTTATTTTAAAATTAAATTTTTGATTAAATTTAATAATTCAGTTAATAATTCATCTTTTTTTGACCTGAAAACTAGCTGCACGAAAGTATTTTAGTGTTACTTGCCATATTTTTATATAACTTTTAGTGCCGCTCGTCGTCAACAGTAAAAGTCACGTGACATGAAATAATATACTATTGCGTAATCGACGAAATTCGGTATTCACAAATAATAAGAGTGTAGTAGGTACTATAATATAATTACAGTCGCTCACAAAAGTATTCGGCCACCCTTTAATTGTGACAGATTTAGCTTGGTAATTTTAAGATTAACTTAAATAACAGAAATTAAAAATTATTTATATAATCATTAACCAATATACTTTGTTATGTGATATATTAAATAACAAATAAATAAGTAAAACTCGAGAAAAAAATAATTTGTCATCCAACATAAGAAATCTAATACACAAAAGTATCCGGCCAGTAATATGTTTTGCATAGAAGATTTGCAAAAATAAGTATCAGTATATACAATAACTAAGATATGTACCTACATTATGGCAATCTGTTGTTTTTTGAAGGTTTTATAAACAGTTATTATCGATACAATGCCAAAAATATGCGAAACTACCGAAACTCAAAGAAAATACATTATTTCTAAGTGAAAAGGGATATTCACAAAGAAAAATTGAAAGCGAGACGGAATACCACGTACTACAGTACAAGACATTATAAAAAAAACCGTGAACAGGCGACCCAAGTTATTAAGTGAACGCGAGGAAAAATATATTTTAAGACAAGTAAAAATTAATCCGGGCACAAGTGCTATCGAATATCGTTTAGAAACGATTTAAACATACAACAGAGTATAGGAAAAAATGTAAGTGCAGAAATTGTCCATCGAACAATAAACAAAAGTGGGTATCACAGTAGGATAGCATGAAAAACCTTTGAATTAATAAATGTAACCGCAATAAAAGACTCCAATTTGCAAAATTTTGCATTAATGAGACACAAGACTTTTGGAATCGTGTTATTTGACGAAAGTAAGTTTGCATCATCTGATTCGTTCCAAAGAAAGATGGTTGGAGAAAACCAGGTACGGTGCTTAATAAAAGAAACTTATAAACAACTATGGAGCCCGGGGGTGCCTTCATTATGATCTGGAGCTATATATGTCGTCGGCTGGGGTTGGTGAACTTCATCTCATTGAAGGATAAATGAACCTATATGGTTTTATGAACATTTTACAAAACCATTTAAAAGCTGGTGCACAACAGATGGGTTTAAATTATAATTTCATTTTCTAGCAGTACAACAACCCCAAGCACTTTGCTTGAAATTCAAAAAAACGGATTTTGTATAATGTTTCGAAACAATTGGAAACTCCACCCCAATCGCCAGACATCAATTCCACAGAGCATTTTTGGGAAAAATTGAAAAAGGCCTTAAGAAACACTAATATTTTTAATACAAATGAATTGAAAATTGTATTCAGGAAGAATGGACCAAAATGAGTCACAATGTAACTAGAGAACTAGTGGAATCAATACCCAACAGATTGAGAGCAATTATAAAATCGAAGGGTTACCAAAAAAAATTTTAATTTTGAAGAAATTGTTGTTTTCTTACATTACTTTGTATGTGGCCGGATACTTTCGTGTGTTAAATTTTCTATGTAAAACTGAAACTATTTTTTTTGTATTTTTAATTATTTTACTATTGTTTAAAATATCATATTCTGAAGTATTTTTGATGGAGGTTTTCATAAATAATTTTTAATTTGCTTTGTTTTCGTTAATTCACAATATAACAAGTAAAATTTGTTTAAGTTGAAAGGTGGCCGGATACTTTTGTGAGTAACTGTATGTAAAAATAAAAAAATAATTTTCTTCGCCTTAAGATATCTTGATGTGAATATTTCTTGCAAAAATGCTTCAACTTCAACTTCATCAATCACAAGTAATATGCCGGGGGATTTTTATTGGTTGCCTTACCTACATACAATCATATATTTTGTAATATTCCATATTTTATAAAAAATCTTACATATGACATGACATCCTGAAAATATGTTTATATAATACTATGTATTATAATATATAATATTACATAATACATAAATATGCAAACGAAAATCAAATAAAAATGTGTATAAGTTTTAATACCTATGTGCGTACTAAAAAAACTATAAAATTTAAATAATATTATGCAACCGTAATAAAATTTGAGGAAAATGCAAAAATGGCTTTTACATTGTATTTTAACTAACATTAAATCTTGCGGGAAATATTAAGCTATATTTAAAATCGAAAGCTATGCGTTTGAAACGGCCTAAACAGCAGTATTGATAAATTAACGAATATACTATTATTGGTCATTAACATTCGTTACTGATGAATGGGGATGAGGTGGCTTAATGTAATTAAAATTTCCCCGGAAATAAAAAAGTAAAGTTGAGAATGATGGAATAATGTCACTCATCATAGTTGTTCAGTTCTTCTGAAAAATAACACTATCTGTCTCTTTCTCGTAATACCTAATTGAACTACCTTTGAGTTTGGATACTTTTGTAACTTTATAGTCAACGGTTATCCCGGTATTTGGTTAGTTGATCCTGCATTTTATATCCGACATCTCGTTGAATGCTGTACGTTTTTCATTTGATGTGACTTCTACTAACTAGATAGTTTGTATAAAATTTATTTTTATTTAAACCGCAGGTTTATATTTTAATTCAAATTTAATTATTAAATATTTAAATGCTTTTAATTTTTTATAACGGCGACTCAGTTTTGAATAATTTGTTAATTTAAATTGTTTTTTACAGATCTTGCAAAAACAGTTAAGGTTAGAACAAAAAGTTTCGCCTGCTATGTCGTATAAAGCAGTAGCGAAATAGTATATTGTTTTATTAGGATGGAAAGATTAACTTTTCCTGCCCAGCGAGTTTTTTCATTTGCGAGGTGAGTGGAACGAGCCGAGCGAATGGAAAACTTGCGTGGCAGGAAAATTTACCTTTCCATCCGAATAAAACATGTTACTTTTTTTCCAAACGAACAAAATTCAAAAATAAATTTCAAAATTAGCAATAACTCGGGAACGGCGCTAGATATCAAAAAACTGAGCAAAAAATTCTTCCTCCTCGTATAATACATACCCTTTGTGAATTATTGGTAGGAAGGCATATGCAAAAATTCAGATCGATCGCGCGCAAAAAATTCGAAAGGTAGATAATTTTAATCGGTCAAGCAGTTTTAATTTAATCAAATTGTAATAAAAATAAACAAAAGTAAGGTGACATTTTGATTTAATCTGTCAACTATTTTCAATTTATGTTGGTAATTTTTAAATTGAATTCGCAACTGTCAACTTCAATTGTGACATTTATTAAAATTTTAGGTTAAAAAAAATTTAGGAAAACATTCAGATATCTACAGATAGTAGAGCGGCACTTGTGGCACTGAGGAGTCACAAGGTCACATCTGGTCTGTTGCTAGAATGCATTCAGACTCTAAATGAGATATCTAACTCGAATGTCATCTTACTTTCGTGGGTGAAAGGGCATCAAGGTAACTAGGGTAACGTAAAAGCGGACGAGCTGGCAAGAAACGGCTCCAACAGCCTTCCCTGCGATCCGGAGCCGATGATTGTACCAGCTGTCTATACCTATCGATACCCTCCTAATACAACACATCCTAAAACTGCACTCTTGCAGATGGGCAAAAGAAACTGAATGCAGACAAGCAAGGGCAGCGATCAAAGCACTCTCTAGTAGGCATTCAAAATATTATTTTAAGCTGTCCAGAGTCAATCTACAGACAATTGCATGGATTTTTAATGGACACTGCAAACTGAACAAACATCTCAACACAATGGGACTTGTAGATAACTCAAGATGTCGGGGATGTAATACAGCAGACGAAACCGCGGAACATGTGCTCTGTCACTGTCCGTCGCTAGCGTCAATTAGAGGTGCCATGCTAGGGGACTTCTGGCCTAACATGGCCAGAATCAGCGACACTCATCCTGCCAAGATACTCGAATTTATCCTGGCGACAGGGTGGCTTGAGGACTGACAGGACGGAGGGCCGCTGCATTCGAAGGCAGTACATTGGGCCCGATTTAGTGGCCTAAGTGCGTGTGGGGATACCTCCCTACCCAACTACCTAAAATCCAGAATCCAGAATGATCTGACACGGCATCAGACATACTGTTTCGAACATATGCATGTCGAATACAATTTAATGTCAAACAAATGCTGTCGTTTATGTGTTTGTCCAACAAATGCTGGCGTGCAAAATTCCTGGAATCACCCAGAATTTAGATAGACTAGAATAATAACTTTTTTATACTTTTATGTAGAATTTTATTTACCTTTATTTTGATATTATCTATTTTAAACAAAAGATGTACAGGTAACGGTCAATTTAATATTTTGGGATTTTTGGGATTTTTCATGACACATTTGATCATATTCATGTTGTAGAAAAGTTAAGTTTTTTTTCTGAAACTCAAGCATACCCAAGTAAGTAAGCAAAAAAGTATTATTGTAGAGTTTCCTTCACGAAGTATCGATGTAAATGAAAAGTAGATCTTTGATGAGCTAGCTTACAAAAGAAAAAAATTGCAAAGCGATATGAATTAGCACAGAAAAAATAAATTAAAGCAATAGCGACGAAGAAAGCCTAGATAAATCGCAATAAAAATGTAAACATAAAAGAAGACCAAAATAGGTAATCGTAGAAATTCATAGTCGATATGACTGACAGCTTCCTAAGGTCGCCTAAAATATGGATTAAAAACTTCTCTTTAAGGAGGTGAAATCCGACAGTGAACTAAAAGCGACTGGATGATGATGACAACTATATACAAAAGATCTGGTTCGTTTTTAAACTAACTTCCAGAAAAACCCTGAGTTTTCTCTAAGCTACAAAAGATACCTATGTCTTGGCACGCATTAGTGTATTTCCGACTTACAAAACAATTAAAACAGTAAACCAACCTCAGGACACTTTTATAACAAAATATTGTTACATCTTGGATGGATACGGTTTGGGTGTTCTTATCATTGGTAATTCCAAACCAAACTGATACTTGGAATTAGATCACATATGTTTCTTCCTTGTGTCTAGCTTTGGTAATGTAATTTTGTGATTTTGAGGCGGCTATAAGTAAATTTAAATTTTGTTGTTATTTTATCATTTTTTGTCTGAAGTCATGTTTCGTGCAAGGTTATGTGCGAACTTGAGTGATGCTTTTTCGTTATCAAGCATCAGTTGGATAGATAGTCACAGGTTCCACTGCCAATTTAATTTTGGTTGAACGCATTTGGTTTCTTGTACACGTACACCTGATGATTGATGTGTGTTTGGATAAATAACTTCCAATTTGGTTTTTCACTATCGCACATGTAAGTGGTTGCCGGTATAAACCAGAGTATGGAAGATTAAAAGCGTTCATGGGGAGCACGAGTCAGTGTTGGAATATCAGGTTCCATGCGAAATGGCGAATTTACAGTTTGATGACGCAATTATTGGGTAACGAACTTTGTTTGAGTATGTTTTGTTTTGTTTTGAGGTTCCAGTGATCTTATTCGAACACTGTCAATAAACAGAAAGATAGGAAGGCGACATTAGATTTGTGTGAAGTGGACCGTTGAATCTTGTAATGAAAAGGTATAAAGGATAACTTTCTTTAAATTAATTAAATAAATAACGTTGAATGTTGTTGAGTATTATTTATTTGGAGTTATTTATTAAGTTTTTAGAGAAAATTGGTTGAGGCTTACCTAGATCCTCACATGCCATCGGAGCATAGGCATAGATAGGCATGGAGAGATGAGATGAATATCACTAATGGACAATTTGCATAAAATTCAAATTCACCTCAAAATGGCATTTATTGATAGTTCCAAGTACCTGTATTCAGAATATTTGAGTGATTATTCAAAATTCTGTATCGTCAGCCCGCAAAAAATTTATGAAATTTTCTAATTTATTTGAAAAATTCACGTGATTGAAATCAGGACATGACGACACGAGCCTCAATAAGTGATACACATGTGTGCCAATACACCAGTATTATTTCCACTAAAGTATCTAGTATTTGTAAAATAACGTAATCAAATAATAAAGTAACCAAAGTTTAGTTACTAGTCGCCATTTTAGTGACGTCAAAATCCTCAAAAATACATTAGGACCGCCGATATTTATTAATACGATTTCGCGCGACAAATATACATTTAAATTTCAAATTTTTTTTCTGGCTGTATTTGTGAACAAAATTTAAAAAAATTAAGACACATTACATATGTTGTTATGTAGAATAATTATATGCTAAAATTAAAAATCAAGCAAATTGTCCATTAGGTAGATACAATAAGGCATATTGAGACTATATCGTTTTAAATTTTTGTTACGTCTTGTCCTACTAAGGGATCTTAAAATAAAATTGAAAGAAATAATTTAAACGCAAAAAATAGTGGTCTTTTATCTAGAATCAAATTTCAAACGTTTGTGAAATATATTATTATGTAGAGATTTATACTGCCCACAAAAGTTGATTTTTGAAAATACATCAAGAACACAATTAGGTCGACCTAAATATAAATTTGAAACTGTTCAATCTAAATCCTAACAATCCTAAATAAAAATGAAAATAAGTACAAACAATTAAAATAAATGTTTATTTTATGATAATTTAAAAAAGTTGGTAGTATTTCTCTTTATCATCCCTTAGAGACTTCTTTAATTACAGCAATAACAAAACTGTAGTGCTAATATAATCAAAATACCAATTATTGAAGTGAATGACTAATATTTTAAGGAACAAAGAAATTTCAAGGATGTAAATTTGTTGCATTTAAAAAAAGAAAATATGAATGAACAAAATCGGGGGTCTAATTATTACAGTGTCAAATACGATTAATTTTTAACAACAGAGTTTTTAACGTTCAAGAGTTGGTTTTGTAATCGCCGTGTTTATGAAGCTCATTGTACATTTTGTTTTAAGCAATTTTATTGTATATTCTTCTTTTTGCAATTTGCTACACAATTTCGTTAAATATAAAGTTATTTATTTACTTAATAAACCAAATGCTTGTTTTAATTAAAGCAATTTTGCATATAATAACTACGCATTATTGCGTTTATATTATATTTTATTTTATAATAAAATTACTCGGAATTTTATTAAATTACAACCGATTTGTAAAAACTGATAGAAAAATTTTCAGCACTGTTTGTTTCAGAATGTATCTTCTAGGATTCGCTTATGTCCTTCCTGTCTTTGGAATTTGAAATTCAATTAAATGTTTCATCTAATTACTAACATTCGTTTAGAAGAACTTGGCTATTGAATCATTCAAATTGACATGATTCCTGATAGAGGATTTTGTGGAATGGCCAACAAATATGCACACCGCATTGGCGATTTGAATGCAGATTGAGATATTATATGTAAATATATATGTTTTAGTACAATACAACACAATTTAGACAAAAGGAACAAAAAAATTTAAATATTTTAATTTCGGAGCTATTTTAGGCTGAGCAAAAAGAATTGTGTTAAGTTAAACTGTCGTCATGCGAAATTTCAAAAAGATCGCTCTACTTTGATATCATAGTGTTTGTTTAGCCTTTCGAGATATACACTTTATTAGACACATTTAAAAATAATAAACCCAAAATATTAAAATTTGCAAGTAAATTTGAAATTTCGAATTAATATAGTAAATAATTTTATATCAGTTTGAAACAAAATTTCTCATTTAAATCAAAATTTATGTATTAATCTAAGTTAGGTCGTATTAACTCTTCGTTACGGAGTATGGAAATCTTAACTTATAAATTATGAGATATTAAATTCACGTTACCTTGCCCTCTGAATTAAGTCTGTATATTCCCTTTTGAGACCACATGATTACTGCACGTTTAGGATCACAATCATTTTAATTAATTTTGCATATTTATCATTAATTTGGTTCACTTAATTAATCACACAAATTATGAGGTTCATGTACGCAACACGCGCGTATTCACTTGCACTAAATTTATTAATGAATTAAATACAATAGGAAATAAACCCGGTAAATTTTATGCACTTGGTTATAAAATAATCAAACAAACGAAATTTTATAGTTACAAAATATTATGACAAAATAATATTGCCGAAAGATAGCAGTATTTTTATCTTGCGTAGGTAGTATTATTGATATTATCTGCTGAACCATATAAAACAATTATTTTATTGGTCCTAATTAAAGTTAAATATATCGGATGCTATTTTTAAGGATAATTAATTCCAGGACCTCTTACTGAACATAGGATATTTGCTCCAGGTGAACTGTTACTGATTTTTACATAAACTGAATAATAATAACTAAAGAAAGTAGAGGAGCTATATCGATACTTCGACACTTTACGCATAAGAAATATGTGGAAACGTGACTAACTTGATATTTTATAATTTAAAGCGCTGAAAAATATTTAAATATTAATATTTGTAATGTTAAAGTTATTTGTAATAAGTCAGAAGTCGATTATATGGAATGTATATTTTTCAGTCGCTGCTATCATTCCATTAGATATTCAATTTTTCAAATTGCAGGTTCTTGTAAAAATGCACTTGCTAAAGTGGGTAAACTAGTTAAAGTAAACTTCAATAGTTGTTAGTTTTTACCTTTCCAATATTACAGGCTTTCAGTGCGATGTAATACAAAATTGTAGAATATTTGAGTGGTTGTAGAAAATAATCAAAAATCTAATAGGTACTAAAGGTTTTTCGAGCATTTTCCTACATATTTAATAAATTGGATAATATAAAATCTAATAACCATAACGAACGAAAATACGATCGACTGCAATTAGAACTTGAAAATTCGAAGTCTGTTAATATATCATACATGCAGCACCCAACTAATATTAAAGCACTGTAAAGTAAATATTTGATCTTAATTACTGGAGCTTATCGTAGATTATTGAACGCAGGTATGTAATTGAAATGTATACGAGTAAAAATTACACACAAAAATCAATTTCCTGCATCGCATTTCTAAATTATCCTTATAACCTTAACTCTTATTTTAGTTATTGTTAAATTTCCTTTGTTATAATAACAAATTCGAATGCAAACATAAACTTTAGATTTTTACTTCGTTTTTGATATAACGAGGAACGCTTTACAATAGCAAAATAAAAAGATATATTCATCATTAATTAACTAAATTGTAAAGTTTTACATTTTTAGAAAATGTACAGAAATTGCCAATTTAAAAATTTTTAGTTACAAAATCTTTTACTTGACGGAACAAGATTATTTAAAACGTTTTTTAATAAAATAATGCACTTATATTTTAAAGAAAATAACGCGGATACCATTAAATATTTTAAGATTAAAGGATTCAAGCAGTGCTTAATCTTAGGGGTTCATTAAAATTTTGAAAGAGCTTTTAAAATTGTAATAAACAGTACGGAAGAATTTCCAACACGAAATATTATAAAATTTATATTTTATAACGAAAACTCTGCACATTATACACAGTCGAAAAAAGATTACTACCACAATAAATAATAAACAAATCTTTTTCTAAATAAACGGAAATGTGAACGATATAACATTTTGTGCTATCTTGAAATAAAATTTGGAGTCCGGAAATATGTGTATCTTGTATCTACATGAAAAGCGATTGTTTTCATTTCTAAAATCATATATCGTTGCAAAAATTTTAATTGAAATATATTTTATAAAGGTATAAAGTGATACGTAGTATTTTGTTGAGTATAATACAATTGAGTTCCTCTAGATATTGCAAAGTTTGTAAAAAATTTAAATTAAAAGTAAATAAGCGTAAAAACAACAAAACACTGCATTATTGTTTTGCTTTGTAATAATTTGTTTGGAGTAAACTGAATTATGATGAATATCTAAGAATTCTCCCTTTTGTATTTTATAAGCTAAAGCAAAAGCCAGAGCACTGATACAAATTAGAAATTAAGTTAAGAAATATTTTCAAGTAAAAGGTGCGGTAATTGCAGTTTACATTGTAATATTATATCAAAAACTTAGTTCAATAAACTGTATTTTACTTTTTTTTATTATTGATTACTCTTTGGGTAAATGTCAGTTTGTTAAATAATGTGCTGTTTTATTTTGGTTCATTAGTACTGAAGTCTTCAACTTAGTACTAGCTTTACTTGATTGTATTGTGAGTACCTATGTTATGTTTATTTATCGAATAGTTAGATTCATAGGGTTTACATCGTAAAATGTGATTCCCGTACTTATCCTTGTTTTTGCAGAATATTGTAAGTGTAAATCTGCAAACTCACTACTAGAATTTATATTTTTCAAAATTTCATAATTATTTTAAAATTTATTCGGTTTAGCGACACTACCGAATAACAGTTTAATTTTGAATTGGCTAATATTTTTTAGCTGACCAGTAATTTAGTGTAGTATCACGAGTATTATGCTTTAATCTTGAAAACTCGCTACCAAAGTACCTATGTTAATTGTTGACTTTGGATAACAGGACTGCATACGAATTTTGTTGATTTGAATTTCCACACAGCGCTGGCGCTGATTAGTTATAATTTAGATTATACAGACCGGTACAGATGGTTCTAGATTGTTATCTTTTAAACCAAGTGAATAGCTCTAGTTAAACACATTTGTGCGTAGTATTACATTAATTATTTTGAAATTAGATATTAGGTTCGATACTCGTACAATCGAGTTCATCATCTCTCATCAATGATTACAAACTACAATGAGCAGGAAATCAAAGTAAATGTACATTTATTATACAATTATAGTTTTACAATTGTTTGTTTTACTTTGCAAAAACTATTGATTGTACAATTGATTTCGTTGTTAACAAATTTAGTTGTATTTACATTATCTTCCAATTTGAATTATTTTCTTTTGCATGAGCTTATAAACGGATTGAAAATGTTAAGGTTATAATTAAATTGGGTTAGGTTTAAGTTGAGTTAGGTTTGAGTTGATATAAATAGTAAAATTGCGATAATAATTATAAAAAGTTACCTGGTGAGCATTTCCTTTTATTCGGAGTCAAAAAGCTCTTCTAAAGATCTGAGATTATTGGAATTTAATTTTCCGGAGAATCGAAGTTCCACAAAGTTTATACTGTAAACTTTACGAAAATAAAATTACGAGTTCAAAATCAAATAGAGATAATTCGTTAAAAACTTACATTGTTATATTATATCTAAACTATGCAATGGAGTGATGATATCAAAAAAGTGTGTAATGGACTAATAGACTTTTATTCGTGAAAAACCATCACGAAGGATGGTAACTCCTCTCACAAGACGTTATCCGATGAGCAAAGCGGGACTCCTGTAAAGTCAGCTTTCCCAGCCAAAAACAGACAAATGCAGTCTACATAGTCATCGCATGGTTATATCGTACTATCAACGGTTTCGAAAATACTCCGAAGAGTTTTCTCTTCGTCAAGTACAAAGTAACTCGCTAGTGCCAATGTATGAACTGAGAATTCCACATTATACTATGTGATTGAAACTTGAAAGGGAAATCTCTTTGGAGTAATCTCGAAATCGTCGATAGTGCAATAAAATCTAGCAGTCTATGCAATGACTAGACTATCTGCATAATATAGTATATGTCTTTGGCTGGGGATGTTGATACTGCCGAGTACAACGTAATGTCTAACCGACAATCTACTAAACATTATTTGATTTATCGAATATGGTCGTTTTGATAGGTTGAAGTTTGTATATTTTATAAACAAAGTTGAATATTTATGCAATAATTAAATGTAATAATATTTGAACAGTCAAATTAATTTGATATTATGCCAAAATCAGTTAATCACATAAAATATTTTTGAACATTTCTAAACCAAATAAAAAAAAGTATTATTAAGATGTGGGGTCAAAAGATTGGATGCCAATATGTGCACCTCTCAAATCTTGAGAAATGCTAATTGATCTAACACCGATCAGCCCTGCCAATAAATTCTGTTCCCACGTCCTCGAAGGCCTAGTCGCGTGACTCCTGGGAAATACAACAAGAGTTGTAAAACTGAAACCCTTTGGGTAAAAGAAGAACACTTCTACAGCAAAATCAACCACGTCAAAAGATTTCAAGATGGCAATCTCATTACTTAACTTACTTTGCTTTGGACTGGTAATACATACTAGGAAACCTTAACCTGCTCGCAAACTTCATAAGTTATAGCCACAGATACAATCCATCGCAGCCCGATGGATCAAACAGAAAACAACTCAAGCGCGAAAAGGGCAAGATTTTAGGAATCAAAGAAACAATCAATGTATCAAAATGGAATGTAAAAGGTTTCGGGAATAAGGAAACAGAATTAAATGGCAGCCTGAAAAAGCAAGAGATAAATAAAATGAAACTAAAAGGACAAAAGAACTTGACGATTTCATAATGATATACATTCGCCTAAAGCAACAGGTGCGGGTAAGTTGACTTAAAGCCGCTTTACATCTATAAGTATGTTTTCACACAGGACTTCTCATATGACAAATATTTCGGTGTTTACACTGTATGTTTTCTCATAGCCAATCGCTCAAAAGAAAACACATACGTAAAAACATAGCAAAACATAGGTACTTTTTCTAAATAGAACGACTTCTATACAGAACATACAAACGAGCGGTAGCGAACATATTATACGAAGCTAGTAGGACACCTCACCGTAATCGGTCGGCGTCTAGGCACCAGAAAAGGGGACAAGAGAAGAAATCGCACGGATCGTAAATTAATCTATCCCACAGGTAGAAGGGACTTTCGGCGAAGTAGATATAAATATGTACATGGAATCAGGAATTAGCAGAATTCATACAGGAAAAAGTCGACAAGACAAATTTACAAAAGCACACAAATAATCTAACAAAAGAAAAATACAAAGTAAAAAGAAAGCACACAAGAAGCTTAAGTAGAAAAACACACAAGGACTCCTGGGAAAAATTTATATTCGATATATAGAACAGGATATATACAGTACACAACAGATACCACATGGGTCATCATGGGAAAAAACGTCATATCGCATTATCGTATTATGAAATTTTCCATAATTTCAAATTATGTCTTTTTGAATTTTTTGAATTTTTGATTTTCTTATTTTTTATTTATTATTCTTATTTTTTAAATTCAAAGACAAATCGTTCTATAAGAAAGGCATCGAAAGTTTAGAAAAACGTTGGAATGATTGTATTGTTATGGAAGGAGACTATGTTGATGAATAAAGTCGAATTTTGCAAGAAAAATGTGTTTTCACTAGCATACAAAATGATGAAACACCTCGAAACAACAAAACAGAACACAGCACAGATACATCTAATTCAGCAAGGAGAATGGATACAACATAATAAAGACATATGGCATGACCGGATCGAAAACGGCATCCAAAGGAACGAAAAATAACATAAAAAAAAAGAAAAAAAAGCCCATGCGATATAATATTCAAGAAAGAAGATAAAAAGAGATGTCAAAACTGTCAAAGAATAAGCCTTCTTGACACTGCATACAAGATAAATACTAAAATTATAAACCAACGAATTCAGAATATAACAGATGCCTTTATATCGGAAGAACAAAGTGGTTTTAGAGAAGGTTGATGATGCAGTGACAGTGATTTTGTAATAAAACAGATATTAGAAAAACGAAGAAAATTCAGTTTAGAAACAATTTACTTTTGTAGACCTCACAAAAACCTTCGATAACATCAACTGACGAAAGCTCTTTGAAATAGTGCAAACCAGAGGATATTCCAAACACCTAATTTCAGTCATCAGAGATGATATATAAAGATACTACAATTTTGAAATAAATACATGACTCTCTGTAACAAACAAAAATTACCATAGAGGCCTAGAAAGTAATTTTCACACATTTGCAAAGGTCAAATTCAAATTTTTAAATTAGTTTTTCATAAACCAAATTAATAACGCATAGAAATAAAGCAAATCTCTTAAATAAATTTGTATCCCTAAAATGCAAGGACAATTGCAAGTGTGCGCTATCAGACCAGATGCTCGACGTGCACATAAATTTTACTATGCCTTTCAATTTCAATTTATATATTCAAAAACCCATTATATTAATTTTTTATCGTCGAATTATCGAATCTTATTTATTTATTAATTATTATTATTAATGTATCCAATCTCCATCTTTCCAAATTTATCAAAATCTCATCAAAAAATCTCAAATAACGGACAACTTTCAAATAAAATGCAAGATCAAAATTATATTTACGCAATACGTACGCAAATTAATACTTACTTTCACGGGACCTTCCCGCAAAAACGTGAGACCACCTCGACAGACCAGATTGAAAGGGCGAGTATCGCTCTCTTTTCTGCCAAGTTAATTATTATAAATACATAAAATTATTTATTTATTTAGATTTGAATGAAGTGAAATATATCGAGTACTACACAAAAGAAACTTTTTGAGACAGGATAGAGAAGATTGGATTGCATACTTTTCGTTGTACTAAGACTCACTCCCCTCACCTTCAGGTGGGTGACACCTCAAATTTAAAATTTTTTCGAAATGTTAATGTTAAGTTGGCTGCACAGTTGTCAATTATAATGATAAAAATACAAAATACAAATGAATAGGAATTAAAGTAGGTAATACAATAAATTAAATAAAAACAAAGAAATATTTACACTTTATACTTTTCTCGTTTATTTGTTAACTTACAAATTTAATTTTACAAAATAATACTAGGGTGTGAATATATATGCGTATTATGTTATTTCGCCATCAAAGAGGGACGAAAGCATTAATGAATAACGCATGATAATACATTCATTTAATCTCGAATCGTGATTTCGCAAATATATTATGCAAAGCTTCATGCTGTATTCTCTTTATAGTAAATTTCCAACTAATACGGAGAGGTGAAAATTCCAGCAAGTCTTCTTAATTGAGTTAAGCGACCGACATCAAAATAATATTAGTTTCGTCTACGAATGATAATTAACAAGTTAATTACGTCTGCAACGAAGATCGTAAATTCAACACAATGATGTGCTAAATTAATTAATAAAAATAAAAATTCATTATTTTAAAGCAAATATTACATAAAACGATATTTTTGAAACCCAGAATAGTAATAGTTAATAATAATTAAATCATTAATTTGACGAGAGGGACTATTGCACTTCTGATTGGCAAAATATTCAATATATTAATTTTTAACATATCAATTACCTAAAAAGTAACATTATTCTTTGCGAAACTATAATAATCTAAGCAAAAAATACTTATAACTGAATTTTTGCAAAAAAATAATTTATAAACGAGTTCGAATAAGAAAAAATGTTTGCATGTCTTTTTATTCATTCACGAATGGTACATTATTAAATAAAATTTTATTAATTTAATATTTTTTCAAAATCTGCTACTTTCTTTCTTGAAATGTACGCATTTGAATATATTATGTACGGTCCATTAGTTCGAAATTTAATTTATAAACCTTTGTAGTTAAAATTCCTATAAAACAACGTCAAGTTTTTGATTTACTTTGTGGAATAGTTTATTACTAACATACCCAGAATTTCTTTGTGCTGAATTAGATAGATCAATTTGGGAGCAATACAAAACGTTAACAAAATAAAAGTAATAAAAATACGACGAAAAGTTATCAATAAAATAGCTATAAATAATGATAAATAACGAATAAAAAATTAGAGGCAATTACCAACAATTCTGATGGGTAAAATATCAATTGCATATAATATTTGTCTAATAATTAATATTTCTTTTATTTTGGTTTTTATTACGGTTTTAGTACAATTTCTAATATAAACCAAACTAATTGCAAATGAGGGTATTTATAACTTTAATTCATTATGATTTTTGTGAAAAAGAGAATGCACAAAAATTTATATATAGAGATATAGCACCAAAATATGTTGTGACGTCATTCACTGTTATATTTTGACCGCTGTATGACGGTACCGCTTTCTGGTATATCAGAAAATGTTTAATTTCTCATTTAAATTTTTTATTTATTTATATTCCACTTAGCTGAAAAGTGCTTACTTCAAAAAAATGCCTTAAGTATTGTTCATATTTCAGATTAAAATATTTCCTTTTTAAAAGCATTCGGCAATCGAAACTTTTTGGAAGGTTTGGAGATCGCTAGGATTTAATTTTAAAATCCATTCAACTTTGCTCTTTTTGCCCATAGGCCAAATGAATTTCTCAATTTAATTCTTATAAACTTAAGTAATCAAACATATCTGGATTTGTCAATAATTGCCCTTATCTGGTGTAACATGCATCGCTTTTACGTTTTCTAAGATCCTTAACGTAATAATTATTATTACGGTTGCTTATTTTTTTAAGTTATCACGCAAGAAATGTTGTAATTGAAAAACTTGGCGTCTAGACGCTCCACATGTATGAACCTGCTTACGAACTTTATTGTATAGCTACATGCTACGTGAGCTATTAACTGAATTAATACGAAATTAAAAAGGAGATAATCGTTATAAACGCTACCAACGGTAATTCTTATAATCACCGGATTTTCTCGGATTAAGTGCTAATGAGATATGCAACTAAATCTTAATAAGTAGAAATTAAACAAAAACTAATAAACAAAATTATTATTGGAATAAATTATTTAAAGAGCATTAGCTAACTAAATAATATCATAATACTAACTCAGAGATAATCCTGCTTACCGGAAAGCTTAGAGAAGCCTTCTATTGCATTGAAAAGTACGCAAAATATTAGTTCCAATTTCATTCCGTGTCATCAGCATTTTTGTTAAAAAAATTTTTTTTTAGATGATTAAATATGATGACAGTAAATCAATTAAAAAAGAACGACACACGAAAATACGGCAACCGGTTAACCAGAAATGATAGTAAGCTGAAAGTTAGATAAGAACATTCTTGTGTTTAAAAAGAAACTACCCCTGAAAGAACAAAGCTAATAATTCACAATATACAATAAACAAATATGCGTAGATGTTAAATACATAATCCCTTTATTGGTTGGTTGTTTAAAATACTGATTTTCCTACCTCCACCCTACTCTGCATTTACCTACCCCATTCACGTGAGTTTATTACGCCTAACGTTTATAAATTAGTTTGTCAACAACGGCTGTCACTTTATTTCGATTATATCCATTTACTATTGAAATTTATATAAATTTATATAATATGACAAAATAATTTAAACGCAGTTGTTTGTGTAAACGTCATGGGAGAATACCAGCCATAAGAGCTTTTTCGTCATAGCTCCCAAAAGGAAAGACAAGTTTTATTTCGGGAAATTTGTTTTTATTTCTTTTGCTATATGTAGCTATATTCAAAAATATTTCATAAAATGCAATAGTACAAAATTAATCAGAGATTACAGATTAATATTGATTAATAGTGATATCTATCGCTTTAATTGTAACATCTTCATTTGCGATGCCGAAATTGATTGCTAAAGTTTAGTTGAGCACGTTTAATTTTGTTAATCGTAGTTTAACCCAAGTTTATATAAGCAATTCAGTTATTACATTAAAAGATTTATTATTTTTTAAGTAATAATTTGTATGACCTCTGGAAGTTTCTTTTATTATTTTATTTAACTTTATATTAAGAATTTAGAAAAGTTTTCAATTAAAATTAAAAAAAAAAACTAGATTAAATATTATTTTGGTTGTTAATAAGAATATTTCTGAGAAATGAATCAATCTATGAAGTTATTTGTTATTGCTTTTTTTTACTATATCCAATGTTTATTTTGTTTTTTATTTGAAATGAGCGACAACGAGACGACAAAAATGTACGAAATAAAAAAAGTACGTAATATGAAAATCATTTTTTGACTTTGTTCATGACGAACAATGACGAACAATTGAAACCGAAACCGCACCGTAATATCAATTTTCATATTAATTTTATTAAAAATTTACATTATTTACACCCAGCCCTGTACCCAGACAACACTGCCATCTATGCTTACTCGTTCTCTTTATATTTTTTTTTAATTCAATTTATCTAACCCTGATCTAATAACTTTTAATATGCCAAATATGCATAGAAAAATGGAATATTTATAAGGTCGGGTATGCTGTGGTATGTCATATTCTATTTTACAATAAAAAGTATTTTTAGTTAAATTTTCATTACACATATTGAAATGCGACATGTAGACTATTCCTACCATGTATATATGTTATCTAGTTTAGCGGAGTACGAGATGTTTGTGTTGTATCCTAGAGCTGAGGCAATTTGAATCCCAAAATACCTATATCTCAAGCCATATTCATTTTTTCAAATACACAAACGAAACAAATTGTTTTGAAGTAAAATGGAAATTTAAAAAAAATTCAATTTTAGTCTATTCACATACCGATGCAGCAGTGCAAAATAAAAGAGTCTGTATGTTTTTTATTATTCAACGTTAAGGGTGTTGCGTACGTATGTCTGTTGAGAAGTATTATATTTTTTGTTTTAATATAGTAAGCACACTTAACGTAATACTTTTTTGCAACCTGTCAAGCTCTCGACGCGAGAGCTGAAATTGATTGTTTTTTTGTTTTATTTTTGTTTCGATCAAATGTATAAATTTCAGACTGAAACATAAAATAATGGCATTATTTAGCACCATGCAGAATTCAGCTTTTGAATTCTTATGAAAATTTCAACAAATAAAATTAAAGTTTCTTTTCTTTTCACAATTTGAAAATATTTCGAGAAAATCGATTATGTAATTAAGATCAAGGACACAGGGCAAAAATTTTATTTTTGTGTTTTGAAATATTTATGTTCCATGTTGCTGTCGAGAATAGAATGTAAGTGGGTCATATCTGGGTATAAAAAGGTCCCGAAAACCATTTCTCATATAATCTTTCACTTAAATGTATAATGTAATATATATTCTAAGAGATATTGTATAATTCAATCACTATATTTTGTGATACAACGCATTTTAAGGGATACATATAACGTGAAGTGCGTGTTTGTTAGCTGGAAATTTTCAGGTGCTTGTTTTCTCTAATATTCTATTACGGCGTCAAAGTAAACAGAAGGTTATATTTATCAGGCTTTTACGAAATTGAAAATGGTATCTACACTAGCACGAGATAAAATTAAATATTTCATTACCTGGTGCAATAAGTTAAGAAAACAAAACTTAGATTAATTACATTCAATTGAATCCTTACACTTACCTTCGTTTCGCTTTCGGGGTGGGTAAATCTAACGTCCAAACTTCCGGCCATAACAGCGTACCAGCACTTGCCCGTATCGCCTTGTCGAAACACTAAAACAAAATAAAAAAATGTACCATCAAAAAGTATGCAAATTCTAGCGTAAAATAAATCTTGTAAAATTTATTCCGGTAAACACATTTTTCTATATGTGATAAACCCTTGCATATGTGAAGGGCAATTTTTTATTTTAACGCTTCACTCCTACATAAATCTTTTTAATAAATTCTTTTTTAGGTTTATAATACCTAAATCTGCTTTTGAATTTCCCGCGTTTTCAAATACAGCAGCATTAGTTTTGAATTTGCTACTGAGTAGTTTACCAGGATACATACATCTCAACAGTCTATCTGTCTACCACTGTCCTAATCATTCATTTTAGTTATTAATCCCCCCCCCCTAACCCACCTCTACCTTTGGATTTCCGTAATTTTCCGGTAAAGTTTGCTCAGAGAGTCAGCTCTTTAGTAACAATCAGCTAGACGTTTTGGCATACTGGGATCATAAATTTTAAAATACAGAAAATTTATTATTGAATTTGTTTAATTTATTGTTCAGTACTATACTCAATTTGTAGAAAGGGAATTTGTAGAAAGTATTAATATCTGAAAACTAGGGTGAAATGCATCGTTATTTTTGAAAAATAAAACTGAAATAAAAATAAAATTCTAAGCTTTAGAAAGAAAGTTCTCAGCTTGAAAAGTCTTTTCGTGATGGCGTATCTGTAGGCTTCTTTGTTATTACAAAAATCTTAAATTTCACAATAAAAGTTTTTAATGAGCTATGTATTTTAAACTTTATTATGTTATTAAATGACACGAAGAATGACATTTTACGACAGATATCATTCTCATTAAGCTGCTTAATAGTTTATCAAAGCTGCGTCGTTAGTAAAGTTTGTAATTACAAAGTGATATTTTTTGGTGCTGTGTTCTGTTAATGTTTTTCTCGTTTATAAACTGCATTAATATTCATGCGTAAGATGAAAATTGGTTAACTAGAAGCGGTAAATTGGCAACAATTAAATATTAACTTGGAAAAGTTAAAACTTGTGAATAAATTTAGTTAGAAACATGCTTATGACACCATCGAGCAAAAGTTCTTGAGTGTTCCTTTAATAACTACAATTAAAGTTGAAAGTTAACAATGGATTAGAAGACATGATAAATGTGACGAGTTATAGGGATATATTTTCAGAAGCATTATAAAAGAGTACAATTTCATTCACTACGGTACTTGTTGTCAGTGAAAATCGTGGAACATCTTTTGTGTTAAACACTTAGTAAACTTCATGTTATGAGAGCAATTTGAATGGAAATATTTGAACTGACTGGAGGAATGATTTATTTATTCGTAAATGCACTATTTGTTTGTATGCCAAGACAGATTCGAATTTATCCATAATATATCTAAAGGAATTCAATTAATATGTGTCTACTTTATGCCCCAATATGCTGTCTATTGTAGACGATCGAAATAATGAGAATCTACATTTAACAATTGAGAGCAACAGATGTTAATAAAAATGGAGAAAACCAATTGCTGTTACTCAAAAAAATACGTAAAAAAGTAAGAAAAATTGCCTGGCATAGTTTTGGTGATATGTTTCATTACTCAATAGAGACACCCAAAATTTCATGAAATATGAATATAAAATACAATAAATTAAGGTAGCAAGAAACTGATTATTATCTAAAGCAGAATTTCTATACTTAAAGGTGGCATCCGAATATGCAAAGACCTGTCAAACACATATTATGTATTCGGGTTCAAAACGAGAGAAAATACACACAGTGCACTAAAATAACCAGACAAAGAAGTCAGCAGGCGAACGGTGCTTAAACATAAATTACACTTACAAAGTTCTGGTTTTGAAAATTGTTAGAGCTGTTGGCATCGTTTCGCTTAAACCAACTTTTTGTTGTCTTCAGGTTTTAACCAGAAGATAAATTAAATATAGGTGTAACAGTACAACAGTACGACAGTTAGTTCTATTTTTTTGGCATCGCTCTATGTCCAAGTTAAAACCAATATTGCATTATTTGATATAAATATATTTCCTTTCTCTTCCTTAATTCTAATTATTGGTCGACAAATAAAATTTCTTTTGAGCCCTGCACTATTCCTGCTGATTCTAATGTAAATTGCCTTCTAGAATCCGAATATGACCCAAGTTTCCTCCCATCACCCACAGTTGTCGGAGGAAGCCCCCTCAACTATTTTTATCAGTTTTCTATAATTTGAGAGGACGAAAAGGATCATTTTAATCTTCACATTTCATCTGAAAAGCTAGAAAGGTAATAAGTGAATATTTATAGTAAGAAAGTAGATTTGTAAGCATACAATTCAATATCATAATATCTCTTCAGCTCTAAGACAAGTTCCCCACAACGAAAACCTATACTCTAGAGCGAGAAACGAATTTTATAGACTTTAAGCCATAGTCTGATCCATCAAATGATTAGTCCACCGATGATGAAAAGTATTCAGCTGATTCAGCTCATAAACAACCTCAGTCGGAATTGAATGAAATTATCTCAGACAGTCAACCTTGAGATTACTTTTTTCGGAAGAAGAAGGCTTGGTGTTCTGCCCTAATTCAAATACATTGATGATGATAGAACTGAAAATATCATGTGACAGACAAATATAGATTCTTCAAAACCAATCTTGAAAGTTGTGCTGTTAAATGAGTTACCATCAGTCCCGCTTGTTCGGTGGATATGAAGGAGTACGAAACATCAACCGAATCCTTGATAAAATCAGTTATCCTCATTATAGAGGGCAACAGTGATTCTGCGGTCAGGGGTTTTAATTATGGTTTTTTGAATAAGAAAAAAATTTCAGGTTTGTCGAATTGACTTCAGTTTTTGAGATAAAGACAACCCTTTAATATTGAAAATAAAATGAAACAAAAATATTCAATATATTCGGTATTTTGACTTCAAAGTTCTGTAAACAATTGATAAATCAGTTTAAAAAATACACACCTTGTTACTTAAAGAAACTTACAACAAATAAAATCATTTTGATTTTAGATGATCCAATGATGAGTTATGAGGGGCACCGCAAACACTTTTATTTTAGTCATCCGCGAAGATTCGCTGTCAAAGGCTCATTTCTTCATAAAAATTAATAAAGTATATTCTTCAAATGTCACTTTATGATGTAGCAATTATAGAAATAAATATATATTAACTGTGTTGTAAAAAAAATTATCGAAATATGCTGTTTTTGCATCAAATTAATTTTACCTCCCCCCCCTTAACATGAGAACTAGAGTCAATTCTAATAAAATATATTGTAGTGATATTTTATGAAAAATTTAATTTTCCACAAAACCACCCCTACACTTCTGTTTGCTCCGGCAAGCTCAATATACGCAATCGGCGTAAATCGAAATTTTTAATTTTCTATAAATGGAAAATCGGCGGTCAACTTCATGTGGCGATAACCGGCCAGGTTTCGCTATCAATCCAATACACGTTCCCCTGAACGAAATTTTTAATATTCCAAATTTATAACAATTGAAATCTCCAACATCCAAATTCAAAACAATATTAATATCCAATCCAATACCCCAATTTATCAACATCCAAATCTTCCATTAAATTTGGATAAATCGCAGAATCAAATTATTAAAAATGCTCACCAAAATAAATTTAATTGTTTAAATAAGTAAAATCCAATCGCACAATTTACAAAAATATTCTAAAACTGGCCAAAATATTTAAAAATCACGAGAGCGCGAGCGCGGCGGAACACGTCCGCTCTCGATACGCACGTCGGCAAAAAGCCCCTTCCCTAACAAAAATTGTTACCAACTTAAAATATTGCGCGCTTCATTACAAAATTCAAAAATATTATTTACAAAATCAAACAGAATAACTACAAATAAAACAAAATCTTAACAATTACATAAAAAAATCAAATTTGATGTTTGAAACACCACAATATACACTATTCATTCTTTTATTTCGTCGTACCGCTTTCGAGATATAGAGTAAATGACAATATTTTTTATGTTTTACAAAATCTTGTTTAAGTCGCTGTCAGTCAAAAACGGGGTGACAAAATTGAAGACAATGAAATCTTTAACAAATAATGTCTGAAAAGATTTGCTGTAAAAGCGATTTTTATAGGTACATATGTCAGAAAACGGTTTCAAAATGTGCAATTTACATTGTTCACCTAGGAGGGTTCGAATATTTTCGTTAGTCTCTGTATGTCCCCAGTGCTTTTTAAATTCAAAACGTAGGTGTCAAACCGGGGGATCTGGGGGGCATGGAATGCCCTCCAGTACATTCTTTACCAAATACCTCGAATTGACATAGATTCAAATGAGAAATATTTACCAATGCGGTAATTGGCATATGGTTCACTGAAGGTTTCAAAATGTGCAATTTACATCATCCAAGTTCGACTGGCGATCACATAATATATCGAATTGAAATTAATCTTTTCTTGTTAAATATGGACCCTTTAGAACTTATAATTGATATCATCGAGGCATTTGTTCAGAATGATGAGAAGTACAACATATCCAAAAATCTGCCAAATCTACAGAGAGACATTTTCCTATAAGAATGGTGTGGGGTCCTTTATATAATATTTATTAAACATTACCTTGTACGGAACTGGCATCTGCAAGAAAGTTTTATTCCAGGTCACAGGGAAGGGTTCCATCAAGATATAGTTAGGCTCGAGAAGAGATTTTCAGGGAAGTAGAATGCGAGCATGTTGGCAGAGTACTACAAGAAAATTCTAACTCAAGAGTACAAAAGGAAAGCAAGCACCAACTGAAGGTATTTATCTTATTTATTTATTTATTATTTTTTAAATATATATTGTAGACTGTAGGTACTATATTATCTACCTACAGTCTACAATATATATTTAAAAATAATTCGCTAAACGTATTTCTTACATTCGTATTTTTTACATTTATTATGTAAGGATTGCAAAAGATTAGTTCAGCTGTAAAGAATAATAAATAAAAAGTAAAATAATAAATTTAAAATAATATTTGAGGGTGTTTAGGGGAGGATGAGGGTGGCCAGAAGTTGTAATACGTAGAAAATAAGTGAAAAAATTGGGGAAAACGGAAAAATCGATTATTTATAATGACTTTTTACTTGTGATACCGATTTTTTTCGATTTCCAGATTTTGACGGAAATATCCGTTTTGACCTTCCCTGAATCCATTTTGACTATTTAGGTTGTGACGTCTGTACGTACGTACGTACGTATGTACGGACGGAAACGGTGATTGATGAGTGAAAATGCGGGTTAAATTTGAATTTAAGAGGTCATTTTACATAGGAATCAGCTAAAATGGTATCGGCGCCAATTTTCATAACTACCTGTGATTATGCAATGGCAAACCACATAGTTAATTTGCCAAAAGATCCTGTAAAAGGTCACCACGTTTCTGTTAAGAAACATATAACGACTAGAAAGAATTCCTGCCTAAAGTTTGAGGAGATCTACTCAAAAGTACTTAAATATTTGTAAAAAAAAATAGTTTTGCATGTGCTAAAACAATGCTTGAACAAAAGGATATTCACAAGAATACATGAATGTTTCCAAAATATAGTAACAAGCAGATAGACCACATGCCAATTGAAGAATAACACAAAGTCTCCAACATTAACAGCATGCCAGGTGCCGACGTTGATTCTGACCATTACTTACAAGGAGAAATTACAGTCAGAATATCGGTAATCAAGATTCCAATTTTTTTGGTGTTTCTAAAAACTAGGGGTAGTATACCGTGTCTCGACGTTTTGTCTAATGCTTCTTAGTTTCTGAGTTCGAATTTATGAAAATAACGTAATTGTCGTATTTACTTTTTCTTATTTGCATTTACCCATTTTATTTTTGTATAAAAGGTAAAAATATGTAGAAGACACTAAGCTCTTCAGATAAAAAATAATTGGAAAATGAAAATGAAGAATGCCTAAGGGTCGTATTCACTAAATTATCCCTTAGTTAAGGATCTCTTAGTTAAGGACAGGGTACTTGAAGGGATCCATTAAAAAACCCATTCTCTAATTCATCCTTCAGGTAAATTTTTGTACCTGGCAGTTGTCGTTAACTAATGACCAGGCTAATGTTTTTAATCGTAATAGTACACGTGGTGAATAAGAGTAATGTGTTCTCATTGGTTGATTTAAAAAAATAACCTATAAAATAATTGACGTTTAACGTCAAGAAACAATAAACGACAATTTATAATTGAACAAAATTTGAAGTACGGAAATTTAAAATAAAAATTTATTTAACAAAATAAATTATAGTTTTATAGTCAAAATTTAAATTACGGTAATTTAAAATATTTAACAAAATTTTTAAAAATTAATAATTGAAAAAACTACTGTTTTTAGGATAACAATATGCAAATTAGTTGAATAATTTATAAATTTATCTAACATGTAAATAATAATAATTTGTTAAATTTTTCACATGCTATTTAACAAAAACCATAGTTAGTTGAAATAAAAATTCATTAAACAAAAGAATAATATTATTACGAGCGCGTCTTCCTAATAATCTTAATAAATTATTATTTATTTCTTATTTATTCAATTCTTCTTCAATTTCTTTCAAATCATCATCTAAAGTTTTACAATTTATAGTAATTATTATTTTTCAACAATTATCAAATTTTTAACAATAACTACTTCCAGATTATACAATTGCTTGATGTTATGCAGTATTCTGCAGGCATAAATAATTTTAGTTATAAATGTGGGGTGGTAATTCATTGCTAACTAATTATAATCAATTTATTAATTTTTAATTTAAAAAAAGACATGTTAGGAAATCGTTTCATAAGAACGTTTCTATAATTTTTGCGTAGGTATATTATGCGTTTAAAATATACCTTTTGCGTAATTTATCAAGAATATTATTTAATTGAATATTTATTTTGAAAATAAATTCACTTTTCAAGATTCAAGTTCACATTCACTAATAGAAATAACCCTTCAATTTTCTTAATGACACCTACTGACCATCTCTCAGTTAAGGGATCAACTTGGTGTATTTTGATGTTGATTATGGATCCCTTCGAGTTACAGAATGCGCAAATCCTTATACCTGAAGAGATCCCTCACCACTCTGCCAGGTAAAGATCGATCTTGAAGAGAGGTATCTAACTAAAGAATCTTTTATTATTACAGAATAGGTTTAGTCATTAGTTAAGAGATCCTCTCCGTTAAGATCCCTTAAAAGTTAGAGAATACGACCCTTAGAATACCAAAGTCCAGATGGATTGAAATTGTCCCAGAACCTCGAAGACAAAGAATCAACAAAATGAAAGTATGGTTTCAGCTATTGTCTATTGTCCATATAGCCAGAGAGTCAGAGTTTCTCTTATCGGGTTATTTCTGGCTTTGGTTATAAATCTTGACCTCCCCCCTCACCTGATCTTTCCTTTTGTGATTTTTCACAAAATCTGTAGGACTAACTTAAAGCACATGGGTACGAAAGAAAGCCACAAACACACTGGAAAAACTGAACCCCGTAAAAACAAACAAAAAGGTTTTTGTGCTATGAATTTTGTTTTGTAGTGCAATTTTACATTTCAAAAAACAAAAGGAAATACTCAAAAAATCCACATATATATGGTGGATAGTTAAGTAACATTACACATAGTTAGATCAATTTTTGTTGAATGCACTCTTTCAGAATTGTCTGATTTTTAGTATTATAAAATATCACCTGAGCTACGCGAAAGAATTTTGTTTACACTTCGTACATTGGCCATTAAACCCTCCCGGAGGTTCAAAAACAAACTTAAATTGGTATTGAAGGTTTGACAAATTGCCATTGTCGATGATTGCTGAGTTGAATATTGACCTCACATCGGTTATCGATATTAAGTTTCAAATTTAACAAAGCTGTAAGAAGCAGTTTAAAAATTTCGTTTAGTTTCGTATTTCTATGAGGTTTTACTGGTTATCTTGGCAGGTAGTAATTAACGCATTTTAATTAGAATTTTAATTACTAATGTTACCGTTATAAATTTTTTTATGATAGCTTTTTTCCCAATTCTGAATATTTCGGAAAGTATGGGTGATGTGATGAGTTTAATTGGATGACGTTGTAACTTAATCGATCTTCAGACCATCTAGTACCTAATGTATTTCTTATAATGTTTTTTATTTAATATCTGGCTTTTCTAATAACTAAAATTAATGCTCCAGATGGGTTTTTGAAAGGTAGCATATCCGGTTCTTCATATGAATAGATTTACTTCGAGCCAACATGGTCGCTTGAACAATTTTTTCTTTTGTTGAAGATTTTCATTCTGTGTGGACATAATAATGCCATTTGGAAATTATTTTAACATTTCAATAAGCATTTGAAAGAAAATTTGTTAAAAATAACTCTCTATATTTAGATACATAATGCATTTCTGCATGCAAAACAATGGCAATAAATAATGGCAAAACATCTCTTTAGATTGATATTTTTATCATTCATATCCGTTATAATGGGATGCAGGAAATTAAATAAAAAACTTCCCAAATTATTTTTCCCTATGATCGGGTGTACGGTCGGTCACCTGATGGTATATTCTTGAATTTTTCCTTTCACATAAATCGTATTAACTAACTGCATTGCAGTCGACTGGTTAGTCCTCTGTGTTTGGAGCGCTGACTTTCAGGCTCCTTAGTTGGTATAAGGATTCGAAATGGCTCAAACAAATTTTTTATACCTGACTATTTATTTAATAAAAAGCACTGAAAATTTCAATAAGATCTGTTGTATAGTTTATCTAGAAAATAATCATTACAATATTTCTACTTTTTTGCTAAATTTATTCATTTTTTAATAAAAAAAAGTTAACAAAAAAGTTTCATATCTCTTTTAGTTTATGCGAAAATATATATAATTTATTATTATATTTGCTTTCTTTGTTATGATAAATATTTCAATTAGAATACTCTTTGATAAATCTTAAAAGTAACAAATATATTACAATCATATTTAAGTTTTTATAAAAGAACTTTCAATTTACTTTTAGCATATCTTAAAAAAGTTTTCTAATTTCAATTTATTTTTAATATTGACCTTTTTTGACCCCGGTTTTGATTGTTATTTTTAAATTTGTGCGTTATGTATTAATCAAATTTTTTGATTATATTTGCATGATAAGAATCAAATATTCGAACATGGAAATACTTATACTGTTTAATTATTATTTCGTTTTCACATTTAAGTCTTCAGCATTTAAACTCCAATTTTAATTTTTAATTTTCTTGAATATTTCTTATTGTACTCTGTTTTATTTAAATTACTGCACTTTATTAAATTTGAATTCTAGCCCAGTACGTAGGGGTTTTTTGAAGGAAAAAGGTGGGGTAGAAATTATTTTTTAATATGTTGTTTATGGATAGACCCTGATTAAAAATCCAAATTTTCGACCTTGAGAAGCTACCGCGGGATCCGCTATCTTCGATTATAGGTACCAAAAATAGTTTTTTAACATTATCTTCGTAACAGTTCATTTTATAACAAAATATCAAGTAAATAAAGTTAAAGAGAACAAAATTATCTACATTTTGTGTCTTTACATTTTTTTTGTATGTCTAATAGGTAAAGAGTTACACGAACACAAAAATAATATTTTTATAAAAAAATATGTCAAACTCCATTCTTTTAGTTTTAAACGATTTTTGCAACTATTTGTTATACTTTTTAACGCACATTTAAGCTTATTTCCACACCCCCGTGAGGTAAAAATATTGGTAAAAATAAAATAATTTTTTTACGTGGTGTCCCCAAGAGGCCTTATCCACTACACATTATTTTTCATATTTCTCCATTTACTTTTTCTTTGTTTTTGAGGGTCCGGGTTGATTTGTGTCTTCATCCTGAATTTCGTCTTCTAAGTCGTTATCAGTGTTGTGAATAATCTGATACTCAATACTTAAGAACAGATCGTTCTCATCATCGCTCTCGATGCAAGCCTCTGCAGCATTATCGCATACTTGACCATTACAAAATCCACATATAATGGAGCATTTAAATCCAGCTTTTCTGCAGCTACATGCTCCGCCGCATCCTTTTTTACAATTGCCGAAACAATTTTTAATAACATTTCGGGGGCTGGTTTTTCTGTCATGGCTACAGGAGAATTATCATTTGCACCACATTTCCATCCCCAGTCTTCTCGATGATGAAAACTGTATCATATGTTGACCCCAAGAAAATCGCTGTATTCACAGTAAAACATCAGCATCTTCTTCAGCCTGCTTAACTGTAATGGTGGTTTCGTTAAATTTTTTGTCAACATTGAAATCAGACGAACTTTGTTGCTTTCATTAGCTAAAAATCTTTGACTCATCAAAAATAACATCGACAGTTTTTTGCTTCTTTGATCGGCGTAATCGTTCTATTGCCTTAGTGAGTTTTTTGACCACCTTCGGGATATCCATCAAAAACAACAACTGCATTGGAACCATAGTGATTTCTTACATAATGGACATATTTTTTACAAATTGGCTTAAAAGAATCGTTACGATGCCAAACAATTTGCGTAACAGATATTTATTTTTATTTTATTTTATTTAATATACGGATAAACCAATTGAATTTATACAAAGTAGCAAAAAATATTTGAGCAAAAAGCAGTTAATTGTGATCGATGGCATTTAATCTCCACATAATGCACTCTTTGAACCTGTGATACGAGCTGTTGACGATGTCGAAGCTCGGGGACTTATTCAGTCTATTAGCTGATCGACACATTCGAGTGATGGGGCTGTTTAGACCATAATTGGTACGGTGATGGCAGATTGCGAACACATCAACAAGCCTTGTATTATGGCATGCAACACGAAATTTGAAGCGATCGTGAAGAGAACTGCAGTTGATTTCCTAAGAGGCGATGAACAAAACAGAGATCTGTTACGGTTCTTCTGTACTCCAAAGATTTGGTCCTACATTGAATTAGGCTTGCTTCGTAAGAGAACTCATCCGCTGCTTTGCCTAATTTGAAGTGATGATATTTTAAGAACTTTCGTTCGACACTGTTTATCCTATTGATGTTAAGTTGATAGAAGGGGAACCATACGCTTGACGCATATTCCAGTTGCGACCTAACTAGCGAAAAATATAGAAGTTTCACTGTGTTAGCAGAGAAAAATCTACTTTGACGACGTATGAAGCCTAAAGTGCGACTGGCCTTGTTGCAAATTATTGCGATGTGACTCTTGAATGTTAAACCTGAATCTAGTCTAACACCTAGATCATCTATTTCGTATACACGATTTAGTTGAACACCATTTATCCTGTAATTCAATTGATTGCAATTATGTTTTTTGTAAGTGATGACTGAACATTTATCGAGGTTGAGCAATAAATTGTTGTCGGTACACCACTGATGCAGATTGTCCATGTCCATAACATACAGTCCTCAGCGGACGAGATGGTTTTGAAGATTTTTAGATCATCGGCAAATAATAAGTACGAGCAATGCTTAATATAACGACCAATGTCGTTGATGAATAGCAAAACCAAAATAGGTGCGCAGTGGGAACCGAGTGTACCATAATATCAGACGAGAGAAAATTCTGAATTCGCACATTTTGGATTCTATTTATTAGGTAGCTTTCTAACCATTTAATGACATCAGGTCCAAATCCTAGGGAAGTTAATTTGGCCAGAAGGGCAAAAATGGAGACACGATCAAAAGCTTTAGAGAAATCGGTATACACGGCTTCTACATGTTTATGGTCCTCGAAAGCTTCAAAAATCTGAGTGACGAATGTCAATAAGTTAGTGGTTGTCGAACGACCAGGAAAGAACCCGTGTTGATTTTCTATTATATATTTACTACTAGCTTGTAGTAGTTGCTTAGACATCACCATTCTCCATCCACAACATTGATTGTATGATCAAGTTTGATGCTTTCTGTACATTGTGTAAAAGCAGAGTACAACGATGACTTTGTGCCTTTGCGCATTCCATCTTCTGAAAAAAGCGAGACAGGAAATGGAGAAAGTTCAAATTTAAGGTAATCTTTCAACTCTTCGTCAATTTTCTTCGTAATGCACATTCTCTGAAATAATATTAGTGGGTTTATCGGAATTATTTCTTCACCGATTTTTACACTACTAGTAACTGCTACCAATGAAATAATTTTTTCTTTGCTTTTAAATTTAGTGTTCTCAAAATTGTTATATGTTTTAATCATGTTTAACATCCCCTCGGTACCTTTTTCTCTGAATAAATGACAGTTTATGGTTTCATCTCCATCTAGTCCAGTACTGATGGAAACAAGCAAATCGATTTCGGGAAAGGGGTAATGCTACGAAAACCAATTCAGTAGTTATTTTAAGTCTTCATAGTCTCGAGTGATATGTGAAGTCCTCGCGTCGCGTCGACGTGTTGCTCAGATGTCTCTACATAAATGAATGCCACAATATTCTTCAATGCTATCGCAAATATTATGCAAAGAAATCATCCCTAAAGTCCACAAAGAGAGTACACTGTCACTTATACTACGACCATGAGTAAAACCCCCATTGCTGTGCATCATCCGCATCAAAGTTTGCTCTATGGTCATATGGCTCCAAATCGTGCGCTACACCGACGCGTTCAAGTTCCTATCAACTAGCTTGCACGGTATACCACCTCCTGTAGACGGAAAACCAAATACCTACGTCATTTATTCCAAACACACAATTATCAATTATTATCAATCAACAGGTGTATCCAAAAACCAATATCGCAACCAAGCATCGAACCGCGGTCTCCCGCCGTCGTAACATGTCGATTTAAGCCATAAGACTTAGCCATAAAGCTGCACTGCAGGTTTTAAGGCTATATAGGCTATATTTTATGACTATTTATCATTATTTCGGGTGGTATAAAAATAAGTTAGCTTTTTGCGTAATAAAATTAAATACTTTTTTTTTTAAATGAGAAAAATTTGGAGTTTGACGTTTATTTTACAAAAATATCTTTGTGCCCGTGTAACTCTTTACTTATTAGAAGTATGAAAAAGATTTAAAAACATGAAACGTAGAAAATTTTATTCTCTTTAACTTTATTAACTTCATATTTTGCCGTAAAATGAACTGTCAGGAAGATAATGTTAAAAAACTATTTTCTTGTACCCATAATCCAAGATGGCGGCGCGCGCGGTCCCTCCTCAAGGTCGAAAACTTGGATTTTTAATCAGGGTCTACCGATAAACAACATATTAAAAAATAACTTCTACCCCACCTTTTTCCCTCAATAGGTCTCTTTTGATACCCTCGTACTGGGCTATTCTTTATTCATCTCTAAGTTACAAATTTTTTTAAAAATTAAAGTTGTCTGTAATAATTTTTATAAATTTCCATTTTTGTACTCTCTGATTTTTAGTTATCTATCGTATAAAGTTTATCAGCGGAACATTAAAAACAAAAACGATGATGTAATTCTTTCACACACGGTGTAAATTTGACTTCTCGAATAACTTGAATCTAACAAATTTAATTAATTTTGTATTTTATATAATTTCAAGTGTTTTTTTAATATGTAATTATTATAATGTAATAAAATTGTAATTGATTGTTATTGATATATATGATGGTTCAATTATGAAACAACTATAGAAAAGCTATAGTTCGGAAAATAATCGCTAGGCACTGTCCCAAAAATAGACCACAGGATAAGTGAACAAGAAGACCTAATTAAAAAACTTAGAAAGTTAACAAGAATAGTGACTATAAATTACTTAATGTAAACTAAAAAAGGGAAGGGCTGTTCAATAACTAATTAACTGAGTGAAAGAAAAAGCCCGAATGCTCATATTACAATGAAACGTTAATAAACCCTTAAATAACATAAAACTTATTACAAAGGCGTTGTTAATTTATGATCAGCTAACTTTATGCTTTAGAGGATCCCAACTTACACGCTACATAAATGAAAATGATCATTCGTATTGTGCGCATAATAAAAAAGTGTGGTACTAAATATCTCAAAGATTCTGTAATTAATCTCGGCAATCAAAGAGGAAAAGTTGTGTTTCTGCTAAAATTTTGAAATATCGCTACCGTAATGCTTAGAAAAATTGCTTAATACATCCTTGTCAGTCGTTATTAAATTTGCCCGAATAGATGTTTTAAATCACGCCAGCCCATAAACTATAGAAAAAAGTTCAAAAGACTTTATATAAAAAGCAATAACACTTTTTTAATATAATACTTTCGTTGAGAAAAAAGTGATTTTGTTTGCAGTTTAAAAATATTTCAGTTAAGTTGTGCAGCTTTCGTTGGGATTTATCGCCTTTAAACATATACTACCTACAATGGAAATGTGTGAGAGCTTTCTTGACTAAATTTATGAACTTCGTGTTAATCGGACTTATCACACATTTATTAGACTTAGATTTAAATATTTATGCTTACGTTTGCAAATTTGGCCTGACAGTTATTTATTAATTTTCAAAACTAATCTGTTATTTAAAAATTGCTCATAAATCATCATTAGCAATCAAGATTATTCGGCAGGTGTTAATCGGCCTTCGATTGGCGGACGCGTTGGAAATATAATGCTATTAGGGTATTCTGTTCTTTCTCTAATATTTTTAGTTCCAGAAATACCCCAATGGGCATTGAATAAATGGCGTTTGGAAATATAACTGTCAAGTCGTAACAAAAAATGACCCACAGGTTCTTAATACTCCATCTCCACATTAAAAAACTTTTCAGGGAACCTACAGAGATTTATACGAAAGGTTTCTTTTGTTTCAATGAAAACTCAAATGGAAATTAGAATGTAATAACCTAGACCCAGATAAATAGTTGTGCTAGTTTAAAATTCAATTACCTCAAGTTCAACAACAGTAAACTTTTGTAACTCGAAATTTGTTATCCATACATTTAACTTTTATACTGTGCGTTCTCGTAAGTTAATTGAATATTATTTTGGTCAAGTAAACTAAATTTTGGTATTCTGCGGTTTGTTGTCTCAGGAGAAGTTTGATTATAATCTTGTTTACGTAAAATTTCAAGCAAGCATTAACAGGGTCAACCTTTCAATACTTCTCTACTTAATTCAATAATATATACAATTCATATGTTACCGAAATGAATTTTTAAATAAAAAATTAAAATATTTAAGATAATCAATAGCTGTTGGTACTAATATTATTATTTTTTACTAGTAACAGTAATTTTGTTAAAAAATTGAGTTATTGAAACGGTTCAAAATTAAATTTCTAAAGTATATTATGTAAAGCACAAAATAATTATGCTGCATGAGGTAAGTCTATTTCCAAACATCTGTATTGATACTAATCTCTATTAGGCGAGGGTGACAGAGTGCGGTTCAAGTTTTTTCTAAATCAGGCTTTTTTCAGTTTTCTTTTTTTCTCCAATCATCAATATAAACTTTCTGTATCTGCATTTTTAATAAATGGGTGACTCATACTTCTCAGGATCATACCTTGAAATTCTACGGACAGACCCACCCAAGGAATCTTTGAGCCCTCCTTGGAGTCCTTTTACCCTGCAGGTAGCACTCAAAGGCAAAGAAGAGTAACTAGATTAAATTATGCTATCGTCTGTTAGTGAAAGTACCTATCAAAGTAGCAATGATGAACACAAAAGAACAGACGCTACAGTCGCGCTACAGCTTTATATGCTGTCCGAAGCACAAAAACTTCAGTGTTAGCAGTTGATCGCGCCAACTACTATGTATTGTATTTTTACTTGTTGACACTGTTTTAAAAATTAATTGTCTTGCATTTGAGCACAAATGTTGTGGTATACTTTAAGTAAACGAAAATGATGGTGGATTTCATTTTAACACAAATTAATGATTTAAAGTAACAATTTTTAAGAAAACTAATCTACGTAAAATCTAGGTAATTTAAAAGCATAGCTTAACTTCTTAAGGCATAAAAGTTAAAAGTAAAATAATTAGTTATTATTAGTGTAGATAAAGTTACCAAACTATTATATATAGCTACTTTTACATAAACAATTGCCTACAGCAGCACTAAGTTACTTTATAACTAATCTAAAACTTTGTATTGTCTATTTTTTTACAGCAGACATTCAAATAAAAATAATAGATCCTTTAAATAAATTCGATCAATAAATAATAGCGTCAAGAACAAGCTTTAAAGGCGGCATTTTAGACTATTTCACTTGGAGAAGTACCAGCACGCAATGATATAAATCAGAAACAATATAATCGTCGCGTCGTAAACCTAAACCAATTTTTTTGTACATTATTCTAAGGAATTTTATACAAAACTAACCGAAACATCTTTAATCTTTAAATTTCACTCCGTGAAAAAAGTTGTTGGCGTTTCCACCACAGATCAATCTGTTAATCGAAAGAACAAATCAATTTCTCAAATTACTTACTGAAATTTTAGTGCAATTACAGTCTTAGAAGGCTTCCAGCACTTCCATTAATAAATTACTGAGTCGGTATGAAGAATGCATTTAATTCTTACAAGGGGAGGGTACGACTTAGGAAATAGATTCAAAAAAATATAAGAATAATACAATACGTAGAAAATCAAAATTCAAAAAATTTAAAAAGGAGACAATTAACCATAATTTAATTGAATTTAACCATAAATACATACTAAAAACCACAAATTTACTTAAAATTTTTTATTTTGAGTTCTTTTTCTAGTTTTACGCCTCACGGTTAAAAAACGTGGTAAATTTTTGAATTTTGAATTTTTTCAAAGTTTTTAGAAATCATATTAAGAGGGCAGTGCCTTCGGATTTCAAACTAGCAGTGCTAGGTAAACGAATTTCTTAGTTCAAATCATTTTTAAATTATTCATACTTCATGTAACAAGTTCAGTTTTGATAATCTTTGGAGGTTATGGTAAGTCAATTTTGTACAATTTAGTCGATATTTTTGTTTAATTTGAATTTTTTTTGCTTATTTTACAATGTAATCGATGCGTGCAACTGAAGAATGGCAATAACCATGAAATAACGTTATATTGTACTTCGTATTACGAAATTTTCATTTTTTCAAATTTTCTTAATCCAGATCTGTTATGTGTTAATTGTCTCCTTTTTAAATTTTTTGAATTTTGATTTTCTACGTATTGTATTATTCTTATATTTTTTTGAATTTAACCATAAATACATACTAAAAACCACAAATTTACTTAAAATTTTTTATTTTGAGTTCTTTTTCTAGTTTTACGCCTCACGGTTAAAAAACGTGGTAAATTTTTGAATTTTGAATTTTTTCAAAGTTTTTAGAAATCATATTAAGAGGGCAGTGCCTTCGGATTTCAAACTAGCAGTGCTAGGTAAACGAATTTCTTAGTTCAAATCATTTTTAAATTATTCATACTTCATGTAACAAGTTCAGTTTTGATAATCTTTGGAGGTTATGGTAAGTCAATTTTGTACAATTTAGTCGATATTTTTGTTTAATTTGAATTTTTTTTTGCTTATTTTACAATGTAATCGATGCGTGCAACTGAAGAATGGCAATAACCATGAAATAACGTTATATTGTACTTCGTATTACGAAATTTTCATTTTTTCAAATTTTCTTAATCCAGATCTGTTATGTGTTAATTGTCTCCTTTTTAAATTTTTTGAATTTTGATTTTCTACGTATTGTATTATTCTTATATTTTTTTGAATTTAACCATAAATACATACTAAAAACCACAAATTTACTTAAAATTTTTTATTTTGAGTTCTTTTTCTTTTTTTAGGAAATAGACTTTGGGATGGAACTTTGTAGGGCTGTAGTACCTTCTAAGGGTAAGCGATTATTAATAAGTAAGGAAACGCACTAGCCAACAGTGTATTTATAGTAAACGACCTTCTATCCGACCTAAAAGGGACACATTTCCAGTCGTATATTAGAAAAGGACGGATAAGTGTTAGGTTTAAATACATTTTTGAGCGAAAGATTATGAAAAAAATATTGAGATCGGTGAGAAAATGCGAGCAAAACAGCAGACGGAATCATGAAATCTTAAAAAAAATGAATAAATAATACGGAACAATAAAATCAATGATAATAAGACGAATTACTGCATGCAGACCTATGGAAGAACGTCGTAGAGGAAGGCCCAATTTAAGTTGGCTTGATCAAGTACTGGAGGATTTGAGAAGCATGGAGTAGACAGGAATAGAGGAAGATTGCAGTGGAAACGAGAACGATTAGTAATCTGTAGAAATCAAATGTATAAAAAGAAGACTAATCCACCTTAAAAATTGGATTTGTAAAGTCTGAAGAGATAGCCAAACTTCTTTTGAAGTGAGTGAAAAGCTTTATTATTATTATTATTATTCGCTATATTACAAAACAAAAACGCTTTGAAGTCATTAATAATATCAAGAAAATTTCTATATTAAATTGCATTAAAATTTCATGTTAATAAACAAATTAATGAATCCACTCGTCTCTTAACTAAAAAATTAATAAAGGCTAATATTCAGTTCTCATTTTAGTTAGAAAGGAAGGTAATTTGACGGCAAAATATCAATTATCATGTAATTTATATAAAACGTTTCCTTATATTGCAAACTCGGGGGTATTAAAATATTTACAAAATTGTATTTTGAAGATACATACACTACAGCTCAAAAAGATAAGTACACTTCAATTTTTATTAATTAATTAAAATGCAAGAGAGTAAATTATTCCAAAATATAGTTGGCGAGTATAAATAGTGCCCCAAACAAAATAATGTTCTTAAATTTTCCGTTAGGTGGCTTATCCATGTTTTTCTTATGTTTTATGTACTTATGCCCAAGTTTTCTATTATATGATTTTAATTTGATCGGTATTTATTTGTGTTTATTGTTAATTTGAACTTGTATTTAGTGATCATTGAGTCAAATTGACATTTCATTAGTATATTTTCTTGTAGAAAATATCAGATAACATTAAATTAGTTTGTAGTTTCATTAATAGTTTAAGTGAAGTAAAATTTTGTTTAAAACGCTGACAGTGAGACATTATGGGACTAAATAAAAATATTCCGCCTACAAAACGTAGCGTAATTATTCATTTATATAATTCAGGTGATTCGATAAGAAAAATTGCCAAAAAAACAGGAGTTTCCAAGGGTGCAGTACAGAACGCTCTTAAGATATTTAAGGAAACAAGAGACTACAACAGTAGAAAAAGCACTGGAAGACCCCGAGTAACATCCAAACGTGACGATAAATTAATCGTAAGGCATAGCATTCGAAATCGAAGAATGACGGCACCTCAACTTACGCAGGAAATCAATGGAAACCGTCCTTTTAATGTTAGTTTGTCGACAGAAAAGAGAAGGTTACAAACAGCCGGTCTTCATGGAAGAATTGCTATGCGTAAACCTTTGCTAAGACCTCAAAATAAACTAAAGAGACTAGCTTGGACAAAAAAACATCAAACCTGGTCAAATAGTCAGTGGAAAAAGGTTCTTTGGTCGGATGAGTCGAAGTTTCAGATCTTCGGTTCTCATAGACGAGTTTTTGTGCGAAGGCGCAACGGAGAACGGGCATTAGATGAATGTATTGTCCCAACTGTAAAGCACGGCGGAGGTTCCGTCATGATTTGGGGATGTTTTGGTAACAATTGCGTCGGAGATCTTATAAAAATAGAAGGAATTTTAAAAAAAGAAGGATATAAAGAAATATTGAAGGATCATGTGCTGCCTTCGGGACGTCGTTTAATTGGGAAAGGTTTTGTGTTTCAGGAAGATAATGATCCCAAGCACTCTTCGAAGTTGTGCAGAGACTATTTGCGAGAAAATGAGAGAAGGAGAGTGCTTAATTACATGAATTGGCCACCCCAGTCCCCGGATTTGAATCCAATTGAACTATTGTGGGAAGAACTGGATAGGAAGGTTCGACTTAAAGGTCCTAAATCACAAAACCATTTATGGCAGATCTTGCAAGAAGCTTGGAATGAAATTCTACCTGAAACTTTGGATAAACTCACTCAAAGAATGCCTCGTTTGTGCCAAGGTGTTATTAAAGCAAAAGGTGGATTTTTCGAAGAAAACAGAATCTAGCTAATATAGTAAGATTTTTTTGTTTTTTTTTTAATTAAACTTTGTGTAGATACTTATATTACTTGATTTCTTAAAATATGTTGACTTCAAAAAGGTTTAATGCTTAAAATTTTGAAAACTGTTTAAAAATATAAGTGTACTTATCTTTTTGAGCTGTAGTGTAACTATATTGCTATAAATGGATCAAATTTATTAAACCACGATTATATTTTTGTTTCAAAATTTAGTCAAACAGACTTTTTATAAACAAAAATCTAATTTTACTGTACTGTATGTAAGCGTAGTACTGTATCTATGACAAACTTAGGACAGTTTCTCCAAAACAGAAAATTGAAATAAAAAAAGTGCTCATAAGCGTTTCGTATATTCTTTATGGACCAAATGTCGCAGGCCCATCATAAATATCCTACTCAACCCTGTTTATCAAATATTTATATAAAGTCTAACATATTTTTTCTAAAAATAAAATATAATAGAAAAAAATTGTTTTAGTTGGAATTAGTAGTTTTAAAACATAAAATTTAAAATATTAAAATTAATGACTACGACAATAAATGTTATTAGAATTAGAGCTGTTTATATTTGTTGGTAGCGAATTGATCAGATAAATTTATTAGGCTACATTCCCCTCTGAAAATTATTTCATAATAGCGTTCATATAATATTTAAAAGTTAGAACAATCGTTAATTGCAAGCTTTTCGAATTTTTTAAATCATTTATTAAATAACCAGGGAATGGATTCAACGAGACGTCTCGTCGAGTGCTCGGTTAGCTAAACAAACTTTTATCCATTATTCGGGTTCTTTATTGCCTTTGAAAACGGTACGTATAAATAGGGAAAAATTTTGTTATATATTTTTTAATAATTTTTCTAATGAATGACGAAGTTTAATTCATATAGAATTAGTCCGCGGCGTTATTCTCCAACGTTCTGTCCCTGGTATATTATTTTAATAAAAATACTCCTCTCAAAGGACTTTTGCTATTGACACTTTTTATTTATCGCGTATGTTTCTATATTTGCTATAGCTGAATTATCGATTGTGGTAAAATAACTAGTAAAGGTTATCTTCTTCTATTGTGGATCGGAAAATGTTCGGTAAGCCGGGTGGTTTATTTAACTTATAAATTATGTATTACTTATGATACCTTAATCAATTCACTTGATCTAGGCAGCCTTTATCATTTTAATATAAAGCAAAGTTACCGTAACTTTATTACCTACAATAAAGAATAAATTATTACTGGTTCCTATTACAGAGTTCATTTTAATAACATTAAAATCAGAAACTATATAATATCAAAATATTGAATTGTTTTATTAATATATAATTAAATATTAATTATATTTTTTGTTTCAAATATTTAAAATAAAAAAAGTTGTTTACTGCCACAACGACCTACAAGTACCATTAGGTACAAACCAAGTACGGGAACGGGACAAAAACTATACAAGATAACAGCTGGCAAATTAATTATTCTGCTAAATAGCTCTACCGCTGGTCTTTCAGATCATTATAACTTGGCTAAAGCACAAAAGCCATTAGTGATTTTGAATTAATAATACGTTAAAAATATTTTTTTACTTCGAAACTTTATAATGGAATATAAATGAATAAGATCTCAAAAATATGGTGCCGATTGTTAACATTCAAACTATAGCCAGAATATACATTTTGGAAAAAACAAACTACTTTCCTTATATAGTTAAAAGTCCCGCAGGTAAGAATGGATGTTTAATACAAATAACTAAAGTGTTGCAATCAAGAATTAATGGTTATTATGGCTAATATTAACTAAACTGTCTTGATGATTTTTTTTTAGTTTTACATTTCAATGAAAAGAACAGATTTTATTGAAAACAATTGTCATTACTGAGTAATTTCTTATTTTTGAACGATCCCTTTTGGTCTCTACGTTAGCATCAATCAAGATTATTAATTTAAGTTTATCAAATGTTTTGCATAATTTCAAATTTTACAAAACTAAAACTTTAATTTACATTTTTCAATTATATTGATTTTTCATCTAATCATTTGTTAAATTATCTGTTAATTGCAATCAAATGAAAATCAAATTAAAAACAATAGTGTAACTTGAGGTGATTATCAACATTATCGAATTAAATAAAATAAATTATAAAATAAATAAAAACAAGATACATTTTTCAACCTCTTGAACAACTTTATTCTAATAAATTGAATTAATTTATATGCGATGCGATGTTTGAAACCTTCTCACCAACAAGAAAAACGTTGTTTTAGAAAATATCAAAATGTTTTTTATATAAATAAATAATCGGATTGTTCAATATCAGTGAAATATTCAGCATCTTATAATCAAAACCCCTTAGCATCCACAATGCGGAGTCCGAAACGGTTTGGAAAAAACTGGAGTCTGAATCTATACTTTTCATATCTAGAACTCGAAAAACAAAATAAAAAACCTAAATGAACTTAGTTAATTGATTTTTACACTTAAGTGAATTTGAGCAGAGACTGCAGAAGAATGTTAGAATTTTCTAAAGCTATTATAATTCATTCTAAAATGCAAGCAAAAATCAATTGCCAGTTGAGTGACTATGAAAATCCTCTACTGCTGGTAAGTTTCCTCGAAAATCGAAATAGAAAATTGTTAAACATAGAACAATGCTTACCTACCCTTTTTACAGTAAAATATGTTGTATATACAATGCTACATAAAAGTGTTCTTACATTATTTATGGTAATCTAAAACACGTGCTTTATAAACCGGAGAAATACTTTATTTTATTTATTTGATTCTTAACTGGATCAAGATTGGTTACGGTTCCATTCAACTGATGATTTCCAATAAACTTGATACACTTGAGGAAGTACTGCATGTATTTGTTTTGCTTGAAAATATGATAAAAAAGTGGTTTTAGCTTTAGTAAAACTTGGTTAGATAAATTTTAAATAATTTTGAAAAACTCGAAATGCTGTTAAGTTGCAATTTCGTACATACACACTAATTTCAAATATCCTGTTTGCATTTGACTTTTCCGCAAGCTATTTACAATTTGCTAAACAAACATCTCTCTAATTTGCGGTTACATTTATTGTATTTTAATTAAAATTTCAATTTTAATCTAGTATCAAATAAAAATATTTTTATGCCTAAATTTTACAACTTCATATGTTGTATGTTTTTCCCCACAAACCACTAATCAGATCAAAGTAAAAGATAAAAGTTTGAAAATTCCTCAGATCTATCTTAAGACTTGACATCAAATGGGTTAAAGCTCTTTTCTAAGCTTCTATGTACTAAATTGTCGGAAGCTGAAAGTTGAATCAAGTTTCCCAGGTCTGCTATTTTTTGTAACAATTCAACAAATATAACGCATATTTGCTATAGGTTTCAATTTTATTTTTTTGTGCACAAAATTGAATTTCTTATCTTAAGCTCTAAATAATTATTTACATTAATATTTTCAATTCGGTTTCGAATTATTAAATTTCAATTTTTGTTTTTACAACCTTTTTAGCCAATGGAAATTGTGCAAAAATTCAGTTTTCACATTCAATAAGTGTAAAACTTGCTTCAATGGGTACGGTTCCGGTTTTATTTTTATAAAAGTTATAAACCTATGTTACAATTTAAAATTGAATGTAAAGGTTGGTGCATCTTCTTATTATTCAAAATCATATTACGGAACGTGAAATGCGTTTGCACTCGTTCCATCTAATATTATCTTGGTAAAATTTCAATAATTATTTTACAATAATTTTCAAATGAATCAGCTTGTAGACGTATCAGCAATATAAATGGATCAATAATCTGCTTAAGATCCGGCTGCAGAATTGTTCTATAAGAAATCAAAGGAACATTTCTAATATATTCTCGAGTTAAAACATAAATAGAGGAGTGGAAAACTATCTCAACATACCAAAGGGCAATCAGTTTATAAATTTTTAATTAATTTAATTTTTTCAAACTTTCTGCATATTTTAATAAACTTTAATGGAACTATTTGCTTTGACTGAGTATAATATTACTATAATAATATACAATTAATATAACTAGTAGCTTCTCTGTATGTTTGTATCTATCTCTTTTGAGATTAAAAGATCAAAGGATTAAACATTTTATATAATTTAACTAATTTGATAGAATCTGTGATGGATTCTATTATTTTTAACGTGGCAACGAAGAGACAACAAGGAAATATTATAGTATATTGACATAAAGAACTATGGTCCTGGACGTATGGTCCCGATCCTTTTGAATGAGACGGAAAGCCGAACAACTACATCAATCATGAAATAGCAGGTCATGACAGCTATGCGCTCTGACTTCAGATCTTTACAGCTCTAAATGTTTAGATCTAAGCGTTAGCATCAACTCTATTTATCATGGGTAAGCGTGGCTCATCAGAAATACTCGAAAGTGTCATTGCAAATTATGCGCTTATATAGTAACTACAAGAATAATGTCAATGTTTTGCAATTTAAAAGTATTACTTTTGAATAGATATAATTATGTACAGAAAGTATATATTACTTACTACTTTTTCTTGCCGTTGACATTGACATTAACATTACTTATATCCTTCTTTTGCATATAGCTGATCTACCTATAAATATAAATCTCCAGTTATTTTTAAAAAAAGATTATTTCCATGGATATACGATAACTATCATAACAATTATTTCTATTGGAATTATCTCTAGGTTGAAAATAACAAAATAATGAAAAATCAACAAGCCGTAATAATTTAAAACTAAACAGCAAGATTATAACCATATGCGTAATTCGGGGTTGGCAAGGGGTGGCAGTCGCCACCCCAGAATTGTCCAACCTGGAATTTTGCCACCCCAAAATTTAGAAGTAAAAGTATCTTTCAGGGTAAATAAAGAATATTAGCAATTATTTTGTGGTGAAAATAGTCTAAAAATGCTTATAAAACTAATAATTAGATGCTAGTGTTTTTTATTTTCCGGGGGAGGATCTCCGGTACGCTTTGCCACCCCAGTTTAAAAGCTGAAATTACGCCTCTGATTATAACTGAATATAGTTTTTTTCATAATTACTAGAGATAATCTATATTCTTTTTTATGACAATAATTATTTAGTATTTAGATTCATATCTCTGTTACAGAGTGGTTTCATAGTTCATAAATCAACAGTCATCAAGCAAGGTTGATTATTTGCTAAAAAACCAATTAGAATATATATTTATGTAATATAATTATATTCGCAAGTTACCTTACCGTTGGTGGCGCTTGTGACAATACCAAATATCAACAACATGGCGGTTCTATTACGTATTACGTACACTTGATGTTGTTTTGTGTTTGATCCCGAATTATTTTATCGTAAAACCGCGGTGAAATGATAATTCTCAAAATAGAACACCAAATGAATGCAAACGTTTGGTTTATAAGCAATACTTTCTATACCAACTATACCTATTAGCTTAACTTTAAATTCGCGATTTACCTTACCGTTAGTGGCACTACCAAATGTCAAAAATATGGCGGCTCTATTACGTATTTTCGACGTAGTTTTGAATTTGATTTGAGTGTTCTTAACAGGAAAGCGCAGAGAATTTGTTCTCTTTTTATTTCTGATTCACTTTAAATATTTATTCTTCGGCAAAAGCTTTAACAATACTTGTTATGTTATGTTATGAAAACTCATAATGCCGAAAAGAAAAATCACAATAATTCTGTACTCCGTCATTTTCCAAACAAGAAGCAAAGATATATAAAAATGCACAAATTACTAAAACTCAAGAGCATAGCAAATAATTCATTTCTATTCAATACAAAGTTTACGTGAAAATATAAATTACATTCAAATTTTAAATTATATTGTTGAAATTATTAATTTGTAACTTAACAGACTTGCCGTATTTTTAATAAAATCCTTACAAAACAGAACCACCTTGCTGGTTGTTCTATAAGAATTTATTCTAATTCAATTTAAGAATCATTTTAATTACATTTAATTTGTGATAGGTGATAAATCACCAAGTTAAATCTCGAACACGCATGGGTAGCATAAGGGTGGTTAACCCTTTTATACTGAACTCTGCATCCACATTCAAAATTCAAACTAAATTTTTTCTTCTAAACGATAAAGCTCATATTACTTCATTTGAGAGAAATTACGCTTTGGTAAACTTGGTTTCAGTAACTTGTTGATGTTGCTGCCTATTTAGTTCATGAAAGTTTTGATTTCCTTTCACGCATAGCAACTAGACAGATCTTTAACATGCAAGGTAGGAAAAAAGTTAGAAAAATTCCTGTTTTACAAAATTTACCAAAAAAAAATCGTCATTAAAAATCGTATTAAAAAATTTTCAAAAATAATATCAATATTTAATATATTCCATCAACCAAGAAAAGCTGTACCAGGAATTCATAATAGTTTAAACATATTATATTAGATCTTAATATCGCTTTTCATTTAATTCCTGTTTAATTCTATAAAAAATACTTTTCACTTCAAGTAAGATTAATAGTTAACCTACTGAATGGAATGAAATGGAAAATATTATTAATTATTAACACACTCTTACTAACTAATAGAAAAGCAGTTCTATTTTTGTAACCCAAAAAAAAACAGTAAACATCTAAACGAAAATATATAAATTTCAAATTACCATCCCCCGCTTCCTTTCTATTGATTAGTCTTGAAATAAATATTTTGTACATTTTTATCCAATAGAATAGAATATATTCTTAGATTGTCATTCGCCATGTGAAATACTCAAATTTTTTCTAGTGCAACTCATTTCGATGTATTTAATTAAAATTAAATATGAAGTAGTTAAATTAAATTATTAATAAAATGTAAAAAATGCGTCACAGATAGCTGATAGATGTTAGTTTGCCGCAGCAGATTTTTTATAAGATGGAAAAACAGATTTTATGTTATCACAAAAGTGGTCAATAAATAAGCAACGTCGTCAAAATAAAAAAAAGGTATTGATAAAGTTTACTGCTTAATAACGTCCGTGTCGCTTTTTATTTACTAATAAAACTAAGAAAGTTTAAACAAGAGTAATAAATTGTAACATCGAATCACACAGTTTAGTTGTTTTATTATAGTTTCATAAAAATAGGTAACATAATAAGTTACTACTTGTTCGTAATCGCAATGAAAATTGTTTCCAGTTTTTCTTTTACACTTTCATGGTCTCTTAAACACAGTCTGTGACTAGGGCTTTCAGTTGCACTTGGTTGCGTTTAAAAATGGAAACAATGAAATACATTTTTAAAAAGATTTTATCTCAAAAGTTGTAAACACGGAAAACAACATTTAACTCTTTAGTTTTCCTAAATCTAAGTAAGTATAGAAAACGTTACTGCAAAACAGACCTGACAACTATAGATATATTAAAAGTCAATTTTTATATTTCAGTAGAAATCTACTTTCACCATCATTGAATCCATTGGGATGAATTTATCTGTTTGTGTAAGATTATTTACTATTTATTTCTGAAATTTATTTCACAAAAATAATAGTCGAAATAATCATATATAACACGAAAGGATCAATATAGTATCAAACAAACCATTTTAAATTAATTTTATTAATTTTAATTTTGACTTATTGTTTTCCTTATTTTCTAAATTAATTCAATTAATTTTATTACTTTGAACAGTACATTCAGTACAGTCTGATTAAAAATCCTTCTTTTCTTCTTTGACTTCTCGTTTTATCTATTCGTATGGCGCTCAAGAAATTATTAATTGAAAGGATTACAACCTATCTGCTCTGATTTATGTGGATAGAAAGGAGTAAAGTTTAGCCGATGCATACCGACCATCTACGTCCAACATCAAGAGTAGTGTCCTGTAGAACAATAATTAATCGTGGGTATACGACGTATAGCAGTTCCATGGATGTCTTTCAGCAAAAAAATAATATATTATCTCTAAATAGATATTATTTTAGTTTGAAATATTATATTACGTATATCTATGATATGCATATCCGTAAATTATAATTTATATATACGTAAGTGCTCAACAGGTTAACCTCAATTACTGGACCATAAAATATTATAGGAGTACAAGCTGAACGTACAGCTTAACATAGAATTTGAATCATGACCGACACTGACAAATCTGATGAATCTGGACTCGTATTCCGGGTGGCAGCTTAGCATTCTCACCTGCTACCCAGGACAGCAAACTGCTGGTACAAACACACATTTAACATAAATTACTTCCAGATGTTGACTTTATTTTTCACAGAAATCTAAAGGTAGGTTACGTAAACTAATAAAGTTAAAGTTTCCAGTCTCAACACATAATATAAATTAATGGAAGCTCTTTAGTATTCAACTCATAATTGGTTAGTTAATGCTAATCAAGAGTTCAGGTAGCACCAAATTATTTACGTTCTTACTAGCAGGTTTGTTAGTTAAGCAAATTTGAATTAGTATGTTGAATGAATATAAAACTTTCATTAGTAGTTTTTCTCAATTAAGAAAATATTATTTTTTCATAATTTAAAGTTGAAATTCAATCATTTCTCTACGTGTTACGACAACTTAGAATATTTCTTAATACATTAACTCAAGAGAGGAACAACGGTAAGAGGTATTCTCCTAGCGGTCACCCATCTAAGCAAAATTTTATATTTTAATAATCTCATTTCGATCGGTTGAGATTCAGTTACTGACCTCGGTACATAATTAAAAAAGATAAACCTGAATCTAGATGTTGTGGTTGGTTCGACTTGTGCATAAATTTAATTAAAGCGTAAAAATTCTATATCATGAAAATCTACTTCATCGCAACGGACTAAATATTTAAAATAAAAAAATTTAATAGAAATTCTTACACGAACTGGAAATACGCACTTTACGTGAACACAAAAATCATTAAAATTTTGTTTACTTGTGTATTTTTTAAAATTGGAAATGCTAATTTTTTAATTAACAAAACAAGAATTTACATAATTCATGTTACATGTGTTTTTCATACTGAGGATTTTAATTTATGAATTTCAGATTATAAGATTTGAAAGAATAGAAGTTTTTTTATTAAAAAAGCTTCAATAAATTGTACATTATGCTAAGCACCAACAATAAAAGTTAAAACCTACTTCAATAAACAAAACAATTACAACTACAAATTAGAAAAGTTTTCAAGTTTTTCTGTTTCTTATTTGATTTTAATGGCGCGAGTAGTGTTACTGTTTCATTGCAATAATTCTAGATGTTCTCATTCTTTGTCTAATAAATCACTGAATTCTAAAAGCAAAATAATAGATCTTTTTTAAAAAAAACATCTAGAGGCAATAATAATTTTCCTAAAGTTGTTCTTTTTTGTGTGCATGTTAGAACAACAAAGTAGTTTAGTTCAGCTATCCACGTACGTTAAATGATGAAAATTATAATGGAAAAGTTAGACACGAGAAACTCGTCTACTTGTCAACAACATCAACAATTTATTTTGGTTTTATTTAAATGTTCAACCAAAGTTGAATACAGAGTGAGCATTTCAATCGAGCCCAATTGTATTTCACAATTAATTGGTTTAACTTTTTCTATAGCTTTGTAATTTCCAAGTGAAATGATAAATTAATTTAATGTTGACTGTAAGAAATTCATACAAATTCTTTTGCTAATAAAAATTATTGATACATTCATAAAAGAAACAAAAATTATGGATTAATAAGTTTGGATACTTGAGCAGCTCCGGGAACTTCGGTCTAAAAATATTGTTTCAAAACTGGGCTGGATTCTTCATGTAGACGAACCTTATCGGTGCTGAAATTAACGAATTAACGTGAATGTATCATTTTTTAAAGTTGGCATTGAAAGTTAAGCCCCATCATTTTTAAATACTCTTACGAGTTAAATTACCTAGTTAGTTTTTGTATGTTTAATTCTGTCACAAAAATAAAAGTCCATAAATGATGACCCTTGAAACATAATTCCAGATCGTTCTCTACGACCTCTTTGGTCATTAGTGCTAACTACTAAACAAAGTATTTAACAATCGTAAAAGTACTTCACGAAGCATCAAGATACTCAGACTACGGATTTTGAGCAGTGCTACAATTAATTAAATTTCCTGTGCTTGATGTAATAAATTATATTAACCAATTTAAATCAATAATTTTATTTTAAGCATTGCAATTAATTTGTGTCGTAATTTTCCATAATTTAATTCGTATAAATGTACAAAGAGCACGTTTTATTAAAATTGTATTTAGACAGCAAAAATAATCATTTAAGAAATGTACATAGCGTTACAGAATTTCTTGGTTTTTATCTATAAATAAAGATTCTTCTATGGAAAAGCACCGTTCTCTATATTAAGGCACTAAAATGAAATAATTTAATACCTACTCACAAAAAAAGGGCAAAATTTTCAAATAAAGTGGTTAAGTATAAAATTACCAATTATTCAGCAACAAAGTGTTGAAACAACGGTCATTAAAAAGGTTTACGTTTTAATTCATATTTTACATTAGAATGTAAAACCAAAATTTGTGTAGTGCACAAATAAAATCTCGGTTGTGATTCTAAGAAGGGTCCGGATTTAATGCGGTTTTCTCTGCGGTAGCAATCCGGTAACAAGTTAATCTGACATTTCTTTGTCGTAAATTTTCTGTATAAACCATGATTAAGAGATAAATTTGAAGTATGCTTTACAATAGTTGAGGTATAATAAATTGTAAGTCAATAAAATTATTAATCAAAATTAGTTTTTATTAAACGAAATGAGAAAGAATTACTTATCTCAGAAAGCATTAGAGGAAATTTCGGTTATTGTAATCCAGTTTTCCGACTTTCGAATCAATTTCCAATTTACGAATGTAGGAATTACTATTTTATTGGAATAACCATTTCATAGAATGAAAATTAGGCATACAAACTTCATTACAATGAGGAATCCCAACTGTGTTTATTTTTATCACAATATCTGTTACCTGGATAGAGAATATTAAAAATTTATTTTACAAACTTGAACTTTTAAAGTAAATTTAAAAATAAATTTATTGAAAGTGAAGTTTTCATGGAAACAGAATAAATATTTTAGCAAGAAAAAACACATCACAAAATGCAATAATAGTAATGATAAATATTTACTTAAAGTTTCTGCTATACCCTAAAGCTAGGTGGCCAACAGCAGTAATTAAGTTAATAATAATAACTCTCCTTTTAATTATTTAGATAGCAATAGTTGAAAAGAAATTTTATTAAATTCTCAAAAACTTTCAATCAATTTTTTCAGGTAAATTAAATTGTACGTCAACAGATTTCTAAAGTATTTTTTGTAATTCAAATAAATTAGTGTAACACCTTGAGATTACAGACTTTTAGAATTGTTCAACTTGAACATTTTTATTCTCAGCTTCATTTTAATGTCAACTCAGAAATCTATAAAAAGTGTGAAATCTGTGTAGAACAATTTAAAAACTCTTAGGATTGATAACAGCATGATCTTGCCCAAACTATTTTAAATCTAAAGTGTAACATGTTATATGTTATTTTAACTACATTTATATTGAAAACAAATTATTTTTTTTGAAAAATTCGTTTAATGTTTAAAACTTTTGTTTCAAGTACTCATAAGCAATATCGTCAAAATACGTCTAAGGTTCAAGAATTTTTTCTGCACTGTAAAAATTGATTTATCATATTGATGAAAAAATTAACACTTTTGCTCCGATGAACAAAATTCATAATATGAATGAACAAATCCATCAATTTAATAATTTTTTTTTCACGAGGTGTTAGACGGAGAAATTAGATAACTGAAAACGATTCCTCTGCAAAAAAATAAATCAACATAGACAAAACTGGAAAGAGCACTATCAGGTTAGTATTAAAAGTGTTTGGGTAATATTAATTTAATTATTATTTATTATAATAAATAATTACCTATAGAATAAAACCAACCACCCGAACATAGTTTTTTTTGCAATTGGCAATTTAATTTGAATTTAAAGTGTAAATAACATTTAAATTCTGATTTAAAATTAAGCCAATATTTTCTTAATAATGTAAATAAACTGGTTCTTAATTTGAGAGGTTTGAAGAAAATTTAATGAAATTAAAATGTAACTTGATGTGCATTGTGTATTAAAAGTAAAACGGTGTTCATATTAAAATTTGTAAATTTTTGCGATATAAAACTTTATATTTAGGTGTATTTGAGTCGCGTCGTGCTAATTTTAAATCAAAATAATTTATTCATCTTGGTAGTACCTACTTTCAAAAGAACTTGCAATACCATTAATTTTCTAGCTTTATTTAAATATGTAAAGCTTTTTTAGTTTACTGTACTCTTATCAACTCGGTTTAATGATGCGAAATATAAAAATATAAAGTTGAAAAAATTATCTCAAAAGTTTGATGAAATACAATTTTTTACATTTTTAACCACTGTATACTGTATAGTACCTATTACTCTTGTTTCCGGGAATTACGGCAATACTCATAATGAACAGTTTCACACTGCATTTCCAAGCCATGATTTTCTTACCCAGGTAGATTACAGCGAGGGTGATCCGCTTCTTAGTTTTTTGCCATAGATCGTGCTCTATACAATGACTGCAATGAGTCTCTCGAGCGCATTATTTCCCCATCTCAAAATATGACCAAAGTACTTCAGTAGTGCCTTGTTTATAAATGTGCTCAGTCATTCCTTGATATTAAGTTCGGTTAGAACAAAAATATTTAAGTAGTAATGCCGAAACAAAAAATATATAAATTAAATAACGTGAAAGTCTGAAACCCTTTTATAAAATTGCTTTACTTCAGTTTACTACCAATTTTACTGTTAATAAACGCTATATGTATGTAAGTACCTCGCATACCACAATCCAGAGCTTAGAGTTTGGTTGACTTTTCATTAAAATTAAATTCGTTATGAAATTAATTTCGGGTAAATGTGGACACTAGAAATATTTCTTAATAATTCAAGGAAAATTGAGGAAATGCTGCAAGTTCTATTGAATAGGAAAAGCAATTTTTGGTTGTAGTTAAATTTCAGGATTTGGATTCAAAGCAAAAACAAACAATTAATTTAGTTTATTTGGCATTGTTTATCATTAGTTAGGCAATTTATTTGTTAGACTAACCGAAGTCAAGTTCACCTTATGCTGTAGGTTTATCAACTAAATTAATTTAAATGCCTACGTTTAAAGTGACTACCCATTACAAGTCGCAACAATATTAATTGATGATGAGAAAACTTGAAATAATTAAAATTAGTTTAGTTTAAATCTTTATTTAATTATTGTGTTTCAAGTTTTATTTAACAAGTTAATTACTTAATATGTTGTCAGTTCTCCGAGATTACCGTAAACGTAAAATAAAGTACAACTTTGATGTTTGAAATCCTGAAGTAAAACGTATGGTCGACATCTCACTTTCCCACTTCATCAGAGAACAGAGGCTGATGGTTTTTTTGATTTGAACTAATTGAACTAAAACAGTAAATAAGTAATTTTCGAGTTTCAGCCAATACTATTGCTTTTCTTAAGATTTTTTTGAAATGTGTAAATATAATCACATGATGATTGCATTCATAACCAATTATCTACTATGTTCAAAATTCATTGTTCAAATATTTAATTAACCCAAGCTGCAAGCGGGTAGATGCAAATAATTAGCAAATTTTAATGTTACAAAGCCCGCATGCTGCACTAAGATCTCTTGTTAAAATTGCATTGCACAAATTGATCTAAACTAAATTCAGTGCTGATAGAAAATTAAAACATGCTATGTAAGCTAAAAAGGCCACTATAAATAATAACAATGAGTTACCTTCTCATAACAGCTTTTAATAACATTAAAATACAAAATATTCACATCGTAAAATTAAAATAAAATAGAATTCTTTATAACAGTGATGGCAAACCTATTTGAGACGTAGATTTAATTTTGTCTTTATTTTTTTTTAATACTAGACCGTGGGTCACGTCAGGGTGTGTCACAAAGGGAGTGTGATAAAATAAGTATATCAATAATTGGGAAACAACGAATATTTGTTGACAGTTTACTAAATAAAATCCTTTACGTTTACGTTTCCTTTTTGTCTTACAACTTTTACGTTTGTACGCGAAAAGGGGAACTGTCAGGGAATTAAATTCACGAATTTAACTTTTTCCTATATAACATTGGAAAGAAAACAATTTTTTAAGTATATTAAAATGAAAATTTTGTGAATTGTCCATTAGTTTTCGAGAAAACGACATTTAAAAATCGAAAATTTATGTAAAATCGTATATGCATAGCATAGTGGGAGGAGCCTAACTGCACTTAAACCCGGGACAATTATTAGTCGTACACCACCCTTAACGATGCAGTGTTCCACGTTTCCTTTTCAGGGCCTCCCATAAGTGTACAACTGTACAGTGATTTATCAGTTATTTATCGTGGTTGCGTCAGCCAAAACAGCCTGGAGTGCCCGTAGCGAAGCGAAGGATGCGTGAAGGAGCGGAACTACCGAGGTGATGTGGGTGCGACGCACACTGGCCCCCGGCTGAAAGGGCCCCCAGTTATACTATGACGTTTTCAATCTTTTTAAAAAAATTTTAAACTATTAAAAATATAATGAAATAATCCAATATTTCAGTAAATCAGAAAAAAAGGCAAAACATTAAATTAAATAAATTAAATTTAAAAATTTAAAAACAACTTTATTTAAAAGTAAAAAAAAAATTAAATTAAATTGTTTTCTTAGACTGAAAATTTCATTTCATTGACTGCACTAAAAATGAGAAATTTTATCCCTGACAAAATCTTAAATTTTCCATGGCTTTTGCAGATTTTCCCAAGAAGTAGGAACCCTGTAGTTATTATATCGCGAATAACCAGTGAAGATTTATAAGGGGGTTCGCGGGCCTCTTCTGTAACTAATCAATATATTAAATAACATACAATTATTTGTGATTTAAATATTTAAAAGACTTGAGCGATTTTTAATTCCCGCCATATTTAATATTTATTATTAATTAGGTCAAAAAATTAATTATAATTAAATTAATAAAAAACCGAAAACCATTTTTAGAAAAAATTATTTTCTATTCCATTAGTGCGCGTGACCTTGACTCTGCTCGAGTTTTAAATGTTGTTATTTTACTTTTCGATCCCAGTCCCCAAAGTTTAAAGTTATTTGGGAATCCCTTCATGAGCGCCAGTAATAGACAATTTTGTACAGAAATCTCAAAATTATGAAATCATTGTAGTCTAATACAGCCTTGAAACCTAAAACCAAGGAAGGATCTAAGCAAAATTCATGGATGAGGGAATAATTATTATAATATTATGTATTTCGATATGATATTTTTTAAATTTTAACAAATTGTAGTCAATTTTTTTATGGCTCATGGGGAGGGGGTTGATATTCCGTTGTATTTGCCTTTACTAGAAAATCTTAGAAAAGGGGAAATTTAGAATATTCTAGAAAATCTTAGGATAGCCAATAGCCAAGGAAATCTAAGAAAATTGAAAAAGGGAATACAAGAATAATTAATCTATGGATTAATTAAAGATATCCTAAATTTCCTAAGAATTCCTTGGAAAGAAAATAGCATTCTTAAGTTTTACTTGAATTTCTTTTCACTTTTGTATATCACGATTTTTTCTTCAATTTTCTAGTTAGTACAAAACTAAAGGGAAATCGCCGGAAAAATTGTGAGTACTAGTGAAGGGAAATTTGAAGAAATTCTGGAAAATTCCAAGACATCTCAACAAACCGATTCTTAGAAAATTCGTAGAAATATAAAAAATCTCAAGAAATCCATAGAAATTTCCAGAAAATCTCAGGCGACTCGAGAAAATTTCAGTAAATAAGAAATCGAGAGAAATGCAGAAAACTCTAGGAAATGGAAAATTCTAAGGTATCTTAAGATGTCTCGAAAAATCCAGAAAATTTTAAAGCCGTTGAAATCTTAAAAAATCTAGATTTCCTCAAATTACCCCTGATTTCCCTTTAGTTATGCATATGACAATTTCTCCATGATTTTTTTTACTTATTAGTATAAAACGAGCGGGAAATTTGAAGAAATCGGAAAATTTTTAAAGAAATCCCAAAAATTTTTAGGAAATTCAAGAAAATCTCATTACTTTTACAATCTTAGGACATGTAGAAAATTAGAGAAAATCTTAGTAAATAGAAAATTTTAGAAAGTGTGGCGTAAAGCACACAGGTGCAGACTAGGGAACGTGAAACCGTGGTTCTAGCCCTGGTGGCGCCGAATACACTGCTTTGATCTAGTTGTAATTTGCTATTTATAGAGTTTATAGGATATATCCTCAACTCTCTTAGTATTAAATAAAAATAATAAATAATAAAATCTTAGAAAAATATCCAAAATCTCAAAAATTTCAGGATCTTAGGAAATCTTGTGAAGTGGGGAATCACAGAAAAGTCTAGGATATTTTAGGAAATCTAGATAATCTTAGATAAATCAAGGAAATCTCAAAAAATTGAAAAAGAAAAAGCTCATATATATATTTATGATAAGAATTAAAGTATAATTTTCAAATTTTAATAAAATTAAATAGGGGGGGGGTGTATATCCGTCCTTGTTTGGAAGGAATTCTTTGGAAATCACTGAAATTGTATGGAAATCGTCGGAATTCTAAAATTCTGGTTATATAAGTTATTTATTATTTTCTTTTCTTTTTATCTCTTATAAAAGTAGGACCCCCGTTTACAACTTCGCACACGGGTCTTGTTGAACTTTGTTTGATTATGCTTTGTTTTGCTCTGATGTTTTAGTAATGTAAATAGGATAATATAAGGCGACATTCGATTCGCATGAAGTGGACCACTGAATTTTGTAATGAAAACGTGCAAAGGGTAAGTTTCATTTTAATATCATTGAGGGACTTCATATTATTGAATGCAGGGATTTACTTTTATAATTATAAGTGTCCGCTACAACCTCCATGAACAGAGCTTTTCAGCTGGGTTTCTCTCTAGTTTCTTGGAACTGAGATCCGCTGCGAGATCAAATCATTTGAGATCTAAGCTTGAAGTTTTTACTGGATTTACCCTTTACAGTGAACCAACTCGAACTGTCAAAAATGTACTTTAGACCTAACCATCCCATCCCTTTGACAAGCCTCTCTTATAGATTTGTATCTAGTTTCAATGTTTAAAATTTGAGAATGTTTTCTTACTTCTTAGGAAAGGACGAAAAGACTGATTGCTTATCAAGTTTAGGTTAGGTCAAAACATCTTGATGTGAAATCTAAACTCATCATATTTACGAGATGATGCCATTTAATCCAAGACGAAGCGAAATGCGAATACAAAAGCTCTTGAATTTAATTTGCTTTAGGTAAATCGGTAAAATCGGGTACCTTATTGTACCTATCTAATATAATAACGTAAAAGTGTTTACTTTAAACAAAACTTAAAATTAAAACTTTGAAAATGAATGATGATGCTATAATCAAGAACTTTTTTTTTAGAATATGCGAAAACAAGAAATGAATCTTTTTAACTTTTCAAGAAACCTTTGGACAGCGGTTGTCTGAATTTGTTCTTGATGGTAAATTATCCAAATGAAAAGTTACCATTTTCCAGTAAAAATGTGGACAGAACTAAATGTTCTGTAGGAACTTTAAGTAAACTATTTGCATTTCTGTCTGTTGTGGTGAAATGTAAGCGGGGGTGGACTTTGGTTTAGTTCTACTTTTCGTGGTGAACTGGTCAGATATAAAGTTTTTATTTTTTTCGGTTACTTAGCATTGACAGTCTATGAAAGTTTCTCTAACTTAACGTACTTGTCCAAACCATATTAACCTACTTTCATAGGAAGGATGCAGTCCTAAACAGTTAGTTAACCACATACATTTTGAATCTGCTTTTCAAATTATCGATTTAATTATCAAAATTTTAGCAAGTAAATAATTTATAGCAGTTAATGCGCTTGAAAATGTGGTTAATCAATTACATTTCCGATTAATAGTAAACATTTCCAGAAGTATATTATGTTCAATAAAACGCTACACTAAAAAGTTACGTATTTTGCTTCTACATTTTATCTGCTTACATGCATTGAGTTACCCACGTGAGAAATTAACAATAATTCTAAGTAGGTTGATATAATTCCGGTTTTGTATCAAAACTCAACAAGAAACATTATTCCGTGCAAAGTGCTCGCGAGAGCTTTATTTATGTGAAAACAGAGCACCAAAAGACTAAAACTTGGTAGTACTCGTATATCGCTGGATTTGATACGAATCGTAATCGTAAAATATTCAGTACTTATATTTTTTGGTAGGTCTTACTGCTAAACTATATTAAATAGTTCTCTAATGTAATAGTTGTGTACGACACCATCAAACCGGACCTCCCAAGCGGAGCCCGGATGCTTTGAAACCGCTGCACCCCCTCCGGCCGGCCCTGATTATACTAAGTAATCTTCAAAATCAACAAAACGCGTATTTTGTGGTATTCGAAAATGTAACCGTAAAACATTTCTTATACGACATTTGTTATTTTACTTTGATGTTTCAAGTATTTATAACTTTTACTACATCTTTGAGAATAGCATATTTAGGAAAAAGAAAACTTAGAGAAACAGATCAACTGATATATTATACATACAAGTTTACACATACTTTTTCTATCTTGCTAAAAACTTTTTTATATTCCGAATATTTTAAACCTTTTTGAAGATGTGTCCTTAGAGTTACAAATTTTATGTAGCAGAAAGCCAATCCTTGTATTAAGGTTTGTATAAAACACGATGTGACGTCAATAAAACTTAAACAGATCAACAACTACCTACATTATTAAAGATTGTTCTAAACTTCATCAGAAGTTACCCTTAAAGGCGCTTGTAATTTCGGATCAAAATTAATATAAATTTGTTCCTTGCTAATTTTAAAGAAAGTGTTTTACACCAACCTACATGCCTACGTAGCTTATTCACACGTATTTATTTCACACCTACTGCAAAGCATTAATCAACAAACATTTACCTACCCTTAATTAAATTCAACCCACTTAAATTGATTTCAGTTTAAGGGTAGGGTTTGGATACTTTACGAATTTTTTATAGAAAATTTAAAAATACATGACAAGCAAATCTAAGAAGGAATTTATTCATAAACGTAAGAAGTACGGCAGATTTAAAATTAGATCAGAAGAATAATAAAAATCAATGAAAAGATATGAACAGGTTTCAATTTAAATTTCAAGTTTTACGTATTGAATTATTTAAATTGCATTATCTTCAGAAAGGGACCTTAAAAAATCACTCGGTTTAAACGTAACAAGTGATTTTCGTTAAAAATTTAATTAAAATGATTTAGCAGTTAAGAATATCGTATTTACGAGAAACCAACTTACAAAGTAATAAATGATAATGGCTGCAGGGATATGGAACTTACGATAAATATTGCAAAACTTTCTTAACTAACATTAATTATTTACGTTTCTATAAAGTACCTAACTTAAATGTCTATAAGCAACTTTGAACATTTTCAAATGGTTTTATTTTTATTACTAATGAGAAACAAAGAAAGACGCCTTCAGATTTTAAATTAGTTTGATCTCCTTGATTTTCAAGTGGATTTTGCAAAATTAAAATTAAATTTTAAGGAACAATCGTGAAACCTGACACTTAAGTGACAAGTAACTGAATTAGGCTTCGAAAATGCGTTTATAATAAATACCCTATTATAGGTATTTGATTTACCGAACTATAAACGTATCGTCAAAAGTTAATTCAGTTATTACTGGCGTAAGTCTTAGGTTCCAGAATTTTATCGAAATTAAATATTTTTTTAAAGCATTATCGAATTCATACACGTATAAGCATAAAATTGTTAATAAATCGAAACTTCTATACGACGAAAGCTTTTCTTGTGGAAAATTATACTATAGAAAATTCAAAAATACTGGAAATCCTAAAGAAACATCCTTTTCATTCTAATTTAATAACTCATTCTTGTTGAAGAAATAATTATTGGTTTAATGTTTTCCCATAATTAATTTGGCATAATAAGTTATTGTTTCCGGAATAGAATAGAGCAACGAAGTCATTTATGCAGTAGAACTTCAAGTAAGGCCTAATCTAAGACCCCAAAATTGTGTAATGCTCCATTTAATCCTTGATTAGGAAATGTTTCATGTAATTAAGGTCTAAATAAAAAGTAAGACGGTAAGTACATGATTGTTACAGTACATAGAGATGCTCTCTTGAAAATAAAGATGATATTTGAAAACCGTACAATTGGAAATAGTTTTGACATTAAATTCATAAAAGTATATTGATATAATGTCGTAACAATAAAAATAATATCCCACAAAATATATTTCAGTTACATTACTAATAAGCTTCTTAGGAGACTTTGTAGCGGTTAAAATAACGTTTACTTCGGAAACGACATTATTAACTACTCATAAAATATTTGCGTTTAATTAAACTTGGCAGTATTTTGAAAATGTCATATATATGAAAATAGCGAATTTCATATAACGTTAAGAGTGCCTATATGTCAGCTTTTTCTGAAGTCAAATTCCAACAATTCCCAAGTTCAGCTTTTTTGTTAAATTAATTAAATTAAATTACTACAGTGATTAAAATATTGGGCAGTTAGCGCAACGCTCATTTTATCGGAGTTGTCAACTTTGTAAGACGATAATTATGCGGGAACGACAAATAGCGCTACAATTTATATTTGTGTTATTTATGTGAGCGCCGCGCTCACATGTGTACCAACGACGGGTTAAATATGAAACTGCAGCGGCGGTGAATTCACCTAGAAGCTAATGAAGTTTAAGTCTATAGTTAAACAGGGAACCTGGACATCAACGTCATTTTAGTCGTTATCGATATTTTGTATTACACTGATGTCGCTATACACTATTGTTACAGAATACAACTGTATAGGCCTTATAATATATTTAATTTCAGCCCGAAAGCGGGTAGATCTGCTACTGAACTGAAGTAATGAACACGTATATGGAATCTTTCGTGCTCCAAAGTAACCTAGAAAGAAAATATCCTTAATAAAATCAATTTTCTTTTATATTTTTCTAAATTCTAGGCTGTTCCAAAATTCAGTATTGTATTGTTTTGCAAAGGTTTTTAAAATTAATTAAACTTTTCTTCGATTATTTAGTTACTTTAATTCTTACCTTAAATCGAATAAATACCTACAATTTAACGAAATGCACAAATTTCATAAAATATTTTTTAACCAAAAATGTTTCGTTCTTTTTATCTTACAAAGTGGTTACCGAGATTTATATTCTATGAAGGTATAAATATAAATGAGTGGAAAGGTGTGCGTCTTTCCAGCTCCTTTTTGTTTTGTAAAATATTTGAGATGATACTTTCTTCATAACACAATTACTTTGTATATAAAATAATTTCATATTTCCATATTGAATTTATTACTGACGTTGCTCGTAAAATTTAATAATTAAAATAAATTGCTACAAAAGTTTAGACATACTAGGATAATTTTACATATTATACAATAAAAATCGTTACAAATTTAAATTTAAAACCGAAATAAATATTTTTAAGGATTTTATTATATTACACAATTAAATTTCAATTTACCTCAAAGGGTTAATAAAATTGATCATAAACTCGAAATATTTACCGGTTATGTCATAAGCAAAAAACAAATAACCCAGCTTATGTATACTTTTGTGTTTGATGTGCCATAACGAATGAACTGACTGTAACTGTAACTCTTTTTTATTGGTATAATAAATGTCCATATCTTTAGGTGTGAAATCCCCGATAATATGAAATTAATCAATTTTCTAGTTTAAGACACAATTCAAAATTTACAATCGGTTTTGAAATTAATTTATTTTAAAATTAATGGTTTTTAATTTAAATTTAAAAAAACTCGATAAATTTATTAGATTTAAAAATGAGATTATTACAAATTCAGAGTTAAACAAAAATAGTACGCCTTACTATTTAGTAGGGACTTGAGGTTGATCAAATTTTGAATTAACTATGACGAACTCGGTTCAAAATTAAAATAAAGAACTAAACAATTTAATTTGATGAGGAATTGCCTCAAGGCTTTTATCCAACCAACCGAAGCTTTCGGAATAAGCAAATAAAAATCCGGGAATATTTGTTACAATTATGCAAATAAAAGTTTTAAATAGAGCTTTCTGAAAAATTGCAATAAAAACTATTGTTTTTGTCACCCAAAATAATAAATCATAGTTAATAACAACTGAAAAGTTTCTTCAGTAACCTTAATAAAGCTCGCTAATGCACTACCTTGTAGCAGAGCTTAATTTTTCACAGTAATTTTATTTATGTTTTTTGTTAAAAATTATCAACTTTTTTTACGAACGTTTTCTAAGTTATAATTAATTAAACATCAACATTTTGATGTACACCTGAATTTGTTTATTTGTACAAAATTAGCGTTATAATTGAATTTGTGGTTGTGTATATTTTCTTTACCGCTATGACAATTATGTGAATCGTTGTTTTAGACAGTGTATGTTGAATTTGGCACCCAACCGACAAGAGTATTGATTTCCCACCACAATTCCATTCTAAACCACTGACAGGTATATACACAAAATGAGAAAATAATTTGTACTTTAAAATCTTATTATCACTACCGATCCGTCAAGTTATTTATGGGGGACAAATTAGCCAACCAAATTCTTTTTACTTCACAAAATTTGCTTCTTAAATATATAATATTAAGTAGAAATAAGTAAAAGCCAAATGCCTGATCAATTGCAAAATTAATAATGATAAATAATTAAAACGTCTACGGTTCTACCCTTTGTTATGTCACTGCTCGGCACGCCGCCTCGTATAACGAACAGGTCGAGAGTCAGGTGTGACACAAATTTTATCTCTGAAAATTTAAGTTATTAGCTTATTAGTGCTTACAATTGTGACCAACAGATATAATAATATAATTGTTAATTTAATATTCAAGGCAGATTGCAAAGAAACCATAAAATTTATGGTGTTAAAACATTAAACGTAATTTTACTAGGGTAGTTTCAATTGTAATTTCAATTATACAAAGGAAACTGTCACTGTAGGATTTCTAATTGGTCAATAAAAACTTAGTAAATGTATTCAAATGGTACATTTTGAGGGGTAAGAATTTTTTTATAATGAAAAGTGAAAAATAGTAGTGATTACCAAGCTGGTGGTTAGTAACTGCAAGGACTTTCTCTGCGAGCAATGGAATGCGGAAGTTATTTTGTTCAGAAAAATATATCATATTTAGGCAGAAAAAATAGGTCGAGATAGAATATACTAAAAAAATTAAATTTTTGAGTTGACTGACGTTCAGTTCGTAAATTCGATTATAATGAGTTTTCTAATAATTATTACTTGTCATCTATTTATTGGTTAAGTAAACTTCACAATTATGATGTTAATGTTAATGTCCCTCGATTTTACAAACTCATTTACCATGCCTTAGACCGCAGAAAGTTTAGGGTTTAGAACAGTTATCTTTAGTGGTTTGATTCGGAGGTTATCCTTCTCATTAAGCGTAAATGAAAAGCATATAAATCGTACACTCAATGTAGATCATCTCAGAGTTATGAGTACTATTCCTACTTAAGTAGCAATTTTAACATTCTTCACTATCTGTTATATAATATTCAGAATGATTTGAAATCAAACCTAAAGTCACTTCAGTCGTTTGTTTGCAAATATACTTTAGATAGGTACCATTGGAACAGCGATCGGATACAAGGAGAAGAGCGCAGTTTGTTAAAGACATAGGATTTGTTAAAGATAAACTTGCAGTCTAGTATACGGATGACTTCATAAGTATAGAGATCTGGATTCTGGATTGGATAAGGAGCGCAAACCACTCAGATATCCAGGGCTTATTTTACCATTAGACGCATTAGGCACGTGCCTAGGGCCCAATGACCAGAAGGACCCGAAAAGAGAGAACATAAAATCGTAAAATAAAAATTAAATTCTATCAGGGGCCCGAAACTTTACTAAGAGCCTAGCGTTAATTTTTAATTTTTTCCTTTCCACTTCCTTCCCTCTTTTTCTCAAAACTGCGATTTCCAAATAAGGCGCTCACAATCAAGGATCCCAGCAGTGGCTACTAAGTAATTCTTCGGTACTGAAGAACTAATACTATTGGTTCATAAATAAAGAGTACACCGTTCACTGGGGGGTATGGAATACCCCCCAGACCCCCCGGTTGGCCCGTGGGGAAACGTCCCGTTTTATTATGGTTTCTGCTACATATGCGCTCAGCAGTGGGCTGTAAACATATTGTGGGACCTCTGCAACTTATTAAATTTTGAATTTAAGTTTAAGAGACACAGAACAATGAGGATAAACCGGGTAGTCTATGCGCTGAGCAGTGGATCTATATCTTTCGATGCCCAAAGCTTGAAACATATTGTGGGACATCAACAACTTATTAAATTTTGAATTTAAGTTTAAGACTCACGAAACAATCAAGATAAACTAAGGGGTAAATCGTAAAATAAAAGTCAAATTCTGATAAAATTGGGCCTTCGATGCTGTTAGTTACACTCGATTGTCAGGGGCCCGAAAATTTGCTAGAGCCTAAGGCCCAACCCAGTTAAAAATAGTTAAAAATACGCCCTGCAGATATCACATTTAGTGCCCGGATACATTGCAGCACCAGGCCCGTGATAATCTTATGACGACCAAGTGTCATAAGAGCAGCTCTGTTGTCTTTGAGTATTTGAATTGCGTCTGCTATCTCCTTTCTGGACTATTTGGAAGACCGAGGTATATCTACCTAGCGTTAAACTTATATACGGGGAGAAAATTCCCGCACCTGAGCCAGTATTGTTACTGGAACTATCCGGCAAAAAGTTAAACTTCCTGTCAAACACATATTTGGGAAAAATTCTGTCGGCATCTAGGCCCAAAAGAGACACTCTTTTTGAGCAGTCTTCAAGAATCCGTGTTTGCTCACGATTTCCTGTCAGTGTGTCTGAAGACTCTATGCCCGCATCCCAAGAGCAGCTCTCAGCGCCTGCTTTTCCACATAGAAATCCAGTGGAAGCAGACAGAGGAGAGTCTCAGAGGATATAATGCTATTTTAAGAAGCGTTCCTTAATTAGGCGACGACAATTGAACGACGTCAAATCGGCTACGATAGAACTTGGGCGACGGGAAATTCAGTAAATTTTTTAATTAAAAAATTAATTAAAATAATATTTAATTGCAAAATTTATTTTCAAATTCTCTTTATTATTAAATATTTTATTTAATAACCCCTTCCTAGTAGCACACTTTGCCGAGTAGAACAAGTATAGCGAAATATTAGTGATGATATTAGTGATTATTTAATAAAATTAAAAATATTTGAACTCTTACCAAATGTGTTACGTTTCATTTTCTTTTTATTTTTCGGTTATTCACCGTATGTAGTTATTGTAATTTGTAATTAAACATTAATTTTTTAATTAAAAATATTTATCGAATTTCCCGTCGCCCAATTTGTAGTGCCGCTTCATTTACCGTCGCCAAATAAGTTGTCGCCCAAAAAACCAGTGACCAATTGACAGTCGCCTATTTGACGTCGCCTAAATGTCGTGTCCCAATTGTCAAGTATGATAATGGTGTTAATTGTAGAACCACCAAAGTCAAACCTCCTAAATATTTATTGCATTAAAAAAAATTGTGTACTTAATAGATTTAGGGACAGGAATTACTAAATCGTCGTGATAAAGTGTAGGTCGCAAAGTGCCATTTGCATAACAACATTTTTTAGTAACCTAAGTTTTTTGTATGTTGGTCATAAATTCAATTAAATGCGGCTGGTGGAGCTGGTTAGGAAAATAGCAAAAGAAGTAAATTAAAATTTAAAAAAACGTTACAGTAACAAATGCGTAAATTATACCAAATTCTTTAATGATTTTTAAATTAATGGTTTTCTTATTCCACCGAGTTGTCGGTGCGTAAAACCGACTGTATTTTATGCGAACTAAGGCATCCAAAAAAACCTTAGAAAAATAGATTTACACGCCAATTCTCTCTAAAAGGTATCTTTTGTCTTTCACGTAAAGTATCGCACCATTTTCCATTTCGTTAAATGCGAGGGAGGAATGCAAATGATCCCATCTACTAAAAACCAAGTCTAGAAAGACTCTTCTGATTCAACTAGTGATACTGCGGCAGCAAGTTAGAAATAACTTTTAAGGTAGTTAATACTTAAATTTCTTTTCTTTATATTTTATCTACAAGTTTTGGAAAACTTGAGAAAATTTAATATAAAAACTTGAAGCATTTATGTACGGGTAAATAGATTTGTAGATCCGGAATTTATTTAATTCTCAATAAATAAATAATTTTTCAAAGTCAAAATATAGAAATACTTGTATAAATAATACAAAAAAATTGAACAAAAACCTTAAAAAAAGGTTAATCTGCAAAAATTTTAGACATTTGAATGATTTAGGATCAAAGATATTTTAAGATAAGCTTGTCAACTAGGCCACACAAAAACTCAAATAAACGATATTCTTTCATTTTCGTTTTTCTTGGAGTGCCATAGCAATAAAATTAATTTTTTTACTCTTCACAGTGTAAAACTACTACTTTCCTCTTTATTTTAAAAGTTTAAAGTGTCAATTTTTTACCTCGAGTGATTTAAGTGCCACTTTTACTCTTTCAGGAACTAAGATGTAAAAATGTTAAAGTAAAAATAAACATCACGTTTATCAAACTTACTAAAATAACTTTATAAATTTATTCTGTATTAAACATAGAAATTTGTGGGAACTTATTTAGGTACACAAAATTTTCAGATTATGTAATATATATTTATTTAAAAATTATAATATGCAAAGAATAACATATAATAAAAACTTTCCTACGTAGCAATTTGTACTCTTGTTGTATAATATACTATTGTAGCGTAAATTAAAAAAATAGCAAGAGAAAAGTTAAATTTTTAGTTTAGATCGGATTTCAAGTCATTATTTTTTTCAAACAGACACCATGGTTCAATCATAGTTCGTGAAATTTCAAATATCACTAAAAGACGACAGTTTAGCACTATATAAATTGAAGCTAGCTTTTAAAAAAATAGTTATAACATTGGTTTAACAATTTATTTTTATTATTTAGGGCGGCTCAGATTGTCTGATTTGAATGGTAATATCGATTCACACTCTCGCATTTTGGGAATTATCTTTACAAAATTGGCAATAACTAATCTTGATAAAATTCATAGGTCCTAAGAGTATGAGCTATAAATTTTATCGCTTAAACCACTGGTAGCTATATTTTTTGTAAAATTTTACATTAAAGGAAAAATGTTCTTGGCTTAATTCACAATAAAATTTAAATTTATTGTTAACTTTTCGATATAGTATAAGGCTAGAACATTTTCTAAGCATAAATTTAAAATTATGCAGTTACAAGTAGTTTACCTGACACAATTTATAGCTCTCGGGGATTACTCGATGCTTACTTTTTAAATTTTAAATTAAATTAAAACCATGTTTAGCTGGATAATAATGGATAATAGATAATAAGTAATTTCCAATTTAAAAAATCAGCTATGTAAACATCGCATAACTTTTCACATTTAATTTTGGTTCATAATTAATTTTTAAGACTGTAATTTATTGGTAAAAACAATGAAGACTCTAAATAACTAACAGTTATTTGCAAGCTTCCTTCCGACCGTAAGGATATAAAATAGGACCTTAATTTTAAAAACTATTTCCTTATTTGAAAAATCCAAATTTGAAATTAATTTATAAAAATTAAAAATAAAAAAATTTAATAGATTTTCAACAAAAGACATCTTAGAAAGTTATTTGGCCATTAATTTATTATAAATCTGAAAATTTGATTTTTTTCATTTCATATTTATTTGGTTGCGCGACTCAACCGTGCGATTGATACTATTTCTTTCGTACTCCAATCACACACACATACCCATGCTAACAACATACAGATGAATATCTAACTAAAATTTATTAAAATCTAATCAGACGTTTTAATACGAAAATTTCGATTAAAAAGTAAACCAACCGCAAATGATGAAAAATAAATGGAAAACAAAAAAAATAAATAGTAGTACATGGAAAAAATACAAAGCAATCAAAAGAGAATATTATTTTAGATAATAATAATTAATTTGGCTCGGTAGTCGGTAACCATGCTGCCAGTATCAGACAGATACGTCACATAATTGTAGTGTCTACAAAAAGTTGTGGTATCTAGCTTGAATGATGTCTGTCTAAAAGTCGAATATCATGTACTTCGTAAATTCGATTGCTACCATAGAGACCGTGGACGGATAGAATTTAAGTTATCCGAGTTAATTTGTTTACGGAGTTAGATTTAGCTTATCATGTATTTAAATTACAGGGTGGTTCTGAAAATAAATAACGTTTATTATGAAATAAACTTTCAGACGATGAAATTACCATCTTTGATATTCCTTTACATATTACATTTTACTGATTGTGTAACACAATCTCCCACTAAACTATTCTTTAAGAACTTTTAATGTTAATTTGAAAATTTACAAAAAAAATCAAAAATATTATCTTGTTTGCTTTTTGTAATTATTGTTTGATTTAATTTGCTTAAAATACTTAATTGCATGGTAGGTTCCACAAATAATACAGCAGCTGTAATTTACTACTTAATACTAAATGAACAAATATTGTTTTTTAAATAAAATAAATTTATAGAACACACCGTATGTGTTTAGTTGTATAGCTTTAGTAATTTTGTGGTGTTAATATCCACGTTATTGGTATTAACAGCCCCAATGTGATAAAACTTCATAAACTGTTCCAAACTTATCGTAGTTCACCAGACAAACTTATTTCTAAAGAAAGATTAACGTCATATAACAATAATTATTGCTTTAACATCAGTAATTAAAAATTATATGATTACTACACAATAAGTGAAAGCTTTATCTAAAATCATGTCATGTTACATTTTTTTTCCTTTTCTCAATTTCAAGTCTGTACTTCTCGATATTACTTAATTTGCTTCTGCCTCTATTTGTCTATAAAATTAATCCTTATTGTCCTAATTTACAACATTGAGCTAATGATTCTAATTCAATTAAAATTAAAAATTTTTTTTTCAGATATTAATGGAAGTTATAAGCTACCACTTAATACTTACGACCAGCTTTCGTTCCGCTTAAAATTTTAATTTTTAGTTTTTATAATCTTCAAAATTCAATAAATTAAACTTACTCATCAGGTATATTATTTAGTTCAGGCTACTGAAGTTGCACTCTGTCTATCAAATAGAAATCAATTACGAGTTAATTAATTATTTACATTTGAAAAGTGAATTATCACACCGTAATAACACAGTGGTAGAAGCAAAATGATATTTAAAAGGAGTGGCCAAGCTAATATTTTCAAATGAAAATGATGTGTATTTTATGACAAATTTGCACGAAACGTTAACATCCCATTTGATTGTACATTTTTAAAAGTAAATTTATGTTGCAAGGAACTTGTAACTTTTATGAAAAATTTAAATTTACAGTAATTTTTTATAAGCTAATTATAACTTGTGCTGCTTGAAAATTAGAAGCGAATTTTAATTTCCTTCTCATTTTTTGTTTTACTGCAGTAGTAGGATAACCTGGCCAATATTTTTCTAAAATGTCAGAGACAGCTTACATTAAAGACTAAATGGTCATTTCGATTAATTAAAAGATAATATTATCTTACGCTTTGAAATTGCCAGTCTTATTGAACCCTTAAAAGTAAAATAAAGTGTTTTTACTGTGTACTTATTTTACATATCTCTTGAATGCCGAATAGAATTATTAAACAATAGATAAACTAAAACTTGGTAATTAGCAAATAAATTAAATTTTAACTTATGCCATTGTAATTAATTCTAATATAACTTCTATAAGTAAACTATGAAACTAATATAGAGAAGTCTTGAGAAAACTTGTTTAAATGTTAACTATGTTATGCAATCAAAATAATCTTTCTACTTAAGAGTAATACGTGAGTTAGGAAACTGAATTATTTGCTGAAAGTTCAAAATAAAAGTAAATTGAGAAAACCCTTTAAATTTGACTCAAAAGCACACGAAAATATTAAACTTGATGTAAATTTATACGACACAATATAAATTTATTATAAAAACTGAGCCCGAATAAAAGTTTTTAATTTTATGATAAGCAGTTTTACAAATAGAAAAAAAAATTTACTAATAAACAACTTGATTTGGGCCCTTATGCCCACGTAATTGCTGTCCAAGGGATTGGTTTCGTTTCCTGTATTTTTTACGATTTGTACTCTACCTTTCTTGCCCTGCATTAAATTTTATTGCTTGCAATTTCTTATTTCCTTGTTCGGAATGCATTTATATTATTTATTAAGCTCCACGTTGGGCTGCGACATTCATTTTAATTTCACATATTTTTGGTTAATATATTATAAATTTAGATTTTCAGTGCAAGTAGTCAAACTTCGTTCCGTACAGTCGCAAGTGCAATATTCTTAGTTGCTGTTAAATTATTTGTGCAACGGTTTGGATATCACTTTGAGCAGGAACAGGTTTGCAATTTACTTCTGAGATTAAATTATAATTAATAAACAAAATCAAACCACATCAGACTGCCAGCAGCCTGATAAAGGAAACACAACAGTACATTGACTCAACAAATATTCCAATTGTTTTTCGTGTGTCCATATGAACTAATCAAAAATTTTCAAGTCTAAAAAAGTGTAGCTGAAACTCAAGTAAATTAAACTTCGCATTTTGGCTAATTTGCTCTTAACTAAGATATCTGCACAAATATGAAGAAATATTGATCGAACTACAATTTAAAATTTCTGCTTATATCAATACTATATTAATTTAATAAATAGCGGAAAATATTTTATTTTGTATTCAATATCTTGTAAAAGTTTACATTGCTGTAACGTTTTTTTATCAAATATAAACAGAAACATATAAATTAACAAACCGACACATTAAATCGTATTTTATTACTTTATACTTTGTCAATTTTGTTTGGTAATACATCAATTTAATAAAATACAGATAACATAGAAAAAAAGCACATTAGACAGTAAACTTTTGATTTACGGCTTTACTGTTTATTATTTCATTTTACATCCTGTGATGTACGACAACAGGCATAATACGGCAACAGGCAAACTCAAACTATATTCTTCTTTCTCAACAAAATTACCTACTTGTAAATTTAATATTCTGAAACATAATAGGTACCTACATAACAACAACAAACTCGTAATAAACAAAAATTAAGCTAAAAATAAAGTGCTCTTAAGAAACAGAAACAAATAAATGGAAAAGACAGTTAATGAATGTTCCAACAAAAATTCAATCCATGCTAATGGAAATTATTGAAAGGAAAGAATAAACTTAAAAAATATCAGAGGGGAAATTGAAACTCAGAGAAATAAAAAGGTAGCATGATTAACAGACGAAAGAATTCGATTTTAAGTTTGTTGGCCGCCCGCCGTAATGCCCATTGTGGTCCACTTATCACTTCATTGTGGTAATAAGTCCTTTCTCAAGATGGTCTGTAGTTTTATACTTAGTTTTGTTATATTTATAAAGTAAGCTACGTACATTCTAACGATCCCAAAATTTAATCAAAATGCTAGCATAAATATAATTTCAATAACTTTTATTGGATGAAGTGAAGATGCACTTCAAGTAATTCACTTCACCAGTCCCCACTGAGTAATACAAATGATAAAATTTACATCTTTCTTATTTTCTATGAATCACTTATTATTGGAAAAATAAAAGCGTATTGCAGAAGTGTACAAAGTGAACACCCATATTCTATGTTCTCTTTTTAATAATTTTTAAAATTGATTCTAAAAGATTTTAAAATATATTTGTTCGCTTTAAACATAGCATGTGAAAAACTAGTTAACCTACTTTTGCGAGTCGGTATATTTTTCTTAAACATCTCAAAAACATAGTGGCATAAGTTTAAAATAATTAAGTTTATTTCAAGTTAATAATGTCATAACTAAAATTAATAACGATGTCCCATTATATATAACTTACATTAGCATAATATTTTTGACGGTTTCAATATTAATAAAAATACTAACTGCATCGCCGATTGGATTAGATATAACTGTAAATTTTCAAATATTAAATTTTTTAAACTTAATCGCGCTCCTGAAAAACATCCCTGAAGCAACCCGAACTCGAAAATAACGGGCTTAGAATAACAAGAATCTGTTTTGAGGTTTTTGCCTGTAATTACCATAATCCAGTTTAAAATAAATTTATGTTATGATGTTAACACTACAACATTTTGCAACGCTTAGTATTTACGTTGAGCCCACGTACCGTCAACACAATAAGCAAAAATTTGAATATTACGGTAAAAATAAAAACTTCAATGCAATTTATCGAATTATTCTACAACTTAGTTAGGTGGGCTCGGTTAACGTGCTTGATTCCGAAGAGAGAACATCTGAGTTATCGTACCTTCCTGAAGATTTCAATATTTCAATAAAAGATTTTCTACCTAATATCACGATGAATAGTAAAGCTACAACGAAGTAAGTAGAAACATAATAAAATTTATTTGCAGAAACTGACAGAACAATTTTGTATTAAACCTCTCGGAATACTTAAGGTTCTTTAAGTTAAAGCTTCAATCACTTTGAGTCGTAACTTGGATTATAGTGGACTTAAGATTTTTTAAGCTTACACAAGTGTACACTTTGCTTTATTAATTTAAGGTGGTTTATAAATATTTAGTGTGGATAAAAGAACAACACAAACATAATTTCGCTCATACAATTTCGAACCACGTAGCGGAAAAACTTATGGACTATTACGAAGACGATCAAGTTGGATCAATTACTTAATCAAATTGTAGTTAATCAAAACTTTTACTATTTCTTATTTTAAGATATCTCAGCTAAAAGTTATTCTCCGTGATACTTTCCTTCTAGATTGCATGGCCACAATCTGAGAAGGGAAAACCAAATTTGCAGCATAAATCTATAAACTTGAAGCTCACGTACGACTCTGTTTTTACGGTACCATATTTTCTTAACCCTCGAGGCAGGTGAAACTAATTATAACCACCTAAGTTTACCTAATAAGATTATTAAATTTTATGTCAAAATTTAATTTATAGCAGAATTTATTAAAAAAACCTTTTTGTTTTCTTAGAATAAAATGTTAACTCAGTTGTTCATAATTTGCCAATTGGTCAGATAAGTGCGCCTCATGCGCCTTTTGTTGAATCATAAGATTTTAAAATTATATCATAATATAATAAACTCTCAATGCTATTACTGGAAAATCTATGAAAACGCAGTGGAAAAAGCCAAGATGTTTTCAATTTCTCTAAAGAAATAAGGAGGCAATGTGTGAAAGGAATATCCAATAAATAACTGCACTTACGTGTAACTCCTTTTTCCAGATCTTCATAATATCCACACAAAGCTAGCTGCTGAAGAACGGAGTTGGGTAACTTGTAAAGCTGTTCCACCCTACGAAGGCGAATTACTATCAACTCCACATCCTTGACATTTCGATCACAGGGTCTGAAAAATATTCCATTTGATTAAAATTCCTAAACATTCAATTTTAATTAGCTTGAAAATAACACACATAATTTCATATCTTGCTGAGGATATAACACTAAATGCAAACTCGAAGTAAAGTTTCGAAGGTAATATTTTAGCATGTGGTGAAACTGTCAAAAACTTTACAGTAATTGATTTACGTGTTAACATATTGTTTGTTAAAAAAATTTCTCAAAATTTTGGTAACCAAAAGAATGTAAACGACATCTACAAATTATGTAGAAATTAGTAGAGAAATATACTTTATTGGATTATTTTAAAATGCGAAGCAAAAAGTTGTTTTCGTCCTTTTGATTGAAATAGGTAATTTATGAGAAACTGTCGTTACCAAATAACTCATTGAAAATCTTTTGTGAGTAATAAGGGTATGTTAGCTTCACTGTCGTTAAAGTATTTATATTGATAAACGAAGTGATAATATTTCAATGGTCTGGTAATGGGAAAGGAGGTTGAATTTAAAACTTTTACATTAAATCAGTGCGCAATATTTTAGTATAACTTACAAAAAAGATTATAGAAAAAATTGAAAATAAAGTATAAACATTGAAAACTACTCGAAGAATCAATACATGTGCGAAATGACGTAAACACGAAGATATCTCTGATAAACTTTGTCAACTTTTACTGTAAACACAACTACAAAAACTACTCACTTTCTGAATAAAAATAAAAGTTACCTGAAATGAGTACTTTATGCTATAAATATAAAATGAGCCAGTTATATGGCACTGGAAACAATAAACTATCTTAGTAACAACTAGTAAGTTGGAAAAATTACTACATCAAATCGGAATTTCCATGTTGGATGCATAAAGTGATTCTTTGCATTATGAAACTCTTTGCGCGTCGATAATTATATAACAATAATAATCTAATTCCAAAATCGGTTTTCTGTTATTGATAAGGTTTCATTCACCTTGTTCAGCATATAAAACATGTTTACTTCCACTTGCTTCCGTTTAGCATTTGATCACATCATGTAATATGATTAAATAAATTGCATATTCCTTTTACAAAACCATTGGATTGATTTAAAATTTTAATGGTTAAATTGTTAATCAAGGTTATCACAATTACTACATTGCAGCTTCCAAAGCTTCTTTTTTCGTTGAAATGAAAGTGTTATTATTGCAAATTCCAATTTAGAGAGATCGTTCTTGATATCTCAATGATATATGTGGAAATCGAAAATAGTAATTTATTTTTTGCTTTAAAAAGCATTTACATGCAAAGATTAAAAATGTTGTTTATGTTATAGATATATAATATATATGTATTTTATTTTATATTAAACTACCTAATAGAATATTTTATAGCTGAAAAAAATTTTCAGGATTGTATTGCAGTTTTATTAATTAAAATAAAGTAAAATTAATTAATTTATTTCTGTATTTATAATACTATATTTCAATAAAGTATTATTTATTTATTATTGGTAAAACTATAGCTAAAACCGAAATTAAACCCTATAATAATATTAAATTCGTAAAATTTGAATGATTTAAAAAGCAATTTCCGGCTGTAATTTCGTACACGTTCAAGAGGATATAGTAACCTTTCACGCTACCACAATCAATTTTTATTTAATTACTTCTCAAAAAGTGCTAAACCGATTTTAATCAATTAAAAAAATTAAATGCAAGCTATACTTACATCTAAACAATAATACAATAAAATCAAGGAAATTTTATTATTTCATTGATTTTTTTACAAAAACATTCAATTTAAGTGAGCGTTTATATACAGCAAATAATAATAAAATTTAAAAAATGTTCAATAGTTATACTTCGTAGAAATAAAGCTTTTTTTTATGAATTTACAGCACAATGAAAATGTTTAACGTTTATTTTAAATATGGATTTATAAAATGTCACTGTATATTGGAAGTTTTCTCAACACATTTTATACATAAATCAATTAATAATTCTCCATTGAATTGTTTGAAGTAAACCAGTGAACTGATAAATAAGCAAACCAATAGGATGCTTAAAACTTAAACCTACATATAGATTTTATAATTCAATTAATCAACCGAAATATTAACAAATAATAATTTAATAATAATGATAAAATTATAATCGATGCAAAAAAGTTTAAAATTTTACCAGGTGCACACCGAAAAGCACCGTAAAACATCTGACTTAAAAAAATTACGTTTGAAACTAGTGCTAAAGTCGAATTTCCATATTTAGATTAGCAAGGAAATGCAAGTATATGGGATCAAATCTCTTTGTTATACGAGTATATTATTGAGCTTTCACCTTGTTATATTAAACTACGCTGACCTTAAAATTAATATTTGATATTATACTTATTCTGTAAATAATTTTGATTTAAAAATCCAGTACAATCATCAGGTAGATGCTCCAACTGGAATGTTTTCGAGAAGATACATAATGTAAGTCTACCTAAATAGTTTAGCCCACCTTCCCCTATATCGTGACATGTTCTAGTATATAGTTAGTATGTATATGAAATTACTTTGTAATTTTAACGATTATTAATTTGTTTGAAAGCAACGTTTTACGACCATCACTTAGAACAATTACATGCTTGCATTAAGTTTGAGTACAAAATTTCTTACTCGGGGGTTATTCTGTAGTGCATGGGTAAATTTGCTTCCAACTTTCCGCAAATATCCCTATCATAATTACTTAGATGTAACCATTATTCTCCTATACCTATATGTATGGAAATTGTTAATTTAATTGAATTAAATATTTATTTAAGTTTATTCAAGCTCTTTAATCGAATTTCAACCACTTTAGTTTGAAAATTACATTAAAAACTCAATTTTACTTAAACTGTATGAAACTTAATAATGCGGTTTTATTTAGAAATGAATTTTGCGTAAAAACGAAGAAATCTAAAAATGTGCAATTGGGATTTCCAAATCAACAATAAGCTGAACCACTAAATTTAACTACAATAAAAAACTTCATTGAAACAGAAATTTTAACTAAGGAAATCGCGAATTAAACCTCATTCAAAAATTAACTTTATAGTCAGACTATTCATAAGAACATAGTCCGATTAGTGAGAGACGGATTCTCTCTTATAACTAACAATAAATTTTTTAATAATACCTTGATAACAGCAGGGCAAATGTTGAAAAATTTTAAGTAGTCTTTTATAAGAAAATGTGAAATAATGAAAACCGCAGCAATAAAGAAGTTTATGAACAAATAAACAGGTTTTATAAATTCAAAATTAATAAAATTCTTATTTTTATTATTTAATCTGACAAAGTAATTTGTAGTTCATTATTTTCATAATACATTTTTTAAAAGGCCTTATTTTATTAAATTGTTTTCGATTATGCAATATTGCACTCAAAACACTCTCGCTGTTGACTCTAGACCGTTTTAGTATCGAGCATAAGTATCGAGTGCTTTATCTTGCTTTCACAAATTTCTGTGGTTTCTAGTAAAATTACCTATAAAGTATCTATTTCAGGGGCCACATCCAGATCCGGGCCGAAAAGATCCTTAACAATTGTATCTCTGTTGTCGACTCGACTCAGGTTCTGCTTAGCTCAGCTGTTCCTTCAAAGTGCGAAGACGTTCTAGCACGTGATTTAAATCTCAACACTTTTTTTGTTTTGTCAAATTTCACCTTCTCGGATTTAACTTCTACCTCCAACTTACACCTCTTACCACTCTCTTGTGTCGTCGTTTTTCTAACAAACTCTCTATTTCAATTTCTTCTCACACCCACTATCGCATGTGCATGTACAAATTGTCAAAAACCTTTCAGGGATATGAAAACATAAGGGACAATTTTAGGTCTTTTTAAGTTAATGAATCAAACTTTACAATAATTAACAGAACAAAAGTTGACAAATGTTTTATTATTTTATTAATATCAGAAATATAAAAATTAAACTTCAGATGGAAAAAAATTAAATAAAACGGAAACTATAAGCAGATGAATTAAGAGGTAAAAAAATTTAATTAAAACTTAATAAAGTAGGATTTTGGATAAATTAAAATTGACTTTAATTAAAAATATTTAAGAATTGTAATTTAAATTAAAATGCATTTTGCATGGGCTCTCAAAATTTTAAATTTCAAGATCAAATTTATATTTAAATTAAATTAATTAAGACAATTATTGCTATATAAAATAAAAAATTTAAAAAGTAATCTCATAACAGAAAATAAAAATGAAAACAATTATTCATATTTATATCAACTTCAGTTGCTACATGAGGTTTATATTGAAAATTACAAAGTAAAGTATTAAAAATTGAAAAATAAATTTACCGAGTAGTACTATTTATACCTATTATGAATTTTTCAATTTGCTGGAAATTGATTTTATCGCGAATAGCTTTATACATCATAACGCAGAAATTGTTTGATTTTACGATTGTATGCGATACGATTTCGGAGCCAAAGTGAAAATCTACAATTGATGTAATGCTTTTTAGAAAATCCTGTAATATTATTTAGCCAATGTTTGTTAAAATATACAGAAATATCTATTTTATTATTTGTATATTATGTATTTAAACAAATAACAATATCTGTTATTAATTCTAACGAGTTTTTAATTAAAGCTTTAAAATATTATTGATTTGCAAAATAAACAAAAATAAAATTGTCAATAATTTCACAGGCTTGAATTTAGTTTAAATAATTATTAAATATTAATTTTATCTCTAAATTTTATTGTAATAAAATTAATAGATACAATGAATGATTATTTAAACTTAAACTATTCTAGTGTTGTAGTTTTCCTTACACAAGGAAAAATTGAAATATTCTTGAAGTTTTAATGTGCAGTTTTCCTATTCTCCCAAAATGCCTTTAGCTTTGTAAGCGTTTATTCGCAATTTTTAAAGCTCAAATTTTAATAAGCATCCATTATGAATTTGTTGAAGGTTACCTAATTGGAAGGTAAATATAATCATAACAGGCGGTTATTGAGCGATCGCTAGGAAATTCATACATTTTTAATCGGAAAAAATCAACATAAATACGTCTTTGCAAGTACAAAACGTAAAACCGTAATATATATATATTTTTTTTCAAATGCAAAAAATTATATATCGTAATAAAATTAATATTATTGGCGTTCTGCACAGAGAAAACTATTTTTGGTTAAATTCCTGTTATTCACGGTATTTCTTGAAGCTTGAAGTTTAGAGATGTAGAGAGTGATGTATTTCCAATATTCAATTTATTTGTAAAATGCTTGAATATATAACAAGAAGGCGTCAATTTTAGGTAATATAAATTATCTTTGAAATAAATCAAATTTGGTTAATTTCTACATCATCATTATTTTATTACTACAACACAACATAAAATATACATCATAATTTTCGACTTAACAGTTTGGTACAGTTTGGCTCAAGTCCGCAAAATGTATTCAACATAATTTAAATTAACAAGGGTTGATAAATGCACGAGGGAGTTAGAAGGAAGTCAAGTGTACGACTGTACCTCGATCCCCGAATGTGGCCAAATTATGTATCAAAAAGCCAGACCATGTTAGATTAAATTAAGTACTTTAATTAAAAAATAAAAATTGTGTCCGAAAAACCTGATAGCTTAAGATGAAAATTTTCTTATGTTCCCACAAGATCGTAAAGTGAAAGTACAATAAAATAGCAATAACAGTAACCATTGCAAAAGTAGTAACCGTAATTCTAGTTGGAATTACATGTCCATGACTATAAATTATTAAACAGAATTGACATTTAAACCAGACCGTGAAAATTCCTCTAAATAATTAAAACGAATCGGTTTAATATTACATTTAAATATTAAAACTTGATACTTGATTAAATTAGATACCCATACAAAAATATATGTGGATGTAATATCCGGCAATATCACACTGGGATTTTTTTAACAATAATTTTTTTTTAATCGAAGTCTAACAAAAACAACTTAACACAATTTTCTTCTTCTCCGGTCTCTATACGATGACAAGCTAACAATATACTTGCAGTACCTATACTAATATAACATATGCCTAGAGAGATACATAGAAATGAGAAAGATTTCCCGTTGCAAGTAAGAAAATAAAGTAACCCTTACATTCCAAGTTCATTTCCAAAAAATACTTATGTTAGAACTAAAAATATTAGATAAAAAATGATTTAATACAAAAATAAAAATTTTTTAAGTATAATACGATTAAGGTTTCCTATAACTAGAAAAAACAAAAATATAATAAAAAACAAGAAATTATAATATTCAAACAATTGAATACCATCAGTATTATTACAATTTAATTCAATTGGAAACGGATTTGAGAATGTTGATTATTTGTTTTTTCAAATAAATTGTAACTTTTACTACTAATGATTTTGAGATAACTCCGATTACACAGATTAAACCGTAAAGAGTATGCATCAAAAGATTAAGAAGTACTAGGGGGTATGGAATACCCCCAGACCCCCCGGTTTCAAAACTGCCAATTTTTGTTCATGATCTTCGATCAACGTTATTAAGCATAGGAACCTTTCACTTGAATGACAACATAAATTTTTAGACACCTCTTTTTCCTTATCTTTTGTGAAATTTTCCTTATAATTTTTATTTTGATCTTAAATGTTTTTTTTTGATTTGGAAACGTACCATATTCGAACATTTTGGAAGAATTAAATTTGATTTATAATAATCAAATGATTATTTTGATGATTTATTTTAATTTTCAATAACGTCCATCAACAGCTGGGTTATTAGCACCTACATCTACATTATAATTATTTTACATATTTTACATATCTTTTTATTAAATTTTTGTTAAATTCTCTATAAAAATTGTATAATTCATTTTATTCATATTTTCAATAGTTTTTCTGTTATACACTGTTGAATATATAGAGGTAAGGCTTACAGGTTGCCACCCCATTTTTTTTTTGATCATAACTCGTCATACAATCAACGTATTGTTGATATAATAACATACACAGGAAAGGGGAAGTATAGAGCAACAATCCCGCGCAAAAAATCATTTTAATACTACAAAACTAAAAATTTACAGCAAATTTTCAAAAGTACCTAAAATCGGCACCTTAAAATTTCGGCTTGCAGGTTGCCACCTCTTGAAAAATTGTTGAAAATGTAGAAAAACTCAAGTAAAAACATATGATTTTTATTAATTACACTTAGTGGCTGTGAAAAAATAAATCAGAGTAAATTGACAAAGAAAAAAAAAGTTAAAATTGAATAAAAAAAATTTAATTTAAATCTAAAAATATATAAAATAAATGCATCAATTATTAGTATTAGTATTACAAGTATTAGTATTATTAGTATTACATGGATGAATGTAGTTTTTGTCTCAGGCTGTCGTTAAAACCACAATCTCGGTGTAGTCTGTAAAAAAAATGTTAATCACCAAAAATCATAAAATTTACAATTACAAAATTTTTCATACTCATAAAATATTGATAACTCTTACTATTTAATATTGTTGGACACAACCGGTACTGGGAGTAGCCTTTTCTATGACTGAACCGACTATACTGAACCGTTTCTGGGAAGTCATTCTCGTCAAGCTCCCTCTCAACGAAACCCTCCATTTCCGGGTCAAAAGCAGAATTTGAATTTAGACATGATGTACCATGGCAGTAGCCACATATAGTCGCACATTTTAGTCCCGCTTTCGAACATCCACAGGATGAAGTGCAGCCTTTTTTGCAATTGCACGATATTAATTTCAGTAATGATTCTGGAGCAGGTGCCTTGAGAGGCGGTTATTAATTTTTTTCCAACCCCAAAGTTCAGGACATTTCTCATTACCACGCCACTTTTGAACTTGTAAATAAACGCGGAATGAGTGTTGCTGAGCTGCTGCAGCTGTAGGGGGCAGCGAAGCTAAATTTGACTTAATTTTATAAGCCGACTTCGTGAAAAGATTGTACCGATGTCGATTTAAAGATGTCTTGCTCCATGCGATTGTAAAGTACGAGAACAATAGATCTTCCGTTCGGCTTTTCCTCTTCCGTGTTTTATAAAATAAATACTCCGTTCTTCTGGAGCTAGTGCAGTTAATAAAACGAAAAGGTCTACGTCCTCACCAATAATCACTGTTTCTTCGAAAGAAGATACCTCTATCGCAGTTGTGACTATCAGAGTATCAGCATCGTCTGTAGCCTGTTTAACGGAAAAACCCTCGGTCTCAAATTTTTCCGACAACATCGAAATAAGCCTTACCTTATTTTTTTCATTTCCTAAAAACTTTTCTTGTGTGACAGTGGCTACCATGGTTTGATCAAAAAGTATATCAGCACTACTATATTTTGCAGCCCTTAGGCATTGCTCCGCTGTTTTAGTACTGGAAACGCTGTTGTTAGAACCATCAAATGCAATTATGGCTGTTGCTCCGAAGTGGTTTTTGACATAATTTATGTACATGTTGGAAATTGATTGGTATGTCTTAGATTGATGCCAAATTACGCGGTGCAAAAGATATCCACCATCAATAACATGCTTAGAATTATTAAAATTCACACGATCACCAGACTCTTCGAGAATATCGTACAGCACAGATTTTTTAGTCTTTCGCATACCTACATCATTGAACAGAGAAAGCGGAAATGGTGCCAATTCGTATTCTAGGTAATCGACTAACTGTTCGTCATTTTTCTTTGCAATAATAATTCTTTGAAAGAGTAACAAAGGATCAATTGGTACCATTGTGTCGTGGATTTTTATAGCCGAGTTGACTGTAGCCAGAGGATGAACTTTATCAACACGCTTAAACTTTACATTCTTGAAATTATTACCAATAATTTTTTTAATTCCTTGCACTCCAACTTTCAATGCATCGTAGCAATCTATGGTGTTGTCGCCAACGACTCCAGTACTAATTGAAAAAATGTCATCAGAAACCGGGAAAGGATCATGACAAGACAGCCAATGTTCTAGTCGTTCTAGTCGCTTCCAATAATTGTGCCTCATTATACGATGCGCTGAAGCCCCCAGGCTCGAAAGTAGCGTCACTAAATTTTTCGAACCAAACTTTCTGTATAAAAAAGCAGAAACGCTGATTAATAATGGTGACAAGAAAGATCTTGGCCTAGTTGCCAATATAATAGCATGCGATATTGAAATGCATTTTCGTTGGAGCGCTTGCGATTGGCATTTTCTTCCTTTCGCTATAACGTTTTGCAAGAAAATATCAAGGGTTTCTGGTATGCAGTCTTTAACTTCTTTTAAAAAGTCATCGCTTGAAGGATATACAGACGTATCGTTGATTTGTGAGCGAATATCTTCTCGAATTATGGCTGCAGCTGTAGTAACTATTCGAAGGCGCTCTTCCCGTTTATCTACTTTTTTTTGTTCATACCAATGACTGGATAAAATTTGATATCCTGTGTTACGGTAACATATTGTGGTAATTTTCTTCTTATTTGTCACTATAATAATCTCGTCACCGTATTTTTTTTTCAGTTTTTTTTTTGTTAGTTCGCTTGGAACGTAATCTATACACAGAAAAGTAGGTTAATCAGCTCGGGCATAGAAAACTGACAATCGTCACTATTTTCAATGAAATCGAAAATCACTTGCATAGCCGACGTGACATCACTAACATGAGGGCGCCCGCCCCTGGCCCCGGTATTTGGTTTTTTGAAAAAATTCACGGAACAACGTTCGTGATATATCGCTTCAACAGCGACTAAGTCAGAAATACCTTCTAACCGCTGCTTAATTTCTTGTGCCCATTTATCTTCTCTCTTTTCTGCTGCTTGTATAATGCTGCTTCTAACTTGAAGGGTCTGGACACGATGCACTTTCAAACGTTTACTGACCTCTTTCTTTTTCTCTTTTTCATAAAATGCCTCATCTATGACTTCTGTACAATATAAGCAAGCCTTTTTAAAATCGAAATTTGAAAAAATAAAACCTCACTTTCCGTAATGTTTTTTAACGCAGCGTTAATACTGTCTTCCCGAGTGTATATTTTTCGACACGACACATGCACAATCACGGAACTTAGTCCTTTCAGTATTTCGGATTTACCGTCTTTCCTACTTTCACTTGATTTTATTATAGTATTTAGTCTTATTTTTTGCACGTTAACAGTTTTTTCCACAGAAAGAATTTTATCGCAGAGAAGACACTTGCCCGCGTCATCCATTTTCTCTTAAAAATACGAAAACTAATGTTTTTTACACAGAATGCTGCACCACACTTACAAACACGAAGACTAATATTTTTGATACCAGTATACCGCGCGATGCTTTGATACAAACTGAGCGTTATATGTCCATTCTGTCGATAAGCTGACATTCTTACATTTATCATTTACCTATACCACATTCATTATGAAGAATTTTAAAATGTTGCCGATAGTTTTGATACCAGTATACCGCGCGACACGCTTTGATACAAACTGAGCGTTATCTGTGCATTCTGTCGATAAGCGGACATTCTTACATTTACCTATATCACATAATATATTATAACATATCAAATAATATATTCACATCCATTATGAAGAATTTTAAAATTTTTCCGATAGTTTTTGGTGATATTTTAAACGAGTAAAAGCATAGATTCAAGAGCACAGCGTATAAGTAAAAATTGTTTCTGTGTTTACCGATGTATTACAAAGATACTGTTAAAGATATGAATAAAATGAATTATACAATTTTTATAGAGAATTTAACGAGCTTTAATTTTTATAATAACTTTTATCGCGATCGGATCAAGGATTACCGAGATATGATCAAGAAACTGGATTGGAGCACCTTTTTTTCAAGATGGCGGATCGAGCCTTGAAGATAGAGGTCAGGATTTTTACTATCTTCAAAAGTAAGCCAAAACAAAGGTCTCCACCAATTTATAGCTTTTTACCGGTTAATTTTTCTATTTGCCTCATTTTAATCTAATTTGACTGGACTATTTGTACATTGTGGTGGTGGTTCTTTCTTTAATTTATGGGCATGTGTAATTATTGCAGTGTGTCCCAGCCTCAATCTGGTTAAGGTTGTTTCCAGTGATCTACTTTGTGGTTGTAAGTGCCATCGTTTTATTGATGTTTTTGTTTTATTTAATTTTTGATTTGTTGCTGTCCATTCTTCTTGCCACTGTTTGTATGATTTTTTTTTAATTATTGACAATACATCTCCGTGAATCATGCACTTTTTCATTTTTATGTTAAGGTTGTTTGTTGCTTCTTTTGCCAATCTATCCACTGTCTCATTTCCTGGGATTCCCATATGTGATGGCACCCATAGTGATTACAACGTCTTTTTTTGCTGCTGTTATTTGTTGATAGGTGTTTTGTATTTTATTTGCTACGATGTTATTTGAATTATCCTTGTTAATTGTTTGTAATGCACTGTAGGAGTCCGTGATGACTAAAAATTGTTTCTTGTGTTCTTTTGAGATGTATTTTAGCGCTTGATATATGGCGATAATTTCTGCTGTGAATATTGACGTGTTGTTAGGTAAACGATATAATTGTCTATTCATGTCTTCATGTACAAAGGCACACCCCACCAGTTCGTTTTGCTTAGAAGCATCTGTATATATGCACTCATATTGTTTGTATTTGTCCAATATTATGTTAAATTCGTTGCGATAGATGTGTTGATTTTGAGTTTGTTTTTTGTATTTTGCCAATTCCATATTGCCACGAGTCTAATATCGTGGGGGGGGGGGTTTGATGTAGCTCAGGATCCTTACTATTGGTGTAACGGGGGTTGAAAACATACTTTAAATGAAAGAATGGTTTGACGACAAAATATATTGAATAAAGTTCCTAATTTACAAAATCAACATATTAATACTAAAGAATCTTACCCTAAATAGATGGGAAGGAGGATTGCCATTGTAACGGACATGGGTTCCTGTGGTCACTATTCCAAAAACGAATTAAACGCACGACTGCCTGTCTTAATCACTGTATACCCTTCTTATGGCATTCCTCCTTCCCTTAATCTTAAAATCATAATACTAATTGTAATTGGTTAGAATTGCTCTTTGTTGGAGTTATATTATTGGTTATTGAATCGCGCTTGATCAGCAGGGCAATGTTCTTTAAGTTTTGCTTTGACGTAAATCACTCCGGATGTTAAATGATATTTTGTATATTAACTATAATTTTATTTATGTACCGTGCGATCAATATTTACGTGACAATATTGACCGTCATTGCATTTACTGTCCATGGTTCTGTCTTGTCTCTTTTATGTATGTATATTTTTGGTAGTTCGTATTGTAGGTTTTGGAGGATTATTTGGAATCATATATGGAATGGTTTAGGATAGTTAGGGCAATGATTATATCTAAGGGAGTTTCTTCTAGATATTACGTTGGTGTACGCTGTGTGTGTCGGGTCTGTTGCTATCTTTAATGCATATATCGCTGTTAACATACTCCTTCGTGTCTTTAGGGATGGCACCGCCGCTTCACATCGTAGGCTTTCGATAGGTGTGGTTCGAAAGGCTCCTAGTATCATCCTCAATGATGCGTTTTGTATTGGCTCTATTTTTTGTAGAAGTGTTGTTTTCGCTGAAGCGTAGATAATGGAGCCGTAATCTAATTTCGATCGTATCATTGTTTGATATTTTTTTAGCAGTGTGTCGGACTTTGCTCCCCATTTGTTGTTAGATATAATTTTAAGAATATTTAATGATTGTATTGTTCTCACTTTTAGGTACTTTAGGTGATCTTTCCATGTCATTTTGTTATCTAGTTGCATTCCAAGATATTTTATAACCCTGGTGTAATTGATGTTGTGTCCGCTGATTTTAATTTCTGGTTGTTGGTTGTTATTTTTTCTCTATCGTGTAAAATGTACTGCTTTGGTTTTTTCGGCTGAAATTTTGAACCCTGTTATTTTGCACCATTCTTCTAACGAGTTAATGGTTTCTTGCAGCTTTTCTTTGATAACTTGAATGTTATGATTTCTGTAATATATATTAATGTCGTCTGCGAATAATGATAATTTTACCGGGGGTTGGACATGCTTTTCTATCGTATTTATTGCAATTAAGAACAGTGTCACACTGGTAGGTGAACCCTGTGGTATGCCATTTTCCATTTCATTTTTATCCGAGTATGTGTCATTTACTTTCACTCTTCTTATATACTCTTTGAGTATATTTTCTATGAATGTTAGTATGTTACCTGTTATTTTCCATTCTATCAGTTGTTGTATTATGAGATGTCTCCAGGTTGTGTCAAATGCCTTTTCCAGGTCTAGAAATATTGCTATGAGGTGTTCTATGTGATCTACAAAACAACTCGCAGATCGCTGAATCGCGTATAAAAAACTGGTTCGTTTGCAACAAATTAAGCTCTAACGACCAGAAGACACAAAAAATCATTTTCGGCCTTAGAATAGGCACTGAGCACGATCCGGTAAAATACTTGGGTGTTATCCTGGACAGCGGTTTGACATGGGAACCTCACATCAAATATTTAAATACGAGTTTATCGAGAGTCACTTTTTGCTTAAGATTATTAAGAAACCAATTGTCAAATACATATCTTAAAACAGCATACTTCGCTATGTTCCACTCCAAGATGTCATACGCAATACTAAACTGGGGACATTCATCACATACCGAGAATGTCTTCAGGACACAAAGAAGATGCCTACGCGTTTTGGCTGGTATTGGTTACCGCGAAGACTGCCGGCCCCACTTCAAAGCAATGGGTATAATGACAAAAACCTGCGTTTTCATACATGAATGTTTGATGTACGTTAAGCAAAATATTAAAACCCTACCTACCAATAGTAATTTCCACAAATATCCAACAAGAAATGCGGAAGACCTAAGGATCCAATTCCATCACCTTCAGCGAACCCGAGATGGCACCAGCTACACAGGAGTCAAACTGTACAATAAACTTCCTGGAGGATTAAGAGCATTGAACGAAAACAGCTTCAAGCAAACTCTAAAGGACTATCTAACAAAAGAGGCTTTCTACAGTGTAGAATAGTTCATGCAAAGTGCCCATACAAATCTACTACAGGAATGAGATGAAGAGTTTTCCCTTTTCCGGATATATTATATTACCCATTATGATTCTTTATGGGTGCGTTCCACTTAAAGCCCACGACGACCATGGTCGACCACGGGCGACTTTTAAAAGTTCCACCTAAAGCCGCGGTTGCCGCGGTGGAGCTCAAAACGTCATCAGTGACGTCACCGTTTGTTAGCCCACCACGACCACGAAGCCCATTATAAAAGGTGGGTTGCCGTGATCATTTTGAGTTTACACGCGCAAATTTAAAAATTCAAAATGGAGACCGAAAATATTGCATTTTATAATGCCGATAAGGACGAGCTGTTTGAAGTGGTAGTTTCAAAAAGTGAAGCAGAACGTGCAAGAACAGATAAATTATCTAATTAACATAAAATAAAATTATTATTAACGTTAAATTATTTTTTGTCGTTGTGTTGCAAAATGCGACACATGCATTTTAAGTAAAATATCATTTTCATAGCAATATGCAAAAGTAAAGTGCCTTGGTCTGTTCTAACAACCATCATGATAATTTGTGCAAAATATTTTTCAGATGTGATGTTCGCCACGCAATTAATGAATAATGCATTAAAATAGTATATTATACATCATGAGACTAAGGTGCTGCTTTTCATCCCGCGTGCGAAAATTGTAAGAGGTTACCAACATCAAGCAAATTGATTGTCATTTTAAAATTTGAATTTGAAAATTCAAAATGACATTAGCCCGCCAGAGCCCGCCCACAGAGATCACAAAAGCCGTTCCACTGTACTAAACGACCATGGCCGCCGTGGGCAAAAACGTATAAGTGGAACGCTAAATTACACGACCACGCCGCGGTCGCCGTGGGCTTTAAGTGGAGCGCACTCTATATGACATGTGTAAACACTTTTGTGTACTTAACACCAATAAAGTTTATTATTATTATTATTATTATAAATGCTTCGTGTATCTCTGAGTCGATGTTGAGAATTTGGTCTATTGTTGAGTGTGATTTTCTAAATCTTGATTGATTTTTGTTTATCAGGTTGTTTGTTTCTAGCTTCCAAATTAATCTTTTGTTGACTATTTTTTCCAGTAGTTTAGCAAGACATGACGATAATGCTATGGGTCTATAGTTGAGAGGATTTGTTGGATCTTTGTCTGTTTTTAATATTGGTATTACTGTTACTTCCCTCTATATATTCGGGTAGGTTTTTTCGTTCCATATAAAATTGTATATATTTAGAAGCGATTGTTTTGATGTTGCGGATAAATGTTTAATAAGTGCATATGGAATGTTGTCTGGTCCTGGGCTTATGTTCTTGCATTTTTTTATATTTTCTTCGATTTTCTCAAGCGTGATAGGTTGATTTATTTTGTGTATTGTTTCGTTGTAGTTATTTGTGAACTTGTTTTCAACATTATTTTTCTGTTTTAAAAATTGTTTATCGTATGACTCATTTGAATATGTGCTTTTGAATTTATTAGTAATGCTATTTACAATTTCTTGCTTTTCGGTTAGTATTTTGTTGTTATCTTTTAGAGCGGATATGGTAAATTGTCTGTTTGTTCCTTTGATTGCTTTTATTTTGTTCCACATTTCTTGGCTTGTGGTGTCTATGTTGATTGATTGCACAAAGTGTTGCCATGATTCTGTTTTTCTTATTTTGATTATTCTTCTTGCGATTACAGTAGAACCTCGATTATCCGTGCGCGCATTATCCGTGAAGCGGTTTATCCCTGGGTGCGTTATACTTCGATTACCGTGCGCGGATTATCCGTGCGGCGGTTTTAAGGCATCTTTTTGTGTTATACATAGTATGAAATTAAGCTGAATTTATTGTTTTGTACAAATGACTTGTACAAATGTACTTAAAGTGTCAATTCGTCTAAATTTTCTGCTTATCTACTTTATTTAATTTGTCAAAAAACAAACAAAATTATCTGATTTTTTCAAATAAAACTTTTAAATTAATATGTTCTTTGTTTGTAATCTACTATATAATAAGTATATTTTGTAATATTAACAAAAAACATCAAATTTTATTATCCGTATTTTTCAGTTATCCGTGCTGAGCCCGGTCCCAGTCGACCCGGATAATCGAGGTTCTACTGTACTTTCTTTTTTTTTAATTCTATTAGGTCATCTATTGTTCTTGTTTTTTTGTATTTATTAAATGCACGATGACTATTTCCAAGGGCTTCTTTGCATTGTTCATTCCACCAAGGAACCGTTCTTTTTCCTGGGCAACCTTTTTTAGTTTTTATTGATTCTTTTGCTGCCGTATTAATAAGGGCAATTATCTTGTCGACTGTATCACTGATACTATCATCTTCATATGGATCGTAAGGTTTTTCTAGTGTTGTTAGTTCCGTGTATTTATCCCAGTTGGATGTTTCCACTTTCCATTTGTTTTCTTTTGTCATTTGACAAGGTTCCATTTTATGTATAATTTCTATCGATATTGGGAAATGGTCACTGTCATAGAGTTGCTCTAGTGGTTGCCATGTTGTGGTTGTGGCTAATTGTGTTGTTGCATGCGTAAAATCTATATTGCTAAACGTATTGTTTATTGATGATTTTAATTAAATTGGATAAACTATAAAATTTGAATTTAAAAGGTTAAAAATGCCATTAAATGAATTTGATACTGCTGCATGTCCTGCGACTTACCTATTTGATTTGCTATTCCATTATATATTGATGATTTGTTTTAAATGGAATTTGGAAATCAGTGGTGTTCTTAAAACCTTTTAATTTTGGAAGTTTGTGTTTTACAAATTCATAAGCTAACCCAGTATATACAAATAAATTTCAAGTGCTGAATTATTTTAGAAAATATTTTGAAATCTTTCGAACTTCTTAAAAAATAGTCAAGCAATCTTTACTTTACAGTTAAAACTCTATTATATTATTTAATTTAATATATCTCAAGGTTGTAGTATGTCATTTTATGTTTAATATATTTTGTATTTAGGGCCCCACGTTTTTCTTTCACACCTAGACCTTTATGCATAGCATCAAATTCTATAACTTTGAATAGTTGATTCTAGCCATGATGAAAGCCTCCACCGGGCGACTGGGAAGCGGGTAACCCCGGTTGAAATTCTGGTCCCGTCAAATACACTGCTGTGATTTAAAGTCAAAGATAGATCTGTGGGCTGTCGGGAAGGCAATTGGAAGCCACCCCGTTAATTAAATTTCCTAGTAAGTCATCTTGGCTTCAACGAAGTTTGATTGCCAAAGCCCATTGAAGTCACTGCATAGTTAAGAAAAAGAAGAAATCGAAAGCCAAGGTTTTTATAATTTATGTAATTGCAATATGCAAATCCAAGATGCTTATAATTTTGATTGCTCTTTTGGTATTCCCAAAGAGAAATACAATACAGATATTGTGATTTATATATTTTACGTGATATATCACATTTCTGTATTTACTAGGTAATGTACCTTCGGGAGAAGTTTTCCTGAATATGGAAAGAGTATTCTGTTCCAAAGTTATATAATTGTAATTTGCGAGTGTTTGATATTTGAAACTCTTTTTATGTAACTAATTGTGAATATTTATTTTGTATTTAAGGAAAATTGTAGACATTTTCCTGTTTTGTGTGTAAATATCATAAATTAGTCTCCTTATATGATTAACAACTGTAAGTTAATAGTAGGTAATCCAGTTACATTATTAATTTCAATATTAAATATTTAGCTTTCAAATGTATAAATATAAGCTGTCGAGAAATAGTAGGACTAATAGGTACGTTATTATTAATGGACGTAAAACACTTCTGTGAAGTGCATCGGTGCGGCAATGCGGTCACTTTAGATAATACTATAACTAACATACTGCAAGATATGTCTATAATTTACTACTGAATTCCAATTGGTGGATAAGATAGCGTAACGTAGCGTAACGTCAATTTTCAATGACCTTGGCAAAGTTGTACTGCCAGAAGCACTTCAGGATTTTAAGTTCATTTTTAAAAATAAAGTGGAACTCGAATGACCGTGGTTTAACAACATTTACTCAATCGGAAAATCCAGTTTTCCTTGCTTTTAATCCTTTTCTTTGATTTTAATCTAATTTACTTTTAAATCCAAAGATTTGAATTACGCAGACGTACAGACACAAAGCAAGATCATATTATGGCTTCTCGCTATACTGCGTATACTTTTACTTATTATTATAATTAAATTCATTTTTAAATATTAATAATCTAATTTGCTATTAATGCGTTTATTGCTTGTTTATTGTTTATAAATTATAATGACTTTAATCTAATGAATGCAGCGCAGCTTGAAGGTTTGTTAAAGCTAATAAAGTGTTAGCTGAAGACAAAAAATATTATTAATAGATTGTTTATCGATTATAGAGATTATGAGTCTATTACTAATATTTAAGCTTCTTGAAAATGAAAAATCTAAATTACTATTGACACTATTTTGTTATTTAAAACTTGAACATCAATACAATTCTAATTCTAATATGGGATATAGGATAATACTGATATAGGGTCAAATATAATTAAGATTTTAAACATTTTTATAATTGAGAAAAAACACAATACTCTCCTCGTTACTGTTCTAGACGCTATTTAAAATACAATTGATTGATCTGAATTACAATTGATGCTTTTTGAATTGTAAATCGAATATTTGTCCCTTGTCAAGATAATAAGTATATTTTATAAACCCAGTAAATTTGAAAATATTACACATTATTATACCTAGTACCTACGTATTGTTGACAACTCCGAACTACATTATTAAAATTAATGTTTGCATAACATGCAGTTATATGATAAAGTTCACAATTGAGTTGGCTTTTCTGGATAAATTTTTAATATTAAAATAGTGTAATTATTACAATAACCCAAGTGTAATAATATGTCAACAATTACCACAAGTAAAATTTTACAAAAAACACTTGTTGGTCTATCATCTATTTTTCATGAAGTCAAGAGTATTTACTCGTAAAGGTTTATTTATGTACTGGGAATGTAGGTCAACATGATAGTTGGGTGCATAGGGTGAGTTTTACATTTTCGAGTTATCATGAAATTCAAGAGAAATAATTAATTCTATATAATTTTCATATGCCATTCAAATTTTAATATGATATAAAAATGTGGTCTGGTATTACTGAAAAATATGTTGTTATTAATAAACAATATTGCGCTTTTAATTTACTTATAATATAAATTAGTACTTGAACGTTGCCTTTAATTTTACTCCGCCCTATACATAATGAACTATTTACCAACAAATATAATTTACCCCTCGTAAATGGATTGTTTTCACGGTCTAAACACAAAATCGATCTACCTATAATATTATTGTTACATTAAAATTATCAGGAAATAATATCATTTACGAAGTGTATTTGAAAGATAAATGGCTTTTGTTGTCGGTTTACGACAATAATAGTATTTTAAACATTCTTGATGTACTTCACAGATTAGTTAAAGTCTTCAACTTTAATTACTATCAAAACGAGGTAAAGTTTGTGTAGCACTCATTTGAGACAGCTTTTGTATCTAAATTGCGTTTTTCTTTTCTAGTTTTAAACAGTACAGGATGCAAACTTTGGTAAATTACACAACAATAATTTTCAAAATTTTCCAAAGGAAATGTTGCACCGTTACAAATGCAAATTTGCAGCGTTTGATAGTTAAGTAAATATTTCCTACCCCATCTGTTGATTATGTTTATAATTTATGATTTGATTATTTTAAGGCTAAAGGAAACTGAATATTTTGTTATTAGAGATTTATTATTAATTTATTAGAGATATACGTTTATTAATTTATTTTGAAGTTGGTGACAAACTTATATGCTAGATAGCAATCATTTTTTAAGGAAAGAACCCCGAGGAATTCAATAAAAATATAAAAAATGTTCTATGAGCAACTTAAACTATGATAATAAATTAATTAAAATAAAAATTGTAAAAAAACATTCCGTTGCAGAATAGCTTAAACTTGAGTATAACTTTACTTAAGAATAACTACGCCAAATTGCATAATTTTTTTTTTGCTAGTTGTTATCATACTAAACTTGGTCTACAAACAATAATCACCTATTTAAATCTGTTATCATGCGTTTTATAATTGTTTATATATTAGGTCAACAAAAGTTTACTTAGGTAGCTGTATTTTCTTTTTTAAAAATCAGAAAATTATGAAACTCACCAAAAACACTTTTTAGAGCACATTAATGCGAAATATAAAAAAAAATAATGATTTCCTTCAGCCAAAAAAAGTCGGGTCTGAAAGGGTTAAGAAAGATCCTCAGTTTAATTTATATTTATTAATATTCCAAAGTAGAAAATTCAGTAAGAATTATTTATGATCTTTTATTATAAGCCACTTTTATAATAAGCTTTAGTTCAATTAACATATCAAAAATGTTAATAACCGAAAGAAGTGACGATTATTTAGATAAAAACTTTTAATTTTAAAATTTAGTGTGTTCAACCTGTCTGCGGCTTGTGAGTCGTTTGCTACCAATCACATCGACCTATGAAAAGCGTTAGATCAGGAAAAAGTGTAGTAGCTAGTAAATAATGACTTTTATTTGAATAAATTTGAAAATTTATTGTCTTTGTCCTTATTATGTACCTTGTCTACAACAAATTTTCTTAAATGACCATTTATCATGGCTCAATTGTTTTAATTTAAGATTAAGCTATTATAGATTTATTTAGAATATGATGTGGTTAATTCTAAATTTTGTAAACATATTTTATCGATAACGTAATGTACACCACAGTTTTTGCGTAAGCCAAAAACTAGCTTATACGAAGATCCAGAGCTTTACACACATGAACTTAACGGATATATTAGCTACTTTGGTTGTAAGATAAGAGTTTTCTCACTCTCTGATAATTCGAGTTCATGACAATATTATTCAAAGGTTATATTGACAGGTATAACGCAATATTTAGAGATTTTTTGTTTTCTTGATATTTACTTAAGGCCAGGATACGTAGATCTAGCTTTAATTCACGAACGCGAGGTGGCTTATACGCTATGGTGTTTTAAATTTAATTAATTGGTAGGTAGACAACACTCTTGACAAATTGTCTGGTTGCTAACTTCCTAGTTAAAATAGTAAACTTACAGGAATCTACTTTTAAAACGTACAATGGTATTATTAGCTGATATAAGCTCCGCCTTTAAATATTCAAAAATTTCCCTCTCTGTTGTTGAAAACTTTTATTAATCGTAAGGGTGGGATTTTTGCACTTACCATCATTCATGCATGAATATCTATTTTTTTATTGTAATCTGGACATCGATCCCATCGATAGCATCGGTTGAAAACATCGATTTTTTTGTGATATCGATGTTATTGCCTATTAGTTTAAATCAAGGAAAAAACATGATAAAAAACTTAAAACGTGGCGTGGTTTACAAGAAAAGATATAATATGCTCATTAGTCATTACTTATTATTCAATATATCTGTTAAAATTTAAAATGGGAATTGGAAAGGTAAAATCTGGTTTACCACTGTCCACTTGTGTACTTTAATTTATATACCAAGAAAAGTATAGGCGCCGCACCGTCAATCGAGTTGCGACTTGCGATAGTGGTGATACTTGATATAGGTTCTTATGAATATGTTTGTTATCTTCTTGCATTCTCGCGGTTTTATCTTTATTTCAGGCTACCACTCGACGCTGGCGGTGCACTAATATATTATAATTTATTATAATATAATGTAGAAAGAAAAAGTTCTGGATAACATACACTGGCTCACAGAATTATTGGCACAACCCTATGCTAGCAATGTAATTTTTCCCTTTTCAAGACTATTTTTGACACATAACAATCAATTTTACGGCAAAACATTTCAGACATTTTTTTGTTGCAAATTTCATGGCCTTCAATTTTGTTTATATACATTTTTCCATTTTGTCGCTCCATTTCTAACTGACAGCGACTTAGACAAAACTCTCTAAAATCCAAAAAATACTTTCAGCTGTATCTTAAAAACCGTGCGACTAAATTGAAAACTGAATAGGAAGTTTTTTTTGTAAATTTCATTTCCAACATTTTTATTCATATACATTTTTCTATTTTATCGCACCGTTTTTGAGATACAGCTGAAATTAATTTTTGCATTTTACGGAGTTTTGTTTAAATCGCTGTCAGTTAGAAATGGAGCGACAAAATGGAAAAATGTATAGAAATAAACTTGAAGGCCATGAAATTTTCAACAAAAAACGTCTGAAAATTTTTGACGTAAAATTGATTGTTATGTGTCAAAAATAGTTTTGAAAATGCACAAATTACATTGCTAGCATAGGGCTGTGCCAATGTAAATTGAACATTTTGAAGCCGCATTTTTTCATACAAAAATCGATTTTACGGCAAAACTTTTTAAACATTTTTTGTTGCAAATGTCATTGCCTTCAATTTTGTTTATATGAATTTTTTTATTTTGTCGTGCCATTTTTGACTGATAGCGGCTTAAGCAAGACTCTGTAAAACACAAAACCTATTGTCATCTATATCTCGGAAACGGTGCAAAAAAACTAAAAAATTAATAAGTATTTTTTCTTGTAAATTTTATTCTCTACATTTTTGTTTCTATACATTTTTCTATTTTATCGCACCGTTTCCAAGATATAGATGACAATAGTTTTTGTATTTTACAGAGTCTTATTTAAGCCGCTGTCAGTCAAAAACGGCGCTACAAAATAAAAAAATTCATATAAACAAAATGGAAGGCAATAAAATTTTCAATAAAAAATGTCTAAAAAGTTTTGCTGTAAAATAGATTTTTATATGAAAAAAAGTGGCTTCAAAATGTCCAATTTACATTGTTAACATAGGAGTGTCCGGATATTTTCGTTACTCACTGTACGTACAGATGTCACAACAAAAATAGTCAAAATGGATTCAGGGAAAATCAAAACGGATATTTACGTCAAAATCTGGAAACCGAAAAAAAATTGGGATTACAATACTTCCTTGTTTACAAAATATATAAATATTAAAAATAAAAATAATAGACTCAGTGGCGTATTTAACAATTACGTGTAGGACAAGGGGAGGGGGGGGGCTGAAATCGAAGAGTAAAATCACAACATTTAAAACTCAATCAAAGCGAGTCGCCTGGCATACAGCGCCGCAGGCAATTTTTTTAAATTTTCATATACAATATCCCAAGTGCATTCAAATTGTCTACTAATTTGAAATGCACGAGAGGATATTTATTTAGACTATTTCACGAATAAAATAGGAGGTTAATTTGTAGATTTACAAAATTATAATTTGAATTACTGCTGAAAGCACAATTTTATTTCAAGTTTACATACAAAAATAATTTGTTGTATTTAACCGCCACAATCTAGTTTAATCAGCCTTGGGCGCAGTGACGTATTTTAAAATTTGGCTCCCTGGGCCCAAAAGGTTTGCCGCCCCATAAATTAATTAAAATAAACAAAAATTAATTTTTATTTGTTCTCTCAGGGAGGTAACGTTTATAAAATGCGCTCCAAGCTGAGCGCGAGAGACGGCTTGTGCCGCCGCCCCTCGAAGCCTTCCGCACCGGGCCATGGCCCTCGGGTAAATACGCCACTGCTTGGGCGTGAGGTCTAATGCTGCAGTCTTTTTCGGAACAGAAAGATGCGATTGTTCAGAAGTGTACTGAAGGGTTTTACTACATTATATAATATTTGACAAATATTTCGCTAAACTGAATCTTACATCCTGAATTTAAATTTTGCGTCTTTTGAAATTTTGAGCCCCTGAAATTTTGGCCACAAGTCCGGGCTTGATGGGTTTTTGCAATAATACGGCACTGGTTTTACTCCTCTGTTAGTAAAATATAATTCAATACGGAAGAAAATAATAATATAAATTCGAGTATTTTTATAATAATATTATATTTATTTTTTCGCATACTAGACAGAAATGTAGTACGTTACTGCAAGTTAAATCATTCAGAAATGTGGTAGATTCCTGCATAGCAACACATTACTGCATAGAAACACATTACTGCATAATAAATTTTATGTTGCTATGTTAAGCAACCTTTTAAATTTTTTTTTAAATAAAATTAATTATTTTTTAGAGTTGTCATACATAATATTTTTGACAAACACAATTTTAAAATAACAATTTTTTAATTTTTTTCACATTTCTCGTAGGCTCGTAGGCTCTAGGCTCGTAGGCTCGCCTTACGGCTCGCGATGAAACATGCCTACTCATGCAGTAAAATGACACTTTCCTAAACTAGATGCGTAATCTACTATTGTTTTGATTGTAGAAAATTATATTCATTTTTTACCCACACTTATGTATTTACGAATTAACGAATTAACACTATGCGAATTATATTACTTATTTATTTAATAAAATGTTTTTGTATTCATCTGAAAAATAAAAATAAAAAAACATTGCTACGGCATGGTGTAGATTTGAAACGAAGTGCAAATCCCCACCATAAAATATTATTGTGTTTATAAGATGCACGGGAGAAAGTAACATAATATTTAAATTTATTTCATGCATTGTAGTAACTCAAAATATATCTGAGTTACAAATTATTATTTCTATTTGTTTGGGCGACTGTAAAAAACAGGCAACTGTAAATTTGCTTTAAATTGTACACAACACAACATACCCATCTCTGTGATAATGACTGAACTATATATGATTAATTTAATCTCAAATTATTCCCGCCTGATTTGAATTGTACAATTCTTTGGAATTACATTTATAATGTGTTATAGATAAAATAAATTTTCAAAAAATGTCTTTATGAATTCTTTTAGACGTGTACATTATTTATATAAGTAGAATATTATTAATTGATAATTGCAAATATGGTATTTAAACACAATGAATTCTAAATTACACAAATTGCAAAAAAAATTGTTTGATGGCAGTCCTTAATTTATGGTTAATATTATTTCCAAATTTGAAGAAAATCAAATCAGCCGTTTTAGAATGCAATCTGTATATACTATTTTTTTTACACCCGGCCAAGTTTTTTTTATTTTTTATTGATAATTCTTTGTTAGTAATTATTTTCTCTAATTTTAATTTTCGTTAAAAAAATTGCAAATATGGTATTTAAACACAATGAATTCTAAATTACACAAATTTAAAAAAAAAATTGTTTGATGGCAGTCCTTAATTTATCGTTAATATTATTTCAAAATTTGAAGAAAATCTATTCAGCCGTTTTTGAATGCAACTTGTATATACAAGAGCGCATCGCAAAATCCTAGCCTTAATACATACAAACATACATGGTTGTTACGTAGCTGTTTCTGCAAAGAAAATTGATGATTTTGCTCAATTTGATGAGATAACCGTAGGTTACCTTTACTTCTAAAGAAATATGCTGCGTTTTTTTCGATTTATACCTTAATCTGAACTTAATTTGATGAACCAGATAAGGAAAACGTAATTACACAAGAATCACAAGAACAACTGTGGCAAATTCTTTTTGTACGAGTCATATTTATCATGCACTTATTTATTAAACTTATTAAATAAAGGAGATAGTTATTATATTAGTTTAGTAAGTTAACCGAACAGACAGATTCTAAGGTACTGGCAGCGCCTATTTTTAACAGGATTCGGCCCTAGGCTCTAGCAAATTTTGGGGCCCCCTGATATTCGAGTGTAACTAATAGCATCGAAGGACCAATTTTTGGGTTATTTTATCAGAATTTGACTTTTATTTTACGATTTTATTTTCTTTATGGCAAAATAGGCCCTGTTGAGAGGTTGACTAGATGATATAATATAGATTTGGGAATAAAACTTCCTTGGGAGGTATTCCATACTCTCCAGACCCCCCGGTTTATCATCATTGTTTTGTGTTTCTTAAACTTAGATTCAAAATTTAATAAGTTGTAGAGGTCCAACAATATATTTAATGCTTTGAGCATCGAAAGAGATAGATCCACTGCTTGGCGCATATGTAAATAATTTTATTTTTGCATACCCGGGAGCTGAATATCGCCTATCATATATATCATATATATCTATCATATATATTATATATATATAATATCGAGGTTAAACGTATTTATCTATTATTATAACTTCAAATATTAATTGAACTTTAGTGTAGCCATTGGGCAAACCGGGGGGTCTGGGGGGTATGGAATACCCTCCAGTGCATCTTTTGCTATTTATTCGTGTACCAATACTGAGAAGTTACATACAATCAATGTTGCTTCTCCTCCAAATATTTGAAAAAAGCAAAAAAAGTAATTTTGGCAAATATAAGTAAGAATAAGCATTTCAGTGCAGATGTAACTATCAACTGCTTATATCAGAGGTTGCCAAACTACTAGTTGGCGATAGGTCGCAATCCATTGTAGTGACGATATTATGATTCGGATTATTTTTCAAAAATTACCCCTCTATAAAACCCTCCAGCATTAGCTATTGAATACTTTGCAAATAAATACAAATCGTTCACTGGGGGATATTCCATACCCCCCAGATCCCCCGGTTTATCCCTATTGTTTTGTGTCCTTTCAACTTAACTTCAAAGTTTAAAAAGTTTTGAATATACAATAGGTTTAAAGCTTTAGACCCTGAAAAATCTGGTTTCGCTGCTGAGCGCATAAACAATTTTATTTTTGCATACCCGGGAGTCGAATATGAATTGAGCTTTAGTGTAGCCATTGACAAACCGGAGGGTCACGGTTTACTCTATATTCATGGACCAATAGTATTACTTCTTACCGAAGAGTTACTTAGTAGCCAATGCTGGGATCCTTGGTTGGGTATAGTGATTTGGGAATAAAATACAAGTGTGAACTGGGAGATATTCCTTACCCCCCAGACCCCCTCAGGTTATCCTCATTGTTTTGTGTTTTTAAAACTTAAATTCAAAATTTAGTAAGTTGTAGAGGTGCCACAATAGGGGGCGTCCAGTAATTGCGTGAGGCGTTTAAAGGGGAGCGGGGGTCGAGCAGAATCAGAAACTGTAAAACTGCGATAGAATTGGGTTAAATTAAGAAGGTAAAACAAACAATCTCACGTGAGATTAGGGGATGGCGGATCGAGCCAAATCTTACGACATCTCACCAAGGGGGGACGGGGAAATGGATGAATGCATACCCAGGAGTTGAATATCGTCGATCGATGGCAGAAACCATAATAAAACAGGCTTGAGGTTAAACGTATTTATTTATTATTATAACTTCAAATACTTATTTATTGAGATTTAGTGAAGCCATTAGCAAACCGGGGGTTTGGGGGGTAACCAATATTATTAGTTCTTCAGTACCGAAAAGTTACTCAGTAGCCAATGCTGGGATCCTTGATTGTGAGCGCTGTATTTGTAAGTCGCAGTTTTGAGAAAAAGAGGGAAGGATGTAGAAAGTAAAAAATTGAAAAGCAGCGCCAATTTTTAATTGGGATGGCCCCTAGGCTTTAGAAAATTTTTGGGTCCCTGATATTCGAGAGTAACTAATAACATCGAAGCTTCAATTTTTGGGTAATTTTATCAGAATTTGATTTCGGGCCCCTTTGGCAATTGGGTAAAATAGGCAATGGGTACTGGGTTCGAATCCAGGGAGAGTCTCGGTACTTCGGAGGGCATGTAAAGCCGACGGCCCCCAGGTTGATGATTGCCGCCATCAACTATTAAAAACAGGTTTATAGATATTCCCAAAGCCAGATTAAGCAGCCGTGGGTTCTGAAAAAAAAAAGACGGAAGATGATTATATTGAGGATGACTTATTAAAGTTTGGTGACGCGCTTCAGTTTTCTACCATAACAAATTTTAAATATTGATATGATCTGCTCCTATAATACAAGAAATAAAATAAGTGAAAGACTGTGTAAAAAAGATTTAAATTCTTAATTTTGAATTGAGTGAATTTATTCTGGATGCAACAATAAAAATAATTCAAATAAAATTATTAATCTGTTAATTTTAAAATTTCCAGTCCAGAATTTCAGTTGCTAGTTAAACTAAATTCAAGGATTAACCTACGTTTATGGCTACCTGATTGGTCAGATATTGAGTTTAAACTCTGATCGTAGTTTAAACCACAACTGAAATACCGGCCCTAAGGATGTTAATGCAATGAAATCAAAAATTTTTCTGTAAATTTCAACTTTTGTTTTCAGCCTCGGTTATTTTCTTTAATTTAAAATTTTTTAAATGGTTTTTTAGGTTCATCGTCGACAAAAACTTACTATAACAAAACTAAAAAAATTTTGTAATTATGTTTTCCTAAAAGTCAGACAATTGTCAGGCCTTTGACAATTGCTGTTTTATATATAAATATAAAAATATTTAAAAAAATATTTTTGTAATTTCGAATGATGATTAATTACATAATAAGAATTTGAGAAAGATTCGTTTAATTGTCTAGCTACAAAAAAATGTTTAAAAACTACATATTTTTTGTGTTTTATATGGATTTTTCTTCTTAAGCAATGTCTACTGCAATGTTTTAATAAAGGTGAGTAGCTGCTGTGTTTAATTTAACAATTAAAACATACATTGAAATAAAACACCTCATATTTATAATTTATCATTCCAACATTTAATAACTTAGCAAATTGTAATATAATTACCATAAATAAATGCAACCTTTCATTTTTCAAACAAATTTTGAAATGTTAAGTCTAACAATGTAAACTTAAGATTATTATAGCTTATTGTGAATTGGTTAAAAATTTCTACTCAGCAGCCAAATCAGTTATTTCCATTTCCATTTCAATTCTCGTGCCCATATTCACAAACGTTCGTAAAAATTTTAACGAGCCGTTAAATTAAACAAACCAATGGAAATTATTTGCTTGTACTAGGAGACGATTTTCATTGGTTTATTAAATTAAACGGCTCGTGAAATTTTTTACGAACGTTTGTGAATATGGGCATAGGTCAGGAATTAGATATGGCCCTTCGAGCCGGATATAGTCAGAGAAAGCTATTACACTCTATCTACAAAGATAACTTTTTTACTTTTTTACAACTGATTGGTTAAGAAATTGCCGTTTTTTAGATAAGGAAAATTATATGCTTAGTTGATTTTATAAGTTTGTACTTTTCATCAGAAATAGACAAATAAGAAAAAATTTAATAAAAAAAAATAAATAAAAAAAAATTAAATAGTGAAATGAATAATTTATTGGAAGCTTAAGAAACAAAAAAAGTGTTAGTCAATAGGGAATTTTATTAATAATTTTGAAAGGTGGCGCTCCATCGTCTTCTTCATGCCAGCCGCCATTACTTTTTGATAATTTTACCGAATAAAACTTGAAAAATACCACTTTAATCCCACCATTAATGGTGGACTTATTTATATTTAAAAAATCTGTTACTGCATAACGAGCTCGCCCTTAATAATAAATTATAAAGTAAATTTTAAACGCTTCATTTGACATCAACGAACGGTAATTGACGCGCGGAGAAAAATTTAAGCAGATAAATTTGGTGACATTCTTTCACATTAGTTTCGTTTTTAAGGGGATTTGACACGTAAAGCTATTCTACTTCTTACAGTAAAAGTATTTTATTAAATGTTTGAATCGTACCTTGGCAACACAGCCGATTTAAATTTAAAACGGGAAAACCACAAAGGACTACTTAAGAATCGCTTTCTAAATTCTAACTGAAATCTTTCAAACGAAATAACTTGAGACTGTCATTTATCGTTCTATTTATTATGAAGAGAAAATAGCTGCAATTAAATTGGATTGAAAGGTGCAAGCAGAGCAGGACTAAATAAGGAAGGCACTTGACTCCTTCTACAATACCTAAATTATTGCGATAAAGTTTTTTTTCTTTTTGCAATAATAATTGTCGCACCGTATTTAGTTTTACAAGTTCTGTTAAATTTATTACACATATTAACGTTTGCACCGTGAACTATTAAAGTATTGACAATCTGCAAATGTCCATTTTCCCAAGCAAGATGTAAAGGTGTGGAGGCGTCGTTATTGACAATGTGTGTGTCGTTAAGTTTATTATTTAACAAATAATTAACTGCTTTCAGATTTCCGACGCTGGCTGCAACATGTAGTGGCGAATCACCGTTAAAAGTGCGTAAATTCGGCAAAGCTCCGTGCGAAATCAGTAAACTAGAAAATTCGAGATTATTAATTTTGCTGGCTAAGTGTAATGGTGAATAATCATCCCTATCTGTTAAATTAACACTCGCTCCTGATTCGAGGAGAACTTTAAATATTTCCAAAGATTCGTTTTGTATAGCTAAGTGCAGGGCTGTCTCCCCATCACTGTTTTTGTTATTTACATTAATTTCTCGTTTTATAAGCGCCTTTACCATCTCGATTTGTTTCGCTTGTACTGCAACGTGTAAATCAATAGTTGCTCCATTTTCAATTAAGAGTTTTGCTGTGTCGCTACTTCCCTGTAAAACGGCAACATGCAAAGGCGAATATCCAAATTTGTTCAAATAATTAATTTTAATTCCATTCTTAAGCAATAATTTGCAAATTTCAATGAGATTATCGTTTTCGGCAGCTAAATGTAACAAATTACTACCATCACGGTTAGTAGCAAAAACAAAAGAACCGCTATTAATCAAATATTTAGCAATTTCGATGCAACCATTCCGGATAGCTTTAAAAATTGGCGTTTCGCCAAGCAAATCTTTGATATTTTGATCTGCTTTGATTTGTACAAGAGCACGAACAGATCGTAGATTCCCATTCTCGGCTGATATATGTAAAGCCGTTTTCCCTTTCTTATTTGCAAAATTAACATTAATTTTACCATCTCTTTCGATCGCTTTCTCCAGCAAATCGACATTTTTTTCCGCTAAAATGTGAAGTATTGTATTTCCGTCCAAATCGCATTCATTAATGTTAAAACCAAACAAAGAAATTCCATTTAGAAGCACTTCCAAAATATGCCACTTCTCTAATTTTGCTACACCTAACAATTCCAACTCTTGTTTGTCACTCATATTATTTGTTGCACCACTAATGTTAGTTTTGAAACTGACACTGATAAAACTGGTGTTATCAGTATAATTACGAGATTAATATAATAATATTCGCTCAATAAGTTCAAAAATTAAAACTCTTATCAAAGATCATTTTATTAGTAGAAATTAAAATGAGAACAACTTCAACTTGCAATCTTATCTTATACAAACATATAATTAGACAGATTTATTTATAAAGACTTTTAGTGTGTCAAAGTAAGCAAAGCAGCAGCCAAAATAGTGAATTACGCTTTTCATTATTTTAGAATCATCTTCAGCTTTATAACTTCCAATGCTGAACATGCTTCTCCCTATCGGTAAGGTAACTTTAGTTTCGCAAAACAATATTATAGAAAAATGTTCGTCATTTAAACCCAGAGCTGGGTTGGTTTATTGTGCAGGGTTGGTTGAAGCATTTGGCAGATATTTAGAGAGTAATCGATTTTACAGTTTTGATTTAGCCTATAACAATTACTTAGTCATTTAAATTTATTTAAAATTGGATTTAATTAATTATATCCGAATTTTTACGTAAATGTGACTTTTGAGTTTGAGCTACTTCAGGGATATTTTTACAAATTGTGTCAACTGAGCCACGTTTCTAGATCTATGCTTTGAGTGCGAGTGGTCCCCAAGAATGTTTTACCAAATGTGTGGACTTAGATATCCATATTTCTCGAATTCAGGCCACATTCAGCAATGTTTTTATAAAGAGCGTAAACTCAGAATTTTATTTATAAATTTTTTACTAAAAATAAATAAAAAATGTAATTTCAGTATGTTTTTGTAATTTACACCCTCAACTATAATAATTAAATTAAAACATTTTTGAATTTTCACTATGTATGTAAGATATAAGAGGTAAAGTTGAACTAATAACAAATCAACTTAAGTATTCCCAATGAGTCTACGTAATTCTTATGTTTACGTAGTTCTTACATTCGGATTACGTTCGCACATAAGATTAGAATGATTTCAATTCTATGTATATTTTAGGTAATTCTTATGTATATCGTGTGAAAGTTGCGTTTGAAGTTGATAGTGTTTGGTTATACGAGCCGTTTTACATTATAGCAAATTTGCAATTAAATCTTTCCACAAATTTGCTAGCAAATATTGTATAAAATTTCAAGTGTCATATTCGTCAGAAATATGACACAAATATTGTTCTATATTTGTTACAAGAATAGAACAGGTCATAAATATTTGGTATCAAATTTAGGATGCAAATTTGTGAAGTAATTTTCATGTATGACACTCTTGTAAAATTGAATGCAATTTTTTGTCATAGATTTGCTACAAATTTTATTATAATGTAAAACGGCTCTTAGTTGAGTTAAATTGATATAAACTTTTGTGAATGAAAGTTTAAAAGTATATTTCTTTTTATTTCATTTTATTAGCAAAATTTAGCTAAGTTTTTACACACAATATAATTAAAAATAATGCAAAAGTGCTTTTTATCTATTAAGCGTCGTTTTCAGCCAATTAATGCTACGTAATTTAGACATCAATTAATAAAAAAAATTACATTACTTATTTAAAATTTCGATTTTATAGATGAATTTGATGTAAATTAGTTAATAAAATAAATAAAAATTCACTTATGCCCGATTTCTTCACCTTGAGATATCTACCGGATATACTTATCCGATAGATATCTCAAGGTGAAGCAATCGGGCAGTAGTCAAATACATCGATGAAAATTAGGTTTTAAAGAAGAAATTCAATTCTTTTTTTTTAATTTACGTAGCGTTAATTGGATGAGAACTACGCTTTAGTATCAAAATAATGAATTTGATCAAATTTTATCTTTAATTGTTTGAATTTAAAAATTATAAATAAATATTGGTTGTTCATTGTGAACATAGAAATTACGTTTTATGCTTACTTATGCTTAAACATTATACATCTTAGGTCTTACGTTGTACATTGTAAAAAAACTCTTATTCCCAGATGCCTCTCCTCAAAGCTAACGCAGAAGAAAAACTGCGTCTTATGCTAGTCCTTAAGCCACACCTTCATGGTCCATTATTTTATTTTAATCCATTAATATCTTAAATTATAAATTATACTATTTGATATTATATTATTTATTATATATTTATTATATATTATATTATTTGATTAATTAAATCAAACCGGAATTTTTCATAATTAGATCAATTAAAATTACAAGCAAAAATCATCTGAAATTCTATCAGAAACAAAAAAAAAATTTTTGTTTATAAGTGTGCTATGTCCGGCATTTACTATCTAGCACTTTAATTTCTAGGTCAGTCATTCATTAGACCACTATGGCAATGTAATCAACTCAATCGTAGGGTAAATTTTTTACCTTTTTTTTGTTTTCTTGGTTTACATATCAATATCGAGGCAATATTGCACCTATATAGAATGTTAGCACAATAATTGCAATACTAAACCAATATTGGTAAAATGTTGTTTTCAAATATATTGCGCCAATATAAGTAATCAATATTGCATAAATATTGGCCTGTTGATCTGCATTCAATCTTTGTGCAATATTGTTTTCCAATATTGCACCAATATAGGTTATTAATATAACACCAATATTTGCCGAAGCATGGTGCAATATTGCACCAATATTGATTATCAATATGACCTGCCGATTTTAAAATAATATTCACTGAAAAATGTGGTGAATCATTTTGATGAAATATTTATCATTTTTGAGCCTACAAATGAACAAAATTCATCATATTGATGAAAAAAATTTGTAAATATAATGATAATTTTCATAAATACTAGACTTTTTAAAAATAATAACGGTAAAAAGAATATTTGAATTCCAAGAAATTCAAAAATTTTTAAAACCCTTTTTAGTTGACTTTAAGAAACTACAATGAATTATAGTTGAGATATTGATCATAAAAATCTACACAGTAGATTGAAATTCTAAATAAACAAAATCGCAGCAAGACATCGGCAGACAGGACCGTTTCAGGATCAATGACGAATGAAATAATAGCAAGAAAAACTCAATTCAATTCAAAAAAAGCCTTAACAAATTACATGTTTCGATCTTATTATTATAGTGGACACTTACAATACTTCTAAATACATTATCGTAGTATGGACTTCGACAGGTTAGGCGCACGTGGACGGTTTCATTATCGTTTGAAATAATGGTAAGTTTAATTTTATTTTTTCAATTGCCAGTACGAATCTAATGAGATCAGTGTCGCGGATAACACCGCAAATAAGATCGAAACATGTAATTCGTTAAGGCTTTTTTTGAATTTAATTGAGTTGCTATTATTTCATTCGTCATTGATCCTGAGACGGTCCTGTCTGCCGATGTCTTGCTGCGATTTTGTTTATTTAGAATTTCAATCTACTGTGTAGATTTTTATGATCAATATCTCAACTACAATTCATTGTACTTGACTTTTTCATCAATATGATGAAATTTGTTCATTGGCTCAAAAATTATGAATATTTCATCAACTATTTTTTTCAGCGTTGCTGCAATATTTATATTATATTGTAATGAAATTTTGTTGGCACAGTTGACATTTAAAAAATGAGATCTACTCTGCTTTTTAATAGTTTTAAAAACAAGCCAGTTTGTGTTAAATTTATTTCGTCATTGAAAACTAATTATGCAATTTGGATATTCCGCTATAATACATAAATATGACACTAGTAAATATAATATACCTATAGTTTCATAATTCCTATCGAAATAATTATTCAATATACCATTACTATTAATTAAAATTAGTAGCTCTTGAAAATAATATCAATAGAATTATCAATTTTGAGCTACAGGACACAAAATAAAACACATGTTTAAACGAGCTTTTGAAAAATGTCTTTTTCTTTTTCAAGTTTAATATGAATGAAAAACAAAAAATGACAATTACAAAGCAACTATAAATTATATTATTTAAGAATATTGACATTTGTCCGACAACTTGATAAGAATGATAATACGAAATTCCGGTAATGAAAAAAAAGAAAAAAATAGAAAAAAATAAGACGAATGTATTAATAATTCTAATAAGTTATCGTGGATTAAGAAAACCCAATGGTGAAAAACTTAATCCCAGTATTTTTTTTCTTTTTTTTCATTACCGGAATTTCGTATTATCATTCTTATCAAGTTGTCGGACAAATGTCAATATTCTTAAATAATATAATTTATAGGTAGTTGCTTTGTAATTGTCATTTTTTGTTTTTCATTCATATTAAATACAGGTTTCGCTGTACTGCCTTACGTCAAAGGACGAAAAAATTAAACTTATTTTGAAACCGCATAACATCAAATTAACTTTAAGATCTCCGAATAACCTGGGTGTTCACTTCTCGAAACTCAAATATCAGATCTCTAATGAGAAAAAATCGGGAAAAAAACCATCCTTGATGGTGGTGTTCCCGTTGTAAAGAATGTTAGTCTGTCCTTAATAATCCTGTTTACCAGCTTTCTAGGGTAATTGTTTTTATGAGAGTTCGTCTTGCAACGTCAAGCGTTTCTTTACGATAGTCCCCATGAGTACAACGGATGGATCGATCAATTAATCCGATGTCAGTAGCTATTTTGTGGCTTTTGTGGTGGTGTGAAAGAAAATTAAGGTACCTACCGGACCATGTAGATTTTTGTGTCCATCTGTATTTAAGGGAGTTGTTGTGTCGTATGATTTCGATGCAAAGAAACGAGATTTTGTTGTTGATTTCTTTTTCGATGGTAAACTGAAGCCTAGGGTGGAACTTGTTGAAATGTTCGATGATAAAGTCTCCTTAATCTTTGGGGATGGCCGTGAAGATGTCATCGACATATCTTTTGAATATGTCTTCAAAAGGAAGTGAAGCGATGTCAATCGAAAAATTACCTATACTAAACAAAAACTAACCTACTGGCTACCAAAAATAATCGTTGATACCTTTTTAGCCAATCAAGAGAATAGTTATAACACCCTTTTTAAGAAAAAGAAGAACATCTTAATAAATAAATGTAATAAACTCATAATTAAAAGTAAACTTGTAAAGGAAACTGACGTTATTGATAGCAAATGGATAAAAAATCTTACAAATGAAACCATTCCATATGAAGTAGTACAATGAACGTTACAACTTGGCCAAAAATTCGCACCACCATACACAAACGTAAACTTCCCTACAGATAACATTATAGTAGGATGTGAAAATGCGATCAAACACATAGATCCGGATAATAAAAATTTATTAAGGACAATTACCCTAGAAAGCTGGTAAACAGGATTATTAAGGACAGACTAACATTCTTTACAACGGGAACACCACCATCAAGGAATCCAATACAGGTTTTGCTGTACTGCCTTACGTCAAAGAACGAAAAAATTAAACTTATTTTGAAACCGCATAACATCAAATTAACTTTCAGATCTCCGAATAAATTGGGTGTTCACTTCTCGAAACGCAAAAATCAGATCCCTCATGAGAAAAAATCGGGTATGGTGTACAAGGTTGATTGTAAGGATTGCCATGTAACATACATCGGGCAAACTAACCAATGGCTGAAAAAGAGAATGAGTAGACACATCTCTTTAATAAGATGTAACAAAGCTGACTCCACTGCAGCTGCAAAACACGTACTAGGAGATGGCCATAACATGAACTTTGTAAACACTACCATACTTAAAGCAATCCCGTCCTACAAAGAACGTATCTTACATGAGATGATTGAGATAAAGAAGGATAAGAACTCAATGAACAGGAAAACTGATATAGAGGGCCTGAGCAACATTTATAGCCCACTTCTTATCTAACCTTTTTGCCAATATTGGGATTAAGTTTTTCACCATTGGTTTTTCTTAATCCACGATAACTTATTAGAATTATTAATACGTTCGTCTTATTTATTTTTTTTTTTTTTTCATTACCAGAATTTCGTATTATCATTTTGATCAAGTTGTCGGACAAATGTCAATATTCTTAAATAATATAATTTATAGTTGCTTTGTAATCGTCATTTTTTGTTTTTCATTCATATTAAACTTGAAAAAGAAAATGACATTTTTCGAAAGCTCGTTTAAACATGTGTTTTATTTTGTGTCCTGTAGCTCAAAATTGATAATTCTAAATATATACCATTACTAGTTAAATATATTCTTATAATTGCAATGTTATTACTTTAATTTTAAAATCACAATTTTAGGTTATTTTATGATGGTTAGGAGTAAAAAAAACAACAGTTTTGGTTTATGAAAAAATATTATACTGAATTAACACTGATAATTAAATGTTCGGCCATATTAACAAGCCTTGATCTTAAACAACAATAACTAAATTTAATATGGCGTAACATCATCCGTTGCTAAAATTATTTTCCCAAATCCTTTTAGGCATAGAATTTACAAGAGCTTGACACTCTTCTGCTTTAACTGAATCGCATACTTCTTGAGTTTTAGCCTTTAAACTTTCAAGAGCCCTTTGTGAATTGTTTCTCAGTTTCTGCTTCATTTTATGAAGGACTGACATTTTATGAAGAACATCAGGACTGCTTGAAGGTCAATCCATCACTGTCATATATCATGGTCGTTAAGCCAATTTTGGTGGTTTTAGCCGTATGGCACGAACGCCGTCTTGCTGGATAATATTTTGTCAATTAATACTGGAGAGCAAGTTATTTTTCAGTTTATCTTTTCACTTGAGTGCGTTAATAGTTCCATTTACAAACTGCATACTTCCTACACCTTTAGCAGACATGCAGCCCCAAATTATTGCTCCCAAAGCAAACTTAACAGTTCGTGTTAAACAGACCTTATGGAACGATTCATTTTTAGCTCTTATCACTCTTTTTCAATTATCCCCTACACATATGTTAAATTTGGACTCGTCGTTAAAAACTAACTAATTCTACTGCTCTAATTTTACTAACTAAATTTAGATCAATAAAATAATATTTTTCCATTATTTTTTCAGGATAAAGTCACCTGAATAATTATTTTAAAATCTCTAATAAAACTTTATTAAATATATTTTGCTAGTAAAGACACATTGAAAAATTATTGTAATAGAAATTCTGAAGTGACCGAATATATAGTTGTTAGGACTCGTTGTCAGGGTATTGCTCAAAGACAGTCTTGACTCTAGATTCGACCGTCCTTAGGTTTAAGTATTAATCTGAGCGATTTGGAAATTTTAAAATGTTGTCCTGAAAGCCTTTTTAGGATTGACGTACGGATGACGAATTACGTGACTTGAACAAATCAGAGCGCCAGATTCTGATCTATCTCAGCGAGAACCAACTTCTCGTTTTGTAATAAATCTAACATGACAGGTGATTACAAAAGATCAAATAAATCTAAATTATTGATAGTCCAAGGTAATACATTTTTATTGTTAAACACTTATTTTTGCACTACCTTGTAGATTAAAACTTAAAAGTTAAGTTGGTATACTTGACCACTTTAACGTTTTGTAGTGAACTTCCAAACGAGATATTGTGTTTTTGAAAAGTTAAAATTTAGTAAATGTTGTTCAGTTCTAAAATCTAAAAATAATAAATATTTTGGTATTGTTGGATCAATAATTTATTATTAGTTGTGGTAAAAAGCATTAACTTGTTAATGTAATTATTTATTACCAGTAACCGCGGTATAACATTTGTGTCCATTAATTTTTTCAGTTTTACTTTGTTTACATTTAAATCATTTAGACATACTAGGTACGCGTACTCGTTTTTACATTTCTACAAGGTTTAACTAAGTCTGAATGCCTTGTTAAATTTAATTTTCAATTTATATAACATGTATTTGCAAATTGTATTGTAGTGTAATTTTGCTTTGTTGACACGAATTTAAATGGCTTCAACTTTACCTAACATCTTGTTTTAGTGATTATACGGATCGATCATGATCACCAACTTTCAATATCAATCCACCACCGGATGTAAACTTTCTCCTTCTTCCATGAAATCTTTCCATCTTAACTTAGATCCACCTCCACTCACCGTTCTTCAAAAAAAAAAAATCAAAGTAACCTCCTAAGCTATTAAGGACAATACAATTGTAAATATGACACCCATCGTAGGGCTCGAACTCATGACTCAGCTGATACATTGCCGTGTTAACTTATATCTAAAACGTTACTTCTTTTTTTATATTCAATTAAATCGCACTTTCAAATTAATAATATTTAAATGAAATATTGGAGAAATGCTTGGAGTTTTTTTCGATATTAGACAAGTGAATATTTAGTAGTTAATAGAAAAATTAAAATTGTTTCCAGTTCTCCATTAACGTAAAGTTTGTAGTTTAAATCTTAAATAAAAGCAATAAACGTTTAATTTGGAAAAATAAATTAAAAGTCTATGAAGTCAAGTGTGAAAAGTTGAAACGCATTAGATCTCTTGTCGTAGAAATAGCCTAGAACGAAAATTCATTTACTTAAACAAGCCATTTTAAATGAACTTTTAATATTCAGCGTAGTGTAATTAAAAATAATTAAAATTCTATTGTTTTTCTTCTTATCACATTATGCGTTCATAATTATTATGTTTTTAATTTATTACTTTAGTGCTTGCTTTCAAAATAAATTAAAGAACCTTCTAAGTTCATTAAAAGAGAAATTAATTAGTAGCGTTATCAGGTGCGCTTAGGATATAATATTTTCAAACTTTCATTTTTTTGAAAATTAAGTTTGTTTATTTTATACGCTAATTTATTAGTCTGAGCTGTTAACATTTTCTTACGTCTTACGTATTAATTAATTAATCTCAACTTTTGTAATAATTAAAATGTTTTCTAGTCTACCAATTTGAAACTGAAGAGAAGGATGTATTCAAATTTCTCGATATAAAAAAAATCTTAAATTTTTATTATTTCAACTAACTTTTGAACGGAACTGCATTGATTCTGGTCAGTTTTGTCTGCAAAAATGGTTTATTCTCTCAACATCGGAGCGGTACATTATTGAAATAGTGTTTAATTATTTAGTATCTTTTATGATTTTTGCAGAGTTTCTAGTGCAAGGCTTCGGCGTAATTTTATTTGAAGTTACTCTTTATTACAGATTTATGTAATTTTTTACACTCTTCTTTTTACTTTCTTAAAAAATTAAAAAATGTGTTGCTTAATTATGAGCAAACCTATCTCTAATTATGAAGAATTAAAACTTTTGTTTGATGGCTTCTTAATACGCTTGTTTGCTTCGTTATGTAAAAATTCAACATTTAACACTTATTTATTACGCACCATTTAGTGTTAATCTAAAAAGAAGCAAACTAATGTTTATTTTCCATAATTAACTTAGAGAACCCAAAAAAGTAATTTTTCAAATTTTAATTACTTTATTTTTATTATACGAACAAAAGTGCAATTCCGAAATTAGTCGTATAATTTTCTGAAAAATTTTCATCTTAAGTTGGCATTAGTTATGCGGCACTTTTATTATCTTTACGCAATTTTAACTCAAAACTCTCATTTTCCTCATCGCTGCCTCCAATAAAATTACAGAACTGAATAAAAACGCATACATTTAAACTTAAAGTTGTTAAACCGAATTTTGCTTTAATTAATTTTTAAAACTTTACCTTATATTTATTATAATTTTAATTTAAGTTTTATTCAAATTTTGATACGCAATTTTCGGTTTGGATTAATTTGAATATTTTTAAATTTATTGTCATCATTGTACAATGTGATAAATTTTGTTAACCATTGTCCTTTTTAAAAACCTATGCAAATGCTTTCGTAATTTTTGCTGTTATCATTACAACCCAGTTATGAGGCAATTAACAATCAAAACAAGAAATTCGGCATAAAATAATGTTTACAATGTGTAAAAGCGTTAATTTAGTTTGTCCGCAAGAGCCAAAAACGCGACGTCGAAATCCCTACCAATGTATATTCCTGCAGGACTTCTAAACGACATATCTCTATTTCCCAGGGGATTCGGTATAAGAAATTAGTTCGTTTTTTGAATATCTACGCTCTACGGCATCGTAATCGCCACTTTAATTTCTTTTCGAGTTTTTCAATAAAACATAACGATTAACCGTAAATTAATTAACTTTTTATTTGTGAAGCATTAAAATTAATATTGTGTAATCAGTGGTAATGCAGAAATCATAGAAATATCTTTCATACTAATTTGTAGAATTGCCTTTATGCAATTTATAAGCAGCTTTCGTAGTAATGCTAGAAATTCACTTAATTTCTAATACGAAATTTATCAAAGGAAATTAAATCGAAAAATCTTCCAAGTTAATAGAAACAGTTTCAAATAATATTTTACATTCTTAAAATATTAATGTAAATGTAAATTTTCAATGGTAAGCATCCACCTTCATATCCCCACTCTTATATCTCCGTTAAACCCAAGATTTTTCATAGGTGGAAATTTTTGATGTTGTAGTGCCGTTCTAAAAAGCAATTTTTGAAATTGAAAATCGTAAACTGCGATGCAATTCAATCATTTTACGTTCTTGTAATAGGTAAAAGAGCTTCTCTTCTGAATTTAGGTAAAGCTATGTGATCTAGAGCTAGACGCCTAACTGAGGGAGTAAATTTTATTATTCCATAAATCAACCGCATTGTGCAATTTAGCAAGGAATCAACATAACAAATGTGGGTACTTCAGTGTTCTAGCAAAGCACATCATGATGATTATACCAAAGGTATAATTGCTTTATATTTTAAATTTAAAATTTTTTTAAAAATTTGAATGTAGAGGAACAGAAACATTTAATTAGAATAATAAATGTAAAAATATAAAAGAAAAGAAACAGAAAAAAAACATAAAACTCTTCTTCTTGTTTCCCTGGGTAATCTTTTTATCACATGTGATGATAGTTTTGTCATATCTTCATTCTTTTCGACTTCTTCTAGCTCATCATCTTTTTGTTTAATAATTTCTGGAATTGATATTGTTATATTATATCTTTCACTCTCTCTTCAACTTTTTCCACTTTTACGTTTATATCTTTAATTGATCTTGTTTTTATTTTGTAACTTTTTGTTTTTTTTTTCAATTTTTTCTTTCTTTTGTTTAGTTTACAATCTGAATCGAACCATTTCTTGCTATTTTCCAAATTTTTAATCTTAATTTTAATTTTTTATAATATATAATACTTAAAAATTTAAAAATAAAAATTGAGATAAGATTTGGCTTAATTATTTTAATTTAAATTTTACAGAGTAGCAATTTTCTTAGTTTACACAATATCTATCGAGTTTAAATAAATAATATATTCTGCATTAATTTTAAGCTGACTAATTATAGCTTTACTAATATAGTTCTAATTTTATTGTTTAATTAATATGTTTTTAATAAATTCTAATATAATATTCTTTGTAAGAAAGTCTTTAACTATTACGGACATGAATGTATCTGCCATAGCAACAGTTTTATATTTAATTATTCACATCTCCGGATTTTTTATACTTTTTTTTATAATTAACTTCAACTATAGAGTGCTTTTTTCATTATTAGTGTCGTCCGTATTTTACATTACTTTTGTCCTACAAGAATTCTACTTAGGCATTAAATATTAAAATATAACAGGAATGAATTTTATTACTAAAGTTTTAATCATCCAACTTAAAAAAAGTATAGCTCTTCAAGAGTTTCATAAATTATAGTCAAGGATTTTCAATTTTTTGCAGCTTGAATCAAAACCGGTGGCTTTTATTAGTTCTGCCTCGATCTTATAACTGTAGCAAGTATGGTATTTGTTATAAATTGTTAGGAAAATGGCTAAGCCAAAGGTTCCTTTTTGCTAACATAAAAGTTACAAAAAACTTTTTACAGCCGTAATATTATATTTCAAGTGTCTGAAGATGTAATTCGTATTTTACTTAATTGTGATCAAACAATTAATTACCTTTCGATTTGACAAGGCGAAGTTTCCAGACATTGAGATTATAACTTTTATGTAACTTATAGTAGCTGATAAATTATTCAATACATCGGACGGTAAATTACTTAACTTAAATAGCGAAAATTTAATTTTTATTAAGTCATAGATGTCGAAACGTTTTCACATTAATTATAACTTGAAAACTTTTTATGTTTTTAGCTTTTTTTCCAGTTTGCTATTGACCACCAAAATATTATATTTTCACGAATTCATAAAATATTTCTAAAGATATTTAAGACTTTTCCGGGTTTATTCAACAGCTTTGTCATATGTCTTCGCTATTTCGTTACGATTATACAAAATAACTGTCATCTCTTACAAGATATTTTACTTGATAAATGTATATAAAAATCCCTAGCAAGGATTTTATATTACAGAAAAAGGTTAGTTACCTTGTAGGTATATACAAATATATAATTTTCAAAAAAATATAAAATGTGAAATCTAGAATTCTGATCCGAATACTCTTCAGAAAATCACTTCCATAAATACTGTAATATAACCAATCAAGGTTCCTACTTCAAATCGCTCAAGCTAAAAGCTAAATATTTTAAAAAACTAATTACGTGACAAGAACTTAAATTTTCAGTAAAATATGTAAAGCAGAACCAATCTAAACAATCAAACAGACATAGTGCACCATAATCAGCAAACAAATTTGTTACAATTTAAAGTAATTTGTTGCAAACTGTAGTGGAAATCCCCTGTGTCTGTCACACATTTTCAATACCTAATGGTCAAAGACAGAAAATCGAACAAGGTTTAAAACTAAATATTCATTCAAAATTTCAATAATCACGTTAGCATACAACAGTAAAACATATATGTACATTTGGTACATTTGTGTAACAAAAATGAAATTAAAAATATCAGTGGTCTATTAAATATTGGTTAAAAAAGAATCAAAATGTGCTGTATGTAGAAATATTTAAAATTTATAGTATTGGAATAATGAAATTATAAAATAAAAAGCGGACTGTAATTTCTTATTAATTATTTATACGGGGTTAGGATGCTTACCAGTATAAAAGCATCAATTTAGTTCTTTTTTCAATTATCTGACGATAATCATGATCTATTAACTACAACGCATGAACTCTTACTATTAAGAACAAAGAACTCGCTAAAGGCCAATTGTATGAAGACGAGGATGTAAACTCATGGATAACTCGATAATATTAAAGTCCTGATAATGTGATTTAGATGATGATCCTAAATGCATCATATACATATACGACAGAACACTATTATTTCTAAAATTATAATAGTAGATTGTATAACTAGTGCGTAAAATAGCTTATTAATCGCGAGGTGGCTTGTATGTCACGAGGCTCCCGATAGTCGATTACAAAGCTACACTTTCTATACCAACTATTATGTATTTGATTAACTTACTGTTTTTCCGCCTGATGGCGTTTGCTTAATGTAAATCGAAACGTCGATAATATTACGCACTAGGTTTACTTAAAGCCCAATTTCCTAATAGCCTTAATTGCAGATTAGTTAAGAAATATATTTATTATAAAATTTTAAGGACTTTGCCGAACCTACATAAATTATGTTTAAGAAGGTTTACTACAAAGATTACACGTTGGTGGTTTTCATTACTTTCCGATACAAGTCAATCCAAAAACAAATTTTACTTCCTTCTGAGTCGAACTATATGTTACTAATCATTAGCATTAGCAAACTAAATTTAACATGGTTAATAGTACAACTTACCCCTAATAGGATTTTTTTAGAACTTCTACATTAGAAACACGATGACATCATGTGACAAAATATGTTTCATTATTTTGTTTGCCTCATTAACCACAGCATCTGTCTAAGCTAAGCCATCCCCAGTATTTACAAGTGTTTGTTTAATTTGAAATATTGCTGCAATTAGATATAATTATTACCTCAAGGCAATTTTACATATAATTTTGTGTACTTGCCTGAAGCAAATATAAATAATTATTTCGAAACAAATATAAAATATTTAAATAATATAATCAATGCATATTGGTTTTTGTTGATTTTTAAATAAAAATTACTATTAATTAATTTTATTGTTATATTGTTAGTGCCTATAACAATCCTAACAAGCCTAAATTCGATCGTAAGCTACTGAGAAGACAATGGAAAACCACTTGATTTATTACACTCTCTAGTAAGTCATCTTGGCTTTCACCAAGCTGGTTGCCTACGCAATGATCCTGAGAGAACTAACGACCCTAGCTTTCAGTTGACCAGAAATCTGTTATACTTTTTAGGCAACATTTGGATTTGGAACGAGCAATAAATTGTTTCAATAAGAAATATTGCTGGATATCTTTAGACTTGAGACGAAGAAGTTTGATATTTCAGAATATCAAAATATCTCCTTTTTAAATCAATCCGATCTACTATACTATTAATAATAAATCATAAGAATGACTTTCTCAAAGCAATGTATATTTTGGTATAATATTTTATATAACCGGTGCACTTATAGATGATACCGGTCCTAAATATAAAATCAATAAATAAATAAATAAGTAAATAAAAATGTATTAATAATGTAAGTTATTATTTCTGTAGTGCTTATTCTAAAATATGAACCTCCCTTATTGTGTACAATTAACTGTAATGCGGAATACCTGAAATTGATAAAAAGAAAAGAAATACAGAACAGCAGCTTTTCTATTTATTTGCTTATGGAAAATTCCAGCTTAAAGTTTTTTTTATTTTATTAAAGGTTAAATAAACGTAACAAAAATAATTGGAAACTCGAAAAAAAATTACAATAATGGCAAATAAATGTGATTATAAAAATATATAGTTCATTTTATAAAAGTCATAATATGATGAAATTGTAGTTACCTATCTACATTTCAGTTATTTTCTATTCGAAAATATTGTCCATTACATTTCCGACAGCAAAATAGAAACTGGATTTTAAATCCTATTGAGATTTTGAAATGAAGTAAAAATTTCATTTAACTCGACAAAAAAAATACCTTCAATATGCAATTTCTGTAGTACTTACATAAATTTCTATTATGGAAATAAACACAAATTTAATTTGCTTTAACCATGTCTTTGGAAACTATCCGCAGTAATGAACTTTTTCCAACTGTTGATGCTGCCTAGAACCATGTCAAATCGATCAGAGTAACCTACACGGCACAAAATTGCTTTTATAGAAGAAATGAAATAAATTCCTACGGAAACGTCCCATAATAATCATTTTTGAAATGTTTTTGTTCACCTGAATACACAGAATTGATTCGCATTTCAACCAAATTAAAAGGAACAATTTTTAATCAACGTGACTTAAGAAAAACTAATTTAAAAGAACGAGATGCCTTGTCCTGTAATGCTTTATTAATTTTCGAGATATAAAGTCCTGCAGATGTCCTTTATTGTGATTACAATCCATTACCTTAAATTTTAATTCTACTAAAAGTTTCGTCTTGTGAGTAGCAAGCACTGTTCTTTTTAACGTTTTTAGTAAAGTTTCTTTGTAAATAAATGATATCAAGTTACCCTAAAGCAACGATAACGCATTAGTTTGATAACTTTGAAGAGAAAGTGTAATGGTGCGAAAAACATTGTAATCGCCATTTTAAAATTTTTATCCTATCAAAACTGCGTTTGACGAACACCGAAATTAATTTGTGTAAGCTACGAATTTTGATGAGAATCAAATGGCTTTAGAGATAATCGAGAAACTATTGGATGTCTCCATATAATGCTCTAACCCTCAAGATTTAACGACGGCCGACGATACCTAATATTCTATAACATCGCTTTAAACTTAATATACTATTTGTCATATGAAATTGATACAAGAAAATTTTTAGCTTCAATTTTAATTTTATTAAATATTTAAAAGGAAAGTAAAATAATTAAAAACAATTTTATTTCTAATGTTTACTAAAACCTCTAGGTATACATAAATTAATTAAAATTATAAGTCATTAGAAAAACGGTTGATTACTACTATATTAAAATTAAAACGATGGTCTTCTTGTAGTATTTGAACAATTTTTCAGTTAATACTTTTTGGTTATTAAAACCGAACAATAAATAACGGAATTATGGCTAGCGGCAATTTTTCAAAACAGCTTTTATATTATGTATTTTATTAATATCATACGCATAGAAAAATAACTCAGCGTATTCCGTTTACCCCGTCAGTATTAATTTCTGTATTTTCGAGGAAAACGGAAATTTATTATAAATATTATGAATTTTACAGGACAGCAATATCTAGGTTTATTAATTTTTTCAGATCCCATATTATAGTATACAAATTATATATTCATGTTTCAAAATATATTTAAAATTTTCCACCATTGAATCATTTCTTTAACATAATATTTTTGTTTCTCACCATTCTGTTTGATCGAATTTATTGTTCTGTGCCAAAGCGCTAGAATAAATGATTTTCACTCTGGAAAAATAATTAATTCTTTTCAATTGAGATATTCTCCTGATAACCTAAGTTGTGAAACCATCATCAACTCTGTCAAATCTTTGTTTGCCTGTGAAATTGAATAATATGAAGTTGATATATTGAAATTACAGATCGTGAAAGACAAATGTTTCTTTACCTTTCCTAAAAATAATGTCATAGTTATTTTGTTGAAAATCTACATTCCATCGTATAAGACTTGAAAGGGGTTCTTTTAAGTTACTTAACCATGTCATAGAATGATGATCCTATCGACCCCATAACGCAAACACAACCCACCCAAAGTTTTTAGTTTTTTTAAATTGATGATACCACTTTAAATATTCTCAGTTCGTTACCTTAACTGCATATTTATAAAAAAAATATGCCGATATAGTTTTTCCCCTCTTGCCGCCCCTAAGAAGTTGCCGCCCTAGGCGGTCGCCTGACTCGCCAAATGGGTCCGCCGGCCCTGAGTCTGAACTATCCAATCACTCTCCTGTAATCGCCCAATGTTTTTAGGTTAGCAACTTAAAATGAACCAATCGGGGGGCGTCATAGAAAAAATGACAGCCAGGTGACGATGACAAGCCATGGCGACAAAGCTTTAATGCAATATAATTAAGTAGTGGTTATAATGGATAGCTGAAGAACTTAAAAAAAGTATAACAAGTTCGTTGTGATCTTATATACCAGAAGCGCTATATAGATAACAAGAAAGTTATATAATTATATATTGCGATGATCTATTGGGTTTTTCAAATCTGCAATTTTTAATTCTTTTCAATTTTAAAATTGTATAATTATCTACTCGTATTATTTATTATTTAAGATTGCACCTAATTTAATAAATTCTTTTGTTTTTTACAGTATATTTGATTACAAACTATTATAATTTTCTATCTTTTGTATAGCTGTATAGCTTCTGTTTCAACTTCGAAATTTTTGTCATACTTCTTCCTTCGCAATTTTAATTAAACACACCGCTATTATTTTGGTAACATTAGAATTTTATTTTTGTTCGAAAGATGTGGAACAAGATTGCCTACGCTATGCGACGTAAAGACCAAACTGATTCTTGGTGGCGTTACGGAAGGTATGGCAGACAAACTTGGTTTATATATACAATATTATTGATTTACAATTATCTATTAAGAATTATTATAAAACAATTTTGGAAATGAGAAGCAGGAAGAAAATAAAGAAAACTTTGATAAAACCAAAGAAGAAATACAAATTTTGGATAAACAAAATTTGCTTAAAACGGGAAATACTGATCGAAATAGAACCAACGAAGAAGAAGAAGATTTGAAAAATGATACGATCAAAATTATGGAAAATTTTAAGGAAAATGAACCGGAAGTAAAGGAAAATGAGAAGCCTGAAAAACAAGAAGATAAGAAGCGGACCAACAACTCCGATACGGGCCCAAGTATACAAGCCCAAGATCTGCCTACAGCGTGGATCATTTTATGGAAATCCATTAGGCGGAAATAAAAATTTTTGTTTCAGATTTTGGTACCACAGCCTGGATGATTTTCTTTTGCGAACCACCTGCCACCAACCGTGGTTGAGCACAGAAAACATAAATCTTCATATTGTTAAATTTTTGATAATTGAAACTTTTCATTTCTTATACCGGGTGCTGAATAAGTTAGCCGAACATAGGAAATTAACATGTAAAAACTTATTTATGCAAATTCCTGCTTCCCAAATTATTTTACAGAAAATAATGAAAGACACAAAAATAATGCAGAAATATAAACTACGAATGATAAGAACATTAAATTTCATTTAACTTTTACTTAAAGAGTCAAAAAATGCTTTTGAAATTGTTAAAAGTTTCATTTATCAAACTTGCCATTTAAGTTTCCATGGTAATTATTTTTTATATATAGTTTATATTTCTGTATTATTTTTGATTTTCATTTTTTCTCTAAAATAATTTGGGAAGCAGGAATTTCCATAAATAAGTTTTTACATGTTAATTTCCTATGTTTGGCTAACTCATTCAGCACCCGGTATAGTAAATTAATTTTTTGGATTAGACTTTTTTTGATGATTTTCAATTTGGTATAAATATAGGTTTTTAATTTTTGTGTTTGATCGTGCTTTGTAAATAATTTTTTATAAAATTTTGAATTTCGGTGCGTCTTTTCGTGCCGACCATTTGTGTTGGTACAAAATGAAGTGATAGTCGCCCCTTCCAACTTGGTCCGCCGAGGCGAACGGAAGTTTTCTGGGGGAAGGCCCTGAGAAAGTTATGATCTCAAATTTAAGATTTTTTATTTAGATTGTGTGAAATAAAGCCATAGTTTGAGTGAGTAATGAATTATTGATAGTTTTAATTTGGAAGCTGTCCAAGATTTGGACAATATTGGATAATTTTTGGATTTGGATTTGTAAGATTGAAATAAAATTTGGATATTAAAAATACCACATTTTTTGAAAAGTTTAATTGTTAAATTGGAAGAAAATTGTGAAATATGTATTTGGGGCGAGCACATGGCTTGATAGCACGTGCACCCACGGTTATCGTTCCATTTATTAAATCGGAAATTTATTTTGAAAAGTTCAATTTAATAATTGTAGTTGGGAATGTTAGATATTGGAAATTATTTTCTTTGAATTGAAACATAATAATCATAAAGTGTCAAAATAAAACATAATTGGACCAGAGAAACAGGTTGCATTGCCCGTCACAATCGATTAAAAAGAAGAATCTAAAAATTCTCCAGATACAGAACAAATTAGGATTTCGGGAAATGAACTGTTTTGAAATTCAACTTCAAGAGATGAGTTGCAATAAATTGCAATGCATTGCATTAAAAGTAAGTTTACTTTGAGAATCTCGTTAATCCTTTTTACATCAACTAGAATCTCGTTAATCCAATCACAACAAATTCTTAGAAGTTGAACTTTTAGACCTTTTCAGGGATCTAGCGATATTATAATATAAAACATTCAAACTGATATTCCTAGCAAAATTGTATTTAAAACTTTTAATTAATGGCTACAATTTAATCTTTCTCGCAAAATGACAAACTTATAAACCGGAAATTTAAAAACCAAACTCAAAATCTACTTGTTTTTAGTATTTTTTAAACAATTTGAAATCCACTAAAATGGGATTGGTCAAGGCGGAGCTGAAAGCGAGGGAAAACATCGTAAAATTGATATAAATACGCATTCATATCTCGTCCTGTTTAAATTACTAAATGTATTTTATATTCCGTTAAAATTTAAATTAATTAAATATTAATTTAGCCAGGCTAATAATTTTTAATACTTTAATTAAAGTATTTTTACTGTTATTGGTATCTCTATTAATGTTTTAAATATTAAGGGTGAAAACTTTTCAACTGGAAACCGAACAGGGGTGGAAGTGTACCTTCGGTTAAACTTACTACTAGTTGTAATTTGTAAGGTAGGTCTTGCAGTGCTAATATTGTTAAGGGTTGACATTAGATTCACACAAACTAAATACAATAACTTATTGTTAGCAAATCGAATTAACCTCCGCAGAGAAGCAGAGAATATAAATAACTTCAAGTTACCTATTTTATATAGAAAAGGATATTGGTCTTATTGGGTCGTTTATTTATTAAAGGTATACATTTGTAATCAACAGCAAAGCAGTGTTCTTAATATTTTTTTAATTGCATATTTGGAGTCATAATTTTGTATTAATGAAGTTCTTCTTATCTCAAAATTATTTATAGTTTTTCCATTAAAAAAAAAACATTTAAATAGAACTTTTCGTAAACGTATAGTAATAATAATTTGAGAAAATACGTTTGTTTCTGTAAATTTTTATTTTTAGTCCAATTTATAGAGTAAATTAGTAAAATAATTAAAATTTAATTACAAACTGTTGCTGACAATTCCCATCAGCAGCCTAAAAAGTTTTATTGTAGTTTTCACTAACTACATTTTGTTGTATTGAACATGTTTTGATTAATTCGTGAAGTTTCCCATTAGGTCTCTGTTTGTTTGATTCAACAAGTTAACGAATCTTTGTACAGTATGTTTAAAATCTGGACAACTTGACCTGGAAAATAAAAATCCTTTACCGCGATTTTCCAACTGAGAAAAACTTTAGTGATCGTAAAGCTTTTATTGAAGTAGAAGACAAAAGATGCAATTATGTCATATTTTAGTAGCCCAAGGAGTGGCAATTTGCTTTTAAAAATCCTCTTGGCGAGCAAAACATTTTGCAATATCAAATTTTCCAATTAAATAGCTTATTTGAAATTTGAAATAATATAGTAAAAACCTTAAGGTAAGAAAATTTACTGAAAGCGGTTTGTGTACATAAATTATGTTTGAATTTAATTTAGGTTGTTAGTGGTAGGTATAAAATATTCATAATCTTCAAGGATTTTCTTGATGATATTTTTCACACGTCTGATTTAAGCACACACTCAATAGAAATAGAAATAGAATAATTTAAATAATAAATCGGGTTTCTTACCTTTAAACAACATAATATTACAAGCAAGAGAAAACGTGCTGAATCATAAAATTCTGAGATTAACGCAGATTTACTTGCCACCCTTTCATTTTAGTAACGACTGGTTTTATTATGTTCACCCTTCGATTGCGTCTTATACAATTTGGAAGTTTTAATTCACTCTGGTTGATTTTATATGTGGTAATGTATGGTATAATTCAGTTACGTATTTAAATAACAATAGGTGTTATGTAAGTAGTCAAAAGTCGAAACTTGTATAAAATACGAAAAGCATAATAATCCTGAAAGTAAAAAGCAGAATTTGTTGAAAAGCAATCTAAATTATATTTAACTACAAAATTAAGGATTCACCAATATAAACATCTCAGATATTATTGTTCTAAATTGTAATGGATAAATTATCTTACTGTGGGTATATTTAATTTTATATAAACATTATTATAATATAAACTTTTCCTGGTAGAAATGTTGTAGTATTCAAAATATGAAATTGTTTATTCGTATAATTGCTTTTACGTATAAATTTCGGAATAAAATTTTGCTAGTGCACAGATCAAGAATATAGTCGAGTATTGGAATGTAGTGGTTACATTTTTACCATTTAAGTGTATGCAAAGTAGAGCAAAAATAACGGCGATGAAAATGTGGGTAAAGCTGTGGTGAGCTACAACCGTAAAAATGTGCGTAGTACATCAAAAGCTAAACGCAAAGGATAACGAAAAAAGTAATTACAAAGAAAGAACTTGAAAAATATGGGCAATAAATTTAACTCTTATTTAAAAATTTATTATTACCATTTTACAAAAATATTGTTTCCGCGCGATAAAAAGTAAATTGGAAGCTTAATAAAGCCAAAAGATTAAAAAAAATAATTGTGACGGTGTATAAACAACTCGTCTGCCAGAATTGAGTTTCGGAAAAACAAGTTAAATGATTCTTTCTAAGTAAATTTTTTTGTTATTAACCACCTCGAATGGATACACGAAACTTTTTTGTTTAAGTTAGTTGAACCCATTCTTGACATAGAATAACACGAGGAGCTTCAAACGTAAAATAAACGGACACCTTATTACAAAACATTGATTTTTTAAAGGGGGAAATCTTCCGGAAGGTAAAAGAGGATCTTTTGAAATGCGGAATTCTGTTAGGGGAATCGTTTTCCATATACCATGAGAAGTCAATTAGGCATCCGCCAAGGTACATACAAGTGTACATAAATTTCCTTTAAAATCTTTCTCATAAAGAGAAGTTTAAGTGTTATAAAATGCTAATAGTTTATCAACTCTTTAAAGAAGATTATTATACGGAGGCTAAATGGTTGTCTTGAATTAATTACATGGACATTAAATAAAACTTTTTCTTGGCATTAAGCAATCATTTACATAAGTTTGATAGTTTTGCAATCGACAATTTAAGAATTACATTACAATTTATGATTAAAATATCTTATTTATTTTATGTTTCTAATGTACTATAATGTCCAGATGAACCTCTACATATATGTAATATGTCAACTTCTTGCTAAGTAAAGTATAATTGACCTGCTTGTTACACTATTTAGTTATACTTCTCTTACGAAGTAATATACCTACGCAAATATTTATAATAAAAATAGATATTATTAATAACACGGCAGTATGAATCTTTTCTTTTCTTTTCTTATAATATTTTTTATTCTAATTCATTTAAAATGAACAATATTTTAAATATAAATAAAACAATATATTTTAACCTATATACGATTCACTTTGCAATTAATGAGCAACCTTACGCTCTAGTTAAATAATATACTATTCTTTTCTATTGAAAGGAGGGGGGGGGGAGAGCAACAAATAAAGATAATGCAATTTCAGGTGGGTGGTAAACCGATTATTACATAATAAGTGTAAATAAAAAAATATATAAGCATTAAGGTGCCTTTATTACCTATAGTAAGTTTATGCTGCACGTGTTTACTGATTAGTCTATATCGGGTTAATGCAACGTGCGACACGACGATGATATCTTCCCTATTTTGCTAAACGGTTAGTACAATTTAAAACTCAATAAATATATTTTCATGTAAAAACAACAATTTTCACTTTAGAATGCGATTTTCTTTATAGAACTTTTTTAAAGAAAAATATAAAAGATAATATTTGAACTATTTACACTGTTTTATTTATTGAATCAATTTTGAAGATAAAATAGAATTGAACATTAAAAATAATTTCCATATTGTGATGAAGAAATAACACTTGTCGGACGCATTAACGAGAAATGAGAGTATTTGATGCAAGCAATAAATTATATAATTGACATTTTACTCTCGATAGATGTCAGTCAATCAACTCCTAGAGCTGAGAGATCTCATAAAATTAAATCTGATTACCGATGTTGACAAGTACTATTAAATACTGAAATTCTTTTTATAGTGCTTTCTAGCTTTGGCTAAACTTTTCGTTTTAGCTGGTTGGTGCAAGAAATTTGTGTGAGTATTTACTACCTCCTTAGTTTATAGGAAAATTGAAAGACTATTGAATTAAGTATTATTGGTAATAGGTTTGTTTGGAATTTGGTTACATACTTCAATTATCAACCTGTTGCAATTGTCTGTTTACCAAAGCTTGTAATTGATGTAACAATTTACTTAATTATTTAATTAACTTTTAGTAAATTGGAAGACATTTTCTTTGTGATCTCTGCTGAGATCTCTCAGCTGAGAAAACTCAGCTGAGCCAGAAGTCGATCAGCAGAACTCTTCACCAATCACTGAGATTTAGATGAACTGTCGTCCGCATATATTAGGCGTATTCTTTTTACCTATTTTATTTCCATCTCAGTTACGCAACGGAGTTGAAGTGAGCTAAGCCGAACAGAGATTAACTAAATCAAAGTGAGAAAAACATAAGGTAAAAAGAACAACACAAATACACTACAAAACCATAACACAAAAATTATCTACCAACCACATTATATTTGGTTATATAATTATAATATTAATCGTATATACGTATACCAAATTTTATTAAATTTAAATGTCAAGTACAGAAGTGTCACAATTTAACCAAAAAATTAACAAACACCACACTGACAGATGACTTTATCTCTTTTAAATCAACCAGTTCGGGCTATTTCCAAATTAAACTCAGTTGTAACACTCTGAAACAGCAAGATCAGTTGGGTTAGGGAGGGAGGTAGTTTTCTCAGTTAAAACTCAGTTCGGCACGGCGCAGCACCTGCTTCAAAACGGTAAAAGGAAAGTATCTCAGTACAATCTCACTTAAAATAGGTAAAAAGAATACAGCTATTAACGTGAGGAAATCAAGAAATGTCAGAAGATCATAAACGAAAATAAATAAAAGCACGGGACCCAAAATAGAACCCTGTGGCACTCCCATGATCAACAGGGAATGGTCCACGCAAGCCAGTGTTCTAGTTAAGTCACAGAAAACAACTTCCGGGCGCTCCCTGCTAATTTTATTTTTTTTTACTTTAAAAATAATTTTAATGCAGATTTGGATGACATAAAATCATAGAGATACAATCCCCTAAATTTTAGGGTCAAAACCTATTCAAATAAATAGACCAATCTGAGATAGTATGATCAAGTAATAGGTGATCTGAGAAGAATGCGAATAAGAAATTGGAGAGAAGGAGTGGAAAATAGGCGGGAGTAGAGAAAAATCGTGGTGAAGGTGAAAACAGACAGTATATTGTAGAAATGAAATAATTTAAAGTAAATGAGTACTAATCCAACCCAAAAAAGGATTTGTTCAGAATCGAAGGAGACATTCAAATTAATACAGGAATGTAAGGATTACTTATTATAAGTTTATAACAATTTGATTCGCATAAAAATATTCTTTCTTAATCCATTCTTAATTTGGTTCCGAAACTTGAGTGATAGTCGATCCGCGATGCGAACAATGTAGGTGGCACATCGAATTCAAAACCACATTTACCAAAGGAAAAGTCAATAAAATATTAAAATCGAATGTGTTATGTGTGTTGCATAATGTAGAATGTTTATAAGTTTACATCATATTATTTTACAAAACGTATTTTCACAAATTTATTTCAATTTTAATAAGATTTTAAGATCATAGGAAATATTTAAAATAATGCGAAAAATTATATGTTATCTGTCAGCAACACGCAAATTTCGCTAATGTGAAACCGCATAATTTCAAACCAATGTCATTGCTATTAATATTTCGAAGTCATTTTAGTACAAATTCTTAACTGTTTCTTTAAAAAAATGGACTATAATTTGATTTGATTACATGGCTTACGCAGTGGCTGCTTGTGTTATAGAAATGTTGAGGATGCAAATTTTATGATTTTACACTGTTTTACACTGAAAATGCTACTGCTTTCGTTTTATCCTGTTCGGGCACTAACCTCGATAACTCTTCGTCAAGCAGCATTGTAAAGACGAGCTCTATCAATATCGAAAAGCAACAAGACGAAATAAACATGTCGTAGGAGTTCAGGTTAAAGTTTGATGGCTACACTGGCACTGTTTGATGTAATATCACACCACTTGCCTCATTACCTGTTGTACACTCATCAGGACCTTTCGTGAGTAAGATTCGTTTTATACTTGCATTGATGTGTAATTGGTGTTCAAAAGGAAACAAAGTATTAGTTTCCAATTTTGTTAACGACGAGGTTTTGTAGTTTGATAATTTATTGTAGTAGATGGCAATTTATTGAATTTAATTTATTAAATTCGTCAACTTTCTACATAAATTTTATTTAGTGAACAAACAAGAAAATGTTTACGCTCTGCTTCGGTACAATTAACAGAGCTGGAAACAAAATACCACCAGGGCCTTAACACTTCATCAATTTATGATATTAGGAAATAAATTATTTCAAATGTTTGAACAGTAGCGCAGGTAAAAAATAAATCTTTGAGAGAAACTTTAAAAAATCATAATTATAAGAAATAAAAGAAATCCTTTTTTCAAATCCTTTTTATAATAACTTTTTTAAATTTTAAACAAATTAATTTTTAACAAAAATAGCTCGTGAAGATAAAATAGCTGTAATTACTGTTTATAACAGCTAAAACATCTTGTTCGCTTTTAGTATGTTTAGCACTAAGAAATTTTTTTAAAACAATGAATTAAACAATACCTTCTAATATTATTTTTAGAGAAAAATGTTTGTTATATAGTATGTTGGTTCCATGCTAAATTACAAAGCGTTGTTGATTTCTGGACTAATAAAATGTGTATTCTTTAGATTTCAGTTCTGAAGTTCTTGAAGCCTCCCGATTTCCTGCGACTGAAGTTCAAACATTCTACTTATTAAAAATTTCGTAGTTATTAGTAAAATGTAATTTTTTCTTCTCCCTCCCTGGACTTCTCTGTTGCAATTTCAAGATGTTTAACCGAGTATATGTTGTATAAATGCAAAAAGAACCTCATGATTCTTTCACGACAGTGATTTTATAATTACAAACTAATTTTATTAGTAACTCAAGTTACCACACATAGAAAGAGCTTTTTGAGGAGTACTATGGAAACCAAATCTTCAAAACTAAAGCAAGAATATCGTAACAATAATTATATCAGATAACAAGCATAATAGATTTAGCAAAATGTTAATGGAATATCATGATCGCAATTAAAAAAAGTTTCTATCCGGAAGGTACATATTACTAAATCATTCAATTAATTATTGCATCCAAATACAACATGATTAACAATAAATTATTCATTCCGGACTGTCAATTTCTGTTAAATTAGTTTACTGCTAATTTAGTAACTGCATATAGTTAGCTCTTAACTACGAAATTTAATTATATTACAACCATCCAATGCATGAAATTTAATGCATTACCTTTAAGTAACATAAACCAAAAAACATTTCGACGAAAATCATAAACATACAAAATTTAATTTAAAAGTTTTATTCATTATAATCTATAGTAAAAATAGTAAAAATATTAATTTGTGAGAATTAATAATATTAAAAACTTCAATATAACAAATTAATTCAAATAATAAAAAATATAAAATGGCTATAGGTACGAAGTAAAGCAAGTAGACTTAGAGCTTTTTCACACTGAGAAGACGCAAACGTGGGCCTGCAGGAAGCTTTAATTATTATTATTAGCTACTGTTGTTTCTTTTCTCTTATCTATACAATTATGGATACCTATTGAACTTGATTTAAATGCATGCTTTCTGTTTTGATACTTTGAACAATAATTTTTATTTTATTTTAACGATAATTATTATCGTACATCGAAACATATTCTAAAGTGAAAAATCAGATTAGCCAAACATATTCAAAATGTTTAGTATTAGAGGCATTAGATAATATGAATGATTATAGGTTATACTAGCACTAATATTTACCATACTTACAAAATATTTTATTTGAAAGGTTTTTTGCTTTATTAGTTATTGATGATATGGTATATGGTTATTATCAATCAATCACTATCAATCAATTACGATTAGGTAATAAATAGTATGTATACTTCAGTATGCACGTATTGTTTCTTTGAACTCTTTTTTCAATATTTAGTTAAATTTAAGATAAACTAATTTAGATTTAAATTTATTTTTCAACTTGTGCTACTTATTTATCCCATAAATAAACGGATTACAAAAGTAAATTATTACAAGTAATTTGCTACAAAATGGTGTAGATTCCTGTTTTTAAGTTATACTCAAGATTACTCAATTATTTTATAATCCTAGCCTAATACCATGGGAAAATCGCTTTTGTTTAAAATTTTATTGATCCTGATGACACTGGAGAAAGTCATAAATGGATAAGAATAATTTTAAATTGTAGTAGTATTAAATACATTAAAAACTTTATAAAGCTTAATGCAAAACGTTTGAAGCTCTCCTAATCGGTAGTCTTTATATAATATCCCCGATTTAACTCTGGGTTCCAAACCACGATTTGAGTTAATCTAATAATTTACATAACTCATGTTTCATGCCACACATATTGCTTCACATTGGATCATTGAAGCCTTACCATTTAATGCGTGCTATGCCTACTTTTGGGGCTTATGTTTTCGATTGGAAACACCCTTTCGACTACGCTAGATTAAAGAAAATTATTGCGCATAATTTATTTACGTATTACAAAATCTCAAGAAAACAATGCCTACCAATTTGTTTCAGACAACATTTTTTTACCTTACATCATTAAGGAGATACTTACAATAATTTCAATTCGCAGAAAAACAAAATATTTTAAATTTTCAGGATTACTGTCAACAAAAACTTTTCACGACTCATGTTTAGTCTGAATTTTATTCAAAAGCGACCTTTGTGCACGAGATTTTTAATTTTTGTGCTTTGTTTTAAAGCTCACTTGTAAAACAATTGATGTAATTCTATGGTCCTTAGAAATTCACACATTGTTTAAATTACAAAGCGCTTTTTTCTAGAAAATTGTTTAGTTAAAAGTATGCTGAAGGATATTTGCAGTTTAAAAACTTATGAGTTCTTATATTTTTAAAAGAAACAATCGCGCGTTAATTAAAGTTTTATATTTCATCGTTACACTAATTAATTTTTAACGAAAGGATGTACTTGTATGAAACAATGTTCTACTAAACTTCATAAAATTTTACTAGGTTTTCTTCCATTTTTATTCTATTCGGTAAAGTACTCTGTTCTATTTTCTATTCGTCAATAGTCTACTATTTGATAGGAAGTAGTCAACACTCAACTATTAACGAATAGGGTACTTGCAACTGATATAACTTGTATTCAAACACCGGTATTTTTACTTCAAATTATTCACATTTCACTTTAATAGAACAAAATTTGCATCCTCTCATCCTTTACTGAAAATATTTGAATTTTAAAACAAAGCATTTTTTAAATTCGATCACGTGGCTTAACATGCGATCTGACGATACTGAACAATTAATTATTGCTTATACGATCTACTCGTATGTAGTATATGTTCAATAGTTAACTTATAAATTAATTAAAATATGATTTTGTTTGCTTGAATTATTTTCAAATTTAAATTTTCTACAGTTTCTTTAAGTTTGAAACTGATCTAGGTTGGCAATATGCGTTCTCAACAACATGGCGACTTTATTACGTACACTTGATTTATTTTGAGTTTGATTATAAATTATTTTATCGTAAAACGGCGGTGAAATGATAATTCACAAAAAAGAACACCAAAAGAATGCTAACGTTTGGTTTATAAACAAAACTTTCTATACCAACTATATTATACCTATCCGTATTAGATTAATTTAATATTTTTCAGCGTAGTGGCGTTTACTACCAAATGTAAATTGCGAATATTCTAACTGTGCAATCAGGTGCAGCTTAATTTTTAGTTTCATTCTCTGCTATATAATTTAAAAAAATAATTATTAACTACCAGAATTTTTAAATATATTTTTTTAAAGATTTATAAATATTATTATTAGGTTTAATTACGAATTTACTTATTTTAAAAATCTATTATTTGCATATTTTTATTTGTTTATTTGTTCATTCCTAAATTTCATTTTTGATATTTTATTAATATAGTAAATCAATTAAAAATGAGTATATAGCTTCAGTTTTATTTTTTGCCCTCTGTTGATTAGTTTGGTTTACGCTTCTATTTGAATTTACTTATTTATTTAATAAACTTAATTTGTAATATTTTTCATCATTTCAAAAATTAACATTACGAGTTCGTACGAATTAGCAGTTAACAAGACAAGTGGAGTTAAATTATTAAATAAACAAATATTCATTAATCAAAATGGATAAGTTTTGTATTTGGTTTTACTTCCTTAAAGTGGATCAAGTGTTATTTTGTATTATTGGACTATTTCCTCAGGATAATACCGGTATTTAACTTTGAATTTTATTATTATAGACTCAAAAGCTTTAGTTTATGTTTTATTGATACCCGAATTTAATTTTATGTTTTATGTTAGGTCTTGATTACAAAATTTAAGGAACAAGCTAACCCAATCTTAAATTTATTTTTAGTGTTATATTGTAAAACTGTTTCACTCATGTATTGATTTTACCTGAAGTTCAATTTAAAAGTAAATTTGTCGAAGTTAACTGAATGTCAGCACTTGAGTTATTTAAGAAACTACGCTCTCGGCACTGAGTAAAAAAGCTAGCTGTCACAAGATCTAAATGCAATAACAGGTAAGCTTGTGCTTCTTTGATGCAATTTCTGCTATACATGAATTTCATAAAAAGAAATCTGCCCATTTCACATGACAAAAAAGTTTTCATAAATACGCATAACTTATTATTATTAATTTTAATAGGTATTTTCAAATGCAATGAATCAATTTTACAACCAGGATATTTTTTCATCTAGTCTGGATGCTCTTAGCTACTGTTGCATACTTTTCAATCTCATACCGGAAAGAACAAGAATTGTATTCTCCACAGCAGTATTTTATTTATTTCAAATATTTTTCATCTTAAGATCTACAGTCAGCATCTTCAATATTGTACACAAAGGTTCTTTACAATTGCAGGATTTGTTAACCGATTTGTTTTACTTCCGGTTTCAACGTAAATAGTCATTTTCAGTGCGGAAGTCACATTTAAAACTAAATTGTCGATAACTGAAGCATACACATGTCGAGTGACATAATTGGTTGGCGAGCATGAAAGCCATCATTAATAAACCATCAAGGGTAACAAAAAGCTCAAGCACATGTAATGACAATATTGGCACGCCAGTCAATATTTTGTGCACCGACACGTCATTTTATGTCTTTCTAATAAATTACAAAATAAGAAATAACAGAATTTATAGGATTTCCTTTCGAAATAATTGAAAAAGAACTGAAATTGGTTTGATGTTCCGAATAATATGTCTCAAGTCCCCTACATAGGGTTGCTAGCTTAACTTTTAGGAAAGCTTCAAAGTGTTAAATATTTTTTTGTGAATATTTGTTTCTTTTGATTTTATGGCGATAGTACTTCTATAAAATAGAAACTATATTAGAGCTTTCAGCGACGGTTATCGCTTCCGTCAGAAATTTATTTATAAATACAATTTTTATTTTATATTTTTTGAATTAACTTGTTATATTGTAGTTTTTAATATTATTAATTCTCACAAGTTAAGATTTATATATTTGAAAAGGTGGAACGTCATTTTTCCTTACAAGCAATCGTTACTGTGGAAAATTAAGTTGAGGAAAGTCCGTTTGTTTAATAATACTTTAATTAGTCTCAAGAAAGTTTTTACCAAATTCCTGAAATTGCTTTCTAGACACCAGTATAGTTGGAGATTTGTCAGAAAAGGTAGTGCAGTAGAAGTTTTTAGTTTTCATTTTGGTGCACTGAGAGAAACGTTTAGTATCTAGCTGTAATATAGTATCTAGTATTTGATAATATTGAAGAATAACACCAGTGATACCTGATACAATGTAATTTTACGAATGCATAACATGAATACAATTAGGTCAGGTTTCACAAGTGTTTTTTGGAACTTATTTAATAAATATAATTTAATTGCTATAAAATTTACTATAACAGTAAATGTTGTGCAGATTTCAATCATACAGCAGAGTGTTATTGTAGAAGGTAAATAATAGTGAAACAGGGTTAGTAAAAAGGCAAAATACGGCAAAATTGATCAATTTATCAATATATATCACCCTAAAAATAATTATTGTAAAATATTTTGCTTTTACTTTTCTAATACAGGATATTAAATATTTCTTTCTCTATATAAATAGGGGTATTCCGGATTTCTTTAAATACTATATCAAAATATAAGTAATAAATGCTAAAGGTGTAGATACATACAAACAGAAACTTTTAATATATTTAGTATGAAGCTCAACAAATATTTCTCTTAAAATTTATTACTATTCATTTCTTGAGTCTTATTTGGTGATATATTGCGGTCAAAGTTCCATTAAAATTATTCACACCAATAAATGCGGTTGAAAATGTTAATAAATTATTAAGAAAGTTCCCTTGTCCTATTATAATATAAAACAGTCTTCAACTTTAATAGGCATGAGCACTAATCTAGTCGTAAATGTAAGTAATTCGCATGATAATACCCAGGGTTGGTCTTAAGCGTGTCCCAATTTGAGTTATAATTTAGACATCCCTTTCAAAAATTCACCCTTCGGCAGGAGTCATATCAGCTTGTGTATAAAATATCTTACCCTTAGTTTCTAGACTTCAAGATAAACTTGTTACGAACGCTCCGATGCGATGCATCCTTCAATTACACCTTGGGGTAGTTACGATAATATTACCACATCCCCATACTTAAAGTCTGCATAATAAATTTATATTTCAATGCACTGGGCTCCTGTCTGGGTAAAAAGAGAGATGTATTAATATTTGACGTAACTAATAAATTAAGGAATATAATTTCACAGACCGCCGAGAGCGAACACTAAAAAAACTTCTTAGCTCTCTCAAGTCATTATTATAGTAGCATAAAAATTAAAAGGGTCCCTTAAAACCATTAAACACAGATCCGAATGGAAAAAATCCACAAGTTACACAACCCTCGTTCTATCAGTTAACTTCCCTTGGAACAAAATATCGATATAAATATATAATTTCAACAGTTTTTAATCATCAACTTTCGTTTTTTAACATTTAAAATAGCGTTTGCGGAGAAAATTTAAACAATTTGGAAGTTTATAATTTTATTTAAATATTGCTTCGAGCAGCTAGCGTTGTTATTTCAGAAAATAAACAGAGAAAAGCATCGTTCTGTAATTAAAATCAAACTTATCTCTGCTGCTTGCGAACGAGAAATGTCCTTAATTAAATGGAACTCATATCACTGATTTATTCGTACACAATCTTGCAGATCAGGTATACAATTTTACAATAATTCTTTTAGTTGAGTAATAGCCACGTAAAACGAACTATTCGAGCTAACTCTCACAATGGAACAAGCACTGCATTATTCAAATACAAAATAATCAAAATCTACATAAAACGGTCAAGTTAAACCGTATAAATTTTAAGTTAATATGAATAGAATTGCTGCATAAAGTAAAAAGAATGGATTATTTCAATTTAAATGTTTAGAATGTCCTGCAGTATTTAATCAGAGTTAGTAGAGGTACTGCTATAAAATTTGCATAAGGTTTCTAATGCAAAAGCACTTGTATAACGGCTAAAGTTTAATACCCTAATATTTTTAAGTATAATTTTCCTTAACAGAAGTGACTTTTTGTGATTATAGAGCATTCGTGCATACTAAAATCCAAAATAGTCATCAGAGCTTAAATGAGTACAAATTATTACCATCAAAATTTTGAAGTTATTTTCACAATATTAGCTTTTTTATACATAAATAATAATTTAGTGCAAATTACGTCATCACGTGTGCAAAACGTATTCAGATAAATTATTGTCTATTAAAAACATTAGTTTAAACATCAAAAACAATATTATTTCGTTAACGAAAAGTGATTACCAAAATAGTTTAATTAGCTATATAATGTAAGTTGTAAATAATATTAATATTAAAAAATAATAACGGTAAAAAAATTATTTAAAATAATTAATCTGAATACGTTTTGCACACGTGATGACTTAGTTTGCACTAAATTATTATTTATGTATAAAAAAGCTAATATTGTGAAAATAACTTCAAAATTTTGATGGTAGTAATTTGTACTCCTTTAAGCTCTGATGACTATTTTGAATTTTTTGAACTTTACCTTCTTTACGGAGATTGCGCTTTACTATCGCCCAGTAGCATAATGAGCAGATGCTAGATCGGGCCAGAATATAAGCGATATATCGTGCTTCTTATAGAATGGTAAAAGCCGTTTTTGAATGCATTGTTGACGATACTTTTCACCATCAATTGTACCTTTCGTAAAAAATGTGGAAGTTTTCAATCCACATGAGCAAATGGCTTGCCATATGAGTACCTTGTCACCAAATTTTTCAATATTCAAACATTTGTTCTTATCGGGTACAGTCCCCCAACTACCGATGTGTAAAATTGAGGCCCTGGCGAAGTCCGAGTAGCCATTTTGACATACGTTTCATCATCCATTAAAATGCAACGACCAGAATTTTTTGTTAAATTTTTATAGTTCTCCACAACGGATTTTTGCATGTCTAAGTTGAGCTTGACTTTTTTTTGGTGGTTTTCATATTATGTCTTTCTTTGGTTTTTTCTACATTTGCAACACTAACACCAACTTTTTTCGCCACATCACATTTCCATATCGATACCTCCTACGTAAACTATCGTATCTTCAAAATATTAATTTTACAGGAGAGAATTTTAAAGTTTGTAATGTGTATGCTCTTAAGTGGAATGTCACTTAAGTGGAATGCCACATCGCAAACAGATAAAGATTTGTTTTCAGTTAAAAGCTTCACTATCTTCTTGTCTTTCGTGACGTTAGCTGCACCTTTTTTCCGACCACGTCCTGGTAAATCCTGTAAAGTATTAGGGTTACCAAACTTAATTATAATTCTGTTAGCACTATTTATGGACACTTTATACATTTTAGCAAGTTGTCTAAGTTAATCTTTTCTATACGACTAATACAGAATACGAACATTCTGGCTCAATTTTCAGTTCAGAAAATACACATTCTTTGCACCTGTTACAGAATTTTTCATTCTGTAACACCCGTTACAGAATGACTATATTCTCACATCTAAGAAATATTAAAACCTAGTGGTGACATCTATTAACAAGTTGTTTTACCGGTTTTATAACGCCCACTGTCAAATTGGTGTTTGCGTATTACAAGAAATACACTAACACTGTGCATTAATCGTATAGAAAGTATAGTTTGGAACTCCTTTGGAATGGCTATTCTGCACTCGGGGACCGTCACCCTCGCCTAACGGCTCGGGTGACAAACTTTCCGCTCCTGCAGAATGTGCCAATTCCCAACTCGTTACAGAATATACTATTATTATGCACCATGATTGCACAATTTTGTGGTCTCTGGGTAAAACACTATTTGGCAATTTTGGGTTTATTGCACCATCAGATGCAGAAAGTTGAGCTCAATGTTTTGGTAAAATTACGAAGTCATTCGGTCAATGAATAACGGGATATTGAGAAGTGCAAAAAATTAATACAGTTGTTAATGGGGCACGTGGTTACAAATGTGGCCATATCGCAAATCTTCATTTTTGGACTTAAGTCGTTTTACCCAGAGACCACAGAATTAATTGTCTTGTTTCGTAACTAATTTATGGCATTGCGTTCACTTTTTTTTTAGGTTTACAAAAAACAAATGACATGTTAAGAGCTCAATAGTTGTCTAAAAAAGATAAGCCTTTCGTGGATCAAAATCCAACTACTAAAATAAATTTTCTGCCTATTTATTTGTGTGCACTTTATTTCGCGAACATTCTTTATTAAGAAAAAATTGTTTTCAAAAAGTTGAGAGGAAACAAGCAAAATCAAACCTTTTCAGGATTAGATTCAAGTTTAGGTTCAAGTTTAGGTTTAAGTTTAAGTTTAAGTTTGGTTTAGGTTTAGGTTTAGGTTTAGGTTTAGGTTTAGGTTTAGGTTTAGGTTTAGGTTTAGGTTTAGGTTTAGGTTTAGGTTTAGGTTTAGGTTTAGGTTTAGGTTTAGGTTTAGGTTTAGGTTTAGGTTTAGGTTTAGGTTTAGGTTTAGGTTTAGGTTTAGGTTTAGGTTTAGGTTTAGGTTTAGGTTTAGGTTTAAGTTTAGGTTTAGGTTTAGGTTTAGGATTAGGTTTAGGTTTAGGTTTAGGTTTAGGTTTAGGTTTAGGTTTAGGTTTAGGTTTAGGTTTAGGTTTAGGTTTAGGTTTAGGTTTAGGTTTAGGTTTAGGTTTAGGTTTAGGTTTAGGTTTAGGTTTAGGTTTAGGTTTAGGTTTAGGTTTAGGTTTAGGTTTAGGTTTAGGTTTAGGTTTAGGTTTAGGTTTAGGTTTAGGTTTAGGTTTAGGTTTAGGTTTAGGTTTAGGTTTAGGTTTAAGTTTGGTTTAGGTTTTAGGTTTTAGGTTTAGGTTTAGGTTTAGGTTTAAGTTTAGGTTTAAGTTTAAGTTTAGGTTTAGGTTTAGGTTTAGGTTTAGGTTTAGGTTTAGGTTTAGGTTTAGGTTTAGGTTTAGGTTTAGGTTTAGGTTTAGGTTTAGGTTTAGGTTTAGGTTTAGGTTTAGGTTTAGGTTTAGGTTTAGGTTTAGGTTTAGGTTTAGGTTTAGGTTTAGGTTTAGGTTTAGGTTTAGGTTTAGGTTTAGGTTTAGGCAAAGAGTATTTATATATAGAGGAACAGCTATTAACAAATATTTGTCACAAGTATTTGTTAATGGCTCTACTACGCCATCTAGTAGACGGTGTGATCCCTACATTTTAATTTTTAATTTATGGCTGATCCTTTATATACAGGGAGGTATTTTTGCAAAAATAAGTTTTTAATTGTTAATTTCCCATGTTCAGTTAACTCATTCAGCACCCTGTATATAGAGGACCAAAAATTAAAACGTAGAGATAACCCCCTCCACTAGATGGCGTAGCAGAGCCATCAAGAAATACTTGTGACAAGTATTCCCATAAGAGCTGTCCCTCTATATGTACATACTCTTTGGTTTAGGTTTAGGTTTAGGTTTAGGTTTAGGTTTAGGTTTAGGTTTAGGTTTAGGTTTAGGTTTAGGTTTAGGTTTAGGTTTAGGTTTAGGTTTAGGTTTAGGTTTAGGTTTAGGTTTAGGTTTAGGTTTAGGTTTAGGTTTAGGTTTAGGTTTAGGTTTAGATGTAGGTTTAGGTTCAGGTTCAGGTTCAGATTTTTGGTTTGCAACTGAAAAATATGGAATCTTTTAAGAAACAAAATTAAGTGGATAAAAATTTCACACTCCCGTTTAAAATAAGCTAAAGCAAACCATACAATAAATAAAAGTTACGTCTGAAGTTAGTCGGTCTGGTTATAGAACATTATGTTAGTTTGTTTGTAATCCAGATGATTCTTTTATTAAAGAATTGCAGAATCAAATTATTATCAATTCCATAATATTCTGTTTTCATTAAGAAATTTGGCTCATGAAAATTTTTATTTGTCGGGATCTCTCTGTAAAATTTTTACCTTGGCGAGATTCCGACTTGAGAGGTCTTCTAATCACCATATTATAAAGATTCTGCTTGTAAACAATTGTTTTTCGATTAAAAGAAATTTGAAAATTTATTTTCTACTCAGATTATTAATATTAAAACTTCCTTCTCAAAAGTCTACTTTATTCCTAACTAGTTTCAACCCTAGAGTGCCGGTCTTCATCAGAATCAACAAAAAGAGAAACAAAAGGTTACAAATAATTATCAAATAAATATGTGTAACCGTGATAAAAATTGAAAAACTTAACAATAGTATAAAACTTTTTTTTTACACTGTACATAGAAGTTTTGTACTATTGTTAAGCTTTTTAAATTTTATCACGGTTACATATACTTATTTGTTAATTATTTGTTACATTTTGTTTCTATTTTTGTTGACTCTCATGAAGACCCGCACTAGGGTTGAAACTAGGCAGAAATAAAGTAGACTTTTGAGAAGAAAGTTTTAAATATTGGCCCGAAAATCCCACGATTTCCATATTTTTTCTGAAGAAAACATTTAGGGTCACGATTTTTATTTATTGAATAACTAATTTGTACTGCTAAGCCCAAATACTGTGTTCTAGGGCAACTTCTTGTTACTGATTTTACTAAGGTTGTTAGTTACTGGAATTTTAAGTTAGTCTGGAATAAACAGACCAGGACAATAAATGATAAAAAATAATATGTATAAATAATAAAAATCAAATAAAATATAGAAAAAATATTAATTCCAAACTTTTACAGATCACGAGATATAAATAATATCTCCTTCAGCCAGATTTAATCGATAAAGTAAGATAGGATTGGATTTAAACAAATTATTAATTCCTGTTTTGCATAATTTTAAATGCAAATATTATTATAGCCTCCGGAGAACCACACTCATTTAAAAAAATGTATACCTCTTTACAATTGTAGATTAATTGCCTCTTAGTATATTACGATGCTTTTTTGATTTAAACCTTCAAAGTTTTAAAAATCATGCAAAGACAAATATCATAATTAAAAAATGAACTTCAAGTAGATTTGTGGTACAGTAGAATCCGCTTAATGTGATCACTTTGGGCCAAGGACATTTCAATAATATTTACTTATAACTGATAACTGATAGCAATTAGCGAAATTTAGAAAAAGGCGAAATTTAGAAGACTTGGATTAGAACAAAATAGAAGAAAAAAAAGAAAGAAAATGTGGCCGGTTTCCAAAAAAAATGATCACAATAAACGACTGATAACATTATCCGTGATCACATTAAGCGGATTCTACTGTATTTATGTATTTGTGAAATATGATATTATTTAACAGAACTAAACAAAGCATTAAAATCGTAAAATTTACGAGGAAAATCATTTTTTTAAAAACCAGAAAGAAAAATAATTAATTACGGAAAAAATAAATAAAAGTAATGCGATATAAGGCCCTATAGTTTACTTTGAATTTGATTAATAAAATTTTTTTAATATTTTTAGTCTTAAACTGTCAGATTGTTCATTTGATGAGTTATTCTATATGCTACGTTTTTACAATAATTGTATTACATGCCGATAGAGAAATAAAGATAGCAATAGGGAGAGAACTTATAACTTTTCAAATTGGAATAAAAAAAAATTAGTTAGCTTACACGTTAGTCGATACACCTGCGTTTGTTTTCTATTTTGGCACGAAATTCTATGAAAGTTTACTTATTGATTGCTTTTCTTGATAAACCAACTTGTTGAACATCAAAATGTTACAAATCAATCATTGTAAGAAAGAATGACATACGAGGTAATTTGAAAGTATTACAAGTTTTTATGTGGTGCACCTCTTGAGAAAACTTTCAACTAAATATATGTTGTCAAAGGATTTCCAATTTGATTTTTGTAACTTGTCAAACCTTGTTATAGTTTATTTTTACACAATATTTCTAGATATTTGATATAAAAATATGTAGTAAATGTCACTTACAGGTGACCTACATAGATACATTTTTTTATTTATTGGAATCTTTAATCTCCATATCCATTTCCGTGTAAATTGATGCTAGCTGTAATAAAGCTTCCACATTGAATCATGCAAATTATTAAATAAAAATATTTGTACAAAAATAAGCACAAAAGCAATCTCGTGCATTCGTGCACGCACAAATATTAATTATTATTTATAAGCACCCGCCACAAAAAGAATTTAGTAATGAGCAGGATGTGTAATTTATTATTAAATTGACGTCATCGATCATACAAACTACCTATGACTTACCTATTAACATGAATAAATTATTACTAAACAAAACTCACTTGTTAATAAAATTTCATTATAAAAGTTAAAAACAAATTTCTAAGTCACATTTTAAAATGTTAAAATCAATATTTATTAATTAAAAGTTTCATGCAAATTTTTAACATTTTGCTCTAACCATCAGATTATATTTCAAGATATTTCAAATTTCAGAGATATCTTATACTGTGAGTCGATCAAACTTTAAGTGTTATTTAAATTTTGATTTTTAAATTTTAAATCTTCTATATTTTGCATAATTCAATTTATTGTTCTTTACTTACCTACCCTATATTACCAAACTACATAATATGTACCTACTATGAAAGGTTGATGTTAAATCTTATTTTAATATTATTATGGTTTTAAGGATGGGACCTCAACAACGACTTTTGTTCAGAAATGCTAGATGGCGTAAGTGGTTCGAATAATGTCAAATATAATTAACGCAGAGACCAGAATGGATTGTATAATTTATAATATCATTAAAAGTGTCTTAGAAAAACAGAAACTATTGTCAGTTTTTATTAACTTTTTAATATCTAAATAGATTTGTCATAAAATAATATTGCAGTAATAACAGTTTCGTAAACTTCCTACAAAACTTCGAAAGTCCTGTATATCACGAAAATATAATTTTATTTACTTCGTAGTTATTGATTTATCCTTCAATAAAATACAATTGTATATCACATCCAACTTAGTAAATCTTCTTTTTGGTTTTAAGGCAAAGTATTTATTGTTTCTCTGCAATACATAACAGTCGATAAATTCGTATTGTTAGCTGGAAGTAAATATAAATCTGTATCAGATTTTTATTTTTGTATTTCTCCAGTGCAAATTAAAAGAATAAACCCGTGAATTTTAATATGAAATACGACAATATAATTTCACAAGGACAAAGTCCTTTGTGTAAAGTTCGAGAAATTTCATAATTTTGCTAGAGGCGTAATTGTTTAAAAGTTAATATTCACATTATTTATATTTATTTTACAATCTCTCGATGGGATTAAAATTTTAAATAAAGATGTAATAGAGAACTCAGGTTGCATTTTTAAAATTCATTGAATATGAATTTTAAATTTAAGCATTTCCAAATGGCTACTACTAGGACCTGCAAGTTAAGCGGCATTTGCTGTTTGCATCTGTTTAACCAATCGGAATCGTCGAACGGTGGCTTTGAATTTTAACTACGAAAAGCACGAGTTCAAACATGAGACTCATATCTTGTTTATACCAATGTAAACAATTAATATTTTTGCTGAAATACAATTATTTAATAAAGACATTTATTTATTATATATTATATTATAGGTACACTTCATATATTGATATGCTCTATATTTATCAGTAGGCATTCGAAAATACTACGTTAATATTGTTTAAATTAAATTATTGTATTATTAATTGTATATACAATACATTTTGATTAAATCGAAGGTGTGATATTATAATTATAAAGGATAATTAGGAGAAAAGATGAAAGAATTAGATGAAAGGTTATTAGATAAAATAGAAGCTAGAAGCAAACTAATTATAGTAGAAATTATATCTTAATGAATATTACATTGTAATTATACAATGAATACAAAATCGTATATATAAAAAGTTCAAATGGTATAATTTAGAAAGCTTAAATATGATCTATATCTTATAACATCAGCCAAAGGTCAAGAAAATTGCGTCAGAAATAACAGAAGAAGTCGTTATCAAAAAAAAATCCGGACCGATTGTTTTTCAATTTCAAAGCAAAATATTCTCACAACTGCGACTACAGATTTATACAGACTATAGTGTTATATTAATAATGCACTTGAATTTCGACCCCACCTGAAAGCCATAGTAACGTAAAGACTTATTAAGAATGTAGCCGAATATGAAGTAGTGATATTTATATGTACTATTCTAATATTTACCAATTCATAAGAAATATTTCCGTAATATATTTCTTAAGACTGTTTAATGTTAGGTAAAATTACACTGTGATTTTACATTTTAAGTTGTTGCCTTAATTACGAGCCGCCGCTGGCGCCGATCAGATCAAAGTGATTTGTTTGTTTTCTTTTATTCTGATTTGTCCTATAATTGTATTTTTGATGGCCCAATATAATTATTATTATTATTTCGCTTGTGCTTGAACCAGAGATCTCGACTAAGCTCCTTATTGTGAACTATTATATGAACTCTTTCAAAAGCAACTTAAAAGATGGATACTTCTTTCACAAAAACATATCCTAAGCTTTGACACCAAGCATTGGTAGACGTAGCTGATACAAAAGCATTTGGCTTGACAAAGATATATGGACAACATAACCTAGAACAAGGCTCTAGTTTAGGTATTACTATAATGAGATTTGTCATCTTCGGTCAAGTTTTGTCAAAATCTCCGCATCAACTTGTACCAGAAATTTGTACATCAGAACCTTATCTACCTTTACTTTTTCTGCTCGTGGTACCAAGTGGACGGTAATTTACCAAAATAAGATTTATTCTAGAGCACAATTCTTCTATTCTATTCTATACCTTTTTTTTGTAATTTTTATGTACGTACTAGGAGATCTGGGAGTAATACCCCCCCCCCCATACCACAATAACCGTATGTAACCGCTTTTTATTTATTATAAAATATTCATTTGATATTCTATTAAAATTTGTCACTAGAAAACACAGCAAAACATTGTGGTAAATATATCAAAATGTTTTTGTGTCGTCACGTTCCCATTTCTAAAAGCCAACACAGCCGCCGCACCGAACCGTTCAGTGCTTGTCGATGAGGTTTCTCTTAAAGATGTTTGTACATATTTTATCTTCGCACATATTTTTTGTATATTATTGTAAATTTTAAAATTAACAAGCAAATAATGTTTTTCAAGTCAAACCGTATTTATTTTTCTGCTATTTTTTCATACCAGGTAAGATCCGATTTTAAAATGAAGTTTCTTTAGTTGTTTTGACTTCATTTTAAAAGGAAAGTTTCTAAAAGCTTGTTTAATTTTTATGTTTATGCTCTTTATCTTGTGTAGAAGTAGATACTATATCATATTCATATCCCAACGGAGATATATACCTACTACAGAAATGAATATAAAGCTAATAAAAAAACGATGATAATGGTAATTATTATGTTAGTTAAAAATGTAAATTTATTCAACTTAATTATTAACTGCTCCTGGGTGCAAATATTCATAAAGTAGAAAAATAATAATTGCAACAACTTACTACTTATATTATGTAAGTGCACATTGGCACGCAGCAATAAAAGTATTTCTAGATTAATGATCTTTGTTTTAAACAAAATTGGTTTTTTGACGTATTTTTAAAAATAACTAATTAAAAATATTTATATAATTTTGTATAGTTTGAAATTGCGTGATGGTTCGGCGCGAGCCGATTCGGCATGAGACGTAGTTCAGCTTTTAATTATTTGTACCGAAAACTCCGTGTACCAAATTGCCGAACCGAATTCCGAATAAAAACATTTAAATATGCAACTCGATTAATATGTGTTTATCAATATTGAATTTTAAAATAAACAATGTTTGTACTAAGGAACATTTTCATCAAAATATTTGATATAAATTCAACCCCGCAACTAAGTTTAGTTAGTCAAATTTTCTTCAGTAGCCCAATAACTTCCAACTTATTAAACTTTTACTTACTTAATTAAATATAGAGAAGAGGACTCGCCTGCCGTAACATTTATCACATACCAATATTAATGCAAACTTGAAAGGTGTACTTGAGTCACAAACTTAATTAATAAATAAGTCAATGACTTGATCTGTTCAATCAGTCTCCCGAGGCAAACCATTAAGTGCAGTGTTTTTAGCCCTAACTTGATAGTAATCTTACTCTTAGAAACTCAAATTAGCTTTTGCTGAATTGTGGTATTCAAAGCATTGCATCGACTCAAAATATTGACTGTATATTATCAGTATTGATGCTGAAAGGTGTAAGATGTTTGTCAATCTGACCTCCTGTTGGTCCCTGTATTTGTTAATCAACCATTAAGTGCTACAAAACAGGAATAGATGTCATGATAATTAGATACTGGCGCAACAGCATTAATTAATTTAGCGCATTGACAGGGCACAGCAGCCTTCAGGTCATAAAACCTGGGCGATGCAGCTATGGCGACCGCCTGTAATCAAGCATTTTTCACCTTGGCAAGTAATATTCTATTTCAAGTTCATTTCTATAAGAAGTACAACCAAGTGTACCAAGTGTGTTGTATCCAGACTAATAGAACTGCTTAGAATATTTCATGAGCATCCTATATATTTTTAGTACATTATAAGTTTAGATGGTACTATATACCCAGGCAAGCTTTCGTTTATCCTGAAATATTGATGACGATCCCTGCATCTTTTAATGCAATAATTGTATTAAAGTCTAAGGAACTTTTGATCCTTGGGGAAATAATGAAAAACAAATACTAAAATTGATCTGGTTCCATTTTAATGTCATCTTTGTATTTAAGTTTCAAAATTGAATTAAAAATAAATAAATTTTGTAAAATTAAATGGTTCGATAATTTGAAGGAAAATGTGATTAATTTTGTTTTAAATAATAATAAAATTGTTTAATTAATTTTCAAATAGGTACGAAATTTATGAATTTTTAAATAGATTAATATTCCATTAGAGACAAACAGTTGAAAACAAAATTGAATTTGACGTCAAATAATTTTCATCTGCAATACAAATTGTAAGTATAATGCAATTACGTCCTGATTATCTTCATAGAAACACGAAATTTTAAATTTAAGTAAGTTTGCGATTAAATAGTTTCCGAAAAAGTATCACTTTTAGTTTGAAATATTTTTAAATAATTTACATTCAAAAATTTATTAAACTGGATACACACCTTCCTACTCAATTTTAAGGTAAGTGTAACTTATGCAATGCCTTATATGAGGATGCAATTTTTATGTAGGTGTAAGAGCAGGTTTATAAATTCAAACTCAATTTTTAACATTACGAGTACCTGCTTAAAAATGTAACAATAATATGGTAATTAAATATTTTACCTCTTGTCAATTGCCGTAATCCATTCCATAATTTTAATTTCTAATGAATGTTCAAATAAAAACGAAACACTTAATTAACAAATTTAAAGTGCGATATTTGTATTATGGCATTGGAAACATAGCGAAGAATTTCTTAGCACGGTCGCGCAACAACTGGTAGCACGTTCCCCAAGTCCTTTTCAAAAAAGGATGTGCGCAGGACTGGGTAACTTACGCAAAAGATTTTTTGTACTAAAAGGCGAAAAAATGAAAAATTTTTAAAGTGACGTTTCGAGTTTCCCTTGAGAATGGGACAATAAAAATTTTATGACATCAAAAAATTTAGATTGTCACTGATTATCAACGAATTTTCGCTTAAAACTTGAAGCGGTATTGATATTTACTCCTAAGAACGTGCGAACGGTTAACACAGTATTTTGAAAATTTCACGATAGGTAAACTTTGTTTATATGTATATAAAAAAAATCGGAGCTCTAGTTGAAATAAAATACTCACGATGCGCTGTAAATACATATTACAAAATACCTACAGAACGTTCTGAAAATTTAATTTTCTTCTAAACTCGTTTATTAAAAATTTTTCTCAATCCCTAGTTTTTACTGTCAGTTAAGCTTGATTTATATTTATATAGTTAGACTCAACCATTGTTGTATCCATAAAAGTTTTAAATTTTTGTCAATCACTCCTGCCTTTCCCGATCAATATTCGATTTATTCGCTTCATTTTAAGCTCTTAATTTGGTTCAATTTGATTGTAGTGGCGATAATTTAGAAAATTAGAAAATAATATAAAGTGTCACCACTACCTTTGATTGTTCTTACGGAAAACGTCGCTTCGGTCGGAAAAACTGGAAATGCGTTTTGTTAATTTCTACTTTGAAGTAAAACTAACCGTCAGATATTTAAGTTTGAACGTTCGCATTAGATCTGGTGAATCTCTAGAATGTTAAGTAGAACTACATAAATTCGAAATCGGGAATAAATTTTTTTAAATTTTGCCATTTAAAAACACTGCAAAGCTTCTAAATGAGAAAATCCCCTCGTTTCTGAGATTAAGAAAACAATAAGGTAATATAAAGTATTCTTTGCTAATTATTAACCTCTAGTGATGTTTTCAGACGAATCGGGGGCCGCGTTGCATCGTCATCTGTATCACTGAGGTAAACTATCTTCGAGCACCTTTGAATCTGTCACCGAGTTTTTCCCAAGGGATCTGTCACCAGTAAGACAGATGCTCTCGAGCACTCGGAGAAATCGGTCCTTACGAACACGTGATGCGGAAGTGCTAACCAATCGCACTCAATCATTCTTTAAATACAGTCATAATAATTTAACAGATAAAATTTCCGAAAGTATAAAAATTAAGGACCCTGGCCATTCGCTTGTTTGTTTAAAAATCGGAATATAGAAATTTTTTTCTTTGTAGTAAAATATTTTAAAAATAAAGGGCACCCGGTCATTTGCTTGTTTGATTAAAATTGTAATATTAAAATTATTCTTTCTTTAGTTAATTTATAAAGAAATATGACTTTTGAAAACATACAAATTATTTTAAAAATTAAGAGCTCCCGGCCATTCACTTTAAAATTGTTTGCTTAAAAATCGTGTATTGATAATTTTTCTTTAAATTTCAAAATTCATAAATTGATAAGACTTTTAAATGCATAAAAATTAATTTAAAAACCAAGGAGAGAATTGGCGTATTTTGTTCGCATTGATTCTCTTAATGTGGAAGTACATTTCAGTAAATTTTGAATAATTATAATATATTAAATTGATATTTTTTATTATAACTGAACACTGAATTAGTTGCCAATCCGCACCTCTATTTGATTTCTAAAAAAATTATTTTGTCATTTTGTCAGTGACTTCTTGTCCCCTCTATAAATAAATAAGTACAGTATTCTATAGAAAAATTATATTTTCGAATAACATTAGACTTACATTTATTTAGACTCTTTTCCCTATTTGTAAATATATAAAAATTAATTTATATTACACTGAATCATTATTTGTTTTTTATACCTTGACAACAAAATACTATGTTAAGTATGCTATAATACCCTAGGGCGTATAAATCATAACGCAATTATTATATATACAAGTCACCGCAAACTAGAAAATTTAGCAAAATCAAATTCATAATTTATAAAAAATTTTAAATTTTCTCAAATTCAAATGCAGTGTAATATAAAACGTTGTATGCAACACTGGCATTACTCGATGTTTATGCTCTCGAGCAGCTTAAAAACTCTCGGGCCTTACGGCCCTCGACCTTTTAAATTGGTTACCCTCGACATAAACATCGTCATAATGCCCTTGATACATAAATAACTATTTTTAATAATTTATTTTATATTTATTTTATTATAAATTATAATTTATATTCAACTTGTAATTATTTTGTCAGTCCACCCCATTTATAAAATATCTTCGCAAACAGGGGGACGGGGGTATTGCTTAGCGTGTCGATATTTTCCAAAGAGGGAGGGGTCTAAGGAAATGTGACGTTAGCAGTTCATCAATTTTATTTTAATATTTTACTTAACTTCTTACTTTTTTTAATTTTATTTTTTAATTAATAAATGATAACTTTATAAAATTAATACATTTAATAAATATTTTACATATTATAAATATTTGTTTGCTATTTTATTAATCAGAACGAATTATGTATAGGGAGGGTGTCTAGCTTTTGTAAAGTTATATTTATTAGGGGGTCCCAGAAAATGTGATACCGCATAACAAAACGAGAGGTCCAAAAAGGCAAAAAAATAAATAAATAAATATATTTTGATAGAATTTAGGTTTATTTTTGAAATTTAAAAAAATGTAGTAGATTTTGTTGGTTTTTGTCATGCGGAGAGATCTAGATACAACATTAACCTCCCTTATTCCAGCCGCCCTTGCCAAGCAAACGTAGAAAATGGAAAATTCTAGAAAATTTAAAATATTCAGAATATTTCAGGAAGGCCAAGGAAATCTCAGAAAATTTGAAACGCTAAAAGTAAAGCTCATCTGGAGTATTCTTAAAATTTTCTAAGATTTTCCTTCACTTTTGTATATCTCGATTTCCCCTAGGTTTCCCAGCAACAAACTAGAGAGAAATCATTAGAAAATTCCGATGTACTATAGTAAAGAGAAATCTGAAGATATTCGGGGAAATTCCAGAAAATCACATGGAGTTTTAAAATATTAGAAAATTTCAAGAAATCCATAGAAATTTTACAAAATTGAAGAAAATCTTGAGGAAGAGGAAAATCTAGAGAAACACAGAAAATTCTAGAAAATTTCGGGATATTAAGAAATTAAAAAAAAATTAGAAATCTCAAAAAATGTAGAAAATTCTAAGATATTTTAAGAAATTTCGGAAAATCTTAATAAAGCCGAGGAAATCTCAAAAATTTAAATAAATAAAAAAAAACATCTGTACACGGAAAAAAAATTACTTGGTTCAAATAAGTACCATTTGAATCAAGAAATTCTCTGTTTTCAATAGCCGCACGAAAATATTTTCTTTTTGTAAGAGAAAAATATTCTTAATTAAGTTTTCTTGGATCATACAAGTATATTCTTAAATCAAGTAGTTAAAAATTTATTTGATTTAAAAAAATCTTTTTGAATTAGGAATTTCTGTTCTCTTCACTAATTGCTCCGAAATAGTTTTTGTGTATGTTGTAACAGAAGAGCGAGTGTCCAAGTATTATGGCGTTATCTGTTAAGGATTCGCAGGACTTATGATTGGTGGGATATTATATTTTATTTTATTTTATTATAATATTTTAATATAAAACTTCGTCCTGTGTGGGCTTCGAACTTAGGTTTTCCAGCTGCAAAATCGTGGGAAGAGTACAATTACCATTTGGCTATACTAGTCGACCTGTTAAGTGTGTACAAGTTCGAAATATAGTGTGGTTGCACTCAAGCAACTCAACTGTTGCCGGCCCTGACAGTTACCTCGTTACCAACAAGTCCCCCTTGTTGGAAATCATTGAAATTTTTTGAGAATCTTTGGAATTCCATGGAAATCATTGGAATTCCGAGTTCTGTGTACATGTGTCTTATGTAGTTGGAGGTTTTGCACTTTTTAGAAGGATATTTCAGAAATTTTTTTAACCACAATAAAATTCAATCATTTCAAATTTATTATAATATATGGTATTACTGACACTTTTAAAATCACAAAAAAATATTTTCACATGTTAATAACTATTCCATATACAATGTTTAAATAGTGCTTAATATGGCCAAAGTGGGCACCTAAAAAAAGGGATTGTGACTGGCCCAGACGGTAGCGTCGCGCGTCGGTCCAGATAATCTGAAACAAAAAATTCACTAAGATTATTGTTCTGTAAACTTATCGTTAACTCTGGTAGCAGATTTAAACATTTAAAAAAGAAAATAAATCAATTACAGAGTTGTGAAATCGAAAATCGCGATTTTTTTCTTCGAAATTTGGGGTAAAACAGGAAATTTATGATAAAAATTAAAAACTCTGCTACCTGCGATAGCCATTGATGTTTAAAGTAACATATCCAAATTTCAGCTTAATATGTTTGGTAGATTTTATTTTTTGGCTTAAGCCGATCGGAAAAATGTTGTTTCGAGAAAATCACGTTAAAAGTTTATACTTACATCAATCGTCTATGCCTGGTGCATACAGTAATCCTTAGATTTCTTCATAAGCATCGTTTTCAGCAACTTTTTCTGCTCTACGGCTGATCCTGCTTGTATTTTATTTGTATTTTAAATATTTAAGATCTTGCAGCAGTTTGTATTTTAAGTGTTAAGCTATACGACGCTCTTGAATATGTGCTATAACTTTCTCAATATTTCGAATTACGAATAAAAATTTCTACAGTATATTCTTCATACGTTGTATTTTCAAAATCAGTCATAAAAAAATCGACTTTCAAAACCAAACTTTCAGACTACATCTTTAAATATCCAAATGAATGTTTATTACTTATTAACATTGGACTTGAAGTTATTTGTAATTTACATAAATCAAGTTGTTTAGAAATGTCTTTAATAGTTTCTTGGCAGATGAATTGGTATTTTATACTAATTATTAATTATTAAATAATTATTAATATTATTAATAATAATTATTAAATTAAAATAATAAATAAAAAAGAGAATTTTTTTAATTTAATCTTTTTTTTTCAATTCAATTCAAATTTTTTATTTATTTCAATATTTTATTATATTTATATTCAAATATATTTTTAGAAGTTTGTGTAATTGATCAGAGCTCCTACCTAGAATTATCTCCGAATGAAACTCGTTGATAATTATTGATTTTAAAAAATGTATTTAATTCAAGTGAAACTGTTTATAAAAATTATTACTTGGTTTTCATTGTTTTTGAAGAAAATCCATTATAAAAACATTTTGCATAATATATTTAATTTTTACATGCAGATGTTATAATTAAAAATAATCTAATAAAAAATAAATCAATTCAACAAAAAAAAAATGAACAAATTTGTGAATGTTTCAAACATAAATATCATAATAAACCAACAAACAAATTGAGTGCTAGAGCTTTGCATTTCAATGGCAATACAAAAGTATTAGGTATTATCGCTTTATTTTTAAATGTTATCTAGTTTTTAGTTGTAGGTGTTGATACTCATGTTTTATATTTTTGTTTTTGACCGTTCACGTTCAATTTTTGTCATACCATTTGTTAATGTTCCATTTTGAATTTCCTTTGAGTCAAATTTCTTTCTTTTTTGTCTACATGATCTTTTATATTATGTTATATTTGTTCAAGATATGCATATTAGACAAAATCACCATTAACAAGCGATTCGTTAATTAAAAATGTTATAGGGTAAACAAAGCAAAACTTAATTTCCTTAAAGAAGGAGTCTGCAATTCTATTCCAGTCACCTACACCACCACTCCTCAAATTTCCCATTTTCTACAATTACCTGGCAAGGACGACAGGAATGAGGGAAGATAACGATGTATCTAACCCTCTCTTCATGACAAAAACCAACAAAATCTACTCAATTTTTTTTTTATTTCAAAAATATACCTAAATTCTTATTAGAATATTTACAGCGGCCGTTCATAAAATAGTTCACGCAAAATTTCGCCTTTTTGGATTTTTTTCCCCACAGTCGATATTCCCCACTCTCCCTTACTACAGTCAACCCCTTCTATAAAGCGGTTTATTCGAACCGGATTATATGGAAACCGTATTATAAAAAATTTGGAATTTAACATTACAAATCACGTTAATTTCGTGCCGCATTATACAGAAATGTAGGGTCTAATATTGATTTTGGTTTCCACATAATTTGGTACAAATTAACCGCATTATAAGAGTGTTGACAGTATTACTTTTGTATTAATTTTGTGGATTTCAGCATTCCAATCCTGATGGTTTGATTGTTTTGTTAACTTTTTCGATAAAATTTTTAAATTTTTTTAATTTCTAGGCCAATAGCGGATCCAGACAATTACAATAAGGAGTGGGGGACAACAAAATAAAAATTTATTAAATATGAAAAAAAGTAGTAGTACCTAGTAGTAGTAGTAGTAGTAGTAGTAATAAAAATAAATTTATATTTTGTTTGTAATAAATTAAAATTTTTGGTGTAAAAATTTATGTATTTTTAGCATTAAGCGGGGGAGGGACAATTGCCCCATCCATTTTTGGGAGGTAACAATCGCAAAAACATGTTACACCAGTTACAACCATAAGTGCTAAGTGTTAATGATGCCCGATCTAGCTCTTTCGTCGATCTGGGCATTTGTAACTATCAGGATACCACATATTTAGAAAAATCAGGGACTGTATAGTTTAGAGAACCGAAAACGAGATTTTTACGCTCCGCCTGTAGTTATTCCAAAACTATTTCATTATAATGGTAAATAATTTTTTTACCGTAATTTGTCGTTATTTATGAGAGGCATACTTTTTTAAAATGTCAAAGGGAAAAATAATTTCTCTTTTTTTAAATTTTTGTAAGAAGTTTTATTAAAACGTTTGTTTTTTTAAATCCTATTAGGTATGAATCAGGGGCAATCTTGGAATGAAAGACTTTGAATGCAACGTGGAAGACTATCCGTCAATTCTTTAATATTTATAAACCACAGTAACGAGGAATGATCAGTTATACCTCAAATTGAATTTCATACCATCTACAAAAGATTTAAACTATTAATTTAAAAAATAATCTCTCAATATTCACGTTTGGTTACGGAATCCGACACCAATTTTATCCAAAAATTCGACTTGGGGGAGCTAACGCGTCTACAACCTAAAGCGTTTGTATAGATTTTCCGAATATTTTTCAACAATGGAAATAAAAAATATTACGGTTCAAACGTTTGACATTAATTTTATTCCGCAATTTTATAATTTTATAAGTACGGCAACTACTGTTAAGTTGTAAATCAAAATAAAAATTGAAATTGAGGAAAAGCAAGAGTGACATATATCTTACAAATGATAAAGGCTGCCTGATATTCAATAACTCTTATAATTTTGATAAAAGTTTAAAATTTATATATTTTTTAGAAGAAATTAATAATACTGTTATCAGTATTTTACATTTCGAAGAAGTTGAAATGTCAGATAGCTAGGTTTGCCAGGATTTTTTCAAGTTACAATTATTGAAATTATATTAGCAATAGAAAATTCTAGTAAGCTCGGGTATCTACAGTAGTGTGAAAATGAACCGCACCACTACCTGAATTTGTTTAAAATCGTTGGTATTATGTAAACAAAAGAGCAAGGGTTGTTGCCCATTTAGGTACTTAAACTGGTGTTTATTTATGACACTTACAACACAAAACAAAAATTTTAATAGTTTGTTCAGTCTACTTTTAGCATTGACAGAGTGAAATACTTAAAAAAATGAATAAATACAAATTATTAACCACTGAGCAAAAGGCGGTAATACTTGCTCTAAAAGGTGAAAATCTTTCAATGCGGGCTATAAGTCGTCGGGTTAAATGTAGTCATTCAACAATTGTTAGATTTTTGAAAAAATATAGTGAAAGTGGTAGTGTTGAAAACAAAAAGCGTGGTGGTCGCCAGAAGAAAACAACACAGAGGGAAGATCGGGTTTTAGAGCGTTTATGTTTGAAAAATCGAGCAGGAACTTCAACACAGTTGAATGCTGAATGGAAAGAATCGACGGGGGTTGCCGTGTGTTCATCAACTGTTCGTCGGAGACTAAAAGACTTGGGGTTGCAAGCTCGCCGCCCATGTAAAAAACCGCTTTTAACTAAGGCCATGCGGAGTAAAAGATTAAAATGGGCAAAGGAACATAAAAATTGGACTGTAGAAGATTGGGGTAAAGTCATTTATTCAGATGAGTCCAAATTTAACCTTCACGGAACAGACGGCATCAACTACGTCAGAAGAAGAAAAGGTGAACGTTTCAAAGACGAATGCATTAAAACAACCGTCAAGTTTCCGACGAGTATAATGGTTTGGGGATGTTTTTCCAGCAAAGGGGTTGGTTCTTTGCACATTATAGACGGGACTGTGAAGGCAAAAGACTACATAAAAATTCTTGAAGAATGTTTAATGCCCACAATCGAAGAGCAATTTCAAGATGTGGGTAATTGCATTTTTCAGGATGATTCTGCACCCTGTCATCGTGCAAAAATTGTAAGTACTTTAATTTTTTCGAATTTTACTATTTGCATATTGAATTTTTTTAAGTAAGCAAGCATTTAAAACAATTTGTTTTTTCAGGTAAAAGAATTTTTGGATGCAAACGGTATAATCCGCTTAGAATGGCCTGGGAATAGTCCAGATTTAAACCCCATTGAAAATTGCTGGTTTATGGTGGCAAAGCAAATTTCCCAGGAAAGGCCGAAAAATAAAAAGGAGCTAATTTGCAGCATTAATAAAGTGTGGAAAGAAGGTTTGAGCATAGATTATTTGAATAATTTAGTTAATTCTATGCCAAACCGCATTGCCGCAGTTATCAAATCAAGGGGAGGTACAACAAAATATTAATATATTATGAAAATAGTGGCAAATATTAATATAATAAATTTTTGATAAAATAAATATGTTTAGTTTGTTTTTAGTGAGTCCGAACAAGTTAGAATCTATTTATTACAATTAATTAATTATACATAACTTTTGCAATTTTCAAATTTTACAAAATTAAAATATTAAAAACATATTATTGTTGTTGCTTTTGCGTTAAGAGGGTCATAAAATGGTACAGGTATACGTACCTAAATTGACAATAACCCTCGCACTTTCGTTTTTAAGCTACAATTGATTTTAAAGCAATTCAGGTAGTGGTGCGGTTCATTTTCACACTACTGTATCTGGTTATCCTCGAGGATCATGAATGTGCTCAAGATGCATCGATTTATATTCTCGCTATCGGCTTTTTTCTTTTTATATATCTTTATATGCTTATATAGGTAGGCACTCTAAAATCAACAATTGGAGTGTTTTACCTTTTTAAAAATATATTATCTATTGCAATAGAATAATATTCTGCTTACTCCAGCCGTCTTAAAAGCCATTTTAATACGGCTTTTAATAGCCGTTTTAATACTGATTTTATTTCACAGTGATTGAATCTGATATTAAAAAGATTGTTATTTTTGGTAGGTACTAATAATAAAACTACGCATAATATATTCAAAAGCAACACTTTTAGTACTGAAATAATATGTCAAAAAATGCAACAACGTAACTACTATTTGTAATCGTCGGATTTCCTTCGCTCCGCTTGTCCGTTAATCCAACAAACTTGCACGAAAAATTTAATATTTCTTTGGAATAAAACATGTTATTTTACTTCTAGTAAAAATTCTTGAGAAAAATTTTACCCTTGGCAATAAAAAATAAAGAGGGTAAAATTTTCCAAATAAATTTTTACATGTTTAGAAGTCTAGTTCTTTCTAAAGATGATGTGGAATTGTCCAATTATCAAAGTTACTCTGGTTCTACTAAATTACTTAAAAGAAATCCTTAAAACTCAAAGTACAGAATATAATTTATTCAATGCAGAAATTAAACTGAAATAATTATTAATACGACAACATGTTTATTTGCCTAAAATAAAAGTTACATACTAACAAAGTTTAAAAATTTTGGATATCATGAAGTATCGGAATGTTTGGAAAGAAACTAAGTCATCTTAAGATGATGATGATGATAATGGTAACGGATATCATTACAACTCAAAAATTTTATCTTTTTTTAATGAAACCAGTGCATAAGTGATTTCGAATTTTTTAGAAAAATTTCGAAAATTTAGAAACATTGAGTCCGAACTCAAAATTTTCTAGAGAGATTTTCAGACGGGGGGGGGGGCTTTTGCCTAGCGGCGCTTACATTAATAATCCGGCCCTGACAGTACCGAAACTTAGAGTGCTGTGAAATTGCTCGCGAGAAAATCATTTGTTTTGTTTGGCTTATTTGTCATTAATTGTCATATTGACATTGCTCAGGTGCTAAAATCGCGTTGAAAATGGTTCTCACAACTGAGGAAAAAGTGTTTGTTGTAAAGCATTATTTTCGCTCATACGGAAATGGACGGGATAATGGCCCACGTTAAAAACAAGTATCACAAAAATAACGACGAGTTTAACAAAGTAGCCCTCGGTAAAAGAGTCAGTTTTTCGATCAGAAAATCCGCCAGCAAATATTGCAGAACTACCACTCTTTAAAAACATATTCAATAATCTGCAAAATCGTTATGAATAGTATTTACACCGTAATGGTGCACATTTTGAACATTTAAATTTTACAAATTAAAAATAAATACAATTTTCGTTTTCGGTACTGTTTATTTTAGCTAATACTGTATTTGAGATATATTGAAGAAAAACCGACATTTTTGATATAATGTTTATACAGGATGGCCGTTTGAAACGAAACAGAAGGGATTGTGGCCAGCAGAATTTTTTTTTCAAGAAATGCAAAAACACGTAAATTTTATCATCGAGGGGGACAACTTTTGCGACTAATGTCACTCCCGTATTATTTCATCCCTTTGCGCTGTGATGACAACCCTTGATATTTGTCTGCATATTTTCAAGCGTTTTAGTGTCTATAAATCCGGACCCTACTCATCAGTCATCATCACTAGAGTACGGACTTCTAGCAAAACGTAACCCGATATTTAGTATGTGGCATATAATGTATAATTATATGCCGCATACCAAATATCGGGTTACGTTTTGCTAGAAGTCCGTACTCTAATCATCACTCATCACTTCAGAAGGAAATTTCCTATGATGATAATATGCAACCGTATGCAACCTATGTTACATCTAAAAAGAAATAAACACATCTGCGCCCTCTGTACTGTTTATTACAAACTCGAAGCTTCTAACCTCGAAAATTCCTTTTAAAGCTTAACGCAAAAATAAGAATTCTCTTGTATGTATCATTTTTATGTCATTGTTGTGTTTATAATAACAATTTGGTGTTATAATTTTTAAAATTTTAGGTGGGTACGAAAGGTGGATTCATTTGTGTACTGCGGTATGGATAAAATGAAAACTTCGGATCAATTAGAAAACACTGCTTCAGAAACATCATCCAATTCTATTTGGTTAAAAATTAAACCGGAACAAATAGAAAACAGTGACATCAAATTAGAAGGCTTGCATCACTCCATCGACATTAAAGATGACAATTCTACCATTTTTGAACCTGAACTGGAAAAGGAATGCGAAGTACAAATAAAATGCCAATCATTTGAATGTGAGGAATTCGTTGGAAAAAAATTGTTAATGTGTCAAGTTTGTCACCAAACATTTAAACAACGAGGAAATTTAAAAGTTCATTCGAAAACTCATACTCGGGAGAAACTTTTTGCTTGTGAAATTTGTGAGCACAAATTTACTCGTAAAGAAACGTTAAAAGTTCATTTAAGAATTCATTCGGGCGATAAACCTTATGTGTGTCAAATTTGTCATCAGAAATTTGTGCAAAAGGCAGGCTTAAGAGTTCATTTAAAAAATCATTCAGGCGATAAACCCTTTGTGTGTCTAATTTGTAACCAAAAATTTGTGCAGAAAGGACGTTTAAAAGTTCATTTAAGAACTCATACGGGCGATAAACCTTTTATGTGTCCAACGTGTAAGAAGAACTTTGCCCGAAAGGGACATTTACAAATGCATTTACTAACTCACACAGGCGAAAAGCATTTCATATGTGACATATGTGAGCACAAATTTTCACGTAAAGATACCCTAAAAGTTCATCTGAGAACTCATACCGGCGAAAAGCCATTTGAGTGTCAAAATTGTAACCAAAAATTTTCACAAAAAGGAGATTTAAAAGTTCATTTGATAACTCATACTGGCCAAAAACTCTTTACATGTGAAATTTGTGGTCATAAATTTTCAGTAAAATCTAATTTAAAAATTCATTTGAGAACTCATACGGGTGAAAAACCCTTTCAATGTAAAATTTGTCATCATAAATTTGCTCGTAAGGATTCTTTAAAAGTTCACTTAAGAACTCATACGGGTGAAAAACATTTTGTGTATCAAATTTATAACCAAAAATTTGTAGAGAATGGAGATTTAAAAGTTCACTTGATAAGTCATACGGGCGAAAAACGTTATGCATGTGATATTTGTGAACATAAATTTGCACATAAATCTAATTTAACCGTTCATTTAAGAACACATACAGGCGAAAAACCCTTTTCATGTGAAATTTGCAACCGCAAATTCTCACGTACAGATGCTTTAAAAGCTCATCTAAAAACCCATGTGCGCGATCAAGCTTTCGTGTGCCTAGTTTGTAAACAAAAATTTGAACGAAAAACACATTTAAAAATTCATTCAAGAACGCATACCTGTTAAAAATCTATGCCTTCAGGTCTGTGAGTGTTAAAGTGAACCTCGGTAAAATTAATAAAAACTCAAACCATTGGTGAAACTTCTTTGCTATAAAGTTTTCGTCCCTGATAAGGCTGAGTATGGGGGAACCACTGATTACCAATTAATTTTTGTGATATATTTGTGCATTGTCTCGATTATAAATTATTATGAAATACTTTCTTTTTTAATTACAATTTACTATATAATTTTGTTTAGAAGTATGTTTACGATATTCTTTTAGGTACCATCCTATTCACTCTAACACTTACGATTTGTTTACCACTGCGCTTATGAATGCAATCACTCCACTTCCATAAAAAGTCGTATGATGTCCACATTATACAAGTTATCGTAAGCAAAACTGTATAGTTCAAAATGGTTTTAAGTGTACAGTCATATGAGGCAAATAATATCAAAAATAAAGTAAAATGCTTAATAATTGTCGTGTTCCAAATTCCTTTTTTAATTTTGATGATTTGATTTTTAATTTTATATGAACCATTTAGTATTTTGAATTTATTATTAATTTTTGACATTGAATTTTATTTGTGTTTTGAATTTGTTTTATGGATCTGAATTTTAATTTTATTTATATATTTTAATTTTGAATTGTGTACCTAAATAAGTTGTGTAAATGTTGTAAATATTTAAAATTGTATATTTTTTGGCGGGGAAATGTTGAGTTGATGGGAGAATGTGAAAGTTTATTATATAATTATAAGTACTTAATTGCTATTAGTTTAAATTAAAATTTTGCAAATAAATTATTATTTGAGTTGTGCGAAAATAATTTTATTAGTGATTGAGTTGGGAGTTGTCTTAATTTTGGATGAAATTGGACTAGATGAGTATTTGAAAATTTGGATGTTGTTGGTTGAATTGATGAAAGTAATAATTAATTGGCTCTTTGGAATAAGAAAAGTAAATTAGATCCGCATAATTATAGTTGATAAGTTGGCAAAATAATAAAAGTAAACATGCAGAATTTGAAGGTATCGTAAAACTCATGTGGACGTCGATCATCTGGTGTAGTGTTATCGAGCACATTTTGCGCTACATATTACAGATGGTAAATTTATTAAACATTTTTTGAAGTCGATTTAAAAAAAAACATAAAACGAAGAGTCTCATTTGCTCACAATATATCGATTGCTGGGGGTAAGTTATTTTTAGTAATTATTACATCACAGTACATCGCAATATGTATATAGTTGTAAAACTGATGATTACAAATTACAGGAGTAGAAATACTGTCTTTTACTTTATATCCAAATAGTACTAACAGCCCAGGTTAGTTGCACGGTCAGAGCATAGCCTTCCTGACTGGCCAACTTGATTTCGAGTCTCATTGTATGTTATTATTATTATACTTCAAGGGATTCTAAACATGGTTAGAACACCTTAGTTTTACTACCTTCAAGCCAATAGTTACACGCACACATCATACAAGGGCACTGTTGAAGCTTCTTTGGTTAGATATTATAGGAAGTAAAATATCAGAATTGCAGTTATAAATCTGAGACGGGCGTTTCCTACAATTCTAACCAACGATACATCAGTTTTCAATTTTTCACCACAGTTGCTTTTAGATCTGAATTCCTTTTTAGAGATCCGCCAATATGACTTGACAACATAACCGTAGACTAAAAAAATCAAATCATTTTTACTTATAAACAATATTTGGTCGCTTTTTAATCAAATTTCTTAATCTTGTAAAGTCGACACAATAATTAATTGCCAAATTACCTTTATCTTAATATAATTATGTATATCTTGCATATTATTTAACTTACTTTTTCTTCAGGATCATCATTCAATCGAGTTGCATAACCCCACCTACGCCATATTATAGCGGTGTTTATACCAACCATGATACAAAGAATTAAAGATATGATATTGCGCAGATGACCTTGTTAATGCGTGACGTTGTTGGAGAGTAAACATGAAGTGACATTTGTAAAATATTAGGTTAGGTGTAATTTAGGTGATGTTAGACGGTTTTTTTCGTTTTACTATTATTTTAGCCAACCCTGAAGTGTATTTTGGAAACCCTGTATTTTAATTTAAAAGTTTAAATTTAAAAATATTACGTGTAAACTTTTTATGTTGGTATATAAGTTTCTGTATCCATCCAAAATGAACGAACAAAATTTTAAAACTAATTACGAGTGTAACTTAAATAACCAAGCAAATTTGTAAGTATATTTATTATTTTATTTAATAATAATATTTTTTTCTATAATACATATTTTAATTATTATTGCAGAAATTTTTATAATCAAGTATCTGTAAGTTGTGGTCATATTATTCTTTTAAAAATGCGTTGTGCAGTGGCAAGTTGTAATACCGACAATCAAGCAAAGAATTATAATAAAGATGTCAAGCTATTTCGATTTCCAAAAAACGTTAGAATTAGGGATATTTGGTTCAAGGCTTGTGGACGTAAGGATAAATTTAATGTAGACAATGCTAGGATTTGTTCGAAACATTTTAATGAACATGACTATGAACGAAATTTACAAAGTGAACTACTGGGATATTCATCAAAAACTCGGCGTCAACTTAAACCAGATGCAGTTCCATCGTTACATTTAAAATCGATACAGAGTGAAAACAGTGGTACTCAACTTGGGAAGAGAAAACGCAAAAAAGTTGTTGATGATGACATCTTTGAATCAACGTAAGTAATTTTTAAGGCTGATAATAAAATTGTGCTTAATCAAGTTGTACATAATTTTAGTAGTGCATGTGGTAGTGGTGATGTTGAAATTATCGATGAGTCTCTTGAAGAAAATGTAGGCACGTTTGTTTTAGCAAAGGCTATAGAAAATGTAGACGTTATCAACGAACCACCTGAGGAAAATGTAGGCAGATTTGTTTTGGCAAAGGCGATAGAAAACGTAGACATTATCAATGAACCACCAGAGGAAAATGTAGGCAAATTTGTTTTGGCAAAGAGCATCGGGTGAGCATTGTTGCAATCATTTTTTTGCATAGTTTTTTCTTTAATTTAATGATTTTTTTTTATTTTATAGAGTCAATACAGAATATAATCGTGCTGAAGATCAATTGCTAATTATTTCTCAGTTAAAAGAGGAAATTCGTATACTAAAAGACGAGAAAAAAGCTTTTGAAAATTTATTTACAGTACAACAAATTAAAAAATTGAGAGAACCAAACAAGCGTCCGAGATGGACTGTAGAAGATATTTCCAAGGCAATTGTAATTCATTCTGCTGGTCCACGAGCCTATCGCTTACTGCTTAAAAGGGGCTACCCTTTTCCAGCAGTTTCTACACTTAGGGCTTGGTGCAAGGAAGTTCAAATTAGACCAGGTATCTTAACACAAGTTTTTGATACCATTAAACGAGCAAATTTAACTGAAATGCAAAAATTGTGTGTTCTTTCATTCGATGAAATGAAAATTCGAAAAATTTATTTGTACGATAAAGTTACCGACGAAATATTGAAGCCCTACAATTATGTTCAGGTTGTCATGTTGAGAGGTTTAGTTGGTAATTGGAAACAACCGATTTACTTCAATTATGACTGCTCCATAACAAAAGATTTATTGTTCAATATAATAACCTTCGTGGAGAATTCTGGTTTTCCTGTTGTGGCAATGGTCAGCGATATGGGTGGAGGAAATCGGCGTTTACATACAGAATTATCTATAAATGTAGAGCAAACATGGTTTCTTAATCCCACAAATGATAATAAGATCTATGTTTTTGCTGATGTGCCACATTTGATAAAGTTAATAAGAAACCACTTTGTCGATCATGGCTTTATTTTAAATGGGGCAGAAATAAATAAATCAACAATTCAAAAATTAATAAATTTAACTAGTTCATCGGATTTAAATATAGCCCACAAAATATCTTTAGAATCTCTTAATGTAGTGGGCCCCCAGAGACAAAAGGTCAAGTTGGCAACAAAGTTGTTTTCGCACACCATTTCAAGAGCAATTACGAGATGTGGAACTTTAGGAAAGTTTGAGAATGACAACTGGCTACATTGTGCTGAATTTTTTAAATTAGTAAGTATAGTTTATTTTATAGGTAATATTGTTTTAAGTAGGTAATTTTTTATTGCAGGTGAACGATTGGTTTGATTGCTTTAACGTTCGGGTTCCAAAAGCAGACAGTCGAGAACGAATGCATGCCTTTGGTCTGTCAATTGACAATCAAACAAATATTGTGAATAATATGACCAATGCTATCACAACTCTTAGAGTAAAAGGAAGAAAAAAATTGTTACCTTTTCAGTCGGCAATAATAATTAGTAATAATTCTTTAAAATTACTATATAATGATCTTAAGGAACGATTTAAGCTCGACTATATTTTAACGTATCGTTTGAACCAAGACGTCCTCGAAAACTTTTTTGCAGTAATTAGATCTAAGGGAGGCCTCCATGACCACCCTGATGCCTTAGAGTTTAAGTATCGTTTAAGGTCTTACATTTTGGGTAGAAATGAAGGGTCTCTGTCAGATGGTGGAAATGTAGATGAAGATTCTACCCCCGATTTAATACATAGCCAAGAAATTCAAGGTAAACTTTTAAGCGGGCAGTGCTTTACGTCCCTTAGAGCGGAAGAAGCCGAGGAAGCTGATGAAAGCGACGTTTTAAAAAAAGAATTAGATTCTCTGACCTACGATGGCTTAGAAAATTTGGCTGGCTTCATTTGTCACAAATTAAAAAAGATGGAACCCACTGTTTCCACCACATTGTCATCCGATCAGTCTAGTTATACTTGGGTCGATCATTTATCTGAAGGTGGCTTATCGAAGCCACCAGAAGAATTAATGATAAATATGGAGGAATTGGAACATATTTTCCAAACTGTTAATTCGGAAGAAATTTTCATTTGTAAAAATTATATTGGTAATTTATTGAACCTAGCTAAAGAAGTTCCATGTAGCACGAATATAAAAACTCTATTTTTCAGATCCCGAATGTTTTTCAGGATCAAGCAATTAAATCGAGCGTTGCATGAAAATACGCTAACAAGAAAAAGAAAAATGGTAAAAATTTCCACATAAATTGTATTATATTTTGTTAAATAATAAATAATAATTAATTCCAAACGTTGATTGAATTTTTCTAACTGGAGTAGAATAATAAGCCATCATAATAATTTTAAATCGCATTATTTTTTACTAGACATTTGACATTTTGTATTTCAAACTAAAATAAACGAGTAACGGTATTATGAACCTACTACTTGAGGGAGCGTTTAGCTACATTTTTACTTTACCCCGGACAAGAATTTTAAACTAGAATAAGCTACTTTTCATATTAGTGTTATAGGTATGGTATGTAATTATTTTGACTCATGTATTTTTATTCTTTAAAAATGTAATTTTGATAATTAATTGACATACGAAATACACATAAAATAGAATAATTTATTAAAAACCTAATGACAAATAAAGCACCGTCTTTGAGTCGAGGAATATTTTAGAAAATTTAATTGAAATACAAAAAATTATTTAAGTACCTCAATTTCGTAGTTACGCCATTGGGATGGCTCTCCAATGACGCAATGCGCACAACGGAACCAAATTGGAACTCATTAGTATCATATCTTTAATTCTTTGTATCATGATACCAACTAATATTATTACTTATATCATCAAGTTTGTACTGAGAGTTTGTACGTATCCTGAAACACCGAATTAAACAATAACAATACTACTGCTTAATAAACATTCAAGTAGGCTGTATTGAGTTCTAAGTAAAACAACATTTATTATGAGATTATTTTCAAAATATGCTACTTGCTCGGAGCGACAAGTGACAAGCGACAAGTGTTTCTCACACAAATTGTATTAAGGTGGTTACATGCACTTGCGTTTTGCGATTTGCGGAATGCGTTTTCCGCAAAAATTTAACAGTTCATTACATGCACTTGCGATTTGCGGAATGCGAAAGTTTAGTAACTTTTTCATAAATTAATAGGGTGTTTTGTAGAAATTGGTCGAGTTAGATTGGCACTAGCGATTTGCGGAATGCGAAAGTAGTAACTTTTCGTGAATTGATAGGGTGTTTTGTAGAAATTGGTCGAGTCAGATTGGCAATTCTAAAATAACCTGAAATACAGTAGTTTCACTCGTGGTCCCACAATGGTATTTTGTTTTGGATTAATCCAATTAGGACTTCGACCACACTGTCCCCGACTGTGATTTCTAGTTGATTAAATATTAAATGAATGTAGTACCTAATATACACACTTTATTCAACGACTTTGCTAAACTAATTGATTGCAAATTAAAATATACATAACAAAATAATGCACCTCTTGTACTTCACTCATGATATCAAAATCAAAGCTATTGATTCTATTATTTATTATTAAAACATTAAAAACAGCACTTAATTTATTGTAATTGTATTGTAACAATATAATAAATAGCTGTAAAAAATTCGTATTTATATATAGGTATAAAAAAATAGTTCATTATTATATTGATGTTTTTAAAATCAATTTGAAAACCACATGTATTTTGAAAAACTTGAAAAATTCCACCTGAACGCATGCGTATTTCAAGAAATGACCAACGGAATCCGTAAAATCTTGAAACCATTTCAAGTTTTGCGAAAATCGCAAATTCTTACATTAGTAAAGTGTCGTTTACACTGCGTTCAAATTTAACCAATCAAAACCATCTCAAGTTTTGCGATTATCGCAAAATCTTAAAATACTTAATTGCCGTTTACACTGCGTTCAAATTTAACCAATCAGAACAAAAATCGCATTCCGCAAATCGCAAAACGCAAGTGCATGTAACCACCTTTACGCCCTTTTCCGCTTTTGGAGAGGGGCGTAATCGTCAGGTCAATCTTACAACAGTCGGTATAGCAGGTCAGCAATACGTAAAATGTAGGTGGCACTTCGAATTCAAACAATATTTTTACAAAAGGAAAACTAATGTGTTCGTGTGTTGCCTAGCCAGAATACATTTAAGTTTACAACACAATTTTACAAAACATGATGATATTGTCCACTGCGAATATTTAATCGCGGCTTTAGGAATTTATAGGTATTGACAGTGGCGTATTTACCGACAGGCCAAGAGGGCCATGGCCCGGAGCGGAAGGCTTCGAGGGGAGGCACAAGGTGTCCCTCGCGCTCAGCTTGGGGTCCATTTTATAATCGTTACCTACCCTGAGAGAACAAATAAAAGTTAATTTTTCTTTTTTATAATTAATTTATAGAGAGGCATTCCTTTTGCGCCCAAAACGCCAAATTTTAAAATACATCACTGCCTACTGATGACATCCTCACAGTAGTAGACTTGGTAGACTTGGAAATCAAAAGGGTTTCGAGAAAAACTAAAAATAAAAAAAAACCGGCGCGTCCCCCGGTTGCGGATAGGGGAACGGCCAAGCGTGTCTTGCGCGCTTGGTCAGCTGCAAATATTTCGAATAAGCGGCCGCGGACAAGGTAATTAACAACAAAGAGCGAACTTTTTCGACGAACTTGCGCCGACCCAGACCACTTCCTTATTTTTGGTCAATTCTGATTGGTCAGAAAAGTTACTGTAAACCGGACGGTCTACCCGATATACGTCCGCCCCCCCCCCCTCCACTTCCTTTTTTGGTCAACTCCGATTGGTCAGAAAAGTAACGGTAAACCGAACGGTTCCTGTCTTGGTCAATTCTGATTGGTCAGAAAAGTAACTGTAAACCGGACGGTCTACCCGATATACGTCCGCCCGGCCCCACACTTCCGTTTTTGGTCAACTCCGATTGGTCAGAAAAGTAACGGTAAACCGAACGGTTCCTGTCTTGGTCAATTCCGATTGGTCAGAAAGTTAACGACTGGACGGTCAACTCAATATTCGTCACAAGGATCTCGTAGCTCAACAGAGTCAGACGTGTTTTTATTTAACTGCAATTTTTTACAATTAAAAGTTTTTTTACCGCAAAATTTTTATTTTACGATAAAATTCTTTAGTTATCAAAGTTAAATTTATTTATTAAATTGTTTATTTTATTAAATTAAATTATTATTTATTTTAAAAATTAAAATTTATAATTAAATTAAAATTTTTTAATATTTAATAACTGAAAAATATTTAACAATAAATTTATAAATTAAATATATTTGGTAATATAATAAAAAGAATAAATACAAAAATGGATCGTTCTATGCCAAGCTTAGATTTTGACCAAGTTCCTTCCGATATTTGGGGGAACAATTTTGGCAGCATCCTTCCGCCTCAAAATGTTCCTCCGACACAAGTGATTGAGCAGAAAGCGTCGAGAGACGATCTGCCCAATCATCTAGCCGCCGCCGGCTTGGATTTATCGATCTCTTCATCGGAAGCTGATTGTTCTGGTGAGTGGGAGGATGTTCTCCAAGTCGACGATAGCTCGGATGTGTCGGATCACGAGCATACCACAGCAGCTTTAGATTTGTCGATCTCTTCGGAATCTGACTGTTCGAATGATATCGCTGAGGATCTCCAATCCGACGAGCGCTTTCAGGATGTTTTAAACGGCCTAGAGGAAGGCTCCATAAATTTTCAAGCCGACGGCAACAACTTTTCTGTGGACGATAACGAAATCGAGAAACTTATTGCTAATTTAAGCAACAAGCAAAACGATCCTGCACCGGTCTCCTCCGAACAAACAGATTTCATAGAGGAACTGTTCACCGCCAATTTTACCACCACCCATCGGTCAGATATCGATGTAAGTTCGTGCCCGACAATCGTCACCTCGACGAAGCAAAACGAGCCTGCACCGCAACTTCCCGACGATCTGTCTCATCTCGGCGATAGTTTGACAACTACATCCGATGCCAATCCAAATGTTGATGACGCCTCTCCTCCATCTACGTTCGAAAACCTTCCGCCTGGTTACTACCTCGTGCGCATGCCAGAAAGGACTTCCACCGCACCATTAACTTATTACCCGGTAGAAGATTGGCGAGCGGAGCAACTTCTAAATCCTCCCAACGCCCTTGTTAAAGAACGCTCAAAACCTTCTAATCGTTACAGCCCTTATCCTCAGACTTCATCGGCTGTTCGAAAAGGAGATGGCGGCATTAAGAAGCGAAACGTCACAGCTTCAAGGACTGTTTACACCGCCGAACAAACCTCCATCTTAGAGCAAGAGTTCTCGCAGGGAACGCATTTTGTTTCGGGTGTTAGGAAGGAACAACTGGCGCTTCAACTCGGACTTAGGTGCGACACGGTATTAAACTGGTTTAAAAACAGGAGAGCAAGGGCGTTGCCAAAGAATGGCAAAAGCAACCGGAGCTCTTAATATATGCCAATCAAAAGTGGCAAGTAAATTTATTATTTTAAACAATAAACAACAATATTAACGCAATAATATCGTCGGCGATCTGACAGTACCTGATTACTAGTACATACGAACTACGTGTCAGTTAGCAAGTATTGTCAGATCGCCGACGATATTATTGTGGTAATATTGTTGTTTATTGTTTAAAATAATAAATTTATTATAAATCATCAATTAGATTGATTCGGTTTCATAATTGAATTAACACCAGGATGCCTTACCAGCTACCTGGCGCGTCCCCCGGTTGCGGATAGGGGAACGGCCAAGCGTGTCTTGCGCCCTTGGTCAGCTGCGAATATTTCGAATAAGCGGCCGCGGATAAGGTAATTAACAACAAAGAGCGAACTTTTTCGACGAACTTGCGCCGACCCAGACCACTTCCTTATTTTTGGTCAATTCTGATTGGTCAGAAAAGTAACTGTAAACCGGACGGTCTACCCGATATACGTCCGCCCGGCCCCCCCCCCCCACTTCCTTTTTTGGTCCACTCCGATTGGTCAGAAAAGTAACGGTAAACCGAACGGTTCCTGTCTTGGTCAATTCTGATTGGTCAGAAAAGTAACTGTAAACCGGACGGTCTACCCGATATACGTCCGCCCGGCCCCACACTTCCGTTTTTGGTCAACTCCGATTGGTCAGAAAAGTAACGGTAAACCGAACGGTTCCTGTCTTGGTCAATTCCGATTGGTCAGAAAGTTAACGACTGGACGGTCAACTCAATATTCGTCACAAGGATCTCGTAGCTCAACAGAGTCAGACGTGTTTTTATTTAACTGCAATTTTTTACAATTAAAAGTTTTTTTACGGCAAAATTTTTATTTTACGATAAAATTCTTTAGTTATCAAAGTTAAATTTATTTATTAAATTGTTTATTTTATTAAATTAAATTATTATTTATTTTAAAAATTAAAATTTATAATTAAATTAAAATTTTTTAATATTTAATAACTGAAAAATATTTAACAATAAATTTATAAATTAAATATATTTGGTAATATAATAAAAAGAATAAATACAAAAATGGATCGTTCTATGCCAAGCTTAGATTTTGACCAAGTTCCTTCCGATATTTGGGGGAACAATTTTGGCAGCATCCTTCCGCCTCAAAATGTTCCTCCGACACAAGTGATTGAGCAGAAAGCGTCGAGAGACGATCTGCCCAATCATCTAGCCGCCGCCGGCTTGGATTTATCGATCTCTTCATCGGAAGCTGATTGTTCTGGTGAGTGGGAGGATGTTCTCCAAGTCGACGATAGCTCGGATGTGTCGGATCACGAGCATACCACAGCAGCTTTAGATTTGTCGATCTCTTCGGAATCTGACTGTTCGAATGATATCGCTGAGGATCTCCAATCCGACGAGCGCTTTCAGGATGTTTTAAACGGCCTAGAGGAAGGCTCCATAAATTTTCAAGCCGACGGCAACAACTTTTCTGTGGACGATAACGAAATCGAGAAACTTATTGCTAATTTAAGCAACAAGCAAAACGATCCTGCACCGGTCTCCTCCGAACAAACAGATTTCATAGAGGAACTGTTCACCGCCAATTTTACCACCACCCATCGGTCAGATATCGATGTAAGTTCGTGCCCGACAATCGTCACCTCGACGAAGCAAAACGAGCCTGCACCGCAACTTCCCGACGATCTGTCTCATCTCGGCGATAGTTTGACAACTACATCCGATGCCAATCCAAATGTTGATGACGCCTCTCCTCCATCTACGTTCGAAAACCTTCCGCCTGGTTACTACCTCGTGCGCATGCCAGAAAGGACTTCCACCGCACCATTAACTTATTACCCGGTAGAAGATTGGCGAGCGGAGCAACTTCTAAATCCACCCAACGCCCTTGTTAAAGAACGCTCAAAACCTTCTAATCGTTACAACCCTTATCCTCAGACTTCATCGGCTGTTCGAAAAGGAGATGGCGGCATTAAGAAGCGAAACGTCACAGCTTCAAGGACTGTTTACACCGCCGAACAAACCTCCATCTTAGAGCAAGAGTTCTCGCAGGGAACGCATTTTGTTTCGGGTGTTAGGAAGGAACAACTGGCGCTTCAACTCGGACTTAGGTGCGACACGGTATTAAACTGGTTTAAAAACAGGAGAGCAAGGGCGTTGCCAAAGAATGGCAAAAGCAACCGGAGCTCTTAATATATGCCAATCAAAAGTGGCAAGTAAATTTATTATTTTAAACAATAAACAACAATATTAACGCAATAATATCGTCGGCGATCTGACAGTACCTGATTACTAGTACATACGAACTACGTGTCAGTTAGCAAGTATTGTCAGATCGCCGACGATATTATTGTGGTAATATTGTTGTTTATTGTTTAAAATAATAAATTTATTATAAATCATCAATTAGATTGATTCGGTTTCATAATTGAATTAACACCAGGATGCCTTACCGGCTACCTGGCGCGTCCCCCGGTTGCGGATAGGGGAACGGCCAAGCGTGTCTTGCGCGCTTGGTCAGCTGCGAATATTTCGAATAAGCGGCCGCGGACAAGGTAATTAACAACAAAGAGCGAACTTTTTCGACGAACTTGCGCCGACCCAGACCACTTCCTTATTTTTGGTCAATTCTGATTGGTCAGAAAAGTAACTGTAAACCGGACGGTCTACCCGATATACGTCCGCCCCCCCCCCCACTTCCTTTTTTGGTCAACTCCGATTGGTCAGAAAAGTAACGGTAAACCGAACGGTTCCTGTCTTGGTCAATTCTGATTGGTCAGAAAAGTAACTGTAAACCGGACGGTCTACCCGATATACGTCCGCCCGGCCCCACACTTCCGTTTTTTGTCAACTCCGATTGGTCAGAAAAGTAACGGTAAACCGAACGGTTCCTGTCTTGGTCAATTCCGATTGGTCAGAAAGTTAACGACTGGACGGTCAACTCAATATTCGTCACAAGGATCTCGTAGCTCAACAGAGTCAGACGTGTTTTTATTTAACTGCAATTTTTTACAATTAAAAGTTTTTTTACCGCAAAATTTTTATTTTACGATAAAATTCTTTAGTTATCAAAGTTAAATTTATTTATTAAATTGTTTATTTTATTAAATTAAATTATTATTTATTTTAAAAATTAAAATTTATCATTAAATTAAAATTTTTTAATATTTAATAACTGAAAAATATTTAACAATAAATTTATAAATTAAATATATTTGGTAATATAATAAAAAGAATAAATACAAAAATGGATCGTTCTATGCCAAGCTTAGATTTTGACCAAGTTCCTTCCGATATTTGGGGGAACAATTTTGGCAGCATCCTTCCGCCTCAAAATGTTCCTCCGACACAAGTGATTGAGCAGAAAGCGTCGAGAGACGATCTGCCCAATCATCTAGCCGCCGCCGGCTTGGATTTATCGATCTCTTCATCGGAAGCTGATTGTTCTGGTGAGTGGGAGGATGTTCTCCAAGTCGACGATAGCTCGGATGTGTCGGATCACGAGCATACCACAGCAGCTTTAGATTTGTCGATCTCTTCGGAATCTGACTGTTCGAATGATATCGCTGAGGATCTCCAATCCGACGAGCGCTTTCAGGATGTTTTAAACGTCCTAGAGGAAGGCTCCATAAATTTTCAAGCCGACGGCAACAACTTTTCTGTGGACGATAACGAAATCGAGAAACTTATTGCTAATTTAAGCAACAAGCAAAACGATCCTGCACCGGTCTCCTCCGAACAAACAGATTTCATAGAGGAACTGTTCACCGCCAATTTTACCACCACCCATCGGTCAGATATCGATGTAAGTTCGTGCCCGACAATCGTCACCTCGACGAAGCAAAACGAGCCTGCACCGCAACTTCCCGACGATCTGTCTCATCTCGGCGATAGTTTGACAACTACATCCGATGCCAATCCAAATGTTGATGACGCCTCTCCTCCATCTACGTTCGAAAACCTTCCGCCTGGTTACTACCTCGTGCGCATGCCAGAAAGGACTTCCACCGCACCATTAACTTATTACCCGGTAGAAGATTGGCGAGCGGAGCAACTTCTAAATCCTCCCAACGCCCTTGTTAAAGAACGCTCAAAACCTTCTAATCGTTACAGCCCTTATCCTCAGACTTCATCGGCTGTTCGAAAAGGAGATGGCGGCATTAAGAAGCGAAACGTCACAGCTTCAAGGACTGTTTACACCGCCGAACAAACCTCCATCTTAGAGCAAGAGTTCTCGCAGGGAACGCATTTTGTTTCGGGTGTTAGGAAGGAACAACTTGCGCTTCAACTCGGACTTAGGTGCGACACGGTATTAAACTGGTTTAAAAACAGGAGAGCAAGGGCGTTGCCAAAGAATGGCAAAAGCAACCGGAGCTCTTAATATATGCCAATCAAAAGTGGCAAGTAAATTTATTATTTTAAACAATAAACAACAATAATAACGCAATAATATCGTCGGCGATCTGACAGTACCTGATTACTAGTACATACGAACTACGTGTCAGTTAGCAAGTATTGTCAGATCGCCGACGATATTATTGTGGTAATATTGTTGTTTATTGTTTAAAATAATAAATTTATTATAAATCATCAATTAGATTGATTCGGTTTCATAATTGAATTAACACCAGGATGCCTTACCAGCTACCTGGCGCGTCCCCCGGTTGCGGATAGGGGAACGGCCAAGCGTGTCTTGCGCGCTTGGTCAGCTGCGAATATTTCGAATAAGCGGCCGCGGACAAGGTAATTAACAACAAAGAGCGAACTTTTTCGACGAACTTGCGCCGACCCAGACCACTTCCTTATTTTTGGTCAATTCTGATTGGTCAGAAAAGTAACTGTAAACCGGACGGTCTACCCGATATACGTCCGCCCGGCCCCACACTTCCTTTTTTGGTCAACTCCGATTGGTCAGAAAAGTAACGGTAAACCGAACGGTTCCTGTCTTGGTCAATTCTGATTGGTCAGAAAAGTAACTGTAAACCGGACGGTCTACCCGATATACGTCCGCCCGGCCCCACACTTCCGTTTTTTGTCAACTCCGATTGGTCAGAAAAGTAACGGTAAACCGAACGGTTCCTGTCTTGGTCAATTCCGATTGGTCAGAAAGTTAACGACTGGACGGTCAACTCAATATTCGTCACAAGGATCTCGTAGCTCAACAGAGTCAGACGTGTTTTTATTTAACTGCAATTTTTTACAATTAAAAGTTTTTTTACCGCAAAATTTTTATTTTACGATAAAATTCTTTAGTTATCAAAGTTAAATTTATTTATTAAATTGTTTATTTTATTAAATTAAATTATTATTTATTTTAAAAATTAAAATTTATAATTAAATTAAAATTTTTTAATATTTAATAACTGAAAAATATTTAACAATAAATTTATAAATTAAATATATTTGGTAATATAATAAAAAGAATAAATACAAAAATGGATCGTTCTATGCCAAGCTTAGATTTTGACCAAGTTCCTTCCGATATTTGGGGGAACAATTTTGGCAGCATCCTTCCGCCTCAAAATGTTCCTCCGACACAAGTGATTGAGCAGAAAGCGTCGAGAGACGATCTGCCCAATCATCTAGCCGCCGCCGGCTTGGATTTATCGATCTCTTCATCGGAAGCTGATTGTTCTGGTGAGTGGGAGGATGTTCTCCAAGTCGACGATAGCTCGGATGTGTCGGATCACGAGCATACCACAGCAGCTTTAGATTTGTCGATCTCTTCGGAATCTGACTGTTCGAATGATATCGCTGAGGATCTCCAATCCGACGAGCGCTTTCAGGATGTTTTAAACGGCCTAGAGGAAGGCTCCATAAATTTTCAAGCCGACGGCAACAACTTTTCTGTGGACGATAACGAAATCGAGAAACTTATTGCTAATTTAAGCAACAAGCAAAACGATCCTGCACCGGTCTCCTCCGAACAAACAGATTTCATAGAGGAACTGTTCACCGCCAATTTTACCACCACCCATCGGTCAGATATCGATGTAAGTTCGTGCCCGACAATCGTCACCTCGACGAAGCAAAACGAGCCTGCACCGCAACTTCCCGACGATCTGTCTCATCTCGGCGATAGTTTGACAACTACATCCGATGCCAATCCAAATGTTGATGACGCCTCTCCTCCATCTACGTTCGAAAACCTTCCGCCTGGTTACTACCTCGTGCGCATGCCAGAAAGGACTTCCACCGCACCATTAACTTATTACCCGGTAGAAGATTGGCGAGCGGAGCAACTTCTAAATCCTCCCAACGCCCTTGTTAAAGAACGCTCAAAACCTTCTAATCGTTACAGCCCTTATCCTCAGACTTCATCGGCTGTTCGAAAAGGAGATGGCGGCATTAAGAAGCGAAACGTCACAGCTTCAAGGACTGTTTACACCGCCGAACAAACCTCCATCTTAGAGCAAGAGTTCTCGCAGGGAACGCATTTTGTTTCGGGTGTTAGGAAGGAACAACTGGCGCTTCAACTCGGACTTAGGTGCGACACGGTATTAAACTGGTTTAAAAACAGGAGAGCAAGGGCGTTGCCAAAGAATGGCAAAAGCAACCGGAGCTCTTAATATATGCCAATCAAAAGTGGCAAGTAAATTTATTATTTTAAACAATAAACAACAATATTAACGCAATAATATCGTCGGCGATCTGACAGTACCTGATTACTAGTACATACGAACTACGTGTCAGTTAGCAAGTATTGTCAGATCGCCGACGATATTATTGTGGTAATATTGTTGTTTATTGTTTAAAATAATAAATTTATTATAAATCATCAATTAGATTGATTCGGTTTCATAATTGAATTAACACCAGGATGCCTTACCAGCTACCTGGCGCGTCCCCCGGTTGCGGATAGGGGAACGGCCAAGCGTGTCTTGCGCCCTTGGTCAGCTGCGAATATTTCGAATAAGCGGCCGCGGATAAGGTAATTAACAACAAAGAGCGAACTTTTTCGACGAACTTGCGCCGACCCAGACCACTTCCTTATTTTTGGTCAATTCTGATTGGTCAGAAAAGTAACTGTAAACCGGACGGTCTACCCGATATACGTCCGCCCGGCCCCCCCCCCCCACTTCCTTTTTTGGTCCACTCCGATTGGTCAGAAAAGTAACGGTAAACCGAACGGTTCCTGTCTTGGTCAATTCTGATTGGTCAGAAAAGTAACTGTAAACCGGACGGTCTACCCGATATACGTCCGCCCGGCCCCACACTTCCGTTTTTGGTCAACTCCGATTGGTCAGAAAAGTAACGGTAAACCGAACGGTTCCTGTCTTGGTCAATTCCGATTGGTCAGAAAGTTAACGACTGGACGGTCAACTCAATATTCGTCACAAGGATCTCGTAGCTCAACAGAGTCAGACGTGTTTTTATTTAACTGCAATTTTTTACAATTAAAAGTTTTTTTACGGCAAAATTTTTATTTTACGATAAAATTCTTTAGTTATCAAAGTTAAATTTATTTATTAAATTGTTTATTTTATTAAATTAAATTATTATTTATTTTAAAAATTAAAATTTATAATTAAATTAAAATTTTTTAATATTTAATAACTGAAAAATATTTAACAATAAATTTATAAATTAAATATATTTGGTAATATAATAAAAAGAATAAATACAAAAATGGATCGTTCTATGCCAAGCTTAGATTTTGACCAAGTTCCTTCCGATATTTGGGGGAACAATTTTGGCAGCATCCTTCCGCCTCAAAATGTTCCTCCGACACAAGTGATTGAGCAGAAAGCGTCGAGAGACGATCTGCCCAATCATCTAGCCGCCGCCGGCTTGGATTTATCGATCTCTTCATCGGAAGCTGATTGTTCTGGTGAGTGGGAGGATGTTCTCCAAGTCGACGATAGCTCGGATGTGTCGGATCACGAGCATACCACAGCAGCTTTAGATTTGTCGATCTCTTCGGAATCTGACTGTTCGAATGATATCGCTGAGGATCTCCAATCCGACGAGCGCTTTCAGGATGTTTTAAACGGCCTAGAGGAAGGCTCCATAAATTTTCAAGCCGACGGCAACAACTTTTCTGTGGACGATAACGAAATCGAGAAACTTATTGCTAATTTAAGCAACAAGCAAAACGATCCTGCACCGGTCTCCTCCGAACAAACAGATTTCATAGAGGAACTGTTCACCGCCAATTTTACCACCACCCATCGGTCAGATATCGATGTAAGTTCGTGCCCGACAATCGTCACCTCGACGAAGCAAAACGAGCCTGCACCGCAACTTCCCGACGATCTGTCTCATCTCGGCGATAGTTTGACAACTACATCCGATGCCAATCCAAATGTTGATGACGCCTCTCCTCCATCTACGTTCGAAAACCTTCCGCCTGGTTACTACCTCGTGCGCATGCCAGAAAGGACTTCCACCGCACCATTAACTTATTACCCGGTAGAAGATTGGCGAGCGGAGCAACTTCTAAATCCACCCAACGCCCTTGTTAAAGAACGCTCAAAACCTTCTAATCGTTACAACCCTTATCCTCAGACTTCATCGGCTGTTCGAAAAGGAGATGGCGGCATTAAGAAGCGAAACGTCACAGCTTCAAGGACTGTTTACACCGCCGAACAAACCTCCATCTTAGAGCAAGAGTTCTCGCAGGGAACGCATTTTGTTTCGGGTGTTAGGAAGGAACAACTGGCGCTTCAACTCGGACTTAGGTGCGACACGGTATTAAACTGGTTTAAAAACAGGAGAGCAAGGGCGTTGCCAAAGAATGGCAAAAGCAACCGGAGCTCTTAATATATGCCAATCAAAAGTGGCAAGTAAATTTATTATTTTAAACAATAAACAACAATATTAACGCAATAATATCGTCGGCGATCTGACAGTACCTGATTACTAGTACATACGAACTACGTGTCAGTTAGCAAGTATTGTCAGATCGCCGACGATATTATTGTGGTAATATTGTTGTTTATTGTTTAAAATAATAAATTTATTATAAATCATCAATTAGATTGATTCGGTTTCATAATTGAATTAACACCAGGATGCCTTACCGGCTACCTGGCGCGTCCCCCGGTTGCGGATAGGGGAACGGCCAAGCGTGTCTTGCGCGCTTGGTCAGCTGCGAATATTTCGAATAAGCGGCCGCGGACAAGGTAATTAACAACAAAGAGCGAACTTTTTCGACGAACTTGCGCCGACCCAGACCACTTCCTTATTTTTGGTCAATTCTGATTGGTCAGAAAAGTAACTGTAAACCGGACGGTCTACCCGATATACGTCCGCCCCCCCCCCCACTTCCTTTTTTGGTCAACTCCGATTGGTCAGAAAAGTAACGGTAAACCGAACGGTTCCTGTCTTGGTCAATTCTGATTGGTCAGAAAAGTAACTGTAAACCGGACGGTCTACCCGATATACGTCCGCCCGGCCCCACACTTCCGTTTTTTGTCAACTCCGATTGGTCAGAAAAGTAACGGTAAACCGAACGGTTCCTGTCTTGGTCAATTCCGATTGGTCAGAAAGTTAACGACTGGACGGTCAACTCAATATTCGTCACAAGGATCTCGTAGCTCAACAGAGTCAGACGTGTTTTTATTTAACTGCAATTTTTTACAATTAAAAGTTTTTTTACCGCAAAATTTTTATTTTACGATAAAATTCTTTAGTTATCAAAGTTAAATTTATTTATTAAATTGTTTATTTTATTAAATTAAATTATTATTTATTTTAAAAATTAAAATTTATCATTAAATTAAAATTTTTTAATATTTAATAACTGAAAAATATTTAACAATAAATTTATAAATTAAATATATTTGGTAATATAATAAAAAGAATAAATACAAAAATGGATCGTTCTATGCCAAGCTTAGATTTTGACCAAGTTCCTTCCGATATTTGGGGGAACAATTTTGGCAGCATCCTTCCGCCTCAAAATGTTCCTCCGACACAAGTGATTGAGCAGAAAGCGTCGAGAGACGATCTGCCCAATCATCTAGCCGCCGCCGGCTTGGATTTATCGATCTCTTCATCGGAAGCTGATTGTTCTGGTGAGTGGGAGGATGTTCTCCAAGTCGACGATAGCTCGGATGTGTCGGATCACGAGCATACCACAGCAGCTTTAGATTTGTCGATCTCTTCGGAATCTGACTGTTCGAATGATATCGCTGAGGATCTCCAATCCGACGAGCGCTTTCAGGATGTTTTAAACGTCCTAGAGGAAGGCTCCATAAATTTTCAAGCCGACGGCAACAACTTTTCTGTGGACGATAACGAAATCGAGAAACTTATTGCTAATTTAAGCAACAAGCAAAACGATCCTGCACCGGTCTCCTCCGAACAAACAGATTTCATAGAGGAACTGTTCACCGCCAATTTTACCACCACCCATCGGTCAGATATCGATGTAAGTTCGTGCCCGACAATCGTCACCTCGACGAAGCAAAACGAGCCTGCACCGCAACTTCCCGACGATCTGTCTCATCTCGGCGATAGTTTGACAACTACATCCGATGCCAATCCAAATGTTGATGACGCCTCTCCTCCATCTACGTTCGAAAACCTTCCGCCTGGTTACTACCTCGTGCGCATGCCAGAAAGGACTTCCACCGCACCATTAACTTATTACCCGGTAGAAGATTGGCGAGCGGAGCAACTTCTAAATCCTCCCAACGCCCTTGTTAAAGAACGCTCAAAACCTTCTAATCGTTACAGCCCTTATCCTCAGACTTCATCGGCTGTTCGAAAAGGAGATGGCGGCATTAAGAAGCGAAACGTCACAGCTTCAAGGACTGTTTACACCGCCGAACAAACCTCCATCTTAGAGCAAGAGTTCTCGCAGGGAACGCATTTTGTTTCGGGTGTTAGGAAGGAACAACTTGCGCTTCAACTCGGACTTAGGTGCGACACGGTATTAAACTGGTTTAAAAACAGGAGAGCAAGGGCGTTGCCAAAGAATGGCAAAAGCAACCGGAGCTCTTAATATATGCCAATCAAAAGTGGCAAGTAAATTTATTATTTTAAACAATAAACAACAATAATAACGCAATAATATCGTCGGCGATCTGACAGTACCTGATTACTAGTACATACGAACTACGTGTCAGTTAGCAAGTATTGTCAGATCGCCGACGATATTATTGTGGTAATATTGTTGTTTATTGTTTAAAATAATAAATTTATTATAAATCATCAATTAGATTGATTCGGTTTCATAATTGAATTAACACCAGGATGCCTTACCAGCTACCTGGCGCGTCCCCCGGTTGCGGATAGGGGAACGGCCAAGCGTGTCTTGCGCGCTTGGTCAGCTGCGAATATTTCGAATAAGCGGCCGCGGACAAGGTAATTAACAACAAAGAGCGAACTTTTTCGACGAACTTGCGCCGACCCAGACCACTTCCTTATTTTTGGTCAATTCTGATTGGTCAGAAAAGTAACTGTAAACCGGACGGTCTACCCGATATACGTCCGCCCGGCCCCACACTTCCTTTTTTGGTCAACTCCGATTGGTCAGAAAAGTAACGGTAAACCGAACGGTTCCTGTCTTGGTCAATTCTGATTGGTCAGAAAAGTAACTGTAAACCGGACGGTCTACCCGATATACGTCCGCCCGGCCCCACACTTCCGTTTTTTGTCAACTCCGATTGGTCAGAAAAGTAACGGTAAACCGAACGGTTCCTGTCTTGGTCAATTCCGATTGGTCAGAAAGTTAACGACTGGACGGTCAACTCAATATTCGTCACAAGGATCTCGTAGCTCAACAGAGTCAGACGTGTTTTTATTTAACTGCAATTTTTTACAATTAAAAGTTTTTTTACCGCAAAATTTTTATTTTACGATAAAATTTTTTGGTTATCAAAATTAAATTTATTTATTAAATTGTTTATTTTATTAAATTAAATTATTATTTATTTTAAAAATTAAAATTTATAATTAAATTAAAATTTTTTAATATTTAATAACTGAAAAATATTTAACAATAAATTTATAAATTAAATATATTTGGTAATATAATAAAAAAAATAAATACAAAAATGGATCGTTCTATGCCAAGCTTAGATTTTGACCAAGTTCCTTCCGATATTTGGGGGAACAATTTTGGCAGCATCCTTCCGCCTCAAAATGTTCCTCCGACACAAGTGATTGAGCAGAAAGCGTCGAGAGACGATCTGCCCAATCATCTAGCCGCCGCCGGCTTGGATTTATCGATCTCTTCATCGGAAGCTGATTGTTCTGGTGAGTGGGAGGATGTTCTCCAAGTCGACGATAGCTCGGATGTGTCGGATCACGAGCATACCACAGCAGCTTTAGATTTGTCGATCTCTTCGGAATCTGACTGTTCGAATGATATCGCTGAGGATCTCCAATCCGACGAGCGCTTTCAGGATGTTTTAAACGGCCTAGAGGAAGGCTCCATAAATTTTCAAGCCGACGGCAACAACTTTTCTGTGGACGATATCGAAATCGAGAAACTTATTGCTAATTTAAGCAACAAGCAAAACGATCCTGCACCGGTCTCCTCCGAACAAACAGATTTCATAGAGGAACTGTTCACCGCCAATTTTACCACCACCCATCGGTCAGATATCGATGTAAGTTCGTGCCCGACAATCGTCACCTCGACGAAGCAAAACGAGCCTGCACCGCAACTTCCCGACGATCTGTCTCATCTCGGCGATAGTTTGACAACTACATCCGATGCCAATCCAAATGTTGATGACGCCTCTCCTCCATCTACGTTCGAAAACCTTCCGCCTGGTTACTACCTCGTGCGCATGCCAGAAAGGACTTCCACCGCACCATTAACTTATTACCCGGTAGAAGATTGGCGAGCGGAGCAACTTCTAAATCCTCCCAACGCCCTTGTTAAAGAACGCTCAAAACCTTCTAATCGTTACAGCCCTTATCCTCAGACTTCATCGGCTGTTCGAAAAGGAGATGGCGGCATTAAGAAGCGAAACGTCACAGCTTCAAGGACTGTTTACACCGCCGAACAAACCTCCATCTTAGAGCAAGAGTTCTCGCAGGGAACGCATTTTGTTTCGGGTGTTAGGAAGGAACAACTGGCGCTTCAACTCGGACTTAGGTGCGACACGGTATTAAACTGGTTTAAAAACAGGAAAGCAAGGGCGTTGCCAAAGAATGGCAAAAGCAACCGGAGCTCTTAATATATGCCAATCAAAAGTGGCAAGTAAATTTATTATTTTAAACAATAAACAACAATATTAACGCAATAATATCGTCGGCGATCTGACAGTACCTGATTACTAGTACATACGAACTACGTGTCAGTTACCAAGTATTGTCAGATCGCCGACGATATTATTGTGGTAATATTGTTGTTTATTGTTTAAAATAATAAATTTATTATAAATCATCAATTAGATTGATTCGGTTTCATAATTGAATTAACACCAGGATGCCTTACCAGCTACCTGGCGCGTCCCCCGGTTGCGGATAGGGGAACCGCCAAGCGTGTCTTGCGCGCTTGGTCAGCTGCGAATATTTCGAATAAGCGGCCGCGGACAAGGTAATTAACAACAAAGAGCGAACTTTTTCGACGAACTTGCGCCGACCCAGACCACTTCCTTATTTTTGGTCAATTCTGATTGGTCAGAAAAGTAACTGTAAACCGGACGGTCTACCCGATATACGTCCGCCCGCCCCCCCCCCCACTTCCTTTTTTGGTCAACTCCGATTGGTCAAAAAAGTAACGGTAAACCGAACGGTTCCTGTCTTGGTCAATTCTGATTGGTCAGAAAAGTAACTGTAAACCGGACGGTCTACCCGATATACGTCCGCCCGGCCCCACACTTCCGTTTTTTGTCAACTCCGATTGGTCAGAAAAGTAACGGTAAACCGAACGGTTCCTGTCTTGGTCAATTCCGATTGGTCAGAAAGTTAACGACTGGACGGTCAACTCAATATTCGTCACAAGGATCTCGTAGCTCAACAGAGTCAGACGTGTTTTTATTTAACTGCAATTTTTTACAATTAAAAGTTTTTTTACCGCAAAATTTTTATTTTACGATAAAATTCTTTAGTTATCAAAGTTAAATTTATTTATTAAATTGTTTATTTTATTAAATTAAATTATTATTTATTTTAAAAATTAAAATTTATAATTAAATTAAAATTTTTTAATATTTAATAACTGAAAAATATTTAACAATAAATTTATAAATTAAATATATTTGGTAATATAATAAAAAGAATAAATACAAAAATGGATCGTTCTATGCCAAGCTTAGATTTTGACCAAGTTCATTCCGATATTTGGGGAAACAATTTTGGCAGCATCCTTCCGCCTCAAAATGTTCCTCCGACACAAGTGATTGAGCAGAAAGCGTCGAGAGACGATCTGCCCAATCATCTAGCCGCCGCCGGCTTGGATTTATCGATCTCTTCATCGGAAGCTGATTGTTCTGGTGAGTGGGAGGATGTTCTCCAAGTCGACGATAGCTCGGATGTGTCGGATCACGAGCATACCACAGCAGCTTTAGATTTGTCGATCTCTTCGGAATCTGACTGTTCGAATGATATCGCTGAGGATCTCCAATCCGACGAGCGCTTTCAGGATGTTTTAAACGGCCTAGAGGAAGGCTCCATAAATTTTCAAGCCGACGGCAACAACTTTTCTGTGGACGATAACGAAATCGAGAAACTTATTGCTAATTTAAGCAACAAGCAAAACGATCCTGCACCGGTCTCCTCCGAACAAACAGATTTCATAGAGGAACTGTTCACCGCCAATTTTACCACCACCCATCGGTCAGATATCGATGTAAGTTCGTGCCCGACAATCGTCACCTCGACGAAGCAAAACGAGCCTGCACCGCAACTTCCCGACGATCTGTCTCATCTCGGCGATAGTTTGACAACTACATCCGATGCCAATCCAAATGTTGATGACGCCTCTCCTCCATCTACGTTCGAAAACCTTCCGCCTGGTTACTACCTCGTGCGCATGCCAGAAAGGACTTCCACCGCACCATTAACTTATTACCCGGTAGAAGATTGGCGAGCGGAGCAACTTCTAAATCCTCCCAACGCCCTTGTTAAAGAACGCTCAAAACCTTCTAATCGTTACAGCCCTTATCCTCAGACTTCATCGGCTGTTCGAAAAGGAGATGGCGGCATTAAGAAGCGAAACGTCACAGCTTCAAGGACTGTTTACACCGCCGAACAAACCTCCATCTTAGAGCAAGAGTTCTCGCAGGGAACGCATTTTGTTTCGGGTGTTAGGAAGGAACAACTGGCGCTTCAACTCGGACTTAGGTGCGACACGGTATTAAACTGGTTTAAAAACAGGAGAGCAAGGGCGTTGCCAAAGAATGGCAAAAGCAACCGGAGCTCTTAATATATGCCAATCAAAAGTGGCAAGTAAATTTATTATTTTAAACAATAAACAACAATATTAACGCAATAATATCGTCGGCGATCTGACAGTACCTGATTACTAGTACATACGAACTACGTGTCAGTTAGCAAGTATTGTCAGATCGCCGACGATATTATTGTGGTAATATTGTTGTTTATTGTTTAAAATAATAAATTTATTATAAATCATCAATTAGATTGATTCGGTTTCATAATTGAATTAACACCAGGATGCCTTACCAGCTACCTGGCGCGTCCCCCGGTTGCGGATAGGGGAACCGCCAAGCGTGTCTTGCGCGCTTGGTCAGCTGCGAATATTTCGAATAAGCGGCCGCGGACAAGGTAATTAACAACAAAGAGGGAACTTTTTCGACGAACTTGCGCCGACCCAGACCACTTCCTTATTTTTAGTCAATTCTGATTGGTCAGAAAAGTAACTGTAAACCGGACGGTCTACCCGATATACGTCCGCCCGGCCCCACACTTCCGTTTTTTGTCAACTCCGATTGGTCAGAAAAGTAACGGTAAACCGAACGGTTCCTGTCTTGGTAAATTCTGATTGGTCAGAAAAGTAACTGTAAACCGGACGGTCTACCCGATATACGTCCGCCCGGCCCCACACTTCCGTGTTTGGTCAACTCCGATTGGTCAGAAAAGTAACGGTAAACCGAACGGTTCCTGTCTTGGTCAATTCCGATTGGTCAGAAAGTTAACGACTGGACGGTCAACTCAATATTCGTCACAAGGATCTCGTAGCTCAACAGAGTCAGACGTGTTTTTATTTAACTGCAATTTTTTACAATTAAAAGTTTTTTTACCGCAAAATTTTTATTTTACGATAAAATTCTTTAGTTATCAAAGTTAAATTTATTTATTAAATTGTTTATTTTATTAAATTAAATTATTATTTATTTTAAAAATTAAAATTTATAATTAAATTAAAATTTTTTAATATTTAATAACTGAAAAATATTTAACAATAAATTTATAAATTAAATATATTTGGTAATATAATAAAAAAAATAAATACAAAAATGGATCGTTCTATGCCAAGCTTAGATTTTGACCAAGTTCCTTCCGATATTTGGGGGAACAATTTTGGCAGCATCCTTCCGCCTCAAAATGTTCCTCCGACACAAGTGATTGAGCAGAAAGCGTCGAGAGACGATCTGCCCAATCATCTAGCCGCCGCCGGCTTGGATTTATCGATCTCTTCATCGGAAGCTGATTGTTCTGGTGAGTGGGAGGATGTTCTCCAAGTCGACGATAGCTCGGATGTGTCGGATCACGAGCATACCACAGCAGCTTTAGATTTGTCGATCTCTTCGGAATCTGACTGTTCGAATGATATCGCTGAGGATCTCCAATCCGACGAGCGCTTTCAGGATGTTTTAAACGGCCTAGAGGAAGTCTCCATAAATTTTCAAGCCGACGGCAACAACTTTTCTGTGGACGATAACGAAATCGAGAAACTTATTGCTAATTTAAGCAACAAGCAAAACGATTCTGCACCGGTCTCCTCCGAACAAACAGATTTCATAGAGGAACTGTTCACCGCCAATTTTACCACCACCCATCGGTCAGATATCGATGTAAGTTCGTGCCCGACAATCGTCACCTCGACGAAGCAAAACGAGCCTGCACCGCAACTTCCCGACGATCTGTCTCATCTCGGCGATAGTTTGACAACTACATCCGATGCCAATCCAAATGTTGATGACGCCTCTCCTCCATCTACGTTCGAAAACCTTCCGCCTGGTTACTACCTCGTGCGCATGCCAGAAAGGACTTCCACCGCACCATTAACTTATTACCCGGTAGAAGATTGGCGAGCGGAGCAACTTCTAAATCCTCCCAACGCCCTTGTTAAAGAACGCTCAAAACCTTCTAATCGTTACAGCCCTTATCCTCAGACTTCATCGGCTGTTCGAAAAGGAGATGGCGGCATTAAGAAGCGAAACGTCACAGCTTCAAGGACTGTTTACACCGCCGAACAAACCTCCATCTTAGAGCAAGAGTTCTCGCAGGGAACGCATTTTGTTTCGGGTGTTAGGAAGGAACAACTGGCGCTTCAACTCGGACTTAGGTGCGACACGGTATTAAACTGGTTTAAAAACAGGAGAGCAAGGGCGTTGCCAAAGAATGGCAAAAGCAACCGGAGCTCTTAATATATGCCAATCAAAAGTGGCAAGTAAATTTATTATTTTAAACAATAAACAACAATATTAACGCAATAATATCGTCGGCGATCTGACAGTACCTGATTACTAGTACATACGAACTACGTGTCAGTTAGCAAGTATTGTCAGATCGCCGACGATATTATTGTGGTAATATTGTTGTTTATTGTTTAAAATAATAAATTTATTATAAATCATCAATTAGATTGATTCGGTTTCATAATTGAATTAACACCAGGATGCCTTACCAGCTACCTGGCGCGTCCCCCGGTTGCGGATAGGGGAACGGCCAAGCGTGTCTTGCGCGCTTGGTCAGCTGCGAATATTTCGAATAAGCGGCCGCGGACAAGGTAATTAACAACAAAGAGCGAACTTTTTCGACGAACTTGCGCCGACCCAGACCACTTCCTTATTTTTGGTCAATTCTGATTGGTCAGAAAAGTAACTGTAAACCGGACGGTCTACCCGATATACGTCCGCCCGCCCCCCCCCCCCTCCCACTTCCTTTTTTGGTCAACTCCGATTGGTCAGAAAAGTAACGGTAAACCGAACGGTTCCTGTCTTGGTCAATTCTGATTGGTCAGAAAAGTAACTGTAAACCGGACGGTCTACCCGATATACGTCCGCCCGGCCCCACACTTCCGTTTTTTGTCAACTCCGATTGGTCAGAAAAGTAACGGTAAACCGAACGGTTCCTGTCTTGGTCAATTCCGATTGGTCAGAAAGTTAACGACTGGACGGTCAACTCAATATTCGTCACAAGGATCTCGTAGCTCAACAGAGTCAGACGTGTTTTTATTTAACTGCAATTTTTTACAATTAAAAGTTTTTTTACCGCAAAATTTTTATTTTACGATAAAATTCTTTAGTTATCAAAGTTAAATTTATTTATTAAATTGTTTATTTTATTAAATTAAATTATTATTTATTTTAGAAATTAAAATTTATAATTAAATTAAAATTTTTTAATATTTAAAAACTGAAAAATATTTAACAATAAATTTATAAATTAAATATATTTGGTAATATAATAAAAAGAATAAATACAAAAATGGATCGTTCTATGCCAAGCTTAGATTTTGACCAAGTTCATTCCGATATTTGGGGAAACAATTTTGGCAGCATCCTTCCGCCTCAAAATGTTCCTCCGACACAAGTGATTGAGCAGAAAGCGTCGAGAGACGATCTGCCCAATCATCTAGCCGCCGCCGGCTTGGATTTATCGATCTCTTCATCGGAAGCTGATTGTTCTGGTGAGTGGGAGGATGTTCTCCAAGTCGACGATAGCTCGGATGTGTCGGATCACGAGCATACCACAGCAGCTTTAGATTTGTCGATCTCTTCGGAATCTGACTGTTCGAATGATATCGCTGAGGATCTCCAATCCGACGAGCGCTTTCAGGATGTTTTAAACGGCCTAGAGGAAGGCTCCATAAATTTTCAAGCCGACGGCAACAACTTTTCTGTGGACGATAACGAAATCGAGAAACTTATTGCTAATTTAAGCAACAAGCAAAACGATCCTGCACCGGTCTCCTCCGAACAAACAGATTTCATAGAGGAACTGTTCACCGCCAATTTTACCACCACCCATCGGTCAGATATCGATGTAAGTTCGTGCCCGACAATCGTCACCTCGACGAAGCAAAACGAGCCTGCACCGCAACTTCCCGACGATCTGCCTCATCTCGGCGATAGTTTGACAACTACATCCGATGCCAATCCAAATGTTGATGACACCTCTCCTCCATCTACGTTCGAAAACCTTCCGCCTGGTTACTACCTCGTGCGCATGCCAGAAAGGACTTCCACCGCACCATTAACTTATTACCCGGTAGAAGATTGGCGAGCGGAGCAACTTCTAAATCCTCCCAACGCCCTTGTTAAAGAACGCTCAAAACCTTCTAATCGTTACAGCCCTTATCCTCAGACTTCATCGGCTGTTCGAAAAGGAGATGGCGGCATTAAGAAGCGAAACGTCACAGCTTCAAGGACTGTTTACACCGCCGAACAAACCTCCATCTTACAGCAAGAGTTCTCGCAGGGAACGCATTTTGTTTCGGGTGTTAGGAAGGAACAACTGGCGCTTCAACTCGGACTTAGGTGCGACACGGTATTAAACTGGTTTAAAAACAGGAGAGCAAGGACGTTGCCAAAGAATGGCAAAAGCAACCGGAGCTCTTAATATATGCCAATCAAAAGTGGCAAGTAACTTTATTATTTTAAACAATAAACAACAATATTAACGCAATAATATCGTCGGCGATCTGACAGTACCTGATTACTAGTACATACGAAATACGTGTCAGTTAGCAAGTATTGTCAGATCGCCGACAATATTATTGTGGTAATATCGTTGTTTATTGTTTAAAATAATAAATTTATTATAAATCATCAATTAGATTAATTCGGTTTCATAATTGAATTAACACCAGGATGCCTTACCAGCTACCTGGCGCGTCGCCCGGTTGCGGATAGGGGAACGGCCAAGCGTGTCTTGCGCGCTTGGTCAGCTGCGAATATTTCGAATAAGCGGCCGCGGACAAGGTAATGAACAACTAAGAGCGAACTTTTTCGACGAACTTGCGCCGACCCAGACCACTTCCTTATTTTTGGTCAATTCTGATTGGTCAGAAAAGTAACTGTAAACCGGACGGTCTACCCGATATACGTCCGCCCGCCCCCCCCCCCCTCCCACTTCCTTTTTTGGTCAACTCCGATTGGTCAGAAAAGTAACGGTAAACCGAACGGTTCCTGTCTTGGTCAATTCTGATTGGTCAGAAAAGTAACTGTAAACCGGACGGTCTACCCGATATACGTCCGCCCGGCCCCACACTTCCGTTTTTTGTCAACTCCGATCGGTCAGAAAAGTAACGGTAAACCGAACGGTTCCTGTCTTGGTCAATTCCGATTGGTCAGAAAGTTAACGACTGGACGGTCAACTCAATATTCGTCACAAGGATCTCGTAGCTCAACAGAGTCAGACGTGTTTTTATTTAACTGCAATTTTTTACAATTAAAAGTTTTTTTACCGCAAAATTTTTATTTTACGATAAAATTCTTTAGTTATCAAAGTTAAATTTATTTATTAAATTGTTTATTTTATTAAATTAAATTATTATTTATTTTAGAAATTAAAATTTATAATTAAATTAAAATTTTTTAATATTTAAAAACTGAAAAATATTTAACAATAAATTTATAAATTAAATATATTTGGTAATATAATAAAAAGAATAAATACAAAAATGGATCGTTCTATGCCAAGCTTAGATTTTGACCAAGTTCATTCCGATATTTGGGGAAACAATTTTGGCAGCATCCTTCCGCCTCAAAATGTTCCTCCGACACAAGTGATTGAGCAGAAAGCGTCGAGAGACGATCTGCCCAATCATCTAGCCGCCGCCGGCTTGGATTTATCGATCTCTTCATCGGAAGCTGATTGTTCTGGTGAGTGGGAGGATGTTCTCCAAGTCGACGATAGCTCGGATGTGTCGGATCACGAGCATACCACAGCAGCTTTAGATTTGTCGATCTCTTCGGAATCTGACTGTTCGAATGATATCGCTGAGGATCTCCAATCCGACGAGCGCTTTCAGGATGTTTTAAACGGCCTAGAGGAAGGCTCCATAAATTTTCAAGCCGACGGCAACAACTTTTCTGTGGACGATAACGAAATCGAGAAACTTATTGCTAATTTAAGCAACAAGCAAAACGATCCTGCACCGGTCTCCTCCGAACAAACAGATTTCATAGAGGAACTGTTCACCGCCAATTTTACCACCACCCATCGGTCAGATATCGATGTAAGTTCGTGCCCGACAATCGTCACCTCGACGAAGCAAAACGAGCCTGCACCGCAACTTCCCGACGATCTGCCTCATCTCGGCGATAGTTTGACAACTACATCCGATGCCAATCCAAATGTTGATGACACCTCTCCTCCATCTACGTTCGAAAACCTTCCGCCTGGTTACTACCTCGTGCGCATGCCAGAAAGGACTTCCACCGCACCATTAACTTATTACCCGGTAGAAGATTGGCGAGCGGAGCAACTTCTAAATCCTCCCAACGCCCTTGTTAAAGAACGCTCAAAACCTTCTAATCGTTACAGCCCTTATCCTCAGACTTCATCGGCTGTTCGAAAAGGAGATGGCGGCATTAAGAAGCGAAACGTCACAGCTTCAAGGACTGTTTACACCGCCGAACAAACCTCCATCTTACAGCAAGAGTTCTCGCAGGGAACGCATTTTGTTTCGGGTGTTAGGAAGGAACAACTGGCGCTTCAACTCGGACTTAGGTGCGACACGGTATTAAACTGGTTTAAAAACAGGAGAGCAAGGACGTTGCCAAAGAATGGCAAAAGCAACCGGAGCTCTTAATATATGCCAATCAAAAGTGGCAAGTAACTTTATTATTTTAAACAATAAACAACAATATTAACGCAATAATATCGTCGGCGATCTGACAGTACCTGATTACTAGTACATACGAAATACGTGTCAGTTAGCAAGTATTGTCAGATCGCCGACAATATTATTGTGGTAATATCGTTGTTTATTGTTTAAAATAATAAATTTATTATAAATCATCAATTAGATTAATTCGGTTTCATAATTGAATTAACACCAGGATGCCTTACCAGCTACCTGGCGCGTCGCCCGGTTGCGGATAGGGGAACGGCCAAGCGTGTCTTGCGCGCTTGGTCAGCTGCGAATATTTCGAATAAGCGGCCGCGGACAAGGTAATGAACAACTAAGAGCGAACTTTTTCGACGAACTTGCGCCGACCCAGACCACTTCCTTATTTTTGGTAAATTCTGATTGGTCAGAAAAGTAACTGTAAACCGGACGGTCTACCCGATATACGTCCGCCCGGCCCCCCACTTCCTTTTTTGGTCAACTCCGATTGGTCAGAAAAGTAACGGTAAACCGAACGGTTCCTGTCTTGGTCGAACGCATTTTGTTTCGGGTGTTAGGAAGGAACAACTGGCGCTTCAACTCGGACTTAAGTGCGACACGGTATTAAACTGGTTTAAAAACAGGAGAGCAAGGGCGTTGCAAAAGAATGGCAAAAGCAACCGGAGCTCTTTATATATGCCAATCAAAAGTGGCAAGTAAATTTATTATTTTAAACAATAAACAACAATATTAACGCAATAATATCGTCGGCGATCTGACAGTACCTGATTACTAGTATATACGAACTACGTGTCAGTTAGCAAGTATTGTCAGATCGCCGACGATATTATTGTGGTAATATTGTTGTTTATTGTTTGAAATGATAAATTTATTAAAATCATCAATTAGATTGATTCGGTTTCATAATTGAATTAACACCAGGATGCCTTACCAGCTACCTGGCGCGTCCCCCGGTTGCGGATAGGGGAACGGCCAAGCGTGTCTTGCGCGCTTTGTCAGCTGTGAATATTTCGAATAAGCGGCCGCGGACAAGGTAATTAACAACAAAGAGCGAACTTTTTCGACCAACTTGCGCCGACCCAGACCACTTCCTTATTTTTGGTCAATTCTGATTGGTCAGAAAAGTAACTGTAAACCGGACGGTCTACCCGATATACGTCCGCCCGGCCCCCCCCCTTCCTTTTTTGGTCAACTCCGATTGGTCAGAAAAGTAACGGTAAACCGAACGGTTCCTGTCTTGGTCAATTCTGATTGGTCAGAAAAGTAACTGTAAACCGGACGGTCTACCCGATAAACGTCCGCCCGGCCCCACACTTCCGTTTTTGGTCAACTCCGATTGGTCAGAAAAGTAACGGTAAACCGAACGGTTCCTGTCTTGGTCAATTCCGATTGGTCAGAAAGTTAACGACTGGACGGTCAACCCAATATTCGTCACAAGGATCTCGTAGCTTAACAGAGTCAATAGAGATTTTAGACCAGTCAAATTAGGTGTTTCAGGGTGAACTAATTTAGAATTCGATGCCACCCGCAAAAAAGTGTTTGGTCTGGGGTCTACACACAGGCAAAAGTTTGCTCCTCGACAGCGATGTGCGGGGGATGAACAATTCGCGATTATTTAAACAAAAAACGGGACCTTCGGCGGTTTTACCTGAATATCTCCTAAGCCATGCTAGATACGGAACCAAACCATACATACCTTTTTTGTAGAGCTTCAGATTTCCTATGAAAATGGTTCTTATAATTATGTTTATCCAACACCTCTGTCTTATGAAGGCATAATAATGCCGATTTTACATATCTTATGGGGTCTATAAAACACTAGTGGACTTATGAATTTATAATTACACACTAATGACTTATATGTAAATTATGAGTACACCTACTACTTAATAGTTTTCATAATTTCAATTTGATATTTTAAAACGTCAAATGTCAAAACTTTTAATTACATTTTAATAGTATATTAAACAACAAGTTTAGTAAAGCAAAGTTTTACTAAACGAATTTAGCCTTTGAGTACGAGCGAGCGCAGCGAGCGAGTAACTTAAAAGCTAATGAGTTTAGTAAAAATGCTTTACTTACAAGGTTTGTTTATACTATTTTTTCGGATTTTGTGCAATATCTAGTGCCGTTTTTGAGTTATTGCTAATTCAAAATATTTCATAGTAGGTACTTGTGTAGGTTGTTTATTGACAGTGACATTACTATATAGTAAAGTGACTTTTCTATGTGGTAAAGTGCCACTTTAATAAATGATTTTGAATTGAATCCGAAAAACTATTATTACGAGATATTGGATAAAACTTTGTATTACACACGTGTCTTAACAGCAAATAAGTTACTCAAAAAAAATTAGCCACTCGAGCAAGCTCTCGTGGCTAAACATTTCTTTCGTAACTTATTTGCCATATAAGCCACTTGTATAATAAATAGCTATTAAAAAGTCTGCCGTTTAGAATGCACGCGCCGCCGAAGTCAAATTTTCGGACTTCAAAAACGTGTGATTTTCGCGTTTTGCGGGTTTCGATAAAAATTTTTTTTCGATGGTTTCTAATTGTATTAAAAAATCGAAAAAATTTATGTGTCCTCGGGAAACCTTGAAAGGTACCTTTCATGGCACAATAAAATATTTTGACCTGTTTTACTTATTTTACAGCTATGTGAATATGAAAAATTGAAATTTTGGTCTTTTCGAAGTCTTTTGCGATTTAAGGTACATAGCACTTATTTGTGATCAATGAAATCATATGGATTTTATTGCTGATGAAATTTCCTACAAAAAAGGACCCTTCCACTTGTTTCGACCGATGAACGCTGATTTTTTTATTACACTGCAAAATTGGAGTATGTCGCTTATTTGCTGAAATCACGTTTTCAGCACTTTCGTTAATATTTACAATGCAACCAAGCGCAACAAAAATTTTCTTGTTAATAACAAATAAATTGCATTTTTTTTTTGTTATTAATTTAATAATAGATACATTTTTCAGATAATATCAGCAAAACATGTAATTTTGGACTTTCCTATTGGTACACAATAATATTTAAATAAACAAATTTTGCAATAGCAAAAAAAAGGGAAAAAAGTTTATAAACAAATAGGTTTCATCTAAGCTTCAAATACATTTAAATATTGTATTATGAAAAACCACAAAGTATCATTGTAAATATTAACGGAAGGGCTGAAAACGTGATTTCAGCAAATAAGCGACATACTCCAACTTTGCACTGTAATAAAAAAATCAGCGTTCATCGGCCGAAACAAGTGGAAGGGTCCTTTCTTGTAGGAAATTTCATCAGCAATAAAATCCATATGATTTTATTGATCACAAATAAGTACTAAGTACCTTAAATCGCAAAAGACTTCAAAAAGACCAAAATTTCAATTTTTCATATTCACACAGCTCTAAAATATAGAAAAAAGGTCAAAAAATTTTTTGTGCCATGAAAAGTACCTTGCAATGTTTCCCGAGGACACCTAAATTTTTGCGATTTTTTAATACAATTAGTTACCATCGAAAAAGAAATTTTATCGAAACCCGAAAAGCGCGAAAATCACGCGTGTTTGAGGTCCGAATATTTGACTTCGGCGGCGCGTGCGTTCTAAACGGCTGACTTTTTAAACATAATCATGAGAACTATTTTCATAGGAAATTTCATGCTCTACAAAAAGGGTATGTATGGTTTGGTTCCGTATCTAGCATGGTTTAGGAGATATTCAGGTAAAACCGCCGAAGGTCCCGTTTTTTGTTTAAATAATCGCCAATTGTTCATCCCCCACACATCGCTATCGAGGAGCAAACTTTTGCCAGTATGTAGACCCTAGACCAAACACTTTTTTGTGGGTGGCATCGAATTCTAAATTAGTTCCGCGCCAAGCCCAAGATCGATCTAATTTGACTGGTCTATTTATGAATATAAACGGATAACCAGTTACTGTAGATCCCCACTACAATTTATGTCCAACCCTCCTTGGTCGCCATACTGTGCTAATTTTTAGTAATTTTCAGTAACTTTAATGCCTTACAGTTGTTGGAGCTACGAAAAATTGTCACCGTGAGTCTCCAGTCTCCATCCAGTTGGATGAGGTTATAAAAAGTGTTATAACATAACAATAGATAAATCCTTTTTGGGGTAGGTAGGTAGCATTTTAGCACAGTATGGCTGCCATCGGTATCGATACAATAGTGGGGATCAGCATTAGCTATCCAGTTTATATTCATAAATCCGTGCACCCCTGCCACTTTTCTGGAAGAACACGTAGTCAACGTTGACGCCCCATCTATTTAGGAGAACCAGTAGATCCCCGTCCTCTCCAATGAATGATGAGAAAACTATTTCATATGAAGTTTTCTTATCCAGGGCTGTCTGAACAATTAATCAGCAGCATCCTGTGCTGCTTGTTTTTTGGTAATCCCCTGGTTTTCCATTCCACTGCAAAAGAACTATTTTCCATTGGGAAGGAGTTTTTTTCAGGCACTTTGATGAGTGTAGACTCTTCAAAAATGATATCACTGCAAGAAGAAGCTGCATAGCGACACAGTTTCAGAAGCTTTGGTGTTGTGTGCAGCCCCATCCTCTGAATACCAGTCAAAAATAACTACCTAATTCCTCCCATGGTGGTTAAATGTGTATGTAGATAATAAAAATTTCTCAATTTTTGTTTTTCTAAGATAACGAGATACTTGTTGCGCCTACAGACTTTGTTCAGGGCTTAAATTAAAGCTAAATAACTGCTATAAAACTTCAAATTTAATAAATTTTCTCGTAAAATGAGTATTACAGCCAATATTTAAACCGACAGACGACAAAAACTGAAATTTTAAACTTTTTGGAAAAGAAATCCAATATTTGTGTTTCTGTATCTTGGAATTTATTGCACCTAAAAAATTGGGGGTGGGCTCAAATTCTAGAAAATATTCACAGCTTCAAAAAAGGGTGGAATGACTTTTTGCGTAAGAAACACCCTTTTAGGAGTTTCAAGCCAAAAACTTAAATGAGTCGAAAACTTTCGAGGTTTTTCCAGCACCATAAAGTTAGCACAGGTCTTTCAAAACTGCAAACTTGGTTTTACACTACTGGTAGGTAGCCTAACAACATACCATTAAATCAGAAACATGTGATTTTTTCTGATGTTAGATGTCTAGTAAAGTCGGTGGTCTATAACCTTCATATTCCAATGTTTCAATTTGTTATTGTAGGAACCTTTACAACATTTTATAAGATACAACTTACAATAATTATTAGTTTCAATAGAACTTCATAAAATCAACTTTAATATACAGAAAAGTGCTTTTTAATTCTTTAACGAGCGTATTCAATCTCATTAGCCAATCGTTTAATTCATAATGTGTCACACTATCTGTGTTACATATTTCTTCTGAACTACCCTTGAACCTCTAAGATGACTTTTGCATGATCTTTTTAAACCAACCAACATTTCAAAGCTGAAAATTGGTATACGGCTCTCAAGTTCATATCCAGATGGCGTATGTATTTTGCATGTTCACATTAAAAAATGTCTATTCAACTCAACTTTGGGGCTGAAATAAAAGTGATAAATTTTTTATTTTGTATATTTCTCTCCCTCAAGTAGTCCTGGGCTAACAAAATCGACCTCAAGGACCCAAAATATTTGCATATAATATAAACGAAATACTTCCACTCAATTTTTGATCAGTTCGGCATGCAGAACCGATAAAAAATCGAGTTGGAACTAACAAAATGATCGTAGTGGTAGTTCTAGATCAACAATGAAATAAACAAAGAAACAAAAATTTATCTGTAAATTCAGTCGTGGTAATCACTTTACATTTTCTTCAATAATCAATTAGAATATTTATAAATCTATATAAAATTTCGTATTCAAACGCAAATCATAAAACTCCTACACCCAATATTGTATAAGCTTATTTTTTCTTGTAAATAGCCGAGTGTGGTCATATAAAAAGAGGAAGGCACATATGCGCACCACCTCACAAAAAAGAGAGAAGTTATGACATTCCAATATTTTTTAATAATAATTCGTTTATAAAAATAAACGAAACATGTTAAACTAATAAATGTTACATAAAATCAACTCAAACGAAACCATCATAATAAAAAAATTATAATAAAACAACTTACTTATTGCATATTATTTGGCTAAAATTAATGAGAGTGGGAGCGGGGGGTATCGAGAACGACAATCATTGTAACAAAATTTTACCTTTAACATTATATACACACAATGAAAATAATGAAGAAATCAATAACGAAATAACACACAATTCATAACATCTCCGTAATTAATTAGAGCCATTTTCGTTAGGCCTTGTTATTTCGATACTCTCTCATCTCGATAAGAGTGCCGATTCACAAGAGTAGTTCGGCAAGGAAGACCTCTAAAAAACAATTTTTTTAATTCCTCGAGCACAATTTATTATTAGTAAAAGAAAATTATCAAACGCGTCTGTGTTTATTATCATTTCCATGTCAGAGTCCAGTGTCGTAGCCAGGCCTATCGTAATGCAGCAAACAGTGAGGGAAGAGGAGGTTGCCAAATAAAAATTTAAACTGGTCAAATTTCCCCTTATTATTTCGATTTACCAATTTATTTGGTTGGTTGGTTACCCAGTCGTTCGTCGAAAAAACAAAACAAAAAACAAACAGATGTGGTGGCAGCTATGTGAGCGTGATTCAATGATCCAAAATTCGACAAAATGAAAAAACAAAATAATTATTGAACAAGAAAGATGGCGCGTTGAAGACTGAGTTTAAGATTCTTTTAACGTCTAGGGCCCCAAGCGCCCGATACAGATGACGCTTGCGGTGGTGCCTCTTCTATTGGAGCGCTTCGTTTGAACGATGGAAATTCGGTCACGCTTGCAGTGTTGGGCGCCCTCTGTTCCCACGGACCTCCTTGCACGACAAAACCGTTTCCTTCAGATTTCCTACCGTTGGATGTCTCTGATGAGCTAGTGAAAGATTGACGAATTTCTTGTTCGGAAACGTCTTGCATCTTAAAATTAAAAAAATTTTATAATTTAGCAAATTTACGAATTGACAAAAAAAAACTTACGAATTCCTCCTCCAAGGTAAGCAAGTAATCCTTTACGTCGAGCACGGCATCTTCGGCTCCGCTAATAATGACAAGATTGGGATCAGGATCGTCCCCACGAGGAAATTTAATGTCAACTTTATGTTCGTCCATAATTCGACGAACATTACGTCCTCTGGCGCCAATCAAACGCGAATGAACGCGTGAATCGATGAAAATCTCTTCACGAACTAAGTCATTAAGTTCACCTACAATCTTCATGATATCGTCTCGAGCGTTGTAAGTGTTTTGTTCGTAGCCCGTAATCGTTATCTTGTGCTCGTCCGTGTCACCTAAGAAAAATTCGTTAAAAAAGCTGCTTCACATAAAAAGTTAAATTCTATTACCTTTTTTCGGGAAAATAATTTGGACGTCGTGATCTGCTCGAATTTTAGAAATAACGGCTCCGCGTTTTCCAATAATTTTGGGATGATAATCCGGATTCACTTCGATTTCGACGGCAAACGATCTCAATTCACGATCCTTGCGATCTTCTTCAAGTTGTTCCACTCGCTCGAGTACGGCGACTCGGGCACGCTCGACATTGGTAATAGTTCCGGTGATTTTGATGATGTCTTGTTTTTCATCGGCAGGCGAAAGAATGATGTGAACGTCATAGGTGTCCATCAAACGTTTCACGTCCTGCCCCTTCTGTCCGATAATAGAACGATGCAGTTCAAATGGCACTTCAACGTCGATCGTGATCGGCACCAAATCAAATAGGGCCTGTTTCGCCTTTTCACAGTTAATGTCCTTTCCGGTGATGCGGATTACGTCGCAATGGCGAACGGGTTCGGAATTTACGTCGCCATTAACTTGACCTTCGTGGTTTACGTACTCGTCTGGAAAAAAATTTAAAGTGCAAAATTTTCTAAAATAAAACAAGATCTTTAAATATTAGCTTTGTCAAAATGAAAATCGCGAATCCAGACTTTCTACAAGTTCACAATAGCTATATTGTATATTTATGTTAATAAAGATAAATTATACAAACAAAAATTTATAATTAAATGGGTTTGTTTTTACCAAGTTAAATTTATTTGTATGATTAGGTATGTATTCGTTTAATGAAGAAATACATATCTAATCCTAAAAAAAACAAATTACAAATTACGAGTAAACTGTAAGTTTTCAATAATTATTATATCGACTTGGCAAAGTACTTACCATAGTTATCCCGATCAGGAAACTTAATTTGTACATCAAAATCGGCAGTAATGGCCTGAACTTTGTGACCCTTGGCCCCCATAACTGTGCGATGATGTTTCTGAGGTATGATACATTCAACGGTTATCATTGACTCAAGATCGCTGATAATTTCTTGAATTTTAATTTTGGCCAAATCGATGCAATCCTTGGCCCCTTTCAAGACGACCTTATCGCTTGAAACTCCAGACCGTGGGAATGAAATCATAACGCCTCCGCACTCGTCACTAATGCGATGTAGAACCTCACCACGTTTGGCAACAAAGTGTTTATGATGGCGTGGATCCACAGTCATTTCGCTTTCAATTATGTTATCCTGAAAGGAAATATTAGCAATTTTTAAGAAGGGGCAGTACCGAAATTCAACTTACAATATCTTTAATGGCATCTTCGAGAATTGCTTTGGCTTGTTGGACGGCTTCCTTCTTGCCAATTATGCTAATCACTTCGCGATCTTCGTCAGAATTGTTCGGAAAAACAATTCGCGCCCCAGTCAGATCACGTATTTTCTTAATATTAGCACCGCTTTTACCAATTAGGAACTTATGGTGTTGAGATTTGGCACGCACCTCAGCTGTAAAACTAGACAATTGTCTCTCGTTGGTCAACTCCAACAACTGTTGCTTGGCACGATCGACGTCGTCTTTTGGACCACGAATTGTGACCTTATCGCTCTTACTATCAGCGCTAGGAAATTTAATGGTGACGCCTCCGCAATCTTCCATAATAGAACGAATCAGTTTACCTCCGGCACCAATTATAGAATTATAAAACTTGGGCGGAATCGTAATTTCGCTGGATACAATGTTGTCTAACTCTTCTTGAATCTTTCTTATCTTATCGCGTGCTTCTTCAACATTTTCTTTCTTTCCCGTAATCGTAATTACATCGTTCTTGTCAACCTCGGCAGGCAGATCAATTCTAGTTTGCGTTTCTTCGCGTATCTTCCGTATATTCATGCCGCCCTTTCCGATAACAAATTTGTGAAACTTTTTGTAAATCGGAACTTCCACTTGAAAGGAAGATTCGTTCAATTCTTTCACTAGTTTAATCAAATATTTGTGGCACCTATCCACGTCTTCCTTAGGTCCGCGTATTTTTACAACGTCGCGTCTGTCGTTTGCACCGGGGAAATTAATTTGGACTTGATTGAATTTTTCTCGAATCTCTCTAATGTTGTCGCCTTTGTTGCCGATGATGTTCTTATAATGTCTCTGATCGATAATCACATCTTTTTCTTTTTCGTTTTCCAACTTAAAAACCATCTCTTCCAATTCCTGCCTAACTTTCTGCACTTCGAATTTGTCTCCTTCCAAACGAATCAAACCACTTTCATCAATATTAATTTGGACGCCGGTTTCTTCTTTTAAACGATTAACGTTAGCACCACTCTTCCCAATGATGTGTTTGTAAAATCGAGGATCCACGTTAATTTCGTCAAAAATCAACTTGGAAATCAATTCTTGAGCTTTGGCTTCGATTTGTTCTCGAGCCTTTTCCACTTCTTCGGGAGGCCCTTCGATTTTAATTTTATCCTCTTTGTCAGTAAATTCAATATGAACTTTTGGCAAGTGCTGCGTAATTTCTTTGATATTTGCACCTTTACGTCCTATGATATATTTATGAATCCAACATGGAGCTTCCACGTCCGTAGTCGATACCGAATTAGCCTTTTCGTAAACCTTACTCAGTGCTAATTAAAAAAAAAATTTGTTAATTTTAGCTTAATAAAACATTTTAACAAAACTTACCAATTCCTAATTTATCGTGCGGTCCTCTTAAGGTGATAGTTCCGGTTGACGAATCATTTGGCGGCATTTCTACGCTAACGCCTGTTTGCTGTAAAATTTCGGCAATGGTACCGCCGCGGGGCCCGATAACGTACTTGTGTTGCGATTTAGGCACCTCGACAGACACAGTTGTACATCTCTTCTCCATTTCGCGAAAAATTGCTTCGATTTTAGCTTTCGCAGCCAATACGCCTTCCTTTTCACCTGCAATTACAATTTCGTCTTTCATAACGGATGGTGGTGGAACATTGATTCTCGCGCCAGTATCGTTTATCATGGAATTGAGGTTTTCGTTGTGTGCGCCAATGATAAAAGGGTGATAAATTTTAGGTACGACAATGCGTTCAAAAGCTTTCTTTGATTGTTCGTCCGAAGTGATCCTAATTTCGTGTTCTGCCTTTTCGATGCCTTCCTTAGTTCCGGTGATGGTGAGAACTTCGGAACTGTCGTTCATGGAAGGCACGCTAATTTTAGTCGCCGTAACTTTTTCCAGGTCGCGTAAACGCTCGCCTTTTTTGCCCAAAATCCAACGATGATGTTCTTTTGGTATCAATACTTGTTTGCTTGCCTGAGTTTGGAAATGAGTTAAAATTTTGCGACGCGCCTCCAATACTTCACTTTGTTTTCCAGTCACCAAAAACGTTAAGGATTTGTCTTTGCCCGACGATATTTCAATATTAGCGCCTGTGTCTTTCATGATTGCCATGCACGTCGAAATGGATTCACCTTCGCCGAATTTTTCGTGGTGATCCATTTTTCTTTCTTCAAATGGTACTCTGTTTAAAGGATCTTTTATGAAAATTTTTATCAACAGGAAAATAAAAAGGTGACATCTTTAGTTTTACAGTGTGGTTAACCAGTGTATTTGGTGTAAATAAAATCTAATTTTTGTTATGTTAGGAGTAAGAGGTCAAACAGACTATTAATTTTCATATTATGAAGACTATGAGCGGATTAGGGATTGATATACAGGCAAGTTAGTCGAGACACTCTCGAATGAAGTTGGACTTCATTCACACTCAACCACAAAGGACGACATCGTCAGTGGCGAGATTTCAGTCCAACTAAAGAATCTCCATTCGATGCTTGGGACTTTGCCACCAGGTGGTAAAGAACATGCTTAGTCAAAATATGACAAGGAAAAATTAGAGTCAGTAATATTTTGTTTTTATTAATTATGTTTGATGCGCGGGTAGCCCCACCAAGTTGATTTTTGTATGAGAGAGCGACCGTGAGTATTGTAATGATTAAGAAATCTGGTAAGAAAAAATCAATCAAAATTAAATTTAACGTAAAAGAGAATAAACAATAAATTCAGAAATAAATCTTTTATTTATTTAATTTTATAAACTACACGAAACTAAAATAAAATTAACAATTTTAAAAGTAAACAATAGAAAGTAAAACAATAGTAAGAAATGTCTTGAAAAAGAAAAAAATAATTCCACCAACTAGTTTTCTATCATTCCTCATCTAAATTCCGTTTTTATTTTGTACAGTAAAATACTACTAGTCGGGGAACTGTACTGTATGTCAGGACTCATACATTTTCATATACTATTATATAAATTTTATTGCAGCTCCCCGATTAGAATTTGTATTGAAATTTAGAATATAAGGTCTGTTCATTTACTCTGCACTAACTTGTTCTGAAAATGTCCGTATGACGGACATTAGTTCAACAAAGTTCAACTTCGAACAAAATACTGAATGCTGAACAAAACAAAAATTATTTTAAGTTATCTTTCACACTCGAAAAACTCCCACCACAAATATTATAATTTCACAAGGAGGGGACTCCACGTGCGGGTCACGGAATTTAAAACCCTATTGGGGGAGAAAAGTACTTCGTAATAACAAACTCTAGGCCAAGCGGTAGGACCCACTTCTCAAAAATAAGAAAGTTTTTGAAAAAATGTTTAACTAATTTTCTTTATATAGCTGCTCGGTTGCATCAATTAACAAGTACCGGCGATGGATCCGAGATAGATCGCTCGACTAGCACCCGGTAGGTCTAGGTTTCAATTCCAGCAAGAATAAATTTTTTTAAAGTTTTTTTTTGTTGTTTGTTTGATTTGTTAATTTACCTACAAATTATGACGCTATTATTTTAGATTATTAAACACTGATTATCACCTACTTGTTAAATTTTTCGTTTTTATGACTGCAGAGGCATGCTTACCATGGAGTATGCCAGGTATTACTCCTGAATAATATAAATCAGTGTTTAATAATTTAAAATAATAGAGTTTTAATTCAATCATTTTGTAGGTAAATTAACAAATCAAACAAACAACAAAAAAAACTTTAAAAAAATTTACTCTTGCTGGAATTGAAACCTAGACCTACCGGGTGCTAGTCGAGCGATCTATCTCGGATCCATCGCCGGTACTTGTTAATTGATGCAACCGAGCAGCTATATGAAGAAAATTAGTTAAACATTTTTTCAAAAACTTTCTTATTTTTGAGAAGTGGGTCCTACCGCTTGGCCTAGAGTTTGTTATTACAAAGTACTTTTCTCCCCCAATAGGGTTTTAAATTCCGTGACCCGCACGTGGAGTCCCCTCCTTGTCAGTGTAACTTGCACTATCTGCTGCTCCTCTGAAGGTAGTGCAGCAAGTTCATGTTCGGAACGTGAACTAAACAGCAAACAAACAGGGTACAGTTTGCTCTGTTCATGGAAACAAACGTTTTTTTGCACTAACTTGCTCGTTTCAAGCAAGCAAACGAACAGACCTATAGAAAACTGGTTAGTAGAATTTTTTGTTTTCCTTTTTAAAAAAATTTATAATTTTATTTTATTAATTTTTAAATGAACCCATAGTCCAGGGAAATTAGACTTTTCCTAGGAAATAAGTGGCGGAAGCTGAATTTTTGCAGAAGCATTGTTTTTATGGTTCTAAATAAGAACAAAGTTCCGCGTCGATCAGAGTGCCGCTAACAATTTTACGCGGGGTCAAAGGTTGTGGAAATTGGATTTTTGCGAATATCTTTATAGCAATTACTTTTATGGAAAAAGTAACAAGATCAAATTTGTAGCTCTCAAAATTGCCTACAAAAAACATTTATATATTTTTTCTATGCAATTAACTGTTTCGACAATAATGCAATTTGTAGAATCAGAATTTCTCAAAACTATACTCTTAAAATGTATACTCCTGTGGTCACCACCTTCCAGGTTGAGTACAAGGCACGTTTTTTCAAATGTGATTTTATAGATAGCCCTAATCCACGTTGTTTTAAATCAAAAACCACATGTGTGTCTACATTATCAACAACATTGAACTGCAAGACATTCTTGAGATATTTTTAAGATTTTAAACAATCAGAATGATAAATAATTCGCTGTTTAACTGATTTTGAAATTTCATCTGAGAGAATTTCTACTGCTTTTTGGAGGCATTATGAAGATAATTTACTATTATTTTGATTTCCTCATTCGCTTATTTACCACATTGCAAAAACGCACATTATACCCAACCCCGAAGGTGGTGACGACAGGAGCATACATTTCAAGAGAAAGTTTTTGAGAAATTCTGATTCTACAAATTATATTATTGTCGAAACCGTTAATTGCACAGAAAAAAGATATAGGTACATGTTTTTTGTAGGCAATTTTGAGGGTTACAAATTTGATCTCTTGTACTTTTTGCATAAAACTAACGGCTAAAAAGATATTAGCAGAAAACTTATTTTCACAACCCAAGATATATTCGGAATGGGAGACACTGCTTCAGTGCCAAGTACGAAATCCCAATCAAACAAAACCGGGCGAATTTCAGCTTATAAAGAATTAAGTAACTAATAGGAATTTTTCAATTTATAGATCGGTTATCATTTTGTCAACATGTTTATGTCACCTTGGTAGGCGCGCAAAATGCGCGAATAAAATATGACAGACTGTTTGTTAAATCCTTCCAGAACGTTATCGCCCTACCCGTACCAGTCATCACTGAGATCTTGATAGGTGGAGTTACTGGAGTAAGTTACTGAGTTATTGCCAAGTTTGCAATATGTTCGGAATCATATCTTCTTTTAACTAATTTTCTAAAATAAACTCCCTAACTAAAATTGAAAGATTTCCCTGTTATAAATCAAAGAGTTGCAGGTATTCCAAACGATCTGAAATCTTGTATTAATAAATTTATTAAGTAGATATTTAAAATTTAAATACATATTTAACAAAAATATGTATTGTGTTTTTGGAGTCGCCATCCCCGTACCAGCAGCCACTGCATATAAATAGTAGTGAAAAAGAAGTCTACGTGGAGATAACTTGAAAATGAAATATATTTGCCAAGTCCTTATCAGAAAAAGATTTTAAATTTTCTAAAACAGGTTCAAACCGGAAAGGTCCAAATATCACAAAATATTAAATTGGCGGTTTTCTGTATATCATTTATAGGAGAGATAAATGAAACTAGATTCAATTATCTGGAAATCAAAATATAAAATAACTTTGCAACTATATTAGGGCCCTAGCTATAGCCTTCAAACTGGATCTCTTTTGACCATATTTTACCATTTATTACATTTTTTCGTCTAGTTCAGAGCAGCTCAGATGCAATATAAACATATAATCTAAAGTGTAGAAAACAAAATTTCATGTCTAAAAAACAAAGAAATAGGGACAAGTTTACGCGTTACAGAGATATAGGTTTCGAAAAATCCTACTTTTTGTGAAAATTGTGAAATTTCTATTTTTGCATAAAATTTTGTTTTTACACTTAAGATAATGTTAAAATTGAACTTTAGATGCACTGAAAGTGAACAATTTGCAAAAATTTAATAAAAAACTAAAAAAGGTAAAAAAAATATTAAATTAGAAAACTTACAGCTAGAGCCCTAAAACAGATCCAAAGTTGTTCTATGCATAGATTTACAGATAATTGAGTCTAGTTGTTGGACCAGATAAAACAGAAAAAATTCTACGAAAACCAAAAACAAAGTTTTTTGAGCAAAAATCAGAGTTCTAGCTTGGAAACTAGAACTACAATTTTTTTGTACTTTTACGCAGAATTTTATTAACTTTAATTTCGATATGACCTATACTTACTGGGTATAGTATAGTATATATAACGGACAATTTAAAATGTTGTGATTTTTGGAACCTTTTTGACAGATTTGACCCTGTTTCGGTTTGAATCTACTGTAGAAAAGTAAAGGTCTTTTTTGTGCTACTTTAAGCAACAAAAATTTCATATCAGAGTTATTTCCATGTAAAAGTACCTATGACTGAACTACTGGAGCAAGGACCTAATCCAGTTTTACATTAGTAACTCGAAAATTGTAAAAGATGTCAAATTTGTTTAAAATAAAAAAAAAGGTTTGTCTTTGTACATTGAAAACTTTTGGCTTCTTTTATTGATTTTGAGTTATTATATAGAAAGACTTCAGGCTATGGGTCATAGGTTCGATTCCCAGTTACAGCCAAGTTATTGGTGCTGTGGTAAAGATTCCCGTATTAAGTTGGAGATTGTTATTTTGAAGAAAGAGTTTAGAAACTTTTCTAGAAGTTATTCTTATTAGTAATCTGATCTATAATCCAATTTTATTTCTTCCACTTCTACAAGCACAGAAATTAAGCATTTTAACAAAAACGTTGTTAAGGTGCAGATTAAAATCTTAGTCGATTAGGTGCAAGTTAAACCACAAAATAAATCATAATTTTGTTTTTGTTTTAACAGTAAATAATACCGCTAACCTTGCACTGAAAAACAATTCCCTAGTTGAATCAGAAAATTTAGATTGACCCGTGTTGCCCTCAAAGGCAGCAGCCCACACAGAATTGTATCCACATACTCCTTATTGTCAGTCCGCCCCTGCTAGCAAACTGTTATGACGCCCAAACCTCAATAATAAGATAGTTTACGACCCAGCAAATTATAAAACACCCTGTACATATCCTGTTAATAAATTAAGAACTGATAAGAATACTAAAATAAAGACAAATTAAACAAAACAACTGATAAATACCTAAGACGTCATCTTTTGGTGGATGTATAAAAATTTGCTACATGAAATTTGAGAGATTAAATTTGACTTACCTGAAAACTTGAGTGACGATGGAAGATCCAACTCGCATTTTGTTATTCCACTTTCCCATAGCACTGTTGGTGTTTTGGGCCGCCGGAGCAGATTCAGGGAGTGCAGGAAATAGGTCATCGTAACTACGAAGTGAAGGCTCATAAGCCGCTCCTTCTTCGATCACTGGTTGCTGCATTTTGGGTTGTCCTGTTTCGCGCCAAGTCGTTACAGCAACACTGTTACAGTAAAAATAGCTAACCTTATATACCACTCTCATTATTACAAAATTTTAATAATTAAGGTTAAGTTTTCATCACATGAAAAATTTTTAAATTTGAAACAATCCACCTGTAGGAACAAGTGGCCGCACAAAAAAACTACAAAATTGCGACTTATTTCGAGTGCGACACATAAATTTCTTTTGATAACCGAACCAGAGGTAAAAGGTCAAAAATTTCTATTCAACATATGGAATGACTTAAAATTTGACTTTTTGCATCAAGAAACAAAATCGGCGATTCATAATCAACGAAGAAAGTTCAAACAATGGTTTAATTAATGTGATTTGCATAATTTTTTAATGCCGAAAATTAAATTGTGTCCGTAGGCAAACACGATCAGTTGACGTGTCAAGCACGTACGTTCTCAAAAATACTTTTTTTCAAAAAATTGTACTTACTGTACTGTAAAAACAGATAATCCGTCCTAGTAAAACTTAGATAACGCGTGATTCTCCAGTTTCACTCTTTGGATGTCCCACTAAAACAGATTAAAACGAATGTTAAGAGAAAAATTTTTTACACCACACCAACATCTTCACATACCGACTTCCAAATAGAAAATGTGAAAAATTGCTTGCGTGTTGCGGCGGAAGAACTTATCTATAATTTGGTTTTGATAACTGCTAATTGTGTTGATTTCAAACCGCGCGATGGCGCTGAAATATGTATTCAAATTTTCAATTCTCTTGAATTTCCAAAGCGGAGTTTATGTTAAAAATATAAAAATAATGTTTATTTACTTCCACAAATTAATTTTTGCTTTGGCTTCACGTTTCATTTTAAAATATTTTTAATTATTTCAATTTCGCGCGCTTTCAAAACAATAAAAATATTGAAAGGTGAAAGGTGAAAGATTACCCTAAAGTTATCTTCAGATTATGTCCTCATTACGAAGATAAAAATTAATTTTAATTTACGTTGATTGCAACATTGTAACTAGCATGCTAAAATTATTTAGAATGTGCAGAGGCGGACTGCCTAATTGATGAAATTTGTAATTTTAAAATTATTTATCGGTCATATTAATTTGTTGTATTTATTTCTAAACATTTTATAGTTTTAAAAAATTGAAGGAGCAAAGTCCTTCTAACAGCCTACTCGTTCACTTGTTTTATTTATTTTTTCTAATTTTTTTAAAATAGTCTATTGCTTTACTAATGCCCGATCATTCAATTTCACAGTAACAAATCAAAAATTTAATTTTTCTTTAAAATAAACACAGTTTTTATGGAAATAAGAACAAGCACAGAATAGAAACAAGCGATAACAAAAATAGCCAATCAATTTTACTAACTCTATTCTTTGACTTACTCTGTATATAGAGTAAACATGTACATAACCTAACTTTTCAAAAAGTCAAACCAAGGCAAACCAAGTTTATTTTGAATGCGAAGAAATAAATAAAGAAGATATTAATAATGATAAACGTGGAAAAGAAACGTATGGAGGCGATGTACGAGGAGATGGAGTATCTGCGTAGTCTTAAATTATTTTCCTTGGACGAAACTGCGTAAGTTTCTTTTAAATTAATTTTTCCACTCTTAAAATTATCTAAAATTGCAGAGATATAATGAAAAGGCGCAAAGAATTTGAAATAAAAATACATTCCGCTACGAAAGAATTGAATTTCTTCGTCAATTATATTGATTATGAAGTGTCGGTGCTGAAAGCTATAAAGTTGAGAAAAGAGAAGAAAAGTTTAATGCAGAGTAGTAGAAGTGTGGAATTGAAAATTATTAGGAGGATTAAAACGCTATATGAGGCTGCGTTGCAAAAGTATTCCAGTGATACGACTTTGTTGAACAAGTTTCTGAGCTTTTGTCGAAAATTTAACTACCGGCAAGAAGGATCGGACATGGTCTCCAACATTTACAAAGTAAGTGGAACTTTGATAGCTCATTTGCAGGAGCTTATTAGAATTAGAAGATGGTGCTTTCCATACACAAATTTACAGACTATTGAGTAGTTTTAAGTAAGAAAAGTTACGATGAAAGTTGAAAACTGCCGAGGGAGGAACTATTGGTGAAATTTGGTGTACAAGTGATAGGAAATCTTAAGAAATTCGAACAAATTTTAAGAATAGGAAATCTGATATAGTGTAGAAATACTTTTCCAACTTTTTTTAAAGGAAATCTGGAGAAGTCTTTAAAAAATCTTGTGAAATGAAATCTAATGCACAAAAGTTGCACAAACACTGTTCTTAGTTGTAACAGGTTGGACACCAAACTGTTAGGGCAACAACAGGTAGAACATCAACAATTTCTTAAAAAATGAAGATATTGACAACCTGTTGTTTATAGATTTTTTGAAAAAAATTAGGTTCTTGAAATAGCTGTATTTCGAAAACATGTGATTTTTTATAATAATAGTGATTTTTGGTAACTATATATTGACAAATTTGGTTCTACTCTTTTGATTTTAATAAGTTTTCTTAGATTTCTCTTAACTTAGACACTAGATTTCCTTAGCGATCTCGCTCCCCCGGATTATTGTAATGTAAATGCACCTCTGATTGCCTGATAGGCGAAATGTTAACTAATATTGAATTTTTGATTATCTTTTCACGCAATGTATATGCCATAAATATGTGGTAAATGCTTATCTCATAAAAGTGCACAAAAGCTTTTTGTCTTGAAATGGTCAGCCCCCGGACTGGTAGTAATTTAATTAGGGAAAACTGATTCGAATGACCCCTATCTTCCAGAAATTTTTTAAAACAATTTAGATAGATACAGAATATAAAAACATATTTTTTTCCTAATGTCATAGAAACCTGATTATGTCCAGCCTCCTATTACTCCACTGGACGAAAATATAAAAAGGGGTCATAAGTTATCACTTGATTTTAGTTTCTTTGGATGGCGCTAGTAGTTTAGCCTGCTAACAGCTGTTCGATGGTTGATTTTATTTAAAACTTGATAAATGATAATTGCGCAATAAATTGTGTTTAACAAGTGTTTAATCGAAGAAATTTCTTAATTTTTATAGTTAAAAAAAAAACTGGCTGAAATTTATGATAAAATTAATTTTAAATCTTCCGCATATTTAATTTACGACACAACATGACTATAATACTGACGCCTCCTACTTGATATGACAACATAACGCCACTTTCTGTGACAGGGGGCTGATTATGTCATGCAACTGTCAACTTAAAGTTTCCCGATTTCTAAAAGTAATTATTGTACTTTAGTGTCAACGAGGAGCGGCGCTAAAGTATTACTTTGGTGTCGCTCATTGGTGTCAGTGAAAATATTACGTTTTACCTTTGAAGAAAAATAAACATATTTCATTCAGAGGAAATACAAAATAGAGTTATAATACAAAAACCTAACTTAATAATTATTTGCATTGAATTACTTTAATTATATACACTTCCCCTCCCCCCACCGAGGCTTAGCTGAACCAAAATTATGATAAAAATTTTTTTTTATCTAAATTTAAAATAGAATACTACTTATAATAAATTAATTATTTACTTTGTTTTAATTTTAATTCATTTAACCCCCCTGGATCCCAGTTGTTGCACAAATATTAAAATAAAAAATTAAAATACTTATAATGATATAATGAGTTTTCCATCAACATTTTTTTAGATTAAAATTGACTTGTTTGTTGTTAGAAAGGATATTATCACGAAAAGATTGGATTGAATATTATTGCCACATAGGAATTTTTGGGGAAAAGATATTCATGAACAGGGTATTCCGTTCCATCTTTCTAACCTTGATTTTTGTAGTTATTGTAAAAAATTTGTTAAGAATGAATTTCTCTAAATCCAATCTTATAACATTGATTACATCGGCTCGGTTCGTTACAATTTAAAATGTATGCTTTCTCGGAATGTTGAGCTTTTTTTTAGAAAACTTCTATATTTAGGAACGTATATACTGAAAGATACGTAACCCACTCTAAATGTAGACTATTGGGTGTTTTTTATAGCCTGGAGGAGCAAAAAAAAGATAATCAGAAACAATATGTGGAAGTGAAAAATGGAAGTATTTCAAAATGCCAGTAAACCAGTGGTTTATATTTAAGTGTATATTTGTAGTTTAGCAATTATTGTTGATTAGCCTTAATGAGACATTGAAAGAAAGATCCTTAAATTCTCTCTCTTAAAATAAATTTTTAATAGAGGTATTGGTACGTTTCAAGACCTTAACGCAAGTTACAGCATTCAAGTGACTTATCACGTGATTTACACGAATCAGAGAACCGAATCTTGGTCTACCTTCGCAAGGACAGTACCTCTTGTGCTGTTATCGAATGCTTTAGTTTGGTAAATTATCGGGAATGATCGGAGAACAATCTCTAGTAATTAAATGCTCTCACGAGAGATTTGCACTAACAGAAAGCAGGCTATAGATTGGTCAAGAGATAATTATTTGGATATTTAATCGATCACTCGTAAATTGCAATGCGGAATCCGGTTAAGGCCTGCAACCAACGGTACCTCTACCATAGCTCTATGACGAGCATTGCTTATGTTTTGTGAAAGATATCTACGATAGATCACATGATCGAAACTATTTTTTCTTATAACAAAATTATAAATATTGATGCAGGACTCATAGTACTTGATTAGGTCTTTCCTGGAACAGGCAAAATAGAGAGCCATCTGCTAGATATACTAAGCAACTTGAACAATATCTTGTTATTTTCTACCCTTCATGATGTACTTACTGATGTGTTAATTTTTTTCTTTTTTTAATTTGTATTTACCAACTACTAAGCTAAATAGGCTCAGTTGTAAATAGTTTGCCTTATATTTTTAATATTAATTAAAATATATTTAATCTTATAATTCACAGTTTATAAATCATGAACTTTAATGCTTCCAGAAACATTACAATATTCCCGAAGTGTGCCAAGTTTCTGCAAAATGGTGCGCTCACGACGAAAAAAATTTAAAATCAGCTGCCAGTAAAATTATGAAAACCATTTCGTATAACAAAACGAGCGAACTGCTGTACCACGAATTAATTGAAATCGATCTGTTAAAATTGAACGGCACCACGTCCGAAACCGAAACATCAGTGAAAAAGGAAATTTTCAACAAATTTGACAGCATTTTGTCTACGGTCTTAAAATTAATAAAAAATCATACATTTTTTATCGAAATATTGGAAAAATTAGAAAATCAGGAATTCACCGCCAAAATTCAATCGAAGATTGTCAATCACTTGATTACCGAGCATTCTGATAAGGAAGACGTATGGCACGCTTTAGCTCAAAGAGAACAAAGAGGTATGCAAATGTTGAAAAAATTGCTGTTCAAATTTTGAGTTTTTTTTATTTTTCAAGTCAAATATGATCTGCCATCAATTGAAGGTAGCGAAATTCCATACTGTCCTAATTCTAGTGACGTTTGTTCAATTTTATCACCAGCCGACAGCTTACACTCGAATAAGAATCTAAGCAACGACGACGATATTAATCCTTCCGTTTCAAGCGGAAGCAAAACTCATTCTATTGCAAGCAATGACGATTTATTGATGATTGATATTACAAATGACAACGATTCCGTTTATTCCGACTCAGTTAAAAGTTCGTCGTCTAAAAGGAGAACACCCAAAGTTCGCTTAGAGGCTTGTTTTGCAAGATACCAGGAAGGATTGAATAAAATTTTGCCGGCTAACAAGCCAAAGTTGTGGTACCTGTATATTAATTTTTTGTTTCGGTTACAAGAGGACGCTTTGAGCGGTGGAACCGTTTTAAAATTTGAAACACTTCGAAATGCTTTAAGTAGTGCTTCTAAAGAAAATTGTTTGTCAGAATCGCATTACTTAGCGTGGTTGGGTTTGGAAAAAGAAGAAAACAAATTAAAAATTATGGAAGAAGGTAACGAACGCTTGTAAGTGTAATGTTTGTATTAATTTTTTTTTTGTAGCTACGGCTTCTATTCCGAATTGTGTCGAGTTATGGGTAACCAGGCTACACTTACAATCGGTAGTGGGTCCATCGTCAGCAGTAGATCATGTATTTAAGTTAGGTACTACTGTTCTGAAAGAAAACGCATTACCATTGTGGAAAACAATTCTCAAGTATCATTATTGCATGTCGGATAGAGATTACGTGGAATCTATCTACAAAGACGCCGTTAAGCAGCCAAAAGAAATATCCGCTTCCTTGAAGTGCTTATACATCGAATGGTTGGTGATAAGTAAAGGAATTACGGCGGCTCGTAATGCGTACCTTAGTATAGCCGAGCTTGAACCTTACTGTAAAGAACTTCACGAAACAATGTCGAAAATTGAGTCGATGGATGTTAACCCAAAATACGACTCTGGAGTAAGGGTTCACCAATTTGCCACACAACAGTTTGGGCACGACGATATTGACGTTTGGTTAAATTATGTCAGGTATGTCTTACATTTTATTGGAAATCGACCAGACAGCGACGAACCAGAACTAGCCGAAGAAGTAATCCGTAAGGAGGCAGAGAAAAAATTGCCCAAGTATTTGTTTGACGATTTTGTTGATGAATACGAAAAACTTATTGCACGGGTAAATCATATTCCGTAAATGACAATTTCTGAACGATTGTTATTCAAAGTTTTAATTGAACGATTGAACAGGATTTAGAAATCAGCATTAGCGCTTGTTATTGCTCTATTGTGTTCAGCATTCCAAATACCAACACGTCAAACATCGTAGCGCTTTAAGTGGGGATCTAACATTTGTGAAATATGTACAGAATAAATTTTTTACAAATTCAACTTAATTTTTTGTTTTCTTCAAAAAAGCGCTGGTTTTTAAATCAACATGACCATTTGTACATTTGAGTCCAAGCACAGTTTTTAGTAAACATGTATTGGGATCTTTTGCGAGCGTTTTGTCGCGGCCGTTTCGCCGCACACCGGTTCGGTGTGGATTATTAGGCGCTAGACCTATTAGCCGCGATCCTTTTCGACGCAAGACGATAATTTAGAAGAAGATAAGATAAGAACAGTTATGAATGTAAATATTAATAAAAAGCGCGGAAAATTAAAAAAAGTCATATAAAAAATCTTATGGAAATAGAAACCGGTTTATTCTGAAATACATCTACAGGGACAGTCGCTAGGCTGGTGAAAGTGGTGCCACCATAGCCACCATAGCGTCGTCATAAGGAGGAACAAAATTTAAAGAAAATTTGGTAAAATCAATAATGTAATTTATTTGTGTTGTTATCTTTAGTTTCTATGCATAATTTAGTTTGAACAGTTGATTGCAAGCGCCAAAATGAGATCTCGCTCTACCTGAAAATCTTGCTAAGCCCGCCCCTGTCATCTATTGTTACTTCCTTGTAAAACAAGGAAGTATTGTAATCCCGATTTTTTTCGGTTTCCAGATTTTGACGGAAATATCCGTTTTGACCTTCTCTGAATCCATTTTGATTATTTTCGTTGTGACGTCTGTACGTACGTACGTACGTGCGGACGTCTGTATGTACTGTGGAACACCCTCCAGTACATATCGCAGGATTTTCACTCTTTTAGAATACTTGGAGAAGATAGGATTTAGCAGCAACTTTTTGCGTTACTTTGAAAATATAGAAAAACGAGAATCACCCAGTAGCGGGAAACGAAATTAAATGTTTAAATGTTATACCGTTAAAAAAAGAGATCTACCGTCTAGCTGCCCATCCGCGGACGGGATTTCCAGCTAGTAAATAAAGAAACAAATAAATAAAAATAATTTAAAGTTATTTAAATTTTAAAACTTTGTAGTAAACATTATTTTTATCAGGGGGGGCTTTAGGGGTACAATCCGAGTCATCCTTGGGGGGAGGGGGGGGGGCAATTCTCCCTTTGCCCCCTCCAAATACGCCACTTTTACTAGGTCTACCCATCACTTAAAATTGTAAAATAAAAAATTATTAATGAATTTTTTAAGTTTATTGTCTGTTCTAAAAGCTATATTGAAATTATGGTGATTCAAATATTTGACAATTTTTTCTGACTTGCTTCCGAGAAAAGTAACTACGTTAAAATTTACGTTAGATTTATTATGAATAGTGGGGTATATTGAATTGACTAGTTGTTTGTGTTTAATCTGACTAAGTAAATTATCAATCAATTTGACCTGGTATCCATTAGAAATCGCGATAAATTTAATTCTATCTAATTCTTTTTGAAAATTTTCTTTATTGAGAGGAATTTTGGTTAAACGATTCAGAAAAGCACGAAAAGAGGCAATTTTATGTGAAAAACATCGCGAAACATTTATTGGATACCAACCATAAACAAGGAGGTTATGAAATTTTACATGTAGAGCCAAAAAGTAAAAAATTAGAATTTTTAGAAGCTTTAGAAATAAATAAATTAAAATATTCACCTTTGTGGTTAAATAGTCAATCGGATTTAAACAATTCACCTTTATTAAACATTTTTAATAAGTAATAACCCCCCCCTTTTTTTGTAATAACTTTCAAAATATTCCTTCTTTTCTTATAAAAACCTCCCCCTACCACTCTGAACAATATTTAAAGGATTATCTCTTAATTTTCTTTCTAATTCATCGCCTGATGATGCCATAGTATGGTGAAAACGTTTGCGAATACTCACAGTGTATTTTACATGTGCTAACTTTTAAACATTTTAGTTCTGAAAAGTGTTGAGTGCATTTTTTGGGTTTTCTAAAATATTGATATGGTTAATATCGAGTTACACTACCTAAACCACGTATCAATTGATTATATTAGTTGTTTTTCAACTTTTGTGTAAGAAAGGGGTGTTAAAAGTATTTTATTTGAATTATGGCAAAACTTAAATAATTAAGTGTAAAGGTTAAAACCGAAATTATTGCATTTTCGTCGGTAGAAATGTCAACACGTGAAATAGCAATCGAAGTTGGTTGCAATCAATCGTCTGTTGCACGTTTATTAAAGAAAATTCGCCAGGGCACTAGTACAGATCTCAAAAAAGAGAGTGGACAACCACGAAAAACATCAATAATTCAAAACAGGCTTTTGAAGCAAATTTGTGTAAAGGATCAATTTAAAACGGTAGTAGCTATTAGAATAGCGATGGAAATTTTAATTGGAGTGAAAATTTGCGTTGAAACAACGCGAAGACGGCTTCGTGAAGCTGGATTTTATGCCAAAATTCCAGTAAAAAAACCCATTTAACTAAGAAAATGAGTCGTAGTCGTTCAGAATGGGCAAAATCTCATCAAAATTGGGCTGAAAGTTTACCCGACTGCGCGACGCAAAGAAGGGTTATGTGTTTATCAGTCTATATATTATTAGTTCAAATACGTATTTGGTAAAGTTCATCGAATTGAACCCTTCAGAAAAATAAATTACGTAGAAAACATTTGATCTTATAAATAATTTTCGAGTTTCTAAAATATTCATGTCTTTCTCGCATCGATCTTCTATTTATGCTATTTTAAATATCGCGCTGCACTGTTGCCCTACACTGCTTGTACCAAATACTATAGATAAGATATTACGTACAGCTTAGGCCCATTACAATAGAATTTTCGTAGCACGAAAATTTGCGCCACCTGTTTGATAGAGTTGGAACCTTGGAACTAAATGGTTATGAATTAAGTGTAATCAAATGCTATAAATATGTGTTAATTTTTAAAATTCCTTTTTTTACTTTTCATTTCGTTAACCAATTTTGATTTATTGCCTTCATTCATTTTGTGAACATCAGCTTTGATTAAAACATTAAAATATTTATCTAAAAATAAATTTACACAAGAATCGCATATGCAGAGGTCCGGAGAAAAACGATCTAAAAGTCAATTTTTAAACAAAATGAGTTTTACACGGCAAATGCTTCCCGACCAACCGTAGTTTGTTCATAATTAAAAGCACCTCTGAAAGATCGATTAAAGTCCTTTAAATTCGCGATCAAAAATTATGTGCACTTTGAAAGAGCGATTACGATTTCTGAAAAAACGATCCAAATCCACGCGATAAAAATATTAAAAATTATACAATGGACTTATATCTTTTCCGAAGAAGAAGTACGATCAATTACAAGATTTAAAACAGAACTATAACTTTATTTATAAATAAATAATACAAAATATTTACTTTTGTACTACCATAACCAAACATTTATTAACATAAACAAACTTAAAATAAGCTGTCAAACTGATACAGTTCCAACTCTATTCGTTAGAGGGCGCTAAATGTTGGGCTACAAATTTTTGTCGAAGCTGCACGTATTATCTATCTATAGTATTTGCTTGTACTTGCTCCAGACCTAGTGCTATTGCACTAAGTATTTTTGCACCGCTAAAAAAAACAGCGACGATGACGTCACTACCCCTTAAAAAGAACGCTTTAGTGTACACTTCTTGAACTAGTGCGGCTAAAAAGGACAAACCTAATGTTACTCCCAGGAGCACTGGCGTACCTAGAGCTTTTGCCGCCCGGGGCGGTCTTAAATTTTGCCGCCCCCTACCCCCCCTCATATAAATATAATATAAAAAAATGTATTTGATAAAAAAAAATTAAAATTTAATAAAAACTTAAATATTTATTTTTCTTGCCTTCTTATTTGCAAAATCTCGAATGATATCGTCAAAATTTATAACATCCGTTAGTTCTTTTTCTATTGAAAGTATTGCTAAATTTCGCAATCTCGAATCACTCATTGTGGAACGAAGATAATTTTTAATTAATTTTAATTTGGAAAAGCTCCGTTCACAACTAGCGACACTGATGGCTATTGTTAAAAAAATTCTTAACAATATTACAATGTTGGGAACACAGTTTTCCAACCTATACTTTTGAATAAAAATTAATAGCTCAAGAGGCCCTTGCTCGTTTTCCCAAAGTGTTGTTTCTTCTTGTAGACCAGGTACAGACATAAAATTCTGAATTCTTTTTCTTTCAATATGGAACTGTTCTTCGTCAATGTCAACAAAGTGATTCATTTGACATTCAAAATTGTCGTTCAAAAGATTTGATGGTATTAAACACGAATTCTTCTCTGCAAGGACATGGAGTTGCTCAAAATGCACCGTAATTTCCTGGATAACTCGATCCAATGACGAAAACATTTCTCTTCGTATTTCTTCTTCTAGAGATAGTCCCACGTCTCGCGAGTTTTCACCACTCATCATTTTTTTCCTTCTAACTCGACGCTCAGTGGATATTCCCAACTCTTCACAAATTTGTTTGCTTGTTGTAACTGCGTTTTGCACTAACGTGTCCCTTTGTCCATTGAAATACAATTTTAAAGAATTCAGTTTTAAAGTACATTGATAGATATTTAACCCCTTGGTTTGCAAGTATTGTTGCGTGTCGTTAATTTCCACAAGGACGGGTTCCCATAAATTGAGGTAGCACAGAAAAGCAAAGGATTCCATTGCTTGGGATAATATTCCAGCGTCTGATCTGGTTTTAATATTTTCTTCTTGAGATGTCAATTGTTCCAAAGTATTTAAAATGTTTAAAAAATGTTTTTTTACAATACTCACCGCTTCTCCTCTTGAACTCCAACGAGTTTCTACACTGCGCTTAATACCTTGACCAGTAACAGATAGTAAAATAGCCCATCGATGAGTAGAAGACGAAAAAAATGAATACAACCGTTCGATGGTCCCAAAAAATGTTATGGAATTTACAGCAGTAGAAGCTGCATGTATACATGCCAAGTTTAAAGAATGATTTGTACACGCTACAAATTCTGCATTTGGATTTTTTTGTTTAATGCGACTTTGAACACCAGACAGCTTTCCTGCCATTACCGCTGCATTATCGTAAGCCTGGCCTCTGCAATTTTGTATATCTAATCCGTCATTTTCTAATTTCGATAGAATCATATTTGTGGTTTCTTCAGCAGTCTTCCCTTTAGTTTCTATAAAATCAATAAACGATTCTACAACTTTCACGTCTCTTCCGTCAATAACGACATATCTAATAATTTGACTGGTTTGATCTTTGTGAGAAACATCTGGAGTGCTGTCAAACATCATACAAAAATATTTAGCTTGCTTTATTTGGTCAACTATTGTTTTTCTCACTTTGTTTCCTAATAGATCTATGAATTCGTTCTGAATCTTTGGTGACAAGTAAGTGGTACTATATTTATTGCCCATCTTAATTTTTAGTACATGCTCACATAATACTGGGTCGTATTTAGCCATCAAGTCAACGAGCTCCAAAAAGTTTCCTCTATTTTCTATTGAATTAATGTCTTCCTGATGAACTCCTTCACGGTGACCTCGGAACGCCAAATTTTGTTTTGCCAAGAATCTAATTATGTCAAGTATTCGTTTTAGAATTTCCCTCCAGTTTGTTGTTTCCTTTTCAATATTTTGTTGTTCTAATCTGTCAATAGTTGCGCCATGTCCAAGTCTGATTTCGAATTCCTTCCATTTGGTAAATGATTGAATATGTTGTTGACTCGATTCGTGTTGAGATATTTTAGGATTCAGTTTCCACCACTTTGTAAATCCATTTTCCGAGTTAAAACTTGATTGACAGTTATTTGAGAAAAGTTTACAGCAAAAGCAGTAAATACTTTTATTCGATGGAGAGTACACCATCCACGATCTTAACATCTTTTCACCATTTGACATAGTTTGAAAAAACCAGTCGCGAGTAAGTTTTCTAATTTCGCCCTTGGCCACCTTACCAGGACGAACTACTCCTTCACTGAAATCGGAATCTAAATTTTGGATTTCAAACGGGCCTTGACATACTAGAAAGACTCTTGTTTTGTCTTCAATGCTGCTAGGCCATAGTCCAATATCTTTCAAGGAAGTACAGGATGAGGATATAGGTTGCTCAGAACACTCTTCATCAGAACATGATGAAACATCTACTTCTTCGCCAGTACTTGAAGCTGGTATTTCTTCTTTTTCAACATTCCATGAAGTTTCATTACCGAATACAGAGGAGTCTTTCAGTAATCCATCTTCTTCGCCAGTATTTGAGACATGTTCTTCCTCTTCAACAACATTAGAAGAAGTTTTTTCACGAGATACAGAAACGTATTTCAGTAGAGCTCCAGCGTTACTATTCTGGATTTCCTCTCTAGCTTTCTTTTTCTTTCTAAATGAAGCTCCGCTTTCCTTTGTTCGTTTCATGATTTAATTCTATTTAATTTTCGATTAATGCAGTATTTCTATTTTTTTATATAATTATTTTGTTTAAACACCTAATACAATCCTCCTTATATAGTATTGATGCAGTAATATAGTACCAACATTACTAATGTTATAAAATAGCATGTTATCTTTACCTGATTGGTTAAACTAAATCGATGTATATTATACAGTGTAAATAGGTAACTGGCTTTTTTAATAATTATTATAATCATTGATTCTTATATTATTCAAAAAAAATAAAAATGTTTAAAAAAAAATTATTTTTTTGAAATATTTTTTTCTACATTTTTTTAAATTTTTATAAAAATATTTTTGTACATGCCGCAAAATGCCGCCCCTAAAAATGTGCCGCCCGGGGCGGTCCGCCCCTACCGCCCCCCCCCCTAGGTACGCCAGTGCCCAGGAGCCCACGACCATGATCCACGTCCTTCGCACCGAACTAATGTGCTTGCCAAATAGAAACAGAACCGTTAATCATTATAGTTGGTAACATTATTTTTAAAACACATACTATTGAATTTTCTATGAGTGCATACCTATAAGCGAGAGAGTTGCATTTGCATTGCCGCTTAATACATATACGGATTATTGTGGTTTTTATAGAACCTCCCGTATATTCAACCAGTTTAGTAGTCGCGAATATGAGGTGAAAAGGTGTTTGAAATTCATCATGTCAATTGTTTTTAAAAACATAACACATGTCAAGTGTTTATATGAACACTGGCGTACCAAACTAAAACAATTCGTAACATTTGCAAGATATTCACGACGCGCTACTGAGTGACTTATGTTCTTTAAGTGGTTGGAGGTATGGCCTACGATGATTGACGGTTCTGTTTCTATTTGGCAAGCAATTAGCATTGACTTGCACAAGTCTGCTTAGCTTTCAGAGCGGCAGGGGCGGTCATATTTACAATTTTCGGGAGGCATTTCTGAAAAAATAACCACAATATTAAAAATACATAGATATCTAGTAAGGACATTGCTTTGAAACACTGTAATATGTTGGTTTGGAGGGGTCCATGGCCCCCCTTTTATGACCGCCCTTGCAGAACGGAGCCGTAAAGGACGACATACATTAAAGAAAACCAATTTATTTTGCGAATATAGAATAAATAATTACAATTAACACAAATTAAACAGGTATTTAAAATAAATACAATTAAAATACATTCTTGTGCACTCGTCAATTGAAAACAAATTTTTCGTCACGGTGTTTTACCAGGCTTGTTTTCTGTTACGAAACAGTAATGCCGAATCCATAACGTGGTTATCGGACCCGTTGAAGTTAATTATCTAGTCGCAGAAACCACAAAACGTCATCACTATTTCAAAATAGAAAACCCGCCGGTATTTTAATCAAATTTGGATTTCGGCCCATGGAAGCACCGCGGTACTTCCGTACAGAAAGTGCAACTTAATCTTTTTTAATATAAATTTTACGATAATATTAACAGGTTAAACATTACAGCTTTATTCTATAAGTTTATACAGGTTGAAATTTTATGGAAGTGCCATATACAGAGTAGTCAAGTTAAATAATATATAATTATGTATATGAGGGGGGGGGGGACAAATATTTGTTCGACGCTAATGCTTGGTTGGCCTAACTCTAACTTAAGTTTTTTAAACTTCAGCATGTAAATTATATCATATGGCATCTTTTACTGAAACTAAGCTCTTTAGGTATGAATATATTTGTCTAGATTATTCCAACTGTAAGAATAATCAATTTGTAAGTGTCCATATCGACTCAATCCAAAATTGTCTGGTTTAAATTTGTTGGTTTGTACAACGTCGTAGATGACGTGATTTTTTTTGTATTCATAAATACGATTATCTTCCAATTTCGCATAGATGGGTTGAGGGTAGTATTCGTACCTAAAATTTGTATTTTTATCCGGCTGGAAGGACCATATACAGTTGAACTTACCTATCGTCTCCATAGCTGTAGCTCATTCTTCTCTGCGGCAATAGATGGCTTGGCCGGCGATCGGAGTAACCGTATGCGGGTGTTGATGACACTCGACGAGTTACATTGTAAATTGGAATGTCGTCGACTAAAACAAATAAAAAATTAAATAAGCTGGGATCGTAAACTTGAAATAATTTGAAGTGGAAGATTGATGGATATTGGTAATATAATATTTGCACATTGTAAACCTTTCAAACCAGAATGAATGTCAATATGAAATTACAAATATTTGCATAAACTAGAGTGAATGTTAATTCACTAGGAATAACTTTCAAAGTTTGCGGAAATATATAAATTTTTAACTGAAAGCAAAGTCAAGGATGTCCGATCATCGAACTTTTGATGAAACTATCTTTGTTGACTTTCTAACCCTATGAAGTTAAGATTTTGGCGATGGACCATTTGCTGCACTTAGTAGGGGAAGTACAAAGATAATCGAATCACCAATTTTTTTATAAAAGACTAAATCAAAATTCATTCTTGTTTATGTGAATTTTTCAGATGACTTACTTATGTAATTTAGGTAAATATGTAATTATTTATGTTAAAAAAGTTTGTGAAAAATGTTAATTTGTTAGAATTTTTTATTTATATAAATTTACTAGAAGGTAGTTGCGATCTTCGAATATTGAAAAAAAATGTAGGGGTTGCTTCCCACTTCTTGAAAAAATACTCAGGATGCTCATTTTGACATTAAAAAATGAAATACTAAATTTGCGACGGAGAAATGGCCGACGGCGAAATGTCCGACCATCCCAAGTACTACTACTAAATATAATTTAAAAAAATAAAATTGTCATGGTACTTTTAACTCGTGGATTTTATTGTTTTTTTTTTATTAAATCAAAATAATATGTTAAAAAATAACATAGGTATTTGCCTCAAAATTAAAAATTGACGATGAATTTCTACTTCATTGCCCAGAGGTCGATGCTTTTGTGTTTAACCAATAGAGCATAGTGTTTTGCATAACAAACAATAATTTAAATATTATTACGGTGCGCAAACAATAATTTTATTATTCATAAATCATAATCATCAAGTTCCCATTGTTTCCAAACCTATGATACTTATCCAGTAAAATTAGTCAACAATATTATCTATAATAAGTAATAACTCACTGGGTGGCGCATATCTTCACGTTACTTTGCATTTTATTCGCTCACAGTCACCAAAACGAGTTCTTTTTTAAAACTTGAAATATGAAAGTAAAATTTATTATAAATCTTAGGTGTTATGGTTCAACATCAGATGTATGATACGAAAGAATGAAATGGGTCAAGTGAAATTATTTTTTTTGCGAGAGTGATTTATTCAATAGATTTTAACATTTTCATTTAATATATTAGAAGTTATTACATATAATTATGTGAGGAAAATATGAAAACAGCGGAAAACCGATCCCAAACTGAAAATTTGAGTTCTTGCTTAACATGCAATAAATTTAGGAATTAATGATTAATTAGAAGGACGCAATTATGTATACTGAGCCGGCATTACAAAAATATACCGGACGCATTTAATTAGAATTTTATAAGGTCATCCCATGTTTATTTTTTTTAAATTATACCTACATGTATTAGCTCCAACAAAATAATTATTGGTGTGATTATTGCAATCGTAGAAAATTGGTTTAGGTCGTGGTCGTGTGATTGTAACTTAACATATAATTGCTTACATGATTAAGTCATGTAATTATTAATCATAATAATATTAATTTCTTGGATGTGCTTTATTATTTTGAAATACATGCAATAATTTGTTAGTGAATAAGTATCTACTTCTTATATAATAATAATAACCGAGGAGTATTTAATTATTTATGGGTGGTGGCTTCACTTAAGTTACCGATAAAAGTACTTTCTAGCCTAAATACTTATAGGTTTTTTATTTTCGATCACAGCGGACTGTAATTCCGATATTATCAAATATATAGGACTGCGCAGCCTTTTACCTCGGTCTTTTTTGACCTTATCTTCATAGGAAACAAAAATATTGCAATTATTTATATTTCGTTAATTTCTTACTCTGACTTCCGTTTATCTACATCCGAGTTTAGAAACTTCACATGTCAGAATAAATAATACTATGAGCTTCTTGCATCGATGAAATTAGTTCAAGGTTTCCAAAACTGCACAAATACATCCACATCGTGATTTTGTCACATACAAAATGCACGACCCTCGTACGTATATGTATAGCTTACCCGTCACAATTGTTTTTCAATTACAAATCAATTTATTTAAATTATGCAAGATTTTCCCACAGTCTTACATAAATCGTAAGTTGTCTGTTAGCTTAATTAAATCATTAGCTAATTGCATTGTATTCAATGTTAAAGCTTAATGACCAAAATATTTTACACTCATTTTTTTACAATTAAAAACTCATAAGGTTGAGACTTTTTGAACAAACCTCTTTGGAACTGTTACGTAACGGACAACGTTTAATCAAAACAATTAATCGTTGAATTAAAATTATGTGTGTTCACAAAATTAAGTACCTACCTACCTAGGTTAATTTATACAAGCACGCACGCAATATTCTTGTCGAAATAGCTTTCAGCAATTGATAGACCTAAACGATAATTAAAATAAAAGAATCAACGTTTTTTTTAAATAGCAAGCTTTTAAGATAGTACCAAAAGTGTCACTTTACTTCCAATTGTACAATATACTATTGTAATATACTAGAGAAATGAGACTACATATTAATGAGTATATCTGGCGTTCTCTGTTTTTATACTTTTATCCGACTAAACAACATAATCAAATTAGTAATAGCAATAAAACGATATCTGTAAAAAGTATTCAAAAAAGAAAAGGCGACGTTAATGTTGAATTGAGAAAATTCGAAGAAAATTTTCATAAAAATAATATACTCGTATTGCAGTTGACACATTACACTTGTGTCCAAATTTTATACATTCGTAATTCAATATAATATTTTATTTGTTATTAGAGGATGTGTGTTCCCATTCTTCCAATTTTGAAAACCGGTCTTGTTATGCAACAATCGTAGCAATAGTTCAAATCTCAAAAAAGTGAAATAGTTTTTACTGCATTATGGCTGCAGGCTACTAAATTACCGTAAGGTCAACAACACAGTTTTAAAAATTTATGTAAATTAGGAAACTTTCATAGAAAGTTATTATAACTTCTTGAAAATGTGTACGTCTATTTATGTATCAAGGTTTTCCGAACTACGTTTATAGTAAAATTGACCTCCAGATCAGGGCGGTTTGCTTTAAAATACAACCAGAGTTGTAAAACATTCCAATAACTTTATCGTTAATTATCCTACTTATTACTCTAATTTTAGTTACGTCTGTCTATACAATTACTATCTGTTTATTTGTCTCTGGCCATACCACTACTTGTCAGATTTTAATATGACATATATTGTCTTTTTAGATTAGAATGCAATTGATTTAATTATATATTACAACTAATGGGGCAATGAGAAATTAGTCATTTACAGGTTTTGTAAATAACTTTCGACATCAGTAAATAATTTTTAAAACAATGATAATGAAGCAATGTCGCTTCAGGGACGAACCGAAGTGACAATTTTTAGGGGGGAACAATTCTGAATGTGCCACCTTTTTTTGCTCTTTACGTCATACAAATGAGCTTTTATTTATATTTCTTGCTTTAATTGATGGTTTTGCTAACTACCGAAGATATTGGCGTGGGGAGCTTTTTCCCTCTTTTCCTCTCCTCATGGATTCTTTCCCGGTCGTTTAGACACTGAAATCCTCATAAGATTTCACGTGGGAGGTGGGACCCACGTCGTGGGTTCTAGTTCTGCTGCCTTGGGGTCCCTCCATTTGGTCTTGTGAATCTTTAAAAATGACTTCATACACTGACGAAATTTTGTGCTTAGGAAAAAATGAAAAGAATACTCGAATTTATGAATTTGTAATTCGTAATTCAACGTTTAAAAACCTAATTTGTTCTCGCATTTTTATCCGGCCGGAAGGACCATATACAATTCAGACATATTCAACTGATGAACCCATGACGATAATTACTGTTCTCTACAACAATTGTGGAAACCGTTGGAAGTGTTAATAGCTTCATTTCATAATAATATATTATGTTATAGTTATAATAAATAAAAATATTTACAAACTTATGTTTCTTAATTGCCGTTTAAAAACGATTCTATCATTATAGGAACTGATGCAATTACTTTTAATTGTGATTAACAGTACTTTATGATACCAGTTTTTAAAGGCAATCATTAGGGGCGTTCATGTATTACGTAATACGTTTTTTCCTACTTTTAGACCCCCCCTCACTCCCCAAATAAGAAAAAACAAGAACATTTATACCCCCTTCCCACTAGTCATAAGTAAGATTAATTATTATTACCCAATGGTAATCGAAATCGGCTTAAAATAATTTTCGGGATCTATTTACGTTCAAAGTGAAATTTTTTTATTTTATATTTAAAAAAATTGTATTCAAACTGTTTTCAAAAATGTTCTTACTTAAGAAATTACCTTAACACTCTACCCCCGAATAAGAAAAAATAAGATGTCAATTCCCTCCCCCTAAACGTCTTACGTAATACATGAACGGGCCCTTATCGAATCTGTTTGATAGATTGCTTAATGAGGCGTCGGCCGAGTTGAACAATTAAGCGAGTTCGATAATGATATTCTTCAACTATAAATTTCAAATTGGAAGAAAAAATTTCTTTTTAATTAATCTTAAAGTAATAGTAGTTTATGCTATCAGTTTTGAAAGTGAAATAAAAGAGTTTTATATGAATTGACATTTCAATTTGCAACAAAGCTTTTTTTTATGAAGCAAAAATTGAAAAGCATTTAAATTAGTTTTCTTTATAAACTTAAATTTTACAATAATAACAAATAATAGTTTTGCTGTGAATTGACAAACAAACCCAGTGGTTTGCATCCATAAATAAAATTTAATAATTAATTGGTTTTATTTAAGTGATCGTTCCGCCATTAACCAAACTGCTACGTGGTTCAATAATATACTAACAAGCTAATGATAAATTAGGTGTTGAAAGTAATTTACTTTTAGCATCAAATGTAAAATACTTTCGACATCGGTGCATCATTTAATATACTAATTTAAATTTTGCAATTTTACAAAATTTTTGTATAAATTTATTGATCAATTTTTTAGTAACACTAAGGGCCTATTTTTAACAATTTTTTTCAATTGTTTTATAACGTCGAAGTAGAACGAACAATAAAATAAAATTCAAACGTCTTATTTTCACCAAATAAATTTTAATCGGGGACTAATTTCAAAGAATTATTGATAGTTTCATCTTCAGCGCAAAGAAAAATCACAAGATTTGTGAGAAAATTTTAACAATATAAAATGTGTCGGTGGAGTACATTGCAAAATATTAACATAAAACGCAAACTTCAAAAAAAATTTACTTAATAAATAACTTAAGGAATAGAAGTTATTACTTTAAGTTCTGTACATAGTTGCACATAATCGATTACATTGTGAAATAAGAAAAAAAAATTTTTCAAACTATTTTCACAATGTAATCGATTATGTGCAACTGAAGAATGGAAATAACCATGAAATAACGTTATATTGTACTATCGTATTACGAATTTTTCATTTTTTCAAATTTTCTTAATTCAGACCTGTTATGTGTTAATTGTCTCTTTTTTAAATTTTTTGAATTTTGATTTTCTACGTATTGTATTATTCTTATATTTTTTTGAATTTAACCATAAATACATACTAAAAACCACAAATTTACTTAAATTTTTTTATTTTGAGTACTTTTTCTTTAAACATTACTTCGTATATATTCTCTAAAGGACAGACTAATTATAGGTGGTAAAATGTGGTCCCAAGAACAAGTTTTTAGGCAATTTTGGTGCTGGGAATACGTCTTCCCGCCGCCCACCAAAGGGTTAAAGTACTGTACTTTAGATTAATAACAAAATTATCATCTTCAAGTAAATAACTTGAAGAATAGAAGTTATTAGTTTCAAGTTCCTTACTTTAAATTAACAAATTAATTCTCTTTTTCAAGTAAATAACTTAAGAGGAATAGATGTTATTACTTTAAAGTTCTGTACTTTAAGTCAATAACTAAATTCTCTGAAATTTTCTGGAAAATAGATCAAATTACACAAACAATACCCCCTCCCCTATAAACAAAATCCTGTGTCCGCTCCTGACTCATCGCCACTATCTCGATAAAGTCACTTTCAAAGTGATAAGCTGTATGAATTTGCTCCCGGACAAAGTGAAAATTACTTGCTAAAGGATACTGATACATAAAAGATACATAAAAAGCATTTTTTGTAATTTTAGCTAATAGAAGTGGCTTTGTTATACTGATTTTATATGCTCTCTTGTCAAACAAACAACATCAAACTTATGGCAGGTTATTTGAATTAATCAAAGAAATGTGGCGTCAATTTCTACCAGAAACCATTTATATGGATTCAGAATTAGCCGTAATCAATTCAGTTACAGAAGCTCTTCCAACAGCTGAATCACATGGTTGCTTATTTCACTTGGTGAAAATTTTGTGAAATAGATTGCATCCATATGTTGGCGTAATATTAGGCCAATATTCAAAATCAATATTGGGTCAATATCCAAATGTGAACATTTTCCAATTTTGGAAAAAATATTGATTTCTAATATCAAAAATGAAATAATTTTCTCTATCTTTACGTAGTTTTTTAATCATAATGGTCAAAACAATATTGCAAAACATGTTTTTTTAATTTTTTTTTAAATATTTTTTATAAATATTAATTTTTAACTGATTTTGGCTGAAGATCGGAAGGCAATATTGGCTCAATATTGCACCAAGCTACAGTCAATATTTCTGCAACATTGATTTTCTATATCGGCGCAATGTTGAAAAACAATATTGGACCGATATTCGCTGCAGATCGGCAGGCAATATTGGTTATCATTATTAGCCCAATATTGCGCCAAGCTTTAACCAATATTGGTCCAATACTGATTTACTATATCGGCGCAATATTGAAAATCAATATTGGGGCGATATTGGCTGAATCTGGAATTATTGCGCCAACATTGTGTGCTACATGGGCAACGACATTCATGAGTGGTGAAGATCGTTCGTAGAAATGATTATAATATCTTGCCGTGGATACATTCTGGTTTCTACGAATTGTTGAAACACAACATAATGTATTAATGAATTGCCCATAAGGCCCCACATATATAGATATGCATGTTTCAATATATTAAAGTTGTTTCTCTCTAATTTATAGTTTGGACGACCAAAAGTCCTAGCTTCAAAAAAATATATAGCATAGGAATACAGTGAAACTTCTCTAACTTGAACTGCTCTAACTCGAATTATTTTATAAATCGAATTTTTTTTGAAAAAATATATAGCTTTGTCAGATAGTTACTTGTAATTTTACCTCCATAACTCGAAGTTTCTCTAATTCGAACTTTTTTGGTGGTCCCTTGAGATTCCAGTTAGGGAAGTTTGACTGTAAATAATATGTTAACTTGATAAACTGGATTAGAGGAACAACACTAAGATTTTTTTCTTTTCGATACAGTTACAATGCAAACTTTTTTATATCATGGCAGATTTAGTCTAAAATTTAGCCAGACGCTAATAGACAAGGAGACAAACCCAAATCTAAGAACTCTGATCCTTGTGTTTCCCTGAAAAAAATTCTGGATCCGCCCCTATATACGACGGCCTGCAACAGTCAATGTTGAAAAAAAGTGTGATGTTCTTATACGTTTTTATGATGTACAACCATAATAAATACGCAAATCTTTCAGAGCATGAAATATTAAAACTGAAACTGTTTTCTTTTCAATTAAATTTAATCGAATTGTAATTAATAATTACGTAAATAAAATAATTACAAGATATAATTTAAACTTCCATGAAAGCATTCTTATTGTTACGAGTGCGAATTAATTGTAGCATGAAAAACTATTCTTCTGAAGAGGGGGGGTCACAAATATTTACACCACAGCTCCAGCAATGAGGTTTTCAATAAGTAATGTATTTTTGGGTCAAAATTAATGGAAAACTGCATATTTTGCTCTAATAAATTTGCCGTTAATTTAATTTATAAAAAGCCATCACCTTCACTGATCTACGAATTTTAAAATGAAAAGTGAACGAGCATCCACATGAAAAATTTAACTTTCTTCTAATTTAAACGCTTTTAATTTTTTTAAATTGCAAATTTGTTGTATTTATGACAAACTAGAAAACAAATATTTCATTCTGTTCCTATTTGATTATACAGTGTCGTCCGTGTGTAATTACATAAAAAGGAAAAAATATGTGGTCATACAACAAATTGCAAATTAATTAACCACTTTATGGCAGTCGTTTAAGCGTAACGAATAATTTGTGTGAAAGTAATTTGAAAAAAAATGTTGTTTTTATTTACTCTTCTTTTTGCATAAAAAACTGGATTAATGTTCATTTCCTAACGTGCAATTTGAGAAAATGATGCAGGAAGTTCATAAAAGTATAATAAAACTAATGGATGCAAATAATAATTATAATTTATGCATAAGTATATTAATTAAAATTGTAAGAGCTAAGGAGGAAGTGTTGGTCATCAAAATTGTCCTCAAATTTAAATTGTGAAACTTACCTGGTTCCAAACTTAAAGGTGCCGTTTTGAAATTTTCTTCAATTTCCTTGTTCCTAATTTGTCGGTGAACGTGGCATCGACTGTGTTCGTCCCCGTAAAAAAGATCTTCAATTTCTGCATACTTTGCGTTTCCATAATCCGAATCCAATCTCGACGAGGGCGGAACGCTCTTCTTGGATTTGATCGGAGCGTAGTAAAAGGAAGAAGTTGCTTCGATGGGCTCACCATAACTGCTCTGTTCGGAACTCAGTTCCAAAGAGTCATTTTGGCTGTCGTGAATATTTTGCATGTACGCATAGTTTTCCAAATCCCAGGGATCCATGCAGTACTTTGAAAAGCCGTTCTCTAACGATTCGTCACTTTCGTAGTCTCCAGAACTCCAATATCTTAAATCCGACGGCATTTCTTCACTTATGGTAACAAAAAAAGTTTTAGTTTTACAAAGTGACGGAAATGTAATAGAAATTTTCAAATCACACGGTCTAAAATTCAAATTTTAATTGATTAACGGTTTGGAGGGAAATGCCCAGTTATGTTAACAGTGCACAATAGTTAATATGAAATGCACGTCTGCATTATACAGAAAACTTCTTATTAGTAGTCTCTGGACAAACTTATCAACAGTTTTATAATAAAATTTAATAAATATTCAATTGAATAGGATGTCTCCCTAGGTTAGACCTTGGGAAGCGCCCAAAGTTAATGTAGCTCGATTATTGGTAAAATTTGAAAGTATTTTAATCTATCAATAATGCAGTTACGTGTAGGTAACGGTCACTTTCTTCTCAGGTTATCAACCTATTAAGTTGCAGTCACATTGCGCTCATCCCCAATGTATTAGCATATACGAAGACCAGCAATTCCATGAGCTATGCCTCGAAGTGACCGTAACTCTTTGACAAATAATACGCATAGATCACTTCTTATGTGGTGGAAGCATTTCAGATAAAAATTGTTTGGAATAAAATAGATAATAAAAAGTGAAAATGCACTTTATGGTCTTGAAAAAATATAATGAAGAATTCGAAGAACCTTCGTCAAATCTTCATTAATAGTTCTAAAAGCAATTTAAATAATTCTGTCTTAATATTTTCAAAAATTGCTGTACCCTGGAGGCAATGTATTTAAATTATTATTTCGCAGAAAAAAATTATTATTAAATTAGCATTACTAAAAATGGTGAGCCATTGCAAAGGTTTTTTGCGAGTGTTGGCGTAGAAGATATGCTAATTATATTTGAGATGAGAAATCTGCGAGAAAATTGAGTTTACATTAATTTATTTACTTTTAAACTAAAACGGTTAATTATTCAAAGCTTATAATTTTTTTACGATTGGATTCGCTTTCTTTACTCACAATTAATATGCATGCGATAGTAAAATGATGCGACTTTTTTTTATAGGAAACCAGAAGAAAACATTTTCAAAAAAGTTGTTTACAAGTTTGACCCAAAAATTGGAAGCCCAATTTACTTATGTATTGTTTGAACAATTTTTTTAAATTTCGAATGCCCGCTCAAGCGTGGGACTGTTTCGAAAATTTCAAAAATAAATAAAAACGTAAACAATGTAGGATAAAATTCAAGGAAACCACAATTAATATGCATGCGATAGTAAAATGATGCGACTTTTTTTTATAGGAAACCAGAAGAAAACATTTTCAAAAAAATTGTTTACAAGTTTGAGCCAAAAATTGGAAGCCCAATTTACTTATGTATTGTTTAAACAATTTTTTAAAATTTCGAATGCCTGCTCAAGCGTGGGACTGTTTCGAAAATTTCAAAAATAAATAAAAACGTAAACAATGTAGGATAAAATTCAAGGAAACCAAAAATTAGCAAATTTTATTTCTGTACTGTGATCTTGAGAATTGACATAATAAGAAATTATCACTTAAATATTTAACCCTGTGACCTAATTTTCTGACATTATAATTTTTGAATTTACTTTAAATAAAATCAAAAAATTATTATTATAAGAAAATTACTTACCACTTTTTCAATAACGGAGCATTCCAAATTTAAATCACAAAATTCTCACAAACTCAAAAATTTCACTTTTCAAAATAAAAAAAAAGTCACTGCGGGATCCACCTGTTTATCTCTTTACTTTCGGCGAAGAACTCAATGCGTCGTAAGAATTCTAATAAGTATGAGTTTAGCCGGCAGGCTTGTAAAAGCATCTACCAGAGAAAGCAGTATAATAAACATTTATTTAACTTTATTATGGCATGTAGGTTCAATTATGAATTCTCCTCTTCTATCTAATGTTTGTCTACCTTGAAAATTTCTCTTTTATTTCAGTTATTTTGTAAAGAACCATTTAAAGACTTTGTCACTTACTTAACGAAGTTTTGCATTCGTGCTAATTACGTGTTTCGTTATGCAATTTAATTACTCTTTTTTAATTAGTAAATCACGCTTTTATAGTATCATAATTTTTTGGAGTTGAGGAAATCTAATATAGTGCCTGCAATTTTAAAATTACGCGAAAGTTATTTTGTATCTTAAAAATTCGCAGTAAGTATCACTTTCACACGCGACAATAAAACAAAAACATAACGATTAATAATATATAATTTTCACACCATTAGGTATTTTGTTTATGACAATTATTACCGAATAGTTTTTTAATAGCGTGGAGCCTGCGGCGATTTCTAAGTGCTCTCTTTATAAAAAACTAAAATTCCATTGCGTTCTTGAAAAATAAAACACCTGGATTCGCGATTTATATTAAACGAATACGTATAGTTGGTATAGAAAGTTTTGTTTATAAACCAAACGTTTGTATTCTTTTAGTATTTTATTTTGTGAATTATCTTTTAATGGCGGTTTTATGATAAAATAATTTAGAATCAACCTCAAGTGTACGTAATAGATTCGCCATGTTGTTGATATTTTTTGGTAGCCTCACGAGCACCCACCAACGATAAGGTAAATCGCGAATAGTTCGAAATAATTGCATAAAGGGTGTTTCAATAAGTGTGCACAATTTAAATATTGCGCCATTTTTTATTTTGAAAGTTTCAGCTCTGAAATTCGACATCTGTCATCTATGTTTGTTAGGATAATTAAAAATGAAGCGCTACACCAAGGAAAATCGCGTTATCATTGTGAAAATCCATTACGCTGAAACTACTCCAAACTTTACTGAATTTTCGATCATAAAAGTGCAATAAATGCGTCAACGATTCGAAGAGTGATCAATAAATTTGAGGAAACTGGGTCGATTGTAGTCAGTAAGTCTGCTGTGGGTCGGTCTTTCGAAAATATTGCTGCTGTAAACTGCTGAGAGTTGAAAATGAGCTTAAGTGTGCTTAACTGGGTTTAACTGTGGATGGAAACATGATAACGGAGTTCTTGTGCCCTCCACCGGATGGTATGGATCTGAACGACATGTGGTTTCAACAGAACGGTGCCACCTGCCACTCTGCGCATGAAGCAATCAATTTATTGAAACAAAGATTTCCAAACCGAATCATTTCCCGAAATTCTGATGTCAACTGGCCACCAAGATCGGCGTTTTGTGAAATCTCAGGTCTATGTGAATACACCACAAACAATTCCTGAGCTCAAGACCGAGATCGAACGCGTCATCGAAGAGATAAAACCATATCTTTGCTAAAATGTCATAAAAAATTTCATGAAACGAGGAAGGGCCGTTGTACAGAGATGCGGGGGCCATTTACCAGATATTTTAATCCATGCATAATCGGAACATGTCTACTTTAGAACGCAGTAAAAATTTCACCACTCTCTCAAAAAAAATTCGTTATTTTCTTGAAATTACATTGTGCACACTTATTGAAACACCCTTTATAATAACTACCTTTGAATAGTAGCTATTTTTTGAAAGTGACTATTCGCTAAATTTTATTTTAGCTATATGATTGAAGCAGATAAAGTAACCTCCATGCAAGCAAGGAATACTTAAAATAATTTAATTAATTACATAATGTAGATTTTCTGTTCAATATGTGTTGGTTATGGTTAATATATTAGGACTGTCAAGGAGTTAGCCCCATGAATTTAACTTCTTTTTATATACCATTGTAAAAAGGACAATTTTTTATGCATATGAAAATACATTTTTTCCTGGATAATCCATTAGTTTTCGAGAAAACGGCATTTAAAAATCGAAAATTTTACATATAAAATCGCATGCATAACATAGTGGGAGGAGCCTAACTGCTAATAATTAACTAATGCCCGTAGTCGATGCTTGTCTCCAGCTCCAGCAAAACTTGAACACGACTTAAGTACGAAATTGTTTATTGTGATTTAGTACTTAAGTCTGACTCAAGTTCGGGATCAGGCGAAGTATCGACTATAGATATGGGCATTAATTTAGTCATTTTAGGGTGGATCCGTGATTTGCCGTGGTTGCGCCAGCCAAAACCGGGACGTTTTGGCTGGCGCTTACTTGCTAAAAACATCTTTAAAATCAATCCACCTCGACTGGGAGGCTCGAACTCGGGAGCGTGTGGGTATCGTAGCTGATTGGCATGCGAAGCATAGAGTGCTGGAGGCACTTTGATCTTCTTTATCTGGTGATGAAATATTGACAATGAAATTCTTTGAAATTACCCTGGCTTGGTTTTCCCACTTCGGTTTGGATGGTGCTGATTGTAGTTGTTTAAACGTAGAACCGGGGGGGGGGGTTAATAATTTTGAAGTAAGGCCAAAAAAGGGGCAAAACGCGTGTGACGGCAATCACTAAGACCATATCAGAGAATACTTACCGTCAACAGAAAACTGACTGGCAATTTCTATTATGTACTTCCAGGTTACACATATAGAAAATTTCAATTTTTTAAATGCCGTTTTCTCAAATACTAATCGATAATTCGTCAAAAAAAAATTTTTATATGCTTCAAAAATTGTTTTCTTTCCAATGGTCTTTGACGTCTATAGGAAAAAGTTAAATTCGTGTACTGAAAATAACCCACTATGAAAATTTCCTACAAAATTGTAGTATATATTTTGTAAAACTTATTTAAACAATTTGTTGAAAGTTTTAGAAGACCTTGTAGTAAAATTCTATTAAAACTTGTAAAAATTAAATGTAGCATTTATTACTACAATATTTAAAATTTGTACTACAAATATTACAGTAATTACACTGAAAAAAATTTTTATTAGTGAATCTTCAACAATACCTACCATATGGTAGGTACTACAAAAATTTACTACAAAATTTTATAGAATATTACTACAATTTGTATGTCACTATCTATTTAGAAATTGTAGTAATTTGTACTACAATTATTGTAGTAAAAATTGCTACAAATTTTTTTCAGTGTAGAGTCAATTCCCTTACAGGAACTATGTATGTGGATATTTATTCGTTTGCAATTTATTCTTTAGATGTTGATTTTTCAAGATGCTTTACGCAAGGTGTATATCATTTTCTTTGCTAGTGTTTAAGTCTTCAGCTTTTAACTAGCTTCAATTAGTCATCAACTCGGCTGATAAGGAAAAAGAGAAATATGATTTTTTGTTTTGAATAAATTAAAATTACATTAATTAGAATAATTAATTAAAATTAAAATACAATAATTATTATTATTCATTTCTCTTTTTTTCTTTGATGCCGTATTATTTGTAAAACCAGCAATGCTGAGAATCGGGCAACCATCGGCTTCTCTTCCGCTTGTTTCTTTCACATTCTTAAGATTTCTCAAGATTTCAACTTTCAACTCCAATCGTACTTAGGGGTTTTTTAGGCCACTTTTTTAGCCTTTGGTGATCTGTCGTGAACTTTTAGGCTCCCCTCTTTCCAACATCACTTGTATTTTTTATTTAAAAAATATCTTTAAGCACAGACGGCGAATCAGACAGAGGGCGACGAGCGGCGTCACAAGGTCCGGAAGCCAGCTGAGAGATAAATATTGTTATGTTGCTTTTTAGGCTCAAATAGGTCGTGATTGTCATAACCCCCCCCCCCCCCCTATTGATCAATCGTGATGTTATAGTATCTGTCGTAGCTCTTTTGCGCATGTGTGGTGTTACGTAATAAACAAATGTTTATTAATTAGCTTCACTGGAAGTTAAAAGACCGGAAAGTAACGGCTTTTGAGTTACCAAAAATGTTGAACATTCAAAATTTAATGTTATATTTTTTTATCAGGACTTTGGACCTTTTTCCAGTAAAGCTACTACGTTTACCCCAGAAAAAAATATAAAATAATTTAAATATGGTCGAAAATAATTAGTTGACAAAATTTTATAACTTTTTCTTCTTTCCAGATAAAACTTTCCTCAAAAATCAATTTACTTTAAAGAAAATCAAAAAAAAACAACAGGATGAATGAAATAGTTTTTAACTATGAGCGGGAAATTTAAAAGTTAGTTGCAATATTACATTTTTAGAGATAATCTGAAGTAATGAAAATAATAATTATTGTCCCAAACGATAGAATGGTGCAGAAGAGCTTCTACATTAGAAAATTTAAACCTAGTGTCTTCGTATTGCTTATAATCTGATTTGGTTTATTTAATTTAAATAAAAATTTTAAAAAAAGTTTTAAATTTTCCTATCTTCACTTAGAATTTAGAAGGAAATAAATTTGAAAAGCGGTTCATTTTTTGATGATTTTTAATATTTGGAAAACCTAAATGGTTTAACGCGTTCTCGGAAGTGTGACGGGTTGCGAATAATTGTGACGAATATAAATAATAAAATTTATTGTAAAATGTTAACAATATTGTTCTATATCTTTTTCATCGGCCGGCTTGTCCGAATCTTCTATTGTTTGTCTACTTAAATCCATTCCTAGTATATCCTCCAAAAATTCATCAAAATCAAAGTCCTGCAAGGTAAAAATCTTTCAAGTCAAATTTCTAATTACATAGTTACCTACTTACGTTGGGTAGAAACGAAAAATCTTGTACGGAACCATCGTTATATTCTTTCTCCTCTGAATGCATCAGTGTGGTCAAACAAGTGTAAGCATTGCTGGGTGAAAACATTTCTCCTAAATATGCGAATTAAAATTTGGTAAACAATAGAAAATGGACTAACCCTTTTCACATATGAGGGTTACAAATGCTTCAGAATCGATTACATCTCTTCTGGATCCTTCACCTGCCAAACAATAAGTATTGAAACTTTCTCTTAGTTGATCAAGTGACACTCCATGGGCTGGTCTATGGTTAATATATAATTTAACAAAATCAAGAAATGAAACCTCTTCCTTCAGAATTTTGGTTTCATCAAATTCGCGGTACTTAACGTCGATGACTATATTTTCTATCTGTAATGCATAAAATTAGAGAAAAAAATTCAAACTGAACAGTTAACCTCATATTCGGTCGGATAAAATCCACAAGCTCTCATCAGATCAGGTAATTCGCTAACTGGAATCATATCTGATACGACTCGTGGTAAGACAGTATTTTCACCCTGGTGAAGAATCTGCATATAATAAAATAAATCCTGCATTTCCTTGAATAACCACCCTTTCAAGCCACCTTCAATGAGACAATAGAACGGATATAAGTCAATTCCTCCAATTTTTTCCATAGTTTGTGGAGCCCTGACAATCAAATCAATAGACTTTGGTTTTAACCAAACTTAAAATTTAACCTACAGAACATTAATCCTCCACATCAGCACACAACTATCGTCTTCTCCTATTGTAAAAATATATTTTCCTTCTCGACAGATAGCAAAATCCAACAACTGGGTTGACATATTTTCAATATTTTGTACAAAATGCAAAGATTAAAATTACCTTTATTGGATGGCCGATCGTTCCAACGAATCTGAATGGATTTCCATCTACTGGAAATAACTGCACTCCAATGTGGTTTTTATTGGCAAAAATCAAGTATTTGTTTTCATGTTGAGGTAGAATCTAAAATTTATCTAAATTTGTAATTCAGTTTGAAGAGTTTGCTCTAGACTTACCAGCATTTTGAACACTGGATTTCCGTCATAACATCCATAAGCAGGACCCAGAGTTACCGAACGACACATGTTGGTGATGTCGTGAATTTTTTTAAACTTATACTGTAACGATAAAAACTCTTTAGTGGGACGATTAAATATATGAACAAAAACTCACTTCGTTGTCTGCTGTGAAGAAGTACCTATCGGTCAAGTTATCATCTATGGGATAATAAATGAAGGCAATTGGAACTGCCCTTTGTTCAAATCGTTCCATGTTCACTACGTTAATTATTCCATCCCCACTGATAAAGAAACGATGGTAATACAGTTTCAGACTTTCACATCAGGAATACAAACCTGTTTTCGAGATCGTATTCAAATAGAACCCTATCTTCTCCAATACTAAAGAGCCTAGAAGGTAAGTATGGAGTAAATAAGATGTCGCGTATTGGCTTGTAGTGGGATCTCAATTTTCCCAATATTTGCCATTCTTCGACTTCAGTTGAGAATTTCATTAGAACCACGGTGGAGTTGGTATCCTAGAAGTTATAAAGTTCGTAGGTTTAATTTGGATTTTTTCAAAACTCACAAAGTAGCAAAAATATCGGGAGTCAATCGAGAATGCCATTTTGAGAATGCCTCCTTGCGATAAATATAAAGGATCTGGGTATTTTGGTGTAAGGTAGATAGGATCTAAAAACCACAGGCTTCCATCGTCTCGACCACACGCCAAGTGCAAACCTACCAAATGAATGATGTACTTATATTTTGGTACAAAATTAATCCGCTAACATTCTGGAGAGTATTTGAGGGCCGTGATAGGATTTACGATTATGCCGCCATGAACCTTTCCTTCCGGCAACGTTTTGCAACCCACCAATTCTCGACTCATGTAATTGTACAAACAAATGTTTCCGTTGGCGTATCCGATGCACAAATAATTTCTGGAAGAACAAAGAGGATAGTTTCAAAATATTAGGAGGAATGAACACACTTACTCTTCGTCGTGAGTATCTATTACAGTTGCCGCGGCATCTGCTTTCCTAAACAAGAAATTGAATCTGTTTCTCATGTAGTCAATCATAGCTATTCGTCCATCGGCAGTTGCTGTAAAAAATTTTAATTTAAAATGTCTCAATGGTGTACCAAAGTGGCTTACCGACGAAGAAATCGCGTACCACAAAGGGTAAACGTTGTATCGTAGCATCAGAAGGAACCAATTGCGCATAAAGGTATTCGTACTCGTCAGTTTTGTCTTCATATTGCTCGTTTAGAAATTCATCCAAGTTATCATCTACAATAAAGGGTAATAAATAAGGTTCACTTCGTCAAAGCTTAGTAACCATCGTCAAAATCACAAGGATCTTTAATTTTGTATTTTCTGGACTGTAAGTCGAAACTGATGGACGTGATAGACGGCAAGAAAAAATTTTGGCACCAGTATAAGATTTTGAGTCTTTTATCGTAAAACTTGATATGTCCTTTGATGTCTCCAGTTGCTAGCATCCCATCGACCGATTCAATGCAATTGATATGTACAGATCCAACCTTAACGGTTTTGGCATATATTTTGTTATTGTGTAATTCGCATTCATCCCGAAATGTAACATACACTGCGTTGCCAAAAACTAATATACATCCTTCGCTGGTGGTAGCCACGCATTCGTGGCAATCATCGATGTAAGTGCAATCCGTTATTACCCCCTTTCTGTTTTTTATTTCACAAAGTGTGTGGCTCAAGATTTTATTGTTATCATCATCCTTGAGATGAAGAAAACATTAGAGACTGTTAGGTGGTGGAACAGAATCCTTACCCAACTGCAAAACACAACTTGCTTTTCGAAAGCCACCATTATATGTTCCTGTACGTTTGGATTAAATCTAATTTGGACTGGCATTCCATAGGAAGCTTTGAAGACGTGAGAATCTGAAAACCATTTCGGCTACTCGAATAGATGCTTCAAAGTGAGTAAGCGGACTTACCGTCAGGTTTATCGTTCCCGTAAGTCCAGCACCAGAAGTTCATAACAGGTTTGTATTCTTTTCCAATCGATATTAAATATTTTGCATTTCCGCTCAACGCGACTAGAGCGATTCCATAATAAGGATGTGGATTAAAAATTGTATTAACCGGAAGACTAAATTAACAAAAAAACCAACATTAGGTAATCATTTCCAAATCAGTTCAATAACCCACCACTCCGTGCTGTCCCAAACGATAATGCAGCTATCGTCACCTTTATCAGCAGTTACTAACCATTTCCCCGAATCGTCGGATGCTATGTCACTGATCAGATTTTTCTGAAAAGTAATTTTTTTAAATAAATTTGATCTCATAGGCCAAAATTTTTGAACCACTTACGTGGCCCTGCAAAAATCGCATTTCTCGTGATACGTAATCATACAACACGCCAGCATGGGAAGCAGCATAAAAAAGTAACGTTCTATCTTTGCTGCTTAAGTTTTTAACGCAAACATCTAATGATATTCCAAAAGACCATCTAAGATACTGAAAATGAATCAGAAACTATCTGTAGTCTCTTTGGTCTCATGGCGAACAATATTTGCTTACAAAAGGACTCAAAAAGGATTCCGGTTTTACACCTTTCAAGAAACTGACTCGGCTTAGCCTCTTCTCTTTTGATAATGAATGTCTGGGAAAAGACGACGATCTTATTGTTTTCGATATAGTCGAATTCGATGTCACAGAGCCTTGTCTCAACACCGGGCTGCTACTTTGTTCTTCTTCTTCTCCTTCTTCTTGTTCTTCTTCTTCATCTTGTTCGTTGAATTCGTCTGCCTAAGATATTTACCAAACATTACAAATAAAATAAGTTGTAAAAACTCACTACGTCCATTTTGGTTTCTTTCGGTAAATTTTTGTTGTTATAGTATGACATTTGCGGTGACAGATATTTTTGTTTTATTGCTGTTTATTTTTAGTTATTTGGGAAAAGGGGAAATTAGCATTGCGGTTAAAACGGACCATATTATAAGAGTTTCCGTTATATTGGTTGTCAGAAAGATTATCAATATTTTGACGATAAAAAAGTGTAAAAATTTACCTACGTTTGGGTTTTATGATAAAAAAAGTTTAAAATAAATATATAAATTTAAAATATTTTAAAATAAAAATTTTAAATAAATAAATAATAACCCTAACCCAATGATCATATTTAATTATTTATAGAACAAACTTCCCTTAGACGTGGATAGGACTTCTAAAACAGAAGAACCCAGGTTGTCAATCCTCCCAGAACGAAAATAATCTCCAATAATTTCTAAGACTTTAGTAAATTATTTCTGTTATTTATTTTAATTAACCCCCCTCTTTAATTAAATTATATATACGGCCCTCGAGTTTACTACTTCAAAAAATTCATTGCGCATGCTCAATGAGTTCGATGAATGCCATCGCACTGACAATCAAACTGCGTATCCAGTTAGTTAAATTTTTTTCTGACTGAACTTGGTATTATTCAATAGCAGTAGGGTTTCTCAAGATTTCTGGCAATTTATCGTAATATTTATAAACAAAAACCGGTTAACGATTATTTCCTTATTGAGACCACAATTATTGTGATTCATTAAAAATTAACGTAAAGCAAATAAAGTTTTTCATAAACACATACGTAATAAGGTGTAAATATCAACATTTTTCTTATTATTTACTGGCGGGAATTTCTTGGTAACGAAATCTTCTCATTTTAAAAGGTTTATAAGAACTAGTTAACTGAGTTAGTCGTTTCTTAGTTTGTTTTCATTTGTGTCTCCACGGGATATTTTTACCTTGGATTAAACAATTAATTCATTGTTTCAACCTCATTCAATTATTCCAAAAAAATTGTGTCAGGATCAGAAGTTCAGTGTTCGTTGCATTTAAACTATGAATTGTATTGTGCGAGCATCGATATTATTAATTATTTCCATAAATGTTTCGAGTTTTCCGGTTCGAATTGATGGACCCCCATCATTGGAGGCTACAAAATTTCCCAACTCAGATACGGTAAGTTTTTTTTAAAATTATAAATATCTTCCTATCTACAAGGTGTGGTGGAAAAAGATGTGAAAAATATTTTTTCTTTAGTTCAGTTTCATGAAGAGGTTTGGATACCTGGAAGGAAATGAAGATTCGGAAGCGCTATATAGGCAGGACGCCGTTCGGGCAGCTATCAAAAATGTTCAAATGTTTGGAGCAATTCCACAGACTGGCGTTATCGACAACGCCACCATAGAGGTAAATCACCGGTCCGCTATATTATTTGATGCTATTTTAAAAACCATTTAATTAATTTGTAGTTAATGAAGAAAAACCGTTGTGGTGTTCCTGACCTTATCAAAAATTCCAGAACGAAACGTTTCGTACTTGGTCCTTCCAAGTGGAAGAAGCGTCACATCACGTATTAGTAAGTCCAGTTTTGTACAATATTTCCAAAAATAATCTTCCGTTTAGTTTGTCTAGTTGGACTCCAAAATTAGGGGAGGAAACGGTAGTGCGCAACATTCAACGGGCGTTGGATACATGGGGACAATATGCGAGGTTAACGTTCTCCCGTGTTTTTGATTCAGAGGCCGATATCATCGTCGACTTCAAAACCGGTTCTCATGGGGATAAGTAAGACTCCACTTCATTTGTTTTTTCAGATTTAAAAATATTGAATTCTGCTGTTGTAGTTTTCCATTCGATGGTACCGGAAATATTTTAGCCCACGCATACTTTCCTGGAAGCGGATTAGGTGGAGATATCCACTTTGACGAAGATGAAGAATGGACTATTTATACAGAGGAAGCGCAAGATGGAACCGATTTTTTTTCTGTTGCAGTTCACGAATTAGGCCACTCTCTGGGATTGGCACATTCGTGGGTGGAAGAATCGATTATGTTTCCATACTTTAAAGGCTACGATCCGGACTTTAAGTTGGCTTACGACGACATACTAGGAATGTACGAGCATTACAGTAAGTAATAAACTTTTAAATGCAAATTCACTATTCAAGTAGTTAAAGGCTTTCCAGAAATGGAAGCATCATATGAGCCGCCGAGAACCGAAACAACCACACGCAGATATGAAGTAAGCACAAAAGAATATAAACAAGAACATGAAAAACAGGATCCATCATTGCCTTCTCCGATTCCTGACATTTGCGAAGGAAAGTTTGACGCGGTTGCAACGTTACGATCAGAACTCTTTATTTTTAAAAATCGAGTAAGAAACATTTACATAAAAACATAAAAAGATTTTATTTTCATTCAAAACTTTTTAGTACATCTGGAGGCTTAAGGAATGGCGACAAATAGAGAGAGGATATCCGATAACGATAAACCAAATGTTTGCCAATTTTCCAAATGACATAGAGAAAATCGACTCTGTTTACGAACGGCCAGACGGAATGATCGTTTTGTTTGTTGGTAAAAATTATTGGGTTTACAATGGTGAACGTTTTATCGACAACGGACCCCAACCAATTTCAAACTATGGACTTCCGGATTATGTGGATAAAATAGATGCGGTTCAAACTTGGGCGAAAAATGGTAGATGATCCCAAAATTGTTACAATTTCAATTAAGATAATAATTCATTTGTTAAAATAGGGAAAACGTATTTGTTCAAAAATGATCGATTCTGGAGATATGACGAAGTAAGGAAATCAGTGGATCCTGGATATCCAAGATCGATGGATGTGTGGAAGGGAGTTCCCCAAGATTTAGATGCAGCTACCACGTGGAGCGATGGTAAGTTTTGGTTTCCTTTTTTTCAAATCTTACTGACGAGAAAACTTATTTAGGAATCACATACTTTTTCAAAGGAAAACATTTTTGGAAATTTGATAATGATTGGGTTAGCGTGGTCGACGCAGCTCCGTTACCCAGCCCTCAAGTATGGCTGGGATGTCCCGAAAAGGAAGACATGAGGGAATATTATTATAGACAAAAGTAATGGTTAATTTGTACAAAATATTTATTGTTGATATTAAAAATGTTTGAAGTTTAAGCCTCATTTAATTAAAGTCTACAACCCAAATCACAATTACCAAGGTAATTGTTCACCGTTCCACTGATAAAATCCGCCATTATGTTTTTCATTCATGCTTTTAAGAAACTCTATAATGCTCCTGGCACTGTCATCCACTTCCATTGGTGCACCTGGTCCACCTAAACTAGTTTTTACCCAACCAGGATGCAAAGAAGTGGCCAATATTCCATCAGTTTTGAAATCAATGCTCATCGACTGTGTCGCCATATTCAGTGCTGTCTGAAAAGAATCTCTTAATAAAAATACCTCAAACACCAAAGTACAAAAATACTTTCGAACATCTATAAGGGTAGAAACCGCCATTATCGTTTTTCTCAATGGAACCTAAAATTGAAGACAGATTCAGTACTGCAGCTCTTTGAGCTCCCAGAGCTAAACTCGAATTAATTGAAGATGCTTTTTGTAACAATTTAGTTAGAGCCTAAAACAATCTAATTTCAATAAAAGTACCGTGGACAAAAATTTAGACCTACCTTGGTTAACATGATGGGTGCTACCGTGTTGGTGGTATAAGTATCCAAAAGTTGATCAACCTTAACAAAATTGATTCGAGTAAACTTTGGTGATATTCCCGCATTGTTAACTAAGACATTTAAGCCATCTTCCTTTACAATTTCGGAAACTTCTTTGGAAAAATCTTTGTACTTGTCAAAATTCCTCAAATCTAAAAATAATACAAATTTTGAGTTAGAAAAAATGTTGGCTTTCAAGAATATTGTTGAATTTGCAATTGCTTGCCAAGGGAAGATGAAATTCACCTGGGCTCGAATCCTGTACTTTGGGCATTAGCAGTCAACACACCAAACGGCTAATCAGATCCAATTTCATAAACGAGGTTTTCAGAACAAATGACAATGTTATTGTGGAAATTATCTCAAAAGTTTTTAATTTATTAATTATTTAGTTTCGATCGTAGGCACTGTTTTTTTCACGGCACTTGCTGGCAACTTTTTGCCAGCCGTTTTTTTCACAATTCTAGAAAGAATAGAAAAAACGGTTTGCTGCTCATGTTATTATAAGATTTGATGCATTTTAATAAATCTCAAAATAACAGTCAGTTAAAAGTGGTTTAAAGGTTTTAACTGCTATCTTTTTACGCAAAGAAAATTAACAGAAATTTTTAATAAATTTATTTTTATATTCTTTTCATGGAGAGGAAACGACAATAAAATGGGAATTAAAAACAATGATTTAATGTGGGTTAAATCTTCTGTTTTTTTTTATTTATTCTATTTTTATAGCTCGATATCAGTGACGGCGTTAGCATTTCCGAAATAAGTAGGCACAAATTAGGCCCAATATATTTGGCGTGGGCTGGGGCATACAAAATTTATAAATAAACTCAAAAAATACATTATTGAAATAAGCACCTAAAAAATGTAAAGTGTATTCTAAACATTTGGGTAGGCACTTGGTTGGGCACTTCAATCAAATCACATACTAAAAAGGTCAAAGCGTCCATCTTTTTATTATACTTAAAAAATTTTAATCTTCAGTTAATCTAATATACTGGTATAGAAAGTTTTGTTTATAAACCAAATTACCAAATAATTGCATTTTTTTGGTGTTCCATTTTGTTAATTATTATGGTTTTACGATAAAATAATTCAGAATTAAACTCTGTACAACTTCAAGTGTACGTAATCGAGCCGCCATGTTGTTGACAGTTGGTAACGTTACAAGCGCCACCAACGCAACGGTAAGATAAATCGCGAATTAAAAAATAGAGGAGCCACAAAATCCACGCTGGAAATTCTTACTCAAAGTTAATAATCTTTTGAAAATTATTTCGAAATTAGGAAGTTTTCAAAATTAAACTAAGTATATAATTTTACCTATAGATAATTTAATAAAGGTTAATTTTAACTTTCACGACAGTTTCTGTCAAGCATTTCCAAAAATTAATGAACTCCCTTGTGGGCGGCAGGTCTTGGATTCGTTATTAATTTTCTTTCTTTTATCCTATTACCTATTAGATATTTTTCCAATCAAAAATCCGTAATTTTACGTTAGTAATTTCATTTAATTTTAATGTTAATTTCGCAGATTAAACATTTACTAGCTTTAATATTTATGGAGAAATAATTGTAATAGTTTAAACTTTTAACCATTTTTTAGCATACCTATACTATGATATGAAAAAGTAGTAAATTGTTAATCTAAGAAAAGGTGCAGATTTGCTCCTTTGCGCACATAATTAGAGCGTAAATTTTCGTCCGCCACCCTCTAGCCGGATACCGTTCGACGCAGAAGACTTCAAGGAAGCGACAGGTCGCATCTAGGGAATGCAATACCGGACCAAAATTGAAATACCGGTATTCGGTATTAAATTGCATGTAATTCATGTATTCCGGTATTACCGGTATTTAAAAAAAATAAAAATTCAACTAGGAGATCAAAAATACATGACAAAATAAATATTTTATTATTTCAAATTTTCAAAATATGATCGCAAAAATCACAAAGCATCAATTGTTTCGTTATTTAGTCGGGAGCGTATCTTAGTGCAAAAATTTCTTACTACAGAAAATGCTGTTTGCAATTCTACACTGACTGGTTGGTGGAATTGTTAAAAGATAACATACACTATTTCTAAGTACTTCCCTCGAACTCATTCGTCTTCATATAGTCCCATTTATTTTTTAATAAGCTTTCTTATATCTGTTTGTGACTGAGACTATGACCCAATTTGGGTGCGGCATATTTTGCAATGGGCTAATCCCATAAATTTTTTTTATTATTAAAATCAAATATTTAGACGTAAATAAGGTCCCCTTAAAGCATAATTAGCTTAATTATTTCTATTTAAGAATAGTTAACACATAAAAATTACGTAATATTTGCCGAACCCCCCCCCCTCTCCCCCACGTGAGATTTGGTGAGATTCGGCTCGACGCCCTCCCCCCTAAACGCCTCACGTAATTAACCGTAATTAACCCCCTAACATGTGCAATTGATACTATTTCTTTTCATGTCTTAACCACCACACACAGACAGACATACAGACTAACATCCAATTAAAATTCATCAGAAACTTATCAGGACATGATAAGAGACATTTTAATGGAAAAATTTGTGGATTACAATACTTTCCCTTATACATACCTACGTATACGTACGGGGAAAGTAAAAATTAAATCCTAAATTTCCAATATCGAAACGGCGACAGAAAAATAGCGACTGCCGAAATGTCCCATTCCATTTTTGTTTTTACTGCAATTACTTACTATTTTTCCAAAGTAGATAATATGTTTGATTTATCGTAAAATAAAAATTTTCAAATAATAATTTAATTTGTAATTAAGATTATACAGCCTTTATAAATCTTTTTTCCTTAATATATGTTAAAGAAAAAAATGAAATCTTATCGTCTTGTATAAAAAATAACTGTATTCTAAGAAATCGATGAACTCTTATAAATATAATTTTGTTATTTATTAAAAACAAACAAAAATCGAGTGGTATTTCTCTAAACAGCGGTCACCAACCTATTCTCGATTTACTTTAAACGAACGCCACCAGGCGGAAAAACATTAAGTTAATCTAATACGTATAGTTGGTATAGAAAGTTTTGTTTATAAACCAAGCGTTTGTATTCTTTTGGTGTTTCATTTTGTGAATTATCATTTCACTGCGGTTTTACGAAAATATAATTCAGAATCAAACTCAAAACAACATCAAGTATACGTAATAGAGCCACCATGTTGTTGATACATATTTGGTAGCGTCACGAGCACCACCAACAGTAAGGTAAATCGCGAATTCAAAAAAATGTTGGTGATCCGCGGAAATATTTTAAATATTGAAAATCAAAAAATTTTAATTTTAAAATAAAAAAATTGTGTTTCTTAAAAGTGGGTTGTTCCTTGCCTTATTTATATTTTTGTTTCTTGGTTTTAAAAGATTCTTAATAAATAAAAAATTTATTTTGTAGATTTTATAATTTATTTTTCTTACACAAGAAAGAATTTATTATTTTTTTTAAATATTTTGTTAAAAAAGAAAAAAATGCCGCCCTTAAAAATGTGTGACCCCCCCCCCCCCCTAGGTATGCTAGTCTGCTAGTGGACTCCATTAATAAATAGGTATTTCGTTAATTTGAAGTCTGGTATAACTCTGACATAAGCTTTCAAGAGCTGGCTTTCAAGAGTTGGTCCTTGCTTTTTGACATAATAAAACTATGACTAGCGATGACTAGCTGGTTCTGACGTTATATGTCAGATGATCAGAATTATGACTAATGGACCAACCTCCGTGATTACGATTATATTTTTAATATCACATCAGCTTGCTGATAAATGCAATTGGCAGACTGTCGATGACGTAGCAATAATTTATTTATTTGTTTCAAAAATAAATTACAGAAATAAAAGTAGTTTTACCATAAATTAATTAAATTAATTTTTTTTTATTAATTAATTTCCAGAAAACAATTAATAATAGAAAGACAACACTTAACAAATGAAACAATCTTCTAGCCGTATAAAACATTAATTATGTATAAAATACCTAGTACTAATTAGTAATTACCTAATTGTAGAATATGAACATTATCGTATTGATCTGCTATTTCTCGAAGCTCCTGTAAAGAAAAAGAGTAAATAATTAATGACTTTTTGCGATAAACATGCAGTATCGATTGACGTTTCCATTATTGAAAACATTTATTTCCGCAGGGAATTTCAACTTTATACATATTTTTCCATTAATAAATTATCTCGTCGTTTTATCTATAATATTAAAAAACCGCATTATTGTCGATCGAAGTGTGCGGGGTTTCCGAAGAGGGGGGGGGGGGATAAAAACAGTTGAAGTACACCTTTATTACTTTTTTATTAAAAAAATTAATTTTACCAAAAAATGATAGATTATAGACCACTTCCTTCCAAGTTGGTAAAGATAAAAAAGGAGTGATTTGACAATTTTATAATAAAGTAATTATTGCAGTATATAGATAATTGCGCAACATTTTTTGTTAGGATTACGCAATCTCTATATTAATAACTTTTATTTTTATAATTAGACTTCTCGTTTTATGGAAACACGAAGAAGGTTGTAGAAACAACTTGAAGTTGGTGTCTTTTGAGAAGCGCGCCATGCTAAAAAGCACTGATTTGGTGCCCCACAAAGGGGCGATTAAATCATAAGTAGTAGATAAATAAAGATAAAATGAAATAATAAAAAACTTATTAATCGCTTATCGTTCCTATAACTTGGAAGATTATAAAAAATGCCTATCACTCTTGAAAGTCATTTCGAGCCCTAAACCTGACATTTTTGGTACCGCGGTGCCAACTAAAGTTTAGTAATTAATAATATCTTTCAAAAATTGAACAAATCGTTCGATAAATTTTAAATAATTGATTGCGCTAAGTAACAGGGAAACATAATCGAAGTGGAGAGAGAATTTTTATAAGATTCGTATAGTAAAAAAGTTAGTCAGTTGTAGAGCTTCCGGTTAGTTCGAACGTATCCTTCGTTGTTTGCGTATGTGAATCCGCCCGCTTCTAAATATTTTACCAATCACTGTTTTAATATAACTAATGGCACCAATTGGTAAGCAATTATGTTTCATCTAATTTTTAAATTAAACAATAAGATTGCGGTTCCCTTACCTTCGCCTGTTCCAAGTTTCTGCAAGTGGCGATGATTTTTTGCGGCGGTTTAGGATCTTTCAACAAATTTTGCACCAAACCTAACCCTAAACCACGGTTGCACCCCGTAATTAAAATCGTCTTGAACATATTTAGAGAATTTAATTGTTCCGACGCGTTTGTACGAACAAGGTCAACTAAAAACTTGTAGAAATAATTGTTGTAACCTTAAAAAATAAGGGTCCGCAAAAAACATGCAACTGTCATTTACTAATGTCGCCCAAGTTTTTAGGCAGATTTAACCCTGGCGTGTACGAATTGTGTCAAACCATGTAGGTTAGCAAATTTGTAGTCAAAAAGTAAAAAAAAATTTTTTTGTAGATAATAATCCAGATTACGACCTTGTCGTAATTGGTGGCGGTTCGGGTGGTTTAGCTGCCGCAAAAGAGGCGACCAACTTAGGGGCCAAGGTTGCAGTCTTAGATTACGTGACCCCCACACCTATAGGGACCAAATGGGGCTTAGGTGGTACCTGTGTGAACGTCGGTTGCATACCAAAAAAGTTAATGCACCAAGCTGCTCTTCTCGGCGAATCCATTCATGTAAGTCTACATTCTATGCATTTCTTGTCTAATTTTTTTATCTGATAGGATGCTAAAGCGTACGGTTGGGAGTTGGAACCGGAACATATCAAAAATAATTGGGCCACTTTGAGACAAGCCGTACAGGATCACGTCAAGTCTGTGAATTGGGTCACCAGGGTCGAACTAAGAGATAAGTAAGTTATTGCAAATGTTTTAATTACATTAGAATTCATTTACCAAGAGATCGTACACATGATGTAGGGCTTCATCTAAAAATACAATAATATTGCGAACAATACCAATCAATTATAATAATTATTTTTATATTTAACTAAAATATTTATCTTTGAGGAAGTTGTCAAGTTCTAAAAACACTTCAAAATAAACCATTTTTTTTAAATTACAATATTTGTAAGAATATAAAATAAAGTAGCATTTCTATATGAGGATTAGTTGCCGCCAATAGACAATACTAGAAAAATAGACCACCGGTTCTTCTTTTGTCACACTTTTGTCTAATTTCAAATCCAGCTACAGCACCGAAACTAAAGTGCATAAAATTAAATTCTATCTGTTAATTGTCTAAAATCAACGGCTTTCCAGTTATAAATTATATTAAGTAAAAAAATGTAAATTCCAATTTTTTTTTAAAACCCTGTATCTTCAACAACCTATTAGGTTGTTCCTTCAAATTATAAACCTTGTGGGATATTCTATAGCTTTTGAGCTGATTAAGAAAGTATTAAGCACTCTTGAATCTGTCACTAGTTTTTCTCAAGGAAGTCTACCATTTATCAAGTACATCGAATGTACTGGGGTACACCTGAAATGCAATAAGAATCGAAACGTTGGAAAAATTGCCACACCGTAATACAAATTAATTCGCCTTCGAAAGCAAATCAACAGTTTATATTGACCAGCACTGAGCGGAAATTATTCAAAATAAAATGTGAGGAAATTTTTTATAAATTTAGAAAATTAGAAAAGAACAGTTTAGAAACGAATTAGGGTCTACTGTATAGAACAGATTAACGGTAAGACATTAAAATGTAATTATTTTACTTAAAAACTTTTTTATTTTTTAAAAATCTGTGTATACAATTCCAATCAATTAATTGATTTGAAATTTGAAACCGAGGGGCGAGTACAAGGCAAATTTTTGTGCATTAGATTTCTTTTTACAAAAGTTTTTAACGATTTTCCCGGATTTCCTCCTGAATTGCCTCAAGATTTCCTTTCGAAAAATTAAAAGAAAAGGTTGATTTGAGTTTATCAAATCCTCTAATACCTCTAAATGTAATTGACTTCTAATGATGTTAGCAGAGAACATAAGCATAACAAACAAAATCTACACTTTTACGTATATTACAACTTCTACAACTATCAAAGGAACTAAATTGGAGTGTTTGGCACATTAGTATAGTATTCCTAAAATTTCTCGATTTTCTTGAGATTTCCGTAGATTTTCCTTCACTTGTACTATACCAGATTTCTCCAGCAATTCCCCTCTCGTTTGAAAAATATGTTCAGAAAAGCTGGTAGTCGATATTTGTACATTAGATTTCCTCTTTTTTTTAAGGATTTCCCCGGATTTCCTCAAGATTTTCTTTCGTTGAAAAACTAAGAAAAAAGGTTTCCCATATTGTTGCTAAAGGCGCGTTCTTACGAGTCAAGTTTAGTTGACCGATTTTAGTTGATCAACAAAAGTTGAATGAAAACTGTAATGAGAACCTATGTTTCAATAGAGTTGATCAACTTTTTAGTTGTTCAAGAAAAGTTTGACCGAGTCAAACTTTTGTCGTTCAAGTGATGATTTGCTTTCAAGTTGAAACTTATCTTGAAACATGTGAACTATGCAGTCAACTTTTGTCGCTTGCAACTAGCTTACATGCTTGTTTTTAATATTATAAAATTTAAAAAATGAGCCTCAAGTGGTCTGAAAGTGATACAATAAAATGTTTGGAACCATATCATAAGAATGATTGTCTTTGGAACCACCAAACAGATTTATGTAAAAAAAAAGATTTGCCCGAGAAAATGTTTTAAGTTCTATTATCAAGGAAATGGAAATTGATAGTCTTGCTGTTGCTGATCTGAAGAACAAAATTAAGACTCTTCGAACAATGTATAAAAAAGAACATTCATTGGTTTGGAAATCTAAAAAGAGTGGAATGGGAATTGAAGCTATTGATCAGTTTATATTGAAATGTGTGAACGAAAACTGATTCAAGTTGTATTCAACTTTTGTTGATCAACTAAAATTGGTCAACTAAACTTGACTCGTAAGAACGCGCCTTAAGATTTTCTGGTTACTGTCAGTTAATTTATACCACGAATTTCACTTTTTCTTATATACCATTGGAAAGAGGACAATTTTTTAAGTATATTAAAAAAAATTTCTTGGATTATCCATTAGTTTTAGAGAAAACGGCATTTGAAAATAAAAATTTTCCATATGTTTAACATGGGAGGATATCGAAATTGCAAGTAACGGGTTTTCTGTTGACTGTACGTATACTCTGAACTAGTCTTATGCCCGATTTCTTCACCTTCAGATATCTATCGGATAAGTATAACTAGACGGATAACCAATCAAACAACCTTAATTCAAATTTTTACGGTTGTTTGATTGGTTATCCTTATAGTTATACTTATCCGATAGATATCTCAAGGTGAAGAAATTGGGCATTAGTGATAGCGGTCACATGCGTGTTCCCAGACCGTCATGGTTCTCCCACCTCAAGCGTAATTTCTAAAATTTCAATGTCAAAACTTCAATCATTAGATGAAGAAGATGCTTCACAAGTCACACCGCTACGCTACGCACATGCGTGTTGTACCTCGCAGAGTACGGGCTACCCAGTCAAGGTGGGGCCGCCCAGTCGAGATGGATTGAGTTCAGGGATGTTTTTAGTGAGTAAGCGCCTGCCAAAACGGCCCGGAACGGAGGTAGCGTAGGGTCAGTTTTAGTTGGCGCAACTACGGCAAATCACAGATCTACCGTAAAATGAACGAATTAAATTAAATTAATTTGGATAAATAAAAATTTGTTCTTCTATTTCAGACGATTAGAACCGCCACGACCTGCATAACAGCGCATAACTTGAATAGCTTTCGATAAAGTATTTAATAAAACTTTGTGTTGTTAGTTGAAACATGTCTTATTATGCGTGAAAAACTCGGGCACGGTAGGTTTGATAGTTTTCGCAAAATTAATTCTTAAAAATTACGTAAAACACAAGCTTCTAGACGATAATACCCCCTTAACTCGCTAAAAACATCCCTGAAATCAATCCACCTTGACTGGGAGGCCCGACCTCTCCACGGAAGCTCGCACTCGGCGAGGTATGACACGCATGTAGCGGCTATCACTAAGGGTGGCGTTGCGTACTTCGGTATGACCTATCAAAAAACAACAAATTAAAATTTGTAAAATATACCTAAACTCTTATCAAAAAATGTGTATTTACTCACCCCTCCCTCAGCCTTATTTACCCCGTTCATGAAATTTAAAAATTGTTTCTTATTGGTTTCATTAATACTCATATTACCCTTTCACATTGTACTAGATTTTTTCTAAAGAGCAAATTCATTGTTTATTTCAGGAAAGTGGAATACATAAATGGGCTTGGAATCTTTAAAGATCCTCACACCATTCATACCGTAACCAAACAAGGGGAGAAAACCATAACCGCGCGTTTCATTCTTATCGCTTGTGGAGGTAGACCCCGTTACCCCGAAATTCCAGGAGCTGTTGAATATGGTATAACTAGCGATGATATCTTCAGTTTGGAACAAGCACCTGGTAAAACGCTTGTTGTTGGTGCCGGATACATTGGACTCGAATGCGCCGGTTTTTTGAATGGGTTAGGTTACGACGCAACCGTAATGGTGAGATCGGTCGTGCTGAGAGAATTTGATCAGCAAATGGCTGGCATAATCAGAGATTCGATGATAGATAGAGGTGTCAAATTCTTATTCAAGTGTCTACCACAATCGATTGAAAAGTTACCGACCGGTCAACTTGGAGTAAAATGGGTTGACAATCATGGAGAGGAGTTTTCCGATGTTTTTGATACGGTTTTGTTAGCTATTGGGCGTCGTGCACTTACTAGAGAGTTACATTTACACAAGGCGGGCGTAGAAGTTACAGGAGATGGCGAAAAAATCGACGCCAAGAACGAGCAAACCAACGTTCCGCATATTTACGCCGTTGGTGATGTTTTATATGTATGTTTATCTTTATTTGCTGTTAAAACAAATGAGTTTATGTAATTTTATTTACAGAAAAAACCTGAACTAACGCCTGTCGCCATCCACGCAGGTAAATTGTTGGCTCGCCGATTGTTTGCTAATTCGGATCAAGTTATGGATTATGATAACGTCGCCACTACAGTATTTTCGCCTCTCGAGTATGCATGTGTAGGTTTAAGTGAAGAAGAAGCAATCCAACGACACGGAAATGAAAACATTGAGGTGTACCATGCCTATTACAAACCTACAGAGTTTTTTGTACCGCAGCGATCCATAGCACACTGCTACTTAAAAACAGTGGCTTTGCTTGAAGGAAACCAAAAAGTATTGGGTTTACATTTTATAGGACCACACGCCGGAGAAATCATGCAAGGATTTTCAGCAGCAATGAAGTAAACCAACTTAAGCAAGTAAACGGCTAGAACGGTTTTAAATTTTTATTTCATTTCAGGTGCAATTTAACTGTAGCCAATCTTATGAATACGGTGGGGATTCATCCCACCGTGGCTGAAGAATTTACAAGAATCAATATCACTAAGAGATCCGGTAAGGACCCCAATCCACAATCGTGTTGCAGTTAGTAACATTAACCTACTGGATATAAAAATCGCTACTATCATGTGCCGCATGTCTTATTAGATGTTTTGTTGTTTTGACACTCTTGGAAGATTAATGTTGTTACTTGATATAACTTTATTTTTGCACAACATAATTTTCGTATTTATTCAACTTCTACTTTACTAGCAAATCAAATAAATCAAATTTTATTTCTTACTCTTAGTTTTTTTTTTTTCCTATAAAATGTAATTATGAGGATGACTAATATGATTTCGAAAGTTTTTGGAATACTCAAAGAAGTCTAGTTGTAGACCTTTTCAAACACTGAAGGTTTGTATGGAAGTTCTGCGATTGATTTTATTAAATAAGACCTACACTTGGAGTTGTAAATTTTGAACAAATTTTTAAATACCTACATTATTATTGTAAACTCTGAATATATTACACCAAAACATTGCTGCGACTCAATGAAGCTTCGGGGTAATTCCCCCATAGATCTACTGCTGCCATAATCATTGTTGGGGGCCCTTACGTGAACGATTGTCTTTCAATAGTATTATTTCTCCTTACTATGTTTCAAATGTTTACTTTTAGAAAACTAAAATAATGAAAACAGGCTAATTGTAAATTCTCGCCTTTTCCTAGAGCCTAAAATATAATCAGACCGACATCATAAGATAGATTTATGTACTACTATGCAGGTACTTGCTTTGTAAAAGCCTAGGGAATACAATACCAGACCAAAATTGAAATACCGGTATTCGGTATTAATTTGCATGTAATACCAGAATACCGGTATTTAAAAAAAATAAAAACTTAACTAGGAGATCAAAAATACATGACAAAATAAATATTTTATTATTTCAAATTTTCAAAATATGATCGCAAAAAACACAAAGCATCAATTGTTTTGTTATTTAGTCGGGAGCGTCCCTTAGTGCAAAAATTTCTTGCCACAGAAAATGCTCTTTGGGATTCTACACTGGTGGGTGGAATTGTTAAAAGATAACATTACACTATTTCTAAGCACTTCCCTCGAACTCGTTCGTCTTCATATATAGTCCCATTTCTTTTTTAATAAGCTTTCTGAGACTATGACCCAAATTCTTTATGCACTGCTGTTTTTCTGTTTATTGCAGATTGCAATTTTTGTTCCATTAATTGGATGTTTTCTTCACTTTGTCCATTTTCGTCTACATTACTACCACGGTACATAATATAGTAAGGTTTTTATAGTAAGTAAGGTAGTAATGTGCACGTATTATTACATTTAGATACCTTATTATGCATCTCTCTCGTTGTACATTATAGTTTCATTTCTAATGCACGTAAAGAGTGCAGAGCTGGATTACCTTACTATATTATGTACCATGATTACTACTTTCAACTTCTAAATCTATAGATTAGAGCGATTCAACTTCACCATCAAGTTCAAGTCTCTGAATCATAGAGAAAATTAATATTGCCATATAAACTTTGATTATTTACGAATTTTCTCTTATAATTTTTTCAATATACTCTTTTGGATTATACAAGTATCTTACAAGAAATTCTAGATCTGTTTCCCTTTCTTTAGTGCGAAATTGTTTTTCCTATATACAATTTTATCCATGCATAATAATCCGAATTTTTGTTAAGTAGATAATTCCAAATACCTAACATTATACTCAAAATACAATTTTTACAATATTCAAATTGTTTGTTTAATTTTTTAATAATTTTTCCTTATATAATAATAATATTACATATGCAAAATACCGCTTTTTCGGTATCGCAAAATAGCCAAAAAATACGGGTATTTGGTATTGCATTCCCTACTAGGAACTTGTGGTCATTCAAGGTCCACATACTCTCTGAGAAGGTCAAACTATTTAGCATTTAAAAAATAAAAATAATTTCTAAATACACATTTATTTAAAAAAGAATAAGAAACTCGCATAAGTAATTAACATTCACACGAATTTGTATTTAGTCTTACATTTTATTTCTACTTAAAGTAACATCTACAATAACTCGACGACGTTTTAACACAATATGTCTAACTATCATCTATTTTGGCTAACAGCTCGGTTTCCTTGTAAAGGTGATATTCGACATCCTTATCTTCTAAATTTACTTTGGTACCACCATATTCGGGTAAAACTACACTATCTCCTACTTTGACTGTAATCGGAATAAGTTTTCCATCCTGAAATTTCACGAACACTTTATTTCGACCCAACCTAAACTTTGAAGATTAAAACTAACCTGACTTCTACCTCCAGGTCCAACGGCCACAACCGTACCCTGCAAAATTTTAGTTCCCACGCTATCTGGAATTATAATTCCACCCTTCGTCTTGGTAACAATCTCGGCTTTACGGATTAAGACCCGGTCGAAAAGAGGTAAAAATTTCTTTACTGCAGCGGCCTTAAAAATTTTAAGGTTAATTAAATAAATTATTTCATAATATCAAATTAATCCAGTAAGTTTGGTAAAAATAACTCACCATTGTAAAAATGTGTTTAAGCTATTTAAATCGGAAATGCAAAGAGGTAGATGTGACCTTTGTTCAATCGGTTCGAGAAACTTCTAGAACGTGCTGGTCGAATTTTGAATGTGCGTGTGATTTTTTTGACAGTAGTGCTCTGTTGTCAGTTTTAACTTTTAACCCAAGTAAAGCGGATCTTACACGTTCGTTCAAATCCTAGGCAAGTATCGCTAGAGAAATCTAGTGAACAAGTGAAGAAAAATCTTAAAAAATTAGGGAGGCACTTTGGAGCCCTCACACTAGCGTAGCTGGGGGCATTTTGCTTCATTTTGTACAAAAATAGTTTTATAAAAATAAAAAAAAATTTATAAAACATATTTAAAAAAAATATATTTCAATTAGTTATATGGGGGGGGGGGGGGGGGGGAAATTTTAAGACCGCCTCGGGTGGCAAAAGCTCTAGGTACGCCATTGAACCTTTAATGTCTCAATGATCTTGAATCTTCTTAAGCACACCTATAAATCCGTCTTCTGAGCTAAAAGAGGACACCCCGCATTTCGGAACCGAATGATCTTTTTGTTTTGGCTTTTTCCCTCCAATAATAGGGAAAAGAATAATAAAAAATTGAAACGCTTCAATTTTGCGTAAAAATCGGAAGAAATTTTCGGGAGGGCCGCGGGTTGGTTAAAATAGAGGATTAAAACAGATTGAAATAATAAGAATGGAGTTATTTGCGGGTGCTAGTCACTTACTTGTTGGATCCCTTCACATCACAGCACTGGCTATTTGAATTATTCTGGTTTTTCTAGCTCCTGTCAAAAGTGACATTTAATCTTTGACATATAATAGATCTTAACCTTACATTTTTGGTTTATTAATAATAATTCTTCTGAAATGTTCAAGGGCACTGCAAGTTATTGAATAAAATTAGCACACACCTTCTAAATTGAAAAATACAACGCAGATTTTTGAGAACCTATGGTGTACGCAGTCATTTTCTTTTAAATTAAGTGGAAAAAAAAAGATAACCACAATTTTTGTGCCAAACCTTGCAGTTATGTCCGAAAAAAATGAAATGAATTTGAATGTTAACAATGAACTGAATGCTGCTATTAAGGAAGAACCAGTGGAGACTTGCAGTGATGAAAATATCGAACATGTGCATGATACGTTGGAAGCTATAAGTATGTGCTTAGTACAGGTTTTGACGTGCTTTAACAGCTTTATTTTTTTAATATTTCCCTCCATAAAATTACTTTCTAGAAAAGTAATACATTTTGTATTACTTCCTTTGATCGACAATTGCTTGATGCTAGCAAAATTTAAAGTTATTGTTCTTTTTAGAACAGAACACAATCTACATATGCAATATCAAACAAGAAACTACCGACTACAGATCTGAAAACTCCGACAATAACGACGAAGAAACAGAAGTCTTAGAATTTCCTTCCGACGAAATTAAAATATCTGAAAGTGACACACACAACGATAAAAGATTTACATGTTCGATGTGTAACATGAAATTTAAATGGAAAAATAATTTGATGAGTCACATGAAAGTTCACAATTCTAACAAAAGGGACTTTGTTTGCACCATGTGTAATGCAAGTTTCAGGTGGAAGAATAATTTGGTAAGTCATGTAAAAATTCATACAGACAAAAAGCCGTATGCTTGCGAAGTGTGCGACAGTAAGTTCACAACTCAACGATATCTACACAGTCACAAACAAATCCACGCCTCGAAGAAACGACACATATGTCCGATCTGCAACGCTCAATACGCCTGGAAAGTGAGCTTGGACAGGCACATAAGATCTCACACCGGCGAAAAACCATTTTCCTGCAAAATTTGCCATATCAAATTTGCAGGTAGAAGCAATCTACACACCCATATGACGGTTCATTCCGACGAAAAACCGTTTGCATGCAAAATTTGTGACTTTAAATTTTCGCGAAAGTACAACTTAAACAGTCACATGAAGACGCACAATAAAGAAAAACCCTATTCGTGTGAAATTTGTCAAGCCAAGTTTGCGGGAAAAAGCAGTTTAAGGAGGCACGAACAATCCCATTCTGGTGAAAAACCCTACGTATGTGATCAGTGCGACTCGAAATTTACGCGAAAGTACATTTTAGATAGTCACATGCTGACTCACACGCACGACAAACCTTTTGGTTGCGAGAAGTGTAATGCTAGATTTGTGTGGAAGAGAAGTTTAAGGAGGCACATTCAAACTGCCCACGAAGAGAATAACTAGCGAACGAAAACTGCGCGACAAAAATTAATTTATTTGAAATTGTACAAATTTGCAGTAAATAATTTTAGGGTAAAAATCAGAAGTTTTGATTTTTTGAAACTAAAGTCATAACATTTTTGCTAAAAGTTTATTTAACAAATAAAAATAAATTTTCCAAATATTAACATACAAACAAGTTTAAAACCTTCATTATAAATACCTATAGACATAAACTAAAACAAATTTCTCCATACCTTAGAACTCGTGTTCATATTGTCACGCACAAAAATTAAAATACAGGAAAGCTGTAATTTTGATGTTTCTGATTGGCTAGAGATAAAATATTTAGGAAATAATTCCTACTTTCGGGATTAACATAAAACGTTAAAGTTTGTTCGTTGTATAACTCGTTTCTAATAGAAGGAGATGGGCACGTGGAAATTGCGAGTTCTGAATTTTCTGGACTAATATCTGGAATTCTTAAAATTCCCACCGTAGCGCGTACATAATCGGCAACTCTTGCCCTACAAGCTGGATCCATTTCCACAGCACATTCGTCTTCATCTTTGGGAATAATAGTATGGGGTGGACTTAATTTCAATGTTAGCAAAGTGGGATCATTTCTGTTATCCACGCCACTCAATTCGGATAAGCTAATAACGCGTTGAGAAATATCGTGTGTGGTGTTCACAATAATCAATGCTTCTGTTGTTAAAACCAAAGCGACACCTTCGTAATGCCCTTCCTTAATAAACCAAGTTGCGTTGGTCATAAAAAGTAGAGAACTTTTTGTGTAAGCCTCCACAAACTTCCAATTATACTTGATAATCGAATTTTGATTGGAGTACATATGGTACACAATTGGTTTTCTCTTTGGATTCAACGAAACGCTCCAACCGGCTCCTCTTAGTAAGCCCTGCCCGGTAAGAGCGACCAAATCCGCTGCCCCACTAATAGGTTTCGTAATAACGCCCATTAAACCTAGCCCAACACCGGCAGCCAATCCTCTAGGCGATGCACCATCTTCCATCACCGATTTAATCGGATGGTGCGCGATACCTCCAACGGCCCCCAACAAACTTATCCCCAATCCGGTTAAACCTTGCACAAAACCTTGTGCCAACCCTTGCGGCACTTGCCTTCTTTGCTCCTCGGTTCTTCTTAAATGTTCTTCATCGAGCGTTAGCCTATCAAAATTTCTCGCAACACTAGAAGCAAATTTCGTCACCGAATGTAAGGTCCCCGACGTCACGTGTTTCATAAGCGAAGCCGAACCATGCGTAATTCCTATTAAAAACGCCCAGGGACCTTGCACCAATCCCTGGTATGGTAAATTAACAAAATCGTACAAACCGGTTCCCATCGCGCGTGCCAAACCACAGGGCGTTCCGAATAATTCCGCCGAACTCAAAACCCAACCAGCGGCGTAGAGTGCGCCCGAAAAGTAGTGTGTAATTATTGTGTGTCCCAATCTGTAAACATTAATAATTGATAATTATACATTGGCGTCCAACGCGGGGCGTGCATTAATTACTTACTTGTACGGTGTCGTTAAAATTCGGCGAACCTCGAATTTGGCGAAATATAGCGGCGATTGATCCACTGCGATGTATAACTTGAAAGTTCCTTGAAATGAAATTAACACCGATATTGGTTCTATTGTCAAGTTTTGCAAAACAAGCGGTTGTGCTAAACCACTCGCTTCCCATAGAACGAAGTTCGGAATTCCGACGAAAATGGAATTTAAGTTGTTGTTGATATTTTTTGTGCGTTTGGACCACAACACCAAATTGCCGGGCGATAACATCGAAAAATATTCGCCCAGAATTGCAATAAACACGTCTTCTATGTAGAAAGAAATGGGTTGAACGTTTAATTTCACATTTTTTATTCCTTAAAAAGAATATAAGATTAGAAGAGTGCTAATATACCAAAACTTGCATGCCTACCTTTAAAAACTGTCCCGAGCTTACTCCACGTCTCTAAATCGATGTCGACTCGTAACACTGGATTTTCTAAGGCATTGGAGATCCATTGACCGATCGGTGAATTAAGCGCCAAGTTCTCGTTGCTCTTGGATTGCACTTCCTGACGAATCAAAACTACAGGAAAATCAAACATACCTTGGGTGTACATTTGATTATCTAATTGTATTTCGGACACAGCGAAAATAACCTCCATAATACTATTTTGCTTAACACTCACGACAACTTTATTGAAACTCAAATTTGCAATTTCCGTACATTCCTGGCTGACACTGTTCAAATCGGAAACAAAAGCAAGGGTAACGGCTTTAATACAAATATCTACTTTGTAATTTAAGAAATTTGATTGCGTCGCTGAGTTACGCGTTAAAGCTTCCGGAATACGTAAATCTGATAATTTTCGCGACGGTTCCGAAACGGATTTTCTTAACGATAACGATTTTATGAGATTAACGTTGGACTGCTCCATCAAGGTAGGAAGTTGCTGGAAACCGTATAACTTGCTCGTGTGAGGCGTTTCAAATCCTAACGATTCGCGACGCAGAACCACACCTGATTCTGTCCCATTTGATGGAATATCTACAGCACTTAAATAAGTGCTGTTAACGGTTGACGTACTGCTTGCGTTGACCTGTAAACTCCCACATTATTAAGAGTCCATAAGAGAGAATAACATAAGAGTCCAGTGTGGGAACAACAAATTAAATTATTTGATTTTTGTTTGAAAAAGTACTTACAGACGAAGAGGCTTTATCTCCTTCTCCTGGTAATGGACAACTTCGCACGCTTCCAATGGTTTCGTGGATAATTAGACGACCGCGCACGTCTCTTGCATTTATTTCAATCTAAAAACAGAAATTTATCAGCATCAACCAAAATTTACAAAGAATTTTTACGTACATGATTGGTTGACTCAATGGTTATATTGATGGTGTATACGGAAACGATGATCTTAATTTTTAAGTCTCCGAAAGAAGGAACTCTAACAAAGTGATCACCATTGTTGGTGATGCATATCGGAAGAGACCATTTATGTTCATGGGAAGCACCTAAAAATAACTGATTAAATTCAAATTGTTGCATTTCAAAATTATTACCGTGGAAATCTACAGCCAAAACCAGATTTTCTACGTAACTTGCTTGTGATACGTGAGGAAATTTTTCGGAATAGCCAGGCATAGTATAATAAACAGATGAAAAGTCGTCAACTTGACAAACCCACTTCAAATGCTGGCAATCGGGCATAATCGCGTTATATTCCTCTCCGTAAAATTGTGCAATGAATAGTTTGGTTCCACTCATGTTCTCAATCAGAGTTTGCGGACGAGGATCGTCGTGAATGCTCAAATAAATTTGTCCTTTGTATGATTGTGCAGTTATAACGAGCGGAATCTAATAAAACAAACACATTTACGGCAATAGTTGGATTTGGTTTCCAGTCAGCACACAAGAATCTGAGAGAAAATTCGTCTGTGCTGTTGGTTATGCTTACTTACATTTTGCTCCTTTGATTGCACGGAAATGCTTCTTCTGGGCATTACGTTATCTACTCGGACGGGACAGGACCATTTATCTTTGGCACTTAAAGAAAAACAAACATATAACGCAAAATTTGCGTTTAGGTCTGTTTCTTTATCCAATAAATACCATTGCAGAACGGAAAGGCCAGCGTTTCTGAAAGTAGACCGACGATAAAAAGAGTGTTTACCATTAAATCAAATAACCTTTTGTTTAAAGAAGGAGCTATGGTGAAAGCAAACTTGTGTAAGTTATTTGGCATCTTGATAGGTTGTTCCGAATCCGCAATTGCCAAACAAACCACGTTCATTTCGATTGACGTAAAGTTGGTCAAAACGTGGCTGGAACAGACTTTCAGAAGTCTTATCTCGTTTACCACGCTGCTTATGATGGAAACCATACAAATCTAATAAATTATGAATGAATTTTAATTCCGTCAGACAATGATGAGGAAAACTTACGTGCTTGTGACACAACACTGGTGTGTTAATATTTCCGTCCAATGGTATGGTTCCCGTAATTTTGGGCATGATAAAAGTTTGGCTCCATTCGGACTTACCCAACTGCAGTGGTAAGGAAACGTTCCAAGTTCCATTGATGCCAACGCCAACGTGAAATGTTTCCTCCAATTTTGGCGTCGTCACGATTCCATGGTGCGCCACACGACATAATTCCTTCTCGTTTACAATTATCGCAATGGGACAACCCAAAACGTTAACCAAGAGACTCCAAGGTAGCAATTCCACTAAAAGTGAACTGGAATTTGGGCAGGCGTTTTGGTATCGAACCTAAAACGACTTTCCGTAAAGAACGAATTCGTCAAAACTTTAAGTGCTAACCTGAACGTGCGTCAAGGGTTGTTCGTCCGAAATCCACTCGATATTTTCCATGTCTTCGAAGTACGGCCAAGAAGTTTCGTCAAACATGTTTAGAACTTCCAACGTCTCGCTTATACTTTCGTTTTCAGATTTTTTAAAAAACTGTTTTTGGTCTACCAGGCTGTAATTTAACGGTACATACGGATTCGATGTAGGAAACCCACCGCTAAAAATTTCAAAAAAACAATATAAACGCGTCTTATTATGTCTTTCCAAAAAACTTACTCGATTTCGAACGACAGCTGGTGGGAATGATCGATCGTGCCTGGACAATAGAGCTGTTGAAATTCTCCTTTGCCACGAACGTCTGATTCTATGTGAACATTTAACGTCGGCGTTTCGATGTGAACTTTTGCGCTAACTGGTAAATTAGAGCGCACCATAAATAAAGGCCAAAACACGGCCAAAATCTGATCATTATCGGAAAACCTTTCAGTGACGATTCGACACCAAATACTCAAAAATTGTCCGCGTTCTTGCAACGGCACTTTGACCAACCATGGTTGCGTACACTTGGGATTTTCTGTTAACGGAATATCGCCCGACCAAGCCGACTCCAAACCGAAAAACCGGATTCTCAAGTGGTATTTCTTTGTTGTGTTGATTAACAAGGAAGGAGGAGACGAACGACCGGAAATTAAATAATTCGGCGCTTTTTTAAACTCCTTATCTTTATCGTCATTAACAATGGGTACAACTTTAAATTCAAAATGTTCCAGCAACATATTGCACAGCATTAGTTGTCCCGAAAAAAGTATTTGTTTCTGCGTGGACGACACCTTTTTTACGGTAACAAAAATACAAAGCTTATTCTTCAATGCAATTTCGCACATTTCCGTTCCTTCACAATCGATTTGGAATGGTCTAGACCAAACCCAATCGTGCTCTTCGATTCCCAAACGCATGGTCTGTTTAGATTTTTGGGATCGCCAAGAATATAAGTGACAGAAACGAGGTAAAAGTAAAACGTCTTCTTCGGTCGAAGTTTGACCGAATCGTAAATTAACGTTGGTATTGTTGCACAATACGTAACGCGTCATGACGACAAGTTTATCGGGTTGGTTTTCGTTATTCCAGTTTTGTTCCCACATCTGAAGACTTACTGCAAGAGTGTGAGCAATGGAGGGGCTAAATTTAATATTGATGGGATTGGACATTACGCTGAGGAGTACACTTTGGGTGAAATTAAGTCCGACCTGTATGTGAAATGGTTCCAACAAAATTTGTTGGGTTAGAAAGGTGTAATCCAAAATAGAGCACTTGACGACAGTGCCGATATCGAAAATTGCGGACTCAAAGTTCCAGGTCGAAAGGAAAGCTTTCGTATTGTCTAACGTTAGAGTTAAAAAACAGTGGTTTTCGGGAATTAACATATCGCAAGTGTAATCCTTTAAACAAGGCGGCATAACGATGGACGTGGATTTATTAAAAGTGTTATAGAGCGACACGTTTATTGCCGAAATTTCTAACGAAAGGGTTAAGTCTGGAACCAAAGTTTTGTTAAAGTAAGAATCTATTCGTATACAGGCCGCTAACGCTCGAGATGAAATCAAAACCTTGGAACGATCTTGCTCCACAAATTTATTATTTGAGTTTTGGATACTCAAAACAACTCTCCATACGCAAGCCACCGACTGGGCATAATTTTCGGGCAACTCCAAGTGACGTACTTCGTTTTCTGACAAGTAAAATTGAAGATACGGATGGTAATAACCGTGACATTCAGACCAATACTCAAGATGACACAAAATCTGATAATCGTCTTCGCTATCCGATGTTATCCTAAATGGTACGGGAAATACCCGAACTTTAGTTAGAGTTCTAGGTTGAGGATAGCGCCAAGCCATGGCCGCTTTGGGTTTGTTCCAAAATATGACTTGATATGGAAGCGGAAGTTCGTCTATATTGTTGGAAGTCGCATCGAGAAATTGGAAAGCACCTGCGCGCAAATCGTCCTTGTAATATTGCTCTTTGTCAAAGGAAGATACGCCTAGACTGTAGGATGATTCTGAGGAAGAACTATCAAGAGGTAAGTTGTTGAAAAATTCTTTCATGTCGTTCAAAACACCTTCGACACATCTGATGTGCTCAGGACTAACGTCCAGCATAATACAATCGCTATCCACCGCGATATGAATTTGCGGATCGCTATCCACACTTTGCCAGGGTTCCCAAAACAGTACGACTTCCATGGAAACTGACCAAGGATTCAGAAGTAAATTTATCATCGCATCTTTTAAAACGCCGACGGTCAAATTTTCTAAACTGATCAGATTGATTAACCTCTCAGGCCTATTTGATATTGTCAAGCAGTTACTCAGCTTGCTGATGCTTAAATTAAGTTCCGGAAAGTGCTCAGTTTTAAACACCAAAACCACTTGGGCAAGTTGAACGTTTAAACTCGAAATTGACAGAAGCTTGTGTTTTATTTCCTTAAACTTCGTATAATTTTCGGTAACCTTATGAGAGGCCAGTTGCGAACTAATGCGAATATTTGCGCTTTGTTTGACATTTACCTTGGGAAATTGGCTCGGGATGTTGGAATGAATACTACTCATTACACTTTCCATCACTTTCGTCTGCACGTTAATTAAATAATTCCAACGCGAAACCGAACAAAGTATCTTAGTAGGTCTTGCAATTTCTACTTCGACGGCGGCGGGTTTTCCAAGTCCGCGCGACCACTTGAGGGTGAAAAAAGCGGGAAAAATTCCGGTGTCGGGATTTGGCATTCCGGATTTTGTTTTTAGGAGATTGATAGGAAAATCTGATTCCACTGGAATACATTTTCGCGGCATGTATTCGGTTCCGCTAATTTTTATGCCGACGTCAAAACACGAGAGTTGTATTTTTCGACCTAGGTAAAAACGCGACAAAAAAGCGTTGGGTTGTGAGATCAATACAAAGAGTAAAGGTTGAAAGTATTGGGCTTGCGCGTTGATGACGTGTTTCTCGTCGATGCTGCCTTCTTCAGACGCGTCGTAGCCTTTCTCTTCCTCTGTGTACTTCATTAACTGTTGCTGTTTTAAATCTTTGTATTTGGATTTCGTTCTTCCGGAAAATTGATCGATTTGGTATAAAGTGACAATTATTTTACTTCCAGTTATTAAAAGATCTACGGGAACGTTGTGGTAGGCAGCTGGTAAAGGATTTGGTGGACGGGGAAAAATACTGTGCGATTTTTCACTGTCGTTGCTTATTGTTCCACGTTTTCCTAAATCGGTTTGAGTGGCTGAGGATTTCTAAATGAAATCTGTTGGTTAAAACGGAAATAAATAATCGAAAAAGAATCTACTTACGCTCGTTTTAACGGAAAGTATGCTCAAAAATTCGGACGTATCAATCCCCGAATCCCTATTAATTTCGCAAATCTCCTCTTCAAATTCCTCCGCTTCAAATTCCCCCATATCAAATTTTGGATAGGGAACCGTTATTTTTGGACGTTTCACTACCACATTGTCCATAAGAAATGGTTTAAAGAGATTGAAAGCTTCTGAAAATAGCGCCGACGCTAACTTGATTTGTCCCAACGACACATTTATGTTGATATCCGTAACGCAGTTAATTTCAACGGAATGGCCGCACACCAACGTGGAACCTTTGTAAACCATAGCGGGCGCCACAATAATGGACAAATCAAATCTAAAATTTTCCAAGTTATACTTTATATTTCTCACAATCGTACAGCATACTTTTTGATTACTGGCAAAAAATTAAGGTGATTAGATTTATTGGCCTTCTCTTGATCTAAATTATTCCATTCTAAGGCTGGATTTTCGCTCATGGTCCGTAACGTCGAAACATTTAAGGTTTTCATGTTCAAAATGGAATCCATATTTTCCCAAGTGCTCGTATGAATACGCAATCCACTTATATCAAGTTGATATTGTCTATCTTCCACTTCGCTTCCTGAAAACACAACGCTCAAGATTACGTCGCCTTAACGTTATAATAAAAACCTGGTATGTTTAAGATTCTCGACTGTGCCGCTAGTTGATATATATCAGGTCTGCAAGGTGAACGACAAATTGGATTGATGGCAGTGGGTGTCAATTTTATAGTTTCGATTTGAAAGACGCAAACATCGTGTTCGGCATCGATTGTGTTCACTTCATCCGATGGAATAGTTACACGAATCGATTGACACTCTATGTACACTAGCGGCAAAGTATGATTATTTATTTGTAATAGCCAATCGGCATTTTGTACAATTTCTTGAGAATCGGCTACGGATAAGTCCATCAGAGGTTCAAAAATCATGTAGAAACTCTTTAATACCGACAGAGGAAATATGAAATCAATCGGTTGCGTTGTCACCACAATTTCAGTGATGTATCGCGACGATGAAATAAGCGCAGGCGATTGTGGAATCTAAAACAACATTAATGTTGTAATCGTAATATTAAGGCTTTAAAAATATTAAAAACAGTATAATTTTGTTCTGCATTCTATTTACTGAAAATCTGAACATAATCTAACCTAAGTTGAGGAGAAATTAAATTTTAAGCTAGTTTTTTGCAGTTTCTCCTTATTTAAGGTATCTTGAGATGGACCTAGGTTCCTAACCTGGACTGGTAAGTTTACATGTTATTTTAGGTCAAATTATATAAGATCTTAAGATTCAAAAATAAATTTTTAAATTTTTTGTGAAAGTGAATTTCTAAGCTAAGATTGATACTTTTAGTAACTTTACAATTAAAAGTATTATCCAAATAAAGTACAGTAGAATCTCTATAGTTCGACATAAACCGGACCCATTTTCTCAGGCCCGTAGCCCAAAATGTTCAAAAACAAAAAAAGAATTTTGAAAATAAATTTGAATTTTGAAAATAAAATAGGTAAATAGATATATTTTTAAAGTGGGAACCAAAATTCTCGGAAGGGCAACCCCCAAAAAAATTTTTTTTTATGAGTACCCCCCCCCCCCACCGAAATGAAATTCTGGCTACGGGCCTGCATTTTCTGTCCTATACTGAATGTGCCCAAGAAAAGGTTGAAATAAATATCAAATCAAATATCAAAATAATTGTTTTTTTTACGATTAAGTTTTATAAATTAAATGAAAAAATTATGACAACACGTGTTACAAAATTATACGAGTAGTATGTAAATATGTATTTTATTTTTTTAATTATTTATAATCTCGGATAATCATTCTTTCAAATTTAAATTATTCTTTATTTTAACATTAAGAATGCTGTTATTTTCCTATTATAATGTAAGCATTATAATGTAGGTAATCAATCAGTCTACGTGTTCACCTCAGAGTCGTGGCGAGATAAAGCTCACAACTTGTGAGTCATAAGCTCATAAGCATCTGTCCATTAGCACAGGAAAGTCTCAGAATTGTCCAATTAGAGGGATTCGAATTATAGGAATTCTACTGTAGATTAAATGAATTAAACTAAAATAATAATGCTGATATTATGGAAAATACTATTATGGAAAATAATATCGTATTTCCTATTTCCTAAGATTTCTTCAACGATTACCCCTCGCCTTATGGTCACATGTGACTAAATTACACAACAGACTAACGTCGTAGTTCCAATATCAGAATAACATTTAAAAAAATTAAACTAACCTTAGCATCTCTTACTTTGTGTTTTTGGACGGTGCCCCATAAGGCGTGCGTATGCTTACAGCTGGCTATAGTGACAGTGACCTTAACAAAGCTGTTATCTTCTTTCTTCCGCTCTCGGGGCAATTCATCTTCTTTTAGCCTCATTACCACACCCAAGAATTGACCTGCTTTCCATTCCTTCGAATCTCCATTTTTCCTAACAAACAATTCAGTTTTCCAAAAATACGCAAAACAATTCCAACTTACCGTTTAAAATGTCGAATGTTAATTGAAGTAACTTTAAATGTAATCTTCAAATAAACGCTTTGCAAATCGTATGAATTAACGAACTCCTCTACGTCCAAAACCAATTTTAAATTCGGTTTCTGGAAACTACTCTCCTTCTTGGTGGTATAATCGCGATGATCGTGCGAGTACAATTTAATGCAAAATCGCGAAATCGACCATTGCAACCACAAAGACAATTTTACACCATCTGGGTCCATATTTCCTGTGAGATCGCCAATAGGAGGCGTCTTTTCGCTTGACGAATCGATAGAACTTTCTCTTAACAAAGTGGGCGAAATTGTCGAACTCCAACCCATCACGTTTTGGGTTACAACTTCGGGCGTTTTGAGAGGTTCGCTCTTTTGTTCGGGTAACAAACCCGCCAGTACTTCCGATAAGCCATAAAGTATACTCGCGATAAGACACACTTGATCTTCCGAAAACGCGATTTCGACGTACGGCGTAAAAATGTGAATGCACACACCCAATAACTCCAGATCATCCGAATCGTATTTTGAAGAGCCTAAATCTATTTGCACTGTTGTTTCAGAATTTCGCGAATGAGGTAAAGACGTATTAAGTAACTCCTTCATACTGCTAGTTGAAGGGTCAGATTTTGTTTGTTTTATACCATAAGTTCCAGATTTTGCGGAGACGCCAATCGAAATATGCACAGAAAACGGTTTCGTAATGTTGGAAACTTGTTTGTTTTGGAGAGCGTAACACCAGATGTCATTTATGTCGATGATCCAAGGAAAGCAGGTTTTGCCTAGAATTTATGAAAATGCTAGAGAATATAAAAAAAAAAGGTTAACTTACTGATCGGCCAAATGTTCGAGGGTAATTTAATGGGTATATTCTTCATGTTTTCTTTCAAATTCGCGTGTTGAGATGCACTGTAGATTGCAGTCGACGGTAATGAAATCACGAAAACTTCAAAGTTGTCTTTCTTTAAAGCTTCTTCCACTGCTTGTCTAATACCTTTGATAATTTAAAATAATTAATAATGGTGGTCTTAACATGTACTTGACGCTAATTTACCTTGCGAACCAACTGCTGATAAAGAAACTGTCGGGAAGTAAATGGTAAATTCTTCAACTTTGCAATTCAGAAACATATTTTTACCAACAAAGAACCATTTGTTTAAAAAATTATGGATGCTATCGCGCACCTAGAAATAAAAAGAAAATCATATAAAGAAAAAGTCAAATTTACTAAGACTTACGTTGTTGGTTTCTGCTTGTTTAATGAGTCTCTGAATGGGTGGGGGTATAAACCCATGTTCTCTATCGGAACTGCTGTGAACGGATTCGTGGGGGGTACCGATTTTCCTGGGTGTTTCTAACAAGCTGCCGCTGGCTTCGGAAAAATTCCGATTTTTATTTTGTTGTGGATCTAAAACAAAGGTTCTAAAACCTATCTAGTTATCTCAACTTCGATCCTTACCGAAAAATTCACTCTTTTTTTTCGCCATTCGCGGTTTATACATCAACCACCTGCACAGTAAAGGATCCACGCTGATTTTGAGTTTTTGAAATCTGCACGTTACAATGGGCGGATGTAGCAAAACTTGTGGATTCAAAGGCAACTGAATCGTCGCCATAAAGAGTGGCCCAATATCTCTGCAATACAAAGAGTTATAAGAGAGTGTTGAGTAAGTTTTATGTGAGAGATTTACGCGTTCTTGGTCGATTTTTCGTCCTTTGATTCGGGACCGGAAATAAACAGAACTTGCTGAATTTCTTTGGTTAAATAAGTAGTACTATTTCCTCGTTGTGAAAAAAATGATGAAGGACTTGCTACGCTATACCCAGAGTCGGACTCCCTCATGTAAGGATTGAGTTCCATTCCAGGATCGTAAATAAAAGCTTTAACCGAATCTAAACTGGTATTAATTATTAATGTCGAATTAGTTACCACCTTCTTGAAGTGAAGACCTTCTACACATATTTCCAAATAAGGCAGTCCTAAAAAGTTTGGTTTAATGAAACAAATATATCACAAAAATATTACGCCAATACCGTAGTTGCGAGCAGCGTCGTGCATTAAACTGTTACTCATAATTGTTCCAATTGAATTTTGACTGTCCATTTTAATTAGACTTTCTAAAATGTGCGCAATTACCATTAATTTCGGTTTCGTTCCGGTTACTGTGACAATTTCTGCAATAAAATTACTTTAGCTCAAGTTGAGCACCAATTAAACAACAAAAACTGTAGTACCTGATTCGAATGTAATTTCTTGATGTGGTAAGTCAGAATCGGGCCAATAGTGTGGTTTTAGTATTGTCTTGCAAAGGTATGACGCATTGCTTGGCGCAACAATCGTTGTTTGCTTTTTTGATGACAAAATCAGACGACAACACAATCCGATCACGTTAACAGATTTAATGTTGTGACAAGCATCAAACAAAGGCAGAGGCACTTCGGGTAATTTACAAGCAGTGTGAACTAAACGTTTCACATACATCGGAAAATGAAGTTTGGCGTCGATGCATTGGCATTCTAACGTGATTTTTGGCAACTTTTTATTAGGAGGAAGAGCTGTGGCGGAAATACCGCTTGTCGAAATTTTCTACAACAAATGTCTCATTTAATTTGAAATTTTACAGTATCGAAGTCGGCAAGCCCCCACTACCTTAAAATTCTTTTACTAATGTCCGATTTCTTCACTTTGAGATATCTATCGGATAAGTATAACTATAAGGATAACCAATCAAGCAATCGTAATTCAAATTTTTATCGTAATTCAAATTTTTACGGTTGTTTGATTGGTTATCCTTATAGTTATACTTATCCGATAGATATCTCAAGATAAAGAAATCGAGCATAAATACAATAAATATTCCATATTAAAATTCTTTTAGGCTATTTAAAGTTTTCTTTCAGCAAAGAGCTGGGAAAAAATTTATATATATGTACTACATTGGTCTTCAAAAGGTAAATATTCCGACTACATTTTGTACACAGGATTCGGAATTCCCACGATTTCCAAGGATTTCTAAAGATTTCCTACGAAATTCCAAAGAATTCCAGGGATTTACAAGGGAATTCCAAACAAATGTACACAAAATTTTTGAGATATTTACTATAGAAGAATGCAGAACTATTTTTTCGTCCTGTCGCGCGGGTCTTACAAGTCCCGCAGGTTGACGAAGTCTAGAGAAGAATATGAGATCGGAAAAACCCCGTTCTGTCCCGTGTAGGACCATTCTCTAATTTTGACTCATATTGTAATTTTGCATTATCAAAAATTGATAACTTGCGAAACGGGACAACCGGGACACCGGTCTGTATCCCATCCGCCCCTGGCCACATCAGTAATAAATTCATGATGCTGCTACTTACCTTACGCTTCCTATACAAATTTCCTTTAGTGGCTTCAAAATATGGATGATCTGCCAGTTCTAATTCGATAATAGGCGCTAAAACGGTGAACTGAAGTACGCGTCTGGGAACGTTTTCCATCAAAGCTTCAAAATCTTCAGCGCAAGCTTCTCTGAGTTCATTTAATGCTACATCGGAGCTTGGAGGCGAATAGGGCTGATAATCGTAACTTGAAGCGGCTACTTTCAAACTATTAAGGCGATGGAAAAGTCCAGAGCACAAGCGCATCCTTAACGGTCCAACCACAATCCTCAAGAGCGATTTTTCGTAAAAATTACTAAAAATAAAATTTATTGAACAGAGAGCTTTCATAATAGAAACTTATTTTTTTACCTATATTCAAGATCGCTTCCAAACTCGGATAGCCGTTCGCTGGTGGTATCGTCTGGAACTTCCACCTGATAAATATAATCGGAAGCAAAAGCGGGCGTCCGTTCGAGCAAGGAACTTTCTGTGACCGTATCTACGTGATAATCCCACGAAGAATTATAAAGCCTCTGTTGTCCTTTATTTTCAGCCGCTTCGGAATCAAATAAGGAATCCATCTTGTGAGCCATCGAAATGATACCTACATAATTCTATTTAATTAAACTTGGATCATCTGAGAAGTTTCTTGAATAAAACAAAAAATTTATCATACCGGCTTTTAAATATTCCGTGGTCACGCCTTCGTTCAGTTCGTTGTGAGCACAACTGCACTGTCCCACAGGAAATAAAATTGCTTGACTGATTCCTGAAGAACAATGAAACCATTTGACACCCAATGCGACCGATTCGAAAAAAAAACCTTGGAGACGTAAAGTCAGCAACGGAATGTACTTCAATTTTCTTTGGGCGTAGTAGCCGCCTCTTTCGCTGTTGAGTTCGCAAACCTAAGACAGAAGAACGGAAGATAGAAAAATATAGACAAGAAAGTAGCTAAACAAACTTTAAAAGTTAGAGAAACATAGTCAATATAAAATCCTATGTGCATGGTGTGCCCAGAAGTCGAAACCTCCTGCTCCTTATTCCAATCTTGATCCCAAGATGTCGGTAAAATTGAAGGTACAAAAGACCAAGCCCAGCCGGCCCACGATTCAGCCGACTCAATTATTTCTGAAATTACACCATCAAAATCTGCAAAACAAATAATGGGTTCGAACCTGTGATATCAGTGGAAGAAGTGAGATCTTCGTTAGCAGAACAAGACTCCGGTTTCAATTCCTTCTGCTGTAAAGCTAATAACAGTCTTATAATGCGTAACAACATTGGAACTTGTTGCTCAGTCATACAGAACTCCATACTGCAAGAAAAACGTTAATAAAAATTGAAGAAGTACAACCAGGCAAAAGCTAATAAAATACTATTTATTTTATTATACCAACCTGCTGCAGTAAACGTCGACTCGTGTAGTAGAAGAACGTTGTGCAGATGCAGGATAATATTGCCTAAAGATGCGCACCGAAAGGGAGCACCTGTATAAAACTGGTTCCTGATAAAAATCGATCTTCCCTGACGCATTTCTCTTATCCAAACATATGGTCAAGTCGGACACCAGCAACAACTTCCTTAAGATCACCTGGTTCGAGGAGATATCTTCCCGACAAACTTTAAAATTGCCCAACAATTTTTTTCTAATTACTCACCTATATACGAAGGTTCCCACTTTTGGTTGGCCGATTCAAATGTCAACAGTTTAACGTTCATGGACACCACTATGTCTTCTTCTACATACTTCAATATCAAATTATTGCAATTTATTTTTATGTTGCTCACAATTTTATTGATCAAAGTTTGGACGTATCCGGGTGGTGCTTCCACAACTTGTCTACATCAAAAAACGTATTAGAAAAAGGAAGTTGGATCACATTGGGAAGGTACCTTTTGCTGGCTATCCGTTTGGGCTTTTCTTTGACCGTATTATCCGAATCTGTATTTACACTTGTATCTGCACTTTTCAACTTCAGGATGCATTCTGTATTTATTTTTTTGTTTAAGATATAATGATAATATTGTTAAGCAATATGTGTTACCTATAGTATTTATAGTGATGGTTATTGGTTCCGAAGCCAGTTTCGTCCATGGTACGTGAATCAACAATTCGTGGATGTGTCCAGACACGAAACTAAAAGGTAGGTGAAGTTCCTGTTCGAGAACTTCTAACCGTAAGTCTAGATTATGAAACGTTGCGTCTCCGCCCCATAAAGACACCTGAAGAGGAAAATTCACTACAGATAACATTGGCTAGTTAAAAGTGACAACTAACCTGGGAATCTTCGGTTCGAAAATTCCTTATGTATTTATCGACATAACTTAATAATATGGGCGTTATGTAGTTTTCTATTTTAAACATTTTGCATTAATAAAATCACAGTTAAAGCACAAACGCACTAAAATATCAGGCATGTTAATGCAAATAATTAAAAGTCGAGGTTAAATTCATCACTAACGCCGTAAGCATATTAACGAAGGAATGTGTAGAGTAAAATTAACGAGGTAAAATGATTATTTTTTTGTATGCAAATTTTCTATTATTTAGGATATAAAATAGTAATAACGATAAGGAACATCTGATTTTCATTTTCAAAAACGTCAAAAGCGGTGGAATGTCAACAACTTTTGTAGGTGTGCTCCAGTGTTGCATTTTGTCCATACACGTAATTATCAAAAAGTATATAAAAAAGGTACTAAACATGTTAAATTAAAAATAAACTGTAGGTAATTAAAATTAGAAAATGCAGATTACTCTTTCTAATGAAAAAAATTCACATTTTGAAATCGGCTCCACTAGCGACATCTGCCTGTGTCGCTTAATTTAAATATTAAAAAAAAAGTTAAATGATCCATGGGACTACATCCGTGACAGGGCACCTCGTGACAATTTGTTATAAGTACAGGGGCTAAGGGCGTTCTAACTCACTTTTTAAATTTTAAGTCCAAATTTGATTAATCAAATTTCGATTTGCGGATTAATTTAATTAACATTTGGATTTGCGTTTTTTTTTATTTATTCAAAATCAAAATAGTAAAGTCAGTAGCGGTTCCAGGGGGGATTGCAATAGGGTCGATTTGAAACAAAACTTTCTATACCAACTATACGTATTAGATTAATTAAATAGATTTCCGCGTGGTGGCGTTCGTTTAATGTAAATCGCAAATAATCAAAGAAAACTAAAATTTTGCGGAGAATGGGGAGGTAAGAATCTAAAATATATAAAAAAATAAGTGAAAAAATTGAGCAAAAAACGGAAAAAATCGATCATTTTTAATGATTTTCCAATTCTTTCCCAAATAACCTGTCTTACTACAAATATTAACTTATCACCTTTCTGGCTTACCAGAAGAAATGTAAAGGCTAAAATAATCGTTTTCGTTTCTCTAAATTATCGAAAAGTAATAAAAATAGATGGGGAAGCATCCCCCGAAAACGTTGAGTGATGGCGAAAACCGGAGATCATATTCGGATTTGGGAGGTCATTTTTACATAAAAATCAATAGATCAAAAAAAAAATTTATTTGCAGACCAGTGTTTACCTACCTTCATTATTATTGTTACCTACTTATTTTACTTAAGCAATTAAATTAAAAGAAATATTAATTAAATCACAATTCGAGACTTCTCGCTTAGCGTTTTGTGAGTTATTGATTTGATATGTCTCGCGCTGTTCAGATATTTCTTTAATTCAAAATTAAAATTTTTATAGAAAATTAAATTAAAAAAACACAACTTTGTCGCCATCTGAACTTTGGTGCTTGGTGCGGCAGTTCCATTGCACCCATGGTTTATCTGGCCCTACAGACAGGGTGATAGGTAATGAAGCAATTTTCGGAAAACTTATATAATAGGAGACGTCCATTAATTATATGAGGAGTGTAGGGGGCGGGGGGGGGGGTCAAGCCGAATCTTACGCGGGGGAAAGAGGGGGTCTTGGCAAACACTGCGTAATTTTTAACATAGAACATGTTTTTGTGGTCGTTACTCCCCAAAAATCAACATGAAAAAGCGACACCAAAAATTAGCACTAAAGCGAGCGGTTTTGTCAGAGATTGTCCAAATGCTCCTGATTTGGATCGGTTGCACGTGCTTGCCTGAGAATGTCTTCACCAAAACTACTTGGAATTCTTTTAGGTAAGAAAGTTAGAATTTCTTTTTTTTAGTTAAAATTGTCATTAACAACCATTTTTAGATATTTGGCAACAAAATGTCACCCGTTTTTGAAATTACGATCAAAACTTATTCTACTTACTACTTTAATAGTCCAAATTTCAAACTTTTTGCAAAATATAATTTTATAATCTATAAAGCAGTGGCGTAACAGTGGCGCGGGATCGAAAATAATCGTGAAATAGGGCCTTATATCGCATTATTAAATTACATTATTTTTTTTTTCAAATATTTTTAATAATTGGTGTCTTTTTTGTTTTTTAATTAAATTCTATAGCTCTCCTGCCTCACTGCGCGATGGTTTAATATATTGTTTGATTGGTAAAAAAAAGTCGACCAATCAGAGTGTTCTTTTATAGGTTGGTAAAAAGCAGCAGCAAAAACACATCATTAATGGAGGGGTATAATATTTAAGCGATCTATGCATAAATTCGACTAATTTTTCATTGTTAATTTTCATAGTTAAGCTTCATTACATAGCGGTATCATAAGTAATATAATTCCAAAATTTTAAACAAACCCATACATTCGTTTTTGAATTGTCTATGAAAAACCTCGAGCGTAACGCAAAATTCCAGCACCAGCTCTTGGTTTCATTGGTAAAATTAATCAGGACTTACTGTAGCGAAAAACATACTTACACAAAATTAGTGTTTGTTGGTCAGTAGTTGAGATGTATTGGAAGAGAGTTCTTTTGATTTAGAAACAATGTGTGTCTGTGCTTACTTTAAAATATGTAGAGCAATCCGGAAAATTCCTCGTCAGTACGGTTTCTTGGTTGCCCTAATTAAGAACGGCCTTAAGTGCGAGGCCCTGACCCCTTGTAAACCGGCGTATTATAAATGTCTATTCTTCAATTTTCTGCTTATTTTTTAGAACCCCCCCCCTTCCACAAATTAGAAATATGTCCACCACTTTCACCAATAGCTTATAGATCACTTTAATAGTATACCACTGGTTAATTGCTTACGGCAGAGGTTTATATCTCTCTTCATCTAGATATTCATATTGAGAGATGATTTTAATGTGGATCTTCTATCAGAGTCTAGGTTTAGATATGATCTCCAGCTAAAAATGTTATTGTTTTTCTGCATCTAAAAATAAAATTAATTATTAAATTTTGCAAGTTGCATTTTGCAGTGTTTCCTCTTTGGATAGCCGATACATTAAATAAATTACCTACCATTGTGTGATAATATGAAAAGTACGTCGCTAAAATATGGCCTTATAATATAAAGAATTACACTTTAAAATAAAATTTTAATAGATTTTTTATATTATTCACCTCGAGCTTGTTGCCTCGGGCGCCATAAGGCTTAATTTCAGTACTGCTTTTTCGAATTTCCAAATGGTTCTAGGTTAGTCGACACATTCAAATTATGTATTAAGTATAGGTACCGTATAATATAACTGTAATTTCTATTCAGCACGACGCTACCCTCAACAGAAGCTTTATTAGCGCCATTGATTATTCGTGCAGTATATACGAATTTTTTGTAAATTAAGGGTAAGTTGAATTTTTTAATTTATTAATTCATATAACTCTATTTGCAATCGCAAAAAAAATAAATTAATATTGTCTATAGACAGTGTAAAATCAAATTATTCTTTTTATTTTGTAGGTACCAATTGTTGGGGTAGATCGATTTTAACCAACAATAGAAACTTAAACTTTTGTGGTTGTTTTGTGAATTTTGTAAGTGATAAAAGTTTTTAAAAAAATGAGTTATTGGCGATTAACGGAAGAAAACTGTGGTCAAGCAAGCCCTCTTGAACAATTGGCTGCACACGTGTCCCAAGACCAGGCATATCAGGAAAACATCGGTGCAACATGTGTGGGTTACCATGAAGAAGTAGTGGCCCCCCCACAATCTTTTAAAATGAATGGTAATTTTTGACTGAAAGAGTTTTTTCTAAACACTGAATAATTAAATCTTTTTAAGAGCTCCTGCTTGAAATGCAAAGTATTGAAACTCATAATAGCAGATCCACATCCACGATACCCCCTGTACAGCCATGCAGTGTTCCCGTTAATTATTTTAATCATGATTTCGGATCAGCTGAATATGATAATGAGCCAATGCAAGCGCATGTAAGTTATAATTTATAAGAATAATTATCTTTTTATTAATTCCATCTAACAACCAACAAAACGACCTGTAAATATCTGAGCTTACATTAAAACCGTTCACGAATTTAGATTCGTGGCATGTGGTGGAGGTGCCGGACACCATTTTATTAATTAATTAATTATAATTAATCCTTAAAACTTAATCAAAATTATTTTAGGCTAACCTGAATTTAGCAACACCTTTACTGTTCAATAGGGATCCTTTCCAAATAATGCCGCACAATCTGTTAGAATGGAAGGCAAACATATTTCCTTCACATTTAAAAAGTGGCGACTCTTTCACGCTTTCCGACGAAGAACATCTCTCAAGCTCGGACGTGCAAAATGAGGACAGAGAGGTTAGTAACATTTGATTCTAGGCCATTTCGACAAAGAAAATGTTTTAATTTCATTATTCCACGATGACACTGAACCCTCAACCTGAATCTCGAACGGGCATGTACTGTCCTACTGATTGTTCTTGTCACTTTTATTTACTTTAAGTTTCAATCTCTCTTTAAGACTTTTTTAGTTTAATACACTTTTTAGAAAATTTTCGTTTTTGATTGCTTGCTGATTTTGCTTTTGTTTAAATCGATGGTGTAACTATCCTATACTTTTGCAGTCCGGTTCAGATTTAGAAGATGATATTCCAACAGAAAACGAAATGTTGCAGATACAAGAAGCACTTAGGGACCCAAAACTAGATGAGAATGGAGTGGATAAGGAAGAGCGTTTTGGAAATACAAATATAAAAGATGGAACGGCTAGGAAAGTTTCAAATAAACTTCAAAACTATCTACATTATGATGGTCTTTCCGTAAAAGATGGTAGGTACATTTCTATTTGCTAGCTATTACATTTAAAATTATCAAATAATTTTTAGTATATGGAGTAACTGGCCTAGGTATTACATTTACTGAAGCCGAATATTTCTATAATTTTGTGGAAAATTATGTTTTGCATAAATCAAGGTACTACTACAAGAAATACCAACCTGAACCAAGACAAGTAAGCAAAATTCGCTAACAAAATTAGAAACTTTGCAAATTTTTTTTTTAGAAAAAGGAAGAAGAAGAAATCCGGATGTGTGTGTCAGGGTCTGATAAAGCCGTAAGAAGACGTGGGCAATGCTTTCATTCTAGAAATGATCAAGTTTGCTTTGAAATACTTCATTTTGAGATTGAGAATGAAAATATAGCGGAACATATGGCAATGAATGAACAACATTCGGACGCAATTACTGCTGCCAAATACTGTTTCAATTTTGGCAATTACGTATTTCTTTTAACCGATCTTTACTTACACGAGCATTGCTTCTACCAAGCTTGTCAAATATTGTTTGATTGGTTGAAAACTCATCCAGAATATGCAGACATAGTTCCACCATATTTCACAATGGAAGACAAAGCTAGCACTTCTATAGATAAGTAAGTAAAATTACTTTTTATACTCGAAAAATAAATAAATCTCCCTTATTCTTCTTAAAGGTTACTTAATTTTGGAAAATTCGAGTATCTTTGAAGCATTACTTCTATTTTGCTCTTCTTTCTTAGGGTATAATTATATTATAAAGACTTTCTTATCTTATTTGCCTCGGTGGTTTGCCATTGTCTACAAGACCTCAAACCGGATGTCCTGCAGAGAAATCTAATATAATTTTGCCTTCGCCAACTAATGGTGCTTGAAATGAAGTTTTAAAGAAAATTTTGTTTTTTAGAGAGCAACTACAGGCCCTTCAAAAAATGTTTATTAAAGCGGCACGACGAAATCCAATTAATATTAATATTTGGGTGCAAGCTGCTCTGGGCAAGTTATGCCAAATTGATCGAGATTATGATAAATCAGTTGATTGCTATTTATCAATTTTGAAAAGCAAAACCGATAATTCTTCCAATGACTTTGCTTATGTATGGTTATCTTTGGCCGAAAGCTTTGCTCTTATGGACAAACCAGACGAAGCAATTGAAGCTCTCCATAAAATAATGTACGACCCAGTTCAAGGCATTAAAGCTACTGCTAATATTGGATTAATCTATATGTATCAACGAAACTACAAGTAAGTAAAGTTAGTAACTTCGGGCAATTTTAACAACTGACAATTTTAATTGGATTTAGAAAAGCCGCTACTTATCTTCTTGACGCCATTAGCACCAAAACAGAAAAACTAGGTTTCGATGATTCTGATGTTTCGTTAAAAAATTTATGGGCACGGTTACGTTTGTGTTGTGAGCTGATGAGTCGTGAAGATTTATGTCAAGCTATAGATAAAAAACATGATAATATGAAGATGATATTTGATAATCTTTACGGTTAGTATTAGTTGAATATTTTTTTCTGAAATATTTTCTCTTTTTAGTTTCGCTTGCATTTTGCAAGAAAAAATTTAGCATTTGAATTCCTGGAAAATACTTCACTGATTTAAATTTTTTTAGATCTGCAATTATTTCCTAATACAAACATGACCAACATCGTGAATAGGATGGAAAGAACAAGCATAATGGCTTTTAATAATGGTCGTCCACTAAGTTTAAGCAATAATGCCATATACTACAGGTATAAAAACTGTGAAATGGAATAAAATGTAGGTATTATATGTTTGTTGTTGAATAAAGCTGGTGAATATCATATAAATTTTATTAATAAATTCCTCTTTTGGTTTTAACGTTCTAAGAACAACTTTACATTTCGATTCACGAACTATTTTTCTTTTTTATAATTTCCTTATATGATAACTGATAAGCTATTCTGCAGTGATTCTAAGGTAAACAATAGGCTGAATGCCTAAAATCCAATGATTACTTGAGGGATATTAATGAAAGAGTGCAAGTTTGTGGGTAAGAACAAAAATGGAATTTAACTTCAAAAATCAATTTTTTTTAGAATGGTCTAGCGACAAAACTGGACCACCTGATACTTGATATGGAATGACCAAAACTATTATACAAGGCACATTTTAGTACTTAGTGCACTGTATGTAAAACTTTTCCAAAATCTTGAAATTATAAAATAATTTCAGTCATAACGTTTATATTATAAAAACATTTTAAATACATAAAAATCAGGTAAAAACATTTAAATAAATCACTTAATTTAATTTTAAAATAATCATAAAATGAGAAATAATTTACTCGACTGAATTGAAATACATACAATAATTTCAGCAGTCTTTTCAGTTACCTACCACTGCTTTCGATTTTTCAAAAATAAGAAATAATTTATATAAGAAAAAAGAAAAACCTTTTTACCAAAACAACTATATTTTTTAGAATTTCTTGATGCTTTAAAAAAAATTTATTTGAAGATATTTACTTTATCAAAATTTTTATTTTCGGTTTGATTTTTACACATCAACACAAATAAAGTGATTAGATAACTTTCCATCTTCTAAAGTTTAGAATGTAATAAAGAGCATTAATTAACATATTAAATACTTATTTCTGTAGTAATATTTTCTTCAATTAAAAATTTTTAATCTCAAAGATGTTCAAGAACATTAATAACAGCATAGTTAAAATTGTACAATGAATGATTTATGACACTTATAGACTAAAAGTGTTGTCGATCAACAGAGAAGAACGAACGCTTAGAAATAACTAAAAAATTGTGTTTCTCAAATTAAACTAACGAGGTTATCAAAATTCTACTTTTTTATATGAAACTTTCAATTAAAATTTTAAAAACAAAAATAAATAAATTTTAAATTTGTACTAAGTTGAACTTAACAGATTCATTTTTTTTACTAAATCCATTGTTATACAATGTTACCACTATCTCACATTATTACTGACAGGGAAGTGTTCACACTTGAACCATGCGTGACAATATAAGACACTAAACGAATGGATAGCGCAGAGTACCAAGCATATAACATCTTTAAATTACCCAATTCGATTAGAACCTTATACCGTCATAAACGATTGTTGAAGATTTGCGCCAGTAATACCAAATTTTTTCGAGTTAAACAATAATGCTTCAAAATATTGGCATTATAATTTTTATTAATGTATCAAAATATTTGCTAATACTTTGGAGGTAAATTACATTTTTTTTAATTCATTTTTTTTAGAAAATTTAATTAAATTTAAATAACCTTCTAACAAACAAGTGAAATCTATAATAAGCACAATAGTCCGTCGTTCAGCCCAATGTTGAAGGACTAAAATCAATATCTTTCAAATATATATAAAAAAAAACAGCTAGCAATCTATCAAAGTACACGACAAAATCTTAAATCATTTAAAAATGTTCATTTTGGTTTGAAATAAAAGCTTTTACTAATAGAAAATAAGTAATCTAAAAAATACCAAATTAAAACAAAAAACCTTATATTACTTTATGAAAAGTAAACAGTACAGAAAAAGGATCAACGTGACCCGCATTACTAAAATTTATAAAATTTGTTTGCTCAAGACTTCGTTCATGTTAGGTAATCTTTTAAATTAAATTTGGTTAATATATTAGATTTTGTCTTTCAATTCTTGAAAATTGTGTCAGTTGTTTTGGTAAAAAGTTACTTGTATACTTTCAGTTCAGTCATCTTCAAGTAAATCGAAAATTAAATTGGTTAAATATCTTGCAACTTTTTAATGTGTGACGATTTTGAATTATAAATCTGTGCATCGAAAGCAGTGTCCCAAGTTACTTTTAAGTAATTTTGCAGCATAGCTAAGTAAGTCTGAAGTTGATATAATTCATTTAATTAAAAAAGTATTGTGAATTATATAATAGAATACTGAATATTTGAGAAATAAATTTTTATCTTTGATTTTTCTAAAATTTAAATATTTTGTTGATTTGATGATTTCTTATACTAACTTCCAACATTGCGTCCTATGTGAAATCACCTTCCACAGAGATTTTCCATTATAGAATCTAAAAATTAAATATAATTAAAATCTGAATTCCTTTATGAAACTAAAAACTTTAAAATTAAAAAAGGTAAATTGGTCGATTGTGATAGCCCCGATATACAGTGTGGTCCCGGATATACTGTATATAATTTCAGTGGCGAATTTAAGAGGACACTTTTCGAAGAAAACTATTGAACAATTTTTTTTTCTAAATTCAAACCCTCGATAGTTAGGCCTCTTTAGTGCATTTTTTTAAATTTACACCTTGACATGGCCATAGCTCGAAAAAATTGTCCTCGATCACCACTGAAATTATACGTAAAGTTTATCCGGGGACACATTGTATGAATACTGAACTACATTCTATGTGGTATCATAAATATTCAATCAAAATAAATACCTACATTTCTAAGTATTATATTTACAATAGTATACAATAATACGATTATGCATATCAAATATTATCAAAGATGACGAATTCAATAAATATGCTTTATCTTTGATTTTTACTCATAATTTGGAATGTGAAACTTTATACAATTGATTAATAAAAATATTCAATGTTAAATCAAAGTCACCCCTATTGAATTCCAAACTATCTGTATACGTAGCACCTTCTATCGAAATTTATGGTACAGTTTACCATCTCCGAAGGTAATTCTCAAGAGCAAATTAATTACTGAATAATATAAAAAAATATGTTCAAACCTTGGTGTTATTTCGTAGGTACCATTCATTCTTGTTGAGATTTTTGCAATTTTGAATTCATGTCGATATGTTGTGGAAAGAAGAAGTCAGGTTTACATCAAATCTAAAAAATAATGTTAACAATATTATTACGACCTCCCAAGAAAGTTAAAATTATAATTACCAATAAATTTTATTATAAAAAGGTCATGACAAAAAAAAAAGGTTGTTCAAAAACAACCTGTAGATTGAAAATGATTGAAAACTGTTGAAAACCAACGGACAACTTACTGTCGTACAAGAACGGCAAATGGCTGCTATTGCTTCGGCATTGTTCGCATAAATGTACCATAGCAACGTAAAATGTGGGTAATTTAAATAAATTCTTACAATTTTTATTTCCGTAAGTACTACATAAATTTAGTTACTTCTAAGTCCTGGCAAGGGCTTTAGCTTTCAGCATATATAGTTCCCCCCCCCCTAGTTCGAATTATTGTAAGAATTCTTATCTTATAATAACGCTTATGATATTAGTGGTATTCCTATATGATATGATGAAACAAATTTATACTATCGGAAAGGAAAATCTGGTATACAAAAATTTATGTTACCATTTTCCTCCCACCGGGTACTTCGAGTAATTGTTATTTATAGGGGCTCTCATACAACAGGAAGTATTTAGTCGAAAGTTCAAAACTACTCGATACGATTTTTTTATGTCGGTAGATTATCCACTACAGATGGTGTTCGTAAATTAATGTCCGAGTATATTTTTTAAGGCCGAGGAGAAGTCTGGTTTCGAGAGAAGAATCTGGTATACATATACGATATACGGCACAACTCAAAAACGCACTTTTTTTAGGAGACCATTTTCAATTTAAATAAGTATTCACTTAGCATTACATCAGGCGCGGATTCAAGGGGTGGGGGGCTTTGGGGGCTTCAGCCCCTCCCCCCATGACCATCTCCATGACCATTTTCATTTTATAAATAAAGTTAAGAAAAAAGCAGGAAGATGAGCAAAAGTTTTTCTTTTCCAGAGAAAACTGTTCTTTTAATGTTTTTTAAGAAATTTGCATGATTAAACCTACCCATACATAAAATTGAACGTACACTTCTATGCTAGCAATGTAAATTGTGCCTTTTGAAGACATGTTTTCTCATATAAAAATCGCTTCTACAATTTTTGTTAAAAATTTCATTCTCTTCATTTTTGTTAATATACATTTTTCTATTTCGAATCACCGTTTTTGAGATACAGTGACTTAAAAGAATTTCTGTAAAAAGTTTAATATAATACCCATAAGAGCAATGTTAATTTTATTAAAATTTTTACAGAGGATTTTTTAAGAACCTGTATCTCGGAAAGGGTGCGATAAAATAGAAAAATGTATATAAACAAAAATGAAGAGAATGAAATTTTCAACAAAAAATGTTTAATAAGTTTTGCTGCAAAAGCGATTTTTATATGAGAAAACATGTCTTCAAAAGGCACAATTTACTTTACTAGCATAGGAGTGTACGTTTAATTTTGTGTATGGGTGTATATATCTTTCGGAGAAAATATTTGTGTATAGCGATTTTCTATTTTTTAACTTTTTATTAGAGTACTTGACTTTGAAAATTAAAAAAAAAATTTCCCGCGGTTCTATAAAGTGGGGATGCCCAGGCCCCCCATTAGACTTGAATTAAGCCTCCCCCCCCCCCCATAGATACATCCTAGATCCGCGCCTGCATTACATGCATACTAACACACTACCGCCATAATAGTGGCGCATTATTAAAACTTTGCATTTAGACATCATTCACGATCAAATACTATTATAAATTCAGTCGATTTTCACACTTAACTCAATTTTGCCAAATTTTGAGTTGTGTCGTTATTCTTTCCAAGCAGCGATGTGTACTAAGTACATTCGAAAAATCTTAGAAAATTCGAGCAAATCATATAAAATAGGAAATCTGAGGAAATGTAGAAAATTTTAGGAAATCCAAGAAAATCTTGGAATTCGAAGAGATCCCTGCTGAGAAACTCTGCTTCAAAGTCATTGCTTAAAGTGATTATGACATTATGAGTGATAGTCTACCTAGTAATTTTTTATTTAGATATCTCTTGTTAATTCATTTATGCATTTCAGTGGTAGAAAAATAACAGATATAATCAGATATAATCAGAATTTACTCACGACATTAATTTTAAACATTAGAATTTGCCCCCTTCTTATGACCAACCTTTAATATAGATATTGTTTTAGTATGAGTAAATGTAGAACTTCTCTTAGTAAGTTTATAGGATTTTATTAAAGCAAAATAATCAGTAATCTCTAAAATTCTAAAAAAAATTTAAAAAAATTAACAAATGAAATAATCAATTTAAATATTTAAAACTAAACATCCCACTGTTCTTCATAAACCGTTACTTAATCACAATCTTCCCTCACATCGCGACCATCGAACGGCGAAACGTTATTTTGGGTTTCTCTTTTGCCATGCAGTAAGAATTCTGGAACGTTTTGGTCAGCTTGGTCTAAAATTCTTCCCAAACTAATTGCAATGCCGGAATCATGATTTTCGTCATAAAAGCTAGTAGCTTTCCCCAAATTCCCAATTCTACCAGTTCTACCAATGCGATGAACATAGTCGTCAATATTTTTAGGCAAATTGTAATTGATTACGTGTTTAACCCTACCAATATCCAAACCTCTAGCTGCAACGGAAGTTGCTACCAAGATCTGACTTTTTCCGCTTCTAAAATCGCGCAACGCTTCCTCCCGTCCACTCTGAAGCCTATCTCTACGAATACTATAGTGGTTCTAAAATTCTTTTGGTTTAAAAACGCCGCTATAAAATCGGCGCTTAATTTTATTTCGACAAAAACCAAAGTTCCTTCATTTCTATTTTCTCTCAACAGTTCGAACAACTTGTTTCTCTTATTGACTTTCTCCACTTCGTAAACCACTTGCTGTACATCTGTGGAAGCACCTCCAACGTTACCGACCGTCACAAAAATGTAATGTTGCAAAAATTTTGCAGCCAACTTTTGAATGTCTTCTGGAAAGGTAGCCGAAAACATCAAAGTTTGTCTTTCTCCAATTGGGACCATGGTAGGATGTTTCAAAATCGATTCCACGTCGGACAAAAATCCCATATCTAACATTCGATCGGCTTCGTCCAAAACTACAAACCGGATAGAAGAAAATTTTATGACACCTCGCTTGACAAACGCATTCAACCGTCCGGGCGTGGCAACCAAAATGTGACACCCTTTTTGAATGAGTGCGAGTTGGTGACTTACTGAAGTTCCTCCATAGGCAATTTCGATTTGGATATCGGATCTGTAAGCAAATTTTCGAGCTTCGTGGTAAATTTGAAGCGCAAGTTCTCGAGTTGGTGAAACTATAAGAACTTGAGGTTGCATATGACCTTCAAATACGATATCTTTCGGATTCGAAATAATTTTGTTTAAGATGGGAATTAAACAAGGTGGAACTCGCTTTTGCGACAGCTCTTAGGCTTCTATACATCTACTTTTTGATAGATTAAATTATTTGGGCTTTATTTTATTATAAGCTGTTTTATATTATAAAATTATAAAATATAAAAAAAAATTATATTATAAAAAAAAAATATAATATAATCTATATATATAAATGTGAAATGTATTTTTTTGTTGTTTGTGATACGGGTTATCTTCGAAAGTACTGAACGGATCGACTTGATTTTTTTTTTTAAATGAGAGTACATCGCGGAGCAGGTTTTAAGCCTAATTCCGCGTTTGTAAGTTAATAAACAATCGAGTAATCACATTTTTTCTAAACTGGATTTTAATCCTATAATACCAACTTACAAAATTTACTATATAAGAGAAATTATATTCTATACTACATAATCAAAACTTTTAAATGGTGAAAAGAAAATCAAATTTTGGTCGTTAGTCTACAGTTGCTAAAAGACAGCGTCTTCATAGAGAAAACCCAAGTACTGATAACAGACATGTTCTTAATACTTCTGAGCGAGCACAGGATCCCATTTCACAGCAAATCCAAGTCTGAATAACAGTTGATGGTGATGATCATTTGCATGGTATGGAAGTCGAAAATGAAATCGTTCCTTTGGTTCCATGGACAAGCAGGGAAATGTCTCGCTTTAATTATGATGTCTCCATTAATTATTCAACTGATTCCCACGTTTCTATTGGAACCATGACTTTCAGCTGCAACTAATGTTATGCATTGAAATGAAAAAAAGAAGTACCTGATCTATGTTGTTGTATTGGAAGTTTTACTAGATGATATTCTTAAACGACCAGAACCATTAAAGAGTTTACTACTTGGCACTCACTATAATTCGCATGATTTTCTTAAAAATATACGAAAGTACAACTCGGCTTTTCAAATGACAGCGTTCGGTGCTACCGAGATACGGCATGGGAATTTTATGCCCACGTTTAAAATTCAAAGCCAAGTGTACCATGCAGTTGGTTCCCTATTTCCAACATGCAGGAAGAACAAAGAAAATTTGGCTGTTTGTTCGTCTTTTAATAACTCATGGACTCTTTCACCGACTTCAACCAAACTTGGCACACTTACTCAGTAGGACTTGGGGAAGGTTTTTGTGTAGGAATATCTTTAAAAATGTGAGAGGAGAGAAAATAGAAAAATTATGTATTGATTAAATTGTAAGTTGGTAATACATTTTTACTATATGAATTCGGATTTTCGAAATGTGACGAACTCGAAAAACACCCAATATTTTTATTACCCTCTTGAGGGATTTCGTAAAATATACTAAGTTACTTGAACTTGAGTGGCTTACCACATAAGTAGATATTTAAATTGAATCAAATACAAACAAAGTAATTTCGACTCAAACAAACGAGCAACGGTAAGCAAAACTGGAAAACGTTCGAGTACGTATTGCTACATCCAGACGAACATTGCACACTGATTTCTTAATAAAATGCTTTCGGACAGGACAAATAATCCTTGCTTCCGAGAGCAAGAAACCAGTTAAACAGCGTCTTGCGATATAGGTATAGTGATGCAACACGCAACTAAAAACGGCTATAAAATTAATTTTGGTTTTAATTAATTTAATTTTGAGCAGCTCAAAATTGTTATGAAACAAATACACCTAAAGTTCGAAAAAAGATACGGAAACGTCAATAGAGAATAAAAATTAGTGCAGCAATGAAGTATAAATTATACATAATTATTATGAAAAGGTATAATGAATTATGGGTGCCGATACTGTGGAGGGAGCTCTTGATGGGTCAAGATGGGTCTATTCCAATTAAAGAAGAATGCGGGACGAGAAAAATCCCGAATGTACCCGAAAGACAGAATGTACACAGTTCCGCGCGGGACTGCATGCTAATATAATCTCGCGCGGGACGGGATGTCAATTTAGTCCGGCGCACAATTGAATGAATAACTTAAATTTATTTATACAAATAATACAAATAATACATTTTAAATAAATCTTTATTTGATCGAACAAATAATAAGTTATCTAACTTTTCAGGAGCCAATCGAGTACGACGATCAGTTACATTTAAACCAGCGTAACTAAAATTACGTTTACTTGGTACGCTAGTTGCTGGTGTTGCTAGTATCCACAATGCAATTTCGGATAGTTTGGGATATTTTGCTGCGAGTGTTTTCCAATATTGAATCACTGGCATTGTTTTATCAATTTTTGACAGTGCAATATTACAATATGATTCCAAATCCAAATCTGTATTACCAATGTTAGGTACATCTTCATCGTCCTCAAAATCAAAAACAATTCTCTTTATATAGATATATTTTTAAAACTTTTTAGTTGGTAATGCCAGATTATATTAAACTAGGGGGGCTTAAAAGCGTTGCGTGCGGGACCCGCGGTACGTGCAAGACCTGCGGGACCCGCGGGACGTGCGAAACCCGCGGGACGTGCGGGATCCGCGGGACGGGACCTACTGGATGACGCGGCACTGCGGGACGAGACGGGACAAGAAAAGTAGTCTCGCATTCTTCTCTAATTCCAATCATCTACTGTCCAATTTTGATATTGTTTGGCAAATTTTAACTGTTTTTGTTTCATTTTTTTGTCAAAAGCGGTTTCTTGACAGAAGTATTACCACGTAATTTGACTTCAACTAAACCGATTACCAACAGTTTTTGTGCTAATATTTACGGCAAGTTCATTTTTCAATTGTTTTCTTAATTGTCTTCGAAATTTGGAGTGATCTTTTAACGCCCATTTGCGAAGCATTCGATCTTGCGATTTCGTGACTTTTCTTTCCGAATTCCCTCTGTGAAGTGGCTTTGTACTGCCACTAATGACATATTTTTTCAAAAATCTACTTATAGTACATCTGTCTAACCCAACTTGCTCACTAATATCCGCTAATATCAGTAAAATTCCTATTTTCACCACGTAAAACGAAAATTTTCTGTTTGTCAATTTCGGTTAAATTCTTTCTATATATCATTTTTTATATATTTCTAAGATTTATAAACAAAGTAATTTTTATAAAAAATTTCCACCCTTCAAATTAAGCCGATAATCACAGGTATATTGTAAATAATTTGCACCGGGCATTAAAGATTGCCGCCACTGTATAGTGAAAGTTACTAAAATTGGTACTTGATATTGCAGGTTAATATTTTTTAAATTTACAAGATTAGGTACTCAAAATACAGGGTTCTCCATAATCCATAAATAATACTTTCTATTTGGAATTTTTGAAGTTCCTTCCATGGCATGGCATGAGGAAATATGAACTTAAATTACCAATAGGGGGGAGGGGATACACATTTATTAAATATGAAAAATAGAAAGTAGGAAAATAAATTTATTTTTTGTTTTTTTTAATAAACTAAAATTATTTTGGTGTAAAAATTATTTTTTTTGCGCTCTATCGCCCCTATTCCACCCCTGGATGCGCCACTGTTAAAGAACGAAATTTTTTAGTAAAAAAATAGATTACTATAGATGTGTAATTGTCACACCTAATACACATGGAAAGCCACTGTAGGTGGCACACGCCAGGCACGATAGCACAATATCACGAAGCCGCGCTGACAAATGTCATTATAAAAATAAATAAATTTTAAATGTCACTAAAAATTTTAGGTTCAAGAATTTGAATTTGAACAAGAATTTGAAATACCATACGCCGTCACTGCGCAAATGAAACAAATACTTACGTTACGTAATTAAAATGCAAGAAGAAAATTACTGGTTGCAATTTTCAGCCATGTGTAAGCGTTGGCATAAGTTGAAAAAAATTCGCACAATTTAAAAAAATATTCAGCGCTTAGATTCAGCGGTTTTTATTAACAGTTCGTTAACCTCGAAAATTAAGAAGCACAAGAGATGCACTTAAAATCTGGTTCATGTAAATTTCGAAATCAAAGCAATCCATAATTATTTATACACAACCGAAAGTCAAATAATGAAAATAAAGATTAAATTGCTCAAAGCAACATTTTTTATTTAAAATCTGTAGCAAGATTTTCAAAAATTAAAGCTAGTGCGAATTTTTAAAACTTGTCACCAACACAACGACGCGAAAATAACCTTTAACCAAAAAACAACAACAAACTTCAGTGCGCATAAAGTCAAGATGGCTAACGTTAGGGATAGTGATACGTCGCTGTGGCTTCACAATAAATTAGGTACGTCGAATGATTCGTGGACCGGAGGGTCAATATGTTCACAATTAAACGCGGAAGTGTTAAGAAATATAAAGGACTGTTTTCCGGATTTGCAGACACAGGTTAAATTAAAACTTTTGCTTAGTTTCTTCCATATCCCGCGCAGAAACACGGAAGAGGTAATTGTTTACATTTCGTCTCCTTTCCTTACATTTGATGTGCTGTAAGTCTTATTCGTTTTATTTATTTTAACATTTTTTAGTGGCGATTAGAATTGGAACAAATTTTAGAAGTCGCTGTAGGTGATTCCGAATTATGGGTAGCTATGTTGGCCGAAGCTTTAAAAACCTATCCGTCGGTGGGTGCATTGAACACAGAAATTGCGGATATGGATGATGTTAGACCTATTCTTAACGATTTAATGAAAGATTATCGGACAATAGCCAAGAAACAAATTGATCTTCTTTTGTTACCTATCGAGTGCCATTATTTAAACAAGGCTGCCTTAGTTTCTGTGGTAAGTGGTTCTACTTACTTTAAATTACGATCCAGGGATTTCAGACAAAAAAGAGGTCGTACTTCTGAATTATTAAATGAGAGCTGATAATTGGCTTACAGGTACGTTTTGATGTTTCGAATAATATATTAATAGTTGTGAACCTTTACCAAAACCAATAAAATTGGTTTCTCGTGATTATTTTGCTTTATTGTAACTTTATAGCAATAAGTATACTTATATAAAAAGAAGTTACAAAATTCTCTATAATAAAGGTAAGAGGTCATTTTTACGTGTTCGAAATCGTTTGTTAAATTTGTATGTATATGCAGTTATGGATATTTAACAGAATTTTTATATTTATAGTATATAGAATAATATCTAACTCCATTTCTATATAATATTATTTAACTTTTTTTCTGAGGATATTACAAAGAAATAAATGAACGCATAAAGAATCCCGCACTAATTTTTTACATATGTTGTAGCTTATGTAAATATCAAAAGATGTAATGGCCATAAAGCTTAATAATGGACGGTTATCGAGTTATAATCAGTCAAATATATTAAATTCATGCCGCCGAATAGTCAAATCTCTAAAGGTATTTATTTTTTTGAAAAACTTTTGAGACAAAGATAGGGTTTTACAAAATCTGTTAGTTGGTGACATTATTTGTGAATTTTGAATGATCTTGAAAGCTCGGAACAAAAATCTTCCACAAAAGATCTCTGCTGTGACACAAAGATTTTTATTCACAAAGCTTTCAACTAACAGATTTTGTAAAACCCTACTATTTTTATTTCAAAAGTTTTTCAAAAAAATCCATACCTTCCGAGATTTGACTATTTGGTAGCTCGAGTTTTTCATGTTTGACTTGTTGTTACTCGATAACTGTCCATTATTGAGCTTTGTGCCCATTACATCTTTTGATCAGTAGGTCATAAGCTAAAACATATTATTTAAATTGATTTGACTGGGACATTTTCCATATGATTAATGCGGGGTTCTTTATAATAATAATGAGACGAGACAATTACAAATAAATTAATATTAACATTATGCACGAGGTTTACTCCCAATTGTGTCACCTCACATGAAAAAGGCGAAGTACAGATTAACTCTCAAAGAGAGCCGCCTGCTCTTCCACTCAACCTAAGTCTCTCTTGTTATCTCTTTACCCAGCATTTACTGCACCTTTGAAGAATACAAAAAAAATTATTTTAGATTTTTATACTACAGCAAAAACATGCAACGTATGATGATAATAAATTATGCATTCAAAAAAATGTTGCATCCCGAGTTTCTATAGCATAAAAATACCATTGCACCACGACCTTCAGTTTTGGACTAAACCTCAAAAAAAGGAATCGGATCAGAATTTTTAAAATGGTGATGATATTAAGGCAATATTTTAAAAACAATGATTGACCTTTACAGCTGCCAAATCCGTAATTTACAGAATTTTGATATAAATGATAAGGCATTTAACTCTAGGAAGGATAACGCATTTGATAAATGAAATAAATAAATACTTTTACTGCAAGTATAGATATATGTTTAACAATTTATGTAAATCTCTGATTTACCAGTTTCTGCGTTAGTATCCACTTCTTTCTTTGGCAAATCTTCAACTACCCTAGCTTCAACTCTTATCATTTAATTTTAAAATTCTAAAACATAGTTTTCCACAACAATTTCTTTGGGATTATTTCCAAAATAAGAGGCATTTATAGCTTAAGAAGAAACAACTTATTTTTAGCATCCATTATTTCTTGCCTATCCAGAAAAATTCTGTAAATTATAAGTTGTATATATTTTTTCTCGATGCAATAAAACGATTGCTTAATACAGTGTTTCCCAAATAGTGGTCCGCGGATGGGGTCCGCGAAATGTTTTTTCGGGGTCCGCAAAATCACGATATGAAAAGAAAAAAATATAGGCGAATAGGCAAAAATATGTTAAGGTGCTAGATCAATAGGCGCTAAACTGGTGTCAAGTTCAACTCAAAAACGAATAATCGTAGAAAGTTGAAATTTTCAGTACATACGTAAAACATAATTAGGGTATTCACACTCCCTTGTATATTTACCATAGTTGTATATTTACAACATCAAAATACCATAGCTGTGAACACACCTATGATATTAGTTTTGTATTATAGCAATTGAAATTATACAATAACCTCACAACTATTATTTTACTATCGGCACAATCCGTTTAACACAGTAATAATGATTTAGATATTAAAATACCTAGAAATTCAGAAAAAGAAAATTTAATTAATGCTACCTGCAGGTAGATTTAACCACTACAGATTCAAGTGAGTGATCAGCAGTAGTCCGCCATATTGGTATTCAAATACTCAGGTAGAAAAACACGTTCGAGGGCTACTTAGAAATACAAGACCTAGGTGTATTTGCTCTTATGGGAAATTACTATACAGCCAAATACACCTTAGTAAACTTGTTTACTTTTACTAGAGTGTAGAAATACAACGAAATATACAAGGAAGTGTGAATACCCTATATAACAAGCTATTTTTTATTTTAAAAAAATTAATAAAAATTATTTTTTCTTTGAGTTTTCAATAAAATACACTTCAGTTATAAATATAAAATAGATTATGTAAAGTAATACCTACCATACTAATCAATCGAAAAGAAAAAGTAAGATTATCTTTCTTGGTTTTGAAGCAATTTGAAGCAAAGACACAAACCTACCTATTATTGTATTAGTAAAATATATGGGGCAAAAAAAACGGCTTTCAAAATTTTTGCTTTAGCAAATATTAGTCAGTTTCATTTATTTTACTTTAAGTATTTTACTTTCATTTTGATCACAAAAGTGATTATTTTTCAAATTTCAAATGTCAATACAATATTCGAGGGGTCTCTCACTGGGGAAAAATTTGTACAGTATTGCTAATGGTCAGGAATAAAATACGATATTACTAACATTATCGTAATTACTTTTAATTCCATTTATTTCCTAATTATTGCCATTAATGTGTGGTATTACCGTATTTACAAAATATTGCAAGATTATTGCTAGGAGTGGGGAGGCACTTTTTGTAGCTATTTACAGGACAGCGATAAAAACTTTCCTTAGTAAATTAAATTAAATTATACATTATCCCCCATTATATTTTATATTTATTTAATTGACTGGTCTTCGTCAACATATTCCATCAAAAAAATTTTTAACGAATCGGAGAAACCAATTCATCGATAATATGTTTTTTAACAAATCGATTTTTTGACATAGACCATCAGTGCAGTTAGCCGAAAAACAAGCTAAAAATAGAAAAAAAATAACAGCATGACAATGAAAGGGAAGAAAATGTGGTTAGAATTACAAGAAAGAAAATTCAAATTGATCCAAGGTAGGAGGGATGAAGGGGGTGACTTGTAGAGGTGGAACGTGGTTTTTCACGATTTCTGGCGAAAGTTAACCTCCGATCGAAAAAAGTTGTATAGAGATGTTGTAGATATTAAAACGATATACAACTTTTGTACACATCGTCTTTCACATAACCTCAAATTTTCCGAGAAAAATTGATAAAACCGTGTTTTTCGTTTTTAATTTTTTTCTCCCACAAAAACATTTTATTTTTCATGAAAATTTGAACAGGTTTACCTTTTTGTGTCTCAAAGAAGCTGTAATTTTTTTGAATAAAAATATTTACTTTTACATTTTATATTGATTAAAAACCAAAAAAATTGTACCCTTATCTTAAAGCGAACAATTTGGGATTTGTTTGTTGAAATATCTACTTTCAGATGGTTTAAAAAATAATTTGCATTGCTATGGAAAAATATGCCAGATATTAAATATAAATAAAATATTAGATTTTTGAAATACATTTTTTGTAAAGAAAAGTGATTATTTTTGCGTATTTTTTGCAACAACACATTCCTCTATGACTTCCAATTACTTTATTTGTTAGTAACATTAAATATCACTTTTATCAAGGATTTTATTTTCATAGATAACTGCAAATGTTAAACAAAAAATGAATTTTGAAAATCTAGGTTTTCAGTTTTTCTCGTTTTCTGGCACATTTCTCTATTGCAATGCAAATTGTTTCTTACCTCATATGAAAGTAGACATTTCAACTAACAAATTCCTTCGTCCCCTAAAGCCGTTCTAAACAATTGACTGTTATTAATTTTTTCATTAAAAAAAATAAATTCATTGAAACTTAAAAATGATTAGCCGGTAATTTATACAAAAAATTTATTTCGGCTACTGAAAACGCGTCTAGCAATCTAGGTACAATAATTGCTCAATATTTTACTCATACATTTAACCAAATTGCAAAATAAACTTGTATCGGTGTGGTATAGTCTAGAAATTTGAAAAAATTGATTTTTTTCTATTTTTTTGAAATAGAAATTCTTATAAAAGTTACAATAAAAATTTGTATTGAAAATAGCATTTCTTTAAACAAAAGCGAAAAAGTTAAAAACAGATCATTTGTATGATGCGATGAGCCCAAAAATTGCCAAATTCAGGACAGTTCATTACTCAAAAGTGTTGGTTCGGTTCGTTTCTGCTCTGGCGGTAATTACATACTATGTAACCAATACTGCTTCTAACATAGCTTTAGACTAAAAAGTTGAAGATAAAGAAATATACAAAGTTTAGCATGTAAACAAAAGTCAAAGGACCAAACTTTTACTCGTTTTAGCCAATTTTTCGTTATAACCGAACTCGTTATAGAGGGGTTCTACTGTATTAAGAAAAACCTTCCTAAAAAACAAATTAAAAAATTTAATGCTACTTATTGCCGTTTTATTATCCTGTATTGCGTAGTTATTGCCCTGTATTGCCACAATTACCGCTTATTTCCGTGTTTGCTATCTATTGCTTCTTATTTCCATCATATTACCAACGATTTGTACAGTATTGCCATCAGTGAAACGCCCCTCGACAATATTATACATTTTTAAAAGGTATGCATCTTGAATAAAAAAAATATCATAAAGCAACTGGTGACAACTGCTTGATTTTATGATCTTTTCCTATTGATCTAGCACCTTAACAATTAAATTTTAGGAATTGATCTGGCAAGGGTGCTAACATATAGACACGTATGCCATGAAACAAGTCGAAACAATTTTGAGCACTTTTTTGACATTTTAATATGGTCCCAAAAAATGGTCCATTACGTAATATATTTTGAGAAAAGCTATCGGGATTGTGGATCGTGTAAATCAAATTAAAGTATTTGCAAACTGACGTTTCGTTCAATATAGTCCAACCCTAGTCTCAAAGAGGCTACGATACCTCGGTTTCCATATTTGACAACCAAAGATATAACCTAAGCACCCATCGGCTGTGTACTCAATTTTATTGAGGAAACAAAGTTGTTGAAGTAAAACTTGGAACATGGGGTATAATAAGCCTAGAGCTTTGGTGTAAGTGGGTTTAGGACCACAACCCGTTCAGCAATAATAATAATCTTCAAGTGCCATACACTATGCAGTGCGTATGTGATCACTTGGGCGAAACCAAGATGACGTACTATAGAATTTAATTAATGGGGTGGCCTTCCCCATAGCCCACAGATATTTTGTGGGCTTTAGATCAAAGCAGTGTATTCGACGCGACAAGGATTTCAACCGCGGTTGCCCGCTTGCCAAATGAATTTGAAATTTGTTTGTGTTTCCATTTACTTTCTTGTTTTTTGTTTTTTTAGGCTACACTGCATATTCTGCGTTCTAGGACTCACCTCTTCATCCCCAACTTAAAAATTTAAATGGTCACTCATTGTGACACTTCAAAAAAAGATTCTTTAAAATGTTATCTTTTTATGCAAAAAATTAAAATTTATCAACTTGAATTTTTCTCAATGTTTTTTCAGTATATTTGTTTTATTATTATTATAATAAAGAGAAAATTCATACGAATGAAACAGTAACACTAAAATGTTTCGATTCTGTTCAAAATAGTCAATTGTTCAACAAATAATAATGATCAGACCTCAAATAATGACTAATAGTAGACAAAATTAACAACTATCAGCCTTGGCTACAGTGATATAACGCAAGTGTTAAAGTTGAATACAAATAATTTAACATTGGGTGGAATAAAACGTGAAAAATTTAAATTATTGATTTGAAATATGAAGCTTTGCATAATATGGAGATAGAAAAGTCATGGAGATCATAGCAATAGTTATAATACCGATTGTACATGCAGTATTATTATTATTATTATGCATAGTTTTATCATAATACATGTTGTAATAAATCTAGCATCGATTTATTGTTTATAATTAATGCGGAATTTTTTGTGATAAAATTACTGTTATTGTTGTGGTGATTCAGACAATAATACATTCAACTCTAATTTAATTATGATTGTGAGTAACTTGATTCGTAACTAAAAAAATATTTTGTTTTTACAGGTGGGACAATTACCTCCTCCAGTAAAACATTTTACACTGAAAAAGAAACCAAAATCCGCACTTTTACGTACGGAACTATTACAGAAGTCGATGGACGCGGCGTCAAATTTGAAAAAAGCGTCTGCACCCGTAATTCCAGTTAGATCGCGCGGAATGCCGAGAAAGATGACTGACACAAGTAAGTGTGATATGTGATCATTAAAATTTCATTATTTTTGTTTGTTCTGTATTTTTCTAGCACCATTAAAAGGTTTACCTAGCAGAGTTCTACCATCATCCGGTTTTAGGAGCAGTTTGAACAACAACACACCCAATAGACCGTCATTGTCGCGTACGACGGCAGGTCGAAAAGAAGGTGGAGTGAAACTATTGGATATTGCTGATCAACCGCTTGGTTACGTTGCAGCAAAGAAACGTAAAAGGATGCAAGGTAGGTTTATAAATGTTTTTGACGCATTGGTTGCTACTTAAATTTATTTTAGATATGGAAGATGCAAAGAAGGCTACGGAGACGCCATTACAGAGTCCACCTGTTACGACCAGCACTACTCCCGATTATGCAGCTGGACTCAATGCAACGCCTACGTTTGCGCCAGCCACACCGGCACCCATTGCAACTCCTGCTGGTAAAAAAAATTGTGATTTTATTTAATTTAATTGAAGTTTATGTTGGTAATTAATTCATTTTTATAATTTTAGCTCCAGCTGTTACAACGGTACACACGCCTGTTCAAGTGACCACCATTGTTACCACTACTCCTACCGTCCCTACAACACCAACAACGGTGACCAAGACGGTGGCCACACCACAATTTATTACTACGGTTAGGCCAGTACCACCTCTTATAACAACAGCACCACCTGGGCAACGAACAACTGTTGTCGCTGAGCAACCTAACGCGGCGGTACCAATTGGTACTCCGGTAGTTCTTACTACAAGACCAATTCAACAAGTTACACAGATTCGAATACAGCAACCACCTCCCGCTAATTCGTTGCACAGAAGAGGTTTGGCGCTGACGGTAAGATTAAAAAGAAAATGTTTGGGTATATTTTTGATGCTATTTATGTGAACAGAGAGAACAAATGTTGGAAGCTCAAGACATGTTTAGAACTGCAAACAAAGTAACCAGACCAGAAAAGGCGTTGATATTAGGTTTTATGGCAGGATCTCGAGATAATCCCTGTCCTCATTTGGGTAACATTGTTACGATAAAATTATCTGAGGATCAAGAAAACGTCCTGCAACCAGACGAAACATATCTGACGATGTTAGTCGAAACTCACTTCCAAATGAACTACAATAATGGCGAATGGAAGCGAATCAAAAAGTACAGACACATTGAAAATGTGAATAGTGACCAGGTTGTGTCGAATAATCAAACTGCAGCCATAGTATGATAAAAAAATTTAAGTTTTTATTCGCCAAGTTTTCAAACCATTATTAATTTATTTTTTGCTTGAAAATGTACTTAAGAAATTGTTTTGATTTTTTTCATTGATTTCCGATACATCACAAAATTTGAATTGCACGATCTTTTTGTATTTAGCAATTTAGTTTGGTTTGTATACATAGGTGCCAAAAGTTGTGCAATTTGTAGAAAATGCATTTTTCATAATAATATGTTGATCGAATTATTTATTAAGGAGCCGGACTTCCAAAAGAATTTTAATTTTACCTTCTCCAGGTAGCTGTTTGTATATTTTGTAAAAAAAAAAACAGAAGTTATAGTGTACCGTTTTATCTCTTATTGTTTTGTAATTACAAAATGTTAGTTTTATTGCTGTACATATTCGAAATATATTTGTTTAATCAAAGTTTTAATTTTGACTATTGCCAGTTTTGTGCATTCTATAACTAGCAAAATCTTACAAAATTTTAAAATGCTGCTTTCAGGAGTCATGACTTTTTTTCGGATGAAATATATACGGAGCTCTTCATTTTATATATACAGCAACATATTGCAGCGAAACAAATTTTAGAACACGGGCTCCAGCCAACCTGCATAATTTGAAATTAATTCAGCCAATATATAGAGGCCTAACCATTTTTAAAGTGAGGTAGTCAATATTATGCCATTCTTGTGCTGCCACTGATTAAAAAATTTACATTATGTGATTTGATTATAAAATTTACCATGTGGTAACCAGTTACATGGTAAGTACATCTTAATCAACAATTTTTTCTACAATTATTGTTATTCGGCTTTGTTAACAATTTTAATTAAAAATTATCGGAATCAAAATCGTAATTATTAATTAAAGTAGGTAGATACTAAGGCTGGGAATTGTTGTCATTTTTGTATTCGAATATTTGTTGATCAAATTATTCGAATATTCAAATAATTCGAATAATTATTCGAATTATTTGAATATTTGAATCTAAAAATTGACAATGTATGTAATAGTCGACAGGATAATATTAAATTCATTTGGAAGCCGGAATATAATAATTCGAATATTCAAATTATTATATCCCGGCTTCCAAATGAATTTAATATTATCCTGTCGACTATTACATACATTGTCGATTTTTAGATTTATTTATTATAATTCGTAAAATATATGAAGTTAATATATTAAACTTAATAGTTGTAATAAAATAATGTTAAAACTTTTTTTTATTTATATTTTAATCAAAGAACAAAGATCCTTGTATTCAAATACAGGGCCGCAATCTTTTCGATTTTCCGTGTTTTTCCGTTAGCTTTGCTAAATCTATTTTTATTTTTTAATAACTTTAAGTATTAATTTATTATTTTTAGAATTTATATTATTTACCGTGTGTGTCGGAAAATTATTATAAATGCAATTTTTGTAAATTCTTAATGTGGTGCTCAAGCACTCAAACAACTCAACTCGGCCCTGTTCAAATATTTAAATTTGTTAAATAATCGAATAATTTAATATTCGAATATTTTGAACCTTTGAATAATTCGATTACTCAAATTATTCGAATATTCAGAATTCAGATTAGATTATAATATATTCAAATACACAGGGCGGGAATATTTTCGATTTTCCGTGTGGTGCTCGCATAATATAATGTAGCTTTGCTAAATCTATTTTTATTTTATAATAATTTTAAGTAGGTATTAATTTATTATTTTTAGAATTTAGATAATTTACCGTGTGTGTCGGCAAATTATTATAAAAACAGTTTTTGTAAATTTTTAGTATTGTGCTCGAGCACTCAAGCAACTCAACTCGGCCCTGTTCCAATATTTAAATTTATTAAATAATCGAATAATTTAAAATTCAAATAATTTGTCAATATTCGAATAATCTGAATATTCGAATATTTTGAATTTTTAAATAATAATTCAATTATTCAAATTGCGATATTATTCGTATTCGAATATTCAAATATTCGAATTATTCGAATTTGATTCCCAGCCTTAGTAGATACCTAAAGGCAATCAAATATGTTCCAAAGTCCTGCTTTTCTAAACCATCCTAATAAAGCAAACATGTTTATGAATAATACCATGCTATTGTATTATAACAAAACAGATTAAAAATTGGGATTTTCCCATTTTGGAAAGTATTGGTAAAATGGTAAATTTTAAATTTATACAATGCACTACCTATTGAAGGGGCCTGAAACAAGAAGGGAAAGGTTGGGTTTTCCAAATTACTTTTCAAAATTCCCAAATACCTTCTTTATTTTCAAATTTTCTAAAAATTTACCAATTTAAAATTGGGTAAAGAACTTGTTTCTTCCTTATCGCTATTGTGAAAATTTTAGAATTAGAATAATTTATAAAATTTTTGTTCAAAATCATTCAGGAAATTTTTAATAATTATCAAAATTTATAAAAAAATTTAAAACATGCTGAATTTTTACTTTTGTATTGGATTGTCAAAAATCGAATCTAGTAGTTTAAAACCCGAAATTTAGTTGGATTTAGATCTAAAAATGACTAAGGGCCAATCCCACCAGACAAAAACAATCGAGTTTTAGACAAAACTTAAATTAAAATAACAAATTTAGCATGTGTTACCAAGGTAATTTAATAAGTTTTGTCTAAAACTTGATTTTTTGTCTGGTGGGATTTGCCCTAAATAAATAGATTACATACGATATTTTGTTCTTAATTTTTTAGTAATTACTTTATTATAAAATTTTTAAAATTATCCCTAGAAAATTTAAATTCAAAAATTTTACCACAAAAAATATTTTGAATGGTGGTCGTTCTTCGAACTAAAATTTATAATCCAAAATCCAACTCAAGATGTTCATTCTTTCATTTAATTTCAAGCAGGTAGGACGTAGTATTAAGAATACTTAAATATTAGGTAAGTAGTAGCAACACTATAATAATTTTAATAGAAAGCTTCAAATCAAATTTTCAAGCACCAATTTGATTTCTTAGATTTAATTTTAAAAATTTGGAAATAAAATAAATATTTTTTAAATGAATTTCCACATTTTTTTATAATTGTTTTTATATTTTTACTTTATAAAATAGTTTTTTTGATTGTTGTTTTATAGGCATTAAAATTTCAGGAAATTCAGAAACGTTTTTTGAAGATATAACAAACATTACAGGAAATATGCGTAGGTTGTACCATTGAATGAATTCATATTATAGAATTTGATATGGGGTAAGTATTTGCTATTATTTATTTATTATTTTTTACGTAGTATTTTTATTTAATAAATAATGTAACTGTTTGAATTTCAAAATTTTTTAATTTGTTGATTTTTGAAATGAAAAAATGGTTCGACTACATTTATCTATTTTGAAATATTTACTTTTAGATTTAAAATATTAATGAATTAAATAATTTTACTACTTATATATTCATTCTACTTGATTAAGATGCTTAAAATTTTGTTTATTTTAGATTATTGGGCCGGTCCCGACGGTACTGCAATGCCAGGTCAACCCGTGATAGAGGTGGAGCAAGCCCCTAACCCCTACCCATTTCCAAAAATAAGTTTAATATACTGGACCCGCATGCGGGTCGTATCAGATATTAAGCTGATAAGAACAGATTTGTTTATTGAAAAATGTCTTAAGGTTTACAAAAATGTGCTTAACGCAAAAAGAAAGGTATAACAATAATGTGAACATAACGATAATATAAGAGTAATAATGTAAAAATAGAGATAACAATAAAAATAACAATAAAAATAACAATAAAAAAAATATAAAGATAACAACATAAAGATTACAACAACAAAAATAATAATAAACATGCCTATTCTTCTCCTGGTCCGTCTTGGTTGTATTGCCTGACGCCGGTGAGATGCTCTGTATAGATATCCCTTGACCACTTGATGGTGTCACTGATGCACAGCCTTTTCATGGTCTTCAGGTACCTTTTTGAAGCTAGGGTGTTTGAAAATTTGTCGTTGTTCTTGTCCCAGGAACCCAGAGCCCCAACTATTATGGGTTCTATACTTACTTCTTCGTATTCCTGCTCTAGCTTTTCCTTCAAGACTAAGTATTTACTAATCTTCCCCTGTCTAGCTTCATCAAAAGCGGTTTGTCCATTTTCGAATGGGATGGTTACGTCCACTATTCTGGCCTTGTTTCTCTTGATAAGAACCAGGTCAGGCCGTAGTGGGATTCCTTCCGTTACGGTTTGGTTCTCCGCTATAACTTGGTAGCCTTTTCCTGTTGCAGCCATTTTAATCCGCTCCACCACTGCGTTATGTCTTAGCTGCATGGCTGCCGAGTTGCGCATGCAGTGCTGTAGCACATGTGGTAGCGTCTCTAATGGATGTTGGCATCTCCTGCAGCTTTTGCTACCCCCCTTCCATCTTTCATTTCCTCTGAGGGGGACCAAGTTAAGTCGCGCTTTATGTATAAACCTCCAGTCCGCAAATCTTGTATATTGCCCATCGGTAATGAAGTGTCCGCTCGATTGATCCTGGCTGATGTTTTTGTAGGATTTGCCTTGGTTCTTGAGGGCGGTCAGCTTTGTAACGTGGTGCAACTCTTGCGCAGCCCGGAGTGTGGCCATCACGCGTTTCCTTTTGCTAGGCTCGATAGTTTGTGAGCCTATGCTGAGATTTGGTTCTCCGCCTGGCATAGTCCATATTATGCCTTGCCGTCGGGAGATTGCTCTCGCCTTGGTCCATATGTTCGATATCTCATTGCGACCATCCGAAAAGGGTTTCCTCATGTCTCCACTCATGAATTCCTCCAGTAGTTTTTGGGAGGGCTCAGTGGTTTTGGTTCTTTGTTGTACCGTATGTTTTAGTTCTTTCTTGGCCATGTCACTTATTATTTGGTCAGGCGATGTAAGTAGTTTGAATGCCGTGTCGACCATTGCGTAGTCGGCGAGTTCAGCTGCGATCGGGATTCCGATGAGGTTCTGCTTTCTGGGGCCATATAAATATTCATTCGCAGCTTCTTGCGGGAGATACAGCGTTTTCTTGAGTTCCGCTCTGAATATTTCGTCCAGCTTTTTCCATGCAGTTTTGTCATGCGTTCCCATTCTCATCGCATAGCTGAATGCCGGGTACACAAATGTCTTCATGGCATCTATTCTCTGCCAAGGTGCCAGTTTTGAGTTGAGGATTTCGAGTCCTAGTTTGGCGTAGTCCCCCAATCCTGCAGTTGTTTTGAGTGGGCAGAAACCTATTGGTTTGCCCAATAAGGTTTCTTCCTCGTATCTGTCCATTGTTGTGATTTCTCCATGTCTGGTCTTGTATTTTCTTACCGTTGCCCTTCCGTTGGTGATACACAGCGCTTTGCATTTGCGAGGGTTAGTTCTTAGATTTATTTTTTCCAGTTGTTCCTCTAGTTTCTGGACATTGGTTTCTAACTCCTCTGCCGTCCTACCTATAATGGTGAAGTCATCAGCGTATGCTAGGAGTTTGTGGTCTTCTGTGGCTGTGTCTTCTTCTGCCGCGTTTTGTGGGGGTTCTTCTGTCGCGTCCTGTACATGTTGGAGGGCAGGGTTTACTGACAGGTTGAAGAGGGGACCTGACAGTGGGCATCCCTGTTTTATGCCTTTTCCTATTTGGATTTTGTTCGTTTGCCCGTTGGTTGTTCCAATTGTTGTGATGTTGTCCTTCATGGTTTCACCTATAATTTCACAAAACGTCGACCCGCACCCGTAAAGATTCAGCGCGTTCTGCACTGCTTCATGTGTAATTGAGTTGAAGGCAGAGGATAGGTCAATCAACATCACGTGTGCTTCTCGTTTTCTTTTCCTTGCATCATTTATCGTTGATTGCAGTATGTAATTTAGCTCTACTGCCCCATCGCTTGGCATGAAGCCCTTTTGGTTTGGGTGTAATACCTTGTTTTGGATTAGCCAGTTCGTCAGCCTCGTTTGCAAACAACCCGCGTATATCTTATATATAGTGTTATTTAAGGCTATTGGTCTCCAGTTTGCAAGGTCTTCTTTACTTCCTCCTTTGTGTATTAGCACCGTTCTAGACTGTTTCCATTCGGGCGGTGTCTTCCTGTACTTTAGACATATGTTGAGGATACTGGTTATTACGAAGCATTCAGGGTCGGCCTTTCGCCAGTGTTTATAGGTTATCGCATCTTGCCCAGGTGAAGTATTTTCAAATCTCTTTAGCCTGATCTGTACCTCTTCTTTAGTGAAGGGTTGCGTATCTACGGGGTTTCTGTCTTCGTTGCTGATTTCGGCACGTTGCTGGGTGTTGTTTGTGCCTGTCCCTTCGGGGGTTTTCCAAGCCTGTGTGAAGTAGTCTTGGATTACTTCTTTGTCCAGTTTGCATGGGCTGCTATCTCGTCTGGTTATCTGTCTTATTGCCTTTCTCCTGTTGGTGCGGTATGTTTTCTGTATTTGGCGCGCGTCGTTTGGCTCATCCGTTCTTTTTGGTTTTGGTGTTCTGGTGTTTAATTCGTCCATCGTAAGTATCCGTAGCTTATCTCGAGTGTGTTTTGTAATTTTCCCCATTACCTCGAGGAACGCATTCCATTCAATTTCTGATTTGTCCTTTTCTAGTATGGAGTCTAGTGGTATTAAGAATTCGCCTAATAGGTAATTGTCTTCTGCGTTCTCATCATTGGGCTGGGTTCCGTCTTGAGTGAGCGTTTGCTCAGAGATATTCCGGTCGTGGTGTTGTGTAGCTGGGTCCTCGTAGTCGTCATGTTCACTAATCTGGGTTCTTTCTTGTGTGGACTCTTGGTCGGTGGTATTCCCGTCGGGATGTTGTGTTAGTGGGTCATCAGGCAGTATCGGGGTTTGGTTAGGGCTGCTTGTATCTGGTATGCTTTCGTGTGGTGGCTCGACGGGTACCTCCTGTGGCTGTGAAGAGTCTGTGGTGTTGTTTTCGTATTCTTCACACTCCAAGTCAATGGATGGAATTCGACTGAGCCTGGTTCTTGGTCGGGGAAGTTCATCGCCCCGTAGCCTCTTCAGCTCGTTTTCTGTGATGGCTCGCTCATGGTTTACAAGAGCGAGTTTTGATGGGAATGTCATGTTGCAGTGTTTGCATTCCCACAGGTATCTTATCGGTATTTCGTCGATTGGGTTTGCATGGGGGCAGTTGTGCTGTGTTGGCCTTTTTCCAACATCTTGCCCACAGAATCTGCATTCGTTTGCGCTTTCCCGAAATTCCATTCCATGCGCCATTCTCATATGCCTCTGTACAGATTGTTTCATACTCGTCCATGTTTTCCCAATAAATGGGGCTGGGCATAGCGTGCAGTTTATTGCCCCAATTATAGGGTAGACGAGAATGAATTTTGTCCCCGATATGCGTATGTTCTCGTTGGAACTCGGCGGGTGGGCGGTTGCTTCGATATTGTGGGTTTCTGTCTCATTTTCGTCAGCCTCTTGGTCCAGTGGTTGCCCAGGGTTGATAATTTGCTGGCCTTGGGTTCTCTCAACCTGGATTTCGTCCGGATTCGACAGCTGAGAGGCTCTTCTTCTTGTGATTGGCCCCGCGTATGTGGGCGTTCTTGCTTTTTTGGATGTGGGGATAGGTCTCCCTTGTGCGTCGTTGACTTCGGCCGCGATTTGTATGTTGACGGGGAGACCTGGGTCGTCATCCGACTGGCTTCCTTGGGTTGTGCTGTCCTGAGATCGCGCTTGGCTCATCCTAGCTCGAATCATTTCACCTCGAGCTTTCTGAGCTTGTAGAATGTGGGCTCGAGTTGGTAGTTTGCGTGGTGCTTCCTCCAATGTCACACTTTGCTTCCTTTTGGGCGGCGTTCGGAACATTTTCACTTATTGTTTTACCACAGTTAAACCCGAATTCTTGCGAAAGCTTGGCACATACCCGGATTCACAAGGTCACAATATAAAGTGTTCGCGTCACAAATGTTTAAAAATAAAATAAAGAAATCACAATTGTTTCACATATTAATATGTTCGCTTCACAAATGTTCAAAAATATCACATAGAAATCACAAAAAAAAGAAAAAAAAAGAAAAAAAAGAAGTCACAAATGTTTCACATATTAAAATGTTCGCTTCACAAATGTTCAAAAATATCACAAATAAATCACAAAAGAAGTATAAATAATTCAAAAAGAAATCACAATTGTTCCACAAAATAAAGTGTTCGCGTCACAAGTGTTCAATATAAAAAGAATAAAAAAAAAAAAAAAGAAATCACAAATGTATTTTAAAAGCTTACCACAGGATTCGTTTTGTTCTTCGTCCAGTCTTCGGTCGCTTCCCGTATTCTCGTGTAAAGAGTACTGTTCGAATCGAAGGAGCCAAAATTAAGCTGATAAGAACAGATTTGTTTATTATTATATGTCTTGGTACTTCTACAATGGATCACTTGTGAGTGAGATACATATTACACAGAATACAAGGCGTCACTTTACAACTTTTATAAATGTCACAATCGAAACTAAACAGCGTCTTGTCGTTTTTAATTCTCACTCTCACAATCAGGTACCGCCTGCTGATATTGTCGTGTGCCGGTTAAATGTTCGGTATAAATATCGCGAGACCACTGGATTACGTTGCTGCAGCACAATCTCTTCATCGTCGTCACGTACCGTCTTGCGCCAAGCAGCCTGGTGAAACTGTCGTTCCCGGTGTCCCACGATCCTAAGGCTCCCACGAGGATGGCTTCTACTGAGGTATCCAGTCCATGTTGCTCCTGGAGCTTGTTCCGGATGCCTTCGTATTTTGCTTTTTTCGTTTCTCGTGCTTTTGTGAAGGCGGTTTTCTCATTTTCGAATGGTATCGAGATGTCGACTATGTAGATTCGCTCGTCTTTCTTCAGGACCAGGTCCGGCCTCAGGTTGGATCCCTGGATTGCTTCCTGGTTTTCGCTTAGGACTTGAAACTTTCGTCCTAGCGCTGCTGCCTTTATCCGGTCGACTACGCAGTTGTGCCTCAGCTGCATTGCTGCTGAGTTCCGCATGCAGTGGTTTAGGACGTGCGGTAAGGTCTCATGGCCGAATTCACATCTCCGGCATGACTTGTCTCCAGACTTCCACATTTGGTTGGCTTTAAGGGGAACCAAATTTATCCGTGCTCTATGCACGAACCTCCAGTCAGCGAAACGGGTGTAGCGTCCACTACGGATGAAGTGACCGCTGGTCTTGTCCTTGCTAAAGCATGTTAGTGTTTTTCCTTGACTTTTGAGCGCGGACAAGTCTTTTAGTCGTTTCTCATCGTTTACGGATCGCATCGTCGCCATCACTTGCTTGCGGTTGGTCGGCTCGATGGTTTTGCCGGCCACTACGACTGTCGGTTCCTCGTTCGTCCAGGACCATTTCGCGCTGATCCTTCCGGACACCACTCTCGTTCTCGTCCATATGTTGGAGATCTCGTTACCACGTTCCGAGAAGGGTACTTCGTTATCTCCGCTCAAGTACCTCTCTATTAACACATTTGAGGGGGCGGATCGGGTTCTTCACGCGACCGTCTGTTGTAGATCTTCTTTTGCCATGTTTTTGATGATAGGGTCTGGCGACGTCAACAATTTGAAGGCGGTGTCGATTTGTGCGGAGTCGGAGAGTTCTGCCGCTACTGGTATACCCATTAGGTTCTTGGAGCTCGGGCCATATATGTAGTCATTCGATGCTTCTTGTGGCAGGTTGCAGGTGGTTTTGATCTCTGCCCGGAACAGTTTGTCGATCGTTTTCCATTCTTTTTTGTCGTACCGGCCCATCCGCATCGGGAAGTTGAAGGTTGGGTAGACGAACGTCCGCATTGCATCTAGTCTTTGCCAAGGGGCTAGATTCGACCTCAATATGTCCAGTCCAAGTTGTGCTAGTTCTCCTAGCCCTTCCGATGTTCTCACGGGACGGAAGCCAATTGGTTTTCCCAGAAATGTTTCCACGTCAAATCGTCCTGCGGAGTTGACTTCTTGACCTCCCATCGTTACTGATTGCTGAGCGGGTTGGCCATTAATTATGCTCAGTAGTTTGCACTTGTTGGGGTTTAGGTGGAGGTTTACTTTTCCCAACTCGTCTTCTAGCACGTTCAGGGCGTCTTGGAGTTGTTCGGGGGTGTCTGCCGCGATGGTCACGTCGTCTGCGAAGGCCAGCACTACTCGCGCTTTTTTCTGGGATTCCTTCAAGGCGCGGTTGATCGTGATGTTGAAGAGGGTTCCCGACATGGGACATCCCTGTTTTACGCCGCACAAGATGGGAATGCTGGCGGTCTCTTCTTGGCCTAGGTGGACCGTAGTGGCGTTATCTGACATTAGATCGCGGCTAATGTCTACAAAGTCTTGTCCTGCACCGTTTTTCTCTAGGGCCTCGGCGACGGATTCTTGTGACACCGATATAAATGCGGTTGATATGTCCAGAAGGCTGATATGGACGTCTGCTTTGTTCTTACGTGCTTCGGTGATGATGTGTTGTAACACGTAGTTGTGCTCGATGACACCGTCGCTGGGCGTGAACCCTTTTTGCCCGTCGTGTAGGATATTTTCAGAGTTCAGCCAGTGCATGAGGCGGTCTTGGAGGCACCCGGCGTACAGCTTGTAGATCGTCAGGTTTAGCGCGATTGGTCTCCAGTTGTTGATATCTTCTTTATCCCCTCCCTTGTGGATCAGAACGGTTCGTGATTTCTTCCAGCTCTTCGGAATTTTCTTATTTTTTAGGCACATGTTTAATATCCTCGTTGTTATGTTCCCATCGGGATCGGCTTCTCTCCAGTTCTTGTACGTGATGCCGTCTAGACCTGGTGCGCTATTCTCGAACCTTCTTAATCTTTTAACCACTTCGGTCGGGGTGAAGGGGTCTGTGGATACCGGATGCGCGGCTTTTATCGGGTCGTCGTCGTCTTCTTCTATTTCACTTGTTTCGACCGCCTTCCATGACTGCGACAGGTGGTGTTCTACCGTCGCTTTGGGAATTTCGCAGTAGACTTTTTCCTGCTTACGGATTTCCCTTATCGCGCGTCTTCGGTTCCACCTGTACAGTCGTTGGATTCTGGCGGCTTCTGTATGATTTTGGCTGTTTGGACTTGTTTTTGTGGCTTCTTCCGGTTTCCGACGCAGGCGGAATCGCTCCTGGACATTTTGAGTTATTTGGGACATGACCTCCTCGAACATGTTGAACGTGTTTACGTTCGGCTCTGCCCTTATGAGTTCATCTAACGGTCTTTTAAATGCCTCCAGGAAGCCTTCGTCTTCTGCGTTTTCGTCGGGTGTTAGAGGCGATGGGGTGATCGGTGCCGTGGCATCCACTAGGTCTGCGTCGTCTGTGGACACCAATTCTGCTTCGGATTCTTGGGTGTTTGTGTCTTCCGGAAGTGTTGGATTTATTTCGTCTGGGAGATGGTCATCGGTTGCAGTGGAGAGGGTGTCTTCGTTATCGTCGGTATCTCTTGCTGTGGTTATGTCTTCGGATGGATTTGGCGTTCTTAGTAAGGATGGAGACATGTCATCGCTTACGCTTGACCTGGTGCTGGTTTGGCTACCCCTTCTTTTCCTGCGTTTCCTCGTCATTGGGGCCGGGAGGACATCGTTTCGATGGGCCTTTATGCCGTTTTCCACTTCGGCTTTCTGATGGTTTTTTAAGGCGAGCGTTGAGGGAAACGTCATATCGCAGTTAGGGCATTCCAAGTGGTGGATGGTTCTGCGAAATTGGTTGGGCCGAGCACGAAGGCAGATGTGATTTGCTGGCCTATTTCCGAGATCTTGTTGACAGTTTCGGCATTCATGGTTGGAGGACGTTATCGTCATCTTATGATCTCTCGTTAGGTGACGGAGAAGAGATTGCTTGACGCCAGTCCATTGCCTCCCGGTGTACTTCTTCTGACACGATAGATCTGGGCATGTGAAGGTGTCACGTGGTGGGTGCAATACGATGAGCACCTCGCCTCTTATCTCTATGTCTCCGAGGTTTGTTTCGGATTCTGTTTCGCATGTCGCCGACGATTGGGACACACTCTCCACTGTGGGAGTGGCCTGGTTGGATGCATCGGATTCTACTTCGCATATCGCTGATAGGTTTAGCGATTGCGGAAGGTGTTGCCGCATCGTTCGTCTTTCCACTATGGGAGTGGTTTCGTTTGATGTTTCGGCCGCCCTTTGTTCAGATGATCTGCGGCGAGTGATCGGACCCCCAGTGCCGCTGGTGTTACGCCGATCGTGAGGGGTTTGGTGAATCTCCACCTCGGTCGTAATTTGTATCGCCCCTTCGGAAGGTTGTGCGAACGGTGCCCGACCGTTTTCCGATTGGTCGGTGGATGGCTGGGCTTTAGTCATTTGAGCTCGTATCGACTTGGCTCGCTCGTTCTGGGCTTGGATTGCCTGAGCGCGGCTGATTAGGACCATTTCGGCTCGCGTTGCACTTCTTCGTGCTGGAATCCCGGTCGCTTCTCAGGTTCACAGTGTAAAGTGCAGTCTCAAAAGCTGATCTGATAACGGCAGATACTACACCCAGATTTGGCCGAGGCCGTGTCGCGGTGTAAAATATCTCCGGAACCGTCAAGCCGATAAGAACAGGCACTACACCCGGATCTTTGCCATAGCTGGTATCCTGGTCGCTTCTCAAGTTCACGGTGTAAAGTATAGTCTCAAAAGTTGATCTGATAACGGCAGATACTACACCCAGATTTGGCCGAGGCCGTGTCGCGGTGTAAAATATCTCCGAACCGTCAAGCTGATAAGAACAGGTACTACACCCAGATCTTTGCCAGAGGCCGCTGATCTCCGTGAAAAAGTACTATTAAATCATAATGCCTAAATTAAGCTGATAAGAACAGATACTACACTTTGATCTTAGCCATAGGCCGAGAAGCGATACCTTTCCCAGATCGCGACAAACTGTTATTTACAATTTGCGAAATTTTGATACGCGACAAGCCTAGGTAGCGCCATCTATTAAATTTATGAAGTTCGACGAAATCAATAGGTATTGTTCTGAAACGACGCAGTGGTGGCTCTAAGTTTTTTCGTAGGTGCGAACCTGCGAACAGAACCTTTTTCTTTATTAAATTCTTTATTATATCCTATAATTGCTGACAAAATGGACGACGCGACGTAGGTCAGACGTATCAGAATGAAAGTAATAACAATAATTTTTGTCATTAGACGACAACGTTTCAGATACCGAAGGAGTTGAAAATATTGACTAATTTAAAATCCATGTCCAAACCATGTAAAAAACAACGCGACGAAGCGTTCTACATTCTTAGGAAGGTGCGGAAATGAATGCATTTTTTGACTTATGCAATGCAAATAATGTAAATAAAATGTATAAGACATTCTGGTATAGAATAAAGATCACCGAGTTTTATAACAGCAATACTTAATTTTTATTATGAGACATTGAAAGCAAGTTAATTGCGAAATATATGGTGCCAAAGCGGTTTGGCGGAACTAAATACATTTTTCACTTAGTCTGCGTCGTATCTTCAAAACCGTTAGGCGTACAAAAAAAATGTATAGGACCATTAAGGTGGAGAATTTACAGACGTTCAACTTTTATAATAGGTGTTGTTTCCATTTGGGCCATAAATACTGAGTTAATCCTGAATCTGTCGTTTCTGCGACCTTACGACGCAATTTTCTCGAATTCCTCCAAGTGTATAGTGGCGTAACTATACCAAGTGTTATTCAAGACCTCCAGGAACGAATTTGGCAGCAAAAGTCGAAAACGCCTAAACTATCTGGTAAAAATAAATATAATTTAAAACCAGTGGCGTAGATGCACCTGAGGAAACCCAGGGCAGAAATACTCTGAGAGGCCTCTCTGATCCAAAAGCAATGTCACTTTTTTTTATTAACATAATTTAAATTCTATAATTTGTATTATAAAATATAATTGTAATATAATTGTAAAATTGTAATATAAAAAATAATTATTTAATAATATTTTTAAAATCAATTTTGTGATACAAATATTAACAAAGCGAAGTTGGAAATTTTAGTGAAGAATAGATCGGCAGGTAGAAAAACCCACTGAAATAAAATGTGTCTGCTTCCTTTGTATTTACTAAAAGACTAATTTCTAACAAAAATAATTATTAACGACATAATCGATAAGGATCACTGTTCAAAATGCAAGTGATTAAAATTACTAAAAAAAAAGATGTCAAAAATACTAATAAAATTAAGTTCGATAAAGATCTCTAACAAGGCAAAAGCTTTTATTCTGGACAGAAATTGAATAACAATTTCTAAACTTTTATCTTCTAACAATAATTTAAGTAATTAAAAACAGAACAAGATTAAGAAATGGAAAGAGTAAAATTTTTATAAAATGTGAATAAAAAATTAAATTAATTTAAATGAAAGTTAATAAATTGTTATCAATGAATTATAAGTTAAAATGAATAGAATTAAAAAAATTTAAAATATTTTTATTAAAACACAAATTATAATAAATTATGTAGAAATGAAAAAACAGAATATATTCATTTATTTGTAATAAAAAAAATTAGAATTCATCTAAAGGCCTGTTTACACTGTTCAAGTCGGGGGGTAAATCACCGAGGAGATTTGGTGTACACGGGGCAAGAAATGTGTGGGAGATGTGAGGAGATTTGTAGAAAATGTGAGGGAGGTGTAGGTGAGATGTCGGGGAGATGTCGAAGAAATGTGGGTGAAATGTAGGAGATATCGGAACCATATCAAAGCAAATTATTTTATTTTTTTTTTAAAACACTTTTAAAAACACTTTTAGGATTATATAAAAATGTATTAATTTTTTTTAAACAACTCAAAAAGGGGGCCAGATTTGGAATCATCACTTGAGATCGGTTTTAAATTGGCACTACTTTTTAACAGTTGAACTAAATTTATAAAATAGCACACAATTTATGAAAGCATAAAGTTGATTGTAACACATCTAAATCTAACCTATACAATATGTGTTACGTCCAGTCAAAATATATAGATAAATAAAACATAATGTCGCCTTTAATGACATATTGTTAACTTGATTGGATTTATTGTTTTTGAAATATGCATGAGGGTCGGATTTGGGATTCCTGTCGGTGTTGCATTACTTTCCCCTTTTTTATCATAAATATTATAAAAATTATTGTTTGTATCGGGTGGATGAACAAAACAAAAAATTGAACTTTGTTCTCTTGATACACAAGTAACTATTACGATTACTTTATTTCGTTAATTTAATCAGCTAACTGCTCATTGTGATGATCTACTGTTTTCCGTTTTTCACTATATTGTGTAATAATTTAAATTACTTATGAAGAATACAATGAATAATAGATTATTGACTTACAAATTTGTGTCAACCGACTTCTTTCATATAATAAATCTTTTGTTCTTTTTAGGCTTTTATCAAAAGTAATTATTACTTCTTTCAATATTATTTTGAAAACGAACTGAAAATGAACCAAAATGATATTTTGAATAAACTTTCAATTTGTTTGGCAATCGTGCCTCCATTATATATCACAAGATTGGGTTTCCAGAGATTTCATAAATTGTGCGCGTATTTTTTATGTTTGATTGTAATTGTTGTTTCGATTGCTTATTTTGTTCATATAATTAGTTCAGACATATTGGCCGGAGATACAGTACATACCATAATCAATTTCATTGATATTTTGGTAGCAGTGCTTAAAATAATCATTTCCATTATGAGAGTGGCAATATGTCAAGCTGACTTATATAGAAAATTCCAAACGCAATTTTTAAAAATTGAAGAGACCTACAAAGTGAAACTCAAACCGTTTCGGAATTTTACCGTAGTGATGATCATATTTAATATTTTGCTAACTTTCAGTATCACCGTCTTTGTTTTTATCAGTAGGGACTTACCATCTAATGCTAATATCACGTCGGTAAACGTTTTTTGGATCGAATTTAATCGTTATTTTGATTTGACGATAGTTTTGCTAATTTACAATTATATAAACAGCTTTAAATTTATGTTTCAAATTATTAACAGGAATTTAGTAAGAAACATAAAAATATACAGACAATTTAAAAACAAAGTTGTTTTTCGGGACATCAACAAATTGAGAAAACTTTATGCTAATTTGGTACATGCAATCGATATTTTCAATACATTATTTGGATGGCAAATACTTTTCATATACATGTCGCTAATATTAATGATAATCAATTATTTAAACACAATAATTAAACGTTTTTTTGTCATAGAAGAATATAAACATCTTTACAGTAGTTTTAATTTAAACGTACTTATCTCGTATTTAATTTTCTGGAAAATAACATTTTGGGTAAGTTTTACATTTTTTTTTTTAAACAAAAATAAATATTCAACAAGGAAATATTTAGTAAATTTTAATGAAAAATATTTTTTTAAACTTATAAATCTTAAAGCAGTAGTGGATTCAGACAATTATCATAGGGAAGGGGGGAGAGAAAATAAAAATTTATAAAATGAAAAATAAAAAGTATAATAGTACATAATAATAAAAATACATCGTTTTCCCCTGAATCCGCTACTGCCTTAAAGCTTTGTAATGAAAACCGTCGATCTACGAAGAAATTATTGAAGAAATTTTTTTTTTCAAATTTATTGTTTCATTTTTTCAGGCAATCAGTAGCGCACTAGCCGTAATAGGAAAAATCGTCACCGAGGAAGCCAAACGTACCGCAACTGTGTGCTATAATTTATTATTCGATTTACCAGCAATAAGCAATAACAAAGTTGATCGTATATTACGTGAAGAATTGATGCTACTGGCACACCAAGCAACCCATCGATATCCTTACTTTTCGGCTGCAGGATTTTTCAATCTTGACCATAAAATGCTTCTTGGTTTGTTTTGCATATTGGCCTCATATATTGTTGTACTTATAGAACTCCACAAGTAATAAACGTTCCAAGAAGCAGTTTCAAATATTTATTGATTAAATTGAAACTACATAATAGTATTTAATTATTTAATGTATTAATAATTTTCTATTTAATTTATGTACAATTTTTTTTCTTGCTACTTAATGAACAGTGGAATATTATGAAATAATATAAAAAATAATAATAAAATAATGTAAAATAGGCCGGTTTTACAATAGTCGGATAAACCTGGTATAAAGTTAGATTTAGTATTACCATTATTACCAATAATAATTCAGTGTTCCCATTCCAAATCAAATCCAGATATTCCCAGCTTTTCGCTGACAAAGAAAAAAATTTTCCATGACATTTTAATAATTCATAAAATAAATAGGTAAAAAAATCTTAATTTTAAAATTAAGTTAAAACCAATAATTTTTTTAAATTTTTAATTAGGCAAAATTAATTTTTAAATAAAATAAATTTAATTTTAAAATTTAAAAACATTTTAAAATAAAAAAAATTAAATTAAATTGTTTATCTTAAATCTTAAACTTCCTGACTTTCCCAGATTTTCCAAATAAGTGAGAACCCTGTAATTGTTATACCAGGAATAACGTTATACTAAGTTTATCCGATTATTCTAAATTTGGTCCTCAATCTAGTTTTGTTATTTGTTTATCTTAAAATTATGGTTATATTGTATTAGTTATTTTTCTGATTTTTTTCTTTTATTTTTGTTTTTTATAAAAACGAGGCCCCCGTTAACAACTTGGCACACGGGTCCCTCAACTGCTTGTTACGCCACTGCTAATGAATGAAGACTACAAACATCGACGTCATTATAGCCGACCGACTTATAATTTTATACAACGGATTGCACTGTAATTTAAAATACCATCGAACACATAATATATGTCGTATAAAGTTCTATGACGAACAAATGTTTATTCGCATAAAAGTTGAGTCGAACAAATGTTGTCGAACAAAATTTTTAGAATCATTTTTTTGAGAATTACCTAACACGTCTAAGAATTGCCGAATAATAGTCCATGAAAAAATGAAAGATAATTTAATTCATTGCAATTTTGTTTTTTCTTTAATTCGGGTCTAATTCTTTTCGGCGGAGCCGATTTAGCGTAGCAACTTCAGTGCATACTGATCTGACGCCGTCTTTTAGGTACAGAGACGATTCGGCGCAAATTTTTTTAATTTCATTTTGTAAGAACATGGCATATTCATTGCATTATTTGCTAAAGATATTTTTCATCTCATTGGTTTAATTATTACCAAGTAGGGACATATTTCACGAACGTCTTGACAATACAATCGGCTGGACACCCGATGCCGCCTAAATTAAAAAGAAATTTAGAGACGCTGACATCAAAATCAGAGAATTTTTAAAATATAAATCTTATTGATTATTATTTGCGTGGACTAGCACATAATTTTGTAATGCAAGGGTAAAATTTTAAAGTTACAATTATCTTCAAATACTTGTGATTAAATACTTTTAATTTAAATAAATTTTTTTATATAATCTTTACTTTATATACTATGTTGTTTTACGCACCTACTCTGCCTTTGCAAGGAAGAAGGCAGCAAATAAAATTTCGTATTTTTGAGTAAAACGCCAAAACTTTTCTGTCGTCCCACACTTCCAATTATTTTGGCGCCAAATCGGATGCTCTCTGATTCGTCGAAAATCAATGAAAACTGACTCGGCGTTAATAATAGTTTATGAAATTTTGCTTAAAAGTGGCATAGGATTCTTGTAGTCCCTCTACTACAGTTCTTTCCAATCTGGGGGTAATTGTACCCTGCGGTATAAAATAGAATTTTTGGAAGGGTAAAGACAAGGATTGGATTATCGTTCACTTACAAAACAAAATTTTTAACGGACTGAAAATGCACCAACACCAAAGCGTTATCAACCATCTTATTGACTTAGATTACTGTAATGGTGATTACTGAATGATGATTAATTCAAAGTATTATTTATTTTTTTTATAATTGAAAGAAAAGAAATGTCATAGCTAATTATCTTAAAAACAGTAAGTTTTTTCAATTATTAATTTATTTAACATGTGAAAAAATTAATAATTTGTAAAATACAAAATACGAGCGGAAACACCAAGTGTGCAAAAGTATCTACTGTTAAAATTTTGATTCAAAACATGAAATTTAAAAATTCCGAGTTAACTCAAAAGTTTAAAATTCAATTAGTGTAGCAATAATTCAAAATATCAAAAACTATAAGTTCGTTAAAATGTTTTTATTTTGTTTCAAAGGAACTCCCGAATCTCAATCTGCTAAAAAAATATTAATTGTCAGTTAAAAAACCGAAATTGACCTCAGGGACTTGTCCAAGGAGGGGAATGAAGAAGGATTCCCCAGTCACTGAAAAGTTGGAAAAATTGTAGTTTACTTTTTAGTACCCTAAAAAAACAACAATGCTAAAAAAAATAAAGCTTAAAGCAAAATAGTGGCAATTTTAGGATTTTGACACTATACACAGTAAAACCGTTTGATCTAAAAAATAGTATATTGTTTTATTAGGATGGAAAAATTAAGTTTTCCTGCGTAGCTAGTTTTTTCATTTGCGAGGTGAGTGGAATGAGCCGAGCAAATGGAAAACTTGCGTGGCAGGAAAAGTTACCTTTCCATCCGAATAAAACATGTTATTTTTTCTCCAAACGAACAAAATTCAAAAATAAATTTCAAAATTAGCAATAACTCGGGAACTGTGCTAGATATCAAAAAACTGAGCAAAAAATTCTCCCCCCTCGCAAAGTACACACCCCCGTAAATTATCGGTAGGAAGTCATATGCAAAAATTCAGATCGATCACGAGCAAAAACTTCGAAAGGTAGATCATTTTAATCGGTCAACCAGTTTTAATTTAATCAAATTGTAATAAAAATAGACAAGTAAGGTGACATTTTGATTTAATCTGTCAATTATTTTCAATTTATGTCGGTAATTTTTAAATTGTGACTTCAATTGTGACATTTATTAAAAATTTTAGGTTAAAAGATCAAAATTTTTATTTATTTGGTTAAAAATAAAATTTCTATGCGACTAATACAGAATACAAACATTTCGGCTTAATTTTCAGTTCAGAAAATACACATTCTTCGCACCTGTTACAAAATATTTCATTCTGTAACATCCGTTACAGAAAATTACTTAATTTTATTAAAATAATGTCACATTTCTAGTTATTTTTTTACCTGTCACTGACAGTTTTACTTTAGAAAAAAACTCTATACACCACGTGATTTTATGTATGTCGCTAAGGAAAAATTTGACTTTCGTGTTTAAAATAGATAATGAAACAGCTGACTTTCGTGACGTTCGGAGAAAAACTATTTTGTTTGAATAATTTTTTTAAAGCAAATTAAATTTGTTTCATTTAAATAAACCATTTTTGGTCAAACTAAAAATTTAGAAAATAAACCTAAAATAAAATTTCAAGTAGATTTGTTATTTGATATGTAGTGTGTATTTGTAAATAATTTTAAGTTCAAGTTAAAAAAATACATTACGTAGAAAATCAATTATTCAAAAAATCGAAAAAGATAAAATTATCACTTGACAAGTCAGGATTAAAAATATTTCAAAAAATATGAATAAATAAGAAAGATGATTCTCGTTCGATGAGAAATGTATTGGAAGCAGGATATTGGGAATGCGGACTCAATAAATCAAACAATGTTACGTTGTCGACGTTTCGAAGGTGTATTTAGGCCTTCATCTTCAGGACTGAAGAGAAAACAATAACAATAAGAACGTCGGCATACGAGCAGCAAAAAACTACAAAAAGTAAAATATCTCACCTCTGTAACGTGGTGTAAAGATTTGTCAATATTGGGACAGCAAGATGTTATAAAACTCCGGAGGTACAACAAACAGGTTACAACAGAGTCACACAAGTTAATGTAAAAACAAATTAAAATGAATAAATTAATAAAACCAATTAAAACTGTGAACATTACAATAATTTCAACTAATAAAACTTATCTGTCGAATTAATATAAATGGAATAGTTCTATGATAACGGGGACTGATAAATTTCAAACCTGAAATGTTTCCCGCTCCGAATGGAAAGTAAAACGTAGTGGTTCGGCGTCATCTGTAGGAGGCGACCCAAGCTGAGAATAGAATCCAAACCACAAAAAATAAGAGGGATCGTACTAAAAAAGGGGTTAGAAATCTAGATAGGACCAAGAAAATTTCATTCATTTACCTAAAAACACCTTCGAAACGTCGACAACGTAACATTGTTTGATTTATTGAGTTCGCATTCCCAATATGCTGCTTCCAATATGAATAAATAATATGTTGTCAAAAATTTACAGTTAAAAATTTATAATGCGATATAAAGCCCTATTTCACGGTTATTTCCGATCAGTCGCATATAATGGAGAAAATTAAAAATATTTATGAGTTCATTATATTTAAGTTTAGTTCGAATATGTTTCTTGTTTCTTAAAAATACTTACAATAAATATTTTTAATTTTCTTCATTATACGCGATTGATGATCGGAAATAACCGTGAAATAATGCCTTATATCGCATTATAAATTTTTAACTTTTAATTTTTCACATAGGTACTTAGACCATCTGAACATAGGAAATTGATATTTCTTTAATTGATGCTTCCCATCACAACGGATAAGAATGAAAATTGATGGTATTAATTTAAAGAAATTTTTATTCCGCTTCTAAAGCTATCTAACACTTGATATTTTGTTTTTTAATTACTGATAAAAACTCGTTAATAAAATGCAAAAAAGAGATTTTAAAAATAATTTTAGTTGCATATACACACAACAACTTATCGGGAATGTGAACTTTGGTTTAAATAAAACAAACCCTTAAACTTTCAGTCGACGTTTCGAGTTAATGTTTTACTCTTCATCAGGACTACAAGAAAAATATCAAAGAAATTACATTGGTTACAAGGACAAGGAAGTGAGCATTTTTTATGGGGATCTCATCAACACCTAGTAGTTCCCAAATTGTTTATGTTTCATTTTCTTCTCCGTTTGTCAAGAGAGGGTTTGCAAATAATTAAGCACGGGTCACATTAGGCTTCTTACCAGCGCTGGTAAGACGCGGCTGGTAAGAAGCTGCTGGTAAGAAGCCTAATGTGATCACACAATTCGCCGCTGGCGTTTAGAAGCCGGCGAGTATTTATCAGCGCTGGCGAAGTTCGGCATGTTCAACTTTGGTAGCTAGAAGCGGCGACTAAAGATCACGTGACCGCTGGCACCAGCCGGCAGCGCAATCTGACCACTATCACTTTTAATCAGCAGCGAGTAATTCTAATAATTACATTCTACAGGTAGTTTTTTGTAAAAAGGTTAACAAACAATTAACAAATTATTACGACAGTTAAAAATTTCAGAAATACCCAGTTCCTTTAATTCAATAAAAAAAAATAAAAGTTTACGGGATACCTACCGCAAAGAACTACAAAAAAACAAACTGGCGAGTGGCGAATAGCAGCATAGCCAGCGGCCACGTGATCTTTACACGCCGCTTCTAGCTACCAAAGTTGAACATGTCCAACTTCGCCAGCCCTGATAAATACTCGCCTGCTTCTAAACGCCAGCGGCGAATTGTTTGATCACATTGAGCTGATCGACGGCTTCTTACTAGCCGCGTCTTACCAGCGCTGGTAAGAAGCCTAATGTGACCCGCATTTTGTTTGACAGAGTTGGCCGCCGCTGCTTGCTGGTGCTTCTTACCAGCCGCGTCTTACCAGCGCTGGTAAGAAGCCTAATGTGACCCGCGCTTTAACTGAGACCGGGTGATAACTTCTCGCGCCTTATGATTTGATATGTACATTTTGTTACCTTGCTTTTATTTGTTGAAGTTTGTAGAATTTTATATTTTTTACCGTAATATTTTAATTGCGTTTTAATTGTTACTAGTTTTAGGCTTCTATACAACGTATAGGAAGAAGCCTTATGATCTGGCTCCATGTCCGTCTGTCTGTCTGTCTGTCCGCATGATTAAAGAAAAAGATTAACGCATTAAAAATTCTAATAAAATAAAGCCCAAATAATTTAATCTATCTTTTATTTTAGACATAGTATATAACTCCTATATACTCTATAAACTTATATCCGTTGATCCGCCGATCCGTTGATACGCTACGGCTAATCGTGTCTACGGCTAATTAGATGACCGAATAATCGACGCAATGAATAACGAATATAACGTAATGAATTCAAAGTGAAAAAATAATTTTTCATACGTTATTCTTTTTATTGGAAAGCTTTTGGGTATACAATATTTAAACTGTTTGCTTACCCCCCTCTCTTACTCCCGTATTTTGCGTCAACAATATCATCTGATCAACGTATCGACGGATAATTATATAATATATTATATTATAATAAAATATAAAACGGATTATAATAAAATAAAGCCCAAATAATTTAATCTATCAAAAAAGTACATGTATAGAAGCCTAAGAACTGTCGCAAAAGCGAGTTCCACCTCGTTGTAAATTGTGAACGTTTTGAGGTTTCTGGATGACTTGTGAATTTGTTTTCACTTTTTGTAATACTGAAATTTATTTAATTGGTAACCTAGAACTGATGGCGAGATGAACACTTCCTTATAAGCAATGTAATTTCTTTGATATTTTTCTTGTAGTCCTGATGAAAAGTAAAAAATTAACTCGAAACGTCGACTGAAAGTTTAAGGGTTTGTTTTAATTAAACCAAAGTCCACATTCCCGATAAGTTGTTGTATTTATAGATTATGGACAAGTATTTGACAATAAGTAATTGTAATTTTAGCTGCTTTGATTGAATTTTATTGCAATTGCTTTTGTTTGAAAACCAATAATTTCCAACAAGTTACTTTGACAGATTACAATAAATTTGGTTAACAATAAACGCAAACACTTATTCTGTTGAAGAAAAAGTTTTTATGGTAAAATTGTTACAGTGGTAATAGTTTTCGTCAAGTCCGTGACTTATTTTCTGTTAAATTTAATGAAAGCCTTATTCCAATAATAGCAACCATACAGAATTTAATTACTACTAAAGTTTGAAAAACTGGTAGATAATACTTCGACTTTATTTTTATCCAGTCAACATTATTGCGTCCACACATTGCTGTTTTACATTGATTATTGCGTCCATTACTTTATTGCGTCCGTATATCGGACGCAATAACATCACACTCTGTTTTTAAGGATTCTTGCAAACATAAACAGGTAATACAACGTCCCTTCTCTTTGATTTTTTAATGTGTTATAGTGGTTGAACGAATTTTACCTCCATCTATTATGATTTCCAAGATTCAAGAAGATTTAAAAATTTAAGTGGACGCAATAAAGTTACCAATTTGTAAAAAAATATATTCATTAAGTTCAGAGAAATTCCAGTAGAGGCGTAAAATATATGCACGGATACGTATATAATTACTAATTAAGTGTGCATTTTAGAAATAATATTGCGTCCCCTATTGGCAACACTGTATCTATTTTAAGAGTGCTTAATTGCAACAATTTCTGCAATTCTTATCAATGATGTAATATTATTAATGCAATAATAACTTTACTCGCGGTAGTTGTTTCTTAGAGCTTGTTGCGTCCGTTATAAAAATTTTCAATTAACCAGATAATACCCATGTACTAAAAAGTTGAACGATTATAGGTTCTAAAAATAACTAAATTCCAACTTTTTTAAAAATGACTTAAACCCCTTTTTCACGCCCAGCAGGGAACTGATAAGAATGAAAATGGTATTAATTTAAAGGGATTTTTATTCTAAAGATACCTAACACTTGATATTTTGTTTTTTAATTACTGGAAAAAACTCACTAATAAAATGCGAAAAAATGATTTAAAAAAAATTTTAGTAGTCTTGATTGTAATTAAAGGGTTTGGTGCAATAACCGGTCAAAGACCTTTTTTTTAAATTGAGTTAATCTCAGTTTTTGATCAAAATATTGTCGCTTCATCTTTTGGTGGAGGAACCGTTCACATATTACGCTTACGTATACCTTAATGTATCTACATGAACCACTATTGCATCAAAAATGTTGCAAATACTGTTGGAAAAATTGAATTTATTAATGACAATTAGCTGAAAAGTGAATTTCATGTGGCCGGTTATTGCACCAAGCCCTTCAATTGGTTTTGTTTGAAAACCAATAATTTCCAACAAGTTACTTTAACAGATTACAATAAATTTGGTTAACAATGAACGCAAACACTTAGCGCTAATTTCATAATAAAAGTTAACAGGGCATTAAAACTTAAAAGGCGACTTAAGACAAAACAGACCAATAAAAATTATTAATTTTGTTTTAAGTCGCCTTTTAAATTTTAATGCCCTGTTAACTTTTATAATAAAATTGGCCCTTATTCTGTTGAAGAAAAAGTTTTTATGGTAAAATATGGTTTTTCAAACAATTGCAATAAAATTCGATCAAGGCAATTAAAATTATTTTTTGAATATCTTTTTTGCATTTTATTAGTGAGTTTTTACCAGTAATTAAAAAACAAAATAACAAGTGTTAGGTATTTTTAGAAGCGGAATAAAAATTTTTGTAAATTGATACCATTTTCATTCTTATCCGTTGTGTTGGAAAGCAGGAATTAAAGAAAAATCAATTTCCTATGTTAATTTCTTATGTTCAGATGGTCGACACTGGTCACCCTGTATAGGAAAAAGTGAAATTCGTGGGAACGATTCCGTGATAGTTCCCCAATTATTATTGTTAATTTATTATAATCACATCTTTTTAATTTTTTTAGTCGGTTAATAGTTACTGCAATGAAATTAAAAAACCCGATGAAGATAATGAAATTAAGAAACTCTGTACAGAGAATGAAGTTAATAGATCTGATAAAGACAATCAAATTAAGAGACCTGATAAAATAGACAAAATTAAAAGACCTAATGAAATAGATAAAATTTAAAAACCCGAAGAAGACAATAACATTAAGAAACCTGATGAAGTATTTAAAACACCAAAACCTGATCAGGACAATGACATAACGAAAATTGATGAAAGCAATACTAAGTTAAGCGCCGGGAAAAAAGTAATTATACATAATATAACGATAATTAAGCCAAATGATTTAGTATTAAAAGATGACAGTAACTCGAAAATGGTCTGATTACAGCACATTTATAAATCTACCAGATTTTAATTATTAAGTTTTAGAAAATTGAAGACAAATTAGAAGATCTTGACAATGAATTTATACCAGAATCACCAGAAGATCCATTCCTCGCATCAGGAGATGATGACTCATCCTATAAACCTAGTGATGAAGAGGAAGAGGCAAACAATAAATGTTTACCAAAAACCAACTTCCGTCTCACTTCTCACTTCCGTCTACTAGTTCAGAAGTTGCCCGACCTACTGTGGTTCCAAAAAAAGGAAAAAAGCGAATACTCGTTCCGTGGACTAACGAACAAAAATCTATTGTGAAGGAATTTTTCCATAATAATATCAAACTTAAAAAACCTCCCAAAAAAAGCGAATGTGATGATATAAAATCCAAATATCCAGATTTACTCAAAAATAAAAATTGGGTTAAAATTAAAGTATTTATTCAAAATGAATACAGTAAAAAATAAAAATTTAACTTGTATTTAAACAAAAAATTTCGGTCGTGTGATCTACAGTAAAGATGTTCCTCTTTCTTCAAAAGGCTACTGCAAAAACAGTGCTTTCAGCTCGGAAACATATATGCAGATAACAAGCCATTCATATGAACTTGCCTAGTTTTACTTTGTGCTACCTGCTACCGGTTTCCAGCTTACTCTGAAGAGATATTTTTATTTTCAGGCACACATTAGCTCGTAGTGATTTATGCCACGAATAATAAGTATTTATACGTATGTTTCTGAAAATAAAAAATATATCTAGAATAAGCTGGAAACAGGTAACACATTAAAGCCAAAGTAGTTCATTTGCCTTGCTTACCATCTGCGTGTATGTTACCAAGCTGAAAGAACTGCTTCTGTAGTTATCTCACTTTACGTTTGGGATATGTATTGTAGAAAGAGTATCTATCTTTATGATGGATCAAACGACTGAAAATTCATTTTTTTCGTCCACTATGTAAAACTAGGCAGCATCTAACAGAATACTGTCGCAAGTGTGTTGGGACAAAACATAAATTTAAACACGACCATCGATGATGATAATAATATTGTTTTTTTACTTTTCTTTAGTTGCTAATGTTCTTAATTTTTTTCTTTTAATTAATTGTGTTCAATTTTTATATGAATAAACTATTAATTGTATCTATTGAATTTTTTTTATAGTTATAATACATATTATACAGTGGAACTAGGATTTACTAAACTAATTTTGACTAAGTTCTTTCCCTTTTTCCAAGTTTTTCACTATTTCGATATTTGCAAACCGGCATCTTAATTCAAGTTAGTACCACCGTTTTAGTTTTTTCTTAAATATTAATTTTCTCCTTTCACCTCCCAGCTCATTTTCAGAATTACAGTTCGAAAATGTTGTGATTAGTACAGTTAGCATTGCCACAGTCTCCACAGCTATTTTTGTTTAATTATTTTATCAACAAAACAGGTACAAATATAAATAATAACTGTACAAACCATGGGCGTCGCCAAAGGGGGGCAGGGGGAGGGCGATTGCCTCCCCCTGGCTTTTGTAAAAAAATATAATATTTAATAAATGCAATAATTGCAATTTTTATTTTATACTTAATCGTCTTTCTAAATAGCGTTTAAAAAAATTTGCTTCCCCCCTGCAATTTTTGGAAGCGACCCCCACGGTACAAACGATTTAAGCTAGTTACATGCACTTGCGTTTTGCGATTTGCGGAATACGTTTTTTGTTTTGAGTGGTTAACATTGAACTTAAATTTGAAATTTGGTGAAATTTAACCAATCACAACAAAAATCGCATTCTGCAAATCGGAAGTGCATGTAACTAGCTATAGACTATTTAAAAATTTTACTATTAAACTTTATTTTGTTCTCTGTTGTTCTTTTAAGAAATCAACTTTCAATTAGTTTATATTATTTTTTTAATTTAATTTTTATTATGTTAAAAATCTAAATTCTTCAATAGTATCAAATAAATAGCTTGAAAAATGAAATTTTGTTTAATAATAAAATTAATTTGATTAAAACATTACGTTTTTGTTCTCGGAAATCTGGCAACATGGTTGGACTTCATAAAGTGCGTAATTTTAAGCGGGAAAATGTATACGGAGTTTATAATATGCACCATATGTAAGGAGTTAGCAATATACAAAGCATGAAAAAATCTGTATATATTATTAAATGACTTATTTTAAAACTAAAACTACCGCTATCTGAAAAAAATTATGATAAGTAATATATTTGCATAAGAAGGGAGCTGTATTAATTATTTCTGGTGGACGCAATAAAGTTGTGCAATAAAAGGATGCAGTAATGTTAACTGTTTTTATAATAATAAATACAGATATTATTAATTGAAGTTGTCTTATTATCGTTTTTTAAATAGGACACCAAAGCAACATTAATAACAATAATGAATTGGAAGAAATGATTTTCTTCATGTATGTACATAAGGTACACCTTGTGTGATGTTCCGATTGAGACGACTATGTTTTATGTTTCTGCCGTGCACGTATTTTGCTCCCCACTGCTTAACCCAACAGTAACCTGTAAGCAGAGTATAAGATCAGTCGTGTAATACAGAGTTCATGATTAAATACATTATTATTATCTATGTAACAAAACATTCAGACAATAAAGTTTCTATTAATTTATAAAAGTGGTTTTTCTAAAAGTACAACAACCGTACATGTAGCTTCTGTGGACGTTGTTATGCAAAAAGGAATCATCCATCAAAAGTAAGTTTTAAGATACTTGGAACAATTTCATGCACACCTATGGTTCTTATATGCCTTATCTACAATCAACCTTCGGATGGCTCGTTTTTTCAAAATATAAATATATCTTTTTCGGTCACTTATATCTTTTATCAAGTTTTATGCTTTGTCGCATGCTACTTTTTTGCATAACAACGTCCATTTTATTCAAACAATTCAAAAATTTTAGCAACAGATGCAAATTTCATTGATATTCCGGAATAGCAGTGCTTAAAATAAGTATTTTTTTATCCAAGACCTCGGAAAGTATACAATTATAATAATTATGTAGTTTTAACTTATGGAAAATGATACGTTGCGGTCGAGGTAGTTTTGTGTTATATTACATGATATCACCAGTCATAACAACGGTAATGGATATTACTCACTGATGTATTCATTACCGTTGTTATGACTTTTTGTTACATATCAGTTTATATTTTTATTTTGGAAAGGACCTGTCTTGGATGAAAAGGGAAAGTATCTCATTATGTTTAGTTTTAACTTATGGAAAATGATACGTTGCGGTTTTCTAGTCATAGGTTTCACTAGTCATAACTACGGTAATGGAATATTACTTACTGTTTTATTTTATTACCGTTGTTATGACTTTGTTACTTATCAGTAGAGATGAGATTTTTAGGTTTTTGCCTTTTTAACTTTTATTATTAAATTATTAAATTTTATATAAATTTAGGTAACTAAAATTTGTTTAACGGAAAAATATGTTAGCTGAGCCCTATTTGTTTTTACCTTTGTTTAAACAATTTGCTAAAAAGCCGTCAGAAATATTAACTACGAATGTTAAAAGCATTAGATTTCATCTAGCTTATACTTAAAAAGTTAATAAATGTTTTTGAAATTGTTAAAAGTTTCATTTATTAAGACCGGCCATGTAAGTTTCCAAAGGTAATTATTTTTGAGAATAGAAATTAAATTGAATTTATTACATGGCCAGTCCGATAAATGAAAATTTTAACAATATCAAAAGAATTTTTTTGACTTTTTAAGTAAAAAAAATCTTTTGCTCTTATCATTCGTAGTTTGTATTTCTGCATTATTTTTTTTATCAGAACCCGATATAAGGTAATTAAAATTTTGGTACCTAATTGGTGTTTTTTTTACCTAAAACTACAAAATACTAACTTAAAATAGCTTTTATTAGAACCTTTTTAGTTACCTTTTTTTGAATTTATACAACCTAAAAATCTCATCTCTACAGTTATCAGTTTATATTTTTATTTTTGAAAGGATTTGTCTTGGATGAAAACCGCATACGTGACTGTGACTCGCTGAAAAAAGATATCAGAACGAGTGTAGCGAGTTCTGATATTTTGATTACTCTTCCGGAATGGATCACTTTCGCTAGCTCGTACGTAAATAGCTATTACCGTACCGAAATATTTTTTCTGCAGGACTAACGAAAGTATTAGTTTCTGTATAATTTATCAGACCGAAACTGCTACTTTGTGGTATCGTGTGAGAAAAACATGTAACCTGAATAATAAACGATGCATCTGTATTCAGGTAACGTCTTACCATCCATGTTTATTCAGGTTACATTTATGTATTTCTTTTCTTTTCAAATTTCTACTTTTGTTGTTTACAGCAGAATAATCGGCGCTTCCATGTACAGGTACTCGAAAAAGAACACTTCTATGTTATCAAAGTAAATTGTACATTTTGAAGCCGTTTTTTGTCGTATAAAAATCGATTTTATAGCAAAACTTTCTTTAACATTTTTTCTTGTAAATTTAATAATGTTTGTATTTTACAGTATTTTTTTAGTAATTTAGACATTAATAAAAATAAGATTAACAGTCATCACAACATGAAGAAGTGTTGATAGCAGAAAATACCATATGTTTGTAATGCAAATTTGCGGAAATAAATTTCCGCACAGTTTGCAATAAGATCGCAACGTGAGCAACGAAAAATGTATTAGTAGCAATTAAAAAAATGGATAGTTCCGATTCCGATGGTAGTGAACAGGAGAATCCTACGTCAATAATTAAAGCCGTTGAAACCGCATCCTTAGATTTACTACCTGATAAATCTAAAGAACGTTATGAAACTACCTACAAAAAATTTGAAAATTGGTGTAAAAAGTGCAATGCTAAAGAGATCAACGAAGACCTTATTTTTACCTATATGCTTGAAAAAGCTAAAATTTTAAAACCGACAAGCTTATGGAGTCAATACTCCATGTTGAAAACAACAATCAAGATTTACAAGAATATTGACATAAAATATCCAAAAGTACTAGCATACTTAAAAAAACAAAGTATTGGCCACAGGGTAAAAAAAGCAAGAATATTCGAGAAATCGAACATTGATAATTTTTTGAAGCAAGCAGACGACGATAATTATTTGATGATGAAGGTAAAATCTACAATTATAACTTAAAATTGAACTACAAATAATTACTATTTATTATCTTAGGTTGCTCTGATCATCGGACTAGCAGGCGCCTGCCGTCGCAAAGAATTGTGCAAGCTCGCCGTTGACGACATTGAAGTTAAGGATGGACTACTTTTTATAAAAATACCCGACACCAAGACAAATGTTAACAGAATGTTTGTAGTGTTAGGCGAAAGAAACATTGCTCTCTGCAAAAAATATATGGCTTTAAGACCAGCAAAAACCCCACACAGAAGGTTGTTTCTATTTTACAAAAGTGGTAGATGTACTGTGCAACCGATAGGGGTACAAACCATGGGAAACATTCCCAAAAAAGTTGCAAAATTTCTTAAATTAGCAAATCCGGAAGAATACACCGGACAGAGTTTACGTAAAAGTTCAGCAACATCATTGGTTAACGGGAGTGCCGGCATAATGAATCATAAATGGCACGGGGAGCGGAAGGTTACAAGTGTAGCCGAAGACTACATATCAGATTCTATACATAATAATCAAATAGAAATAGCTAATGGGATTCAAGCAGGAGCGGCAATAAGAGATCAAGAATATGGGCCTGGAACGTCAAGAAGTGCCATTGTGTCCGAAGAAAATAATACAACAGTTAAGTTACCAGATCGCTCCTTCAGTATTAACAAAACAAATCATTTGTTTTTGTAATTTGTAGTAGTAGTATTATTCGCAATCTAGCATAACACGTCGCTGTCGCGATTCGTTCTGCTATATTATGCTTACTCATTACGTAAGCATTACGTAAATAGCTACATATTAAATTTACATATTAATTTCTTTCAAAAAAATTGAAAATTTATTCATTTCAGTTTAAAATTAATAACCCAAGAACAATTGGTACGGATGAATTAACAGAAACTGACGATTTCGTTATCGATATTATTGAAAAAAAGTATTCAGCATTATGTGATTTTGGGGCCACTGAATTTTTGGAACCGCACAGTAGCTCTGATTTAATTTCAACGTCAAATAATTCAAACATAGCTATTCAAGGTACATCAGCTATTTCAGCAAAACATGTAGAAAACTGCAGTAATAACGGTAAAACAATCAGTGGCGTAACTACACCTGAGGACGCCCGGGGCGAAAGTATTTGATAGATTTCTCTTTCCTAAAAGAATAAAAAAACGTCACTTTTTTATTAATAAACTTAAATTTAAAAAAAAGAAATATAATTTTTATGTCCCATTTGAAGGCCTCTCCACCCATATGGTTACACCACTGAAAATAATTTTTATTTCTATAATTCTATACAATAATGCACAATTCATTACAGGAAAAAGAAAGTGGCCAAGTATGAACGAACTTTCCGAAATTTCTACCGAAGATGTAACAAAACAAGAAAAATCTCAATTGGAGATTGAATACCTTAAATTAAGAAATCATCGTACCAAATTAGAGATTTTAAAATTGGAACGAGAACTAAATCTACCCAAGTCCGACTTTACAGCAACGCTTTGAGTTTCCTAAGAAATTATTAATTGTGACTATAGTGATATTACATTCTAATGTTATTTTTGATATGGTAGATTTAAAAAAAATATTAAATACAAATGCTGTGCAAAATTACGACTAAAATGGTTTTTCACCGATACGATTAAACAATCTTGAATCTCGAAAGAATAAAATGTAAATTTTAAGGAGATACCATTTGCTTACGCATATACTATTTATCTAGGCAAATAGCGTTTAAATAAAAATAAAATGCTTTAAAGTTATTAGGGGCCCAAAATTTATAAAAAAAAAATTTAATAATATTAACAATATACCTAATAAATAGTTACAAAAAATAATAGATAAATACCAATTAAAATAAAATTAACAATAAAAATTAAAAAAACACAACTTCAGTCAAATAATATTTATTAATTTTTTTGCATAAATGTTTATTTTAAAAATAATTTACGAGGATGTTCTTGTGCAAATTCTGTAATGATCGTACCTGAATCTAAAGGTTTAGCAATTTTTTTTCATACTTAAAATAGCTAAATTGCCTATCATTTTTCATTCGATTTCTTAAATACCTCTTCAAACAGAAAAATGTTCTCTCGCAATCAGGACTTTATATAGTAGGTATGGTAGGTATGCAATACAAATTATACACGATCTATGAATTTCGGTAAAAGCTAATCTATATTTCACTAGCTGTTAACTGTTTAACACTAGATTGCGAAAATTAGATGGTATTCATCTGCTTTCAATATTTTTTTCAATATTTCAATATTCTTTTATATATCCTTTTTATATTAGGTATGCTGTAGGTGAATGTATTTTCTTGTTTATTTTTAATCATAGGTGATTTGATTATTCTTTTATATACCTCTTTCACATTAGGGTTAATGTGGGGGTACGTATTTTTACGTTTATATTCAAATACAGAAGGCTTCTTTCTTCTTCTTCTTCCATATATCTCTTCTATTGGAGAATTATCAGTGTCTTGAATATAGTATTTGGTTGTGTAAGAACTTAGAAAGTGATACTTTTGATTGCCACCTATTATAATACCCATGATAAATACAGAGGATCTTGTCAGAGAATGGTATATTTAATAACATGACGCTCTATATAAACTCGCACTATTATACCCTAACCGACCCTAGCATACAATTTAACAGCCATTTTTGCTTGAAACATCGGCGAACAAATATTTGACTTTGACCGAATTGGTAAAATCCAACAACGGTTTGCAGAATTGTTTATTTAAAAAACTTCTTTTTTTTGAATCGATAGATAGTCATCATATGCCAGCACATAATCTACTTTTGTAAAATCGTTATACCTTTTCTCATACGGACTAAGGTTTTGAGAAATATGAACAGACCTGTTCATATTTAGGGCATGTTATGGTAACTATGAACAGGTCTGTTCATATTTAGGGCATATTAGGGCATATTAGGGTAACTATGAACAGGTCTGTTCATATTTAGGACATATTAGGGCATATTAGGGTAACTATGAACAGGTCTGTTCATATTTAGGGCATATTAGGGCATATTAGGTCTGTTCATATTAGTTACCCTAATATGCCCTAATATGCCCGATTCAAAAAAAAGAAGTTTTTTAACCTTAAAGATCGAACATATCATAGCTCCAAATTTTGCATACTTTTATTTGATAAAATGTAATATTCTTATACATAATATAAAACTCTGTAAGTTTCGATAAAGTGATTATTTGAAATTTCAACCTTAATCAGCATGAGAATAAACGCACCATTCATAATAACTAGAGTATTCCATTTTGACCTCATTGCAGGTAATACTTGAATAATTTTTTGTAATCTCATTTGCTTATAAGGGTTTTCGATTTTGAAGTCAAAATATGAGTGAAAAAATTTGTAAATGGTTGGTACGCAGGTAATTGGTATATATTTTTCGGGTTTCTAAGGGTTTTTTATATTATTTTTTATTTAAATTTTACAATTACAATAATAATATCGAATATGATATGAAATTAGCATCGATAACGGTTTATGAATGAATTTAAACTCATCCGTAAATAAATCTTAACCGCTGGAGGATTGTAAGTAGCAGGTAAAAGATTTAATTAGACCAACATTGTACAATTTAAGAAAGACAATTTTTTATATATCCATAGGAGAAGTTTCGATAAAGAGATTATTTTGAAATTTCAACCTTAATCAGCATGAGAAATAAAATTTCAAATCGTTCATGTAAAGTAAATGAGTTGCGATACAGTCATTTCAAAAAATTGTGTTTAATCCTGTCTCGGAATCATTTAATAATGCCTATAAGGGTATTCATTGCTAAACAGCTCCATAATGGACTTCATGAATTACCTTGAAAAATTCCGTGTTAAACTTTTGATTGAATCCACACTAGTTTGCATCATTTCTTTGGTATAACTTGGAGTAAAAAGAGATATCATAAATAAGAGGCAGGAACTTATCTTAATTCTATAATTTAAAAAGTTATCGGGTTATATGGAACGCAATCAAACTCATAAAGTTGTCAGGTCGACGTTTAATTCTTTAATTCTTAATTCGTTAAAATTCTGATACCGATTGCTATAAGAGTGAAAGCGCTGTAACAATAAAAATTTCAAAAGTTACCTGGTGTGTTCCTCATATTACGCCTGGCGATATGGCTAAATTGGAGATATATAATCGTTTAAAACAACAGAAAACAGTTAAAATTGGGTTTTATGGAAGAAGTTTATATCAATTACCTACTACATCCGACTTGGTAATTTGACCCGTTCAAAATTCGGTAGGATTACGAAGACCTCGATGGATTTTTGCTACATTTCAAAGAAATAAGCGGAACAACATACAAAAACGATGTACTTTATAATTAAAATTTATTGAAATCGAATTAATATTTTTTGAAAACAATGTTTTTACTTACATTTAACAATATCATATAACAAGTAAGAAAATTTAAAAATAAAAATTTTTTTAAGAACGGGTCATACAATTTTCGAACCTTTCTTAAAATTCCTTAGGTTTTGTGCAGTAGTAGAAATATCGTGATGGTTCTGAAAAATAAGAAAACAAATATTTAAATTTTTTTTTTTTCCTTAACTTTATGAAATACTAATAACAATAATTTATTATTTATATTTATAATATAATCCACTGTAGGTGAGAACTGAAATAAATAATAATAATAATGTTGACAATACCGTTATCTAAAAAATTTTTTTTTTAACCATCGAGAAAAATTGTAAAAATGTGATTCAAAGCTATTATTTTAAAACATGGTATAATCATTCGAAAATTTTTATAATGAACTTGGTCTTGTGCTTAATAGCAATGTACACTCCTAGAAATTTCGATGTGTAATTTTAGCTGAGTAACTTCGCATTAAATATCTCCGGCATCCACAGTAGAATAAAAACGATAAATACTGTTTTAAATATGTAATAAGTAATTTGTATATGTTACAAATAAGTAGGCATTATATTGTTTAATAAAATGATATAAAATATGTACCCTATTCCTATTGGTAAACATGTGTTTAAAATTTAGATTTAAATCAAATTATTAATTTTAAACAATGTTGATGTGGTGTTCTGTTTAAACATAGTATGGTCGATTATATCCACTCAAGTAAAATTCAACTTTTAACAAAGAAAAGTACAATTTGGGTAAAAGTAAACGTAATCAGTTTTCAATACGAGGATTACGTAGAATTAGGTAAGTTTCATAAAGATTGATAATTGATATTAGGTGATTTTTTAAAAATTATTTTACAGTGTAACTGCAGTCGATCAAAAATGAAACCTAAGACATGATGCGTTCGGATGACGACATTAGAAACGTTGACGTTAAAACTTTGCAGATCAAACAAATTTAAAATTTTAAATGAATAATAAATTGTGGTTCTACCAATATTTGGAGTTAAATTCATTTCAATACCACATTTCTATCAAGAAACGAGTTTACTGTATTTTTGTAATTAATAACTTATGTACATAAATTCGTGTAAAATTTACAATAGAAATAAAGAAATATTAAAAATTTAAATTATAAATGTTTTAATTTTTACTAAATTTTATCAATAAATACAAAAATTGGTTGTAATTATTTTAAATTTTTGTATCAAGATTTCACATGCTGAAAAAATTGAACTTGCAAAATATTTCCGTGTAAAATTTAACAGAATTCCTTGTTGGCCTGGATTACTACAGGAATGTGTTAATTTTTATTATTTTGTATAATTATCAGTAAATATTTTACAGTGTAGTTTGAGAGAAAAAAAAGGAAAATAAATGATAATACTAATATTCTCGCCTCAATAAGTAAGAATTTAATATAATATTATATTTCTACCATATATTAAATAACTTATAAAAAATTTATTATTTACCTCTCACTAATCCTCGAAGTCGGAATCTTCAAACGGTAAAAAACCCCCGTAGTCCACTTCTTCCAAATCATCATCGAATATACCGAGATTATATAGTACGTCTAGAAATCGTCCTGTTCTTGGAAGTATTCTTTTGCTGCGAGGTTTACGGAGGTCCACTTTTATCAATTCACCATTGTTATTTAATATTTTGTAACGAACAATCACATGTCTGCATATAGGACAAGTTTTTTTATTAACACACGCTTCTAACCAAGTGATAATGCAGTTTTTGCAAAATTTATGATTACATTGAAGATTTACCATATCTGTCGTTATTTCACCGATACATACAGAGCAGATCATTATTAGATACTATGTTAAAACTTTAAAAAATTTGGTGTATATTGCCATGACTGGATGAAGAATTTTAAATTTGTGTTATTTTTTTTTATTTTAAGCTCCGTGAAGTATGATAATAATTTGCTTTGCTTAATTCAAAAGAAAAGTCTCCTACTTATGGTGGTTATAAATTTTAATTTTGTTAAAACAAACAATTGATTTACAAATTTTTAATATTTTTGTTTATAAATATTTTCAGTGGCGCGTTTAGATTTCGTCCCAAATAATAATTACGTAAAAATCGCGAGCACTTATAAAAAAGTTAATTTTTTTTATTCTAACCTGTTGTTTTGTCTTTCTTCTGGTTACTAGATGACATAATCTCTGATCCTTCAACGTTAAAGCCAATTTTGTCGCTTCCAATTTTAAAATAATAAATTCTTTATCCAGTTTCCAAAAATTATTGTTTATGGTTTATGGACACTGGTTCTCGATCTTATATTTTTATTGCCTGGTGTATTAACTTTGGTTATTGGTTCAGCTGATTTTTCCTTCTTGAGGTTCAATCACTAACTTTAAACAAAAATTACGACCTTCCTTGTTCAGATCTCGTCGTAAACTGAATTCTTTATTTTTGTTTATCCTTATCATTCGGTTACCCTGACAAATCCATTCTTTTTTTTAATTTATCTTGTTATTGATAACGCGATTTTTTTTTAAATTTTTTTAAGTTCATCCGCACTTGCACACTGCTGGTAATACTTTTGTTTTATTCACATTTTTGGTTCTACTTTTCGATTGTTTGTTTAACTAATTAAATTTTGTTTGTTATTTTTATATAAATTTCGGATTTTATAGTTTCTTTGAATTAAAGTTTTTTTTACAAATTTTATTTTGATTTATGGACCTTAAGTCTCCACTACGTGTTTCATCGCAATATATATACATATGTGCAGCAAGCAGCTGAAAATTCTGTCCAGGGATATTGATGCGACCCTTATTTCTAGATTGGAAAAAGATATTAACACATTTACGGCGGATACATAAAGATTGTTTCAGATAAAAACGGGGTACTTTATAATTTAAATTTATTGAAATATGTTTAATATTTTTGAAAACAATATTTTTATTTACATTTAACAATATCATATTATATATAAAAATTTAAAAATAAATTTTTTTAAAACAGGTACATACAATTTTCGAACCTTTCTTAAAATTTCTTACTTGAGGTTTTGTACAGTAGTAAAAAATAATAAGCGTTATTGAATCGGTTGCATTTTTGTTTTTGTTTTTTTAAGTTTTAATTTAATTTGTCCCCAAAAATTTTTCAATTAACGAAGTGCTGGACAGTTTGGAAGATTTACATATTGGGGTCCAATATTGATAGAATTTAGGGTTGTTATAATATTAAAAGGGACTATAATTGAATTATTATATAAATATATGTAAGGAGTGTGATAATTTCAACGACATAATAATAGGCTTAATTAATGCTAATAATAGGTAATAGATAAAATATAATCAATATTTATTGAACTGGAGAGGTTTTTCCCATACCATAGTGTTTTTAATGTAAGGAGGGTTCTCACCCCCTCGTTATAGGGGAGATTTTTTCCCACAGAGTAAATTATCTAATTAAAAAAACGTTAAGATAAAAGGTGTAATAAGCAATAAAATTTTATGATAATTGATTTTAACCCCTCATATATAAAATATAATCAATACTTTATTGAAGACGAGATTTTCCCGAACCGATCAATAGTTTAACACATGCGCAGTTTATGAGTTTTCGGACATAGACAGATTTTGAATTTTCGGACTTACAAAAATTTTTGAATTTTCGGACTTGTAATATTTCGATGCAAAGTGGTCCCGTACTCACCTAATCCATCTACTGATGACATGCATTTTAGTAATTAATAAAAAAAATGTTTCTAAATATTTGTTGTTTTACCCTTTAATATGAGCACTTCTCAATATTCTTGTTATCATTTGAAGCATTTTGTTCCATCGTATTAATGAATATGTTCATTATAATTATGAATGCAATCATCAATATGATGAACGAGTATGTAATAGTAATAATTTTGTTCGTCATATATTTATGTACATGTTTATCAAAAAATTATTTGAAGTTTTAAATGAATCCAATATACACCAGAAATATATTAACGCCATTAAACATTTATATATGGGACAAAAGAACGTTATTAAAATTGGCAATAATATCTCAGATGTTTTTCTAACAACAAAAGGTTTGCGCCAGGGATGTACTTTATCCCCATTATTATTCAAAATATATGCAAAAAATGCAAACCAATGGGTGTATGCATAAATGATGACTGTTTACATACTCTCCTTTTTGCTGACGATCAAGTAGTTATTGCAGAAGATATCTCTTACATGATGAGAAAATTGACAGATACTTATAAGAACTGGGGTCTTAAAATTAATATTGATAAAACTAAATACTTAGTTGTAGGAGAAGCAAACAATTTGGATATAGAGGGTGAAACGATCGAAAACTGCACGGAATATAAATATTTGGGATCTATAATATCAGAAGAAGCCAAAAGTAAAAAAGATATTGAAAATAGAAAGGTAAAAGGTCGGCAAGCTGTGAGACAGCTAAATACAATTTGGTGGTCAGAACAAATCCACAAACATAAAAAAAAAAAGAATATACGAGTCAATAATAAAAACCATATTGACTTATGGGTCAGAAACGTGGGAAATCACAATGAAATACAAAGAAAAACTAAAAGCAATGAAATGGATGCATTACGAAGAAGCTGTCGAGTATCAAAATTAGAGCACATAAGAAATGAGGAGATTAGAAACAGAATTAATGCACATGAAACAATAATAAACGATATAGAAAAGAATAGGTTAAGATGGTATGGGCATTTAAGACGTATGCAACCTCACAGGTGGCCTTTAAAGATTTGGGAATGGACTCCACCTCAGAGAAGAAAAAGAGGGCGACCTGTGCGAAATTGGATTCAAGATGTGCAAGAAGCCATGACTAGGAGAAAACTTAACGAGAACGATTGGCAAAATAAAAAAGAATGGCGTTTAGGATGCGAGAAACGGCCTGAGCTGTAAAAAAAATCGCATATATCTATCATGTTTATCCGTTCGAAACAATCTTTCAAATTTTTTTCTTTTTCAAATTCGGCAACAATCGATGTAGGTACACTGAAAAAAAAGTGCCCTCATAGTGATGAATATGATCATCGGCTGGATATTGATGATATTTTCATCAGTATGATGAACATTTTCATCATTATGAGGGCACTTTTTTTTTCAGTGTACCTACATCGATTGTTACCTATTGTGAACAATCCATTCAAAATAGTATACAGAATGTTTGGCAAAATGTGCTACCGAAAACTTAAAGAATTTGAAGTTGCAATTGAATATCAAATAAAAATTCGCCTATTGGAAATTGGTTGAAATGGACATTTGGGTATCGGGAACTATTGTTGAAGATTTAACGCAAATTTCAAATTTTTTTGACTTTCTAAATATTCTTCATATTCAGATAAGACATACATACAAGAAAAGTCTCTGTTCTCCCAAAAATTAGGCCATAAAATTAATAAAATATGTTCCGAACTACTAAAGCGGCATTCAGATAAAGATTGTTGCCTTGCCTTGCTTAGGTAAAAACTAGCAAGAGCCAATCAGATTGAAGTATTTTCTTTAATCCTTAAGGATTAAAAAAATTACGGTTGCGGTGCTGAGGTCTTGCTAAAGCTTAAAATTTTAATTTTAATTGGCAATTATCCAAGACCGTAAATTCGATATTAGACGGTGGTACAATGCTCCAACAAGAAATGAAGTAGCGGTCATTTTTCAAAATGCCGACGGCGAACCTCCTCTCGAAAAGGACTTACTCATCCATTGTCGTTCAAATCAAAATGGTTCTAATAACCGAATGACCGAGAGGGTTTGTATTTTAGATCCAAACCTAGAATCATTGGTGTATCCTTTATTTTATCCCTTTGGAGATCAAAGCTGGGAAATTCATATTTCTCTTGAAAGGAGACCATCTGCCTTGAGAATCATTTCTACTAGCCCAAGAACACGGGTTTCTCAATTACAATATTACGGTTATAGGTTGTCAATTCGTAACAACTTCAATCCTTTTCTCTCTGCCGGTAAGCTGACTCAGCAATATTTTGTTGATGCTTACGTTAAAACGGAAGCAAATCGCCTTAATTATATAAGGCTAAATCAGCAGAAATTAAGGACTAAAAAATATACCGGACTGATTGATCATCTGAATAGTGCAGCGGCAGCACAAGGTTTGCTTCCGGGAAGAGCTGTCATTTTACCGTCATCTTTCTAAGGTATTCCGAGAAACATGGCACAAAACTATCAGGATGCAATGGCTATTGTGCGAAAATACGGAAAGCCTGATTATTTTATTACTATGACGTGCAACCCAATTTGAATTTGACTTGAATTTCGACCAGACTTAGTAGCTCGAGTATTCAAGTTGAAATTGGATGAACTGATAAGAGACATAACAAAAACACATGTACTTGGAACGCCAACAGCAATTGCACATGTAATTGAATTTCAAAAACGTGGTTTGCCCCATGCCCATATTTTGTTAATTGTCAAAGAAGAAGATAAGCCCAGGGATTCTAATGCCATCGATAAAGTTTGTTCAGCAGAAATTCCCAATGTTACAACTTTCCCAAGGTTGCATGCAATTGTGACGATACATATGGTTCATGGACCGTGTGGAGCGGAAAACTTAAGTTCCCCCTGTATGGTTGACAGAAAATGTTCGAAGGAATTTCCTAAAGATTTCCAAGAAGAAACATTAGCAAATTCAGGCGGGTATCCTAAATATCGCCGCCGAAACAATGGCAGCGAAATGATTGCCAATGGAAAGAGAATTAATAATTCCTGGATTGTTCCATATAATCCATATTTAAGTATGAAATTTAATTGCCATATTAGTGTTGAAAGTTAATGTTGAAAGACAGTTAAGAGAACTGTTCGGTTATCTTTGTGTCCTTGCTGTACCACCAAATGTACCCGAACTTTTTGTCAAGTATAAGGAAAATTTTTGTGAGGATTTTATAAGGCAGCATAACAGTCATTTAGAACACTGTACTGATTGCGAGAATTTAGCCCTAAAAGATATTCAACATGTGTTTATCGTTCATGGTAAAAAATGTGCGGATTTTGGACTCCCCACTCCTCCGGCCAATATTTGTATTGCTTTTGTAACTCCTTATAACACTCAGCAAGAAAGAGAAAAAAGTGAAAGAATGAAGTCATTATTGAATCCACAACAGAAGGTAGCATACGATGAAATAGTTTCTGCCGTTAAAGATGAGGAAAGAGAAAGCAGGTGCTTTTTTCTTGATGGCCCAGGTGGCAGTGGTAAAACATTTATGTACAGATTACTCCTCAGTACCATACGAGCAGAAGGAAATATTGCACTGGCCACAGCCTCAACAGGTATTGCTGCAAATCTCCTTGATGGTGGCAGGACATACCATTCCCAATTTAAAATACCCGTTCCTGTATTTGAAAATTCCACTTCAAAAATATCGATGACCAGTTTCGATGCCGAGGTTATTAGGAAAGCCAAAATTTTAATTTTGGACGAAACTACAATGGCCCCCAATAACGCACTAAATTGTATCAACAAACTCCTTCAAGTGATCATGAAAAACACCAAAGCTTTTGGCGGTAAAGTTTTAATTCTTGGTGGTGATTTCAGACAAACTCTTCCTGTTGTACCTCATGAAAAGCGGTCAGGGATTGTTCATTCATGTATTAAATTTAATGATCTGTGGGATAAATTTAAAATATTGAAATTAAGCCAAAATGTCCGGTCCATTGATTCGCCATTCAGTGATTGGCTGATAAAGTTGGGAAACGGGGAAATTACAAATGACAAAGGTCTGCCTGAAGAAATAATTGAGATTCCACAGAAACTTCCACACAGAAACACAGAAAAAAAAAAAAATATGTGAAACTTCCCTTATCCAAAAATTTTTTGGAGATAGCAATACTTTGACCAACAAATACTAGCGTTGACGCTATACGACTAGCACCCGCGGGGTCCAGGTTTCAATTCCCGCAAGAGTAAATTTTTATTTAGTTTTTTTTAAAATGTTTTTCTCAACTAATGAGTCAATTTACCTACAAAATAATTGAATTATAACACTATTACTTTAAATTATTAAATACAAAATTATTAAAATATTCCATCAGTCCGTAATTCTCCCGTCAATCCACGTCAATCTGCATCAGTTCAGTCCGAGACCTTGGTTAGATTGACGCCAGACCGCGCCAGACTGATGCCAGATTGAACGTGTAACCTCTGTCTTAAAAATTTTATGAAACCGGTCTTTAATCGTTTGAATTTTACCCTTACCGTACCGAGTATACCGAAGACGGTGATCTATCTCCAGTATATATTGATGTTTATCTTGATATGATATTACCCACTATATAGCAACGATTCCTAAACCGCTAGTAGAAAATGGAAATTTTTAGACGTCCGTACCTATGTTTTATAATGTTTCAACTAAGGTTTATATGCTAAACTTACATGATGTATTATTATTTGCTTTATTCTATTATATCGTAAATCTCTTATATCAAAATTAATGATTGCTTGTTTGTTAAAAATTATTTGAGATTACTTAGATTACTTCATTTAGATTACTTCAGATTACTTCAGATTACTTCAGATTACTACAGATTACTACAGATTATTTAAGATTATTTCATTTAGATTACTTCAGATTACTTCAGATTACTACAGATTACTACAGATTATAAATATTATGGGAGATTATTTGAGATTAGTAATATATTATTGATATTTTGTACACATAATTATTGACGTGAACAACCCGATTTTAGCGTTGCATAAAAAGGCTTATCTTTTTATATTATAGAGTAGATCCACCTTATCTGAATTTATGTTTTCATTGCTGTTCTTTACTAAGAACTCTACTTTTCTTAGTTCAGCCACATCGACAAGTGTCTTAGGTACCTATTAACAAATTTAAAAAAATTTACTTACTATTTTTTTAAATATATATTCAATTTTTAAAGGTCACTTAAATAATGCAATTAAACTAAAATCGATTACAATTTTTTTATTTCTTTCCTATATTTTGAATCAAGAATTCCAACATTTTCCTCCTTTTTGTATCAATGCACACACAATAAAACGTACACACCCTTCACATTAGCGTAGGTCTTGTGTACTTTTTGTTAAGAAGTTTTACACTATTTTTTGTTTGTTAATAAATTATCGGATAATCTACTTTTGTTTTTAAATAAAACATTATATAAGAAAAGTAGATCTCTTTTTTTAAATGAAAATTGAGTTAAAAATAATATAGAATTTCAAAGAATAATGTCAAATATGCCCGATAAAGATCCAAAGAACATCGGTCGCACCAAGCCAGACGGCGACTATAAACTATATCGTAACGATGTCCTGAAGTCAAACAAAGATGAATATGTGATCCATAGTAAGCTTGGAAGCGGAACATTCGGACAAGTAGTGAAATGTTTAGCAAAATGTTCCAATGAATTCGTTGCTGTTAAGATTCTTAAAAACCGCCCGGACTACGCCGAAGACGTTAAAAATGAAAAATATATGTTGGAAACAATACTGAAAGATACACCAGACAAATTTAACTTTGTACGAAAACTTGATTGTTTTGTACATAAAAGTCGTACCTGTATTACATTCGAATTGTTAGAAATAGATTTGGAAACTTTCATGGTGAATCATGTTATTTCATCAGTCAAAGATGTTAGCTACATTCTGCAGCAACTATTAACTGGATTGGTAAGACTGAAGCAATTGGGAATAGTCCACACTGACATAAAACCGGATAATATAATGTTGGTGGATTCAAAACAATTTCCTTGTCGAGTCAAGTTGATCGACTTTGGAAGTGCAATAAAAATTGATAACATTGTTCAAGGTGACCATATCACAACAAGATATTATAGATCACCAGAAATAATTTTGGGGTCTCCATATACCGAAAAAATTGACATGTGGTCTTTAGGATGCATTGCAGCTGAACTAATAACCAACGGGATTTTATATCGGGGATCATCCGAACACGATCAAATTCGACGTATATGCGAAACGCAAGGCCTTCCGCCCAATTCTATGTTAGAGAATGGATTGAATACTAGCCGCTATTTTGATCGTACTGTAGACGGTTTCCAATTAATAGCCTGCGAAGAAACTGATACTGAAAATACTGAATCAAAAATTAAACGTTTACAGGACATCGTATCATTCAATCTGAGTTCTGATTTAGAAATTAACAAATGGTCAGAAGAACTAGCTGCTAGATGTGAAATTACTTCATTAATTCAAAATATGTTACAGATTGATCCGGAAAAACGAATTACTCCGGAAGAAGGTTTAACTTACCCGGTCCTTTGTGATGAATGGGCTTGGACGCCCCTTTAAAGAAGTTGTGAGAGAAAGTTGCTTATTTAAAATTAATGTAATTATTTCATCGTAATTACAAAAAATGTTACAATTTTTTAGAAAAAAAAAAATAAATAAAATTACTGACTGAAAATAAAAAAAATTTATAATTACTTGCTACACTTATTTTTGCTTACCCCGGTCTGTGAATAAATATGCCTGAGACTCTTATTAGAATAAAAATTTAATTTTTCACTTCGTATCAACCTAAAACATACAGTGTCCGATTTTTTATCTCTAGATGTTTCTAGAATGTATTTTAGATATAAATCAATTAACCAATCAAATTTTTGATTTGTTACTTTAATTTGAATTACTGTTGTCTGATAAGATTACCTACTTTATCTAATTACATCAATCTTGCTACTCGTACCACTTCGTTATCCGCTCAGAAAACCTTAGAATATGGAAAAAAATTCTGGCTCAATGAAGAACTTCGTATTAGTTACAAGAAACGGGACATTTGTCAATCTTATATTAAGGTAATACATTCTGAATTAGCTTTTAGACTTAATGCCGTAGAATTTGATATTTTAGATAGTAATTGTAGAGATTATATTAGAGTCATTACTTACAAAAAATCAAAAACACAAAAAAAGAAATTTGAATATTTATTAAAAACCCAAAAAAAGACTGTAGAAACGCCCATAATTGTCAATTATTCTAAATACGATTTTTATCCAAAATTTGTCAATCTCACTAACATTTCATTTAACAAACCCCAAGTAGAATTAATTAACAAAGGATTTAAATATAATATTCCTTCTGTAGTAACTAAAACTAAATTAGAAAAACTAGCAGTTGAATGTGAAGTAGCTATTAACAAAACTAATGACAACCCTCTGTTACATAAATTACAATTAACTAATCTAATTAAGAATGTATCACATAATAATATTTCTTCTCGTTCTTCACGCGAAGAAAAAACTGCTTTATCTATACGTAAACTCGCGAAAAATTCAGAATTAATTTTTACAAAAGCCGATAAAGGTAATACCGTAGTTTGTATTCATAATAATGATTATATTAAAAAAGTCGAAGATTTCATTAAACCAGAAAATTTTTCCGTAATTAAAAATGATCCTACTTCAAAATTTCAAGCCCAGGTCAAAGAAGTTATTAACAATACCGAGATTATCTTTTCAAAAAAGGACAGGTATTTCCTAAGTTGTATGAATCCACAAGCTCCCGGGCTTTATGGTCTTGTAAAATTGCATAAAACTGGAAATCCCATTAGACCAGTAGTCAGTTATATTAATGCACCTTGTAGAAATTTAGCTTCTAAACTTATAGATATCATTAAATACTACACAAAATTTGAACCTAAACATACCGTAAAAAATTCATTAGATCTCGTTAATAAATTGCATAACGTAACTCTTAAAAATTCCCATAAATTTGTATCTTTCGATGTCACTAATCTTTTCCCAAGCGTTCCCATAAAAGACACCTTAAACATAATACGAGAACTTTTAGTTAATAACAAAACGAACCCTTTAATTATTCAAGAAATTTTAATCGCCTTAGATGTTTGCCTTAAGCAAAACTATTTTAAATTTAATAACAAATTTTACCTTCAAAAAGATGGTTTACCTATGGGAAATCCCCTGTCCTGTTTATTAGCTGATATTTTTATGGATCACCTCGAAACTAAAATTCTCAATTCTGCATTTAAAAAGTTCATAATTTATTGGTATAGATATGTTGACGATATTTTTATTTGTTTCAATGGGTCCCTTAGACAATTAGATAAACTTTTCAATTTTATTAATAAACAACACGCGAATATTAAATTCACTAAAGAAATTGAAGTTAATAATAAGATTAACTACCTCGACCTCACAATCTCTAAAATTAACAACATTCTTTCATTTGATATCTTTCATAAACCAACAGAAGCTGGATCGGTTATTCATAACAGCTCTGAGCACCCCTTTTCACATAAAATTGCCTCTTTTCGTGCTTTTCTGAATCGTTTAACCAAAATTCCTCTCAGTAAAGAAAATTTTCAAAAAGAATTAGATAGAATTAAATTTATCGCGACTTCTAATGGATACCAGGTCAAATTGATTGATAATTTACTTAGTCAGATTAAACATAAACAACTAGTCAATTCAATATACCCCACTATTCATAATAAATCTAACGTAAATTTTAACGTAGTTACTTTTCTCGGAAACAAGTCAGAAAAAATTGTCAAATATTTGAATCAACATAATTTCAATATAGCTTTTAGAACAGACAATAAACTTAAAAAATTCATTAATAACGCTAAATCAAAGTCAGATATTTTAACTAAATCAGGAGTTTATGAGCTCACTTGCGAATGCTCTCAAAAATATATCGGTCATACAGGTAGATCTTTCCAAACACGATTTAAAGAACACTCGCGATCCCACAGACTTGCGGATGGAAAATCTACTTTCGCGAAACATTTATTGGATACCAACCATAAACAAGGAAATTATGAAATTTTACATGTAGAACCAAAAAGTAAAAAATTAGAATTTTTAGAAGCTTTAGAAATAAATAAATTAAAATATTCACCTTTGTTGTTAAATAGTCAATCGGATTTAAATAATTCACCTTTATTAAACATTTTCAATAAGTAATAACCCCCCCCCTTTTTTGTAATAACTTTCAAAATGTCCCTTCTTTTCTTATAAAAACCTCCCCCTACCACTCGGAACAATATTTAAAGGATTCTCTCTTAATTTTCTTTCTAATTCATCGCCTGATGATGCCATAGTATGGTGAAAACGTTTGCGAATACTTACAGTGTATTTTACATGTGCTAACTTTTAAACATTTTAGTTCTGAAAAGTGTTTAGTGCATTTTTTGGGTTTTCTAAAATATTGATATGGCTACTTTATCTAATCGTGTTGTTATGATTATTCCCTATGCCAGATTTTTCTACATTAATGTTTACCACTTCTGCATATCGGGATTATTACCAATCGTTTTAATAATACATTATTACTAGATGGGCTCCGCGTTTGTGTAAATATTATAAATATTTGAATTTGTTAAAAGTTCGCGCCAACAAATTTTAAGTTGGTCTTGTTTGAGAGATCTGCCAAAGTGGACAAACGCCTTTGCGGAAGGTCCTGTAAAAATTTAAATTTTAAAAGTTTTAAAGCCCGGGTCCTGGTTTCATTTCATTTTCTGTAAGTTAAATCGTTCTTTGTTTGTGAACCGTCATTGAATTTCTACCGCAAATATAATTTTTTCGCTTCGCTACAGACTTTCCGGGCCGTTTTCGCTGATGTTTACTGCAAAACAAGGCAGAAGAACATGCGGTAGCACGTCAGTGCTACATTAATCTCCTACAACTGTTAAATATAAAGATGGCGTTGTTGATATTTTAGGGAGTGACGAACCTGGAAGTGGAAACGAGCCTATCTGGTGCTGATGAATGTATTTTGAATTAGGGAAGTGGTAGGGAGAAAGGGGAGAAGAAGAGATGATAGGAAAGAAGTGGGGTGGGATTTGGATTTTGCGGAAAATAAAATAAAATAAAACAGAAAAACAATAAATATAAATAAAACAAAAATTAATGAAGAAATTGCCTATATTTGAACTCTGTCCCTTGTCCATGGTGCACTTGAAGTGAGGGGAAGAAAATTACAGCTGGAAGTCAAAAGTTAAATTAAAGTTGAAAATAAATTAGGTTTAAGTTTGGTGATCGAAAAAGAGTGTCTGGAAGGATAGTATATCTGAAATAGTGGTTGGGAAACTGACTCTGTAGAAGTGGGTACAGACTCGGGTTAAATGAAAAAACCCCGTTCTCTAAGACCCTTGGTGTCGCCAAGTGGGGCCGCCCATCCAGCAGACAAATATTTATATGTTATTCATTCAAATCATTCATTAACCACATGAGGGGATCTCATAGGCAATGATGTCCGCTTAGATCACAAAGCAGCATTTACCTATGAGATTTGTTGAAGGGACTGAAAGAGAAATAGAATTAGCAGAAGACGAGCAGAAGATACTTAACTTGTCTGGTTTGATTACGGGGTCGCTTGAGTGTTCTGTGCGTTGGGAATTGAAGAGGTTCTTTCTTGGGGTTATCTAAAACTAATAAGGTTGAGAAATTGACTGATTAATCGAAAATACTTCGTCCGGTGGAGCAAGGATGCTCAGTGGTTTTCTGTGACGAGGAAAGTCTTCCATGTTGTATTTCCCCAGGTTGAAGCCAGGGGGTTACAAGACTAACCCTTCGTTTTTATAAAATGCACATGTTTTATAATAGTTGACTATTATTGGGTTTTACTTTTAATTAGTTCACTTCAATTTATTTAAACAATTTCATTTTATTATTACTATAAATTTATTTAATTAAATAAACAATATAACTTGTATGTTTTTATTTTGTAAATCCGTGTACTGAATTTTGAATCACGAGCCATATCTTAATTTTCAAAAATTAAATGAATTTAAATGCATTTTTAAAAGTTAATATGGCCATTTACTTGAATCTTGGGTAAGTTTAATTAACTAGCAGCGGCAGTAATCTTCTAGTAAGTCTTTACAGTAAAACTCGACTGATTTTCAACTCAATTAGTTAGTAACTCGATTAATGTGCAACTCGATTGATATGGAACTTGACTGATGTGGAACTTGATTGGTTGGAAACTTGATTCATGTGAAATTCATTACGAAAGATAGAGAGACAGATTTTTACTGATCGGGGTTGGATATATATTTTGGTTGATATAAAAACGTCCACCAATCAGAGCAGTTATTTTGGTTGGTAAAATATTACCAAAAATGATACTCTGTAGGAGGATCAGCAGCAGCGTGGTGAGATTTTATCTACCAAAGAAAGAAGATAGCTGGAAACCCCATGGACAACCCAAATTGTTAATACAATTTAGTATGTCCTGCCACCATCAAGGAGATTTACAGCGAAACCTGTCGATGTTGTAGCCATTGCAATATTTTATTCTCCTCTTATAAATAGCACTGGGGAGTAATCTATAGGGAAGAGGCTTGTAAGTTGACCATTCATGTAAGATGACCACCCAGTATTTTATAAAAAAACTGTCAATGGGAATACCGCCATTTCAACTGTTATTCTGCTCTTTGACACAGCCTTCAATTTTTATGTGGTTTAGAGATGAATAGACACGTCGCACTAGCTCCGACAAACATTGTGTGAAAAAAAAGTAATTTTTTTAAAATATTGATTTTTCAGTTTGCTCATAAAGTGAACAATTTTCGTTGATATCCTATGGTAAATATATGTGCTAAACTTGTATTCCATTGATTTTAATAATCCAAAGTGAATTCTAAATAGTATATCGTGTTTTTGCATGTTTGTTTTTGTGTTTGTTTCAAAATCGTCGAGAATGTAAGATAACCACAAGGCGAAAAGTTGCAAAAGCGAAGAAGGAATTAGCTGCTAAGCTAATTAATTCACTTTTGATATTTTTTTATTCTTTTTTCTTCACTTTTAGGCTTCTATACAATGTATAGGAAGAAGCCTTATGATCTGGCTCCGTGTCTGTCTGTCCGCATGATTCAAATTAAAACAGAACTCGTTAGCGCTTTCCTTATATAAAAAAAATTTTGCCTTTGGTATCTACATATTTAAAAGATTAGCACATTAAAAATTCTAATAAAATAAAAGCCAAATAATTTAATCTATCAAAAATCAGAACTCACGTTCTTCAAAAAATTTTACTTATATTATATAGAATATTTTTATATTGGTATCGGGATTAAAAGATTTATAAAGCTAAATTGAAAAGCTTTCCACCAATTCGATAGTTTTTCTTCCAAAATTCCAAAATTATACACTTCCGTTGAATGGGGGCCGGCCATCCATTAATTATGTTTGAGTTTGGGAGGTTTGGGGAGCTTCCTTACGTAAGTTTCTTAAAAACTCTTTTGAAATTAAATTTAAAAATGGAATATAATTTTTTTCTTTTTGTTGTAAACAACGGTTCTTCGTGTCCTTTAAAATTGGTTGGCCAGATACATCGGCAAAATTGCTGCAAGAATAGGCACCAATAAATGCACCAATAAATAAAGCGTCTAAATTGAAATCCCGGATATGCCAAATTTGATTGGAAAGTAGCAAATACTAAAAATATGATAAAAGAAAACAACTTACGAAAAACAAGAAGAAAAGCAGCATTTTTATCCTACTTCTCAAAGGTTGAAACAATTAAACAAAGTGATGGTTCTAATTCAACTTCGCAAGAAAAAGATAAAAATGAAATGGAACCACCTATTTTAGACGAAGTCCATATTACCCGGATGAGTCAGTTGAGCTCAAAGCTCGAAGATCGAACGGATCAACGAACTTTAAAAACTAAGAAGCTAAACGCAGAGTATTAGAAAAAGTATTGCGATTCTGTAAAGAGAAAATTAAATCAACTTGAAAATAATCTAGAAGATTCGTCGTCTGGCATAAAACGAACTCCTGGCAGACCTCGTTTCGAAGAAAATCAAACAGAATTATTGAACATAATTTATATCGCTTCGTTTGGTGGTTCAGCTGAAATCATCATGCACAGATCATGCACAGAAGAAATCAGGACCTGCAAGATTCTTGACGATTTGTACGAAAAACTTTTAGAAAAGCATAAATTGATCCCGTCGGTGTATGCTGGAATAATCATTAACCCATTCAAGGCCAAGCCCTTTTTTTAAATTATTTGATATTTTTAATATAAATGATACTACTAGTAAGTTCATTAGCTCATGAAACACTTACAACTGTTGCATAATTGGAACATGGCTGCGAATGGGTTAAGTGGTTGGGGATCTCCAGATGCAGTTACATAATGCTGGCCCAACTTACATTGCGATCACAAGCGGCTAACAGTCTTCATCAACTGAAGCTAATCATTGTGATGATTTTAAATTGCTGTTGGAACTGGAGTGTTTTGAAGGAATTATTAAAACGAAAAACGAAATCAAACCGGTATTCATTATTTGATCATCCACGTTATCCAAAAACCATTGGGTTTGCTATTCGGCATTTCCGGGATTTGAATTTAGACGCTTTATTTATTGTTACAAAAACGCCTGGACGTAGAATAATTTAACCGTGTTCAGAGAAGAATGGCGCCGCTCAGCCAAGAACCTTCTGGATTGATTTTAAAGTACAATATATTTGGAAGTCACCTGGATGCTCTATTGGGAAAAATATCCTCACCGATTTAGACAGAAAAAAATTTCTGCTGCAGGAAAATCTTTGGCTGAAATATGGAGCGATATGTGCATTGATCTGAATGATCAATCAATCTTAATAATTTTGTTTTTTATAGGAAAAGGAATTTCAGGTTGAGTGGGCAGCAATCAAACACAAAATTACTTGTAAGTCGACATTTCGGACACTTTATGTGTCCATTCTCAAGACTGTAATAGGAGAAAGCCTGATGTTACAATGCTTCTACAAATTTCAAAGTTGTACACTCACCGAAAACAAGTTCTTGATGTAAAAATGTTTGATAAAGTATATTGCTGAGACGGGTTCGCGTTGGTGCGACAGTGAATCCGGTTCAACAGAGTCCAGATAGAACAATGAACAATACTGTGTAACATGAATGATAAATATAAGTATAACTCTATTAATAAATTAATTAAAATTTCAAAAACGATTTTAACTTGTAAAAATTAAAATTTGAAAACCACTGATAAAATAATTTTCTATCAGTTAGATAAACTAAAAACCCGACTGGTTTTTAGTAATTTTGTGTTTGATTGCTGCCTACTCAACCTGAAATTCCTTTTCCTATAATATAAGCTTTGGGTGAGAATTCTTTACCTTATATTTTTTTTATCTTTTACGAAATGAATATACTTGTAGCACTACAGGAAATGCTACAAATGTTTTAGTGCAAACCATTAAACAAGAGCCCAAGACCAGGCAAGAACAACAATGGAAGCTCCAGCACAAATTAGGGCACAAGTTTTTAGAGGTGTTTCAGCTGCAGTGCAAGGGAATCTTCCAAACAACAATGTTATGTGTACAAACATTCAAAGAACGAGAGAAAGAACCGAAAGTACGCCAGCAAATTACAATTCTCGGGAAGATATAATTATACCTGAAGATTATTCGGTATATGAATACAGTCCAAACAATTTTGAACGCTTCCTTTTGGCTGATTCAGGAAGAGACCGAAACGATACACAGAGAATATTGGTATTTGGCCCAGAATTTCATTCAACATGATTCTATTCGACATTTGGGAACAGTCAGGGAATTGACTCCACGAATATCACTTTTTCCTATACACCATTGGAAAGAGGACAATTTTTTAAGCATATTAAAAAAAAATTTTTTTCTTGGATTATCCATTCGTTTTCGAAAAAACGGCATTTAAAGATCGAAAATTTTACATATGAAATCCCATATAAAAATTAGTGGAAGAAGCCAAATTAATTTAATTTAATTCAGTCATTTTACGGTGGATCCGTGATTTGCCGTGGTTGTGCCATCCAAAACTGACCCTCCGCTCCGGTCCCCTCCGCTCCGGGCCGTTTTGGCGTGCGCTACCTCATTATAAACATCCCTGAACCCAATCCAGCTTGACTGGGTAGCCCGCACTCATCGAGGTACAACACGCATGTGACCGCTATCACTAAGGGCCGGTATTTCAGTTGTAGTTTAAACGACGATCAGAGTTTAAACTCAATATCTGACCAATCAGGTAGCCATAAACGTAGTTTAAACCTTGGATTTAGTTTAACTAGCAACTGAGCGTAGCGTAGCGTAGCATGATGGCTTGCGAAGCATGGAGTGCCGGAGGCACTTTAATCTTCTTCATCTGACGATTGAAGTTTTGGCATTGAGAATAGTTACTACGCTTAATGTGGACGGACCACAACGATCTGGGTGGGTTACTAGCAACTGAGCGTAGCGTAGCGTAGCATGATGGCTTGCGAAGCATGGAGTGCCGGAGGCACTTTAATCTTCTTCATCTGGCGATTGAAGTTTTGGCATTGAGAATAGTTATTACGCTTGATGTGGACGGACCACAACGGTCTGGGTGGGTTATTTTAGTTAGTTATTTAATCAATCAAATTAAACGTTTAACCGAGGGGGGGGGAGGGATAATTTTGAATGAGGTCCTAATAGATGAAAGTTAAAAAGAAATGGCCTTTAGTTTCAAAAATTTGTTAGGCTCGTCACCTGTACTCATTTTGAATGCACCCGGCAGCAGTAGACCTGTACTCGTTTTTGATGTGCTATCTGCGTGTTTAACTAGCAACTGAAATACTGGACCTAAGACTAGTTCAGAGTACACGTACCGTCAACAGAAAACCCATTACTTGCAATTTCTATGTTCTCCCATGTTAAACATTATGGAAAATTTTGATATTTAAATGCGGTTTTCTCGAAAACTAATAAAAAATTGTATTCTTTCCAAAAGTGATATTCGTGGAGTCAATTCCCTGACAGTAACCCGACATTTAATAACTTTATTATCTTAATGGCCGTCAATATAACGATTGGTCAAGTAGCAGTTCTAAAAAGTTTAGTAAAGGAATATATTGAATTACGAGTTGATTTGTTTCCGAATGTTAAATTGAGACCAAAGCACCATTATCTCATGCATTATCCCTACCTTATACGAATGTTTGGGCCTCTAAAACATTTGTGGACAATGCGTTTCGAAAGTAAACATTTATTTTTCAAAAACATTAAAACGTTCTCTTAATTATAAAAACATCCTATTCACTCTAACTGAGAGACATCAATTATTGCAAGCTTTGAACATGTCTGAAGGAAATTTATATTTGGATAAAATTATTGCAGATAGCGCTATTCGATATGTTTCTATAGACTATGACAAAGATATATCAAATCATATTTCTAAATTTTGTACTTTCGGTGATATTACATTTATTACTACAAAATGTGTATTTAGAGGAATTGATTATTCATCAGGCATGCATGTATGTTGTGGAAAGTCTGACTATGATAACTTTTTGCTATGCTAAATCAAATATATAATAATTAATAGTCAATATGATAATTTATATTTTTTGGGCGCCAATATTGAAATTTATTTTAACAAAATAACAGGATTATATGAAGGCTTAAATAAATTTGCGGTTAATGAAACCATTTATGGCGTTCATTATAAAGATTTACTAACTCGTGAACCATGTATGCATATTGACACAGAAGAAAAGTCGTTGTTTTCATTCAAGTCATCTCCATTGGAAACTATGTGACGTCATGGTAGGTTATCTTGCTGTTGTTGTAAATGAAAAATTATTCCTTGTTTTACAAGGAAATAAAAAGTTAACCACTAAACTTATTTTGACATATTTTGTCTTGTAGTTAAAATGCTGCTTTTTAAAATTTGGGATGTGCGTCGAAAAAACAAATTCTTTCTTCCCATAGAAGACTCTAAGGATATTTATGAAAATGTTATACTTATGGGTAAGAAAAAATCTTTCATTGAATTTCAAACAAACTTATGCCAGTTAACAATTTATTTCTTTTAATAGTTTTAAAATTAAGTAAAATTATTAGCTCTTGAAAATACAATAAATAAATCTTTTAGCTCATTATTGATAACACTGCACAACAAAATTGCACTTTTTGTCTGATGAATGACTTTTATCACATGATGTTTACTAATTTGACGTCGCTGATTCTAAATATATCTTCATTTGTTTTGTAACAGCTATTATTTACTAGTGACAGCTGTCAGTAAAAATTTGCTGTGTTACCGTGTTAATTTGCTGCTAACTTAAAAATTATTAAGTTTTCTTATAGTAATTTGATATGCCAACATCAAGAAAAGTTTGTGTGAATGATCCGAATCATTTTTGTTTCATTTGCGCAGAGTATATGTTTAAAGAATACCGTTTAAATGCGACAGCGTTCGTAAGTGAGGCCTATAAATATTGAATATTGCATATATTTCATGTCAATTGTCAACTTAAACATAGTGTATCTATGCGCATGCACAGTTAGTTGAGTACACTCACTTCATGAGCAAACGTGTTTTAGTTATTACTCGTCATTTTAATAAATCTTTTTACTACGAAACGTTTACCTTTATTTATACCACAAGGACCACAAATATCAGTTATTTAATAGGTTATGGGCCCAGTTCACCAGGTAGAATAAAGTGTCGCGAATCGGTTTTGCGTGTAACGTGTAGTGAACAAGAAAAGTGAAAATGGCGGACAGAATTGATATTAATACAATAAACAAGTTTGATGGCAAGAACTACCAACAATGGAAGTTCCAAATAAATTGTGCTTTACGTGCAAAAGGATGCCTTGAAGTGGCGAGTGGTGTGTCCACTAGACCCAACTCGGAAAATACCGCTGAATTAGAAAGGTGGAATAAGAAGGACGCCGTAGCCATGTTTACGATGACGTCAGCTATGGAACCACGGGGAGGCATCTCCTGCATAAAATTTGTGGCGCCACGCCACCTGGTATTTGCACTATGAAGTATAAGCCCGTGTTGTCAAAACAGTCCGATAGATGACAGTAAACAGGATTAATGGCGGGTGCTTTGAAATTAATTAAGTTTTGGAAATGGGTGAATACATTTATAATTTATTAGTATTTGCTTTGAATAGAAATATAATTTAAATAAACAGAAACATTTATTTAAATTACTGCTTCTATGCAATGCAAATAATAACAAATTATAAAAGTTATAAATACAGATCTCGGAAAACATAGTTACAACAACATTCTTTATATTAATTTGTAAGAACAATTTATTAAAAACAAAAAATACATACAAAAAAAACACAAAATTTATTGCCTCTTAAACTTTAAATTGTAGTAATAACTTTTTTCTAAAATGGGATCATTACAGGATTCCACTTTAAAGTTTGAAGAAACTCCTCTTAAAATTCTGTTCACAGTTTTTACCCAATTAAAAATTGTCGTGGAAACAATTAATTGTAAACATTTTTTAACGGGATGCTCATTACAATCAAACGAACTAGTGTTCAAATTAGCCTCTATAATTAATTTGTACAGTTCCTCGACGACATTAGGAAAAGTACAATAACTTGGTAAACATAGTGCAATTATATCACATGTTTTATTTAATAAAACCATAAAATCGCTGCTTGCATCACATTTAAGTTTACTACTGCAAAATCCGCAGTCTTTCACCAATTTTTGTATTTCTTTAGCTACTGCAGTAGCTATGGGTTCTCGAGGAAAAAAAGCTTTGACTGTACCTTGCGATATAGTTCTACTTTGAGTCGATTCTAGATTTTTAGCAGCTACAGTTAAATCAATTGCAGTGGTTTCTTCAAAAAATGTCTTTAAAGTTGCTAACAATCCTTCACTTTCATCTAGCTCACAATTGGAACCAACGGAGTGTGAAGAGGTGAAGTTATTAATTATTAACGACTTAAAAGAATTAACAAACGATGAAGCTGTTGGTTTATTATTTCTGTAACCGTGGCTTCTAATGGATCCAAAAAAGTTTTCTAATGGATCCTGATTGAGGTTCCTAGGAACTAAATGTTTAATACCTTTTGCTTCCAATTTGTTCCAAATATACTGAAGATTTTCAATGCTGCGCACCCAATTTTTTAACGATGGTGGTCTTGATCGTTGATTAGTAGATAAACATACAAACTTCATCGAGTTCAGTATCCTTACAGCTTTTACCCAAAATTTTTTATGAGGTGATGATTTTGTTATTGCGTCACATAGTGGCTTATCTTCCGGAGCCTGCAGTGCCCCTCCATTTACACTATCAAACAAATCGTCCAGAAACAGAATCAAATCTGCAGTAGAATCAGCTTCAGGATTAATATTACCTAAAAATTAATTAATTAAATTTTTGAAGAGTAATACTTATTGTCTTACCTAGTCTACTGAAGGCCTTCATAATTGATCCAACTCTTTGGCTAAATACCTGGGTGCAGCAACTAACTTTCATTTTTTTAATTTTGTTGGGTAACACATGAAAATCTGTTAATTTCGGACAGTATCGTCCTTTTCCAACTTCTGTGTCGTTCTCATAAAATTCCACTACATGTCTCCATGACGCAATTTTAACTTCACCATTAATTTAAAATTCCAAATCTTTCGTCAATAAGTTATTTCTTAAGCCTTTCAACAAATGTGGAAAGTCATAAAGCGGTACAACTTCCTTACCATCTACAAGGAACCCCTTATATGTATTGGGTAAACCAAGTCTAAGCAAATTAGTTTGAGATTCCTCAATCAAACTATTAATTGCAGACTGATTTGTTTGCCCTTGATCGCAAACAGTAGCCACAACTTTTAAACCTGTATTCCTGACCTCCCGAATTACAGTTTTAATTAATTCTGCCAAATCGGGCGTTTTCGTTGTACCTTGGCAGAAAACATAGCAGACAGGCTGTTTCCACTTCTTAAATATTCCCCTTACCATAAACACCAAGACATGATCAGCAAAATTATCTGTACGTTTGCTTCCAAAATCTTCAAAACCTTCAATAATATCTAGAACAGAATTATACGACAAACTTGGCTGTAAACTCATTTCATCGAATACTAACGTGCAATATCTATCAGTTGCTTTAATATTTCTAACGACTTCCTTGAGATGATCAAAAATTTTTTTGTTAATCCCACAATTAAATATTATTTTGTTGAACATTTTCATTAAAGTTCGCCGCTGTGGTAAAGCAAACACTTTACTCAATAATCGATAAGATTTTGGACTCGACTTGTATAATGACAAAGCTAAAACTTTATCATCGTGGGAATATCGCCTTCCTTGTAGACGCAGTCTCTGATTTTTGGCTTGCGATATTATAAATTTGTATGTAGCAGCATTAACACTCTGCATAAGTGGTTGTAAACTTTCAGCAGTGAGGAATTTTTTAGCCATGCGTATTCTTTTTCTATAGGAGTAATTTTTTCTTCTTAAATACCTAATTTTCTTCCGACAAGAACCATGTAACCTAGACAATCTCCGATTTATTTCCCGAGAAGTAGAAGTTCGTTTTCGTGAACAACAATACGTTACTGAAAAAATATACAGAATTAGATTATGATCAATAGAAATAAATTAATTTTAATAAAATAGAATACTCAATACGATAATATTATGCAGCACCCACAGCAATTAACCTACAATTTTATTTGTAATTTGTTCAAAATTAAATTTTAGAAAATCGATAAATAAATCACAAAAAAGTAGACAAAATACAATAGACAAATTTTTAATTGCAATTAAAAACAAGGCAAAGTTTTATTTGCCATTAAAAATATAAAGCTATTGTAATAATTAAAGAAAAACAAATAATACTATAACTAATACCTTCACTTGAATTTCTTTTATTTACATCTTCTCTGGAATCAACTTGTCCCATTTCAACGTTCATTGTTTCTATATTTTCAATATTTCTTTCTTCAGGATCATCCTGGGTTTCCAAATTTTTATCAGTTCCTTCTCTTCGCTCATTAGAAATTACTATATTTACATCACTTCTTTCTCTTGAAGAACCTTCTCCTTCAGAAACGTTTAATCCTACAACAATATCAAATACATAACAATCTTTGTAATATTTTCATTTTACACTTAACTTACCTGGTAAATTTAATGTTGGAATGCCACCCCATTGTATCCTGCCACTAGTAAGTTTGAGGTTTGCTCTGAAATGTAAATCGCACACCACATAATTACGTCGTATAGTCTTGTTATCCATATTAGTAAATATAGGGTTTTTAATATGTTCCTTCCAACGAGAAAATGTTTCACTAGCACTAAGTGGTGGAAACGAATGTCTCATTGAAAATAGATCATTACATCCCGGGACACAACATTTCTTTTTCGGATAATGAGTAGTATTCATTTTTAAAAATCAAATCAAATAAAAGTTGTAAGTCAAATTGATATCACAGCCAAACAAAACGAATTTATGTACTTGGTAATTATTAAATAAAGACACTATGTTGAATTAAGTAATTTTTTTATGTAGGGTAGGTACATGTTCCAATACCCAACATAAAAATGTTGAACGAAATAAAAGGTTTGAAAAAAATATTTAAATTTGTATTCTAAAATTTTATGTTACAAACTTACCGATTTTTCAATGATGTTCGTTAATAATTATATAGACTTTATACATTTCGCACTCATAAATCCACTTCAATAATATTTCTTCAAACTTTGTCGCCATAATAAAACATGGCGGTGAAAAATGTCAAACCCTTCCCTAAATTTCATTGGTCAATTTGAATTGATACACGCAGGGCCACCTGGTATTAGCACTAAGAAATTTTCGACCTAAGTCCAATTTTTTTGTATAGAGTGCCCCAACTGTGCAACAGCGTGGCGCTGCACATTGCGAAAGTGCAAAACCTTGCAAAACGGATACGAGAGGCCGGCGATGTCATAAGTGACACAGCAGTTATGACAAAAATATTAAGTACGCTACCTACGAAATACAAAGGAGTACGTCAAGCATGGTTGTCAGTCGATCAAAGTTTACAAACCGTACAAAATCTAACTTCAAGATTGTTGGATGAGGAAACAAATTTAACCGAAGTCGAACAGGTCGACAACGCGTTTTCAACTCAAGTCAAGTTGAAAACAGCAGCAAATGGAAAATCGAAAGATTGGAAGAAGAAGATCACTTGCTACAACTGCCAAAAAAAAGGGCATTTCGCAAGAGATTGTTCCAATCCTAAGAAAGCAAAAAAACAATCAGATAAAAATGGACCAGAAGGAAATGTTTCAGCATTCACAACCGCCGAAGAAGAAAATTTTTCAGCAGAAAGTCAAGAAAACATTTGGATTCTAGACAGTGGAGCTTCGGCTCACATGACATACAAAAAGGAATTCTTTTCAACGTTTCAAGATGAAGAAAACGAAACAACGGTTGCACTAGGGAACAACCAGAATCTTCAGGTGAAAGGAAAAGGCACTATTAAAATTCGAAAATTGACAAATGAAATCTGAAGTGATGGAATTTTAAACGACGTGCTGTACGTTCCTGATTTAAGAAAGAATCTTTTTTCAGAAGGCGTACTCACGACGAAAGGAATGAGAATTGTAAAAGAAAATAAAGATGCGTACATTTACAAAAAAGAAAAATTGGAAGCCCATGCAATTCGCAAGAACAGCAATTTATATCAAATGAAATTTAAAACCGTAAGTAATTATGAAGTAAATGTTGTAACAGACAAGGACAAGATAATGCAATGGCACGAACGCCTTGCACATATTAATTTTAAATTAATAAAGGAGATGGTTGCAAATGGTGAAATCACTGATATAAATTTGAAGAATGTCGACAAAACAATATGCGAATCTTGCTTATTTGGCAAACAGCATCGAATGACCTTTGAAAACGTCAGACGAAACACCAGACCAGGTGAGATAATATATAGTGACGTATGCGGACCATTTTCTACGACCTCAGTAAATGGCTCAAATTACTTTGTGCTCTTTAAAGACGATCACTCGGGTTATCGCGTAGTGTTTTTTATTAAACATAAATCAGATGTGCTCGATTGTTTTAAACGGTTTATAAAAATGTGCAAAACAAAATTCGAAAATTCGGTAAAATGTTTACACGTTGACAACGGAACGGAGTTTATCAACGCAAATTTTCGTGAATTTCTTTATGCAGAAGGAATTGACCTGGAAAGAACTGCACCGTATACACCGGAACAAAATGGCAAAGCCGAGAGAGAGATGAGAACAATTGTAGAATCAGCAAGATCAATGTTATATGGAAAAGACATGCCGATGAACCTATGGGCGGAAGCCGTAAATACATCGGTTTATATATTAAACAGAACGCCTAACAGCAATACAAAGACGAGTCCCTATGAAATGTGGACAGGCAAAAAGCCAACATTGAATCATGTAAAAAATTTTGGAAGCGATGCATACATGCATATTCCAAAACAAAAACGAACCAAACTGGATTCTAAAAGCAAAAAGTTGATAATGGTAGGTTACGATGGAAATTCTACAAACTACCGACTTTACGATCCCAAAACAAAACAGATAAGTATTTCGAGAGATGTCATCTTCGTTGAATACGCAGAAAAAGATACCGAAAGAAGGAACAACACGGTGAAAGTAAACATCGAAACAAGTGACATTGAAGACGAACCACTCGAAATAAACGACGAAAATGAGCAACAACAGAATCAAAGAGCTTCGTATAATTTCAGACAAAGAGAAAATATTCGAAAACCAGCAAGATATGACGATCTTGAAGCGAATTATGTTGAGGTCGACGTACCCGAAACATACCAAGAAGCACTGGAAAGTGAAGATTCAAAAAAATGGAAAGAATCCATCGACGAAGAGCTCAAAGCGTTGGAAAAGAACGATACATGGGATTTAGTTAAAAAGCCAGCAGACAAAAATATAATCGACAACAAATGGGTGTTTAAAGTTAAACGAACAACAGATGGAACCATATCTCGCTACAAGTCAAGACTTTGTGCAAGAGGTTTCAAACAAATAAAGGGGATAGACTACGAAGAAACTTTCTCTCCAACAATCAGATATGACACCATTAGAGTTTTATTAGCTTTAGCAGCAAAACACGACATGGAAATTCAACAGTTCGATGTGAAAACGGCTTTTCTCAACGGAAAACTGGAAGAAGAAATTTTCATGAAACCACCCCTAGGTTTAAATGTCGAAGAAGGGCAAGTTTGCAAATTGAAAAGAACAATTTACGGTCTGAAGCAGTCGAGCCGAATTTGGAATCAACGGTTTAATAACTTTCTTGAACAACTTGATTTTAAACAGTGTAATGCGGACAAATGTGTTTAGTAGATGAATCCAACGAAGTAAAAACTTATGTGATAATTTTTGTTGATGACGGACTAATCTTAAGTAAAGATAAAACTGCAGTTGAAAATTTGATTTCAAAATTAGGAAATACTTTCGAAATAACGGTCAGTTCAGATCTTAATTATTTTGTGGGACTGGAAATAAAACGAGATCGCGATAAGAAAACTGTGTTTATTCATCAAAAGAATTACGTTAAACAAATCGTAAAACGATTCAACCTTGATGACACGAAGTCATTGAATACGCCAGCCGATTGTAACGTGAAACTGTCCTACCCCAAGGAAAACAAGCAGACGCAATTCCCTTATCGAGAAATAGTGGGCGCATTAATGTTCCTTGCAATTCTAAGTAGACCAGACATTATTTATTCTGTTTCCTTGTTAAGCAGATTCCTGAACAACCCAGACACGTCCCACTGGAATGCAGCAAAACGTGTAGTACGCTATTTAAAAGGAAGCCAAAATTGTGGAATAGAATATAGATCAGACGACCCCGATGGAAAATTAATTGGATATTCGGACGCAGATTTTGCCAGCGATGAAAACACCAGAAAATCAACGTCCGGTTACATCTTCAAGTTATGTGGTGGAGCAGTGACTTGGACGAGCGAACGCCAGAAAACCGTCTCGTTATCAACAACCGAAAGTGAATATGTCGGAGCTTCTAACGCAACGAAAGAGGTGATATGGCTAAGAAATCTTCTTAAAGAACTAGGAGAAATGGAAGAAAAATCAACCACTTTATGCGTGGATAATCAAAGCGCAATTAAATTGATTCGAAATGCGGAATTCCATAAACGTACTAAACACATAGATGTGAAGTACCATTTCATACGTGATAAATACGAGGAAGGGATCATAAATATCTTATATGTACCTTCAAAGCTCCAATTGGCGGATATTACAACAAAAGCACTTAGTGCGCGACAATTCAACGAACTAAAGTTTAAATTCGGAATGCGCGATTTATGTGACAACGATAATTAAGTGTATTGTTTATTAAATATTTTTGTATGTTAAGCTAAGCGTTTATGTAATGTTTCATTAATATTTTTTTGTCTGTTAACAATTTGTGGGACTATTGAATATTGCATATATTTCATGTCAATTGTCAACTTAAACATAGTGTATCTATGCGCATGCACAGTTAGTTGAGTACACTCACTTCATGAGCAAACGTGTTTTAGTTATTACTCGTCATTTTAATAAATCTTTTTACTACGAAACGTTTACCTTTATTTATACCACAAGGACCACAAATATCAGTTATTTAATAATAAAAATTACTTTGGGCACCCGCTGGATATGAAAGATAAGCCTTGGATTCCGCAAAAGGTATGCAAAACGTGCGTTGAGTTTCTACGTTTGTGGACAAATAAGAAAAGGAATAGTTTCCGGTACGAAACCGCTATGATCTGGAAGGAACCCGTGAACCACCACGATGACTGTTATTTTTGTTTGGTGAACATAACTGGCATTAACCGAAAAAATCGAGCCAAATGGAAGTATCCTAGCATACGATCGGCACATAGACGTGTTTTGAGCCCTAAGATACCACTTGAACCTCAGGTTGATGCTTTACAGAAGGAGCCAAGTGATTTTGAGACGGCAACTGGCAGTAGTGATAGTGACTTTGAATGTGACCTGGAAACGCCAAAACCATTCAACCAAGATGATTTAAACGACCTTATCAGAGATCTGGGACTGTCAAAGTCTGCTTCAGAAATTTTGGCTTCTAGGCTAAAAGAAAGAAACTTAGTAACAAAAAAAACTAAAATTACTTATTACCGTACAAGAGAACAGGATCTCCTTAAATATTTTGCTGAAGAAGATGACTTCGTATTTTGTAAAGATGTACCTGGTTTAATGGCTGCAATGGAATTACAAAATTACGTTCCTAGTGAGTGGCGTTTATTCATAGACTCATCAAAACGGAGTCTAAAATGTGTCCTCTTACACAATGGGAATAAGTTGGGGTCGTTGCCTATTGCACATTCTACAAAATTAAAAGAAGAATATACATCTATTGCTCTGGTTTTGGAAAAAATTAAATATGTAGAACACAACTGGCTCATATGTGTTGATTTAAAAATGGTAAATTTTCTATTAGGCCAACAAGGTGGTTACACAAAGTATCCCTGTTTTCTTTGCTTGTGGGATAGTAGAGCTAGAAATCAACATTGGATTAAAAAAGATTGGCCTACTCGGGAAGCACTAGTTCCAGGACAACAAAACGTGATAAACCCACCTTTGGTATCAAGGGATCGTATACTTTTGCCTCCGTTGCATATAAAATTAGGGCTTATAAAACAATTTGTTAAAGGTCTGAACAAAAATGGAAATTGTTTTCTTTTTCTATCAAAAAAATTCCCAAAACTGACTGCAGAAAAGATAAAAGCGGGCATTTTTGACGGGCCACAGATAAGATCATTAATAAAAGACACAAATTTTACGGACAATATGACAGAGATTGAGAAAAAGGCATGGAATGAGTTTGTTTGGCTTGTTCAAAATTTTTTGGGAAATAAGAAAAGTTCTGACTATTCTCAACACATCGAACAACTAATGAATCACTTTCAAACGCTTGGATGTAACATGAGCATCAAGTTACACTTTCTTCATAACCACCTAGACTATTTTCCCGCCAATCTTGGCGATCTAAGTGAAGAACAGGGCGAGCGATTCCACCAGGACCTTCGTACGATGGAGGAACGCTATCAAGGCTACTGGAACACACATATGATGGCCGACTATTGTTGGGGCATTCAGAACAGCTCTCGATCTTCAAATTCTGCAAGGAAGTCTTATAAAAGAAAATTTTTTTCAACTTAAAAACTAAATAAAATAGGGTTATCTTTAAATATGTTGTGTTTTATTATAAAAAGGCCCATGTGTCACATTTTTTAAACTAGAGCTGATACAGAAATTTTGATCACAGATTTGAAATCGTGATTAAAAATTGGGCTAATATCATGTAACATAACCCAATCATCAGATATGCTGTTGTGCAGTGTAATCAATCATATTTATAATAGTTTTAAATACACTCATAAGAACTTCCTCACTTCTGCTTCAAATTCTTTTTGGTTTTCTAAAATTCATATTATTTACCATTTCACACCTAGGTATAATTATGTAAAAATGAAATTGTGACGTTTTTTAGCATCATCCAAGCTTCAAGTAAATGGAGAGAATAGAGAAACTCGTGTTAGAGTCCGATGGCACAATAATTGACGATGAAAAAGTGTTAAGGCTGTTAAGCAATGAGACTTTTATACTTTTGCAGCCAGGTGAAATTTGGAAACCAATGGGTAGTGAACATTGTACGGCTAGTGATAGTACCGCTACCTTTCTTAGTTCACTAGAAACCAATTTACCTTCACCATCATCGCTTTTTCAAGAAACCGATACATCTTACTGCTTGGAAAATAATCTTATTTATAACATTTCAGAAAATACATGGAAACGGTTCTGTGTTCCATGGGATAAGGTAAAAGCATCTACTTTAATGAATTGTGAAAAAGGTGCCAGAGACAAAAGAAGCATCGCTGACGTCATTCACGTTGTGGCAGACGCCATGCTTCAAATAAAAAATAATGTACCTGCAAAAGCGATAAAAATCGTTGCAAATAAAATTATTACAAAATATCCAAAAGTTTTCGAAGACATGGATGACGACAACGTTGTCTTAGGGGACGGATCCCACACAGTGTTTTCGAAATTGAAAGAACATATTAAATATCTAAACAGACCACATAAGCGACTTGGTGATATTAAAAATATACCTTTAAATAAAAGAAGAAAGGTGTTGAGTTCCCAAGCTGGATGTTCGAACTGGCAACCTACAGTCCGTCTAGAGGCTACATCAGCGGAATTTCAAGAACAATTGAAAAATTTCAAAGAGCTAAATGAAGAAAAGCTCCTGGATCTTCTGGAGCAAACTTATCCTTTGCAAAGATCCTTTTTGAATAGTACCAATTCCCCTGATACCAATGAAATTAAAGAAGAATGGCCAGTTTTGTTTAGTGCACAAGGCATTCTATGGCATTATGAAAAATTAATGAATAATAATATTAAAAAACTATGTGAGAACATGCTTTCGAAAGCAGATAAAATTTTTAGTTTTGGTCTCAAATCGAAACTAATAAATAGCATTTCGCATTCACCAAGTCCAGATGAAAAATTAATAACCATTTTAAAAATAATTTCTTCTTATTTCAAAGAATCCCTAAATAGCATATATTGCACAATAAATGTAAGTTATACTAATTTTTACGTCTACAATATTGTTTTTTAATATGATTCTTTTGTTAGGAAGAACTAGAAATTGACTCATTTACAATTAATTCACCTTGTATTGCTACTAAATGTGCAGGTAACAATGTACGTTTTTCTAATTTACATTTCTGGTTACAAATTTTTTTTATTTCAGAAGTAACGGACGGGAAACAATTATTCTATGTTGTCATAGAGAGAAAAATTATAACTACCAGCAGTAGCATGTCTGAGGCAATACAAATATTTTTTGCCCTGTTCTATAATTTTAATTTGGAATACCCGAAAGATACATCCATGACAATGGAAATGCTACAAAAATATTTTTTGAAAATTCATCCCGATCAGGGTACAAAAAATACGAAGAAATGCCCAAAAACCAAACTTATTGGATTAATGAATAAACTCAGAAATCATTAAATTTTTTTGATTACTGAAATTGCAAATTAGGAATTAGAAAGAACATAGCGAAATATTCGAAACTTTTGAATTACGGAAAATACAGTTGTTTAAAAACTTCGGTATTCTATCAGAATAATTTGCGAGTACTTCAGGGTTAACTTCAGAAACATTCCTTTATTTTTTGTGCATATACCTGTATAGTTACTTTTAAAAGAGGTAGGGCACTTATATGTTAACAATGTTAATTGTACATTTTGAAGCCTTGTTTTATCAAATAAAAGTAGATTTTTCACGATAACTTTTTAGACATTTTGTTGCAAATTTCATTGCCTTCAATTTCGTTCATATACATTTTTCTATTTTGTCGCATCGTTTCCGAAATATATATGACAATATTTTTGTGTGTGTTACAGATTCTTGTTTAAGTCACTATCAGTCAGAAATGATGCGACAAAATAGAAAAATGTATATAAATAAAATCGAAGGTGATGAAATTTGCAACAAAAAATGTCTAAAAAGTCGTGCTGTAGAATCGACATTTTGATTTGACAAAAGAAGGCTTCAAAATGTACAATTAACATTGTTAACATAGGAGTGCCCCACCTCTTATGAGAGGGACTGTATGTTTCTAATATTTATAACTTACAAATATTATTAATTTTAGAATCACAGAATTCAAATTTTGTTTGTAACTTCTTACTTTTTCGTGTATCTAATTATACTAGATATTTGAATAAAAAATTTGATTTGATTGTTAGCTGATTTCTTCAAAAACTTTAAATAAATACTAAAATATCTAAGCAAGGTAAGTTTACTATGTAATATTTACTAATTTAGGTTACATATTTACACGATGGTGTACAAGTACATAGTAAAATAACATATTAAAGTAAATTTACTGTTGAGTATTTCTAAAATTAGGGTAAATTTACACAGTGGTGTACACACCTTACACATTGGTGTAAATATTCCTGGTAAAATTACCTACCTGTGTACATGTTCTTGGTAAAATAACCTTCCTGGTGAAAGTTACAGTGTTATTTTTCCTTCATAGGTAGTAATTTTATTGTTAAAGTGGAAATTTACACAAGCATTTAATTTTACTCTAAGGAAAGGTGGCAATAAAGTGGCCACCTTTTTTCAGTGTAATTTTACCTCATTTTTTTTAAAGTGTAGACAGCGTGTAGACAAGCGTCTGGTTGGACATGTGTTTTTGATTTTATCTGATAAACAAAGCAAACCGTTGCCAGAAGGTCCTTTTGAGCTCTGTATTGAAAATAAATATTCCACGCACCATCAAATACGATATGTGGGACACCTTCAGATGGAGGCTGAAGTGAATCCATTTCTTCTCCATATTTGGCAAACAATTCTTTACCCAAATCGCCATTTGCACAAGAAAGTATATCGGAGTAATTCAAATGTACATTGGTAATGCACTAAAAATTTACAAACTAAATTAAATTGGTAAATTGGAGTGAATTATTTACGTCTTCAGCAACGGATAAGCTTATTAAACAATTCACAAACTCCACGTGACGACTTTGGTCCAATTGTTGTAGACTGCAGGCTGTGAGTATACCCAATTCGCACTCGGGTATACCATGTTGGCAATCAAATTGCCAGTGATTGCCTACCTTAGTTCTCTAAAATACAAAAAGCTAATAAAAACAATCGCAAAGCTAATTTGCTATTCTTACATATGTATTTCCATATGGATTAAAGGTCACTTTCAAAATGGAGCTTACATTTGGATAGATAGTAGCTAAGTCTTCAATAAATTCCCGACTACCCGGGCATAATGCTTCATAGTATAGAGTTAAATTTACTTGTTCATCAGATTGCTAAAAAATTGGGTTTCATATTATATCGAGGTGGAAAATGCTACATTACAGATCTAGTCTTAGTTTAAATTTTAAATTATTTTTATAAAACATAAGCAACTTACTTGAAAAGAATGGTCTACGAATAATAATATAACTATTATGGTAATATCAATAAGAGTCTTCATTTTTGTGTTCAATTATATTAACTGAGTGTTGCTTGATTGCAATAAACAGTTAATTACAAGTTTATATAATATAACTTATCGTGGTTTTTTATAAAAAATTAATTAATTTACAAAGAGATACTCAATGTTATTACTTACGAGATTATTTTTGCGGCAACGAGTAGTAAACGAATACCGTAATTCATTTGAGGGAGTAATCACACTTTAATTTGCTAGTCGAGTACTATAATTTTTCTGCGTAAAATTGACTATTTCTGAGGATTCAATGTGAATTTTATAATGCACAAAATTTAAAATTTTAATCTCACAGTTCAAAATTATTTTGATAATTTTCAACTTTCAATAACATCGTAGAAGTCAAAATAATTTAGTATGAAAATATAATTATTAAGTGGTGATTTGTCATAGCTTTCCTTGTAGATCAAAGATCTGTTTGGACTTTAGATTACAGCAGTGTATCTAGTGCGACCATCAGATCCGCAGTTTTCCGCTTTTTAGTCGACCCAGGGGGAGGGACTCACTATTTAAACAATAGAAATTTTAATTTTAGGTATTATAATTAATAAATTATAAATATTAATAAGAAAACATAAAACTATATTTAATTTACTAGAAAATTGAATTCCAAAAACAATGCAAAGTTGTTTACCAAAATTTAAATAATCTATATTTTTAATATCAAATATCGGTGTTTATATAAACAAATAAAATATTTAGTTTGGTGTTAATAAAAAAAACTGTAAATTCCATTAGATTGGTATAAATCTAAACATAAATAAAGAATGAAATTTTAGTAATTGGTTTTTCCAATCATTTTGATATTATAATAATATCACAATAATCCCAAAAACGTTTAGGAAAAGTTTAGGACTTCGTGTATTAGAACAATACGGTACAGTAATACAGAATCATAAAAATACCAGAGAAAAATTTACAATACAACAGCAAAAACACTTGAAATGTTCATCAATATCTTCATTCTAAATGGTGGTCCAAGGCTATTAATGGGAAAGGGAACCAAACTAGAAATCTAGCAATTTTCTGATTTAGTTTCAGCATAAATTTTTTATAACAAAAATATATAAAAACAAGTTTATTTAGTATTAGAAATTTATTGTTCGTAAGTTACAATATCAATAAATTATTAATAAGTAAAGGGACATTTTGTATATGGGGAAATATACAAAGTTGTACGTTGGATGTTCACGTGTTGGTAAACTATCGTCATTACATATATTCGCACCTGACGGAAAAACTAAAAATGTTGTTTATCAAAGAGCATTACAATAAATATATTGTCGATTAAACTTTCTTTAAGATTTCAAACTTTTTACTCATTTTAAATTGTATTTATTAATAAAATTAAATATTTACATAAATAAATAAAATATAAGACAATTTTTACCTTTTAATAGGTTTAACAGTAATGGAAAAGTTCAATTACCAATCATATTAACCCCTTCCTTTGTATTTTTTAATCTTTTATTTATATTTTAATCCTTTAATCTTTTAAAATGGTAATAGTTTAAAACTCGAAACTTCTATATAAACAAAATCGCAAAATAATATAACGAAAAAATGTCTTCTGCAGAATTTAAAAAGATTGTAGAAGCGGCGCTAAAGAGAGTTTTATCATTTGCGAAATATGAAAATTGGGAAGTTAAATTGGAATACGCTCAAGCTACCGAGAATTCTTTAAGAGAGGTACTACAAGAGTTTTGCGAAAACCCCATGCGTAGTACTGAATTGGACAACGTAAAAAGAAAAGTTGCAGCGAAACGAATACGAAAGAGAAAAAAAGAAGAAAAAATAGCTGCTGCTGCTTTGAAAAAGAAACAAGAGCAAGAAGAGGAATTGGCAATGTCACCGAGTGCTTTTCAGCAATCCTTATTAGAAGACGAAGAAGAGGAGAAAAATGAAGAAGGATTGCTTAAATAATGTTTTAATTCTAAAATTTTCATTAATAAAAAAATTAAATTAAATAAAAATATATATCATAAATGTATAAATCGTCATAAATGTATAAATCGGAAATGAAAAAAGAGTAATTATTGTGGTTTTCGTGAATACTTATAGGTAGTTTGTTTAAATTTTCAAATTCTGATTATTTTATCTCTCCTAATCTTTTATCTTTCTCTCCTAATTATATCTGGCTAATCTCCACAACTACTGGCTCAAATTTATCTGTGGGCCGTGAGAAGTGTTTTTATGACATCAAAAGTTAATTAAAAAAATTGAAAAAAGAGCAAATTCGCATAAACAAAAGTGGGGAAACCGACAACTCGGCACTTGTCAACTCGGCACCGGACAACTCGGCACCGGATAACTCGGCACCAGACTACTCGGCACCGGTAAAACTCGGCACCGGATAACTCGGCACCGGACTACTCGGCACCGAGACAACTCGGCACCGAGATAACTCGGCACCGGCAACTCGGCACCGTCAACTCGGCACCGAGATAACTCGGCACCGTGACAACTCGGCACCGTAAGAACTCTGCATTCCAATTTTTAATACCGTTTTCAGATAATATCTTAATCCGACACGGTTGGTAATTAAAGTTAAGTATATAAGAGAGTTTTTACTCTTAGTTTTAATAAACGAATTATCGCAGTGAATAAATACAGAACTAAAATGAATCCCAATGAAATTTTATCTCAACGAGAAGTAGATAGATACAATCATGATGGTTACATATATGTTAAAGATAAACCGAGTATGGACGGTCTGAGATTTTTTTGGCGTTGTCAAAATAAGGATCATGGAAAAAAATTTGATTGGCAATAGAACGTATTGTAATGGGCGCATATGGACAAACACAATTGACGGATCTTTTCATTCCTTACGAATCCCACATACGTGCAGTAATACCGGTAATGCCATTCAAGTTGAAATTGCAAAAATTACCACAGCTGTTAAAAGAAAAGCTAAAGAAACAATGGAAAGCCCCCAAGAAATCAGAACTGGGGTTTCTAAAAATATTTCAGAAGCTGCTTTAGGACAATTACATTCGCGAGAAACGATGAGAAGACTTGTCAACAGGACTCGTGTTGATCAAAATGCAACACCTAATCCACAATCACGTGAAGAAATAGTTTTGCCCATTCAACATAGTCAATATGAAAGTCATCCTGGACAGTTTGAACTGTTCCTTTTGGGAGATTCTGGATTTGGCGATTCACAACGAATTTTGATATTTGGGCGAGAATACCATAAAACTTGGAGTGGACAAATGCGAGAGGTTTCTATGGATGGTACGTTTTTGTTAACTCCTCCATTATTCAGCCAAATATTTGTCTTGCTTGTTCGTCGTGGTGAAGGTCGCGGATTTGTTTTTCCGGTTCTTTTTTGTCTGCTTCCGAACAAGTTACAAACAACCTACTCTAAACTTTTTGGAATGATTAAAGATATGTGGCCAGAATTTAATCCAGATGCCATTAATGTAGATTATGAGATTGGCATACATAATGCTCTGCGCGCTGAATTTCTGGATGTCAATATTAGAGGTTGCTTCTTTCATCTCGTTCAAAATCTTCGCAAATATCTTTCAGAAGTTCACCTTCTTGGTCGTTATAAAACCGATTCTGATTTTGCATTAAAATCGCGTATGATAACCTCGGTAGCTTTTGTTCCGGAAGATGGCATTGATACGGCACTTAACGTTCTGGAAGACTATCTGCCCCTAGAACTAGAACCAATAATTAGTTGGTTCACTAATACATATATTGGTAGACTGAGAAATAACGGAACGAGAGCCCCACCTCTGTTTCCCTACAGAGTGTGGTCGGTATATCAGCGTACGTTGCTTGGTGTTGATCGAACGAATAATTTTGCGGAAGCTTGTCATAAAAAGCTACAGCAAGGATATGGGGTAGCACATCCTCAGTTATTTAAATTTATCGATAATTTAATAAAACTACAAAAGACATTCGATGCCGATTACGAAAGATTTGTCGCAGGGTATGAAGCACCACCAAAACGAAAACGCTACGAAGACGCAGATCTGCGTATCCTTAATAAAGTGACAAATTACGAGGAAGAAAATATGTTAGAGTATGTTGTAATATTAATTTACAATGTAACGGATAGATGGTGTTACCTATCTATGTACCTAGCAATGTTATCGCTGGTACTAAATGTATAACCATCTATCTGAAGACTGTAATCATCAAGTATCCACTTGATGTTAACAGGTCAGTGTATTGTTATGTAATGTTTGTGTTAGTTGTTATTAAATTTATTAAATTGTGTGTATCTCTCTTTGTCTACTGCCAACCTTTCCAATAGGTTATGGGCCCAGTAAGCAACTAAGAGAATACTATTTATTTAATTTTTGATTTGAATTTGTGCAAATATTGCGTTCATAATTTATAAATAAAAATTATGGAAGAATCGCAATTGGAAATTATGCAACAACAAATCGCACAGTTGCAATTGAGGTTAAATGGAAGGACCGAATCGCGATCGACAATTGTAACGATGATGGGAGGATTGCCAGAGAACAAACATTTAAATGGAGAAAATTTCAGCGAATGGAAGCATAACATGAAAAATTTTCTTATTGATGCTGGTATGTGGAAGTATGTGGTACCTGCAACCGACTCAAAGTTAGATGCTGAAATAGACGAAAGAGTTCTTGCGAAGATTAATTTGTCCATTAAACCTGGAGCAGCAGCTGAGATCAAAAATGTGAAGACAGCGAAAGAAGCTTGGGACAAATTATGTCGAGTCTACGAACAAACGGGTACGTTGCATTTGATAAGTCTGTATGCACAATTATTTAAAATAAGACTAGAAAATTTCAACGGGATGGAGGAGTATATAAATAAAATGTTAAATATCACTGATCAGTTGGAAGCAATTGGTGAACCTTTTAAAGATCACGTAATCGGTGGTCTAATGTTGGCTGGACTATCGGAAGAATATCAACCATTATTGTTAGGCATTCAAGGATCGAAGCAAAGCACAACTGTAGAATTTGTGAAAAATTTATTATTGCAACCAAATGTTCAGCAAATTAAAGTAATAAGTAGTGCAGAATCGAGTGCGTTTTACAGTAAAAATAAAAGCAAATCAAATAATTTATATGGACCAATAGGATCGAAGAATAGAGAAATTCGATGTTATAAGTGCAACAACATTGGTCATAAAGCCAATACCTGTCCTCATCGAAAGAAGATTGGTTCAAAACAACACAATAATAGTAGATCAGAAAGTACGCAGTTTATTGGGTTGTGTAGTGATTTGTGTGATAACGATAATGATTGGATTTTGGATTCGGGTGCTTCAGTGCATTTATCGGCAAATGTTAATAATTTTGAGAACTATAAAAATTACGATAATTGCAGCATCGAAGTTGCAAATGGTACAACGTTGAATAGTGTTGGTAAGGGTCAAATAAAAATTGATCTTATCGGTAATAAGACATTAGCACTTCAAGAAGTTATTCATGTGCCAGGAGTTAAGAAAAACTTGATTTCGGTTGGTCAAATGGTTAAACATGGAAATACTCTAGTGTTCGATGAAAGACATGGGTGTAGAATTACAAGGTTAAACATAAATATTAACAATGAAGATGTGCTGGGCAGTGGAAGATTAGAAAAAGGTGTTTACAAATTAAACAATTCGGTTAATTCAGTGAATTTTGTAAAAATAAATAACTCTCATGCGTTATGGCATCGAAGGTTGGGACATATAAATCGTGTATCTATGAACTTGATGAACAATGGTTTAGTTGAAGGTGTTGTAATCAAAGATAAAAATAGTAAACCGTGTGAAATTTGTGTAAAAGGAAAATTATCGCGAGCACCGTTTAATAAACATGGCGCGTCTCGAGCAACAAAAAAGCTCGAACTGATTCATTCGGATGTATGTGGTCCGATGAATACAAAATCGATTGGTGGTGCAAAATATTTTCTAACGTTTACCGATGATTTCTCAAGAAAAACAATAGTGTATTGTCTTAAAAATAAAAGTGAAGTCACAGAAAAATTTTTAGAATACAAGTCGTTTGTTGAAAATCAAAGCCAAGAAAAAATCAAGTGTCTACGTACTGACAATGGAACGGAATACGTGAATAAAGAACTTCTGTCTCATTTAAGAAAATTTGGAATTCAACATCAAACAAGTGTCCCATATACACCACAACAAAATGGGGTTGCAGAAAGGCTCAATAGAACGTTGGTTGAAAGTGCACGATGTATGATGATAGAAGCGAAATTAGGAACAGAATTTTGGGCAGAAGCGATACTTACAGCAACATACTTAAAGAATAGATGCCCAACGAAGCAATTAAATCGTATGACACCAGAGGAAGCGTGGAACAACAAAAAACCAAATTTATCGCATTTGAGAATATTTGGTTGCAAAGCGCTAGTTCACATACCGAAGGTATATCGAAAAAAATTCGATGAAAAAGCAGAAGAATACATTTTTGTGGGATATAGCGAAACGGTTAAGGGATATAGATTTGTTCATCCAATAACAAAAAAATTAAAGATATCTCGAGACGTTGTATTTCTTGAAGACCAATTAATAAATATTGGTACTAAAGAATCCATTGAAGGATTATTTCCACAACAACCCGTACAAATAATACACCAGAATAAAGATGACATCAGGAATGAAGAAATTTGTACTCGTGATTTTGAAACCGTCAGCATTAATAATGATGTAATTAGTGCTCGTGACGTTGTTCCAAATAGCAGCAATGTTGAAATTGAAACCGTCAGCATTAATAAAGATGAAATTAGTACTAGTGACATTGTTGCAAATAATAGTAATGTTGATGCTGAAGCCGTCAATAATGATGTTGTCGATAATGTCGAAGTACCGGTTGGGCAAACAGCGACTAATTTACCTAGACGATCACAACGTGTAACTGAACGCAATAAAGATATTTTTAATTCGGAATTTGTAGTTTACCAATCAATTTTAAGTGATCCAATAACACTTGAAGAAGCTCTTAAAAATGAAGACAGTGAAAAGTGGAGAAAAGCAATAAATGAAGAAATGGAAGCCCACAAAATTAACAAAACTTGGATTCTGTGTGATGTGCCGAAAGATCGAAAAGCTATCAAAAGTAAATGGGTGTTTAAAACTAAACTTACCGCCGAAGGAACAATTGATCGATACAAGGCAAGATTAGTTGCTAAAGGATTCACTCAAAAGGAAGGTATTGATTACGATGAAACATATGCTCCTGTCGTACGACACAGTTCGATACGTTTATTGATAGCCCTAGCAGTGAAAAACGATTGGAACATTGATCAAATGGACGTAGTAACTGCGTTCTTGCATCCAAAATTAAATGAAGAAATCTATATGGAATTACCGGATAAAAGAACTTGTAGATTGCAGAAATCGATTAATGGTTTAAAACAAGCAAGTCGGGTTTGGTACAAAGAACTTGACAAAACTATTAAACAATTAAATTTCGAACAATCAAAATTTGATCCATGTATTTACATAAAGCGGAAAACCAACAAAATGTTAATTTTGGCTATATATGTGGACGATATTTTGATTTTTTCTCAAGATGACGAATTGAAGAATGAAGTAAAAAGCGAATTAGTGAAATCATTTAATATGAAAGACTTGGGCGAGGCACACTATTGCCTTGGAATAAAAATCGTTCGTGATAAAAAAAGTGGTACTATAACGTTGGATCAAGAAAGATACATCAGTCAGATCTTAAAAAGATTCAACATGAGTGAATGTAAAGATGTCTCAACACCATTCGATGCAAATCAAGTATTGACAACAGATATGCAGCCAAAGACCGACGAAGAAATTATTAAGGTTCCTTATCAAGAGGCCATCGGAAGCTTGATTTATGCGGCACAAGGAACACGGCCGGATATTACATATGCTGTTGGAAAAGTTAGTAGGTACAGTAATAATCCAGGAAAAGCGCATTGGGCTGCTGTCAAAAGAATTTTTAGATATCTCCAAAAAACGAAACAATTCAAACTCACGTTTAAAAAAGGAGCTGGTGATTTGCATGGTTATTGTGATTCGGATTGGGCGGCAGATGTGGATGACAGAAAATCTACTGCCGGTTACATTTTTTTGATGAGTGGAGGTGCTATAAGTTGGGCATCAAAAAAGCAACCAACAGTGGCTCTTTCAACTACGGAAGCAGAGTATATGGCATTAAGTTTTGCAACTCAAGAAGCTATTTTCATTCAAGGTCTTAAGAATGAATTGGAAAGAAATGTGAACAGTGTACAAATATTTTGCGATAATAAAGGAGCCGTAGATCTTAGCAAAAATGCAGGCTATAGATGTAGAACCAAGCACATTGACGTCAAGCACCACTTTGTCCGCGAAAAGCAAGAAACCGGACAATTAAAAATTGAACATATTGCGACAGAAGACATGGTAGCAGATTCCCTAACAAAAGGATTACCAAGGGAGAAGCATTCGTTTTGTACTACCAAGATGGGTTTAGGATTCTAGTTACATTGTAACTAGTGGAGGTGTTGTAATATTAATTTACAATGTAACGGATAGATGGTGTTACCTATCTATGTACCTAGCAATGTTATCGCTGGTACTAAATGTATAACCATCTATCTGAAGACTGTAATCATCAAGTATCCACTTGATGTTAACAGGTCAGTGTATTGTTATGTAATGTTTGTGTTAGTTGTTATTAAATTTATTAAATTGTGTGTATCTCTCTTTGTCTACTGCCAACCTTCCCAATAGAGTATTTGCGCGGTTTGTCACATAATTACGTAATGGATTAATATCTACAAATACCCATCTTTTAAATTAAAAAAATTAATAAATGTAATTTTATAATAAATGTTTTTCAATAGCAACAAAATATATTAATATTTTATAAGAACTTATATATTTACAAGAAGATATTAATATAAAATATTTTTTATATTTTTTATTAAAAATTTGAATGCTGAGTTCTTACGGTGCCGAGTAGTCCGGTGCCGAGTTTAAAAGTGCCGAGTTGTCGCGTACCGACAAAAGTGCGTTGTCGACAGGTGGCGCGGCAATAAAAAAATTACAAAAACAAAATTGTGGAGACCCCTGTATTTGGATATAATAATGAAAAAGTTTAATTACCAATCAAATTGAAACCCGAGCAAAGCCGGGCCGTCAGCTAGTATTAAAATAATTATTGAATTATAGTTCCAACACACGACAAAGCAAAGTTTGAAAAATACGATAACTGTAACACCACTTGCATCTGTTAAAAACTCGCTGAAAGAGCACGCTCTGGTGTTTTAAAAAAACTTAAAAAATTTAAAAAAAATTTAATGCCGTTTTTGGATGTGTTAGTGGGTGATCTACTGACTTAGTATAAGTAGGAGTGTTTATAAAGTATTTAGTTTATTCATTTTCTGCTAGGTTTGAAGCTGTTTTGCCCCAGTGTGCGGCTATTGAAAACAGAGAATTTCTTAATTCAAATGGTACTAACCTGACAACAGCAACCGTGTGAAAAGCCATTCCTGAAACTAGATATCTGGAACTTAGAAACAAAAACCAAACCAGTACCACGGAAATCATGAACATGTTGATAAGATTAATTACAAATTTTTATTTGTAACCCTGTATACCGTAACTAATTTGTTAATTATATTTTATTATTTTACCAAGTAGGTTATTCTAATTGATTTTGAAAGGAACAATGTTAACTGTGAAAGGTAGAAAAACAATTTGTTGCCTTCAAGAGCAACCATGGATGCAGTTTTCGGTCGTACCCAGGACCCAGTTTGTTATGCCAAGTAGATTTTTCTTGTTCATATAGAAAAAATAAATATTGCTTCATTACCAATTCATAAATTAATATTAAAGATGAGCTTTAAAAAATTAAATTTAAATTAAGTTGTGATCAACGTTTCAAAGATTTAAGAATGTTTTTTTTCCAAATTATAATTTGCATTATAATTTTTGTTTATTTCAACAAGTTTATTTATTAAGAAAATATATTTCTTTTATATAGAAATTAATTATTGTTTAATCTGAGGGATCATAAAATAATATCTCTATGTTATTATCGGATTATTTTAGAGCCACCACAAAGCAAAGCTATATTTTTCTTCTTCAGAATTGCAGACTGAGCAGCAAAATTTGTTAAATAATACATTTAATACAAGTGCATTTAAAACTACAAATACAAGTGATCAGGACCGGATTAGGTCTTACTTGGGCCTTAGGCTATGATGAGTTGATGAGGGCCCGCCTTCTGTAAAGTGACAAATTATTACTTTTCCGTAATCCTTTTTTTTTACAATAAAATCTACTAGCATTAAGGAGGACAAATGAAATTTTTTGATACTGAAAAAAAGGGGGGGGACCATATTTAAGGGCCCCCAATAAACTCGGGCTCTAGGCTATAGCCTAACCAGCCTTACAGTTAATCCGGCCCCGCAAGTGATAACATGTGAATGGTACTTCAGATATATTTTGCAGTGTTGGCAGTAATTAATAATTAATAATTCAGATTTTTTGATAATTTCGTGAATTTTTTTGTATTTATTTTATTTATTATTTTCGAATTTTCTGTGATCGGCTAGTTTAAAAAAAAATTTCAGGATAAGGTTCTAGCCAGTTAACTTTGCTATCCAAATTAAGTTCGCTTTTACAATAGTCGGCTAAATATTATTTATCCAGGGTGTAACGTTATACGGATGTTCATTGGTTGATTGTTTAGTGTGTTTATCGTTGATTGGTTCATAGCTATAGGTTAGTTATACTCATACTTAACAGACTATTGTAAAAGCGGACCTTAGATGGTTAGGTTTTTTTGTAAAATGTTTTGTTTGAAATATACAGTTCACAAGAAAAAAATATATACCCTGTTAAAAATTTATGGAAAATTACAATAATTTTTATTATAAAATTTACGTCGAAAATCTATGTAAACAAATACCTTATTACTGTAATATTTGTGTAAAATTAAAAAAATTATGTAAACATAATATCACAATGTAATTTACTGATTTAGATAATCTAAAATTAATTTCTGTTTTTTGTGAAATCACAATGATATAACTAGTTTTTTTACAGTTGCCATATGAGTACATATTACTTGGGTATGTAAAATTACATTCCTATGTATTGCGACGTTTCCTATCGAGTCCTAGAGTCCTAGAGCATTTATGTAAACTTTACTTTACTGTAATAAATTGAATTTTGACGCTTGCTTGAGTTTCAAGATGTGAACGCTCCTTTAATTTTTTATTGAGGTTAACTTTATATTGAAAACATGCAGACAAATATTTATTCTACGCAGATAAATTTTGTGAAAGTTATTTATTTTGGAATATTTTAAACATAAATAAATCCTATAATCTAGTGTCAAGGTGTCAAAGTGCATAATTGGTTTAACATTAAATTTGCAGTCAGGTGAGTGGAAACATAAGTTATAATTTGAAATCGAGTTTAATCAAATGGGTTTCTTTTTATAAAATAAATTAATTTCTACCTTTATCGTCGCTTCAGGCTTCACAGATTGAATCATCACACTAAAAACATCCAATTGAATTTTACTTAAATTAAGACAGCTAAACATTTTAGGTTATCGTCACGCCCTTATTTATTAAATACAATATTTCTTTAATTAAACCATAATCATTTCCATTATCCCAATATTTATCTTTTCTTACGGCAATCTTCCATAAATTTGTTATAAATATTTATAACATAAACATTTTATAAACTTTGAGGTTATAACCTCATTAACATTTAATGAATTTCACTTTCTCATATCTAACGAACTGCACGCAACGAATTTTGAAACAATACTGACTAAATGAGCCATTTTGCGTCTTCTTTTTATTTGTTTTGGCGAAATCTGCCAACTAGATTTCAAATTTTCTTTTCGTAACCATGACAATCCATTTATATTTGAGATTTGGATTTCACTCGAACACCAATCTTCTTGAAATTTTCAGGAAACCTCCCTCTTACTTCGGATAACATCCCATAATTTTCCTGTTCGAAATTTTTTAACAATAACCTAGTCGAAAGCAAAACCATTTCTCGTTGCTTCAGCAACTGTCATATCTTCGGATGAAGATTACGCGCCAGCGCGGGCTTCTCCTCGATTTTTATCGCACGAAACGTATTCTCCAGGTCATTTTACTAGTAAAAGCATAAGTCTTTTCTACCGAAAATTGTTATTCACAAAACCACGGTCATCTAGCGTTTATGTAGATAAAATGTCCAAAATGTTCAAATAAGTTTCCATTTATGCTTCGCACGATCACAAATTTTTGTCCTTTTCGCCTAATTATCCTGACACAACTTATGTACTACTTAAAATTAACAACTTTCATTTTTAGGTAAAGAGACACCATATATTCTCCACAAAGCCTCTCTCGTCTAACAGATTTGTCATTTAGAGCTTCTAGCAGTCTCTTTGAATAGCACCGATGCCTTGTTCTACTTAGTTGGATAGACTAAATCAAGTACTTGACCACCAACAATCAATCAATTTGAATTTTGAACCAAGGTGTGAGATGACTTTTTGATTTAAATAAGAATATGAGTGAAAACTTAGATTTTATGGAGCCTTCACAAGCAAGGTAAAGTTTTTATGTTGTACGCAACTGTACAATTCTAAATTTAATTAATTGACCTCAGCTTGTTAGATTTTGGCAAGTACACACCACCTCCGATAGTCAAACGTTGGCTTTTACTAACTGTCGTAGGAATGAAAAGTATTAATAAGTAATTTAGGCATATCCAACATGGCAGTATATTTACATAGATTATCATAGGTCACAAAGTTGCCAATGATTTTCTATGTAAATTTACATAAATTTTTTTACAGTGTAACTTGGATTTAATTTAACTCGAAATCTGTTGATTCTAAACGATATTAGGTTATCATCTAGTTTATAGATAAGCAAATGCTCTTTAAAAATTACTAAATGAGAAAATATAAAAATTGCTTTTAAGTGCATTTATTTAAAAATTTCTCTTAGAAAAGTGCGGTCTATTACCAACACAGAATTCTCTAAAAAAAAGTCACCAATAGAAGGTGTAGAAATACATATTAACTGTAAATTTGCATCAAGAGTTGTAAAGTTTAAAACTTCTTTACCACATCATTGTCTAAATTCTGGACTCTTAAAACTATTACATTCCAAACCAAAAGCACAAGATCCAATTATATCCAGAGCAGTGCTCGAAATAGACTTTTTCACGAACCGGAACGCTACCAAAAATTTTTATTAGGTAAATAGATTATGAAATAAAGTGGGATTCTCGACTTTTATTTTATTAAAATTACAAAATTTTCCATAAAAGCTCATATTTTTTGTCTATCTTGTGATCTCTTTTGCGGCTGGCTGTATCATCGGCTGAATGTCGACCTGAAGCAAAACAATAAAAGATTATATATAGGTACTTATGCAGTTCTAAATTTTTTTTAGGTAGGTTTAAATAGGTAAATTTTAATTACCTTTTGCTAACCAAGATCGCACATATTTTCTAGGATTAAATTGCGTTAGTGGAGGTCCAACGCAGTTTATGAATAACAGCGCAGCAATTGTTTCTACTGACAAAGACGATCGTAATGGAGTTACTATTTCATTCATTGAACTGAAATTCCTTTCACATTCGCTAGTTGATATTGGAATTGATGCAATGACGTTTAAAAGAGGTTTCAAATCATCAGGGATATCATCTTTTTCTCCGTTCATTTTGTAATGCCAAAAGCCACGAATTATTTGTGCATCATTTAAATGGAACTGATTACACATATGTCTAATTCCTTTATCACCATATTGAATTTCTACTTCGGCATCATTTGATTTTGGCCAATTCTTTGGCTCAAGAACATTAACACTCGCTATTAAATTTGTGTAAATGTTTTAATTTCCAGTCTGACGTTTTGCATTACGAGCACTATGAGATGACGAAATTGTGATCATACGATTCCTCATGTTATTTGCCAAACTAGTATACAACTGTGTAGTATTTATGGGCACAACTCTACCCTCATGAAGTTATATACCTTTGAATGTATTTTCTGATATAGAGCATAAAACTTTATCAAGTTTGGGTCCCGGTTGAGTAGACATCGAGTCAAAAACTCTAATTGTGGTTCTTATAGCTTTATCAGCTTCAGCAAGAGTAATGTTGCGTCGCTGCAATAGTTCTGACAAATCTCCCATTTCGTCAAGAGCGTCAGACATAGCGTGTATATTTTTTAAAAATATTAAGTACAGCAGTTATAATGTTCAGTAAACCATTGTATTTAGCCCTTGCTTTTGCATATCTAGCCAAATCTTTAGAAGCGGTCTCAAAATGTTCACAAAGTGCTTGGTAATTATGTAATACAGCATTAATTGTACGTTTGCTTGATGCAACCCATCGAACAGATAAAATTCTTCCTATTCTTAAGATTTGCGCCTCAAGTGAAGCTGCTGCCTTTTTGAGCTCATATTGGTTTTTGGGCGATTGGTGGTATAAGCTATACAATTTATCTATAAAGATTTTGAAATGGTTGATGCCACTGACTTCGTTAACTCAGTCATTCACAGCAAGCTCTAATCTGTGATTAGAACGGTGCCACACCAATAAATTTGGAAATATTGTTTGCAACCTCGTTGCTACTCCGGAGTTTTTTCAATCATAACCGAGGCTCCGTTGCAGGCAAAGGCTATGAATCACTCTTCCAAAAAAGTATGATCAAAGCATATTTATTTAGGCATGTCAAAAGATCCTTTGTGATATTTTCGGCAGTAGTATCAGTCAGCTCAATTAAGTCGAGATTAAAGACATAGGTGTCTTCTAGATTTGAAGAGGAATCTTCAAAATATATCCTAATTACTATAACCAAAGTAGTTTTCTTTGCTTAATATTGTTGACTCGTCTATCAAGACTGAGATTTTCTTTTTATTATCAATAATATTTTTGCATATAGCGTTTTTCATTTCAAATGCAATATGAATCGCAATATCATGACACGTTTTGTCGGAATGTAAAATGTTACCCATAGATAGTCCATTTGAAATTTGCAGATCTATAACAGCAGGCAGATCAGTAAACGGCCTTTGATTTTTCGCAATTGTGTAGACAGTTCTGAAAACTCGCTCAGTGGTAGTAAATAATGTTGTATTCATTTTGTCAATGCCACCGTCAATAGACTTTTTTTTTAGATTGCTCTAATATCGCTATGGCCTTATTATGAGCTTCCGAACGTCTGTGTTCAAATATTTTTTTAAGTAGACTTAATTGCTGCGACTCACGAGTCATTCCATTTTCTGTCACTGAACATCCTTGCCATGGTTTTGATAGCTATTTTTGCTATGATAATGAAGTTTATTTACAGCTTGTGGGTAGTGCAATGGTTGACCCTTCCTCTCCGATTTTCGCAGCGTTTGTTATGAATGACCTACTTTGCAACTTTTTTGGTTCTATCGAGTTTAAGGTGCCTTTTTTGTTGCTGTATGTTGACATTTTCACGTCTGTTCCTAAAGATAAAGTGGAAGATTGTATAGCTATATTGAATGATTACGATGATCTACTTACTTTTACTTACGAAGTAGAATCTAATAACTCGATTCCATTCTTGGACCTCCGAGTGATCAGAGGGGTAGATGGAACTTTGTCTACAGATATTTATAGAAAATCGATTTCCACGAACAGATTACTCAATTTCAACAGCTCGCACCCAATGAACCAGAAAATGAGTGTGGTCTCTTCTTTAAAACACAGAATTTTAACCTGTGTACCTGATAACTTGATCGTCACTAGACTCCTCGACTTAAAGAGACAGCTGTTGGAGAACGATTATCCTGCTCGTTTAATCGACTGTGTTCTTTTCCAGAGGAAGGTGTCTTCAATTACCAGCCAAGCGCTCCGACAGGAGATCCTAGAAAACACAAGATATCATAAAATCACTTATCATCCATGGCTGAAAAATAAATTACAACATACCTTGAAGGATCTAATCACCGATGGCTCTTTAAAACTTGCCTTTTACAACAATTTTAGGTTGGACAATATACTATTTTCTAAAACCAAAGATACTGTCCCAATACTAGACAAGGCAAATGTTGTTTACAGCATCAGGTGTGATTGTGGTAGGAGATATGTGGGACAAACTAAACAAATTTTAAGTAACAGGTTAAAGCAGCATACCTACGACATTAAATATAATTCTAAGAAGACAGGAATTTCGGAGCATATTATAAACACCTTACATAATTTTGAAGTGAAAGATGTAGAGATTCTGGCCACGGAGGTTAATTATAACAAGCGTTTATTTTTGGAGGCTGCGTATATATCTACGGTGGATGATAATCTTAACAAGCAAACGGACTTTTTCCAGTTTGGTGAAAGTTTTCCCACGGTTTTAAAACATTTCGAAGATAAAACTAAACAGGCTTATGTTCGTAAATGACGGGTATACGTAATGTTGATGATATTGGCAGTTTCCTAATATTTTACTAACCTTTTTGTACGAATGCCTCCCTATGGATGTATATTGTTTGGTTTACACGACTGTTAGAGTGATCATTGTGAGATGGCTCTGACCGGTGGCTTTTGCCATATTATTAATATTTTATTTTCAATAATTTTATTCAAATTCCAGATAAGTTCTTTATCTTTTTGAAAAATTTTATTCAATTTTAAAGTGTCTTATAAGAGTTAATTATTTATAGTATTTATTGTTGTTTTAATATTATTTTGTTATAGTTTTTTATAGTTTTATCAATTAGTTATAGTATTTATCCTTTTATGAACTTTTATCGTTACTTAATATTCTGGACTTTGTTAAGACTTGTTATTGCTTCCGGGTTGTTTTACAGTTGTTGTTTTACCAATTTTACTACCTTACATCCAGTTACGGAGGTAAGATTATTGTTTTTTGTTGCTTATTGTACCGATGTTCCATAATTGCTTTCTTCACAGTCCTGAAGATGAAGGCGTAGTATACCTTCGAAACGTCGGCAAAGTAACTTTGTAGTTTTATTTGGTGTCCGCTAACCCAATATCCTGTTTTTCAATTATTACAATATTTAATACGCTAGTTGGACAGCTATGGTGCCGCCACCTAGGCGGTGATGTTGTGCATAAATTAGGTGAGAATCTGGCCATAATTGACCAGAAGATGGCGCGACGTACGCTTTTTTGGGATATCCAACTAGCGTATAGTGAGAAGAATGACATTTTATTTTCTCCTGATAAATTCTTTTAATATTCGGTTTGATTTCGGATAGCTGGATTCTCATATCAGGAACTGCATCAAATCGATTTCGATACTTTGTTTTTGTTCCTGAATATAATGAGAATCCAGTCTCACAAATCATGTATGTGCTCGCAAATGTTCATTCCGAAATACGCCAAGCGGAACCTCTTTAAATTTACTTTCCAATTGGAAATCGCACCTGATTTCAATTATTTGCATTAAGGTAGGAAAGGCAGGAAAGCAATTATTAGCATTAAGGTAACAAAACCAAAACCAATTTTATACAAGTTTAACCCATTAACGCGCAAAACTATTTTCTATCAAATCTTTATTCGTCCAAATTATTTCGACATGAAGAGTTTACATAATTATTTCCACTCACTGCGAACTGGTAAAACGTCTTACCATAGAGCGCTAAAGGGTTAAAACCCACCAAAAAAGTTCTTTCAAATTCTTCAGATGAAGAAATAAATATTTAATTTAAATGTTTATTTACTGAAAACTTTTAAACGTGAATTTACTTAAAAGTTATTAGTTTAGAATTATAATTTACGAAAAAGTAAACCTTTTTTAAATAATAGCCATTGCAAGGAAAACCGTATAAAAATAGAGACGGTCCTATATTCATAAGATTTGCCTACCACTTCGTTTGCGAGTTCTTCGGGTCGAATCGTATAACGTGAACTTTGAAATATTTGCTTACGACAACTTGGAAGCAAAATCGCATTACTTTAAACTGCACTTAAATAAGAATTTCTAGCCATACTTTTCTTTTACTTGCAACGTCATTTTAAGTTCAGTGTCGGTCGCGGAGATATTTAAAATGAACAATTTACTAGAAAACTGGCTTAAGAAGAGGTCACACGAGCCTCATGAGACTAGTTCAATTAGCAATAAGAAAAGAGTCTTGGAAAAAGATGATCAAAATCTTCCCATCACACAGGGTACGAGTAAGATCGACGAGAACAGTAGTATTATCAAACACATACCTGCTTGTTGGAATGTCAGCCAGTACGAGACATTCAAGGAAAACAATAACTGGCTCATAGTCGAAAATAAGGCCTTGGGTTGTTCAATTTGCAACAAAGTAGATTCTTTAGCCACTCACAGTGACAAAAATATAAGGTTATCAAAACCATGGCAAGGATGTTCAGTGACAGAAAATGGAATGACTCGTGAGTCGCAGCAATTAAGTCTACGTAAAAAAATATTTGAACACAGACGTTCGGAAGCTCATAATAAGGCCATAGCGATATTAGAGCAATCTAAAAAAAAAGTCTGTTGACGGTGGCATTGACAAAATGAATACAACATTATTTACTACCACTGAACGAGTTTTCACAACTGTCTACACAATTGCGAAAAATCAAAGGCCGTTTACTGATCTGCCTGCTGTTATAGATCTGTAGTTTTATTTGGTGTCCGCTAACCCAATATCCTGTTTTTCAATAACTACATCGGACGAGAACCTTTCCTTCTACAATTGTAATAATTTTTAAACTTGTAATCCTCATCTGTCACCGCGGGGGGCGGAGTTTTTTTTTTTGATTTTTTTGAAATTGACAAACTTGAATTTTGCTCATTTTAAAAATGTTGTTCAATAATGTTTTAAAATTTCGATTTTTTACGGTTTTCGGTAAAATTTAATCCCATACTTGTCAGGAAAATGTCTCACTTTACTCGGAGCTTTAAAATACTCGGCACAGAGTGCCTCGTATTTCAACATTGCTCCTCGTCAGTAATGTATCATTTACTTGACTTTTAAACTATTAAATAGTAAAAGAAAATAAGAATCTATTGCCTGATTTCATAAAGCTTTTAACCAGCCGTTAAAGTTAAAGGATGATCTAAAAATCGGATCAGCAGATAATCGGATCAACTTTCACTGGAAATTTCCTTAAAATTATGCGACTACAATGGAGAAATCTAGAATTTTTGATTATTGATAAAATTTCAATGGTCCCTTACGAGGTGCTTGTGATTGTAGCTTAATTAAGACAGCTTAAAAATAAGGAGGATGAACTCTTTGGTGGCGTTAACGTGCTATTGTTTCGAGATCTATTCCAACTTCTACCGATCAAAGGCCATCAAGTATTTGAACAGCCTTCTTGAATATGGCGCCTGTCAATCACTTGTGGCAATGCTTTTCTCTTTGCGAGGTAATCAGAAATATGCGACAAGGTGATAATACTTTTGTGGATATTCTCAATGCATTCAGAGTAGGAGAATTGACTAATGATCATTTGAAAATCTTGAAGGAAATTATCTGGCCTAATTTTAAAAGAGCAAAAATGTATGCTACTGATATACCATCAGTTAAAATTGAGTTTAACCTGTAAGTAGCGAGGTGGTTTTCTTGTCTCACAAGAAACGAGGTGGTTTACTCCAATTTTGGTTTAAAAAGATAAATTCACTCAGACGATGTGAAACACACATGCCCGAGGGGTACATGAAGTCCGATGATACAATGATTACACCTATCGATATCGTTAACTGACGGCATTTTCAAAATCTACTGGGAGCTCTCACACCCCACCTCGCTATACTTACGGGTTAAAGGTGGTGTTGGTAATCACTTAATTATTCCTATCACTAAAGAATTTCAAGCAATTAGAAGTTGCGGTACTGCAGAACGTCGCATGTTGCCGATTGTGCTATGCTATGCTGTCACATCTCGTAAAATGCAAGGAACATTGGATAAAAGAGTTCCATATCTTTTATCGATATTCGCTAAAGGTAAAGCGTATGTAACTTTGAGCAGATTTAGATCTTTGGAAGGAATAAGAATTGAAGAGTTGAATCCATGTCTTTTAATGGGTAAAAAACCATGTAACACAGATGCTCTTGAAGAAATGGAACGTTTAAGAAAACAACCTGCATTTTAAATTCTTAAATTTAAGCTTACTCGGTAGTCTGGTTTTTCAAATTATACGATAATTAATTTTCGTTATTTAAAAAATAATTAATAATTAATATTTTATTAATCAAAATTTAAAGACTAAAAAGTTGTAAATAAAAAATAAATTAAAAAAACTTTTTAAACTAAGCTTTTTCTAAAAAGTAAATAAAAAAGTGCAAAAAATGCACTAAAAAGTAAAAAATAATTTTTAAAATTTCAAACAAATGTCCCTGAAAACATCAATATGAAAAGCGTGGGGCTATGAATTTCACAATTTAATATCTGTAAGAGCAGATGTAAAAATGGGAGTTAATTTTATCATTTTTTTTCCATTTTTGACCGCTAAGATGGGTCTAATTTCTCGTTGTAATATAATCCTCTATCCACATAATGATGCAAAATCATAAATACCTCCATGTTTAGCTTCCATTTTTTTGAGTTCATAGTAATTTTGTTTTCGATTTTCTGAATGTTTTTCACGATTATTGCTGATGCTCTGATAAGATTTAGTAATATAGTTTTTTCTATCCGAGGTAAATTGGGAGTTACTTTTAATTTATCTTGGGTGATGCCATTCTAAAAAAAAACTGATTAGATTACTTTAAGCAGTAATATAAACAAATATTGGTATTCAATATGAAATAATTATAATTTGTGTTCACGGCAAATATTTTCAAGTCAATTTTTGGCCGCTCAGGATAGAGATTTTATCAATGTTTGAAGCTTATCATTTCAACTTGATTGAAATCATGGTGACTTTTTTCGAGTGAAATTAATTAATTAAAAAAAATCGACCAACTGCTTCATAAGATGGCAAACATTTACAAATTTAAATTAAAGCACTTCATACAAGCAATTTACAAAATTTATTGCATAATCAAGATAAACCAGCTTAGTACATCATAATACTACATTTATATTTTTAATAGAATTGGCACAATATTACTTTTAAGATTAAGATTTTGTACAGGTGATGAATTCAGCAAAATTGTTTCGTTGCATTCCAAAAGAAAATTTCTTGGATTATACTCTAATGTATTTGGTGTACAATGATTCCAAGACAATTTATAATTTTTTAACAGTACAGTTAAACAAACTTTCATTTGTAACATCGCAAATCGCATTCCTAAAAAGAAAAATATTAAAACTGCTAAAAGTTCTTGATAGATCATAAATTATGTACCTATACACATTCGAGGACCTTCGCCGAAAGGAATATAAACAAAGGGATGTCTTCCTTTCTTATTCTCTTCCGAAAACCGTTCAGGGTCGAAAATTTCAGGATTTGGATAATGCTCGGGATCGAGATGCAAACCCAAAATTGAGATAAAAACAGACATTCCTTTTTCAATAACGACGTTTGTATCTGGCACTCGATAATCCTTATTACATTTTCGTGTTAAATTTGGAAGTGAAGGATACTTCCTCATGGTTTCTAATTACAAACAGGTATTACTATTTTTTCCCGCTTTCAAGTAAATTTTACCTTCAAGAACTTGAGTCATATACTTTAAATCCATCATTGCATCGTACGTAAGTTTGTCATCATGTTTGGATAAAACTGAATTAATCTCATCTCTAACTTTTTGCTGAATTTCTTGATTTTTTGCTAACTCATACAAACCAAATGTCAATGTAGAGGAAGATGTTTCAAATCCTGCTAAAAAAAATGCCAGGCATTGGGCAGCAATCTCTTTAATAGTCATACAACCATCGTCATTGACTTTTTTACCATTGCTGTTGTTGGTTTTAATTTCAGTAAGCATCTGGAGCATATCTTTACGTTTGACATTATTTGATTTTCTATAATTTACCGTATCTTGTACAACCTTGAGCAGAAAGTCGGTTGAAGACTTGGGAAACACTCTAATGTTAAAATAGTGACCAATAGACGGTTTTGACATACATAGCAACTGTAAAATCGCATCCACCATCGTAAAGTTCAACAATTCTTTTCCACATTGTCTAAATTCAGCATCTGGATTCTTAAAACTGTTACATTCCAAGCCGAAAATGCAAGATCCAATTACATCTGTTGTATAACAAGCCATTAATTCCTTTATATCAATTTGTTGCTTCTTTTCTGTCAGCTCATCCATCGCGCTTTTCAGTAGATTACTGCATGTCACTAAAGTTTCAAACATTATCTTAATTTTTCCAGATGTAAATGCGGGCGTCATTTTTACTCGTTGGTTTTTCCACTTGTGACTGTCGAGAAAAAACAAACTTGCACTCAAGGGATCAGCTTTTTCGTTGTAATAAAAACCTCTATCTACAAAGTATTGAAAATCGTTTTGCATAATATTCTTTACAACATCTGGATCAACTGCAAAGTAGGCCGGTGATGCGAAATTATAAATTCCTCCATGTTTTACTCCCATTTTCTTGAATTCATCATAATTTTTTTTAAGCCATACCCCTATTGTCTTCTGTCTAGAAAATGGATTTTCCATTGTACCATACCAAGAAGTTGGTGTTAAAAACGGTACATTTTTTCTTTTCCAGTATGAGTAGTTCCATTTGAAATAAGTTATAATTCCTACGCATACTGTAATTAGCACTGCTATGACATTAGTAGAAAATGAAGAAGACACGAAATTCATTTTTGTTGTATGTACTGCAAGTTTGTTGAAACTACTATTATATTATGTCATAATTTTTGTTATCATGTATTATATTCAATTCAACTGATTAATTCAAAAAACCAATTATAAATATTAAACCCCTGGACTAATCAAGGCTACGTACTATGCAATCAATTGCAGATACCATTTTATCAAATCTTTTATCTACGTAGCAAAAATTATTTTGTCGAAATAATGAGTTTTAGGATGGAGATTTGATGGACACTACATCAAAACAGATAATGATTTAGAAGAGACGAATTATGCATAATAACATTTTAAAAATTAAACACAATCGTGAAAAATTAATTTATTTTAATTTAAACTATTATACGATTAGCATGTAAATATTTTATTTTTATATATTTCGAATAACATCTTTTTCAAATTTAAAATACCCTTTATTTTACGATACATTGCTATTATCGTGTAAGCACTATAATAGGTAATAATAGGTAATATAGTAGGTAATCAATCTGCCTACGTGCTGAAATTCAGTCGTTGATTTTGATAAGCTCACAACTTGTGCGTCATAAGCTCATAATTACATGTCCATTAGCATGAGAAATTCTCAGAATTGTCCAATATGGGAGTGTCGAATGATGGAGTTTCTACTGTAATTAAAAAATTCCATTATGTAGAGAGCCGGATTAGGGATATGTGAGGCCCGAAGCTAACAGTTTTTGGAAGCCTCTTGTTCTTACATACATATGTTAACCAAATACGCCGCAAGCAAATTTTTTTTATTTTTCAAGGTCAATTTTTTTTTAAATCAATTTTTTGATTTTTTTAGATCAAATTTTCGAAAGAATAATAGTTATTATAAAGTACATAGTTTATTATAGTTTTTTCTTTATAAAAGACAGGTGTACATAACAATAAAATAATAAAAACATTTTTTTTTACTTTAAGTTGCACAAATTTTGTAATTACGAAAATGGGGCGATGGTAAACTCAGCCGCTTAGTAGAATTAGATACTAATCTCGTTGGTAAACTCAGCTTGGTAGAAATTTTGTTACTTCAATATTTTTGAGGCCCCTAGAGATTTGAAGGCCCGGGGCTTCAGCTTCAAGAATTCCATCGGATAGTTTTCCCTGTCGTTATCGTCACTCTCGGCAATGGAATCAATACTTAGATAAGTGAACATCCTGCCGTATAAAAGATCCAAAACTTGCTCGTTTATAACGTCAACGCTAATATTTAATAATATTTTTTCACGTCAGCAGCACTAAGATTTTGCCTTAATTTCAATATTTTAAATTTACCCCACAGATCATTAAATTTAATACGCTAGTTGGATATCTCAAAAAAGCGTACGCCGCGCCATCTTCTGGTCAATTATGGCCAGATTCTCACCCAATTTATGCACAAAATCACCGCCTAGGCGGCGACACCATAGCTGTCTAACCAGCGTATACTGGAATGAATAATTGCTAACCTCTTTTCATGAGGTACAACAGGAAGAGTTTGTCTGAAATCAACACCAAGAATTAAAACTTTACCGCCAAAAGCTTTGATGTTTTTCATGATCTCTTGAAGGAGTTTGTTGATACAATTTAGTGCGTTATTCGGGGCCATAGTAGCTTCGTCTAAAATTAAAATTTTGGCTATCCAAATAAGCTCGGCATCGAAGCTGGTCATCGTCATTTTCGAAGTAGAATTTTCAAATATATGAACGGGTATTTTAAATTGGGAATGGTATATGTCCTGCTCAAAATAGTTCAAAAGCTCAAAATTAGTTTTTAAAAACCCACTGACGTCATTAGGAGGTTATGCAAAACGTGACAACCCTGTAAACAAAATGAGTAAAGGCCATATTACACGAAAAATCATATGCAAATTTTGCAATGAAGGTTGGGTTTCATAGTACGAAAATTTTTCAAATTTATAATATTAGCAAAACAAAATGTGAATCAAATTTGTTGTTTACATTTTTTGTTAACTACAAGTAAATTTTACAATTCTTATCTAACTGTGTAGGATTATGAATATATGGCAATAAACCTTAATTTTATGGAAGCCCTTCTCCTTCAGAAGCCAACATAAGTTCAAAATAGCACTCTACTCTATGGTGTTAAGTTTCGATTTTAGTGTGTTATGCCTGGGATACACAAGCTTTGTAACTAATGCTTAGTCGACTTATTGCTAAGTAAGTAGAATCCATTTCTATTCATTTGCATTGGCAGCTTACTAATACGAAGTCCGCTTGGGTGTCGTTCGGACTGAATTGGGTTTCAAGGGAGTCTGCGAATGCAGTCTTTAGCGCTGAAAAAAATTTGTAGAAATTTTTACTACAATTGTAGTACAAATTACTACAATTTCTAAATAGATAGTGACATACAAATTGTAGTTATATTACATAAAATTTTGTAGTACATTTTTGCAGTAAGTACCTACCATGTTCATCAAAATTCTTGAAGATTTACTAATACATTTTTTTTCAGTGTATTTACTATATTATTAGAATTTTACTAAATGGTCTTCTAAAACTTCGAACAAATTGTCTAAATAAGTTTTACAAACATATACTACAATTTTGTATGAAATTTTCACATTGGGTTTTTTTCAGTGTGATGGGGATCATTGGGGTTTGAGTGCTAGTGAGCGCTTTCACCATGTTCCATGCTGAGTAATCTTCTGCGGATAAGATTAAGGGTTTGATAGACCACGATTGGTCTTGAAATTTGTTTAATTCGTTTTATAACTGGACCTTGAGTTGGTTAGCCCTGCTGCGGTCGGAAGGGTGCCACTTAGACCTTGGTATGAGTTGATCGCCACGTTTCTCTTGGATTATAGTATCATGATCTGTTTTGGTAGTAGGCTTCTCTTGTCCGGGATTGGGATAGGGTTCTACTAAGACTATAATATCAGAGTACACGTACTGTCAACAGAAAAACTCTGTGACTTGCAATTTATATGTACTCCCATGTTAAACATATGGAAAATTTCAATTTTCAAATGCTGTTTTCTCAAAAACTAATTGATAATCCACCAAATTTTTTTTTAATATGCTTAAAAAAATGTCTTTTTTCCAATGGTATATGGAAACAGTGAAATTCGTGGTACAGATTAACTAGCCGTAACCAACTTTTGAATATATGCAAAAATCGAAAGATATTTATTTTGTTTATATCAACGTTTCATCTTCGATGGTTGTTTCTATTTTGACTTGTGTTGCGAAAAAACATGGGGGATCCAAAATACCAAGCTTTTTTTAAACAAATTAAAAGCCAATCTTACGAGGACTGTAAAATTTAAATATAAAATTTTTTTCAATTTTTCTCCACGGCGCGGAGACGTCCCAGGGGTCAATCATTTTCACATACATATTTATAATTTAATGAATCACTGAGTAGGTGAATGATTGTGACTAATAGGTTTATATATAATTATTAATATCATTAATCATTAAAATTATGTGAAACTATTATATTTCCAAAAATTTTTGAGTTAGGCTATTTAAATTTCCACTTAATAATTGAGTTTTCAAATAAAATAAAGGATTATTTTGTAATAATTTATTTTAGAGTGGATGTTTTTGTATTACTATTAATAAAATAAAATCCTTCATACAGATCAATTCAAATAATAATTACTTGAATTTTTTTAAAAACATATGTGAGGTTATTCCTATTTTCCGCACTGTATAACTATATAAGCACAGCTTACGGTTGTTAAGAAGAAAAATGAAATTAATGAGAAGTTCTTGAAATTTTTACAGTACATAATTTTTTTAATAAAAAAAATTCTGGCAAAGTTTGAACTTAATCTTGTTCTTGGTTTCCGAGATAAAAAATGTCAAAGTTAAATTGTTGTCGCATAGATTTAAAGGTCATTAGTTCGACAATCGGAAATGTCAGCATTACTAAAAATTGCCAAAATATTTATGAAAGTCTTATAAATAAGTGGTATACTTATATACTTCAAAACAGGCATGTTTTTAGTTTCTGAGAAAATTAAATTATTATTCCAAAAGTGTACAAAAGCTGTCAGGATTTAGTAAATCCTGGCAACATCTGATTTCGTAACCCATTCATTTTTCCACCAATATTTTTGTTTTTAATGTATATTTATCAAAATTCTTGATAGTTTTTGAACTACTTTTTAGAATAATAATTTAATTTTCTCAAAAACTAAAAACATGACTTTTTTGAAGTTTGGTATACTTATTTATAAGACTTTCATAAATATTTTGGCAATTTTTGGAAATGCTGATATTTCTGATTATCGATTTAATGACCTTTAAATCAATGTAAACTTTAACATTTTTTATTTCGAAAACTAAGAACAAGATTAAGTTCAAACTTTGCTAGAATTTTTTTATTACGCAAATAATGTATTGTAAAAATTTCAAGAACTTCTTATTAATTTCATTTTCCGTCTTAACAACCTTAATTTTAGTAATCGCAGTAACTTTGTTACTAGTTAAATTTGGTGGTTAGAGTTCTGCACTGACAAATTGGTCTATCAACTAGTCCCATTGTGTGCAGGTGTTTATTTAGCTTGCAGTGTCCCGTCAGAAAGCCAGCGATAGTACGCATGCTATCCCGTGACAACTGTAGTTAGTATTTTGCATGTTTTTCAGAGGGAGAGCGCATTGTCGCCCGCGCCTGCCGGCATCCAATCACATTCGCCCATCTTTCCGCATGCCGTTTATGTGTTTCTTTCTTTATGATGGCATCTAATGTTTTAACGGCCGGCGTGATGAAAGGCTAGGGACCACAAGGTGGATAACCCGATCCCAGTCTCGCCAACTTGTCAGCCATCTCGTTGCCTTCATTACCTTTGTGCTCTTTCCCCCAACTAAGAGTTAGAGCATTGCGTATTGATATCACATTCAACACTAGCTCAGCTAATTCAGCATTAGCTTCGTTTGGAAGACGGAGGCATAACTACCCAGCGCTAGACTTATATCCAGCTGAAGTTCAGAGGAGAAAATCCCCGCCCCTGAGCCAGTATTGCTTTTGGAACCGTCCGTGTACAGACAAATGTCTGATCCGTCGGTTCCTGTTGCGTCTGGCAAGATGGTAAATTTCCTGTCAAACACATATTTGGGAGAGATTCTGTCGGCATCCAGACCCAAAAGAGGCGTCCTTTTTGAGAATTCCTCCAGGATCCGCGCATGCCCACTAGCTCCCTGTTTGTGAGTCCAGAGACCCCATGACCGCATCCTATGAGCAGCTCTTACCGCCTGCTCTTCTACGCAGAAATCCAGCGGAGGAAGGCAGAGGAGAGTCTCCAAGGCTACAGTCGGTGTCGTTCGCATCACTCCCGTTACAGCCAAGCAGACCGATCTCTGCAGCCGAAATAGAGAGGACGCTGTTGTTACCAGTTTGGTCCTGGGCCACCAAACTAGTGCACCATAGCATAGCATTGGTCTTATTATGGCAATGTAAAGCCAGAGGGCAATCTTCGGGGAAAATCCCCACAATCTTCCCATTGCCCTTCGACACTGCCAGAAAGACATGCTAGCCTTGGTTATTTTAAAAGTGATATGTTTACCCCAATTTAGCTTCCTGTCCAGTATGATTCCCAGATACTTGACCTCGGATGTCATTTTAAGAGAGGCTCCTTTTAAACTAGGCATTTTCATGTTCCTTAGCTTCTTTTTTCTAGTGAACAGAATAAGCTCCGTCTTGGTCGGATTGACCGAGAGAGATTACTCCGTACACCATTTCTCTAAGATTCGGATAGCATCCTGCATCAGATCGCACAGGACATTCTCGAATTTTCCTTTAAGCAGTATGTTTATATCATCTGCGTACCCTATGGTATAATAACCACTTTCATTAAGGAGTCGCAAAAGACTGTCTATCACAAAGTCCCACAAGAGTGGGGAGAGTACGCCTCCCTGCGGGCAGCCCTTGGTGACAACACCTTTTATATTCACATCTCCCACACCGATCATAACAGCCCTGGTGCTCAGCATAGCGCTGATCCATCTTACGATGGTGTCAGGAACGCCATGATTTTGTAGGGATGTCGTAATGTTCTCAAAAGTGGCTTTATCAAAAGCCCCTTCGATATCTATAGAGTGCTCCTAGAGTGCATTCCTGAGACTCTAACGATTTCTCGATACATTCCACCACTATGGGAAGTGCGGACTCAGTAGATTGCCTCGAATTATATGCATATTGATTCGGATGGAGTGGGTTGTGCACCAGAACACCATCACGAATTTCTCTGTCGCACAGTTTTTCCAGTGTCTTTAAAAAGAACGAGGTAAGACTTATTGACCTAAAGAATTTAGCCAGTGAGTAGTCAGCTCGACCTGGCTTAGGTATGAAGATAACTTTGACCTTCCGCCACACTTTGGGTGTGTAGCCATGCGCAACACATGCCTTGAACACCTTCACTAGGGGACAGAGTAAGTAGTCTAGGCCCCACTGAAGTAGGGCCGGCGATTTAGGTCTTAATGGCCCATGCCACTTTGATCGGGTTTACGATCTGATTTGCAATTTTCCAATCCATCTCAGTCGGCGTCCGAGCAGTATACTCGGTCCACAAGTAGTCCGGGATGGTTTTGCTATCAGGAAAGTGTGTTTGTAGCAGTACTTTGGCTGTCTCCTCGAGGCTCTCTATATAGGAGCCGTCGTCCCGGAGAATCGCTGCAAGCTGCTGGTTTGGGTCTTTAGATATGATCTTCTTCAGTCTGGCAGCATCCGTAGTGGACGCAATACCGCTGCAGAAGTCTTTTCAAGACTTACTTTGTTTTTGGCAAATCATCTTTTTGTACTCCAACTGGAGGGTTTTAAATTCCTTCCAGTCAGACCCATTCTTCGATTTTTTAGCCTTATTGCAAAGTTTCGTTACCGCTTTTCGCAGCTGATCCAGCTCGCTGCACCACCCAGGTGTTGCACGTCTTCCTGAATCAACTACCGTCAGCGGGCACGATGCTTCGAAAGCTTTAGTGAGGGATTTCTGCAGTACGTTACTGCATATTTCAATCTCCTCAGTACTGTCTTTGCCTTTAACTAAATGTAGCTCTTGTATAAGAGCTATTGTTTCCATACAACCAGTTAGGCGGCGGCATAAAGTCGCCGTCGCCGCTCGGCTGTGTTGTAGGTTTGTTTGTATGAATTTCCACTCCCCCAAGGCAGCCATTAGACTTCCTTTTTGGAGGGATCTTCTTTTGGAGCAGTAGCAGCTGTCGCCTGAGATCCCTCTTGGATACCCAAGAGTTCAAGCTCCGCAGCCACTTGCTCCACTGTTTGTGTCGGTGCCACACTCTTAACGATGTGTTGCACCTTCACTCTAAGACTGGAGAATCTATGGCTCAGCTTCTCCTTCTTCTCTTTGAGCTCCTCAGCATCTTTCTCGTTGACACCAAAGACAATGAGTTTCCCCAAAGGGTCACTCCTGTCAGTGTCGAAGAAGACACACTACTCATTGACTTTTACCCAAAGAATTTGAGCCCCGAGTCGCCTTGTCACCTCCCCAGTTGGTTCGGGTTTCCCCAGAATCCAAATGGTGGCTTTAGACAGCTTGGGTAACTCATCCACTTGGGTTACCTCTATCTTAGCTCCCTCCCACAGTTGCGGGAGGTCTGCTACCGTATTTTGTAACCATTTCAGGGAATCATCGTCATCATAGGTGATCCTAAGGATCTCCCCCAGAATAACGGAACCCCCAAAAGTGGGCACTATTATTACCCTTTCCTGAGCTATCTGGATGGATCTGTGGAGGGCTTCATTGAGATGCATCTCAACTATTTCCTTCTGGGCTTCAGTGAGTTTTCCCAGAGGGTTGGAACGGTCAATTACTGCTACTCGGAGGTGCTTAGTAGCCGCCTCCTTGTAGGTGATCGAACCCGTTGTGGTGTAGCAATTTCGGTATTTTTGAAAAAAAAAAAAAACCTTGCTCACTACACCTGGGATAGATCTCCCCCAGTATTAAATAATTGCGGTGAAGCCCAGATGGAAAACCAACTCTTAAATGCGGAGGCAAGATCGTCGGTTCTGAAAAATAAGAATTTGCTTCCTTCGAATACAATAAAACTCCTTCAACAATTAATCGTATAATGAGGATTAAATATGATACAACAATTTCCAATTCGATAACAAATTAAATCGTTCGCCACAAATAGGGAAACATCCACGTCGCCAGCCGATGCAAAACTACACGTTTCCGCAATTGCAGTAAAAAACTCGGTAAATCAAAAAAACACTTACCAAGGCTTGGTTCGTTTACAAAGTGGTAATTCGACAGAAGCTTGTTTACCAGTAATGTACTGCAACCGCAACCCACACAAGCTCTTGACTCGATGACTTCCCTGGCTACTGCTGATGAAAAAACTCGGCTCGATTGCGAAGCTGCTTGCAGAATTCGTTGCGTCGCACAAACAAGAATTTCACTACCAAACACTTGATCGTAGCACAGAACTGACTCCTTCCAGTAGTCTTCGATGGTAAGTACAAAATCAGAAAGATGCAACATACGGCCACCACCGTTTTCGAAATCGTACATTCAAATGTTGCTTGCAGATTGGAGGCAGTTTGAGTTATCAGCGCCACGGTACAAATCTCACAATTAAGGTTTCCGATGTTACCTAAATTACGAGGTTTTACGGTTTCGTAAATCTAAACTACACTGAACGATTTCTTCTCAGGCTTACTCTTTACAAATATTCGGGCCTATCTGAATAATCTTCAGCCAACGAAACTAAAACACGTCTTACTTCCTCGTAGTGCGCTTTTAGAATCCTCACCTAGCTCAGCACGCGTCCTTCTACGATCCCTTGCGCATGCCTTACTAAGCATAGGCGTACTAAAAATCGTCATCAAGGTATCGCGCAACAATTGACAAAAATTGTTACAGTGGTCCTTGGTTTAGGTCCAGACATTTTAGCCTTCTTCCTCTGATCACTCTGAGGCGATGGCTGGGAGTCTTCAGACCTAACCCGTTTCTTCGCATCACCCTTCTGAGGGAAAATACTTTCACCTCTTTTTGGTTTGGACAGCCCAGCACGTTCGTGCTCGGTCGTTACCTTCTTTTGTAGACCGGCTTCCTCAGCCGCCTTCTGCATATTTGCTTTCTTGCGGCATTTTCTTTCAGCACCGCAGAGCCTATGCTTCTTAGGGCCAGAGTCCACAGTGTTATCATCCAGCAGGGCATTTCCTAGAGACGTCCCCGCCTTGGCTTCGGAAGGCACGGCCGCATTAGCATCTTGGGATGGCTTGTCTTGTGCGGACTGTACCATCCCTATATTACTGGGTGGGACATCAGACTGATCTGACATGCCCACTACAGCTTCTATATTTGACAGTGCATCCTGAGGGGTCGCAGCTGTCGGGTCTTTAGTGTTTGGTTTTGGCGGAAAGACAGAGTGTTTGCACACCCCGTCCTTACCTAAGAACTCTGATAGAGCTAGCCCTCTGATAGAGGATGACGCAGCCGATTGATCTGGGTGGACTAGTCCAGACCGCCCGTTTAAATGGAAATCGAGGCCAAAGAGGAGTGTTGCCAAACTCAGAGGAACTATATCCGCCCCCCAGCCGGCTCGGCCACCAGGATCCTTTCATCTCACCTTACGGGTTTCTACGCATGGCAAAAACACGCGGGTACCTGTAATTAGTCTGGTTTCTCCACGACGTCCGTCATCCCGATTCATCGGTCCATGGTAGTCCGAACACAGATGGTTTTAGACCTCGGCCCGAACTCACAGAGCCAAAGCAGGCCGAGCACGAGAGAGTTTTCTTCTTTAAAACACTCAAGCCCCAATTTAAAAATTTTGTTATCAATTGAGTTGGCCATACTTTGAAGTTGATCGACACATGGAATGTTTTGTTATCTTTTATAATTTGACAGAATTATTGTGTCGTGTTATTTATTCTAATTATGTAATTTATAGTTTACTAACGGGTCAGGCGGCCTGCCGGCTGCCATGACCTCCTAATATTTGAATGACCTGGAAACTCCTTTTTGCACAGGATCATTTATTATAATTAACTTCTTATTTTATTATTATAAAATCACAAAATTGGTCATATTGTTTTTACTTTTGTTTTAACAAAATTGAAAATAGACTTTGAAAGCTGGGAATAGTGGCGTTAACCTTAGAACTCTTAGCTGAATAACCAGTTAAAATTTCAATTCAATCATGCTTTCCGTTGGGGATATTTTGATGGGACGGACATACATACAAACCTTGAGTTTTAAGCTTCTATACAACATATAGAAAGAAGCCTTATGATCTGGCTCCGTGTCTATCTGTCTGTCCGCATGTTTCAACTTTAAGAACTATTCCAGTATAGTTTTAGGCTTCCATACAAAGTATAGCAAGAGGCCTTATTTAAACGATTTGCATAGTTCTTAAATTTGAAACATGCGGACGGACGGGCGGGCGGACACGTACTTCTGTTTTTTATACTATTGGTGTATTGTGTTAAGTTGGTACTTTATCGGATAATGCAGGCTTTATTTAGAATTTTTCTGTATCTATCTAATATGCTAATCTATATTTTTCAAGTTTAACCAGGAAGATAAAAGTATATTGCAGTGGTATTTTGTGAAAAATTACAATTCCAACAAAACCTTTTCCACACTTCTAAATTTACCTCGACTAGCTCGTATTGTCGGTTCGCAGAAACTCCTCAGTAGCCGGTTCCTGTATGCTTTTTAGCAGAACCAATTTATTTTCCAAATATCCAAAAATTACGAAAACATTCCATTCAAATTCAGATTAAATTTAAAATTAAAATTAACTTTCAAATAAATTTTAAGTTGTAAAAAAAGGTAACGTTGATTGTAAGCGTAAGTAAAAAAAAAAAGTAAGTAAAATTTCAGGAATATCTTTAGAGAGCTATGTTAATAATTTTTTTTCTTGAAAAGCGATAAAATATTACAAAAAAAAAAAAAAGAATACCCTTTAGGGATAATATTTTGTACTTAGATTTGCTAGTTTTCAAAAGTGCACTTGAACCCTTTTACTTCTAGGCCCCTCAATTCCTTTTCAAGTGGAACAGAAGAAGAAGAACCTACAATCAATTTAATTGTACCAAATTGGTTTTAAAATAATAGCAGCAATTAAGAATAGAGCAAGAATCAAAAACAGGTTTGCCTAAAACTTTAAACATTCTAAGTGTTCGCGCGATTTATGCGGCAATTTATTACGGGTCGGAACAAACGGTGCGTTAACTGGCAATAACTGTAAAATTAAATATTAATTGTAATTCAATTTTGTTTAACTAAAATTAAATATTAATTGTAATTCAATTTTTTTTAACTAAAAATAAAATTTCGAATCCATTCAGGATTTCGTATTTCTTTTCTTGAAATAAAAGATTGCCATTTCATATTCATTCGACGATAAGGCGGAAGGCTGAGGATCGATTTTAGATGGGCATTTATTGCAAAAAGTTTAAAAAGTAAGTATGCACTATTAAAAGTTTCTTGACCAAGTCAGTACAATATGTATATGCAACTGAATATTGAAAATAATTGTGATATGTATTTAGTTATAACTAAATATTATATTTGTACTACCTTACATATTTCATAACGTAAATCTTTTTTCTATTTGAAATATTCATAGTACTATAAAAGCTTAATATCTTTTCAAAACTGTTTAAATAATAAAATTTTACATAATGTGTTTTTTCTCTTGACGATTAAAATTACATAATTTCAACGTTCTATTTAGTTTTATCATAAAATATTATCTGTTTCCCGACAACACCTTCATTCAAAAAATTATCTCAAATAACAAAAAGTTGTTAAATCTAACAAATAAATTAATTGATATAAAACATGACTTTGTTGTAGCAACAAAAACTCGTTGTTGATACTACAAAGTTGATTGTTTGTTGAACATCAACAAAGTTTTTTTGTTGCTACAACAAAGTTTTTCTTTACATCAACTAATTTATATGTTAGATTTCATAACATTTTTTTATTTGCTATACTAAAAACAATCAAATCCTTCTCTTCCCTTTTTATTACTTTATTTGAATTAGATGAAAATATGAAAAAGAAGATCTAAAATACAAAAAAATTGCTATTACTCTAAGGAGCCCAAACCAGCTGTAGAAGGCTGGGTATAATTTTCAGATTTCTAATTTTAAATTATTTACCGAAGTCGTTTCCTGCAATAAGGAGTTTCCATGAAGGCCATATTATTAACTTCAATTTGGTGCATTTTAATTGCTGTTTCAAATTGAGAAGTTTAAACAAAATTGCCCCCTTATCGACATCATTCAGAATACATAGGTACTCATATAGTACATTGCAATTTTTGTAGTTTTTTAATATTTTTGTTTTACCGTAAAATAGTATACTCACCTCTACTAAAAAAATTAATCATTACTGGACGCACAGCTTTAAAAAGCTCGCTAGTTATTTTCGGATTTTAGTTTAAAATTTATCAATATTTATGAAATAACATGAAAAATAAAAAGTAGTAGTAGATAATATAAAAAATCATTATTTTTTTAAATAAATTAAAAAATATTGTGTAAAAAGTGATGCTTCCTTAAGTTCTGAAGGGGGGCGGAAACTATTTAAATGAATGCTTTCTTAATTATGTACCTACAAGTTAATTAAAAATATTGAATTATTACAAAAATAAAGCTTGCATCTATTAATTTACTTAAAACTTAAATTAACTTAAATTAAGAATAATTAAACAAATAAATCTGAACCTTTGTATTACTAAGATAATTTTGTAACAATGCCTTTTTAGTTTAGAAAAATATATTTGACTTTTACGACAAAAAATTATAATTATTAGGTACATCCTGTAAAGTTATTGAAACATGTTAAGATTATCCGAAACGTTTGCCTGGCGCTAGAGGTCGATATATACATAAATATGTTTCTATTATAGCAACAATCTGATTTTTATATCTTCCTTCTAATTCGATTTTGAATCTACCACTTGGTATTAAAGGTGGCAATCTGGACTCATCCATAATACAATTACATACGAAATATTGTGAGTTCTGAAAATTAATTTTTATTATTATTAATATTAGTAAGTATTTAAGTACAATAATTTGAATCAAATTGTGTTCAATGTATTTACATCTTCACTACTTCACTTCAATTAACTTCATCAACCAGTTTATGTGTTATAACTTATAAATTAGCTTCTTAATTCGAGCACCTACCTTTTTTAATGGACAATTTAGTTTTCCACATTTTTGTGCACAACTTTTAAGACCGGCAAAATTGTACTTCAAACCCTTACAATAGTTATATTCAAAACGCATCGGAAATATTCGATACTCGTTACTTAAAAATTTATACGCTTGAACAATAATCTAAAAATAATAATAAATCCTGAACTTAAATATTTATGATAACTATATCTCATAGAATAAAATTGTTTTATACCTTTGCTAAGAGAATAATTTGGAAAATCACTCTTTAAGTCGTGCAACATTTTTGCAGCATGCAACCACTTTTATGTAAGTCGCGGGAATTTGGTGCATAAGTAATTATTATATTTATATGAAAATTACTCACTTCTAAATCATCTCCCATGTCCACATTTAATAAAAATGTTGTATTGGTCGCTAAATGGGTACGATTATATTTAAACGAACGTTGCGACAATTCTCCATAGCTTTTATTAAAATAAGCCACTAGTTCTCTCTCAAATTTTATTTTGTAGTCCGTTTGATAAAACTAAAACCAAGTGAGAATCAATAACTCCTTATACAATATTAAAAAAAATTTATTTGAATTTAGTTTTTTCCTTTCAAGTTTAAGATATCGCTGACCAAAGGATGCATAAACTTTAAAAGCATCATTGAAAATCTTTAATTTCATGTAAATTCAAAAAATTTACTGTACTGCAAAGTGGTGTAGCCGGAGAGTTACAGAGCATTCAGTCCCTCCTCCCCTGAAAACTCCCTGGCAACTTACTAACTTTAATTGTGGAGGTGGAAAAGCTTCATCTCTCTCGTAGCCTACTTTCTTCGTTAGGTCACTGATTGGGGTAGCAATTTGTAAACTTTTATAGGAAGATGTGCTTTAAAATTTAATCTATAATTAATTTAGTTCATCTTTGATTAAAATTTTACAAGAATATGACAAAAATGAATTACAAAATACCTAATATTGAATTTTAACTCATCTTTGTGATACCCACAATTACTGAATTACATGATTTTATCATAATACCTATATACATAATATACAATAAACTCAATTTTGAATAAGGACGTTGGGATTTTTACCACAATAAAAAAATTGCAATTATACATTTGAAAAGATTTTTGGACAAAATATATCTTTAGAAAATAAATGAACCGCATCATCTTTCACAATCATACTGTTTACATTATATTTCAACGATATTGTGATAAATAGCCTTATTATAATAGGATATAAGTATGTAGTAGCTTTTATTATTATATTTGGTGAAGTAAACAAATAAATGTGAATGTAAAATCATTTTGCTGGAAAATTTTTATTTATTTTATTTATTTAAATTAAAAGAAAAATAAATGACATTCTTTTTTTCGATGTTTAAAAATGTTTAATTTGTTCTTAAAGAATTGTAATATAAAAACAATATTCTAATACATTGCAGAAAACTGTAACTTTTTGAAAACTTTGGAACGTCACCTTTTTCCAACAAAATGTTAAAACCTTTTTTTAAACTCTCATTGTGCTATTCGAAATATGGACAAAGTATATCTAAAATTATATTTGTCTTGAGCTCATTACACCAAAAGAAAAACAGAAAATGTATAACAAATCTACCAGAAATATGGTTTAAAATTCATAATAAGTACGAGTAGATAACAAAATTTTCGTGTTGATTTTCATTTGCATTTTCTACACTGAAATATGTTTTTATTAACCGACTTTAAAAAAAGGAGGAGGTTCTCAATTTGACTGTATTTATTTTTATGTTTGTTTATATAAAAATTAGTAGCTAGTACCTACTTACTTTTTTATAAAATTCATCGTTCAAAATTCCCAAATCAAAATGTATATAATGCAGTATGAAATAAAACCAAACTTTAACTGCTGCCATACTGCCTTACCAAAGTTACTTGTTTGACTACATAAACCGCACTTGAAATAACTTTTAAACCAAACTCAGAATGTATAAAGCGAGATGTACATGAGTGTACATACATAAATTACTTTGGAACGACTACACCAATTTACATTCGAACATTTAGCTTAGGATTGTTATCATTTGACCTATAAAAAAATGGTAAGTTTTAACATTGAACATATTCTGCCAAGTTCGAAAAAAAATTTTGTGAAGTTATTTATTATAGATATTTAACAATAAATTTTATCAGTTTATGTTACCCTCTCATAATTTTTATAAATAAAATAATGGACTGGATGATGTTTTTAGCTTCTTTCTCTAGCTTTCACGCATCATCTTCTTACCTTACAAGTGTAACTGTAGGATCGAGACAAGCTTTGGTTGGTTGAAAGCGAGAGAACCAAAATTAAGCAAACACCTAATTCTTTTTAAAGTGCTATGAGCAACTATTTCTGAGAATTATCTCCCGAATTTGAGCGAGATCGTAATGTTCATATGTAACAAGATCCTTTTTAGTCAAAACTTAAGTAAGAAAGTTTTCTCTTATCACCTCTGAACGCATTAGATGTCATGATCTGCTGTCTTACTTTTAACCCCAATTGGAATCCAGGCTCATAAAAATTTAGCTAAATAAACTTTATAATTTCATTTGGAACCAGCAGTTACAAAATCCTGAAGTAGATTGATTGATCATTGAGAGATTGAAACCGCTCTCGTAGGCTAGAAGCTAAAAAGGCTCCTATCACCAACATACGAATTCATCATTAAAGATGCAGGCTACTCTTACTATCCAACTCTTGCCTGACATTATGATAATCCTGGGAATTACAGTTATGGAGACTACTTACCGTAAAACTTTTTTTTACTATGGTGCAATCTTGTTTCGTCACTTTCCTTCGTCTACCAGTCCTAATGATCAAAACTCTTACATTTAAAGTTAGGTATAAAATCTATTAACAATTTAAAAAATAATTTATTATTATTTATTTATTATAAAAAACTAAATTTATCAAAAAAATTAATTCATATTATAATTATGGGATATGCCAAGAAGGTATTCAATTACATTATTACGATAGTAATTGGTAACCTTATTTAAGATTCTTATATCAGCTTGCAGGTAACGTCTCCTTTTTGTTGTTACTTGGTGACCAGCAAGGTGTCTCTCATATTCAACATCGTAACCCTTTTGAATTGATTTTAATTTGTTAATAAAGTTCCACAAACTAGGGTGAGAAATTCCACTACCAAAACCTAATTGTATTTTTCGATGGCACGCTTTTGCAAAATTATTGGTCCTATCGGTTCCATTTAAAATTCTTTGATATATGGACCAAATATCAGATGGAAATGTTACGATAGCACGGGTTCCATTGTTTCGAAGACGTCCTATATATGCGTTGGTGAACCATTCCAAAATGGGTTCTAGCTCTTCCGGCAAATAATTTTCTAAATGTGTTATAGCGTGTATAACTTCGTCTTGTGGAACAAATGCTAAAGATGTTATCATTTTTGCATGTAATTGAAAAGTCGCATCACTATTATATCTTGCTAGAAGTTGCATAGCTGCCAAGTGTTTCCGCAGATTTTTCACTAAATGAAATAAACAACCGTGGATAACTGCTTCTGGAAATACCGTTCGAATAGCTTGATGGATGGCAAGTTCGAAATCTACAGCTATGCTATCTGGATTCAGTTGAGGCCAAAGGTTGCGTATCATCATCAACAATTTCGTATACGTCTCTGCAGTTTTGTCGGGCAGCAAACAAAATAATACCGGATATACTCCACCTCCACCTTTTTTTTTTTTAATTTATTTATATAATAAATTCTACCTGTACATCCCATATTTTTCAACTCGCAACGCCAGAATTGAATTGTACCGTCCTTGTTTATTTTATCTTTGGTATAAAGATATCCATCCCAATTGTATTTTTCGTTTCCTCTTTGAGTTAAAATATTAAAATTATCCATCTTCTATATATGTATATTAAATCGTTCTTCGTTTCTACCCTAAGTATTCTAAAATTGTTATTTTATTTCCAAACCATTTTTTTTATATGTAGCTATTTTCCTCATTACCAATTTATCACATAATCTACTAAAGTTTTATATACCGTATTATTCAGAAATGGTATTAATTCCTTTTAAAATTAAATCTTATTAATTTATTTTTTCAATTTAAGTGTTTTATTGGGTTGGTAGTATTATATTGTGTGTGATTAAATATACAAAAGGTAATAATAATTGACTTGACAATCTCCTGACTCTCTGCTACTTGATTACATATATAACATCTTCCTTTTTCATATTAGGTATGTATTATCGAAATTTTGTAACATAATTTTTTAAGTTTAGTCCGAAAAAGTAAATCTTCTAGGCGGCTTTATTGTTATTCCATATCTTGTTGTTATTGTAGTTTGTCTATTGTCTTCATCGTTTGTTTCTTCTTTTCTTTCTATGTTTTTATCATTTTCTTCTTCATTTTCATTTTCTTTATTTAAATCGTTATTTTTGTCTGTTTTCAATATGTGTTCTCGGTTTCTTCTAAATAGTTTTCCTTCAGGTGTTTCTATAATGAAAGATCTTTTGTCATGTATTTCCTCTTGAATTTTTCCTGACGTCCACTTTTCTGTAGGTTTTATTTTAAATTTTATTGTTTCTCCTTTCTCAATGGCACTTAATGGTCGGGTGCTTTGATTATAATAATATTTCATTCTTTCTATATTTCTTCCTTTGATTTCTTTATACTTTTTTATATCGACCATTTTTGGTTGTAAATTACTTTTAAGAGTAGGTATTTTTGATCGTAAACTTCTTGACATAAGTAATTCAGCCGGGGATTCCAATTGACCTTTCTTAGTATTTCTATATTGTATTCTCAATACCTGCAAAACATTCTACTATTCTTCTATGAAATTCTTCTGGGGCCACGTTGATTCCAAATGGTAGTCGTAAGAATCTATATCTTCCAAATGGTGTTCCAAATGTACACAGCTTAGAAATTTTCGTTCAGTTCCACCATCCAGAATCCTTTGTTTGCATCCAATGTTGAAAATACTTCGGCACCAGCTAAACGAGCTTTGACTTCTTCTATGCTAGGAAATTGATAATGTGCTCTTTTAAGTGCATTATTTAGTTTTCTTGGATCTAGGCATACTCGAATCTTTCCAGCTTGTTTGTTGACTAACACCAAGGAACTTACCCACTCCGTTGGTTCATTAACTTTTGTTATCACGTTTTGTTCTTCCATATCTTCTAATTCTTTTTTTAATTTATCCATCAACTTGAATGGTACTCTTCTCAATGGATCTATTTGAGGTGTGGCGTCATTTTTTAATTCTAAATTCAATTGTCCAGGAAGTTTTCCTAAGCCTTCAAACAATGTCTTATATTTGCTTAGATCAAACTTGTACATATTGAGTTCTTTAGGCTTAATCATTTTTCTTTCCGTTACTTGTGCCACTCTTTGAATTAGATTTAATTGTTTGCATGTCGGTAATCCAATAATTGGGCGGCATTTATTCCTTAGTACATAGAAATCCACACTTGTTAGTTTGTCTTGAATCTTGCATTGAAGTTTACATTCGCCCACTACATTCATTTTTTCGCCACTATACGTCATTATGCTTGTATTTGTCTTCTTAATTATGTCAGTATTTACTTCCAATTTACTAAAATCATCATATGATAATATATTTGCTTGTGCTCCGGTATCCAGTTGACATTTTAATTTTCGATTTTTAATCATGACATCGATGGTCCATTCTTCTTTTTCTTGATTAATATTATTTATATATATTGTTGTGTTCTGATAAAGTAATGAAAAGTGAGTTGCGTAATTTAGAAATAAAGAACTGACTTTGCAACCTGAGGAACAATAAAGGCAGGACTCTGTGTTCGTTTTCAAAATTGTTTTTATTAGTGTTAAGTTTTGATCGTTAGTTAAGTTGTATTGTTTAGTTTAAGTTTGTTGTTGCAGTAATTTCGTTTGTTTATTTAAATTTTAATGTTTGTATTTTAATTTTCGTTGTTTAGCGACTCACACAAATGCAGCTGAGCAGTACGCAAACTAGAATCTTGATTTGATAAAAAAAAAAAGAAGAATAGAAAAACCAAGGAAATGCAGCAGTAGATAAATAAATGGATAGTACGAGAAGTCGCAAAATTTACAAACGGAGAGATAAATAAAAGTTAATTGCGGAGAGTCGCAAATTTTAGAATCAAAAATATAAATAAAAGTTAATTGCGGAGGATCGCAAATTTTACAGTCGAAGATAAATAAATAAAAGTCGAATAGAGAAGTCCTAATATTTACAATCCAAGAGTTGGTGTGGTGTTGAATTTAGCTGAAGAAAATTGTGATTAGAGTGGGAAGAAAGAAGCCAAATTACGTGCTGCTCGGCGAATTTGTGTGAGTCCTGCTTTTTAATTTTGTTTACTTGTGTAAGGTTGCAAAATAAATTGTTCTTTTAATCGTCAGTTTTTTATTGTTCTTGCATGTAACCATTTTCGAGAACCAACGACCATTTTATAAGAGAGTAAGAGATCACAACAATATATTCGATAAGTAAAAATCATTGTAGTCTTTATTGTCTTCAACATCATTTACATAATTAACATTTTTACTGTTACACATTTTTGCGAAGTGATTAATTTTCCCACATATATCACATATTCTTCCGTATGCTGGACACAGTCTTCCGTGCGTCCTTCCACATTTATTGCATTTTCCAAATGAATATCGTTTACTTCTTGAGAACGCATATTGTTCGTATTGTTTGGAATTTTTTTCTTTATAGTATTCATTATCGTTATTTCCTTTCTGTTTGGTCAACCTTGAGATTGTACTTTCTTTTTCTTCTTCTAATCGTCTTGATTGCACTTTAGCCAATTCTATTCCTTTGGCTATTTCAATTGCTTTGTGTAAATCGATGTCGCCTTCTTGAAGAAGCCTTTCTCTAATGTTACTATGTTCTTTATTTAAACCACATATCATTATGCTTTTTGTTATACTTTCTCGAAGTTTATCTAGATCGCACGTTAAGCTTAAATTTTTTAAATCGGTTATAAAATTTTCCAATGGTTCACCGGGTCTTTGTTTTCTTGAAAACAATTGATGTCTTTCTATCGCAATATTCTTTTTCGGGGTAAAATATTCTTAAAATTTTTTTACTAAATCTTGAAATTTTATATTTTTTCTATCAACGTTGAATGCTCTGAATACTGGTATTATATCACCACCCAGGTGATGTAACAAGATCGCCACTGCTCTTTCGGCATCTTTGTCTACCTCGATTCCTGCTGCGATTAAATATATTTCAAATTGGAAATACCAATTTTCCCATTCGTTTGCCAAATTTTCTGCGTTTAAATTAATTGGACTCATGCTTGAGTTAATTCTTCCTTTAGATCTCATTCTTTCCTGTAGTATATTTTCCTTTTCCATTTCCATTTTTGTTTCTTCTGACACCATATTATATTGTGTGTGATTAAATATACAAAAGATAATAATAATTGACTTGACAATCTCCTGACTCTCTGCTACTTGATTACATATATAACAGGTAGGTTTCTACGTCTAATTGAAACTAGGGCAGACGAGAGGGGGATTCTCCCTGACCCCGGATTTCAATCGAAATCTTGAAATTCGGGAAAAGTTACAATCATGTTACATGCATCTGATGAAAAATTTGTGTTACTACCCCCGGGTCCCGATTTTTTATTGACGACCATGACTGAAATATATCATTACTAGATGCGTTCTACAAAAATTCTAGATTGTGTTAGTAACTGGTAGCTAATAAATTGTAGTTAGTAGTAGCAGTATTTTATCAGGTAATTTGTATTCGTATAAGTTTGTTGATTACCAATTAGAACTCCTAGATTCGGCACTGAATAAATTTAACAATTAAATTAAATTTCTTTAATTTATTCAGTGAGTGTAAATCAATGAGTTCTATAATTTTCAAAATTGATATTGTTATTGATTTTATAGGAAGTTATCAGTATTAAATTAATATGTAAGCGGAGTTTTTAATATCCACAAGAAAATAATTCAAATCGATTTTCTCGGTTTATCCGTCGCCCACTTATACGTCGGCCACTTTAACCGTCGCCCAGTTACACGGCGCCCAGTTGTACGTCGCCCAGTGGGAGTCGCCCAGTTGTCCGGGTCCGTACAAACGATTATAAATAAAACCAGAACTACCATCAGGAATTTGAAAAAAAAAATTTATTTTATTAAATATTAAATTATTAAATAGGTATATTAAATTTTATTAAATTTTTATAAAGTTTAAATAAATTTCAGCTTCTAACATAATTAGCAAAATTTTAGCAATTTCAATCAGCCATTTACAGTCTTGAATAGCTAGCTTTTAGCAAGCTAACTGCTGACTGACAGACAGCTTTCTAAGCGCGCTATTAGCATTACAAATAGCTGGCTTTTTGCTAAAAAATAGTGGGCCATTTTAGCAATATAGCAGCAAAATTGCTGCATATTAAGCGCTATTCTGCTGGCTGCCGTAGCTGATACAGCTGCGAAATAAAGCAATTAGCTAGCAATTTGCTGTTTTTTAACTTCAAAATGCTGCTTGGGAAGTTTAAGGTATTGTAAGGAGAATTATGATTTATGTTTTTACAATTTTAAATTAGTTTGCAAGTTTAATTTTAATTAATTATTCAATGGATGTCAATTTTGACAATAAAATTTTTTTATATGACTACTTCAATAATATTATGGTTGGTGTTAAACAGGACACACCATAACTGAAAACAATATCAAGCTAATACACCACGAAAACAAAGGGAAAAAACTAGATTTGCTGGAAACCTTCGAAATCAAAAGAACACAAAAGGAGCCTAATAATTTAAATCTTAACGATCATGATAGTCTGGGATACGCACCATTATTCGAAATTTTTATTTAACTCCAACCGTAATATTATTGAAGTAGTCATATAAAAAATTTTTATTGTCAAAATTAACAGCCATTGAATAATTAATTAAAATTCAACTTGCAAACTAATTTAAAATTGTAAAAACATAAATCATAATTCTCCTTACATTATATAATACCTTAAACTCGTAGGATGTGCTGAGGAAGACGTAGGTCGAAACCGGTTTTCATTAAAATATATATTAATCTCGAGGAAAGTGTATTTTATTCTATTTTTACAATATACATATGTCCACCAATATTTTGAGTTTTTTCCCCATAATAGTCGTTAAAAAAACTAAAGATTAAAGAGTGTTGCAACTTACCCCGATCTCCCCTACCAAGGGCCGGTGTCAACGTGAATTTTTACCCCTAGAAATTTTACCCCCCTGGGGTAAAATATCCCTAGTGAAATTTTACCCCCGGTAAAATATCCCTAGTGAAATTTTACCCCCTGTAAAAATTCTTTAGGGGGTAAAATATCCCTAGTGAAATTTTACCCCTGTATAAATTCTTTAGGGGGTAAAAATTCCCTAGTGAAATTTCACTAAGGAATTGTAAGGGGACGTCCATTAATTACGTGAGACTTTTAGGGGGGGGAGGGGGTTAAGCCAAATCTCACGAAATCTCACCGGGGGGGGGGGTCGAAAAATCACCAAAATCGCCCCCCGTCTGAACATATAAACACGTAAAGACTTTACAAAACTCTCGTCTCGTTTCGTGGGGTCATGGGCATCACTACTATACATGATTTAGCCCAAATATAATATGTATATACAGGGTGTCCCCGTGGCCATGAAGAACAATTGAGGTGGTGATAAACGACACTTTTCTAATACAAATTTTGCCTGCGTCTCCGTATACGCTTAGGTTAAGTGTTGGCCACTTTAATAAGCACGTGTACATGAAACTAATTTCATCTGATTCACTCACTAGATGGCTAAGGGGGGGGCCGAAGTATGATACTGTGTACCAACCAAAAATTTATATTATAAATATTGAAGTTGATAATTTTTCTGGAACTACGAATTACTTAGAAAACAGTCGAATGAGAAGTGATACAGTATGGGCAACAGAAGTTGAGCTACATTTTACTGCGGCATTTATTGGATTAGATTGGTATTCATACACTTCTACAAATAATAATAAATCATTCGATTGGATACGTTTCCCCAGTACACTGCAATTATTAAACGAACCCGATTACCAGAAACCAGCTTTGTATTTAAACCATAAAAATGTAAATCATTTTGAGGTCGTAGTTAAGGTAAAAAACTAGCCTATGATTAAAGAAAAAAATGAGAGTTGATCTTCAATTGATGTAAACAATTTTATTTGAACAATTTTTTTTTTTTAATTTAATAAAGAATATTATTCTTAATAGTCCACTTAATTTAAGTATTTGCCTTGGTTTTTGATTCAGGATAATTTTTAACGTCGGTGAAATTTTACCTCCTTGATAAATATACCCTAGTGAAAATTTACCCCACTGGGGTAAAATATTTCTAGTGAAATTTTACCCCAGGTAAAATATCCCTAGTGAAATTTTACCCCCTGTAAAAATTCTTTAGGGGGTAAAATATTCCTAGTGAAATTTTACTTCGGGGTAAAATATCCCTAGTGAAATTTTACCCCGGGGTAAAATATCCCGGGGGTAAAAATTCACGGTTACACCGGTTGTATAACAGAAGATCAACCTAGAATCAAAGTAAATGTGTGTTGTATGAAGCAGGTTCAAGCGTGATCCCTGGTTTAACTCTCGAATTTTTCCTACCCCAGAAATCAGAGATTTATCTTTGATGATCTCTGGTTCAAGTTGATTTTTAAAGTAATGTTGGCTTGTAATAGCAGTTGGTATAGGTGATAGTTTGTTTGCAAATAATAATTTTATCAAGCTCAACTTAACTTTTATTTTTTTTAATTAAAAACTTAATTTTAATTAAGTAGGTACCTATTACCATATCGTCGGTAAAATGCCAAAACCGCGAATGTGCAAAAAAATGTTTTTTGGGTTTAAAACGCCAATCGACAGAGAATATTATTATCTTTCTTTGCCAAAAACGCGAATCTTCTAACTGCGTCTTAAACCATTGCAAACCGTAAGCGTTAAATCACAAAACGAAATAAATCCAGTAGCGGTCAATGAAATGTACTCACAATAAAATTTAAACAAAAATTGTTATAATGATATCCGGTTATAAAATTTTGAGGCAATTATGCACCAAAAGGCTTAAAGACTACCTTACTGTCACTTTCAGGTACAAATTGTTTCAGTTTTAATATTTCTTGTAAGTGTAAAGACATGAAATTAAAAATAATGGCAAAACTAAGTAAATTAACAGTTGCAAAAAAATCAGTTATTATTGCTTTAAATAGTGCAAAATGGTCAACACGTAAAATTGCTGCTAAAGTAGGATGTAGCCAATCCGCGGTAACAAAATTTTTAAAAAAATATCAGAAAACTGGGAGTGTAGAGCGAAAACAAGGTAGTGGTCGACAACGAAAGACATCACGACGTGAAGACGTAGAAATCAAACGAATTTCGTTGAAAGATCGCTTCAAAACCGCAGTGGACATTCGTACCGAGATAGGAGAAGCTTCTGGAACACAAATAAGTGTCGAAACCGTAAGGCGCAGATTACGAGAATCAAATTTAACAGCGCGATAGCCATCAAAAAAGCCTCCTTTAACAAAGAAAATGCGATCAAACCGGCTAAAATGGGCAAAAAAGTATGAGAATTGGAGTGAAGATGACTGGAAGAATGTGATTTTCTCTGATGAGAGTAAATTTTGTTTATTTGTTCGGAAGGTAAGCAGTATGTTCGACGCAGACCTGGAGAACGACTTAATGAAGAGTGTGTCACGCCAACAGTGAAGCACCCGGCCGGACAAATGGTTTGGGGATGCTTTTCCTATTATGGAATTGGAGAATTGGTGTTTATAAAAGGAACAGTAAACGCAAAAGTTTATATAAGCACTCTAACAGATTATCTTCTGCTATATATAGAAATTCACAATTCCCAGGCATCTTCCTCCATATTCCAGGACGATTCTGCACCATGCCATCGAGCAAAAATTGTAAGTATCATATTTATTTGTATCTTTACATAGTGAAGTAATATAGTTATAATTATCAATATTGAGCTATTAGACACGAAATAAAACACAAGCTGCAAAACATGTACTAGAAGATGGCCATAACATGAACTTTGTAAACACCACCATACTTAAAGCAATCCCGTCCTACAAAGAACGTATCTTACATGAGATGATTGAGATAAAGAAGGATAAGAACTCAATGAACAGGAAGACTGATATAGAGGGCCTGAGCAACATTTATAGCCCACTTCTTATTTAACCTCCTTGCCAATATTGGGATTAAGTTTTTCACCATTGGTTTTTCTTAATCCACGATAACTTATTAGAATTATTAATACACTCGTCTTATTTTGTCATTACCGGAATCTCGTATCTGATCAAGTTATCGGATAAATGTCAATATTCTTCAATATAATTTATAGTTGCTTTGTAATTGTCATTTTTTGTTTTTTCATTCATGTTAAACTTGAAAAAGAAAAAATCATTTTTCGAAAGCTCGTTTAAACTTGTGTTTTATTTCGTGTCTAATAGCTCAATATTGATAATTATATCTATATTATTTTCAAGAGCTAATAATTTAATTAATAGTGAAGTAATAGTATAATGTGCAAAAATTAAATTTTTAAAATTTTAATTTGATAGGTTAAACGTTTTTTCCAAAATAAAGGTGTTAATACCTTAGAATGGCCAGGTAACAGCCCGGATTTAAATCCAATTGAAAATCTTTGGGGCATTATGAAAGGAAAAATTACCGAAAGAAAACCAAAATCTTTAATACATTTACAAAATTTGTTGAAAATTGTATGGCAGGAAGTCGTTACAGACGAAACTTTAAAACATCTGGTTAATTCTATGCCTGCCCGGTTAAAAGCGGTCATAAAAAATAAAGGAGGTCCTACAAAATATTAAATTTATGGCTTATAAGCGACCATATTATATTACAATAGATGTAGTGTACTGAAATACCTTTTAATGTAAAGATCTTAAATAATTTTTTTATTTTTTATTTCTATGATTTAATTGCACTTTTTCATAAATAATTTTTAACCCTCGTTTTCGGACACCATTCCTTTTTAATATTGTCCTCTTTTATATGGTGCACTTAAATATACAGCAAATAACCTTGTGATACAATTTATACTAAAAATTTCTCGATTTCATTAGAAAAATTACAAAATAATGGAAATTACTGTCCTTATAGATATTGTGCAAAAATACGAATGTGCATTATGTAAAATGATGAATATCTCTGAATGAAGAAAAAGCACATTCGCGGTTTTGGCATTTCACCGACGATATGGAATACCACGATTTAACTGATGATGAAGATTTTCTAGGATTTCTAATTATATTGGTAGAAAATCACGTGGTCAGATGAGGAATTTTTTGATCGATCAAGTTTGTTTTACATTTATTTGTTTTACAATATTAAATTTTTTTTACTACTAACATGAGAAATGAGCATTATTTACTCCATTCCTCTAATGAGAAGTAATATTTCTCACCCTAGGTAAATAATGATAATAAAAAAACACCTAGATAAATAACTTGGAAATGTCAATGTTTTTTTTATTGCAAGAGTAGACCCATGTTCCCCATGTTCCAAATTTTATTCACACATTTTACATAAACTTTTAGAAAACGGCTATTTCCTGGAAAATTACATTTAAAATTGCATTTAATTAGTTTTATTTTCTTTATTTGACAACTAAACACCCACACTACTTGATATTTCGAAATATCTGAAAAATAAATAGGAAGCAACTAAAGCTATATTTATCAAAATCTAATCTAATCAAATATAGTAATATATCAGTTTTAGTAGTAAAAAAAATTCTATATATACTTCGGTTGAGAAGGCCATTATACACCTCACACATTATATCCTTCGGCGCTACGCGCCTCAGAATATAAACGTGCTCGGTAAATAATGGCTCACTTCTCAACCTAAGTGTATAATATACTATTTTATTATTTATTTATATTTAAGTATTATTATTTTAATAAACGTAAATAAACTTTAATAATTACAACTTCACTAAAATTTAAAACTTTATAAAAGTAAACAGATTTATCTATACCAACAGTAATTTTATAAATAACTCTCGGATTAGTTGAGTATACCTGAATGTTGCTTTATACAACCGCACAGGCATTGATCCTGGATCAATTTTTGAACCAGGTTCAATTAATCCTCGAGTCAACTCTCTTTTACAACCGGTCTTAACTATCTCGTTTTTACGTCTTGCTTCTAATGATAAGTCAATGATTGAAGTCAATGTCACGTAGATTTAATATATCTGCATTATTTTGCACAACTCTTCATTCCTCCAAATTTAAACCGTAAACCTTTGCAAAAGTTATATTTATTAAAACCGCTTCGGGGAAACTCGATATTCGTTACTTAAAAAATTCATATGCTTACACAATAACCTAATATTTAAAATAATTTCTAGGCTATATGTACCTACTAATAAATGTAAACAAAAACTAGATAGGAAGTACAGTGGCAATAAAAGTATAATAAAAAAATAAATTTGAATTACGGTTGTTTGATTGGTTACACTTATAGTTATACTTATCCGATAGATATCTCAAAGTGAAGTATCGGGCATAAGAAACAAATGTTTTATTACAGGCCCTTAGCCCAATTGGAACAAAATTTACATATTCGCCACTAGTTGGCGCCTAGTTAATCAACTAGCAGGAACTACAAATATTTATAGTTTAAAGTAAAATTTAATAATTTTAAGTTTAAATTATCAAATGTACAGTTACAATAATAGAATATATTTAAATAGTATATTATTATGATTATAGAAAATATGCCAGTTTCGTAACACATTCCTACAAGTCATAAAAAACATAATAAAAAATATCGCGACAAAGGCGTTAGTTTCATAAGATCAAACATTCTATTATGAACTATTCAATTTAACTCATAAAATATAGTTAAAATAAAATAAAGGGAATAACTTTATGTAATTTTGAATTTCAGAAATAGGTATTGGTAGATGCAAAATTTGATAAAACAAGTTAAGATTATCCAGATCGTTTACCAGATGCAATAGGTCGGTGTACAGTTCCATACAGTTCTGATATACCAACGATTTCATTTTTATATCGTCCTTCGAGTGTCAATTTAAAGCTACCCGTTGGAATTAAGGGTGGCAGTTTGGTCTCATCAAATAAACAATTGCATATGACATATTGAAAATTCTAAAAATGAATTTATTTAGTAGATGTAACTTTTAATTATGTTGCGATAAATAAGTTGTGCACAGATTATTTACAATAACTGGAAACAACTCTACCACCTACCTTTTTCAACGGACAACTTAGATTTCCACATTTATCAGAGCAAGATTTAATTCCGGTAAAGTTGTTCTTGAAACCTTTGCAAAAGTTATATTCAAAATGTATCGGAAAAGGTCGGTATTCGTTACTTAAAAATTTATATGCTTGCACAATAATCTAAAAATTAATGTAATAAATAAAATAATTAAAATAGGTTGATAATAAATAAAAAAAAATATTATTTCACTCGGATGGAAAAGGTTCTCCTGTTGTTATGTAGGCAATTAAATCTGTAGTTATCGGCTATTCATGCTATATATGGAAACCATAATGTATTAGCTCATTTATGTGTTAATTTTATTACCTTATTATTCAAACAATGATTTCTGATTATTGGTTAAACAATCAAGTTGAGGCACAAAATAGATTTGAACTTCTAAGCGAAGAGGAAGATAATATACATCAAAAACAAAAACAATAAGACTCCGAAAGCAAACAACCACCCATAACTATCCATGGAGTGGGAGACATCGTCCCACTACATACGCTTATTAAAGAGGTAGTAAAAGATGAGTATAGATTAAAGGTGCTGCTAGATAGTAACGTAAAGTTGCAGATACTCAAATCAGAGCACTTCAAGCCAATTCTTGATGCCCTTGATAATAAAAAAAAAACAATATGTTCAAACTCAAGAAGGAAAGAAGCTTTTGGACTGTACTTCAGGGAGTACATCCTTCAACACCGACAGAAAAAATAATTGCTAACTTGAAGTTACTGAGACATGAAGTAACAAATGTGTCGAATATAAAGCACAGAGAAACCAAGCAGCCATTGTCGAGGTTCTATGTAGACCTCAAAACTAACGAAAACAATAAGGAAATATTTAAAATTGTGGAATTGGACAATTCAATAGTAAAATTTGAACCGCCACATGTTAAACGAATCATATCTCACAATGCGCGAGATGCCAGGATTACGGACATACAAAAACCTACTGCCGAAAGACATATCGCTGAGTTAAATGCGCAGGAAGTCATGAAACCTCAAAATGCGAACGGAAAGTAAGAGATGACAAAGTCAAATGTGTAAACTGCGATAAAAATCATCCGGCTAACTATCGAGGTTGAGTAATTCACAAACAATTATAAGAACGACTATACCCAGCCCTCAGAAAAAATAAAATAACCCAACCAAGCGAAATATCACCAAACCATCAACAACAATAAAACGCATGGGGATATAGTACCCCAGAAAATTATAATGCTGCTTTTCCACAACTTCCTACTCGACACGAAGTGCCATATACGCAAGCAGTACATAATAATAATAATCCCCAACTAATCAATGCGGGACCAACAAACCAAACCCCTAGTCAACCAAATGGCGACATATAGGTGAACTCAAAAACCTAATAAGAGACGGTCTAGGATATTTCGCCGTGGCCGTTTCGCCGTCGCCCATTTCGCCGTCGACGAAATGATCACAGAAAATAAAAACCAAAAAATCCAAGAATACTTGAAAATCCTCAGTGCAATAGAGGTGACTGAGTACTCTCTGTGGAAAGCCACCAGAAAAATAAAAAGGCCACAACAACATATTCCTCCTATTAAAGATGAAAATAATAGATGGGCGAGAAACGACGGAAAAAAAGCAAATACTTTTGCTAAACACTTAGCGAATAGGTACATTCCAACCAAATCCTTCACCTATAGTAGCCAACGATAACGAAATACAAGAATACTTAGAGACTCCGTTTCAAATGGATTTACCAATTAAAAAGTTCAGAAGGGTCGAAGTGCCCAGAGTCATTAACAAAGAAATAAACCCACATAAAGCACCAGGTTTTGATCTTATCACTGGTCGAATTCTACAGGAGGTAAGCAGTAAGTGCATCAAATCTCTCACTCAAATTTTTAATTCCGATATCAGAATCAATCATTTCCCTAGCCAATGGAAGGTCGCCCAAATAGTTATGATTCTCAAACCGGGTAAAAAAGTAGATGATGTTAAATCATACAGGCCAATAAGCTTGCTACCTGTACTGGCTAAAGTTCTCGAAAAGCTTCTACTGCAAAGATCACGACCCAAATAGAAGAACGAAAACTGATTGCTAACCATCAATTTTGATTCCGAAACAAGCACGGAACCATCAAACAAGTGCACAGATTGGTCAGAAAAATTAACGGGGATCTTATAGCAAAACGATTTTGCTCAGCGGCTTTTCTTGACATCAGCCAGGCCTTCGACAAGGTATGGCACAACGGATTGTTTTACAAACTGAAGAAAAATCTTCCTTACCACCATTATCTAATCCTTAAATCATATCTAACCAATAGACATTTCTTCGTTAAACATGAATCTGAAATAACTGATCTTCATCCTCTCCAGTCAGGAGTGCCACAAGGAAGTATCCTGGGTCCTATATTTGCTGTACACATTAGCCCTACCAACATCAAGCTCAACTACAGTAGCGACATTTGCAGAGGATACCGCAATACTATCATCTCATGAAGATCCGGCAACAGCATCTAAAAATCTGCAAGCACTTAAACTTGATCCAGAAGTGGCTTGAAAAGTGGCGTATTAAGGCTAACAAAACCAAATCGGTGCATGTGACCTTCAGCATGAGAAGAGATACTTGTCCCCCTGTCAAACTAAATAATTGCATATTACCACAAGCGGCGGATGCTAAGTACCTTCGCATTCACCTTGACAGAAGACTTACTTGGCGGAAACACATATTTAGTAAACGCAAACAGCTTGGAATAAAATTCAGCCAGATGTATTGAATCATACACCGAAAGTCACAACTCTCCTTTGAAATTAAACTACTACTCTACAAGGCAATAATCAAACCAATCTGGACTTACGGCATCCAACTTTGGGGCTCGGCAACTGAATCAAATCTAGAAATTCTCCAACGATTTCAAAATAAGATGTTACGGACCATCGTCGATGCATCTCGGTATATACCGAATAATGTTATTCCTATTGCTATTGCTTTGGTTAGGAAAGAAGTCAAAAGGTTTAGTGTAAATTACCGCGAGAGACTTACAGTGCACCCGAACATTCTTGCCAACAAACTAATAGTGCCTAGTGATGAAGTGCGCAGACTGAAACCCACAGACCTCATGAACAGATTTTGACTCTAATCTAAAGGAACTTTAAGTTTAAACTGTAATTCGTTAATTTAGAATACGCAGTGTTCCCTGGAACACTTCGTACATGTCTTTCTTTTCTTTCATTAAAATAAGCTTGTTATCATGTGATACATTGCTGTATCAAGGAGTTAAATAAAAAAAAAGTTATTCTTTTCAATATTTAGATGAGGATGATTCTGATCTCACCAAATATACAAAATTTCAGGATCCTCACCCATTCGGTTATAAAATATAATGATCATCATTAAGCCATCATTCCACTCGGAATATCGCTATCGTTGAAGGTCTTCTCAATCACTTATACTAGGTGGATTAATCTTCATTGATGGGATTGTTACAGTTTTACAATTTTCTGTGTGTTTTTGCCTCATTCACCAATTTTCACTGCTCGGCTTTCCCCTGACACTCTGTTTTCCACTCAACAACTCCCATTTTATCGCGTTATTTTCTTACTTCGTCGATCCATCTCATTTTTGTCACTCAGTCATATCTCTTGTAATTTCTTTTTATTCCTTTTTCATTAGGGGCTGTCCATTAATTACGTAAGGGCGATTTTTGAAATTTTTGACCCCCTCCCCCCCCCACATAAGGGCACGTAAGATTTTGGTAACCCCCCCCCCCACATCTTACGTAAGGATTATAAAACAAAAATATAGTTGAGCCCCCCCTCCCTCTCTTCCGTTTATATTTATAAAATATTAGTAACAATAATATTGGTTATTATTCAAAAAATACAAAAATGGTATAAATAATTTAAAAATTTTAAAATCAAATATAATTTTCTTTATAAATTATAAATTATAATTATTTGAATTTAATTTAATTTTTTAATTTAAATTTAAAAATTTTAATTTAATTTAAAAAAAGGAAATTACGAAACTTACGTAAGAAATACGTTGGACCCTCCCCCCCCCCACGTAAGGGTCCGTAAGATTTGCCATACCCCCCCCCCCCCAAACCCTTACGTAATTAATGGACGGCCCCTTATGTGTCGTTTAATTTTTTTTTCGTTTAATTCCCAATCTGATTATTCCTCTATTCCTCTCTCTTTTTTTTCTTGTTCTTCCAGTTTTAATTTCTCCAACTTCTCTTATCTTTGTACCATTTATTTAAATAATATTTTGTCAAAAATAATTTGTCAATATTATGTAAAAAAATGTTTAACGATTTTTTATAATTTAATTATATGTGATAAAATGGTAATCATGCAAGTTGTGCAAAAATAGTCTAAGAACTAAAATAATTAACGCGATATAGTCGGGTTATACCGGTGCCGAGTTGACGGAGCCGAGTTGCCGGTGTCGAGTTGTCCCGGTGCCGAGTTGTCCCGGTGCCGAGTCGCCGGTGCCGAGTTGTCCCGGTGCCGAGTTTTCCCGGTGCCGAGTTGTCCGGCGCCGAGTCATCCGGTGCCGAGTAGTCCGGTGCCGAGTTGCGAAGTGCCGAGTTGTCGCGTGCCATGAGCGCACGTTGGCGCGGTCGTAGTTATGTGTAGTGACGCGAATATATCGGTCCAAATGGAATTCTAGACCAGTAGCTGATAAAGTGCACACAATTAAGTGATTACAACAAGTATGCGATACTGATGACGACTAATGAGTCAGAAACACATGTCATGGTGTGATGGCTAGGAAGTCGAAGAAGCAGTACATGTGTCTATCGCCCTTTGCCTAAATTGTGTTAATTATTCTAGTATTTAATTATATTGTAATAATATTTTCAGCCTTGAAAATGAGTCAAATTTTAAAATTCTTTATCTTATTATCATATCTGTTGCTTGCGTATATTTTTGCTTCCATCTTCGTATTATCTGTTCTCCGCTTGTCCGTCTTTGGCGGTTTGATTTTTCGAATTCTCTCACTCCCCGCTCAGTCTCATTTTTCGACGTTTGATTCGTGTTTTTTATTGGGGATCGGTTACTGTCAGGGAATTGATTCCACGAATTTCACTTTTTGCTATATACCATGGGAAAGAGTACAACATTTTAAGTATATTTAAAAAATTTTTTCTTAGATTAACCATTATTTTTCGAGAGAACGGCATTTAAAAATCGAAATTTTCCATAATATAATTAACATGAGAGTAAATTGCAAGTAACAGAGGTCATTACCGTCACACGCGTGTAGTACCTCGCGGAGTGCAGGCTTCCAAATCGAAGTCGGGCCTCCCAGTCGAGGTGGATTGAGTTCAGAGATGAATTAAATTCCCACTAATTTTTACATGGGATTTTATACGTAAAAATTTTCGATCTTAAAATGCCGTTTTTTCGAAAACTAAGGGATAATACAAGAAAAAAATTTTTAATATGCATAAAAAATTATCCTCTTTCTAATGGTATATGCTTATATAGGAAAAAGTGAAATTCGTGGAGTCAAATTCCTAACAGTATACCCTGGGGATCTATTTGTTTTCTTGCTTCTTTAAAAAATTTCGTAGTTCGACCGTCTCGTTTTTGTGTTTTTATCGGTTGTTACATCGTGGTTTTCACTATATCCGAGTTCACTATATCGACTATATCTATATATTGAATCACTGTCATTTGGCCGAAATTTATTTGGCCGAATTCTATTGGCCGACTGTTTTTGGCCGATAAATCACTTGGCCGACATATCAATTGGCCGACAGATAATTTGGCCGAACAGTTTTTGGCCGACAGATTGTTTGGCCGAACAGTTTTTGGCCGACGTTTATTTGGCCGATCAGTTTTTGGCCGACAGTCACTTTGCCGATAAATTTTATTTTTTTGGTAAATAAATAAATATTTTGTAAAATTATGTTGTTTTATTTAAATTATATTAAATTATTATTAAAATACACAAAAAAACATGCAATACAAAATATTCGTTACACACCAACGAATTATTTTTAAGATCCATTAGGTTTAAACTGAAGGTTATGAGAAATGCCACGAAGGAAGTCGTCTTGAGTTTTGTTGGGAAAATCCACAACAAGTCGTTTGAGCCTGTCCGCCAGTTTGACGTATTTTTTCTTGGGAGGATTGGGCACGTGGCCTGCATTATACTGAGCAAGGCTGAATTCAACATTACCTTGCTCACGTTTGAGTCCATCAATAAATTTCCAAATTGTAGGGTGATTGGCTCCGAGAAGACTACTGAATTTATTATTCCACCCTTCAATGGAATTATTTGTTTTAGGAAGGTCTCCAAGGCAGGCATCGTGACAGTTCCAAACCGAAATCCCGAAATTCACGGGTTTTCGCACTGGATTGCTCCTACTTCGAATTGCGCCAATCCAAGTGTTCTCAAAGTAATCGAGAAGTGGTTTTAAAATTTCTTCATTTTGCAGAAAAAATTCGGTTTGCAGCAAATTCTCGAACATAAGCTCCACATTCTCTTGAGGAGCAAAGGCTAGAGCCGCCAACTTTCTAATATTTAAGGGAAACGATGGATCAGCCAGATTTTCGTACCGAACTCGAATAGGATTGTTAGCCTGTATTACACGCCAAATACATTGATTAAAATGAAAAAAGCATCCGTGGTGAGCGATGCCAGGAAAAACACGTTGAAACGCTTTTTTCTGAGCAATTTCAAAATCAGTCATAATACTTACAGGTTTTAACTCGGGTTTCAAGTTTAGCATAGCTTCTAGAACTCTAATATAAGTGTCCTCCTTCTTATTCGGAAGAAGGACAAACACAGACGGAATTACCACCTTATACTTGATAGAATGGATCGTGTACAGTTGGAAGAACAGTGATGGGGCCGACTTGAATGTCCCATCGGCAAACCAATGATCGCAATCAGCCAATAATTGTAAATTTTCTGCGGTACTAAATATAAGAATCCGATTTTCACTGGGTCCGCTATCATAAAGTAAGAAAGGCTCTCCTTTGCCAGTTTTTCCGTAATCTCCTTCAATCACTAAATCAGTCAGGCTGTTAGGAGATGTTGGAACAGCAGGACCATTCCTATTACGAGTTCTGCGAATGGTCTGTTTCAACAAGTTGGTGGAAGGAAGATGTGGGGCCACTGCTGTATCAAGATTTAGAGTAGCATCTGCCAGAATCTGTTGGGGGTTTTCTTTTGAAGTTTTCGCCACTTCTTTAATATTAGCAAGCACAGTTTTTGCTGCAACTTCACTACTTTCCACCGTGTGACCAATATGAGTGCCACTAAGTCCAACAAGTTCATCGTTTTCAGTGATTGCTCTTGCTTTGCACTTTGAAGTGTTGTATTTGGCACATTTCCAATAAATTTTTGCACCACCTTGTTTATCGCGAGTAAACAGAAATCCATTATGTAAAAGCTGCTTAACTCCACGACTGCTTTCGACATATTCCAAAGGCATATTTGATATAATTTTAATTTACTTTTGATTTCTTCTTTTTCTTCTAATACTTATAATTTCTTCTAATTCTTTCTACTTACTGATTCTTAATTACATAATTGTTTATATAGAAAATAACAAAAGGTAATCGGATAGGATTAACGCGGATAATTTTAATACCGCGTCGTTCAGAAACGGTATTAGTTTTTTTATTAGATTCGTCCTTGGGTGACGTTGCTTTCTATTGGTCTGCTCATAGTCAGGACCATATTCCTCGACTATACGTGCTAACACGGCCATCCTGCAATTGCCACCAAATAACTGTCGGCCAAGTGACTGTCGGCCAAATACTGTTCGGCTAAATGACTGTCGGCCAAAAACTGTTCGGCCAAATAATCTGTCGGCCAAAAACTGTTCGGCCAAATAATCTGTCGGCCAAAAACTGTTCGGCCAAATGATTTATCGGCCAAAAACTGTCGGCCAAATGATTGTCGGCCAAAAAAATTCGGCCAAATGACTGGATACCCTATATATTATGCTGTTGCAACACATATATCCGCCGAAACTTAGTCCCGGATCGGCAAAGCCGTCTCAGAACTTTCTAGTGCTAGAGTTTGCACACAACTTTATTGTTATGGTAGATGGTAGAAATATAAAATTTAGCATTTCTCTATTTATGATTCAAATCATTTCAATTCATCACTCAATTTACAGCATCAATCGTCTCTGTTTTATTCCTAAACACCTCACTTTGATTTAATAACTATTCTCTATTTCGCAATAATATTTTTTGCTAAAATTATTTATCTGTAGGACTAAACATTCACCAGGATGGCTGATTCGCAACTATTGATATGTTATATAAAAAAATATATAATATATTAAAGAAAATTTCTCACCTCTAAATCATAACCTAAATCTATATTTAGGGTGAGTGTTGAATTGGTCGCAAAGTGTGTACGATTATATTTAGACGTAACAATAGAAAATTCACCAAAACTTTTATTCAAATATGTTACGGAATGCCTCTCAAAATTAACTTTATAGTCGGTTTGATAAAACTAAAATCAAATTAAAATTACGACATATTAGCTGTAAAATTTCTGTGATAGGCATTGTTATTATGTAGCTATATGACATAATTCAAATGCATTGCTTTTTCAGTAAATGCAATGAATGAAATGCGTTCTATACGCTATCTAGCCGCTATACGTCACACTAAAATAGGTTTTTTTTAATAAATAATAAAAAAATTTAAATAAAAAAATACATTATTTAAAAAAATATTATTTTTAGAAATGTATTTTATTGTAGGCCTTTGTAACATACGTAAACTAAAATTTGTAATTAATCTGATCAGCCGTTTTGAATATGAACCATTTCCAAAATTTCAACATTTAAATAAATAAAATTTAATTTTTTATCATATACCGGGTGCTGAATGAGTTAGCCGAACATAGGAAATTAACAAGTAAAAACTTATTTATGCAAATTCCTGCTTCCCTAATTATTTTAGAGAAAAAATGAAAGACACAAAAATAATGCAGAAATATAAACTACGAATGATAAGAGCATTAGATTTCATCTAACTTTTACTTAAAAAGTCAAAAAAATGTTTTTGAAATTGTTAAAAGTTTCATTTATCGGACTTGCCATGAAAGTTTCCATTGTAATTATTTTGGAAAATATAAATTAAATTGAATTTATTACATGGCCAGTGCGATAAATGGAAATTTTAACAAGTTCGAAAGCGTTTTTTGACCATTTAAGTAAAAGTTAGATGAAATCTAATGGTCTCATCATTTGTAGTTTATATTTCTGCATTATTTTTATGTCTTTCATTTTTTCTTTAAAATAATTAGGGAAGCAGGAATTTGCATAAATAAGTTTTTACATGTTAATTTCCTATGTTCGGTTAACTCATTCAGCACCCGGTATAGTAAAATCATTGAACTATACTTTCGTTCAATTTAAATTTAAAAAAATTGTAAAAAATCAAAATATTTTTCTTTCAAATCCAAAAATATAAAATACGCTTTATTATGCATTAATGTGCTCTGTATATGCACAATTTCTAATTTTTTGTTTTTCTACTTTTTCTATTAATTTTTCTATGCTTATAATAATTTATAAAAATAATTTCTTTAAAATTTTTGTACTTGCATTACGTTCTTAATTTTTTTAACTAGTTATATTTTTTACTTACTTTTTTATATAAATCATCATCTGAAATTACCAAATCCAAATGAATAAAATGCAATATTAAACAAAAGCAAACTTTAACCGCTGCCATGCTGATCACGCAAAGTTAGTAGCTTTACTGAAAAATATTTACCCAGCCTTGCTTTTATAATGTAGGTATTGTTTATGAAAACAGCCAAAATCCAGATTCAAATTCAAGAACCCTTAGATTTTTATTAGCGTTGTATCGATGGAAAATCTGTGGGAAAATCAGTATTACAAGTGAAAGAAAATTTAAATGACGGCAATTAGAAATTGGGTAGATTTAAATTGAATTAGGGATTTTATTTTTAAATGTAACTTTTTAACAATTTTTTAATTCTTTTTCTTGAGAAAATTAAATTTAAATGCGTTTACGGATAAAAGAGGACAGCCCAGAAAGAATTAATTAAAAATGAAAATGTTTTTATATTTATTTTCTTTTATTGTTTATAGTTTATACGAATCTAGCTAAAATTAAATTCCACTAAAAAATTTTTTAATACTAACGAGCAAAAAATGATAAATGGATATATTTCTAAGCTTACTAGGTTTTCACAATATAGAATAGAACTTAAAACACTGTAAATTACCCACACTGACTGATAATCTTCTTTTCGAATAAAGCAAAACGGAAGCTGGTAACCTTTAAGATTCTACATTTAGATTACCATTTTTTAATTTCCAGAAGGACATGCTAAAATTACGAATTCAAATTTAACAATAATAATTTCTAAAATATAACAATAATAAAAAAAGTTTAAAAAACTGTAACCCGACTACGGAAAAAAAAGTTTTACAAAACCATACTTAAAGAAAAACAAAGTTCCAATGCCTTTGACCCGACTAGGGATAAACAAATAAACTAAAAAAAGTTTCTAAGAAAAATCCTTGATTATCGCCATCTCCATTATTTTTATTATATTTGTTTATCAAATTAGAATGTTTGCTTTTTGTAGTTGACAACGCACGACTACGGGATTTGAATTGAATTATACAGTTATTAATGTGAAATTATCAGAAGACTTCAATAGAACTAAATAAACAGGTACAGTAGAAGCTCGATTCTGTGAATTATTATCTTTATTCACATTATCGAGTTTCCACTGTATATCAAACATAACAAATAATTAAAATGAATTCATGTAATGATCTGCACTAAAAGGAGGAAGAACTGGATTATAATCTCATATAATAATAAATAATGAATAAAAATCTCAAAAATAGAAGGTGCACAACTAGATGTTATTTGAAGTCTGAGGAGGTATAGAATATTCCCAGGTCAACAGCAATTATGTTCAAATGATTGCCTTGCTGTTACACTTGTGACATCCGTACCAGGAATTTTACTATATTCTGTGTGGTGTTCCACACCCCCCTGACCTCCCGGTGAGAGTTTTATGCAGTAAAACTTTTTGTTTGTATACAAACGATATATAGATGTATTTGTTCTAAGAGAATAAAAAGTTTTCATATGAAGGTAAATCATACAACGTACACACACACCCACACCTTTGGATTTTCAAATCGGGGGGTCTGGGTGGTATGGAATACCATCCAGTGCACTAGTAATTATAGTTAAAAGATTTTCCGTTTCAGGAATTTAACTTTCTAAAAGGCCTTACAATTACTATGTTCTGAGAAGTGTTCCACACCCCCAGACCCCCCGGTGCAAATTTTTACGGTACATGATATGTGAATATGCACTAAGATTTTTTGTTTATAAAACTAGGGGTATGATTTGTATACAAATGACGTATGAATGCATTTGTTCTGACAGAGTGAAAATTTTTTATTATAAAAATAAATCACAAGAACGGTAAATTTTAAGAAATCCCAAAAAATTTTAGAAAATCTTAGAAAAATATTCAAAAAATCTTGTGAAGTGGGGAATCACAGAAAATTCTAGTATATTTTAGGAAATTTAGACAATCTCAGAAAATTGAAAAATAAAAAAACTGATATATATCGCACGTTGGCCGGAATAGTGGCACAAGTGGAAAAAATGACATTTTCAATTTTTTATTGATCTAAGTAGATTTTTGGGCACTTAATTCAAATAAAATAGTGGCAGATCTCTAAAATAAATATTAAACTTTTTATAGTGAAATATGCCTTTATTGTTGTTTTTAAAATTCTACCTAAATTTGCTTGAACAGTGGCACATCTCACATTTCAGTTTCTTTTTGAATTGAAATTTCTTCTTGAAATCTTGTATACAAGCAAAACAAGGTTGTGTTTATGTGTAACATCAGTTGTAATATTATTGTCGCGAATTTTGTTTTAATTGTTTGGTCATAATGAGTTCTCGGACTAAATTAATATTTCAACCAGCACTCAAATATAAAAAGGACACTACTATTTCTTTATTATCCTTTATGTGACTGGAAGGGTACCCGGGTACTTTTTGCAGTTTGACGCATTCATATTTTTTGTATTTAAAGTCGTTGAATTTGGAAATTTCGTAACATCTCTGAGCTTATAAGCTTGTAACATCTCAGAGATGTTACGAAATTTTCAAACCCAAAGACTTTAAACACAAGAAATATGAATGCTTCAAACTGCAAAAGGTACCCGAGTACCCTTCCAGTCTCATAAAAGTTAAAGTATAAACACCTAAAACAATTATGATAGAAAAATTTAATTTTACCAAAGTACCATTCATTATATGAAAATTTAAATGTTGGAGATGTATAATTTTGTGCTTTCTATCATTACCTTTACCACGTTACATCAGGTAAAATTGATCTGTAGTTTTGCAGAAATAACGGCACATTTAGCTGTATTATCGGTAATATAATTATTATTAAATTTTTGACAATACTATATTAAATTTTAGTATAACTAAACAGTATAAAAAATAAAAATTAAAAGTAATTTGCAAACAAGCCTTTTAAAAAAAATGTTGAAATGTTTTCACCCTGTTTACTCGAAATCAACTTTTCTGATTTGTGCCACTATTCCGGCCAACGTGCGATATATCTATATATTTTATATATATAAAATATAGCTGGCCCGGCAAACGTTGTCCTGCTCAAATTGCAATATTTGCCCACATGAATTTTCTGGATCTAATCCGCATATAGCCTTGCGACTTATTTATGGTAATCGCAAATACCAAACGTATTAAAAAAGGATTACCTAAATAAATAAATGATTAAAGAATACAAATCAAGGTTTAATAAGAAGTTGAAGAAAACTGCAAGTATTCATAAAAATCACAATTTCACACAATCACAATATTACACAAAATCACAATAATTACTAATTTTATTTTTGCCAATTACTGTTCTTCCTTTTCCTTCTCCCCTTCTTCATCTAATAAAAAAACTTTTTAATTGCACAGGAATATTGCCAATACCTCTCATTCTTTTTTTTCTTCCTTTTCCTCCTCCCCTTCGTCTTCTAATAAAGAATTTTCAAAATTACGCAGCGATATTGCCAATTCCTGTTCTTCTTTCTGTTTCTTCTTCATATAGGCAGCAGCCAATTCTTCCTCTCTTTTTCTTTTTGCAATAGTTAATGCATCACTACGCATGGGGTTTCCGCCAAAATCTTGCAATACTTCTTTAAAAAAATTTATAGAGGCTTGTGTGAATTCCTCTTTTACTTCCCAAGTTTCGTATTTTGAATGAAATGAAATGTTCGAAATCGGAAGCTTTCTTCGCTGATTCTTATGAACTTTGAGCAGAAAATGCGAATGCCGCAGTCTGATTTTTCGTAAATATATTTTTGGATTTATGGGGCTTTAAACGTAAGAAATTCGGGGTGACTTTGCCCTCTTCTTATTTCTCAATTTTTCACGGTTTTAATTGCTTGCGCCAAGTTCCTACGGCTGTTTCGAGCGCTAGGCATCCAAATACGTCGATTTAGGTAATAAAAAGACCAACTAAATTTTTTATCAAAAATTGAAAATTAATGAATTAATTGATTAAACTTTTTTGGCCCAAAAAATAAAAATTCAAAATCGGAAGCTTTTTTCACTATTTCTTATGTAGTTGAGCAGAAAATGCGAATGCCGCAGTCATATTTCTCGTAAGTATGATATTTTTAGATTTATGGAGCTTTAAACGTAAGAAATTTGAGATGACTTTGTCCTCATCTTATTTCTTAATTTTTCGCAGTTTTGATTCCTTGCGCCAAGTTTCTGCGGCTATTTCGAGCGCTAGGCATCCAAATACGTCGACTCGAAAATTGCACAGGAATATTGACAATACCTCTTCTTCTTTTTGGTCTTCCTTTTCCTTCTCCCTTTCGTCTTATAATAAAGAATTTCCAAAATTACGCAGCGATATTGCCAATTCCTGTTCTTCTTTCTGTTTCTTCTTTATATAGGCAGCAGCCAATTCTTCTTCTCTTTTTCTTTTTGCAATAGTTAATGCATCACTACGCATGGGGCTTCTGCCAAAATCTTTCAATACTTCTTTTAAGGAATTTATAGTGGCTTGAGTGAATTCATCTTTTACTTCCCAATTTTCGTATTTTGTGACCAGCAATTGGTTTGAAAATACTTCACCAGATTGGTCGTTCTGCATTCTGCAACTCCACGCATATGTTTATACTTCATTTGAGTGTTTCCACAAAACGGACGACTTCAAGCATGCATTAAGTTTATCGGCTGGCGTTGACCGTGGAATCACTGACAATGTTTGACAAAAATCACCTGCCAACAGCATCATCACCACCAAACAGCTTTTGATTGTTTCGTAGATCTTGCATTGTTCAGTCTAATGCCTCCAAAGACTTTTTATGCGCTATTGTACATTCATCCCAAACGATCCACTTGCATTGCTGCAAAACTTTGGACATAGCATAGTTCTTCGAAATGTTGCACATTGGAGTTTCATTGATTTGCATATTCAATGGCAACTTGAGTGCTGAATGAGCTGTTCGGCCGCCTTCCAACAACGTAGCTGCAATTCCGGAAAAACACTTCGAATGAGCTCTTCCTTCCATTCGGCCAACTGGCAGAAATCAGTGGGGAATGTGATGAATACAGTCGAGATGTCAACCGCGATTTTCCCATTACCAATTACCAATGTCCAACAATCTGGCAAGTATGCTTTTTTGGCTTTGTGAATGGATTTATGTGGACAGTTTCACCTAATATAATTGGTGACATATTTAAGTGTCGCCAGCTACCAAACACCGAATATTTGAAAATGAATATTTAAGAACGCCATCTGTTGAAAGTAAAAAATTGCTATTGAATACATTTTTCCCGAATTTTGTAATTTTCCGGGTAACTTTTCTAATTTTTCTTTCCGTAAAAACATTCCTTAGGCTATTACAAATATTTTCTGTTTTTAAGTAACAGAATCGGTTCAGCCGTTCTCACGTGATGCCATGACAAAAGATTTTTAGATTCATTTTTATTTATATAGATAAAATATATAATATCCCGCCAGAAGTCCAACAGATGACGCCGTAATACTTGGACACTCACTATTCGGTTACAACATAATATACAAAAACCCAAATATTTCGAAGTAATTTAGTGAAGAGAACAGAACTTCTTTATTCAAAAAGATTTTTTTTAAATCAAATAAATTTTTAACTACTTCATTTAAGAATATACTTGTATGATCCAAGAAAACTTAATTAAGAATATTTTATTCTTACAAAAAGAAAATATTTGCGTGCGGCTATTGAAAACAGAGAATTTCTTGATTCAAATGGTATTAATTTTTTTTCCGTGTAGGCTTATATTATTTTTACTTTTTAGGCATTAGGCTTACACTGTCAGATAAATTGACGGTTAAAACAATAGATTTATAACTGAGTAAGCGGGAAGAAACTTGACGGTTTCTGTTCTAGGGAATAAACTAATTCGTTTCTGACCAACAGCCGCTTTGATCCGCAATTGTCGTGTTTCGACTGTCTCAAAATCCAATGAAACTCACAGTTTCGTAGTAGGTAATATGTAAAATTATATAATATGCTTTCCAGGGCCGTATCTCGGACTTTTGTTCGGGGGGGGGGTTAAACGATAAATAGATAATGTGTTTATCCCCATGATTAAGCGCTGCAGGCAAAAATTTTGAAATTTTCAAGGTCAAGCGCTCTAATGCAAAGTTAGAAAATCGCGATAAACAAATATTTCCTCCTATTCAGCGCCGCCTCAGATATGGTATTTTTCATTATAAAACTGCAATTACTTATACTTACCTGTAAATAAATGTGCTCTTATTTTTAATATAAACTACAATTTTCTATTTTTATTGTTTAAATATTTTTTGTTTTGTCAAAAAAAATTGTTTAAAAGTCCTTTATTATATTTTTATATATTCTAGGATTTTATCTCGCGCTTTATTTCGGGGGGGGGGGGGTTGAACCCCCAAATCCCCCCCTCAGATACGGCCCTGATGCTTTCTCTTATGATTAAATCAAACGTCTTTTTATTCAAACATCATTATTTATTAAATTAATAATGCAATCTTTATACAAAATTCTAAGAAACAAATGTTTTTATACCTGCCATCAGCAATTTTGGAACAAAAAAGTTTCCATATATTCACCGCTAGTTGGAGCTTAGTTAATCAACTGGCGGAAACTATAAATATTTATAAACTAAAATAATGTTTAATAATTTTAAGTTGAAATTGTCATTATCTAAACATCGCTAGTTTCGTAACACATTCATATAAGTCATAAAAAACAAAATAAAAATCGCGACAAAAACGTTAGTTTCATAAGACCAGCCATTCCATCTTGAAATATTCTATTTTTAATAGAATAAAATAAAAGAAATAACTCTATGTAGATTGAAATATGCAAAATTAATTAAAACAAATTAAGATTATCCAGAACGTTTACCGGGTGCAATAGGTCGGTATACAGTTCCATACAGTTCTGATGTACCAACGAATTGATTTTTATATCTTCCTTCGAGTGACAATTTAAAACTACCCGTTGGAATTAGGGGTGGCAGTTTGGACTCGTCCGATAAGCAATTATATATGAAATATTGAATGTTCTAAAAATAAAATTTTTTGCAGATGTATTTTAATCATATTGCGATAAATAAGCTTTACAGAGATACTTTATAATAACTAGAAACAACTGTACGACCTACCTTTTTGAACGGACAACTTAGATTTCCACATTTTTCAGAGCAAGATTTAATTCCGGCAAAGTTGTTCTTAAAACCTTTGCAAAAGTTATATTCAAAATGTATCGGAAAAGGTCGGTATTCGTTACTTAAAAATTTATATGCTTGCACAATAATCTAAAAATTAAAGTAATAAATAATTTTTATTTTATTAAAATAATTAATAATAATAAAAAAAATTTTTGAATAGTTGATAATTCAATTGGTGTAATTGGTTCAGCTTTTTAGAAAATTACTTGACTTTGCTTATTTAATATATTTTTACTAAATAGTAGGAAATAAACTAGAATAATAATAAATCATTATAATAAATTAAAATTGTACTTCTATAGATTAGGTATCTTTGGCCATATAGCCATGGCTTGTCAAGTATGGCTTGACGTTAGCGTTGTTGAACGGTTAGCGGGAAAATGCAAGAGTTATTAACAATTTTGCGCCAACTTAAATTTATCGGCTCAAAAAAACGCACAAATTCAAATTTTTACAATATTATACACAAAATTATTTACAAAATTAATTTTCATAAATAAACTCATATAGGGGAGAGGCTTGTAAGTTGACCATGCATGTAGGATGACCACCCGGTATTTTAGAGAAAACGGTCAATGGGAATACCGTCATTTCAACTGTTATCGTGCTCTTTGACATAGCCTTCAATTTTTATGTGGTTTAGAAGCGAATAGACGCGTCGCACTAGCTCCGACAAACATTGCGTGAATAAAAAATAATTTTTTTAAAATATTGATTTTTCTGTTTGCTCATAAAGTGAACAATTTTCGTTGATATCCCATGGTAAATATATGTGCTAAACTCATATTACATTGAATTTTAATAATCCAAAGTGAATTCCAAATATATCGTGTCTTTGCGTGTTTGTTTTTGTTTGTTTCAAAATCGTAGAGAATGTAAAATGACCATAAGGTGAAAAGTTGCAAAAGCGAAGAAGAAATTAGCTGCTAAGCACAAGGAGCTCTTTGCTAAGGACAAGGAAGCTGTTGCTATGCCCAAAGAGGCTGAGAAGCGCGAAAAAGCATCAATTGTAATCATCACAATTAATTCATTTTTGATGTTTTTTATTTTTTTTTTCTTCACTTTTTCACTTAAAACGCAATAAAAGATTATTAATTTTGTACATCAGTCGATTTCAGTTAAGTTTTCTAACTTTTCAACAACTTTTTAGGGGGTGGTCAACTTACATGCCAAAAATAAGAAAAGCAAATTTTAACGTCTTCGGATGAATGGTCATATCTTCTTTGTTTTTCAAGTAATCTAATAAGTGTCTTCTGCAAAATTTTAGCTAATGATGTCTTCTTTCCAATGGTATCATTATATATCCAAAAATATTAATTTGAAGATGAGTTATAAGCAAAACTGCTAGAGGTGGTCAAATTACAAGCCTCTCCCCGATATAAAATAAAATTGAACTTTCGAAATGTTCACATAATAAAATTCAAATTAAAAAACTCCATATTTAGATGAGGTTGATTCTGATCACACCAAATATACAAAATTTGAAGATCCTGTTATATAAAAGTTATAAAATGTAATATAGTAATGAAAATTTCTCACCTCTAAATCATAACCCCAATCTACATTTAGGTAGAGTGTTGAATTGGTTGCAAAGTGAGTACGATTGTATTTAGAGGTAGTTAGATTAAATTCTCCAAAACTTTTATTGAAATATGTCACTGATTCCCTCTCAAACTTAACTTTATAGTCAGTTTGATAAAACTAAAATTAAATTAAAATTAAGACATACAGTATAAATGTTTTGTGAGAGGAATTGTTATGTAACTGTTAAAAAGAATTCCAATTAAAATATATTATACTGATAATTCTACTCATCTATAAAACAATGCATAAGAAACGTCAAACATCAAATTTTGCTAGGGGATAAATATTGTACTTAGGAAGGAACAGAAATGCAAGTGGATTAATTTAGCGGATATTTTTTTTTTAATTTCTGAACACTCATACGGGCTTTTAAAATTTGGCTCGAGAAAACTGTTGGTTAGACAAAATCACTCGAGCAATCTCGCTGACGCTCGCCCGCTTTCGTGATTTTGTCAACCAAGTTTTCTCTCGCTAAATTGCTAATCACGTATTCGTTGAAATTAAAAATTATTCGGATAAATCAAAGCTCTTGTGGTATTGTTTGCGAATATTTCCTGTTATATACCATATTATTATACTTACAGCATTTCCAATCAAATTTATTATAAATTTCAAATTTTCCAATTTCAAGTACATATATCTTTCCAATCTCCAATTTAATATTCAGAAGAACCTCGATTATCCGGGTCGACCGGAACCGGGCTCAGCACGGATAATTGAAAAACACGGATAATAATAATTGACGTTTTTTGTTAATATTACCAAATATTCTTATTATATAGTAGATTACAAATAAGGAACATATTAATTTAAAAGTTCTATTTGAAAAAATCAGATAATTTTGTTTGTTTTTTGACTTTTACTTAAATTAAATAAAGTAGATAAGCAGAAAATTTAGACGAATTGACACTTTAAGTGCATTTGTACAAGTCATTTGTACAAAACAATAAATTCAGCGAAATTTCATATTATGTATAACACAAAAAATGCCTTAAAACCGCCGCACGGATAATCCGCGCACGGTAATCGAAGTATAACGCGCCCACGGATAAACCGCTTCACGGATAATGCGCGCACGGATAATCGGGGTTCTACTGTATTAACAATCCAAACAATCTCGTTAAATAATGAAATGATAAATGAAGCTGGAACAAAGCGACCTTGACTTGATTAACGGTAACAAATACCAGTGCAAAAATCGATAATAGAATGTATTGAAGACTGTATTGGGACTCAAGGGAAATGCAAGAAGAAATTTATAACACATAAAACTGTGTTATAACTATTTTCCCGAAAATCAAGATTTCCTCTACCACACAAAACCGTCCACAGTAAAACCGTTTTCATTGAATCAAAACAACTATTTTGTTTGAATTATTTTTTTGAAGCAAATAAATTTTGTTTAATTTAAATAAAATATTTTTAGTCCAACAAAAATTTTTTTAAATAAATTTAAAAATTTATTTAAATCAAAAACATAAATTATTATTTATTATTATTATTATTAACATTATTTAAATCATAAACAAAAATTTTTTGTTATATATATGCAACTAACTTTTTCGTTCCCTCATATAAATTTTTTTTTAATTTAAATAAATTTTTGTTGGTCCAAAAATATTTTATTTAAATTAAACAAAATTTATTTGATTCAAAAAAATAATTCAAACAAAATAGTTTTTCTGATTCAAACAAAACGTTTTTACTGTGTCCTTGAGTTTAAAAAAATTAAAAAAATAAATAAACCTGGAAATTATTTCCAGGTGAAATTCTAATTTGGATGGACTAATGTCCATGGAATTCCTAAGTACAATTATGGAATGGAATAAGGCAAATTATTGTTTTATTGTTTTCAACATTTTGAACAATATTAAATTATTATTTTACGAAACATAACTACTATTCCCTTTTTTATTAATTTAAAAAAAAAATTTTACGTAGGCAATCGCAGTTTTCTGATATTGTTCAAATTGTTAAATATATTAACTGAAATTAAAAAAATTACCAAACCCATTTTATATCCTACCCTTAATTGATCAAAAGCAAAAATGTTCCATTGGCAACAAATTTGCTTCCGATTCGTCTTAATTCATTTTATATATTACGTTTTATTAATTAATTTTAATTATATTTTTGTAATATTTATTTCGTAAGATAAAGTTTTATAGAAAGTAAGAAAAATTAATTGAGAAAATTATAATTTATAAAAAAACAATTTTAGTTCACTGTCATCAAAAATAGGCTTGAGAATAATTATCTTGAAGGTATTTGCAATAATATTAAACATTAATAAAAAATATATCGTTAAAAAGGTATATCCTTGCAATAAAAACATTTGATTGATTTGCATATATTGAATAGTTCATTGTCTTACTTTATTTTGCTTATATAGAGCATTTTGTAGAGTTTTTTGAAAGTTTTTAAGAGGTTTTAGAAAGATTTTTATAGATTGACTATTGTGTTGAAAATGATTTTACAAGAATTTATTACAACCTTTTGTGCTGACACTTTACCCTGATGATGATCAAATAAAAGATCGAAACCGGTTGGTAATAAGAGTTGTTTTTTATTGCAAGGATATATCTTTTTAACGATATATTATCAACCTTTCACTGGGAGTCCTTCATTTTATATTAATAAAAAAATTTTATTTTTAAACCATCAGCTTTTTAGCTATCAGAAAATAATAATAATAAAAAAAAATAATAAAAATGAAATTGATTTTATTAATGTTTAGTTATAACTTGTTATATTGAAGTTTAAATTTTTTAAATTTTTTTTTAAACAGGTATACTCTTATAATACTTACTTTTTTATAAAGTTCATCTTGGGCAATTCCCAGATTAAAATTTAAAAAATGTAACATTAAATAGAAACAAACTTTCACTATTTCCATACTGCTATCACAAAGTTTAGGCTGTTACTAAAATTTATTAAGCTGTGTTTTTTTATATACTCAGGTAGTGGGGATAAGTCGATCCTGCCTTAATTCACGATTTTTTTTATTACGATATAATTAATTCAAATTTTGTCATTTTAATTGACGACAAACCCTACGATTTCCGCAGCACCCCATTCCAGAATCACTGACCTAAAATATTATTAAAATAATAAAATTGAATATTTTTTACAAAATGAATTAGAAGCGGATTGAACTTTTTGTCCTTTGATCAATGGCATGATATAATAGGATACAATGAGTGTCGTAATTTTTTTAAATTTGAATTAATATAACTTACAACTTCAACAATAATTTTAGAAACTTGCGGTTGTCTTTGCAAACAATGTCAAAAATATTTTGAGTTTTCAATACGGAAGAGACGGTCATTAGCTTAGTAGGTTAGCCCAGTAACTGCTGACTCTAAGGTATACCCGGTTCGAATCCGGGGAGAGTCTAAATCTTTCACATGACCGTCTTCGTGCTTCGGAGGGCACGTAAAACCGGCAGTCTCCTAGTTTAATAATTGCCACCATCAATTATTAAGACCAGGTTACAAGCATTCCCCAATCCAGATTAAGCAAACCTTTCTCTCTGAGAAAGACGCGTATTATTGTCCTACAGTGGACAGAAAAGGCTATAGAGAGAAAAGTGATATATTAATACCAATCAAAATGTTGAGGACAAACAAATTTTTCAAATTTGAAAAATATACCTAAATTATTATCAAAATATATTATTTACCACCTCCATGAATTTTGACTGGATTTGAGGTTTATAAGGGAATGATTGAAAACGCACGATTGTGCTTTCACAACACTGACACCCAAAATACTTCAATACGTTTTAATATTAAAACAAATGCTTCTGATGAAATTGTGAGATAAAGTATGACTGTATGACGTTATCTGAAAAACAAAAATTATATGTATATTATATGTATGTACATATTATATGTAACTAACATCCGTTTCGAAGTATTTAAAAATTATAAATAACAATCAGTTTAGGTAATGACAAAAAAAATTAGGAAAACATAATTAAGCTCCAACGTATATTATAAATTATATTTGTTTGCTGAGAGGAGGTTCCATGGTTAAAAATTAAATAAATATTTTACATTGGATTTAATCTTTAATTTAATGGAAAGCTTAAGTAACTTCCACTTAAAAATAATTAAGAGCCGCTTTAGATATATTAAATAGATCACATTTAAGCAGAAAGCAGAGGTTGTGCTAATAAATAACTATAAAGTTATTTCTGAGAAATAGTGATGGAAACCAGGCATTTTTCAAATAATAAAAGGTGATGTTCTATGTATAAGAGATTTATTCATTTTACTTTGGAATTGTTTGATATAAATTTTGGATAAGATTGGATTATTTGGATAAATAAATTTTTGAAGCTAAAATTAGTGAATTTTGAAGATAAAAGAGATAAGTAAATTAGATGAAGATTTGAAATAATAAAATATTAAAAATTTGTTTTAATAATATATCAAAATATTTTTATTATAATTATAATGTACAGTAGTAAATTATACTTAGTTGACCTTTATTTTAATTTGTTCAAAAATAATTGAGTAAACAACCCGAGACGTCGAACAATATACAAATTGTTTAAATATAGACTTATTAGTTTTAAATTTTAAAGCAAGTATTTAATATTTATTATTATTTAAAATGTTTATTTTTACAATATTTAAATTATTATTATTTATTATTATAATTAAATATTTAAAATATTATGTAAATTTTAAAAAGGAAAATTCTAGCCCAGACAACACAAACCTATCTTCTGGATATCTACTTGATGTATTTACAAGATAATCCGGTATCCAGAAGATATCGGATGTTAGACTGCTAAATACAGTGGATATCTAGTAGATATCCAGGGGTCACAACTTTAATTATACAGTGGATGTATTGTATCGATATCTAATGGATGTACTTAAAGATGTCCAGAAGATATCCCAGACATCTTAAACCTATCTTCTGGATGTCTACTAGATGTCTTGACATGATAATCAGGTAGCCAGTGGATATCTAGTGGATATCCAGGTGTCACAAACTTCATTGAAATAAAAAATGTGCACTATTATAGTGTGTTATATTTATTGATAATTATTGCCGACTAGTTTCGGGAAAATCCCATCATCAAGGCAAATTGTCAAATGTTAAAGAATATGCGTAATCCATGAAACATACAGTAAGCACCAACACATAACATTAATTATTTTATAAATAATTGTCATTTATAAAATAATTAATGTTATGTGTTGGTGCTTACTGTATGTTTCATGGATTACGCATATTCTTTAACATTTGACAATTTGCCTTGATGATGGGATTTTCCCGAAACTAGTCGGCAATAATTATCAATAAATATAACACACTATAATAGTGCACATTTTTTATTTCATTGGATGAAAGTGTGTTCCACCAACCCCTAAATACAAACTTCATTATACAGTGGATGTATTGTATCGATATCTAATGGATATACTTAAATATGTCCAGAAGATATCCCACACAACTCGCAGGAACGCAGGGACGATTCGGCGCAGAGACTGTTCGACGAATCCCGTTTCGGCGCGAAGACTATTCGGCGCGAAGATTATATCCAATTTCCTTAATCTCATAATCCTTCGAGTTAAAACAAAACTTTTTATTTAATAAAATCATCAAATTTCAACTTAATGATACATAATATAAACAAGTAAAAATTTATTTATCATAATTTATAATGTATCAATTGTTTATAGTTGCTTCTTTCTGTTGCTTTTGTTTTTTATTATTTTTTTATTAACTTTTTCCACCTTTTTGGTCTTCAAAATTTTGAGAAATTTTCGGTGCCCCTAAAAAATTAAAAACAGTTAGGTAGTTAACTTTAAAAGTAACTATTATATTTAAATATTATTCAAGATAAATTATTGTATTTTAAAATAGCTTTTTATGATAAAATTAATTATTACATACCCAAAATAAGACACTAGAACGTGGCCAATAGCAAGAAATAGAACTATTCTTTTCGTGTAACCACGTTGAGATTACAGCTTCTACGCTGTTATCTTCCACAAACGAAGCGGTTGTCCAACTTAGCATTTTATTAATTATTTTTAAAATTATTATTATTAAATCTAATAAAATCACTGGTTGTACCTTTATGTAGTAACCAGCCAATAAAAATCGGCCTAAGGGCCGATTTTTTTCGGCTAGTTCGCCCTATCGGGCTCATAGCGGCCTACGGCCGCATAGCGGCCTGCGGCCGCAAATCTGTAGTTGATAATCCTCTAGTAGTGCACGAGGAGAGATCGTACCGAACCGAGCCGGCAAGACACTTATACCACTTAATTATTATATTTAAACATTAAAAGTGTCGATAATAAATCAAATAATTTAAAAGATTTAATTTAATTTAAATTAAACGGCCGATTTCTATGGCTATCTCTGCGAGGCACGAAGCCTGCGGCGTCGTTAAGTTTGTTTCCGGTTGTAGTTTGGAAGCGGTGGCCGGAGAGGGGTGGGGGGCGAATGGGGCAAGGGGAGGGGGGAAGGAAGGTGATGAGAGAGGCGTGGAGTGTCGGACGATCCGAGTGTTTCGATTTGTACTTTTTTGCAGGCGTAGGCGAAGTAAAAGATTACTTTGTTACACGGTTACTACTTGGATGGGTGTCCGCAAGAGAACCGTTTGCCGTTACCAAATATTTAGATTTTTACTGTTTTTATTTTAACCGTTTTAATTTTTTTTCGAAAATTTGCAAATTTAACGACATAAATGAATGGACTCGATACTTGGAAGGATTTTGGTTCAAAATTTTTTATAAATTTATTTTGAATTAGCCGAAAAATTTGTCTTCGAAGAATCAAATTTTAAAAAATATACACACATTTTAGCTTTATTTGGGTCCCACCCTCATGAAGAAGGACTAAGTTAAAATTTTAGACGTTAAATTGTTATCGTCAACTGCGAACATCTTTCTAGGCCATTGACAATTACCGCCAAGTTCTTCTCGAGGCGTTCATCTGTTTTGGTGTCAAACGATTTTTCTTAAATTTTAAAAATTCAATTTTTTTTAATTTCACGTCGATAATATACGTGAAAATAAAGCGAAAAGCAGATTAAACATTTTTCAAAAAAACCGCCCCTTCACTGTTAAAACTCACACTTTTGGTTTTTGCAAAAATTGCAAGAATTTGAAACGAAATTCTTCGTCATTCGAGATTTTGTCGCTTAGTTGGTGTAAGAAATCGTGTTTGAAAAAATTCGTAAAGAACAAAATTTTAGCCCTCCGCAAGGACCTCACGATGGTCGCAAAACATTTTCAAAAATTTCAACAGTTTAAGCTCTACGGGCGTAGGAAAGTCAAAATTTGAAGTTTTTTTAATTCGGCCGTAGCGACCTTATTTATCAGCCGATTTTCGATATCAAAAAAAGTAAGTAAGCGCATGGCAATTTCCTATAATATTGATATGGTTGACTTTTTTAGTATATTAAACAGCAAAGCCGTAAAATGCGAATTCAATTATTTTAAATAAATCTGAAGGCATCTGCTTTGGTTTTTTTTCAGAAAAATTTTCTAATTTTTTTTTTTAAATTTTAAATTTATTTTGCTTAGAATCCTAGAAAAAGGACAAAAGCTTAAGATAACTTTATTCGAAAACATATTTCTTTACATTTAAAAATTACACTTTGGTGAATTTAGTTTCGGAAGGTAGCTGGTAATTCCTAATGTCAAATTATGACTTCCATTGAGCGATCACTTTTATTATTACAAATAATATGCACGGTTTTGCAACCCCAAAATATTTGTTCATATTATCTAGAGAATGTTACTGGATGAAAATATAATATTTTTAAGATTAATAATTTATATTAATAAGTAAACTGGTAATTGTTTTTTGTATTTCTATTGTAACGCACATCACACGTGCATTTGAATCGTCCGAGTTCCGACGTGAAATCCCGAACGTTGAATAAATTTCACAAATTAATTAAAGGCGCATTTTCGTGAACAATTAATTTTACATTTGCTCGTAAACTATCGAATTTACGCAAAAATTGAAAGACATCTTTTTTATGCAGTTCAACTTTTCCTTTCCAACAGTTTTTTCCATTTTTCCGTCCGATACGGATTACCTGCGGCGCGGTTAAAAAAAGTTTTGAAACTTTCGATTCTATTCTATAGTTCAAAGGTCAAAAATTTTGAAATTTTTTTTCAACAAATCGAAAGCCACCGCCACGACGATTTCAAAACTTTTTAGATAATCAAAATCCGACGCCAAATAACGGCGATGCAAGTGGATTTATAAAACACGTTTCAACCCTCACAGAAGGGTTCGGGGGTGACTTTTTGAACTTTTTCGATTTTTCTGGGTGGTTGTGCAAGTAACCCCACAGGTTTGCAAAATTTCAACTTTCCACGAGGTCCAGAAGGGGTCAAACATTTTTGGCCTATTTATGATGAATCAGTGAGGCCAAGCAGCTTTATATATATAACTAGCCAATAAAAATCGGCCTAACGGCCGATTTTTTTCGGCTAGTTTGCCCTATCGGGCTCATGGCGGCCTACGGCCGCCAGTTTGTAGTTTGTAATCCTCTAGTGGTGCACGAGGAGCGATCGTACCGAACCGAGCCAGCGAGACACTTATACCACTTATTATTATATTTAAACATTAAAAGTGTCGATAATAAATCAAATAATTTAAAAGATTTAAATTGAATTTAAATTAAACGGCCAATTTTTTTGGCTATCTCTGCGAGGCACGATGCCTGCGGCCTCGATAAGTTTGGTCCCGGTTGTAGTTTGGTAGCGGTGGCTGGAGAGGGAGGGGGCGAATGGGGCAAGGGGAGGGGGGAAAGAAGGTTTCGATTTTTGTACTTTTTTGCAGGAGTAGGCGATGTAAAAGATTGCTTTTTTGGACCTGTGAGGATGGACAGACTTGCGATTGCACTTTTCAAAAACCTATTCCATAGGTATTAACGCATGTATAAGGGAAGGTATTGTAAGGACTCAAAAAAAAATCAGTGTGTGTGTCGTGGGGGCATAAAATTAATAGTATCAATCGCACAGGTTGAACCACACAACCAAATGTCTGTAAGTGTGGAATAAACATGCCATATTTATTCTGAGTTTTTAAAAGATTTTTCTTAAATTTTAAAAATTTAATTTTTTCAATTTTCACATCAATAATATTCACGATAATAAAACGAAAAGTTCATTTGGCCTTTTTCGAAAAAACCGTCCTTCAACTGTTAAAACTGTCACTTTTCGTTTACGGCAAAAAAGGCCAGAATTTGAAACGAAAATTTTTGTGTCTAGACATTTTGTCGTTTGGCAGATGTAATAAAGCGTTTTTAAAAAAATTCGTAAAGAAAAAAAGTAAAGCCCTTAGCAAGGCTCAATCGGTGGTAGCAAAACATTTTCAAATATTTTGACAGTTTACGCCCAATCGGCGTAACAAAGTCAAATTGTGTAATTTTCTTATTTCCGCAGTTAAGGCTTTATTTGTTAACCGATTTACAATTTCAAAGCGGGATCGAGTGGCAATTTGGATTGCCACAATATTGATATACTACTATTTTTTCCCATCTAAGCCCGTAAAACCAAATTGAAATTTCGAAAAAGAATTTTAAAGGGGTTTGCCTTGGTTTCTCTCCTGAAATTTTTTTTTCGAAAATTTGCAAACTTAACGACATAAACGAATGGACTCGATACTTGGAAGGATTTTGGTTCAAAATTTTTTTTATAAATTTATTTTGAATTAGTCGAAAAATTTGTCTTCGAAGATTCAAATTTTAAAAAAATACACAAATTTTAGCTTTATTTGGGTCCCACCCTCACGAAGAAGGAGTAAGTTAAAATTTTAGACGTTAAAATGTTATCGACAATTGCGCGCATCTTTCTCGGCCATTGACAATTACCTCCAAGTTCTTATCGAGGCGTCCAACCGTTTTGTTTTCTCTTAAATTTTAAAAATTCAATTTTTTTTATTTACACATCGATAATATACGTGAAAATAAAACGAAAAGCACATTAGACATTTTTCGAAAAAACCGCCCCTTAACTGTTAAAACTCACACTTTTGGTTTTTGCAAAAATTGCAAGAATTTGAAACGAAATTCTTTGTCATTCGAGACTTCGTTGCTTAGTCGGTGTAAGGAAACCTAAAAATTTAAACCTAACAAATTTTACTTTTATTTGAGTCCCACGCTAACGAAGAAGGAAAAAGTTAAAATTTTAGACGTTAAATTGTTATCGACAATTGCGCACATCTATCTCGGCCATTGACAATAACTGCCAAGTTTTTTTCGAGGCGGCCGCCCGCTTTGGTGTCAAATGATTTTTCTTAAATTTTCAAAATTCAATTTTTTTTAATTTCTCGTCGATAATTTACGGGAAAATAAAACTAAAAGTGTATTAGATATTATTCGAAAAAACCACCCCTTCACTGTTAAAACGGACACTTTTGCTTTTGCCAAAATGGCAAGGATATGAAACGAAATTCTTCGTCATTCGAGATTTTGTCGCTTAGTTGGTGTAAGGAATCGTGTTTGAAAAAATTCGTAAAGAACAAAATTTTAGCCCTCCGCAAGGACCTCGCGATGGTCGCAATACATTTTCGAAAATTTCAACAGTTTAAGCTCTACGGGCGTAAGAAAGTCAAAATTTGAATTTTTTTTAATTTGGCCTTAGCGACCTTATTTATAAGCCGATTTTCGATATCAAAAAAAGTAAGTAAGCGCATGGCAATTTCCTATAATATTGATATGGATGACTTTTTTCGTACATTAAACAGTAAACCCGTAAAATACGAATTCAATTATTTTAAATAAATCTGCCTTGGTTTTTTTTTCCGAAAAATTTTCAAATTTTTTTTTTAATTTTTAAGTTTAATATGTTTAGAATCCAAGAAAAAGGACAAAGGCTTCAGATAACTTTTTTCAAAAACATTTCATTACGTTTAAAAATTACACTTTGGCTTACAATTAAAACTGCAAGATAATAAAACCAAATATTTTCTAATTTAATTTGGCTTTTTTTGACAAAATTTTAGGTAATCCAAAATATTCATCGGTCTTACTTATAAGTTTATTTTTGATATTGACCCGATATCTTCGATACTCAAATGAGCAACCGAACTAACCTAGCGAGTTTTTGTACCCGGGTTAAATAAAAAAATCCCACGGTCCTTAAGGTTTTAAGTTATTCTTTTTTTGGTAGGTAGTAATTTTATTTTTTTAAGGGTGCAAAACGTCCATAAGCAAATCATAAAAGAATATATATAATAGCTTCGAATATTTTAATTGTTCTAAAATTTAAAAAAAAGAATTGTTATGTGCTGGAATCGAACGTGGAATGTACGTTCAAGAGTCCGCGCGCCTGCCGATTGCACTATACGAACTGTATTAATATTGTTGTTCTAAGAATGGTATTTCAAATTTAACATTTTGTCACTTTATATAAACGATTGTTACTTGACGACAAATTTTTTCTTCCAAACTTCCAAACAAATCAACAATAATAAATGTACTAACTTGAAAATCATATTTCGTTCTATTTTGTAACATTAGTTTAAACGTGAATTTAGTTTCGGAAGGTAGCTGGAAATTCCTAATGTCAAATTATGACTTCCATTGCGCAATCACTTTTATTATTACAAATATGCAGTTTTGCAACCCCAAAATATTTGTTCATATTATATAGATAATGTTAAAATATATATTTTTCAGATTAATTATTTCCATTTGGTAATTAACTCGAAAGTTATCGTTTGTTGTATTGTGACACATCACACCTGTAAATTTTTTGCCGAGCTTTGTTCGGGCACCCGAACGGCAGAAATGATTGCAACTTGCATTTTAATTAAAATTTAATTTTACATTTGCTCGTAAACTATCAATTTTACGCAAAAATCGAAAGATATCTTTTTTATTCAGTTCAACTTTTCCTTTCCAACAGTTTTTTCCATTTTTTCTTCAGACACCGATTAACTGCGGCGCGGTTAAAAAAAGTTTTAAAACATTCGAAGCAAAATAGATAGTTCAAAGGTCAAAATTTTGAAATTTTGAAACTACAAATCGAAAGCCACCGTCACGAGGATTTCAAAACTTTTTAGATAATCAAAATCCGACGCCAAATAACGGCGATGTAACCGCATTTAGCAAAACCCATTAAACCCTCGTAGAAGGGTTCGGGGGTGACTTTTTCAACTTTTTCGATTTTTCTGGGTGGTTGTGCAAGTAACCCCACAGGTTTGCAAAATTTCAACTCTCCACGACATCTAGAAGGGGTCAAACATTTTTGTGATGAATGAGTGAGTGAGTGAAGCCAAGCAGCTTTATATATATGTATAGCCAATAAAAATCGGCCTAACGGCCGCTTTTTTTCGGCTAGTTCGCCCTATCGGGCTCATAGCGGCCTACGGCCGCCTAGCGGCCTGCGGCCGCAAATCTGTAGTTGATAATCCTCTAGTAGTGCACGAGGAGAGATCGTACCGAACCGAGCCGGCAAGACACTTATACCACTTAATTATTATATTTAAACATTAAAAGTGTAGATAATAAATCAAATAATTTAAAAGATTTAAATTTAATTTAAATTAAACGTCCGATTTCTTTGGCTATCTCTGCGAGGCACGAGGCCTGCGGCCTCGCTAAGTTTGGTCCCGGTTGTAGTTTGGTAGCGGTGGCCGGAGAGGGGGGGGCGAATGGGGCAAGGGGAGGGGGGAAAGAAGGTGATGAGAGAAGCGTGGAGTGTCGGACGATTCGAGTGTTTCGAATTGTACTTTTTTGCAGGCGTAGGCGAAGTAAAAGATTACTTTTTTGGACCTGTGAGGATGGGCTTGGAGGCCAGCTGAAAATGGTGAAAATTTGTTGAAAATTGCAGAAGTGATATGCAATATAAAATAAGTTCGTTTTAATTTATGTGGCATAAATTAAATGTTCGGTTTTATGTTGATTCGAAATTAATATAGAATAATAGTTTAAGCATTAATATGCTTAAATTTTCTATAAAGTGTCTATTGTCGAGATATTTAAAATTTACATTATTAGTAGTACCCGTTCTCGTCCGTGACCAAACAAATGGGGAAAATAAAATTTGAATAAAGTTATTTAATTTTAATTCCAAATTTGTTCTCATCCAATCCGATCAGTTAAACAATATCGGGCACGGTTACTACTTGGATGGGTGTCCGCAAGAGAACCGTTTGCCGTTACCAAATATTTAGATTTTTATTGTTTTTATTTTAACCGGCTTCCAGATATAATTTTTATAAAAATATTTGTTAACATTTTTGTTCTATCTATTCTGAGTTTCTAAATTGTTTTTCTTAAATTTTAAAAATTTAAATTTTTTAATTTTCACATCAATAATATTCGGGAAAAGAAAACGAAAAGTTCATTTGGGCTTTTTCGAAAAAACCGTTCCTTCACTGTTAAAACTGGCGGTTTTGGTTTACTCCAAAAAAGGCCAAAATTTGAGAGGAAAATTTTCGTGATTAGACATTTTGTCGTTTGGCAGATGTAAGAATGCGTTTTTAAAAAAATTTGTGAGGAAAAAAAGTAAAGCCATTAGTAAGGTTCAATCGGTAGTTGCAAAACATTTTCAAATATTTCGACAGTTTACGTCCAATCGGCGTAACAATGTCAATATTTGCAATTTTTTAATTTCCGCAGTTGCGGCTTTATTTCTTAACCGATTTTAAATTTCAAGAATTTTAAAGGGGTTTGCCTTGGTTTCTCTTGTGAAAAATTTTTTTTCGAAAATTTTCAAATTTAACGACATAAACGAATGGACTCGATACTTGGAAGGATTTTAGTTTAAAATTTTTTTATAAATTTATTTTGAATTTGCCGAAAAATTTTGTTGCGAGGAATCAAATTTCAAAAATATACGCAAATTTTACTTTTATTTGAGTCCCACGCTAACGAAGAAGGAAAACGGTAAAATTTTAGACGTTGAATTGTTATCGACAATTGCGCACATCTATCTTGGCCATTGACAATAACCGCCAAGCTTTTTTCGAGGCGTCCGCCCGCTTTGGTGTCCAACGATTTTTCTTAAATTTTCTAAATTCAATTTTTTTTATTTTCACGTCGATAATATACGTGAAAATAAATCGGAAAGCAGATTAGACATTTTTCGAAAATGACGCCCCTTCGCTGTTAAAACTCACACTTTTGGTTTTTGCAAAAATGGCAAGGATTTGAAACGAAATTCTTTGTCATTCGAGATTTCGTTGCTTAGTCGGTGTAAGGAAACGTTTTTGAAAAAATTCGTGAGAAACAAAATTTTAGCCATCTGCAAGGACCTCACGATGGTCGTAAAACATTTTCAAATATTTCCACAGTTTACGCGCAAACGGCGTAAAACAGTCAAAATTTGCAATTTTCTTATTTCCGCCGTTGCGGCTTTATTTGTTAACCGATTTTCAATTTCAAAGCGGGATCGAGTGGGTAATTTGGATTTCCACAATATTGATATATTACTATTTTTTTCCATCTATAGGGGTAAGGCCGTAAAACCAAATCGAAATTTCGAAAAAAAATTTAAAGGGGTTTGCCTTGGTTTCTCTTCTGAAAAATTTTTTTTCGAAAATTTGCAAATTTAACGACATAAAGGAATGGACTCGATACTTGGAAGGATTTTGGTTCAAAATTTTTTTATAAATTTATTTTGAATTAGCCGAAAAATTTTGTTGCCAGGAATCAAATTTTAAAAAATATACACACAATTTAGCTTTATTTGGGTCCCGCCTTAACGAAGAAGGAAAAAGTTAAAATTTTAGACGTTAAATTGTTTTCGACAATTGCGCACATCTATCTCGGCCATTGACAATAACCGCCAAGTTTTTTTCGATGCGGCCGCCCGCTTTGGTGTCGAACGACTTTTCTTAAATTTTAAAAATTCAATTTTTTTTAATTTCACGTCGATAATATACGTGAAAATAAAACTAAAAGTGGATTAGACATTATTCGAAAAAACCACCCCTTCACTGTTGAAACTCACACTTTTGTTTTTGCCAAAATGGCAAGAATTTGAAACGAAATTCTTTGTCATTCGAGATTTCGTTGCTTACACCGACGTAAGGAAACGTTTTTGAAAAATTTCGTAAGGAACAAAATTTTAGCCCTCCGCAAGGACCTCACGATGATCGCAAAACATTTTCGAAAATTTCAACAGTTTAAGCTCTACGGGCGTAAGAAAGTTGAAATTTGAAATATTTTCAATTCGGCCGTAGCGACCTTATTTATCAGCCGATTTTCGATATCAAAAAAAGTAAATAAGCGCATGGCAATTTCCTATAGTATTGATATGGTTGACTTTTTTCGTATATTAAACAGCAAACCCGTAAAATGCGAATTCAATTATTTTAAATAAATCTGAAAGCATCTGCCTTAGTTTTTTTTTCAGAAAAATTTTCTAATTTTTTTTTTTTAATTTTTTAATTTATTTTGCTTAGAATCCTAGAAAAAGGACAAAAGCTTAAGATAACTTTATTCGAAAACATATTTCTTTACGTTTAAAAATTACACTTTGGTGAATTTAGTTTCGGAAGGTAGCTGGTAATTCCTAATGTCAAATTATGACTTCCATTGAGCGATCACTTTTATTATTACAAATAATATGCACGGTTTTGCAACCCCAAAATATTTGTTCATATTATGTAGATAATGTTACAGGATGAAAATATAATATTTTTAAGATTAATAATTTATTAATAAGTAAACTGGTAATTGTTTTTTGTATTTCTATTGTAACGCACATCACAAGTGCATTTGAATCCTCCGAGTTCCGACGTGAAATCCCGAGCGTTCAATAAATTTGTCAAATTCATTAAAGGTGCATTTTCGTTAAAAATTAATTTTACATTTGCTCGTAAACTATCAAATTTACGCAAAAATTGAAAGACATCTTTTTTATTCAGTTTAACTTTTCCTTTCTAACAGTTTTTTCCATTTTTCCGTCCGATACCGATTAGCTGCGGCGCGGTTAAAAAAAGTTTTAAAACATTCGAAGCAAAACAGATAGTTCATAGGTCAAAAAATTCAAACGTTTTTTCAACAAACGGTAAGCCACCGCGACGACGATTCCAAAACCGTTTAGAAAATCAAAATCCGACTCCAAATAAGGGCGATGCGTGCGCATTTATAAAACACGTTTCAACCCTCCTGGAAGGGTTCGGGGGTAACTTTTTCAACTTTTTCGATTTTTCTGGGTGGTTGTGCAAGTAACCCCACAGGTTTGCAAAATTTCAACTTTCCACGACATCTAGAACAGGTCAAACATTTTCACTCGAAATGATGAATGAGTGAGTGAAGCCAAGCAGCTTTATATATATAACTAGCCAATAAAAATCGGCCTAACGGCCGATTTTTTTCGGCTAGTTCGCCCTATCGGGCTCATAGCGGCCTGCGGCCGCCAGTTTGTAGTTTGTAATCCTCCAGTGGTGCACGAGGAGCGATCGTACCGAATCGAGCCGGTGAAACAATTGAACCACTTTTTATTATATTTAAACATTAAGAGTGTCGAAAATAAATCAAATAATTTAAAAGATTTAAATTTAATTAAAATTAAACGGCCGATGTTTTTGGCTATCTCTGTGAGGCACGAGGCCTGCGGCCTCAATAAGTTTGGTCCCGGTTGTAATTTAGAAGAGGTGGCCGGAGAGGGAAGGGGCGAATGGGGCAAGCGTAAGGGGGAAAGAGTTGAGAGAGGCGTGGAGTGTCGGATGATCGGAGTGTTTGGATTTGTACTTTTTTGCAGGCGAAGGCGAAGTAAATGATTGCTTTTTTGGACCTGTGAGGATGGACAGATTTGCGATTGCATAATTCAAAAACCTATTCCATAGGTATTAACGCATGTATGAAAAAAATCAGTGTATCTGGTTGGTACATGAAAATAAATAGTATCAATCGCACAGGTTGAAGCACGCAACCAAATGTCTATAAGTGTGGAATAAACATACAGTATAACTGTACTTAGAGGCCACCTGAAAATGGTGAAAATTTGTTATAAATTGTGAAACTGATGAGCAATATAAAATTAGTTCGATTGTCAATATACAGTTTGTGTTGCATAAATGAAATGGACGGATTTGTGTTGATTCGAAATTAATATAGATTATTATTTTGAGCATTAAATTTAATATGCTTAAATTTTCTATAAAATATGTATTGCCAAGATATTAAAAATTAACATTAATAGTAGTACTCGCTCTCCTCCGTAAGATTAAATTAATATGTAGGGCCATACGGCACTGCGTGTTAGCACAGAATGGTCAAGCCACGTAGGAAAAAAAATTTGAATATCTCAACTTGTTCTCGTCCGAACACGAAAGTCGGGCGCGGTTACTACTTACATGGGTGACCCCATCCGCTTGTTGTAACCAAATTTTTGTTTTTTTATTTTTAGTTACCTTAAGGTTGGAAGGAAGCTTCAAGACAACTTTCTTAAAAGAAATTTTTATCATTTTTGCCCTATTTATCTATTGTATTTTTAAAAGTTTCTGATCGCTTTCGTAGATTTTTCTTAAATTTTTATAATTGAATTTTTTTAATTTTCTTATCGATAATATTCGCGAAAAGAAAACGAAAAGTTCATTAGGCTTTTTCCGAAAAAACCGTTCCTTCACTGATAAAACTGGCGGTTTTGGTTTACTCCAAAAAAGGCCAAGATTTGAAAGGAAAATTTTCGTGATTAGACATTTTGTCGTTTGGCAGATGTAAGAATGCGTTTTTAAAAAAATTCCTGAAGAAAAAAGTAAAGCCATTAGTAAGGTTCAATCGGTAGTTGCAAAACATTTTCAAATATTTCGACAGTTTACGTCCAATCGGCGTAACAAAGTCAATATTTTAAATTTTCTTATTTCCGCCGTTGCGGCTTTATTTGTTAACCGATTTTCAATTTCAAAGCGGGATCCCGTGGGTAATTTGGATTGCCACAATATTGGTATATTACTATTTTTCCTCATCTATAGCGGTAAGGCCGCAAAACCAAATCGAAATTTTAAAAAAGAATTTTAAAGGGGTTTTGCCTTGGTTTCTCTTCTGAAAAATTTTTTTTCGAAAATTTGCAAATTAACGACACAAACGAATGTACTCGATACTTGGAAGGATTTTGGTTCAAATTTGTTTTATAAATTTATTTTGAATTAGCCGAAAAATTTTGTTGCGTGGAATCAAATTTCAAAAATTTACGCAAATTTTACTTTTATTTGAGTCCCACGCTTTCGAAGAAGGAAAAAAGTAAAAATATTAGACGTTAAATTGTTATCGACAATTGCGCACATCTATCTCGGCCATTGACAATAACCGCTTAGCTTTTTTCGAGGCGTCCGCCCGCTTTGGTGTCGAACCATTTTTCTTAAATTTTAAAAATTCAATTTTATTTATTTTCACGTCGATAATATACGTGAAAATAAAACGAAAAGCAGATTTGACATTTTTCGAAAAAACCGCCCCTTCACTGTTAAAACTCACACTTTTGGATTTTGCCACAATGGCAAGGATTTGAAACGAAATTTTTCGTCATTCGAAATTATGTCGCTTAGTTGATGTAAGGAATCGTTTTTGAAAAAATTCGTAAGAAACAAAATTTTAGCCATTTGCAAGGACCTCAGGATGGTAGCAAAACATTTTCGAAAATTTCAATAATTTGCGCGAAATCGGCGTAAAACAGTCAAAATTTGCAATTTTCTTATTTCCGCCTTTGCGGCTTTAGTAGTTAACCGATTTTCAATTTCAAAGCGGGATCGAGTGGGTAATTTGGATTGCCACAATATCGATATATTACTATTTTTTCCCATCTATAGCGGTAAGGCCGCAACACAAAATCGAAATTTCGAAAAAAAATTTTAAAGGGGTTTGCCTTGGTTTCTCTTCTGAAAAATTTTTGTTTGAAAATGTTTAAATTTAACGACACAAACGAATGCACTCGATACTTGGAAGGATTTTGGTTCAAATTTTTTTTATAAATTTATTTTGAGTTTGCCGAAAAATTTTGTTGCGAGGAATCTAATTTCAAAAATATACGCAAATTTTACTTTTATTTGAGTCCCACGCTAACGAAGAAGGAAAAAGTTAAAATTTTAGACGTTAAATTTTTATCGACAATTGCGCACATCTATCTCGGCCATTGACAATAACCGCCAAGTTTTTTTCAAGGCGTCCGCCCGCTTTGGTGTGGAACCATTTTTCTTAAATTTTCAAAATTCAATTTTTTTTACTTTCACGTCGATAATATTCGTGAAAAGGAAACGAAAAGTATATTTGACATTTTTCCAAAAAACCACCCCTTCATCGTTAAATCTCAAATTTTTGGTTTACAGCAAAAATGGCAAGGATTTGAAAAGAAATTCTTTGTCATTCGAGATTTCGTTGCTTAGTCGGTGTAAGGAAAGGTTTTTGAAAAATTTCGTGAGGAACAAAATTTTAGCCATCCGCAAGGACCTCACGATGGTCGCAAAACATTTTCGAAAATGTCAACAGTTTGCGCGAAATCGGCGTAAAACATTCAAAATTTGCAATTTTCTTATTTCCGCCGTTGCGGCTTGATTTGTTAACCGATTTTCAATTTCAAAGCGGGATCGAGTGGGTAATTTAGATTGCCACAATATTGATATATTACTATTTTTTCCCATCTATAGCGGTAAGGCCGTAAAACCAAATCGAAATTTCAAAAAATAATTTTATAGGGGTATGCCTTGGTTTTTCTTCTGAAAATTATTTTTTCGAAAATTTGCAAATTTAACGACATAAATGAATGGACTCGATACTTGGAAGGATTTTGGTTCAAAATTTTTTTATAAATTTATTTTGAATTAGCCGAAAAATTTGTCTTCGAAGAATCAAATTTAAAAAAATATACACTCATTTTAGCTTTATTTGGGTCCCACCCTCACGAAGAAGGACTAAGTTAAAATTTTAGACGTTAAATTGTTATCGTCAACTGCGAACATCTTTCTAGGCCATTGACAATTACCGCCAAGTTCTTCTCGAGGCGTTCATCCGTTTCGGTGTCAAACGATTTTTCTTAAATTTTAAAAATTCAATCTTTTTTAATTTCACGTCGATAATATACGTGAAAATAAAACGAAAATCAGATTAAACATTTTCCAAAAAAACCGCCCCTTCACTGTTAAAATTCACACTTTTGGTTTTTGCAAAAATTGCAAGAATTTGAAACGAAATTCTTTGTCATTCGAGATTTTGTTGCTTAGTCGGTGTAAGGAAACGTTTTTGAAAAATTTCGGGAGAAACAAAATTTTAGCCATCCGCAAGGACCTCACGATGGCCTCAAAACATTTTCGAAAATTTCAACAGTTTAAGCTCTACGGGCGTAAGAAAGTCAAAATTTGAAATATTTTCAATTCGGCAGTAGCGACCTTATTTATCAGCCGATTTTCGATATCAAAAAAAGTATGTAAGCGCATGGCAATTTCCTATAATATTGATATGATTGACTTTTTTCGTATATTAAACAGCAAAGCCGTAAAATGCGAATTCAATTATTTTAAATAAATCTGAAGGCATCTATCTGCCTTGGTTTTTTTTAATTTTTAAATTTATTTTGCTGAGAATCCTAGAAAAAGTACAAAAGCTTAAGAGAACTTTTTCGAAAGCATATTTGTTTACGTTTAAAACTTGCACTTTGATTTACAGTTAATACTGCAAGATTGTGAAACTAAATTTTTGTAATATCAGAACCTGCTCATTTGAGTCTTTAAAAAATATTCAAAAAATTTTTTCGTATAATGTAGATAATGTTACTTGAGGAAAATATATATTTTTCAGATTAATTATTTTAATTTGGTAAACGAACTCGAAAGTTATCGTTTGTTGTATTGACACATCACACCTGTAAATTTTTTTCCGAGTCTTCCCGAACGTCAATATAATTGCAAATTGCATTTTAATTAAAAATTAATTTTACATTTGCTCGTAAACTATCAAATTTACGCAAAAATTGAAAGATATCTTTTTTATTCAGTTCAACTTTTCCTTTCCAACAGTTTTTTCCATTTTTCCGTCCGACACCGATTAGCTGCGGCGCGGTTAAAAAAAGTTTTAAAACATTCGAAGCAAAATAGATAGTTTAAAGGTCAAAAATTTTGAAATTTTTTTTCAACAAATCGAAAGCCACCGTCACGACGATTTCAAAACTTTTTAGATAATCAAAATCCGACGCCAAATAACGGCGATGCAACCGCATTTAGCAAAACCCTTTAAACCCTCGTAGAAGGGTTCGGGGGTGACTTTTTGAACTTTTTCGATTTTTCTGGGTGGTTGTGCAACAAAACCTATCCCCTGCCAAAATTTCAGTTTTCCACGACATCCAGAACAGGTCAAACATTTTCACTCGAAATGATGAATCAGTGAGTGAGTCAGTGAAGCCAAGCAGCTTTATATATATGAATAAATGATATTAAACAACTTCTAATAGTTACCGTCCTTTATATACAGGGAGTCTCAAAAAACAACAATTTTATTAAAAAAAATTAAGTGAAATTCACAAGTCAAATAAATTAGTGGTTCCACGTCTAGAAATAGCTTTTACTAGAGGGAGGATGTTCGACTCTGCAATTTAAAAAAAAAGAGTTGTTGCTTAGACAAAAGGAGGGGGGGTGTCTAGACTCTCTAACCCCCCTCCCTCCTCTATAAGTCCCTAATTACTAGACCTAATCACACAGCTACTTACATACTAGCATACAATTTGAAATTCTTCCATATACTTGCGTCTCTTTAAAATTCCTTTACTCAATGATTTTAATATTGTGAAAGCCATGATGTTAGGTTGGCACCTAATACAAAAAGATTATATAACTTAGACAGGGTGACCGGTCGACCATCTGAACATAGGCAATTAACATAGGAAATTGATTTTTCTTTAATTCCTGCTTCCCATCACAACGGTTAAGTATGAAAATGGTATCAATTTAAAGAGATTTTTATTTCGCTTCTAAAGATACCCAACACTTGATTCATTTTTAAATTCTCATAAAATTTAAGCATGTATTTAGTAAATATTATGTTCGCATACAAAATTTAACGTTAAACGTCACTGGATATTGTCCAACGAATATCTCATAGATATCCGGATAAAGTCAATGCTATACATACATGTTCTAGCCATCTACTGGATGTCCACTGTCTACATCTATTGGATATTGCACATACTTTGACTTGTGGATATACTGTCCAATATCTATAAAATTGTCGTGATATAATCTGTAAGGGGGGTGATTTACAGAAAAATGTTAAATTTTATTTGTTTTCTTTTTTAATTTTGTAAATTTTGGTTTTGCCGCGGGTTAATTAAGCTGAGCGCCAGCTAGTGACTAAACCTGGGTTTTGCCGATTTGAAGCCGCACGAAGCGGACGGACCGGAGTTGGTCTCCGGTAAATTTGTAATTTTAATTGAGATTTGATTAGAAAATAAAAAGTTATTGGTTTTGCGTGAGTAATTTTTGATTTTATTTTTGAATTGAAAGTTGTCCAAAGTTTGGACAACCAACGTTGGAGTTATTTTCGATTATTGGAATTTTTGTATTGGGTGAAAGTGAAGCTGGATTTGTTGATTAATAATACTAATTGGATATTTGGATATTAATAATATTAATTGTTGATTTTTGGACAATTTAATTACTAAAATTGGAAAAATTTGTAAAATTTAAGTACTCGTCGGACATATGGTCCGATATCGACGCATACCTGCGATTATCAACTCAATGCCGATGAATGCCGACGCATTCATTGAGTTGAAAATTTATTTTAAAAATTTGAATAATAATAAAATTGGAATTACATATTTAAAATTTATGTTTCTTATAAATTTGGATTGGAGAAATTTTGGTGATTGGAAAATATTATCTCATCTGGCGCCCAACGTGGGGCTAGATAATAACTGAACTTACCTTTACCCTGAGATTAAGATTACTCGTTAAATAAAATAAAATAAGAAAAATGGAAACTCAATTATTGTTGGACATGCAAGATAGATTAGAAATATGGGAAATAGAAGAAAAAGAAGAACGGGAAAACAAACAAGATGAAGCTAAAATAACAAATGAAAAAAGAAATAATCCAAATAATTGGGAAGCACTACTCAATAATTACTATAAGACATATTTTGAAAGAAGGGAAAGAAACACCAAAATAATAAACAAAATTTATGATAGAATGAAATAAAGAAACGAAAGTCTAAACTTAAAAGTAAGTCCAAATGAAGTGAAAGAAAATTTGGATATAAAAGCGTACAAATGTTTAATCGACAGTAATAATGCACTAAAAAACTGAACTTTCCTTACATAAAAATCAAACCAAATTATTATTGGAGGAAAATGAAAAGTTGAAAAATAAAATTCAAGAAAAAAATTTGTTTGAGATAAAATTGGAAGAAGCACGTAATCAAATAAAAAGTGTAGAACAAAATCTTTTGAATACATTTGAAGAAGTTGACAATTATCAATCAATTTTAAATAAAAATAAGGAAATGCTAATTGGTAATACCATCCAGATTGATAAATTACAATATGAACTTATGGAAAGTAAAAAAGAAGTGACAGAATTAAAAAGTATTGTCGAGCAACATCAGCAGATACATTTTAATTTAGAAAAGGATCCAATTAAAGAAAGGGATGATAATTTAAAAAATATGACGAATCAGCACCAAGAAGCAAAGAGTTTATTAACTGAAAATAAACAGAAAATTCACATTTATAATGGACGAACTGAAAAATTCAGGTACAAAAACAATAAATCAAATCAGAAAAATTTAATGGGACTTACACTAGAACTTGGTGATTGTAAAAATAAGATGAAAGCTAAGAGGTTCAAGAAGAAACAAGGGTTCCACTTCAACCAAAAGTCGAGAATTAGAAAACGAAAATTACAAATAACATTCAAAATTTATAAAAAAAGATTTAAAAGCTGTGCTACACAAAAGACTATAACCAAATGGAAAAAGAAAATTGGAAATAAAAGGAAAACCTGGATTTGCACGAACACATGGAATTCGAGTTTGAGAAAACGAAGGTCAAAAACAATATTTAAAACTTGCAAACCAAAAATTAAAGAATGTGTTACACTAAAGAATAAAAACAAAAAGAATAAAATTGGAAATAAGAGGAAAATTCGAATTGAAACTAATCTAAAATTCAAAGAGATGGAACAGAAAATACCTCCTTATGGAAGAACATGTAAAATGAAGATTGGTCGAAGAAAACTTGTTAAGTGTAAGATGAAAGTCAGTTTATAGTATGAAAATTATTTCATTGGTTTAATTTATAAAGTTAATTAATTTGATTGCTATTTGTTAAATTGTTTAAAATTATTTTGAATTGAATTTTGATATTTGGGGAAATTTATTTAGATTGCTTTTATTATTAATAATTTAACTAATTTTTAAATTGAATTTGATTTTGATTTTGTAGTAATGCACGACAATTTGATAAATTTTATTGTAAACCCTTGGTTAGACAATAAAATTTAGGGGGGTGATGTCGTGATATAATCTGTAAGGGGGGTGATTTACAGAAAAATGTTAAATTTTATTTGTTTTCTTTTTTAATTTTGTAAATTTTGGTTTTGCCGCGGGTTAATTAAGCTGAGCGCCAGCTAGTGACTAAACCTGGGTTTTGCCGATTTGAAGCCGCACGAAGCGGACGGACCGGAGTTGGTCTCCGGTAAATTTGTAATTTTAATTGAGATTTGATTAGAAAATAAAAAGTTATTGGTTTTGCGTGAGTAATTTTTGATTTTATTTTTGAATTGAAAGTTGTCCCAAGTTTGAACAACCAACGTTGGAGTTATTTTCGATTATTGGAATTTTTGTATTGGGTGAAAGTGAAGCTGGATTTGTTGATTAATAATACTAATTGGATATTTGGATATTAATAATATTAATTGTTGATTTTTGGACAATTTAATTACTAAAATTGGAAAAATTTGTAAAATTTAAGTACTCGTCGGACATATGGTCCGATATCGACGCATACCTGCGATTCTCGTCGGCATTCATTGAGTTGAAAATTTATTTTAAAAATTTGAATAATAATAAAATTGGAATTACATATTTAAAATTTATGTTTCTTATAAATTTGGATTGGAGAAATTTTGGTGATTGGAAAATATTATCTCAATATATTATTCAATTATATCTACTAGATATTGTTCCAAATATATCTCGTGGATATCCAGACAAAGTTCGGTGGTGACGTTCCTAAAATAGATGTCTACTAAATGTCGGCTATATACATTCTCTAGGAGTTGTGCAACATATATCTAAGAGCTATCCGGAGAAAATCCTGGACATACATACATCATCTGGACTGTATCTGGATATCCAGTAGATATTGAGTGTTGTCTGGGAGTATTCTAATAGTATAAACCATTCTAGTAGTTGATGATATCCTTCTTGTGTCCGAGTACCTTTTTAGCCACATATACCGCAGATCGGACACGGGCAACTCTGCGATTCCCACTCGGCAACCGGTCAACTCGGCGACGCCACCGGTTAATTTGTAAAGAAAATTATCCATATTTGTATTTTAGTTATTCTGAAATACAGATATATTAGTAGTTAATATCAATTTTCAGTACATAAGTACATATCTACCACGATCCGTCAATTATTTAAAGAAAATTATTAAATGTTTTCATTTAAGGTTATTATTATTGTCATTCATCTAATATACTAAAGTAAAAATTTACATTATTGCAATGTAAAGAAGAAGTTATCAGGAAGCCGTTAACAGAATTCTAAATAAGGTTGTTGCCTATGATCGAGAAAATGGTATTGAATTTTTTCGTGGTATATTCTAAAAAAATTTATTTATTTTATTTTAGTAATTTAGATGAATGCAAATAATAATAAATTTATAATATATTATAATTTTCTTTAACCCTCCAATCCACGGGTAGAATAAATTACATATACTAGTTTACCTTGTAAGTAAAGCCTGACAGGCTTGACCAGAGGGTTAAATCATTGATTGATTTGTGGTTTGACATTAAATGAAAAAATTTATATTAACTACTAATATATCTGTATTTCAGAATCATTAAAATACAGATATGATAATATTCTTTGGGAATTTACCGGTGGCATCGCCGAGTTGTCCGTCGCCAAGTTGACGACTGAAATGTTTACAGTTTTTTCAAGTTTCTGTATTTCACACACGGTGCGACGGAATTCAAAAATGTACATAAACAAAAATTATGGGAATGATATTTTCAACAAAAAATTATATGAAGGTAATGCTGTAAAAGCGAATTTGATATGACAAAAATTGTCTTCAAAAGACAATTTGACAAAAGACATTGTTTATTTTTGTGAGCCACTGTATGTTATGTACAGTGAATAACGACAATATCCGGACACTCCTATGTTAACCCTCCAGTACTAACATATTTTTTTATAACACGAGTACTAACGTCGGAGTATGAAACCGATTTTAGTTTTTAATTTTTTTAACGCATTGTTTACATTTTTTTCACCATAAATGGAATAATATCAAATGTCTATGTATTTTACTTTATAATAATGTTAATTTTAGTAGGAAAAACTCATTTTATTTTACAAAATTTGGTGCTCGGTGCTCCGATGATAATTCGGAGGCACTTGTACTGTACTATCTGCAGTAGTTTCGTGTTTGTCTTTGAGGCTTTACTCCAGATGGGGCAGGCGTATAATAGTATTGGTCTTATCATAGTTTTGTATAGTAACAGCCGTAGTTTTGGGTCGAGTTTGTTTTTGTACGTTAGTAGGGGGTAGAGTGCGTGGAGTGCTTTGGATGCTTTTCTTGCTGTTAATTGCAGGTGGGTTCTAAATGTAAGTCGTTCGTCGATGGTTATTCCTAAATATTTGACGGTCGAAGCTTTCGTAATGTCGAAGTTGTTGATTTTAAGTGGTGTCGTAAGAAGGTCGCGTTTGTGGGTGAAAGTAGTTAGTGTCGTTTTTGTCTTGTTAAGTTTTAATTTCCATCTGTGGAAGTATGTGTTTAGTAGGTCGGCATGTCTTTGTAGGTATATTATGGCTTGGTTTTTCTTAAAAGATTCTGAAATAATGGCTGTATCGTCGGCGAAGTGTGAGATGACGGTGTTTGGATGGGTCGGTATGTCGTTTATGTAATATGTAAAAAGTGTAGGTGCTAGGACGGAGCCTTGTGGGACTCCGGCCGGGACGTGGTGAGTGTTAGAATGGCTGTTTTTGATTTTAACTTGGAAGTATCTGTCGTGTAAAAAGCTTTGGATAATTTTGATTAGGTGTGGAGGGTAGTTGTTTATTGTCAGTTTGTGTATTAGTCCGTCGTGCCAGATGGTGTCGAAGGCTTTTTCCATATCTAGTGTCATTACTGCCGTGGTCTTGTTTAGATTGTAATTTTTTGTAATTTTGTCGACGAGCATGGCAAGTTGTAGTGTGGTGCTGTGATGTTTCCTAAACCCGAATTGTTCGGGGATGATTGTGTCGTGTTTTTGATCGTGTAATTTTAATCTGTGCAAAATGATTTTCTCTAAAATTTTGGAAAGTACGGGCAGAAGACTGATGGGGCGGTAGCTGGTCGGAAGGTTTGGAGGTTTGCCTGGTTTTGGAATGGGTATAACTGTTGCTTTTTTCCAGCAAGTGGGAAAGTATTGGTTTTTGAGACATGCGTTTAATATGTAATAAATTTGGACAATAAGCTTTTTGGGAAATTTTTTAATGAGTGAGGCTCTTAAATTGTCGCTTCCGGCAGCTTTGTTTTTAAGTTTTCTGATAATGTTTCTAATTTCTGTGGGAGAGGTGAGATCTTCAGGCGGTGTGGGGTGATTTGAATTTTGAAGTGAATTTATAGTTTGATTGACTTTAGTTTCTGTTTCAAGATCTGAAGGATGCGCTGTTGTATAGTGATGTGTTAGGAAGCTGTCAGCTATGGCGTTCGCTTTGTCTATGTTAGTAATTTTGTTTCCTTGTGGTGTTTGAATTGTTGGAAATGATGCGTTTGTGTTTTTGTTTTTGAGTGCTTTGGTGATGCGCCATAGTTTTTGAGTGTTTCTTGGTGTGATGTTTGACAGTGCTTTTGTCCAGTTGTCGCGTTTAATATTGTCGATGTCGTTGTTGATGTCTTTCGTTAGTCTGTTTATTTGGGTTTTTAAAGTCGGGTAGTGATGTCTTTGATATATTTTTCTTAATTTGTTTTTGTTATTAATTTTTTGCAGCGTTTCGGGTGGTAATTTCAGTTTATGCGTCGGGGGCGGGGAGTCTTTTGTGTTGTTTTCGTAGATTTGCATTATTTGATTTGTGTATTTTGATATGGCTTTGTCAATTTCGGAGTTCGTTGTTATGTTCGTGTTAATTGTTAGTGTGCGTAGTTGTGTGGCAAAACTTTTCCAGTCGGTGATTTTTACTGGTCTTGGTGGGTTTACGGGAATTTTTATTGATGTGGTTTGGATTAGGATCGGTAAGTGGTCGGAGCTTAGTTTGTTCAGAGTTTCTATTGTTTGCACGTTAAGATGTTTTGTAACGGCCAGATCAATTGTCGATGGGTTGTGGTGGGGGGTGTACGGGTAGTGGCTGTAGTCGTTTGTTGGGTACGAGAGGTGAGCGTCGGTATTTTGCAGGTAGTTGTGTAGTTCGTTGCCGTTTGTGTCACATTTTGTATTGTTCCAAGTCACGTGTGTCGAGTTAAAGTCTCCGACAATTATTGCTTTGTCGGTGTTTTGTAGTATTTCGTCAAGTTTTGCGAAGTCATGTTTAATGGAGGGGGATATGTAATAGTTTGCTATGGTAAGGTCACCAATTTGGAAAATTTGTGTCTCTGCTTGTGTTGTTGTTATGTCGATGGTCGTTAGGTCGATAGTATTTTTAACGTAAGTAAGTAGAGCTCCGTGTTTGGTGCGTGGTTTGTTTATTGCGGTATAATTTGGAATTTTGGCCGGATTTCTTTTATTGAGTTTGGTCTCTTGTATCAGTATAATGTCTGGGTTTGTTTGGTCGGTCAGTACTTGTAATTCGTTGTGTCTTGCCGTCAGTCCGTTTGCATTCCATGTTATGAGTTTTAATTTGTATTTGTTTGTATTAGACATCGTATTTTGTGGCTATGTTTGTTAGGATTTGAAGTTTTTGAAAGGTGTCCGTGACCCCCATCATGCTTGCTTTTATTTCTCTGACAATTTGAATCATTTGATTAATGTTTACGGTTTCGTTTAGTTCTCTAATTTCTTTAAATAATGTTTTCAAGTCATTTGAGTTGTCCTGAGGGTCGGCTTGAGTCAGGTTTTGTGCGTATGTTTGATTTTGTACTGTCGGTGGGGCAAATTGTCGGTATTGTTGTGTGGGGGTCGGTAGTCTCGGGAAGTTCTGATTCAGTTCAAGTTGGTTTGAATTTAGGTTTAAGTTTTGATATTGACTTGAATTTTGACTAAAAAATTGGCTGGGACGCAGGGTTCTTGTACTTACTTTATCTAAATAGGATGTATAAGAAGGACAGCTGTTGTAGTTTGCGGGATGGACTTGGCCGCAATTGCAGCATCTCACTTGATCGTCGATACTCTTCCTAGGGCAGTCTTTTGTTAAGTGTGCGTCCAGGCATTTGATGCATCTCGGTGCCATGAAGCAGTTGGTGGATCCGTGCCCAAAGTTTTGGCACCGGTATTTCTTGGCGCGTATTTCTTCGTGAGTATTCTTCAAATCTTACCATGACATGGCCGAGACTTCTTATTTTCTTAATATCTGTTAGAGTGGTAGAGGGGTTGAAAGCTACTAAAAAGGAACCGGTGGTGTCACCGTATTTGTTTTTCAATTGAGTTACTGAGCTGGTTATGATGTTATATTCTCTTGCAATTTCATCTTTAATTTCGTTTTCGCTTGTATATGGCGAGCCTTTCATTACCATTTTGATCATTTTATCCTCTTTTAACTGATAACTGTAGCCTCGGTTTGTGGGGTCTGAAAGTATTAGGGCTTTGACTGCTCGATGGTCTTCCGACGTCTCCGTGTAGACCCAGGTCTGGTTTCTAATGTATTTAAACATTAATTTGCCCTTGACTATTGGGCTAAGCTTGTCTAAGAATATTTTAGCTTGACCTATCGGGGTGGTTAGAATTTTGGGAGGTGGTGCCGTTCTAGATTTTTGCGCTAATGCTGCGGGTTCTCTGGTGGTTGTTGGTCGGACACTTCTTTGAACCGTAGTCCATGTTTCTTGGTTGATACGTGGTGGAGGTGTTTCTCTGGCAGGTTTTTCTGGCGCATTTATTAACATGCCAAAGCTGTTGTAAATGGGAACATTAGCTGGGTGTTCCACTTCCATGTTGGTGCTGGGTACGACGTTTCTTGCGTCGTTGTTTGTTGTCTCATATTCCGGTATGCTTAGTAGTATGCCAAAATTGTTGCTAGAATTGACACTGAAAGTTGCTGTTTTGCTTTTATAAGGATATATGCAGTCCTTGTATGTGAATTTTATGCCCAGCTCATCGGCCGCTTCTTTGAGTCTCAGATCTTCGGGGTGGAGGATGTCCTCGTCTACCGGGACTGTTTCGTTGAATAAAATGAGCTCCTCAGTTGTTCGCTTGTATGATTCTGAGCTTGATTCGACTGCTGTTGTAGACTTTGCTAGTTTGCAACGGTTTGGCATTGGGCTGGTACTCGTCCGTTTGCCCGGTGGAATGTTTTGAGATTTCTTGTTGACCCGCATGCGGGTCGTATCAGATTTTAGCCTGATATTTATAGATTTATTAATTTTTTTTACTTGACACTTGACACTTACGTGTATGTTCGACGTTGACGTCGACGTGAATACACTTAAAGATAAGTTCTTATGCTACTTATCTTAACTTGTGTAGTTAATATAACCGTCGAGTTATACCTACTCCGCCATCTGTTGATGGTTATATCAACACTAAGTCGTGTTAATACATTACTTGTTGAATTATAGTTGTCGCGCCATCTATCGATGGTTTTGTCAGAACTATTTATCCAACACCTCCACTAGTTCTGATATAACTAGGCCCATCTTCATTGTGCAAAAATTGTGCTTTTGTTTTGGTAATGCTTTCGTATAAGAGAATCGGCTACCATTTCTTCAGTACCAATGTGTTCAACTTTTATTTGGTTCATTTCTTATCTTTCTCGAACAAAGTGGTGTTGAACATCAATGTGTTTCGTTCTGCACCTATATCCTACATTTTTACTAAGATCGACAGCTCCTTTATTATCGCAGAATATACGTATTTCGTAAGAATTTTCTTCCAACTCGCTAAGCATTCCTTGAAGAAAAATTGATTCTTGTGCTGAAGAACTCAATGCCATATATTCTGCTTCGGTTGTTGAAAGTGTTACGTTCCCATTCTAACATTACGCCTCGAACGTAACAAATACATTTCGAACACCTGAAATGCATTAAAATTATTATTGCCCTCTTTTAATAAATCGTTACATTTACCTGAAATTATTTACGTTATGTAAATTTGATTTTGGCGCTTTTAAATCAGGAAATGTGATGTCATTTTCAATTGGGGTTGGCAATAATTTTTCCAAAAATCAGATAAAATAAGGCGAATTTCCTGAAAGAAGTTGACGTTAGTTCGGTAGCTGAATAATTTAGATTTTTTCCAAGTGCTAATTACGTCGATTTGTCAGTTTTAAGTTGAATCAGTTGGCTGAGTTTTTGCAACGGACAGCTTTACATACCGGTTCGAACTGCATCGATCAATTAATTTCATTTTCTGTTTGAGAAAAGTATGGAATTTAACCCGTCTCTGGGGGTCAAGTGTGATTACACTGGTTGTCGAAATTAGGAAGTTTCTTCACAAACACTGCAATCAACAGGAAAGATTATCATAAAAGTTAGGTTATTATTATATTCTATCAACGCCTTACCTCCGATTTATATCAAGGAGATTTGTACCATAAATAACGCAATTATTAAGGATCAATTCTTTACCACCATACAAGATTTGCGAATGTCCTCAAGTTCACCTTTTAAGTCTTTGTAAACATCGATCTACGCGAAGCTTGTTTTTAAGTCACAGAAGCCATTAATGCGCAGGCGATAATGCGATAGTGCGGTCTGTTGAATTTCTGGTTTCTACATTGTATTAACTTTCCTAGTATTATAATCATAGTTGTAGAAGTAGATGTCACTGTCATAATAAAATAAGTTTTGTCAAACAAAATATCCTTTTTTTCCATAATAAAAATATTCCGTAAGGGCTTCCTAATACATCAACATGGTAGCAGAGCGTGGTTACTCAAAGTAAGGAAAAAAGTATTTAGTAGATATGGATATCAGTCGAGTTCAGATTGGTTTACTCGAGGGAAAGGATGACTGGACCACGTGGAAGTACAAAATGAGTATTGTACTACGAGGTATACTAGGAGCTATGAATGTTTTGGATGGTAATTTAATGGCGCCTAAGTCTTTGTTGCCCGATGCTACAGCAGAGGAAAAGACAAAGTATGAAAGTGATCTGCAAAACTTTACCAAGGTAGACAGTAGCATACTTCTTGTTTTGACAATCAACATGACCCAAGATACACTTCAGAAGGTAATGAGATTTTCTTCGGCTCGGGAGGTATGGTTGGAGCTTCACAGATTATTTGATGGAAATATCGAGGATAAAACTTAAGACTTATGTATGGAGTTTTTCAGTTTCAAAAGACAAACTGGAGATGATATTCCCACTCATATTTCGAAACTCAAAAACCTCTGAAATAGTTTGCAAGTTGAAATTTCTAAAACTAAAGCCTTTGAAAATAAGTGTAAATGTGATTTACCAGAACTTTTGTTGATATGTAAGATTTTGGAAACATTACCTGATCAGTATTTTTTATTTAAGTCGAGTTGGATGTTGATGACAAAAGCACATCGAAATATCGATAATTTGACTAATCAACTCTGCACTTATGAGAAGGCATTATCATGCAAAAGTGATATCCCAATCTAGCAACCTAGTAAAAACAGTAAATGGAAGAAGAAACTTATTTGCCATTATTGTAAAGTACCTGGACACAAGGTGAGATATGTGAGAAATGGAAGGCAGATGGTCGTCCTTCTAAATCTGAAAGCAGTAAATCTAAAAGAGGTGCTACAACAGATTTCACAAGTAGTGTATTTGTTGCTGAAAGTTACCAAGATAGCTGGTTCGTAGACAACGGAGCTACAAATCATATTACTTTTCAAAAACATTTGTATAAAACCTATAAAAGTTTTGAAGAAACGCATACTGTGACTACAGCCAATGGAGAACCGATAACTGCGTTAGGAAAAGGTTCAATTCATGTCACGTCAACAGTAAATGGAAGACAAGAAAAAGTAATTCTTGAAAAAGTTTGGTATGTCCCAGGAATTAGAAAGAATTTGTTTTCAGTGTTGGCAGCACAAGATAAGAATCCGAAAAGCCAGTTTGTTTCAACTGCTGAACGATGTAGTCTTAGCGTAAAAGGTCAAGAAAAAGTTGTAAGCACAAGACATAGACGTGGAGGACTCTTTACACTAAAATTTACGAATATTTCACCAGTTAACACAATGCAAGCTAATGTTGTGCATAACGAAAACGTACTTCAGTTATATCACGAACGACTAGGTCACCAAAATAAAAGACATATAAAATCGGTGCTTTCTCGTGAATTTGGCCTAACAGTTAGTTTAGATAGTGAACTATGTGAAGGATGCATCTATGAAAAGGCGCATAGACTAAAGTTTGGCACAAGGGAACGAGCCAAAATTCCAGGAGAACTTCTACATTCAGATGTATGTGGACCTTTTGTGACTTCTCTGGCAGGACATCGTTATTTCGTGCTGTTTAAAGATGACTATAGCCGTTTAAGATACATTTATTTCATGCGAGAAAAGTTTGAGGCACCTGACAAGTTAGAAATTGTTTTAGCTGAAATTAAAGCTGCAGGACATTCCGTTAAAGAGTTTATGACTGATAATGGTGGTGAGTTTGACAGCAAGAGAGTAAGAGACATTCTTTGCAAGTTTGGAATCAAACAAAGATTAACGATGCCCTATACTCCCGAACAAAATGGGTGTTCAGAGAGAGATAACAGAACGATCGTGGAGACTGCTAGAGCAATTATGCACGCTAGAAATGATTTATCACCAAATCTTTGGGCTGAGATGATAAACACAGCTGCATATATACTCAACAGATTAGGCATATCCGGTGTTCAAGATAAATCTCCATTCTAAGTTTGGTTTGGGAAGAAACCAAATCGTAAACACTTAAAAATTATAGGTAGTAAGTGTTATGCTCACATTCCGAAACAGCGTAGGAAGAAAACGGACCAAAAAGCTAAGAAAGGAATTTTAATCGGGTACGATAATAATGACGGATATCGAATTTGGTATAAAGATTCAAAAGAGCTTATAAGATCACGAGACGTCTATTTTGATGAAAAACCACTAAATCTACCCTGGTCTCAAGAAAGAGGGATAGAAAGTGAAGAACATTTTGAAGATACGCCAGAAAATGAGAATCTAGATAGTCCAGAAGATTTTGAAAATGACGAAATAGAGAATAGACTAGAAGATTCAGAACATAGGGATCTTGAGAACAAACTAGATGACGATGAAAATGGTTTACAAAATAAAATGAAAGAAGAATCTACATTAGATGAAGAATTCCTAAGAGACCGAACACGTATAAGAAAGCCTGCTAGATTTGAAGACTACGTAATGACTGTTGCAAACGAAATTTTGAAAACAAAAGAGCCATTGAGTTACAAAGAAGCCATCAGGAGTAGTTACCGTGATCAGTGAATTCTAGCCAAGGAAAAAGAAATACAATCACTCAACGAAAATGAAACTTGGAGTTTGGAGAAACTGCCATCTGGAAAAAAAACTATTTCCTGTAAGTGGGTATATAAGATAAAAACAAACCCAGATGGGTCGGTCGACAAGTTTAAGGCTCGTTTAGTGGCTAAAGGTTTTATGCAAAAGAAAGGGGTGGACTATGACCAAACGTTCAGTTCTGTTGCAAAAACCAACACCATAAGAGTTCTGTTAAGCATTGTAGCGTGTGAAAACATGGTTTTAACCCAATTTGATGTTAGCACAGCATTTTTATACGGTACTCTGGATGAAGTTGTCTTTATGAAGCAACCAGAGGGTTATGAAGATGGGCCAGATCGTGTTTTCCATCTCAAGAGAAGTATCTATGGTCTCAAACAGGCACCTCGGTGTTGGAACAAGAGAATTGTTGATTTCTTTAAAGCCAACGGTTTCATTATAAGTGATGCTTGTTTATTAAAAAACGTGGACAAGATATGCTTCTTGTAACACTTTTTGTTGACGATGGTCTTGTAGCTTCTACTAATGAAGAAATGACAAAACAGTTCCTAGAGAGTTTAAATAAAGAATTTAAACTAACAGTGAAACCTGCTTCATATTTCCTTGGCTTGGAAATAAATATTGGAGAAGATGGAACTGTGAAAGTTAATCAAAGTGCCTATACTAAGAAACTACTAGAACGTTTTCGAATGATTGACTGCAATCCTGTCTCTACACCTATACTCAAGGAGAATGTCCAATCAGGGAAGGAAGAAAACTCTACAAACTTTCCTTATAGAGAAGTAGTAGGGGCTCTTATGTACTTAATGACTAGTACGAGGCCTGATATCTCCTATCCAGTAGGTGTTGCATCAAGGACTTTGGAGAATCCCAGCCATGAAGACTGCATAAAAGTAAAAAGAATACTTCGCTACTTAAAAGGGACTTTGGATTACGCTCTCACGTATAAACCTGGTTATAAAAGAGGTATTCTTGAAAGTTTTAGCGATGCTGATCATGGTGGTGATCAGAATACAGGACGTTCAACTTCTGGTGTACTTTGCATGTATGGTGGAGGAGCTGTTTCTTGGCTTAGCCAACGACAAAGCTCAGTAACGATATCTACAACCGAAGCTGAGATACTTCCGCAAGCGAAGCTGCAAAAGAGTTAATTTGGCTAAAGAGATTATACAACGAAATAATTGTTTTAAAAGCTACTCCAACACTATTAGTTGACAATGAAGCAGCAATTAGATTGGCACAAAATCCCGAATACCATCGTAGAACTAAACATATAAAAACAAGGCATTTCTTTCTGCGAGAGCTTGTTTTAGAAAATGAAATTTTAGTAAAGAAAATTTCTACAGAACATCAACTGGCTGATGTTTTTACAAAAGCGTTGTTTAAACCACCACTCCGAATTTTATTAAAAGCTATGGGTCTCAAGTTTCAGGAAAGTAATCAATGAGGGAAGGTATTGAATTTCTGGTTTCTACATTGTATTAACTTTCCTAGTATTATAATCATAGTTGGAGAAGTAGATGTCACTGTCATAATAAAATAAGTTTTGTCAAACAAAATATCCTTTTATTCCATATTAAAAATATTCCGTAAGGGCTTCCTAATACATCAACACGGTCAACACTGGTAGTAGAAAAAGCAGAGGCGTACCGACGAAATTGGTGAGCTATATTTTGTTGTTTTGTTTTTGTGAAAGTGGAATACACCACTGGGTTATTTGTATAACGCCGATACCTGATCTGAAGAAAGAAGATTACCAGGACAACCTAAATATTATTGTTTGCGAATCGTGCAAAACTCGATTAATATTTTGTCTTATAGATTTAAGTTATCGTCTCTTCAGATCTGAACGGTAGTTTTAAGATAATGTATTCTGCTACTCACTGCGCACAGTTTGTGCTACTTGGTGTTACTTCTCTTGCTATTTCAACGTCGCATTTATCTTATTGTTTCATTAAACGCAGTTTACCTTTACTTTTGTTTCATTTTCCCTAGCTTTTGCACTTTGGTTTTAACATCTTTGGCGAGCGGCAATAAGTGCATGGCGCCATTTTGAGTGATTTGTGTGTGTTTGAGTGGAGCAAAAGTAATCTTGACTTTCAACCCCCCCCCCCCATAAATTGCTTTACCGTTTTGATTAGCCGTAGCGTCGCTCTGAGACCCAAGTGAAGGTAAGTGAGTTTGCGTCAGTCTAGCCAACTTTTGCTACTGGGGCGCAGCCAGGCAGCAAAAGAGCCACTGTTGGCTGTCCACTTATTAGAAAAACGTAACCAGCGGTGGATCTTCTGTCTTCCAAATCTGCTGCCCAATCGGAATCACAGTATCCATGTAATTTGAGTAAGTCCTTTTGAAATGTTAATTTGAAGTCCTTCGTTTTCTTAAGATATCTAAATATTCTCTTTACTGCAGTCCAATGTGCATTTCCAGGATTATTTCTGTAATGACTAACTTTTCCAACAGCGTATGCAATATCTGGCCTAGTTCCTTGTGCTGCGTACATAAGACTACCAATTGCTTCTTGATAGGGAACATCAATTACTTCATCTTTAGATTTTGGTTGAATATCCGATGTTAAATCTTGATTCGTTTCACATGGTATCGATATTTCATTGCATTCGTTCATTTTAAACTTTTTCAGTATATCATCTATATATTTTTCTTGATCTAACGTTATTACACAATTTTCGTCGTTTCTTGTAATTCTTATTCCTAATCAATAATAATAATAACATAAATTTATTTCTGGTTATATGTACAAAAAAATTAGCACATCAAAAAAGACAGAATGTCAAAAAAGAAATACAACTTCTCTTAGAAAAAATCACTTGTATTCTTCAACACTGTATGGTTCCAGGTCTACTTATTAGTAGTAGGTGCACTAGCTTTTTAAAGTCCTCTAATATTGTTGTTGTTTTTATATGTGTTGGCAATTTATTATAATATTTTATGCACGAATAATAACAGTTTCTTTCAGTTGCTGTTAACCGATGACTTGGTACTATGTAATTTATACTTCTTGTAGGGTAGTGGCTCTTCTCATTGTAATGTTGCAAAAACAGTTGTTTGTTTTTAAAAACAAATAGAACACATTCCTGAATGTAGATTGCGTATACTGTAAGCAGCTTGTTTTGTTTGAATCGTTCTCTGCACGTTTCTTTAAATTTAGAAGGACCCTTATTGCCTGTTTTTGCATTTTAAAAAGTTTACCAATTTGTCCACCTCCGTAAAAAATGATCCCATACCTTAATTTTGATTCAAACGTCGCTTGGAAAACTGTCTTTAGCACTTGAAAGCTCACGTAGTATGATATAACATTTAGACCATATACCGTTGCGCATATACTTGTTCCTACTTCTCGTATGTGTTCTTCCCATTTAAGTGCATTATCTATATGTATTCCAAGAAATTTTGTGCTGTTGTTAAGCTCATATATAGATCGCCACATATTCTCGCGGTTTCGGGTGCCTCAATTCGAGAATGTGTTGTTCTAAAGAGTACTAGTTTCGTTTTCTGTTTGTTCAACAGCATTCCATTTTCAATAAACCATTTTCCTATACTTTCCAGAATCTCATTTGAAGAATCAATAACTTCGGGCCACGTCTCTGCTTGTATTAGTATATAAATATATAAATCTTAACTTGTGAGAAAATAAACAATTAAACTATAAATAACAAGTTAAATTCAATAATATAATCAAATATATCTTAAGCTTTCGACGATTTTTGTCGTCTTCTTCAGAATTTTATTTAATATAAACAAAATAAAATACATGGAAACCGGGAACAAAACACATTGTCATTTGACACGACCTAAGATCCAAAAAAATCGTGAGTTAAGGAACAACCTACGATGAGATTCCGTCAAATAGGAAAAACTTAACTCCAATGTGTGTAGGGCGAACTAGACGAGTAAATGGCTGTAGATGTTGCTTAATCCGTCTATATCTGTCTTCCTATTCATGGCGTTCTTCTCTCTTGTGATACATATATCATTTCATGAAGAAGTCGATCTTTGTAGTTGGTAACAGATTTGATTATCTTCGCGTTCATAAAATCTGCATCATGTCCATCGACTAGAATGTGTTTGGCAATAGCTGTGGATTCGGGCTTATTACAGCGTATACTTGAACTGTGTCCACTCATTATTTTTTGAAGTCATTGGTTTGTTTGTCCAATATATACCAAATTGCAGTTATTGCATTGGACCTTGTATATTAAATCTGACCTCTTCTCAGGAGGTACGGTGTCTTTCAATTTAGTATAAAGTTGACCAATGTTATTAGTGGACTTGAAGGTTACATTGGTCTTGTAAGGTTTTAATATTCTCTTGATTTTTTCGCTTAAACCTTTTACATATGGCATAACTGCAAAGTTGGAAACTTCTTTCTTCATTGTGTTACCATTATATAGTTTGTTAACACGATCGTTGATAATTCTCTTCACCAGAGGTCCGGGGTAACCATTCTTGAATAAAGTTTTTTGGGCAATTTTTAAGGATTCTTTCCTGTAGTCGCCATGGGTTACTTTTATAACCTTATATCTTTTATATCGCATTACGAATTTTTAACGTTTACTTTTTTCATAAATATATTTTTTTATAAATATTCATCTTTTTTAAATACTTTTAATCCTAACCTGTCAAGTGATAAATAATAATAATTATGTCTTTTTGATAGTTTGATTAATTAATTTTTCTACATAGGTACTATATTCTTAACTACTGGACCTATTGTTAAACATTTTTTTTCTACCTAAAAATTCAAAATTTTGATATTTTACTTCATTTTAGAAGGTCGATTACACCGTTAAAATTGCCCTAAAAAATTAAAGTTCTCGGACTATTCGCATGCTTTTTAGTTATAATTTTAATAAAAAATTATATTCGATGCTCAAAAATTAAAGTAAAGAGCATGCGTAAAGCTTAGAACTGGAGAGAACTGTTTGACCGAAACTTGCTCTAAGCACTGCTCAATAAATTTCAGTATCAAATGGTAGTAGTAACTTTGTGATAACAGTATGGGAATAGTAAAAGTTTATATCTATTTAATGTTACATTTTGTAAATTTATATTTGGGAATTGCCGACGATGAATTTTATAAAAAGGTAAGTTTTATTACTACTTATTATAATAATACTCATTAAGAAGTAAAGAAACAAAACAATCAGAAAATGAATTATTGCAAATATGTTCAAAGGTTAAATTTCTAAACTTCTTTTTGATAGTACTGAATGATTTTTAAAGTTTTTTTGCAATGCATGGCTTTTATTGATGACCCATTGAGGACTTATTAAATTAAATTTTATACTTGCCCAATTATTTCTAACCTTTTTTTTACCTCATTTTAGAAAATTGCGATTGTCTTTGCAAACAATTTTTGAGTTATATTAAGTAATAATAATTCAATTGAAATGTTGAGAACAACTGGAAACAATACAATTTATTGAATTATTTGCATACAAATTTTAAATTGTATTTTCCTCATTTTATTATTATTAGACCCAACAGAAGCAAACAAAATCTACTAAATTTTGTTAAAATTTGAAATTTTTATCAAAATATTATTTTGTATCTCTAATATTGATATTAAAACAAAAAATCTTTTCTATGAAATTCAGATTTTTGATAATTTTCTTCATTTATTTAATTGATAATTTTCGAATTTTTTGAGCAATCCACTTGTTAAAAAAAATTCCAGGTTAAAGTAAAGTCAAATTCAAAAAAATATAAGAATAATACAATACGTAGAAAATCAAAATTCAAAAAATTTAAAAAAGAGACAATTAACACATAACAGGTTTGAATTAAGAAAATTTGAAATAATGAAAAATTCGTAATACGATAGTGCAATGTAACGTTATTTCATGGTTATTTCCATTCTTCAGTTGCACATAATCGATTAAATTGTGAAATAAGAAAAAAAATTCAAACTAAACAAAAATATAGACTAACGTGTACAAGATTGACTTACCATAACCTCCAAATATTATTAAAACTGAGCTTGTTACATGAAGTATGAACAATTCTAAGAAACTCGTTTACCTAGCACTGCTAGTTTGAAATCCGAAGGCACTGCCCTCGTAATATGAATTTTTTACATTTTTTCTAAAAAAAATTCAAAATTCAAAAATTTACCACGTTTTTTAACCGTGAGGCGTAAAACTAGAAAAAGAACTCAAAATAATAAAAAAAAATTTATGTGCCTTTGGATTTCAAACCAGCAGTGCTAGGTAAACGAATTTCTTAATTCAAATCATTTTTAAATTGTTCATACTTCATGTAGAGTTCGTTCAGAAGCTTAAGTCTCATACAATGCGCGAAACGGGCAAAATACATAAGAATAAATGTTAAATGAAAACATCAGCTTGGCGCGAAAATTTAAAAAATCTGACTTGAACATTATTTTCATTATAATTATAGAAAAGAAAAACTAATTATAGAAAAAATAAAATGATTACTATAGGAATGTAATTTATTGTAAAACTTTATTATTATAGTACAAGCAAATACTATTGTACAAGTAAAACAAATTATTTTTATTATAATAAAATAATAACGAACAAGAAAGTGAGTAATCGCACATCGAAGTAAATTTTATTAGCCGAGTAATTGATTTTTTTTATTTTTATCTTTACAAGATGGGCTCACATTCTAAATTGAACTCTTCATCATCTTCTTCATCTTCCGAAGACAGATAATCTGAACTGTCACTTTCATCTTCGTAATTTACTCTAATAATGAGTTCATCTACATCATCCATAATATATTCCTTTTCTATATATTCTTTTTCTGTGGCTTCTACATGGCGACAAATATTTTGCCAATCTTCTATTGTGACTTTATTAAATTCTTCTTCAGTCAATCTTCGGACATCGTCCATTTTAAATGTGGTATTTCGTGCGGCAACACGATTCTTTTACCAACGCCCAAATTTTCTCAATAGGGTTCAATTCTGGGTGATATGGTGGTAACCGTAATACAACGTGGCCATGTTCGGCTAAAAGTTTATCGGCTACATAATTTTTATTACGTGGCTTGTGTAATTTAATTATATTATACAGATCCATTTTTGTATCTCTGATTTGCCATATTATACTTCTTTCTGATAACCATTGCTGCATAGCACCTTTTCTCCATGAAGACGTAGGGCATTTTAAAATACTAACGTTATGATACGAAGCGTTGTCAATAACCAAAACGCTATTTTTTTCTAGATTTGGAATTAATTTTTCATTTAACCATTTCAAATAATTTTTGTGATTCATGTCATCGTGATAATCTCCAGTTTTAAAGCCAGATTTAAATATTAATAAGGCCCTCGTAACAAAACCTCTTGCACCGCCAGCGTGAACAATAATTAATCGTTGTCCTTTAGACACTGGGGTCTTTAAACCGTTAGTACTTCCATCGTCCCAACATTTAGGAACGGTATGTGAACTATGGATGTAAGTTTCATCCGTATAAACAATATTTCTTCCTTCTTCTTTATATTTTATAAGGTTTCTTAAGAACATAACTCGTTTACCTCGAATATCACTTTTTTCAACAAGTATTTGCTTATTACATGGGGATTTTCTCCACCTAAAACCAATCCTATGTACTACAATTCGAAATGATGAAAGCGATCCAGAAAAGCCATGATCTTTTTTCATCGCTTCATACACAGTTTTCATTGTAGGTCGCCTTTTATGTATAGTCGCATAAGAATGAATTATACGCCTAATAACATCTTCTTCAAATTGGCTTGTTGTAGTTTTTGGGGATGGCATTTTAATAGTTTTCCTGGGAGTAGAAAACTTGGCTTGTTGAGGATTTTCAGCTCCTTCCTTCATTATTCTTATAACAGTTTTATAAGAAACTCCAGTTGCAGATGACACTTTTGCATACAAAATATTTCCTTTGCATTTTTCTTTATTCATAATATATTGAATGACATTATAAATTATTTGTCGTCCTTGACTATGAACTACTTTACGGTTATTCATATTAGTAATGAATTTTAACTGTAAAAAATATTGTTTGTTTAAAAAACGATGTTAAATTAATTTGTTTATGCATTACCTACCACAATAAAATAATAAACGTTTTCGTCAAATAGATGTAAAAAAAGATTTAGTGATGCACACAGTAGTTTAACCTAAAAATAAAATTTTCGTTTAAAAACGATTTTAAATTAAAATGTTGTTTGTACTAACCTCAGTATAATAAAAATACTCAAATTGCGTTAAAAAAGGCTGATTGTTATTTAAATTATCAAATAATGTTAATATCATTTAATAATCAAAAGCACGAAAATAGCGAATCTGTCAAAGCAAAACGTCAACAAAGAACGATATTTTCAGGACTGTATTTATTTTGTTAAAACGAATTTTATCATTTCTGCGCACTATTGTATGGGACATGACCTCCTGAATGATCTCTAACAAGCTCAGTTTTGATAATCTTTGGAGGTTATGGTAAGTCAATTTTTTATATTATTATTATATATTCTCTTAGATATTAGATATTAGATATCTTAGATATTCTCTTAGAACTGTTTCTGATTGTTTGATGGTGGGTTCGGAATTGTAAGATGATTTGTTTAAGTTTGATTTTATTTAATAAGTAATAAGCGAAATAGACGTAACAATTAAAGAAATACCTTGTTCTAAAACCAAAGAAAATACAATTTTGAAAAATCCCAATTTAACGGTCAATTCTTTAATAGAAACGGTAATAAATCCGAGTCAAAATCGTTAATAAGAATAATAAAATTGAAAATCGGAATACAACAATAATTAGTCCAGTCAATGGAGACTTTGTATGGCAACTCAAAAGTTGCGTTTCAGGGTATGAAAGTTACACCAATCCATAGCTAATGGTTCCCTTATGAACATATTAAAGTGTATCAGCTTAACTTCTAGGGCGTCATTTATAAATTATAATTAATAAAAAACCAATCCAAGATTTACGACTAATCGACTTTCACCCTTCATTTCTTCAAAGTTGCCCACTCAATCCAAAAAATAAAAGTTCCAATTTATAGAACGGAAAATTCAAATTCAATTATTGGAAAACCTTGTGAGAAATGCACCATTAATTTATTATAACGATTTAAAGTAGTTTATAAACATTTATGGCTAAAAGTCAGATGATCGAATCGTGGCGCCGAACGAACCGTCACGTTTCCATCATCTGACGTTTTAGCAACAAATGTTTATAAACCATTTTTACATTAAATCATTATAATAAATTAATGGTGCATTTCTGCACACAGCGATCGGTGCCACCAACCGCCACGATTCGATCATCTGAGTTTTAGCAACAAATGTTTATAAACTACTTTAAATCATTATAATAAATTAATGGTATATTTCTCACAAGGTTTTCCGATTGAATTTGATAGTAAATTTTCCGTTCTATAAATTGATAATTTTATTTTGTGGATTGAGTGAGTAACTTTGAAGAAATGAAGAGTGAAAGTCGATTAGTCGTCAATCTTGGATTGGTTTTTTATTAATTATAAATCACCCCTTCAAAATTGAGCTAATACATTTTAATATGTTCATAAGAAAACCTTCAGCTATCGATTGGTGTAACTTTCATACCCTGAAACGCAACTATTGGGTTGAACTCGAAATCTATTGAACTAAATTCAAAACGCGAACGCCGCGGAATTAACTCCTCGCCTACCTAAATTCATATCTCCAAATATTTTCAATCCAGCAACGACAAACGCTTTAAATTTCTTAAATTCGTATGAATGGGCAGCAATAGCAAACGGTTGGTCTGATGTCCATAAAATAAATTATTTCGGTTCATTTTTAGAAGGCGCTGCTAACCATTGGTTTATAAAATACTAGCAAGTCATGTAAATGTAAAATTTTAATTAAAACTAAAAAAAATTTAATTTAAAAAAAAAATATTTAATTTTTTAAAAAATTGTTCAAATTGTAGAACATCTAATTTGATTAAACTGATCTTTTTATCAGACCCATCTTTTTATTCAAAATTCCAAGATTGGTTTGCTCTTTACCTTAAGGGTTGAACTGTCAATGTTTATGAATAGCAGTAAATGTAGCCCCCTTGAAATTAAAATCAACCTGTCCAAACGTTTTTCACTTTTTTATTCTTCGATGTCTTGAAATATATAAAAAAAAATATCATATTTTTGCAGCTTCAATTTCTTTGTTGAATAATTGATAAAATTTAAAAAAAATTATTGGACTGAATTCAGGGAAACAAGACCTTTCAAGTGAGGTGTCACTTGCCATATATCATCCCTATTAACATTTCAGGAGTTGTCTGCACAGCGCTAAGGGATAAAACAATACGGGAGTGACATTGGTCGCAAAAGTTGTCCCCCTCGATAATAAAATTGACGTGTTTTTGCATTTTTTGAAAAAGAAAATTGGGTAAATGAGGAAAAGAAAAGAGTGTTGAAAATCTCAAATGAATAAACAGGAACAACAAAAGTTGTTACAGGATTAAAAGTCAATGACATATTGTTGCGTTACATCAAAAACAATCAAAAAATGCTTGAAATATTATAGCAGGTCTAAGCTTTGAATTTATCAAAATTAAAATTTTGACTTTCTATTAAATTTATTTTTAACTCAATCAAACTTAACTGCACCGTTCTGGTATGGGATTTGTGGGAGACCATTAGATATTAACTCTTGTGTAGTGTACAATACCCTCTTTTCCAAAATGTTGAACGAGGGTAGGATAGGTTTGATGAGTTTTTAGAAATTTAAAATTATCTTTATTTTGGAAACAAGTACTAGATCAAGCAGTTTCTAAGTAAGGTAACATAAAAGCCAACCGAAAATCAAAGTAAATCAAAATAAAAAAGAAACAAAAAATAAATCGAGAACTTGAGAAATTTCAATACTACGTTTGAAGTCAGTTATAAAGTAAAAGTATTCCAATATGAATAATTCAAATTATTGACTTCAAAGTTGTTTTAAAATGAATAATAAGAATTGAATACATACGAAACATATTTTGTAAAATTTTAACTAAGGTACCTACCCCTAATAAGGCCTAGCTAAGGGAGATTTGCAATTAAATGAAAAATATCCAATTTAATCAACATGTTTTAATAATAATCATATTTTTGGTACATTTTCTACAAAATATAAACGAAAAATGGTAACTTGTACCATAGACAAACACAAAATTAAATATTTTTAAAAACCTTGCCAGTAGGCTTTATTTTAAATGGTACCATAATAAGGCCTATGGCTTTAACATACTTAAATAATAAAATTATACGTAATAATCAGGTCTATTATGTATCACAACCTTTAAAAATAACGGTCAACCTTTATGTTATAATAAAGTTTCAAAATAACTGGTTGCTTAGCGTTTATTACAGCATTGGCATTACGTATCCACCTTTAAAATAACCATTGACAGTCAACGTTATTTTGTAAAGCATAAAATAGTAGTAAGTTTTGAGTACTTCTAAAGTGAGAAAGATTTACTGTAGCTCGCATGTGTCGGAAAAGGATAGTAATATTTTAATTGTTAGATCAAAAGGCGGTTCTACGAAAACTTTGTATTAATTTGTCAGTGCTAAATGTCACTATTAAATTTAAAATATTTTTCATTTTTGTAAAATGAAATAAAATGAAGAAACAGATATACGAGTACAAAAGAAAATCTCAAAGTTCAACTACATAAATGGAACCATTAAAAGAACATTTTAGTACCAACAGTCACCTATACACCTATAGAAGCGAAACATGGATGCTAACAAATGGTGAAGAGAAGCGATTATAGACCGCCGAAATGAGGTTCTTGAGGGTAATTGCAGAGTACAGGAGGGTTGATAGAAAGCGGAACACCGATCACAGAAACGAAATGACCGCATTAAGAACTACAGGAATACTTGGAAATAACAACACCTTGAAAGAATGACCGACGAGCGGATACCGGGATACCTACAGAAATATATAAATATAAACCGAGAGGAAGAAGAATGATAATGATAAAATAAAAAGTGAATAAGTTTCTGTTTTTTTTTTTTAATAAATAATTTCATCAACTAAAAATAGTTACATTTACGATTAATCTAATGTCAAATAATTCAGTTTCTCTTTATCGTTTCTAGCCCATTTGTTTTTTTTTTACCTAATTGACTTAGGTACTTTTACCTTGTGAACACAATTTTGTTTGGTTTTAGTTTTATCAAACCGACTATATAGCTAACTTTTGATAGGTTATAAAAACTTGTAATCTTAAAATATAACCTACGTTATAAAAAGTAAAAAATCAATTAAAATTTTTGATTATTTTCGATTTTCAGTCGCATATAAATCTGTGGTCACATGCTAGAAGAGTATAAGTACAAATAGCCAACTTTACAGGAGAAGGAGACGCAAAACACGTTTTTTTAATTTTAACTTTAAAAATTACTACCTTATAACCAATACACTTTTATTTTGAAAATATAATTGCTATCTCATAAATGTATCACAAATTCCCTAATAGCAGAAGTAAAAAAAATAAAATAAAAAATTACTGATTCTTTGATTGATTTTAAGTAAAATATATCTGTAAAAAAATTCGTAAATTTCCAATTATTTTTTGACATAGACTTTTCTTCTTATACCGGAAGTTGACACCTATTATTATGAATCTAATTCTACAAAAAAAATGGGTTTGGGCATAAGTGGACTTATTCTCTTATAGCATGAAGACAAGAAAAATTAGTCGAACTAAGTTTTAAACAATAATTAAAAAAAGGAACAATGAGTATATAGAATGTTAAAAATTTGCCGAATTGGACTTACAATGAACACAATAACATCAAATCTAAGCAATCTGATTCAACGAAATACAATGTTTCTCGGTTAAGAATTGTGAAAAATTATATCTATAAATGTTTTTAAATACTTCTAACGACCCCGAAAATATGTATTCAATTTAAAAATCCATTCGAATAGAATCTGATTTAAGTGCAGGTTTTACATAGTTCTTTTGCCCCACTGTGCACCGGTAAAAATCTCTGTTGGTGCTCTATCTTCTTGCACATCGGTTGAATTCCCAACCAATCGAGTTACACATCAGACCGCAATTAAATAACCACAGTGGTGACTTGATGTGATCGCTAGTTGAAGTTATGAGTGGAAATTCTGGGTTGAAATACCGGACTCGGTATAATTTCTTAACTCAGTTATCTGGTGAACATCAAACTGTGGATCGAAATACTTATAACTTTCCTTAACAACTCAATGGAAAAACGAGGTACAATAAGCGTATAGTCCGGGAGCTAGCGACACAAAATTTTGTAAATTTTATAAAGATTAGTTTTAGTTTATTTGTGTCATATTAGACCTACAGAAACCTAAAATCGACTCCTGCCGGGGCACCAGCGGGGCAACGATTCACAGCGGCCTTTTGATTATGTTAAGAAAAAAAGGTAATCGAAAATAAATAATTTTTTTACATATTCTAGATCACCTTGTTTAGAAACGAAAAGATCTGTAAAACATAAAAAAACAATTTTCCTTCGATCGGTCTGACTGTCTGTCCGTGGTCAGATTTTGTCTCTCGCTTTATTCCTGAACCATTCAACCAATCACGACCAAATTTAGTATGGTAGTATGGTTTACGGTAAAAAGGTGAAAATAAGGTGTTCGTCGTGATTTGTCAATCAGGGGGGCCACTACAAAAAAATACCACAAGATTTTTAAAAGCAATTTTGTCTTGTGATAAGTTATTTTCAAGACCTTGAAATGCTTTATTCAGAATAGGTGAAATTGACTTTTTATCTGTCATCTGTCAAAAATTACAAGCTGTCAAAGTTGAAACTTCAAGAGTGAATATCTCATGAAGTACTGAAGGGATCTCAACCAAATTTTGTATATAGGAACATTGCCCCCACAAGACTTGACAGCATATGGGACCATTTGATAAAAATAATAAATTCAACATGAAAAAAAAAGATTACTTTATTTTTTAACAGACTGCTGCCAATCGTCGCCCCGCTGATAACCCGGCAGGAGTCGATTTTAGGTTTTTGTAGGTCTAATATGATACAAATAAACTAAAACTAATCTTTATAAAATGTGATAATGAAAAGTGTCCCTAGCTCCCGGACTACTAGAGCTTCAGTGCAAAGTGGGCGTTAAACCACTACCCGTACAGTGATATAATAATATCGCAATTAAATTGTAGGTACATCAATCGAATTACCAAGTAATAATCGACTTCTCAGCCAATCGAATTGCACATCAGTCGATTTGCAGTGTATATTAGTTATAATATATAATAAATGTTGCACACTTCGGTGTTAGTGAAGTAAATGCTCAGATTTCACTTATAAGCCGCGTTTTCACGGGTCGATTTGGATCGCTTATTGAATCGAAAGCTAATTGAATATGTAAACCACCTTTCGGCTTGGCCGTTCGGCGGAATGAGTCGATTCGACAGAAGTAGAAACACTGTCTACATTTGACTGTCTACAAAGTCGAACGACCGAAATTGAATATCGTCGTACGGAAACAAAACGTGCCGAATGTCGCATGGAGTACCACAGTGTTTTTTTACATTTTGAAGTACAATTATTCAACATGCATCGCCATCGCATAAAATTTAAATAAAAATAAAATAAAATTTAATAAAAAAATGAAACATTGTTGCTTTCAATACAGATCGAACTATAGTCGATTATCATTGGTCGTTGACGTGGTTATTTAATAAACACGAATCAAACCCTAAATTAATTAGATGGAAATTGTGGTTAAAACAATTTGACTACGATATAATTTACAAATGCTTTTTTAGACCTACTAATCTAAGATATTTACTTGGTTTTAGTTTTATCAAAGCGACTACAAAGTAACTTTTGAAAGAGCAACAATGGTATACCTTAATAAAAGTTATGGCGACCTCTCTATTGTTACATTTAAACCTAACCGAACCCATTTTGCTACCAATACAACAGGTACGTTATCTATAGATATTGGAAATGATTTAGAGGTGAGTAACTCTCATGCAAGGATATACTAATGTACAGTAGAATCCGCTTAATGTGATCACGGATAATGTTATCAGTCGGTTATTGTGATCATTTTGACTGGGAACCGGCCGCTTTAATTGGTTTACATAAAAAAACCACCGGATAATGTGATCAAAAAGCCGCTTATTATTATCACTTTCAAGGAATTTTCTACACAATAATCTCTTTTTTTAAGTATCTTTTTCTGATTTGTCATTGAAATTTTATATATCTTTACAAAACACGTCACTCGTTTTAATTTCTATACAAAAACTAATGAAGTTTCCCGTTTCATGGCGTGTTGCTATTTTTATTTTAATAAATGTGCACTTTGCTTTATGCATTTTAATTTAAGTTTAGTTTATTCCTGCTAAATTTACCAAATTCTTCTAAAATTCGTTTTATTCTAAAATTAATTATTGTTATCAGTCGGTTAATGTTATCAAAATGTTCTTGGCCCAAAGTGATCACATTAAGCGGATTCTACTGTATTGATATTTTTTCAATTTAATTTTTATTGTTGTTTTCTTGTAAGATGTCAATATGATATCCATAGCTTTTTGTTGGTTAGAATGTGTCTTTAATTGGTTAAATATAAATGATCAGACTGGTAAAATAATAAAAACTCTCTGCAATTTTAATTGTCACTCTAAATAATAGGATTATTACCCAAAAGTGCATCTAAATTATAAACATAAACAATATGTTGAAAAGAAAACTTTTAAATTAATAGACAGAACAACTAAGAAAAATTTTGTACCAGTTCGGAACAACTGCCCAAATCGATTTCTTTTACATATTGAAACCCATTTAACCCCAATTATCAACTCCCAATTCACTTATCGACGATCGACCTCTCACTTCTTCACTACCGACTAATTAATTATTCAATTGTCCTCTTCAATCAGTTCTCCCTCTGGATAACCTCTTACTTATAAGTTAACGTGCTTTATCAATTGTCATTTATTATACAAGGGAGTCTCAATAGGAAATTCATTTAAATTTCTTACACTAATTATTATTTTTCTATGAATTATCACTTGTAACAATAATGTTACAAAAAATTGTTTCTTTATATTTTGATATCTAAGTAAGTACTTATTTCATAAAATGTGAAAAAAACTGTCCTATGCTGTTGTTCTGAACTGGTACAAAATAACTTTTTATTCAAAAACAACTGTTTTGCTCTTGGTTCAAATATAGAAATATTCCAGAAACCAGACCCGATATTCTGGTCTTGTTATTCTTTTTCTATTAGTCTTCTTCTAATATTCTTTCCCGAAAGCGAACCCCATGGTCAGAAAAATATGAATGTGAAACTAAAGCCAAGAACAAAGTCTTTCAAAATTATACCAAAGAATACTCACAAATGTTCATCAGAATCCGTGATTATCAACAAAAATACAGACATCTGAAAGTTAGTTACATACTTATGAAGATTTAAAATCTATACAAAAAGAGAGATAAGTGAATATCAGTGTGGATTCACTGAAGGCAATTCAATAGTAGATGCTATATTTATTCTGAAACAAATACTAGAAAGAAGCTCCGAGTACAATATAGACATGCATATTATATTGTTCATAGATTATAAGCAGGCATTTGACAAGATAAACACAGAAGAACTACTAAGAACAATGAAAGAAATGAAGATTCCGAATAAATTGATAAAGTTAACAAAAATGACACTTGAAGGAACGACAGCGTGCGTAAGAACATTGGAAGGAAAAACAAATAATTTTGAAATAAAGTGAGGCAGGGTGATGGGATGTCTGCAACGTTGTTTAATCTGATACTGGGGAAGTGTATTGAGAAGATAGAGGTTAAAGGTACAATAATTAACAGAGAGATGCAAGTTGTAGCCTATGCGGATGATGTCGTAATAATAACGATGTAGAACCCAGGGCCTCGTGGTTTCCACTTTTTATGTTTTTACGTTGTCCAAATTCGAAGTTTTGAGATGCTTCGACATTTGAACCAAATATCGACGCCAAAGTTGCACCTCTGCAGAAAGGGAGAATATTTATTTTTTGTTTTAGCTGCCACCACCCCCAGACTTCAGATTATTTGGTATGCTTCTTAGTCGATACTTGTAATGTTTTTTTTTTAATGTTGTTGGTAGCTAACTGGATTTTCGTGGTCACCAAGTGTCTCTTTGGAATAAACGCAGGCGAACGGCTAACCGTTAGCTTAGAAGCAATTCTGCGTTCCTTAATCTTTTAGTTAATGATTGATTGATCTTAAACTTTCACTTTATTCAATAATTTGAGGCCAATTTGTATAGATTAATAAAATATTTATTAAACCACAACAAAAAAAAATATATATATATAAGTTCAAAAATAGTTCAATTATAAAGTACATATAGAAAAATCCATTACAGAAATTTTTCACTAAATAGGAAAAGTCAATAAAACTAAATTAAGCAAAGTAAAACCCTACTCTAAATAAGCACACAAAATATGATTTAATTTAATAAATCTCGTAAATCAACCTGCTCTAAGATAAAAAATTCGTTTTACAAATTTAAATGAACACTAACAATTTTATCTTCTCTCTTATTTATTTGCTTGTAGCAAATCTACACAAATTAAAATGCCCCAAAATTTCATCATTTAAGTGAGGAAAAATCCCTAAGATAATTTCCCATTAAAAGAAAAATTAATACAACAGCATAATAGAACACTCTACCATAAATTTACCCAAAATTGGTAACTGTACCCAAAAATACAATAAAATTTTAGATTCAAACTAACTTCATAAGATTTAAAACTCTTACCTTTCAAAATAAAGTTATCCTTACAATGAACTTAATTGATTTTAACCGTACAACCGTTAAATCGAACAACAACATTCAAATTTAATTAAACTGCCAACAATTCATTTGTTGTTTATTGCAATTTCAAATTAATTGAATTTATTTAAAACTCCCGAATGATCTTACAGAGAATTTCCAAAATTCTCTTGCAAGATAAATAAAACCAAATCACTAAGCGCCCGGACAGCGTTTCACCCTTGGACTTACAAATCAAAAAGTCCTCGCTCCAAAATTGAGTTTTCCTTTTTATGCAATTCATCTCCCTACTTAAGTTTTGGAAACGCGGAAAGGTGCGCGACAATTAAACAAAGATGTTACATTTTTCCGACAAGGAAACTTCCTTTGCACGTGCAATCGAATTTGACTTTTGATTGCCCTTCTTCTTGGTTCTCACAACAAAATCCGTCTGGTTTTCATGGGAAGCGCAAGCTCATGATTTCCTTATGAATGAAAACCCTGTGCCACCTGTCTGCGTTAGATTATAAGATTTATAATTAGTTTTTATCTTTCAAAAGCTAAAATGTAATGCCACTAATTTGTATTTATTCATCAATGAATAACATCGATAACCTACCTTGAACCGCTTCAAAAGATGGGCTATTTTACACTAAATCTAATGAACCCAAAATCGAAATAATTTTTGATTATTCGACATTTCTCACGCTTAGCTTATTTAAAACGTTTATCTACAGAGTGTTCTTTTATGAGTACCAACTTATAATTAAAAATTTTACATTTATTTTCAAATATAACTCACTGGAAATTTAACTTAAATTTCCGGGGTGTTACATCACTCCCCCCTAAAAAAAAAAGATGTGCGCTCACACGAGCTACATCCTTTTATCAACTCCCTTTTCTTAAAACACAACACACAAAAAAAAAGAAAATAAATGAAACGTAAACAAAGCTTAAAATCAAAATAATTAAACTTAAAATTAATGTCAACGAAAAATATCGTGGCGAAAGTTCCATATTACCATATCACACTATCGTTCTTAAGTTGAACTATAAGTTTTAATAGGCTTAACATGCGCATTTTTTTTTTCGCACACAGTTTACCGTCACTTAGCGCGATCACTAATAAAAATTTTAAATGTGGGACGTGCCAGGTGAAGCAGCGACGTTGACTCCTTCTACGTTGGCACGGGTGAGAGGCTGGTCTGTCCAATGTTGTCCTGCTGGCAACGTCGGATACAAGTTGGACTCAGCTTGAATTCCAGTGGATGCTTGGTCATGTACGACGACCTCAGATAATGCAACTTCTTTTGTAGCTTCATTGTTTTGCCGATGATGACGATGCATCAACAGCATGGCCAATGTGTTCCATAAGCTGGCCAATATTGAGAAACCACAGCCCATGGTTTCATACAGGTGAAATCCATTTGGAAGTTCATGATAACACTTATTTGATCTTCGAATTTTCACTAATTTTGGAACGCACCTCATCACATAAAGTACCTCCCCCAATACTCTTCCAACATAACCTTTGCCCAACTTTAAAGTTTGACTAATCGCATGTGGCGCGAAAGGTGCCATCATGAGTCGATTTCTTAAGACTTCCCGTTGCACTAAGCATCTTCTATGAACTGTGTCTGTGTACAACCGATTTATGTTTCGTTTCACTGATTGTTCGATACACAAAAATTTACTATTTACATAACTCGTAAGGTCTGTATTTTGCGCTAGCACCTTCATTTTTGGCTGTAAGTAACTGTTCGTTAAACTGATTACCACTACTAATCGCGGATGTTCAGTTTGCCACACTTCTTGATTACACATTAACATACTTTTCTTCAGGGATAATGCAAAAATTTTGTCATCACCCTCGACTACTATGATCTTCTCTTGATTAACGTTGTTTACTACTTGAGTCGCAGGACCGCGATATAATAGACTAAGATTATCATCACACTGAGTTGACGTGGTGTCTTCCCACACAGTTTCCCCTAGGACGGTGTCGAAACAATGTCCCCCAGTAAATGGACATGTTACTCCGCCCAGCAAACTTAATGTATTTTCTTCTAATTTTACTTTAGCAAAATAGTCTTGCACTTGTATCTTAATGGTTGCTAATATGTACACATTCTCCCAGCTTTGGCCACCTTCATGATAAGTAACGCCTTCGCAACTTCCAGTTGCATCGACCGAACCTATTATGGTCAAAGATGCCGACGTGGTCCCATTCATGACTATTTTTCCAATTAATTGTTGATAGATACTTAAAGTTTTGTACCTATGAACGTTGATACACTCTTCCTTTCCAATTTGGTAAACGAAACTCGATATGCCGCCTGCTACAAGGGAGCTATGGCTATGCATTCCGCAGTGGCTCACAATTCGAGTGACTTCTACTAGACAAGTTATCACTTTATGCAATTTAATGTCATTTTTCTGCACTACTTGAACACCGATTTCCGAGCTAATATACTCACGTTCCGGTTCCGGACATTCTGCTACATCGCGAATAGATACAGCAGATATGTCACTTCCTTGGTCTTCACAATCATAGGCGATGAGGGTCGAAGCCTGGCATGCCCACAATGAAATTAACCACATTACTACCCACTTCGCGTATTTACCGCAAAAGTTTTTCATGTCGAAGCACTAACACTTTAATTTTAGCCGTAAATGCATACACTTTCGTGGATTAGTCCGCACTAACTTAATGCTGTTTAGTTTAAAGTTGCTTGTAACCTTCTCAGAACTTTAGTCTTTCGTTTAGAATAAAAGCTCTAGGCACAGGGTACCAAAACCTTTAATAAAAACAAAATCAATAGAACAAAAAAATATTCAAAATTCTTAAAATCTAACAATCTTTTGTATTCATTGAATTACTCATTTGTAATTCTAGGATTGAAATCCTATTTCATGATACAAGTTCCTAAAAAAAAAAATTTTTTTTTTCTTTCACAAAAAAAAATTTAAGTCGCTCATGTTTTCTTTCAATCATTGCTTTAAAATTAATCAATCGTTAATTTAAATGTAAATCAACAAGCGATTCAAATTTTCCATATACAATATAATTAATACTGATTACTGCATTATCATTGCATTGTAACTCGATACCAGTCAAGTTTGACACCTGCTACCACTTTCGAATCAGAAAAATTTTCGAAAAATTTCCAAATACATTAGTCATGGTGCATTATCAAAATTTGATCAACGTACCTGGAAATTTAGGGTAGGAATATTTTGTAAATTTTGGAGTAAATACCAACATCTTGAATTTTACCTTTTAGAGAATACAACCCCGCGCTCCAAAAGTATCGGCATTCGATCATTCACTCCGCATTTTCTCCCCTTTCCCAACGTTCAATAATCAATACAAAGTATTGTTACATAAATACATAGCAAAATGAAACCACTGAACTTGAGATTGACCCCTTAGGTAGGTCACTATGTGACTGGACAATCCAATCTCTTATTTATTTTCATTTGGGGTGGACTCTTACCCCCCAAGAGTAGGTGCGCTGTAGCATTGTATTATTTTTTTTTCAATGCATCACACCAAAGTTTATTGTTTTTCTTTTCCTAAAAACAACGAAAACACACAACAATCAAATATTAACTAATTTGACTAAATTTTTGAAATCTCTATTTTGGGCGGACTTTTACCCCTCAGCGATAGAAACGCTGTAGCATTATTCTTCTCCCGATGCTACACAGGAAAGCTAAATTTAAAACTTAAAGATCTAATCTATTTGGAGGCCGACGCAATCTTGTTGACCTGCGTGGAAGTGTTTCGACCTCATTTTCCTCATCATCCGTGCTCGAGCTTTCTAGTTCGCTCTCGCGTTCCCCCGAATCATCGGTACCACTCGGTGCTACCTCGTCGATGGGAGGTGGCCTAATAATTTCCCAAAAGGAAGGGGGCATTGGTAACCTCGCTGGTGGATTGTAATCATCCTCCAAGTCATCATCCCCTTCGTCCAACGACAAATTCACAGATTCTTCAGAATCTAGCCGCAACCTATGGGATGCCGTTTTTACCTTACCTTTACCTACTTTTGACAAGTAGGGCTTTAACCTGTTTATATGCACAACCTGTTCCTTTCGCGAACCCACTTTTCTAATTTTGTACGTTACAGGACCTATTACATCGATTATTTCAAAAGGCCCAATCCACGGTTTACTTAATTTTTTTGACAACCCGATTTTTGAAGCTAAATCTCTCAGATATACTAACTCCCCCATTTTAAATTTCCGTTCAACCGTCTTTTTATTAAACTGTTGAGTTCGCTTAACTTTAGCCCTTTCTGTGTTTTCAAACACCCTATCATACACCACTTTTAATCGTGCTTGCAATTCTGATGCAAAATTTTCGGTAGTATCATATTTTACCCTGTCAAATTTCACAAACTCGTCTATGGGGAGAGTTTGTTCTCTCCCATGTAGCAAAAAATATGGGGAGTACCCTGTGGTACTATGAATATTTCCCCTATATGCCATCATAACTAACGGGATCCAAGCATCCCAATCTTGTTGATTATGAGCTAGATAATGTGATAGCGAGTCTTTCAAAACGCGATGCATTCGTTCAATTTGCCCATTGGTGGTAGGGGCATAACTAGACGTATGAATCTTCTTGGTCCTTAATACGCTACAAACTTCTTGAAATAAGCTTGACATAAAATTCGCCCCTCGATCGGTTAATAACCGCCTAGGCGCCCCGTGACGCGCAACTATGAATTCCACAAACACACGTGCAATAGTATCAGCCTTTTGATTCGGTATAGGGATCGCTTCGACGTATTTTGTAAAATAATCCTGGAATGTTAGTAAATATTTATTTCCATTTGATGTTTTAACCAATGGCCCTACCACATCCATGGATGTCAATTCCCACGGCTCGCATGTGGCCGAAAAATGTTGTAGCGGTACCTTTTTAAAATGCGGAGAAGTTTTTCTTCGATTACAAGCATCGCACTTAAAACAATACTTGATAACATCCGTTTTCATATCTTTCCAATAAAACCGTTTTTTTATATTTTCTAAAGTTTTCTTCTGACCAGGATGACAAGCCATCGGAGAATCATGAAAATCTCTTAACACTCTCTTCTTATATTCCGCCGGAATTAATAATTTAAAATCATTGATTTCGTCATCAAATTTATATAACACCCCGTCTGAGTCCATAGAATATGAACCGTCATCCTCATAGTCCTCATCACCGATTCGATCCATAATTTTCTTACAAAACTCATCTTTAATCTGTGCAGTGAGTAACTCACGAGTACTCCATTCTGGCACAATATTGTCTTCTTCCTCTTCCCTAATTACCTGTATGTTCACCTCCCGTGGGAGTTCATAGACAACTATGCTTATAGTGGCATCCTGAAATATATATTTTATCATTTCCTCCACCTTAATCCACTCCAGGCCGTCTGACCCACATGCTAATTTAGGAATAGCTAAATTCTTTTCCCCGTTTCTTGTTAAGCAAATTTTTAAATTGACTAAAGCTTCCCATAAAGATTTATGTGTAGGTTTATGGAAGTAACACTGTTTTGTGATTAGATAATACACGTTTCGCGATGGTAACCGCAATTCGGCTACCTCGCCAACCCTTTTATGTTGAGATTTCAGAATATCTATTGACCCCATGTTTTTCCTAAAATTTAACGCGATTCCCTTACTCATTTCTAAATCTTCCGAAACACAGTGAGCCAACGCGTGACTCTCTGGAGCTTTAAATAAATCACCTTGTTTAATCGAATATCTGCATGTTTGGGGTAAACAATGATGTTCTAAGTATCCCAGAAATTCGTCATAACTCATATCCCGAAAATTTTCTTCCTTATTATACATTCTACTGAGTGCATCAGCATTTCCATGTAACCTACCAGGTCGATGAACGACCTCATAATCATATTCGTTTAACGTTAAGGCCCAGCGCATAAGCCTCGAACCTGGATCATTTAAACTAAACATCCACTTGAGCGGACGGTGATCTGTTATCACCTTAAACCTTCGTCCATACAAATAACACCGAAATTGTTTAACTCCGTATATTACCCCTAAGCATTCTTTTTCTGTAGTAGAATAATTTAGTTCGGCTTTGTCGAATTTCTTACTGGCATAAGCTATAGGCCGTTCTCGACCGTCGCGCATTTGACTCAATACAGCACCAGTGCCCACACCGCTGGCGTCTGTTGCTAAAATAAATTCCTGAGTAAAATCTGGATAAACTAGGATAGTTTCTGACGTTAATACATTTTTCAAAGTATTAATTGCGTTTAATACTTTCTCTGAGATTTCAAATTTTACATCCTTTTTCATAAGATGTGTCAAAGGCGCTGCTATTTCAGCAATATTTGGTATAAATTTACGATACCAATTGATTAACCCTAAAAATGAACGCACCCCCTTTACCGTTTTAGGGATTGGGAAATCTTTAATAGATTGTACTTTCTCGGGATTTGGTTGTACCCCTTCTTGAGTGATTATATGACCTAAGTATTTTACCTTTTTCTGCAGAAAACTACATTTTGTAGGTCGAAGTTTAATATTTGATTCTTGCAATCGTTCAAACACTTTTTCTAGCTTGTCAATGTGATCTTCTTCTCCTTCTGAGTTATGAACAATTACATCATCTACATATACCTTACATATTTCTCCCGTCAACCCTGATAATGTTACATTCATAAATCTTTGAAAGGTACCTGGAGCATTTTTAAACCCGAAAGGCATTTTTAAATATTCATAATGCCCCTGAAATGTGCTAAACCCTGTTAAAGGTATTGAATTTTCATCCATTGCAATTTGATGGTATGCATCGGCTACGTCGATGACCGTGAAGAGCACCTTGTCCCCAGATTTGTATCCATGCAAAAGATCAGCTATATTCGGTAGCGAGTAATACTCGGGTTCGATCAAATCGTTTATCGATCTATAATCGATGCACATTCGAATTTTCTCTTTTCCATCAGGTAATTTCTTTGTCACCAGCACCACAGGTGCCGACCATGGACTGGAGGAGTCCCTAATAGTTCCTGCAGCTAATAACCTATCGATTTCTTCTTGCAAAACTTCCCGTTGTTTATAGGGGATTCTGTAAGGTGCCTTGCAAACAGGTTTGGCCCCAGGTTTTAAATTTATGACATGTTTGACCTTTGTCGTACAAGTTATTACATCATCATCTTCCCTAAATAAGCCACTAAATTTCTTTAATAATGTTACCATTTTCAGTTTACTAAAGTCATTTAGATGGTCCAAATCAAAGCCTTTCTCAATCCAATCGTCATTTGACACATCGATTTTGTTGATTGAGCACTCTTGAAGACCTGTTTCTCTTTGTTCTTCGGCACGCACTGCCCCTGCGACTATTTTCCCCGCTGGTAATACAATTCTCTCATCCGACACATTCAAAATTCTTACAGGGATCTGATTACCAATTTTTACTATTGCATTTGCAATATGCACCACATCCTCATCCATTTCTTTCGATTCTATAACCGCGTATTCTCCTTCAAGTAATTCATTCAATTTTGCATTGCACACACATTCCGAACGTGGTAACAGAATAACTTCATTTATTAAGATTACCTCTGTTTCATCAACTGTAGGTGAAAACTGTTGCATGACATTTTCACACTCGTTCCGCATTTTCAGTTCTTGATGCTCTTCTTGTTCTTTACGAATTGACCATTGTTGTGCTTGCCGATTCATTTCGGCCACCCGATCAATCACCAACTTTTCATCTATTAGTCCTTCCTCATTGTCGCTATAGCTTAATTCACCAAAAGTTTGCACCTTGATTTTAACAGGTGACTCATGGTTTTGAATTACGCTTTGCGTCACTAGTGGTTTGACAACCCTTTTTGTATTTACAGCCGATTCTTAATTCGCCGGTTTAATTTGTTGCAAAGGAACATCTTCCATTACCTCAATTTTGTCCCAGTCCTTTTGATCATCATTCTTCGACTGAGCCTTTTTATTTATTTTTGGCAATTGTTTTACGTTCACTGAAGGGTTTGGTTTTTTATTTACCTTCACTTGTTTTATTTTCACATCTTTACTTGGAGGAGTTTGTTTACTTGTACATTTCCTAAAAAAGTTCGAAATACATTTCAACCACCTTTCCCACTCTTCATATGTTGGTTTCAGTTCTTCCGACCGAGCTACCTTGATTGTTTCTAAATGTATAAAATTTTTATTCGTAAATATTTTAGTTATTCCTCTTTTATTTACCCAATTATCAACCGGGGTGAATTTATTTTTCACCTTGCCGACTCCGATATTTTTAGCAATGAATTTCATTCTACCTTTAAATGTGGGAATCACAATATTTCGCCTACGTTTTCGCTGAACCAATCCCCAGATACCTAAATTTTCACGACATTCTTCCACAGTGTACAGCGAAATCCGATGTCCCCAAATAATTAACACCGGATCTCTTTCATAATCAATCCTCGCTTGTTGAGCTGCTAAAAAATCTCTCCCAATTAACACTTGTACTTCATTCAACAAACTTTCATCACACACCACCATCGAATGCTCAGCTCGAACCTCGTTTTGCTCCTCATCGTCTGAAATTCCTACTGAAACCTCTGCTGTTCCGTACACCCTTAATTGGTGTCCAGTGACCCTTAAAAGTACCAACCCTTCGGCTCCTTCTGGATCAATCATTGTTTCTGGAACTAGCTGTCTTTGAATAAGTGTAGCAGCTGCTCCTGTATCTATTAAACATCTGCAAAATACCCCATTCACCTGCAATACAGCAATATGTGGAACTAATCTTAAATTTACTACTTTAATTTCAGGTATGAAATCAATTTTCTCTTTCCCCCTACTTCTCCACCTATGGTCTTCTACGTGGGGATCGGTAGATGACCTTAGTTGTTTAAAGACTGTTGTGGATCTTTTGATTTGGTTACCGTTGGCTTTCCAAACCGATCATTAGTGGGTGTAAAACGTTGTGAAGTGGCACCTGCCCCACTCTGTCCCTGTGACCTATAAAATTGTCGACCTTGACTTGTCGAGGTTGATTGACCTACATTTTCTGTCCTTACAAACCTAGACGAATTATTTGCTTCTCCTGGTCTCCGCGAATTTTCCTGATTCGAGAAACCCCCTGAAGGACGACGTGGACAACGATTCGCCCAATGCCCTAATTCCTTACAAATATAACACGGCCTTTGTTCCGTTTTCTGAAAACAATCACGAGCGAAATGACCAATTTTCTTGCATCGATTACAAGTGACCTCCTTCACATCGGCCACATCATACATGCGTTTTCCTTGCATCATTTCTTGCACCGTTTCATGTCGAACCGCCAACTCCTCGCATTTTTCGAGTGTTAGATTATCCAAACCTATTAAAGTGGCTCCGACCAACCTAAATAAATCCTTTTTCAACCCCAATTTAAATTGATTTACAATCAATTCTTTATTTTTACGCCTCAAACCTGGCTCTTCTCAAGGCTGAGCTGTACGGAGGTCTTCCTTCAGCACTTGACCTCCAAGTACACGCAACCTAGTGCAAAAAGCACTGACGTTTTCGCTTAAGCCTTGAAAACATCTATTTAATCTTAACTGATCTTCCCCTGGTAACTTTCTTGGTGAAAATTTTTCGATAAGTTTACCCTTAAAATCATTATAATTGAGCGCATCTAAAGTCGAATCTGATTTGAAAAAATCGTAAGCTGACCCTACTAATCGATATTTTAGAATTTTTAAAGTATCTGCTTCAGCCCAATTATCTAAACGACTACGTTGCTCTAACTTATCAAAATACTTTATGACGTCTTTTCCACTAAAATTTTCCAATGTAGCTGCAATAGTTCCTAAACTAAAATATGCAGTTCCTAATTGAAATAACGGTGTTTGCAGTGCGGCTGGAAGACCGGCTGGCGAGATGCCATGCGTTGAAGCCCCGCTAGAAGCATCACCGGCCCCTGCTCCTTGAGTTTGCCCGCTTACATTTTCCATATTAACAATTTCGCTAACACAAATAAAATAAATATTTTAGGATTTCTGCACCAAGTTTCTCGCAAAATTATACCCAACCAATTCTTAATATTAATCAATATTTAAGCAAATCTGGAATTCACACGCTTTGTGCAAATCAAAGAGAAAAAAAATTATTAAATATAACATACACAAATAAAATCATAAAAATTTGCATACAAAAGTTAGGACAAATTATTTGTATTTTTGTGGGTTACCACTTCCTAAAATGACTACTTGTGAATTTATTTTCACAATTTTCCCACAAAACAAACCTAATTCTCCTTCAAAATTACTATTTGAAAATTAATTTCCACATGGAATCGGACTTAGAAAAATTTTCGGAGAAAAAAAAAATTTTTTTTTTTCAATTTTTCTAAAAATCAAAATTTAACTTTTGGCAAATCAATAAATCAATCAATCGATAGTATCCCACCGCTGCCACCATTTGTAGAACCCAGGGCCTCGTGGTTTCCACTTTTTATGTTTTTACGTTGTCCAAATTCGAAGTTTTGAGATGCTTCGACATTTGAACCAAATATCGACGCCAAAGTTGCACCTCTGCAGAAAGGGAGAATATTTATTTTTTGTTTTAGCTGCCACCACCCCCAGACTTCAGATTATTTGGTATGCTTCTTAGTCGATACTTGTAATGTTTTTTTTTTAATGTTGTTGGTAGCTAACTGGATTTTCGTGGTCACCAAGTGTCTCTTTGGAATAAACGCAGGCGAACGGCTAACCGTTAGCTTAGAAGCAATTCTGCGTTCCTTAATCTTTTAGTTAATGATTGATTGATCTTAAACTTTCACTTTATTCAATAATTTGAGGCCAATTTGTATAGATTAATAAAATATTTATTAAACCACAACAAAAAAAAATATATATATATAAATTCAAAAATAGTTCAATTATAAAGTACATATAGAAAAATCCATTACAGAAATTTTTCACTAAATAGGAAAAGTCAATAAAACTAAATTAAGCAAAGTAAAACCCTACTCTAAATAAGCACACAAAATATGATTTAATTTAATAAATCTCGTAAATCAACCTGCTCTAAGATAAAAAATTCGTTTTACAAATTTAAATGAACACTAACAATTTTATCTTCTCTCTTATTTATTTGCTTGTAGCAAATCTACACAAATTAAAATGCCCCAAAATTTCATCATTTAAGTGAGGAAAAATCCCTAAGATAATTTCCCATTAAAAGAAAAATTAATACAACAGCATAATAGAACACTCTACCATAAATTTACCCAAAATTGGTAACTGTACCCAAAAATACAATAAAATTTTAGATTCAAACTAACTTCATAAGATTTAAAACTCTTACCTTTCAAAATAAAGTTATCCTTACAATGAACTTAATTGATTTTAACCGTACAACCGTTAAATCGAACAACAACATTCAAATTTAATTAAACTGCCAACAATTCATTTGTTGTTTATTGCAATTTCAAATTAATTGAATTTATTTAAAACTCCCGAATGATCTTACAGAGAATTTCCAAAATTCTCTTGCAAGATAAATAAAACCAAATCACTAAGCGCCCGGACAGCGTTTCACCCTTGGACTTACAAATCAAAAAGTCCTCGCTCCAAAATTGAGTTTTCCTTTTTATGAAATTCATCTCCCTACTTAAGTTTTGGAAACGCGGAAAGGTGCGCGACAATTAAACAAAGATGTTACATTTTTCCGACAAGGAAACTTCCTTTGCACGTGCAATCGAATTTGACTTTTGATTGCCCTTCTTCTTGGTTCTCACAACAAAATCCGTCTGGTTTTCATGGGAAGCGCAAGCTCATGATTTCCTTATGAATGAAAACCCTGTGCCACCTGTCTGCGTTAGATTATAAGATTTATAATTAGTTTTTATCTTTCAAAAGCTAAAATGTAATGCCACTAATTTGTATTTATTCATCAATGAATAACATCGATAACCTACCTTGAACCGCTTCAAAAGATGGGCTATTTTACACTAAATCTAATGAACCCAAAATCGAAATAATTTTTGATTATTCGACATTTCTCACGCTTAGCTTATTTAAAACGTTTATCTACAGAGTGTTCTTTTATGAGTACCAACTTATAATTAAAAATTTTACATTTATTTTCAAATATAACTCACTGGAAATTTAACTTAAATTTCCGGGGTGTTACAACGAGAACAAGAAATAAATTAGTATTAGAATGTGTCAGAAAAATCAAGGATATAGCAAAAAAGATGGGATGGGATAATAAATCAGAGGAAGACAAAATTTATGAAATGTTCAAGAAAAAGAACAGAAATGAAAAACTGTTTGGAGGTGGACGGTGATGAGTTCGAGGAAGTTAGTAGTTTTGTTTACCTGGGGGTCCAAGTAAATAACAATAACGAGCGAAATGTGGAAACGAAGCGAAAAGTACAAGCAAGTAATCGAGCGTATTTTGCCAATAAGCACATGATGGCTGTAACGGGCAATTTGCTTTACCAAATTTGACCTTCCTAAATGGAAGGTTAGTTACTATTAGGTAGCTTCGGAAGCTGGGTCTAGGGGTGGACTTAATTGTCGATATTCTTTCTTTCACTTCGCATTTGCAGGCGCCAAAAGCTTTTCTTAAAAACTTTAAAAATAAGACGGATTTATATATGCGGTTTTTATTTATACTAACTATCTACAAATCAAAATATGTACCACAGAAAATTAAATTAATTCAAAAAAATGTCAAAATAAACTTATTCTTAAAATACAAAATGATTACTACGGGTGGATACGCCACTGGTCTCAGAGTAATCGTAATGGTTACCTACTCAAAACTAATATGGTGACTTAATCATAAATTCGGTTTTTACTAAAATAATCGGCGGTTACTTTACTAAAGTTAAGTGTGATGCTGCTTCCAGTTTCTAACAGTAAGTTTGATAGTTTTTACTAACAAGGAGATGACCACTTAGGGGCATTTTTGTAAATTTTGCCACTTATGGTGCTGGAAGGTCAGCATTCCAATAACAATTTCCCAAAGTTGTAGAGAGAGATGGCCAGAAGTTTTCGAGAAAATCGAGTTTTAAAATATTCACACCGAGGTATAAGCACTAGAAATATAGGAGTTGGCAATAAGGAGCGTGGTGTAGATGGAAGAGAGTGAGGACTAGTAAACTGTAGGTCGCTAGTTCGATTCCCGACGGCTGTAACTTTTTTTTTTTTTTTTAATTTTAATTTACTCCAATACGTAAAAATTGATCGAATTTATGCTTCTTGACTAACAATATTAAGAAAAATTAAAAACAAAAAAATAACATTTTGATGTTACCCCCGTATCTAAGATTATCTACCATACTAATTTAATATCTCTCTACCAACTTAAAAGTACCTAACGCCCAGATTCATAGACAAGTAATAAGTGCTTAGTAAGACCAATAAGGTCGAATTTGTTTTTATGGCAACCTTATTTACTCGGTCGATAAGGTTCATTTTTAACGACAGCGTTTTAAGTGTAAGTAACGCATCGTCTATGAATACGGCTGTAAGTAACGTTGTATAAGTACAATAAGCGGTCAATTCAAGACAGAAAAAGTTGAAATAATTAGAAGTGGAAGTGCAAGTGCGGTAGGCAGTAATTGTAAGTACTAAATTTTTATTTTTTATGAAAAAAAAAGTTACAGCCGTCGGGAATCGAACTAGCGACGTAGTAAACTGTAGTGCGTAAACCGCGACCTACAGTTTACTAGACCTCACTCCTAACCTCTAGACCACGCTCCTTATTGCCAACTCTTATATTTCTAGTCTTTATATCTCGGTTTGAATATTTTAAAACTCGATTTTCTCGAAAAATTCTGGCCATCTCTCTCTACAACTTTGGGAAATTGTTATTGGAATGCTGACCTTCCAGCACCATAAGTGGCAAAATTTACAAAAATGCCCATAAGTGGTCATCTCCTTGTAAGTAAACAAAATGATAAAAATCAATGTTTAAAGGAATATTCTACTTTTTAGGTTAGATCAAAGATATTATTTAAGTCTACTGCAATTACTAATATGTCTTGCTGTCGGTTTCTTAGAAAGGTAAATATTACTTAAGTTGGTATTCTAATTTCGGCTAATCTATTTTAGTTTCCTGGTTTTATATTAAGCTACTATTTCGACGGGACTACTGGATATGGAAGGTCTTTTATCGGTATCTCAGGAAAAATGGTTTATCAGAAATTAGAAGCTCTTGATCTCAGCTAGTTCACTCTGATACAATACAGGTGTGCAACTTTAAGCTGCGTGTTCCATCTCGGATAACCTGACTACACAGTAGTAAACTTGATTATATAATGGCTTCTGAAATAAAGTTAAGTAATTATATCGGGAACTAAATTTTGGTTATTTTCAGGATTCTCGTAAAGCCTTGATAACGAAAACTTTATCGGGATTTCGGAACGGAGTCTTTCGTCTAGGTAACGTAAACGAGAGCGGAAAAAGGTATTTGAAATAAGCAGTCTTGTACACCGAAAACGCTTACTTGCCGTTAAAGCAAAATCAATCCACCTAAGTTTACCTTGGCAGAAAACTCGACAGAAGATAACTTCTACTAAAGTCATCTTTCAAATATTCAAAATATAATAAATTATAAAGAATAACAGTTTCCTTTAATCTGCTTGTGTGATAAGTGATATTAAATTTATTAAATTATTATGCAACACACCATACTTCAGCATTTTAGCAATTAAGTATGAAAATTTTAAATTAAATGAATTTTTCAAATTTTCGGTTGCGTAAACTTAATTGTTTCTTTACATGGCTGATAAACACATATGCGTCAGAAGTAATGACCTTAACAAAGAAAGAGGAAGAAGATATGAGAGTATTCAAACGTAAAATTTTGAGAAAGGTGTTGGGCATAAAAAGAATCAACGAAACGGAGATAAGAATAATGACGAACAGAGAAATACTGGAAACAATGAATAATGAGGACATAGTTAAGATAATTAAGTCAAATAGAATGAGATGGCTGAGACACCTGGTGAGAAGAGAAGAGAATGCAGTGATGAAACAGATGCAGTGGAGACCAATTGGAGAAGAGAGAAAGAGGAGGTCGACGAGGAATGGAGAGCGAAGGTCAGGGACAGAAATGTAAGGAAAAGAATGGTAACGGAGGCGAAAACAGGGAAAAAAAAACTTTGAATATTTAAATGAAGTTGTTACGGGGACTAATCCACCCCAAAAGAAAACGGATTTGTATAAGTTTCGTAAGAAACAGCTCAATTCCGTTTAAGGAGTGTAGAGCTATTTAATTAAATAAATTAACTTGGTTACATATTAACGACGTCACTAAAAGTCAGCAAATTACTCACATAAAAAAATCTATACAAGTAATCGAAAAAAAAAGGTTAAGAAAATTGTTGTTAAAATTTCGTAGAAGTAACGTAAAAATAATAATATTCATTTTAAAATTTTTAAAATCATTAATTATATTAATTTTTAGGTTATTGTGCAAGCCTATAAATTCTTAAGTAACGAATTTCGACAGTTTCCAATGCATTTCGAATACAATTTTTGCAAAGGTTTGAAGTATGACTTTGGTGGATTTAAAACATGTTCAGATCAATGTGGATATATGAATTGTCCAATGAAAAAGATAGGTGGTACCTACTAGTAAAAGAAATCAATTTGTGCTTTAGTAAATTTTTGGGTTCGGTAGCACTTGAGGAGAATGTTTTTACCAAATTTATACCAAATACCAAAATCTAGGATCTAGGTTTATTTAATAATGTTAAATAAAATACTCATTGCTTATTAGACCGACCATATTATGGGAAACGCCTATTCAAATAAAATTCAGTAATTTAAAAAAAATACTGTGGAAGATAAAATTTTGGATGATATACGTGTATGGTCTGTCTAAATCCAAAACTAATACACGTCAGTGCTTATGGCGTGTATTAGTTTTGGTTTTAGATGTACTATATGCAGAAACGTATTAATTTCGTTCTTATGTTTTTGATAAACCAGGCATCAGCTGAGTATCACATCTCTCGCATTTGATAATGACTATCACATAAACTATTATTTTTATAATAAATTTTATTATAAAATAAATTTATTTTCAGGATATTCAATATGCAATATGTAATTGTTTATTTGACGAGTCCAAATTACCACCTTTTATCCCAAATGGTAAATTTAAATTATCACTCGAAGGAAGATATAAAAATGATGTTATTGTTAGAACAGAATTGCTTCTAACAATATACCGACCTATTCTACCTGGTAAACGATTTGGATAAACAAAAAAATATATGCAGATGGTCAACTAACTTTTTAACTTGATGTTTTTGTTTATTATTATTTTTTTTCTTTTCCTATGTACCTACTCGTATGTATATCAGACTGAATATTGAAAAGAATAAATTGTAAATGTAGCTTACATCGTATTACTAAATTACATGTTTGTATGTTACATAATAATATATAATATGTTATTTTGTCTTCTATTTCAAATATTCTTTGTGCTAACCTGTGAAATATGGTAAATTTAATATATTTTCAAAACATTGTTTTTTAAATACTTAAGAAATTTCGAGTTTTTTACCAGTAATTAAAAAACAAAATATCAAGTGTTAGGTATCTTTAGAAGCCGAATAAAATTCTCTTTAAATTGATACCATTTTCATTCTTATCCGTTGTGATGGGAAGCAGGAATTAAAGAAAAATCAATTTCCTATGTTCAGATGGTCGACTGGTCACCCTGTATAAGGCTTATACTTTAAAAAGAGTGAAATAAAAATTAAAAATTTTAAAAACTATTGACACATTGACTGTAAAAAGAAAAAATAATTCGGAAACTTCTGACTCCTCTGAGGTCGGGGGAAATGAAGTATTGTTAATACGGAATGTATAATAAACAGGTTGCGTACGTGGAATATTATATTTTGTGGAATAAGTGGAATAATAGAGGGAATCTATAAACAAAACGGGTTTCGGAAGATAAAACTTCTCCGGTAATAATTTAGTGGCGATGCCCATATAGAAATAAAAACTAGCTCTCTTTTTATTAGCGGAGGCAAAAGAGCGCTGGTTCGAAAAATCAAAGAAATTGCTTCCTCTCTCGTTCAATGAAATATAAAATATCGGCTACAACGATTAAACAAGAACTCGTAGTCACTTACCTTAATATTATCACTAATGGAGAAACATAAAAAGACAAGTAGGCCACCAAAAGCAAAAAAATCAGGTTGTATCCTTAATAACTGTGACGTTGCGTCGAATAGCAAAACCTCTATCTCAATAAATCCGTGGTAAACACGATTTGAACAAGTAATACCAAAAGTTTATGAGTTTCCCAAAACTCTCAAACAAAACGGAACAAGTAAAACTTACCAAACATTGTTTTCACTACACAACACGAAATCGAAATTTGACTTCTTCGTTCGAGCTCTGCTCAATGAAATCTCACATTCGTGGTTAGCAAACCATGCGCAAAGAGACATATAGGCGCATGAAAAATTATTGGAGAGCAATAAAGTGTTACACCCATTGGATTATTTTCTTTGGGGATATGTAAAGTCACTTGTCTACGACGATAAACCAGAAACAATTGAACACCTGGAAATCAACATTAGACCAGTTATTGGCGAAATACGGCATACGGCCAAAAATGCTGCAAAAAGTGTGGATAATTGGAGTTCCAGATTGCGCCATGTACACGCCAGCTGCGGTGGCCACATGGCCGAAGTCATGTTTTAACATAAATAGCATAAAATTATTCATCCAATGAATTCAGTTTAATTGATATTAAAAGTTTTTTTTTTGTTATATTTTAATTTGAAGTTGTGTAACTCTAAAATAACACCCTTTATTTTGGAACAGCACGAGAAGGTATGTCTTTTCAACCAATTTTATGAAACTTCTGACTGGAACTTGCAATCTACATTTTTAATGGAGCACGTAGACATTACCAAAAGAGAAGACCATATTATGATAAAATATTATGTTCCCGTTAAAAAAGGTTTCCCTTACATCTATGTGTGATATTTTTCAAATTACTATACATAGATTGACAACATGAGTAGATAAAAAAAAGAAGGATTTGAATATATGTACTATGTACACAAACTTTTGTTTGCTGAATTAATTGATTTAAGAGTACTGTGTAAGCAAGGTTGAAATTCCAAAATCCGACACTTGCAAGACATGTGACGCACAAAAACTCAAAATTGGTACAACACGTGGTCAAGAAGAAATTCAAAATGTGCAACATTTATTGATGAATGACCACATTCCTCGTGTGTTAAAAATTGCAGAGATTTTTAACAAAAGTTAAAGTGTCGGGAGCTGGAACGTCTCCGCCCGTTACTAAATATATAAGGAATGTCCTGACGCGAAAACAGGTCGGGACGAAACGGTAACAGGTCAAGTATAAAGAGTGACCGGACCGACGGCTGAAATATTCTTGCTACAACAAAGTTTTTTATTTAATCAACCAATTTAATTAGTTGTTAGATCGTATAATTTTTATTGTCGAGGTCGTTTTATTTTTGACTGTAGGAAGTTTTTATAAACATGAATCCAGAAACCATAATATATTTTGAAATTGCAATACACAAAAATGCTCTGTATGAAAAAAATAACAACAGAATAAACTGAAGTGTAACAGGTGTTCGAGTGCTTCCATAAGTTTTTTTTACAAAATCTTGCTTTCCTGAAAACCTGTGCATTTACAAAATCGTGTTCCTTAAGTAGGTAATTAATTATTTAATAACAAGTTGTGCAAAATATACAGATAATGCAACACAATACAAAAATTGTTTTTGTGCCAATACCCCATTCTTTTTTTTTTTATATATATAAACAGTAAATTCAAAGAACTAAATTAAAACATTTTAAGTTTATCCAAAACGTTTATCGGGTAGGATAGGTCGGTATATCTTTATATATGTTTCTGATTTAGCAACAATTTCATTTTTATATCTTCCTTCCAATTCCAACTTGAAGCGACCACTTGGCATGAGGGGTGGCAATTTAGTTCCGTCCATAAAGCAATGACATATGTAATAATGGATATTCTAAAAATGAGGTCCGTTTAATAGTGGTATGACTTTAATAAAAATGCGTTAATGTAGCAGTCAACACAAAAAGACGAACCAGATTGCAATTAGAAATTAGAACAATTAGAAAATTTCCATCAACTACCTTTTTCAACGGACACTCTAGATTTCCACATCTTTCTGCACAAGTTTTAATTCCGGAAAAGTTGTACTTAAAACCTTTGCAGAAGTTATATTCAAAATGTATCGGAAAAGGTCGGTATTCGTTACTTAAAAATTTGTACACTTGTACTATAACCTAAAAATTAATAAAATTAGTACCTATATAATGGATATTTTTATTACTAACTAATTGATTTGCTTTTAAATAGGAGTATTGTAATTTTATTTTTTTGCTTTAGTAAATATAACTTTGTGATAAAAAATTCCTCCTCCCTTGTTGGGGATCCAGAATTTTACTATCTACACGCTGGGAATAAATCAACCAGCTTTTATTTACTGTAGAGGCCCGCTGATGTTATCTAGCTGAAGATGATGCGGAAGCTAGGGTCATAAGTTCCAAAAAAGGTGACAGATAAACAAAAAAATGATCTCTGCAAGAAGTTTGCTGTCGACAAATCGACAGCCACAACCGGTGAAAGAAAATCGTAGCTACTTGCCTTAGTATTATCCTATTGGAGAAACATAAAAAAGACAAGTAGTTCACACCAAAAGTAAATTAATTTAATTAATTTAAAATTAAATATTTTACTTAGATTAAAATTTAACGTTGTGGAAAATTTGCGAGCTAAGATAAAATATTATCGATGGATAAGCTCGTCAATGCAAATTAAAATTTGCCGTATTAAAATTAAATTTATGAAAAGATCGGAAACGAAAACAACTTTATAAGCACCAAAAAATCGAACTACCAAAAAGTATCAAAAAAACATGCAAATTTGTCCACTATGAAGGTGTCTCCCTACAAGTTTTACAGAAAAAGCAAAACTTACCAAATCTTTTGACAAGACCAACACCGTGAACACACTCACTTATCGAACCCACATTCAAAAAGTGCCGTCTTGCGTTCAAAACGCAAACTCAACAAACCCCAAATCAGATTCTAGGCAGGGACGTACTTAGAAAATAAAACAAATTACTAAAATTTGTTACACGGCCCCCCCCTAAGATGTCTGACCCGGGTCAAGACGGTAACTCAACTAGATGGAAGCTTATTTCAACGTTTCGACTGACCAAGGTGTGTGAGTACGTCGTTCAAACAGCTACCTCCACTACTGAAGAAATAAAACATAAAATAAACTTATTTGAATAAGTCAAAAAAATCATGATACTCAATCAGACTACCGTAGAATAAAATAACCCAAAAAAATAAACAAAAGGTGAGAATTCACTAGAACTACAAATATTGTAAATCTACATCCGCCTAAGCGTGAATCTCGAAGTGACTGAGTGCGTAACACTTCTACTAGCCAACAAAAAAACTGCGACTTAAAAGGCGTTTCTAACCAATAGCGTCGACTTTGCAAAATTTGAATACAGCACCGCATCGGACCTGTATTCTACTAACAAAAAAATTCAAAACAACACTATGGTAATTGCATGCTAATCACCATTAGTGCTTGGAAAGAAATGGACCACATAGGACCCACTTCACACGGCTCGCAAGGGTATCTAAATTAAATACACACCCCCAGCAGCACCAAAAAAATGTTTCGGACCAAGGCAATCAGCGTCCTTGGGACATAGAAACTAAAGCAAAAAAAAATAAAAAAATCTAACAAATTCGACTCTTAAAGAGTCAACAGATCTTATCTACAGCAGTATTGGTAACTATTTAGTACTTGAGATGTAATCTCCGATGGTGCAATTAATAGCCAAGATGGTCCGCTATTAATTGAAACAAAAAAATTTACCGACCGTATCTTGATGTTAAACGATCAAAATAGTGACAACAATAACAACCCATCCTCCACCCTTTGTATTAATAACTGATCTAAGATGTACATTGACCAAATTGTTACAACATAACCCATCCTCCACCCTTTGTATTAACCACTAACCATGGTTATGCTCATCCTTCACGTCCGTCTCGCCTAAATCATCCCGAGGATGCTGTTTTAAATCTTTGACGTGGAAAATCCCAACATCTTTACCCCGCTCATTAACTAATCGGTATGTTAAAGGACCTGTGACTTCGCGAACTCTACATTTGATGTACTTAGGAGCTAACTTACTACTAAAATTATCCACTGCTTTGGATAAAGCAAAATTCCTACGCCAAACTATGTCTCCCACCTTACAGCGTACGGTGCGCTTCCTAAAATTATAATGCGAAGCATTACGCTGGTAAGCGGCATTTAAGCGTTTAGTAACATCAAAATAGAGCTCGTTTAACTTATTCATATCCTGAGCAAGCTTCTCACGGTTAGCAATGGACAAGTCCTCCTCTCCTAAATCTCGGACGCGACCATAATAATCTCCCCTTGCGGGTACTGTACGACCTAAATTCAAAAAGGATGGAGTAAAGCCCGTCACCTCGTGAGTGGCTGAGCGCAAAGCATGAGCTATCTGATGGATTTGTTCGTCCCAAGTTCGATGATTTTTTCCCACATACGATCTTATGGCCGTCCCCAACACGCGATTGTATCTTTCAACAAAATTGACCTGTGGATGGTAAGAGGCATTATACCATAAATGATTTACACTATAATCACCCATCAGCTTCTTAAACTCCTTACTGATAAACTGTGGACCGTTGTCCACCATACAAATCTGTGGTACCCCAAATATCAGGAAGACCTGATTCTCTAAAAACTCACAGACTTTCTTCGACGTAGCCTTACGCATAGGGTGTACCAATAGGAATTTAGAAAACCAATCGCATACCACCAGCAACATGGTATTCCCTTTTGTTGACCTAGGAAATGGTCCCATTAGATCTACCGAGATACACTGAAAGGGAAAACGTACCTTCTTTTCGCTGCCCATCAACCCGTACCGTCCCCCTTGTGAAGCTTTAGAAGCTAAACATACCTGACACCGACGCACATATCTACCCACATCCGCACGCATTTTTGGCCAATAGTATAATTCAAGGATCTTATTAAATGTTTTGGAAGTACCCAAGTGAGCCGAGGTGGGATCATCATGACACAAATTCATAATCTCGTTACGTCGAGATCTCGGAATCACTTGCTTCCATTCAATTAAATTAGATAGAACATCATGCTTGTTGGTAATGAGTTTAAAAAGATTACCCTGTTCAATTCGCCAATCTGGAAATTGCGTCGGATTCTGACTAACTTTAGCCAACATGCGCCGATACCAAGCATCAAAATCATCCTCTGATAACTCCAAAGATGATACCTCTAAGGGAGAGCGAGACAAGGCGTCTGGAACAACGTTTAAACTACCCTTTCTATGAACGATGTTAAAATTATGTTGTGAAAGACGAACACTCCACCGAGCCAAACGACCTGTCGGATCTTTCATAGACATGAGCCACAACAGCGAGTAGTGATCTGTGACTACTGTAAAGTCAGTACCCTCCACATAGGGTCTGAACTTTTCAATTCCAAAAATCACCGACAAACACTCGCGTTCGGTCACCGAATAATTGCGCTCTGCTTTATTAAGTGTCCGCGATGCGTAAGCTATCACATGTTCATTATCGCCTTCGCCCTGTGTTAATACGCACCCCAATCCATAATTGGATGCGTCGCAATGAATGAAAAATCGTTGATCAAAGTCCGGAGCTACTAGGATGGGAGCGGAGACCAAAAGTTCTTTTAACTTTAAGAAAGACGCTTCGGCTTCAGGAGTCCATGAAATGGACTGGCGCTTAACCCTACCCTTAATCAGCCCGGTAATCGGCGCTGTAAGGGTTGCAAAATCTGGTACAAAGCGTCGGTACCAACTAACCATGCCGATAAAACGTCTAACCCCAGTGACGGTAGTAGGTCGTTGCAATTTAGTAATTGCCTCCACCTTAGCAGGATCTGTGTGCAATCCGGCTTTGTCAACTACATGCCCTAAAAATGTTAATGACGGACGGCAAAATTGACACTTTTCCAAATTAATTGTTAGGTTGGCCTCCTTCAAGCGAGAATATACCTGGTCGAGAATTCTGAGATGCTCTTCGAAGGTACGCGTTACAATGATAAAATCATCTACATAAATAAATAATTGCTCCCCCAACAAGGGACCGAACAAAAATTCCAATAAACGCTGTAACGTACCAGGCGCATTAGAAATGCCAAAGGGCATCACAAGAAACTCAAATAAACCCCTCCCAGGTACAATGAAGGCGGTTTTCTCACAAGACTCGGGAGACAAGGGAACTTGGTAAAAAGCTTTTCGCAAGTCTATGGATGTTATGTACCTTGCATCCCTGAGCCTCATCAAAATATCCTCCAACCGAGGTATCGGAAAAGCGTCCTTTTTTGTAACTTGGTTCAGCTTACGTCCGTCATAGCACAGGCGATAAGAACCATCAGATTTTTTGACTAGCAAAATCGGAGATGACCAAGGAGATTTGCTAGGTCTAACAACATTTTGCTCCAAAAGTTTGTCAAGTTCGGCGTAAGCTATTTTACGCATCGCAGGACTTAAAGGATACGCTCGTTGTTTAATAGGGGCAGCATCCCCGGTATCGATATGGTGTACGACCTTGTTGGTTCTAGATAACCCAACACCATCTAAAGTTTTAAATTTATCTTTCATATCGGCGAGTGCAACTTGTTGTTCAATGCTGAGGTCACTAGCCTCTCTAACAAAATCAATAGACTCCAAACTATCAACAAAAAATTGATTCTGTTTAAAATCTACCGTGACCCCAAACAACTTGCAAAAATCAACCCCTAGAGTTAAGCATGTACTAATACTGCGACAAACTAATACTTCTAGCATACGGACAACTCCACAAACCGAAATGGGCAACTTCACCCTACCTAAAATATTTTGCGGAGTTCCGTCTGCTGACCGCAAAGTGACCAAATCGCCTTTAGCAAAACTCAAATCCAGTTGGTTAATCAGATAATGACCATCGGTGCCTAGTATCGAAACACTAGCACCGGAATCTAGCAATGCTGTTAGTTGCACCCCCTTTATGCTTAGTTGGACGTGAGGTCGATGGTCTGACCTAGGATGAGTAAGCAAAGCGGAAGAATTGGTAGTAGTTCCGCAAAAGGCGCTGATTTTTCCCAACCAATCTCCCCATCCCTGCTTGTCGGCTTTGATGGCCCTACTCAGTGACGCGCCGCGACGCCACTTGGCCCTGACGCGTTTTTTGTGTGGTTACCCCTACAGTTTACAACAGAGACTCCCGGACTCCCGCATTTTAAACAGAAGGTTTCGCGAGGTTTAGGACAATCCTTAAAAGAATGGCCCTTCGCTCGGCAATTCCAACACGAACTCCATCGAGAGGACTTATTTGCAGGCTTAATATTAGGTTTTACAGTTGTAGGTTGATTTTCCACCGTAGCTACTACTTCCCTAGGGGTAGTCCAATTTACTAAGCGCTCGGCAGCCTGCGCTGCTTGAATAAAAGCTGATTTGGTATTACAAGTTGATGTACCCATCGCTAAGGAAATCTGTGGCGCCATGTTTCTCCTGATAACCCACAACTGCTCATCCTCAGAAGGAGGTGGTTGAATTCGGCTAAATTTACTGAACATAGATTCAATATACGTTCGAACGGCTTCCCCAGGGAATTGTTTGTACGTACGCACCTGTTCTAAATATTCTCGATTAAAATCAAGAGATAAAAATCGAGTTTTTAACTCGTCTATGAGTTTTTCCCAAGTTGTCACTTCGGGACCTAGGCTGCGATACCATACTAGCGCCTCCCCCGAAAAGAACTCGACTGCTTTTTCGAACAATTCAGTTTCTTTCACACCCCTTGAAACAGAAAGTTCCTTCGCCCTCTCGATAAATTCGAACACAGTTTGGAAATCCCCACTTCCATCAAATTGAAGTCCCCATTTGTAAACAGCTACATGTTCAGGCTTACTCTGCTTTAATAACCCCGAGAGGGCAGCAACAAGATCGATGGCTGACGCTGAAACGGGAGGAGGTATAATCGAGGATTTCCTCAAAGGAGAACCTGGACTGTTAACATTTGGATCCAGCGATCCACCTAACCCAACCTCATCATCAGAGCTAACCTCCGACTCGATGAGTTTCTCTATTCGGTCCCTAAGCGCTTGAACGATTTTAACTAAAGCATCGCGTTCGTCTCCAAAACCTGCACCCTGCATTATATCCAACCGATTATTATAGTGAGCCAATCGGTAGGTAACTACTCGTAGGGTAGTCGGAACTAAATTTTTTTCTAAATTGTCTACTTCCTCAGTAAGCTCTTTAATAGCCTTTGCGCAAGTTTTTAAGTCGACATGAGGATCGTCCGGTTTATAAGTGTGAAAAGCCAATTTGGAATTAAAACTTTCATCCCGACGAAATTTCTTTAGTTCTTTCTTTCTAGTAGCTAAATGTGTGACAGCTAAATCGAAACCGCGAAACTTTAGTTCTACCTCTATCTCGTCTCGGGTTAATGCCTCTACGTAGCCTGACATGATAAATAAACTCGATGGAATAAAATATAAAAATGTAACCGCACAAATTAATATACAAAAGTGTGATAATTATAAAATCAGTCTCGTCAAAATAAATACTTGTGCTATTCAGTACAGCAAAAAAATTCACCAAAAGTGAAACCAAAAAAACAAATCAGCACTGATAGCACAAAACAAAAACAAAATCGGGAGACACCTTATCAGCGAAAATATTGCAATTCGCAAAATAAAAAATCAAACTCAAAAGTTTAACTACCAAAAATTGCAATTTAAAGGAATACTCGAAAATCGAATCGCCCCCGTCTCCAAAAAGAACACAAAAATTTCCAACAACAATAAACGTGCCGCTATCGACAACATATTCCTGCAGGATTTAACGAAAATCGGGTCCCACGTTGGGCGCCAGTGAGATAAAAAATTCCTCCTCCCTTGTTGGGGATCCAGAATTTTACTATCTACACGCTGGGAATAAATCAACCAGCTTTTATTTACTGTAGAGGCCCGCTGATGTTATCTAGCTGAAGATGATGCGGAAGCTAGGGTCATAAGTTCCAAAAAAGGTGACAGATAAACAAAAAAATGATCTCTGCAAGAAGTTTGCTGTCGACAAATCGACAGCCACAACCGGTGAAAGAAAATCGTAGCTACTTGCCTTAGTATTATCCTATTGGAGAAACATAAAAAAGACAAGTAGTTCACACCAAAAGTAAATTAATTTAATTAATTTAAAATTAAATATTTTACTTAGATTAAAATTTAACGTTGTGGAAAATTTGCGAGCTAAGATAAAATATTATCGATGGATAAGCTCGTCAATGCAAATTAAAATTTGCCGTATTAAAATTAAATTTATGAAAAGATCGGAAACGAAAACAACTTTATAAGCACCAAAAAATCGAACTACCAAAAAGTATCAAAAAAACATGCAAATTTGTCCACTATGAAGGTGTCTCCCTACAAGTTTTACAGAAAAAGCAAAACTTACCAAATCTTTTGACAAGACCAACACCGTGAACACACTCACTTATCGAACCCACATTCAAAAAGTGCCGTCTTGCGTTCAAAACGCAAACTCAACAAACCCCAAATCAGATTCTAGGCAGGGACGTACTTAGAAAATAAAACAAATTACTAAAATTTGTTACAACTTATTATTAGATGAAATATTTGTGATAAATAAAGATTTTTTGTAATAAATAAATAATTATAATTAAATTAAAATAAGTTATGTCTTCTTGAACACATTTGTAGCAATCAACACAATACAAATTAATAAAATAAACAAATTTTAAAGTCCAATTTAGCCCGAAGTCGTTGAAAGCTCTCTCCGTGCTATAATATAATATACAGTACAATCTCGTTATTTCGGACAGATATAGTGTTGAGTTTGTTCGGATAACCGATTTTTCCGGATTAACGAGATTTTTTTTTACTTATTTTATTGATTAAAAACCGTTGATACGTAGTATTATTCAATTATTTTATTGTATATAGTTTACATTAATAAAACTAAACTAAACAAAATTAGCAAATAATAAAAAAGTCAAAAGAAAACTTAAAAAAAAACCAATAGGTACATTTATATGTTGTGGCAATAATTTTATACAATCAGTTGGATACTGAGGTACTCGGTACTACTCAGTGCGTATAGCCTAAACCTACAAATGCACACTTACTCTCAAAAAGTTTTCAGTTTTTGAAACCGGGGGGGGGGGTGTTCTGAACAAAGCTGAATTTACAGTTGTAGTAGTTTACAAATCTGAATTACAGTTGACAATTTCTAAATATATCAGTTGACAAATTTATATTAAAGTTGACGATGTCTGATTGTTTAGGTTGTGCGGCCTGAAGGCCGCACTGATCCATCACTCCACCGTAATCACTTAATATTTTTAAGCTAGTAACTTAAAATTAACCAATTCTAAACAGGCCAGTGAAAAAACGCCGATACTTATTATTATGATTTTTTTTGTTTAATTTATTTCATAAAATTCCTATTTGACCTGGGTATCGAATCAAATTAACGTCTTCGGAAGTATCTAACTTCCTTCCTAAATCATAAAAAGTTTAACGTAATTCCTATTAATGTTGAATAAATTAAGTTTCCGATAGAAAATTTTTATTAATTAAATTACTAGCTCTTGAAAATAATATAGTTATAATTATCAATATTGAGCTATTGGAAACGAAATAAAACACAAGTTTAAAACGAGCTTTCGAAAAATGACATTTTCTTTTTCAAGTTTAATATGAATGAAAAAACAAAAAATGACAAATACAAAGCAACTATAAATTATATTGAAGAATATTGACATTTATCCGATGACTTGATCAGAATGATAATACGAAAATCCGGAAAAACAAAAAAGCGAGTGTATTAATAATTCTAATAAGTTATCGTGGATTAAGAAAAACCAATGGTGAAAAACTTAATCCCAATATTGGCAAGGAGTGGGCTATAAATGTTGCTCAGGCCCTCTATATCTGTCTTCCTGTTCATTGAGTTCTTATCCTTCTTTATCTCAATCATCTCATGTAACATACGTTCTTTGTAAGACGGGATAGCTTTAAGTATGGTGGTGTTTACAAAGTCCATGTTATGGCCATCTTCTAGAACATGTTTTGCAGCTGCAGTGGAGTCGGCTTTGTTGCATCTTATTGAAGAGATGTGTCCACTCATTCTCTTTTTCAGCCATTGGTTAGTTTGCCCGATGTATGTAAGATGGCAATCCTTACAATCAACCTTGTACACCACACCCGATTTTTTATCATGAGGGATCTGGTCTTTGAGTTTCGAGAAGTGAACACCCAGGTTATTCGGAGATCTGAAAGTTAATTTGATGTTATGTGGTTTCAAAATATGTTTAATTTTTTCGCTGAGTCCTTTAACGTAAGGAAGAACAGCAAAACCTGTACTAGATTCCTTGATAGTGGTGTTCCCGTTGTAAAGGATGTTTACTCGTTCCTTAATAATCCTGTTTATCAGTTTTTTAGAGTAGTTGTTTTTTATCAGAGTTTTTCTTGCAACGTCAAGCGTTTCTTTACGATAGTCTCCATGAGTAAGACGGATGGATCGATCAATTAATCCGATGGCAGTAGCTATTTTGTGGCTTTTGTGGTGGTGTGAAAGAAAATTAAGGTACCTACCGGACCATTTAGATTTTTGTGTCCATCTGTATTTAAGGGAGTTGTTGTGTCGTAAGATTTCGATGTCAAGAAATGATATTTTGTTGTTTATTTCTTTTTCGATAGTAAACTGAAGCCTTGGGTGGAACATGTTGAAGTGTTCGATGATAAAGTCTCCTTTATCTTTGGGAATGGCCGTGAAGATGTCATCGACATATCTTTTGAAGAAGGGAATGTCAAAAGGAAGTGAAGTGATGCGGTCATTTTCTAGGGTTTCCATAACAAGGTTCGAAATTGTAGCCGAAATTGGGCTACCCATGGCCGTTCCGAATGTTTGTTGGTATAGTTGTCCGTTGTATTTGAAATATGTTGTGTCTAGGCAGAATCTAAGGGCATTTAGAAATTCGTGTTTGGGAATGTCAGTGTGAATCTGTATTTGGTCCCATTTATCTTCCACGGCTTTCATGGCCAGTTCTATGGGGATGTTAGTAAATAGGGATTTAACGTCAAGAGAAACAAGTATGTAGTTGTCAGGAATTGTGAAGGTTTTGATTTCATCAACAAAGGTCCATGAATCCTTTGTGTGGTGTTTGGTTTTGCCTAAAACGTTAGTAATAATTTGAGATAGGAATTTTGAAAGTTTGTAAGTAGGAGAGTTGATACTAGCAACTATAGGTCTTAAAGGTGTTTCCGGTTTATGTATTTTAGGAAGACCGTATATTCTGGGAGGAACCGCGTTACTAATTTTCAAGGAACTAGGAAAAGTGTCTTCTATGTAACCATGTTTTATCCAGTTTGTGACTATTTGGTTATTTTTGATTTGAAGACTATTAGTTGGATCTTTAGTGATTGTTTTGTAAGTTGTGGTGTCACTTACCAAAGCTTCCATTTTATCTCTGTATTCCTTTTTGTACATTAAGACCGTGGAGTTACCTTTATCTGCTCTAACTACTAAGATGTTACTGTTATCCTTCATGAATTTCCTAATCTTGTGCGAGTCTTTTTGGTTTGTAGATAACTTGTTTACCTGCTGTTTCTTAAAAGATTTGATGGTGTTAGTTATACTCATCTTTAATAAATTTTTATTATCCGGATCTATGTGTTTGATCGCATTTTCGCATCCTACTATAATGTTATCTGTAGGGAAGTTTACGTTTGTATATGGTAGTGCGAATTTTTGGCCAAGTTGTAATGTTCGTTGTACTTCATATGGAATGGTCACATTAGTTAGTAAGATTTTTTATCCATTTACTATCGATAACGTCAGTTTCTTTTACCGGTTTATTTTTAATCATGAGTTTATTAAATTTATTTATTAAGCTGTTCTTCTTTTTCTTAAAAAGGGTGTTATAGCTATTGTCTTGATTGGCTAAAAAGGTATCAAGGATTAGTTTTGGTAGCCAGTTGGCTACTCAAAGACCAGATCCCTCATGATAAAAAATCGGGTGTGGTGTACAAGGTTGATTGTAAGGATTGCCATCTTACATACATCGGGCAAACTAACCAATGGCTGAAAAAGAGAATGAGTGGACACATCTCTTCAATAAGATGCAACAAAGCCGACTCCACTGCAGCTGCAAAACATGTTCTAGAAGATGGCCATAACATGGACTTTGTAAACACCACCATACTTAAAGCTATCCCGTCCTACAAAGAACGTATGTTACATGAGATGATTGAGATAAAGAAGGATAAGAACTCAATGAACAGGAAGACAGATATAGAGGGCCTGAGCAACATTTATAGCCCACTCCTTATTTAACCCCCCTTGCCAATATTGGGATTAAGTTTTTCACCATTGGTTTTTCTTAATCCACGATAACTTATTAGAATTATTAATACACTCGCTTTTTTGTTTTTCCGGATTTTCGTATTATCATTCTGATCAAGTCATCGGATAAATGTCAATATTCTTCAATATAATTTATAGTTGCTTTGTATTTGTCATTTTTTGTTTTTTCATTCATATTAAACTTGAAAAAGAAAATGTCATTTTTCGAAAGCTCGTTTTAAACTTGTGTTTTATTTCGTTTCCAATAGCTCAATATTGATAATTATAACTATAGAAAATTTTTAGTATCATTTTATAATAATTGAAGAACTGGCTTAACCTCCGATTGTAAACAAATTGACAATATTGTCAGTGTCAACTAGGCAAATTGACAATGTACCGTAAGCATAAATTGCCAATTTTATTTATTGTCACTGATAATTGAAAAACAAATTTATCACAATTATTGCATGATTTCGAAGTACAAGATAAGAATATGAAAGATATTAAATAAACTGCCATATCTGGCAGTTTATTAAATCGCGAGCTTAGGCGGATTTATGGGGGGGGGGGCACCCCTCTCTCAGACGTTTAAAAATAGACAAGGGAACAATCCCAAATCTGAAAACACTTTTTGCCCGTCTGATCTTTTTGCTCCTTCCAGAAAAAATTCTGGAACCGCCCCTGATCGCAATATGAATTAAGCAGCGACTTGTAGTTTGTCATATTAAGGGGCCAGGGGGGGGGGCGAAAAATTAAAAATTAGGGCAAATGTTTAAGCAGGATTTTCACTTGCAAAAGTAAAGGAATTGAGAATTACACAAATTTGGTCAGGAAAAGTCGAGGAATTTTTTATTTTTAAGGAAAAGTCGTGGAATTAATTAAAAAAATTCTTGGAAAATTCGACAAATAAAAAATTTACAATTTTTAAAATTTGAAAATTTGAAAATTTTGATCTAGGGCAGGGGTCGGCAACCTATTGAAACGGAAGAACCAAAACTTACAATTTACAAAATTTCCCAGTTTTTAAAGAGCCACTAACATGTTTATTTCAATATTATGGTATTTTATCCTGCTTTTATCCTGTGTTTTTTCCCTGTTTAAAGTTTTTTTTCTTTGCAGAATAATACTTTTTATGAGTTTTGAAAATAAAATAATAAAATTATTAGGTAATATTTGTGCGTGGACCTGGAGAGCTGCATCTCGACATCAAAAGAGCCGCAAGTTGCCGACGCCTGATCTAGGGGAAGACTTGGAAAAGTTAGAGATCTTGTTTTTGAAAGTTTGACAGAAAACATACACAACTTTTCAGTTTTTGAAACCGGGGGGTCTGGGGGGTGTGGAACACCCTCCAGTACACCTAAACAAAATTGGTCCTAGAATCTAGTTTTATATAAATTTTTCCAAATGTTTTTTGTAACCTAGATTCAGTAATGCCCAGTGGAATCACAACTTTAAAACTGGAATCGAAATCTGTTTGCTATTTGTGGTTTTTAACACACTTACAGGTATATTGGAGGGTGTTCCACACCCCCCAGACCCCCCGGTTGTAAAAACTGAAAACTTGCATATATGTACATGTTTTGTGTGATTGCTTTTTATTTCAGCAAAAATAAGTGAAAAAATTAAGCAGAAAAATGGAAAATTCGATCATCTTTAATGATTTTTTTTACAATTTCGGGGGACAGATCTACTCCCAAAACAGCTTTCTTGCTATAAATATTAACTTTTCACCTTTCTAGTTTATCAGAAAAAATGTAAAGGCTAAAATAATTGTTAAAAAAAATAATAAAGTAGATAGGGGGGAAGCATCTCCCAATAGCGGTGGATGATGAAGGAAAACGAAGGTCATATTCGAATTCGGGAGGTTAATTAACATAAGAATCGGGAGGAATGGTATCAGGACTCGAAAAAAAAATTTTATTTGCAGACCTGTGTTATCATTAGGGGACGTTCGTTAATTACGTGAGCGTTAAAGGGAGGAGGAGATCAAGGAGTCTCGGTAAATATCATGTAATTAAAAAAAACAAATTTTACTATATCTCACTAGGGGCAGAGGGGATCGAAAAATCGTCTCACGTAATTAATGGCCGCCCCCTACTTATTTAACTTTACCAATTAAATCAAAGAAAATATGAATTAAATCACAATTTGTGACTTCTTGTTTAGCGTTTTCTTCTTTTTATTCAAAATTTAATATTTTATAGAAAATTAAACTAAAAACGCTCAATTTTAGAGCCTTTTAAATTTTGGCGCTGGGTGCGGCCTTGAGTGATGTCATAGTTTAGTCTTATAAAAGGGTACTGATGAATTGCATTAATTTGAAATTGCAACTAGAAATTCGTCCGGATTACAGAGATAAAAATTATAAAATGTCCGAAGAGCCGGAATGTCCGGATTACTGGAGTGTCCAGAATAAAGTGTGTCCGGATAAGCGAGGCTGTACTGTACTATTATGTATTAATGAACGGTACTTACTTCTAAATCATATTCCATATCTATCTTGAAGAAAAATGTTGAATTTGTTGCAAAGTGGGTACGATTATATTTAAACGACTTAATAGTAAATTTTACATAACTTTCATTCACATAGGAAGTTAATTCTCTTTCAAACTGCACTTTATAATCGCTTTGATAGAACTAAAACAAAATTAAACATATCAGATAATTCGAGTCGAATATTTTAAATCATTGTGAAATATTTAAAATCAAAACTAGGGTGGACACAAATTTGTATAGGTAACGCTAACGCCAACGGACGGAGCTAAAATTTTACTTTACAATTACGTTTTTAATGAACAATTTGCATGAGTACACCTCAAAATCGCATTTATTAATAAATTTTAATTTCTTGCAAATTTTTTGAATTTTATTTCAAAATTTAAGTAGATATTTTAAATTTTATACTATCTAAAAAAATGTTAATGACCTAATACCGCAATTATAAATTTATATAAGTGTAGTAAAGACTGTCCCAGAAAAAAACGGGTTACTTAATAATTTAAATTTAACGAAATTGAATTAATATTGTTTCAAAATAATATTTTTATTTACATTTGATATTATAATAATAATAATAATAATAATACTTTATTTCCAACAGGTAACCCCAATAATAGGAAAAACAAAAACGAATAGATAAATAAATAACTAATTAGAAAGAAAAAATAAATTTAAAAATTACATAACAAAGAAAATCAGAGATTATTTCCGAGATTTTAAGTATTCATATATGCTATTTCTTGTTTTTATGGGTCCATTGCATCTAATGTCACATATTTCTATAATTTTATTTGTGTTTTCACACATTGTGATAATAGGACTTTTCTTCATTACATTTATTCTGTAGTGTCCTATATAAAAAATTTCATTGTTTCTCCTACCTTCTCTGGCTGGAACATATTTGATGTTATTAACTAATTCGTCACAGTCCACCTTGCAATTTAATAATTTTTGTAGGAATAAAATGGATGTTACAAACCTTCGATTTTCAAGGGATTGACAATTGTTCATTCTCAGTAGCTGTTCATGGTTGAAACCTCGTTCTGGGTATACCCCGCTAGTCTTCAAGTGAAGGTACTTAAGGAATCGTCGTTGTACCGATTCGAGTAAATCTTTATGAACCTGGTATATGGGAGCCCACACAATAGAGCCATACTCCAACGTGCTCCTGACATAGGCATAATATAAAATTTTGATACTGTCAAGATTGGAGAAATCTCGACAGCTACGAATAACAAATCCTAATGTTCTGAAGGCTTTTGTAACTGTTTGTTCAATATGCTTACCAAAATTGAGTTGCGTATCAAATAAGATACCCAAATCTCTGAATTCGCTGCAATGATTGATGTTCGTGTCGTTGATTTTGTAAATGTATTCGATCGGGTTTGACTTATTTGTGTATGTCATGACGTTGCACTTTTCAATATTTAGGTTCAGCTTGTTGTTATGGCACCAAATTACAACAGCTTCAATATCTCTTTGAAGTTCCTGGCAATCTTCATTATCATACTACATGTAAAAAATGTAAAAATAAGAATTTTTAAAACGGGCCATAAAATTTTCGTACCTTTCGTTTAATTCCATTTATGAATTTTTTGCAGTAGTAAATAATATTGAATCGGCAGCTTTTCTGTATTTTTTTTTGAAACTATTAACTTAAACCATATCCGTGGTTTGTTTTCGTGTTTTTTTAAGTTTTAATTTAATTTGTGACCAATATTTTTCAATTGGCGAAGTGCTGGACAGTTTGGAAGATTTGCATATTACGGTATAATTTTGATAAGTAGAATTTTGTATCATAGAATTCATAAAATTCTAGATTTCTTACTTTAATGGCAGGTAGCTAGATCAGATCAGAACAATGATGAGGTGTTCTTTAATGCCAGAAAAGGTAGTAGCCGATTTTTGAGGCATTCATTTGAATAAATTTCGCTGTTTATAAGCCCCCGGCATAAATACGCATTAAAGTTCAACTTAAACGCCAGCTGAAAATGGTGAAAATTCGTTGAAAATTGCAGAAATGCTAAAGAAAATAAAAAAACTTCCAGTGTGAATTACTTTTGAACCACCATTTTTTACACCCAAATTAAATTTGGAAAGTTATGCGATGTTTACATAGCCAATTTGCTAATTCTTTTTGCGACAATTCAGGATTTTTAATATGTTCGCAAAAAATTCGCTTACACTTGGTTACTTATTGGCACTCTATAACTAACACCGATGAACATTCAAAGACAAATAAAATTGTGTACTCTTGGAAACCTATATTGAACCCAAAAGTAATGAAATTTCAAAAAATTTCATTGAATTTTACCTAAAATCATATACCTGAAAGTGACCCATTTTTTTCTGGGACAGTCTTTAAGTAGTATGTACATATGTACCTACTTACTTTATTATAAAAGTCATCATTTGAAATTATAAAATCTAACTTAATAAAAAGCAATATCACATAGAAACAAACTTTTACTGTTGTCATACTGCCCCCCATCAAAGATTTTTGTATTACTAAAATAAGCAGGCCGTAAATTTATAGTCAAGTTTTGAAAAAAATCTCATTAGTAGATCTTAGCAAGACTATATTATTTAAGTTTTTGTAACATTTTGTTATAATTACTTCAACTTCCGCTTTATGGTAGTAAGCTTCAGATCTGAATTGGAAAAATAAGTTTTTACAGCTTTAAGCAAAAAATAGAGAAATAAATAAATTAAAACCAATTTGAACTTGTTTGTAGACTACCTATGAGTACAATGAGAATGCGTCGATTACTGTATGATCTGCGTACAAAACCATGTTGTTTTTTTGAAATAATATGATTTTGATTGTTTATAACTTGGATCCTTTTTTTTTCAAAAAATAAAAAAAATTTTGTTCTTGATTGTTCTTAATTTCTTCTCAATTGTGCTGATATTTTTTTTGATTCTACAAAAAAATATAGAAATAATCATAAAATCCTTTTATTCTGCCAACTCCAATTTTTAAAAATAAAAATTTCTTTTTCTTGTTTTTGATTATTCTTGAATTGCTCCCAATTGTTCTGTAAAAATAAATTTTTTAAATATAATGAGTACCGCGAAAATTGCAAAATAAGCTTTGGCGCTAGCTTCCTTTTTTCAAAAAAAATTTTTTTTTGTTCTCAATTGTTCTTGATTTATTCCCAATTGTTTTTTTTTGCGCCAGCTCCCCTTCGTTATAATTTGAAGCCAAGCTTTGCACTTGTTAGCAGATAATCTATAACAAGTTAATAGGTATCGGCGGGGGTGTCGGTATCTGATGGTGATATGTTAGTCTTGAAGATGGCAAAATAAATTTCCCGAAACGTCGGCATAACAATTCATATTTGTTTGATTTAATTTCCAATTATATTATAAATAAATATTAAAAAAAAAGAAATTTCAATATTGATATTTGAAACACGACAATATATGTATTATGTAACTTTGTATTTTGTATATACTGTCGTGTTCAAAAATCCTAAATATGATTTTTGTAAAATTTGATTTTTCTTTGTAACAGAAATTTTTTTAAAATTTGTAAATAGTTTTGAATTTACTGGTTTTTCCGCCAACGAGTTGTTGTGGCAGCGATGGTTGGTGAAAACCTGGCTTTTTGCCAAAGATGGCCGCCTGAGATGGTTGGGAGCGAGTTTGCTACTATATTATTTAAGAGATTTAGTTAAAGATGTTTATAATTTTGATAATAAAGTTGATTTTTGAGTGAGTGATTTTTGAATAATTATTTTTGGATTAAATTACCTCAAGTTTAGAAGAGTTTGAATTTGAGGAGAATTGAAAAATTGGTATTTGGGTAATTTAAAATTTTTGAAATTGGCGATGAATTAAGATGGAAATTTGGAAATTATATGGAATTACTTAAATTGGTAAAATTAAACTATTTGAAATTAAATTTGAACGTATCATTATTGAAGTTGATAGCGTTAGCGTATGGTTCGATTTATCAGTAATATTAATGTTCCCATTTTGTATTAAAAGTTTTACACTAAAAATTTAAATTAATAAAAGTTTGGATTTGGAAAATTTTCGAAATAATAAAAACCAAACAATACATACCTATAAGCTATAACAGCTTTAATACTTACGTGACTATACAAGTCATCTGTTGCAATTCCCAAATTGAAACTAAGAAAATGTAATATTAAACAGAAACAAACTTTAGCTAATTCCATACTGCTCTCACAAAGTTATTGCTTTTACTAAAACAAATCCTATTAAATTTTAAAAAAATTTAAATAATTAAATTATGAAAATACACGCTTTTGACTCTTTAATTAAATAAAATATCATTAGGGGCCACGGAAATCAACCATTAATAAAAGGATCAATGTTGTTGAATTACAATACAATAGAAAAAAATATGTTAGTAAAAATCAAAATATAAACAAATAAATAAGTTTTAAATTTATATACGATATTAAAACTATTCCCAATTTTGGAGTGTTCAATAATAAATTATAAGAAATAAAATAATTATTTTCTTCCAAGTCCTTTTTATAAAAAATGTAATTATAATTAAAAATGATTTTTAAATTGAAAGGTTGAAAAGGAAGGTACCTGCACGTAATAAGGCAGGTAATAATAAAATAAATAATAAAAATCGGTTCAAATAAATCGTAAATATTTTTTTTAATATTACAGTTAGCTATATAAAATTAAATTTTTATATTTATAAATACAGAATTCGATGAATATCGTATCGTGGTCCAAATATTTTTTATTTTGTTTTTCTTACATAAAGTTGTCTGCGCTTATTAAGGCCTGTTAAATTTAAGGATAGTCTTACTTCGTGTATAAAAGTTTGTTTACTTTATAATGTATTTTACAATTCTTTTGAGATATTACGAATGTAAATAATTAATAGGCATATTTATTACTAAATCATTGAGCGTTATTTTTAGTGATTCGAGCCGATGCCTCCTAAACGAGCCAGGTGGTCAGAAATCGATGATTTTGAACGCCCCAAGGCGTTGTAATGAATACTTTTTTTAAAGAATGTTTAGTTGTTGCATTTATGTGTTTATTGATTTCAAATACCAAATAATATTACGTATAATTTTATTATTTATTATGATTAAAAATATTTAATTTTGTGTTTGTTTATAATACAAGTTACCATTTTTTGTTTATATTTTGTAGAAAATGTACCAAAAATATGATTGTTATTAAAACAAAAATTCCTCCATATAAGGAGGAATGTAGTACGAAATTGGACGATTTTGCTGATTTTGAATTGCATACAGTTCATTCAAACATTGTACTTCCTTATTCTGAATCAATTTAACTCTTCGGTCTTCCTTCCGTTCTGCCAAAGATACGTATAATGGTTTGGAACCTACCATACGCCCGTTCATCTGCGTTAACGCTTTCCTTGCTTCTTCGGCATTGGAGAAGCAAACAAAGTCAAATCCACGACTAAGGTTGTAGTTTCCTTTCATTATTCTTGCTGAAGTTATCGATCCAAATTTTTCAAATAATCGTTGCAAATCCGAGTCATCAACACACTGTCATCCAAATATTTTATATGTAAATTACAGGCTTGATGCTGGCGGACGGTCTCCTTTTTAAATTCAAGAAGTTTTCTTTTCAGTTCTTGTTGTCGTTGGATTTTCGACAAAGCGCGACTCACATATAACCGCTTACTTTTTGTTAATTCTCTTTAACTTAATTAAACGCAAGCAGATATGTATATTCTACAGCTTAGACTTACACGAGGACTTAGAGTATATCAATCTCGGTATAGAATTTCAGGATAGGTAAAAGTCAATAAATTTAAATCGCATTTCTTAATTTAGTTTCAACTTTAAAATTTATAATGCATTGAAATTAGTAAGGTGAACGTACATTTTATTTAAAAACATCAATTCCATATTGTGCAAGTGAATTATTGTGCTTAAATGATTTCTTGTTTAGTTTCTAATTTTTAGTTTTAGTTTTACTTCTAAGCGGTTCTAAACAAGAATTCTTTGTAAGTTTGAAAATTCTTTGTAAAAACACAACTACTTTACTTTTATTTGTGCAATCATAACTATGTATTTTCTTAATGCCCGTAGTTATCAAATATTGTTAATTTACGAAAACATTCTCAAAAAAACAAAACAAAAATTTCATTCTCAACTTCAGTTTTAAAATTTTTTAAAATAGATACTTCTTTCACAATACATATTCAGAGATTGATACGAAGTAATTGCAAAGTAAACGTCTTCTGTATATACAATACAAACGCAAATAAAAACCGGGATCACAATTTGAATTGTTAAGAATTAAAATTCCAATTTTTTTACTTTGCTAACAGATATTTCGTGCAAGTATTAATATTCCAAACCGTATAATTCTATAGTTGCATGAGAGTTATTCAAAATAGTGCAGTAATTCAAATGTTCAAATTGTTTATTACATGTTTAAAATTATAAATTGTATTGCTACAGAAATTGACGTCATGATTCCACCAAATATCTACAAAAATAATTTTAAACAAAATAATAAATTTGATAAAATTACTTACTGATGCAAATAAGGAAAGTTTACAAATAAGAATATCCGATCCGTTAAGTATAATTTCCTGGCATTTTAATATACGCATATAACACTCCAACTGAAATAATCATAATATTAATAGAATACAAGTAAATTGGGAGAAAAATTTCTGTGTTGAAATAATAGTAGTGAACAACCAACCAGATTTGCATCCTCTTGGGATAAACTGTTAATAGGATATTTAGACAAGAAAGATACCATGTTGTTGTTCTGAAATTACAAATATATTATTATTTTTTCCATATTATGCTTTTCAAAACTTTTAAAAAATTGAGAGCTTTTTGCGTAAAAAATAGCATTTTAAATGACCTTCAACTTAAGGTAGATTGTTTTTAAATATTACTTACCATGTCATCTAGTCTCCAAATAGTGACGATAAAATAACTGCACCACAATATTGACAAGACCATTAGCAAGTGTACACTAGAAAGTGTCCAACCCTCAAAAATTGGTTGATTTGCTACAACCCTTAACATATATTGAAGATAAATAGCACCTTGGGCCAATGTAAAGATAACAGCTGTAGTTAAGAGAGCTGGATTAAGACAATTGTTGTAAATACGACTAGCAACAACAAGCTGGGAGTGAAATCGAATATATGGTATAATAGATTCTGATGTATTTAACTTGACAAATTTGTTGTTAACAATTTTCAGACGTTGATGTAAATTATTGTAAGAAGAAAGTTTTAAATTGTTGCGTAGGTGACACATTAATTGATACTGACAACTTTTATAAAGAAAAGAGATAAAATTGTAGACGAAATAAATAAGAAAGGATACATAGGTGTCGACATAAACACTAGCTAGTATTCCCAGTCCTTCCAAAATATTTAAATGTGTTTCTTCAATATGAAAGAATATAAGTACGCACAATCCAGCCGAAGTAGAGAACAATAACAAAAATGGTGAATAATTGTAGAATCTTAAACGCGCGATATCCTTTGTTGTCAGCAATACGATAACTTTTGATTCGCGAAATACTTCCAAACTATCCTGCAATAATTCAAGTACACGGCGACTTTTGTACCCCTTAAAAATTCCATTCAATATGACAAAAAACGACCCCAAAAACATTAAAAAAATTGGAAATCTTAGTAAAACCTCAATAATACTTTTGTAGTTTTCAATGTCGTTGATAATATTAAGACCACAACTAATTAAAGAGCATGTTATTAAAATTGCAATGAGAAGAGCTGAGCATGGAAAAGCTTTTGACCAACTGATGTTTGCCTGCAGAATACTTTTCGTATGATTACAAGTAATTATAATAGGCGGTAAACCTATTACCGAACCATATTTAAGTAATAGGCCCAAAACGCATGAAACACAATTTTGTCGGAAACTATGTTTCGACATCTTGCGAACAATATAACTTATACAACTAAATGATATTATTAACTGATTTAGTTTTCACAAAGTAGTTCATAATAAACCGCTTAAATACATATAATTATGCCTAAAATAAAGAAATGTACATCGATATCTATAACAAATATGTTCACAGCTCCCCCCCCCCCTCCTCACATAGGCTTAATATTGAAAATATCTAAATTAGGCTAACGATTATGTACTTAGTTTTGTTAATATTGTTTATTGCAGGAAAAGGATAGTGTATTCCTGCGGTGATGGACCTCTCCCACTCATATGATGGAAATGCTCTCGGTCTCGGTCAAATTGACTAAAAATTGAGTATGATGATGTTCTTACCATCATACGAATATCCGATTTCTCATTTATCTTGCTTTTTTTCTCCCAAGTACAAAATTCAGTAATTGTTTGCATCAATCGCTCCTTCCCCGTCGTCTGCACTGAATATGTATTGTAAAAGAAGTACCTATATCTATTGAATAAATGTTTAAAATGTAAACACTACAGTTTTCATATTTTAAATTCCTAATTAGGTCATAAAAATGCATTTTAGATCAATTAAATGGTTCAATCTTCAATGACGATTGACATAATGTGTACGAGTTCAAATTTTGGATACAAATATTTTGTGAAAGTTAATATTCCAACTTTATAATTTTAGTTGTGTGAGACTTCTCTAAAACCGTGCAGTTATGAAAATCTTCAAATTACTTGTTACATTTTTTAAAGTATAATTTGTAGTGCTGCAATTATTGACGTCAATAAGTGACCTAGCTTCCGCTTAGCTTTTCTACTGACAAGCATATAAAACAGCTTGAATACAAGTTGAGTCAAGGGCTAAGATGGATTGTTAACAGGTGCAAAAGGATGCAGACCATAAAGACGCAGACCCAGAAAGACAAAAAAAATTATTTTTAATGACAAAAAAAAACATTTGTTTCAAAGAATCTCTCAGACAAATAATAAAATTAATTACCTCGTCCTGGTCATTATTAAAGAAAATAATTAATTATTTGACATTTTCATCATAAACCAAGTGTGGGGCAAGATTGGTGATACACGGTACTTTTGAATATCATTTTGCTCATAAAATTTGTCACTTTAAAATTGTTCAAAGCTAAATTAATTTTAAAAATAAAATTTTGACGATTTTCGCAGTAAACCTTCTATTGTAGTTTCGTGTAATGTGAAAGAAGTATCCATTTCTACTTATTGAATTATAAAATATCGTACTTCGGATATTTTAAATTTTTTTGAATTTTTTAGAACTATATTTCTGGTGTTTTCTATCCTAAATTAAGAAAATCACCCACAGAGTGATTCATCGCAGCCATATTTATTTATTTATTTATTTAAAGCATTACATTCTAGAAGAATATTGCTATCCTATTTCTATGATTTACAGATCCATATGAAGGGGAGGATCAGCCCCCGTATAACATCTATCAATTTTAAACCGTTCTTACTCTTCCCCTTGGTATACCGTTTATAGCCTGGTGTGTGTTACCGCATCTCTGACAACTTCTCTCCAGTATATCCGATCTTGTACTTTTATCCACCACTCGCTTATCTCTATTGCCCTCAGATCACTCTCCACCTGGTCCCACCATCTCATCCTCGGTCTACCTCGCGTTCTATCGTCATTCGGCTTCCATAGGGTTACCTTTTACTCTATGCTGTCGTCCCTACTTCTCATTATATGTCCCATCCATCTCAATCTCTGTGACTTGATGAACTTCACTATGTCTTCGTTCTTCATCGCCATCTTTATTTCGTGATTCATTAGCGGTCTGTATTCGCCGTTTTCACCTTTTTTTGGGCCCATGATAGTGCGTAGTATTTTTCTTTCTAGTACAAGTAGTGCCTCTGCCTCCATCTGCGACATGCACACTGTCTCCGCAGCATATGTAATCACTGGTCTAATCAGTGTTTTGTATATCTTCACTTTCGTTTCTATTGTCAGTGTCTTATCTTTAAGCAGGGTTTTAATAGCATAGTAGGCCTTATTACCTGTTTGTACTCTTCTTCTGATTTCTTCCATTCTGCTATTATTCCTATCTATATGTACTCCAAGGTAATTGAAAAACCCTACCTCTTCGAATGTATAACCTTCTATTTCCAGGTCTTTCATACTACCCATTGTGTTCTTTGTGCACTTCATATATTTTGTCTTCCTCACACTAACTCTCAGTCCCATCTCCTTTGCTGCCTTTTCCATTTTCTTAAACATTTCTATCATTCTCTTGCGGGTTCTTGTCATAATTAGCATGTCGTCCGCGTAAGCAAGCATCTGTCCTTCTCTAGTTGCAATCGATCCTTTTATATCCATTTCTTTGGAAATCTTTTCTATACCGATGTTAAAAAGCAACGCCGACAGTGCGTCTCCTTGTCTCACACCGTTGTTTATCTCAAAGCTCTCTGTTTCTCCTTCTGTTGTTCTGATGCTTGCCGTTGTTTTACTCATTGTCATTTGTATGAGCCTAATCAGCTTTTTCGGAATTTTCATTTCTTCCAGCACTTTAAATAGTTTTTTTCTGTCCACCTTGTCAAACGTTTGTTGGAAATCCACAAACAGCATGTGCAGATCGATACCATGCTCCATCGCCTTTTCCATTGTTCGCTTCACTATATGTATTGCCCCTACTGTGGACTTTCCCTCCGTGAAGCCAAATTGGTATTCCCCTATTATATTTTTGGTTTGTTCTTTTAATCTTTTGAATATCAGTGTTGAAAGTATCTTGTATGTCGAGTTGAGCAGCGTTATGCCTCTGTAGTTTGTGCAGTCTTCAGGATCTCCTTTCTTTTATAGCGGCACTATAATACCTTCTCTCCATTTTGTAGGCATCTTCTCTTCGTTCCATGTCTTCTGAATTAGGTCACATATCCTTTCCTGGAGCGCCTTTCCTCCACACTTGACGAGCTCAATACCTATCTCGTCTCCTCCGGAGGCTTTTCCATTTTTCATTCTCTGAATTACGTCAATTATTTCATCGTGTGTTGGTGTGGGTATTTCTTGGTTTCCGTCTGCAACTGCTATACTTACATCGTTATCTTCCTCTTGTTGCTCGTTTAGCAGTTTCTGAAAATGTCTAATCCAGATTTCTTTCACTTTCTCGGTATTATGTTGTACTCTTCCTTCCTTGCTCATCTTTCGTACCTCTTGGCTTTACTCTGTTTAGTGGTTTTTGCTTTCTTAATAGCTGATAAAAGATGTTTGCGTTACTGAACTTGTTACTAGTTTCGATTTCTTCCATCTTTTTCACAAACCATGTGTTCTTTTTTTGTTTATATTTTTTATTTGCCTCTCTAGTGTATTCCTTGTAGATATTCAGGTCTTCCTGTGTTCCTGTTTACAACCATTTGATTCGTTTCTCTACTTTTGTTTTGCTGTATTCCATACATTCGCTGTCGAACCAATCTTTGTTTCTCCTTTTTGTTCTATGTCCCAATGCTTCGCTTGCTGTTTTGTGTATACTTGTTATGATGAGTCCATCTCCTCTTCCATATCATCATTTTTCTTCTCACTAAGTAATTTCTCTCTCAGACTTTCCTCGTATTGTTTTCTTTTCTCATTATTTTTAAGTTCTTCGATCGCTATTTTTCTGTTAGATACTCTTGCCTTGTTATATTCCGTCTTCTTTTGTCTCATTGTAGCCACCACTAGATAATGGTCGGAGTCTACGTTTGCTCCTCTAAACGTTCGTACATCCTTTACTATGTTTTCTCTATTTTTCGTTATCAATATATGGTCAATCTGATTCCCATCTTCATTGCTTCCACCCGGCCATACCCATGTGACTTTATGTATCTTTTTGTACTTAAATTTTGTACTACATATCATGGTGTTCGTTGCCGCTGCCATGCTGCATAGCCTGTCTCCATTGTTGTTTGTTTCTTTGTGTATTGTTTGCTTCCCCGCTACTGAACTTATATGGTCTTCTTTTCCTATCTTCGCATTGAAGGAAGGCTCCCAATATTATCGATATGTCCTGCTTGGGTACTTTATCACATAGATTTTCAATTTCACTGTAAAATTCCTCTTTCTCTCTTTCGCATCCGTCCTCTGTCGGGGCATAACCATTTATAATTGACATATTTGTCTTTGATTCTATTCTCAGGTACGATGTTCTTCCACTTATTGCCTTGAACGATAGTATTTTGCGAGTCATTTTTTTAGTCACCATAAAGCCGGTTCCGTTTCTTCCTTGATTATTTTCACCGGAATATAAAAACGTGTAATTCTCTTTTTTTATTTCACCGTTTCCCTTCCATCTTAATTCCTGTAATGCTACAACGTCAATTCCGTATCTTATAATTTCATTCGCTATTTCATTCATCTTTCCGGGTTTCAGCATTGTTCTTACGTTCCATGTTCCTATCTTTATCAAATCCCCTCTGTTGTTCTTTTTAATTCTAATTCTCTTTATCTTTTTCTCACTCTCCTTCGCATAACTCCATCTGCATTGCTCTGTCAATATATCCACCTTGACTTTCTCATGTATCGTACCATTTTTCTGTTCGGTTGTATTATTCGTTTCCATTTTTGTAGCCTGGGTCGGTTTGGGGCAGTCCTGCTTTCTTTCCACTAGTTTTTTGATCCATCCTCTCTTTCATCAATCTCCGTTTGGCCGACTAAGAATTGCTGGATTAATCGCCATTCATATAGTTTGTTGTTTATTGTTAGTTTCTGGTATCCTACCTTAACCTTATTTCCCTTCTCGACCTCTTTTCTTGCAACCTCTCTTATCTTTTTTTGTATCTGTAGTTCATTCCTGGTCAAATCGCTATCTATGTACATTTTGTCACCTTTCAGCTTGCCTTTATTCCTCATAATCTTCATCTTATCTTCCCAATTGTTGAGTTTCACTACTATCGCCTTGTTATCTCTGTCTTTTCCTATTTCAAATGTATCTACTGGTACAACGTCTACATCCAGTTTGTTTTTCAAAAGGCTAATTATTACTTGTCTCAGATTGGACCCGCTTGTGATCTGTAGTCCCTTTATTATTATGTTGTTGCGTTTTTTTGGTTCTTTCCTGAGTTTCATTGTTTTTTTCCATTTCCTCTATTCTTTTCTCCAGCATTTCTTTCTCAATTTTCCAGGTTTCTTCCTTTTCCTTTAATGTGGTTCCTAGCTTTTCCACTTTATCATATGCGTGATCTGTGCTTTCCTGGACTTCTGTCACCTGGACCTTCAACTTGACAAATTATGCTACAGCTCAAGTTCATTCTTCGATAGAAGAGAAGTACTACGTCTGGGGATGTAATGTCGGGGTAAGTTTTGTGCACAACGTGGGGGTTCTGGTATTAGGCGGTACGGCATTGCGAGTTTGGTGGCCACCATAACTGCTCAGGAGGGTTAGGTTAAGATTAGGAAGTAGGGCTAATTGTGCTGGGAGATTTGATTAGACTTTTTGATATTACATGGTTTTGCCGCAAATAAGTAAAGTTGAGCGCCAGCTAGCGACTAAACCAGGCTTTTGCCGATTGGAAGCCGCACGAAGCGGGCGTACCGGACCGGTTGGTTTCCGGTAAATTTGTAATTTTGATTAAAGTTTTGATTTGAGAATAAAAAGTTATTGGTTTCAAGTAAGTGATTTTGTTTAATTTGAATTGTCTGGAAGGACAATTATTTGTAATTTTTTTGATGAAGTCTGGATTGGAATTAGATTGTTAATGATTAAAAATTGGATTGATTAAATTAAAATATAAAATTCGGAAAATTGGAAATAATAACATCATAATCGGTTTTATTAGAAAGTAAAAATTTTAAAACTTGAAATTGAAGGCAAGTACAAATTTCGTATCGTGGAGTGCAACGTGTGACCAGGTGGGCACACACATTTTACCGTGCTATTTCACAAATGGTAAAATTTATTCCAAAGTTTAAATTTAAATTTGTAATTTTCTTAAAAATATAATTAAAGATTTTGGGAAGCTAGAAATACATCTCAATATATATCTCCACATCTTCCAACAACTTCATCGTCTTTTCTACTTCCAATTCTTGCATTCAAGTCTCCCGCCACTATGATTTTCTGTCTACCTGATTTTCTAATTTTCAGTTTAATATCTCCAACTATTTTATTTAATTTAGAATAAAATAATATTCTATAACGACCTAATCAAAGCCGTCGTTGAGAGCGTATGTTCCGACTACTGCTGTTTCATATCCGTATAGTGACATCGTTATTGATACAATTCTCTCGTATATACAATTAAAACTGTTCAAAAATCTTTTAAGGCTGTGTTTTGAATGGACACCCCTGACTTTGCTCTTTGAGATTTATCCGCCCCCGACCAAATGTGAATTTAATCTCCCATTTGTTCATTTCCTTAACTTTTCTTTTTGGACTCCCACAATAGTACTATGTCTACCTCGAGTCTATTCAACTCGTTATCGATTTCTGGCAATCTTCATCAGCCGTTTTCTCGCGTTACGTCATCTTAAATTATTTCCATCTAATATCCGAGGCTTGGTTGTACACAAGTTCAAAACCATATTCCTTTGTTTTACAGGTGATGAGGTGCTGGGCCAACGCCCCAACCCATTTCGAGGAAGACCAGGTTGTAATCGCTTAGTCGAAATGTTCCAGTTTTAAGGCGCCGGAAACTCGCCTTTCATCCTTTCCTGTTAGCTACAGTCTATTATGACTACAGTCAAATGATACGATGAGAAAGTATGAATAGGATTTGATGGCAGAGCTATTTATATAATATAACAGATAGGCATTTCTCAAGATTTGTTAAGAGTTATTCGACATCCCTTCTCGAGACCACACCAGCGAATCTTCTTACTAATTTTTACTTTGTAAAAATAAATAAATTAAAAAAGCAGTTTTTTATTTCATTTCAAGTGTTTACATTTATAATATTTTAAAATCCCGGAAAAATTTTCGGAAGGGGAACCCCCAAAAAAAAATTTAAATACTATTAGCACCCCTGAAAATAGGTATCCAACTTAGTATAATTTTACATTTGTTCACATAAACAAACTTATAAAAATAAAAATCACTATGATTAAAATTCATATGATTACATTTTTACGTTACCAGTATGTATAGTATTTTGAATACAATAGATACCTACCATATAAAGAGATCGCTTATTTATACAATAAGTTAAATTAGTAGAAAAGAAATACAAAATGAACGACGAAAAACAAAAAGCCGACCAATTAGATGCCTTATTTTTGGCGATAGTTCAACATCGCCAACTAGAAGCTTCGCAATTACTGGATTCATTTGCTGGATTTTTATCACGTAAAACAGATTTTTTCATTAGAACCGAAAATAGCGATTGGGAAAATTTAGTTTTGAAAACCTTTCGGAAACACGAGAAGATCAGTGCTCAAAACGCTAAACTTAAACAAGAAGAGGCCGCTCTTAAAGCTGCTGCTCTGCAAACTAAATTAAACACCGCTAATAATTCTACTGCTGAAAGTGCTAAAGTTACCGAACTTACAGAAGAAGAAGCTGAAAAATTGGAACAAGAAATTAAAGCAAAGAAAATTGAACCGGTTACAGAAAACTGCGATATGGAACCAAGCCAAGAAAATGCTGTAGAAATCTGCAAACCTGAAGTCATTAAAACTTCCAAACACAAAACTGAGAAAATAACTGTCAGTGCATGTGGTTCTGACAAAGCCGTTGACTGCAATGAATTAGAAGAAGGTAAGCTTATGCCTAATAAAGGAAATGGGTACGATTTTGAAAAATACAGTTGGACCCAATCGTTATCCGATCTTGAAATTGCCGTTCCTTTAAATGTCGCTTTCAGAGCCCGTCCAAAGGACATCGTTGTTCAAATCAGCAAGAAACATCTTACCGTCGGATTGAAAAATCAGCCACCCATTATTGATGACAAATTGGAACACGATATCAAAATGGAAGAGTCTACCTGGGCTCTTGAAGATGGGAAAACTATTTTGCTGAGTTTAGAAAAAGTGGAGAAACAAAATTGGTGGTCCAAAATTGTAGTCTCTGATTTTGAAATTTCTATCAAAAACATAAATCCTGCAGTATCAAGCCTTAGCGATATGAATGAAGATTTCCGTGGAACCGTGGAAAAAATGATGTACGACCAAAGGCAAGAAGAATTGGGTTTGCCTTCAAGTGATGACCAAAAGAAACATGCAACTCTTAACAAGTTCATGCAGAACTATCCCGATATGAATTTCTCCAAATGTAAATTTAATTAATATTTACTTTACTTTCCTACTTATTATAAATTTTAGCTGTTTTTTTACTGTTTATATTATATTTTACTTGAAATAAAAAAGATACAATACATAAAAATATATATTGTAATGATATTTTTTAACAAAAATCAAAAACTATCTCTTACGGCTTCCAAGCCGGAGAGCCAGACTCCTCAGGGTTGGGTTCGTGTTTTTGCGTCGCGGTGTGATTCAATTTTCTATTTCAAAAATGTCCAAAATTTACAAAAATGTTCCATTCAATTATTCCCAATTAAATTTAAATTCAAATTAACTTTAAAATAAATTTTTAAGTTCTAAATAAAAGGTAACGTTGATTGCGAGCACGGCTTATCGTCACAGATGCGACGTGCACATACAAATTTTGCTTTTCCTTTCCAAGTTTTACAAATTTTCTAATATTCAAATGTCAATTTCACCACTTTCTGATCATCCAAATTAATCCAAATCTTATCCAATAATAATTAATGATCAGATCAAAACTCTAATCTTCAAAAATAATACATCCAAAAATACAGCTTCAAATTCCGTCCAAATCTTGGACAAAATTAACCAAATAAAACCAAAATTATTACTCACGCTACTTTATTTTCAAATTATATCCAAATAATTATCAAACTTGAGTCACAAATTCAAAAAAATACTCAGGACTCGCAAAATCATGTCCGCTCCGTCCCACGGACGCGGCTGGAAGTTCTTATCTCCTCTCTCGGTGCCAACATAAAAATGCCAACACCAAAAGCGCACAAAAATTCAAAATTCACAAATAATCATTTACAAAGTTAAAAATTAAAAAGTATAAAAAAAAATAAACAAAATCTTCTCAATTTAATTTTAAATCAAAATTTTACGTTTGAAACACCACAATATATATATATAAAACCTTATATTTTGTCAAAATTTCTGTAAACTGAACTCTCCCAAAATAGGTTTTGCGTGCAGCCGAAATCTGTACCACCGAAGTCCAAGCTTGAACTGAAGTTAAACGTTGGAATTGTTTAAAAGCAAATTTAACGTTGAACTGCAATTCATCTTGAACTTCGTTGGTACGCATTTAGGATGCATCCAAAACCCACTCAAATAAGACTTTTTTTGAACCTCTATAGGATTGCACATTTTGAACCTCTTTAAGCTGTTTTTTTGTAACCTCCATGGGAGGTGTTGACTAAAAGCTTTAATTTTTTTCTTATATTCATAGTATTTTTATTTCAAGTGGGGTGGTAGAACATTCAGTTGTAACCACCAATTTAACTTGTGTTTATGTTATTAGTAGAATGTATTAAAAATAATACAGAGCACAGGAGCAATCTCGGAAGAAGCCTCGAGGGAAATTATTGGACAAATAAAACAAAAAGGTATTTTAAGATATTTCATTTATTAAATTTTGTACCGACATGTAAAACTTGTCGTATTCTGTTTCAATTTCATATATTCGTTTTTGAATTAAGTGCCACACTGCATCCGCTTCCAAATTGTATCTGGCACCAAGTGCATGTATTGCTTTAAAACATACATCCACTGCTTTCAAAGCTGTTGGGACCTCATAAATATTATTATCTATTGCAACATACGCCGCACTAATATTTTCCAAATCAGTGCCTACAATCACAGGTATAGGCTGCAATAATAATCCATATTCCTTTAATTTTTTTCTCTTCCTTTCTAAAGCTGCGTTTATTTCACCAGGAACCTAAAATAAAGAATAATAAGATGTGTCATTTTCATATAATCAGAAAATATTACTTTTACGTGAATGATAAATGCTTCCGATACTTCAACTCGAGAAGGTTTCCAATAGCCGGTGCCCTTTTTCTTCATCGTGGAGGGTTTTAATAATTGAGGCAATAAAAATAACACATGGTTACTATAAGCATCTAAAATACTTTTTGAGTAAAACAGAAAATAAAAATTTTGTAAAACATTACTTTCCCTTAACAATGGATTATCAAAAACTCGCATGTACATTTTTAATTTTTTACATGATAACCCTTGGGCGTGATTAATGACTTTAGCAGCAAAATTTGCAAATCCACCAAATAATTTCAATTCTTTTTGTGGAAACAGTTTTCCAAAATCGATCTCCATCTACAAAAAATTTTAAAAAAACATTTATTTTATATTGCTCCTTTCTGTATGTTCTGGTTTGAAAACCAGAATGGGTCGTTTCGACGCGACCAGTTCAGTACAAAGCAGTTTGGTACAAAGAGGTTCGGTGCAAAGCGGTTAATTTTTGTTAAATTAGTTAATACGATAGATAAAATTAATATTACCAGAGTGTATCCTAAATTTCGTTTCAAGGCTGGGAAAGTATCCATGTATTGCATTGTTGAAACGTTATCAGATCTATAAAATGTTCTTCTTTCGAAAGTACTTTCCCATTTGGATTCAACTTCCGTCCACGGCTTAAGATTATTTTTTAACCACAACATTTCATCATCATCTTCTTCCAAAGTTACGTGCTCTGCTAAAATGATATAGTCTATTAGATATTATAAAACAATATACCATTGCTCAAACCTCTCGTTGGGGCTCTTGCTAATAATTTAGGAAGCATGCCGTGTTTTTTCAATTCTCTTCTGTGGTTATAAAACTTTCGAAAAAGTTTTCCGCTGCCAATTTTATAACATTTAGTAGCATTTACTTTTTTTAAAGTATACGAAAAATAAATTTCCTGAAATTTAAGCCGAGTTTAAAATAACCTGATGGTAGTTAAATTATTTACTTTTTTTTCGGTAGGAAATAATTCTTCGATTGCTGTCGAAAGTGACTGAAATCGTTTAATAGGAATTCTGCAATGGATAAATTATGCAAACAGGAATTATACAGTGTGCATTTGAAACCGATTCACCTTAAATTTATCGTCAACTACACAAAACATCGAAAAACTGTAAAAGATTCTTATGCAGATAGGAACTCACCCCTTCACCCTGAACTACCTCAACTTCAAAAATTCAAATGCACCCTACACCTCAAAGATCTTTTGAAATAAAAAATAATTAAAATTGACCTACTTGATTTTTTTGAAAAAAAAATTTATTTGTGAAAAATTTGAGAAAAATTTGAGAAAAATCAAGTAGGTAAATTTTTTTTTTTTGCGTAAAAAGATAGCATGTTCAAAGACCTTTAATTTGAGGCGTCACAAAGGGTACGGTGCCATTTAAATTTTTAAAGTTGGGGTAGCTCAGGATGAAAGGATGAGTTCTAACGCAATCGTTACTGACGTTTTGTGTAGTTCAGAAGAAATTTAAGGTGAATCGTTTTCATACTAGGTATATATTATACCGATTGTCGAAGTTATCAGTCATTTCATTTAAAATAATAATTTCTGCCAGTTTATCTTTGTATCGATTATTTAATTTGTTGTTAGTTTTGTAATAACTCAATATCATCCTGCCCTTTTGGCTGGATTCTAGAACGTTCTCCAAATTAATATTGCAACTCAAATTTTTGGACACCATTTCGGCTATGTTCTCTGTGCCATCGTCACTGTCACCAACTATTAGTATGTCTTCTGCTAAAAATCGAAGATGAAGAAAGACAGCAAAGATTAAAAAACGATTAAGAACATACTATCGTTTTTGTCAATTTCGAAATAATCATCGAAAGTATTTGTCGCAGATGTTGAAGACCAATCTGAAATAAAGCTTTCTAGCTTGCTGGTCGATGGACCTTGATCTTCATTTTTGGAATAACTGGGTAAAGCTTTATAAGCTTCATATTGTTTATTAAATAGCATGCGCGGTCCTATTTTTGGTATCAACTCTTTTATTATGTCTGGCGTTAGTTCGCCAAATTGCTCATCAGTTATTTCATGATCTGCAATAAATCAGAAAATAACCAATTTATTTCTAAATTAATTTTCAAGGATGCAAAATAAGTTCCTACTTATTAAAATAATTTTCAAAATAAATTTATTTTTTTTATGTAAAATCCTTTATACTTTCTTTTATTTTTTTTTCAGTTAGCTTCTAATTGGTGAAAAATTTGAAATAAAATGCTATTCGGCAACAAAATTTACTTCAAAAAAAAATCCGCAATCTGGATTAACAATAAAAAATGTAACTTAAAAACAATAATAAAACACTTTATAATCTCACGAGCCGCCACTGGTTAGAACAATTTAATTATATCAATAATTATTTGAATATTTAAATTCTTGTAATGTAATATTTTCTAACTTAAAATAATCCGTAGATGTATTAGGTCAAAACTAGACGAAAATAGCTCTAATAGTGAGCAAATACAACCACAATTTTCAAAAATTTAATTCTTAACCTAAAAACTTATATGCAAAACATCGCAATAAAAGATAATCCTTTTCTATAATTATTACAAAAATTTTTTTTAATTTCTTACCTTCAAAAACTTTAACTAATTTGGGTAAATTCCAACTAATTAAAATTTCTTTAATTCCCATTATTATCTACTATCCGCGGAATTGTTATTTTATTATTGTTGTCACTACAGATTAAAACGATTATAACCAATCGAGGATGCTGCGGTAAGCATAAATATATGAGGTGCGGTCGGTCTGTTATCGACCATGCACAAATAACAAAATAGCATCATTTTATCAATTACAACAAAAAATTTTGGTAATTACAACAAACTTTTTTATTGCTACCTTTTTTAACAAATAAATTTGTTGGTTGGCCAATATTAAACTACTTTGTTGTAAAATCAATATAGTTCTCTCAATGTCGCCAACTTACAATAAATTAGATTAAACTAAAAATTAATTCGTTCTTGAAGTTAGGCATATTTTTACGAGCAACTAATAGTACATTGTCTTATTCGGATTAAAAGTGAAACTTTGTTTGACAAGCAATTTTTGGATTTGCGAGGCGGAGCGCTAGCGGAGCGTGAATATCCAGTAACTTGAACTTTTGTTTTTTTATATTAAGTTGTCATAGTTTTTAGGTCACTTTTAGGTCTAGCACAAAAAAGGTTCTTTTAATGCACGTAAAAAAAAGTGTTGCTTAGTAATGTACGCATTTTTATATTAGTAACAAAAACGTCAACTTTCATTTAAGGTAATGCTATTAAAAATGTACTGCTTTTAATACGGTTGGAGAAAAAAGATATTTGTTGTACGACAATACGCATTTTTTTTAATCGCTATCGTCAGTAGACCCATTCGTTAAATAAAATGTTTTTCATAAAAAAGCGGTTCATAGCTTATAATCAACGTGCAGATCTATCCTTTAAAAAATTGATTTGTCTTTTCTGTTACCTGCCTATCACTATGGTTTATGAATGAATTAACGAGATTCCCGTTGGGAATCTCGAGATTCCGTTCAAACATCCCCATCAGTGCAAAGATTGTAAGTTGTATATTTTATGTCTTCTCACTGTAAGAGTACTAAACCAGCGGTCTCCAACCTAATGCTTTATAAACCACCAGTCTCACCAGCGAGAAAATTTTGGTGATCCGCGGAGAAATTTTGAATTTGGAAATTTAAAAACAAAATTCATGAAAACTTCATATTTATAAAAAAATTTTAATTTAGAAATTTAGATTAATATGAACATAATTGTTTATTTAATATAATAATTAAAAAATTTACATAATCGTATAATTTCAAAAAACATTTTTTCTAGAGCCAGAAAAGCATTTAAAAAATTCAGTTTTTTGAAATTAAAAAAATATATATAGTAGCGTGAACCGAGCGTGAACTTAATATTACTTTATATAAAGTAAAAAATAAACAATAAATAAACAAAATAAAAAATAGCTAGATAAAAGTAGTAATAGCAAACTTGATAACGTTGTTTTTTTTTAAAAATGTTTTTTTAAAATTAGATAATCTAGTAGTCCATTCTTACAGTCAATATTTTCGTAAAATTTTTTTTAGCAAAATTTTGATCAACGCAATAAAAACATTTTTTATAGGTCCACAATTTTTCAAATATTGACAGAGTCAATATTGTCGTGTGAACAGACTAAATATAGTTTCTTAATATTTCCTGAGATTTATTAGAATATTGTACAATAATTTCACGAATTTCCTAAGATTTCCTATTTTTTAAGATTTCCTTGGATTTTCTCAACATTCCCTTCACTTATATACCAGATTTCCCCAGCGATCCTGCAGCAAAAGGTAATGAATTCTTTATTAACTATAACCTAGGTGTTTCTAAATTCTAGGTGTTTGATTTGCCAAATTTAAGTATGCAAAACTATAATTTTTTGACGTCAGCACATAAGGTGATCACTTTAGAAACTTTTGATCTACATTTTCTGTTTTCTAGTTGCCGACAGTTCGCAAGAGAATTCTGCTAGCTCACAAAATACAAAGGTGTAAAAATAAATAGTTAATATAAATATAAAAATTATATAGGTACAGTAGAACCCTTTATAACGAGTCCCGGCTATAAAGAAAAATCGGCTAAATCGAGTAAACGTTTGGTCGAGTAAAGTAGTAATGTAGGCTGGTCCCTTGAGTTCTCGTTATAGAGGGGTTCTCCTGTATCAAAATAAAAATTAAGTATAAATTCTCAGTTGATGTGCTGACGTCGTGCTAAATTAATTGCAATTGCAAAAAATTAGACTTCATTGATAATGCTGGTATTAATTTTTTGATTAACCCATTAAAAAAAGCTCGCTTTTCTCACCAGTCCTTCCTGAAGACATTGTATCGATTGAATTAAAAAAAACTTGGGGATTTAATGGGTTAAGCAGCAAAAAAATTATTTAATTATATTTATTAAAAAATGTCTCACTAAAGATCAGGTATCTTAAATTTAATATAATCTGTAATTTTTATAGGAACTCTTAAACTATTTATAATTTCATAAAATTCTCGAGGATGTGCTGGTTTACAATACTCAGTGATATATTTTCTGCAAGCATTCCTGCACAACTCTTTCATAGGTACAAATTTTGGTGCTTTGTTGTACTTTTCCGTTATCATTTTGTCACTAAAACGGCGATCACGTCCCAATAAATGAAGTCGCATGGACACCGGTATTGTAAAAAACTTACACACAAATTTAATTTGACGATGATGCACGTAATCATCGGTAATCCTTTCAATGTGCCAAAGTATCTCTTTGTAATCGTAATTGGAACTCACTCCGCATATCAAATTCAACAGATAATACTTGGATTCTTTAGTGCTCGTCAGAAAGTAAGAACCAATATTGTAAATTACACTTTCTACATCATCAAAACCAAAGGTAATAAATGCATTAAAAATGTCGTCCATACTTTTAACAGGAGGTCCTAACGAAACCCACATTTTAAATAATTTGTGCCGCTGATGATTCTTAATGGTTTTTGTTATCATAGATTTATAGAAATTCGTGCAAATTTTCGAGTGAGATTTGTATTCCTGCATTAATTCGGGTCCAATCTTTGAAGTTAATGTTGTTTTTAAACAATTAACCCAATCGACCGGTCCATAATCGCAGTAGGTTAAATAATGGTCAAGAAACGATTGACCATTTGATTTATTAAAAATAATGTTCTCTTGGTTGAAGAGGAACTCATAAATATCGGGATTTTCACAGCCATAGCTAATACTTCTAAAGTTATATGTTATTTGGTAAATCAGATTCAAATCCTCATCGGTAATGACATTGATGGTCATTCCCGATTGGCTCTTTAAATCCGAAAATATGGATATGTAAGTTGCGGGTTTGTATTTCATAAACATTTCGATAAACTCCAATGTATCGAAACTACAAGCCAAAGTCAAAATGAGCCTTACGTGGACATTAGAACTAATATCAACAGAGTTTTTGAGTAGCGCTTCAAAAACGTCTCTCTCGCCGTTCGCAACGGCATAAATTAAAGCCGTAAATCCACAATCATCTTGACTGTTAACATCGGCACCGGCCTCAATCAGTTTTAACGTTAAACTTGAGTTGAAACCATTCCCGCATAATTTCATCAAAGGCGTTTGCAGTCTTTTATCTTTACAGTTCAAATTAATACCTTCACGACCGATTAGGAAATTTAAAAGTGTATAAGTCTTGTTACTAAAAAACAAAAAGAAATGATTAATTACAGATTATTAAGAAAGAAAGGTACACCTACTCTTGAGGCATGAAATCCAAATATAAGTTTAAAATACCATAATTTTTGGTATCCTTCTCTGTAATTGCTTTTATACAGAGTGCAGTTAAAGAAATATCTTGTTGTATTAGTTTGTTCGAATCGGCGTCCGACTGTAAAATTTATATTATAACATAAAAGTAATTAAAGAGAGGAACTTACTTCTTTGTGGTCCAACACAAGAATCTCCGTATTTTCCATATTGGACTGGAATGAACGAGTCTTTGGTCGTTTCTTGAAGTGTGCAACTTTTGAGGTAGTTAAAACGTCAAATTACAACGAATTTAACCGTAAATTAAAAAATAAGAACGAACGCACAAAACATATCAAGATAAAAGTAGGGTTAAGTAAAACTTGTTGTGTTCAGTGGCGTGACAATAATTTGTAACTCGGAGTAAGATAAACAATAATTATTATTTTTTGTTATAATAGAAATACGTTTAAGTTTAAAATGTAGTTTTGACGTGCAAATATGTATGTAAAAAGTACTTATAAATTTAACAAACTGTCAACTTAAAATTTTGCACTACTGCATGACACAACTTTTCACAAAGTTTTGCTTGACAACAAAAAGCATCAGTGCTGTTTTTACAATTTATTGTGAAATATTACATAATTCGGTGTTTTCATTGACTGTTTGAAAATTAAAATTTATTTTAATTTTAATATATTGTACTACTATATTTCAAAAAACTCTGGATGCTTATTTTGACATAAAAAACCCAACGGCGAATCTGCAACAGCTAAATGTTAAGTGGGCGACGACGAATTTTGGAGAATTCTATAATTTATAATTTTCTCAAAAACAATAATATACTACTTATATTTTTTTATGCTTTATATTATGTTTATATTTTATTCAACAGTTTCTTTTTCGTTTTCCCTTGCATTTGTTTATAGACAGCTGATTGCAGTTATTTTTCATAACTTGATCAAAATTTCTCAATTTTTTGACTTACACTCGTTCCGACAGCAATTTTACTTTTCATTCACATCTAGTTGGTAATCGATTAAAATCTTGTAATTTGTACAATAATTCACAAAATCTTGATTGTAATTCTTGAAATTTAATATTTAATACGGAGAAGCAGTTTATTGTTTATATATTTTGTTTTACTTCCCAACTAAACTAAGTACCTACTTGATAAAAACAATTTTTATTAAAATAAAATAAAATAAAACGAAATAAAATAAAATGAACGGACCTAAAAATTATGTTTGTTTGCAATAAATAATAAGTTCAGAAACTTGGCAGAAAATTTTGTCTTAAATCACTGTTTAATCAAAAGAAAGTCGCCATCCCTCCGAGGTCCGGAAGTGTTGACAATTGATGATTTTTCAGTAATATCTTCAAAAATATTAACTTGACGAAAAAATAGGTCGTATAAAAATTGAAGGTCGTTAAATTCTCAATAAGAAAGTTTATATTCAATATTAGCGTCAGTGTAATATTTAATCGACAAAATCCATCTGCCTCTCGTGAAATGTGGTGCCGCATCTCATTATGACTAGCGACGGTTTATGTAGACGGCAACCGCACCAAAAACCGTTGTAGAGTTCGTTCAGAAGCTTAAGTCTCATACAATGCGCGAAACGGGCAAAATACATAAGAATAAATGTTAAATGAAAACATCAGCTTGGCGCGAAAATTTAAAAAATCTGACTTGAACATTATTTTCATTATAATTATAGAAAAGAAAAACTAATTATAGAAAAAATAAAATGATTACTATAGGAATGTAATTTATTGTAAAACTTTATTATTATAGTACAAGCAAATACTATTGTACAAGTAAAACAAATTATTTTTATTATAATAAAATAATAACGAACAAGAAAGTGAGTAATCGCACATTGAAGTAAATTTTATTAGCCGAGTAATTGATTTTTTTTATTTTTATCTTTACAAGATGGGCTCACATTCTAAATTGAACTCTTCATCATCTTCTTCATCTTCCGAAGACAGATAATCTGAACTGTCACTTTCATCTTCGTAATTTACTCTAATAATGAGTTCATCTACATCATCCATAATATATTCCTTTTCTATATATTCTTTTTCTGTGGCTTCTACATGGCGACAAATATTTTGCCAATCTTCTATTGTGACTTTATTAAATTCTTCTTCAGTCAATCTTCGGACATCGTCCATTTTAAATGTGGTATTTCGTGCGGCAACACGATTCTTTACCAACGCCCAAATTTTCTCAATAGGGTTCAATTCTGGGTGATATGGTGGTAACCGTAATACAACGTGGCCATGTTCGGCTAAAAGTTTATCGGCTACATAATTTTTATTACGTGGCTTGTGTAATTTAATTATATTATACAGATCCATTTTTGTATCTCTGATTTGCCATATTATATTTCTTTCTGATAACCATTGCTGCATAGCACCTTTTCTCCATGAAGACGTAGGGCATTTTAAAATACTAACGTTATGATACGAAGCGTTGTCAATAACCAAAACGCTATTTTTTTCTAGATTTGGAATTAATTTTTCATTTAACCATTTCAAATAATTTTTGTGATTCATGTCATCGTGATAATCTCCAGTTTTAAGGCCAGATTTAAATATTAATAAGGCCCTCGTAACAAAACCTCTTGCACCGCCAGCGTGAACAATAATTAATCGTTGTCCTTTAGACACTGGGGTCTTTAAACCGTTAGTACTTCCATCGTCCCAACATTTAGGAACGGTATGTGAACTATGGATGTAAGTTTCATCCGTATAAACAATATTTCTTCCTTCTTCTTTATATTTTATAAGGTTTCTTAAGAACATAACTCGTTTACCTCGAATATCACTTTTTTCAACAAGTATTTGCTTATTACATGGGGATTTTCTCCACCTAAAACCAATCCTATGTACTACAATTCGAAATGATGAAAGCGATCCAGAAAAGCCATGATCTTTTTTCATCGCTTCATACACAGTTTTCATTGTAGGTCGCCTTTTATGTATAGTCGCATAAGAATGAATTATACGCCTAATAACATCTTCTTCAAATTGGCTTGTTGTAGTTTTTGGGGATGGCATTTTAATAGTTTTCCTGGGAGTAGAAAACTTGGCTTGTTGAGGATTTTCAGCTCCTTCCTTCATTATTCTTATAACAGTTTTATAAGAAACTCCAGTTGCAGATGACACTTTTGCATACAAAATATTTCCTTTGCATTTTTCTTTATTCATAATATATTGAATGACATTATAAATTATTTGTCGTCCTTGACTATGAACTACTTTACGGTTATTCATATTAGTAATGAATTTTAACTGTAAAAAATATTGTTTGTTTAAAAAACGATGTTAAATTAATTTGTTTATGCATTACCTACCACAATAAAATAATAAACGTTTTCGTCAAATAGATGTAAAAAAAGATTTTGTGGTACACACAGCAGTTTAACCTAAAAATAAAATTTTCGTTTAAAAACGATTTTAAATTAAAATGTTGTTTGTACTAACCTCAGTATAATAAAAATACTCAAATTGCGTTAAAAAAGGCTGATTGTTATTTAAATTATCAAATAATGTTAATATCATTTAATAATCAAAAGCACGAAAATAGCGAATCTGTCAAAGCAAAACGTCAACAAAGAACGATATTTTCAGGACTGTATTTATTTTGTTAAAACGAATTTTATCATTTCTGCGCACTATTGTATGGGACATGACCTCCTGAATGATCTCTACCAGTATTTTTATTCATTTGTTAAACAATACGATTATCAAAACAAAACATTATCAGTATTGTTGAGGATTTTATTATAAACTACCATATTTTATTATTTTTTATATATTTTTTATACAACCTTTTACATTAGTCTCTGTACATGTACGCATATAATTATTATTAAACTTTATTAATACTGATTTTTTGTGAATTTTTTTGAAATTTAGTACTAAAAAGTACTAAATACTGAATAGTCAACATCAGCCCAATATGCACATTGCACATTATTTTAGTATTAGAATTTTCAAAAGCAGAAACAAGTGAATTTTTGAGTGTGAAATCTATCATAAGATATTGCTTCCACAATACATATCCAATAAGAAACTGCAAACCAAATTTTTGTACATCAGATTTTCTTTTATAAGGTTTCCTTGGATTTTCCTAGATTGTCTCGAATTTCCTAAAACTGAACTGCCTCAAGTTCAGTTTCTAAAATTTCCTAAGATTTGCTAGATTTCCTTAAACTTCAGGGGATTTTCTAAGATTTTCTAGATTTGCTTTCACTTGTACACCAAATTTCTCCAACGGTTTCCACCTCAGATACCGCAGAAGCAGTACCGAGAAAGCAGGGAAATTTCTCTTTTTCATTATTTGTAAAAAGAAATAAAACTTCGATTACAAAACCTTGTGTAACCTCAGTTTTTTATTTAGTTTTATGGTTATTAAAGTAATTGACAATGATAATATCATTATAAGCAAATATTTTTTAGGTTCCAAAGTTTTAGTAATTCCACCTTTTTATTTTCAACTTAACTTCCTTTTGTTAAAATATAAATTAAAATAGTAGATAAACTATACCGATTCTAGACCACATTTTAAATCTGGTGTACAAGAATTTGGTTTGCGATTTCCCCCCTGCAAGCGCATGGGAAGAATTAAACATGCCATGTGCAAGCAAAATTTTTATTATCGTAATTAGATAAAATTGTTTATGTGACTACAAAAATGTAACATTATTTTCAATTTTTCATCTTTGAAAGTGACCCATAGAATGAATATTTCTATAACCCTATATTTATTTATTTGTTTATTTGTATTAACACAATTACATAAAAAGTAATGGTTCCGAGTAGACCAAATACCATGGAATAATCAATTTTGAAAATTCCAGCAGCAGAAAAATAAGGACATCGATGAGTAGCCTGTTGTGTCAATAAAATTAAATCTTCTTTTAAAATTCGTTCTTGCATAGTACTGCAAATTGGTGGAACATCTAACAGCAACTTGTAGCATATGGTTGCTATATCCTGAGCATCTCTTGTTGTTTTTTCACAAGTTACAACTACTGCTATCACCATAATCTACAAATAAATTAGACTTTTATAGAAAAATGGCTTCAAAAACATGATAAACAGAAAATAAATGAATTTTCTCATTTTTATTTATAGGTAAGTCTGAACTTACCAAACACTCAACAGTCCCTAATATTAAATAGCAACCATACTTTTTAAAAGATTGCCGTCTTAATAAATCACTACAATTCTTTGATAATTACTTCCCGATTTCGAAGTTCGAAATCGTTATATCAATCAAAGTATAAATTTTTTTGGAAATATCAGTTCATTGTTTAGTTTATAAACTTTGACTATAATTTATATTTTATAATAATCGATTTGCTTGTTCTTTTACTTCGAGATATGAAACATAAATATGTAAAACAAAAAGTAATATTTATTAATATTAATTTATATATCAAACCATTAATTGAGAAATAAAATAAAGTTGATATAAAAAATAGGTATAATAATGCACTAATGTAATACAACGATTGATTTGAAATAAATTGCTTGTAATTAGTTATAACTGCCTCTTTTCCAATAAGGTTAATGTATCCACTACACCATTTTCATATTTTATGGAAAAAAATTAAATCAAATTTTGTTGCTAAAATTTTTTTAGAGACCTATAACACTCCCTCCAATAGAAGAGCGATTTCCCAATTTGTTATCAAAAAGACATTTTTAAATTTAAAACTAAATACTATTATAAGTATTTGTCAATAAAAAAACTTACCATTGCTAAAACTATCCGTATAGAAAGAAATATCAATCCAGATATATCAACGTGTACTTTTTTAAATATGTACATTAAAATAACCATATTCAAAAAATTTATCACAAATATTAAAAAATAAAAAAATAACATCAAAATTGGGATTCCAAAATGTGAATTGAACATATCAACCAGTTCGCTATTTAGTTTATAAGCTTTCGTTATTTTTAATAATTTGCTTGTTTGTTTTTTTTTCTGCTGATAAGAAATATTTATTACCGTATGTATGGTTTTGGAGTCGGGAGTTTCTTCAAAGATTATTTTTAGCAATTTTGATATCGCACGAAACCTAATTTTAATGTTCGCACCAAAGTTAACAATTACACATAAAGCTACGATCACTGTATATCCCTGAAAAATTTTAAAAGCGACATGAAAAATTTCTGCAAATCTAGGTCCTTTTATTAACGTAAATCCGAAAGCAATGCAAAAAACCAAATAAGCAGTACTACCGATTAAGAATAGTCTTTTGCTAGTATTAGTTGGTATTATTTTTAAATCTAGCTGAAATTCGAATAGTAGTTTGTCGATCGTGTTAACCAGAAATGAAAGATTTTGAAATGTTTTAAAGTTGTTAATAGACAAAATCATTAATGATATCGTAATCAAAGGTCCCGATATTTGTCCTAAAATGTGGTATGTAAATGCTGTCGGTGTTTGCAATTGAATGTCCTGATTAAAAATTGCAATATAAATATAAAGATCGTAACAGAGAGCCAGACTAAAAGTAATAGCAAAAATTACGTAATATGAAAAATAAAATGAGTATTGCATTTGCTCCAATTTAATAATTGGCGGCATTAAAGTAAACCATTTTGCAACTATGTAGAGAAAATGATAGAAACTCTTATTGTATTTGGTTTCATCGGATTTCATCTTTCACACAAGTTACGCAGCGCGAGTTTATCCTATACTATTGAATACAATTTTTTTCCAAGTTTTATTTCAAATAACATTTTTGATTGATGGTAAATAAATTGCAATCAATTGTTAGACATTTTTTATGAAGAAATTATATGCATTTGTATCAAAAGTTTTTCAAATTGATCGGCTAGTCGATTATTACTGTATTAAGGATCACAACTATAACCAAAACCAATACATGTCATTAGCGTTGTCAAAAATGTGATTATAAAGTGAGACTTAAGCGTCGTTCTCATCCAATTAACGCTAACGTAAATTAATAGAAAAATATGAAATTTCTTGTGTAAAAACTTATTTTCATTGATGTATTTGACTTTAAGGTCAAATGAGATTCTCAGGTCAGCTGCAATATTAAATAAACTATTTGATAAAGACAATATTTCAGCTGTGATTGAAGAAGACAAGTAATGAAGATTGAGAAAATTCTGTTAATCAAAATTTTTGCTACATATTTCATTCCTACATTTTTTATTCTTTTCTTTATTGTTTATTTATGGAATTTGACTTAATAATTTGAAAAAATATGTTATTTGTTTTATTAATACCTATATTGAACTTGGGTTGTATTAATAATCAAGCCGTGTAATAAAATTTAAAAAAATAAAAAAATAAACATTTATTGACATAAATATATTTTAACTGTTTTAATTTTGTAATTTGACTAAATAATAAATTATTGTTGTTTTAAATATAAAAAAATATTTATAATAGCTAGAAATCATCTAAATATGCATAAAAATTATTAAATTAACATCTTTAACTAAAAGTTAACTTAAATGTAAAATACAATACATAGCAAATCAATAGTTCAAAAATCAAAAAATATATAATTATCACTGAAGTAACAGGTCAGGATTAAAAATATTTAAAAAAATATGAATAAATAATATGCTGAAAAAATATATATGTGAAAAATTTAAAGATAAAAATTCATAATACAATATAATACGAAGTCCCTATTTCACGGTTATTTCCAATCATCAGTTTTTCATATAATGAATAAAATATTAAAAATTAACGAAGACGACTTACCAATAACCCACAAAAATGTCGTTATGGCCCTTTTAAAAATAATTTGAACGGAGTTTTTCTTAAACTGGCACATGTTGATTTCTAAATATTTTGAAGAAATTCAATATTACCACGTTTTTTAACCGTAAGGTGTATAAACTGGAAAATGAACCCAAAATAAAAGATTTCAAGTAGATTCAAGTAAATTTCATTTAAATTAATGCTCAAAACATTTAAATAAATACATTATTTGAGCCAAAAAATGGATTTTATTTTTTTTATTTAAATTAAAACTTTAAATTAAAAAAAAACAATTTTTTTTCGAGGATCTTATGAAGCCATAAGTGTTAATTTTTTTTAAGAGCCCCTATCAGCCCCCAAAACATCAAATTTTTAGATCAATCGATTCAGTCATTCCGAAGAAAATTTTTTTTTCCATTTTTTACATATTTTGATTTTTCTCGATAACCAAAATTTGTCTATAAAAATTGTATAAAAAATTAAAAAGTTAAAAAAAAAACCTTTTATTTAAAATAAAAATATGTGCACTAAAAAGTAAAAAATAAAATAATTTTTTAAATAAAATCAAACAAAGCTCCTTGAAAACATCTATATATAAGCGTGGGGCTATGAATTTCATACACAAACAGTATCATAAACAGTATTAGAAAAGCCCAACTGCAAGTACGAGTAAGTACTTACAGAAATGGATAGAAATGGATATTTGCTATGTAAGTGTATTAGAATGTACCTACTCAATTTTATGAAATTATTGTTGTTTAATAGCCCCACGCCTTTATATAGATGTTTTCAAGGAGCTTTGTTTGATTTTATTTAAAAAATTATTTTATTTTTTTCTTTTTAGTGCACATATTTTTATTTTAAATAAAAGGTTTTTTTTTTTAATTTTTAATTTTTTATAAAAATTTTTATTTTTGAATTTTTTAGTCTATCCGATTTTTCTTTGATATAATGCCCGTACTAATAGTCACGGATCAATCCGAGATTCAAGATGATCCTAGGATTTACCAATAAGATTACTGGAATTTAGACCGTATCGTAGCGACATCTACTATTTCGAGAATTAATCTTGAATCTCGGATTGATCCGCGACTATTAGTACGGGCATAAGTGGCTTCTTAGAAATACTTTAGCAAATGGTCCAACTGAATGTAGTCAACGTTTCACTGTCGAAACATGTATCCTATCTTCGCGATTTTTGTTAAAATTTTTAACAATTTGTGTAGTCGTTGGACGAGGATGTTTTAATGCTTCACAACGATTCAACGATTTATCATCTCTTTTGGTTGTTTTTCGTGGTTGTACTGTTGTTGGTCGGGTCTCTGCTGATTCACACTTATTATTTTTTCGACACCAGAGACTTTTTGTTTGATTTGGAATATTAAATTGACGTTCTGCTGCCCTTAATGATTTTCCACCTTTTAACCATTCCAAAACCGTGATTAATAGGAATACTCTTTGCTTCTGAGCATGTCGATTTATTATCAAAAAAGATACATTTGGTCGCACGACATTTGCACGCGGTTATTTGGGCGCGCGACAATTGGACGCATACGACAATTGGACGCATACGACAATTGGACGCCAAAATTTGGACGCGCGTCAATTAGACGCATGTAAATATTTGGTGATACGACAATTGGACGCGGATATTTGCACCAAATTGTTACATGCGTCTAATTGACGCGCGTCCAAATTTCGGCGTCCAATTGTCGTATGCGTTCAATTGACGAGCGTCCAATTGCTGTATGCGTCCAATTGTCGCGCGCCCAAATAACCGCGTACTTGATAGATTTCATTTTTAGTTTTTTTCCGATTTTTGGCTTATTTGTCGGAATTTTTGAAAAACGAAATTAAAATATAAAAATTTGATGCAAGTGAAAGATGTGTACCAAATTTCAGCTCTCTAGGACGTAAAAAAGTTAGTTAAAAAATGTCTTTAAGAAAGTCCATGCACACGGACGACGGACGACGGTCACACCAAGTTAAATAACTTTTAAAAACTGAAATAAGATCAAATTATGGTTGTTTTATTTCCAGAAAGTTTATTTGTTACTTATCTATCATATAACATGCATTTTACATTTATGTAGGGATTAAAATTTAATGTGCTATTTTAATGTTCTCCTGTAAAATTGAAGCGATATATCCATTATTATATAAAGTTGTAATTTTGGTTGAATCTTTTTGGAAGCGTTGAAAAACAGAAAGAAAATGGAAAATTTATTTAAACTTAATAGGAACGAAAATATTGCAGAAATTCAAGATAAATATGAGAAGGTAAAATTTGAAATCTAGAAATTAGCATATTTATTAAACATTTTTTGTAGATAATACTCGAACCATACTATCATGCTGATGAAAATAAAGGAATCGATTTTCGTAATATTGTGTTTCAAATATACAACTACTGGTTGAAGCTTGATAAACCTTCAATTAGATTAGTTACAGATTTTGCTCAATGCCTCCATACAGCTACTGTGTTGTAAATACTTACAAGTTTATAAACCTTAATAATTAAATTAAATAATTTTATAATTTTCTTACAGAGTGGATGATATTCAGGATTCTTCTGACTTAAGAAGAGGAAATCCTGCTGCTCATGTCATTTATGGCGTAGGTCGTACTATTGCAGCAATTGACTTTTCCCGTTATAAACTTTTTCTAAATGGGATCGACAATCAACCTACCGAGGTAACGTCAGTAGTTTTCTAACGTCTTCTGACGATTTTACAATAATATTTTAAACTTTCACAAAAATGTTTCAGTTTATGTTGATAGCACTGAATTGTATTCAAAAAAACTTAGAAGGGCAAACAATGGAGATTTATTGGAGAGATAACTTTATATGTCCCAGTGAAGAAGCATATTTTGACATGATAAGTAAAAGTAAGATTATTTTGTTTTGTAAAACTTCAAACAATTTACCTACATTCTACATCATAGTACATTTTTCAGAGACTGGTTATTTAATGTTATCAATAGTTACGTACATGCAGTTATACTCTAAAACTGAAGTGAATCTCAACAAATTAACGATTCTTCTTGGAATGTACATGCAAATAGCAAATGATTATGGAGGATTAAAATCTCAATTGGTAAGCTTAATTCATAATTTTGCACCTATGACCTAATAATTAATAAAAAAATTAATTGCTGTTTAGTTTTTCCAATCCAAGGGTTTCTGTGATGATATCAGAGAAGGAAAATTTATATTTCCTGTTATTCATGCTATAAAAAGTCGTCCAAAGGACACACGAATAATAGGTAAATCATTAAAAGACTCATTGTCAAAGCAGATTTTATTACTCAACGATTTTCAGATATTTTGAAAATGCGCACCACCGATATTGATTTACAAAAGAAATGTTTAGAACTGCTGGAGGAATTTGGAAGTATGGAGTACACAAGAAATAAATTAAATTCCTTTAAAAATTTAATTATTCAAGAAATGATGCAATTTGGGTTTAACGAAAGTTTCATATCAATATTTGAAAATCAAAATTACGACCATTAATATGTGTGTTAAATAATTAAAAACTAACTATAAAATAATGATTGCAATATTTCTTTGGTTTGCAATTTATTGTAATTGAATTACAGTTCATTTGTGTCTGTTTGGCGATCAGGATAGGTAGGTAGATAAAAGCACTGTTAGGTAACAAACGTTTATATTCTCTGGAATGTTACATGCAGCTGAATTTCATCTAATTAATACACATAGAATAAATTATACAAAAACAAAATAGAATAAAATTGGCAAAACATTATTTAAGTTTTATGCTTCATCAATAATAATAAAAAATATATTAAAATCACGATTATTATAAATTAAAAAATTATCTCTTACTTTGATGTTAGTTCAATAAAATCTAAGAGTGACTAGAATTCAAATGATCACAAAATTTCTAAACATTAAATTAATTTATAGTATAAAAACAGATGTACACGTAAGCATCAACTTAATACTCCACACATTGGTAACTTTAAAAAAAACGCAAAACTCAATTTATAAAAAAACAAAAAAGAAAAACTTTGGTTCATTTACAGCAAAACAAAATAAAAAGTGCAATTTTGTTCAAAAATAGTCTTCAAAAATCTTTAGTATATGCACTACCACTTAGGTATAGGTATTGTATATACAAAGTATACAAAATTGTTTGGACAAAAATTGCAGTTTTGACTTTCGAATAGTACAACAGCTGCATTCAGTCACAAAAAAGTTCGTTCATTAAGCGCAATTCAAAATAACGAATTTTGTATCAAAATTTGTTTTCTCCTTCGACGTAACAACCTTAATCTTTCGGGACATTAAATGTCCCCCCAACTATAAAATCCAAAATAACAAATTTATAAATACATAACAGGATTTTATAAGTACCTCGTATATATCACACACATAATCTCCGTTACTTTTTAAAATCATATTTATTCATTCGATACCGAAAGTGTTGGTCTCCTCGACGGCCAACAAAAGCTTTTCGTACAAAACTTCTATTGTTGGATAAGGAGGTAAATCTAATCTGTTGAAACATGTGTGAGCTCTTGGAAGACTGTTAGGTTTGCCCCACTTTTCTATACAAAATTTTCTTGGACCTATCGAACCCCTCAACGCCGAGAAGCCTTCGTATGGTATGCTCGACGTCCCCGTCACGAATTGCAGCAATCGCAGTCTTTGCTCGTTCGTAAATCTGAAATCAAAAAATTATTTATTAAATTGGTTCACTAATTAAGTTAGTTAGTAAATAATTAATTAGTTAGTATAGAATGTCTATAGTTCGACATAAACGGGACCCATTTTCTGTCCTATACTGAATGTGGCCAATAAAAGGTAGAAATAAATATCAAAACATGAAACTGAAGTCTGCAAACATAATATCATGTTATTCTTCACTATGTAGTACCTTTGGTATAAATTAAATGAAAAAATTGTGACTACACGCGTTACAAAATTACAAAACTATACGAGTAGTGTGTAAATATGTATTTTATTTTTAAATTATTTATAATTTCGGATAATCGTTCTTTCAGATTTAAAATACTCTTTATTTTAACATTAAGAATGCCGTTATTTTCTTATTATAATGTAAGCATTATAAGGTAGGTAATCAATCTGTCTGCCTACGTGTTCACCTCCGAGTCGTGGCGAGATAAACTCACAACTTGTGAGTCACAAGCTCATAAGCATCTGTCCATTAGCACGAGAAAACCTCAGAATTGTCCAATTAGAGGGATTCTACCGTACTTATTCAATATATCGATATAATATACCCATTTTTGATAATATCTGTAGATTATTTTTATAATTAAATTCTTTTCACTTAATTTAATATATTGCTATTAAATACAATTAATAATTATTATTCATAAAATATTTCATTTAATGGTATAATGGAATAGTTGATAGCAATATATACAATGTATCGATCGTGTATCGTAATATATTCGATATAAGTGTAATTATTCTAATAAGAATTACTCAATGCAAGGTTACATTAATAATTTATCTAATTAATAATATTTTTTGTTTAAAGAAATTCTAGAATCTAGATGGAGATTGCTTACGTAAGGTGAAATAAAACATTTCAAAATTTGTCTCAGATCATGGTATACCGAACCGATGTATGTACGTGTAAAAGCTTTTTACAAACACAATTAAAATTAATATATTCCCAAAAAAAAAATTAAAGTAACCTTCTGTAAACCCTGCATCTCGTTAATCCATTCAGGCGCATGGTAGAAGTCCGGCTACCCTATCCTAGGTCCCTGAAGGTTTACATTAGCACTAATTTAAAAGAACAAAAAATTTGGAAAGATAAGCACCTCGGGGGTGGGGCAAGTAGGCTTTAATCCCTTTTAAGCAAAAAATGACGTAAGAAAAATCAAAAAATTTTGAGCTGGCCCCTAAATATTTTTATGTAAAAGTTCTCAAGTTTATTTGCAAATATTTCCTTTCCTCGGTGTTCTCCCGACCTCAAACTATGACCATTCGTTATAAAACATAAAATATATTAAGCATCTGCCCTGACATTCACCGATACAAACATTCCTGAAAGGTATACTAGGTTTTGAAGAAATTCACTGCCATTTTAACAATTTTAGAGAAAACCACTTTTCGACAACAGAGGAGAGAAAATTAAAATAAAATATAATAAGTATCTTAACAGCAGAGCTAAAGATTTTTGCGAAAATCTCCGCTATCGGCATAACGAATTACACTTTCGTCTCTTGGTCTAGCGAAAAATAAGAAAGGACTGATTACAATTAATGTTGCAAAGTTATGTGAAATGCAGTTAGTGCAATTGGCCCCTGGTGATTTATATATTTTGTTTACACTTCGATGAACTCTTGCATTATTTCAAATTTATTTCTGTAGAAAAATAAACATATTTCATTGTTAATATATTAAGGTTAAACTCAACTTAGAACTTCTAAAAAAAAATGAATTGCCAGACAATTAAATTTAATTATTTATAAATCTTTTGCAGTTCAACGTTTTTGATTGATAAAAAGAGTTCGAAAGAAAACAGAAAATTTACGCTCCAGGGGGCGTTTTTTCTAAATTTACGATCGTAAATTTCTATTTACGATCATAAAAATCCACATATTTAATATCTAGAAGCACTATTTCCATGCTAAAGATTATTGAGAAATCAAACAATTGGGCCAACTAGAAGTAAAATGCGCACTGCAAGAGCAAACAAACGCATAAAAATATTCGGGCAACTTTATTTATATAAAACAGGTGCGCTGAAGCAACTCCACCAACCAATGTGCTAAATACTATAAATTTTAATGTACAAGTGGATTTTGAAATGTGAACGACATTTGCCGATGACAATTATTTCTACTTAAAAACTAACGTGGGTTTATTTTCCAAAAATTGTTTTCCAATGTCGGCGACCCGCGCGTAAACACCAATAAATAAACAAACGCAGCTTCAAATAAATATTTACGCCTTGGTTGAGCTTAAAATTAGTCGCGTCCGGTAAATATCTCGCAAAAGTAATAATAAAATATTATTGCGGTCAAATTATAGATAGCTTACCTTTCTATCGCTTGCCAAAACCATATAACTACAGGATGTTGATCATGATAACCTCCTCTATACTCTGTGTTTTGTCTCCAATCCACCAAATCGATTTCGGCAGTACCTGCCATGACTAATTCCAGTTCTCTCGCATCAAATACGCTAACCAAACGTGGATCAACAACTTCGTAAAAGCCTCTAACCAGATATTCCGTTTGTTCGGAAACTCCTCTCTCCAACCTCCACCTGACGACTCTCTCCAAGTATTCCTGAAAGTAAAACTCTCGATAAAAATCATTTTTAAAATTATAATTTTGGTACTACAAACCTTTTTATTTTTTTCCGTGACCTGCACGTTCCTCCCGCCAGGTTTCAGTTCCCTCTCCAAAACTTGCCCAAAAACTTCTTCGGTAACGGCGAACGTTAGTTCAAGTTCTCCTTGCGTCGAAACGTCGTTTTCGCGAATCCATTGCAACGATTGGTGAAACTCAAAGTCCAAACTCTCCAAATCGGAAAGAGCAACTGGTAACCGCAACAAAGCCTTATAAAACGGCCTGGTAAAAAAAGCATCTAACAGGTATTGATGCACCAGAGCTAAGCCTAACACTCTCCCACTGAACCGAAACCTAAAAAGTCAAGTTTAGACAAAGAAATTTCGAATCAAACTATCTGCTTTACCATTCCTGATAGTTGTCGACGAATGCGGACATCGGCGAGACTTGAACCGTATACGTATCGTTGGCCGAATATTCGAAAAGTCCATAATATGGATTGAACAGTTCGCGAGATAGAAGAAAAAAGAATTCGCGCGAAGGTCCTCCATAATCTAAACCTTCTTCGCTATCCCAAACTATACACAACTTTCCCTTTTGCAATTCTTTCTTGTTTGCTGCCATTATGCGTCGAAATGCGTCTTCCAACAAATGGTCGCGCCTAACGTGTAATCTGTCGAAAAATTGAATTTAGTCGTCGTTCGACAGTCTTTACGTCCGAAACTTACTTGAACTTTCCAGGTCCTTGTCCGTAACCTTTGCTTTCTAATTTCCTGTAGAAAGTTCTTAATTTGGCTTCGAAATCTCTTCGGTGTGGTGCTGGCGTGCGATGTCTACTTAAACCTGGCGATGCTACCGGTGATGGTTGGGGTGAATTTCGAGGACTGCGACTATTGGTTGAAGTGGATGTGTTGGAAACTGCCGGTACGTAAGACATAATCTCCTGCTCGAAAAGGCTGAAATAAAAAGAAAAAAAAATTAGTTAAAACGCTTTGAGTGGTAAACGAGCCGCCTAAACTCGAGCGGAAATTCTGTTGGTCGATTACCTCATTTCAATCGGCTCATTCTCGACAAAATCATGCGTTTCTGACGAAGCAAACAAGGAAGTTGTATACAACGAATCGTTTATTCTAACATAATCCACGCATATTATATCAAATTAAATAGTTAATTTATATTTTAAAATAATCTAAATAATTAAATCATCAAGAAGTTAACTTCGGTCTGGTTTGAATCTTTGCCAATTAAAATGTTGCAATGCATTTTTAATTTGTAATTAATTTTGATTATGCAAAAACGAACGTGAAAATTTGCATTATGAGCAAAATCGTCAAATATTGCAAAAAAATCGTACTTGAGTCGACATATTTTTCCCACGCATCCGGAACTCACGGAGACAGTGAGAAAAGACGAGCAGACGAACACCGGAATGTCGAAAATAAAAAGGAAAAATTTCCAACTTGAAAAAAAAATTTCTGGCCGAATAATAAATGAATTAGCAATTTATTTGGTGTACTATAAAAAGCGTTAAAAGTTATGCCAATACAGTGGCGGCTGGTACATGAAGGCGATGAGGCGTCGCCTTCCCAAAATACAATATTAAGGCAATGACAAGTCAATCACGATTGCTTGCTTTCTTTTTAACACAATCGGTGGTTTCACAGACCCCTCAGCCAGTTTCACAGACAAATATTTCAGAATAAATACCTACATTTAAATTTCGCGGAAGTACGTACCGAAAGATCTAGTAATTGTATGGACTACAATGAACTACTTCGAACAATATAAGTAACAAAAAGGTAATAAAGAGATATAGTGTTAAAAGTTGATTGGCAATTAAATATTTAGAGTTTTATTAAATTCTTGATTGAAACCGCATAATAATGATATAAGTTGCGAGCACTTAACCTTCTATTCATTGAAATCATTTTCAGAAAGATTGTTACTTATATTCTTATGCTTCTAACCCCTTCAATTGCAATTGTACAGTTCTGCCACAAATGAATTTATTCACTACGAAAAAGCAGATTTTGATTAAAAACCGATTCGTTTTGAATTAGAACTTGTTTTCCTCAGTCAGAGTCAGTCATATATTTAATTTATATCAAATGTTTTAACGAAGAAATAATAAATTAGATAATTAATACGTATTAATAATGTAAAAATCAAAGTTTCCAAGTAAAAATTGTCTTCACGAGTGCGCAGCGCGAGTGATATTCCCAGGCACAATGGCCACGAGTGAGCGACCACACCAAAAGTAATCTCCAAAACTTTGACTACAATTGGCATTAAATGAACTATTTAAAGAACCGAAAGTTTTTATTTTTTTAATTTAAATTAACTTCGAATTGAGTTATAAACCAGCTTGGAGCTATTCGCGATTTAAATTAAGCGAACGCCACCACGCGGAAAAATATTAAGTTAATCTAATAAGTATAGTTGGTATAGAAAGTCTCCTTTATAAACCAAACGTTGGGATTCTTTTAGTGTTCTATTTTGTGAATTATCTACCATTTCACCGTGGTTTTACAATAAAATAATTCAGAATAAAACTCAAAACCAAATATTATTCAAAATTTGGAATAAAATCAACGCCTAGTCGCCCTCTCCGTACCAGCCGCCTCTGTGCAGAACCACTGCTACCGCAACATATAATAATCGTATTTCTGCTGAAAGAGTAAAAGGTTTCTATTTAATTAAAGCAATGTACAAAAAAAACTTGGGTTTCTGAAACCGGGAGGTCTGGGGGGTATGGACTAATAATTGCGTTTGAAAACAGTTGGAGAGACATTTGTTCCGAGTTGAACAACAATAATAATTATTTAATATTAAAATTTAATAACGATTCGATATTCAGTTGCGAGAGGGCACCGCCCCATTACCCCTCCTCACTGTGTTTAAATTTTTTTGACAAAAATTTAAAATGAGATAACTAACCCCCCTCCCCTCCCATGACTGCTGACAAAGACCGTTGTTATAGCAAAAACAATATAATTGCCCGTCTCGTTATTTAACCTAGACAGTGGGGTGCACCTCAAGGTAACGTAATAGGGCCAATACCGCCGGTATTCTTAAAGTTTGAACAATAACAATCAAACGACCTCTAAAAAGCTGACAACAAGAAATTTCCATTATTACTTCCACGATAAAGACGTTGTGGATGTGCAATAGGAAATTAATCATAAAAAACGTTAAACTAATAAACTAATCTACAAGTAAATCGATAACGCAATTTGTCGCTTCCTTTAATGGTCGTTAACGAGAATATAATAATTGTTACAAAATTTTTGAGATATTCGAAAAAGATAAGAAAACGAAATAACTAATTAATTAAACCGCCCCTGATGGGCATCCATCCGAAAAAAAACAAATTTATTTACTCGCACTTACAAATAATAAATTGCATGCGGCATTGAGGAGGGCGTATCCAAACAAAAAAGATTGTTTCTTACATTTATCTTGTTTAACAGCCCGCAAATAGATTATAAAATAAATAAATAATGAAAGAAATTGACACTGACGACATAATTTATCTCATTAAGCGCTCGTGGTTTAAGTGGCGATGTGGCCTTAAGTCGAACTGGATGGAATTCGTAAGAGAACAAAAATAATTAAAATGATGTCAAAAAATTTAAATTAGGCAGGCTACTCGAGTAGTAAATTCTATAATTGAAACTTCCGTCTCGAAAAGCTCTACTATAAAATAATCAAATCAATTAGTTTTTATAAATAAAACAATTTTGGCAGGTCATAGTTCAGGGTTCCCAAAACAAAATTTGTCAAACCTTGAGTGTGTTATGATTCTCGATTGTTTATTTTTTTCTTTTTGGGTAAGCAGAGAAGGGTTGGATTAACGAGCAATAACCTCTGCCCGTTTGATCGTTCACATGTCGTAAGAATTATAGCGAAAATTCAGTTTATTTTGGTTTTGAAAAATTCGATTTTAAATTTAGTCAATTTTACACCCCAGAAAGCACAATTGGTGTTCCAAAAATAAAAGGTTAGTGTACTCGCAAATTAAATTTAAAACGGACCAAAATATGCAATATTACTTACAGACTAAAGAGTATTCCAAATGTCTTAGTAACTATTCCCATTTTTTGTGCTTAAATTTAAATTTAATGGGTTCGCATCACAGAAGCGATTAAAATTTAAAAAATAAACACGCGCACTTAAGTAAACAAATTAAATTTTTTGAAAATATAAAAATAGTTTTTCACATTTTTGTGCTTTTTTGAACACGCGAAATTTTCGAAAGTAAAACTGAAAGTTAATTATCATTTGAAAAAACGCACCAAACACGCACGTAACTCATTCCGGAACAAATTCGCCGGTATCCTATCTCGGGAGACCTAAAATGTGAACTACAAAATAATAATAGTACGAAGGTGGACATACTACTAGTAGTAGAGGGGATTACCGACCTATTCTAGGTAAATATACAGGATGATACCATCGACATGAGCAATAACAACCTTGTCCCAATAAACAACCAAAGATAAAGCCAAAAAAAATGGGCCCCTATAAAAAAACTAATTCGGGCCGATAACGAAAATGCGACTTAGGAATAACAATTAAAATTACTCATCGAGTAAGTAAGCCCTACCCTCCAGTCATTTTTATGTCATGCAAGTAAAAATAGAAAAAAATCCATAACAGAATTAATGTTCTCAAGTTTTAAATTGTGCGATAAAACAGTTAAGTTGTCCTACCAACTTCAATTATTTAAATATGCTGCAGGTTTATCAATATCGATTATGCTAGTTTGTTGCTGGTATGTAATTGAGATAATTGAAAATTGAGCTTTCAAAGCTGCGTATGCCTCCTAATGTCCTAACCAGGGGATAATGAAGTTCATTTCAAAGTTATACATCCGAATTACATCATCGGTCAGAAAAAGCGTAATTCATTGTTTTCATCTCATCCAACATATAGTAAGGGTTAAAAGCTGATAATGGGGTTGACTTGCGTTACCAATTTTAACTTTCGTAATGGTTTTTATTTAAAAAAAAGGCAAAAGAGGCATCAGAAGCAATATTTTTATATTATTTATTATTAATTAAATTAATAAGAAAAATATTTTTCTCAAAAAATTGAGTTTAATTAAAAATTTCATGCTGACCATATTTTATCATTTATGCCTCCTTTTGTCGCTCTTTTCAATATCCCGATTTAAAAATTACGTAATAAACTTAATTAAGATTGACAAAGAATGTGCATTTAAACTTTTTCTATATTTTAAGTATATTGAAAAATCCCGAAGTTTACTAGTACAAAGTTAATATGAAGTTCTAAAAAAAAATTGAAAAAAAAACTTTTACTTTATCAAAATCTGACGTGACTATCCACGTGACTTGATTATGCTTTACTGAGAAAAAGTAAATCTGTTTTATTTAAAAATTTGTTTTAGGAATGAAGCCCAAAAAATAACAGATTATGGGCCCAAGTTAGTTATACTTGTATAGAGCTTTGTGTAGTTTGCAGATGACAGTTCGGTGTAAAAATAAAGTTAAATTTGAAGAAATCGTCAGGAAATCAGTTATGCAGCTCTTACGGAACAGCTGAATAACATTGCGCTTTTGACACATGAATGAAAGAACCAATGCTGTACTGAAAGGTATTTCGTAACCCCCGACCCCCTGGATTTACACCAACGTTCTGGGTCTTTAAGGACCTTCCCGGTCAATTGGCCAAATTGAGATCGTCGAGAACTATTTGTGAATAAATTCTCCGATTGTTTCTACCAACCGGACAACCACCTTAATCGCAGACTGTAAGGATAAAATGATCCACCTTGTATATAGGCTTCTGACGACTAGAGTTCGTTCAGAAGCTTAAGTCTCATACAATGCGCGAAACGGGCAAAATACATAAGAATAAATGTTAAATGAAAACATCAGCTTGGCGCGAAAATTTAAAAAATCTGACTTGAACATTATTTTCATTATAATTATAGAAAAGAAAAACTAATTATAGAAAAAATAAAATGATTACTATAGGAATGTAATTTATTGTAAAACTTTATTATTATAGTACAAGCAAATACTATTGTACAAGTAAAACAAATTATTTTTATTATAATAAAATAATAACGAACAAGAAAGTGAGTAATCGCACATTGAAGTAAATTTTATTAGCCGAGTAATTGATTTTTTTTATTTTTATCTTTACAAGATGGGCTCACATTCTAAATTGAACTCTTCATCATCTTCTTCATCTTCCGAAGACAGATAATCTGAACTGTCACTTTCATCTTCGTAATTTACTCTAATAATGAGTTCATCTACATCATCCATAATATATTCCTTTTCTATATATTCTTTTTCTGTGGCTTCTACATGGCGACAAATATTTTGCCAATCTTCTATTGTGACTTTATTAAATTCTTCTTCAGTCAATCTTCGGACATCGTCCATTTTAAATGTGGTATTTCGTGCGGCAACACGATTCTTTACCAACGCCCAAATTTTCTCAATAGGGTTCAATTCTGGGTGATATGGTGGTAACCGTAATACAACGTGGCCATGTTCGGCTAAAAGTTTATCGGCTACATAATTTTTATTACGTGGCTTGTGTAATTTAATTATATTATACAGATCCATTTTTGTATCTCTGATTTGCCATATTATATTTCTTTCTGATAACCATTGCTGCATAGCACCTTTTCTCCATGAAGACGTAGGGCATTTTAAAATACTAACGTTATGATACGAAGCGTTGTCAATAACCAAAACGCTATTTTTTTCTAGATTTGGAATTAATTTTTCATTTAACCATTTCAAATAATTTTTGTGATTCATGTCATCGTGATAATCTCCAGTTTTAAGGCCAGATTTAAATATTAATAAGGCCCTCGTAACAAAACCTCTTGCACCGCCAGCGTGAACAATAATTAATCGTTGTCCTTTAGACACTGGGGTCTTTAAACCGTTAGTACTTCCATCGTCCCAACATTTAGGAACGGTATGTGAACTATGGATGTAAGTTTCATCCGTATAAACAATATTTCTTCCTTCTTCTTTATATTTTATAAGGTTTCTTAAGAACATAACTCGTTTACCTCGAATATCACTTTTTTCAACAAGTATTTGCTTATTACATGGGGATTTTCTCCACCTAAAACCAATCCTATGTACTACAATTCGAAATGATGAAAGCGATCCAGAAAAGCCATGATCTTTTTTCATCGCTTCATACACAGTTTTCATTGTAGGTCGCCTTTTATGTATAGTCGCATAAGAATGAATTATACGCCTAATAACATCTTCTTCAAATTGGCTTGTTGTAGTTTTTTAATAGTTTTCCTGGGAGTAGAAAACTTGGCTTGTTGAGGATTTTCAGCTCCTTCCTTCATTATTCTTATAACAGTTTTATAAGAAACTCCAGTTGCAGATGACACTTTTGCATACAAAATATTTCCTTTGCATTTTTCTTTATTCATAATATATTGAATGACATTATAAATTATTTGTCGTCCTTGACTATGAACTACTTTACGGTTATTCATATTAGTAATGAATTTTAACTGTAAAAAATATTGTTTGTTTAAAAAACGATGTTAAATTAATTTGTTTATGCATTACCTACCACAATAAAATAATAAACGTTTTCGTCAAATAGATGTAAAAAAAGATTTTGTGGTACACACAGCAGTTTAACCTAAAAATAAAATTTTCGTTTAAAAACGATTTTAAATTAAAATGTTGTTTGTACTAACCTCAGTATAATAAAAATACTCAAATTGCGTTAAAAAAGGCTGATTGTTATTTAAATTATCAAATAATGTTAATATCATTTAATAATCAAAAGCACGAAAATAGCGAATCTGTCAAAGCAAAACGTCAACAAAGAACGATATTTTCAGGACTGTATTTATTTTGTTAAAACGAATTTTATCATTTCTGCGCACTATTGTATGGGACATGACCTCCTGAATGATCTCTACCACTGATCATTGGAAGTCAATATTCATACACAAATCTATTTACCGCTTACATTTGCATACATAATTGAAGTCTCCCGATATCCAAAGTGCGACTAATTAAATTTCTCAATTAAAACTCAATCGATGTTGTTTAAAGCCATAGAATGGTCAAACGCAAAAATTATAATAATTCCATTACTTATAAAAAAAATGCTGAATACTTTTCTCACGGCGTGAACGAATCGAAACAATGGTTTCTTTATGCAGCCAAAATGTTCGTATAAAAAACAAACAAATCGCATTATATGAAAATTAACAAAATATTTTAGCACCTGTAAATTGATGTGGGAGAATTAATATTTAAAACACCTGATAATTAGTATTCCTTAACGAACTTTTCGTAAAATTACTTATTACAACGATTGTATTGATATTTCGGCCTTCAAAATCGATTTATTCTTATTTGGCTAATTCGAGTTGGGCTTTTGGCACTTGGCGCCCGAGATCGACCCGATTCCGCTTGTATAATTTTCTAGTAAATCATAATGACAGGAAACGTATGCATTAAATATTTAAACATTTTCACATAATTATTATATAATAAAAACGTTGAAGGTAAAATAAAAAATAATAAAAATATGGAAACGACACATGACCCACCTAAAACAATATATGAATAATTTCTATAATCCTTTCTGAAACCAAACAATGCTTTAAGCGTAAATTGATAATTATTAAAATAATTACCAGTTATCGAAATTGTTGTAAGTCTCCTTACAAACCAGACGTGGTTAATTTGTTTGCCTTACATTTTCCCAGCGACTTTGTAAAAAAATTTAATAAGTTATCATTAACGTAGGAGCTGGAACTCTCTCTCTACCGATAAGGTTTCAAAAAAACATTTTTGAAAATTATGCTTTACGTGGGTATCGAAAACATTGAATGAAACAGGCCCAATTTATCAATTTGGGAGGGTGAAACACCCTAGCAGTGGAGGCAACAGGGTGTAGTTGGTATAGAAAGTTTTATTTAAAAAATAAACGTTTGGGTTTGTTTGGTGTTCTATTTTGTGAATTATCATTTCACCCTGGTTTTACAATAAAACAATTCAAAATCAAACTTAAAACAACATCAAGTGTACGTAATAGAGCCGCCATGTTGCTGAAATTTGGTAGCATCATGAGCGCCACCAACGGTAAAGTAAATCGCGAATCGAGAACTACGGATGTATACTGTTAAAAGGGGAAGCTTTAGGTGATTTTGGCCAAAATGATAAAATACAGATTATCGTTTTTGTCATATCCATGCTAAACTTGAAGTGATTAAAAAATCGATTACAAAACAAAAATATACAAGCATTCAGGAGAAGTTTATAAAAGCTTTTAATGATAGTTCAGATCCTCGCATGTGCTGTTCAAACACTTGGCAGAGATTAGTCGATCATATGTTCAGTATAACGCAAGAGACAACGAGACAAGTTACAAAAGTGATAACCAAACGACTGACTGATATGTTCGAGTCGCACGGTATCAAATTGAGCGATGTTCTAAAAATTGATAAAAGTTATCGGGCTTACGGCACAATTCTCACGGAAGAGTTTCCTCCCGCAGGAGCTACCGACTCCTTTGTCGAAATCAATTTTTATTACGACTTGCAAAAAATAGATTTGCACCCTCGTAAATCAATTCGGTTTTTTTGCAAAACCGCAACAAAAACATCGCTCATTCGTTTCAACATTTTTTAACCTAAAAATAAACCTCGATATTGGTGTAGGTAACTGGTGCCACTAAATTTAGAAACACTTTCGTAAAAATACTGTTGAATTGTCGCAAGGGTTCACAAGTCGTCAAATTGAACAATCTTCTGAGATAACAAACGAAAACGAAGCCGTCATAAATAAATTAAGTCAAGAATTTTATTTTTATGGTTATGGGGGTATTATTACCGAAAAACTTCACTTTCGAAAATCAACAATGAAGCACACTTTGATAAAATTGGAAAACTTAATTTTGGCATTCTGCCAAAGAGTTAACAACAAATGCATTAGCTAACAATTTCACACGTGAGATATAATTGGACCAGACTAAACTTCGTGGTGACTTTGATGTCCGTAAACAAACTTTTAAAATGAAACAATGTCAAAATATTCGTCCTCACAAAATAAATGGAACATATGGTAGGCAAGTTGGCGAAAACAAAGTTTTATCATTTTCTTCAGGTTTCAAGTCCATTAAATCGTCCAATTGTTTCCAAAAATACATTCGGAATCCGAGGGTTATTTTTACTTCCTCGAAGGAGTAAACGTTTTAATTATCCCATCAGACCAAATTTCACGGCGCACTGCGTGAAAAATTGCACGACAGCAAGTCTCCTTTATTATTAATACCCAATTTGAGAGCTAATCTTCTCCCATCAAGCATTCTCGTAAAACGATCAAATTCGATCCCAGAGAGTCGCACAACCCTTACACCGCTGCTCGTTAATTTTACAGTTACACGAAAAGCTTGAAATCCATCAAATTTAAAATTTCGAACAAAGGACGTGGAATTTAGCAACACACGAACGACATATGTCGAGGAAGAAGGCATTTCAATAGACTCATCACATCAGCTTTTACCACTTTGGTGTACAATAACGAATCGATCATACTATAAAAATTCTATTTTCACAACCGTACGAAATTACAGGTTTTAAGGTGCACCTTTAATTCGCAGGTAGAAAAAAATTGTCCATAAAATGTAACAAACAAATCTCGTTTCCCGGATGCCCGTACCGTTAGGTTTCAAATTTAATTTTGTGCCCAAAACGATACATAAAGCCAAAGAAACTTTAGTGAAATATGATTGCGACCTAAAAATTTTACGACTTGGTAGCCCCCCGTTATAAAATTGAAGTTCTCGTCACCTCGTTCAAAGAATGTAAGTTGAAAAAGTGAAACGAGAAAAGTGAATCGTGGTACAGGTGTTCGTATCATTAATTTGGCCACGCACACTATAATTTTCATAACTACAAAAATTTGAATCATAAATTATAATTTGGGTCCACTCCGGGCGCTCAGAAGAATGAAACCCTTTTAAAGAGGAGAAGAAGGCCGACCGACAATTTAGGTACCTCTTGTTTATATATTTTCAGAAGTTTATAAATAAATTCGCGTGTAAACAATTAAATACCGAAGTTTTGTACTCACTAATTGGCACATCTAAGTACCTAATGCTGTAACGCAAGGTTGAAATTACGCAAAAAAAATTTAACACCCGGAGCGTAGATATGAAAAAATTACTTAACCACTGCTAATTTCAGTTAATGAAGGGAACCCCAAAATTACGAAAACGAAACAAAACAGATTAAAGAACTTTATAACAGGAGAAAGTTGGTTAGCCGTAATAACGAAATTATATTTTGCGAAGTTTAAGTTAGAACTTTAGACGATTAAAGTGGTAAAAAATTTGACCCATTTCTGCGTCTAAATCGACATTGTTTTATCGTCATTAAAGCAATACAAAAAAATCGGTGCGAAAATTATAAAAAAAAATTATGGAACTGATACTTGAACCTCCGACACATAGTCTTTTGCAGTGTGATAAATGATAATATCGACCTGTCGAGTTGAGACTTTAATGTATTACAAATTTCATTATCGTTGTCAATCAGGAAACAAAATCTCCCAGAAATTATTTTGACAAACGAAGTTTGTCCCCCCCCCCCCAAAAAAAATATTTTTCGGCTACTGATCAGACTTTTTCTTATTATAAATAAGTAAACAAAATGTAAGTATTCGTTAATCCGATGAATCCGAAAAGACCTTTTCTTTTTTTATTTTTTCCATCTTATTTTTAAAACAATCTTGTACGAGATTTGCTGCCAATTCATTAAAAACACCAAAATTAATTTTAAAATTTGCAATTCTCAATTTTTTACATTTTATTATTCAAAAATTGGCAACACTGTAATTTAATTCAGATCACTTTTACTGCCGGCGACAAAAACAAAGTAGTACTTTAGCGATATCCGTCAAATTTGATCTTATGTGCAGTGTTGCCAGACGTGTCCAACAAAATTTTAAAAAATTCGGTAGATCCACAGAAAAACTTTTAAGATTCAAGAATTTTCGCTCAATTTCTAGATCGTAAGTAAAACCGATTGACCTACCGCCCGGAAAACCGGAATTACAGAAAATATAAAACAAGGTATTTTTTAAAGGAACTTAAAATATCCCATAAAGGGTTAAATCCCAGTATTTTAATTGTTCAGTGTCAATTAAAACCGGAGCTAAACTAAACCGCTAAACCGAGCGGCGAGTCAAAAGACAAATTTTTATATAATAGATTTCCTTTTACGAAATATTTGAACAATATTTCCACTGAATTTTCCAAATCCAATTCCCTGACATTTGCTGGTTTTCCCTGACAGAATAAAAATTTTCCGACATTTCGATAAGTCGAAAAAAAATCTTAATTTTAAAATTAAATAAATTTTAATATTTTTTTTTAAACTTTAAAATTAAAAAAATTAAATTTTTGATTAAAAACATTTAATTTTAAAATTTAAAAACATTTAATTTTAAAATTTAAAAACAAATTTATTTTAAAATTAAAATTGTTTTCCTTGACTGAAAATTTAATTTCCCCGACTTGGCACTAAAAATGAGAAATTTCCCGCCTTTTACTCGACAAAATTAGGGAAAACCTAAATTCCTTGACTTTTTCAGATTTTGTAGGTATTCCAGACGAGCGAGAAACCTGTTGAAAGATTTCCTCCGATTTTCTCCTAGATTGCTTTAAGTGTTCCTTTCAAAAAAGTTGAAAAAGCAAGAAAAAGTTCATCTGTAGTATATTCCTGAGATTTCCCAAAATTTCCTAAGCTTTCTTAAGATTTTCTTGAATTTTCTAAGTTTCCTCGGATTTCTTGGTTCCTAAGATTTCCTTGGATTTCCTAAGTAATCCTAGAATTTCCTTAAATTTTCCCGGATTCCCTTCACTTGCACACCAGATTTAGCCAGCGATTCCCTCTTCGAGATAAATAAAATTCAATAATCTCAAAAAATTTGAAGCAGAGTTCAGAGTTTACATTTTTCCAGAAAAACAATCTTTTTGAAATTTGAAGCAGAGTTCAAATTTTGTTTGATTTATCTCCGAGTTAAATGACACCGAACTACTGGCTCTAAGAATTTTTCTTTTACCCAAAATTACTAATACACCAGAATCCGCTTAATGTGATCTCGGATAATGTTATCAGTCGGTTATTGTAATCATTTTTTTTTTAAACCGACCACTCTTTCTTTCTGTGTTTTCTTCTATTTTGTACTTGAATCCAAGTCTTCTAAAATTCACCTTTTTCTAAATTTCGCTAATTGTTATCAGTTAATATTATTAAAATGTCCTTGGCCCGAAGTGATCACATTAAGCGGATTCTACTGTATATTGAGGAGTACTCCATACCCCTCTTTCTCAGATATTACGTTTTTCAGGGAAGAAAAATTTGTGAGGATGTCCCAAAATTGAATTTATTAAATTAAAGCTTTTCACTCTTACAAAACTAAATACATTTACATTTTTCCAGAAAAACAATCTTTTTGAAATTCGTTTTAAAAGAGATAACTTGCCCATATGCAATGGTATCTACTTTATTTTGTATTGCCTCGAATTTTAATTTTACAAAACCTACCATTCCAATAATTATTATTAATTACGATTACAATTTTAAGTCTAAAGCTTATCCTCTATCTATCTCGAATTCTAAATCATCCAAATCTAATTAAATACCAAAATAAAATTCTAAAAAAAATTATTGTTATAATTTCTGTGATGTATACATGAGCCTTCAGTTATTGGAGACTGTGATTTTGACAAATTTGACAATAAATTATTATTATTATAGCCTCCCACAGTGGCGTAACCAAATCTTCCGGTCGGACCGCAAAAGAAAAAACGAAATCTTGTATAATAAATATACCCCAAATTTTTAGGCTCTTTTTTATAACCTTCCACCTTTCCAACCTTACTGAAGCTTTTCCCCAAAAAACCCTCGAAGGAGGGGTAAAACATGAATCGCATTTTAACCATTTTAACTTAAGGAAGTTTGATTATTATTTTAATATCCTTTTGTGTCATAATAACTGACGTGTATGCAACTGCTCAACGACCGACCGCCTTATTCAAATCGTGAGATTAACGTGGATTACACGCGTTCAAAAATAATCTATCATCAAATTTCAACTTATCTCTAAATATAATCGCTGTTTACCTGCCGCATATTATTTTTAGTCGGTTATATTCTAATTTTGTACAATTAACATAAAGCAGGTGTCGTCGTTACAAATATTTCCTTATTGTAATTACCTGCATAATATCGCATACTTGGCGTTCCAAGCGAAAATTTAAAGGAAGTTCCGTTCCCGTATTAGTTTTAGCATTTAATAAAAAATAAAAAACGTAAAATACATTAAAATGCACTCCGTTTGGGCTGGTCGAGGGTGAAATCCTCAACATACAACGATTGGAACATTTCCGTTGCAGCAATAAAACCAATTTCTCTTTAAACACCACAAAATTATGAAACAAATTACCTTCTCTGGCTAACATTTTTAATCAGCAAATTTAATTAATTTTCTTTTAATATGCTTGAAATTTATATTATAAATTTTCGAACGTATTAAAATTATGACGAGGTCGTTGGATTATTATTTATTTAAAAATTGAATGAACAAAAAATTGGAAAAAGCCGATTGGCTCGTGTTGTAATTTCTCGTTAATACGTGATTCGATTAATATGGAAACAAAACCCTTCTCGCGCCATAAATAATTACCCTCGTTTATTAATCCCTTTTATTGAAAGCATTAGAATGTGAATTAGTGCGTGAATTGACGGTTTAGTTCAAGGGACTTGAACCAATAGAGACAGGAGACAATAATAATTGTACGTGTGTAATTGGTGATCTTGAATCAACGACCTTTTTTTAAATTGAAATTGTAACTATTTTTTGCAGAGATTTTTTTGAAATTTAAATTACGGATTATGTGATCGTATGCTTAAATACCAACAACAAGGTTGCCACTATTTATATTATTCTGAAATTAATCGAGGAAAGGAAGTTGCGCCTTTAGAGGCGATTTTCTATTTTTGACTAATAGAGGTCGCAGAGCGAATTTCTCTTATTTTTCATGCATGTAACGAACATGCTTGCTAATTAATCGTTCACGTTAACAAGACGAAATAGAGAGCTTTATCAGGACTTGCGAAATAATTTGAATTGCCCTGTAACCACGTTAATTTCCATATTCCACACCTCTTATCGTTTCATTTTGATTAAAATTTATTTTTTGTGGTACCACCCATCTATCGAACCGACAATAATAGTAAACGTTGTTTTATGCATACAAAGTTGAAAATATAAATCAAATTAGCTTCCTGCTTATTTTTCCTTTGAATATGTATTTTACATTTTTTAAGTCTGGTTTTCCTGTAGTGTCGTTGACCTCGGTTATTTAAAGTGATCCTGAAAATGTTTCCAATTTTTCGGTCAGTTTTATTTTTACGATACAATTTTAATGTAACCGACAAATTACCTAATGCTCGTTTAATTGCTCCGTTCCGATTTGAATTTGATGTTAAATTGGATGTACAGAAACGTGTCAATATGAATCTGAACAACGACAATTTTTTTATTGTCATAATTTTATGCATAGCTTGCGTTGTGTGCACTTCATGAATAATTAGACGATTGTATTTGAAAAACTAATGTAGTTTTTCGATTTTACAATTTTATTTTCTCACGTACGAGGTATCTCCTGGCGCCCTTTTGTTTTGGCTATCACAGAGAAGGCAATGCCATTTAGAACTTAACGAGCAAAATTTCGTATTACCTAATTAATATTTCTCTTCTGATTGAATATTGAAATCGCAACCATTTTATGTGTATGAAAAAATAAAGTCTCCTGGTATTGATCTCATAAATAAACTCTCTTATCACAAGGATAATAATTATATCACACCAATTAAATATGTGTGCTAGTGATAAACAAATTGCCAGATAAATTAGTCAAAATAAAATTTTTGTGCACCAATTCCTCTGCATTGGATATGAATAGCTTTAGGTTTGCTGTAGTATTGTTATTATTAAAAAACATAATATAAAATATCAAGGACCCAGTTTTTACATAAAACTGTAAAAAAAAAGTAAGCAGCGGCATTACACTGCAAGCGCTGCAAACACCATGAGAAATATAAAAATAGTATATCGGTAGCAGTTTTTGAATAATTCATTTTTTACAAATTCACTATCGAAAATGGAAATTAAAAAAAAAGAATAAGATGTAGATTTACCTAGCAAATGAATGAACAAAACAAATTTAATGAAAAATATGTATATATACAGGAATACCCTTTAATGCTAGAGGTCTGGAATAATTCCACTAATTCTGTTAAAACAAAAAACTCTTAAAGCAAACAACCATGAGTATTCAAGTCAAACTTGAAAACTTTTCCATGTTCTATCCAAAGTATTAGAGAACGCCTTCAAAGTCAACTGATGGAGCTTCAACCTCCTAAAATTTGCACTTAGCCAGAGCCGTCTTAGGTGCAGTCCTTGGGCACACCAAGTTTGGGAACGACATATCGAGACTTAGCTGAGAGTAAAGGGGTGCGTCCTAGCACAACACAGAGTACTCGGTCTAGTCTCCCCTCTCCTACCTAGAAAAACTGTTTTTACAGTTTTTCAATATTTGGTGTACTTCATAAGAAATTTCCAAAATTCTCGATAGATTTTAGTTATTAAAACATAATTCGGACAAAGTTGGCTTGAATTGTAGATGATTGATTAATGAATTTGAATTCCAAGATATAACAATAATTTTATTGGATCATTTGGAAAATTAATTAATTTATTAGTTTAAAAATTAAGTTAATAACATTACAATTAAAATTGGGAAGGTATTGTAAAGTAAAGACGATAATCGGCGCACCTGCTTCGAGTTATCTATTCATTTCATTTTCCCATTTTAATATTAAAAATTTGTATGTTATTATATAAAAATTAATTAAAGATAAAATTGCGAGAGAACTGGGTTAAAAAACAAACATCTCACGTGAGATTAAAGAGGAGAGGGCTCGAACTAAATCTCACGACATCTCATCAAGAGGGGACGGGGAGTAGAAAAATCGCCAAAATAGTTTTACGTAATTAATGGATGTTCCCAAAGGAATATTAGATGGCAAATTAAAGTTTTTTTTTAAAAATTGGATTTCCAATTACCATCAATAATTGGAAATTTGGAAAAAAAAATTTTAAATATAGCTGGACAAACTTAGCCGTTCGGAAGAATCACGTTGAAAAGAAATGAAAAACTTGAGAAAGAAGAGAGAACAAATAAAAAACCAACAGATTTTACACAAACTTTACCGCTTTACTCTAAAACCACAAAATTTAATTCTTTTAACAGCAGTTTCTCTTCGTAAAAAATATTAAAATATAAAACTTTTAATTTTCTCAATTTACGTTTGCATTTGAAAATTAATCACTGAAAATTACATAGCAAAAAATTAGCGACTCTATTTTTACTAAAAGTTCGTCAGTTTCAGTTTGTATGGTACATAATCAAATAATATCAAAAAAGCTTTTCAATTAATGTTTTCAAAAAAGAAAAGAGAAAATTGGAAAGTCTATTGAAAATTTATTTCGTAAATTTACTATTGTGTTTGCCTGCGTTAACCACGTATACATGAAGTTATGTACGATTGGTTGCATACTCAACATTTTAAATCTTTCAAAACGGACAACAAAAGCTATACCTTCGGTTATTTAATCAGTTCTGTAGATAACAATGCAACAATAAATTATTGTAGAGAAACAAATTCAAACAAATAAATTAAACAGCCTCCACTTACCTTAATAAAATGGTAAGGTGTATATCGTGACTCAATCGATCCAGAGCACTGGTACCGTCTACTCGAATGGCGTTAATTTTATCTCGCAGTGTCGACGAAGTCCCAACTGGCGGATGTCTTTCACGTAAAATATCAAAAATATTTGGCTGTCTTAAAAAGGCAACAACTTTGTCGTTATATGCGATGGGTATATCTAAAACCATGTTTGATGCAACAAAAGCACTTGAAGTAGCTGGTCTGGGCGGAGGAAGAGGAGCCTAAAAATTAAAAATGTGTCAAAAACCTTTAACTTTTTGTCAAGATAGCTATTGTTAGATGAAGGTTGTTAGTTACTTACACCTTGATTATCTTCTCCAAATCGGCGCGAAGAATAAACTGTAAGTTCGGTGGGTAACCGTGGATCCATGTAAGAAGTACGCCTGTTATTGTGATCTATAAAGAATTGCTACCGAAAGCTTCTGTTAGTTATTAGGCAAAGCAATATTAATACTAAGTATTAGTAGATGGAAGGTGAAAATTAGTGATTTAGATTGAAATATTCATGATTATTTATTCGGTTGGTCCATGGCGTCGAGGTAACTTCACGAGTGCAAAAAAGTACGCAGAAACAGCGAAGATGAAAAAGGAAAAATTCTAACAGATGATGCAGTTCAAAAAAAGCACAATAACTTACTTTAGCATTTCTATCTTTTTTGGCGTCCCAACCGGTGGGCAATTCTTGTGTCGAATCGGCAAACATGTTCACCAAAGCCACCAAATCCTTATTATGTTGATACTTTTCGAAAGTTCCCGGATCTCTCCTGATCCTGCCGATCATTGGTTTTAAAGTGGCATTACGGTTGTACAATGCTAAAGCGTCCTGAAACAACGTCAGTAGAATTTGATTCAAAAATTGGAGCAACAAATTTACCTGGTTCATGTGTAAGATGTTGAAAAAATCGGGACGAGTGAGAAAACGGCAGCCTGGAGGTATGGCGGAATAATCGGCTTCTTCAATTTGGTTCGAACTAATTGTTCTGCGAATACTTTGATAGCGTCGATCTAACTGCCGCCTTTGTTGTTCGGCTCCTCCACCTATTGGTACTATTGCGGAAGCGCCACCTGGGCGTTGCCAAGACGTGGTGCGAGTAGAATGATCGATGTAAAAAACGCGTCCGTGACTATCCATTCGAGCTTCCCATGCTAAAACCAAAAAGTTATTAAAGCTCTCAAACTTTCTCGCACTACTTACAAGGTGGAAGAGGATCTTCTTGCTCGCCAGGAATTTCGGCAACCGTCAGAACACGAGAACTTCTTTCGGGAATGGATGGTAACCTGGTACTCGTTAAATGACGCACCCCTATGGGTATACCACCGCTAGCTTCACCATTGCTGGTACATTTACGCAATCTCACATCAGTATTTGGTTGGGCAGATTCGGGCGATCTGTTGTCGTGTAGGTCTGTCAAAGCCCGCAAACTTAAACGCGCGTGTTCTTTATATTGGAGCACAACTTCAGGTTTTTTCAACACGGTATGGCCGTTTCGGATATCACTCCCTTTAGACGTATCAGGTACACTTTCACATTCCGATGAACTAGCCCCATTACAACCCGCCCAACCGTTCAAAGTATCCAGCGCACAAATATCGGCGAGCCTGATTTCGGGCGAAGGCACGACTTCTTGTCCATCGACAGGTAAATCCAAACTCGGTTCCATGCTCTTCAAAACTGGAGGTCTCAAATTTTCGGGATTCTTTAACCGTTTGGCGTGATGGGTTGGAGTTGGAGGACAGACTAACATATGATTTGCCGTCGTACTTCTACGGGAGCGGACTTTTACTTGTTTTTTTTTCAATTTGCTACCGATTTCCTGTTTGTCATAGTCGTTTGCAGAATTTATTTCGGATGTGTGTAATACGGGTAAAGTATCATCCGGCGGCGGTTGGTTTGTATCGTCATCCAAAATAGGTGAAATACCTTTGCAACACAAGACTTCGTTGCCCGAAATTTGACGAGTTAAAGGCTTGTGAGTTTTTAAGAAATCGATTTTGATATCACTGTCGACGCAATCAGAAGAGCTTTGGTTATCTTTGCTTTCTAAACTAACGCGAGCAGAATTATTCGAAATTTGTTTGTGTGGACTAGCGAACGAGTTATCTAATTCTAAATTTTTCATCAAAACCGTCGTGATGTAATTGTCACTACCGATAAGAGTTTTACTATTTTCTAACAAAGCATTTTTTAATTTTAAATTTCGCGCACTATTTTGAAAATCGCTCGCAACACTATCGGGCGACGTTTCGTTCGACTTTTTCGAGACTTCGTCCATGTCGATCAATTCGAAACCGAAGGAATCTTCAGGTTTTTGTATCTGTTTCGGTTTGTGCGATCGTAAAACCGCCGGCGGACTAAACAATCCGTCGACTGCGTTCGATCTCTCTAATGGTTTGTGAAATGTTCTAGGAGGTAATGGAGGTGCATCGTCATTTGTACTGTTCATACTAAAAGTTATCTTATCGTTAGATTGTTGCGAGGTCGCTGCCCAAATTTGATAATATTCTTTATTAGGAGATTTTGAATTAACACTTTGTCGCACTTTCTTTTTCGCACCGCTCATATTCGTACTCTCCGATCTACGCAGTCCCGTAACCGATTTTTTCTTAACGCCCGATTGTATTTCATCTTTTATGCTGCTACTTATTCGTAAATCTTCTAAGGAACTCGACGTTTTAACCAACGGCACACTTAATTCGTCCTGAAAGGCATTGTTTTCTATGCCATTACACTTCGTCTTTTGTTTTATTTTAACAAACTTCCGAAATTTATCTGTCGGCTCTTTTATGATCAGAGGTTCGCTTTGTGCTAAACAATCCAACGTCGAGCCACCGTAATACCGAAAGCATAACATTTTACCACAATCTGAAACAATAAATAATGTTAACAACCTTCTTTTTTTTTTAAATAAAACCCACCCTGGACCCTTTGTAAATGCACGAAGAACTGCTGTGTACAAATGGGATGACAAACGTAAACAAGAGTGAAAATGTTATTTATGACACATACGGTAAAGTGAGTCACAATAAAACTCACACACCACTCAATTATTAGCTCAGAAACTTCCTGACCTATCCGAAAAAGAATGTGGAAAGGAAAGAGATAAATTGACATTTTTGACATTTTTAAAGCGAGCAAATTAATCAACGCACTGATTTGATATCCAAATGGGAGGATAAACGATAAAAAAATGGGAAGGATATCCGTTTACAGGTTTAAAATTACGTTTCTTTGGGTTTTGGATTAAAAGGTGTTAACGATATTCCGCTTTACTTTCCATTTACGTAATCAAGTAAAGCATTGTGACCGAGTTTAAAAAATGGTGTTATCATTTTATCCTGAATTTGATAAACTAAACCACAGAAAAATGGCAGGTAGTAGTAAGTAGTTCACCACACAAATTTGAAAAGGGGAAGTTAATTTATTTGTACCTTTATCGGTGGAAAAACTGATAATAATTTTCCTAATCCCCACAAAATACTTCGGGCAGTATGAATTAATTCCCCTTACTCCATCATAATAAAATATAATGACATATTAATAATAATACCTACTCGTATTATTGATAGCTATAATATAGTTTAATATAGCTATCAATAATAATAATAATTCAACCTTGAAAAGAAAAAAAAACAAGAAAAAAAATGAAAAATTTACTATATTATATCAAAGATAATTATATTCAAATAGTAATTAATCCCCCCTCCCCACCCACCCACATATATAAAGATTAATAATTCACTGTCAGTTGTTGAGAGAATAGCACGCAATGATCCCATGAACTTAAAAATTTTCAAATGAAATTATGCAAGGATATAGCCTGCCATATGCCAAAAATGTTAAAAAAACAGCATGGCGGCTCTATTACGTACACTTGATGTTGTTTTGAATTTGACTTTGAATTACTTTATCATAAAACCGCGGTGAAATGATAATTCACCAAATAGAACACCAAAAGAATTCAAACGTTTGGTTTATAAACAAAACTTTCTGTATCAACTATACGTCAGTATCAGATTAACTTAGTATTTTTCCGCACGGTGGCGTTTGTTTATTGTAAATCGCGAATTATTTGATTGGCTGTTTGCATAAGATGCGTGTCTTTATGATATACAAGTGTTTTTGGGCATAATTTAGCAAGTTGTTCGTAAAAACGAAGTTGCTACGACCACGAACATATTATTATTATTAACCCTGGAACTTCACACTTATTTTTTGTTTTCTAAAACAGTGTCTAAAACACTGGGTTTTAGAGACCCCAATATTGTTTTTATGATATTTTGAAGTAAACAACGTATTTAAACAAAATTTTTGTTTAGTACTATTTAACAATAGGTACTGCCTTAATACGTAGGATATATTAAATAGTAATTTTTCGTCCATTTTGGTCAAGTTATTATTAAAAACTTGAAAAATGGGATAAATTGTGTGAAATTACGCTCAACATTTCATTATAAAAAAATGTAAATTTATTAAATGAATTATAAATTGACAAAGTTATTGAGAAGGTATACCTTCAACAACAAAAAATTTTAGTTTGCCAAAAAATGTGCTGACTACTCTTAGCCAAACTTCTCAACTTTGCTGTTGACATTCATAGCACAGCTTGTTATTTTTTTTAATTTAAAATTTTAAAATTTGTTAAAATATGTTTATGATGAAGTCATAATATCTTTAAAACTCACTTTGATATAAATCAGTAATTATTTGACGATAAATAAAGCTAATATTCCATAAAATTAAATTAATGTTAGATTTTAAAGTACCTATACGTAAACTGCACACTGGGGTCTGAGATACCCATAAAAATTTATTTTCAATTATTGTAATTCGCTTAATGATTAAAAGGCACCTACGAATATTCACACCTATGTATACTCAGATAACTTTGAACTTAATGTACAAGAATGGACTTTTTTTAAATCATTACAGCACATGTGGCATTAATTTATATGACGCTTGGGGTTTCTGAGACCCCAGTGTGCAGTTCCAGGGTTAAAATTAATCAAAACAGTGTTTGTGGCTTCAGTCGAACGATCTATCTTTTTTAAGATGAATATTTTTTTCATAAACCCAGCCAAAGTTTTTTGGCACTAAACAGTAGCAGTTGCCACCCCTGCATGAGATGCCAATGCAGATGGTTGCAAGAACAAGGATCGTGTTAACTTATCAAACCATCTCATACAGGGGTGGCAACAGCTACTGTTTGATGCCAAAAAGCTTGAGCTGGGTTTATGAAGGAAGTATCTATCTTAAAAACGATAGATTATTCTTCTGAAGTCACAAAAACATTTTTGATTTATCACAATACAGTCGACTTTGATGTATTATTAAAAATAGAGGACTAAAATCGATGCCTTAATAATTATTTATTTACAGTCCTATAATAGAGAAGCCTTTTTGTGGTTCCCCACGCATTTAGAAAAAATTGATTAGTATAATGGAAACCATTTATGTATGATTTCAAATTCCTTGACTTTTCCAAGATTTCCCCGACAAAGAATAAAAATTTTCCTTGGCATTTCGATAAATCGGAAGATAAAGAGGTAAAAAAATCTTAATTTTAAAATTTAAAAAAATTAAATTTTTAATTTAAAAGAAATTAAATTCTAATTTACAAAAAAATTAATTTTTAATTAAATTGTTTTCTCTGACTAAAAATTTAATTTCCAAGCATTAAAAATGAGATATTCCCCGACTTTTCCAGATAAAATCAATTTCTGTACAAATCAAACCCAGTTCCGAAGCTGCATTGAGGATGAGATTACAGGTTACTGTACTGTAATCGTAATAAATTCTTATTCAATCAAATCCACACGCAGATCGTGCACAGAAACACAAGCATTGGATCTTTGAAACCCCGGAGTATGGGGGGTATGGAATACCCTCCAGTACACCAATACTTCAATTATATTATTTTATATTCTTGTTATTATTAACTAACGGCTAAAACAACTTAAAGCTTTTCCAGGTTTAAAATTTTCTGTTTATCAGAATTACTGAAATACTGAAGTTTTCAATAACCCTTGGTTCACTGGCGGACCCCCTACCCTTAGTGCCGGGCGCGGATACGGGATTTCGTTTAGAATTTTGTGATTTTGCCTATCTTCCAGAAAATATTTTATTTGATTTAAAAATTTTAAAATTTAGCAAAATAAAGTGTTTCACTCGCGAGATACATGGGGGGGGGGATGAGTGTAATTATTAAAGAACAAACAAATAAATTTCTTTTGATATTACTACTATACTTTTTATTTTTCATTATTTAATAAATTATTACTTTGTCGCCCCCTCCGAAAACAAATACATCGACTTGTTGCGGTAGTACACACCGAGAGGTCTCCGATTGTATGGAATACCCTTTAGGTCAGGGATTCTCAAAGTTAAATGTGGTAAGGTGTATCATCTAGGAACTAGGAAAGCTGGTGTAAAACTATAACCTTAAAAAATATACTACAACTGAGAAAAAACAAGGAAAAACCTTAGTTTGGGAACCACTGCTTTAGTGCGGAAAAATTTAAATTTCAAATTTCGTTGCAATTGCAATTTAAGTGGATTTACACTTTGACTCCGCCCATGCAAAAAAGAACCTTTTAAATTGAATTTAAAAAATTTAATTTAATTTGGCGCAGACAACTTAATTTTTACAGGGTTCCCACGAATGTTCAAAAGCAAATTCCCTGACTTTTCCAGGTTTTCTCCGGCAAAGAATAAAAATTTTCCTTGACGTTTGAAACAAAAAAAGTAAAAAAAGAAAGTTTAAAATTAAAAAAAAATTTTTTTAAATTAAATAGTTTTCCCTGACTGAAAATTTAATTTCCCTAATTTGGCGCAAAAAATGAAAAATTACCCAACTTTTCCAAATGAGTGGGACTCGTTTTTAAACATTATTGATTAACCTGAGCTCAGCTCTCGAACAGCTCTTAACAGGGCATCAAAGTATAGTGAAGAATGGGGTGAGATTTGCCACAGGAAATACTTACAATTTTGCATATAAGGTAGGTCTAATAACCACATGGTACTCTGCTTCCTTCCATAAACGTTTTGGCGGGCCAAACAATCGTCAACATTGGTACTATCTGTAATAAAAAGAAAGAATAAATGAAAAAAAAATTCTTAAATAATTGAGTAAACATAAAATGTCAGCACATTGGTCGATCAATCATTCATTAATAAAATCTCCGCGATAAGCTCAACAAAAATTAAGAAATAATAAAGTAAGTGGCGTGAGTTATCAAAAATATGAAGCGTAAACTTCCTTATTGACGTTAACCATACCGGAAAGTCGTCTGTAGTATTTTTCAATTTTAACTGCATTCCCTAAACTTTTAACAGTTCTTCCGGCTGCTTTTATATATTGTACCGGATATAGGATGTCCGATGCGGCTTTGACAACAAACAGTTAACAATAGCGGTTCCGTTTCCCCTTCTGGCCTTCCTCAACATCTGTCTTACCTACACAACGCAAAACCCATTAGGTGTACGACGTTTCGTTCAAAAATGTATTTTTAGCGTCAAAATTTAATACTGTTGTGGCCTCGAGCCGATCGATCAAATCTTAAAATATCCCGAGACAAAACCGATAACAAAAAATTTAATGCGTTAATTGTGCGATTACATAATTCAATTTCCGCTTTCTTTTCATTCATGCTGCCATGTGGCGCGTAATGTTTAAAAATTTAAATCTCTTAAAATAAATTTTTTCCGGATATTCATTGAGTATTTTTAATCGTCCGATGCGATAAACTTAAAAAAATTTGATCATGGCCACACGTATTTAGCCCATCCTATACAAAGCTGACCCAACTGACACAATGACTTGTTTATACGTTTCCGTTAACAGCGGAAACCGTTCTATAAGAGGCTTTAATGAAATTATTATTACATTCTCTTCACAGTTCCTTTTGTAGTTCGACACTGAATTCCATTATACGAAAACTTTCTTTGAATTATCTCGGCGGAATTGAGAAACGTGAGAAATTTAGATAAAACAATGAGCGGGAGGATTAGAAGCGGCGAGGAAGAGGAAAAGAGGACATATTTTCCGTGTGTTGGAACAAATTGGATTTGTTGTCGAGGGAAGTTTGAGAAAAAAATGCAACTTCCAGTTGGATAGAAAAAAGAAAAATCTTCATCAGACATTACATCTAACGACACAATTTATTATGCCATTGCTTGCCAAGTCTAAATTTTAATATGCACTTGTTAGCAATTTTAACTTCCTTATTATGCACCAAGTCCTAATGAATAAAACACACGTTTCTTTAGACAGTCTGCAGAAACGAACACAATGTTCCATTGTGGGAAAAATTTCAATTTAGCCTCACTGAATGAATCATTTACTTAAAACTAACGAAACGACTATCTTATTAATTAATTATGAGAACTTTTATTACGATGTTGAATCGTTTCGAGAGATTTCAGAGAAGACGCAACAACAGTTACTTCTTTATTACGCTTTTTAATTATTAATTGGCCAATTCTCATCACAAAAGTTTTCTAATGGTTACAATAAATCCCAGTTCGACCGGAATCGAAACCGGTTGGGTACGTGAAATTGCCCTTATAAAAATCCACTTCCTGCAATTTATTGGTGCACAATTCTGCAATAAATTGTAAGATAAATTTTTAATTATAATTTTTCTAATCATCGGAGGAAGTTCCTCGGGAGGAGAAAAATAAAGAACCGCTTTAAGTAATGTAGATGCATATCCTGCCTTATGTGAGGTGGCGTGGTTAATTTTATCTGCGTCAACCGCAAAATTACAAAAACCGTGCTTCCCACTTCCGCCAAAATATTAGTGGTACACACATCCTGCGTCGCGGCGCCGTCCACAACTCATCGCCTCTCACGCCATGTGGGCCAAATCGAAAATAACACTAAACACAAAAAGCTACTTAACATTTTCACTGTGATTTTCACGATGTTGAACCAAACGCACACATAATCGAAAGCAATCAGCAACAAAGTCGTTTATTAGCTTTTCGTGTTTTCATAAGATAATTTGGAAAACTTCCAAAAAATTACTGACGTATCGCTAACCGAATGTTCTAAATAGAAAATTTAGTGCAGCGCCAGTCAATGTAAACAGTCGTGAAGGAAAAACAATTCCATAGAATTCGAAAATAAAAGTCTAAACCGCCACAAAAAAATTATAGCTCCACTAAGTATAAAATCGATCAATTGAGCAGTTTTTCAATTACCAATATTTTTTTACTTAAAAAGAGCAACTTTATGGCGAAGCTCTTTGCTATGTAGTTGTAGTTAATTATTCTGTTTTCTTAACGCGTAATTCTTGTAATCCAATTGAAAACTAATGTAATTATAGGATGCGGGTATCATCAGAGCGATGGGTCAACAGCTTTCGTTAAATTGCTGTAAAAAAATATAGTACGCAGTTTGTTTTTGATCATTAGATCATCTAAATTAAGATATATCAACGAAGACAGAAACTTCAACATTGGTATTTCATTTTTAGGGTAGGTTTATATAATAATGTGAAGTACTCAGAGGTATTCCATAACCCCCAGACCTCCCGGTGTGTATTACCGCTACATAGAGATCTAGCAAAAGCTTTCAATTAATTCAACACCCCTCCCTGTCTCTGAAACTAGTACAGTAGAGTCTCGATTATATGTACAGCGAAAATCAAGTTTTTTTAAATATAAATTCCGAATTTATTTCTATTTCTTTACTCATTTTTTGCTATAAAAAATCTTCTTTTTTCTGAACAAAAAGACAAAAATTTAGATTTGATATTAAAAACAACAACATGATTTTCGCTGTTCATATAATCGAGACTCTACTGTATATGTAACAAGTAAACTGGTCTGGGGATATTTATAAGATGCCCCAAGTTAACCCTCGTTTAACTCTGATCCGTGGTTGAACTTCTGTTATACAACGGGCCCTTATTATGAAAGATAATTGTCCACTATACACCCTTGTATTGGACTGTCCAATACTCACACGATTCCGTTTTCATTGATTATTTGGTATGGTAGTGCCTATAAATTAAATTGTAACAGATCGAAATAACGGGCGTCGTCATCGACTGTTAAGCTGAGATCCCCGGTTCGAGCCCGAATAGAGTAAGAACTTTATTCTAATCGTCCTCCTCCGAATTATTTTATCGTAAAACCGCGGTGAAATGATAATTCACAAAACAGAACACCAAAAGAATGCGAACTTTTGGTTTATAAACAAAAGTTTCTATATCAACTAAAATCGCCTATAGGACAATTAGGAATTTTGGCTTTCTTTCTCTGAGAGAAAGGTTTTGGCTCCTTACACCGGATTAGGGATCACATCACCTCTGAAGATTAAGAATATGATCTCATTCCAGTGGCGGGTCGTAGCTTTTTCATTAATTTTTATATTTCGAAAAAAAATTTTACACAGGACATGGAATTCCAACGATTTCCAGGAATTTCGCATTCCAAGGATTGGGGCGATTTCCAAAAAATTCCAATGATTTCCAAATAAGTTCCAATCTACAGAACTTCAATGATTTCCAAGGAATTCCAGGAATTTCTAGAGATTTCAAATGATTTCCAAAGGAAATCCAAACAAGTGTACACAATTTTTAAAGATATTAACTGTTTGGGCTAATCAGTATATAATTTAACCGTTAACCCCACCACAACTTTTTTTGAATTAAAATAAAATTATGTACCTATAGGATAGAATGATGCTATTTACGGATATATCAAGGCGAACGATTTAAAAAGGCGGCTGACACTTAACTACATGCTATGTTGGATACATAATAAGGATTTGCATTCCTCTTACGAGCTAGATATATTGCAATCTCGCGTTAAATCGATAGCGGCATATATTTATGCGGAGGTTTCAGTATATACATGATCACAGCAGGTTGATTTGGTTTGATTATGAGAAATCTCTTCGGAGTAATCAGAAAAACCTTGCGGCCCTAGGCTGAGGGTGCTACTTTTTCGGTAGATCCATGTTACATTTTGGATATGTACTGTGGAAGAAGTATCTATTTATCTATGTATCTCACGATAGATAGTCCACCTTTTACTTTTTTGAAAATTTTAATAGTTCAGAATCTCACGGGAAGCTAAGTCTCTCTTGCCTCCTCTGACGATCCGCAACTGTCTCATCCACATTTTTAAAAGAAATTTGATTATCTCCAAATTGTCAAAATAATTTTTAATTTTTATTTACTGATATAAAAATTTTGATTACTGTATATTTAAATTAAATCGATCGAAAGGAAAAGCCAGAATAAAATACCATGACGAGTTTTAAAACCGGAATGATTGCAATAGACCAGGGGTCTCCAAACTTTTAAACCTAAGGGCCAGACTGATTGCTCCGCAAAGCCCCGAGGGCCAAAATCTTATTTTTTATTTAAAAAATTATTTTTTGATAATTTTTAGTTGTGTTTTGATAACTACTATTTTTAGTCGGTAAAATTTAAATTAGCAAAAGGCGCGTCAGGCACGCTGTCGCAGGCCGGTTTTGGCCCGCGGGCCGTAGTTTGGAGATCCTTGCAATAGACCATCATGAGTGCTAAGCAAGAATCCAAGTCAGGGTTCCCACTGAATTTTCTAAATCAACTTTGCCGTCTTTTCCAGGTTTTATTTGACAAAAAATAAAAATGTTCCTTGACATTTCAATAAATCGGAAGATTAAAAGATTAAAAAAATTTAATTTTAGAATTTAAAAACAAATTTGTCTTAAAATTAAAAATTTTGTTTTAAATTAAATTGTTTTCCCTGACTGAAAATTTAGTTTCCCTGACTTAGCACTAAAAATGAGAAATTTCCTGACTTTTCCAGAATTTCCCCGACGATGAAGAATAAAAAATTTTTCCTGATATTTCGATAAATCAGAGATAAAAAGGTAAAAAGAAAACTTAATTATAAAATTTTAAAATAAATAAAAATGAGCAATTTAACTTTTAGTCATAAAGCAATCTCTTGATCCTTATGTTTTATTATAATCACCTGGCACCCGAGAAAACCTTCGTTTTATTTTACACGCCAGGCAACCAACCAATTGAAAAAAAATTAATCAAGCAAATTGTTAATTTATCTTACGTAATGTATTCTCCCGAACATATGGCCCACTTAATTTCAATCCCATTGCTTTATCAAATCAAATGGATTACCTTTTAACAAATCAGCACTCGACTGAATTAATAAATAGGTTTAGGCCAAAAAAAAACTCGAAATTTTAATTAGTCACAAAATCCATAATTTACGCAACTCATCATGTGTAGTCCAGCGAGCGTGGGTTATTAGTCTAAATTCAAAAAAATCAATTTATTTTGAAATTGATAACTCGATTCCCACACAACTGAAATAATTCACTATCGGACGGTTCAAAATTGCGTGGTTTGCAAAATTAATTCAAAAATATGTTAATTCTCACATCCTGTCGAACATTAAATTGCAGGTAATGCAATTCCAGGTATTAGAACAAAGTGTGGTATAGTTTGACCGATACACCAAGTATTGCAATTTCGAAGTCAATTGTTTATTTAAAAATAATACGGGTCTGTTTTGTGTCCGTAGCTGCAACGAACGGACAGGATATGAGTGGGAGGACTAATAATAAAAATTAAATCCTAAAAGTTTACCACGTGTTATGTTTGTTTTTCTATTATAAAGCACATGTTGGGCTTATAATCCTTGATGTTATTTTTTCATGGCGATGTATAAGTAATAATTGCTACTTGACGTGGCTTGACGTGGTATCAAAGTGTCTAGACTGGAGTAGGTGCAAACCGGCGTCGATCAAAAGATCGAATTCAGTAGCGAAGAGAAAATCCACTTCCTGTAGACCGGCTACCTAATCCATAATCAATTAGAAATTTCATTCTCATTATGAGAGGAGATATCGCTCGTTATTATAATCCTACTCTGGATAAGTAACCTTACCTGTGTGGGATTTGAATGTAAATGTAACAAAATTTAATAACGCAGACAGGTGGGCTGATTTGCTATTTTTGGTCAAGAAAAAATATCAAGCATATGGCTAATTAAATCGGCTGTGAACCGAAATTTTAAAAAACGGTGTTTTTGCAAAATGAGCAATTTGGAGATGAACCTGAAAATTCGACTGCAAATACGTCCCTGCTAAAAAAATAGTAATGACCTACACGAGATCTTGATAAATGTCGTGTCACATTAGAAGTAATTTTGATTCCACTGTAGGAGGCCCTTCAACGACGGTTTATTAATGTAATCTACGTTGATTACCAACGTCGTTTAAAACGAATTTAATTTTTTTGGCTCGCTCATCGCGAGAACATCACCGAGAACATTGTTTGAAAATACACACACATACATAACGACAGGTAATTGCGATCTCTAAATGGAAGTGACCCCAAAATGTGATTCGAATTAATTCTCTTCAGGTTTCGCCGGAGATGGCGATCCGAAATATTCATTTAACCTTTGAAACCAAACTTTACCCCCACCACAATATACGAATCATTGCGTATTTTATTATCTCGCATATCGATTAATAATAAAGTGTTTACTGATAGAATCAATAACTGCTCGTACTAAACATCCTGTGTTCATCCGTTTATAAACCATAATCACTTCACACTTGATTAATACAAATTATAAATAAAAGTTCGGAGTGGGTATTAATAACCCAACAATAAAAAAACCGAGCACCTGAATAAATCGTGGGCGCAGGATCAAATCAAGTCGAAAATTTTATAAAAACTGTAGGACGAGGTAGAAAATGTTATGTAGAAATTATAGTTTTTATTGCTCGCCGTTTATACAATATACTACAAAAGGAATTGCCTGCGCTGCTGCAGCGAGTGCGGAGAAAAGCTATTATAGAAAAAAAAAGTGCAAAATTTCTCCTTCTTGTGTATTAGTGCACCATGTGGGTAGTTTGGGGTCTTTCACCGCAAACGACAGCAGGTTAAATGAATGTCGTGTACACATTTTCACACCTCTCACACGCTCTCATTACCATATATCAATCCCACGATGGTTACATGTGGTACAATTAAAGCTAGCCAAAGAAGAAAAATTAGAGCGACGTGTGAAGGAAGTTGGAAATATTTGTCCTAAGGAATGCAGTGCACAGAAAAGCCTGTTCACAACAATTGTAGGTTCGAGGAACAAATAATGTTACGAATAAGGCGGGCCGCACACCAAAAAGTTACGGTACTCAAAGACGAACAGGTGGTTCGCGCAGGGTTAACTTGCGGAAACGCTCTTTTTATGTTTGTGTTTAGTTGCATTGTACACGAGGGCGGACTGGCTTTAACATTTTTACAAAGGTTGAGCTTGTGCTGAAATAGTATACACCCTGGTTACCTTTACCTTAAAAAAAAGTCGCCTGCGCTGTTTATAGATAAATGAAAGGCATTTCAAAAATTTACCATTACGTAATTCTTTATTCTTGTATTTCATAAAAACACGTGCAGTCTGAAAAATCGTGAAATTAACTTGATTCCTAAAATTTTAATATAGCAACCTTGTAAAATACACATTTAGCATTTCTGAAAAGTCAATGTTGATGATGGGCTGCCAATAAACAGTTACAGACAAAACCACAGATCCAATGTTTGTTGCTATTAACCCCCCCCCCATGCGTAAGAAATAATGTTTGTAGTTATTTTAATATATTACATACTAACTTCCGTACCAGGGTTCGCCCGGTTGAAATGTGCCGATCTATTCGTATTTACGAAAACTGAAGTAGATCTCACATCGTTTGTTTTTATAGAGATTAACAATATTTTCTCAAAATTACGATTTCAAACAGTTCTCTTTAGGGTTCAGTAAACCTCAAAACAGATTTTGATTCCTGGATTTACTATTTGTAAAAAATAAGTTATAAAAATTTAACTATGTTTTCATAACAAAATAATATACAATTTTTTATTTAGACTACTTATTTTTGTTGCATTTAATAAATTATTATTTGTCATTTATTAGGAAACAACGCCAGAGCAGTGATCGAAGATCATAATATACCCCCTCCCTCATTGCCTGTGAAGTTACGGTGTATTTCTTGGTAGATTTAAAAAAATTTCTGCCCCATTTAATATAGGATTGAATATCAAAATATTACATTTTTTGTAAAATATAAATTACATTGGAAAACTAACTGCCTATAAATTCAGTGGCGGCTGATACGAGGAGGGCGCTACACGCCACCCTATCCAAACAAAATATTAAAGTTATTAAATTTTAAATTAATTAGCTTCGAAAATATCAGGTTTTTTCAAAACCGGTTAAAGAGTTGAAGAAACAAAGCTAAAACTATTATTTCTGCCAACTATAAATACTATTTTTATTCGTACTCTTTATACATTCTTTCAGTCCATAGTTTACAGTAGACAGTTATCTATCCCGAGACCCTCCTCCGGTGTCTGAAATCGAAGGTGTTCGTGCAAATTGTGTGATAAACCTTTGTTGCAAGTCCGCTGAAAGTATTGACGAGATTATGTCATTTCCGTTCGGTTTGATACTTTATTAGCTGATATGTACAAACTAGAAACTAGCAGATAGAAGATAAATTACAGGTATAGTCAGTGGGTGGCTGCTACAGCGATAAAATGCCGCTGTTCCAAAATAGATTCATTTAACACGCAATTACTGGGTTACCGGAAAATATTCCATACCTCCCAAGCCTCCCCAGTTGCAAAATCCGAAAATTAATGTGCTTATTGGTTTAATTTTATTAAATAGAACAAATACAATATATTTATAGCGAAAGTACACATTAGGGAATATGAAGTAACCTCCGGTATCAGATTATTTAAAATTTAACTTAATTATCCAAGCCGCCCAGGCGCAGATCAGATTACAACAGATTGTATGACCATAGGAAAAATTTACGTTCCTCGGGAATACCCCTCTAGTAATTGTGTTTAAAAAAAAACACTTACCGTGAAATTAAAGAGCCGCCCCTTTCCTATTACAAATAATTACAAACTGCCACTAGGTATACCTATTTTAGCTTTAAGCGAATATTCTCGTCTCTCAAACAAACGTCCTCGATCTACGGTCTCGGGCTTTTAACGTGAATTATTAACTCTCCAATAGTCTCAGACATTCTCTCAAGACAAATTAGAAAATTACTCCTAGAATTCGTTTTAAAGTTACTGCTTAATTTCTCGCTGCCACCAAAAATGTGATCCAAATCGCACGCTCTCCGATGTGTCTGGGTTCTGGGTTGTTCTTATTCATATTGTAATCTAGAGGTAGGATGTGATTGTTTTTGATTACATTTTATTAATAAAGATTTTTTAGTCCTGAAGAAGCCGTGAGATACGGCAAAATGTCGACAATAGATTGATTTTTTGAGTTTTTTTGGTTCAATAACCCATTACTTTTGAATAGTTGTCTGGGTATAATTTCAAATTATTTTCATAGTTACCATGGTAACGCAAACTCAAAACACACGTGCAATTTGTTTTCTTACTTGAGCCGGCCCCAAACGCTGATATAAAATGTCATACCTAAAACTGACTCGACTGTTGTAACTGTCGCAACGTGACAGGATGCAAAAACTTCTGCCCCCCCCCCTATTTAACAATATTATTTTTGCAAAGATTAGAATAGTAGAGTTGTCGTGCAAGTACGCGAAATAATGCTATAGTAATAAATTGAAGAGCTAAACCGAGGGAGTTCCATGCCCGTGCGCAAGGGGAAAGCTTTTGGGGGTTGAACCCCCCCCCTTTGCCTATGTTTTTTACCGATTGACGTAAACACTTATTTATTATTGGAAAAATTGATATAAACATAATACTATTTACTAATAAAATTGATGTATATTTATTTTATATTTTTTTTAAAGAAATCCTGCGCAAGAGCCTTTGCTTTGTAGCTTATCTTCGGACTATACATGGAAGCGAGAAGACTCAAGATCGATCTCCGGGAAATCAACATGTAAATTACAATTTCCTATTCTGAACTTCGGTAAGGCTGGTGAAGTCATGAAGAATCAAAAAGACACTTGAAAGAAAATGATCTGATCTAGTTTTATAGCTTACTTACACCGTCTACAACCATAGAGGTAAATTCTTTAATCTAAGTACGTACTTTTCTCGTTCACCGGAGGGTTCAAGTAAAGATGCTGATGTAGATATTATCACGAGAGCTAGATTTTTGAATTAACCTAGCTTTGCTCTAATAACACAAGAACGGCTAAATAGAGAAGGCAAAGATTCAATATCAGAGTAATGATCCGCAACAAAAATTATTTAAATCGGATAATTTTGTTCCTGTTCTAAGGGTACTTTCGAGCATTCGATAGCTAACCCAGAGTGTTTTTGAAAGTTATTTTTCAAATTCCCCCTCCCTTTTTTTTTACAAAAGTTTGTATTTGAATGGTTGTTTTTACGGTAACAAAAATAAAATCTACATAAACATACATAAACCAAATTCAAATCGCAAATACAATTTGGATTATAATACTGGTGCTACCTGTGCAAAAGACAAATTTAAAATTAATCCGCTTAAGTTAATAATTTTACGGTTTTTGGCGCCTTTTACCCGATTAGGTCAAAATGGATTTTTGAAAAAGTATTCCACGAAGTTTGCATAACAATATATTCTACCTGCCATTTGGAAGGTAAAGATTGAATTGTGAAAAAATCAATTTATACAGAGACAGCATTAGGAAGTGTGCTGTCATTTTAAGGGTGCATTGCCACGTTGGTGACCAGAATAATTTTAGTTAACAATACAATTTTTAAATTATTTATTAGAAAATGTTGATCGGAGCCAATTAATTAACTACTCCACGTTAGCAATTATTTGCGCTTTTAAATTTCTACTTGAAATTATCGCTAATTAGCTTCAAGTACTTAAAATGTAGGAAGTGACAAAATATTTTCAAGTTGTTTACTTATTATCAATAGCTAGTTAAATTCCCAGAAAGCAGATAACATTTCGAAAAATTACGACTAGAAATCGTAAATAATTAATGAATGATGAAAGTTATGAAGTAGAAAATTTAAAAACCAAAATATAAGTATGTAGTTCGACGTAAACAAGTTGGTGTATAGGTACCTTTATCTCCAATAATTCGCAAAAATCAAATAACACGCACACTTGCACTTAAAAAGTAAACACACCTTCACGATCACAAATTTTTCTTTTTGAAAAATTAAGTCTAACAAGAACTTGTACACAACACGCTTCCAAATTTACAACTGATCTCGCACACACCTACCAATGAATGGATGGTGGGGAAGCATGAACGAGAAATATAATTAGGAAGGGATAGGCGAGGTGAGAGGGTGTTTCATTCATAATCGGTCGACCTTATGAAGAGGCAAGGGGGGAAGATCCGGTCTCTACTAACCCGTGGACACGATGACGATCAAATTCCATAGGACTTGTACAGTAAACCACGCAAATATTTAACATCAATTGCTATTTTTTTAAACAAAACATAATTTTGCAATGCGATTCCGAAAATTCACCATTATTAATCAATGTGATTTGAAGACAAAACGTAATAGTTTCAAGAAATACTTTTTATTATAATATGCAAAATAGAGTAACTTTTTCACTGACCGGAAGCTAACTTCCATTTGCATTGGAATTTTAAGTAGGCTATAAAAACTAACAAGCTCGTATATGAAATAAACGAATTGCAGAAATGTCTCCTTTTCTTTCCGGTGTCAAAATAATAAATTAGACATTAAAACCTAAATCGGGAGTTCATCTTATACGATGGAAATTTAAAAAAATTGTTTCGCTCAAGGGATCGTCTTCAGGCACCGTTTGACTGAAATTATCTCTCTCAATACCATTCGAAGACAAAAATGTGGCTACTCTGTTTACAACAATTAACTTTCGTTTTAAGCCAAAGCTTCTACCTTAACCTTTTACCTGTGCCAACTTGGCGCGGTTTTTTTGGATCCTCCAAACCCTTGGGCGCCACATTCTATAGGTAGAAAAGTTTACAAATTTTACTACGACACGGGATTATGACCGGCCTTAGGCTCAAATAGGCTGCAAAGAAACTTCTGGGTAATTTGTTGAATAGAAAATGTAAAAGTGCATCCGAAAAATTTCAGCAACAAAAAACTCGGATCCCTTAATTAAAAACTAGACGGTAGCTGATTTTCGATGAAAGCTCATAATTTAAAAACCATGACCCTGACTTTATCGATGGCTCCGGAAAGTGAGCGACAGGTGTTGATAAAAAAAATTAAAATCATTCATGAAATTGAAATTAAAACTTAAGAACGCACCTGGCACGATCGAACGCACGACTGACGCCAAAATGTTTTTTCGTTCTAATGTCCAAAACAATTGAAGCAAGCACAGATCCTTTTTTGTTTTGAGATTTAAAATTGGGTTATCATGCCACCTTCGATTGAGTCTGTCCAGTTCTTTTTTTTCTCAAACCGTTCCTTTGTTTTGTATTTTGTTTTTGTTCTACATGACAGATCATACATTGTAAATCGATGGTTTGATTGCTCTACAAAATTTCCCAGAGACCGTGCTACAGGGGCGGATCTAACTTTTTTGAATTTTTGAAGAAAATTGAAAAACATTGCAAAACTCTGTTAATTTTTCGGGTAATTTGATACAATCTGGAGAAAAAAGCCGGATTTCAAAAAAAAAGATGATCAGTTCTAATTTAGTTTCGAAAGCCCAGAAATACTCCGAAACAAAAAATTTCGGATATTAATCTTCAATTTGCAAATTATTCTATATTCTGAAGTAAACTCACACAAAGTTATAATGCGGGCTTTGTCGGACTTTTATTTTATGATTTTATGACCATTTTTCTTAATAGAAGAGAAATACAGAAAAACTGAACTTGGAAGCAGTGGCGGAAATTCAAGTTTTTAGCCCCCCGCAAAATAATCAGGTTCAAGAAAGTTTCACTCTTTACATGATGCATTTGGGCTCTGGGCTCCCTATAGTTCCAGGCCTCCCCGCTTTCGCCCGTAGACCTCCGAGTCGCATGCATTGCAGTTCCGCCACGGCTTTCCACACACATAGTGTTTAAAAATAATACAAATTTCAGACAATTTTACCCGACGGTAAATATCCAGTAAATTCCAACGATTTTCAAGGAATTCCAAAAAATTCCAATGATTTCCAAGAATTCAAAAGATTTCCAAAGAATTCCAGGGATATCCAAAGAATTCCAATGATTTCCATGAATTCCAAAGATTTCTAATTATTTGCAAGAATTTCAGATATTTCCAAAGAATTCCAATGATTTCCAAAGAATTTCAATGATTTCCAAGATTTCCTAACAATTCCAGGAATTTTCAAAGAATACCAATGATTTCCAAAATTTCATGAGATTTCCAATAGAATTCCAGGGATTTCCAAAGAATTCCAAATTCCAGGGATTTACAAAGAATACCAATGATTTCCAAAGAATCCAAATAATTTTCAAAGAATACAAATGATTTACAAAGAATACAAATGATTTCCAAAGAATACTAAATGATTTTCAAAGAATACAAATGATTTCCAAAGAATACCAATGATTTCCAAAGAACACCAATGATTTCCAAAAAAATACCAATGATGTCCAAAGAATACCAATGATTTTCAAAGAATACCAATGATTTCCAAAGAATACCAATGATTTCCAAAGAACACCAATGATTTCCAAAAAAATACAAATGATGTCCAAAGAATACCAATGATTTCCAAAAAAATACAAATGATGTCCAAAGAATACCAATGATTTCCAAAGAATACCAACGATATCTAAAGAATATCAATGATTTCCAAAGAATACCAATGATTTCCAAAGAATACCAATGATTTCCAAAGAACACCAATGATTTCCAAAAAAATACAAATGATGTCCAAAGAATACCAATGATTTCCAAAGAATACCAACGATATCTAAAGAATGTCAATGATTTCCAAAGAATACCAATGATTTCCAAAGAATTCCAAAGAATTCCAATGGTATCCATGAATTCCAAAGAATTCCAATGATTTACAAGAATTTAAGAGATTTTCAAAGAATTCCAGGGATTTCCAAAAAACTCCAATGGTATCCATGAATTTCCAAGGAATTCCAAAAATATCCAAGCAATTCCAGGGATTTCAAAAGAATTCCAGGGAATTCCAAGGATTTCCAAGGGAATTCCAAACAAGTGTATACAAAATTTTCGAAATATTTACCTCTTGTTTTTACATTTGCGTAAATATAAATAGTACGTAATTGAAAATGATCAATTTATGGGTGTATAGGGTGTGTAACCCTCCTATAACGCGGTTAAACCGCCTTATAAGAAATACAGACATAAAATTTTGGTTTAATATACTGCTAATTGCTTTGCGTTTTTACTGTATATCGAGTTTTCCGCGATAATAAAATAATGTTTGTTTATCCACATGTTGTACCAATAAAATATTTATATTATTATAAAAAAACCTATAAAAAGAATAATTATTATAAACTCATTATAATATTATTCTCAGAAATATCTCTCTAACTATTCAATAATATTGCGTACGTCATAAATTAATAATTGTTGTTATTTTACCAAATGCTTGTCCTCAACATTACTGTTGGCCATTTGCATTTGCTACTTTATTCTACACGACTAGAAGGTCGAGCGACCTATTGCCCGTTATGGCATCCTAATGCTTGAATAGTTTTCATCTCCATTTGAGTTTAGCTTCAAAAGCTTACAAACCCTCTCAAACACAGAAAGGAGAGAGTTTCAAATTTCTTGAAAACCCACTTCATTAATGCGAAACTCAATTGGTTGAGAATTAGGTTATTATGATGTTTCATTAAAGATTGATAATGATGATATTTTGTATTTGTTAATTTTTAAGTAGGTAAAAAATCAGATCGTTCCATCTAATCGAAATAAACGTAAGGCATTAAAGTATTGGTTAGAACCGAGGGGTAAATCTCCCGGGAAGTCTGGTGTACATCTTGTAAGAAGTCCCGGGAAGTCCGGGGAAGTCCGAGGAAGTCCAGGAAGTTTGAAGAAGTCCGAAGTAGGAGGAAGTCTGGTGTACACAATTTTTGACCGTGATTTAACCCTCGGTTAGAACGCTTATTGTATAAAAAAAATAAACTGATAGTCTTTAGAAGTCATGGATTGAGAGAAGTAAGATGAACAAAATTAGATTAAAAACAATTTTAATTAATAGAGAACTCCAAAATATTTTTCGCGATCCCCCCCTTTGAGAATCACAGGTCTAAGCTAACCTAACACCACTTCAGTCTTGCCATCCGCTTTAACCCATTCGCAGCCAAACCTTTTTTTCAAATTATTTGATTTTTTTAATATAAATGATAATATAATAAATAATATAAACTTACAACTGTTCCATAATTTGAACATGGCTGCGAATAGGTTAAATAACTATTATTCGGGAAATTGAAGTTCTTTTAGGATGCGATCCTTTTAGGTTATAGTATATACAAAAAACAAATCAGAACTTTAATTAGCGTGACAGGCTCCAGCGTTACCGTTAAATAAATAAAACAAATAATTGTTTTAAATGTGAAATAGTACACAACTGACGCGTATGAGTGGATTAGCGAAATTCCCACAGCCCCGGGCTGCCTACAATACTGTTTTTATCAAGCATCTTCAAAAACTAGTCACTTCGAAGACTCGTGGACTTCGAAGTCCTATGCGGCTCTTGGGTAACATGTTACCTAGTAATTTTTTTTAATAAGTAATAATATTTTTTAATTTTCATATTGAAAAAACGTTACCTATGCCATGGATGTCCAATCAAACCAATCAAACAACCGTAATTCAAATTTTTACGGTTGTTTGATTGGTTGTCCGTATAGTTATACTTATCCGATAGATATCTCAAGGTGAAGAAATCGGGCATAAGAAATCCGGATTAATAATAATTGGTTTTAGACATAAATTTTCCTTCATAAATATAATGGACTTTTTTCATTAAAAGTGTGAGAGAAAATTCATTGACTTCATGAACATTGTCCGTCTACAGTAACTTTCCTTGGTGACAGAGCATTTTTTTTGTAAAATTTAAAATAATTTATTTTTGTAATTCCTGTAAAATTGAAAAATGAAATGAAAAAACTTCAAGATCGCACACTTATAATTAGGGCTCGGATTTATACCACGATTTATACGGATTTATATTTACACCAAAATACTTGAAAATATGTGCATATATATGCACCGAATTTCGTTAAAATATGCACTAAAATTGATAAAAATAGAATAGATAAAAAATAAAATATGCATTGATATGCAAACTAAAAAATATCTGATCCTCGAATTTTTCAATTTTTTTTTCAAATTTTTAATAAGTACTACGTAGATTTATTAAATGTAATACAGTAGAAACTCCATAATTCGACATAAACGGGACCCATTTCCTGTCCAAACATAGAATTTGTCGAATAAAGAATTGAAATTAATATCTTTATATGATATAAACATATCATGTTATTCTTGATTACGATAAGAATTTATTTACACTATGCATTACCCAGCAAACTTGATGGTGTCGTAATTTCAATATACAACTTTTGTAAAAATTACAAAATTGTGATGATACGCATTACAAAAATAACTATAATACGATTAGAATGTAAATATTTTATTTTTATTAATTTCGAAGAACATCTTTTTCAAATTTAAATTACCCTTTATTTTAGCATTAAAAATGCCGTTATATTGCTATTATCATGTAAGTATTATAATGTAGGTAATCAATCTGTCTGCCTACGTGCTGAAATCCAGTCGTTGATTTTGATAAGCTCACAACTTGTGCGTCATAAGCTCATAATTATCTGTCCATTAGCATGAGAAATTCTCGGAATTGTCCAATATGGGAGTGTCGAATGATGGAGTTTCTACGTAATAAATTTTAATAATAAATCTGGACGAATTACATAAAATTTGCAAAATTTTGCATATTTTCTACATTTGGTTTATATTTGGGACACTTTTGGTGTTTTTTGAAGAATTTTAATAAAAAAAATAAAAAATTATTATTAAATTTTGCTAATTTAAGCAATTATTTTATTTAATTACAAGCAATTTAATTTTTTATTTAAAAAGTTAATTATTTTTTTAATTTTTTAAAATTATAAAAATTAAATTGCTTAAAATTAAAAAAAAATAAAATAATTGCTAAAATTGGCCAATTTAATAGAATTTTTTATTTTATCTATTTAAATTCTTTAGAAAAACACCAAAAGTGGCCCACTATGCGTTATTTGTTCAAATCTGCACCAAATGTTGAAAATATGCAAAATATACAATTTGACAAGCAGTTTTTCGGATTCGTTTTTTCCTAATTTGTCCAGATTTCAAACCATATCTATTGGCATATCAATACTAAAGTACATTCAAAAGCATAAAAAAGCATACTTATTATACAAAAGTAAATTTTATGCAACACTCTGTACCTGTATTGTTGCTCACCTCAAATCTTCAATATTTATTTTTTCTAATTTTTAGTCAGAATTTTGAGAAAATTGCAATGGCAATCAAAAAATTTAAACTGTTAAGTTGAATTTCGCATTCCTGTTAAATATTCGAAGAATTTAACCAATTCTACCAATTAGTAAGCAATTAGACCATCTTGGTCAACAAAAATCCAACCACAAAGTGCAAATTTTTTTATTGCTCCATTAAATTAATTCGATATTCAAAAATACCTTTTACATAAACCAAGCATTTCAAATTCATAATAAGTACATAATACTTTCGCTTTTAATTGCTCTAATTAATTATGTAATTTCCTAAAAGTAATTAATTTCGGTTGCAATTGTAATTCTAATTAAAGCACTGTCAGAGGTCAAACAATTATTTCTTCGACCTATATTACTAAATCTGACAAATTTTAGTTACTTACAGGATGGAACCAGAAAGTAATTTTGCCAAAAACTGCAAACTTTGCCGGAATATTAAAATAAACAAATATAAATTGTAAAATATATAAACATTTGCGAATTTTTCTGTTCAATGATAATAATAAAAAAAATATTTTAGTGTTTCCTGTTAACGATTTGTTTATTTCTCAACCTTCGTCAATAATAACAAACATACGGTATGGTCTGGCAGTTGCAAAATCTCAAAACAGGTAAGTTGTCAACCAAGCAAGTCAGGTAAAATTGTATTGTTTCAAAAATCTTAATTATAAAAACAAAAATCTAAATTAGTTGCGGTTTCCTTTACGTACCTGCAATTTTCGACAACTCAATTTTTACCTGACAACATCCGACCAAAAATAATTGCATTTTTAAATATTTTCTGTCAATAATAAAAATAAGACGCGACTTGTGAGCTAAAAATGGTTTCCCACGTTTGTTGGGTTTACGATGACGTCTCACCAAATTGGATTACCGAATTTCAGTGTTGTAAAATCGATTGGCTAATAAGGAAAGAGGATTATTACACCTTGAAAGCTTGGAAGCTAATATCAAAACAGGAAATGTACGAGAAAAGCAAGCTTATCAAAGGTCGTTTTCATTGCGAGGCGATAAGGATGCATTCAGATGATCGCAGGAGCGCAGCGACACTTCCGCTGATTGGGTAGCTCTGGTTGGATTTCGAGACAATTTTGATGAGCACAGAGCATTGCCAATGTCAAATAACGGAAACAATAAGATTAGTTAAAATTCATCGCGGTTGTGGTTACCACGTGTGAAAATACACGATGGCCTAAAAATACCTAGAACTTATCCTAATTTAACGGAACCAAGGATACGAGAGAGTACGCATCATCCTGCTTATAGTAATTTATTTCACATGCCGTGTGGAAATTTAACATTACTCAGGTGTACACACAAACGTGATAGAAAATTTAATCGAAATGTTTGGCGGAATGGAAACGTATTTACAGTTGGCGTATTTTTTAAGAATGCAAAAATGTTCCTTTTAAAATAAACTTCTACCATTTTTTAGATAATTCAAGGAAACGTGAATAAATGAATCGACAGTCGTATGTTACAGACCGTGAATAATTCAAGATGCGATTGAAACGAGTAGACCGGAACTCCTGAAATATTTAAAAGTATTTCTGAACAAGACATAATATTTCGAGGAAAAAAACTAAATCGACACGCATCCTATTCTATATAAAGTTTGGATATATTTAATCGATCAGTTTTCGGAGAAGAAATGTAACTTAACTCTCCCCCCCCCCTTCACCCCCCCCCCTCATTCTTTACGTCTTCAAGTTATTCTGGTACGTACGAGAACAAAGTGAAAAACAAAACCAATGAATCGGATTCTTAAACCTGTTAACATCAGAAGTGGGATGTAAGGGCTAAGCGATAGAGAAATCGCTTTATTTCTTAAATGAATTCATTTAATTAAGAAATACCTCAATTTTTAATAGCAACTACGTGAGTCACGCACATAATTGCCTCCTTCCTACGATTATTTGCATAATAAAAATGCAAAGCGCGCAATAGAAATTCTTATTGTTAAATTTAGTTCTGAAAAATGTAGAAACTTGAAATTCTCATCTGATAGGATAAGTCACGCAAATCTTCCAACGTATAAACTGCGCCGACCGACAATCGACAATGGGGGACATTTTATTTTTTCCTCTGCCCTGTAGGTAACAAGAACAAAAAGAATTATCACTTTCACGCTATTAAATCGATCCAGTTCAATAGCGTTTGATAAAGCAACGGATAATTGAAAATAAAAAAAAATAGATTAAAGTACTACTCTAGCACTTACGATAAAAACTTTTAAAACTCTTTGTACGATAATATTTGATTGTATACAGGAAACATCATGAAACAATGACGTCAAATTGAAAAAAACGAAAACTTTCTAATAATTGATATGTGATGATGTCCCATCAAGAAGTGAAATATTAAATCAATTTAATACAACGAAGAAGGAAACTCTCAATTAATTCAGTTAATAAAATACAGTTCTTTGACACGAATGAGCTTTTTAAACGAAAACTTAAGTCAAAGACAACACCGAGATGAGATGAGACTTGGTGAAGTATGGAAAGATGAAGAGAATCGTTCCAGCACCTGTTTTAAAAGCCACATCCGCCAGATTTCATTATAATACATTAAAAGTAAATTACATATTCTAATAAGGCTGGCTTGTGGACAATGACACTTCACGTCAAGTTATGTTAGAAGTAATGACATCGATGGATGTAACTAATGCATTTGGGTGCTGCATTTACAAAACGACCAGCAGAACATTTTTAATGTAAATTTACATAAAAGCAAATGGGTATATAGCAATCTTTTGCAATTACTACGTCTGATTAATTTATGTTTAGTCGACATCATCGGTCATATTTTTTATTGCTGGCACAAAAAGTCAACTGCATTTCCTACAAAAATGGGAATTAATTAAGGAAGAACTAGTATCAAGTTCAAAAAAGTTAACCATTCGTTTGTAGGAACCAATTAAATCTAAGTATCCTTACCATTTCTCTTTCTGTAATATGTAATACTACTTGCATTTCGAATTGTTTTGCTTCACCTGTTACTTTTCAGCTTTAAATTTTGAGTCCATCACCAAAATTTTTACAATCCCCGCTCCCAAAATATAATATTTACCCGAGGGGGAAACCGCAAACTAAATTTTTGTACACCAGACTTCCTTTTATAAGGTTTCTTTAAATTTCCCCAGATTGCCCCATATTTCCTCAAGTTTCCCCAGATTTCCTAAAATTTCCAGAATTTCCTCGAACTTCCTTTTGGACTGCTTCAATAGTTAAAAAATTTAAAATAAAACAAAACACAGAGGTTGTCTGTAATATTCAAATTTCCTAAAATTTCTTATGATTTTCGAACTACCTCAGATTTCCTATTTCGTCGGATTTCCTAAGATTACATAAGATTTCTTTGGTTTTCCTCAGATTTCCTTTCACTTTTACACCAAGTTCCCCAGCGGTTTCTCCCTCATATTTACCACTTTACTTTGTAAGGTAGACGATTGTAATGGAAGTGGTTAAACCACTTATTAAATTTGATTTTTATCAACAACATGGCGGCTGTATTACGTACACTGGATGTTATTTTAAATTTGATTCCGAATAATTTTAATGCAAAACCGCGGTTTTGACAGTCAATAGCGGATCCAGATAAATACCGTAGGGGGGCGACAAAATAAAAACGCATTACACATGAAAAATATCAAAAATAATTTTATTTTTTGTTTATTAATAAATTTAAAAATTTTTTTGTAAAATTGATGTTTTTTTTTGTAAATAAATAATTACGGTAATGTTCGTGTAAAATTAAAAAATTTGTGTAAAAATAATAGCACAATGTAAATTTACTGATTTAGTTAATGTGAAATTAAGTTCTGTTCTGTAAATTTACAAAAATTTTGTGAAATTACAATGATAATCGGAAATAGGAAGCACAGAAATGCCATTTTAATTAATACTTAAATTTAACTATAGCTCAAATACTATAGTAAATAGTCATATTATAATATTTAATTTTAATAATCAATAAACAAATAATATTTTCACTTCTCTTTCCAATCATATACTTATTTATAATTTTTTAATATCATAAATTTGTTTGTTTGTGCCTCCCCCCCCCCCCCCCAAGTGCCGAATAAAGTTATTTCAGCGCTAGATGCGGATTAGGTAAATGGCGCCTTTAAAAAGAGCAATCCATTTAGACGCCTGAAAATAAGAATAATTTTTTCAGAATCAGAAGACAAACGTTTAGTTTTAACCCTTTTTGGTTACACTTCTATAAACTGACGTAATGGTCATACTGGGTCATTTGACCCAGTATATATATATACCCGACACTTTTGCACCGTGATAAAAGATTGTAGAAGGCCGGAAAAAGAATGTATATGTATATCTTCGGTCAAATTTCAAGCCTTTCTTGAAAAGATTTCATAGGTTTGAGATTAAAAATTTTATTTTGCATGAGCGAAAAAAATTATTGAAAAAAAAAAAATTCGAAAATTGACTTGTTTCACGAAAGCTGCTGCAATTCTTTTATTTTTCTAACCTATGGATAATATCAAAATGGTTTCTGAAAGCTGAAATGATAAGCTTTTCAATGAATTTATTATACAGTCAAACTTCAAAAACTTGAATCTCAAGGGACCACCAAAAGAGTTCGAAAAGATACTATTACACGTAAATATCTCACAAACCTATAGATATTTTTTTTCAAAAAAAAATTCGATTATAAAATAATTCGAGTTAGAGCAGTTCGAGTTAGGGAAGTTTCACTGTATTTTTAAATAGTATATTTTATTTCAACACATAAAATATGATTTTGCACGAGAAAAACGAAAACTTCTTGAATTATTTTCTGAACTTAGAACTGAAACTGAAATAATACTTCCTTGAATACAAATTTCAAGGTTCAAACTATCCTTAGATGGCAGCATAAGTCGCATTTTGTTTTATTTATGCGTCGTATTCCAGGTCGAAAAATTAGTTCGGGTCTGTTTGACCCAGTGTGACCAAAAAGGGTTAAACAAAACTTTCTATACCAATTATATGTATTAGATTAACTTAATATTTTTCCATGGTGGCATTCGTTTAATGTAAATCGCGAATAATAAATCAAAGAAAATAAAAATATTTATTAATTGGGAGTGTTTTGAAGAGAGTGAGGGAGGCTAGAAGTTGGAATAACTATGTAGAGAATATGTGAAAAAATTAAGCAAAAAAAAGGAAAATTCGATCATTTTCAATGATTTTTTTACAAAAAAGTTTTTATTTTCAGACCAGTGTTAACATTACGGGACGTCCATTAATTACGTGAGGCGTATATTCCCCATATCACGTGGGGAAGAGGGATTCCTCTTCCCCTTCTCGAGAAAGGGATAATTTATTTTTCGAAAGAGACTGTAAAATTGCGAGAGAACTGGGTAAAATTTAGTAAAACAAACAATTTCACTTGAGATTAGAAGGGGGGAGAGGGGGTCAAACCAAATTGCACGACATCTCACCGGTGGGACAGGGGATCAAAAAATGGCCAAAATCGCCTCAAATACTAATTAATGGATTAATGGTAAAGTAAACCTGCTTTATCATAATATGTAAACTTAAAATTTATATGTTGGGTTTGCTTCAGCCGGTAGTACAGAGTTTCAACTGAATTTTCCAAAATAAATTCTCCTACTCTTCCAAGTTGAGCCTGACCAAAATTGAAATTCTTTAAACCTTGATAAGTTTCGAAAATTATTACTTTTAATAACTTATGTACCTACATAAAAAAAGAAACGTAATTCAGAAATCGTCAACTGTAATTCAGATTTGCCAGTTGATATTTAGAAATTGTCAATTATAATTCAGAAATCGTCAGTTGATATACCTATTCAGAAATCGTCAAATAAAATTCAGAAATTTTGGTCAATGGTCATATTACAACCACAAATAAAGCAATTATCTTTAAAAACTATTTTACTGATTAATACTTATCAAGTTGTTTTCTATTTACTTTTATTGTATTAGTTTGCTTATATTCGATTATATTATATCTCTTATGAAGGGATTAAAAGATATAAAATATAAGCCACAGAATTGATGCTTTATCAATTACATTTGCGTTTTCTGATTTTCATTTGACAAATCTTAATTACAATTGACGATTTCTGAATATCAGTTAACGTTTTCTGAATAGCAGTTGATCTTTTTTGAATTACAGCTGCAAAAGGTGTAGAAAATCTTGGTACTTATTATATTTAAATCAGTAGCGGATACAGACAATTACCATAGGGGTAAAATTTCTTAAATATCAAAGATAATAAAGAGTAGTAGTAATATCAAAAATAAATTCATTTTATGTCTTTTAACCCTAAACTTAGCAAGCAATAATTTTTCGGCATAAAATTCTTTCTGTCGGAGATTATATCTTTCGAAGTTTTTCAACCCTACCTGATATGTGGAATTTTTGAAACTGTATCTTGTGAGATACATTGCCAACTTAAGAGTTAAAAAATTTTGTGTAAAAATTAATGTGTTTTGCCCCCTCTTTGGGGGCTTCTTTGGGGGGTTAAGGTTAAGAAAATAATAAACGATAAAAAAAAGTAGGAATCGAATAGAGGTACAATGTACATTTTTTTTATGCTTCAGACTACATCAATTAAATTTTGCTTTTCGAAACCCGAAACGTCAGTAATTTTATAATTCGAGTATAACCGTGCTTGTCGACTGATAGCTACTAAGAGAAGGTAAACATTTTCAAAAATTCATAAAATTGGCCAAATTTCGCTGATAAAATTTGTACTTTTCTAAGATAGTCATGGCCTGGCGTTTATGTGCGTCAAGCCGAAATCACCGGTTCGAACCCGGGCGGAATAAAAAATTTATTATGAGATTATGACCGTCTTCCATTGGCAGGCAATGGCAAACCACCAAGGTATCTGAGGTAAGAGAACCCTTCTAAAAAAGAAGTGGTCACTATGCTTTTACGTAGAGCAAAGGACTCTGAGAGAGAAATTCTCTGATTTTTCCAGGTATTCTCCATCGGACAAGTTAGAATCTGTGATATGTGCCCAAGGGGAGGAAAGCCTCCCCCCCCCAATAATCTTCGGTAATTAGGAGAAAGTTGGTAATTCACTGAACAGTTGGCAAAACTACGACATATGTCACAAATCGCACAAATTGTAGCATTCCTTTGAAAAAATAAAAAGCAGGCTATAAATTCGCAGAGAAAATAGTTGGCAATTTCAAGACTGTTCTCCCCTCAAAAGTGTCGGTTCGGCACGTCCCTGTTCGCCGAGATGTTTTCGCGTCAAAACTGTATTGATTAATTATTTATTAATCTGTAATGCATTATTTATAGCTCCTCGGATGAACTTAATACCTATACTTAATAAAGAAAATCATAAGATTTATTTTGAGGGTTCCTCCAGACAAGAAAATTCAATAATATTAAAAAATGGAAAAAGATTTGTGTTTTATTTGCCAGACTTTAAATTTCTGTAAATTTACGATAAATAATGAAATAAGATTTTGGTGATGCAGATTCGGATTTTAGTAGGGGAGAGGCTTGTAAGTTGACCATGCAAGTAAGATGACCACCCGGTATTTTAGAAAAAACTGTCAATGGGAATACCGCCATTTCAACTGTTATCGTGCTCTTTGGCATAGTCTTCAATTTTTATGTGGTTTAGAAGTGAATAGACTCGCACTAGCTCCGACAAACATTGTGTGAAAAAAAAATAATTTTTTTAAAATATTGATTTTTCAGTTTGCTCATAAAGTGAACAATTTTCGCTGATATCCCATGGTAAATATATTTAATTGATAGGGGTTTTTCTCTAATAATAAGTAAATGTTTCTTTCAGTGTATATGTGCTAAACTCGTATTCCATTGAATTTTAATAATCCAAAGTGAATTCCAAATATATCGTGTTTTTGCGTGATTGTTTTTGGTGTTTGTTTCAAAATCGTCCAGAATGTAAGACCACCACAAGGCGAAAATATGCAAAAGCGAAGAAAGAATTAGCTGCTAAGCTCTAGGAGCTCGTTGCTAAGGACAAGGAAGTCATTGCTATGCCCAAGGAGGCTGAGAAGCGCGAAAAAGCATCAATTGTAATTATCACAATTAATTCACTTTTGATGTTTTTTATTCTTTTTTCTTAACTTTTTCCCTTAAAACTAAATAAAAGATCATTAATTTTGTACATCAGTCGATTTCAGTTAAGTTTTTTGACTTTTCAGCAAATTTTTAGGGGGTGGTCAACTTACATGCCAAGAATAAAAAGAGCCAATTTTTAGTCTCTTCGGAAGAACGGTCATAACTTTTTTGTTTTTCGAGTAATCTAATAAGTGTCTTAGGCAAAAATTTAGCTAATGAAGTCCTGTTTCCAATGGTATCATTATATATCCAAAAATATTAATTTGAAGATGAGTTATGAAGCAAAAATGCTAAAGGTGGTCAAATCACAAGCCCCTCCCTTACTAAATTCTTGACTCTAAAATTCTCACCACCTGCTCGCGCCCCCCTTTTAACTATTTTACTTTCAACTTTTTTAACTTTTAACCGCAAATGAGACTGTAAACTGTAAAAAAAGTTAAGAAAGGTTATAGTAAAATGATGGTTGTTGTTCTGCAATACGGATATATAACACATTTATACAGTTGAAGAAACTCTATACGCACGAATAATTTTAACCGTTTACACCATTTACAATTCAAAGTCAAAAGCTTCGATTTCAGATCGCTAAATGAGTGATAAAGGCTCACGAGCTATTGGCTGTTTTGAATAACAATGGCCGGCAAATCTTTACCGCTTAACAATAAATTATTATTGCAATTCTTAATGTTAAAAAATTGATGTAGCCATTAACATGACTTGATCATACTTACAAAATAAATTTCAAAAAAAATTTCAAAAGAATTTTGAAAAAAAAAAATTAATTTTTAAGAAAATTTGGTTCTTATCGACGTATACAACATGAGCGTATTGTCCGTGCTGTTCAGAATTATGTCAAACAGAATTTTCTAGTTTTTATTCCCATCATTAGGAATTAAAAAGATTTAGAATGAATAAATAAATAAATAATAAATAAACAAATAGGTACCTAAACAAAGATATGGGTACAAACTTTACTGAAATTATATAAATAAAATTCGATAAATCTTTTAGGTATACAGTTGAACCTCTCTAAAACGAGTCCGGTTATAACGATTTATCGGCTATAACGAGTAAAAGTTTAGTCCCTTGACTTTTGTTTACATGCTAAACTGACTGTTTATAGCGAAAATCTACTTATAACAAGTAAGTAGGCTGGTCCCTTGAGCTCTCGTTATAGAGGGGTTCTACTGTACTTGCAATACAAATTAATTTTCCAAGCTTTACTATATTATGGCTTCGAATCTTTCCCAAAAATGAACGCCAAGACTCATAATCTCATCGCTATATTATAATAATAGCGGGCGAACAGCTATAAGTTCTTACTATAAATTCAAAAAAAAAATTCTTATTTTATTAAAGTAAGGTATATATTATTTTGGCCGTTTCAAGTAAAACTTTAGAAGATACTGAGTGATATCGCTGTTTTTCGCCTTGTTCTTTACAGAACCCGCATTATACCCTTACTAATTGTAAAGAAATTGACTAAGGTAACTGCACGTAATAAGGCCTATACCCTAATAGGGCCTAAGCAACAAAAATCGTACTTAAAATAACCTCCCTTGCTCGATATCACACTTACAGACACCTATTGCATGCAGAAGTTGCTAAAATTTTGTGGGAGCTGAATATCACATTTGTAGCCCCCAGTGTTACATCATTTATTATAAAGTGAGACCGTTCAGCCCCAAATAATAAAAATCGGTTCAAATAAATCATAAATATTTTTTGTAATATCACAGTTAGCCATATAAAATTAAATTTTTATCTTTATAAGTACATGCTTCGATGATCTTAAAAATTTGAATATCGTATCGCGGTTCAAATATTTTTTATTGTGTTTTTCTTACATAAAGTGGTTTGCGCTTATTAAGGCCTACTAAATTTACCATAGTCTTTACTATGGTATCAAAGTTTGTTTGCTTTATAATGTATTTTACAGTACTTTTGAAATATTACACGAATGTAAATAATTATTAGGCATATTTATTACTAAATCATTTAGCGTTATTTTTAGTGATTCGAGCCGATGCCTCCTAAGCGAGCTACGTGGTCAGATATAGATGATTTTGAGTTCTCTAAGGCATTGTAATTAATACTTTTTTTTAAATAATGTTTAGTTGTTGCATTTATGTGTTTATTGATTTCAAATACCCAATAATATTACGTATAATTTTATTATTTAAATATGTTAAAGCCATAGACCTTAATTATAGTACCATATTAAAATAGAACCTGCTGGCAAGGTTTTTAAAAATATTTAATTTTGTGTTTGTCTATGGTACAAGTTTACCATTTTTCGTTTATATTTTGTAGAAAATGTACCAAAATTATGATTATTATTAAAACATGTTGATTAAATTGGATATTTTTCATTTTATTGCAAATCGCCCTTAGCTAGGCCTTATTTGGGTCAGATACCTTATTCAACAATTGATTGGATTTTGAAAAAATTAGTTCTAAGTAATTACATTTTAAAATGGAAAGCACTCGATATTCATGGGGGGTCACCAATTTACTCAAGGGATGTGTTTATGACGACCACAGAAACCAATAGGTTACAAACTGCTTATTAAGTAAATTTAATTTCCACTCTGCCTTTTCCACAAATATTACATTGCGGTAAAACCACCATCTCTCATACGCTAAAATTAAATTAAGCAAATTACATATTATGTGTTTCATTTAGAAAAAGACAATTTTGTAAAGAAAATTGTAGATTGCATACAATAAAAATTGTATTTATTTATTATTGATTAAATTTTATACTTAATAATATTAAATTAATTTTATTCAGCTTTAAATTTTTTATTTAATAATATATTATATTATTATCTGTAATTCTAAATTATAAAATCAATAAAATGTCGGTCTGTTTTTCCTCCCAAAGTTTTTCCGTACTTTCTGACGAATTAGAAGGTCGAAATTGGGTTAAGAGTTTCCTGGAATTTCCAATGATTATGTGACAAATTTTAAACTTTAACTAAAAGAATAGATTAACGAGATTCATACTTGGTAACTAAAAAGTTTGAACAAACACATTCAGTGTTGTGCTGTGAATACTTAACAATAGACTCCCATCAGTATCTTCTTAATTTTAAAACGACGTAAATATAATAAATGCAAACTGTATTCTATTGCTAGGTATTTGATTCTAATATTAATTTTTTTGTTTAATATTAAGTTATTGAGTTTTTCAATTTTAATAGATATTCCAAATATACCAACTAGATATTCAGTGGTAGAACTTATTTTTTTGGCTCCCCGGCAAAATAGTCAGTTTCGAGAATGTTTCACTCTTTTCATGATGCGTTTGCCCCCCCCCCCCCGCGTTGTATTGCTTTCAGTGCTGTAATGTTTCAAATTGAGGAGAGAATCACAAACATAAACTTTTGTACACCAGATTTCCATCTATCACATAGATAGGAAAATGCAGCGCAGTAAAAATAAAAGAAAAAAAGAAAAATACAAATAAATGGAAACTAAGAAGAAAAATTAAGATCCACTTTTTTTTCAAAATTTTTGAGCAAATAAAATAATATTTTTCATGATTTCCTTATTTTATCTTACACTTGAGACTTAATAATTGAAAAATTTGTAAATCAACTTTTTAAATGCTGTCGAACGCCAGACAATCACCTTAGTCGCCGACTTAAAGGTCAAGACGACCAGAAGCCGCCTACTATTAATAAAAACTACCATTAAGTTCCTCCCTGCCCATACATCGCAATTGCGAGGTTAAATAATTAATTACCCAAGTTGCAATGTTGGCATCTTTTTTGTTAGGATTGACGTAGATGTAATGAAAGATTTGTGTACGTTTAAATAAAAACGCGAGACTTGATGTTTATATCAAACATTTCTCTTTTTATTCAAAACGGAAATACAAAAAAATATTTCTCAAGGAAGTAACAATTATGTTTATTATAAATTAACAAACGTAACATTTTCTGAAGAGGTTGTATGGGTATTCGGAACGGTCGTGGACAGTTAACGTAATTACAACGATTAGAAGATTAGTACCATAGAAATAACGGAAAATAAGAAACATCTTTTATGAGCCAATACGCCCCTGCGTTATTATTATTTTATCGGCGCGAAAAACTGCCTCTCATAAATTCTAGTCAATTTGGTTTTCGCTATCATCGTCGTAGGGTTGTAAATGTTGTAAGCGACTAAAATAGCCCTCCGATGGTCGTGTTTGTTTAACTGTTTTTTTTTCATCGAGACATGGAGGGTGCCCAAATGTTATGGTAATAAATGAATATTAATTAGTAAATATTAAACATACATATCTATTTTTATAGTTTGTTAAAGTAGTTAAACACATTAACAGTTTATTACACTATTTATAGTGACAACTTAACATCGATGTGGTGTAATTTTAAATTCTCATATGACAAACATATTCTATTTCAAAGTGTCGTGTGTTCTCGTTTATGGGGGTACAAAGCTACATAATATTAGTTACGCAACATCCGATTTTGTCAAGGCGCTTTCCATTCATAAACCATATTTTTTTATGTGGATGCCTTCATTCATAACTTATTCTTAACGATTACCACTTTTATTCTTTGACCTTCCGAAAAAATTACATTCCTTTTACATATGAATATATAAATGGAATTTCATTTGCATATTGCAAAAAAGGCATCCAATCCAGTCACGAAGAATAAGCTTTGAATCGCAATTTTTATGGATTTCTTTACCGGTTTTACATAATGGCCAATATTATGGTGTCCCAGGACGCCCGTGGCTGCGGAAGTCCAGTTTTTTATTTCAATGGAATTACGAAACCTTTGTGATTTTATGAATGATCAAATTGTTGTTGCTTTGTTCTTTTCTCGCTATTTTATAAATTTAACAGAATTTGAGATGTCAAATGGTTATCACGGTGACCTTAAAGCTGCTCGAATAAATTAATACATTATTGCGAAAATTTAAATTGCTCGTCGTTCCGCTTCGCGAAGGTTTTTTGTGCGAATTTGAATATTTTAATTTTTTGCAAACCCAATCCGCTACCAGCATTTCGCTTACATTTCTTGCTAACTCTCGGACCGCCGCATCATCTCCTCCCCGAGTACCCCGCGGCATAATATCACACCGCCTTAAAAAATCCTTCTTTCGAACAGGTGGAAGCACCGGTCCACCGACATTCGAAAGAATTGCATTAACCAAATAAAAGTCGAGATAAATAATCTTTCGTAGCAGTTTATTCTGAATTTGCAAAATTTCGTGTTCAAAACAACAAAATTTATTCATCCTCGAGCATGTCTGAATGGGAACACGTCTGACATGAGATAAACAACCCAGTAAAAAACTGGATAACCAAATTAATTCTCAACTCTTGGTGAAAATTTTACGTGGGTTTATTTTTAACAATAATTTTGTGCTATAAATTACACTCACGAGTCAAGGTCATTTTGATTCATCCCCCCTTGTGCTAATTTACCGATGCTTATGCAATTGATAACTCTGAACAGAATTTAATAAGCAATTACCAAGAAATAATCAACATTCACATTACATAGCTGGATTTTTTAATCGGGCGTTTGTTTATGTTGTTATTAATAAATTAACGATTTCCTCGTAAAGTCGAGAAAAATAATTGTCGTCACATATTGAAATTATTTATTATTGATTAACTCGATTCGCATTTCCTTTGTTTGTTATGCAAGTTTTTTTTATATTTCCTTTGCGTGTTTAAAAATATTTTTTATGATACTTCCGTTTTTAAAAGTATCCCCTTGACGTGATAGAGATATCTCAGAAACGAATTACCGAACTATTATATACTTCAAATACTTAAAACTCATTTAGCAAACCCTCCCCCATATTTTCAAAAGACAATCAACAAGTGGGCGCCTACACATCTCGTTGGCGTTGAAATCTCGGTGGTTTGGATAACCGTAGTCCCAGAAAAATTTCTAATTTTTGAAATGAAGTCTTTTAATATAATGGCGCCATCTGTTGATAATCTTTTGAACTATACCAGGTGCATCCCCCCCCCCCATTAGGTTTGCTATCTAATACTAAGTAACCAAAGGCAGTAGGGGTCCCAGGCAGTATTAGTATAATTTATTGAAAGTAATCAATCCATTAGCGGATACAGACAATTATCATAGGTGGGGGGGGTGTCTCACAAAATAAAAATTTATTAAATATGAAAAATAAAAAGTAGTAGTAATAACAAAAATACATTTATATTTTTATTTTCAATAAATTAAAATATTTTGGTGTAAGAATTCAAGGTTTTTTCAAATTCTCTCTACGCCCTCCGCCTGGATCCGCCATTTCTAAGACTAGACAACTTGACAGATCGAATAAGATTAGTTGAAAACAAAAATCACAATCTTTATTATTTTTCAAATTATTCAAGTCTTGGAAAATTTGATACGAATCACATAACTGTCAACTTCTATTTCAACTTGATGTTGACATTGATTTACATTTATGATTATTAACAAACGTTTCGCACCTGTATTTCGATATGAAGTATTGACGTTTTTGATCTCTACTCTTTGACTTTTAACTTAAGAGTTCCTTAATTAATTATTATTCATTTCAAAATTACTTTCCAATAATAATTCATGAAAAATCTAAAAATCAAGCAGCAGCAATTCAAATTTTTTATTAATTAATTTTAATTTTACAAGATTAATTTGTCGAACAGATTTGTATGTGATCTCCAGGTGAAGAAAACCAACATAAGAAGCCCGAAGAATATAATTGAAGTGCAGTAACATAATATATACAGGATGACCATTTTTCAAGCTGCACCCCGGGGATCTCAGTTATTATAAGAGATACGAGGTAGGTTAAATCAAGACAAAGTTGCGCATTTTCATGCTAATCAATTATCTGAAAGAAAATTTGATGTGTCGTTTTAGTTTTTGAATTATTGGAAAAAAACGGAATCTTATAAGCTGATTAAAATTAGAAAAAAATCATTTTTGCGAAGAGTGCTTTGGAAAAAACGTCAATCCAATCAAATAACAGTTTTTAATAAATGATGTTAAAATATTAAATCGCCATCCCTGTATGAGCCACCACTGGTTATGGAATTTATATGCTTTGCGATTACTAGCTCTATCTGTTCATAATCGGTTAAACTACATTACCATGTTTCATTATGGCCTTTATTTGGATGGGTCAGTGGCGGATCCAGGAAAGGGCGATAAAGGAAATCTCTCCTCTTAAAACTTAAAAATCAATTTTTACATTAAAAAATTTTAATTAATTTTTAGTTTCTTAAATATTTTATAGTTTTTATTTTGCCCCCACCCCCTTCTATGGTAATTATTTGGATCCGCTACTGGGATAGGTTAAGGTTCCGCAACAACATTACTAGAACAGTAGAAACCCTATTTTTAGAAGTAAATCGTAGGTTGATCAGGCCGTTAAGAAACTCGACAGGTAAGATGACCATTTTTATGAAATGTAAAACCAGTACATGAAAAACGGAGTACCTCTTTTTTTTAAGTTTTCATCTTTTTTAGATACAACAGAAACAGGACAATAGATACAATAGATCAATAGTTACATCAGTAAATTTTTGTGTCCTGGTTAATTGTCTTGACTAACCAGGACAAAGGTTTCAAATCCAGTACTGTCCTGGTAAAACCAGTACAAATTGTACCTTACTGACAGGGTACTGCGTTTTTATACCTTAGAATTCATAATAAATAAAATGTCATTAATTACAACCACAGGCTCCTTTCGATCCCGGAGTCCTTCTCTTTTATCTTTTAACTCCACTGTTTCTCGTAGTAAAAATTAAAAATGTATGGGAGTTCTTTGTTTCCTGTCTCCTCTACCGCGGAGTCCGCAATTAATTAATTTAATTTTCATATTTCGGATTTGAAGTTATCTCTTATCTAAATGCAAATTTTCAAATATAAAATATGATTTTGGTTTATCTTTGACGTTATTTTTGTGATTTTCTTAATTTTATTGTAAAAAAATGTATTTCTTTAGAATTTGTAAACATTAGTTGACGTTAGATCAACTAGGTGGGGAAACCGGGTCTTTCGCGGTAGAAGCGGTCGATAGCAAATTTGTCTCCGACTATTAGCTTCTTCATATTTTTGACAATAAAGTGTGATTTAATTTTTTACCTAAGTGATTTTAATTGTGATAATAAAAATTTAAAATAAATAAAAAAATAATAAATAAAAGTTTTACTTTTATAAATAAAAAAGTATAAATCTTAATATACATACTCTTTGGTTTTACTGACTTTCAAGTAATGTGTAAAACTACATGAAGAAAGTGTAAATACACATTAAATAAATGTAAAATCACATTGGCGATATGTGCAAAGTTCCATTTGCATCATGTAAAATCAATGGCATAGGGTGGATTTCTGGTACCCGGGGCAAACCCTAAATTTTCCGCCCCCCTATTTTCGCAATTAAGCAAAAAAAAGTATTTCTTATATCAATTTATTAGATATTAATTATATTAAAAATAATAATTATTATTAAAAAGAAATTAAAATAAAAAAATTATAGTTTTATTCAGTGTGTTTTATTCTGCCGCCCTCCACAAAAGTGCCGCCTGGGCATTTGCCCCCCCCCCCCGACTTTCCCACAACATGTGTTGTTAGTATGGTGACATTCGCCACGTGTAAAATTGCATAAGTGACTTGTAAACTTACAGTAATGTTTGTATGTAAAATAACTTAGGGTATTGTAAACTTACAGTAAGCGGATGTAAATTTACATTTATTGTATGTAAACTTACAATATAGACTGTAATCGTACACAGCTATGTATTTATATTTACAAGTACAATCTTTGGTCACAAAGTGTACAGTGTACGGAATCACAGAGTAAAAACACTTTAATCCAAACATGCATGTCATTAATCTCGCTTTATGTGACATTAGAACATTACTGACTTAAGAGTTAACCCTTCTTATGCGGTTTTTAGATAATGGCAGAAATATGCTTTCAGAATTGTATGTTTTTAAATCCAGGGGTTTAAGCTGAACGTTAATGAGTCAGTCAGGACATTAGAAAAGTTTTAGGGGAAAGTCGGGTAAGATTGCGAGTAAGACACATTCTTTTAGGTACAAATCTTTTCCGAAGTTTAATTTCGCCATCTTACCTGACCTTCCCCTATTTTTAGGAAGATGGTTTGTTTGATTTTATTTTATGAAGTTTGAATTTGACTCGAAATTGCGGTGTCATAAAATTAATTAAGATAGGATATTAATTTAATGGTATAAATACATATTGAAAACGAAAGCAAGGTAACTCAAATTTAATTAATTCTTAATAAAAGTACGCGATGATAAAATAAAATTGCATTTAATTAAAAAGTATTCACTAAGAAGTGGCGTAAACAATATTTAGGCAATGTTAAGGATTATGTAATAAAAAAGATAATCACGATCCGACGTTCGATTAGCAAACAATACAAATTCGTATTTAGAAAATTGGTGCAGAAGAGAAACAGTAGTTAAACCTGACAAGGAATCCAATGACCTAATTGAAACGGGAAAGTGAAAATTTATTGAACGTTCGTTTTTAATTTCTTTAAGGGTTATGGCGCAACCTGAATTTTATTTTTTTGAACGTAAATCACGATAATCTATCGAGTGATCTAAATTTGCCTACGTCTTTCTGACACGGTCGGCTCAGCATGAGTGCGAAGTTCCATTAAAATGCTACTCACGTTTGGCCAAATCATCAAACCAGGCGAGGTGGTTAAAATTAAAAATTGCCCGAGATATTTTTCTTATGTCGCAAGTCGTAGTTAGATAATCTATTATAGGTTCCAGAAAAAACCCTTTAAATTTATCGTAAGGCTTCCAAACGAAGGTAAAAGAAAAATTTAATTTTCGTCCAAACAATATCCAATTTCGTTCAACTTAATGTTCACAGTTCAGAGGGTTTTTCAGTTATAGTTAAATATTATTGCTGCTATTTTTCTTGAAAATAATTTTTGTAAAGGAAAACTGTAATTATGCAGCTAAAATATATTTTTTGTAGCAATGATTTTGCTGACTGAAGGAAAATTTTCTTTGCTACAATCAATAATCGGTTAATCAGTCATGTTACCATGACAGGCAGAAAATTTTCCAATGAATCTGAAAATCCAATTATAATTTGTGAATAACAAACTCAAAATTGGGTTCGATGAAAATGTGAGATAATATTGTAATTTATTATGTAGAGGTACGAGTACGTTATAAACGAAAATAAATCAAAATTAACCTCCCGATAGCTAATTTAAATTCATAAATCTGAACATTGCACATAGAAAGAGAAATTTGGTGCACCGACTCCTCGACTGTTTAACTTGCCTAATAGAAAGTACAAATTTAAATAAAAAAATCATTCATAAAATTTTCTTTACACTGTAAGCCCACGAAATTACGTAACATAGTTACAATGGAAGCTACCACTAAAAATTTAATGTTCAAGACAAACATCAACCCACAACCAAATAACAAAAGTAAACTTGATGAATGTGTAAATTTGTAATACAGGTGCCATGCCACGTTCATTAAGACTTTTCTTCCAAAGTTAAATATTTATAAAAGGAAAGCAAATTTTCTCATTTTTATTTGTTACCGTTATTCAATCATAGTATACCCACTTTTTTTCAGGTAGTTTCTCCATTCGATTTACTTCCTCTCCTTTGGACCAAACTCAAAATCCGAAATAAGAAGCACTTCCTGCTTAAACACTCAGTCAGTCAACATAAGAAAGGTGGACACAAAGCTTGAGGTAAATTACAGTAGAGGAAGTAAAAATTGAATTCGTTTGACCACCCCGAAAGTACACCTACGTCATAATTGTCATTTATTATTTGACAAACGGAAGTAGATAATATGGTAAAAGTGATTGTAAATAAGAAAAAACATAGTAAAATACGTAAGCCAATTATCTCGGTACAGATAAAATTTTGTCCTTCCGGCTATAAACGTGCCCACCTATTTATTATCTTCTGAAACGATTCACTTGACATCAGATAATCGGGTATCGACAAATTTTCGCCCATCTAAATCCTCAGGGGATGCACCTGCATTTAATCCACCTTACAGGCAACTGCCCACGTATTAAATCTCAGGTATAAAAATTGTACAATTTTCCTACAATATTTTTATTTATCCACAAAACTCTAACCGCCTAACCGGCACGTTCGAAAATTTACATAACGAAAAAAATTATTGTGGGTGTCAACATGAAGAAATCGATATAATAAATTAATTAGAAAATCAGGATCAGAAGTTATAATTAAAATATTTGCTTTAATGTAGGTGCATCCTCCGCAAATTTATTTTTTCCAAATTATTTTCAAATGACATCGTAAATTGGCGAGCTGAAAACAGAAAAGAAACCTGTTGTGGGTATATAAGTATTTAATCATCACAATTTATGAGCATCACAAAGATTTTCAAATTCCCTTGGATTATTGTTAATTGTACAAAATTACCAGATGGTCATTTCAGGAAACGGTTGTCCATCTTGTATGTTACCGTGCGAATTTAATATCCAGGATGCTCGTCTCCCGTTACATTTCGATATTATTTTCAATTCAAAATTCAGTTTTGACACGGTAAGGTAACATTTCTTGTTCAAATGCATATTATAGATTGCAGACTATCATCCGCACAGGGTCGGAGCCCATAACTCTGGCTAGTCATAAATACCTAAATAAAATAGTTTAAACCCCAAACGTCTCGATAAGCGAATCAATATCTAATAAAAGAAAGCAATAAAAAAGTTTTGGCTGAAACTGTCGCATGGGTCTCGAACGATTGGTAATTGCATTAGCAGAACAAAAAATACAGAATAAAAAAACTAGTTCCGCACAAGCATCGGTTTTCAAAATCAATGACACTAAAAAATCGAATAGTTCAGCGTAGGAGTATACGGTGAGGCTAATTGATCCTGTATGGAACACCTGCTCAATAAAGAAAGGAAGCAGGTCAATATAATCGATCTTTGAAGGGTAAATTTATCGCTGGCGTTGTTAAAATAACCATAATCGCCATACAATCAAACACTCGGTATTGTTTCCTAAATTTATTATGGAATTCTTTCCATCCAATATTACAGAGCTATATTTGGTTTTTTGGAAGATCTGTGACCGGCATCCGGTGAGAATTAACAGTTTACTACAAGATAAACAATAAAATTACTAATCAATTTCTAAGTGGTCGCCTAATCCAGATGAGAGTCTCAGACAGCCTATCAAAACATACATTATATAATCGATAATGACAAACAAACAGGGATATGTCGGATGAAAAATATTTATTTATTGAATGGAGAATAGATTACATGGTCTAGAACTAACAGGTACTTTGTGTCATAAACAAAACATTAGGTTTTATCGACTGTCATCAAAAATAAATCTTGGTTATAGAACTTATTGTGCTCTTGTCGAAGGAATGGCCAATGTAACAAATTATATTAAAACTTGAGTTGAATAAAAATTTTAACTGATCACTCAGTGCCTAATTGGCAAAGCTCCAAAAGTGAAAAAAAATTATTTTTGTATCCCCACTCCGACAGCTTTTGATGAATATTAATCGAATATACGTGGATGATGCACGATCAAAACTCCAAGAGAGATGGCGACCAGTTTACGACTGATGTCTGTAAAAGTCAAAAGAAGTCTAGCCGAATCATTAATGGAAACTGGAAACGTGTTTGTCGATATTTCATTTTTAGTGACTCTTTGAATGAAAAAGCATCCTTGCTTTCAGATAGCCAGAGCCGTATTATTCAATGGGAAAAACATGGAAGCTACCAATCACTTAAAGCACAAATTTTTTTGATATTTATTTCTATTCATGTATAATTTTTTTATTTATTAAATTGATACACTTAAACGAGAGTTCATAGATTTAACGAGATACTCTAGAGTTAAACATTAATTTATAATTTTGTTGGCTGAAAAATAAGGATCCCTGACTTAAAAATTTTATAATCACAAAAAAACGCACTGAATATATAAAATAAATTACTAAATATTGAAATGTATAATTTCGAAAAGTTGTCATACTTTTAACATCATCAAAAATGTTCACCATTAGTCAAGGTGTGACAAATCTCATTAACTAGAATATGTACAAGAAAACTGCGAAAAAAGCTTTATTTCTGCTTTATAGTTAACTCAAATTAGAAAACACCTGACCAGTGGAGAACTTAATTAAATTTTTAGTATTTTTGAGGAACCTCTTTCATTATCTGTCATATTTGAAGCGCAAGAATGGATTAACAAGATCCCAAAATATTCATACTTTTTATCCGTATCAAGAAATTTTAACATATTTCCGGATTTCTGTATTGCATTGAAATAGTAGATTATCTATCTTGACATTGACAAATATTCAATTTTTTATATGCAATTTTCGGGATATACTTCCCCTTGCAGAATTTCTAAAAAAATAGAAACTTATTCGGCATAAAATTCTGTAAAAATTCACTGTAAAATTTCAGAATGAAGATTTGATGATCAGTATATCAAAACAGCGAATTATTTAGAAGAAACAGCGCGCTTGTGCGGAACCTGTACATTATACATATAGAATTTAAAAAATTAAAAACAATCACGTAAACGCAATAAGTAAACCTTAAATATAAATTTGTAATAAAGATCTTCTATAACGTAAATAATTTAAAAAGTTGAGATGCTCTGGGGGTACCTAAGAATTATCGTCATAACGTGAAATGTAAGACTACTTATGAGGTCAACCTTCAAGTTCTAATAAAATTTGCCGTTGTGACATGACATCTCGGAATAATTGATACCGCCTGTACTGCATTCCGTTTCGGTGTTTGCCGATTTGTTAATATTAATGTGAAAAAGAAGGAAACTTGTCAACTCCCCAAGTTAATAGAAGCTCCAAGTACTCGGATCGAAACTTATTTATTTATTTAAACTTATTATTTATTTATATGTTTTATGTTAAAAAGCTCGAGAGAGAGAGAGAGAGAGAGAACTAATTTGTCATAAAATAATATTAGCTGATTTTCTTTACAGTTTTTTGACATTTTCAATGTCTGAATAACTGCTGACACTAAGGTACCCGGTTCGAATCCAGAAAGTATCTAACATTTCTAAGAATCGTCTCCATGCTTCGGGGGTCCCGCTGAGTTGATGATTTACCTTCATCAACAAAAAATCGAGAGTTACGGGCACATCTGAGAAGAGCCCAGAAAGCTATCTCAGATGTAAAACAATTAATATGCTCCCGGAGTAAGAGTGACGTCGTCGGCTCCTCTTCGACAGAAAAGACCCCGAGGTCAAGGCAAAAAAGGAGCTTATCCCGACGCTTATCCTAATAGCCTAAAAAAAGTGGAAGAAGAAAATCAAAACAATTGAATTTATATATAACATGGATCTGATGAGATCGGTTTCACAACTGAAATCGCGAATAAGGCCGAAACATATTTTTCGTTAAAATTTCTTTCATTCTTAGTTATAAGAAATTTTAAGTTTTATTTGGCTAGTACGGATGTGATAAAATCCGATTTTATCACCTGATTATCACGGCAACTTTTGAATTACATACTATATAATAGCACAAGATTTACAACAAAGTTGAGTGCTGAATTAAGTGTTTAATGGTGTAGAATCAAAATTCAGTCTTCCAAGTAAGCAAACTTCTCCTACGAATCTAAATTTGAGTATGGATGACACCTCTTTTAATAGACTTTCTTGATATTCTCGCAATAGATGGAAAATTGTAAAGTAATATTTCGACTACTAGGTGACCTCAACTTATTTATTTGGAGCAATGAATCAGGTCTGACAAGAATATGGTGAAGTATTATGTAGGAACCCATATAAGAAAATAATAAGATTTATTATTACTACTAGAAAAAGCTGCAATGAACTGAGAAAGTTCACTGACGTAACTTTGCCAAGTATATATTTTCACAATAAAATTATTTTGCGCTAAATCGCTGCTTTCGTAGCGAAATTATAGAAAAAAAAGTAGTTTAATACTAGACCCCAACAACTAAGGTAAAGTATTCAGGAATTGATCACTATCAATCTGTAGGTGCACGCGACAATAATTATGTATTTCTGAATACAATAGACCAATAGAGAATATAAGGTATTCATGTCACTTCGTACTTTTACTATAGATTTTCAGTTTATAAATTTTGTAAATTTGTGCGACATGAACACCTTCGATAAAAGTTTTCAAAAAATTCTTCTTCCTATTTTAACAATAACTAATTTCATAAACGAGATCTCTAAAATACGAAGTAACATTAGTTTTTTTTTAATATTTGGAAAATTTCCAAAAACCCACCACGAAGAAAATTATTGTTATTTTATTAGAAGACATTGTTTTCCAAAATAATTACCAAAGTTTTGTCTAGTGCTTAAAATATAGGATTTCTAATTTTAAAAATTGGTAATCTGGTAATTACATTAAAAGTAGCAATTGCTGCATTTTATTTAAAATTTAACTTAATTTGATCACAAATAGCTGCCCAAAAATCCCAAAAGGAAAAATTACTAATTTTAAATTCACAAAGTTTTCGAAAAAGAAAAGCTGCAATTGATAATATTTCAGTAACAAAATAAAATAGTAAAATTAAAATTTTACATTTTAGCATAAATTCTGGTAAAATAACAAAAAAATTATTACATTTTTAATGCCTGAAAATAGGCAACTTGCACTACATTGAATATTTAACTGCAAAATGAAATATATCATTATTATAATTTTTTGATTTTTTTTACAATACAATTTTTCCAAGTTGTTTATGGCCTCCCTCCTGTACTCGCGCGCCCGATGGTGTGAAGCTCCAATAAAAAGATATGCGGGAGGAAGTTTTTAATTCAAACGAAATAAAAACGTTGACTTATACTTACTAGTAGGTATTCATTTATCTCTCAATAATCTGCGCTATTAGATAGTCTTAAAGAAGGTTACGGGGTGGGGGGAAGTAACCAATCAGTGCGGCCTTCAGGCCGCACAACCTAGGTAATCGAGAAATTGTGTGCATTCTTATTCGTGTATGGAAATTTCATTTTTTTCGTCTGATCCTTACGAATATTCCAACACATTTCCGTACCAAATAAGTACTTACGTTATCATAATGTAATACCATGAGCGGGGTATTAACGGAAATAAATTAATAAAGATTAAAGTTTTTATTATATATAAAATTTAACAATGGATTTAAGATTTCATCTTAAAGCGAGGGATTTTAATAAACGTCCGATAATACTCTGCAAATTGCATTCAGTTAGAAAATTCCCCACAAAAATATTTTATATAGGGCAATAAATTAGTTTACAATTTTCAGTGGGATTATCAGAATGGTTTTATCCCATTATGTTTATAGTTGAGCTGTCATGATTGCCTGGTATTCTCGATATAATTAATATGTTAAAAGCTTTTTGATGAGGAATTTGGTTTTCCAAATGCGGGACTGCTGAGAGCCGCAGTGTTACGCTAATCTCTAATTTAATTAAACCACCACCGGCAGGCAGCGGGACAAAAACTAAACCAACAGAAGTGGTCTTTCGGTATAATCTCAATTTACAAATTTCAGAAATTGCACTTCAATATTCAGTGGAAACTTTTAATTTATAATGTTCGATTTCTTGATTTATTTATACAAAACTTGCGGTATACATAAATTAAAACAATTCTCTACTTTGGTAGAAAAAGGGCTAATGCTCAAAAAAGGATGTTTGGAGTTAATACGAATTTTAGCTTCCTCTATTCTATGTATACAGGAAGCTGAATGAGTTAAGTCCGATTTCTTCACCTTGAGATATCTATCGGATAAGTATAACTATATGGATAACCAATCAAACAACCGTAATTCAAATTTTTACGGTTGTTTGATTGGTTATCCGTATATTTATACTTATCCGATAGATATCTCAAGGTGAAGAAATCGGGCATTAGCCCAACATAGGAAATTAATATGTAAAATTATTTAGTTATTCAAATTCCTGCTTCCCCAATTATTTATTTTAGAGAAAAAATGAAAAACACAAAATAATGCAGAAATATAAACTACGAATGATAAGAGCATTAGATTTCATCTAGCTTTGACTTAAAAAGTCAAAAAATGTTTTTAAAATTGTTAAAAGTTTCATTTATCAGACTGGCCATGTAAGTTTCCAAGGTTTGAAAATAGAAATTAAATTGAATTTATTATCTCATGTAAACCTTTATTTCATTTTGCCTCATTTTTCAGGTTAAAATCGGAAAATATTGATTGTAGGAAAAAAATGTTGGATGCTGATGTTTCGAAGAGAATTTTATTTCCCACAAGTTTGTTAGTGATTATTATTTATATACATAGTTTAAACAAACGAGATAATACAATAATTTAATTTAATTTTTTAGATTAAAGTTAAAAAATATTGATCGTACACGAAAAATGATCAAAATCAAAGCTGTAAGGAAGTTTATTGTCTACAAGTTTATTAACAGTGGTGGATTCAGCGGGGGAGAGGGTTAGAGTTACTCAAATAACATCAATTTTTACACCAAAAATTTTTTATTTGTTAAAAATCAAAAAATGACCTTATTTTTGTTATTAGTATACTATTATTTTTTATTTTTCATATTTAACCTAGCTGCCACGCTGGGGCGTTTCGTACCCCACCGTTAAAAAATATTTTGCAAAGGGCTATTGTCTTTTTCAACTTAAAAAAATTTTCAAATAATTGTTCAGAGTTCAGAGAAGACAGCATAGGTTTATTTATGGAAGCTTTACGTTAGCTTCACAGTACAGACTTAGGACTGTTCCGATTCTCAAGCAGTCTATCGTTTTCTCGGACGTCCTATATCTCTCTTTCCTTTCGGCCAGTATCACATGGCACGTTTTGGCAGCCACCGCTCTTCCACCCTTTCTACATGCTCCTTCTACAGTCTATCACTCTCTGTTCTATAGAGATCTGCAATTCTTCTCTGTTGTCTGTGTTTGGCCTCATGTCCAATAATGTGCAGCCATTTACTTGCAGGAACTTTATTTTTTTTGCTTGTATTTTAATTTCGGTTACTGACAATTAATTAACCCCAAAAATTTAACTTTTTCCTATATATAATTGGAAAGAGGACAATTTTTGAAGAATTTTATAAAGAATACGATTTTGCGGATTATCCATTAGTTTTCGAGAAAACGGCATTTGAAAATCGAAATTTTCTATATTATGTTTAACATGGGGAATTGCAAATCACGAGAGTTCTATTGACGGTATGTGTACCCTGATGTAGTCTTATACTTAGTGAATGCCTTTACACGAGTTTCAAAACCCACTCAGACAGACGTGGATAACTACGGGGGCGTAATACCAAAGAATTTCATTGACAACATTCCATCACCAGATGAAGATCAAAGTGCTTCTGGCACTCTATGCTTGGCATAACATTTAGCTACGCTACGCTACACGAATTTCGTACTTTGCCAAGTTGGAGTCTCTGTGGCGAGTTAAAACGGCCCGGAGCGCCCGTAGCGCAGCGAAGAATGTGTAGGGTCAACTTTGGCTGACGCAACCACGACAAATCACGGATACATCCTAAAATTACTAAATTAAATTAATTAGCAATTAAGCTCCTCCCACTAGGTATGTGATGCATATGCGATTTTATATGTAAGATTTTCAATTTTTAAATGCCATTTTCTCGAAAACTAATAGATAATCCATAAAAAAACTTTTTAATATGCATAAAACATTGCCGTCTTTCCAATGGTATATAGGAAAAAGTTAAATTCGTGAGGTAAATTATTTGACAGTTCCTTTTATTTTGTCGACCTCACCCCCTAGCCCCTATGGTAATTGTCTGGATCCACAGTTATTCAAACAAATAAATAGTAGCTTTTATGGGCTCAAATTTAAAATAAACGAAATAAAACAATATTTAAACGAAAACTGGTAACGACCGAAGTTATAGAGAATTAAATTTCCTATACATTTTTGGTTTTGGCCATTTTTAGTCAAATGTTGAAAATGAGCGAATTATTTAATAAAAACCAATTTCCTTTGAAATTCAAAATGGCGGCTGGGGCGAAAGCAGGAAATTCCCGAAAATCTGGATTTATATTACTAATGACCCCGTAAAAAATTGTGGAATCGAATTAATGCAATTTCAGCAATAAATTTTGTACATAGCAACTGGGATAAATGCTGTTTCAAAAAGTTATCTAAAAATTTAATCAATCTCATTTAAAAAAAATTGATTACAAAGTTTCTAACAAAATTTTTATTCGACGAATGCCTGGTGGATTGAATTATTTATTTCCAAAGCCGATGTTCGATCGCAATTAAAAGTTGTGTTAACAAAAAATTTAATTTTTCCTTTTACGTAATCCAATTTTTAAAAATCATAAAACTTCGAAGCCAAATTTTTGCACAAAGAAAGTGTAAATGTATTGTTTACGCGCGGGAGGCATTCAAAGTAGATAAATAATATTTTATGGTTTTAATTTAAAATTAAAAAAAAACGGGGTTTTTAAAGGGCTGTATCTGGTTAACATTTTTTACTTCCTTGTAAAAAAGGAAGTATTGTAATCCCGATTTATTTCGGTTTCCAGATTTTGACGGAAATATCCATTTTGACCTTCTCTGAATCCATTTTGACTAGTTTCGTTGCGACGTCTGTACGTACGTACGTACACGTTTAGTTGCGATTGTCCGTGCCAAAAAAGCATTCATTCATGACGCGCACAAATAGATTAACGAGATTCTTGTACAATCGTTCTAAAAATGACCAAGGAAGTCATGTGGTGTCTACATCAGATTTTTTAATTGTAGTTTTACGCAGAATTCCAATTTCATCTACAGTTTAATTTTGCTTATTTTGAGCATGCATCCAGCAACTTTTGTTTTGGAATTTTCAAATTTATTAAAATTTTATCGTAACTTCTTTTTTTTAAATTAATTTCAAACTTTTAAATGACCACGTAATGACAGAATACAAAAAAATAAAGTTGATAACTCATTTATCGCTCGACGGGTGTGCGACGAGGGAGTTTTAACAAAAAACACGTAAAATCAACAAATTGAAATAAACTTACCCAGCCACCCGAGAGCAATAAAATCGCCTTCTTGTTCATTCTCGATCTTCCACCTGAGCATCCACGTTCCGTCCTCGGTTTGTTTAGCAAACAAACAATTGGCACAATTAGAATTATCACTAACACATTCGTCCCAAAAATAATTAGGCACTAAATCAATCTGACTAGAAGAATTTGAAGCTTCACATTTATCAACAACATCGACTTCGTTTGTAGTTCTCTTTAGTAGGTTGTGCTTATTCACACTTTTGTCTTCTTCTTCTTCTTCGTCGTCATTCGAATCCACCGTTTGTTTGGGTTCGCATTTAAAAAACTGGCAGGAATTTTCTCCAATTGGACTGGCATTGTTATCACAATCGTTATTATTTTCTAAATTTTCTTCTACCGATTCGTCCATTTTCTTTGGAAAAGAGTTACGTATTTATTTATTAAAAAACTTACATTTAATAGGGCAAACTTGGCGTGATTATTATCTATAGCCGAAATCTATAGTGCGGTATCCCAGATGCGGAAGAGTTGTCATGGTGACAGACAATCTGGCGACTCAATTCCTACAATGCCACGGCAAAATATTCTCCTACGTAATTTTGCGAAGAATTTTAATAACGCAAAAACATTTTAATATTGTTGGAAGGTCACAAAATTTTATAGATTATATGCGACAGGAGTAACGACCGTTTAAATTTTTTAATTTTCTAAAAAAAAATCTGTAATCAGTTTTAACTTAACTTATTGTAAAAATTGCGAGTTTAAGTGAGCAGTTCAAATATTAAAACAAAAATTATTGCACAAAACATCACCGACTATGTACACCTAACCAACTTTGACAATAAACTGACGATTATAAATTTTGTCCGCCGGCTAAAATTTATAACGATCACTTTATATACATCCTCGAGGGAATCGATAAAACCATTAAAACGCAAAACGGGTTACAAGAAGCAAAACTTTTATTTTTACTGCAATATGTGAGAATACATTTTGTTAATTAAATAAAACGTGACCATAATAAATTGGCAGCTTCGCTATACCCGCAATGCTTCAGGACTTCTGCCAGTGCGGTACACACCGATTCGCCGATTTTTATGTCATCTGGAAAAATAGACAAAATTAGTGGCCGAATTTTTAAGCCTCAAATAAACTTACCCAGATCGAGTTGATGGTTCAAGCTTGGTTGAGATTTAGAAACTTGGCGTAGTTCGTTCTGCAACGTTTCCACTAACGCGGTTGTTTTGGTGTCCAGCTGATGACAAAATATTAAGACGGAATTAGTCAATTTTTCATCATTCGAAATTATGATTTATTTCCAAATTTCCAACAATTTATTGTTGTCTTGTTGTATAGACCAAACATTTCTTTTAGGGGGGGGGGGGCATGATTCTTTCCAAACCAACATTTATTATTAAAATACCTATATATTTTTCAAAATTGTGGTTATTTTTTCAGAAATGCCTTCCCCCCCTCCCAAATTATAAATATGATAGCGTACTAAGGTTTGGATGTCTTTTGGTATAAAGAACAATTTTAATATTTAAACTTACAAGTACGTTTTCCAGAGAACCATTTGATTAGTGACAAGTGACCTACACTTGGGGGGGGGGGAGGAATAATAACGTGCGCTATTACTTAAATGTGCTTCCATTGCAGCATCGCAATTTGTACCCAGAAGTCAATACTTATTTATGCGACAATGATTAGTTTAGAATTTTATTTCAAATCTTTTTTTTAATTTTTCTTTTTCTTTAGTGGCATCAAAATCCACACATAAATATTTATTTTTAAAATATCAGAATTTGTAATTTGCCTCAAAACCTTAAAACAGTGACGGCGCCAGAGGTGGGTACGTGTCCACGCTGTTGATTGGAGTGCCCACCAAAATTTTTTAGGTGCTTATTTCAATAATGTATTTTTTTGAGTTTATATATAAATTTTGTGTGCTTTTGCCCATCCCAAATATATAATACGTATAAAATAGTATATTGTATTATTAGGAACAAATGTAGAAACTTTTTATGTCCGGTTTTCAAGATTACCGAATTAGCGAAGTGAAAAGGGTTAGAAAATTACTGACAAGTTACAATAAGTACATTTGCTCCGAATAAAATATGCTAATTTTTACGTACTTGATAAATAAGCAGTGGCGGAACTATAATGTCCGAGACTCCCCGCATTGAGGTCCAAATGCATGAAAAGAGCGAAAAATGTTCGAAACTGATATCGAAAAAACTCAAAAAAAAACAAAAAATTGAAGTTCCGTCACTTTAAATAAGTATTTTCTAACTAAATTATAATTAACAGGTCATTAAATTAAATGTCTTTGTTCTTGTTCATCGTCACATCTTTAGCACAACAATAATATAAAAAAATAATTAATTAGGACAACTTCGAAAGAACGCAATCTCTTTAATAATGCGAGAGATTGGTAGCCGGAATTTTGTTAATCCGTTCGTGCGCGTCAGTGGTAGATAGACGATAACTGATAAGATGAGATTTTTTTTAAATTTTAAAGCTACAATTGAAAAATAAAGCAATACGTTCAATGCAACTATATTGTTCGCTATTTTTTCAAAATTTTGTATAAAACATTTTTCAAAAGTTTGATCATTTCTCAACTAGTTGTACAAATAGCTATTTTATTTTTATACGCTGTTAATAATAATTTGCTGAAGTTCACCTTTGTTTTACAATTATCTTTAGTTTTTACCTGAAGTCTAGCCAGGCACGGATACAGGATTTCGTTTACAGGGGATGGGGCATTTTTTATGTGATTTACCTGTGTTCCAGAAAATTCGTTATTAGATTTCAAAATTTTGAAATTGGTCAAAATAAAGTGCTTCAGTCGTGAGTTAGGGGGTCAATTTCACCCAATATCCTCCCCTGTATCTGCGTCTGGTTAATTCGTGATTGCTCTTGGATGATCAACAAAAATTCAAGACTATGTGCACTTTAAAATTTTACGCCTTTCCTACAGTAATTCAGAGATCATCGAATGTAAATCAGAAAGCGTCAACTGTAATTCAAATTTGTCAAGTCTCAAGAAAGCATCAAATGAATTTCAGAAATCTTCAAATGAAAATCAGAAAGCGTCAACTGTAAGTCAAATTTATAAACTGATATTCAGAATGCGTCAAATGAAATTTCAAAATTGGTCAAATGTAAATCAGTTAGTGTCGAATTTCATTTGACTCTTTCTAAATGTCAGATTATAAATCTGAATTCCTGCCGAAAAAGATGTAGAAAAGAAAGCACCGCTATATTCTATGATGTAGCTACAACCCTGCCCGAGAAGCAGAATCGCCTTCAAAGTGGTTCCTTGGAAAACATACATTTAAAGGTAACGAAGACGTTTATAGTACAGATGAATCATCGATTAACAAAAATTCCATCAAACCTCAGCTCAAAACATTTCTTAGTAATTATAAAGCAACAGACAATAAAAATCAAATTCCATCATGCTTCGGTATGAATTGGCTAATCATGCAAGGAAAAATGTAGTAATTGTTTCGAGTGAAAAAGAAATCGGTAGAAAGACTAGGGATGGTTAGAAAAGTCATAAAACGACATGCAACACAGAAAAACAATCCATCTAAAATACCTGCTTCATATTGGTACAAAGAGCAACCAGTTGATGCATTGGAATGGTTACTTTTTTTTGCAACGCCTGTTCTAAAGTCGATAACATCTGATAAAAATTATTTTTCTGTACATCTGGTAGCGCTGAATCGGGTCTAGGTGGCGTTAACGACACGTCATCGATTCTTGGCACTGTTGGATTTATAATAGGCAGCGTGTTCAAACTAGATGTTATGCCCAAGAAATTTGGTTTAAATTTTCCCGAAGCAGTCGCTAAAGCATATGACAAAACGGCGGTATCGTAGGCTTCCATCTTCAAAATTTTCGAAGAACTAGAGAAATTAGTGTAATTATTTTTAAACATTGACTACGGCATGCAAGATTTTTGATAACATAAATGGCAAGTGAGATGCACTTAAGTCGTTAAGCTAAAACTCAAATCCTAGTTCCACAAGGCAGAATGTGAATGCGAAAGCGAAGACAGAGTACTAGAAACCTTCTTGGCTAAACAGATTGCTGAGGTTCGTATTAAATTAAGAATTACATCAATTTTGTTCGGCTCTTTAAATGAAATAAAAAAATGCATCCTCTGCAGCTTGCGGAAGAATTCGCAAACTTTTCTGTTTCTTACTTTACATTGAAGATTTTGCTGTTGGTCTAAAAAGTAAAACAAAAGGTTGCCGTTTTACTTTTTTGGCTAGTAATAGATGGGCTCATCCGTCAAACCCTACAAACTTGTCACAAAAAGTGACACTTTGTACCTAATAATACAATACACTATTTATTAGAAAACTTCATTTTTCGCCCAATTCGGTTTTTTCTCCGTTTGCAAAAATGTATGGGTCTATTTAAGATGTTATTTAGAAGAAAACCTTCACGGTAAATTTTAATTTCAAATCCTAACAAACTTTGATGCTATTTTGTTATCATTTCGGCTTTATAACATCTTCTATTGAACATGGCATCTTACTCTTCTTAGTATATATCCACTAAAGTAGGATAAACGGAAAATGTCGAGTGGTAAGATTCTCAATTAATTCCAAGGTCTTCCAAACAAGTTCCATTGTAAAGCATTTCAATGATTACCAAACAAGTGTACTTACACAAATTTTTTTATATATTTACCACTTAGAAATTAGAATCATGTGCTGCATAAGTGGGTGCTACTAGTTTGATGAAAAAAGCAAGAAGGATGCATTTGCAAATTTAAAGAACATCTTTGAAAATATTCCAACTTATACAATACAGTTTGAAATACGACAGAAAGCTTATTGTTGACATCTACAATTATTTTTCAAACCATATCTCAAATTTCAAAGCATTCCGTTTAGCCAAATTTTTCATTTGAAACCAAAGGTAGGATTGCAACTTCTAAAAGTGAAAAACAAAGATTGTATAACTTCTACTTTTAGAATTGCTAAAATTTGATTTGACGGGTGATTCTGATTGCACACTTAAGTAAAGATGCAAAAATTCAATATATACTTACATTTTATTGTAATAATAAAATTTATATTATGTACTCTTACTTGATACAAATAAATCTTGAAAAATGTTCCAGGCTTTCACAATGCAGGTTAGTTTTAAATTCTTATAAACCTTTGGTATAAACAATCAAGCAACACAATTGGACAAAAGCTACAAAACCTTAGGATTTGAGTCCTGCTAGCGATCAACTAAATTAGAATAAAAACAAGCACATAACAAAAAGGAAGAAATAAAAAAATAGTAAAAACATAATATAATTCCCATTTATTTATAACTGAAACTAAAACTAACCTATGTACAAACTTATAAATAAATGAACAATTAAACATAATTGCGCAGCAATCTGTAATCATCAGAATTATTCTGTACATATTACGGCTACTTTATATACAAACAGGAGCGCAATATGCTCGCTATCGGTGAAATAATTTGGCATGTTATGATAAAAACAACAAATCATAGTAATATTTATAGCTATTATTTAAATATATGCTTATATAATAGGAAAAATTTCTTACAATTACAAAATTTCAAATAATAAAATTAAAAGGCTCGTCATTTCATGTTCGTTTCTATAAATTAATTTATTTATTGTAAAAGTTAACTCAGGCACCTTTGTAATATGAATCACAAGTGAGTAGTCAAGTCCACATGTTTACTTTTAGTCAATTTTTAGGCAACATCGGTTTTCGCGTTCTTTTTAGTGGCCAAAACGCTGTAATAATAAAAAATAATAAATAAAATGCCACGACAATAAAATTCATATCACAAAGCCATAATATCTTCTTCAAAAATCAACCCTATCGTTAATAAAAAAAATCTCAAATACAACAAAAAATTTAAAACCAATAAATTAAAAACAATCATGCACAGCAATTTCCATTATTCATGCCTTAGTGACGCTCGAGTTGTTACTTTTTCGTTAAGACTAGAAAATTATTTTGCAACATTTCGGTCACCGCATCTTCGAAGGTCCCTGACCATTTTTAGTCGACCTAATATTAAAAAAACTGCCCGTTTAACAACTCAGAGCGTTTTAAATTTCACATCAAACTTACCCTCCCATATCGGAGCCTTCCTCGTGCCTCAACCCGTAGGGCTTGCCATCCTTGCTGAGGAGGGGCGGTTTTCCGGGAGGTAAATTCTGTTGTTTCCTTCTTTTCTTACTCCAAAGTTCGTGACAGTCCTGCCACGTTGGCAATTCTGGGGTGATCATTCTGAAAATAATTGTCAAGTTATACAACAGAATATGATTTACAAAAAACGGCTACGTACGATTCTGGATCAATATTTTTCAACCAGGGCGATTTCAAAGCGTCTTCGGCGGTAATTCGCTTCGAGGGATCCAATGCAAGCATTTTATCTAGCAAATCGAGAGCCGAACCGGGAATGGATTTAAATTCCTCTCTTAAACATCTCTGGTAAATTTTCTTGGCTTTTAATGTGGCAAAGAGCGGTAGAGCTGTGATCGTGGGCCATACTGCCGGAGTGGGTGTTCCACATAATTTGGAAATCGCTTCCAGCTGGTAAATTTCGTTACTCCCCTAAAAAAAACCAATTCAATATTAGTTTGAATTTTATTTAACTAAAAAAAAATGTAGATTACAAAATTTTGATTAAAAAAAAAAAAATGTCGGGGTTGATATTTGGCATACCAATACAAACTGATCCAACTTCTTTGTAAAAAAAATAATTAACTTGTAAACTTTTTTCCTTCTTTCAAAAATATTCTTATCAAGATGCCACTTTTCTAGAAAAAGAAGTAAACATTTAGGGTGAACTTTCACCCTTTAGGATTAAAGTCATTCAAGTGTAAACCAATAAGAATCAATCTTGTAGCCCGTTTCTTTGTAAACAAATTTCTTTTAATCTCACATTGATAGTTTAAATGGAAGATATGATTTTTCAGTTTGTGTAAACCCTTGGGAATGCAAGAAATACTGCATCTTGCCAAACAAATATGGCAATCACATGAAAACAAAAGGCAATAAAACTTAAATAACAAACATTTTGAATTACCAACATGTTAGACAGCTTACACACAAAATATTAAAAAATAAAAAAAAGCTCAAAATTAATATTGCAAAAAAAAACAGATTTGTAATTACTCTCGGTTACTTTAAAACAACCTACCTGAAACAAAGGCCTCTTGGTAAATAATTCGCCTAAAATGCAGCCACAACTCCAAATGTCGATAGCTGGCCCATATCGTTCTTCACCAAATAACAGCTCCGGCGGACGATACCACAGTGTGATTACTTTATTTGTGTAAGGTCTTCTCCTGTCTTCAGAATTGTACAAGCGAGCTAAACCAAAGTCACCCAATTTTACTTCGCCCCTAGAAAATAACAATTAAATAAAGTTTTCAATATTTTCATAATTCAACATCAGCTTACTTATTATTCATGAGAATGTTGCTACATTTGATGTCACGATGTAAGAAGTTTTTCCTATGGCAATAATTCAGACCATCTAAAAGTTGACGCATAATGCAAGCATTATTTAGTTCGTTGAAATCCACCATTCCCGATTCCAACAAGCCCATTAAATCGTGATCCATATACTCAAAGACCAAATAAAACGAACCCTTATCCTGTAAAACAATAATTAGAAAACATTTTTCTTACTTTCACACGTTCGAAGCCTACCAATCTAAAATCTGCTGCATCTTGCTTATCAGTCACAATTTCTCTCAAATTAACAATATTTTTATGATTTAATTGCCTAAGAATTTTAATTTCTCTAACAGCCGTAATCGGAAAGCCCTCTTTTTCGTTCTCTAACCTAACCTTCTTCAGTGCAACCAATTCGTTGGATTGTATGTCCCGAGCTTTGTACACTTGACCATAAGTACCTTCGCCAATCTGAGCGATCATTTCGAAAACGTCAACGCACCGTTCGCCCCAGTTTGTATTCCTCGATCCTTTAATTTTCAAAATTTTTGGCCTCTTTGTTCTTTGCTTCGAATGACGCGCTTTGTCATTAGATTTTCCAAAGACGAGGCGCGGAGGGGTTCCTATAGTTTCGTCATCGCCGCTCAAATCTTCGGTACCTGGAACTGGTGGCATCGGAAGATTCATAATGCTTTTCCTAGGTGGCGTCTTCGATTTGGGTGGCGGCGATGGCGACCTACTAGGAGGCGATTCAATTGCTTCCAAATCAGTTTGATCGATTCCGGGCGGCAAGGGTAACTTCGTAACGTTCTTGATTTTATTAATCTTGCTTAATTCCGAACCAAGCGTTTTCTTTGACGTCGACATAGAAAAAGCTCCAATTTTGAGTTCAATTTGTTCCGGCAATGGTGGTAACGGCGCATGATCGGGTACATCTTCCGAAGGCAACGAATTTGGTAAAGGAGGTAAAGGTGGTGATGCATTCGTCGCAGAGTTGCTGCTATTTGGCATAATAATCTCGTCAAGTTTAAGCGGCGTATTATTTTCAATTGGAATTGGTATATCGTTAATTGAAATCGGCAAAGACGAATTGTTAACGGTAGTTTCCAAATTGTCCATTTCGATATTGTTGGGTGACACTTCTACGACATCCATTTTTTCGCCGCTAAGTTTTTGTTCCAATTTCTTCAACTCCAATTCACGCTTTTGTCTGTCTTTTACTAATTCTGCAAACAAACTCGTATCCGTAATTTTGTTTTTGAGCTGCGAAGATTTTATGGAATGGGGCGATGGACTTCGAACTCGTTCGCGCCGCATAGGTGGCGAACGAGAGGGATATCTCTCCCTTGTAGGCCTAGGACTTCGTGGCGATCGATACCTTTTCGATATTCTTGTTCTGCTAGGAGAAGGACTATAACGTTTGCGCCCCCAACTTGGCGAACGCGATACTTTCTTTCGGATCGGCGCATTAGGGCTTCTCGACAAACGGCGCCTATCGCGCATCATTTCTTTATCTTTTCTATGCCTCCTATGGTTAGCTTCCCTTTCTAATTTCCTACGCTTTCTGTTTGGAGATATACTCGAGCGACTGTAAGATTGATGATGATAAGCAAAGGTTTCAGGACTGGGATTACGAAAAGGAGACGATTTAATTGGTGACAAACTTTGCCGGCCGGCAAAGTCGTCAAACGAAGGGTCTTCAATTTCGATCGGTGACAAAGGACTTTTAAGTTGCATGTCTGTGATGTCATCCAAACTATTATTAGAAGTGGGACTTGCTAAGGACACTAGTGGGGGCGTATGAGGAGACTCGCGTGGTGTAGCTCTTCTTTTCAATGGAGGAGTGATAGATTTGGGGGTGGGAGACCTATGTTTTTCTTCTGGTTCGGGGGATGGTATGTGACTGTCATTTGAAACCGGCGACGCTAGATTATCTATAATAATTGGTGAGTCGTTTAAACGTTGTTCCTGTAACGGTTGTTCCCAATCGGATAGAGGTTCGGAATTTTCGATACGTGGCAAAATTAAACGTTCAGATTTGTGAGGGGGGGTGGTAGGAGAGTCGGAATCGACCGATACTTCGCTGGAACTGCGCGAACGATGCTTTCGTTTTCGCTTCTTTTTTCGCTTATCTTTTTTCCGTTTCCTATCTTTCTTTTTCTTTTTATGTCTTTCCAATTCATCGTATTCCGCGTTGTGCGGAGAAGCGGTCCCTCTAAATTCCGAAGGAGACGAAACTAATTCGAGTTTTCTTTTGTGACGAACGTCGCTGGAACGCGAAGAGCGCGACGAAACCGACAACTTTCTTGACCGTTCGGCTGCTGGCGAGGGAGAACGTGGTAAAGTAGCCGTGTCGTATCTGTGTGAACGGCGTCTTGGTGATGAAAAATGCATTTGATGTTGTAAGTAGTAATCATCTTCGCCGGCTACTCTACTAGAATGGTGCGAATGACGACCACCACTGTAATAATTACTTTTGCGCATTCCAGTCAATTCACAATCATCACTAAAACTAAAAACACTTTCGCCACTCTGTATCTCTCCAGCTTCTGGACCAGATAAATCTTCAGAACTGACGTCGGAATATTCGACTAACGGTTTAGACGACGATTTTATAATCACGTTTGAGGAATTAATGTCTTCTCGATTCTTGCGTTTTTTCGATCTCTTTGGCTTGTCTTTACTATGTTTAGCATGTCGACTCTTTTCCATTTTATATCAAAATTAATTGAAACCAGCACATATTAATTAGTGCTGATATCCCACCATCGTTTGTTTGGTACCAACCAATCTAGAAATAAAAAATTAAAATAAGTGTATTATACAAATCTTCGCAGTTTTTTATTTTTAATTGAAAATGGTAGTAAATTACCTTTTTTGTTTAAAAAAATATCCATAGGTATTGGATATAAAATATTATGTAACTATGTATGTTTTATTTAAAAGAAAAACATTAAAAGACCACAGTATTTTTTTTTAAGATGTTGCCAGCACCTTGCGAGAAAGACAGGGTCGGTGTACTTATGCTCGGTTTCATAAAACTTTTAACAAACTGTTAAGAGATGATTTCTATTGGCTAGTTATATTTAACGGCTTGTTAAAAGTTTTATGAAACCGAGGATTTGTCTTTGATCCCACGACTACGACTGAGCAGCCTAAGGCTCTAATCGCTAGCCTACAACCGAAATATATAAAATAGTTTATTTTAAAGTTAGTTAATTAATAAGTAGACTGAGGAGTGAACAATAATCACCTAGGCGAATTTTTCAAAATTTCACCCTTAAAGGAGTTAAAAGAAGATTGAAGTGAAATTGCCTTTGAAGATAAAATAATTACTTTTTTGCATGGTCACTGAGAGCTCCTAGTCACAGTTCTAAATTTCAAATTTCGTGAAAGCTATGCTGAAAATTCTAGAATTCTTTTCACGGTGTCGGGTAATATAGTGTTTAAATCCTTAATACTTAAAAAAACAAATGCTATTTTATGAATAGATTGTATTAAAAACAAGAACTAAGCTAATCAATATATGAATGAACAAAAATGAATTTCCACATCGTTCAAAATCTAGATTATCAGGGTGGTCGAAAACCCGCTTAACATGCTAGAATATTATATTTGTGAGTTTCGTCTGTCTGTAAGTTCGGTTGTACAAATCTACACCATACACTCGGAAATTCAAAAAAGATTTTTAGTTAAAATAGCGTCAGTCATTCAACAACAAAAGAAAAAATCATTCCCTCGTGAAGAAGAGGGAGACTAAGAGAAATTCTACTGCCTTTTTGTATAATATACTATTTTTAAACAACAAACATTTTGTCTTCCGTTTCTTTCAAGTTCTTTTGCTTTAAGCCGCAGTTTCAATACAGCTACCCACCTCCATCTACTATTTTTGAACAAAAAAAGGGAAAAATATAATTTAACCGGAGAATATAACTCGTAACCAGCCAGGGACGTTTTTAGGCTTTAAGGCTCCTTAGGCTAGAAATCAGTCGGCGCTCCCCTCCCTCCGGGTGTGTGTATCGATTACCTATGTTATCGATATAAATATATGGTATTTTTTATTGCGGGATTTTTAAACTTATCGGGAATTTCGGGATAGCAGATCGCGGTGGCGTCTAAAATTCTAGGAATGTTTCAAATTTCTGGCGCCTTAAGGCTGTAGCCTTTTTAGCCTATAGGGTAAAACGTCCCTGTAACCAGCACAAGAAAGTGAGGAAAGGGGGAGGGAATAACATAATATAAATAATAATATAAGAATAAATAACCCCGAAGGAATAACATGAATTTAGATATCGGATTATAATAAATAATTTGAATTCCTCCCAAAGGAAAGTTCTGATTACAGCACTGTAGACGATTCGTGACGGTTATCTTATTAATTATATCGGATTATATAGAATTTTAACAATGTTCTGATAAACCTCTCAAGTTCGAATTACGTACTCCTGGTTCAATGCCACTGCTTTATATTGTACTGTTGACTTTCAACACAACACAACAGCAAACTGATTTCTATGTAAATGTTACTTAATTGCCTTGTAGCGATTAATAGTGGTAATGATAATGATTGTCATTGTTGACGAACAACAAATATTTGAAATTTTGCGCAGCATTCCTGCCATTCCTTCATGGATCAGTAGTTTCAAATAAACCCCAATGACATGGTCATTTTTAATTGGTTGATGTTAATAGTTCAGAGATTTACTAAAATCAAGTGTGGATCAAGACTTCGGTTCCAAGAGATGATTAATTCTTGTTTCTTATTATAATGAAAAATATAAGATAAGATAAAATTTTAAAAATTAGGTAATTCCCTAGTAATAAGCAAACATATTACCTCTAGAAGGGGATCTACCCACCCCATGAGTGATTATCTTATCTGTATCATTAAAATGATTGTGGCCATTTGCATTCAACTTCTATCCTATGCTTGGGCAGTCCCAGGGTTACCACTCATTTTTCAAAATAAATTCTCGGACTTTTCCCTGATATTTCAAACCTTGATAAAATTTAGAGTACCTACATATGTAAATTTTAATAATTTACAGAAATAAAAAAAATAATGTTTAATTTCCCCGACTTTCGCTTAAAAATTGAAAATTCCCTATCCCTAATTTTTCTAGATATTCTAGACGAGTGAGAACTCGGAATCAGTATTCCAGCATTACATTGTTACTATTGTGCGAATTATAATGAAAGCTTTCAAATTTCCCAAATTAATGCTAAGTTAACCTCTTTATCTTCAAAACTAAAGTCTATTTCCGCCTATGATCAACACTATTTTTGCAGGGATTATTATTTGATCCCTAATTATACTAATATTCCAATTTTCATTGAAATTAACTCTGACTTCCTCAGATTTTTTCTAACAAAAACTGAAAATTCGGCATTCCGCGTAAGGAATATTTAGAGAATAATTTTTAATCAATAAGAACCGTTCTTTGCGGACGATAAATATTTTATTAAATTTTATTGGTTAAAAATTGTTTTCTGCAAAACCAGTGGTAACTGTTTACCAAACCATTTACTTTTCAAATAATTAAAGATAGATCTCTCTAAGACTGTAGTAGGTACAATTTTTTTTAAATATATTTAATTCGAATATTATGTAAATCAAAACGTGTTTTATATAATTAATTTTTAAATTAAAGCTTTTTTAAACTTCTTGGTTTAATTTTTAATTTTCTGACTAAATTTTCTGAATTCCTTGGTTGTTTATTTCAAAAAGACAGGAACACTAACAAGAACGATTTGATTAGATCGAAATCCATCAAAAAGTACTTGAACTGCAGGGAAGTTTTTTGCTTCCTGTATGCAATGTACCTACGGTTGTCCTCTTATGCAATCAATAAGACAAAGTGGAAATTGATATATTGATTGATGACTAATAAAAGGTAGCTATTGATAAATAAACGATCAGTAAAAGTTGATATGATATGAAATGAATCTTTTTCGGATTCAATTCAAAATCATTTATTAAAGTGGCACTTTACCACATAGAAAAGTCACTTTACTATATAGTAATGTCACTGTCAATAAACAACCTACACAAGTACCTACTATGAAATATTTTGAATTAGCAATAACTCAAAAACGGCACTAGATATTGCACAAAATCCGAAAAAATAGTATAAACAAACCTTGTAAGTAAAGCATTTTTACTAAACTCATTAGCTTTTAAGTTACTCGCTCGCTGCGCTCGCTCGTACTCAAAGGCTAAATTCGTTTAGTAAAACTTTGCTTTACTAAACTTGTTGTTTAATATACTATAATCGTTCAGCTTCAAAATAATTTGATTTTCCAATAGATTTTAATATTTTTTTAATTATTGTAAAGCTCCGGTCGACCTCAAAAAAAAAAGTACAAAACACCTGCTGAATTAGGTGAAGGTGAGCTTAATAATTAACCCACCTCTTACAGGCCCAGTGTAACACGGGCCTTAGATTAACAATTTTTGAAAATAATCAAATTTCTTATTTTTGCTCATTGGTTAATAAACAATTTCGGAGAGGAAATTAACAAATTGTTAATTTTATTTTTAACTCTATGGGAGAAAATGAATGTTGAAATGGAAGAGATTAAATTTATGTGAAGGATGCGCCACGGTCACATGCCAAAAACAAAATCAAGTCGAAGAGGCCAAAAAAGTGCGAAGATTAATGCACGTCGGCGTGCAGTTACACCAGGGTTACGCAATTTTTTAATTAACGGCCTACGATGAATGCAACCATCAGCATACAAACGAACGAATTGCGATGTAAAATAATTATGAATAAGTGATAAATGTACGTTTGAAACGATCGACCATTAGGTTGACGTACGTGACCTTGATTGTAGAGACGACTTGGGTGGGTCGTTCACTGGTTAAAAAGTGCCCCCAATAAAATATAAACGTAAATAAAGGTAACTTACCCCAAAATAAGTATCAATATCCTTCGAACACTAAACCACACACTTTTAATTTTATTTCACAATTACACGAACGTTTTCTATTTTAGAAGTTTTTACAGGTCATTTAATGGTTATCGTAAATTTTGTTCAAATATGCTTTTTGTGCAAGTCTGCTGTATTTATTGAAAACTAATTATTCGTAATGTGCTTTTGGACTTGTTAGTTTGCTTTTTTCAATTTATTATCATTCGATGCCAGTATTTTCATATTACAAAAGTCAGATTTATAATTTTGCTCTGCCATTCCTTGACTCAGACGCCATTGCATTGTCGTTCTATTTGTTCTCCTAGTGGCACGTGACGGAACTAAACGGTGTCATTACAACTACCAACTGTATCACTAAATTTTTAATTATAATTTCGAATTATTATAATCCAGTTTAGTTTTAATTAAAAACAAGAATTTCGTTCGCTTTATACTTTATAAATTGTAATTATTCCGCGTCAATGCACAGCCGTGCAAGTGAATTTTGTTTTTGATTTCAAGTTTTAGGTTATTGGTTTTGCCGCTAGGAGACTGTTCAAGATTTATTGTATAGGGTGTTTAAAAATTTTATACTAATTATTTCTTTTCTGGAAAGCTCTGGATCAACCGCAGAGAAATTTTCGTATAAAAGATCTAGGAATTGCAGGAATTAGAAACAAAATGAGGATTTTGGTCTGCGGTTTAACAGTTGGTGTCATCTACTCAATAACAACCTCCGGCGACCAAACCTTGAATATTTATTCCGATGTTTGATGACAGCGACCATGGGTACAACTAGGTCTAATATTAATAAAAACATCGTGCTGTAGGCAAAAAATTTTTTCTTTTAATTTCAAACTAACAACTTCAGATTTTCAAATTCTTTACAATAAAAACTCTTTGGTTTCCAGTTCCTGCAGTTAATTTCTTTGCAATTCCTAGATTTTCTACACCAAAATTACTCTGCGGTTTATCCCCTGTATTTAAATTAAAAAATTTACCAACCACCTATCCTAAACAATTCTTGTTACACCGCACTGATATCGCTGAACAGTATAAATCCAAACTTACTGATTACCCAAAGTTACAAATCTTTTTGCAATTAATATAAGGATTTAATTTTTATTTATTTGGAGTTAATTTGTGAAAGAGGGGGAAACGTAATAAAATTCGTACTTTTTTAAATAATAAAATTCGGTCTAGGACAAAATCCCGGGAGGTCGTTTACGTTGAAAGATTTCTTGTGCGAATAACATTCAACTGTCACTGTTGATAGTATTACCAATTTAAACAACTTAAAATTTGAATGAAGGTATATAATCAACTGAGTATCTAATCACACATTGGAGTTACAATTTAAATCTTCATAGTTTTCATGTTGTTACACCTACCCTCTATGTATGGTGAGAACTTTGTTACTCCACCGTACATTTGCTTTTCCGACCTACCCTTCCATTGGCCCCCCCTGGTTAGGTCACTAATATAATATTATATTATAATAATACCAAGAATATAATTTCCAACGCAATTAAATTAAAAAAGTAAACTGTTTTATCTAATTTTTTGAATATTTCCAAAAAGAATTCTAAAATTGTAGTATAAAAATGTCGGACCTTCAGTTTTCTGTCTGCCTCTGACATGCACGAATAGATTAATGAGAGATATTTTAATAAAAAAATCAATAAGTGACATATAACCCGAAGGGGGGAATCGTTGGGGAAATCTTGCGCACTGATAAAGGCTAATCTTAAGAATCTAGAAATTCTTGAAAAATCTAAGAAAATTAGGAAATCTTAGGAATACTATTTAGATCAGCTTTTTTTTTTTGATTTTTAAAATCCGAGAGAATGTTGAAAATCTTAAAAAGATCAAAAGATATTCTAGGTCTAGGAAATCTTGGGAAATTAAATATTTTTAAAAATACTAAATTATAAATCAGTTTTTATTTTTTTTGCTTTCTCAACTTTTCCGAAAGGAAATCCGAGAAAATGTTGAAAATCATAGGAAATCTTAGAAAATCCATGTAAATTTTAGGAAATCTTAAAGATCACATTTTTATCTAATATTTAAAAAAAATACAATAAAAATAACCCGAGGGGAATCACTGGGGAAAACTGTGAAGGGAAATTTTAGGAATCTAGGAAATCTTGAAATATCCAAGAAAATTAGGAAATCCTATGAAAATTTGGAAATACAGTAAATCAGTTTTTATTTTACTTTTTCGAAAAGAAATCGAAAAATATTTTAGGAAATAGAAAATTCGAGAAAATGTTAAAAATCCTAGAAAATTTCAAGCAAATTAGGAAATCTTAAAAATCCTATTAGATCAGCTTTTCATTTTGCTTTTTCAAAATGCTGCTTCAACTTTTTCAAAAGGAATCTTTTGATTGAGAAAACATTCCTGAAGTGCTACCAAACCATGGTAGCGTAAATCTCGTTAATCCACTCATGCACATTAGTAATACACAGACAATTGCTGCGTTCTATTTGCCAAAAACTAAGTTAATCTAACCTAAGTTGAAGTATGAACTTAGTAAAATTGCGTTATATTTACAATTAAGCATTTGAGGGGAAGTTAGATTTTTTGCTTGTTTCGTAGGTACCTGAATATCAATCTTAGTTCCTAAGTTTAACGAAGTTGTTGTTTATGTCAAATGTTTTAAATATACGGAATAACAAGTTAATGCAAACTGTTTAAGGTTAGGTTATAATTCAAACAAGTAAAATACTAAGTTCGAACTTAGATTTTTCCCCCTCTATTTAGGTTAGATTAACTTAGATTTTCGTAAATAGAACGCAGCAATTATATAAGGTCAAATGATAAATTTCTAACCAGCAACCTCGGACCAAATAAAGTAAATGCATGGCGAGCAGGTGTTTTGGGGGACAGGCCTACGACTATATGAATTGATTTTTTTAAATCTAGCTTGTGTGTTAATCTTGTAATTGAAATACTAATTAGTTCTTATTTTATTTCATCAACGAGCGACAAAGTTGTAACCGAATTGTTTTTTGTAAATCAAAAATTTTGAGCTGGATGGCCGGCCAGCACTGTATATTTTAAAATAAACCGTGGAGGCAACGGGAAGAGCAAAATATTAACTTCTTAACTTAGCATCAAGAAAAAAGCAAATATTAATTTTTGACAAACTTTTTGGTAAAAACATTCTTTATTATGAAAATAACAGTATTCCTATATACAAAAATTACAAACGTTAGAATTTTATAATAAATTTTCTTTTACTTACAACATCAGATCAATTTGGCTTCAAAGAGTTGCAACCATCAATATTTTCAAAAATCACACAATACAACACAGAAGGAATGTTTCTTAGAAAATTTTTACAAAATAATATTCGAAGGCATCCATCACATTTTTACTCTTAACAAGAAAAATAAAATAATAAACAACTGACTGTAGTACGTTTTTAAAACTTGATTTGTACTCAAAATAAATTAGAGAGAAAATTAGCATCAAAAATTAAAATTCCATTTCTTCTGCCGTCTTAGAGAGCCTGTTATTGTCGATCCGTCTTCGTTGACTTCTTCTGACCGCATCCGCACGTCGATATGGCTCGCTCTTTAAACCCAACAAAATATCTTCAAGTGCTCCATTATAAACTTCGTCTTGTTGCAACAGTTTCTTCTCTTGAACCATCTTTGTTTTATGTTTCAGTTCGTTTATGACGGCCTCCTAAAATTTTTAAAGTTAAATTTTTGTATCAAACTCTCACATAATCAAGCATACCTGTTGTTTCTTCTGATTTAATTTGTTTTTCTTTGCAACATCCTCGTTCACTTTATTTCTCGAATTTTGTTCCGCTAATTCTATTCTTCGCCTTTGCTCATTTTCTTGATCTGCTGTCTGCAATTTAACCAGCATTAAAATTGGCTTTCATGAAAATTAACAAACTGTGAAACTTACCTTAAAGGCTTTTGCAAAACGGACAAGAAGGGAGAAGAACGTATTAGCTTCGGTCGTTCGTGACGATTCTGCGAAATATTCAACACATTCGCTGAACGCCTCTTGAGCAATTTTCGTGTCTTGTCGTAATCGTTTTAGTTTGTCTTCTGAATTCGTTAAAAAGTCCTTAACTACCACACTTTGCGAGCCTTTGCCTCTTGTTTCAGCCTCTTTTCTCACGATCTCCATACCTTTCTCCAATTCATTTACATCTGTTATCACATTTTCTAAGGACACTACAAAAGGAATTATTTTATCATTGTGGAAACTTCCAAAAGAAGGTACTTACCAACGGCAGCTTTATCAATGTACATGAGTTCCGAGTCAAAGTTCAGTAACTCATTAAAATTTTGTCGTATTGTTGAAACTATATAATGTAAAAGGCACATGCGTTTATCAGTCGATTTTATATCCAGTAACGATTCGAGCGATTGCAGTTTGAAACCGTAAGCGGGGCCGCGTCTGCTGCTGTTCAAATAATTTCCAAACGCAAGCACTACCTCGAGAACTGACCTTAACTTTTTCGAAGACTTCACAGACTTGGAAGCAGAAATTACGGCGAGTATTTGCTGAAAAGTGGAAATTAAAAAACTAAAATGTACCAAATTTGAATACTTACAGGCGACACCAAATGAATGTTGTCGTAGAAATTTCCAATGTAACTCATAATTTGTAACTTGGCAGATATTCTTTCGACTTTTGTTAGATTCATCAAAAATTTATCTTCTTCCGTTAACAAATTAACATTTTTCTTTTCTACAATATATTCCCTATACGCCTTACATTCCTGTTCTGAGGGGACCATCCTTTGTAATAGTTCCACGTTTTCCAACGAAAGTTGTTTCAAGTCCAACAAGTTGATAGCATTGATCACTTTTTCTACTGGCATTTCTAATTTTCTCCTCGATATTGCTGAAAATATTCAATTAAAATTAATAAATTAAATTTTCCGGTAGGGTCGTTTCGGCGCGACCGATTAGCTACAAGACCGGTTTGGTGCGAGAATTTAATTTTATACTTTTCTTAATTTATAACTTATAATAAAACTTTTATCTATAGAAAATGTGGAAACTGTCAGGGAATTGACTACAGAAATTAAACTAAATATGGGAGTACATAGAAATTGCAGGTCACGGGTTCTCTGTTGACGTTACTTGTGCTCTTAGTGATAGCCTATCTATATCAGAGCATAAGTAACGTAATCAAGTTCAATTTAAACACTTTTACTGGACGAAATTTGTACTTGTTAAGCCATCTGTTGAATTCCAGAGATTTTACAAAGATTTCCAAACAAGTGCAATTCTAAAGAATTTCAATGATTTCCGAGGGAATTCCAAAGTACACAAAATTTTCGAGATATTTACCTCTTGAGAAAAACAATATAAAACAAAAGAAAAGACTTGTCAACTCACCTATGTTTCTCAATCTTGTGTGTTCCAGTAACGTAACATTTTCAGGTTTCTTGAATCTCTTGCTAGGGAAATTTGACAATCCATCAACATCAGTTGTGGCGTTTAAACCACCAATCATACCAATCTTAAACCGTTCTTCAAAATCGATAAAATCAATACTGCTGTGTAGCCGATCGTCATCTAATTCGTTAAATATGGTTCCCCGAACTTGGTTCGGTTTAAGAGCAATCCAATTGACTGTGGGAAGCTTGTACTTTGTGTGAACTTTACGTTTAATCGTCATCGCGCCGTCTGGTGCTTGCATGAAACCGGCTGGTGGTGGAGGTACCGGGACAGACGATGTTCTTTGTGGTGGAGGTGGCGGACAAGGAGGAGGACAGGGAGGTGGAGGAGGTGCCGGAGTAGCAACCACGGGTGGTGCAGGAGGAGTTATCACAGATGAATTGCTATCGGACGATTCTTCAGAACAGGAAGAACTAGGTGGAGGAGTCATTTGCAGAATCTCAGCCAAGCCAGTCATCGAAGCTCCTTTTGGTAAAGTTTTGGTTATGGTTTCTAGTTGTATAATCTTGGTTTCTAGTAAAGACTGCCGATGTTTTGATTCTTGCTGATGACGACGTAACGTCGTCACTTCCTCGTCAACTTGTCTTCTATTTTCTAATAAATCGTCCCGTTCTTTTTTAACGGTCGCTAATTCGCTTTCGAGTTCTGCCAGTTTAGCTAGGAAATCGGACTCGATTTCCTGTAACCTGTCGTGAACCTGTCCTAATTCGTCTTCCAGATCTGCCACCTTTTCGAGTGTCGACGTTTTAGTCTCGCTATCTTCCATCAAAGCGGCAACATCGAAAACGTTATCGAGGTACGCTGAAATTTGTACTTGTAATTCTTCACTTTCGGTATGACGCAACCGTTCCAAATATTCGTCCAAACCCAACGCGGTAAATTCGTATTGCAAGTGAACCCGAAAATTCATATCTTCGACCGAGTGAACAATAATATTCACGAATTGCATACAAGCAACCTAAAAAAAATTACGACGTTATATTTTTGGCCCCCCTACGTGGGGAAAACATCACTCACCATGAATTCGATATGAAAGACCTCGTAGTTAATAAAATACTCCATCAAGGTCTGAAAACGATGTCCTTCTTGACAAACCTCCTTAAAGTTATCAAACGCCGAGAGGATAATTTCGTGTCCACCTTTAACTAAACAAATAGCGGCTAACAATTCTAATACCAGAGCTTTCGTCCGCAAACTTTTGTGTATTAAACTCAACGATATACAGTTTATTGCTTCCCTATGTTGTATTACCATGTTAAATCCGTACTTATTATTCATGATAGCTCTCATACACATTATGCAAACATGAATATCATCTTTAGATTCGCCCATGTTTAGTTTGGCGACATGTTTCGATCTTCTTTTATGGCTCGGACTGTCGCTCATGTCGAGAGGTGGTCTCGAATAACCATTTTGTTTTTCCACCATACTGGAATTGTGAAAACCGTTGCTTTGAATGGAAGGATTAAGCCTCTCTTCAGAAGTATTTTGAGATTCAATAATGCGCTGTTCTTGTCTCAACATACCCAACCTAAAGCTCAGATAGTCGATCAAAACGTCAAGCCCCAAGTTTTCCTCGTTTAAAAATTCCCTTACCCATCTAAAAATTAAAATTGATGAAAACTGTCACACGATGGTGGCAAACTCTAAACTTACTCGATATGGTTCGTTCTTAAAGAAATTTCTAAATCTCTCAGGACTTGTGTGGACGTCGAATCGCCAACCATTTTACGTTTCTTCAGAAATAAGAATAATTAATAAGTATTGAGAGGCATGTGAAATTTGCAGACTTACCCTATGACTTCTGGAAGCTTTGGGATCCAAGTATGTCCTTAATTTATGGAGGTAATAAGATGGAGGGTCCTTTGCTTGAACCATCTCCTGCAATAATAGTAAGAAAGGATAAGAAATAAAGTTATTTGTGGGGTAGTCGTTCGGCTCGAAGGACTAGTTTTCCGCATAAGAAAACTTGTCTGATTTCTGGAATCTTTAAGAGAAGCCATTTCATTGCACAGGTCAAAAGAATTAACACTGCGACCTACATACATTCTATCTTATAAGTATCTTCTATTGCGACAAATACGTAAATGAATCAATTTCAATCATAAATTAAAACTTGTACTTGAGAGTGAACGAACTGTTAAAAATAAAGAAAAGTCAGGATGTGTTGGTTAATTTAGCAAAAGGGGCCGATTAAAAAATTACGAATTGAATAATCATTAGTGTATTTAATTATCATGAATGGCATAAACGATGACATCATATTTATTTATGGTTCTACGAGTCATATTTAAAATATATGACCAATTTTCAACGATAAATTTAAGCGATCGTAAGCTGTTACTACCGTACAATAATTTTAATATCAAATGATTACAAGAGCACTTGAAAACAAGTAATGAACTTGACATTAAGTGGAGCAAGCTTTGATGGAAAGGATTTGTATACAAAGGGGACTATGTTTTCAGCACGAGAACGAAGTTGCAATAATGAAATGAATTTTGTAATTTGACAAACAATCGAGTCGTGTATTTCTAGAGCTGTTCAAATATTTTCAACAAATGCTCCTTGTTCACAGACTTTGCTGAGAATCAACCCTGACTAATTCTTCTTCTGAGTCCTCCGACTATTCGCAGTTAGGGAAATAATAGCACTTTTCTTCCTGAAAAATCCAATTTTTCAGATTAATACGAGTCTAGACAACTATGCAACTAGGAATATGATTACATAAGTTAGTTTTCTCTCCTCAACAGACACGTCAACCCACCTTTCGTAAATGACATGATTGTTTATACGAGGGTAATGTGGCAATACTAGAATTTATTGTAGTAACTAATAGAGAAGTCCTCTCAAAGTGTAAAGTGTTCAAAGGGAGTTGTCCGATTCCGCTTGTTGAGGATTGTTATCAGGTTGCAAGGGCTCATAAAAGGGAGCCATAGTCTACCACTGACGCGCTTGAATGGAATAACGAGATATTTTAATTAAAAAATTACTAGGAAACATGTAACCTAAACACCTCACAGGACTTGAAGCGGAGAGTTTTCAAAGTGAGTAGGTCTCCTATGCCACACACTTGATAAAAACATGACTAAATAATGGATCATGGTAGCCGAAATTTCATTAATCCATTCATGCGCATCAATAAGAGACATATAACGGATAAGAACTGCAAGTATCTATTTATTTTTCACTATTTTGGTTATTTTTCAAAAATTACCTCCTTTATCTAGGGGATATGGAATACCCTACAGCATTGGCTACTAAATAATTCGCGAATTAAAAAAGACAATTTTGGGACTATTCCATTTCCCTAGATCTCCCGGACGCAAAAGCAATTGAAAAAAAAATTTGAAAAAACCTAAAAACTTAAGGAGGTAGAGAAAAATTTTGCAATAATTTTTCAATTTTTTAGGTTGTTGTTTTTATTTAATATGTGCTAGGGCGAAGTATTGATAATATAAAATTAGGATAGGTTTAGAAATGTTTGCGAAGAAGTACCTATCCTAATTTTATATTTTTAGGTTGGTACTAAAACTGTATTATATTTATAGTATATACAGTGAGATCTTTTGATTCCAGGACCAATTCAATAATGATCCACCTTATTAAAAAATTTTTTTTGTTGGATGATCCATTAGTTTTCGAAAAAACGGCATTTAAAGATTAAAAATTTTACATGTAAACTAGTGTGCATAATTATTGGGAGGAGCCAAATTAATTTAATTCAATTAATTCACTTTATGGTGGATCCGAGATTTACCGTGGTTGCACCGGCCAAAACTGACCCTACGCAGCCCTTCGCTACGCTACGGGCGCTCCGGTTTGTTTTAGCTGGCGCTTAACTCGCTAAAAACATCCCTAAAATCAATCCACCGACACGCATGTGGCGGCTATCACTGAGACTATATCACAGCACACGTAACGTTTGTTTTTCCTATTTTTTTTTTTGAATTAGTAGTTACTATCTCAATGATTGAGCCCAGGCCGAGAACCCCGAGCAAACTTGTTACACCACATCCGAATCTCCTAATATTTACGTGAATGATTGGAAACAATTTTTTTGCGGGATTTTGATGATTTAGTATCTACCGGGGCGTTTATATTTTTTTAGGTTGGCAAAAATTAATCAATCAGAGGTGGGTTATACTGGTATATATCAATTTAAAAAAAATGGTTTAATATCTACCTACAATAATTAATTTTGATAATCCTTTTAAAATTAATTTATTGCAACCGTCATACGGAAATTTACGTCGATGAGTGTAAATCACGAAAAACATCGAAAGGGAAGTTTCCAAACCACATAAGCCACATCCCACTTAATCATCGATAAGATAAATAGGTCTTTACCAATATTTTTGTCCTCATCCAAGTCGGTAAATATTATCATTTTTCCAAAATGCAGTTATTAGGATCCTAATGTTTAAAGCTCGCATTTTTAATAAAACAGTTACATCATCGACGCAGTTGTTCTTAATATGTTGGGGGCAATTTAAAAAAAACTTTTAAATTAATTTGAGAACGGAAACAAAATTTAATACGACAAAATTTCTAACAATAAATGAATATAGAACACTGCACACCAAAATAGCAATCCCACGGTCAAAAATAAAATTCCAATTTGTAAAATTTTCGAGTTCTAAGAACTGAAATGATTTTCTTTCATAACCATGCCAATTAATTTCGAAATAAGAGCGATTATGTCTTCCAATTCGGTCAAGGATGTGGAATATCGCGAGCAGGATCTTTGTATGCAAAAAAATGTTTTGAGATCATTCATTATTATCTAATAAAATGCAAATATTGGTTAGTTAGGTTGAGGTCATTGCCTGCTTTATTGGAAGATTACTCATATTGTTCCTTCGTTGTTTGATTTATTGCCATTGCTAACTAGCCTTAGAAGAGATAATGTGATAATGTTAATTATCAGTTTAAAGAATTCAGTTTTTCTGCCCACATCTATTAACTTCGATACATTGGAAGACCGAAAAAGATACTCGATTTAAAAAATAAGTATTTTACATTCACTCAACGCTAGAAAATTTAAAATTGTGACTTGATTTCCAGTTTTTACTTCTTTTAATAGAAATTTTAAATAATCACAGCACATACTGCAATGGATAAACGAGTTTCTCAACATCTCAACTGAAATAATTTTAATTTGTTCCATGCAAGGTGGAACACCGATGGAATCACAAGTGAAAAATTAAAACTGTTGCTCTATTTTTGTTACCAAACTCTTTTTTGAGAGTGTGAACCCCCACACATATGTTGGTTAAACTTGAAATATTAATAGCCTAACTAAATTTACTCGATAAAAAAATAGTGCGATCCAATGGGATTTCAAAAGAAAGGTCGCGCGACCAGAGTTCAAAACCCTCTTCTTCCTCTTTCGATGAAAGTACTTAACGTTATTTTTGATTCCTTCCCCAATACAACTTCTTGCGTGTTGTGTCAAGATCTAAAAATATCCACTACGTTGACGCAATAATGCTCTGGTTCCTGCAAAAATAGAATTTTCATTGAACTAATTTGATGTAGAGAAAGTGGACGTTTCAAGTTCAGCACGAAAAAATACACCACGAAGTTGCAATCAATCAATTTTGCAATTTAGAAACCTCATGCATCCTCAGTTTCAAGTACATGAGATCATTCAATAAAATTTTGCACTGCGAAATGAATCATCAAACAACTTACAGAATTTTAAATTGTATTTACGTACGAATAAACTGGTTTCACAAGATTGATCTCATATTTGTTTACATAATTCAATAAAATTATTTACATATTACTTTATCTCATATTTCCAATAAATGCCACCCAAGCGTGTGGATTCAAACCGAATCTCGAAAATGTGTTGTTGGTTTAAAAAAAAATTAAGCAATTGACCCCGGCACCGAATATTTTTTAATTTTAGACTGCCTCATCTAAATTTTGCGATACGAAACCTAAACACAATCACCAAATCTTAATGTACAATAAACAAACAGAATGCAGATGGCAAAATTTAAAATCGGTGCTGTGGCAAGAAAAATCTGTACTTTACAATTTAGTACCAACTTTCATCAACACCCTGTATATAAAAAAAGCATTACGTGAAATGAAATAAGGATATTTTGGATACTTTTGGATGTCGAAGAATTCTAGGTTTTTTTAATTCTTCGTCATAAAAATTTCTAAACTTTCAATTTAACGATTTTTCCTTTTAAAAATATTACAGTTAAATTACTGATATTAAAATTTAATACTCTATCACGTAGCGTTCTTATCGTAAACAAATTGCCGTCCTTGTAAAAATTCTACCTTTAAACTAATTTATTATTAATATCATGCATTCATTAGTACGCAAATTTCCAATTTAATACGTAAACAATCTCAATCTACACGCAAACTAGAAAAATATAGTTTTTTTATCAATTTCTAGTTGACTTCCTACCAGCAGCAAATAGCACGCAAACTGGGCTTACAAATTTAAAAAATTTCTAAATTTAAAATTTCGGGTAGAAAAAGCCAAAAAGATAAATTTAAAAAAATATCAAAAGTTATTCATGAAGCCGCCTGAACACGAAAAGTGCGGATCCAGAAAGACGGGAATTTGTTTTTAAGTTAAATTCGGTTATAATTAACATATAATCCATTTTAAAATAAATTTATATGATGTTAACAGTTGCACGACTAGAAGACAAACAGCCTTCTCTGCCCACTAAATACAATGCTACAAAACTTCTAGTTTTGATTGTGGCTGATGAGTTAGTACACATTAAGTTTACATTTTACCAATAAGAATAATCAGTAAAATGCATTCAAATGGACACTGAAACATCAGTGGCGTATTTAGAGGGCGGCAAAGGGGCAATTGCCCCCCCCCAAGGATGACTTGGATTGTACCCCCTCCTGATAAAAATAATGTTTACCACGAAGTTTTAAAATTTAAACAACTTTAAATTATTTTTATTTATTTATTTATTTCAAGCTCTAAGCCCGTCCGCGGACGGGCAGCTAGACGGTGGATCTCTTTTTTAGCGCTATAATATTTAAACATTTAATTTCGTTTCCCGCTGCTGGGGGATTCCCCGTTCTTCTATATTTTCAAATTCTAAATTTTGCGTAAAAATTCAAATTTCCCGATTTTCCTTCTCCAAGTATTATAAGAGTGGAAATCCTGCGATATGTACTGGAGGGTGTTCCACACCCCCCAGACCCCCCGGTTTAAAATTTTGACTTTATATTTGTATATTATTTTTATAATTAACTTTCAAAGTAACACAGAAAGTTGCTGCTAAACTTCATGAGTAGTAAAGTAATTAAATAAATATTCTTTCCCAGTTTTAATTTTTTCTAGCCGAAGAGGTTAAATTTCCCCCATTTTTACTTAAAAATTTAAATTTTCCGATTAGTCCTATACTCTCAGTTAGTTTAATTTATTTTACGGTTGGGAAAATTGTAAACCGGAGGGTCTGGGGGGTGTGGAACACCCTCCAGTACTTATCGCAGAATTTTCACTCTTTTAGAATACTTTGAGAAGATAGCAAATTTATAATTTTTCAAATTTCGCCAGAAAAAATCGGAAAATTTGAATTTTCAAGCAAAAGTGGGGGAAATCAGAGTGTTTTTTATCACCAAAAGATGACACGCTGTAGCAGGAGCAGCAGCAGCGTGCTGGGATTTTATATATTATTATAATTAATATTATTTTTTATAATAATTATAAACTTAGAATAAAGTGGGATCGAACCTTCTCTGTTTATCTACTAATTTAACAATAAATTAAAATATGTATAAATATTTTTTATCGAAATTCTTAACATGAGGTACTTTTGTTCCTCGCTAGTCAATAAACATACTAGTATTTTTACCTTTGTAGAAATTATTACCAATTCTAAGAAGATTTATATAACAAAAGTAGATAAACAAAGTAGATTCTAACCCAATTTCAATTTAATTTAGGATTTAATTTAAATTACATTATTTGTTAATTTCTCGGTTTTTCATGGCGAAATTTATAAAATTGTAAATTTCTTATCTTCTCCAAGTATTCTAAAAGAATGGAAACCCTGCGATATGTACTGGAGGGTGTTCCACACCCCCCAGACCCCCCGGTTTACAATTTTTACATTATATTTTTATAATTAACTTTCAAAGTAACACAGAAAGTTGTTGCTAAATTCAATTAGTAGTAAGGTAATTAAATAAATATCCTTTCCAAGTTTTAATTTTTTCTAGCCGAAGGAAGGTTAAATTTGCCCCATTTTACTTAAAAATTCAAATTTTCCGATTAGTCCTAATCTTAGTTAGTTTAATATATATTTTTCGGTTGGTGAAATTGTAAGCCGGGGGGTCTAGGGGGTGTGGAACCCCCTCCAGTACATATAGCAGGATTTCCACTCTTTTAGAATACCTGGAGAAGATAGCAGAATAATTTTTCAAATTTCGCCAGGAAAATTAAGAGTGCTGGGATTTGATGTATTAGGATTAGTTACAACTGACGCGCACGAGCGGATTAACGAGATTCTAAAAAATCCTTAATCTGCCCCGCCCAAAAGCATTTTCTAAATACGCCACTGCTGAAACTTGCAAGCTGTAGCCAGAACCGAAACTTTGAATATTCAAAATTCTATTACTATTTATGTCGAGTACACGTACCGTCAACATAATTGGAGGAAACATCGGCAGAACAGTCACATTCGTTCCGATAAATCAAATTTAATTACAAACAAAAATAAAAATTTACATTCGTTTATTATTCAACCAATGAGAGGAGCTTTATAATTTAAAAAGCACTATAATGTCAAATGAAGATCTGACAAGCTAACAAAGTAATGCCGTGTTAATTATCAATTCAAATAATTCAATTTGATTGTCTCAATTCAAATGAAATTCTTAGTTTTCGAAAATTCACCAAAGATAAAATTGGAAAAGTTACAGCAATGCATCATCAGGGTAATGATCTGATAATATATCAGGGGCGTAACTGGGCGAAGGGGCTATAGAGAAGTGCCAAACTCAAGCTCCTCAATTCTTTCAAACTACAACTTTACCAATCTGAGGTAGGAAAATGTTGGGATTTGCAGAATGTTCGTTTCCGACTACCACTGGTAGATGACAATTCGAAACCGGTGTGATCGTTTCCAAGGTTTTCTATCTTTGAATGCATTCATTCACATAATTAGATACAATCGTTTGATTTCTTTCAAGGATCAAGGATAACTTGATAAAGCTATCGCTGGCGCTGTAAAGATCCTGAACTCACTCTTCTGGTAGATTGTCATTTGGAACTGCTGTCCCCTTGTTTTTCACATTGAGATGCCTTGAAGTGTAATTCCTTCCTCATCATTTAAACATTCCACAAACAAAGTTCAAGCTATTGTCGTAAACTCCGAGTCGGTAATTTAATAGAAACGGTAAATTCGAATTATTATCAATTGCATTCCAGAAGTCGATACAAAAACAATGGCATCGAGATGAACTCCTTCTCCAATCCATTACAAGTTTTATGAATCACAGGTCACACAAGTGACTTTATACCTGAACCTGCCCACAACCGAACCTTATAAAGAAGGAAGGGTTCTATGACCGTTTAAATTTGTGTCTAGTGAAAGTGAAAATGTAAAAATTACATAAATTACTACAATTTCGTAACGATTACGTCTATTACGTCTGCATTTTGTTATTTGATCGCTCAATTAAAATAAAACTTTCTCAATCACATTAAATTATCTTCAATGGTAATAAAATTTTAATCGATGAAGATGTAGCGTGAAATTCAAAACAAAATAATTGTAATCGTCACCACCATCCCCCTACCCTAAGTAAAGAATCTTTTTATGTCTTTCAATTCCAGTTTAAAAATTAATTTTAGACCCCAAATAAAATAAGAGGCGTCAAGTTGAGCTTCACGATTGTGACTAAATGACCACCCATTTAGAAGATGCTTCAAAAGATTAATGGTTAAGTGTTGGAAATCGAGACGATATTAGTTTTATGTGACCCAAAGAATGGAAAATGACAAACGAATTTGATAGACGATCGGCCAATTGCAATTTTATGTGGGGAGAAGTGTGATTGATTGATAGATTTCTCGTGATTTGAATGCCAATTTTTTTAGGACCACAATGATTGTTCCTGATTGGACAGAAGTTTGCTTCGACTCCAAACTTGTTAATGCAACAAGTGTCATTCAAGAGTTCTCCAGACATAAATGGAAGGAAACCATCCAAGATATTCATCAGATTGCAGTAAAATAAACTGACTTTCTAAGAATGGTTAAATAAAATTGCCATCAAATAAAACATAAAATGCACTGCATCTCCGACATCTGCACACCACTTGTATGTGCTAACCCCATCAAATTTGAAAACAAAGTTAATTAATGACCTTGGAATTAACAATTTTGAATAATATCCGTCCGGCAGGCAATAACACAATAACAGTACATTATACGACAGTTTCCCCAATTACGAAATTTTAATGCAAGTCATGAAGCATAACCGGTCATGAAAGTACCAGACATCACGTTATAATTTTAGGAAACACAAAATCCTGAATAACATTAGTCATAAGTCCAAATTTACGTTAAAAAAATCACACAGGGCCGCATTTAGAGTGTAAATCATTACGAACTTACCTGATCACAGATAATGTCCCATTTTTTTTCGAAGTCGTAGTTTTTCAAAAGTTTTGCTTTATCCGGTGGCAAATCCATGGACGCCTGAAACAAAAATTTAATATTAATAGAGTTAAATTACTCAATATTTTGTGGAACCATAAAAAAAAATAATGTCAATTGAGAAGTTTTTTGTGTATATCTCAGGAACGGTGCAACAAAAGAGAAAAATGCATAGAATAAAATTTGCAATAAAAAATGTCTGATATAGCATTGCTGTAAAAGTTATAGTTCGGGTGTAATTTCGTATAAATAACTCACTTATTGTTATTATATAATAATATAATATTTTATAGAAATCAAAAATTACATCTGATTTTGCCTTATACATCCTGTGTTTTGTGAGATAATTGAAGATCACTACTATTCAATTATTCAAGGGTATTATTAGGGAAGTTGTCGAAGTCTTTAGGACCATAAATGAATTTCTCTATTAAGGCAATTAAACAAAACAACTTGGAAAATTCCCTGAAAAGATTTTCTATTGTTTGTCATAAAACTCGACTTCCTTTAGATGTTTTTTTGAAGTAGTGATGTTTACACACCCTTTGACAACCAAACAACAAATTATAGTAATTATTATACTGAAAACATGAAATGGAACAAATTTGCTCACATTACCACGAAATTCTTAATGTAAGTACTGTCCAATTACTCCATTGTTCGGTATTTTTGCAAACCACATTTTGTGGATCCTTACAACCAGTGACTTAAATAAATTAATTTTCCAATTGAACAAATAAAAGTTTATCAGATATTACGCAAACATGAGTAACACACCTCACTTCGGTGATATGAACCTCAATTCCGGACAGCAAAACGTCACTTCCTGCTTACTGTGCTTAATTAACCATAATAATCGTGCACCAATATTAATAAAAAAAAAGAAAAGTTTAAAATGTTTAAATAAAAAGAAGCGTGACGCCTAATCCTAATTTCAAACACGCAGCTTTATCAACAAGCGTGGAATGCAGCTTAAATGTAAATATTCATGGAATGTGCCCGAAGCTCAAGAAAATGCACGCAATTAACATGGACGTGATTAACACTTGTTGGAAAAACAAACAAAAGAAATTAATGCATTTAGAGAGTAAATGCGTTAACCCTTCAAGTTCAGTTAGAAGCGTCGACCAAAACACCTGGGATGGAAATTGTCTCTTTCGAGACCTTGTCGAGTAACTCAAAACCGTAAAATATTTCATATTATCCGCAAGGTCTTTGCTAGAAAGTTCGCTAATTTACGATCCAAGTGACCATTCCTAAAGGAATCGTAGCAATTGCAATAAAATATATAATAATAACATTACGTGGGTTCGTTCTCATTTTTTGCGCTGTGTGATACACCACGTAACAAAAACGAATGGAAAGGTTGCACAATCATAATAAGCCGACCTTGCTAAAACACAAACAAATTCAAACAAGCGTAACAATAATCGTCGTTGTGATGTTGGTACCAGCATGCCCAGCAGTGTTCGACACCAAAATCTCCCTAGACCTAGACGATTCAATCCAAAAAGATAGAATGTTTTCTTGTGTGCAATGCAAGACTAGACTTCATGATATAACACATCCTTCTCCAGTGTCGTGGAAACGAGTAAAAAGTTATGAACGAATTTTTTACTTGAACCAAGTCACGATGAATGATTTCTCAACAACCACTTCACTCACGATGTAAAATTTCTTGATTAAATGTTTATGAAATTATAATTTGAATAATTTGTGTCGTGGTTTTGAAGAAGGTTGACGTTGGGTGAAGCACATAAACGTTTCGTCTTTCAAGCATGAATACCGTAAAATGGGAGTTCAGACGCTGACAAGCTGAACCCAATCTGGATCACATCATGAAAATTAATTTCGAAATTGTTCTACAACTGATCTGCTTCTATTTTATAATATGTAAGCCTAATATAATTCCTAAATCTGTCGTATCGTCTAGTCGGTCTCTTGGAGGTCATATTAGCCCTCCTTCTTCCTCTTTCAAATCTCGATGCGTTTTTGTCTGTTTCTCATAGTTTTCCATCTAGAGTTCTCCTTCGCCTGTCTCAGTGGTAATCTCATTCTACCATTTTATTCTCATTATTTCATATTTATTTTATTTCCTGTGCATCCTAACCTCGTTGCCTAAATATGCTACACAATATCAATCCCTATTTTATAATTTATTGTTCTGCAATTTTTACGAATCCCAAAACCTATTATCATTTGTCTAAAACACCCGCTATTTCTCTCCTCTTTCCTTCATTAGTCACATAATCTATATTCCATGTATTATCGTCTTACATACTTTTATCTTTGTCGTTTTTCTTATCTGTTTATTTATAATTAATTTCTAATTATTTAATTAACTCGGTGTCCTGTCATTATTTAGTCTTTCAGTATTTTCTCTTTCATTTGCGTGGTTAATTTGCATATAGTTACCCAAATATTTAAATCTTTTCACTTCCTGAAGGTTATATTTGTTATTCTTATCTTCCATCTTTTTATTTCTCTCAAAATTTCCAATAACAGTAGTTCATATTTTTTCACAATTTTCATACATCCATACTTTCAGTTTCAGTCCACACATCTAGAAATAATCTCAATTATAATTTATTTCTATATCTTATACTTTATTATTTGTAAAACTCAGTGGGTCACTTGAAATTATCAAATGGGTCACTTGGTGACCCCAGGGTCATAGGTTGAAGACGCCTTCTCTACTCGATGTAGACACACGTCTTATCTTGTTTAGTAAGTATAATATACTATTATCTTTGTCACTCTCTTTATCTGTTTATCTTTTCTTCAGATTATATTATGTAGTCCAGGCGTTTTAGACTTTTGCTGCCAAATTCGTGCTCTACGAAAAATTTTTTTTTATTGTGTTTATTCTTTTCCTGATATGGGGGCGTTCAAGTATTATGTAAGCAAGCTTAAGAGGCGAGGAGAATATTATAAATCTTACAATAATAAAGATAATAAGATAAAAAAATTACAAAATAATAATAATATTTATTATGTCATTGCTTACGTAATACTTGAACGCCCCCTATCCCTATTGTTTTAAAAACCATCTCGCATTTTCCCTCTGATCTCCATGATATGAATGTCATCAAAAATGGATAAATGAACCGGCTGTGTGTGGTGTGAAAGTTTTTTTAAAGATTTCATCAGATTAAAAAGGTTTTTAAAATATTTAAAAAAGCTAAGCCTATGCTCCCATTTCAATCAGGTGGCCTATAATGGAATTAAGATTTTGATGCAGAATTTCTATTATTTTATTTTTATGATAACCTAGGGTTTCTCATTTTCTGCAAATCTCAAATCCCGAGATCCAGGAGTGAAGGGAGGGGAGAGGTAAAAAAAGAAGAGTAATAAAAAAATTCATTTTATTTTACAAAAAAATAATAAATAAATAAATAAATAAATAAACAAAATAAATTAATACATTCACATGCCTCTTTCCGTATATTAACTATTTTGGAAATAGTTTTTTAAAAATCACAGGTTGTCCACGGATGCATCACTTAATAATGATCGAAAATTTGCAATTCGCGATTTACATTAGGAGAACGCCACCACGCAGCAAAATATTAAGTTAATCTAATAAGTATAGTTGGTATAGAAAGTTTTGTTTACAAACAAACGTTTGCATTCGGTTGTTCTATTTTGTGAAAAACAAAATCAAGTGTACGTAATAGAGCCGCCATGTTATTGACGTTTGGTAGCGTCACGATCGTCATCAACGGTAAGGTAATTGCGAATAAAAAGAGCTGCTGCAGAAAATGCTCTTTCTGGTTCAATGGATGTCAGTGGAATGGTCATTAATGCATTATATAATTAGTCTAGATTCTCTGTGCGATGTCCAGTTCCTTCAAATAGATTTATTTCTTTTATGATATTTGCCACTCTCAATTCGAGTGACATTCGAATTACAATAACATCAGAATTCCCGGGAAAAGGAGATCCCGTTTGAGAAAACCTAATGGTAACGAAATAGTGAGAAAGAAGTAAATCTGGAAGAACAGGTTAGGATTTTGAGTAGGAAAAATGTAAAGTGGAGTATAAGTAATAAAAGTTTGTATTTGATCGGAAGATCGGAATTTGATCGGAAGATAGATTTTGAAAACAAATGTAAATAATTTAATACAGCCTCCCTCCCAATTAATAGAAAAAAGTCACAGACTTCCAAAACATACACATCTATGTTGAGGCAATACGCACCGGGGGGGGGGGGGGATTTAAATACGTTGCAAATGCGGTTTAGTACATTATACTGCCCTTCCAAAAACAGAATAACTATATATTATTAAATTTTAAATATAAAACAATAAAAATTTTAGAAAGAGAGGGGGGGGGGGGTTATTCCATATCCTCGGATTTAAGAGATCAGTTCTGTAATTCCAAATTTTTCTCTCGTAACTACAGAACAAAACAAATCTGAGATCAGTGGCAGCTGGTAACATAATCGCTTGTTTTAAGGGCCGGTATTTGAATGTCAGTTTGAACCTATCATATCTCTAATATAAAAAAACTACCCGCCGCAGTACACCGGAGGGTTTGGAATACTGCGATTGTTCATTGTTGTTACGATTAAATTTCATTTTCTTGTAATTGCAATTAAAATAGAATTACAGTTTGACTCACACATTAACATTAATTTCAGATGACAATAAAAGAACTTAGGAGTGAGAAACAAACAATAAAACAAACAGGCAAGATTCGCAAAGAACATAAAGCAGAATAGAAGCGTAGGTCAATTAAACAAAACTTTTTATTTCTTAAATTTTTAGTTTTATAATTAAAATATTTTTTTACTAGAAAATTTTATTAATAGGGTGATTTTCCGTTGCCTTCCCAACAGCCCACATCAGATCTATATTAGGCTTTAGACTTTAGATCACAGCAGTGTATTCGACGCGACCAGAATTTGAACCGCGATTACCGACTTCCCAGTCGACCGATATAGATTTTACGTCATATTACTGGTAATATTGAATAGCTTAATAATTTATCGAAGGTCCACTGCCCCAGGATCAAAAGATTATAGGCTACAGGAAGATTACACTTCACACCAAGAGCGATGTACAAGAAACCAGTAATTAAGCTTACTGGACAAACCAGACCTGTAATACACCACATTTCGTGCAATGGTCACATTTTCTCTTGGAGAGCATGAAGATACATTTCTTATAATATACTTTTTAAAATAGTAAAGCTCGTGTCTGGGTACAGCATGATTATCTGGTCGTAAAATTAAGACTTTAGCAATGCCAATTGAAGTTAAAGGTTAAATGTGTAATCACGAATAAATTAATTATGTATTTAACCTTTTGTATATTATATAATATTATATTATTTACTGTAGGCAATATTAAACGCTATTATTATTCAGTAGGTATTTAGATCAATCATTCCAAAATAATTGCAAGACCAGACAGTGATCAAACAGGTTGATTCGCTGTAAATCGTAATTCTTTCTTCTCTGCTTCAGTATTTAGACCCTCCCAATACATTTAAATAACTGTCTAAAAGTTTCTTTAGTCATCACATTCTTTGAAAGGGGAAATGGTATATAAACCCCTCGGCTGCCCACGCTGGGGATTGCGGACCGCACCAGCGTCTTGTGAAAGAGGCTTTAAACTTTTAAATTAATTGAAATGATTCGTTTAGATATTACATCTAAATAAATACTTTCACATGATAAACACGTGTAGTTGAACCAAATCGGTAATGAATGAATGGAATGAAGAACCTGGACATATCATCTTTTTCTTAGCAGATATGCAGTTAGTCATCGCGAGAGAAAATTGCATCAAGATTGCACCTTTACAACCACACAAAATTGCCAGTTTTTAAAAACTACACGTTATTTTCGGTCGTCATTGAAATTTAATTTTCTAACAGCAAAACGTAAATCATTTTTAATCGATTAAAAAGCGTGTTCGTAATTTTTACTTACGTGATCATCGCGTTTATGCAATTATTGTAAAATTACACGTCTTCATATTTTCCCATGCCACTTTACACCATCAACGGTATAATTTTTCTGCCGACGTTTATATATTATTAATTCCGTTCGAAATTTACTTTTTGTAAATTTTATTACAGCAAAAAATAGATCGAGGTGGACATTTTTTTTATTGCACAGAGGGATCGTTACACATGGCGCTTTTCAGTTGAATGCACTCTTGTTCCTGGTTCGTTAACCGTCTACCGATTATTTTAAATACACCACTACACCGGGGGTTGAATTCTATTAAGATAACATCTTCATTGTTTACCATCACACCCCTTTAATTACAATGGTTCGTGATCAACAAATAAACTATTACACGGAGCCAAGTGCACCCAATTGATAACAAATTAATTAGGCAGTCAATTTTTTGACGAACAAAGGGTGTTTTTTGCAGTAATTTTCCGATGTGGACTACGAAGAAGCCATCAGATTTAAATTCTGCATTATTAGAGAATAAAAGTCATGGGTCTGCCTTTCTATTGCAAAAATTAGGCTTTTCTTCATTCTCGTCTGATTTAATCAAATAAACCGCGCAAATCTCGCAATTCCGTGACGATCTATGCAAATTAACGTAACAGATGCTAATACGTCCCATTTCAATGTTTGAAAATAAAAGAAAAGTTGTACAGCCTACACGACCAACATAACATTGTATAACGCCCACACATAATAATAAAAAAATATTTACATTAAAATGAGAAACCTCCTTTTCATGGTTGTGCAGTTGAAAATTTAACAAAGTTATTGTTGTTCCTTCTTCATTTTGAACAACGATGGCATAAAATGATAAACATTGTTTCGATAATTAGTCAAATGCTAAAACTGAATAATCATGAGAGAATTATGGAATCATAATGGAATTAAATTGACCTTTATTAACATATTCGGATAAAAATAGACTTCCAAATAGACTTTGATGAGTCCAAATTTGCAATTAAATTTGGTGAATGAAAAAGTTAATCTCTTTTGAAGGTGCTCGTGAATCCTGCCAAAAACAAGTTCAAGGTTCAACTTTGTCCCAGCCAGCATCTCAGTTTCTGCAAAACCAAATTAAAAAGTTCCAATAACGTTGAAAGATTAATTCTCCCAATTCACACATCCAGTAGACGTTAATAAAGGGTTACGACAATAACAACACCCAATTAGACATCTAAAATTAGAGCCAGCACAACTGGAAGCTAATTTTAAAATTTAAAAACATGTTCCTCATCACGAGGAGTCTTCCTTTGTCATTTATATAAAAAAATCGATTAATGATTATTTGGATTAAGCAAAGCAACTTCCTGATGCTGTATTCATTATTTATAATGGCGAATTTAATTAATTTTTTCTTCCCATGATCATGCAAAATTTTTTTATTGCTCTGGTGTCTTCCATGTAACCTTGGTCGTAACAAGTTCTAGGTGAACCTTCTTTATATCAATTATTGGATTACTAATCAAAAGAGTTTAGACATAAAAGAGGAACAAAGACAAACCTTGAAACTTCTTCGGCCAAGATTCCTAGTTTGAAACAAAATTTAGTTGATCGACCAGGAAAAATGCAGAGTACGGAATTGCATCCAATAAATTGAATAATTTTCATCCTTATTTCGAAACCATAAATGGATTCGTCTTTTATTAAGCGATTACTTCCGTTCAATTCATAAAATTACTTTTAAATTGGTATAAATTGCAGTTTTTACTAAATGTTTGACCATTCCATCAACTCAATCACGAACCAACCAAGATTAAAATGCATTTTATCTTATCTTGCAGTGTCGTTAATTCAATATAGTAAGTCGATTTCCACCAATTTAATTATTAATCATCAACAAACTTTTAATTTTTACATTACTTGCACTCAAAAGTCTCCGGTTTGTGCTTTGACTACAATATTTCAAACAAAAAGACAATACAATCTTTGATAAGTTATTTATACAAATTGATGAATACAAATAATCGTAAACCGGAAATGGAATATAAATTCGTATAAAAACAAATTCTAATCGCGACGTAATGCTCCTTCCTCCTATAACTTCAAAATTAATTTGTCCCATTCAAAATAATAATTACACTGCTGATGCTGCTTTAATAGTAAGTTAGATCCTCGTTTAAAGTTGAACAAAGAATAATGCAGTTGCTTGATTATTTGCTGTAAAATTATGATTTAATTTGTAATTAATTCAGTGGCGGAACTACAATTGGCAATGCGAAGGGCCCTGAGATATAGGAGGTCCAAATACGAAACCGGTTGTTTTGTGGGGGAGGTAAAAATTGAAGTTCCACCACTGAATTAATTGCTAAAAAGGTCAATTCACTACCAGCCGACCCAGTGCCGTATCTGAGGGAGGTTTTTGGGAGTTCACCCCCCCCCCAGAAATAAAGCGCGAGATAAAATTCTAGAATATAAAATATAATGAAGGACTTTTAAACAATTTTTTTGACAAAGCAAAGAATTTTTAAACAATAAAAATAGAAAATTGCAGTTTATATTAAAACAAAAAATGATTACAAAATATTTTTGTATCGCGATTTTCTAACTTTGCATTTGAGCGCTCTACATTATTTATTTATCTTTCAACCCCACCCGAACAAAAGTCCGAGATATGGCCCTGAGCCGACCCAATGCAGATAGAACCCTAAAACGATGATATTTGATAGGATCTAGAGATCACCCTAGAACATTTACCTAGAAGAAAATTCTGGCACCACCACTGCACAAGCTCACAGTGCAGTCATAAAAAATCCTGCGTAAAAACCGTAAATTAGTCTAATGCCCGGTTTCAGAAAACTTTAATAATTTAAGTTTAGATCCCAAAGCTAGGAAAAAAAATCTTCTGCATTACAACATAGTTGCACGGGAAAATTTTGAACAAATTTATGACAGAATGAACAGACCAATAAGAGAACGGCAAATGAAACCCAAAAGTTTATAAAATGGCCACCTCGTACGCCACCGTCGAAAATTGAATTGTCAGTACCATTACCAACCTTAATTTATGAGTTACTTAATTGAAGAGTATATTGATAGGAGATTACACAATAAATAATGTTTTTCAAAAACTTCTTAACATCGACAACGACAACCATAGAAGTAGAAAACTAGTAAATGAAGTAGACATGCTTGTCGCATCGGAAACAAAGTTAGCAATGGTAAGTGTGTAATATTTAAAAAAAATTTCATAAAATAAAAACAATTTTATCATGACGTACACCCTAGTTCGAAGGTTTATCCACTGTAGTTTATCAATTGTTTACCGAAGTCATAATCAAAGACTTCGGTTGTTTTTAGTAAATTACTTTTTTTTAAACATTTAGGCTTTTATCTTCGTATGTATTTTATTATTTCAAAAATAGTAATATTTTTGATTTACTGAAATATAACGTAAAAAAAATTTAATTTTTGAATTTGCCTTTGATATACCTAAACACATTATTATGTAAACAAATGAGAGAATGCATATAAACGTCAGCTTTTTCTGACGTTTGCAGAAAAAATCTCTTTGAGTCCAATATTAAAATTTTCGTCAATATAAAATGTTACGATTCCTACAGCAGAAATCTAGTATTAAACTGGAATAGTAGAATAGGTATATTTTCATAAATATAATATCATCGATCAGTTTGAATAATCATGGGAGAATTCCGATGGTCGATTGCGCCAGCGTCATTTAAGAACAGACATGTAACCCATCGCGTTTTTGCAATTAAACGTAATCATATCATCATAATCATTTTTTCAGAATGAAAAAGAAACCGATTTCGACCACGACGTGATTGAAATTTTTTGTGAACCGTCATTTAAACTAGAAGAAAATTCACCAAAAAGGTTGAAGACTAATCAATCTAGTGCTTCCAAAATAAAAAGCGATGACGTCATCGTTATTGAAAATACAAAACTGGAAACAAATGAAAGAGTTAAAAATGATCGATCCGATACTGAAAATCTGACTATAGAGAGGCCATGTGACGAGGACGGCGATGTCATTCTTGTTGAAAAGCTCCCAGAAATCATAACGATTGAAGATGATGAAGATGAATGTGAGAATTGCGCTGATGCTCAAGATCCTAAAGAAACTATAAATACAGATGGAACTTCAAAAAGTACTACTGTGTAAATTATTGTAAAACCCATTTTAGAATATCCCTTTTTAAATTAATATAAGATACTCACCAATAAAATTTAAGTGCAGATTAAGATCTTTGATTGTCTTTATTGAATATTAATGAAATTTTCAATACTTCAAAACAAATACGTATCGGGGGGCCTGGAACATTTCAAGTACCACATAATTGTTTAAAAAAAACCATTAGGATATGTAAGTTAAAATTGCAATTTTAGGATTCACAGTAAACTGCTACAGATCTGGATCAAATTGATTATGCTGCGGTCAAAATTCCACCTTAAACTCACGATCAATTTATTTGCATTGGAAGATCTCAAGTTTCTTGAGTATCTTTTTTCAGTGTCATACATTATTAGAGTGGGTAGAAGCAATCAAGTTGGCCAAAGCCAAGATGACTTACCAAAGAATGAAAATAATAGGATGGTTTCCCGTTGCCTTAATAATTATCTGGTATACACGTGAAATTATGTCACGATGTCAATGTCATTAGACGCAAAGGTTAGGTTTTGTGAGTTTATCCCGACAGGCTTTCCATTGAACTTTCCAAATCAAATTTCCTGCCTTTTCCAAATTTTTCCTGACAAAGAATAAAACTTTTTCCAGACATTTCGATAAATCGGAAGATAAAAAGGCAAAAACAATCTTAATTTTAAAATTAAAATTTTTTTTTTAAATTAAATTGTTTTTCCTGACAAAATTAGGGAAATCATAAATTCCCTGACTTTTCCAGATTTCCAGAATATAAACTAGTTCATAACCCTAAACCACAGATACGCCACTGCAGAGTGACGTAGTCGGGGTGGACTTTAATCAAAATTAAAAGTAACAATATATGAGTAAAACCAAATACTATCAATTTCTCGGAAAAATTAAGTTATAACAGTGGGGTAGGTCGTCTGCGGGGCCCGGCAAAAAATCCAGTCCATCCCTATTCCTAGATCAGTGGTTCTCAAATTCATTTGTCTGGCGGCACCCTACAGTCATTAAAAAAATTCACGGCACCCCTATCCAGTGGCGCAGCCAGGATTTTGTTATGGAGGCGAAAATTTTTCGGAAAAAGAGGCGCGGTCATCTTATTTTCAAGTATAATTAATTATTGTGTTACCACAGTTACCTACCTTAAATTGAAGTGGAAATTAAAGGACGGCATTTCCGTAATTTATAATTGATTTAGCTTCCTAACCCCCCCCCCTTGGCTGCGCCATTCCCATTTTTTTAGGTAGGTAAAATGGGTAAAAAATATGCAATATTTCCCCCTTGTGCACGTGCTTGTGATGCATATTTCGTACTTTTATAATGATGTAAATTGAAGTTTCCAATTAGTCCGATAAAATTAAAATACCTTATATAAAATTTTTTTGTTACAAAATATTTCGCGGCACGCTAGGGTGCCGCGGCACCCCATTTGAGAATCACTGCCCTAGATGTTGTTAGATTGCATGCAACGAGCAGTTTCACCTTGATTGTCCAGATTATTAAGTTTACTTAAATTGTATAATTTCTTAATTAAACTTGATAATTTTGTAATCAAATTGGTCTTAATGACTATGAGAACTTTGTACGTAAATTCTGCAATTAAAGCAACTTAAAAACCTGACGTTTCATGTTCATTTCAATAATTATTATTATGACCCTTAATTTTGTGTGGGTAAGTTTTTTTCGAATCACCATGTAGTTTTAGTAAAAAAATTGTGAGAAAGTGAAATAATAACAAGACGGAATAATAATCCGTGAAGGATTTCTCGAAGATTTATTTTCAGATAAAAACCTCGAGGTGTGGAATGTTAATCTCAAACGTCAAAAGTTCTCAAAGAAGCACGTTCTAGTATGGATCGAAATTTACACATAATAAAATATTCCTACATTAATTGTTGAGATAATCGATCCTTGAATATGAGTACCATTTGTTGGAGGAGATGATAACCCCGAACGATATTTTCAAACTTTTTAAAAATAAACTGGTAAAGCGTCGACCCCCAGGTTATTTTTTATCACAAAAAATATTTCAAGGAAATTGATTTCAAAATAGCCGGGTAAACAATCGTTTTATTAACGCTGGATTAGTCATAAATTTTCTTTGTGAATCACTAGAAGAAGTTCGTCCAACTGTCATTTGTTCAAGAGGGCCGTTACGGCCCTGACTACCCTAAAGTTGCAAACTTACCAAAACTTCTGTAAACCTTCGTTCGAGTTCACTAAGATCCGGCATGGGCCTTTTGGATTTGGTACGAACACTTGGTTGTCTGACATGTGCATGTTTGGAAGAAATAATACTCTCCGGTCTATCCGGTACGAAGGACTGTTGCGGCGTAGTCTCTTCTTTTCCGATAAACGAACCCATGTTACTTTTATTAAACTAAACTTTACAATATAAATTAACTATAACACTTTACACATCTCCCTTAAATTAAAACACATTAAATTATTATTACAAATCCACAAATTTATCCAACATTATTTTATGATACATGTAAAATGTGCAACAGGTTTCGAAAGACGTCATAACACAACATTCGCGTGCATGCTACGCGATTAACGAACGCAAACTAAAAATTCAAACAAAAACTTCCGTCGTCGAAGAGCTTCTGCGCATGAGCTTTCCAGTGCCGGTCCAGAATGTTGTGCACCACAGGACCGTCCGTCCTAAAATATTTTTTTAAAAAATTATTTTTCGTAACTTTACACCGCGAAAAATTAAAAAAGGAACAATTGAGAAAAAGTTATAACTTAAAATGGTGCTTCATCAGTGGTGTAACCAGGAATGGTTCGCCTATAGCGTAGCCGGTCACCTCCTGCAAAAATTATAATCAAAAACAAAAAATTGTACGAATTAATTTAAAAACAAAAATTTTTTACAAATAAGTCTCGGATCTGGTTCGACACGCTTGCAAATAAAAAAATCAAAAACAACTGATTTATCGTTTTTTTGTGGATTACCTAACACAGTTTTTCTTTATTGTATATCGCAGTAATTTTCAACTTTTTTGGCCTACAAACAAACTTTCATAGGTAGAACTTACTCAAAGTGAAAAAATTTGGAATCATTTTGTATCAATTAATTTGGAATATCAGTTTTATTCAAATATACTTACGTAACCAAAGTATGCTTACTATCTGCGAAAAAATACAAAATTTCATAATTTTTTTTATTTTATATTAAGTCTTGCGCGGATCCCCCGACGTTGTTCAGGGACCTCAACTCAATTTTAATTTTCCAGAAACCCTATAAATGAGAAATTCCCAATCCTTTTTTACGTTGAGCTTCACCGGCAGTGGCGTAACAAGCAGATGAGGGACCCGTGTGCGAAGTTGTTAACGGGGCCCTGTTTTTATAAAAGACAAAAAAAAACAATTTTATATACAGGACTCGGAATTCCGACGATTTCTATGCAATTCCAGTGATTTCCAAAAAATTCCTTCCAAACAAGGGTGGATATAGAGACGAGTAACTACTCCCCCCTTATTTAATTTTATTAAAATTTGAAAATTATACCTTAATTCTTATCAAATACATATAGACGAATTTCTTTATTTTTCAATTTTTTTCAAAGAATGTCTAGATTTCATAAAATATCCTAGAATTTTCTGTGATTCCCCATAAGATTTTTTAGATGTTTTTCTAGAATTTTCTATTTCCTCTAATTTTCTACATTTCCTAATTGTAAAATTAATGAGATTTTTTTAGATTTCCTAAAATTTTCTGAGATTTCTTAAAATTTTCCTCTCGTTTTTTACTAGTAAATAGAAAAATGATGGAAAAATTGTCATATGCAAAACTGAAAGGAAATCAGGGGAAATTTGCGGAAATCTAGAATATTATGGACTATCTTTTTTTTTGTTTTTTCCATTTTCTGAGATCTCATTGGATTTAAATTTTTTTGGATTTTTCGAGATATATTAACCCGGCGCTAGCTAGGTGGAAAAAAATCCCACCATTATATAGGTGGGGTGTGACAAACCTCAAACATTAAAACAATGTAATTTTTGTGACCCCCGTTTTTCTTTAATTTTTCATTAATCAATGCTCTTTGTAACTATCTAAGAACCGTATAAACACCAAAGGAATAATTAAAATTGTTTTTTCTTGAAAATAATAAAAGATAACATAGAAATGTCAAACAACAAATATTAGTCAAAGCACTCAAAACAAAAATCGAACATCCTATTTCAAAATTGGAATTAGAACCTTAGAATTTTCCATTTCCAAGAATTTCCAAAGATTTTCTAGAGTTTTCTGCGTTTTTCTCGATTTCCTATTTACTAAAATTTTCTAGAGTTTCTTGAGATTTTCCTAAAATTTCTATGGATTTCTTGAGATTTTCTATATTTCTACAAATTTTCTTAGAATCTGTTTCTTGAGATGTCTTAAGCTTGAGTGACACTATCAAACTTTGGTTAAATTTTCGTTAAACTTTCTTGTCAAACGTTTTGCTTCAAAGTTTGATGAAAATTTTTGGGTGGGGAAGTTTGTAGTAAGGTAATGCGAAAGCCAACCTTACTGCATAGTTTTGCAACAATGCGCATGCTTGCGGATGCTTACGCATGCTTATTCAAAAGTTGAACGGAAAAGTTGAACGAAAGTATGACACGCGCTACTTTTTCGTCAAACATTTGACAAGAAAGTTGAACGAAAATTTAACCAAAGTTTGATAGTGTCACTCAAGCTTTAGAATTTTCTAGAATTTCTTCAAATTTTCCTTCACTAGGACACACAATTTTTCCGGCGATTTCCCCTTAGTTTTGTATTAACAGGAAAACCGAAGGGAAAATCGTGATATACAAAAGTGAAAAGAAATTCAAGCAAATTTTAGGGTCTCTTAAAAAATTCTATTCCTCCATCCATGAACTTTCCTTGTAAAGCAAGGAAGTATTGCAATCCCGATTTTTGTAATTCATTATACCGGGTGACTGACCGACCGTTCACCCATTTTTCTGCTATTCTGCAGAAATTGAAAAATAATCAATTTCCCATGATTTTCCCTACGATCGGGTGAACAATCGGTCACCCGGTATAAAAATACACAGTTAAAAAAAATGCTCAAATGATTTTTTTACGGAATGCATCAAAATTTATGTTGGTTTTGTTCCTATACTGGTACCTAAGGCGGATTTAGGAGGGAGCACGGGCCCCTCCTACACGCTTAAAAATAACAAGGAAACAACGAGAAAATCCCAAATCTGAGAACATTTTTTGCCGGTTTCGAGCTTTGTGCCCCTCCCCCCCAGAAAAAATTTCTAAATCCGCCGGTGACTGGTACCATACTAAAATGCTATAACACAAAATTAATTACACACTAATTCAGAACAACATCTGTGACATTTTAAAAATTGTCTTACGTAAAAAAATTCAGAAAATGTAATATTTTAACAGAACACCCTGTATATAGTAAAGATCTTTTAAAATATTTTAAACAATTTATTGGTAATAGCAATTAGCAAGTAGAAAATTATCTATATAAGGCAAACACTTTCTCTTGAAAATTAATTTCAAAAAATAGCGCAATCATGAGTAATCGAAAATATAAAACAGAAGGAGAAGTATGTTTGAAAACGGACATGCAAATGTACGCACAAGTCTCAAAAATGCTGGGGAACAGATGGGTAGAGGCATTATGTTTAGACGGTAAAACACGTCGTTGTCGAATACGAGGATCCTTCCACTGCGGGTGGGTTGCATTAGACTCTCTAGTTTTAATTTCGCTGAGAGAATATCAACCTGCAAAATCCGATGTTTTACTTGTTTATAGACCAAGTGAAATAGAACAATTGAAATTATTACAAGAAATTCCGGAAAATTTTCCGCTTTCGGTTCCGGAGAGATTGAGGTTGACTCTGATGAACGCTAAAGTTAAAGATAGGAGAAGCGAGTTCTTCAAAGAAGAAGATCATATCAAAGTCAAGGTTGGTAAAGATATGGTGTGGAATGGAGCGGAATGGGAAAAATCCAAACGGTGTGTTTGCAAATATTGCATCCGCAGTTGTGAACAAGAAAACGAAAAAGAAGAAGACGAAGACGACGAGGAATGTTCATCTGAAGAAGACGAAGATTGTTCATATGAAGAAGACGACGATTGTTCATATGAAGAAGACGATTGTTTGTTTGAAGAAGATGACGATTGGTCATCTGAAGAAGACGATAATTGTACGTCAGAAGATAACCAAGAAGAATATTCCGAAAAAGAAGATGAGTGCGAAGAGTATGAGTAATGGGTACCTACTGGAATCAGTCTTATTAGCTATCTTTAATAATTATTATTTTTGTAATTTGTTTTGTTTGTTATATTTTAAACTATTTTAAATAAAAATTCATTTTTGAAATAAAAAATCATTTTTGAAATAAAATTTATTATTATTTAGAAAACAAATTTAATATTTTATATTAAATTATTATTTACAAGTTCATGCTACCATAATTATTACTACAAGGATACTTTGAATTACAACTCAAATATCATCTAACCCTGCTCACTGCTCGCAGGGCGCTTTAAAAATAAAAAAGATTTTTTTAATTTAAAAAAAAGTAATTTTATTAAATTACTGATTTAAATTTATTAATAAAAAAATTTTAGTCAAACTAAAAAGAATCATACTCCTCGTAATAGTCAAAAAGTCTGTCATCTACTTCTGATTCACTATCGGAATCTTCTTCTTCTGAATCACTTTCGGAATCTTCTTCTTCTGAATCACTTTCGGAATCTTGTTCTTCTGATTCACTGTCGGAATCTTGTTCTTTTAGTTCACTATCAGAATCTTGTTCTTCTTCTTCAAACTCTCTGTTTTCAATATTAGTCAGAGGTAATAATAATTCTTCTTCGGACATAGGAAAGCTTGAAGGAATTTGATGCCATTTTTTTAGACGCTTAACATCTTTAATAGAATATTTACGTACAACTTGTGGAGCGGCGATCAAATCCTCGTCCATTAATGCAGCAATTCTTAATTTTTCACTACAATGTTTTAGTTGGACCAAAACCATATCACCTGGAACTACTTTCTCGCCAATAATCGGTTGATTTATGTGACACACTTCTATTGTTCCGTCAACGCATAGCACGTATAACCAAGAGTTATTCAACATTTTTATTACTTGAGCATATTCTTGCAATTCGTCTTTATACAACTCGATTGGTTTCAACTTCTTGCGTCTTTTATATTTAAGACAAAAAAGTGGTTCGTCAATTATTAGACGCTTGACTGCCCCTCTGCCAATTTTAGTTTTTCCTTTACCCATTTTTTTTAATTTAATCATTTTTACTTGAAATTAAAAATGATCTTTAATTTATATAGCTTCAAAATTTGTCCTCCTCTTCGGGCCTATGTAGCGCCAGGTTTTTTACCAATCACAGTTAATTTAAGAGATTTAAATTTAAATTAAGAAATGTACACCAAACAAAATATCAACATTTTTCTTCCCAAATTTCTCTTCTTTGTATTGGGTATGCTACTAACAATACTAGTACCTTCGATTGGAATTCAGCAATTTGGGGGATTCATTGATTATAGAATTTAGAGAAATAAGTAAACCAGGCCCGTGCGCAGGTTTGCCATCGGGGGGGGGGGGGGGGGGTCGCTTGCAAATGGGTCTGATGCAAACTATAGGAGATATGATCGATGGTCTTGTAGTCATTAAATAATATTTAATTTTTTTTCAGTGTAACAATGTGTAATTAATTAAAATGAATTTCTAAAAGTGAAAAAAAGACTTCCCAATTGATAAAAAAAATCATTACTTCTTCTCTTCTTAGGATACTGCACTCACTACTTATTTATCACCTTCACTTGATATTACAAAACGAAATTCTAACTATTTGTTCTCTACAAGTGAGTACAAAAATCATATCAGAAAAGGTAATCGTTGTGTTCTTAAGTGGAAAAAGTAGGTAAGTCTATGTGGTAAGCCAATCAAAAAATACTTGATTGAAATGTCAATGACTGGTTGAATTTTCTTATCCTGAATGAAGGTACAATAATGCTTTTTTCTACACTGAACAGTGAAGTAAATGCCTTGGATGAAGATGAAAAAGAATAAATACCAGGCCCGTAACCAGGGGGGGGGGCGGCACCTGAAGGCACGTGCCCCCACCCCTGAAATGTTAAAAAAAAAAATTTTTTAAGTAAATTTGAATTTCGAAAATAAAATAGATAAATAGATATACGAGTTTTTTAAAGTGGGAAAAAACATATTTTCCCGGAAAAATTCTCGGAAGGGAAACCCCAAAAAATTTTCTGAAAAATTTAAAAAATGTGATTTCGTGACTTTTTTCACTGGGCCCTTAAATTGTTGGAGTAGAAAATGAGATTATGGAAACCCCTGTATTTTGTGTAAACTGTAAAACAAAAAATTTAATCTAGTACCAATATTTTAGTAACTTTCATTAGTTATATATATAAGAACCGCGATTAGTCGAAATCAGTAAATAAATTAAAAGTTGTAATATTCTCATCTAAATTTAAACGTTCAATTCAAGTGCAAATTATTAAATCAAAAATGGAAAGCTGGTCTGAAGAAGAAAATTGGGATGTGGTGAACAATTATATCGCCGATGTCGACACTGAAAGTAGAGAAGAAAATAAGGAACATAATAACGACAATATGTCTCAAGATCAGGAAATTAATAATTCCGAAGATATGTGGGACATGGGAGCGAGAATCCAATTCGGAGGACTGAACAAGAAAAGTACCCATTATCATCATGAGCAGGAAGTAGCGGAAAACCAAGATGCCGTCTTCGATGTTCAAGAAAGCGGAAACTTTAAAGACGCATGGAATGATGATAATAATGATGAGGTTTCAACAAATGTTACACAAACCATTCAAAGCAACAGCAATAATGCTAACGGAAAAGAAGTTGAACCTCAACGTGAGATTTACATTCCACCCGAACCTTCAAATGACGAGAACGAAATTTTCGGCACTGGAATTCCTTTGGGAATAAATTTTGAAAAACTGGACCAAGTTAAAGTGCAACTTAGTGGCGACAACCTTTCAACGGCAGTAACGTCTTTCGAAGAATTAAACTTGGACGCTAACCTTATGCGTAACATCAAAAGGTCTGGATACAGCAAACCCACCAAAATTCAAAAGCATTCCATACCGGTTGTAATGGCTGAACGTGATTTAATGGCGTGTGCACAAACTGGATCGGGAAAAACGGCCGCATTTTTAATTCCCATATTAAACAAAATTATCTCGGATCCAAAAAATGTCGTATTCGAAGGCCGTATGGAACCTCAAGTTCTTATAGTTTCACCAACTCGAGAACTTGCGCTTCAAATTTACCACGAAGCGCGAAAATTTGCTTATAGATCTGATGTCCAAATCGAAATTGCCTATGGAGGAACTTCAGTAAGTCACCAACTCGCACGAATTCAAAAAGGTTGTCACATTTTGGTTGCTACCCCCGGAAGGTTGAATGCGTTTGTCAAGCGAGGTGTCATCAAATTTTCTTCTATCCGGTTTGTAGTTTTGGACGAAGCCGATCGAATGTTAGATATGGGATTTTTGTCCGACGTGGAATCAATTTTGAAACATCCTACCATGGTCCCAATTGGAGAAAGACAAACTTTGATGTTTTCGGCTACCTTTCCAGAAGACATTCAAAAGTTGGCTGCAAAATTTTTGCAACATTACATTTTTGTGACGATCGGTAGCGTTGGTGGTGCTTCCACAGACGTACAGCAAGTGGTTTACGAAGTGGAAAAAATCAATAAAAGAAACAAGTTGTTCGAACTGTTGAAAGAAAATGAAAATAAAGGAACGTTAGTTTTTGTCGAAACTAAATTAAGTGCTGATTTTATAGCAGCGTTTTTAAACCAAAAAAATTTTAGGACCACCAGTATTCATGGTGATCGACTCCAGAGTGGACGGGAAGAAGCGTTACGCGATTTCAAAAGCGGAAAAAGTCAGATCTTGGTAGCAACTTCCGTTGCAGCTCGAGGTTTGGATATTGGAAGGGTTAAACACGTAATCAATTACGATTTACCCAAGAATATCGATGATTATGTTCATCGCATTGGTCGAACTGGTAGAATTGGGAATTTGGGCACAGCTACTAGTTTTTATGATGAAAATCATGATTCCGGCATTGCGACTAGTTTGGCAAGAATTTTAGACCAAGCAGGTCAGAATGTTCCGCAATTCTTATTGTATGCCAAAAGTGATGCACAAAATAAAGCTTCTTCGTTCGATGGTCGCGATATGAGACAAGATTTTGATCAATTAACAGTATATGAAGAACAGTGGGATGTTTAGTTTAAATATTTATTTATTATTAACCTTATATTTATTTATTTAGTATTTCATTAATTATTATGCTTTAATAAAATCTTTTGTTCTATAATTATTTATTTTTGATACTATTTGTATTTGTTTACTTTTTAAAAATGGAGGAATTACTATAGTAATTTATTGTAATGTTAACGAAATAGAATGACCAATCAAAGGCATCTGTCGTATTTAACTTAATTTATACTTTCTTGAAATTTAATTTTGATTTTACGAAATTTTAACATATAAATCAATAATTAGTTTCCAATTTTCGAATTTATCCAACTCTGGTTATCTCCCAATCTTCAAATTCAATTCTATACTGTGTCTATTTTTGAGACAAATAAAATCCAAATATTATTTTAAAAAAACTCAAAAACAAAATCTCAAAGCAAATATCAAAATTTCGGGAGACAGAACGGTTTCCGTCACTCGTTTCCTCTGCTATTCAAGATATTTATAAATTTAAAACAAAATAAAAAATTATAAACCAAACTAATCATTTTGAAAATACATTTATGTGCCTATAGGTCTCTCTACCAGGCGCGGATATTGCCTGATAATCAATTATGAATAAGAATCACACCATAACAGACGAATCACTATTATCGATAAAACCAAAAAAAATCCCTAAAAACATTAATCAACTAAAAACTATTGTATATTATTAATATCTTATTTACATAAAGTGTAGGTACAAAAGAAATAATATTTAAATTAAATTGTAATAAAATGGACCAAACAGTCAACTGGCATCCAAGAATCTAAAACAAATGAAAATATTATAAAAAATTAAAAACCAAAGAAAAATTCAACTCACCAATAAAAACCACATTCTGCATTGCAAGCATTTCAAATAAAAAAATAAAAATGTATACTATTTGAATTAAAACATATTTAAAAAAATGTACTAATAGATGAAATACTCATATGTACATTGAACTTGAAATTAAAGAAACTACTTTCTTGTCCGCTTGGAACTTCGTACAGGTGCAACAACGTCCGCTTTTTCTTTTACGTTCCTTGTGCGCACAACCCTCTTTACTTCTGCTTTGACCACTTCCTCGACATCAATTTTCACCGAATCATCAAGAGAATACAACTTGCGCTTTCCACGTGTTGTGGCACCTTTTGATACTTCTTCTTCACTTTTGCTTTCCAATTGAACTTCAGCTTTGGTTTTACGACCACGCACTGCTTTATTTGTTTCTTCATTCTTAGATTCGTCCATTTCTGAATTTTCAATGCTATTCTTATTGCTTTTAAGCACTCTTGTTTTAGTTACAACTGGGCGCCTGCGAGATGTTTTCGAAACCTCTAACTCTTTTTCGAGTTGGCTGTCATTTTCAACTTTCGATCTTTTAATATTCTTTTTTGGATTTGCAGTGATTGAGTTTTCTTGTTCTTCTATAATTTCAACTTCAAGGGTTCTTTTTATCCCACGTGTACGTTTAGTTTTTGATAAGGAAGTCTCTTCGACTCTCGCTTTCGAGCTCTCCAAGGTGGAATTTATGGATGTTTCAACTTCTGCAACTTTCTTTCCTTTTGGTGCGGCACGTAAACGGGTACTTTTTTCAGAAACTTTCTTATTTGTTTTTGAAGCTGCTCGTCCACGCGTTGTTTTTTGAACTTCAATAGTCGGTTCGTCTTTTTCTTCATCAGACAAAATTTCTATGCTGGAATCAAACTGTTTTTCAGGTTCGGGTTTCTTTGCCACTTTTCGTAAACGCGTAGTTTTTTTCAACGATTCGTTCTGTTCTTCCATTGATTTTTTGCTTGTTTTAGCGTTGGTCTTTTTCGCTGCACGACCGCGAGTGGTTTTGGGCGCTTCAATCTCTTCATCGCCATTATTTTCTGGAACCTTTTTGATTGTTTTTGAAGCTGGCTGTCCGCGCGTTTTCTTAGGAACTTCAAACACTGATTCGTCTTTTTCTTCATCAGACAAAATTTCCAGGCTGGAATCAAACTGTTTTTCAGGTTCGGGTTTCTTTGTCACTTTTCTTGAACGCGTAGATTTTTTCAATGATTCGTTCTTTTCTTCTGTTAAATTTGCCTTCAGATTTTCTTCCATAGATTTTTTGCTCGTTTTAGCGCTGGTCTTTTTCACTGCACGGCCGCGCGTTATTTCAGGCGTTTCAATCTCTTTATCGTCATTATTTTCTGGAACTTCCTCGACTGTTTTTGAAGTTGGTCGTTCGCGCCTTTTCTTAGGAACTGCAATCACCGGTTCGTCTTTTTCTTTATCAGATAAAACTTCAACGCTCGAATCTAACTGTTTTTCAGGTTCAGATACTTTTTCCATTTTTCGTGAACGCGTAATTTTTTTCAATGATTCGTTCTTTTCTTCTGTTGAATTTTCCTTCAGATTTTTAGCGCTGGTCTTTTTCGTTGCACGACCGCGAGTGGTTTCAGGCATTTCAATCTCTTCTTCATCATTGGTGCTGTTTTCTACCTTCTCAACTTTCTTGGTCGTTTTTGCGTTGGTCGTTTTCAGTGGACGACGACGCTTGGTCTTAGGGACTTCAACCTCTTCATTGGCCTCTTCAACTTCCTCATTATCTGAATTTTTGTCGCCTTCAACCTTCTCCATTTGTTTAACAGTTTTAGTGTTGGTCTTCTGCAACGCACGACCGCGCTTGGTTTTAGGAATTTCAATCTCTTCATTTTGATCAAAAATTTCTTCAACTTTTTCGTTCGTTTTAATTTCTTCGGTATTTTCGATTTGAAGCTTCTCCACTTTTTTGGAAGTTTTAGCGTTGTTTTTTTTTGCTAGACGACCACGAGTGGTTTTAGGCACTTCAATTTTTCCATTTTCTATCTTTTCGTCACTGCTTGCGTTAATTTCTTCTTTGTTCTCAACTTCCACGCCCTTTTTGTTGGTTTCTCTAATCGCACGGCCGCGAGTGGGTTTAGAAACTTCAACCTGTTCATCTTCTTGATTATTATCGACACTTTCTTCTTCAACTTTATCGCTATGTTTTGCCTTCTTTGATTGAGACTTGGGTGCCTTTTTCGCGCCTTTTATAGGGAGAACCTTGCGTGTCACTGCGCCTTCTGTTTCGCTATCAATTATAATGACACTAGCATTATTAGATTCCGATGCCATTTTAGGAATCTTTGCCGAGCTTACATTCTCGTCTTCGTCCGCCTTTCGCTTAAGACTTTTCGGACTGTTTATCACAAATTCGGTAGAGATCTTGGATGGCATCCGCGGTGTTCGCTTACTTTTTCTTAAATTACTGTCATCCAAAAATTGAACTTTCTTCAAATTTTTATCATTTGTTGCTTCGCTTGATTCGATATCTTGATGAATATTCGCCTCTATTTCTTTCAAAATACCCCGGTTGCCCTTATTCAAAGGCGTGCTGGAATGAATGGCCACATTTTGTTTCTTCGAAATCGAAAGGTTTTCGTTCTTTTTCGATTTGATTGGTGTTAAATTTTCGACAACTTCGCCTTTATTAAAATCTTGAGTGTTAACCCAATTAACAACTTCTTCGGACATAACTGGTGTACCTGATACGACGGCGACGTTAACGGAAGCATCAAGTTTTAAAGGTGTACTTTTACGACCGTAAGTTTTTGGTGGTTTTTTGTCCAACAGCGAATTGAATAATTCGTCGCTTTTGTTCATAATTTCTGCAACGCCGGAAACGTTGAAATCTCTATTGTACTGGGCTTCTTCTTCTGCGAACATTTTCTTAACTCCCACTACATTTGTCAAATCATTTTTGGGCGAATTTTGAACTTTCAACGATTTCTTTGACTTCTTTATATCCAAAATCTTCTTTACGCCCCTTACCTCGCTTAAGCCATGCTTAGGAGTCGTTGTCTTTGAGGTTGTTGCAAAAAAGTCACCTAATCCACTCAAATTGGCTGATTTACGAGGTTTGGGAGTCACTACCAGTTGTTTCACACCCCTCACGTCGCTTAAATCGTTTTGCGGTGATTTTTGCTTGGTCATCAATTTCTTAACACCTTGAACATCGGTTAAATCATTGCGAGGCTCTTTAGGTACTCGTGGAGTCTTCAGTAATTTTTTAACACCACCCACATTCGTCAAATCATTTGTAGGCGAATTTTGCACTTTAGGGGTAGCCATCAACTTTTTAACGCCTTGAACATCGGTTAAATCATTGCGAGGTTCTTTGGGTACTCGAGGAGTCTTCAGTAATTTTTTAACACCACCCACATTCGTCAAATCATTTCCAGGCGAATTTTGCACTTTAGGGGTAGCCATCAACTTCTTAACACCTTTCACATCAGTCAAATCGTTATGGGGTTGCTTTTGAACCTTGGGGGTCTTAAACATAGTTTTGACGCCTTGAACATTGGTCAGATCATTGCGAGGTTCTGTATTTACAGTCCGTCCACCGACTTTACGTCTCTTAGGCGCGGGGGATGTTTCCACTTCGCTTTCACTCTCATCTTTGTCAGTTGGAGTATTAAAAGTGAGCACTTTCGAGGTGTTTCTACTTTTTACTGGCGAAGAAAGTGGTGATTCGATTTCTTCAAAATCTGTCAGAGAGAGCGTTTCAAACGCTTTAGAAATTCTTTGTGGTTTGATTGCAGACGAAACTAGAGTTTTGGATTTTTCTATATTTTTAGGAGTAGCAGATTTTCTTCCCGATACATTTGATAAATTGGCTTCTTCTTGAATTAATGGCGTTTGTTGTAGTTTCGAGATTCTTTTTGATTTAATTCCCGAATTTGTTTGGTTCAAATCTTGCATCGACGGTGTTTTCAAGTCTTGAATTCCAGACGTACTCGGTGTATTGTCTGAATTTGTTTGTAGAAGCTTGGAAGTTCTTTTGGATTTACTGGCCAACGTGGTAGAAGTGTTTGCTTCTTCTTGAATCATGGGTGTTTGCGGTGTTTTAGAACCTCTTCTTGTTTTCATCGTGGATATGACTATGGGCGTAACAGAAATTTTTGATTTTCTGGTTGATCGAACTCCAGAAACAACTGGAGAGTTTTGTGGCGTTAACACTAATTTTGATTTATTTACAGGTGTATCAATTTCTTCAGTTTCAAAGTTATCTTTATTGTTCAACAACAAGGGCGTTTTAGAAACCTTGGATTTTCTTGTTGAGCGAACTCCTGAAGTTGAAGGTAAGTCATGTTTAGATGGCGTCTGAAGTAATGTCGTGGTTTCAGTTTCTGTAGATTTATTTTCAGATAAAGATGTTTGAAGAATTTTAGATTTTCTTGTTGATATAACTCCAGAAACAGTTGGAGTATTTTGGAGAGAAGATATTTTGGAGATTCTTTTTGATTTTCGATCAGTTTCAATTGTAGGAACTCCAACATTGGCAGACTCTGGTAATGCTTGAGATCTCCTTGAAGATCCTTCTTGGAATGTGCTTGATTCATTTGCAGTTACATCCGAACCATCTAATGCTACAGCATTTGTGGAACCTTTAGTATCATCTGCAAAAACAGGCGAACTTGGTAAGGATTTCCTATCGGCAATTTCTTCATTTTGCAACAAAGATGAATTTATAATTTTAGATTTCCTCGCTGATCTAGTACTAGAAGGAACAGGTGAGCTCTGTACTAGAGGCGTTGAAGGAAGTTTGGAGGTTCTTGATTTATTTGCAGCTATGGGTGAAGTATCTTCTAAATGGTCAGCTTCTTCGTCTGTGTTGCTTTCAATATCATCTTGCAATGAAGGTGTGGTAACAATTTTAGACTTTTTGGTTGATCTAACTTTTGCAACAGCTGGAGATTGAGTTTGAAGTAAGGTAGAGGTTCGGCTCGATTTATTCTTAGTTAAAACTGAATCATCCACCTCTTCAGCATCTTCCGATTTGGAAACTTCTTCATCTTCCAATAAAGGGGTTTGAAAAATCTTAGATTTTCTTGCCGATACAACTCCAGAAGTAATTGGAGTACCCGAAACAGATGGAGTTTTTAAAACATTCGAAATTCTCCTTGATCTTCTGCCACTTGCAGATATACTTTCAGATTCAACTATTTCGTCACTTTGTAATGAAGTTGTCCTACCAGCTGCAGTTGGAGTACATTGTACAGGCTGTGCTTGAGATAAAGTAGATTCTCGTCTCGAATTATTATCAGTGAAAACTGAATAATCCATGTCTTCAGAACCACTGGAATCATAAGCTTCATCTTGCAAAACGGATGTTTCAAAACTTTGAGATTCAGCTTCAGAAGTTTGGAGTACCTTCGAGATTCTCTTTGATTTCCTCTCAGTTTCAGCTAAAGTATCTTGAGATTCAACAATTTTAGATTTTCTGGTTGATCTAATTTCAGCAACAGCTGGAGAGCGTTGAATAGATGGTGTTTCGAGTAAGGTAGAAGTACGAATTGATTCATTTTCGGTCAAAATTGAACTATCCACGTCTTCAAGATCTTTTGATTGGAAAGCTTCTACGTTTTCCCATTTGGGTGTTTGAAAAACCCTCGATTTTCTTGTTGAACCAACTCCAGAAGTAATTGGCGTACCCGAAATGGATGGGGTTTTTACAACATTCGAGATTCTCCTAGATTTCCTGCCACTTGCAGATATACCTTCTGATTCGACAATTTCATTATCTTGTAACGAAGGAGTTTGAACAATTTTAGACTTCCTTGTTGATCTAACTTCAACAACAGCTGGAGTGCGCTGTATGAATGACGAATTATCTTCAGTGAAAACGGAATTATCCATGTTTTCAGAATCGCTTGAATCAGAAGCTTTGGATGTTTCAGGAACTTGAGTTTTTGTTGTTGAGTCAACTTCAGAAATACCTGGCGAATCTAAAATCGATGAAGTTTGGAACACCTTCAAAATTCTTTTTGATTTTCTGGCAGTTGCAGCTGAAGTATCTTCAGGTTCAACAATTTCATCATCTGGTAATGTAGGCGTTTGAACAATTTTAGATTTTCTGGTTGATCTAACATTGGCAACAGCTGGATATGACCTAGATGGCGTTTGGAGTGCGGCATTTTCAATTAAAATTGAATCATCTATATCTCCGGATTCTCCTGATTCGGAAGCTTGCTTGTTTTCCAATAAAGGTGTTTGAAAAACCTTAGATTTTCTGGTGGATTCAATTGGAGTATCCGAAACTACTGACGTTTTTAGTACATTAGAGATTCTCCTTGATTTTCTTCCACTTGCAGATATATTTTCAGATTCGACAATTTCATCACCTCGTAAAGAAGGCGTTTGAATGACTTCAGATTTTCTTGTTGATTCAACTTGGGAAGCTGGAGTGCACACTATAGACGATGCTTGGAGTATTGTGGATGCACATCTTGTATTATTTTCAGTAGAAATCGAATCATCCATGTCTTCAGAATCGCTGGAATCAACAGCTTGATCTTCCAAAATGGGTGTTTCAGGAACTTGAGATTTTGTTGTTAAGTCAACTTCTGAAGTATCTGACAAATCTGAAATCGAGGGAGTTTGGAGCGCCTTTGAGATTCTCTTCGATTTCCAGTCAGTTGCAGCTAAAGGATCTTCAGGTTCCACAATATTATCTGACAATGAAGGAGTTTGAACAATTTTAGATTTTCTAGTTGATCTAACTCCTGCAACAGTTGGAGAAAGTTGCATAGATGGTGTTTGAAGTAAGGCAGAGGTTCCCCTCGATTTATTCTTAGTTAAAACTGAATCATCCACCTCTTCAGCATCTTCCGATTTGGAAACTTCTTCATCTTCCAATAAAGGTGTTTGAAAAATTTTCGATTTTCTTGCAGATCCAACTCCAGAAGTAATTGGAGTACCTGAAACTGATGGTGTTTTTAATACATTGGAGATTCTCCTTGATTTTCTGCCACTTGCAGATATATCTTCCAATTCAACAATTTCAACACCTTGTAATGAAGGCGTTTGAACAATTTGTGACTTTCTTGTTGATCTAACTTCAGCAACAACTGGAGTCTGTTGTACTGACGGTGTTTTGTTTTCAATAAAACCTGATCTAACTATATCTTCAAAATCGCTCGATTCAGAACCTTCTTCATTTTGTGCTATAGATGATTGAAGACCCTCAGATGTTCTTGTCAATCCAACTTCAGAATTAAGTGGTGAATCTAGTATCAATGAATTTTGAAATACCTTGGAGATTCTCTTTGATTTCCTGTCAGTTACAACTAAAACATCTTGAAATTCGACAGCATTATCGTCTTGCAATAAAGGTGTTTGGACAATTTTAGATTGTCTTATTGATCTAACATCAGCAGCAACTGGTTCAGGTGAATCTGAACTATCCGTGTCTTCAGAATCGTCAAATCCGAACACTTCATCTTCTCTCAACAAAGGCATTTGAAAAACTTTAGATTTCTTTGTTGATCTATCTCCAAATGCAATTAGGGAACCTTGGATCAGTGGAGTTTGAATTACAACCGAAGCATCCACGTCTTCAGACATCTGCACGACAGTATTACAATCTGAGCCTTCTTGCATTGATGGAGTTTGAATGCTTGATTTTCTTGTTGATCTAACTACAGAAACGGCTGGCGAGTTTTTAATTGGTGTTTGGAACACTTTCTCATTTCTTTTTGATTTGCCGTCAGATGTAGTTGAAGCATCATCTGTGTCATCGGAATCATTCAATTCGATAGTTCCAGTTTGAGGAATTTTTGACTTTCTTGATGATCTAACTTCAGAAGAAGCTGACGAGTTTTTGACTGGAGTTCTGAGCAACTTGGAGTTTCTCTTTGATTTACTCTCAGATGCTGTTGAAGCATCAGTATCATCAGAATCATTAATTTCAATAGTTTGGTCGTTAACACGTATTATAGGTAACTGACAAATTTTTGATTTCCTTGCGGAGCTATTCCCAGAAACCACTGGAGTACCTTGCCTCAATGAAATCCGTTTTGATTTCCTTTCAGGCAAAATTTCGATTTTTTCAGTCACTCGAGATTCATCATCGTCTTCAATTTCAGAATTATCAATTTCTTCATCACTTTTGATTTCTTCAGTTTGTACTACAATTGTTGGAAGAGTTTCAGACGTTTCAGTTAGGGTAAATGTTTCATTAACTTTCTTTTCAGTTATACTTGATTCCTCAGTTGTTTCATCATCTTGGTCCATTGCAAGAATTAAACTTGACCCATTACCACTTTCATCTTCAATTCCTTGCATTGATGATGAATTAGTTTCTCCATGAGTTGCTTGGCCCATTTTCGATTTTCTTGCAGATGAACGTGTTCCGATTTGAACAGCAGATGATTGGAACTCGGCATTTACGGAAATAACCTCTTCTTCGGTAATTTGGATTTGAAAAGTATTGTTACTTTTAGAAGTTTCTTGCTTTTGTTCATCAATATTTAAGATTTCCGTAAATCGATACATACTGTTACAAGTTTTCGAGTAGTTGGTAGCTTCAGGTTGTGGTTCCATATCTAAAGACATTCTTCTTTTGGAATCCCTTCTAATTTCTTCCATTTCATCTTCCAATTTTTCTAAACTGGGTTCGCGTAAATCAATCAAGTCAGAATCGAGTGAGGCTGCATCACTTATGTCCAAATTTTCGTTTGATGAAATTGTGATTGAACTGTAATTTTCATCTTGTTCAAACTGAGAATCCTTTAAAGTATCTTCATCAATGTGAACAGAAACGGTGCTTTCATATGATAAATCAGTTTGATTTGAAGTGCTTTCTCCAATATCTACATGCGAAACCATCATTTCATAATTCGAGATTGTGTTTTTTGGTTCAGGTGTACTAGCTAAACTTGCTATTCCGCTAATGTCACTACCATTGGGAGCAGATGTGGAAGAATTAAGATCCTTGCTGACAGGGGCAACGCTCACTTGGAAATCCTCTATAATTTCTTCAACTTCAAAATCGTCAACTGATGGCAGAACAGCAAGCGCACTTTCGTAAACAAACGAAGAGGTATCTGTGGAAACAGCCAAGGAGTCTCCATCCACATATTCGAGACTCTGATCGAACAGTCGCGATTTTGATTTCTCACGAGCTTCTGAGTTATCCATATTGTTAGTTTTATCCATTTTGTTGAGAGATGGCGATTTATTTAACATCGAATCTCGTTTTTTAATGATAGATGTGGGAGTACCCAAGAGAGTCAGGTTGTTGGAACTACGCACAGCAGAAGTTGGAGTAGAACTGTTCATTTCTGAGTTTTCATGTTTCGGTGAAATAGTTGAATTTTCCATTTCAATAAATTCTGATTGGAGAAAAGATGGCTGAGATTCATTGGATAGTTTATGTTCGGAGCAGGTTAATCTGCTTTTTATAGCAAGAGAAGCTTTTTTTGGAGTAACGCAAGAAGATGAATGGCTTTGCCGTCGTGAAGTTTGCAGGTTGGTGTTTAGAGCTGGCAAGCTACTTTTTCTTCCGGATAAACAAGCAGAAAGACATACGCTTGGTTTAAAAAAGGAATTTAGGGAAACATCATTTGAATTAATGGAAACTTCGGATTTAACGTCGGGAACCATCGTTTCTTCATTTTTCTTTTTATCAAAATCGCTTGTAGACGTGCAAGTTGATATTCTAACTGTAGGAGCGACGATGTTTACCAGTGAAGGCGATGAAGGTTTTAACGAGACGTCTTCCAACCCACTCATTGTCTCAGGTATATCTTGAAGTGGCCGTTCTTTCCTGAAGAAGACAAAAAATTAATTAATAAATTAGTAAAAAAAAGAACTAGGAAATTTGAATACAGAAATACAAAAATAATTTTTGCTACCATAGCTTGTATCTTATTAACTTTCTAATTAGATTTAGATAAGTGATTACGATTACATTACTGACTTGTAATTCAGTCTGGCATTAAAATAGTTTGACTTCAACAATTACGATCAACGATGTACCTTTGGAAGGATTTTAAGACATTTTTAGATTATGTAGTTCAAATCATCATCAAATTAACTAAATGTGTGTTTAAAAGAACTCACAACTTACGCAATGTACTAATCAATTAATATAATAATTAAAATAAAAATACTCACTGAAATAAGTTCTTAAATAAAACTGTTTGCACAAGTAGTAATTCCTAACCAAAACTACCAATATTTAATATTTAACTTAACTAATTGGCCAATAAGATATTAATTTGGAACTTAATTCTTTACCTACAGGGTTACCATAATTTTCGATTTAAAACGCGATAAGTAATATATAGTAGGAAACCATGACATACGAGAGAGGGCTGATAAGTACCTGTGTTTGATAAGAGTTGGTGCTATACAACCCCAATATTATAAGTATCCTTGAATGCCATCTTTGAAACAACTCATATAAAAATTTCATTACAATATGTCCAATAGCTTTTTTGTTACACCAGTTTGAAGTGAACAACTTGTTACATTATTTAATTATTGAAAAAATTCAATATTGATCAGTTTTTCTAACTTGTTTTACGATAGGAAAACTTAAGAATAATAAATCAAAGAAAAATTAAATGCTGTTTACGGGGACCTTTCACTTTCGATGACAACAATTTAATTTTGAATTATTGAATTTAAATGTGGTCTAAAGAGTGTTCTTAACATCAAAGTCCAGATCGTTCAAATAAGCAAAGTAGGGAAGAAATGGTTGAAGCAATTCATGATATCGTATTGTCAAACCACAGAGTAAAATTGCGTAAGGTAGCTGAGTGGTTTCTTTGGCCGAAATGGTTATGGCTACTGGTTTTTGGGATTTTCGTGATATAATTTTTACCGACTGTCTTAAAACAGGAAAGACAATGAATAGGGCAACATTATATAAAATTATTAGTTTTTTTGGCTCACATTTATCATAGAAAAAATGTGCATTTTCATCAAGACAATGCACCATTATACACATCCATAACTGCAATGGCTAAAAGCAAAGAATTAGGTAGTCAATTGCTTTCTCATCGGCCCTATTCTCCGGATTTACTCTCTTGTAACTCTTATCTGTTACTTAACCTATAGAAAAGGCTCCGTGGTAAAATATTTGTATCAAATTTCGGTTATAATTCGATATAAAATGGTTATTTTACAGTTTACCAAATTGTATTAGGAAAAGATAAAAAAAAATGGAAATGCGTTAGTGTATTGTTATTAAAGTGTATTGAACTAAAATAAGACTACCTTGCAAATTAAAAAAAAAATTTTTCAAATAAAATGTTGCTTTCTTATCGAACGAATATAAGAATATTCGTTACCGACCGAGGGGTCTCTCACTGGGCAGAAATGTGTACAATATTACTAATTGTCGGCAATAAAATACGATATTACTATTATTGTCTTAATTACCCTTAATTCAATTTATTTCCTGATTATTGCCATTAATGCCACTTTATTCCCAATTAATGCGTGGTATTACCGCATTTACAAAATATTGCTAGGAGCGGATAGGCACTTTTTGTAGCTATTTACGGGAGAACGATCAAAACTTTTCTTAGTAAATTAAATTATACACTTTTCTCAATCAATTTTATTATACATATTTATTTAATTGACTATTTTCGACTGGTGTCAGTTTTCTTAAACATATTTCATCAAAAATTAAAGCTAAAATTAACTATTTAATTAAAGATTGTTTCAAAGAATATATTGAAGAAAACTGGCACCAGTCGGAACTAGTTCATTAAATAAATATGTATAATATAATATATAATTGATTAAGAACAGTGTATAATTTAATTTACTAATGTCGGATTTCTTCACTTAAAGGAGGGGGCGGCTACTCGACATCACCGATTTCGTCCGGATTTATAGTGTATAGAGCGCTTGACTAGAATTGAAACTGACACAAGTTGTAGCTCCAGATAGCCAAGCGTTTAGAAATTAAATTTTTTCGGGGTTAGTTAATGTGTTTTTCGTTAATAAAATTTCAAGTACAAGTTAGCACAGTGGTAGGAGGTCGGACTCGTAATGCGAGGGTCTCCGGTTCGAATCATCGTACGGTAAACTTTCTTTTCCGGACAAAATCGGTAATGTCGAGTAGCCGCCCCCTCCTTTTGGAGATATCCACCTGATAAGTATAAACATACCGATAACCAATCAAATTAATCAAGTGACCAAACAGACAACCGTTTTGATCGGTTATCGGTGTGTTTATACTTATCGGGTGGATATCTCCGATTTCTTCACTTACCTAAAAACAAATTAAAAAAGTTAATGCTACTTATTGTCGTTTTATTACTCAGTATTGCGCACTTATTGCTCTGCATTGCCACTTATTACCACAATTGCCGTTTATTTCCGTATATTACTATGTATTGCTTCTTATTTCCATCATATTACCAACAATTTGTACAGTATTGCCATCAGTGAAACGCCCCTCGTTACCGACACAAATTGAATTTTTTAAAGAGATTTATATTTGATTCAATCTTGAATGTAATTCTATATAAAGATTTTAGTTTAAAATTATTTACCTCCTGTAAGTTACTTTTGAGTAAGGGGGCTTTCATGTATTATGTAAGACGTTTAGGGAGAGGGGAGTAGTTAACATTTTATTTTTTCCTATTCGGGGAAAGAGGTCGTAACAATTTCTTAAGTAAGATTTTATTTCTTTAATTTAATTTCAAACTTTGAAATTGTTTTAATCTAATTTTGTGTACTGTGCATTCCTGATTTGCTTCAGAGTCCATAGTCAGCTAGTAAAACAAATCAACTTCCTTTTTTTAACAAATTCTTATATTCTTCGTATATTAAATTGTTTGAATAAATTTATTTTAAATAATATAAAATAAACATACTCTCTTCACTCTTCATTAATTTCACTTTTAACGTTAATCGATATCGAAAATTCTTTTGACCCGATTCGATCTGGTTTCTCATTAGGTAATAATTGAGTCAGATATAATATGCAAAACCGGACAAGTCACATTTTACAAAAATCAATCTGAGATATACGTTTTGTTTCTCTTGGCCTGTTCTACCATTTAAACGAAAGTTTTTGGTAATAAAAACAAAGAATCCTGTAATAGGGGGTTGAAAACTGAAATTTGTATCAAATACAGTAGAACCCCTCTATAATGAGAGCTCAAGGGACCATCCTACTTACTCGTTATAAGCAGATTTTCGCTATAAACAGTCAGTTTAACATGTAAACAAGTCAAGAGACCAAACTTTTACTCGTTATAGCCGATTTATCGTTATACCCGGGACCTGTTATAGAGGGGTTCTACTGTATAATGGTGAATAATATTCTTTTATGCGTTTTTCTCAAATTCACGCTAAGTGACATGTCCGGTTTTGCATATCGTGGGCTTACAGCGAAAACTCACAAAGTCAAAAAATTGCAATCTGAGAAAACAAAGGATTTAAAGATGTCATTAATTTCAACCCCTGTATCTTTTTCATTATTTTTATTTATTAAAATTTTTGATGTAGGGTTTAAGGAATAGGACAACCAAAATCTTAATATATATATATTTTTTTTAATCCATCTAAAATATAAAAAATATGACTTAGTGAGTTTTCGCTGTAAGCCCACGATATCTCGACTGAATTAATCTTACATAAGATTAGTGGGAGTGGAGTATAAATTTTTTTATTAGGGGAAATACATGAACATCCCCAAACGAGAAGCATTGGAGAAATCAAATCTCTACAGGAAATTCGCTAACTCGAGTACACATTTTTTGAAATCAGTTTTTTTTTTTTAACCAAAACGAAAAGAAGGAAATAAAATCTTCGCTAAGATGATAGTCAGTACCTTGTAATTAATAAAAATTTTTTTTTTCGGAATCAATCCAACCAAATCGGATAAATAATGTAAACAATCAGACAGCACGTTAAGAACTTTGTAGCGTGGCACGAAGTGATGTAGTTGTTACAAAAATAATTTCTTTTTAATAAAATTTTAAACACTTAGTTATTAAGGCCTATATTAATACATATCCAAAAATGAATAAAATTGTATTTATACTTTTTTTAGGAATTAATTCGTAAGTTTACTGTAGTCTAATTCCCTAACAATCAACCAGTCAATCTATTTCAGTGGTGACACTTTTCTAATAAAAATATACCAGGTGACCGGTCGACCATCTGAACATAGGCAATTAACATAGGAAATTGATTTTTCTTTAATTTCTGCTTCCCATCACAACGTATAAGAATGAAAATGGTATCAATTTAAAGAGATTTTTATTCCGCTTCTAAAGATACCTACCACTTGATATTTTGTTTTTCAATTACTGGTAAAAACTCACTAATAAAATGCAAAAATGAGATTTAAAAAATAATTTTAGTTGCCTTGATTGAATTTAATTGCAATTGTTTTTGTTTGAAAACCAATAATTTCCAACAAGTTACTTTGACAGATTACAATAAATTTGGTTAACAATGAACGCAAACACTTATTCTGTGGAAGAAAAGTTTTTATGGTAAAATTATATTACAGTGGTAGTTGTATTACAAAAACAATTGCAATAAAATTCAATTAAGGCAACTAAAATTATTGTTTAAATCTCTTTCTTGCATTTTATTAGTGAGTTTCTACCAGTATTTAAAAACAAAATATCAAGTGTAAAGCTGAGAACACACATAGCTATTTTTGCTGCGCAGTTTTTGTACTGCGTCTGCATAAGCTGCATGTCAGGTTGACAGTAATCAAGTTTTCATCTGCAGCCGCTTCAAAAGTTCATCCAAGTTAATAGTTTTTATTGCGCTCGCAACTCACAAATGTGTCGATTCACATTAAGCTACTTTGAAACGATTTGCGTGTTAAAAATGTTGCAGGTAGCACTACTGCACGCGCTGCTTTTTAGGTTGCAGCAGTGTTCACACGACAAGCAGCTAAAGTTGCGCAGTTTTTTAATTGGCAGCGCAGTAAAAGTAGCTGTGTGTGATATCACCTTTAGGTATCTTTAGAAGCGGAATAAAAATCTCTTTAAATTGATACCATTTTCATTCTTATCCGTTGTGATAGGAAGCAGTAATTAAAGAAAAATCAACTTCCTATGTTAATTTAATATGTTCAAATGGTCGACCGGTCACCCTGTATAACAATTTTTTTTTTCTAAACTCAAACCCTCAAGAGTTAGGCCTCTTTAAAGCATTTTTTTGAATTTCCACCTTCACATGGCCATAGCTCGGAAAATATTGATTTTTCAGTAAAAATGGTAAGTGCTTTTTTAAAGAGTTTGAAATAATCTATATTACAAACTAGATTTAAACCTTCTAAAATTAAGGAATTTCGAGTTAAGAATAAATTAAAGTGAGTAGAAGAGGCCTAACTCTCGAGTTTGAATTTAAAAATTTTTTTATTAAATATTAACAAAAAAGTATATGCAACCAATGGAAGTGTTAAATATAACAAAAGCAAAATAAACAAAAATTATTTTGAGTTGAGATTTTGGAGTGGTAAAAGCAAAGATGATTAAAACAAAAATCTAGTTTCTATAAGCTCTTATTAGAAAGCTTGAAGAGAAAAGCTACCACATAATCCAATATTATTCCACCAACATAAATAAAGTTACCCCATTTTTATAAAATTACTCTTTTCAAATAATCTTATTACATTCCTTATCAACACATGTTTTGATAATTCGAGAATGGATGGAGAAAAAAATTCAGAAAAATATCTTGTGAGTATGTATCAACATTAGAAAAAAATCGTCAAAATTGAAAAATATATGCAAAAGAGAATTGTGGATTAGATGATTTAAAACATTCATCACAACTCAAATGGTGCAAGTTAAGGTCCCTACCGATTTATCAAAATTTAAAAGAAAAAAAGGGGCTCACTTTTGTGGAGAAAAATGTCCTACAAATGGGAATTGATCGTGATCCAAAGGTTCAGAAGGCCTAAAATAAAAAACATAGAACCATGCAATCTTTTTAAATCTTTGGCTTACCAATCATCGTTGTGTTTTGGCGGAAGATTTTTCTTCACTATCAGTGGTGCGGGAGAAAATAAACTTTGCTTGTTGGTAGCACCAATGCGAACACTACAAAAAAGTCGTTTAAAAAACTTGAAACTTTAATAATTAACACCACAAACCTGGCAGGAGCTTTCTTTGCACTTGAACTTGTCGGATTACATGACCTGCGACGAGGTGTATTGAAGGGAAAAATTTTCTGCTTGATTTGTTTCGTGATACCCTAAATAATTTTGTATTAGTTTTTTATATTCGGTAAAGCATAGATACTTACCGCTTGATTACAAGTTCTTGAACTATCATTGTTATATGTAATTTCTGTATTGGCTATTTTAAGCACGTCTCCATTTTTGAGTACCACTTTTCGATTTTTCAGTAGAGTCAAGTTGTTGACTTTGGTCTGTGGGAAAATGTGCAGAGCGGCGACTGTTACCTGTAATCAAAAACTGTGTCACAATCACACCGAAATATCAAAATGGAAATTTACCAATCCATCTTCTTTCACTTCGACAATGCAATGTTGTTGGTCAACGTTTGTATCATATAATCTCACATTAGCGTTAACGCTGCTACCTATTATATTAACACCCACATTCAAGATGCAATTTTGAGTGACATCTTGTTCGTTGTTATTTTTTATGGTTAAAGTACCAAATTTTCCGTTCGTTGTCATTTTAAAATCTCAAATAAATAAAATGTCACACCAAGTCAACATTCAAACAAAAACATTGTAAACAAAAATTTTTGAACGCACTGTACCCACTACGGAGTGTCTTCTAACCGCCAAAACTACTTCGGTTACATAAAGTCGATTTTTTTCACAATCACTAATGGATTATTAAAACGATCACGAATTTCTATTTCCCGTATAGTTTTTATTAATTTTAAAACAGGTTTTATTATTTATTTCCGTCTATTTATTGTTAAATTTGATTAATTTCAAGCCGATATTTACGCGAACTATAAGCAACCGAACACACACGATAGGAATTGAATTTGAATTTGAAAAACCGTTGGATAACGAAACGGTTAGGGAAGAGCGTTCGTGCGTGCGCATCGGCTTGGTATTACGCAATAAAAATTAAAAAATTTTAAATTATAATCGATTAATTTTTATTTGGATTAAGTATAAGAGCAGTTAAAAAAATATTTAAATTTAATTGAAACAGTTTCCCGTGCTTCTGCTATTCCGGTGTTCGTAAAAAATAAAACCTTTATATTGTACAGGATGAATCGTATAAACCGTTTGAGCAGTTGACAGTTCAAATTAATATTATTTGATTCAGATAACATGGTAACATAAATAATTAATACAAATACAGAATATATCTTCTGGATTGATTTTTGTCAATGTTTCTTTTGGTTTTTTTGAGATTTTATTGCTAAAAATGTAGTACGTAGATTCTCAGTGGCGTAACCAAGCAAGGGTGGTCGTAAAGAGGTGAACCAAGGAGGCCATGACTTCTTCCAAACCAATGTAATAATCAAATATTTAATATAGTAATATCTGAAAAGTTAGAGAATTTAAAATAAATTACACAAATTTCGTCAGGGGGAAAGTCAAAGTCAAATTTTTTTTGAAATTTGAAGAGAAAATATCTATGCATTATAAAAATTTTGTTTACGTAAATTTTTACAATTTACGATTTCTTTAATTTATCAAAGTTCAGAATTTCAGGGATTTTACATAAAAATTTAGTGGAAATCCTTTAAGATTATCTAGGACTAGGATTAACTAAAATTTTCCCGGATTTCATCAGATTTTTCTTCATTTGTACACCAAATTAACAAAATTATGTATGTATAATGTAAATGTTGATTACATAAAAGAAAGAATCTTCATTTACTCATCCAAAAATTTGTGATTAGTTAATTTTTTATTACCAATATAAAAATCAAAAACTTATACTTCATTCAAATTTATAATTAACAAAAATCGATTGAATTTAAAAAAAATCTTTAAGAGATATTTCATAACCCGGGGTGAAAACGTACCCCAGTACAGTCCGTCACTGCTTGTATTGTAAAAGTCGTTTTAAACTTAGGGGCCCATAATAATAAAATTTTCGGTAAAATTTAATACCATACTTGTCAGGAAAATGTCTCACTGTACTCGGAGCTTTAAAATACTCGGCACAGAGTGCCTCGTATTTCAACATAGCTCCTCGTCAGTAATGTATCATTTTCCTGACTTTTAGGTAAATAACTATTTTTTAATTTAAGATATTTCTTCAGTAAGTAAGTTAGCAATTTGTATTTTCCATCTAATCACCCAAAGGCCAACAAAATTCATAAAATTTTGTTAGAGTTTAAAAAATATGTCTAATTCCAATCTGAATATGTTTATTTATCCCCCCTCCCAAAATAATACGACATTTACACCAGTGCTTCCACCAGAGTGAAACGATTTCAAGGTTACAAAAAAATTAGGATCCTATCCGTCTACTTCTGACGCGAATGAATGATTTAACGAGATTCCAGTTATCGTGATCCAGGTTTGGAAATTTAAAATTATACAAATTTTTATCAGAAATGTTTTCGGCAAAAATCTGGGAAATTATGACTTTGAGCTAAAAAAAATTTTTTAAACGTGGAAAAATTATGTTTTTTCTTGCCGTAAATTATTTTATTTTATCGAAATTTGAAATGTCAAGAAAATTTTCAATTTTTGGTGATGAAAAACCCGGAAAATTTAAGGAATTTATTTTGAAAATCCCTGCGTTAGAAAACTAAAAAATATTATAGAATTCTCAGGAAATCATAGGAATACTAGTTTTTCGAAAGAAAACTTAAGACAATCCAGAAGAAAATCAGGAAAATCTTCAAAAAGCGTTAAAAGATAATCTGGTTTCCAAAAATTTCCCTTTTCACTTACCCCTTAGTTGATTGTATTGTAGGTTACAAGTAGATTCGGACTGTTTTTTGCGCATGTCGCCACACAGGGTTCGCCACATATATGTAATAGAGCTTTAGTTTAAATTTAATAAGTTTATTTTTAAGGGCGCTATCAAGGGAGCTAAAGTGCATAATATATAAATACAATAAAAATAGATTGTTCTAGCTGTGCGAACTGAGGGCCGCATTGACCTTCCGTATTTTTCAACTTTTTTAAGTTGGTATCTTAAAATAAACCAATCAAAGGACAGAAATTAGTTATTGAAGATTGAATATGGCTATCATTATTGCCTAGTTTCACAAAGGCTACTTAAAATTTAATCTATGATTCAGGTTTTTCAACAATGTCGCTATAATGAAATTTCATTGTTGCAAACCTTTAATCATTTTTTGCGATTTTAACTTTTTCAAAAAGGCATTCTTGAAACAATCTAGGAGGAAATGAGGAAATCCGGGGAAATCTTTCAAAAATCTCATAAACTAAAATCTAGTGTACAAAAATGTGCCAAATGTGTAATCTGGACCGACCACAATATCGAATTCTTTTTAAATAAAAAAAAGGCTAACCTTATAAGCTAACAAATTTTTAAAAATAGTGTTTTGTTCGATTACCATAGAAAATCTGTAGGCCACTCTGTATATAAATTTTGTTGACAGTGACGTTTAAAAGTGAGGTTACATTCCCATAATTTTAATTTGGACTTTTAAAATTGGCTATATTCGCCAATTAAATTATTATTTCTCGTTATATATTCATTAAAACAATAAAATAATGAACGAAAATTCCGAAATGTTTAATTTTTTGGATCCGAAAATGCTACCGAAAGTGAGCTCACCAGATGAAAGTTTGGAAGGTAACGAAGTTACTAATTTAATTTCTTCAAACATATTTACAAAATCACGCGGATTTGTTCCATATTGTTTGGGAAGATCGACGGTGGAGGTGAATTTTGAGCTTCTGTGTCCTGTCAATATTCATTACATTGTAATAAGATCGTCCGTGGGCTCACACAAATGCAACGCAATCGAAGTTATGGCTAAAATTGGCAATAGAGAGTACAATTCAATAGGATACGCTTCTTACGATAACTTGGGTGTGATATTTTGCAATAGTCGATTTTATTCGAAAACCAATCCGCCTTCGCAGATGTCAACCGATTACGCACTTTACTTTTTCAAATCGAACACATTTCGAACTTTTTCAACCGCTAACTTTTTAAAACTCAAGATTATAAGGGCAAAACAGATTCCTTGTTTGGCTAAAGTTGAAGTTTGGGGTCGACCCTCGAAGCTGTGTTCTTCTACCACAGTTAGTTCACTGCATCGTCTCATGCAGGGAACAATCGAAAATCCCGGCTCTCCAATTAGTAACGATACAGCACAACCAGAAAACGTAAAACCGAATGATTTTATAATACCTGACGACTTCTTGGATAGTTTAACTTTTGATGTCATGGCTATGCCAATCACTTTACCTAGCGGTAATACCGTTGATCAGAGCACCCTTGACAAGTATAACGAAAGCGAAGCTCTGTATGGAAGAGGGCCAAGCGATCCTTTCACTCGTTCGAAATTCACCAACGCACGGAAACCAGTCTTTAATGCCGCTTTAAAAAGGCGTATTGATATGTTTTTGCTGTTAAATTCTCATCGCACTGAAACTTATACAATCAAACGAACTGTTGGTCGTACTCAGCCGTCTTTAAATTCCATTCAAAATTTGGAAACTTTCAACAGTAGCAGCAGTGGTGGTGTAAACAGTGAGACCGATGAAATATCAAACAATTTGAAACGTAAAAGTAGTGAAGAAATTTTAGAAGAATCAATTAAAAAAATAAAAAACAGTTCCACTTTTGTTAGTTTTACCGAAGAGAAAAAGGTGGTGCAGGAACCAAAAGTGAATTTGTGTTCTAGTTGTAATAATACAGATTACCTATACGTTTTACCATGTGAACATTTGTACTGCAGAACGTGTTTGTTAAAATTGTGCGTCGAATTGAAATGCACAAAGTGTGATGGCAGTTTTAATCGGCAAGATGCGAAAAGATTTTACTGTTAATTAGTTTTGTGGTTTATTTAGGTAAAAATAAATTATTATCTTTTTTTTAATAGATAACCCAGCTCGATTTTGTATAAATAGTTTGGAATAAGCGTTACAGTGCATCGAGAACACTGTTATCGACCAATCATATAATATGGTAAGCAGGGTTCTACAAATCCTACCGATTCTTCTCACATACATTATTTTTACTTTCCGAACTCCCCAGTAAGGAAAGAATTGTTATCTGAAATTGAAAAAAAAATTGACCCCCCCCCCCCCACTACTTTTTTCTAAAATTTTATGTTTTGAGGTAAACCATTTGTATTATTTTTGAAAAATGTCTATATGAGTCTGTACGAATGAAATCGTATGGGGGGGAATGGAGGGTTTACTTGAAGCGATAAGACATAATCCATCGTATTACAGGGCGCTCCATGCGATAGTAGCCCTTTTGTAAACTTTAAAAGAAACACGGGTTTGGAGGAACCTTTGCGGGTTGTTTAAAAAAATCATAGAATTTTATACTAAGTCGGTGGCTGATTTATCGCTGAGACGATAAAACCGCCATATAAATAAATTTGGGTATGTGGTATATGTGTGATAGCTTCTATTTGATAATATTGATTTCAGTGACTGGCCGCGATTTTTCTGATGTGTGTGAAAACGCAATACTCTTCAATTATATGCGATCCTGATCCAAAACAGTGAAAAATCCATTTAAGACTTCCCACATTTTAATTTGTTTTCAGCATTAGGAAAACAAAGGTTTTTTTAATTAATTCCATGATGGTTAATCAAAAATAAGTCTGCAAGGTTTTTTATTGTAAGCACTAACAAGGAACTTCATATGATCACGTGAAACGCAATTAACCCTACCAGCGCCGGTTTATCCATAAAGCGGAACAAGGGGCCCGGACCCAGGGGTCTTTTTTATTATTTTAATTATTAAAAAATAATTTAAGTTAAAATAAAATTTAAATTAAAACATAGATCTCTTAATAAATGTAAAACATTTTAATTAATTTAAAAATCCCTTAGAAAATCGTACCCCACCATTACAATACACGTTAGGGGGCCCGAAAAAAATCCACTTGGGGCCCTATGTCCACTAAAACCGGCCCTGAACCCAAGGGCGTCGCTTCCAAAATTTGCAGGGGGGGGGCGAATTATTTTAAACGATATTAAAATTTATAAAATAAAACTAACAATTGGTGATAAAAATATCGGCTAAGAACTCTCGCTGGTAAATATTTATTATAAATAAATAAACATAAATAAAACGACAATAGTTTCGAAGGGATAGACCACTTCTTCTTCAAGTTCCACTATTTTTAGTTGGAAATGGACCATTTTTTAAAATTATCAAAATATTAAAATTTATTATATTAAAAAAAAAACGATTAAATATAAAATAAAAAAATATATATTATATCAAAGAGAAAAACGGTTATCTTTTGCAAAAACACAGCATAAAATAAAGGCTTGCCTATTTCTTAGGATTTTTATATTGCAATTGTTAAATATTATATGTTTTGCCAAAAGCCAGGAGGAAGCCCCCCCCCCTTAGCGAAGCCCATGCCTGAACCCTACCATTAAACAATTGGTGGGCAAAGCGTAAATCAGCAGTTATTCTTCTATATTTACCGACGGAACTACAGTGCGCGGAACCCCGCAACGCGGGGTGCTTAAGGATCGGCTCCAAGGCGGCAGTGTTGATTCATGAACGCGAGAGGGCTTACGACAAAAGTATATTTTATAATTTATTAGTAGGCAACACGTTTAACATCAAATATAATTTGGTTGTTAGACAATATGTGGCGCTGTTTAAATAAAGAAATTGATTTTCTCTCTCTATTTGGGCCGATTTGAAGCTGTTAAAAATTTTACCTGCTGCTGTGTTAATTCTTTTTATGAAGCAGGTAGTATTTAAATGAAGATGAATGTAATTTTTGAAATCTCAACTTGTGAAATTTGGTTTCATAATTATTATTCAAAAAAGGTTTAAGTAATAATAAATGAAATTTTGATTACTCTGAAATTTTCTAAAAGACTACTATAGATTGGTATATACAGAGTGTCCAAATAATCGATATACACTTCTAGGTTTTAAAAGATTAATTAAAGAATAATTACCTACAGTAATGAAATTCTTTACTGTACAACTTCACGCAGGTTAGATATTATATGTATTTCCAATACTAAAGTGGGATTTTCACTGTTTATCAGTTTACTTTTTTATTTTGGAAGGGTCCTGTTTTGAAGAAAAAGCGTCACACGTGCAGTGGCGGATGCATATCGATAATTATAATCGAATTTTTAGACAGTACAATACTTTCAATTACTATTAATGGAGGGGGGGTAAAACTATTTGCCCCCCCCCCCCACCTCACTCCTTAAATCCGCTAGTTCAACTGTCGTTTGCACCAATTCAATCTTTCGGTAGCTTACCTGTAAATAGCTATTGCAAGATAGGAAATTTAACGACCAAGAAATTTTAGAAGAACTAATTCATTTCACGTAAAAACCGACCACAATGAAAGCGATAAGAGACAGGGGGGATTAAAAACTTTTTCATAAAAATTTTAACAATCCGTTAAAGTTAACGGACGACTTCTATTGGTTTGTTAGCACTAAGAAATAATTTCTATTGGTTAGTTAAATTTAATAGCGCGTTAAGTTTTATGAAACCGTGGATAAGTACGGCACCGATTTTTTTTTGCCATACAGAAATTAATTAGATGGTCTTTGCGCAATAATTATGTGTGCAAACATGATACTAGAAAGCGAGTAATGAAATATTTTAATTTAAATTAATTTAAACACATGTTCATGTGGAAATCAACGATTTCCGAAGCAGCGAAGACTAAACCTAATTTCTGCTTGAACGAAGTAGATGGAGAGTTAAAATTGAAACGTAACCATAATTATTATTATCAAGTAAGTTCTTTATTGTTATTCAAGTTTCATTTATATTAATTTTAAATTACAGATTCAAGGTCAGCTGCACATAACAAATATGGATAAATGTCTTTTTGTAGTTTATGCAGGGGATAATCAAAATTTATATGTGGAAGAAATAATAAAAAATGATGAATTTTGGGAGAATCACATGCTTAGAAAATTAGTTAGATTTTATAATTCATGCATTCTTCCTGAAATTGTAAGAGGCAATCTCAAAAGAGGACTACGGTGTAAAGATCCCGATTATATTTTAGAAGAGCAGAAAAAAAACAGTGAATAACATCGCCTTTTCTTGACTTAATTAATAAATTTAAATAATAATAATAAAAATTAAAATAGAACTTTTTTTTAAGTAGTACCTCCCTAGTTTATTTATATAAAACGGTAATATTTTTGCCAGTAACAAAAAGTCTTATATGCCAAGTTTGTTTTAATAATATTGAAATTAAACCAGGCTGGACTGAAAAAAGATTATGCAACTAAAAGCTTACGAAGGTACCTAAATTTTGGGTATTCGTTACCTCTTTTAAAATACTCAGGTAGTTTTCCCAGTAATCATAAATCGATGTTTCTAGGTCATACCTGGGTCATCCAGATTTACCTTAATTCTTCTAAAATCTACAGAAAAAGTAGAAAACTTCTTCTGCGATTGTAGATCCATCTGCGTGATAACGACTGAACTAAACATTATAAAAATATACAAGGGATGTCAAAATTTTTGTATTTTTTGTAGTTAAAGTTTAATTATGTTTTAGATGAAATAAATTGACAAAATTTTGCACATGCATTCTTTTATGTGCATATATTATTTAAGTAAACGAAACTTTAAGAATTGATAATTATCAACAATTTTAAATTTAATTACGCCGTTATAAAAAAAAATTAGATGTTTAAAAATAGGAGGTACTATTTCTTATAATATCACAAATATCGTGTCAAAATTTCAAATTTATACGTCCATAAGTTTTTCAGTTAACTATGAATAACTTTTTCAGATTTTTTATTTTTTACTTTTTTTAAAATTTTTTAAATTTTTATTTAATAATTTTTTATTATTAATTATTTTTACTAGTTTGATTTTCGCTAAAAAATTTACGAATGGGATATTTAAACAATTAAAGTTATAAATAAAAAATTTGAGCCATAAAAAATAGGAGATGCTCTTTATAGTGGTATCACAAGTATAATTCTAAAATTTCAAACAAATCCATTCAGCCGTTTTTGAAAACAATATGAATAACCTTGAGCGCAACGCAAAATCCCAGCCTTAAGACTATAAGGGGACCAAATAGAGCCTAAATACGCCCAAGGAGGGGTCCAAATGCATCATGAAAAGAGTGAAACATTTTCGAAACTGATTATTTTACGGGGGAGCCAAAACATTGAACTTCCGCCATTGTCTATATTGCACGAATTTGGTCCTAAAATGGATAAGAACATTCTCCTGGGAAAACTTTTCTGGTTCTAGCACCCCACCACAATTTTGATGTGCGCATGCGCAGAAAAGACAAAATTTTAATTAATTTACTACAAATGAATTAATATTTACCTAACAATAAAAATACGCGACCAATCCTCGGCAGACCATTTCCTATCGATTTTCTTTTTTTTTACATTGAAAAAGTATAAAGAGAAGACTAATGGCTCGTACACACACAGTGGATTTTGGCGAGTAATTAGTAGTAAGTAGTAAGTAATTTAGTCGATTGACCTACTTACCCGTGTGTGAACAGTAAAAAATTAGTCGAGTAGGTAAGTAGTTAAGTATAGTAGTTTAGTAAAATGAATTAGTACGTAGTAGTCACGACAAGTGATCGTGGTAAGTAGTCAACATACCCGTTGTGTGAACAATAAAATTTAGGCGAGTAGTCTAGTAATTAGTAAAATACATTAGTAAAACCATTTAGCCGAGCGAATAGAAAATGTTCTATTTTTTTTTGGCGAGTAGCGTTCGCTTATCAAAACCGGTGAATGAAATAAATATTTTGCTTTTCTCGGGAAAAATTATAATGAATATGTAGAACCTAGATTTGAAATTAAATTTTCTTGTAGATCATAAAAATATAGTTTCCAATAAAAAAACAAAATATTAATATAATTTTATTATGGTACTGAATATTCTTCCACCTACAAAATATTTCACACTTCAAGAACTGTCAAAAACAATTTAGGGGTACTTGAATAAAATGGGGTACTTGTACAAAAAAAATATGTGCAAAATTTGTAAAAATACGATCCCTGTGATCTCATCAACTATCTGAATTTTTTTCTTAATTTTTACTAAACTATACTTATCCAGTAATTAATTGAATGTCTAATTATATTATTGTAATATTAAAAAAAATTTTTAATTGTTACCCAACTACTTTTAACAAATAATTAATTCTTGAAATTCTAATTATATTATTCTAATATTAAATACTAGCACATCAAGCGGCCTATCTGCCGCTCTGACAGGGCCTATTTTTAATTGAGTTGGACTCTAGGCTCTAGGAAATTTTCGGGTCCCTTATATTCGAGTGTAGCAAATAGCATCGAAGGGCTAATTTTAGGGTTATTTTATCAGTATTTGATAAATAATCATAATAATAGTAGGTACATAAATACTGTCGTGTTCCAAAATTCCTTTTATTTTAATTTTTATTTTTTTAAATTTTATTTTATTATTGACTGTTTTATTATGCATTAATATGAAATGATTTTGTTTTTGAATTTTATTGTGTGAGTGTTTTTAAAGTTGATTTTATTTTATATTTGAATTTGTTTGTAAAAATTTGTTTGTAAATAATTTTGTGTAAATGTTGTAAATTTCAATTTGATTTTTAATAACTTTGGCTTTTCATCGTTTTGAGGCCGCAGAGTACGGACGTTTGTCGGAGTTGATCTCCGGTAAAATTTTGATATTTTTGAAGTTCAAGTTTACCTAGAATTTCATGCTTATAAGGTGTATGTACTCCAGTGATGTGTTTTTCCGTGGTAGATGAATTTTCTAAATTGAACCGCTAGGGTCATAGCAATATATATTATAATAATATAATAATATACCATATTATTACTATATTTAGGCCCAACCAGAGGGGAAGCGCTCGGGAATTTGTCCCCGGGGTCTGGGATCCCTCAAGGGCCCGGACGAATTATTTACAAAAAAATTCTTTTTTTAGTTAGTTTTTGATAGGTATTTTAGATATTTTTTGCGTAATTTTTCTTAATAAAAATACGAAGTTTCATATTTTGCTTTTTTTTTATTTATGAAATTGTTTAGAAGAGGAGGGGCCCGTGAAGTCTTACCAAGGGGCTCTCGACGGCCCTGATTATATTATACTACTAACTTATAATAATTTTTATATATTTTTATATAATACTTAAAAACAAGGATTTGTTTCAAACTGTACAACGTTGCACAATAAAAAAAATTTTGATTGAATAATTAATTTTTTTATTCATGTTTCAAATCTATACTTGATAATGGACCACCTCGTAGAATAATATAATTGTTGTTTTTAAATTAAACATGACAGTTCAAAAGTTGACATTGAAGTAAAAAATTGCAAAAAAATATTGTGCATATTATTTCTCCGATCTCCATTCTCGCAGATTTTATTGATAGGTGCAATAATGTCATCACGCTGGTCGGAAGACATCACGTTCCAATTTGTTACTGAATATCTAAAACATGAATGTTTGTGGAATTGCAAAAGTGTTTTGTATCGAAATAGGCAAGCCAGACAAACCGCATACGATGAGGTGGAAAAGTGTATGGGCATAACTGGTTTTTCAGAAAAACAGATAAAATTGAAGATTAAAAACATCAGGTCAACTTATTCACAAGAACTAAAAAAAATAAAAAATTCGAAGAAATCTGGATCTGGGGCCGATACAGTTTACGCTCCTTCAATAAAATGGTTCCAATTATTGGATGCTTGGTTAAGCAATATTAATTCGGAAATGCGACAAACACAAAGTAATTTGGTCAGTATTTTTATTACATAATTGTGTAAATTTAAGAATAAAATATTAATGTATCATTCTCATTTGCCAAGGAACCGATCCTTCTTCCATAAAATAATCAGATAATCTCTCGCGGAGATCTTGAGATTGTCGGGTCGAACGATTTATCGAATTTCTAGAGAGGTGAAATAATCCAACAGGTTCTCTTGAATTCCTCCAATTACCTTCAATTATTTCACCAGTATCATGATTTTCTATATCAACAGAGTAGTCATTTTGTTGATCATGTTGTGTATTTGATATTCTGAGCCAGTTATGTAAAGCACAACATGCTTTTATAATTAGGTCTACTTTATCAGGACAAAAAGGTATTGGTTTTTCAAAAATCCTAAACCGGCTTACTAACAAACCAAAAGCATTCTCGACAATTCTTCTAGCACGTGATAAACGGTAATTGAATACTTTTTCTTTCAGAGTTAATCGATGTTGGGGAAACGGTTTAAGTAGATAATCTTTCAGTGGAAATGCATTATCTCCGACTAAGAAATTACCTTCTGGTAACATACCATTTTCTAACTCGCGATATAAACTGCATTGTCGGAACACTCCCCCGTCAGAAATCCTACCGTTACAACCTACATCTATATATCTAAAACAATAGTCATGGTCTACAACAGCCATTAATACAATACTGTTAGTTTGTTTGTAATTATAATATAAACTTCCACAATTATCAGGGGCTTTAATAACTACGTGTTTCCCGTCTACGGCTCCACAACATCCGGGAAAGTTCCATTTCTCTCGAAACCCGTTTTCAATAATCTTCCACTCATTTTCGTTTGGAACCTAAAGAATAAGAAAAATAAATATGCATATTACTGTACTCTTAAAGATCATCTAATCTTTTATTGTGCTTCTAGTTAGTAAGCTATTCAAAACATATTATAAAAAGTAGAAGAATTACATTGTACTTTTTTTATTATCTTTTTCAGACACTGAGCACAGAACCTTCAGAAAGCGATTCTGTTGAAGAGGTTTATGACTCTTCAAATGAAGACTCGGTATATCTACAAAATTCAAATTCCAAATCAATTACAGCAATAGTACCTACAGAAAATTTACAAAGTCATTCAATTGTTACTGATCACAAGAAAAATAAAAGACAAAAATTAAATGAAATAAAAACTATGATAAATCAAATACAAGATATATCCAAAACAGTTAATGCTCCTCAGTTGGAGGAAAATGAATTCGAAGTGTTTGGGAAGAACATTGGGTTGCAACTGAAAGCAATGCCATTGCAATCTGCTTTAGAAGCCCAAATTCAAATACAAAGCTTTTTATCAAATTTCCGTCTGCAAATGATTTCTGATAAGAACAAAGAAACAACAATAATGCCTAGAACCGAACAATACAACTCACAGCTAGATTTGACAAATAGTGCATCACCGGGAGATATTGATATTGCAGATACCTTAAATATTGTACATTATTAGAGTTGTAGAGTTATTGTGTTAATTTTATGTTCAAGTATTTTGTTCACGTTTTAGTTTATATATTCTCCTCAATTATATTTTTATTTATATTTAATGGACTATTTATTTTATTATTGTTAAAATTATTATTATATTCTTCTTCACGTATCTATCTATTACCAGATGTTAGTGAACATCTTGGCATCAGGCAAGATAACGATCTAGGGAATTTAAATTAATGGGGTGGTTTCCTGTTGCCTTCCACATAGCCCACAGATATATTATATTGGGCGTTAAATCACATCAGTGTATTCGATGCTACCAGGATTTGATTCGCGGTTGCCCGCTTCCCAGTCGGTCGATGTAGGCTTTACGCCATACTGCTGGTTATAATATTTAGTATTATCATTATCAGATGTGTTTTTAATGTTTTAAATTCGGCGAAATGAGTTGAATAAACCAATCAAAACTAGTTCATTAAATGAAAATATAAATACAATAAATTGAGAATAGGGTATACTTACTTTAATTTTCAATCCAATGGGTCTTAATATTATACTGTAAATTATAATACACCGTTTGATCTATTACTTACTTTAATGAAATCCTCTAGTGATTCGTAAATAACTTTGCAAACTTCTGGAATAAATTTAGATAATGTCGATTTTCCAAGTCGAAAAATGTACTGAAGGGTTTTTAAACTGCAACCCGTTGCAAGAAAATACAGCACCGCTTGTAATTTTGTTTTGGCTGTAACTGCACATCGCATATGTGTATCTCTTCGCTGTATTTGATCTCTAATTTCGTTTAGCAGCAAATTAAAAGAATTTTCCGACATTCTGAATGCATTGAAATATTCGCTAGGATCTTCTAATTCCAGCTCTTTGAATAAAAGATTTGAAGCTCCCAGCGAATCTCTCCTACCAATCCATTTCTTAACCCATAATCTCTTTGTTTCAGAAATTTCTTCTGTAATTTCTTCTGCCAAAAGTTTCAAAATATTTACTAAAGCACTATTAATTGACATCTGACGTTTATACTTATCCATCTCAAACTGTACTAAATACTAAACTACAATATCATTGTAGTTTAGTAGTTAGTAGTAAGTAATTAGTAGTAAGTAGTAAGTAGGTCACTAACTACTTACTACTAATTACTCGCCAAAATCCACTGTGTGTGTACGAGCCATAACTTACCAAGAACATTTTTCAAAGATTGAATAAGTTTAGAAAAAAAATTGAATTTTTTGAGAAAAATTAGTTTCAATTTTTTCAGAAAAATTGCAAGTTTTTGGAATTAATTTCGGATTTGATCTTTTAGAGAAAAAGTGATATATCTTTCGATCATAATCCTAATAAAACAATAGACTGTTAGTTCCTCTGTTCTTCAACAAAGACTTTTATGTTGGGAGATAATTAGGCAAATTGAGAAATACTTCAAATTGCAAAACCTAACCTCAAACGTCAAAAGTATTTTTAAATCGTAAAAATGTCTCAAATAAAAGAAAGTCCTCCACCTGATTTGGAATGGGTTCAATTATGCAAAGATTTAGAAACGGCGCACAGGCAAGAAACTATGTTGGAAAAAATCAAGAGAAAAAGTAACGACAATCCTTTTGTACCTATAGGTAAATTTATTATAAAACATTTCTGGTTCATGAAAAATAAATAATGTTTTTAGGATGCGCGGCTACTTTATTTGCGTTAAGTTATGGTTTATGGAGTTTTAAAGAAGGCAAGGTAAAAATGTCTCAATATATGATGAGGACGAGAGTTTTTGCACAAACCTTTACGATTGTTGCTTTCGTTGTTGGTTTAGGAATAACGGCAACTAGAAAAGCATCATCTTGATGAAATAAATACACAAGTTTTGTATAGTGTAAATAATATATTGCAATTCTTTTAGAGAAGGTGTGTTACATTAATGCTTTTTTAGTTATCTATTTAAACACAACAATACCTATGGGTTTTAGGCTTTCTTTATAACTAAAGAATAAAAAAATTGATTTTTTTAAAATTAGTTTTACTTATAGAACTTGTAAACGGTTGAATCGGGTTGTAACAAAGAATTTCAAAGTAGTTCGTTGTAAGCAAACTTCATTAAAAATAATTTATCAACTAATAGTTCTGCCTGTCAATTTTTTGTTTTCTAAATTAAATTTTATGGTAATTTTTTTTTAAGGGGGATACATTAGGCTAGGGCTAGGGTAATTTTTTTGCCTGTTGTAGTCCACAATAGGAATTTTACAAATACAAAAAAGTTTTTGCTATTTTGTGAGGTTTTCCCAGTAATTAATTTGTGAAATTGAAAACCTCTAGGCTGTGAGGAGACGAATTGTGCTCTGGATGTCATCAAAAAACTATTCAGAGATGGTTTATGTCGGCAGTAATTACTTGCAATGTTGCAGTAGTAAAACCGTGGATTTGGATAACGGTTAGTGAACACATTTAAAACAGAATGTAACATTGCAACTGCAGATTCTAGATTGTTTTAACCAAAATTCTACCTTAACTGCTTTTTCCTTAGAATATAAAGTAGGGGGAAGGCAATCCAAAGTAGAAGTGACTTTATAAGAGTATGTGGCAGCACGTCAGTGCCTTAATCTCCTACATCTGATCTGAAAGAAATGGTGTGGGTAATTTTTAGGGAATTACGTAACCCGAGAGTGGCATCAGGCCTGTCTAGTGTTGATATTATGAATTTTGAGTTGGGAAAGTGGGGAGGGGAGCAGTGGCGTAAATAAGGGGAGCGATCAGGGTGATGAATCACCCCCCAAAGGCTAATGTTAATCCAAAATAATACGCTAAAATCACGTTATTAAGAGTAAAAATTTCCAAAATTTTCCGGAGAGAACTCCGGACCCCCGTTTTTCCTGGCGGTATTCCATACCCCCAGACCCTCGGTGGTGTCTCCTACCAGATTCGTTACCCCCCAAATTCGAATCCTATTTACGCTACTGGAGGGGAGAGGAAAAATAAAAAAGAGGGGATGATAGATGAGATGTGGGTTGGTATTTAGAATTTGTGGAAAATAAAATAAAACAAAAAATTTAATTGAGTGATTAATTTATGAAATTTTCCTTTATTCAAACTCTGTCTTTCGCCAGATTGTGCCTGTAGAGAAAAGAAGTGAGAAAAAGCTGGGAGTTAACAAGGTGAGATTGGAAGTTGAGGTCTGAAAGGAGAGCTTCGGGTATGTGAATAAGCTGTAAAATTGATTACTGACTCCTTATGATATTCTTCGCAGTTCTTTGGGTGTAGGATTCCCTTGTAAACGTGTGGTGTGCGTCCTCGTAGGACTTAAGGTGATCATTGTTGACAACTTCTTGGCCGAATTTCTTGAGTTGCTTATTCTTTGGATATCTTGGGCAGCCTTTGTAGCTGGTAGGGTGAGGTCCGCCGCAGTTTGTACCTCTAGGCGGACTGGTGGATGCCTTGGACCACTTGTATAATAATGTAGTACATTATTAAAGTATGTACACAGACTTCAGCTTGGGGTGGTAGGGCGGCACCATGGACAAGGGTGGGAAGGCTCGAGCTCCCCCTAGCCCCCATGTGGGCCGCCTCTGTATTTGTAGTACCAAATGAAAAATTAACGAGTCGTAGGTAGCTGGGTAGTAACTCCGCCCAGCCTTCCAACTTAATATCGGTGACCACAGAACATATTCGGGCTACGTACCTAAGGCTACGTTTATGTTGGAGCTGTGATAACTGATAAAGCGAAGAAATAGCTTCGCTCTAATCGCTGTTCTACGAATTAACATTGACTTGCGCGCTGCTTCAACATAGACGGTCCCATAAGAATCAATGCATTACAAATCACTGCTTCGCTAGAATCACTGCAATCATCACTGCTTGCAGCTCCAACATAAACGTACCCTAAGGCTACGTTTATGTTGGAGCTCTAGCAATGCTATTAGGTTTTATAGCTGACACACACATTTTAACAATCTCTCATATATTTTGAATAGGGCTTAAGTCGTGCCTTTGAGCAAACCATTTTGAAACATCAGTTTCTTGTTCTTTAAGCTATTCTCGCACCAGACGCGATGTGTGCTTGGGATCATTGTCGAGTTGGAACTTCTATAATCTTCAAACCAATAACGGTAGATGTTCTGAAGTAATTGTTAGATGATGTGCCAATATGTTTTTAAACATTTCGGCATTCATCTTGCCTTTAATGTGACTTTAGGACCAAACAATAAAATGAAAAACAACTCCAGACCATGACACTGCGTTCGCCGTGTTTCACTGTCTTTTTGGTGAATCTAGGATGTAATTATTTGCATGCAGACGTCAAACATAAGTTCTACCATCATTTGAAAATAAGTTAAATTTGGATTCATAACTCCAAATGATAGAACTACAGAACAATTGGTAATTATTAATGTTCTCTTTGACAAACTTCATTCGTTTTGTTCGATTTTGTTTTCCCACTAAAGGCTTCTTTTGGTTAATGCAATGAAAGTGGCGAACTGGTTATTCCGGGAAAAACGAACAGTTACCTTGTCATCTCGTTTAATTTTTTCCTGTACTCTATTTTGCTGTTTTTGTACATATTCCTTGTATTCTTACGTGCTCTAACGCATTAAGCACTTTATTTACGAGAACGCCCCAAATATTAGCTACCGTCAAACGGGGTGAAACGGATCAAAATTTTAGATTTTTTGTATTTTTTCCTGCTTTTTAGGACAGAAAAAATTCTGGAAAAAATATATGTTAAAGATACATATCTGAGGCACAAATTACTGCAACATTTAAAAAAAATCACCAATTAGATTTTTTTATTTCTGTTTTTAAAAGGTGATCCGTTTCACCCCGTGTGTCGGGGTGAAACGGATCAGGTGTTGAAATGCCGTTATTTTGCTTTTCAACATCCTCAGAGGTGAAATGGATCACAAAATTTTTTTTTTTCATGTTTTGCAAGCGGTTTTTATTGGATAGGTTGATAAATAAAATGCTTTTTTGGTTATATTTTCATTGAAAAAATATAAAAAAAACTTAAACTAAGTAATAAAACAAAAGCTATAAAAAATATTACATAATAGGTAGGACATGTTCTTAAAAGTAAATGTTCCCCATCTTAGGGGGATTATATATGAATTCTTTTTATAATTTGTTCTTGCTTGACCACTACGGTATCATCAATTTCGGGATAGGCAAAAGTTATTTGTATTTTTGACGACTTCTCCCTTAAACATTTTACTGTAGTCTCTTCGCCTAAAATTTCTTCAATTTTATCAGCAAAAAATCAAACTCTTTTGTCCGTGACATATTTCACGATAACAAATTCTTCAAAGTGACAATTTTCATCAATCCCCTCAGGTAAGTCGTCTGAAACGTTGTCGTCAATTTCCAATTCAAAAAAATTCATATTGGTGCCTTCTTCCTCCTGCTCTTGCAAACTTTTATTTTTTTTTCAAGGTCTTTCTTAGAAACAATTTTTCATGTTTTCCATTCACTTTTTTATTCCTCTTTGGAGTTTCCCTTGAAATTTTTTACTTAAAAAATTCTCAAACTTCAACCAAAAAAGATTTAAAAAATATTTTTATTTCCTGATGTACTCGACTAATTGGGTAACTCATAAAAACTTACCAGGAGTCTCCAACTTGTATAACTTATTCTGTGGATGTCAATCTTTTAACGCTTTGTAAAAACTACGCAAGTATCACCTTTTGTTTCTTCGCCAATATCAACCATACGCAACGCGAGCCAGCTCTGTCTTCAGACTTTTTCCAACGACAGATCTTCCCAACTACATATTTTAACGCTTATTAGCCACAAATCGTACGCATACTACTAATCCTAAAAAGATTCGGTACAAAAACGTCGGTGATCCGTTTCACCCCGTGTGATCCTTTTCACCCCGTTTGACGGTACTTTTGTACCCTTACCCTTATGACAATTTTCATATTCGAAGATAATTATCCTACTTTCTTCAAGAGTTGTACTCTTGTTTTTGCCCATTTTCAACTAAAATTGTTAAAATAAACATAATACTGTAAAAATGACTCAAAATCCCAGAAACAAAAGAAAAATTATTCTTATACTTACAAAATTGCTAAGATGTGCTAATTAAATTTCCACTTTAATAATGCACTTCTGCTCTTATCACTATATTTTTCGAATAGCACATGAAACTTATATAACTATTCTGAAAGTAGGAAAGGGTATCTAAGATAAAAAGAATTTAAGGAATAATATTCCTGATTTAGCATTAGGATAGATAGAAAAATAGTATATTATACATCATGGGACTAAGGTGCTGCTTTTCATCCCGCGTGCAAAGGTTTTTGCACGAGGTGTTAGCCGAGTGCAAAAATCGCACACGGGATGAAAAGAACCTTAGTCCCAAGGTGTATATACTATTTTTCACAATTTTGCTGAAAATGCTGAATTACATTGGTTAATAACTAAATTCGAGATTTTGAAATTGCAATAACTCGAAAACGACGCTAGATATCGAAAAACTAAGCAAAAAATTTACCCCCGTTACAGTAACCCCTTAGCGATTTGTCGTAAGAAGCTATATGCAAAATTTCAGATCAATAGCGCGCAATAATGGCGCGGGAAAAAAAGTATTACTTTAGTCCCGCAAAAGCGGGAGTAAAGTGAGCACTTTACTCCCGGAATTGTGAAAATTATATTTTGTATTTTGATCTAGTGCAGTGGCGTATTTACCCAAGGGCCAAGAGGGCCATGGCTCGGGGCGGAACGCTTCGAGAGGCGGCGCAAGCCGTCCCTCGCGCTTAGCTTGGGGCGCATTTTATAAACGTTTTACCTACACTGAGAGAACAAATAAAACTTAATTTTTGTTTTTTTTAATTCATTTATGGGGCGGCAAAACTTTTGGGTCCAGGGCGCCAAATTTTAAAATACGTCACTGTCTAGTAGTGTGCTAATTATTATCTTTCCACAACTGTACGTTGACTGCATTTCGCTCGTACAATAATGACTTACTTTCTACACTAACCACGTAAACTATTATTGTAATTAGATGATTTCATATTATCTATTTCTTTAACATCCACTATAGAAAAAATTTGAATTTTATATTCAAAAAATGTAATTATCAATTACTCGCGACTTTGTGGCTCTTGAATTAACACCTTTCATTCGTCGATAAAATGAAATTTTATTGTCTTGTGTAAAAATGATTAATTTTTACTAATTTTGATTATTTCATTCTTTATTAAAGATAATTCCTTTCTTAATTTCTTAAATTTTTGACCCCCACCCCCACTCTCTCTCTCTAAAAATACATAAAAGTTTGCTGACTTTCCGACGACTTATCTTATCCAAATCTTAGACGTTAACTAGAACTAATATTGATAAACTCTGTTTCAGAAGAAGTTCCGACAAACCAAAGTTTATTGATGAGGTTTTAATTTAAATAAATTCTATTGTTTTTTATTGTTTCTTACTTGCCCAATTGTACAATTATTTGGTCCTACCTTTTTTTAAAGCCCACATCTTGTTAATTCATTCTTACACACTTTTTAATGCATATCTACTTTGCTGTATGGAAGTACTTAAAAAATTATACAAAAGCTTAAGTAAGTGGGGAGAAAATTTAAGAAAAAGGAAATGATGCGCATGAAGAGATAAACGAGGTGAAGACTTCAAAAAGAAAGAAAAGTCATAGAAAAATAGTGAGACTGTTATTATATTGACAGGTAATGAAACCAAAAAAACATCAACTCAATTTTGTTTCGGTTCCGTAAATAGAAACTGAAAATGCCTTTTGTACCATTGTGTACCTGAAACGCTGATCAGCGATTTTTTTGTTTTTACTAATTTAAATTTTGATTGCTTGTTGGGTTATCTAACGTTGAATAGTAATTGCAAATGGGTATTTATAACTGTCTTTAATAGTTGTTTTAGTTAGTACATTTTAAATAGTAGAGCTGGCGCTGAAAACTAACGTTTGGCTGTCAAAGAGATGTCGCTTTGTTGATAGCATAAGTTTTTTATTGTGATCGTTACAACTGCCGAAGTTGCGAGATTAGTTGCGTGCAGACATAGCAAGCAGTAGGTTTGTTTATCGGCTTGATTTTGTTGCAACCCATGTTTTATACATTTTCTCTGTAAAGCTTTATCAAATAATCAAAACATATCAGAAAGTTTCATTCAAAAATGAGCGTATTAAAATAATTTTGTGTTATTTCGCGTGGAATTCTCAAACGGTCCACAGTTGTGTTCGAATATTTGAAAACATAACCTTTATGTTGTGCAGAATTTAACGGAAGACAAGACAGGTGGTGAGTGAACTTCTGAGGGTTTAACGCGAATTTTGATCAGATTTGTTTTATTGTTCGGAACCGAACTCGATAAGGTTCTCTTGTCGCTTTTCTTTTTTTACTATTGAAAGTGTGATTTAACAGTGCAAAAATGTTGTCCGAAATCAAAAGTTCGCGAGAAGGACTTTTGAGTATTTCCTCGTCGTTGTTACAAAAGTTGATTAGGAAGGATGCGATTGCAGATTCTTACGTCGTCGAAGAGACACCATTTGCAAGGTTAGTGTTTTGTTTTTATCTTATCTTTTAATTTTTTTAATCGTATCTGCTGCGAAATTAATTTTCCCGATAAAACGGCGAGAATTCGTATTTTGTAGATTTTTTTATCAATCGGATGACCAACTCATTACCGTCGTCGGTTTTACCGCATAAAATTCCCCAAACACGAAGTCGACAGATTGACTTAAAATGTCATAAAAGTGTCAATATTATCGGAGGCTATTAAGCTACCAAAGAAAGGTGGAAGCTGTTTTGTGCAAATTATTTGTTCACCTGTTTGATATTTTTACCAAAGCTGCCTCTTTTAAGAGCCGACCGATTACCTCACAATAGGGGTGATTAAACCTCTTGCGATAATTGCGTGTGCTTAAAATTATAAAATCACTTGGCTAATTGTATGCACAAAGCGTTTCGATTCAAAGAGGAAATTTGCAAGAAACAAAATTTTGATTAATCTTCCGAGGACAAAGTCGGGGGAAATCTCGAAGGATTTTAAAGTCTTTGTTGAAAATTCACAATTATTGTGTCATTAAAAATAGTGGACCTCGATTTAGCTAAATTTGATTTGATATCAGACCTATCTGTAATTTTGTCAAATTTCTTATTCCGGGGAAGTCCATACTCTTGATTAGTTCTAGTGGGGTGCTAACCTGACTAGAAAGCCTTCGATATGACGTACTACTAATATAATAACGGAATTGCCATTTTTATATTGCGCCTGAGTTTTTAGTGCCTGAACGGTTTCTTTGGTAAGCTAAATTACATTATGGGACAAAGCAAATTGATTTATTTGGTGCTTAGATTTTATGTCCAAGTTTTGCATTTAACCGATAGTTAACCTGCGGTCATAAATCTCGTTGTAATAAAATTTTCCTGCTGGATATGTTATTTAAATATCATTAAAATTATATTAGATTGAATGCGCTACCTGGTGCTTGATAATCCCGTAACACTGTTTTGCCTTTGTTTCACTTCGCATGATACATTTTAAAGTCGGAAGATTATTCTAGCTTTTTGTGAAATGACATACCGAAACTTCAAGACCGAAGCAGACGTTTTAGTGGAAATATCGATTTTTTTAACCTGCTTATCGATGTTATCTCGAAGCCCTTCTCTGTGGGAAACCCTAATTTTTTGTTTCGGTATTTTTACAATTTAGTTACCAATTTCCAGGTATACCAAGTTGTATATTTTTAAAATTTCCTGCTATAACTTGCATATAAATTCGTTGTTTGGCCCCCACCCATGTTGAGCACTTGAGACCAGACGGCGGATCCCATTATTAATTATCAAAATTTGAGCACTCCAATAATTTCTGTCACTTAAAGAAATTATATTTTAGTACCTACCACTGTAATATAATTTATGAGATTCAAGTTATTTTCTTCGATTAGGTGGGTTGAAAAGGTCGAATTGTTTTCAAATTACATAACAAAATATTTTGTTAATCGAGCGGTTGTGTCGTCGATTTTATGTAAACTTATTTTAATTTATCCTGTTTTTTTCTTCAGTTAGAAACTTGATTTTGTAACTCTTGACCACTCGTGCCAATTTTTGTTGTTGTTTTTTTCTGGCGACGACGGTCTTTTGTGTCAAGTGGGTGAAAGTGTCGCCGAATGTTGTTTGCTTTACGTAGTCTCGAAGAGAAAACGTTCGAATTTATGTCGCCGATAAAAAGGCGACTTTGTTTTGTAGTTAACCCTTGGTTATGTAATACATTTGGGGGCCATTCCCCTATGGAAATAAGTGGCAATGATTTTAATGTCGACCAAAATGAGCAATCGGCTCCAATTACATACATAAATCTTGTGAGCTCAGTTGCACTTTTACAAAGTTGTAATCTGGGTTTCCTCAAAACCGAAGGGTAAAATCGTGATTTGACATTTGTTCTCAAATAAAAAACAAAATTCGTGAACAGCATTGAAATTTTCAATTTATTGCCATTCGATAGGCGAATATCCAATATTCTGCACCAATAAAATAACAAATAAAGTGGATGTTCTTTTGTTTTACAATTAAGCGATTTTTTAACTCGAAATATTCCACGCGAAGATTTCAACTGGCAATTTTTCAGAATAAAAAGTTTTTATATTTTGCAATTAATTGTAGTCCAGTCGCCTGGACTACATTGGGGGGGGGGGGGACCAAGAACCTCACTTTGTAGGGGGATTAATTACGTGACTTACATTTATTTCCGTATTTGAGGGATATCATATCTGTAACCAGGGTCCCACTCGTCTGGAAAAGTCAGCGAATTTAAAATTTCTCTAATTTTGTCAGGGAAAACAATTTACTTTAATTTTAAAATTAAGATTTGTTTTATCTTGATTTATTGAAATGTCAAAAATGGAAAAATCAGAGAATTTGATTTAGAAAATTCAATGGGAACCCAGTTTAATCGGTATTAAACTAGAAAACTCACCGGCATTAAAGTGAAACAATTATTTTATTTGTTTGACAATTGAATTGTGATCAGTTTTTTTTTATCTTGAGAGGAAAATTTGTTGTAAATTTTGTGCAGTTTTTCACGATGCAGTGAATCTTTTTTTATGTAACTACATAATGATTGAAACAAAATATTTTAAATATATCTTTCTCGACGCTTTGCTTCACCTTGCAAATACAAAAATTGTGCGTTAAGGGGGTATTCTAGTCTAGACGCATGAATTTTTAGGCGGTTTTTGAAGCTCTGTACATACGAAATAAAAAATATTTTTACTATCCATTTTTTTACCATTTGTTTATTGATATTTTAAGATTACATAAAAAATTAACCGAAAAAAAAAACTCAAAATTTACAAAGTTATGAGCTGGCAAAGTGAGAGGTCCAAAAAAACTAGCGTGCACGATATCTCAAGTTCTAATGAACCGATTTGTTTGAAATTTGGTGTGAATATTTTTTATAGATGCCGCTATAGCATGAACCACGCTCAGATCAAAATTTTTAATTTTACTATTTTAAAAAAATGTGGAATGCCAAAAACAAAATTTTTTTTCAAACGGCAACCATTTTGTCAAAAACTTTTTTTTTACTTTTTCAAGATTCATGCTATAGCGGCTTCTATGAAGAACATTTACACCAAATTTCAAATAAATCGGTTTATCAGAACTTGAGATATCGTGTACGCCAGGACACCCTGTTTTTGTTTGGACCTCCCACTTTGCCAGCTCATAACTTTTTGTATTTTGAGTTTTTTTTCGGTTAATTTTTTATGTAATCCTAAAATGATAAAAAAATTCATAGTGTAAATATTTTTTGTTTCGTTTGTACAGTGCTTCAAAAACCACCCGAAATTCATGCCTCTTAGACTAGAATACCTCTTTAAAACAAAATTTCACTTCTTATTCGAATGACACACTAAACTATTATTAATCAAAAAAATTTTATAAACCAGCAAGAATTTGTAGGATATACGAGCTAGCGGAAAGAGCCTCTTGAGATGAGGCACAAAATAATTACTTTTGCTCCATGTGAAACCGGTTTCATTAATTCTTATTAATTTTGCTTTCGAGAATTTGGACATTTTTCAATTTTGTTTCTTTTTGATTTATGTCAAAAACTGCTTTTGTCAGAGTTTAATCCATTTAAACACAATACCTGAAGTAACTGTTTTATTATTTAAAATATTTTAATAAAATGACAGATGTAAGGGAGATAATCCCCCCCCTCCCCTCACACGTAGGATACTTATTTGGAGTTGTTTTTCATTTCTCAAATATTGGTTTATAACTGTATTTTTATTGTTAAAATTGATATCAATTAATCCCTAACGAACAGGAGGGTTTATTAAATTTCTTCCGTACTTATCTTTTGTTTGTTTCAATTTAAAGAGGGAGGAACCGTCGGGGAAATCTGGTGTATAAGTGAAAAGAAATGTTGAAAATTCTAGGAAATTTTAGGATTACTATGGCGAGCTTATTTTGTTATTTTTGACTCTCCAATCTAAAGAAGTTGTGTGATTACGGAAGAATGACGACTCAGTGCGGCCTTCAGGCCGCTCAACCTTTGCAATCTAGTACCAGTCAACAAGAATTGTGTTACCACTGTTGTACGTTATCGTGATTTTATAATCGAATTTTCAAAAATTCCAACATTGATGATTTGATTGATAATGCTGATTACGTCTAATCTTGATATAGCCCACCAATATATATTCATTAAAAATTGCAGATATCTCTCTAATTTTGGCATTATCTCTGAAATAATCATACAATACTCACAAAATTATTTTACTAGTTAATAACGTAATTATAATTAAAATAGGCAGTGGCAGCTTGTGTTCAAGCGCGCATGGGCACTTACCATCTCATTCAAAACTAAACCAAAAATAATTATTTGAAAAGTAAAAATTTAATAAATTCCTATTAAAAGAAACTTATTGTCATTATTTTTTATCACAAGAATTCATTTTGTTTCCGTCATTAAAATTTATAATAAAATGATATTTATCGTGAGTTATTAAATCTTATCGTCGCGTAGTCAGAACATATCATGGGAGAGCGCCAAATGCAACGGCAAAAATAAAACCCTAGGATCTTAATTAATACCACTTACGTCCGATTTCTTCACTTTGAGATATCTATCGGATAATGAATCCGTCCGACAAATTAATCAAGTAACCAATCAAATTTTGATTGGAGGAAATATGGAGAAATGTAAGAAAATGTCAGGAGGTTTTAGGTACCAACTTTTAAGCATTTATAGATCTGCTTATAATTAATTAATTATGATTATCATGTAACCAGTGACTTGACAACATGAACTGAAAGAGTAAAGAGCGTTACCCCAACAGTAGATTGATATGGAGTTCATTCAAATTCTGTTGGGAGGCTCGGCCCAAGCAACCCTAAAATAGTACGTCTGCAACTTGGGGAAAAGACCTCTCTTTTCGATATATCAGATTCTGCGACACCTAGGCCGATACGATGCACGAAAAGTATCTTAAGTAAACGTATAAATTGCGTTTCGAATGTGAATCGAGAGATTTATTATTACGCATTGAGCAATAATTAAATCCGGTCCATGATAAATAATGGATGTGTAGTCATAAAAATGTATGGGACTGATAAGAAAGTCGCCGAACATTAAATTGTGACAATAACTGTGGCCTTGATTTACTCCTTTCTTCGCATTTTTTAAAGTGCACTTTTCATTTCGCTAGCGTTTTCACGACTGGCACGTGCGGCTCTTCGCCGAGGTACGGCACACGCGTCATTTCCCCCCCGTGCAATCTTTTTTTTTATTTCGTTTCGGTTTTTTTTATTGATTACATCGGTATTATTTTATTATCGTTATGCAAATAATCGAGTAAAAGTAAGAGACAAAAACGACCTTGTATTTGTACGATGAATTGCTTTGATGTGGTTTATTTGTCTTACACTTTGGTAATAAAATAAAAATGGAAGTTGAATCGAGATTGAATTTCGACGCACCTAAATGATGAAAAAGTATGGTTTGAATTGGTAATTATTGTTCAAAAAATAGCTGCGAAACGGTGGGCGGCAGTAAATTGTTGTCCACTTTTATTATTATTTTTCGATTGTTTTGATCGTTCGACCTTGAAACTATTTAAAAAATTTAAGTGCAAATTACTTCCTACTTTTAAAGCCAATTTCTCATTATACAGGATCTTGTGTGTGTTTCATTACATATCATGCATCAGAAATGATTCCGTACCCTACTTTCTCTTCTAGTATTTCGCGACCTTTCAGGGTACACTTCTTTTTTCTTCTACTACTTTTACAATCCTCTGTTAAATATAAATAATATTTTCTTCGAGTGTTTTTCTACATTTCCAATAATGCTATGCGCCACCACGCTAACGACTTTTGTATTGTTTTGCCAGCCAATGTTGAGATTTAATTTTCTCAGAAAATTTTATGCAATTATTGTCTTCGTCATGAATGAGGTGATTTTGATTAACTAACGGACATCGTTTCTTCGAAGCATACCAGAGTTATGAATTTCCTACTTCCTTCAGGTCGTTGCTGTCTCACGATCGACAATTTTATTTTAAACACAACGAACTTTATTGTTTTGTTTATTGCGCTTTTGTAATTTTCTCTCTTTTTCTCGATCCAAATGATTTTTTTGATCAGGCAGACCTAGCACCTAATACACATTTTTTCATAAACCCCACAACAATGGTCGATTATTCAACAAAGCTCGATTGTAATGTACGGAAAGAATTGCAAAATTTTCTTTTACGCTGATCGACCATATCGTGATTATTTCTCCATACGGATAATGAATCGAGGTGATCTTGTAAGATTGATGTTCTTGGAAGTACATACTTAACGCTGCTCGTCTTTTGTTATTTGCCATTACATCACTTCAAACTAACGCTCGTTCAAGTGAAGTTTTATTGTATATTTTTTTCGTGAAAGCAGCATTTTCACACAATCATGGATTGATTGAGCCGACGTTAGATTCGTTACGATGCTTTGCTTTGTGACATGAGCGAAATTGTCTGACGTCACGGGTTAGTAAACATAACAATGACAGCTGTTTTGGTGCTTACTGATCGTAAGTTCTTACCTGAAGATTACAAAACCTGACCTGACCGACGACAGTTAAAAATGCTTTATTTTAATTATATAAGTTCTCACATACGGAAATCGCCAATATTCTCGGTAACATGTGGACCAAAACCTGCCCGCACTAAGTTTCTGTTGACTTTTTAAATTGTTGTGGTCCATTTTCATAAAATATCGATTTCTCGATGAAGATCGTTTCGCGATTGTCGATTAATTTGAATGGAAACGAGTATGCAAACGCGATCCCATTTAGTATTTAAAATTTAATCAATACTGAATATGCATTAGAAATTCCTCAATGTTGGTTAGTTTCACAGTTTTATCTCGCAGAAAATTTAATTATCACGCCGAAATATTGACAAATTTTTGTGAAGGTCGACGTTCGTTTACGTGTTTGTTGTTAAAATTTGCCATATTTTCGTTCTGGTGAGAAGTTGGCGTCTTCCGGAATTTGATGCAAAAAAGCGTTCGTGCATGAACATCCTCGTGATCTCAATTAAAGTAATGGCGCTTTTTATTGTAATTTCTTTACGAGAACATAATTTGTCGATCAGTAATCAATCAAGTAGGTGTATACACCGATGATGATGTGTCGTTTACAGCTGACCGACTTTTCGGTGACCTGAACTTGTAACGTTCGAGTTATTTGTTTTGATATAAATATGTTTGTTTGCATTCTTCAATTATTTTTATTTTTACTAAATTTTTGTTTTCATGTACTGCACGTAATTTTCCATTGCAGCCTTCCCTCCTCCCAGACAGATTTGTGTTATTTTATTTGGAAATGTTTTGTTATTGTGAACATTCTTTCGTCTTGCGACAGTAATCCACCAATATCACATTTTGTAATAATTTTTAAAAATTGTAGGTCAAAGAAACCAAAGTTTTTCTTTTTACTATTTATTTTATATTAATTATATACTCGTTTTATAAATGAGTTTGGTGAAATTTTGCCGTGTAGAAGGTGGGAACTTTGTTTTTCTAGAGATGACTGACGATACTAATAATAATAGTGATCTTCGTTGCTAGTTTTTTTTAATTTTTAAAAGCTTTTAGTTTTACATTATTTAACTTGGCATAACCGTCCTTTTTTTAAAAACCAACTTGCCCACATCCTAGAGAGCTGAAATTTTGTACTCGGTCTTCGGTGCGACATTTTAATGTTTTTTTAAAATTTATTTAATGTTTAAATATTGCGAATACATGTTAGCGTGATTAGAAATCGTAGGTGGATGACCCACACGAAAACGCAAGGCCGTCTCTCGGATTTTGCTTCAGGCTTCAGATTTTTTTGGAGCTGCGCAGGATAACGTTACGTTTTTAAACTTTTTAAGGTTAATGCCAACTCAAATTGAATCTTTTTAGTTACTTAATTAAGTCAATTGAAAAATAATTGGTTTGTGTAATATTCACGAATACGTGACCATACACAGATATTTTCTAGAGCTTTTGTGTAATTGATTAAGAAGTTATAACATTGTTATCTGCGTTTACATTTTCGGAGGAATTTTCAGAAGCTAATCAGACCATAAATTTGTTGACTCTAATTATTATTATTGACCAAATATACTGAAATTATATCTAAAATTTTTTTTAATATAAATATTGCTATGATTTTCTTGTGATGAGTGGAGGAAAAATTTTGCAAACAATGTGATATAATTTTCAATATGTTTTGATAACGGGAATCGTTATAATAGTATACTTATTATTATAATATGAAATAATTTCAATTGTGTTCTTACTAGATAAAATAGCACAATTAAAATGTATTAAGTACATGTTATCAAAACGAATTGAAATTTGCATTTGTTTAGAAAATTATCCTCTTTCCATTTAAAACTCTTTGAAATATCAAAAATTACGTTTTAAAACGGCCAGTCTTTAAAATCAAATTAAAAGTTTGATAATACAGGGTGGAAGGGGTACTTATAAAGTTTGCTGTGGTATACTTTCATATACAGAAGACTGCAAATGAATTCCAGAGTCTTAACCATGCTTGGCCGATATCAGAGCCAAAGGATTCTGCAATATCTCTGACACTGTCACGGCGATCGGATGTAAATGTATTAAAAATCCCTATAATCTATAAAATATGTTAGGATGATATTGTAACATTAGAAACTTGGTGACGCGAAGTATTTCGATATTAACCCCAGCGTTGTTCCGATTGAGAAGGAATAATCTGCTAACAGTTCTGTTTGTAACCGCATTATCGATTTTTATTTTTTTTTGTAACTGTAAAACTGTGTCGTGAATGAACCATTATGAATTTTTTGTTCATTCTTTGTACGCAATTCCGTGTCCTTCTGTATCAATATCGTGGCTTTGTGTGAAGTAGGCCATAGACGGTGGCTGCAGCTGCTGATTCTCGTGTAACTTAGAATGTAAATAATAAAAGGTGTACTTTTAAAAACGTAATCATTTTAATTACAATTTCGAACGCAATATGCTCCATTGTTGATTTGTTGACTTACTAATGATCGGTGGTGTATGACGTAAACATTTGTACAGATTTCTTCCTGTTTTTTTTAGCACTCGGGAAGAACTGTACGGTTTATGATCATCTTTACGAAATAATATTTTTCACAAATAATTACACATTTGCAAAACTTGTTTGAATGATGATGGTACAGTTATTTGTGACCGTCAAGAGAGCTCGGTCAGACGGTCAAACCCCGAAGGCTCTAATCGCCGACTCTGTTGTGGTTTGCTCCATATTTTTGCCCCACAAAACGAGTCGTAATGAAACTTAGTGAATTATTGTGCTTTAGGCCATCAAGTAACGCAATTATTTAAATTTCTGGTTTTTGTAGTGAAAGCTAAGCGTAGAAAATTTCAAGACAGACAAAATTAATTTTTATATGCTAATAAATAAGTCGACTTATATTTTATAAATGATTCATTATTTGATGGTAATTAAGCCGTTGCGTTTGATAACGAAACGATTTTAACCGTGATTCATTGAAACAAAATTTACATTTTTTTTTCTTAAGTACCACATTTTATCAACGAAACTAACCAAGTGCTTGCAAATTTATCTTTTCAGCTTCGACTATTTACTTTGCTTTATCTTATCAGACATACCAACACACGGTTGTTGTAACACTTGACGTTTGCAATGCTGGATAACATCGTCGGCCATTTTCTTTTACCTACCACATAAAACCAAGAACGATTTAATAACATTTTTTTAAATAGCCATCAACCTCGGACGTAAACATACCACACGTCGAATAAACTTTCGAGCCGTTTTTCTCGATTGGTTTAAAAACCACAGAATACAGCAAGAAGGGTCAAAATAGATTTCGTGGAACAAAACGAGACTTCCATTCAAGATTTCGATTTTACGAGGCTACGAAAATAGCCTCGTTGACTTCTTGCACCGTCTGCACGCACTGCATTTCTTCGTCTTTTTATTGTCTCAAATTGTTGTAGACGTAAACTTGACTCCATGAAATGGACTCTATTAAGGTTACAATAGTAAATGCAGTTTAGCGATATTTCAAACTTTATGTCTGCACTCGGCATATTTCATTAATAAATAATTACTAAAAATTCGCCATTACACGATAATATGTACATTCATTACGTGGGGGGAAGGGATTTGAATTTTCAAAGAATTTTAAATTTATGTATTTGTAGTAATTCGCCGGAATATAATTGTTTTTATATTTTTCTGCTGGATTGTCTTAAGATTGCCAAAAAAGAAAGCTCGGCATTACGTGATTACGACGTGAAATCTCGTGTTTCTTACGGCATAAGTTACTACTTCACTGTTTCGGTTCATGGTGTAAAGTGAACGGTTTACTACAATGATGAATTTATAAAAATTAAATACTAAATGAAAGAGTTTTTTTTTCTATAAAACAATTACCGATGATTTGTGTTGATATTCTTTGATAGATTTTATAAAAGAGGAACTTTTCAATTTTTCAGAAATATTCGCGATTTACCTCACCGTTGGTGGTTCTTCTGACGCTACCAAATGTCAACAACATGGCGGTTTTGAGTTCGATTCCGAATTATTTTATCGTAAAACCTCGGGGAAATGATAACTAACAAAATAAAACACCAAAAGAATAATGTAAACGTATGGTTTATAAACAAAACTTTCTATATCAACTATACATATTAGATTAACTTAATATTTTTCCGCTTAATGGTAAATCGCGGTAAAAGTTGCCGGGGAGTCGGGGGTGTATGGATTACCCTCCAATTACCGACTAATTTGTATGGAATAATTTTAGGCTGTGAAGATGAAAATTGCAATACAAGTACACTTTGGCTCACATTTTTGTATTCTTTTTTTTTTTTCAAAAAATAGGATGCGAGAAAAATAATCAGCTTGAATTTTTTTGAGTTTGTAGGATTGACAGACGAACCACAAAAATTAAATTAGTTCCGAATAAAAGGTATTATTTGTTCTGCCCCCTCGACCTATTAAAATTAAATTTTTATTAGATTTTGCAAAATGTTCCAATTTCTTACCTAAATATATTTATTCGCTCCCTCTCCCAACTCCATTTCCCTTTTCATAAATTTTGCCTGAATCCGCTCGTGTCACCTGGGGGGGGGGGGGGTGATTAATTTAATTCAATTTAAATATGCCAATATTTGTCAAATTCATACAATAACAGGAGGGTCTACAATTGTTTTTAACAGAAACATTAATTCACAACATAGGCGTCGACAAAAATATTTCCAAAATGGAGCAAAAATATAATTATTATTATTATTTTTAACTTTTTTTTTTATACATAGTGAAATCAACCAAATTTTCTCTATGGCTTATATTGAATTCTATCTCTTTGTCTTTCTTCATTAACATTAATTTCAAGTACCCATTCTATTTGCGAGATAACGAACCCTTAATTCACTTTATTCGAGATTAGATTGCAACACATTTGCAATATTTTTCGTTTACTGTACATATTTTTGTATATTAAAATTAAAAATTCATATTTTATTTCTGTCATGTTATTTTTATTATAGTATTATTAGTTATCTCTTTTTCTGTTGTTTTTATTTTTAATTATCGCAATTGTTTGCGTCGGTACTTTTTAATTACTTTTATCACTTTGGTAGCCGATTACAGGCGAATCGACTTTGACATTGAGAAAAGTCGTTGCCGAAAGAAAGGCAAACGTCGTTTTTTGATTATCAAAATTGGTTGTCACTCACAAAATACGAAGTTTTTTGCATAATTAAAATGTAAATATTTATGCTTATTATTCAGTAGCATAGATTAAATTTTTTTTTATCTAAAATTATTTGAACTACTTTCGTTACGCGTCACATATACTCGATTGTTTGACTGTCTTTCATTCTTAATTGTACGTTTTAATTTCGTTCATCTAATTATTATTATTTATTCACGAATTGAGGTTGGGAATAACTTTTTTTTGCATAATTGAAAAAAAATATAATAGCACATAAATGATTATTCTCAACGATTAAAAAATTTAACGAATCGTTATTTGAATAATTTTTTGTTTAGTAATGGCGTAAGTTGATTTTTTTATGTGTAAATGAATGATACAGTGTACTCATTGTGTCGAGGTGCGTTTTTATTGTGGGTGGTCCTTTTTTTTCACAATTATGTTCGACAAATTCTCACTTATTGTTCTTGGATGTTTTTGCAAACGAACGTCGTCAGGTGTGAGTGTTGGGCTCGTTAGGGCCGCCTCGTTATATATTTAAATTTTCACAGCTTTTTATTTTATTGCGCGACAATGACTGTTCAATTTTTGGCGATTTTAAGGGGGTTGTTTCCGTGACCTCAAATCCTCTTGACGTTGATAAGTTGATATTGACCCCAATTTTCGATGTAAACGAAGTATCTTCTGTATTAAATTTGATCATTTTAAATCTGGAACAAGTTACTAATTTGGCTAGTTATCAAGTCAGGGTTAGAGGTCGACCTTGTGAACAGGAAGCCGTAATCGATTACAATAGACACAAAAATATGCATTAGCGGAAGAAACCAGATTGGTTTCTGGCATGGCATGAGAAGTAATTCTTCAAAAATTGAATAGTACTTGCTTCCTTCAGTGACTGTTCTCACCAAATCGTGACATGGCATTTCCCCATTTCTCTTCTATAATATTTAAGCCTCCATGTTTATTTCATCAAGAGAATCTGCAAATATATGTGCTTCGTGGAGCAGATATCCGCGCAGCTTACAAAATCTCGAATGAACGTGTCTACCAGAGCGCCTCCATCGTTAGATTGATACTTTCTGATTGATCGACTAAACATTTCTAAATTTGATCATCTCGAAGTAATTTTTTGCCACGAAAACGTTAAGCCATCAATATATTATTCAATGGGCACCTTTTTTTAATTGAATAAAATCATCTTTGATGTGTAACTTAATTGGCATAAAACAGGATGTTTGCTATGTGGTAAGATTGCTATCTTCCAAGTTTGTAGCAATATACCCGATTAAAAAACGCGTTCATTTATTTTTAATTACAAAACCTCGTAATTACCACTTGATTTGTCGAGATAAATTCTTGCATTTGTACATCCGAAATCGTACTTGCTCGTTAAATCCAAAATCAAAAAAAAGTTCGTTATTTTCGTTCGTCTGGGTGCGCGTGACTTAACAACCAAAAAATTTTAACGAACTTTTCTTCAAATTGCCCAGCACATAAATTTTACGCTCGAGTTGTTTAAGAAATTCAAGAGCAATGCTTTTTGTGAGTATTTTCAAGAAAATTGATCCAAACTTGTCAATGTTACGAGTCAATAAAATTTTATGATTTCAGTTTGTAGTGTAAACAGTTCGGTGCTTAAAAATCGAAATTGGATTTGTATGTAGAATGGGGATCGTAAAAGCTCTCTGGGAATATTGTTTTTCAAGTTGCCATAGTATTTTAACCGATCTGATGAGTGCGAACGTAGAGGAAACAGACATTTTTCGTTACCAAGTTTCGCAATTTCTGAAATAAAAAAAAGTGCTATTCCATCGTTTTGCCATCTGCATTGTAAAGTTTTACGCAAACCTTTGTCTCGATTAATCGATATTTTTGCAAACTCACGTCTGTGTTCAAATCGCTGACATTCGATAAGTTTGATTTCTTAAATTTTTATAGTCGACTGTTTTGTTTTGTTTTGATTTCTAAAATTTGTGTACAACGGGACCCCTATTTTCTAAAAGTTCGTTTCCGGTGTCGGAACGGAAACGATCAATTTTACCTACGGAGATGGTTCGGCTTCTTTTCACGAGCTCTCATGACAATGACCCGGTGGGTACCTTTGATTAACATTTCTAATTTGTAAAAGAATTTCCAAAGTACTTTTCGTTGAATTTATTTTGTCTAAATTTACAATATTACTTTTGACGTTGAACTTGCAGTATTTCGGGACACAATGGTGTTCGGTGTCTGAAAAGAATTTTTGCTTCTTGCGAGTATTTTCGCATACCTGCACGTTAGTTTTGTATTTATGTTATTTTATTCTGCAATATTGGTTTGCGTGGTTTGTCGATTTAATTAATACAAGGTGTGCAAAAAGTAAACAAATTACTTTGTCATATTGTGTAATACCAAATAGAGCGATACATAATTATCAAATAAATTTACTATGCTGATAGTTTTATATCTGCACGTTATTTTTAACAGCTTAATTGGTTGGGAAAACTGTATGGTTCGTTTACAGTAAATCCAACGATTCTTCTTATATAATGCTGTGTTTATATTAATATTTTTAAAGCAAGAGACTTTTTTCGCTTGGACGAAATAATGGAAAACGTTCAAAAATGTGCCGCAACTGTACTTTTGGAACTATTTTATTTGCCGTTATTGTTTATTATATTGTGTAACAAGTTTCTTAGTATTTTATTATTATTTTTTTTTTCGAGTACTTAGGATGTTATGTTGTCTTGTAATTTGAATTGTAGATAATATGTTTCATACTCTGTTATTTACATTCCAAGAACCAACTGTATTGTAAAAATTACGGGGTTATCAAAACATATTCATTAATTAATTTTCAGAAAGGTAATAAGATACGATGGTGTGTTCAAGTTCCCCCTGTACCCTGTTATAAATATTAATAATTTTATTTTTACTTTTCCATGATTCATATGCCTTTTGCATTTGTTGAAAATTTTAAATTTCCTTCTTCGGAGTGACAGGGTCACAGGCACATTTTCCAATCCTTTTTAAGCAACCAAACTTATGTGGAGGGATTTTTTTTATAGGTTTTGAATTTGATCTGACTCAACTGATTGTATGTGAAACTGTGTAAGGGGCCGGCCTTTAATCACGTGAGGTTTTTTATGCCATTTTTTTAACCCCCCACCCCTCCCCTTTGGTGATACGTCGTGAGGTTTTAGGCTACCCCTGCTCCCCCCCCCCCTACCCAACATCACGTGTATTTTTTTCTGAAAAATTTCAAGTAGAGACAGAAGCCCGCAGGCAGCTGGGCGACGAGTGACGTCACAAGGTCCAGTGCCGGAAGCCATTTGAGAGCTAAATATTGTTGTTATGTTGCTTTTTAGGCATAAAATATACACGTGATTGTCACAACATCCCCTCTCCCCCCCATCGTGATCAATCGTGATGTTATTCCAACCCACCCCCCCTGTTAGAACCTCACGTGATTAAAGGACAACCCCTAATTGTGCAGAACTGATATAGAAAGTGATGGAGAATATTAATGTAGTGTTTTATTTATCAGTATAAAAATGGCATGGGGTTTTTCTACCGATAGTCTTCCACGCACCAAGCGGATGTATACGGTCGCTTTATCTTAAGACATTACAAATAGGTGAGAAAGAACTAAATTGCTTTTTATTGTATTTTCCTTTCACGCAACTTAACTTTTTGTTCCTAATTCTCTACTATAATTGCTTGTTTCCTCAATATTATATGATATCTGATGCCATGTATCTAACTTGACCCAATCTATCACTACAGGCAAAATATGACCCTCGTCGCCGCAGTCACGACTTTGGAAGGTCACCATTTCTTTTTTTTAATCAAAATTTAACTTCCGGAAACTATATTTTTCGACATTTTCCCAACTGTTGCATTCTTCTTCTTTGAGCCATCCAATTTTAACCTCAAAACATCACGCCGTATTTGTGCTAAAGGCATCTTAAAAATAATTTATTTTATGGTAAGTGTTTATTGTTATCTGCGCGCATTATGTAAATTATCAAATCGTGTTACTGGAACGGATGTAAGAGAGGTTTTTTCGCCTCACAACCGCAGACGTAAATTTAACAATCACAATTTTTAAGCAATCACAATTGTTCCATTTTTCCAGAAATTAATAGCAACTCGAAATACATTTAACAATTTTAATTCACTCCGGTGTGCATGTCCTACGTCGTGTCGAAACTTAAATTTCGCAAAAGTAGCTTGGTGATTAATGTCTAATTTTGATTTTTGTGTGTTTTACGTGATCCGCCTTAGGCAAAATATATTATTCCAATAGTTCGACGTTTGCCTGCCTTCATTAACACAAGCGTTGTTCGAAAACGTGTAAAAAGGTCGGAACAAATAGAAAGTGTTTTCGTCTTATAAGGTGAATGTAATTGTAAAGACGCGCATTTATTTAAAACATTAAATTGTTCATTAATTTATTGTTGTAATGCAGGTTTAATATTTTGAGCGTAGGTGCGAATTGCTTCGAGAAACTTGACCTGTTTTACACCTTGGATCCAATTCTGGATTAAACTACTAATGTAAACAATCATTAACGTTCGGTTAAATTACATCAAAATTTAGAAGAATTTATTGGATTATTTTACGACTATTGTGACATTTCCTTATTTGTTTATGTAGCATTTTTGTGATTTTATGTTTTTTTTTTGTTGCAACCTTGGTTAATTTTATGTTCTTTGTTCAAATTTCGCCGTTTGAGGAATTGAAACGAACTTTCGACCGTTGTTGGTTTTCAAATTCAAGGACGAATTTTTTGTTTTTTCGGTTAGGAAAACGTACGCGTCGTCGTAGTCGGCGTTCTATTTTTGAAAGCTCACGAAAACTACCTGTTGCTCGAATGGTCCAAATTTTTTTGTCTTGTTTATTAACGAATCCCATGTCTGAGAGCGAGGTGAATCATTGTTGTGTGGACCTTAAACACTTTTCATGTTTATTATTCGCGTATAAAGGTATGTTGAAGAGATGACTAATACCGAGGGCATTTCAGACCGTTACGGAATTCTAAACAAGCTGAACGGTTTGTTGCTCTGATACGCAAAACTTGACTGCAAAAGACGACCGAAAAACATTGAACTTTCTTCTTCGCGTTCGATGCAATATATATATTGCAAAATATCTAAACGCTGGTAAATTATCTTGATAAATATCAATCGAGAGTGACTCGGAACGAATGGCTGGATCATGAAAATGAACTTTATTAACACCTGCACAAATAAATCAATTAACTTGTGCTTGTGCAAGATATTTGCTCGACATGCAATCAATTGCTGCCATTAAACGTTTGAACCATGTACCACCAACAGCTAGGAAAAATTGCAAACAATGGATTCGTATTTATATTATTTTATGTCGCAATATGATTTACAGACAGTCCGGTTTACTCTAAGGACTTGCAACTTAATATAGGCGATAGAAAGGAAATTTTCGTATTATAAACCGGAGCGCTAAGAAATATCGTGATTCGTGACAATGTTGTAAAGTTGTTCAATAAGATAAAATAACGAGATTAACCAAGTTGTGATGGGGAGTGATTTTTTTTTTCAACTCAATTTAACCTTAGCATTAAAATCGGTGTGGCAACAATAAAATGTTGCCGAGACATTCACGTGTTAATTATAACTTTGTTCCATGTCATTCCTTTGAAAATGTCACCCCCGTCGATTCGATCGAGATACGCCATCTAGTACTCGGTATGCGTATCTCTCGAAAATTGGGGGGTGTAGGTAGTTTATAATATTGCACCTTTATTGCATTTTAAGTTTTGGCGTCGTTAGTATTCAATTCTCAATTCACTCTCTTGCAACATTTTAATACCTATCGAATTTACATCGGAATGCAAAACTTTTCGTGAACACCTAAAAAAACAATCGAATTTCAAATACAGTCGGAAACCCACCCGCCTCGTCGACAAATTCAATTGTTTCCAAGTTATCGACACTGGCGTGGTTGTTTGCGATGTGCAATTTTTTCAAAATTCTCGTCACGTTGAATTTTTTCCTAAAAATTCAGGACGTTGCATTCAAAAACCAAGCATTGTCCGATTTGCACTTGCTTGCGTAACTTAATTTTATTGAATTATCTTTCTGATTAATCAAACTTTACTTTCGCTCTTTATTATTTTTGAGTTCATTATAAATTCAGTTCAGGGTGTTTAAGTTAGCTATGGTCTTACATTAATAATTATTTTTATCGGTGTGGAAGTGCATTATTTATTACGTGTGTGTGTACCTACTAATGAAAACTTAGAAAGTGGGAAGTAGCGAGTGAATTTGCTTTTGTTAGCTCATCGTAACTAGAGCTGATTGCAAAACTCACGATTTGAATTATAAATTTATGTTTATTATCGTTTTGTTGTTCGCATTACTTAACTCTTGCGTACACTTAAATATAAACAATGCATGCATGGGTAGTCTCGAAGAGAAGAGCCGACTTTTAATTATCGATTACGATTTCGTCGCAAAGCGTCACGTCGATTTGAGGAAAATTACACTGTGTCACTCCGGGACTTGGGTGACGTGGTGGTGGCTCACCTTAACAATGACGAATTTATTATGGTACCGGTCGGTTTAGTACTTTTACATACTTGTGCATATAATTGAACAATTTGTAGAGATTTCAAAATTAAAATGCATAGGTCGATCGAAATGTTCCATACATTCACTTCGTGTCGACTCTGTTGGGAAAACAAACCTACCTGTCTGTCACGCGTTCGTTTTCCCATTAGAAACAAACATTGGCTTGTGTATTTTTTCCTCACTAATTGTAAAATTATTATAATTATAATTAAATGAATATTTTAGTCGTACATTGACATTCATGCTCGAATGCTCTACGATAGTCCCGGCAAGACTTGCAACACCACCACCCATTTTACCAATTTCCCATTGTCCAATTTTCTGCAAAAATTGCACGATATTATTTTATTTTATATAACAACTAATTAGTAATTATGTATTAGGAAATGCACAAGCACGTGGTCAATGAATTTTTCAATTTTAATTGTTTCTTTTTGTTTCAGGTAAGCACCGATCTAGTTTACATGGTTGCAGTTACGTTGTGAGTACAATTTTCTATTATGTACCTACTTTCAAAACGCCAACGTTCTTCAGAGCGGTAACTTCAAAAAGATCGCGTCCGCTTAAAATAATAATTTTTAACTCCGAAATTGGTACTTCAATCGAGCCCGACGTTTGCTTAAAACCCAGGTACCCATGAGCTTTTTTTATTTATAAATTGTAAGTTCAGCGAATTAATTTGTTGTTTTGATATAATTTTGCCCCCCCCCCTCACCCTTTCATCTCACTTTCGATATTTCTTGTACTCTGAGCGATAAGCTGCTAATGAACCTCACTGCACAGATTTATTACTTTTATTCGACTGCATTAACTAACCAGTTGAACATGAATAATACAAATAACTCGGCCTCACGACTGATTTACGAATATTTACACTAATCGGTAATCAACCACCTTGGGAATCCAACATTTAATTGCGTCTTCTTTCTGGATGAATAATTTTTTACCCCCCTCCCCCCCGTAGATATGTTTTAATCTTTTTAAAATATTATGATTTATTGAATCGTCAGCTGACCAGATTCTAGTTATGCCTTCGCATTGAATAAATTATACAAATCGGAGTTGTCGCCAGAGGGTAGCCCATCCTGGATTCATAAATTTAATATTTTGTTACATTGACATGAAATATTTTTTTTGCATTCTCATGTAGAACTGAATGATTAAGTTTACGCTAACTTCGCGGCAGGTCTGGGAGAGGCCTCGCAATTTTCGATTTTTTCTTTGTGAGTGGTTTAAATATATTATGCTGGAGCCTCTAGTTAATCAAGTGTTTAAATTTTGTAAAATTCCAGTTTTTGATTTAATTTTCTAAATTTAAAAACTTCACTTATGACATAATGCCAATATTGTGATAGTGATGGAACGTTACATGGGGTACCCATGATGGGGGAACGATGTGCACTTTTTCAAAAAAAAATTGAATATTATTCTTTATTATCTAAAATGAATGGTTTTCAAGCAATAATCGATGTAATTGAAGTATTACAGTAACCTAGATCTGTCAGTAGACCTTTATCTAAGCGGTCCTTAATTTTAAGTGGAACTTTAGACTTTAGTTAAGCTTTCCATAAATTTAGCAAATATTTAGATTATTTTTCATTGATTAGTATGGACGCGACTCAAGAAGTTGATTTAGATTATATTAACATATAAGAAATTCTTCATTACATCCAAGGTAATTTTTAACATTTGCATTGCACTTCAGGTTCAGGAACGATTCGAAACGTGCATTTTTGTCACTGTATTTTCTCGGGTTTTCAGAATGTCAAGATTCTTCGGACTCGCATACATTGCCTCGCACCAGGCGCCACCAGTATGCCTGTAAATTTTTTTCCTTTTAAATGAGGAATTACGAATTTCGAAAAAAACGTTGTTTCTTTATACAGCACGTACGTGTTTAGCCTTTATTACGTTAAAATTCCTCATCAAACGACCGGCGCCGTTGCATTTACACGGATGACTTATACCCGCAATATTTCTTCTCGGGCGCCTCGCCATGTAAAAAGTTCAAATCGAGAAAGTGAAAACTTTTTTTTTTGCAAAATTATTAGTTTTTGTTACTCGTGGGTGGGCATTAAAATAATGAGAATTAAATTTTAATTCAATTGGATTTTTAGTGTATAATTAGTGCCGTAATTATTACATTGTGCCCATGTATTCGCGAACATTTTGACGTTTTAATTACTCATGAGATCCTCAATTGGTGAAAGTTTCGTTGTGCAGAAGAAATTAGGAGTTTCTAATCAGGCGTTGTTTATTTTTTTGATGATTTATTATATTAGTTTTGTTTAATATTTTTCCATCACGCCATCCACCGTTCCCTTTCATCGATGCCTACCTACTTCCACGTACGAAATTGCATCGATACACGTTTAATGAATGAATTTTCAAGCTTCTTTAATATTTCAAGTTAACTGTTCAGCAAAAATAATTGCTTACTTACTGTGAATCTACAATAACAAAGTAGTCGTCCTTCTCCAAGACCCACGACCATACAGGGAAATTGTTAAGACTACTCTGAATTAACACTTGGTTAATTTTTTATGGCACGTTTGTGTTTTATTTTTATCGCATAGCATTTTAATGAAAATGTAAAGTGACATGTCGTAATAACTATTTTATTTCCTATTTTATTACGATATTACGTGACCAGCGTATTTAAAGAATCGGGAGTTTTCTCCTTGGAGTAATTGTTTTAAAATTACCAAAGGACATCTTCGCGGTTAATATTTTCCTCGATAGACTTCATCCCAAAATCCAAACTAGCTCTTTTCGTTTCAATTTTACTTTCTAAATTCGAAATTTTTGTCAACACCATTTTTCATTTCAAAGTTGCTGACACAAATAATTTTAAAAAATGGAAACTAGTTATGCTAAATTGGCTATTTTTATGTAATTATTTGTATGAACGAACGGTTCCCACGCAGAAATAATCGTCTCCTAATCGTAACCAATTTTTCTTTCGACTTTGAGATCGGTTACCTAAGCAAATTTGTGCAAAAAAGAGCAATTTGGTTTTTTAACGTTTAAAACTTTCGTTCGACTAGAAATTTTGTAAAAAGTTGTTCGTTTTTAGCCCACGGAGGAATCTATTTGGTTATGGTCGATTCTCCGGATTCACGGAACGGTTCATTATGTGCCCGTAAAAAGATGTTAATTAATAACTAGAACGATCCGTTTCTGACGTGGTTGCCTTCTTTTTTTTTTTACTTCTTATTTACGATCAGCGTGAGAAAGTAAGACCTTATTTCTTTCATATGTAACCAAGAATGCTGTAAATATTTCAACTTTATTTTATTCTAATTTACAACCTTGCAAAATATTTACATAAGATTATGTTGGATAATTTAATTAAATTCATGCGGTTTTTGTGTTGTGAGAATTTTGGGCGGAGATCTGGGTTTGGGAAATTTAAAACAATAACAAATCTCAATGTTTTTAGCTGTTACCTAGCGGTATATGGGAAAATAACCTCCACCTTCCTAAACTTTTGGCCAAAATCTATAAATTTTGCATCTACAAGTATGCGTCGTACAAAATTAATTGCCGGTTACGTAATGCTGCGATTTGGTGGCTCAATTATTATGAGATAGGTACTTAATTATTTCTTAATTATATAGAACGGAAAGATTTTTACGCTTAGTGAACTGGAAAACATTTAACTAATAACTGTTAAAAGAAGATTTATTTGGAAACTAACAATTCATTTATTTTGTTGCCCGAAAATTTATAACTGCGTCTCGCTGAAAATATGAGGAAGTGAAATGGTTGAACGTTTTTTGTAATTTTTATTTAAAAGTATAAAATTGCCATAAAACTATTATTATTTTGTAATAAAATTTAAGTGAAATGTCATAGGCAAATTGTAATAATGTAATATATTAGGTCGTCTCGGCCGCCTACAAGGTGTCCCATTTTGTACGTTTTTAACTTGAACTTAAATTAGTCAAATTCAAATTCTTCTGCAAAAGTCAACCGATGTCGAATGTTTTTCGAGAATTCATAAATTTTAATTTACCTTAAATAAGGATAAAACTGCTATAAAATTTTATTTCATATTGTTTTGTAATAAAATTGCATAAATTTCATAGGCGTGCATAAATTGTGACCTAGCGAACAGAAAGCACTTGGCATCATTTTTACGTTATATGTAAGTGAATTTTTAAAAGTTGGTGTATTTGGAAATTCAACGAACTTGTTAATGTTCACAGCACTAATTTATTTAATGGATCGTGTATGTAACGGGGAACAAGTGATTAAAAAATAATACTATAAAAGGGTAAATCACGGTAGTTGCTGAATTATAGTCGTTGGTGGCGTAAATTACAAATGTAAACATTAAAATTCACAAATCATTCAAAAATTCGAGTGAAAAGGGTCCAAAACCCATAAAAATCTGCGACGAAATCGACTACTGTATTGGCTGTTTCCATAAGGTTAGCGGGTATTTTTGAAAATAGCAGATCTAGTTTCATGGTGTATCTGGTATTTTTTTAAAAGTTTAATTCACTTATAACTAATGAAATTCAAATTACAATAAATATATTATCAAATTATGTTAACTGTTGCACACCTAGAAGGCAACTAACAGACTCCGCCCACTAAAACAACGATCGGGTACTTTAAGATCCGTATTTTACGATATTGTCAGTTTAAATGCGAGATTGCAGTTTGCACGGGAATGATCTGCCACATACGTACTCCACAAGAATTTATTCAAATGTTTCCTTTCATCACCAGCTTCGTAGTATAGGATATTAGTTTATCACAAAAAAAGTCAAAGCAGAAAGCATATAATTAAATCTAATTCAATACCCATGCTTGCATCTAAAATTTCATAACTTTTATAGGTATATCTACATGAAAATATTTTTTTTTAATTATATCGGCACCTCCGCATTTTTGAATTGATAAATTGAAATAATATTTTTTTACTCTTCTGACGGATTAAGTTACTAATTCAAAAATTTTGTTTGAACGCAATTACTTTAGAAATCTACGTAATTTGTGTGTATGTTATGTGACTGATTTGATTAAATAGGAACCTTTCCTTATGAGGGCAAATCAATGGATTCACATGTACTACTGTTTGGCAATATTTAAACAAATACTGTGACTAATACTTATATTTACTGCTTAATACTGCCTGGTGCGGCCAATACTGTCGCTTTCTGCTGATACTGTCTGATATTGCGTAATCATGCCATTCACTGCTGATACTGTCTTATACGTGAGACTATAATATTACATTATATTACCAGTTCATCTATCGTGTAGTAACAGCAGTAGCTAGATTAGATAGATCAGCAGTAAGTGGCAGTATCAGCAGTAAGTGGCAGTATCAGCAGTAAGTGGCAGTATCAGCAGTAAGTGGCAGTATCAGCAGTAAGTGGCAGTATCAACAGTAAGTGGCAATATTAGGAGGTTATTAGAAGTAGTTGATTTTTTGGTATTTTTTTAATACTTTTGTATTTACGCAATATGTCTCAACTACTTGACTACTGCATAGATTGCCTATTACTACCATTTCCTGTGCAATATGGCAATAACGATTAATACTGCATGTTACTGCTTACTGCCTGATGCTTCCGACACTACCACTTCCTCGAAATACTGTATGTAACTGCCAGTCAGTGTAAAATTGAACTCGAAACCTACATTTCAAGTCGTCGCCCCCATATTACGGCAAAGTACGCCGCTGATCAGTTGTAATCGTAATTATTTATTCTCTTGCACCGTTGGTTTCTGGTAATTATTGCATTTCTAATTACAACATAACTTATCCATTACAAAATTAGGTTTTGTTATTACAATTGATAATTTTACAATTATATGGATAGTAGACGCTTACACCGAAAAGAGTTCATTTCCTATGATAATAATTGTGTTTCCTGTTCAATTACAAAGTAATAGCGCGGTAATGTCAGTGGCATGTGTTAATTAATGTCGACTTAAATGTAACTGATACTACATTAAAATTAATATTTTCCGAAATTAACTCCGCAAGTATATATGTATTATTATAACTAGAATTGCGGTTTTATTGGCTAATTTTAGCTTTTAGACAACATATGAATTAATTCTTGTCACTTTATGTATACTACCAGCTTACTTACCTAGGTTCGCTGGGGTTTTCTTCCCAAAATTTTCATATTGCTAATAAGATTGCATTGGGAACTATATAATTCTTTTGTGTGGGGAAAATCAAAAATTTATTGCAACAAAGTTTACATCATGTTTTGACACTCTAAACTAGTTATGTGTTAATCAATAATTTCGATTTTGTTTCGCGTGTTAGTTTATTGCTGCAGTAAAGATGTCGAAAATGCAAGTTTTGGTATTGCTGGAGCGCTTTACGAAGTTTCCACAAATGGAAATGCCATAATATTTATTTGCCTTATTGTAAAGGAAATTTTTCTCTCGAATTTCCCTTAAAGGATACATAAACGTGCGCGTGGGTCTTTGTGACTCACTTCACAATCGTATATAACGAGACACTTTTAGATTAAAGAATTTCTCAATATTTAAATAATTACAATTTTATGTAAAAATGTTGTTTTGGTAGACCTGACGAGGCGGACATTTAAAATTGCAATCGAAGTTTTGGTACCGCTACCTCATTGCACTTGAATCTTATCTGCGATTTTCTCTTATCTACCCAGATTTCTAATTTTATTTCTGATATTGATAACGGCAAAATTTTCCTGCTTTCTTATACTACGATCGGACCGTTTACAACAGATTTATGTAATCAAGTCCCTCATCGGAAAAAAAATGTTTATAGAAAATCACGAGCTGAACGTTCAGAAACATCCCGAAGGTATCGGATAAAATGCAAATTTAGTCGTGGTGTTATCGATTCCAACAATCTGTCGCTTTCTACCCGTAATGCATTATTTACCATCAAACGACTTTGATTGATCAAGCATTATAATATCATTTCCTTGTTTATTGAAATGAAAATCTGGAATGGCAATTAAAATTTATAATAACAAGTCGATTAACCTTTTGTTATTTCGAGTCACACTTCGGCACATAGAAAATTACTCTGCCTTCTTTTTAACGGTTTACGATTAATCTGCCAATGCTAGTACTTTTTCGCGATTGGAAACGCTTTATGGAATGGCGGAGATTGAAACGATCGAAACACGCGATTGATTTTAATTAAAGAAGAACATAAATTGTGTCGTGGCCGTAGCCTAGCGGAAAGAAATATGACGTCGAAATTAAAAAGCTCACTTTTTCGGAATCCGAGTCTTTAAGGCAGGCATCTTCTCGGAAAAACCAAACAAATGAAGTTGTTAAATGAGATAAACGTCTAAAATAATTAATACAGCTTTCGAGCAATTAAACCCATCATTGTCCATTGCAAATTAACATTTTATTTGCTTGTTGTGGCGGCATTTCGTTGTACAACGAGATTAATTCCATCGTTACATGGGCTCTATGTTTAATTCATTAAATTTTTGAATCAAGGTCGTTGTGTTTTGCAATTAAATCGAAGAAAAAAAGTGTCTTTGTTTTCGGCACCTTTACAACATCAGACTTGAATAATTGTCGAAATGCAAACCCGATCCGATTAGCTACATTTCGATTCGACCTGCATCATCTCTATCGACTCGTATACGATTGATGGTTGGAAGGAAGGTCGGTTCATTTTTTTGGCCCAGGTATATGTGGTAATAAATATTGAAAAATATTTTTACGCAACCATAAAAGATGCCGCTTATAAAATTTAATCGATTTATAATGCATAATGGGCATTTATTAAATTGTGGCAAGAGTTATGTAAATTGGGATGGGTCAAATTGTACAGGGCGAATCGTTGCCCGAGTTGTGTAAATATAGAAGTTTCGATTGCTTTGTCAATAAGCGGTGCAGCCACTTGTTGGCATTTTTTTGCTTCTTGAAGATCGTTCTCGGATGTAGGTGCGCCCGAGTGTTTCTCTTGCAATGCTGTGGGCGATTATGTAATTAACTGTACCACTGGAAAATGGTATTGTCGAGTTAATTGTTGTCTTGAAGTGTTTAACGATTTGCAATGTGAGGCCCCTGTAAAGTAATAAATGCGAGCTACCAGTCGAATTGATTAGGATTTTAGAATTTACCCTCCCCGCGCACACAGTCTCGAGTAGTTAATTACATGATTTTAAAGCCTTGAAATTAATTTATTATTATAAAACAGTTACTTTTGTGTTAAGTAAGTTGAATTACTTTTAAATAGCGCAATTTGTAATGAAAAACCTATAAGCACGATTAGAAAGGTTGTTTTAGTTTTTTTAATTGCAAATTTAAAACGCATTCCTCAGAAGGTTGCTTGCTCGATGTTTTGTACGCTTTTGTGTGTTATTTATATCGCGGAGAATTTTTCTTCATCACAAATTTAAACAGGATACACTCCGGGGTGTATTTTTAGATTCGACGAGAGGAAATGTCGCATTCTGCATAACTGCATCGTTGTTCAATTTTCGATCGAGAAAAGAAAGAGGTACCGGAGGGGGTAGCAGTAATTGCGCAACCAAAACATTTTAAAAGCTCTATCCTCTTATAGGAAGTCAAAGCTTACCTCGCATACTTGGTTCAACCCGAAGCACTTAAATGGAGGTAATTAATTTTACATTAGTAATGATCGCTTGGGATACGTCATATAAATAATTAATCTTGGATGGATCATTACGGTGATGTGTAAATATATACAACGAACTTATACTAAATAAACGCCAGGCGCCACATACCGTCCCCACATCCTGCATTGCGAAGTCGTTTCGAGTAATAAATGTCCAAGTAATATCATCTGTTGTAATCCCATATAAACTTGAATTTCTCTTTTTCAATATCTTATATATTTTATAAGCCGCTCTTAATCGAAAGTAACATTGCTTCGCTCGTGGACCGTACGGGGATGGTACAGGAGGTAATTAAACTCTTGTTTTGGCGTCCGTATTATTTTACCTTGAAAGCGAATAATGAAAATAATCGATCGGTTTTGCGTTGTTGACCCCGCTATTAGCGCATTCGTTTTTCTATATCATGATAAATTGTTTTAAAATTAAAAATATTTGGTCTTGTGAACCTTGCAATTAACGTAGTGTTTGGCCGTGAACTTTTTAATAAAAACTAATCAAATTATGAACCGAATACGCATTCTTTGTTTAATCAGTGTGTGTAATGCGTTATCACTAAATGGTTAACTACTTAAGTAACGCACTATTTAAACAAATTCAAGTTTGATAATGTTATAGGTAGCAATAATTAGCTGCATTTGTTTCCGGTTGTTAATTCGAAGAATTAAATTTGTAATATTTCAGTAGTTATTCGATAGGATATCCTGTTTCAGTAAGCATCCGCCTTTTCTTCCATATATTGGTTCGGTAACCGATAGACTTTTTGGGACTTCCTATCCTGGGTCCATAAAAGGGGACATTTTCGTGTTGCTTGTCGAAGAAATGGGTGGACGAGACTGTTCCTAAGTTTGAATTAGACATAACAAGGAATGGCATTCCGAGTTCGAGGCGTTGGCGATGCCCTAAGGCTTAGAAATAGTCTGTTAGATTCTGTTAGATAGTTTAAAAAAAATTACCTGAAAGATTGCTGAGCTGAATAGTAGCAGATCCAGCAACTGAACTGCTTAATTTTAAGGATGAATGGAATAAATAATTCGTGCCAGGAATGTAAATAGGTGAAACCCAAAAATGTCAATCCCGGAATGACTGGAACATGCAGAGTAAGCTTATTGAGAACACTGTTTTTGCAGTCAACTCGAACTCTCAGGCTTTGGCTTATTTCCAAAGCCGGTGTAGTTTCGGTATAACCTGAGTGTCATGAAAATTGATAAAACCAGTGTGTGAGATTTTAAAACCAAAGTCTTTTTTCTGTCTGATTTGAAGCTTTAATGATACATACATAGCTCACTTAAGAATAACGTGGCCAGGGTGGTAGAGTATGGCCCAAGTCTCTTCTGTCTAAAGCTTTAATAGTGTTGAACAATACGTTTGTCTCTCGTATTAAATTCTGATGTTTGGTAAAAGTTATGTACCTTAGAAAGAGGCTATCATTCATAACTGACTGACAGCTAGTTCGATTTTGAACTTCGAAGAATGGGTTAGAGGTGGTTAAATATTACATAAATTATGACAGTTAAGAAATAACCTATCAAGCATTTCATAGATGAATTAAATAATTCCTAGAAATTTTAACTTGATTGATTGAATAAATTTATTTTCAAGCTCTTTTACAAAGTTGTCGAATTTTTTTAAAAACTGCAGGATAAAATAAATATTATACCAAGTATATTGTGTACTGATTCACAGTAAATATTAAAACTGCACACACATCATCTGGAATCGGCAGAATCACTGCTTCGCAGGTCTTTATGAAGTCGATCATAATTATTTCACAAATCAAAAGATTTTATTATTGACAGTAGAACTGTCTTTTGGCTAGCAACATAAATTGATGGATTAGAGCAACCACAACTGTTTCGAAAATAAAACAATCGCGTGTCAAAAAGGCGGAAGTGCAGCAGTAAAACGTTACAGATCAAAATAAATTACTAGAAAAATCGGATACTCCGATTGTTTTATTAGCAGCAAATGATAAACAATAATTGCTGGTGGGCGAGCGTAGTGAGTTACTTTTACTACCGTCGACTGGCCGGCACTGAAGTAGTAATTTAACGCCGCCGGAAGATGTGAAAGTAAAACAATTGCTTTCTCGAATTTGCGGTAAAAATTGAAAACAAAATCAAGTAATATACAAGGCATTTTAATCAATTCCGCGCACGCATAAACGGGGTGGCATAACACACATTTTTAATGACCCCGTACAAGTGTTTTATGTCCAAATACAGGTTGTTACAAAACGCCCACCTAACAAAAACAATTAATATTGTCAATACCATTTATAGGTGCTACCACTTTAAAACATCTAAATCAAAAGCACTTTTCAAATCGACAAGTCATTTTTAGCCAGTAATTAATTCCAATTCCTGGTTCATGTGCATTAATTATTATTTAAAAACCTACACCTTTATTAAAACAATATTAGGCATCGGATAAAATACGACAGCGAATACGGTATCGAGAGAGGAACCTAACCAAACCGAGACTTCTCGTCTTCTTTGGTATTGTTCGACGATATTTTTTGCAATTTCAGAAAACGAGAAACTATGGAACAGAAAGGTTGAGGACCGCTGCGACAAAAATCCTTCTAAATATAATTCCAAAACACGCCTTGCTTTATTATAATACGCATTTTTTATGCACACGTCCATCAGCAAGGTCGCAACGATGGTGTTGGTTACTACCTAATAAAAATTTTCCTAGTGTTAGTTTATAGACAAGAAGGTGTGGTGAAAATGCAAGTGGAGGAAGAGGCGAAGTTGCGAAATTTCGTCCAAAATTCCTAGACGAAACTTGCAATTCCCGTAGTGCTTGGTGGTGGGCCGCCCAACTTGGCGCCGTCGTGGTCATCTTAAATTCAAATGCGTTTTGCGAGGAGGAATAAAAAGCAGCACATGCAACCTACAATTTGCACCAAACACTTTCTAAAGAATTTACACAAATTACTCGCCGCATATCTCATTTCGCGATGGTAGTTTTTGTGCGATTTTTTCTTGTCTTTTACACACGAATGGTTTCTCATCTTCGGATGGGTAAGTCGTGGTTCTTGACCTCAAAGGAGATACGTGTTACCTCTTTTTTAACTCGTTCCCTTTAGGCTTCTCCTTTTAATGCCGGTTTAGAAAAGGAAAGCTGAATGTGTTGTGCACAGGTGTGAAGATGATGTGGAGCGGCAAGGTCTTCTGACTCACGCAAGGACGCACGTTACTCTTTGTTCCGGTTTATTGTTGTTTTATTTTAATTCGTACTACGGGTTGCGTATACATAAAACAATTCTAAAAGTTAGTTAACCTTCGCTTTAGATTGCCGTTACAGTTAGGGTTGGGAAAAAGTCGCGGAACGAATTTGGCGACATTAAACTGTTACCTCAATTGACTTATTTTTAGCGGCGCTAATTAAGATGACACTCATTTGGCTTCCGTCATAACACACATTTATAAGTGAAACGCTCACGTGAAATAAATTAGCACAAGTCAAATTATCCAGGCAAGAAATTGTCAGGTATGCGAAAACTATTCGGAAAATTGGAACGCACGGTGGTGTTACGAAACAGGGCGTGCTGAATCGTGGATGTAACAATGGACGAAGGGAGGAGACGAAGCACAACAATTCAGTTTTTTTATCATTAAAAATGACAATAAATCTGGTCTTGAAGTTGCTTCTTCGTGGAGGACGCACAAGTCACGAGAATGAGCCTTACCGGAATGCACTCTAAAAATAGATTGCAACATTCTTTATTTTCATTTTTTTTTCAGACAAAGTATCAAAAATACATTATTACCGGCCCTACTTGTTCGTTATCGAGAATCAATTTAACTTGAGAGTTCGTAATAAGCGACTTGTGTGTGGTGTTCCTACTTGACTTCAATCAAGAGGCAATGAACTTGAAAAACGCCGACGTAAATAAAATCCTTTCTTACAATAACGCGGATAAATATTTTTAAAATACGCTAATTTAAAAGTAAACACGAAAACAAAAAATTCCTCCAGATGTCATTCACATCCGGCCAACTCCAGATATCCACTAATTAACGACAAAGAGGAAAAAGACATTCACGAATCCTCGCGTCGCATTTTACCGTAACCAAAATGTCACAAGTCAAAAAATCTTTCAATTAAGTTTTTTCAAATTTATTCCTAAACTGTTTTCTTCGAGTATCGCTAATGGAACAACAATTAATTAGTCAGGGAATTCTAAGAAGCTTGCCTTTTATATACAAAAGTTCAAGATCGTTTCAAGAATGTTTAATTAATAATGGATAATCAATTACATGTACATAATACGTTTTAAAAGATAATTACGCACTTACAAACGGAAAAACGATCATTTTTGCACGGAAAGGATCATTAGGTTTAGATGGAAAATAGCCCCAGCGAGCTTCACTGGTTTCAATTTAAAAATTGATGCATCTTCCACTCCATTAAACAGATTATGCCATCTCGATTCAAGATAAAATCCAACAAAAGAAGTGTTACAAGCTTTTACGTACTGAAACAAGCTACAAAGTACAAGATTTGTCACACACCAAACTACGATAGTTTTTGAAAGCGTTTTCGGAAGTCCCATAAGGCAAAAAAAAAAAACGTGAGAAAACGTCAACTTTTGGCGTAAAATAACCGTTAAAAAATCTATCGAAGAATTAACCGCTGTTATCGCAGCTTCCAAAAATGTTTACGACATAATTAAATAACGAAACTAATTATATTAAAACTCTAGAACCGATCGATTATAAAAGTTGTTTAATGCAATTATGCAAATTTTAAACTATAAAAAAGAAACTGTTAATCGAACGCGAGGAATTTTTTTATAAAAATTATTATTTATTTCGTTAATTGGTAAATGTGCAGAAAATGTAAAACCCGTAGCAATTGGTCGTAAATAAAAATTATATAAATACGGTTATTACGACACATCTTCTAATAAGCTACATAATTGAGGCATTTCACGGTTCGATTTGTAAATTAAAATTGCTAATATATGTACAGGGTCGTCATAAATGGACTCGCTAATGAACGACCATCTTTGTTCGCTAGTTCATCTTAAAAGATTTTTAAATTAAGTAATTGACCGCTTTAACAGCTAACACCAACATTTTCACACAAAGTACCACCACATCACGCAAGAATCGACAAAGAGATCTAACAGTACCACACAAATAAGCATGCATTGTCGATTGATTCAATCAAACTAATAAATAAACCACACGTAACTTTAACGGTTTACTATTTATCGAGAAATACAATTTCATAACGTAATAAAAGTTGACCTAATTACTTATCGAATTTAACGAAGAGGCGAACCTAACGTAAATTTGTCGCAATTGTTATATCTTCAGCTTACGACACTTCACGGGCTTCAATAGAAAATTTACTGTTGTTCGTAGCACGTAGGTATCAGAAAAGCTCGCGAGGAATCCAATAATGTACTTATTATACTTACCGTAAACGTCATCGATTTACATTTGCACAAAAAAAACCTTGTGGTTAATAGATTGTTACGGTTTTTCATAGAAATACATAATTATTATGACACTCAAAATAGAACCAGACAGGGTCTTTTCTTCTGATAGTATATTCGATCAACATTCCTTGAAATTTTTCTTCAAGAGAGGTATTTCAACTTCTGATGTTTAGATAAAGAGTGAATTCTGTAAAATGTTATATGAATGGCAGATCAGTGCCCTCCAACCGTAGGGATGTGATAATATTCAACGGTTGCCCGTGAACAGTCTGTGTGTATTGATGTTCCAAGTGCCCGAAGAACTGTTATTCCAGAAATATGGTTAATATCCGGCAGTTTTTCCTGTATAGGACTCCGAAACAGACTCGTGCGCAGGATTTATTTATGGGGGGTGGGAGGTTTGTGCATTTCTTGTGAAAATGCAAAACCAAAATAATTTATTCGATTTTGGGATTTCGAAAATGTGGTAAACCTAAAAAACTAATCGGAAGCTGAATTGATGGGAGATTTTAAGGAATTCATATGGAGCTGATGGACTCAGCCGAACATAGGAAATTAACATGTAAAAACTTATTTATGCAAATTCCTGATTACCTAATCATTTTAGAGAAAAAATGAAATAATGCAGAAATATAAACTACGAATGTTAAGAGCATTAGATATCATTTAACTTTTACTTAAAAAGTCCTAAAATGATTTTGAAATTGTTGAAAGTTTAATTTATCAGACTGGCCATGTTAGTTTCCATAGTAATTATTTTTAAAAATATAAATTAAATTGAATTTATCAAGATTTTTTAGATTTTTAGAACTCACCTACTCAATGATAAATAAGATTGAAATTGAAAATCGCAATAGTTTTCATTTTCTTTCGTAAATTCTCCCCCCCCCCTCTTCCCGTGGTTTGGCATTCCATGATTTCATTCTGCATTGAACTTATCAGAGTTTCCAAGTCGATGTATACAAACAGGATGAATTTTGTTCAAACAATGATAAATAAAATATGATAATTTTTCTTCAGTATGATCTTTATTTTTCAATATTATTTCAATATATATACCATTTTTTGTAAATTGCACCTTGCTATAGTCACAACAGGATTGTATCTGTTTGTCTTGATCCACTTCAGGATTAGTGGCAGGTGAGGATTGTTTCCTTTGTTTCACCTGCAAAGTCAGGTGATCTGCAAGGCCTAATTAAGGTTTTCTTTCTATTTCTGGAATATTTTAATTTCCTCACGTAAATTACCTATTATTAATTTTGTTTTGTTTTTGTTTCAGGTAAGAAAACCTACTAATAGCAGGCTATTTGCATCCGTATTGTAAACGATGGAATACAGATAGCAGCACATATTGCCTAATCGGATAACGCTTATTTTTGTTTTTGGAAAAACATCGATTAGTTAATTTGTGCTGCCATCTATTAATTTTCCGAGTCTTATGATATCACGGAACGAATTCTTTATCGCGTAAGTACTTTGACCCATGATTAAACATACTGACCGAATCAGAATCTTTCAAATGAAATCGGAAATGAAAATTAAGATTTGCGGAGCAATTCTTCAAATTTCAAGGTCACGGCGATGTATAATTATTTCACAACCAACCGACACACAAAAATAGACCAATTTTTTTTATTGTTAAAATTCCACGATAGTAATTTTAGCCAAGAAGAATTTGTATCATCGCACTATTAAAGGCCAGCACAGGTGAGCCCGCGACATACTATTACTATGAGCCATCATTTTGAAACGGGCAGGCGCTCTCTGGATATTTATCGCTGCCTACACCTGATACTAAAATTGCAATTTATATTGTGAAAAGAAAAAATACGGCGGAATTTTTAGTTCCCGAAATCATCATTTAAAAACGTGTGACAGGAATTTACAAATTCTTCACTACGATTTGTTTTTCGCGTCGCTAGCCAAGATTTTTTACTACGCTCGTTAATTCGACACCCGCAAAAAAGCAATTACATAAATTTTAAAATTAGCGAGAGAATTTATAATTTTTTGCTTCCGCTTCGTGTGGCAATATAAGGAAATTAGCCGCACTTTGATTTGTTTGATTAACCCCTTCACTTTCGAATGTCGCTTCCTTCTTTTGTTTAGTTTGTCGTTTGAAAAAAGGGCGAGTGCGGTCCTGCGGGACGGTATCGATAAAACTGCATCTTGTTTATCGCGAATAATAAACAATGAAAATTAACAGAAAGTGACGACACCGCACGATAATTTAAAAAAAAAAGAGAAACTCGAATGCAATTATCGCCTTATTTATGTTGTGGCACAACGAAAACTTTATTGCGTATTAAAATTTTTTATCGATCTTTAAAATGAACAAGGTAAATTTATCTCTGAAATAATATAAAGGTGGTTGTATACGTAAATATTTTAAAATCGGCGCTCGTCTTCATAATTTTAATTTCAAAAGGCGACGACTTGCAAAGTATTCGTCGGCTCCATCTGACGATTATCGTGGTTCGCCATATTTTTAATACTCTTTGGGGTACTTAAATCATGATAGGAATGCTCCTTAATCAACGAGCTTGCAATAAATGTAAATCTTAATTCACCTCGTGCACATAAATATTTCAAGTCGGGAGATCTTATATGTGTTTTGCAATAATTTGCACGCACACAATCGATATAAAGAAAGTGTTACGGTTTAATTTGATTTTGCACGGTGTTTAAGTGTCGTTACGACTTGTTTTTGTTCGAAAAATTCGCAATAAAAATGGAAATGACCGTAAATTTTCGATTAGTTTTTCAAGCGCGACAGCATTGGTTTCTTTTGTTCCCAGTTGTCGCTTTGTGTCGCCGACAGAGGGTTGACGCTTCGGATTTTTAGGGGATTCCCTAATATTGCGATTGTTTTTTTACCGCTTAGAACTTTTTTTTTCAAAATCCCCAGTAGAAATTCTTCCAAAATTGCCCGTTTCTAACGGTTTTTCGCGAGTGTGTAGTTAACGCGCTTCAAATTGCAGTTTAAGTTTTTTTGCGCGAATCGTATCGGCGCCACACGTTTTCGAAAAAAAATTCTCCGTCTGTAATTCACCGCGGATCATTTACTTTCTGGTTTTTATGCGAAAAAACGAAAATTGCGGGTTGTGTTAATTAATCGTGCACGTGCACTTAACAACGCCTGTTTATTTTCGCGTAACGGTGAATTTGTAAATCCTACAAAAAAATATTGTTAATTTGATGAAAAACACTTGGCCTTAAAGTACATTTGGTATTTTAAAATTCCATTGGCAGGAATGTGATGTTTTGCACACATTAAAATTTCCGCAATTGTTTCTCGTCACATTCGTCGACTCGCATATTTGAGCATATACAGGGTGGGTGATACGATTCTAATTTTGGTATCGAAATCGGCAAGAGTCATCGTTTTCTTAATGACTCATTAGTGTGCGTTTCCAAAAACATCCCTCAACTTTATAAATAGAGGATCCGGAGGAATTTTTTTGTGTCGATGATGCTATTTACAGCAAATTCTTCTACAATTAGTCTGGCAGGCTTGTCTTCGTTAGTCACCTCACAAATTTTTAAATTTGATTATCTCTATCTTGAGGCATCGATGGTTTTGTTTTTTTATCAGTCATCGGTATGTCGCTTTGGTATTCCAAACGCCAATGCTGGATGCAAAAGGATATTCAGGTTTAGGTTACGTAAACTGTAATTATCAGGTTAAGTTTAGTACGAGAATGACGATTTGATGCCAGGATAATAATAGTTTTTGTGGTTGTTTGTAAAGATGATTTGTTTGGTATTTGATGAATCAGTGTTTGAGTAACAGGAGCGATTCTCATTTGTTTAAAATAAAAAATCTACAAATTACTCCGACCAGGTTGCTTGTTTCTATAATTTTTTAAGCCCGTAGATTAACCGGCATCCGTTTTATGGATTTTGTTTACAATTTTTTTGTTCAATTTAATCTAACGAGGAAGCTGCATTCCATTCTAATTATAAAGTTTAAAAAGGGATTAAACTGTTCGTCATTTTTAAAATAGAAATCCATCCGCAAGTCTTCGACATAAATTTATTACCTTTTCGAGCAGTTTGGTCGATATAAATGGCGCCGCAATTACATTATACAAAATAAACACCAGGATAAGTGGTCTTTCCTCCGCTTAAATTCGATTAAATCCCCCATAATATACCAAGTGGTTATTTTTTTTCTGCTCGATATTCCTACCATCATCTTGTCACAGTTCTCTAATGCTCTTAATTTCTTAATGGCCAGTAATTTAGTACTTGTGGGTTGCATCGGCAGACGGGGGTCGTGTCGCCAACCCCTCATTTTTCCTCGCACACTGATATCATCACGCCGGGACGGAGGGGAACAATTTAATAAAATAAAGTCGAGTTGATGCAATTGCATTATATCGATGGTTCAAGTTGGAAAACTGTTGGCACGAGCCTCTGGATCTTAACGTTATCATCAATTAACTGGTTAATATATTAAAAGACAATTGCGCGCTTGCATTAGCAATTGGAATTTTAACGTCTTTATTAAGTCGTACTTATTTTTAATTTTAGAAATTTGTATTTATAAACAGGCGCAGCATACTTTTGAATTTAGCGTGGGCAGTTTTTAAAAGAAGAGGATGCATGTTATACGTTTAAAAATACACAACAAACACTAAAAATGTGCCATGCTAACAATACGAAGTTATGAAAAATTGCCCAACAAGTTTCTTAAAATTGTTAACACTAATGAGTACAAATTGTTTTTGCGAAATTGTCCGCCGCTCGCTGCTTAATGAATTGGTTCGATTTTTAGTTTTGAAAAATTGCGATAGTTTATTATTCCGTTTCTATTTTTTGACAAAGACACATAAACCGGTTTCTAAAGTTAGAGGAGTGGACGTCCGCGTCCGGTCGTAATAATAATTGAAATTCCAGGATGGCGAATTTTATGATTTCCTCTTCCAATTTTTGTTTCTGGAATAATTGGGCTTAGCATTAAAATGCCTCGTTTTACGAGGCATTGATGTGTTTTAAGGATTTCGATAGATCTGACAAGTCGCGAAATGGGGAAATTTGAAAACTACATATTATCTGAGGGGGATAAAGTTGGCACCTGACACCTTTATATGTGTCATTCCATTACTTAACAATTGAAGATGAGTCGTTCAATGCAATAAAATAGTGTCAACTAACCGGACACAAATTTATATTGTAGTGTAGACGTTTAAAGTTGAAGGAATATATTTTAAATAAGGGCACTTAAATTGAGTAGAACAGCAGCCGTTTCCGAAAAATTGAGGGCTGAAATTTTTTGTTATAAATAAAATAATATCAGACTAGGAATTTCGTGATTTGCGAAATAGAAAATAGATTTCAATTTCATAAAAACTATATCTTTCACAAAGATCTGCTTTCGATTCGTCCTTGTCCTTATATTCAACCAAATGAGGTACACCAACTCCTCAACTCCAACAAAGTCAGACCACCACTAACGAGTGACAATGAAAGTAAATCGCAAAAGAAACTAGAACGAGATTCCTTTGGAGATGAAAACGATAATTAACTTACAAGAGTAAACAATTGTTAATTGCAGGGAATTTGATACTCCAACCTGATCATGACAACTTATCCCATTCGAGGCCAAGCCTTTTTTTCAAATTATTTGATATTTTTAATATAAATGATACTACTAGTAAGTTCATTAGCTCATGAAACACTTACAACTGTTCCATAATTGGAACATGGCTTCGAATGGGTTAATGACGAATCACACAGTGATTGTGACATGTCACAGTGACATTTACAAAATCGATTGGTATTTCGAATCTTGCAAGCTGTAATAAACATCCGCAAACGCGGAAACAATATTAAAGCAATGCAGTCAATGAGCTTTTCTTATTTCTTTTTACTCAGTAGCCAATGCTAGGGATATACCATCCCTACTCTTCTCGATATACGAGAGCTATCGAGAAATTATTAGACAAGAACTGAAAAAAAATCTTGGAATAAACTATCAACTGTTTAGTTTAGTGGTCGTCAAACTATTGATCCATGGAAGATCAGTAGTTTCCGAAGAAATTTTGGTAGTCCGCGGAGAAGAGAGCCGTTTCTATTATGGATTACGCTTACGGGAATTAATTTATATTTTATTAAATTAATTTATTCATGAGTGTCAGTGGTAGACGGATAAAGGATAAGCTTCGTAAAGAACTACACTCTGTAAAAAGGTTTGTCGTCGTAACATAGTGATTACGTCATTAGTAACTATAGCTTCAACAGAGTTTTTTGCTGCTACAACAAATTTTATGCTGCCACAACAAAGTTTTTTATGTTCAGAACAAAAAAAACTTTGTTGTTGCAGCATAAAATTTGTTGTAGCAACAAAAACACTCTGTTGAGGTTATAGGTACTAACGAGTATGTTACGACGACAAATCTTTTTTGAGAGTGTATAAATTAGTGATATAACCGCGCTGATCTACAAAATAATTCTGTTTTACAAATGTTTTTGCATTGTTTGATTCTTTAAAAATTTGTTCGATTAACAAATTCATTTTACCATCAAATATATTTTATTGCAAACTAGCAAACACAATTTGCTCTGCCAACAAAAATGTTAATTTTGGACATACATAATGTGCTACTGGAATTTTCAATCCCAGAAGAAATTTTACTATCTTTTTTCATCTTTTTTCTTTATTTCTTTTTACGCTATTTGATTTTTTAGAAATTTGTTCGAATAACAAATTTATTTTACCAACAACTACAATTTATTCCAAACTAACTAACACAATTTGCTGTACAGGGTGGCTCAATTTCGATCCTTCTTATGGGGAAATCGGTAACTATAGGAGATATCGAAAAATGGATGGCGCATCCTCGATCTCTTTTTTTGAGAAAAGTTTAATGGTGCAAACTCGAATTCGATATCTTTTTTCGTTTTCGAGTTATGGCCAAAAGTTCACTTTTTCGACTTTTTGTTAAATGTCGATATCTCGGTTGTTTGTAAAGTTATAGAAAAAATATTTACACTTTCTCCAGACACTTTTTTAAGGGCAATGAAATGGGCTAAAGAGACTTTAAATATCTTACCTAGTTTTCGAGTTATAATATAAAGTTTTGTTTTTTTAAATAGAAACCATAGTTGGCTATGAAATATTTAAATAGAGTTTTTTATCCTCTTTTCAATTATATGTAACATGTGGGGTCTATTATTTCACTTTCATCCCGTTATATTACAAAATGTTAAATAAAAACAAAAGAAGATCGGAAAATTAAAGGTTGACTTTTTCAAAACAAAACACTATACAAAATCATTATTGACGCATCTAAAACAATTGTCTCCAGTTGTTTTTAAAGAGTGTTTTTAGTACCTAATACTTCGATACCTAATTTTATTTTTATTTAGTACCTATTACCTATTATTATACAAGAGTGTCAAATGGCTTATAAAAACTATGAAATATTATAATATAAATGTATAATGGATTGTTTTGATAAATCCAACATTTAATTTTCCGATCTTAGTTTGTTTTTATTTAACATTTTTTAATATAATGGGACGAAACTGAAATAATAGACCCCACATATTATATATAATTGAAAAGAGGATAAAAAACTCTATTTAAATATTTCATAGCCAACTATGGTTTCTATTTAAAAAAACATAACTTTATATTATAACACGCAAACTAAGTTAGATATTTAAAATCTCTTTAGCCCATTTTATTGCCCTTAAAAAAGTGTCTAAAGAAAGTGTAAATATTTTTTCTATAACTTTACAAATAACCGAGATATGGACGTTGAACGAAAAGTCGAAAAAGTGAACTTTTGGCCATAACTCGAAAACGAAAAAAGATATCGAATTCGGGTTTGCACCATTAAACTTTTCTCAAAAAAAGAGATCGAGGATGCGCCATCCATTTTTCGATATCTCCTATAGTTACCGATTTCCCCATAAGAAGGATCGAAATTGAGCCACCCTGTACAAACAAAAATGTTGATTTTGAAGACATTTCATGTTGGGAAAAAGGCGGGAATCTTTTTGGCATTTTTAACTTTTGAACTCTCCCGTGCTTGGAATTTGAAACCATTTAGATATTTTTACCAGTATTGCACGATCCAACACTGAAAATTTAATGTATAAATTCTTGCACAAAGTGTTTTGGCATGGCATTTTTTTGTACACATAAATTTTCATTGTGTTCGCTTACATAATGAACAGGCGGATCACATTATTTTTCTTTAAATAAAAGGAGTCTCTGTGTCAGGTCACAAGTCAACACGTGGGCATTTGCAATGTCACCTTTTTGTTTATCGTGGAATAATATTCAATAAATTTTCAAGTGCTAAATTGCTTTAGTAACGCCTCTGCAAACTACAGATCGTACTTGACATACAATTAAGATGAGCTTAAACGTTTCTCAAGACGGTCGCGTCGGTCTACTTTCGATTGGGTTTGTTTTTTTGTACACAATTTTTCACTTATAAGGTTCGGTCCACGAGTTTTTTTGTGGCGAAGCTTTTCCCAAGTACCTACCTATTAATTAGTTTATTCAAAATTTAAAAAAATTAATTACATTACGAGAAGGTTTTTAAGAGCTGCTTGCCAAAAACGGAACAGAAATTAATCGTTATCGCCACCATCTCTCGATCATGTTTAATAATAATTTAATAATTATGTTTGTGTTTCAGTAAGCACCTCATCTATATTTTATACAAGAGACGTGTGGGTTTAATATGCAAATGTTGTAATAAAGAGTGCTGCTGTTTTTGAATGGGCGACCAGTTTTACCTTCAACTCGTTCGTTCATTCAAACCAGCGGAGAAACTTAAAATTTCGTAGTACCTACATATTTTAGGGTCAACATGAACGCTCTCGATTTCCTTCTTTTTATTTTTATCCACTTCCAAATTTTTCTTCTTTTGTGTATGTAGTATCTCAAAAGAAAGCAAATCCTCTTAACGAGATAAACCACTCTGCTAATGGAAACATAATTTCGTTTTGACACCATTTTTGAGACATTCTAAATTTATTGAAAGTTATGCAAAGGTGTCAAGTTATGAAATTTGATTATTTAAAAATTTGAAAAATGCTCATCAATTCGTGATGGTAAAACGAAGCAAGTGAAAGAATTATTTCGATGGGATGTAACACTTTAAAGTGGCACTCTGGGTCAGATAATACGAAAATTCGAGATGAACCGACGATAATTTTTCTTCTCGTCTGAGTTACGACCAAAAATTATATTTATTTTGATATTTTATCGCGATAATAAATTAGATTTTTTTTAAAAGCACAGTCGGGAGTAGTAAACTCGATTTAAATCCGATGGATATTTTCGAGGTGGGCAGGATGAGTTTCAACCGCGTAAACCTGTCTGCTACAAATTAACAAAAATGATGTACTGCCTCGTTTCTTTTGCTAATTTTTATTGATCCAATTAGTTTTTTTTTTGTACCCTCTAACTTACTTATATGGAAGCTTGGAATCGGCGTGTTTAGCGACTCGTTTTCAGGTACGCACGCTCCTTTTTGGGAAAATCTTGGCCCGATGCTTTCCTCCCTCTGGGATAAATTCCGCGGCGCCCATGTTTGTTCGTCTTCGCAACAATGAATCCAATAAACGAGAGCCGATTATCTTAACAGCTCTATTAAATAATGATGCAAAAATAGATAGGTTTGTTTTGAAATTAACGCCCAAATAATAACAGACACAACAATGTGCACTTATATTTAATAGGCACGTGCACCTGAAGTGTTTGGTTAAAACGCACAAGACGTGGGTGCCGATATTAAATTCTGATATTAATTTGCATACACGCCGAAGTCTCTCCAATGGTTGATTGTACAACAACATAATATGGCTTTCGTCCTTGATTAAATTGCGAACAACACTTCGAAACGACCGGCCCATATCTGGACAAATGAGGTTTGGATACAAAGAACTTGGTTTTTCTTTATTTATTGTCCAAAATTGCAAAAGCTTCTTTTTCGCTAAATTAACTTTTATGTGACATTTTACATAATAAAAGTTATTATATAAAAAGAAATTTAAATAATGTGACAGTTCGGCTAATTAGTTACCTCGTTTAGCCCATTTGGATGATTAACGTTTGCTAAGCCGAATACAGTAGTCTATTTTTGTACTTGGGCCTTATTGACACTCGCGGGTGTTGCGCAATCTATGCTTATGTTAATTAATAAATTGCCCTCCGACCAACGACCATGAGATCAACACTCTTTTTATTGCTTCCTATTTGTTTATTCGTGCTGCTGCATTTTTTAAATTGAAACGAGATCCAATTTCGACATTATTCTATTGAAAAGAAACCGTTAAACTTAACGTGCGTACGTATAAAAATACCACCGCAGCCGGAATGCTGGGAAAAGTTTAGTTCCATCGGTTAATTATTGATGACAGACTACACCTAGTATTCATTTAGTGATTTTTAAGATTAACTGAGAATACGAAGGAAGTCGTTCGAGATGCAGAATTTCCGGCAATTTGGATTTGATGGCCAAGGGATGCAAGCAACCTGCATCGGCTACCTGTTGCTTGCCCAAAGTTCAGAGCTCCGCGCTTTGGCCGTTATCCAAACGCCCATCTTACCACGACCATGAACGTTCTTGATTCTTCCGAACTAATTGTATCTCTTCGATGTTATTAGAAAAGTAACCGAATACATGGACTGCATGTAACCTTATACGTGACAGTTACTGTCAAGTAATTTTATGTCAATGGCGCCACCCACCCACCAAGGTGTAACTCTCGAACGAAGTAAATCGAAAAAAAAAAAAGAAGTGTTAAGGACAAATTGTTGAACTGTCAATAAAATGGAAAAATTTCACCTTGATCCTATATAAGCTTCTTTCTCTTAATTACTTCGTTTAACCTTAATTCGGTGTTCCAAGTTTGTACCACCACGGCACAATTGATCAATTTAAGAGGCGTGAAATTAAAATTTTTATAAATGCCACCCAAGGCGTTAAATAGCGAACGAATGGATTCGTTTGCTATAATAATTTTTAAGGATTAGACATAATCAACCGCGAGTAATCGAATTTAGTAGTCGAATCGACATAAATTTGTGTGCAATAATCTTCCAAGACTTTTATGATTAATTTCAGCCGATTGTGATAACTGTGAATTTTTCTAACACCGGGCTGAGACCTAACCCACGAGTAATTCGCTCGAGAGAGGAGCAGGAGCCTGTACAATTGAAATTTTATATTTCGAGTGCAGATTGCCTAAATAATTAAAAGTATTTATGATATTTAATAAAATTTTCTTTGGAAGAATCAGGCAATTATGAAATTAATTTTCAATATTTGTCTCCTTTGCTCTTGGTCATTGGATAGATGACTAGCAGTTCAGATTTTTAGTTCACACAAACTAGGAGTAAAGTCGCACCGACTCTTGACTTTTGACGTACGTTACTTTTTATATACAGTATTATGGGTATACCGTGAATTAAGGAAAATTGAAAATGTTTAATAATATCTTTCCATAGAAAAATAAAAGATTGAAAACAAAAATGTCAAGCCCGAGCTGTAAACTTGGGTTAAAATGCAATGGCGGCTGGTACGGAAACAGCGATGTGGCGCCACAATCTCAAAAAAATACCAATTTAGTATTAATACATTTTAAATGCATAACTATTATTAAAGGTAATTCGATATAATTTTTTAATAAATAATAATTTCAATGTAATATTTGTAATCATCTTTCACCCCCCCCCCCTCTAATATTGCAACCGATAAAATACCTAGGTAATGGATTTACCAGGCATTTAAACTTTTAAACATTTAAACAATAGTTTCTTGAACTCAATGGCCAAACAAATGAAGGAAGTTTACGTAAACAATCGAGATAACTTAAGATATTGCTAATGATATCTCGATTGTTTTATTTAGCTTAAGAATATTGCTTATAATAAATATCTCGATTGTTTGAAATTTTTTCCATTTAGCTAATCGTAAAAACAAAATCCTGATTTGGGTGGGCTTCAGATTCAGTTTTACTAAAAAAATGACAGTTTAAGATGTGCTTGAAAGATGTGGAAACTCATTTACCCTAAGTATGTTAACCGTTGGGCTTATAACCTGTCGTTTTAGGTGCTTCTATTTGAGACAAAACTTTTCTGTTAATAGCTCCGTTCCGTGAAGATGGAACCCTGGAAGATGGAAAGCTTGGAAAAGTCAGGGAATTTAAGATTTCTCTAATTTTGTCAGGGAAAAGTCAAGGAATTTTTCATGTTTAGCGTCAAGTCGGGGAAATTAAATTTTCAGTCAGGGAAAACAATTTAATTAAAATAAAAGTTTTAAATTTAAAATACTAATTTTTTTTTTAATTTTAAAATTAATTATTCTTAATTTTAAAATTAAATTTCATTTTTATACCTTTTCATCTTCCGATTTATCGAAATGTCAGGGAAAATTTTTATTCTTTGTCAGGGAAAACCTGGAAAAGTTATGGAATTTGCTTTAGAAAATTCAAATCAAATCTCAATTAAAATTTCACTTCTTTCTTGTCTTCTGCAATCTATAAATTGTAGTTAAATCTACTGCAGTTAATTCTAGCTTTTCAAATTTATTTTCCAAAATCACTAAATTATTTTCAAAAAGCTACCAAATTCACTTTTTAATTCCAATAATAAACTTTTATATCAAGCATCTTTTAATTTCTTCAATAATATTAAAAATCAAGATTCTCAAAATTACACTTGTGGTACCTCCGCCATGTTTTTTGACGCAAAAAATTATTTAGAAAACACAAATTATTTTGTTTTTTATGCGGATTTTCAAAAGCGTTTTGGGAAACTTCTAAAATAATTTCCTCGGATATAAATTCGTTTAGTGGCGACTGGTATGGGGATGATGTTGGGGCGCGGTCTTCCCGGAAAAGATTTTCAATCTTTATGTTTTTGCTTCAATGGTTTCATCATGGCTAGCATAACCAGTTAAGTACTATTCGGTATGGAAAAACTGATGGTTCTTGATATCTGCTATAAAATTTAAAAAAAAGATACATGGTGGTCTAAATAACGATCAATTTGTTAATTAATCTTTTATCAGCTTTTCAATTTTAAACATAAATTGCACTCCGTTTCTCGCGCTTCGCTAGTTTACAATGCGGCAAGAAAAATATGTATCCAGATGTTGGTTCAGTTGGAAGCATTAGTTAACACAACGGACATGTTTATTGATATTCAGAGGTTAACGGATCACCAAAATCGGAACAAAACCATAAATCTGAAAATGAAATTGTTTTCTTCTTGATGTGAAATGTGTTTTGGCCATTGGGCAAATTATTACGAGATTTCTATGTTTAGATAAATTGAGTAAATGTAAATGGTGATTATCCCAAGGGCGTTAAACCTTTGGTGCTCGTATACTTTCGCCTGTAAATTGCAATTAGAGAATTTTATGAAGCGTGTGAACTTTTTCCACGGTTCATACAAAGAAAATGCTTTTAAGTTTGATTAATATTGAGAGACATGCATCCCCATATATCGTCGTCTATCTGTCTATTCATCTTGCTCCCAATTGCTATTAAGCTCGTGGTTAGAACAGTAAGACCACACATGGGCACATATTTATAGATTGAGAAAAATTCCATTCTCTACGATCAGGACTAACTATATAAGGTCATTAAGCGAGATTTATTAAGTAATTTTGCACCTATTCCACTTTTCCAAACGAAACTGTTATGGTAAAATCGTTAATTTACATTTTCTAATCGCGAAGACGAGCGAGCGAGCGTTCACTTCCTTATGGGAGAGGTTCGACTTGGAAAGAAAAAGAAATAATGCAATTTACTCGAACCTCCCCGGTACAATAACACAAAAATTGTTGATAAATGCGGTTTACTATTGTAAGCCAGAAATGTGTCAAAATAGATAAATACATTTCGAGTAACACAAACAATCCAATCGTTAAGGAGGTAAACGACACCCGGTAGCTTTGAACTTCTGTTGTGATGATCTCTTCAATTTGACGGACGTTAAGAATTCGGTGGTAGCGGATAATACCCACCACACCTTCTCTATTTTTATTAATATTAATAATTTATAATGCAAATTTTAATTTGTTCCATCTGGTTTTTTTATGGCGGATAAGCGTTAGAAGCATTCTTGTAAGTTTGGTCGCGGCAATATTTATTATATCGATATATCTACGCCCATGCGATTTTTTTCGTTTAATCGCCAATATTAAAATTATTGTCTGGCAAATTTGTCTGTCAATCAAGAACTCGTTTCCTTTGTGTTTTACAAGAAGAAAAAATGGATCGAAAATTTATGTCGTCGACCTTGATATTGTGCAATTTTTACATCATTCTTATTTGGTTAGTCACTAATAGAATATTATTTCTTCGCAATACCTATAAATAATGATTAACAACGATTCGATGGCGGTGGTGTCATCTCAATTTGTTTCAAGATCTCGAATGGTATTCTGTCGGATAATTTCCGTCCGTCAGACCTCTCTTCAAGACACAAACTTGTTTTTCAGAAATTTTCCAGAATGTGAAAGAGTTTTGACAAATTTTAATCCGCGATTTTTAATTTATTTTTTATGTTATGCAAATGGAATTTTCTCTTTGAACTCGAACGAATTGAACCGGTCGGTCGGTCGGTCGGTCACAGGTATTCGACGAAGGTGTCTGTCAGCGCATTTAACAAAGAAAAATAATTAGCGTCATGACTGTCTTGTCATTTTGTCACCGATAAATAATGTTAATTTTATTGTTGTGGTACTACGTTGGCTTAACTGTTACATACAATTTTTTTTCCTGCAACCTTTTTTCTTTTTTTAATTAACATTCAGACCTTCGCGATTAAATCCACTTTTCCTAATATGAATTGATTTTCTATTGTTGGGTGAGAAAGGACAACTTTTAAAGAAAATTGTGCTACTACCTAACCTATCCTTGAATTTGATTCGATTTTCACTTTTGTACCTACGCCGGCCAGTCGATGAATCATGCATTTACAAAAATTTTTGTAAATCAAGGGATCAAGTGATTATGGATTAAGTTTATTCAAACAATGGTTTGCGTATGGCGATATCGAATAAATCATTGGGATTGATTTTGGAGTGGCAAGGTCCTCGAAACGCCGATCATAAAATTAAGAATGGTAGACCTTTAAATTCTCTGACGTCAATTTGCCTAATAATTTCTCTTGTTTTAGTTTTTACGATAACTGTAATTGCTGTACATGGCAGTGGTACTTAACAGGATAAAATTCCTGCTTGTGCAATTTTGCCCTTATTTGGACGACTTTGGAAGTGTTACGGTGCAATTAACTTCCAAGAGCTCTTACATGTAGTGCTTGTACTTTTCAAATCAAATATATCAATCAGGACGTAGAAGATCACTTTGATCTTCGCTGCGATTTTCTTAAAAACCACCAATAATGGCTTGTTTCTTTGTGGGACTTCTTTTTTGCACCACGCGGCGATCCTAATGGCTTGTCTTATCTACGACGTTTCGTTCGTGCCGAGGTTCTTAAAAGCCCAGCTCTTGTGGGAAGGCATGAAAATTTTTTCATTTCCCATATCTTCAAACTTCAAATCCAATCTTGTTTTGTTGTTGGCGATGATGGCGCTGTGATTGAACGAGTGTAATCGCGTTGGCAGAAGATAATCAATTTAAATAATCGATGATAGGTATCGCGTTACATAATAAAACGATTTCGATTTTCAAACAGATTGATTAATTATAAAGGTTTTAATTAATCAAATCTCCGGTGTGTTGTTGTATTCACGTAACGTCCAGTATAATAATATGTTTACTTTTATTGTGGTGTAACATTTTTGTGTTTGAAAACAATTTTCTCTTGGAATTTTTTTAATTCTGTCGACATGCATGACTGTGTGTGATTTATTAAACGGTGTCACGATGGTTAATTAAAAACAAGTATTTAATGAAAATTATTTTATTAGCATATTTCGAGTTTATTTATTTTTGTTGTTACTGCAATTATAATTGAGTTGCTGCAAGCTCTTCTTGTCGAGTTTCTATTCCTTTTATTTTCTTTCGCACTTCTGACACCATGACCAAACGACGTTCTCTGGAATTCTCTTCTACTAAATTTCTGTTCAGCTTACTGTACTTTTCTATTTTTATTATATATTCCACATTTCATATAGGCGCAATATTAAAAAAGTTGTCTATTTGAAGCCCAAAAGCTTAAAATTTCAATCTTTTCAACGTTCAGGTTCCTTAAATAATCTCGGATAATTTAGGGGAAAAATCTACAGTTAAAAATAGACATTATTTAAGATTACCGAATACTTTTGTGAATTAAACCTTTCGACGATGTAAAAAGAGCTCTTAGCGAGAGCTACTGACATTTAACAGCTGAATTGATTTATTTGTTATTTATTTGTTGTTATCTTTATTATGTAGTATTTTGAAAACGAATGCTAATTTTGATTTTTTGTTGCAGGTTAGTATTTGAGTTTCTCATCGACTTCCGAAAAACTGACCATTTTGGTAAGAAAGGATATTTTTGCCAGCAAATTTTCTTCTATATTGGAGCTGGAGTTCTGATTTATTTTCATTGGAAAGAGAAGTAAATCACGCCAAGACGATGAACGTGGCAAGGGCACTAGTTTAGGGGGGGGGCGTTTTTGAAAACCAACCAAAGTAGTGAAACATACGTAAGACCTTAACGGATCTTAATTTTAATCTGTCTCCCACTGACGCGCATGAATGGATTAATAAGATTCCCACTACCATAATTTTCTTTCTATTTTTTCACTAACACAATTTTTTTTAAACTTGCAAACAGCAGCGGATCTCATAGCGACGAGATTTTGGGAAAATGTTCCCAAAGACTAGGTACTAATGGTCCGCGGACTCAGCGTTGCCAGGTCTTGGAATTTTCACCGAATGTAAGGATTTTAAAAGTGGAAAAGGGAAAAGGGGATTTTTTTAATTTTCCAGTAAATTTAGGGAAATTGACCCGTGTGGTGAAAAAAGCTAACTAGCACAGCAAAAAATTATAAGTTTCACTGTAACAAAATTTTGTTAAATTTTGTTTAATGCAATTTGCACATAGCACTCCACACTCCTTTTATCTGGTGACATTAGCAATTCTAAATGGAACTGTTTCTGCAAGCTATATCAAATTTTTATTTTGTTCTCTGTTGCCGAAATGATGTTAATTTTGTAATTTTGAAGCGGTTTAAAGTTTTGTCGGTGTAGTATGGTATGTATTACCCTGGTAAGATTTTTTGTTTTCGTTGCTGCTGCAATTTTGTATTTATTTGTCAGGCATTCTTGGTTTTTGTCAATTGCAGGTTTTAGTTTTTTGATAACCACATTCTGTAGCAAAAGATGTAATTTTGGTTGAATGCATTTGATTTTTGCGTTGGTTTATGGATAAACTATCGATTGATAATTATTGTGTGTTTGGAATAAATGGCTTCTGTATTTGGTTTACCGTCATCGCACCTGTGGGTGGTATTCCGTGCAAGCGAGTTGAGTCCCAGAATTGTTCATTTTTTTTTAAATCACTTTGATCTTAAAATTTCCAACATTTTCGTAAACCTTCTAGTGAACATATGTAGCTACGCCGCTGGTTTACAAATGTCTTTGATTTTGATTGTAAGTTTTAAAGACAAAAAATGGGTGTAAACATGAATTCCATACCCCCAGTGCATCTTTCTTTTTATTGGCGAATTATTCAGTAGCTAGTGCTGAATAGTATTCCATATCCCCAGACATGAGCGGTAAAATTAGCTTCTATAAATTATTATAGGTGATAATTTCTGAAAAATCTTCGTCTTCCTTTCAATGTGTAGTATGGTTTGACTATGCCGACTTCTTTGATTTTATTTTTCTGTTGTTTTTTTTGTTCCACTAGAAAATAGGGGTTAGTCTTTCTATTCAGAGTAGCGAACGTGAAAACTCGTGAATTATCTAGATCGGGGGAGGCACACGAAATTGTTTACACAAAATAACAGGAATAAAGGGACTTGTTACATTATTATCCTTATCAGATGGCCATATGTGTCCCGGGTCTCAACACGCAAACGGGGAAAGTGTGGAAACAGTAGAAAACCAAATAGTATAAGAGATTCCTAAAAATGTATAGTAATTTACCGATCGAATAGGTAGCTTGCTCGATGTAATCAGACCGTGTTGACCACATTTGACCTCCGCTTGGGTTGTATTTTCTTGAATCTCTTCTATTAATTAAAAAAAAAATTATTTCTTCGAGCACCAAACCTGACAACCTTAAAAATTAAACATACGATTATCGAAAATAGACACGAATAAATTAATTCATTGCAAATTTATAGCTATTCCAGCATAATTTACGACGCACAATTTTTTAAAAAGATTTTATTATTATGGCACTTTGATATGTGTTTATATAAATAGTTAGCATTTAACGCTTTATAAATTAACCGTTTATTAATTCGTTATAAATAAATTGATACATTAAAATGCTAAAATATCTCGGAGCAATCAATTTTATTTGTTTTTCGCTCTCTATACAACAAAATTGCAAATTTATATATACATAATTTGTTGCAGCAATAAATTTATTTATTTATTACAAGTCAATCGGTTTGATTTTTATACGACCTTTCGTACCAATGTTCACAATTACGTTAGCGTTTCGATGATTACGATCGAGTGGGTGAACAGAGAAGGAAAACCACTTTGATTCTTCTTCATTTTTTGAGATTTTCACTGCTACCTGCAGATTAAAAATTACGTCAAAAGTTGCTCGTCAGAAAAGGTCCACTTACATACAATTAGTACGTATGAAACAATGCAGTTTTGTCGAAGAGAAAAAGTAAAGGACGAAAGGTAATTAATTTATTGATACACACCTAAAGACGTCAAGTATCCTGACCCATTCATGATGGCGTATACGATAAACATGGACACGCATGTGTGTTAGTGTAATAATTTACACAATTGTTAATCTAGACGCAAAGGCGTATAAACAATGGAGCATATCAGATTAAGTATTAACCGTTAAGTTGTCTTGTTGCCTGATATCTGGAAACGGTACAAGAATCCAAATTAGAAAACGCATGCATGTGTTTGGTTAGTATTTATAGCGGATGTTGGATCCTTATATGGGATATCATTGTTTTATAAGGTTCGCTTTGGTTGGATATCGAAATTATCATAAGTTGAATGAATTTAAAATTTATTTTCCAAAAAGATGGGTTGTTTATGTTGCTTTTCGACTGTTTATTACGTTGCGCGTGGGATGATGATGTGAATGTTGTTTTTATTGCCGATAGGCGTGAAAATATTGGAATTTCATACAATCTGACACAGATTTTGGCTAAAATTTGTTTTTACAATACCATCCACTTTCTTATATATTTGTATATTTAAATTTAAAATTTTCTATATTAAATTTAATTTATCGAAATTTTGATTCGTGGCTTAATCCGCGGATAACGCCGCAATTCACAATCAGAATTTAACAAAAGGAGGATTAGGTTATAGAACATCAATTAATTATCAACGGGACTGTACATTAAATTAATGATGAAGGTGCCATCTGATAACTTGTTTGTGGCAGTGTCGTATTTAGAAAATGCTTTTGGAGGGAGCAGACCAAATATTTTTCAGGTATCTCGTTAAGCCATTCGTGCGTGTCAGTTTTAAACTACTGACCATCCTTCCTTTCTTAGAACCACTTTTGCTATGAACGTCACCTAAACCAGAAGTCTGATGGAAGGTTTTAAAATTGTAGTGCAGGTTTTGCAGCTGATATAAAAAAAATCATCAAACAGGGTTCTCACCCGTCTGGAAAAAGTCAGGGAATTTCTCGTTTTTAATTAAAATTAAATTTTCACTTAGGGAAAACAAATTAATTTTTTTTCTCAATTTTAAAATAAATGTTTTTAAATTTATTTATTAATTTTTTTAATTTTAAAATTTTTAAATATTAATTTATTTTATAATTTAATTTTTTTAAAATTTTAAAATAAACTTTTTTTACCCATATATCTTCCGATTTATCGAAATGTCAGAAAATTTTCATTCATTGTCAGGGAATTTTATTTATGAAATTCAGTGGGAACTCTGACAAAAGTCAGTAGTTTAGTGAGCATGTGATCTGTTGAATAATTATATACAATATCCCAAGTGCATTCAATTTGTCGACAATTTTTTTGAGCTCACGAATGCGTTTTTTGCCTTTGCAATTTTCCCGATTCGAAGAGGAGGGAAAATTGCCGCAAAGCAACAATCAGTACATCAGATTTCCTCAGCAATCGCTGGAATATCGCCCTCCTCGGAATATTACCTACTATTAAAGAGTTTTTGCTATTACCCTTTTTCCAATGGAAAATTAAGTCAAATTAGGAGGCAGTCCCTCGAAATTTTCGTAAAAGCAAGTTTGGTGTTCAAAAAATTTGTCTTGCTCCCCCTCGAAGAACGAACGAACAAACAAACGTCGTCACCATCGTTACATTTTTATATATTTTTTAATTTGAAACTAACATCACAGCTAACACTATCGATGTGCTGGAGTCCGAACAGCGCCAAAAGTATAATAATTTCCAAATTGAATGCTCGAGCCAGAGGCGTCTTCGATGTCGATATAGATAACGACGACGACGACCGTTAGGGTCGTGAATCACGAACCTCGCCTTTTTGACCCGACATTGACCTTGAGAGCATCATCGAACCTTGTTGTCCACCGGAAGAATATTTCGTTTTATTACAATATAATGTATACGTGCCACTTCCGCCTTAACATTCGTAACCGTTAATTGTCGTGTAAATAATTAAGGTAACCGTACAAGAGTCGACCCATGCAAAAGAAGTGGGATGCCAAACAATTATTAATTGTGCATCCTCCAAATTTTGTTTTTAAAATGATATAACGACAGTTTGATGGAATTGTTAACAACACTATTTTATGTAGGCATGCAGTTAAGTGACAAATAAATTATTTACTTCTTTCTCTTAACACATTAATAGCGGTCGTGGAATTGTGTGAATCGCAATGGTAAAGCTTTGTTTTGAATTGACGACGGTGGCAATGACTTTGTGACCCAACCACTGACTTACGTCGCGAATCGTATAATTTCAACTTAACCTTCGGTTAGTAAAGCGCATTATGTCGTTTTTCATTTTTTTTCGGAGATTAAAATTCTCGAATGAAAAAAAACTTGTCACTCGCGATGTCACTAAACCTAAACAAATGATTATTTGAAATTTTCCTTTCGTTAAAGCATCAAATTATGTTCATACGTTTTGGCAGCGCTCCCAAAGCTCAGCTGGCGCATTCCGACGTCGCAACGTCAGCTAGGAATCCGTAAAGCACGGTCTCGTGAATGCAACTCCCGGACTCTCGTGGCGCGGGGCTAGGACGTCGTCATCTTCGTCTAGACGTCGTTGCACTCATTCAAACATCCGTCGGCGCCTCGCACCCACGCGCTTATATGCTCGTTCGCTATTAGTTACTATAAACAATAAATTATTAGTAGTGATAGTTTACAATGTTAACTGCAACTTGATGTTTGTCATAACCCAGGCACGCAAAACAAGAAGATGCTTAATCTTTCACTATAATTCAAATTAATGGCGTAATTATATTAATTGTTGGCAGTTACATAAATTATCTTATTTTTATGATTATACAAATCGCCTGCCAAAATTTTGATTAATCGTTTTAATGCAGCTTCAACAAATTTTTCAACTCTCCATACCGTTCGGCATTTTTGACTTGCACCCAAAAACTGAAGCAGCAAAACGAGAAACACGAAAAGGCAGTCGGTGTCTAATTTAAACTAATCGAAAGAAGAATGCAATGTCGAAGAATTTATCGCTACCTAAGGGCAACCACCTGCAATTCGTCTTCAATATTAACCCCAAATTCCAGTCATGTAGTAGTAATCTCCAATTTGGGAAAAGAAGGCAGACGGGGGATGTTCTTTCGAATTTCTTCTTACCCCTAACATCGATTAACAGCCGAAACAGGAAGAACAAATTTAGAATGTAATGGAACAAAAATAACCATTTTGGAAACGACGTAATTAGTCTTAATATTTCGTGACATAACCTCAATTTTGAATGCCCCAAATATCTCGGTAATTTAAATTGACACTTAATTTGGGGGAAGTATGGTTGTATTTTTAACTTCTAAAGATGTTGTTATTTTCGCCACGCTCTGTTTACTCTTCGGATTGCGCAACATCTCTCACGAATATTAAAATTATTAAGTAGTCGAAACTGCTGCCCCTGTCCCAAAATTCTTTGCAAAAAAACGACTTAAACTCTATGTTGGCTTTGGATCAGGTATTTTGAAGGCACTTAAAATATTGGGATCGTAAACCACATACCACACTATACATGTAATTGCGAGAGGTAATGAGTTGAGGGTATTCCATCCAAGATTTGTTCCAAAATTATCACGAGAAAACAAAATTTTAAACGATCGCTCGAGCAGCTTAACGATAACGATCGTGTTCAGAGTTGTAAACAAATAACTCATTAATTTTTTTTTTTTTGGACGACCGCCGTCTTGACTATTTTTATCAAATGATAATTATTTGGGCACAGGATCGTAATTTTGAATGTTTTTTTATTCCAATCGGTCAAATTATTTTTCGACTTTTTTCCAAATCGGGAGAAGATCCGAATTGAAACATTTTCTAATGATATTTTGCAAAAATAATTTGTAAATTCAAAATTATATTAAATTCAGGTTTTTTATAAATTTTTCGGCTAAAGTTAACAAAATTCAGTTAAATAAAATTTATGGTACTATGATGTTAACAATTCCACTTCTAAACGACAACTGCGGCCTCTTAAAAAATATCCTCAAACAAAAAGCTCGCTTCGAACAGCCGGGTGTTTCTTGTTGTACAAAATCAAAATTTTCAGTTGAGATGTAATCTAAAATAGTTAGTCTAGATTGCTGGATAGTTTAAACCTGAAAGGATGTACCGGCCCGGTCCACTGCCCCTTATCGATGAAACTGTTTGATTTAATTCGATCAATCAAAATCAATAAACGAAGATATAATTGTATTAACAACGTCGTTCGTTCCAACTTCCGGGGTTAAGAGACTTGCACACAAAAAAGAACTCTTGTGGTTGGCTAATTTAAATGTATAACGTTACACAGAATGTCCGCATACATAGTCAAGGTCGATCACTGTCATAAGACGAATAAATGATCCGTAACCGTAAAAAATAAAAGCTTTTAAAAAAGTTGTTTCGCATTTTACTTGCTTCTTGATTTCCTTTTTCATTTGTTGTTTGGAACGAAAGACAGCTGGTGACTTGTTTTGCAAATCAATATCACGTTCTGAGGCAATATAGGCGCTGAGGGGGGGGGGGAGAGGTAATAATATTATTAGCGACATAACCACCCAAGTGGCTTTTAATTTTTTTTTGAATTTGGGAAAGTTTCCTCTTTGAAGATGTGATCGGACTAATTGTTCTTTAATTATTGGAATTATCGCGTCGAAGGTGAAAGCCTTAATTTAGCATTTTCAATTATTTTTGAATAAAAATAATAATAATCGGAACGATTTTGCAATTTAGCTTAATGACGGTGTATCGAGGCTAGAATTAAATTCGCATTATTTAAACGAAAAATTGCTGAACTTTCCAATATGGAAATTGCTATATTTTTTTAAGCTGTAAGATTAACCAGTTTCATGTGCAAATTGTGTATGTATACATAACTGTCCTTTAATATTGATGAATTACTGTTAATGTAATATGCAGATTGCGTCGCTCGTCGCCAGTTCTTACATAATAATGAGATTCGCCAAAAAAATCGAGATATTCGTAATCTCACGGGAAAAATTGAATAAGATTCTTCTGGAAAGCTGTTGGAATGCGCATTACAAAATCGAGGTATCAAATATATATCACTTGAACTTTTAGTTCATTCCATCCCGATCGAATAAAAATTCAAAATATGACTATATTGCTGGGCGCCAGGTAACATTAAATATTAATAAAACAAAGAAGAAAAAAAGAAACTTGCTTTGTAACGAGAAAAATTAAACAATTGAAAAAAAAGAATTTTAAATTATCCTGAATACCTTGATCTAATTTAGAATTTATTTATTTTAGGGGCAAATTTGCTACGGTGCGACGAGCAAGCCACAGATCGACCGGCATACAATACGCCGCCAAATTTATTAAAAAGCGACGAAGAGCCGCCGACCAAACTAAGGAAATTTTTCACGAAATAGCTGTGCTTTTGCAATGTGCGTCCAGTGGACGCGTAGTGCGTTTGCACGAAGTGTTCGAAACGACTTCCGATATGGTTTTAATCTTGGAACTTGCCGCCGGAGGCGAACTTCAGCGTATCCTAGAAGGTGACGAGTGTCTCGGCGAATTGGAAGCGAAACGAGCCATGAAACAAATCTTGGAGGGTTTGTCATACCTACACGAACGTAACATAGCACATTTGGACTTAAAGCCACAAAATCTTTTGTTAACTGTCGAAAATAGTTGCGAAGATATAAAGTTATGTGATTTTGGAATTTCGAGAGTTTTGGAACCCGGCGTGGAAGTTAGAGAATTAATTGGTGAGTTCTTGTATATTCTTCTTTCTGTTTGGTATTTTTCTAACCGGATGCTCTTTTTATAGGAACTCCCGATTACGTAGCTCCCGAAGTTTTAAGTTACGAACCCATAAGCCTTGCAACCGACGTTTGGTCCATAGGCGTTTTAGCTTACGTTTTATTAACCGGATATTCGCCGTTTGGTGCTTCCGATAAACAACAAACTTACCTCAACATATCAAAGTGTGCCTTATCTTTCGATTCCGTACTCTTTGAAGACGTTTCCAGCTCCGCAGTTGATTTCATAACATCGTCTTTAGTTTTGGACCCAAGGTAAGCAATTAATCTTGAAAAACAAATTATTTTTATATTAATCAAAAATTTGTTTTCTGCAGAAAACGACCAACAGTTCAGCAATTGCTGGAGCACCCCTGGTTAGGAACACCTAAAACAATAATATTACCACCCATTAGTAAGAAAACAACGGAACACCTGAGCGTAACACCAAAATCGACACCGGTAAGTCAACGTAAGACTTTACCGTGTGTCACATCCGATACGCCAAAATCGCAACGGAAGACCTACAGCTCGGACTCAATAAATGGAAGTTTTACAGACTCGCCAACGCGTACGTACAATATGTCATCAAATTGTCTGTGTCCTCAGTGTGGAACGACTTGTAGACATCTGTCTCATACGCCCGTGTCGAAAACAACCATCACCGTCGATCGTGGCATTTTGTGCTAGCATTACGCCTTAACTTGGTGCTGTATATGTTAATGTTTTGTTGCGCCTTCCTACAGTGATAGTACTGACATTTTTGTTTTTGTGGTTATGTTTTTTAGAGTCACCGTGACGCATGATTTGTGAAAAAAAAAATGTCGAGTGATACTTTTAAGACACAAATGTAATATAAAAGAAAGTCATAATAATTTATAAAATACGTCTTCTTCAAATTTTGTTGCTATATTTACAGAGTTTAATACAAATTTTTCTCGATCGAATTTATGGCGTGCCTTGTTATCCATACATCACGAAATTTATCGGGGAGAATGGCGTCCAGTGGCGTCGTTACCCTAAAAAATTTAAATCTCAGGATTGTAAAATATAACTTGAGCCCTGTTAACTTAAAGCCAAATTAGAATCGAGAGTTGACATTAAAATAGTAATTGTCTTGTAAATAAACAAAATCGAATGTGTGTTGTGTATGTCTCGAATGGTGTAGAATACTTGGGCTGTGGTAAAATAAACCATATTTGAATAAGTAGATAAAAAATATAATAAATTTAAGTTTTGAAAAAAAATTTAGCGCAGAATTTGTAATTTAATTTCAGGTATGGTTTAGCGAGCGTGTTATGTTTTTGTGTGTTCGGTGGCTTTAGCAGTATTGAAATTGATAAAAAAATTCAAATTCATTATTCTACTTACATCCTATCCATTTGTACTGCTTAATTGTGTATATTTTGTATTTGTGCAATGTGCATCGATTTATTTAAGTTCACAGCTTTGTTTTAGCGCCATGCCGTTTATTTTTACTTTTTCTCTTCTGTGATTACCTAGTAAAAGTCTAAAACTGCCCAGTTGTGTAAATAAAATATTTCAAAAGTAAAAGGCACGGCGCTTGGATGGAGTTTACAAGTTTAAGTTTTTTTTTTAGTAAGTACTTGTGGATGTAGTGGGTTCATTTTAGTGTGGCATTTTTGACCACCTACCTTAGTGTATAAGTTACTGCTATATTGCATTCATCCACATTTGTATCAATAAATAAATCAAATCTTTCAAAAAGTTGTTATTTTTTTTTTCTTGCAGAACTACGTCACGATATGTCTACATAAGTACACCAGTAGCCGAAATAGACTTAAAATAAGAACAATGTATTATTTGTACTTAATTTATTAAAATATATTTTTATTTATAGTTGTTTTTAAAACGATCAAAAGTGGGATGCATCGTTCGTTGACTTGGAAGTTCCTATCATTTGTTTTAATAAAGCTTTGTTTTTGTTGTCAATTTATGCGCCATTATTACTTTTTTGTTTATATTTTTCGGTATTGAAAGTTGATTACCTACTTTGATTTTTAAAAATGGTCACTAAATGATATTCCCAGTTCCCACCTCTTAATATATCAAACAAAGTAGGCGTTAATAACAATGTTGGCGCTATTAAAAAACAATTGAAAACAATTATTGTTGTTGGCGAACTTGAAAATAAATGTATAATAAATGTGAATTGCAAAAAAAATTTGAATAAAAAATATATATAACATACTTACCCTATTACTAGCTATTTGAATAGATAAAAAATAATTTTGTTTCGTCTGCTATTAATTGAAACAAAAATTTTACCGATCGTATCTTGATGTTAAACGATCAAAATAGTAACAACAATAACAACCCATCCTCCACCCTTTGTATTAACCACTAACCATGGTTATGCTCATCCTTCACGTCCGTCTCGCCTAAATCATCCCGAGGATGCTGTTTTAAATCTTTGACATGGAAAATCCCAACATCTTTACCCCGCTCATTAACTAATCGAGATGTTAAAGGACCTGTGACTTTGCAAACTCTACATTTGATGTACTTAGGAGCTAACTTACTACTAAAATTATCCACTGCTTTGGATAAAGCAAAATTCCTACGCCAAACTATGTCTCCCACCTTAAAGCGTACGGTGCGCTTCCTAAAATTATAATGCGAAGCATTACGCTGGTAAGCGGCATTTAAGCGTTTAGTAACATCAACATAGAGCTCGTTTAACTTATTCATATCCTGAGCAAGCTTCTCACGGTTAGCAATGGACAAGTCCTCCTCCCCTAAATCTCGGACGCGACCATAATAATCTCCCCTTGCGGGTACTGTACGACCTAAATTCAAAAAGGACGGAGTAAAGCCCGTCACCTCGTGAGTGGCTGAGCCCAAAGCATGAGCTATCTGATGGATTTGTTCGTCCCAAGTTCGATGATTTTTTCCCACATACGATCTTATGGCCGTCCCCAACACGCGATTGTATCTTTCAACAAAATTGATCTGCGGATGGTAAGAGGCATTATACCATAAATGATTTACACTATAATCACCCATCAGTTTCTTAAACTCCTTACTGATAAACTGTGGACCGTTGTCCACCATACAAATCTGTGGTACCCCAAATATCAGGAAGACCTGATTCTCTAAAAACTCACAGATTTTCTTCGACGTAGCCTTACGCATAGGCTGTACCAATAGGAATTTAGAAAACCAATCGCATACCACCAGCAACATGGTATTCCCTTTAGTTGACCTAGGAAATGGTCCCATTAGATCTACCGAGATACACTGAAAGGAAAAACGAACCTTCTTTTCGCTGCCCATCAACCCCTAGAGTTAAACATGTACTAATACTGCGACAAACTAATACTTCTAGCATACGGACAACTCCACAAACCGAAATGGGCAACTTCACCCTACCTAAAATATTTTGCGGAGTTCCGTCTGCTGACCGCAAAGTGACCAAATCGCCTTTAGCAAAACTCAAATCCAGTTGGTTAATCAGATAATGACCATCGGTGCCTAGTATCGATACACTAGCACCGGAATCTAGCAATGCTGTTAGTTGCACCCCCTTTATGCTTAGTTGGACGTGAGGTCGATGGTCTGACCTAGGATGAGTAAGCAAGGCGGAAGAATTGGTAGTAGTTCCGCAAAAGGCGCTAATTTTTTCCAACCAATCTCCCCATCCCTGCTTGTCGGCTTTGATGGCCCTACTCAGTGACGCGCCGCGACGCCACTTGGCCCTGACGCGTTTTTTGTGTGGTTACCCCTACAGTTTACAACAGAGACTCCCGGACTCCCACATTTAAAACAGAAGGTTTCGCGAGGTTTAGGACAATCCTTAAAAGAATGGCCCTTCGCCCGGCAATTCCAACACGAACTCCATCGAGAGGACTTATTTGCAGGCTTAATACTAGGTTTTACAGTTGTAGGTTGATTTTCCACCGTAGCTACTACTTCCCTAGGGGTAGTTCAATTTACTAAGCGCTCGGCAGCCTGCGCTGCTTGAATAAAAGCTGATTTGGTATTACAAATTGATGTACCCATCGCTAAGGAAATCTGTGGCGCCATGTTTCTCCTGATAACCCACAACTGCTCATCCTCAGAAGGAGGTGGTTGAATTCGGCTAAATTTACTGAACATAGATTCAATTTACGTTCGAACGGCTTCCCCAGGGAATTGTTTGTACGTACGCACCTGTTCTAAATATTCTCGATTAAAATCAAGAGATAAAAATCGAGTCTTTAACTCGTCTATGAGTTCCTCCCAAGTTGTCACTTCGGGACCTAGGCTGCGATACCATACCAGCGCCTCCCCCGAAAAGAACTCAACTGCCTTTTCGAACAATTCAGTTTCTTTCACACCCCTTGAAACAGAAAGTTCCTTCGCCCTCTCGATAAATTCGAACACGGTTTGGAAATCCCCACTTCCATCAAATTGAAGTCCCCATTTGTAAACAGCTACATGTTCAGGCTTACTCTGCTTTAATAACCCCGAGAGGGCAGCAACAAGATCGATGGCTGACGCTGAAACGGGAGGAGGTATAATCGAGGATTTCCTCAAAGGAGAACCTGGACTGTTAACACTTGGATCCACCGATCCACCTAACCCAACCTCATCATCAGAGCTAACCTCCGACTCGATGAGTTTCTCTATTCGGTCCCTAAGCGCTTGAACGATTTTAACTAAAGCATCGCGTTCGTCTCCAAAACCTGCACCCTGCATTATATCCAACCGATTATTATAGTGAGCCAATCGGTAGGTAACTATTCGTAGGGTAGTCGGAACTAAATTTTTTTCTAAATTGTTTACTTCCTCAGTAAGCTCTTTAATAGCCTTTGCGCAAGTTTTTAAATCGACATGAGGATCGTCCGGTTTATAAGTGTGAAAAGCCAATTTGGAATTAAAACTTTCATCCCGACGAAATTTCTTTAGTTCTTTCTTTCTAGTAGCTAAATGTGTAACAGCTAAATCGAAACCGCGAAACTTTAGTTCTACCTTTATCTCGTCTCGGGTTAATGCCTCTACGTAGCCTGACATGATAAATAAACTCGATGGAATAAAATATAAAAATGTAACCGCACAAATTAATATACTAAAGTGTGATAATTATAAAAGTCAGTCTCGTCAAAATAAATACTTGTGCTATTCAGTACAGCAAAAAAATTCACCAAAAGTGAAACCAAAAAAACAAATCAGCACTGATGCACAAAACAAAAACAAAATCGGGAGACACCTTATCAGCAAAATATTGCAATTCGCAAAATAAAAAATCAAAAGTTTAACTACCAAAAATTGCAATTTAAAGGAATACTCGAAAATCAAATCGCCTCCGTCTCCAAAAAGAACACAAAAATTTCCAACAACAATAAAACGTGCCGCTATCGACAACACATTCCTGCAGGATTTAACGAAAAATAGGGCCCCACGTTGGGCGCCAGTGAGATAAAAAATTCCTCCTCCCTTGTTGGGGATCCAGAATTTTTCTATCTACACGCTGGGAATAAATCAACCAGCTTTTATTTACTGTAGAGGCCCGCTGATGTTATCTAGCTGAAGATGATGCGGAAGCTAGGGTCATAAGTTCCAAAAAAAGGTGACAGATAAACAAAAAAATGATCTCTGCAAGAAGTTTGCTGTCGACAAATCGACAGCCACAACCGGTGAAAGAAAATCGTAGCTACTTGCCTTAGTATTATCCTATTGGAGAAACATAAAAAAGACAAGTAGTTCACACCAAAAGTAAATTAATTTAATTCTTAAAATTAAATATTTTACTTAGATTAAAATTTAACGTTGTGGAAAATTCGCGAGCTAAGATAAAATATTATCGATGGATAAGCTCGTCAATGCAAATTAAAATTTGCCGTATTAAAATTAAATTTATGAAAAGATCTGAAACGAAAACAACTTTATAAGCACCAAAAAATCGAACTACCAAAAGGTATCAAAGAAACATGCAAATTTGTCCACTATGAAGGTGTCTCCCTACAAGTTTTACAGAAAAAGCAAAACTTACCAAATCTTTTGACAAGACCAACACCGCGTGAACACACTCACTTCTCGAACTCACATTCAAAAAGTGCCGTCTTGCGTTAAAAACGCAAACTCAATCAACCCCAAATCAGATTCTAGGCAGGGACGTACGTAGAAAATAAAACAAATTACTAAAATTTGTTACAGTATAATTTATTATGGTTACAATCCATTACAATTCAAGTCCAATGATTTTTTCATTAATCCTCTAGTCAACGGGTAGAATAAATTACATATTATATTATTCCATATAAGTGAAGTCGAACAGGTTTCACCCGTGGACTGGAGGGTGAATTATATAAAATTTGTTTATCTATTCAACAAATGAAGTGTACGGTGTGTGCACATCGCTAGGAAACCTGTAGAAATTTTTTAGAAGCTTGAATATTTTAACACTACCATGTCTATGCATTGGCATAAGTACACCTAAGACCTTTCGCACACTGCAGACTTTCTATCAGCCGATAGTTTGGTCCGTTTCTTAATTAGTATGAAGATGTATGCAAGTGTACAAATTATAAAGATTCGATATCGGCTGATAAAAAATTTTATGGGCTATATGATTGGTCGAGAAGAAACCGACCAAACTATCGGCCGATAGAAAGTCTGCGGGGGCTCTAAGTGGGGAGGAAGTAATCTGAGAAGCCCTCTCTACCTAAAAGAAGTTACTTCTTTATTAATATAATTTAAATTCCCAAGTTTGTTCATATATATCAAATATATATTTTTTATGCCGTTTGGAGGTCCCTACCAAAAAGAGCTCCGAAGGGGAGCAACCCCGATATTTCGATTAAAATCCATCAAAATTCGAATATTTCCAAATGTAACGGAAATATTGATGTTGATCTTTAGTTTAATCGATTTGTGTTAATATCATCTTTCAAATTCTACAACAATTTTAGTGGTAATTATAAAAACTAGTAAGGGTAATTAACGTACTAAACCCAAAATTTAAACAGAAAAATAGTGAGGCAGAATTTGCTTGGCCCTACTACTCGCAGAACAAATACTTTCACAAATATGAAAATATATTTTTGGTAAAAATGCTTACAAAACCAAACAATTTCTTCAGATCCGTGTGGACGTATGAAAGTAATAAAGTAAAAAAATAAAACTGTTTTGTTTTATTGCTTATAAGGGCAAAATATTAAATTACAATGTAACAAGATTACTGGACAGCGGCGGAACAAAACAAATAAAATTATGAATTAAATACTAACTTTCGGTTATTTGTTATTCGACTAATTAGATATTTAAACTAGAGAAACCAAATAGACGCGTATTCGATTTTTTTAATAGTAGATTTAAGTTTGGCCGTGTGTGGGATCGCTTAGAAACAAAACAGTAACTTTTTTGTAGGTTGGCAACTCAACCTGGTTATTTATAATTACAAAATGACGTAAATTACGTTCAATGATTGCGATATTGGGTTAACATTTTTGCTATAAATTTAATAATTAATCAAATGAAGCAAACGGAATTGAAGATACAAACGACGACGTAAATTTAATTGAAAAATTTAAACAACGGTAAGTTTTTCGTTCGGTTTAGCTTTTGTTACTGCTAATCAATAAATATGGGGAGAGACGTCAATTTGTGTACGTTGTGATTTTAAGGGTTTTTTTCTTGTAGATAATTCGAAATGTATAACGGAATTGGATTAAGTACTGCCCGTGGATCGGGAACCAACGGCCATGTTCAGAGGAACTGGGCTTTGGTGCGACCTAAGGAAAAGGAGAGGAATTATCGTACCGAAGAAGAATTGTGCAAATTGGATACGGCTTCAAATAAACAACCCAATAAGGAAATTTTAGATCACGAACGCAAAAGGAAGATCGAATTGAAATGCGCGGAGTTTTCTGAGATACTCGAAGAGCAAGGGTATGTTGATGAGATTTACCGAGTGACTCAATTTTAACTCTTGTTAACTTTATTTTTAGATTTTCCGAAGAGGCGATATTAAACAAGGTCAATAATTACAGAACTATGCTGATGGGAAACGATGGTAAATTGGACAGGCCTATAGATCAATGGGGTAGAATTTGGTGAGTAATTTTTACTTTATTAAATAGGAAATGCTTCAAAATCAATGTTCGTTACTTACTTATATAAGATTTGTCACGGTAAACGTATAAAGATGAGAAATGTACCTATTTGTAGACAAATAATAGATGGCATTTTGAGTGCCCAAAGATCGCCATTTTTTAAAACAAACTTTTTTATTAAATTTCTTTTGCTTCGCTTAGGTTGTCTAACTGTAAATTTAGCATTATCTTATTTACTAACTTCATTAACTATATAAAAGCATTTCTATGATCAAATTGAAAAGAGGTGACTATGTTAATATCTTAAATGTGTTTTGTTCCCTTAAGAGAAGGCTTTACGTCCTAACAATAAATGACGTAGCCGATCATTTCCAAATGAGATAGTATCGGACAATCCTTATGGGAGTTTTGGGGACACTATATCAGCATCTTTTTTTCTGTCGAAATGTTCGATTGTTAACAAAAATGTTATGGTTTTGGCTCTACAATTTTGAAAAATAGGAAGTTCTTCATGTTGATAACCTCCATAATAGAATATCTATTCATCCGTTTTTAAAATTTTATTTGTAATCTTAGGTCTTAGAAATTACTGTTGAACTGAAGTTTTTCAAGAGAGGTACATTTTTATTTACAAAATTCTTAACTATTTTTAAAAATTATGAGAAATTCTTTTTCAATGGGAATTGGAATTTATAAATTTAGAAACCATATTAATTCTAATATTTTTTAAATAATATTATTTGGAAGGCTTGGACAACTTCAAGAGCATTGATTATGTTATCATCAGTTAAAGACGGTTTAGAAATTCAATATGCATAGAAAAAATTCTTTCGTTTTAGTTTTTTTTATAAAAAAAATTGGATTATAAAAAACCAAAATACGACGCTATTGGCGTTGTTTCAAGGATTTTTTTTATTTAGATTTAGACTAGGAACTACGTGGCTTACTTTTCTTTTGCATTTTTTCAGTGGGGGCTTCAGTTTTCTATAATCGGGGGGGGGGGGGGGGGATTGACTAGCGATGTCAAGGCCAGTAGTTGTATAACAAAAGAACATTCTCAGATCAGAGTTAACGCAGGGCCCCGGGTTAACTTTGACATTGAGCACTCTGATTGTATTAACAGGGACGGAAGTTCTTTCAGCTGCTCCCTCCAGTTGCGTTACTGCTTAACTCTAGCTTTTTACAATTTTTTATTTCACCATTATTATGTACCAGACTTCGCTTACTGAATTTCTGGTAAATCACTGTAAAATTAAACGCGTTTTCAAAACACTATCATGGTGAATGGTAACGTTTGAGCTTGAGGTATGACGCTTTACGATGTGGCCACCATAGGTTTGATACTCGATATCTCACTGCCACAATCCCGCCGCCAAAATCCTGCCGAACTATACTTACGAACTCAAATTTATTTGAGGTATAATTTATTATAATTAAGTTAGTAGGTTAGTGTTAGTTTATGATTTTTCTTTAGCTAAATTGTCCGTAAAAGAGAGATATCTGCCCTATTGTACTCCTACTAATACTTCATAAGCTACCCTGACCCAAATCTGTGGAATAGTACACTGCTCTACGTTGACCATTTTAGGGTTGAGGGTTAAATATCAACCATCAGTGGAAAAGTCTGCTGTTCATGAAGTAAGATTTGTTAAAAAATTAATCAGCAAGCTAAAATGTTTCAAGTTTTAAAACTAACCGAATATTATTCATACAAGAAATCTTTGACACAACAAAAATGGCTCTATGGGATTTTGGCTCCGAAGCATGGAGATGGTATATGAAAGTTTTAGGTTCTCCTCGGATTCAAACCGAGTTTCTTAGGGTCAGCAGTTGTTCGGCTAACCTAATAAGCTAATGAGTAATGACTGTCTGTGAGATTAACATTTTCTAATACAAAAAACTTATACTTTCATATTATTGAAAAACTTGAGGTTTGTACTATCGTTTAATTTCATCATTTTTTTAACCTCTTTTGTGGGCTCGTAGAACTTGATCCCCAGTGATTTCGAAAGTGGGTTACAAGTTAGATATTTATATAGAAAATAAAAGTTATAAAATGAGGTAGGCTAGTTCTCTAGCCTAGGCTATCGCTAGTTCTCTGTTTATAGGTACTTTTCTTTATCTATACTATACCAGACTATCTATTTAGTAACATTAGGTAAGCATAATATTCGAGCGTCCGTTTCATCAGGAAAGGCGAAATCTGAGGGAAAGACTGGTCCGAAGCGGATATTTTCACAAGTGGAAATGTATCACCTATAAATAAATGTATAGTAAATGTAATAAAATGTATTCCCATTTGAAGCTTCCTCTTATAGCAGATTGACAAAGTATTGTAAAGATAATCTGGAAGGAGAAGCATCAAGCGGTGCAATAGAATAATAATTAATTAATTAGTTAAGTCAGTCAATCATAAGATAGTCATAAAAGAGTTTCTAAATGCATTCAAATTATAAATACAGGGTGTGCTACGGTGCACTTAGGAACTCCTCCATGACCATCTTACGACTGATTGACTGACTGACTTAACTAATTAATTAATTATTATTCTATTGCACCGCTTGATGCTTCTCCTTCCAGATTATCTTTACAGCACTTTGTCAATCTGATATATGACGGAGCTTTAAGTGGAAATCCATTTTATTGCATTAACGATATTTTTATTTATAGGTTACACATTTCTACTTGTGAGAATATCTTTCCTCTTGTGACAATTATCAAAAATAGCGATAAAAGACTAAATGCTCATGTTTGCTTACCTATTGAAATTATAGCGTAATAAGTAATATCTTTCGATATTATACGAATGTGTACGAGCTCGTCATGGATGAACCGAAGCGATACTTTTAAGGGGGAAGCATTTCTGAATTTACCAACATTTTTGCTCTTCGTCTAATACAAATGAGCTTTTTGCTTCTCTTTTTTAGAATGTTATTGATTTCCAATAATATAAGTGATTTGTGACAACTATCAGTTGTCGGTGAACTTTTGAGGAATTTACTAACTGTTATCAATTGCCGAAGATATTGGGGGGGGGTCCGTCTCTGCAGCTGGTTGAATGCCACTTATTGCCGTTTTATTTCCCACTATTAATTGCTCACTTATTACCTAAACTACCACTCTTATTGCCGTATATTACTCCCTGCTGCTTTTTATTTCTCTCATATTATCTTGGCAAAGTTCATGGTGGAAGTAAATAAATATAATTTTGATAAGAGTAGGTATATTTTTCAAATTTTAAGAACATTTTGTAGAATTTGTTGAAAGTGAAGAATAGTTATTCTGCTCCCCCCCTTTTGTATCCGCCCTTGGGTCGAATTTAATCCACTGTTAACTCATTGTTTATCCAATTAGAATTACGAACATCTGAATTAACCCTGGATTAACTTTGATCCAAACTGCTCATGTTCAAATATGTCTACTCGTTCAATATTCTCCTTTTGTGGATGTGGATATTTTTTGTTTGTGGTCTCGGGACCAACTTTCTTTCTTAGTGTATACTTCTTTTACATAAAATATTTTAGAAAAACCGTGAAATATACTGATCAGTGATCAATATATCAACATTTGGAAGTTTTTCTTTCGTTCGTCTGCTGTAATCGGCTTTTATATTAAATATTTTCGGATAATTACAAAATTTAATATATAAAAACAAAAATTATGTTACATTTTAGCTATAGTTTTCCTTTAGTACATTTTTACAAGTGTTTCTGAACTTGTCCCAGTATAAAGATAATCTAAATCCAAGTTTAGAATGTATTTTTTAAAGTCTTATTTTACAAGCAAACATAATTTTCGTTTGTTAGTTTTATTGATTCGCCAACAGATCCGACGCTTCCGTTAAACCGGGTTTTCTTGATATGGATGCTGCGCGTCGGTTAATTTCCTCTCGCCGCCCTCTTCAGTATGGCTCGAACCAACAAAGGGGCCGCCAGAGCGCCGCGCAATATTGCGGCCAAAAATATTGGATTTCACATTTTCCTATAGAAATGTAAATCCATAACGCAAATATTCCAAAGACTGATTCATGTCTTCCAATAATGTAGTTCGCGATTAAACGTGACTACTTTAGTTTTAAGTGAAACTCAAGTCTTCCAAACGTTTAATTTTTCATTTAAAAAAATTAGCATTTCTTGATTATTTTTTGCTAACTTAAGTGTTGAATAGTGTAAAATATGTTTTTGACGGGCGGCGCTCTTCGCAATCGTTACAACGTAGACGAGCGCATAATTTTTGAAAGACTCTGGCGTGATGCCCTTTATCAAGCTGTAGGAGCAAAGGCACTAAATCGAAACGCACCTGTCAGAAGACCACCACAATGCTGCTGTCATTGTCACTGGAGCGATTGTCCCGTTCCCAGCAATTCGGAAAATTTGCTTGGTCGATTACCGCTTCGCAAAACCATGCGCTCGGTTATTAGGTAATTGTTAATTTTCTTCTTAAGCTTGCGAAAATTGAGGAAAACGGAACGGTTGACAATATCCGATTGCGTTTTACCTTGAACGCTTCGCGCTGAATTTGAGGTGGGCTAATGCACACGAGCTTTTGATCCGATTAGTTGCGAAACTGTTGAAATTTTTAACACCTGAGATAAATTTTGAGGAATCTTTATTTGACAAACTTGACTGAACAAATTAAAATTCTTTATTAAATATCATTTCAATATCTGTTGCGAATTTATTGGATCTTCGTGTTGCGTTTATTATTTTACTGCATGAAAATGTTTCAGATTGCATGATATGATAACAATATTTAAGATTGCGTTTTGCCCTTGACCCTCTAAGAATTTGGCACGGATTTAGTTCTGCTCCCATAAAAGCTTTCTAATACCGCGGATAAACCATTTTTTTTTATAAAATCGAACGAAAGGCTTTTTCCTTATTCCGCATTGTACAAATCGACCCTTTTCCCGTTTTTCTTTCGGTTCCTGTGGTGAATATTAATTGGAATGCGTTAAAACGCGATTGCATTAATTGAAAAAACAACTGTCGAAGTGTATGGGGCGAGTGAGTCACCCTACTCGTAAGGGGTGAATATCGATTCAGTCGCGTGAACGTGAAAAACGTGGGGCAAATCAAGCAGACCAGAAAGGTCGGTCAACTGATAACTTCGTTCATCTGACTTCTGACGAGTTTTTAAAACCAATTTTTCTGAATTTTGTAATCCAGATCAGCTATATTTTTTAAGATTTCTTATTTGTCAGAAATTTTGTGCGAAATATTATTCGGGAAATTCTTTCATGACGACCTAGTTCCTTTTACCTTGATACTTGATAGGTGAAGCCCCGTACTGGATTCGATTTCGTTTTAAATGTGCCAGTACTTATTTGGTTGTTGTTGGATGAACTGATATGGTTTGTTTTATGCCCAACTACGAATTAAGTCTAGAGTAATTTTGTTTTTTTATTTTTTGCATTTTATTCAATTTTGTTTTTAATTTTTTAGTGTTCGAAATACGCACGAATTAGCAGAAGCACAACAAGAAAAAAATGCAAGACTAAGAGAAGCGTTTGGTATTTCAGAATACTTTGTCGACGGTAGTAGTTTTGACCCAGCAAGACAAGCTAAAGAAGATATTGCGCGATCTTCGGACGTACAGGAAAAGGAAAAGTTAAAAGCGATTGAATATAAAGAGAAAGAAAAAGAAGTGGAAGCGAATCAGCCGGCGCGCTATGATTTTGTACACACTCCCAGTCCCGAACCACCTACAAAAGAGGATAAGAAGAAAAGGAAACGTAAAAATAAAGACAAGTAAGTGAGATTTTCATATTTTGAATTTTCGAGCTACTACAATGCGCGTTATTTCCGGTACAACAAATCAATGTTCCATTTTTGGCTTCTTGTAAAGGAAATTTTATAACAGGAAGCCATTACCTAATGGAATTTTATTTAGAAATTTGAGACCGAAAAGCTTCCGCTTGTATTTTTACAACAGTCTTTGTATTAAATTAGTTCAGTGAAATTATTCGACTTTTTGAGTGAAATAAATTAAAAAATTTAAAATTTTTTTTAAAAGAAATGTTTATCCCCATAAATACTATTGAGGCAGAAAAATTTTTTTTATTTAGTTATGTATTTTGTAACGGCATTGGTTTATAGGAAGTCCCAATCTAAAATAAGCTAGAAATCACAAAATTGTTTACACAAAAAGCAAAGTCAGTCACTTGTAATGTTCTGTACATTCTCAATTAACCAGATGAATCGATCAAAACAGAACTTAGTCAAATGCCAGTATTTCACTCGTAATGGAAAAATCCAATGTAATCTTTGTCCACCTTTGACACTTGATAATTTGTGTTTATTTCTCAATTAATCTGTTTCTTCAACACATTGAGCTGCTGTAAGAACATCCAAATATTTTTATAATACTTTTTTAATTCAGCTGTGAATTATTTCATCAATGCTTTAAAGTTGGTTTATGCAGAATGGGGGGGGGGTTAACTTATTTCATTCAAACTGTTATCTTAGAGCTAATTTAACTGAACTAAATAAATTAGTTTTGTGCTTGATGTGCGCCTTCAAAAAGCATTTTTTAAATGTTGACATTTTTGTAGTTCCTCATCCGAAGAACAGAAGAAAAAGAAAAAATTAAAGAAGAGTAAAAAGGAACGGTGAGTCCTTATCACGATATTTCGTTTAAATTAGTTCATGAACAAAAAACATTTTGTACAACTGGAAAAATTAAATAAAAGTTTTGCTTTACCTCATTATCACTGTAAATAAATTCAAAGAAAGTTATTAGCTATTGTTGCAGAATGTTCAAAAAATGTTTAATTGTTTTTCTTTTTTTGTGATCTTAAATTTCTACTAATATATTTGGTAATATATTTTTGTGCCGTGCGTGTGAAGGCCCACAGGTAATGGTATGGTTTCGTTGAATATTTGGTAACAAATTTTTTTATCTTGCAATATGTCTAGTGCAGCATGGGTGGACTGAAGGTGCGTTCAACCCTTAGACTTTCAGTCTTTAACGTCTCATTTTTAAATTTCTACAGTTTTGTTATTTTTGGCGCATGTAAACGTTCAAATATTTCTGTATATTTAAATGGATTTTTTAATTTTATGGGGCGAGGTGAGGGGTCCGATAAGACGACCGTTCACCTCGATCAAATAAAAGCAGTTCATACGGTCATCTGTATTCCAGCGCAACGAAGCACGCTGTATCGATCAAACAGAACGTTTCACTCAAGCAGTAAGCCCCCTCGCGATTGGCCAATCATTTTTTAAACTGTCTCGCTTACATCCACAATACGTATATTGTATAGATTCAATTTTAATTAATTTTTTCATCAAGTTTATATGTCGCCAAAAATACTTGATATGTTTCACTGAACGTGTAAGATCCAAACTAAAGCTTTTCTCAATTTTTTTCTATAGGAAAGACAAGAAAAAGCGAAAACACAAGCGCTCTGCTCATTCGTCAGACAGTGAAGATTCCAATTCGTCTCAATCTGCAGCGTCCGACAGTGAGGATGAAAAGAAAAAGCGTAAAAAGTTGAAGAAGAAAGAGGTAAGTTATATTGAACAAAAAAACTATCGATAAACCCCTTAATTTTCTTTTTCATTTGTTTTGTTAATTTTGATTAATTTGATTCTAAAAACATTTAATTTGTGCAAGTTTTTATTTTTTAAATATTTCATATTTTTAATTCAAATCATTTTTTTTGCACATCTTTAGTTTCCCTTTTTTTGATTGTCATTTTCAATTGTGCATGTAACAAATTTTGTGTTCTTTTATGGAAGTTAAACATTGTTCTGTTTGAACCTTGCGCATCATAACATAGGATTAGCCTGACTGGCTTACAACGCTGCTAGTAAGTACAGGCCCATAGGCCCCTAGCACTCAACTGCATGTAGTCATTTTTTTTTTAAATCAGCAACTTGCTAATTGTAAATAGGTGTGGACTTTTATTCAATTTTGTAGATTTTTTGTCACGCTTAGGACAGGAGGTTTCAATTCAAAAAACTTTTTGGCAAAATCTTAATCCATTATACCTGCAATACGCGGCATTACTTACGATAGGATGTTATGTGACCTTACGGCTGAGGGTGCCAACAATAGATCTTGAAATGAAATTTTGAAAACTCCTGTTCTACGTCCTTTTTTCATCGTCGTATACGACAACTTAAAATTTTCGCTTAGTTGAAGATGTCCCAAAAATTTATAATTTAATGCAAATTTTTGTGGTTTTGTTTTTCTTTTGAAACCAATATTCCTTTGCCACATGTAAAAAGTTATTTCTGTTCTTAGAAAAGAAAATCAAAAAAGAAGCAAAATTCGAGTGACAGTTCTAGAGACAGGTAATACATTCAAAAAAAATTTATAATAAGACAAAAATGTTAAATTGAACTATAACCTTTTTAGTTCACCCGAATTGACCAACAATAAAAAGAACAACGCCGAAAATCGTAAAAGTAAGTCACTTGAAAGGAGGGACGACGGCAAACATAATTCGCGAAATAATTACAAACGCCAGAACGATGTTTCCGCATATAATAAACGATCATCGCCGTCTCCGAAACGTTCGCGAAGAGACCATTTTAATGAAGTGTCCAAAGCACCAAGTCATCGTAGCAGATCCATATCGAGAACGCCAGATTACGACAAGTATAGCAAAAGTAGGAATGACAACGAAAACTCGTACCGTTCCAAGACTAATAGGCCTGTTCGATCCAAATCGCCCGAATATAAAAACAAACGCAGATCCCGATCAAAATCTTCTCGAAGATCTCCGGACGCCAAACACGGCAAACAAATGAAACGCAGTCGTTCGGTTGAACGAAACGGTACAGACAATAAAATTCGAAACTCTTCTCCCAAGCATTCTAACCGATACAAGAGTCAAAATTATTCTGAAACGACAAGAAGAACCGATGCGGAATCAGTAGAACGGAAAAAATCGCCTAGAAGAAGGTCTCCCGATGTACGGCGACGATCCCCTCTCGTAAGAGGAAGATCACCAGTAACGAAGAAATGGTCGCCCGAACCTAGGAAAAAGTCACCCGAAGCTAGAAACAGAAAATCGCCCGAAGTTAGAAACCGAAAATCGCCCGAAGTTAGAAACCGAAAATCGCCTGAAATCAGAAACCGAAAATCACCCGATCGTAGACGAAAATCGCCCGTGTTAAAGGACAAGTCGCCCGATTTCCGAAAAGCGTCCGATTATTTCGGAAGGAAATCGCCAAAACCTAAATCGCCTGCTAGAAGGAGATCTCCTGATAACCGAAGCAGATCTCCATACGGCCGAAGAAAATCGCCTGTTAGGGAGGTAAAAACTGCTAGGAGAGTGGAGTCACCCGAATACCGACACAAGTCACCTTACAATCGAAGAAGGTCTCCCGTGAGGGAGGAAAAGTCTAACAAGGGCGTTGAATCAGTCAAAAACTTGATTTTGAAACCCAAGCGTCGCGACGAATCGGTTTCGCATAATCGTGATCGCCGAAGTAATAGTAAGAGTGAAGAAATAAGAAGTAAGAAGAATTCGTATCAAAATGGCGAAAGACGCGAGGAAATGCGTAGTTTAACGCCTCCGAAAGCTAAATTGAATAGGAGCAAATCAAATTCTAGTTCGGATTCTCGCAACATTTCTCGAAGCAAAACGCCACCAATTAAAGAACCGTCGAGAACATCGCCAAAACGTAAAAATAAACATCCAATGCCAGTGGTTCGCTTGCGATCGTCGAGCGAGGACGAAAAAAGCGAAAGCGAGAACGAAAACATCGACGAAGAGAGAGAAAAGGAGATGAGAATGTTGAGGTTGTTAAAATCAGATTTGGCTGCTAAAGCCAAAGAATCTTTAGAAAAGAAAATTCCCAAAGTAAAACAAGTGAAAGAGTATAGAGCTAACGTCTTGGAAAAAGTTTCTAGTCCTAAAGTTTTGAAGTCTAAATACGAAATTGAACCTGACACGTTCGATATTAAAGTTTTGCCGTTGAAGATCGAAACGGAAAAGATGAAGAGTGATTTGAAAAAAGTGAACTTATCGACAGTTACTAAGGAAGAAGCCAACGAATTTGAGCTGAATAAGAAACAGATAATTGTCGAGAGTAAACGTTCGTGGAGCGGAAGTCGATCTAGGTCGAGATCGCAAACGAAGTCAAATAGCAGTTCCTTAAAGAACAAAAAGTCGAAGTCAAGGAGTTCCTCGAGGTCTTCTGTAAGGTAAGTTACTTTTTTCGGATGTTTTAGGTTGGAATATTAAGTTGCATTTTTTTAAATTGCAGAAGTCGGTCGGTATCTTCTAGTAGCAGCAATTCGCGTTCTGGATCGCACAGCCGCTCAAATAGCAGTTCGTCGAGAAGCTCAAGTAGCGATTCGTCAAGGTCGCGCTCTCCTTCAATACCGCGTCGACATGGCTCACCGAGTTTTCTCGATCGACGCCGTATTACCAGGTACTAAAGCATGATTTTTTTTGCACGTTTAGCTTGTTTATATATTTGATTTCACGATTTATTTATTTTAATTTTTTATTTCAGCAAAAGAAAGAAGTAATACATTAGATTTTGTAGTTTTTATTTTATTTTTTTTTACTATTTGATAAGAATATGTTAAGTTACGTATTGTATGATATTTAATAAGTTTCTTGTAATTAACTTGCTTTGAAAATCTAGACGCAGTTTAATAATTTTTGTAGATATTCAGAATAAATGTTGTAATTACACTTCTTTTGTTTTTATGTGTTAGTTGCTGTTGTTTTACGCTTGTCATCGTGTAATCGCATTATTTATACACCATTTTAATTTGTAAGTATTTTTTTTATATTTTTTTTTTTTAAATTTTATAAATAAATTTAGTTACTAAACTAATAACAGCCCTGCTCCAGAGCTTAAATAAACACTAAAAGGCTAATTATAATTCATGCATAACTTTTTATTAACAGAATATTAGCTTTATTGTTGTTAATTATTATTGACCAGTTATTGATACAATAAGTTAATCTGAATTGTTATTGCACATGTGATGACCTGAACTGGAATTTGTGTGTTAAATATCTTATTCATCAACGCTAGCACTGGTGTTTAAGTCTGCACGTCTTAATCAAACTGACTGAGCCTTTTTTTACATAGCATGCAGTTTTTTAATGTTTGAAGCTTTGAAATTAAAAATGCATCGTTTTGTGCTATTATTTTGTACTAACAATTACTAATAATAACCAGTGCACGCAAACGCCCAATTCCGTATCATCGGCCAACACCATCGTCACCTTCGTCTGTTAGCAGCTATAGTTCACTGAGCCCATGGTGTGCTCGCCATCGTAGTACAAGTCGCAGCCTTTCAATAAGTACAACTTCTTCGAGATCGGCATCTAGATCACCACCGCCATCACCTTAACTTTTAGGTTTTTCCAGGCCCGGAATGAACTTATTTCAATCGGACCTGGGTACCACTTAAACATTTCAGGGACTTTCCTACTTTTATCAAACTTTAAGTTGACATCTGGTACCTGTAACTCATAACTCAATTAACCAAATACTCAAAATTTTGTGCAATATGTCATAAAACAGGGCATGTCTACCGAAAGTGCGATTGTGCATTTTATAATATCAGGAGATGCAAATAACGAAGAAAGCCTATAAATTAGTAATAATTCTAATTTTTATTAAAAATAATAGGTGTAGATTTTTAAAATATTGAAAAATCATCTGGTAGGTTGTGAAGTCAATGTATATAAAAAGAAAATTGTTTGATTATTCTAGTCATAGATATTTTTTGTGCAATTATTGATAAGACTCCACACTTCAAAAACATTCCAACTCTAGTCATTATTTTTATGTGATATTTTATTGCTATTTATTTTTAGGTAGGTAATTTATTGACGTATTTATTTATTTATTAAATTTAAAGTAAGTGGTGAGATAACCAACTACTCATTTTAGGGCGCCAATTAATTACGCTCTGGAAAGCTAAACTAGGAGCCGGGCTTAATTTAATTTTGCAACAGGCTCCTGTAGAATAGTCACAACAGTTAGGCCGTTTAAAATAAAAAATACTGGGTATTTTCTAAAGGAGAACGCAAAACAAAGCCTTGCGCTTTTTTGTTATTTAAGTATTTGTCGAAGTTATGCTTGTAAATTGTACTAACAAAAACTTATTTTTATTAAAACCATGCGCTTGTACAAAATATTTCCACAAAATTTACTAAGTGTTTAATGCCGTTTTAATGTTATGGCATCACAAGATAAATTCTAATAGGATAATTTATTGGTTATAGGAATTTAAAAATAAAAAATTTTAAGACCTGTTTTTTCCCAAATTAAAAATATTTCACCTTTGCCAAACAAAATTTCATCTCATAGAACACTATTATACACCCATCATCATCAACATGAATTTAACTACGAAGAAAAAAATCCAACAATATATTTTTCTGAACTTTTAGCACCCTAACAGTTTAATTTTAATAACTTCAGCTTCTCTATTAGATACTTATAAAATAAATGTAGATTGTAAGTACTTAATTACCTGTTATTGATAAAATGTTCCATGTGGAGTTAAATAAATACGGAGTTGCTAAATTTGGTTTTATTAGCCCGTCCAACAAAAATTGTTCGCACGTCACTGCTTCAAGTTTGGTGTAATGAGAATTATGTCAAAAAACATACACATATAACACTTGAACAACAAGTGTCACAAGTTGATATAACCTTTATACTTTAATCTTTCTGTTATTTTCCAGTTTTAAGTGGTTTTTTATGTGAAGTAGCCGAAATGATTCTATCCAAACTTGCCTACGATGCCTTAGGGTTTTATTTTAGCGAATTATACAACAACCCGATCAGAACGCGCGCGATCAGTTCGTACGTTGGATAAAAGTGTTTTGACTTTTATAAATTTTGTTTCTTATTTTAGTTGTCTCATAGCAACCTCTGGTAATGTAGCAGCCCAGTACTTAGCAGGTGGCAAAGTGTACTCTTACAACAGCTTATTTGCCTTTGCTGCTTACGGGTTAGTTAAAACCGTAACAACGCCTTATTTTTCTTGAAAACTTTTTTCTAGATTTCTTTTCGGTGGTACCATTCCTCACTTTTTTTATAATTGGTTAGAACGAGTAATCGATGAGGAAGCATTTTTGGTGGTATTCAAGAAACTTATCCTAGAACGATTAATTTATTCACCATTTTATACTGCCTTCACCTTGTATGCGATAAGTAGACTCGAAGGTAACAGTCATAAAGAAGCATGTAAAAGTTTAAAAAAGAGTTATTGGCCAATTCTGCTGGCCAGTTGGAAATATTTAACCATTATTCAATTCATTAATTTGCAGTTGGTTCCACCAATGGTAAAAGTTTATCTTTTAAATCTTATCGTAAAATAATTTTCTTTCTTTGCAGTTGCGTGTTCTGATTGTAAATCTGATTGGTTTCTTTTGGACAATATATATTGCACAAAAGAGAAGACAAATGTAAGATGTTAAAAGTCATTTATGGTTATATGTAATTTTAGTGGGTATTTTGATGTTTTGTAAAAGAAGTAAAGATTAGAGGGAGTTACGGAGAAGAGTTCTTCTGAATTTTTACTTTTGTACTAAAATGGGTTATATTGTTATTATTATTATTAGATAGAATAAACGAATATTGTTAATTATATTTCATTTTCCAACTTGATTTCCCAATCAAATAATTGTATTTATGTAAACATTTGAATTACTAACCCATATTTTCTTTCTCTTTGAAAGACTCAGTTTAAGCCAGTTTAGTCTGGTCATTTGAGAATAGGAAACTTTTTAGAGTAATTCCGAAACCACTCATGCTATTGCATTTATGATTTATACGGAAGTCGCTAACTCGGCTGTAGTTTATTTTATTATCAAAGCACTGTGCCAGATCAAGCCATTTCAGCGTCGGGTGCAGATTAGGTAAATGAATATTCGCGATTTACCTTACCGTTAGTGGCGCTCATGACGCTACCAAATATCAAGAGTATGCAGGGTCTATTACGTACAATTGATGTTGTTTGCGAATAATAATCAAAGAAAACTTTGGGTGATGGGGGAGGAGAACGGAGGTTATTGATATTTAATTTGTGGGGAGGTTTGAATCTCCAAAACCCCCACTTGCTCAAGGGGGGGTCCTGACCACTACAATGGCAGCCATAAATGTGATACTTTAAAGACGAGTCACACGGTAATTTTTTTTACACTAGATTTTTGAATGACTTCCATAGATTTCCTTCTGGATTGCCTTAATGATCATTTTGAAAAAGTTGAAAGAGCAAATAAAATCATTTATAGTATTCCTAGAATGTACTGATATTTCCTAAGAAATCGAATTTCACTCGAATTCCTCAGATTTTTCTTTACTTGTAAGCCAGATTTCCATAGCAATTAATTACTATGGAAATTTTCCCCCTAGATGATATTGGCAAAAAATATACTTTTGCTCTGAATAAAATGTGCTATTTTTTGTTTAAAAGTAACTTTTTCTTCAAAACTATAGATTTATAGAACCTACAACTAGGTTCAATATTTTGGGTTTTCAAGCTTTTTTTCAGAAAATAGAAATCTAGGAAATTCAAGGAAATCTGATGAAATTTTAATTAACAGGGAATCCAAAGAAATGATCTTAGGAAAGTTAGAAAATCTTAAGAATGCCATAAATGAGCTTTTTTCTTGGTTTGTCAACTTTTTCCAAAGAAAATCTTAATGCAATCCAGAAAGATATTCGGGGAAATTTTTCATAGATCTTGGTAAAAGGAGATCCAAATTTGCCTGATGACTCGCAATTCAATAATATAAAGTAAAACTTTTTTTAGTTAGATGAAAATAGTAATTTATGTAACAGTGCATTTATATTTTTATTTGAATCAACGACACCACAATGCCATATTATTTGTTAAATTTTTTTTTCAGCCGGGGGGGGGGGGGGTGAGACGAGAAACCATTTAAAAAATTTTTGACGTTTAAAATAGAATTTGTAGAATAAGCTAGATAGATTTTAATATAAAATTAATACTTAAAGAAACTGCTAAAAGTCGCGAGATATTGCACTTTAAAGTAACTAAGGAAAAATATTGAAAGTTTCAAATTTGAAAACGCTCTCACACAAAAGTAAGATTTTGTGACATTCATCGTTTTTCCCCCCGACCCTTCATATTCAAATATTTATTTTTCTTCAATTTAAAACAAATAAAAGTAATAATTACAGCAAATTTACGGAATTTACTTTAGGCATTGGTATTGAAAGTAAATCACTTTCCGCACTAGTGTGTTAAAGTAGCTCATTTTGTAAGGGGGCGTCCATTAATTACGTGGGGCATTTAGGGGGAGAGGGATTAAGCCAAATCTCACGTAGGGGTGAGGAGGGTCTCGGCAAATATCACGTAATTTTTTTGTGTTAAATATTCTTAAATAAAAATAATTAAGCAAATTATGCTGTTTTAATAAATTCAACACAATAAAGCACAGATTAACGTTATTTACACTAAAAATACGCATTTTAAAAAATCTCACGTGAGATTAGCAAGGAGGGGGTCAAGTAAAATCTCACGACATCTCACCAAAGGGGGCGAGGGGGTCTAAAAATCGTCAAAATCACCTCACGTAATTAATGGACGCCCCCTAACTCATAATAATTATTATTGAACTGTTTCGTAATGGTAGTAGACAAATTGAATAAATTTTACAGACGAACGGAAAGTGTTTGCGAATCGATAGTTAAATTTTGTTGTTGTGTAAAAAATTCAATTTTTGTGTATAGCAGTTAGCAGATGTTAAAGAAGAAAACCCAATTACATATTAAATTATTATTTGATTACTCATTTTACAATAAGGGGTCGTCCATAAATTACGTCACACGATTTTTAAGATTTTTAGACCCCTCCCTCCCCTTATGTCACATACTCATTGACCTAACCCCCCCCCCCCCCAGTGACGTCTCACTTCTAGCCTATAAAATTTAATAATTCGTAGAAATTTTGTTTTAACAACTAACTCAAATAAAATCAATTTTACAGGTCTTAAATAACATTTTATTTATTTTAATATCTAATTTTTTTTTGGTTGCATGAAAAAACCCACGCAAGCGCTACTTATGTTGCTACAACCGATCCATGGATCAAAAAAATATATTTTTAAAAATTTGACTTTGTGACATCACAACATTTGAAACCTCCCCGAACCCCCTGTCACATTTTTGTCACAAATCTGAGATGATCCCCGTACCCCCTAACGTGTGACGTAATTTATGGATGGTCCCTAAATTCTAATCACTTTGCAATTTCAATAGAAATTTCAGTAAAAAATGTAGTAGTTCTGACAGAAACGGATAGGAGGGCTATAAAATAAAAATTTATTAAATATGCAAAATTAAAATTTTTTGATGTAAAAATTGATATTTTTTTTAGTTCATGAAGTGGGCGCGATCGCCCTCCTCTGCATCCGCTTTTTTATTTTTCCAATAAATTTGTTATTTTTTATTTAAATATTTTGTCATAATCTGTTATGGCTTAGGTTAAAATTCACCTCTTATTGGTTGAATAAGTAACAAATGAACGTAGATTTTTATTTGCAATTTAATTCACTTGTCAGAATTTAATTTGACGTTTATTGCTTTTTTAGGCTAAAATTGAAGTGCACAACATACTGTTTATTTTTAATTCACTGGTAAATCACTTTCAACATGAGTATATTTTACTTTCAACACCGGTACATTACTTTACAAACCAGTACACTTAAGTTTCAACATTAATTTATCTACCTGTCGTTAAAGTGCTACTTTATTTACCCTTGCGGTCAAAGTGTCACTTGTTCTACTATTATGAGTTGAACAAACTGCTCTTGACCATCTCCTGTAGAAAGCAGATAATAATTATTCATTGTAATTTAAATTTCAATAAATTAAACGATAAACGAAGTCCACCGGTTGAGAAGCACTGCTCAGTCAATTTATATTTATAGGTAACAATATTTTATTTTAACAAAGTACATTTACGACGAAGCACTAACTTACAATTTAAAATTTGTTTAGAATTTAAATTGTTATAATTTTTAAAATAAAAAGTTTCCCTCTAACGTTATTAGTTCGTTACCTGCCCGTCGGGGTTCTAATATTTGCGAGCATTCCATTATTAGTTGAAGTAGTTCCCGCTTAAAGGGCAACCGTTCAAATAATTTTCCGATTGGTGGCTTCGTCACAGGTAGCAAGGTGGGGATGTAAACTCGTTTGAAATTTTTAGTGTTAAAAACGCGAACTGGCGATAAACACGTAAATCGAAACGTTTTCAAGTGGTTTTTTTAAAATGTGTACGTTTTTGGTGTCGGTTTTTGAAAATTTTCACATACGATGAATTAAAAGTGTTTTGTTTTGATGTCGCGTAACGTATTTCTACCTAATCGTGATCCGGGCAGGTGTTATTAAATGGTTTGGAATGTAAGCATGGCGTCACCTAAATACACATAAGTGCAGTGTTATTTAACTGAAAAAGATATGAAGGTGACCGTGTGTTTTGGTAACGTAAGGGTCGTGGTGCCATGCGGAGACGGCGACATCCTCGTCAAGGATCTTACCCGGGAAGCGACCCTGCGCTACAGGAAAGCTACCGGAAAGGTTAGTTCGAATATTATTTGTTTGTATTGCAACCCCCTTTTTTGTCAAACGCGTCGCCCCCATTCGTCTAGTTTGAATTTTACCGCAATTTTTTTTAAATTTTACGTTAAATTAAAAGTCCGTTTTAATTAGAACATTTAAATGGAAAATGAGTAATAATAAATTATTCAAAAGCTCACGTGTGATAAGAGTGAGCTAATTGTTATCGTATCGTTGTTTAAATAAATTATTGAACGAACGCGGTTTTATTATTATTCAATATATAATCGCCGTCTATCAACAAAATAATTATCACATTCTTTTTGTTCTACTTCCTCTAACAAGTTTTTCGATCTAACGACTGGAAACTAGAATTTAATAATTCTTAAGAAATCAAAATTGCAAAACTTGTTGGCAGCTACGTTCTTACGTTGTTGTTTCAAAAAATTCCTCTGTATAAATTTAAAGAGCTCGAGACATGCAGACTAATTAACCACTTGAGGATCTCGGATAATTTTTTCTAAAATTGTCGTTTTTTCAAATGATTCTCACGTATTTTTTGTCCTTTTTGTGAGCCCGGAAGTCTGCTGATATGATAGCTTGACAGAAGTTGTAATTTAAATTTCACATGCTAAACTATTTCGTTCTTTTGGGGTCATCTGGACTTCATCGGAGAGGTTTAAATTGAAAATTTGTAAGAAGATGAAACGCGTGTTTTGAATTTTCTATAATATTGTCAAATTAACCAGATTAAAAAAGAGCTTAGCACTAATCCAGGTAAAGAAATTTAATTTTGAAAGACGAGAAATGTCACCTTAAAACTCATAAACTTTGGAAATTCCACGCAGTCGGTAACGAAAATTAAAATTTTTATTGCTTTTTACATTTCTGAGGAATTAAAAGAAATCAGCTGGAGCGAGAAATTCCAACGACGTCGGTTTTTGTATCGGGTACGACAGAAAAACCTGCATCAGAGCTCACTTTGTTAGCTGCAAACAACCGCATTTGCCATGATTCGCATTTAATTGTAGGTATTTTTCTCTTGGCTGCTTTCAATTTTTATGATAAGCATAATAACCTAGTTTATATAACGTGGAATCTTAACCACGGCCGGCACGTATAATTTGAATCCAATTGAAAATAATATTTACTACCTACGATTTGTATGGGGAGCATAAGCATCATTAGTGTTACGTGATAATTCCTTACAATAAAATAGGATGAAAAAATACAAAGACGGAGGAGCAGCCCCGAATCTAGGGGGGGGGCCAAACCGGATTACCTGGGTTTTTACCCCGGTTTGGAATAATCGTAGATCCGGGACTGCGGAAGAGGATATAGTAAACTATGGATGGTCTGACAAAATTTTGAAATCAAAAAGCAAAATTTCTGGAAGATAGGTAAAACTACACAAAAATCCCCCCTTCCTCTCCCTAAATGAAACCCTGTATCCACGCATGTCGTAATCAAAAGGATATTCCATACAATTGTTCTGGTATAATGCCAGAGGATATTCCAGACCCGACAGTGCCTTGAATGTATTTGCTCTGAAAGTGTGGGAGGTTTGCAATAATCGATTTTCACAAATTTTCGGTCTCTGAAACCGAGAGATTTGGAGGTTATGCCCAAGTAATTGTGTTTAGAACACGATAACATGATCTATAACGGAATACTGAAAGAGTAAAGAAGAAATATACGCTGCAAACGACTTAATATTTTGTTATATTTTGCATCGCCCTCTTCCTATTAGTATCAACCGTCATTGTAGTAAAGAAATAATGCATCTACGTAAAAGGCTGACTGCAAATAAAGGCAGTGGCGTAGTTTGGAGGCGGAATCGCCTTTCTAATGTAAATGTTTTAATAATTGAACAGGAATGAGTGTCACAAATTGTCGAAAATTATAGGAGCCGGGGCAAAATAAACTTATTTTCATTGTAGGGAAATCATTGTTGCTTGTCATCTTCTAAGAAGTTTTTTTTGTAAAAAACGTTATCTATTTAACAAATTTTAAGTCTAGTCTCATTATAGGCAAACGATGGGTTCTATTTTTTTTTCGAATTTTTAATTGTCAAGATTATATTAATTTTTAGAAAATTATGTTATTTGATGTTGAAATGCTCATAACTCCACAAATAATTGACCAAACGGCACGTTTTTTTTTTTAAATGTTTCTTTTAAAACGTACTTTCAATAAAAAATATAGAAAAATTTTTGAAAACTATATTACTATTTAATGTTCAAGTTTCAAAAATAAATCTTAATTTTTAACAATGTATGTACTAATCGATTTTCTTTAAAAATTTTTGTAAAAAACTGTTATCCATTTAACAAATTTTAAGCCTAATCTCATAATGGGCAAGCAATAGGATCAATTTTTTTTTAAATTTTTAAAAAATTAAATTTAAAAAAAAAATTTAATTTTAAAAAAACTGTCGGAACAATTGGAACAAATTTTTTGATTTTTTTGAACTGTGACGTTGTAATTCGTAAATGTTTTTAAATTTATAAATTTAAAATTTTTAGAAAAAATAGAATTTTTAGAATTTTTAGAAAAATTTAGAATTTTTAAATTTTCCTTTAGTTTTCTCTATGGGTTTGAACAGAGCATAATTATTTTCTGAGTACCTATGACAATTGCACTGGAAGAGGTAAACAGATCGAAAGTTCAAAAATGCAGTTAATCAACAACTTAGAAAACCACACATTACAAAATTTTAATTGCTGTCAAAACCATGTTTTTTGCAGTGCCTTCTTGATAAATAATAATTGATATAGTCGAATAATTTATTGTAAGATGTATTTTTGAGACTGATAATCATACTCAGAAAATTGTGTTTTTTCTTCCAAATCCGTAAAGAAAACTATGGGTCGCTGTTTAAAAAAATTGAAGATGACGCCACAAACTGAAAAAATTACATTTAAAAAATAAAGTTGACTTGTCTGACGTTTTCTGAAAATATTCTTAAAATTTTTTTTTTATCAAATTCTTATCGAATTAATAAATATTCTGATAAATAGATATTATTTTTTCCTTTTCTCGCCATTACAAAGTTTAATTAAATTTTACACCGTGATAATTGAATTTTCAAAATTTATTTATTTTTTTACCTCCAATCAAAAAAATAGTACATTATTTATAGTGCATATAGTGCTTATATGCACCTATGGAATAAAGTGACTTTTGGCCTTCGGGTAATTTTGCCCTCGGCTAACGCCTCGTGCAATCAATTTTTTACCCTCAAACCAAGTATATGGTAGTATATGGTTTTCGTTGCGATCTGCCAATCAGAACTCAGGAGTGCCACTACAAGAAAATAATACAAGATTTTTAAAAGCGATTTTGTCTTGTGATAGGTTATTTTAAAAGCCCTGAAAAGCTTTATCCAGAATGGTGAAATAAATTTTGTCTAATATGTCATCTGTCAAAAATTGCAAGCTGTTGAAAGTTGAAACTCCAAGAGTGAATAACTCATGAAGTACTGAAGGGATCTCAACCAAATTTTGTATGTAGGAACCCTCCCTCCAGGACTTGGCAGCATATGAAACTATTTGATAAAAATTAGGAATTCAACATGAAAAAAAGATAACTCTTTTTTTTGCGAAATCTTGAAAAGAGTCCTGTCCTTCGATTTTCTTCAATTAAACTTTTTGGACGTATGTCTGGTAGGCTCTAGTGGTGAAAATAAGGTTTTGTCAGAGAAATTTTTGTCAGGGCTACCACAATAAAATAAATTAAAAAAATGAAAATGTCTTCGTATCTCTGGAAATGGAAACAGATTGAGATACAATTTTGTGTGCTGATAAAGCTCTTAAATACAAGTATTGGTGAGGAAAGAATTGAGCTAAATGTAAAAGCAGAAAATTACATAAAATATTAACTGAAATCTTAATTTCTACTTATCTATCTTCTAAACACGTCAATATGTATTGCTATTTAGTTCTTTGCAAATTTTTTAATCTTTAAGTTGGCAATGTATCTCACAAGATACATGATTTCAAAAATCCTCTTTATCAGGTAGGATTGAAAAACTCCGAAAGATATAATCTCCGACAGAAAGAATTTTATGCCGAAAAATTAGTGCTTGCAAAGTTTAGGGTTAAGCTTCATTTTTCAGAGCGAATAAATTATTTTCTCTCACTTTTGCTTTACAATTTCAGTATAATTATCTATTTTGGATTTATTCGTGGTTTTTTTTCCAAATTTTTCTATTCTTATATTACTTTTTCAAATTTTTAAATCAGTGTTATAGGCATTCCCCAAATCGGTTTAAGCAACTGTGGGGTCTAAATGCTGAAAAAACTTTGTCTATCTTTCCCATTCCAAACAAATAAAAACTAAAATATTAACTGGTACCTATATAATACTTTTTCGTTTCTCTTAGCCTCTGGTTGAAGTGCTTCCAAACTGTAATATCGTCGGAAATGTTTTCAAAATGTACAGAGTGGTTCTAAACTACCAATCAAATTGCTTCATATTGCTTTCATATTTGTATTTCTATAAAACACAAAGAGAAATAAGTGTTACTAATCTACACAATTGTGCAGAAAAATGACACAATTGCTTTTTCTTTTTCTGCATAATTATGTGGATTGGTAACACATATTTCTCTGTGTGTAGGATTACATTCATTCCAAAAACTGGCTTTGCATCGACTACAATATATTGATATTTAGTGTCCATAGCTTAGATTTGTAGTAAGGAATTCTACTTTTAAGCTACAAGCGTAGGAAGGATCTATAAATCGAAGCTTAGAGTAACACTATTTGACTTGGTCATATTTTTTGCCAAAGGAACAGCACCCAGGATTTGCGCGTGCACATTTAAATTTAAAATTATACATTAAATTACTTGTTGTAATGTTTTTGGTAAAAATAATTAAGATTTTGTATTTAGATTAATAATAAAATTATTATATCCTTTTATGGGAAATTAAAAGCCAAGTTTATAGATTTGTCACGTAATTTTCTTAAAAGGTAGCAATCATTAATACTAAACGAGGCTGGGGGGGGGGGGGATTAAAACTGATTTATATTATTTCATGTGGGTACCTACTATTTCAATGACCATTTAATCGATGGTCAAATTGGGCAACTGCTTCAGCCTCGTTAGTTGTTTTGGCTAATATTGCCCCTCACGGTACCTAGCTAAAGCAATTCCAATGCAGGTCACTTTTACTTCCATTTACTTTATGCAAATGAAAGATTTCGTCCACCACAAATACTAATGAGATTTTAGAACGAATTATTTCAAACAAATGACACACGTTTCTAGTATGTAAACTCGATAGCAAATTCTTTAAACAATACCACAGTCTTTTTAAACCTTAACGTTTGAACAATTATGCATTCATTTTGTGGTCTTGACTACAAACGTACATGCCCAGTATTTGTTATTAGTCACCTAACAGAATGTAAAATCTTTGTCAATATCCAATATTCAAGGACTTGAAATTACGTAGGAATACCTATACTACGGTGCTAATATAATCAATGATAATTATTAGCAGCACTAACAACTTTTTACGCATTAAAAACTTTTTGGTACCGCGGGTGTATAATACTATTTTTTTTTAATTAAAAAATTATATTTATGACATTGCTACTTTATATTACTTTAATGGCAGGAAGGTAAATTATCAAGTTGACGGTGGGCAAAGAACGTAATGAATGTAAAAAGTATACTTACTTGAGTGATTACTACAGTTCTCTTATCGTAAACCCACCTGTGTCTGTACGTTTAACTGATAAGATTGTAATATGAGTCATTGTTTTATTACCTTTGAAATTTAGGTTTTTCACCTTTTTTTTGAACTATCCAGTTAAAAGGAAGTATATAAGGCGTTGTGGTGCAGCAACCATCCCGAGGATTTTCAATTCCCACTTTTTCTACATTTTTTACCACCACAACCAACTTTTTTGACCTGACCTTGGTTTCCTTGGAGCGGCACTTGCTCCAATAGACAACTTTCTCATAAAAAATGATTTTGCTTCATGATTTTTAAGAAGTTATCGACTTGCTGAACCATTGCAAGACCTTGAATTAATTAACAAAATTTTAATTAAAAACTTTTTTTTGTCATTTTTACACCTTTCCTCTGTAATTAGAGTTTAGTGACTCCTATGCATTTCTTATTTATAAACTTTTTAAGGTTAAAGCGGTGGGCAGGTTGTTTGGAATAATAAATATTTGTGGTCAGGTGCTGGTTTTGTTAATTCGATTTTTGCAACTTTTCTCGTGTGGGTTTGAGCATGCTATTTCTTCACCGGTTCCTTAAAAACATTTTAATTTTTCTCAATTGTTCTTCCTGAACACGAAAGATGCAACCAAAATTTAAACCATAAAATTCAAATGTTTGAGATTGAAGAAATCGATTAAACGGAACCGATCCAGTTAATAGATAAACTCGTACATAATTTTATGATTCATAAAAGAATGTTAAATGGAACATTTTACTGAAATGGAAAAATCCCGATGGCATCTTTATCGTTATTCTCATGACAATACCCGATATAATCACAATAATTTTATGCAGGCATTTATTTGTTCTCTATGCTTGAATATTAAAAGCCCAACCTACAAACAAATTTGTTTTGAATTCTTTCATTCAAATATCCAAGTTGGGTCGTCCTTTATCAAAATTAAAATCTGGACCTCGACGATTCGATGGTTTCTCACTTTTTGAAAGCTACGTCGACGCGATGATTTGAATTTCGTGGTCTGCAGTTAATTTGGAATACAATTTAGGAACCACCAAACCATGACCTACCTGCTGCTAAAAAATCGATTCAATGAGAAACACCGGATTTAACGACCTTCAGTAATTTCACCTACAACTTTTTGCTCAATTACATTTAGCCATACAGCAATGATTGTTGCAATCTTCCTGACCTACCGCCCATTACACGTTTAAGTTTTTCAAATTTGAATAATTTAGAAATTACGAAACTTTCTCGAAGTTTAGTGGCTTGGGGTCAGTGATGTCACAAAGAAGATGAAAAAATTATTTTTGATAATGAGAATTTAATAACGTGGAGATAATTACGGCCCTTGACATTTTCAAGGCTGAAAAGGTCGTTACAACCAATCCGAACCACTTTCGGGACGATTTAACGTTGGAGCCACTCGAGGTCCTCAAAATTTTCTAAAATTGTGCATTTAAATCGATTTGAATGTGGACTCAATCTTGTTTACTAATATCAAAGGTAACACCAGTAACAGTTTCGAAAGTTGAACTAAAGTATTTCTCGATTTTAAATTTTCTTATGACATAATTGTGATTGTAACGTTCGCACCTGTTGCAGTAACATTCAAATTTTTTTGTGTTAAATTTAACAATTTAACAACTTTCGCTTCTTTTGTCTCGTCGTCGGACTGAAAATAGGACCGACGAAAAAAGGTAAACGACTGCAATTTTTTGTGAAAAATGCAGTTACCGTGTGCGCCGTGCCGCATATGAGAATCATGAAACTTGAACTTATTTGTTCAACTTGGTTTGTTGTACATTGTAAATATTAAGTTAATGGTCCTTACCCTTGTACATGCAGCTCAGACGATCGTGCTGTACGTGATTTTAAATATTCGCTTTTGATTCTTGTTGATAATAATTGAACTGTCGCTTCGTTTTTAAATTACAATTTTGCTTCAAATTGGATTTTTATTGCTTCAAATTGCAGGTTTAAATTGTATTTATGCTTCTTAATTTTATTTCTTCTTGGGGACTGGTTACACCTATCGATTTTTATAAATTGAAAACATTGATAAGAACTTAATCCAAGCTTACAAATTGATAGGGGCGTGGTTAGCAGCGCAGCAATTGTTTTGTAATTTCCGGTTGGTCAGTTAAGAGTACGTTACCCAATGGCTTGCTGCTATTTTGATCTGGTAGTTAAGGTCTGTAAAGGCTATAATATGCTTACGGTAACTACCATTTTTCACACCAATTTGCCCATAATAACTATCAGCAATAACAGCAACATTTGAATAATTTAAATTACTTCATCAGGAGACGCTACAATAAATAAAATGCAAACAAGTCGTGTGACTTGACTAAAATTTTCACACAACTCATAAAAATTATGAACTTGAAAATCCGCGGAAGTTTATTGTTTATTTTTTCATTCATTAACGAACATAAACAAGTGGCAGTTGTAATCAAATTCACCTTCCTTTACGATTCATTGATTTGGTTAATTAATGTGATTGTTTCTTTCCTTCAAAAGTATCAATTACGTTTCAGTTTTAGTGTCCGAAATTTAAAACCTAAATATTCATTACATAATAAAAAATGTTTTTGTAATTTTTACATCATTAAAAATCAATGAATTACGTTAGCAAATTATACGTTGCACAATAAACAAACATGCTTTTAGTATTTAATTATTATTACTTATTTACATTAGTAAATAATAACAAGAGAAAATTAAAAATTTTTTTGCTTCATTACTTTATTATTGCTGCGGTAAATATTTCAAACAATTTTTTATTTTATAACAAAATGCGGTACTTACCTATTGTACTTATTATTTGTTCGTCAAGGTTATCACCACAATTGGTATCAGGTGTGAAGCCGAACAATAAGGGCTGATGGAACCGCGTAATTTTTAAATTCGTAATTATTAAACCAATTAATCGCATTATTGTGGCTTTGGTAAAAAAACAGGATTTACGTCACCGAAGAATTTAATCGAAATTAATAACAGCAATTTCAATTTTTAATATTATCTTTAATTTTAATTTAATTTCCTAAAATAGAAAAACATTTTACATGTTGTGTCATTTGTCCGTAAATTGATATAAGAGAAATCATACGGGCGAAAAACCTTTTGCATGTAGACGCCATACCGGCGAAAAACCTTTTTCGCGTCAATTTTAAGATAATATACATGAGTGATAAAAAAGCTCTATTATTAATTCCTGTAGATTGCTCTGTGTGTTTTCACATTCCAAATTATAAGATTATACACAAATTAAAATTACTTACTTTAATAAATCGTTTCCAAATTCAAATTGTTTTAGTTTAAACCAAAATTTTAACTTAATTTTTAAATTAAACCTCTAACTTTTTAATTAATTTTCTAATGTAACTGAAATGGAACGCAAATCGAAAAGATAACTCGCCCATATGTAGCTGTATTAAATTATACCCTGCGTTATCTTTAATCTGCAAATTTTAATATTACGAAAGAATATCTAACTTTGTCCAAAATATGAGACAATTTTAAATCCAATATAATTAAAATATCAAAACTCAAATTAGGACACGTAATCGGTTTCAACCGCTCATGCGGATCTTGGAGACAAAAGACCTGGTTTCCCAACCTAGATGTTTTTCTTTAGTAAAAAAAACAAGAAATATATTAAACTTTGTTAAACAAACCGCCTATTTAATTATAAAATTATTAGTTTAAAACTTAAAAAATACCTTTTTTTCTTACAAAAACTCTTTATTTCTTTTACAAAAGACTCGATATTTTATATTTATATCAAGGAAAGTTGACCACCCTACCTCTTAAAGACAGTTCAGCTCAAAATTGAATTCATGGAGTATTAATAAAAAAATTGTTTTTTTATTCGCGATTTGCCATTGGTGGCGCTGACGCTACCAAATGTCAACAACATGACGGCTCTATTACATACACTTGACATTGTTTTGAGTTTGATTCTAAATTATTTTATCGCAAAACCCCGGTGTAATGATAATTCACAGAATAGAACATCAAACGAATGCAAACGTTTGGTTTATAAACAAAACTTTCTGTACCAACTATACGTATTAGATTAACTTAATATTTTTCCGCGTGGTGGCGTTCGCTTAATTTCATGAATATTCTATTCTTAAACTTTTTTGACACTTTAATCTACTCGTGCGCATCATGTACTACTTCCCTCTCTGGTCTTGCACAGATTTTGAATATGGACCACGCCGATATCCTGGGGGCCTATACTCGAACTCACACGACTCATATTTATACGAGTCAGGTCATGTGAGTTCGAGAATAACCCTCCAGGACATCGGGATGGTCCCCTATGCCAGGTTTTTACCCATCCCAACGCACAAAAAATGGTTAAGTTTAAAAGAGCATGTGATTATTTAAATTTGATTTTCCTTTTATCATATTTTACAACAAGTGTCCATTTATCATGTATCTAGAAAGTGTTTTTGATAATTATCACGGTAGTTAATTAATTAAAATTCAGAGCAATAAATCAAAAATATTTAAATAAATTAATAAACATTCATAATATACGCTCTTGTGTTGCTGTTTTTTGTTAATGCAATGCAACTTTTGATTTTTATTTTAATTGTAATAATTTATTTTACCTTGCAAATATGAAAATAAAATAATAATAATCTACAAAAAGCTTACAGGATTACGTCTTATCTTAAATAAAATCATTTACCTCAATATCGTACATATCTGTAAACAATCTTGTCGGTTCCTCGGTGAATACATGATCCATGATTATTTTTCAATTATTCAAATAACTCAAAGTATTTAAAATATCTGTATTTACCATCTGGGCTTAAATATTTATATCAGGATATCAAAAAGTATATTTTGAAATTCTGTAACTTTGTCCGTGCTCACTGGAATCGAAACTTCAGATTCCTCTGTCGCATCCTGTATTACAATAACAGGAACTGATTAACTGCTGAAACTAATAACTTACTAATTCCTTTCAAGGTTCTCTTTTAAAACTGGAAGTTGTCGATTCATCTCTGATTCAATCGATGGCGCAGCGGATTATTAAAATAATTGTGGTGTACACCGTAAAAAATGTACTTAATTTTTTTCCTGATGTACTCAACAATATTTATTTCAATTTTTTTTTATGAATAATAAATTCGCTTTATCGATAGCGATAATATGATATCGGACTACTTAATGTTTTATATTCATTATTTCGATCGTCAATTGAAAATGTGCAAGTATAGTTACTTAATTGGATGGTACGAGATGGAAATGGGGGGAGTGTGCAGTTACATAATTTTCATAGTAAACTTGCATTTTTCAAGTTGTGATTTGATTTATATTAGTGAAATGAAGAGTGACTGTAAGAAGATCCTTGAAAGTGACTTCCACTTAGACCCTTCCCATTAATCATTATTTTTAAAAACTTAATGTTGTATAATTTAAATTTTTTCAAAATAAGACCAAATTACGGTTTCATAGAATTTTGAAGAGAAAGAATGTGCGACCACTCGCAGGTGTATTACATTTAAGAATTCTTGTCTGACCACAATAACTGAGGTAATATCATCACTTCCAATACCCGCAGCTTAGATTCTCTAACGTTCCATTATGTAATCAACTTTGTTTCTTGAATATAACTACTTTAAGGGTTCTAATCCTTCCAAGGAAACCCTACAAACAAAAGCATTCATGCGAGCTTTATTATAGATCCACTGAACTGCAAAACTAGGCAACTTCCTTTTTTTTTTCCTTTTTTGACTGTACGGAAAATCGTCTTTTTTTTCTCTTCCATATAATAAATAATTATTATGATTCATTTTGAATACGTCACGGTTTTTGCATAGCTACGTCACTTTTCATTCCTAAAACAACTTTTTATGTCAGATTTAAATTAAATCAAAGTTGGCACTTCTAGTTTTTTAATGCGTGGTTTGCCAGGGGCAAGGATGTTCAACTCTTCAAATCAAACAACCAGCTTCGTGTTCTAGGTATTTTAAATCTTACGTTATTAGCCTACTCATCAGAAGAAACATTTTCCGACGTCCCAAATCGGGCGTTATTTGTAACGCATAATTTTTTCTACGAAATGTTCGTAATTTAAAGTTACCGAACCAGGCGCCGTTAAAATCCACTTTTTGAAATTTTCAAGTAGACTAGTGTGAAATTTTGTTAGAAGTGACCATTAAATTTAATATTCTCTTCTAAGGCCAACGAGTGACCGATGAGGTTTCCGAGAAGTAAAACATTTTTATGTTTTTCGTGTTGTTATTTGAGATGGGGGGCGTAACGCGCTAAATGTGGTCCAGTTTCTGTATCCTGCGGAATCTGATCTTTTTTTCTAGGTAGTACCAATTTTCGAGACTACAGCGTAATTGACATTTGCCCTTGTCAAATTTATGTGTACGCAATAATTACAATGACGAAATGCAAATTAGCTATGCCAAGACAAAAGAATTGCTTTATTTTAAAATTTAAAACGTGTCATTTGCGTTTACTTTGACTAATTAGTCGCGGTAATTTTATCGTGGATAAATTTGAAAATGAACTTTCTTTTGTCTACTTCTATATACCTATGTTGGGGTACATCGAGCAGCTGTTGCGTCTTCAACCGTCGATATTCGAGGGGTTGCTCGCTTTATCGTGCATTGAAATCGCCTTGTTTTCACTTCTTTTCCCGCTCGCTTTGCCACACGTCGAAGCCATTCCAATTTTGGTTTTGTCTCGACGGAATCCAGGTAATCTTGTCGTCTACAAAATTTGAAATAATGTCCATTTCAAGTACTTTACTCATCCGAAACTACACGCCGACATCTTTAATTGGTTACTCGAGTGTTTTCATCATAAATTTAAAAAGTTATCGGCGCTGTTCTGGATTGCTTCAATAGCTACCACTTGACTCGATGTTTTTTTTTCTGATTAAACTAAACATCTGGTTAGCTTATATGGACGTACATTGTTTAATTTTAGTCCAGAGCCGGACTCGGTGACAGATAATGCCCGGGTTTCGAACTAAATCACGTCAAATTCACGACCGTGAACTTTGGCATAGTTGTGGAAGAGTGGCAGGACCAACTCTTGGGTGTACAAAAGCAATATTTTTAGATGTTTAGTCTACTGAGAGTTTTTTAATTTTCCTTAAAATGTTATTCATTCGTCCACGTACGATGGTTTGTTAGGGTGGTTGTTTAATTTTCTCAAGTAGCCATGCATGACAAGGTAGGACTTCCCTAGATGATTGCACCTGTTTCCTTCGTGTTTACCTGCGTATCTCCTCCCTTTATCGCGGTTGAATTTATTGTAAGGTTAAGACTATTTTTGGCCCGAAGGAATGTCGAGGTGAATATTAGTAGCTTTAATCAATATAGGATTCAACAATCCTTCATCCTATTAATGGTAGTTATTATGCAACGAATAGCTAAACGCAAACGTTGCGGTGCAAACAAAGCCGCAAATCGCTTGGTATTTACTTTTCTGTGATGTAAAGAATAATTAGTCTTATTATTGTAATTAAGCGTAAAGGTTAAATTGTTAGATATTTATCACATCGATGTCGAAACAATTTAAATGATCAGTTTGCACTTGAACGCTCTGCAACCCACCGTACAGTAGGTAACGTTGGTTGCCTACTGTTCAGCCTGGTTTTGTATTTTTCAACATTCTGAAGGAAGCTTTTGTTGAATCCATCCATGATAAATCCATCTATTTTCTATTATATTATTTTTGTTTGGCCTTCTCACAAGTGCTGTATTTGTGTCTTCAGACATTCCACCCTCATCATAGTTTCAAATTACTTATTGAAGAGGTTTTTGTTCTTCCAAAAATTGTATACTGGATGGGCGAGCTTTTTACATCAATGGGAAACCCAAACTAATTTTTCAGCGATTGCCACTTCGAAGAAATGTTATCCGATATCCTAAATCCTAGTGTCATGTAAGGTTAACGAACGAGAAGAGAGCAATTTTGTCATACAATAGAACATGCATATGAAGTAAAGTGACCCATTGTTCCCATGTAAACACAGGCTAAGAACTTCTAAACTAGCCATCCGTTGACAAAGCTTCTTTCTTCACGTCATCCGGTCAAAACAAATGAATCCGATGTAAGGATAAGTGCGTTGCTCTGAAGGCGTGGTGGTTGGCGCATTAAATGGAAATAAATTGCTTTCTAGTTAAACTTGTACCAAATTATTCATTATAATTAGCTCGATAATTTAGTTTTTTTGCCGGTCGATTTATGCATTTCAAATGAAAGTTGCAATTAATATTTTTTTAAATTGCAAATTATTCTCGTTACAGGTTTTACTTACAACACGTAATTTATTATAATGTGTACACACGAATATACCTAGTCGTCCTAGCAAGTTTACTTACAATTTTTCTCTGTATGTAATAATTTTAATCCGCTTTAGCAACAGGATGATATTTTACTTTTCTAATTGAATCGAACGGATTTATCACAAGACTCGACACTAATCCGGCGTCGTTCCTTTTTGCTGGCACTCATTTATTATTTATTATGCATGTCAATAAGTCGATATTATGAAAGTTGGAGACTTATAGAAATAGATTAGTTTTGCGAATGAGAAAATGTTAGGTGCGGCTTTCTGGAATTTATTTCATATTTTCCATACTAAAAACTAAATTAATTCCAATGTCAACTGGACTACTGCGATTCCGGAAGGATTTGATTTAATAATTTTATTGGGGGGGTTCAAAATTCCAGCCGGAATGGGCGCCAACAATATTCCTTTATCTACCACCGAAGAGATTTTTGAAATTTTTATTTAAATCACCGTTCAGTTTTATTACCAAACTTTTACTTATTAAACGGTTATGCAATATAAAGATAAATTATTGTTACTTAAAATGCTACATGTAAGTACGTTAGATATATTAATTATTTACAGTTAGGTATTCATTTGCTTTTATGATTTTTATCAAGTTATGTAAAAATTTTTTACGGGCTGGTATTTGTTGAATTGTTTATCGTGGAATTTTTCTCTCAAAATTATGTACGTGGAGTATCCTCGTGTGACTAAAGAGATCATGCAGAATGCAGATCAAAATCGAAGCTCTCTAGGGAAGTAATACCTATCTCTGGCGCCTATGTCGGACTCGCACAGTTGGATATTTGTGGGGTAGCTGGTTTACTTACATTCAAATGATGGCTGCGATATTTGCATTCGATAGGACAATATTATGAGGCATTTCCATATTAGAAGGCAGGGGCGGAACTACCAGGGTGCGATGGGTTTTTTTCCATTCAAATTTTAATTTTTAAATAGAATAAATTTAATTTTAAAATTTAAAACAAATTTATTTTAAAATTAAAAAGCAATTTTAAATTAAATTGTTTACCTCGCGTGAAAATTTAATATTCTTGATTTGGCACTAAAAATGAGAAATTCCCTGACAATATTAGGGAAATCTTAAATTTTCCATGACTTTTCTAGATTTTCCAAAGAACTCTGTAATTGTTATATCGGGAATAACCAGTGGCGTATTTATGGGGGGGGGGGCGAGGGGGGTGGTCCGGGCTCCCTCTATAATTGATATTAAATAACATACAATTATTTGTTATTTAAATATTTAAAAGTCTTGAGCGATTTATATAACTGATTTATTTAATAAATTATAATTTAGATCAGAAAATTAATTATTAATTAAATTAATAAAAAAAAACAACAAAAACTATTTTTAAGAAAACTTATTTTTGTATTTCTGATTTTACATTTCCATTTTAAATGTTGTTATTTTACTTTTCGATCCCAGGCTCCAAAGTTCAAAGTTCTTTGGGATGATAATCTCGTTAATTCCTTTCTGCGCACTAGTGATAGACAATTTTGCACACAATTTTGTACCGAAATCTTTAAAATCTAAAACCAAGGGCGGGATCTAGGCAAAGTTCATGAATGGGGGAATAGAATTTCTTAAGAGACCCTAAAATTTCCTTGAATTTCTTTTCACTTTTGTATATCATGATTTTCCCTTCGGTTTTCCTGTTAGTACAAAACTAAGGGGGAATCACCGGAAAATTGTGTGTACTAGTGAAGGGAAATCTGAAGAAATTCTAGAAAATTCCAAGACATCTCAAGAAACAGATTCTTAGAAAATTTGTAGAAATATATAGAAAATCTCAAGAAATCCATAGAAATTTTAAGAAAATCTCAATTTTAGTAAAATTTTAGTAAATAGGAAATCGAAAAAAATCAGAAAACTCTAGAAAATCTTAGGAAATTCTAGGTAATGGAAAATTCTAAGGTATCTTAAGATATCTCTAAAAAATTTAAAACAAATGAAATCTCAGAAAATGGAAAAATCAAAAAAAAAGATAGTCCATAATATATTCTAGATTTCCGCAAGTTTCCCCTGATTTCCTTTTAGTTTTGCATATGACAATTTTTCCATCATTTTTCTACTTAGTAAAAACGAGGGAAACATTTGAAGAAACCCAGAAAAATTTTAAGAAATCTCAGAAAATTTTAGGAAATCCAAGAAAATCCATTAATTTTACAATTAGGAAATGTAGAAAATTAGAAGAATAGAAAATTCTAGAAAAACATCTAAAAAATTTTGTAGGGAATCATAGAAAGTTCTAGAATATTTTATGAAATTTAGACAATCAAATAAAAAAAAAAGAGGTAACTTAGTTTCCACGGTGCGGTGGGAGGGACAAAAATTCTTAACCCCAAGAATTTGGTATCTGCACTATTCGCATCCAGACAATTAGAATTTTTTATTTACATCATATGATTATATCGGTTATAGGACTGTTGGCTCTGAGGCAGTTGTCCCTACGACAATTAGCCCTGGCAACAATTGGCTTTTGTGATTCTTGGCTTATTGACAATTGACCTTTGAGTTGGCCCTAGGACAACTGGCCCTGGCGACAATTGATGTTTGCGACCGTTGTCGTTACGGCAATTGGTCTCGATGACAATTAATCTTTGCGACTATTGATCTCAAGGCTGAAGTTTTTGGAAGGCAAGTTTTATAATTATCCATTTTCAAGCGTTTTCATCATTGAGAACACATAAAAAATGAAAATGTGTAATTAAAAGTTGTAGCAAGGGCAGGTAGCATTATTTACTAAAATTTTCCTTGTAAGATCTCAGTCGTGATGTCAATGGTCGCAAAGATCAATTGTCATGGAAGCCAATTGCCGTAAGGCCAACAGTCGCGAACATTAATTTTCTCCAAGGTCAACGGTCCGGACAGGGATTATGCTCCCCCTATATAGCTAGTTATGAGATTTTTGAAAGATTTTCAAAATTTTATTTTTGTATTTTTTATTTTACATAGAACATAGAGGGGGGGCGTTACTTCAGCTCTCATATTTCTCCGCGTTTATTTATTCAAATTATTTAAAACAAATTTACGTAAAGAACATTATGGATTTCCCTTCTCTCATCTGAAGCTTTGTAAGATTTTCCAAATTCCCTCTTCACTTTCTCCCACAAAATTGGGAATTTTGCCCTGTCCATCTGCTTGTAAGTTTGGCTATACCGAAGGGCAGCGGCGGTTCGTCAGATAAGGCAAGGGAGGTTTGGTTTTCTCTGAAATTCAGGACTATTATAAATTAAAATATTCAAATAAAAAGCGAATTTTCGATTGATCTAAAGATAGATACTTTTTCCTCAATACTTATCCAAAAGTAAAATGAATTCTTCTTTATTCTGTATCCAACGTAGAGATAATTTATTTATAATTTAAAAAAGTTGCGATGCAATCGAGGGGAGAATCGCTGAGAAAATCTTGTGTACAAGTGAAAAGATATTTTAATAAATTTCAGGAAATTTTTGGGAAATCCGAGAAAATATTAGAAAATAGAATATTCGAGGAAGTAGAAGAAATTCTAGGAAATCTACAAAATCTTGGAAAATTCAAGAAAATCATAGGAATTTCTCACTGCCGTGGGGGGAATCAGCGGGAAAATTTGGTGTACAAATTTTTCTTGGTTTGTCTAGGATGAAAGTTTGAAAAGGAGAACGACAGGTTATGGGCCCAACGGGTTATCATTTTCGTTTATTCACTCATAAGAAGGTGGGGAAGGCCGATTTGACCTATATTGAAATTAATGAAGATCTTAGATCCCAAATCCGTCGACCCCGAAGGCTGGTCCCTTAAAAAGATACATCTTCTCTCTGCATTCTAAAAATGTAATTCGTCTTACTAAATTTTAGGTCACCGTAATTTATTGTGTAGATTTGCATAACATACAATACTTAATTCTAAAGGTCAGGCGGCTTTTGGCCGCTCTTATCTAATAGTCTGCGATTGAGGTGTTTGTCCGGTCTCTGGTAGCGGTTAGAAAATTGTTTTTTAAATTTGTTTGCAAAGATGCACCCGAGGAGGGGGGGTACAATATTTCATTAGTTCAAATTTGATACAAAATCACCACTTTAATTTCAACTCTCGTCTAATTGAAAGTGCGACCCATGATTTACATTGCTTGAACTTAAAACCAGGAAATTTAAAAGTTATCAGTGTCCAAACTGAACGCGGAATTAGATTGTGACCTTAGTTGTTAGAAACCTTAAAGTTTTATCGAAAAAAAACAAACTTGAAACCTGAAGTCCCGAGGAAGAAATTGAAAGTGGGAGGGAAGAAAAGGGGATACTAATTTCTATAAATTATAATAAAATGCATCATCTACTTCATCGGTGCAATCTTGAAGTGAAAATTTGAGATTGAGGAAAATGAGAGAAGGGAAGTTGTGTCCCCCTCTATTTCTTGATTAGTATTCGTTTGTAATCGGACGTTCAGTTTGCCGGTAACCGTTCGGTTGCACAGGTGTAAGTGAGGTATATTTACCTTACATTACCCAAACAGAATTATACGCGAAAAATCTTCTAATTTGAACATTGTCATATGGAACCGCGTGTGCCTGTGTAATTACATCACAACCCCATTGTCGTTGTGAACATTCCGTGTCGTGCTTTCTAAAACAAAAATTTTAAAATTGCAAGTTCTGTTCATTATAAATAAACACATAGAAAGTTGTGGTGGAATGTAAAAATATCGTGAAATGTTAGTTTATTTTTGCACAATTTATTTGTTTCTAAGGTTCTTTTTTTCATGTAATAATGCAATTTTGAAAGACTTGGATGCTCAACAATTCGATGTTGAAAAATTATTATCTACAGTTACTAAATTATTAAATCTGAGAGCAAGTTTTTCATAAATTTGATGCTCGACTTAATCCGTATCTGGTTATTCAACGCTGCTATGATTTTGTTATTTTCAAATTGTAAGGGTGAAGTAACAGACATACGGATGTGCGTTTCCGATTTCAGATTTTTGCTATTATGATTGTTATTTAACCTATTACGTGTCGTAATTACCTATAATTTGATACGTTACCCACTCCTCCTTTTGTTTTCATTTTTTTTTTGCAAAATTTAAAATAACGTTTGTTTTCCATTCAAAACTCGTCTCTAAACTATTAGAAGTGCCATGGCCGGTTTCAATAACACTAATTTAAACGCGATATACAGTTTGAATTACTTCATTACCATTTTTTTGAATAATTTCGACATTTTTACATTCCTAATGCTTCCCAAAGCCAAGCTTTTTGTTTCTTTTTATCTCCAGACTCTTTTGCATAAATTACTATTTTTTCTAAAAGTTGAGGGGCCAACGATCAACAGTTGTTTTACCGATATTTGCATTTTTTGTTTTTTTTTGAAAATTGTTTATTGATTTTTTTTTTATTGATCGAAAAACTTCTTGGTTGCCTTGACATTAACTTTTTTTCAAAACCAAGTTTTCTTTTTTCTTCGCCGATACAGCTGACCAGTTTTTGGAAATGTGGGAGGGGGGTGCAAAAACAGCTGTGGTTGCTTTTGATAGTAATATGTAATGGTGTGGTTAAGTCGCAGACGTGGCCTAATAGCTAGCCTTCTAGAAAATCCTACAAAAAATTGAAAAATTTTACAATAGAACACAATGAATATTATTAAATAACAAGTGCTACCATGCACTGGTTTTTGTTTTATAGTTTTCTATTGGTTGAAGCTGGAAACAAAATTTATTAATACAATGAACTGCCAATTATACTATCTTTTGTTAATTTTAAAACAAAATTTATAAAAAATGAATATTAATTATTACAAAAATAACAATTTATTTTTTCACTATTCGGATAAAATGCATAATTATTTTGCTTCTATAAAACTAACCCCACAGTAAAACATATTTCTTTAACTGAAAGAAAAACCGGTTTGTTTGAATAATTTTATTTAAATTAAACAAAATTTATTTGTTTTGAAAAAAAAATTCAAACAAAATAATTTTTTTTTGAATCAAAGATAATCGTTTTTACTGTGCAGGAACTTTGCCGTTAGTTTATTTATGTATTTTATCTATGATGTAGTTATTTATGTAGTATGTCAAATTAAAATCTGACATGACAAGACATTAGCGATACAGCCACACAACTCCATTAAATCAAAATATTAATTCAAATAATTCAATTTAATAAACGTAAAAAGTATATTCGTGAAAAATTATAAGGGGGTTAATTCCGGCGGGGGAGGGGGGGTTAACATCATGCAGGTTTTGGCATATTTGATAGACCAAGTGGAAGTTATAAACTAAATTATTAATTTTATTTTTATTATTTTTTTAATTTTATTAGTTTTATGCACAATCAGCAATATGACTTAAGTCTTGTATTTTATACAAGGAAACGGATCAGGACAGAGTCGTCTTCTTGTAACGAAATAGACGGCTTACATTGAAAACATTGCCAATGTGTTGAGAGTTCTTGTCTATTCCCTGAGCAGGTCCTGTTGCTCCAGCTACAATTGTTGGTTCTAATTATTATTTATTAATGTCCTGGTTTAATAATTATTTTATGATTCTGTTTCGACTTTCCAGCTTTTCGTGATCATTGTAGTGGTAAGACTTCTTCATTTTTCGTCTTTTATATTTATATCATTTAATTTTATATTAATTTGGTTCTTGACAATCGATCTAACCGCAACTTCGCGGTTTCCACTTGTCTTCAACGTCGTTTTTCTCCTCAGGCATAGATGCTGCATTTCTGGTGACGAAAATAACTTTTTATCCCAATTTCTAAAACGAAAGCTCTATCATTTCGTGATAAACCACGTTGAATCCATTCTGTGAGTATAGAAATTAGTCGAGGAAACTTAATTAACCTGGTTGTAACCGTACCGTGAAATTTGACAATTTTACGTTGCTTAAATGTTAATTTAATAAACATCTAATGGTTAATTCACATTTTTCACTTCTTATTCGAAACAGAAGCAACTTTTTAATTGTGTCGCTAATTAAGAGGTTCCTGTGATAAATTAATTATTAAATGCACTACTTAATTGGATCGACAGGAAACCGTATCGAGGTTTCTCTAATTCTCACAATTTATTTTGGTTCTTATTCAAGTTTTTTAAAATTCTTAATTGAACTACTTTTACTTAATTCTCATTTACCATAAAATTTGGAATAACTCTTCTGCGGCGCGGGTAAATTGCTCCACGTGTATTCGAATCACGCGTTTAGCCAATAAATCGTGTACTAGCTAAATTTAGTTTCTTTTGCCGGAAGTGTCTACATAATACCACATAATGCCTCCATTTATGAAAAAACAATGATGGATTATGTAAGGTCTCGTGTGCGTGTTGTTAATTTTTAATTGAATTTTGTTGTTGTTTTTTGCGAACCGTTAATTTATTTGAATCGATAATAATAAAAATATTGATGAGTCAGATGTTATATAAACAGACCAAGGAGATACCCGTGTTTATTATAATATATCAAATCTAATTAAGTTGATAAAGGTTTTCAATAATTCACCTGTCAGGTAAAATTATGATGCAAATTTACGGCATTTTTATTATTCTTGCTTATGTAGCGATATTAGCGGTCAGCGGTCATTAATCCTATACCACTTCTTCATATTTATTGCATTTGCTCGACAAAACATTGGGGTTAAAAGCTTGGAGTAAAATCTAAACGATTACTCATGTTCTTGTGATAATGGCAAGTCAATGCTGTTTTGTGCTTTTATCCTTTATTTGTCAAGTTTCGGGCGAGTTTTAGTTACGGCTACACAGAGAGCTTGTTAAATGCAAATGCAAAACGACGACAGTTTGGAACATCATCTAACTTTCTAAAAAATTGTTGTTAACATTAATTTCTTATTTATTGATAAGTGGATGACGACTTTAATCGGTCGAAAGGAGGAAGATGAAGTGCAATAAAGTGAATAGTTCCGTGCAAAAACAGGTAGCTTCCTTTATTTAGAGCTCGAGCAGCTTAATTGCTTTTGCTTAAAATTTTCAACTAAGTACTAAACACTTAAATTTCATTTTATTGTCGCGTGGTATATCCGAAAGCCAATTAGTTTTGTCTTGATCTGGATACGTATTCGCGATTCAAATACATTTTTTCGTGAGTAGTAAATTAGGGATGAAGTCCTCCGAAGCACAGAAACAGTCATGCGAATGTAATTTTATACCGAATTGGAAGTGGATACCTTAGCGTTAACAGTTGATCGTGCTAACTATTAGAAAAACGATTACGCAGTTATTTATATTGGATAACGTTACAATAACGTCATATTAATGTTACAATAACGTCATATCAACGTTATAATAACCCTGAAATAGAACAATTCACGAATTCGACTAAGGACCGAAATTGATTAAGTATTGCATTTATTTTGCTGAAATTGCATAAATTTGATATTACAATTTTCTTTTTGTAATCGTTGGGAGGGGGTTTAAATTCAGTTTAGAATATGTTTCTAATTTTTGACCAAAAATGGTCAGAATCAAACAAGTAGGAATAATTAATTCTCTACAACTTGGGTCAAAACTATTTTTCGTCTACGATCGATACTTCTCGACTAAAATGCTTTTAAAATAAGCACCATAAAAATGGTTCTCTTTATTTTTCTTCTTAATTTAGTTTCGCCTCTGCTTTTCAGGTTGATGTCAAAAATTATTGATCGTAGACGAAGAATGGTAAAAGCCAAAGTTGTAGAGAATTAAATTTCCCACATATTCGGTTATAACCACTTTTTTAACCAACCAAAATGGGTGAGTTATTTAATAAAAGCAAATTCCTCTTGAATTCAAGATGGGGGCTAGCAGCAGTAACTTTTCGAAAATCTGGAGTTAGCATACCAATGACCCCCTTCAATAATTAGAAGAAGAAATTTGTAGAATCGAAATAATCAAGTTATTTAATTGGTAAAAAATGGTCCTTGTATAACATGATTTTACATAATATTAGTAAATATTATAATTATTTATAATGTTAGGATTTCCCCTTGAGGTTACTTGTAATAAATAAACAAATAATCCAAATTTTTCTTTAAGCTGTAGTTTGGATAATGAACCGGTTTCGACTTGACTTATCCTTCAGGGCTTACCGTAAATTAATAATAAACAACATTGAAATATAACTTGAGAAATATTTTTGATTATTTACTTCTTTACATTACCCAGTTATTTATTTTTGGACATTGGGGCAGTAGCGCATGACATAGCGTTACAGGAGCCAAAGGGCCGTTTGTTGGGGCTCACCACTTTTAAGGAACATACTACTTTTCAAGTAATACTGTAATAGCTAAGGAAATAAACGCTTAAACAATAACAGGTTATGAGCCCAAGTCATACCTAAATAAATCGCTTTTCTACGTCAATTTCTGAGAAACCTGGTTATTTCTAAGCTGATCTTGTGCTATGTACAGATAGCTCTGTTTACGGGGTGGCGGTTCTTGGCATTGAGAGCGACGTTATTTTGACGTTGCATTAACGTCTATATTATGTTCATGGGACTCCCAGGTGATCTATAAATTGTATTTGGTTCTGAATGTGTGAAAGGCTCTTATTTAATAAAACAGATCAGAGATTATGCATACAAATCTTACGCTTCTGAAACGGTGGTCCAAGCGGGGGGGGTATGGAATACTCTCTAATATGCACCAATAATTGTGTTCAAAATGAAAATTCTTAGGGCTAATATATACAGCAACGTGCAGGCAGATTTGTGAGGTGGGGTGGCTTTCATGATTTTCTTCAGCGATACTAATTTTGACATTTTTCATCTAATGAAAGTACAAACAGTGGGGGGGGGGGGCAGTGAACATTCAAGGGGGTGTGTATACCTATAATAATTCATTGTTAAAACTTTTAAAATTAATTGTAAAAATTCTTTAAAAACTATGTTTTAGTTTAACTCAGTTTAAGCTATAACGTCAGTATTCATTCAGGAGGGGGGGGGGTATAGAATATCTTCAAAGCACTCTTGCCAATTTTGGAATGTAAGAATTACAGGGACCTGAAATTTTGCATCAGGGATTACTTTTTCAGTGACTAGATAGGCTGATCTTGGGGTCGGGAAATCTGGGGTATACTTATTCAAATAAATTAAATAACCGATCACTCTTCTAATAACTTCTATGGGGGTCACTTATTTGGAGGTAATCTTTTGAAACAATTTGAAGCATCCTGTACAATCTTAGCTAATATTAAATTTTAATGCTTGTCTGCATAACCATCAAACGTAAAGCAAAATTTCACTAATTTCATAGTGATCACTCCAAAATTATGGTTACATAGCGAATAATTTTAAGTCGAAATTTTACTGACACCAAATTATACATAGTAAAATAGGAACATTGAATTAAAATGAAAAAACATGCAATTTTTAAATTATGGTACTAGTATAATTGGATTAATGAATTATTCTTTGTGCACCGACCTTGATAATCTTCATACACGGATGGTAACTTTAGCAAAAATTTGTATTTAAAAGAAGAAACCGTTTTGTGTTATCTACAGTTACGAAAATGTAAAATTAATGAATTAATAATTACGAATATTGGTTTGATAAATGAGAATAAAATGATTCAGTGTAGCTGATGTAACTGTTTTTCGCAAAATATCAATTAAATCGCCATATTTGAAAAATACACTAGAATTAGATTGCTAAATTAACATAACACGTTAATGAACCAATTTTACAACTTAAAATTTTGTTTCTTAATTAAATTTCACTTTTCGGTTAAAATTACTTTCAAGATTAACTATTCATTAAAATTAGAATCGAAACACAATTTTATGTTCGATTCCAAAAAAGGAACGAGAAAATCTCTCATCTATCAAACATCTGGATTGTTGCACTCTAAATGCTTTTTATATGTAATTAATCAAATCTCAACTATTTTCCGCCCTATTTGCGAAATTTTCCTCTATTGCACTTTCATAAATATTTCTGAACGAATAATTGCATCTGAAAATAAATTCCTCGGTCATATACCATGCAGTGTTCGTCAAAAGTTAACCGTTGCATAACTAATATTTTTAAAAAAAACCTTTCTTGAATTTCTCCCCAATTTCCAAAAAGAAACATCGCAAAATATACATAATATAGAATTTCTAATTTTTCCAACTTGTTTCGCAATTCCTTCCACTTCCACCTTACACTATCTCTTGAGTCTGATAAGGACGAATAATGGAAATATTACAATTGTTAATCAAATATTTCCAAATAAATTGTATCTCTCAATGTTGACACTAGACATAAATATCTGTAAATTTTCAACGTTTTATTTTGTTATTATCTACTAGACAATGACTAAAAGATTGCAATTTGTATTGAGAAATTGAGTTGCAGGATTTCTCATCCTTGAAATTCTTTCACACAGCTCATTAGCCTTCTTTCTATCTAATAAATTTGATGCAACGTGATTTTACTATTTTTAGGTATTTTTAGCGATAACGAAATTATCAATTTGTATTATTTATATGCCGTGGGTTTATACAAACGTAGGTAAACAATGTCGAATTTTGAGCATCCACACAATCTTTCGCAAACTTAAACAATGTTAACTTTTTATCTCTTACGTTTTACAGCAAATAAAACTTGAACAAACGTTTTCTAAATTTGTGCAGTCGATAGTTGCCCGCCTTTCTCAGAGTGTGTTAAGTGCAAAAAATGTGAAAGTGGATGGTATATGCAATGTTTGACAGTTGTCAAACTGATAGTTCTGGACCCAAATGTTCGGATGTGGCTGAAAAAATAGTGCAGTTGTTTGGTTGGAGGCAAACGTACAAGGTTGAAAAATTACAAAGAAATATTCCGGTTAGAGGAACCACTAGAGTTTCTTTAATTAGGCCTCTATCGGAGCATATTAAATATGAAGAGGTAAGAGATGGTTTTGCGATAGGGTTTTGCGTCACGGTTTAATTAATGTGTAGATTTAAGTACAAAGTTAATATTATAACGATTTAATTGTTCTCATATTTAATTTGCACGTTATATGGTCATTAGCATATCATCAAGACTGTTAGTTGCATCCAGTCAACGTACGCGCTCACGCGCAATGAAGGTTTCGCTCGTATTTTTCAAGATGTGAAACTACGAAATGATGATTTTAATTTATAATATTATTGCACAACTCGGTAGGCACGCACACTGATGGATGCTAATTGCAGTTTCACGTGATTTCGTTGGGGCAACACCCTTTCCGGCTTTCTGATGCGCTTTGGATGCAGCCAACATTTTCTCGATTATCCAGAAAGTCCATCCATCCATTTATACTATAAGAACTTTGACAGCAGGTTGACGTGGGATTGCAATCGTTTACGCTTACCACTATTTTATGAGCTATTATTGAGCTAATTACACTATTTACAATGGACTAGAAGTTTCAGTTTATTGCATTTTTAAGTCCGAATCGCCTACGGATTTTTATCTTCCTATCAACTTTATTTCTATGTCCCCTTCTCCCACACATAGACCTTGCTAATTATTAGTAGCTATGAAAAACTGCACGGTTGATTTACAATACACAATCCTTTCATATATTTCATACCATATTTATACATCATACAGGATGTGGACAATGTACAAAAAACACATCTTATGTAAAACTATAATTATTATTGTGTCATGTATCGATCACTTCCTACTTCTTTAATATTTCAGTAACATACTTTAATGTAGAAATGAATTGTCTGTGGATAACTCGGAAGTTTTCATACCTTTCAATATTCCATTTTTTACTCTGTCTGCATTGAGTGCCACCGATCTAAATGCCTGTAGGCACAAAAATAATCAATTCCACTAAAAAAAAAAGGGAATCCAACACGAGCATTGAACCCGGGAAGAATATTAACCATCTGAACACAAATTGCTGTGATTTTATGTTGCACTTCTCAAGAGTCCTCTAATATCCTGTCGAGATCTTCGAGCGATTTCGATATATTTGAGACAGAGAGAAAAAAGGTTCCCCTCGTTAGATACTGCAGAACAGCCAGAACAAAACAACAAGGCAACGTGAAAGAACCTAAGATAAATATTCGGTTGAAAATGGCAGGCAATAGAGAAGGAATAATGTGGAGATTCTATGAGGTTGGCAACATGGACTGGCAAGACAATGTTGAAGTTGGCAAGCCTGAAAGAGAAAATGGCACTCAGTTCTAAACTTTTCAATGCAATATTTTTTTACGATGAACCGGTATAGTATTTAAGGAAGTTTCGTTTAAAATCAAGTAGCTACCTAATTCGCGATAAATGGCGCTCGTCATGCTATCAGCAATATGGCGGCTCTATTACGTACACTTGAACTTGATGTTGTTTTGTTTATAAACAAAACTTTCTATACCAACTGTAATATAATATTTTTTCGCTTGGCGTCCGCTTAATCGCTTAAAAGCGATTCGCTACAGTTGCTTCGGCGCAAATCCATTTCACTAAAGCCAAAACCACGTGTCTGCTGCTCATCCTTAATTATTATGCAAGTTTACGAAAAGTTTATTTGTATGTTTGTTTTTCTGTGTAGCTGAATACTTGATGGACTCAACGCTACCTCTGATGGAAGATCAGATTTTGATCCGGTTTCTTTTAAATGATAGAGCAGTTTGTCGTGAAGGTTCTTCTTCTCGGCTATTATTCATTCTGGGCAATATGTTTGCCAAGTTTTAATTTTTTCTTAAAATTGCAAACCGGGGGTCTGGGAGGTGTGGAACACCCCCCAGTACATATCGCAGGATTTCCACTCTTTTAGAATACTTGGAGAAGATAGAGAATTTCGCTTGGAAAAACATTTTTATCATTAAAAGGGGGGAACTGCAATACCTCCAGTATTAAATAATTTCTCAGTTTTTGAGTGGGGATAAAAGAAAATGTGCACTGGAAGGTGTTCCACACCCCCCGACCCCCCGGATTGACACAATATAACTAGTTAAATCAAATAATATAATGAAAATTATATTTGGGCTTTTAGCGGTAGTTATCACTTTCCTCAGACATTTATTTATGTAAGCTCAAATATAACATTTGAGGAAAATGAGAAATTTAAGAAAAAATTAAAACTTGAAAAACATGTTTATTTAATTACCGTGCTCACGGAGTTTATCAGCAATTTTCTCTGTTACTTTGAAAATTAATTATAAAAATATAAAGTTAACATTGTAAACCGGGGGGTCTGGGGGGTGTGGAACACCCTCCAGTACATATCGCAGGGTTTCCACTGTTTTAGAATACATACTTGGAGAAGATAGAGAATTTATAATTTTACAAATTTTGCCAGAAAAAACCGGGAAATTTGAATTTTTAAGCAAAAGTGAGGGAAATTTAAACTGTTGGCTAGAGAATAATTATTAAAGTTTGGAAAAACATTTATTAAGTGCCTTACTGCTCAGAGTTTTAGCAGCAACTTTTGCGTTACTTTTTAAGTTAACTGTCGAAATTATAGTCAAAAGTGTAAACCGGGGGGTTCAGGGGCGAACACCTTCCAGTACATATAATAAAATTCCCACTCTTCTAGAATACCTACAGAAGACAGAATAATTATACAAATTTCGTCAGAAAAAGCTGGGAAATTTTTTGATTTTGAGCAAAAGTGACACATCAAGTTTAGCAGTAACTTTTTGCTTTACTTTGAAAATATATAAAATCGGGGAATCCCCCAGTAGCGGGAAACGAAATTAAATGTTTAAATATTATATTTAAATATGTCTAGCTGCTCGTCCGCGGCCGGGCTTTCCAGCTATAATAAAATAATCGAATCTAGCTTCGATTATTGAGTACTACCACCGGTATGGTTGTAGTACAACCTTACAGGACCGTAACTAACTAGTTGGTATAGAAAGTTTTGTTTATACACCAAACTTTTGTATTCTGTTGGTATTCTATTTTATTAATTATTATTTCACTGCGGCTTTACGACAAAATAATTGAGAATCAAACTCAAAACAACATCAAGTGTACGTAATAGAGCTGCCATGTTGTTGACCTTTGGTAGCTTCACGAGCGCCACCAACAGTAAGGTAATAAATCGCGAATAATAAAATGTCTTTCCGAATTGCCGAATTCTTCATTTCAGTTTTCATTGTTTCATTGCTTTCATTGTTTTATTAATTATACTTTTTAAATTATTTTCATCCATGGAAATGGATGACTTCGCCGAATTCTTCCATGTCACCGAATTTTCCCTTCGATTTTTTACATATTATGAAACACCCACTTACGTTTCAATGAATAGAGCCGTCCGTAGTGCCTTTTAGGAGTGTAACAGTGAACATAATATATTTTAAATTGGATTTTGTTAATTGTGGTCGAATTTAATTTAAAAACAAAGATTCCGCTTACTATTTCCGTACTTTTCGAGTTCTGACGGTCTTCGGGGGTGTTTTTACCAAAAGAGCTTTTTACCAAATCAGCTAATTGATATAATCGCATCACGTTTTTTTTTTAATGTTTATATTTGTAATTTACGTACTAAACTACTACAATTGCATTAGAAACATATTTATTTCTTAGGGGCACTTGGGGTTCTATTCTCATTCATACATAGAAACGGTAAATCTGTTACGAACAAATTTTTAATTGATGACGAACTTTCGACTTTTGAAATTACGATATGACGATCGAGATATACTCGGATGAGCTATGGCATGATGAAACAATTGAATGCACGCTATTTCATTAATTGCTTTGTGATGCAATATCGGTTCGAACCCCCACGCAAAGAGCATTATTTGTCTTGCTAAAATCGAGCTGCTATATTAGCGGACAGGGTTTAGAATTTTTTTCAACATTGGAGTTTATAACGGAGATTGTTGATTCGATCGAAATGAACAAAAAAAAGTACACCAGCACCCAGTTACGCTTAATTTAACACACGTTTCCCATTAAAATCGTCAGTTTTATTGCAATTTATTGTAATTATTTTACAACAATTGACAAATTAACAAAATTTGAATATTTTGTGTTAACTGTATTTTATTAACATCCGTTAGTGTTGACATAATAACCGTTGATAAAATTCGACTTTGCAAAATTTTTTGCCAGAAACTATGTTTGTAAAACGGTAATTAAAAAATTTGCGTATGATTTTTTATTTTAATTTAGTTGACTTTTTTTTGCACATAAATATTATATTCGATTTACAACAATACTGGTACGCAACTTCCGGCGACGCATCCTGTACATCGCAACGTATGCATTTTCTGGTTAAAAAAATTTCTTTTAATTATGAATTAATAATTGATTTCTTATTAGAAAAAAGTTTTTTCTGATGAATGCTAATTTTCTATTAGAAATCGAATGGGACGATCTTAACTTGCAAATTTGCAATCAATGAGGTGTGCAAATAATTTAACTAACAATTACAAAAATTGAGTTCTCACGACTAACGAAAGTGGGCATTGTCTTAATCTTCACTTATGCATTTATGGTGAAGACTTGGAAAAACTGAAGGCGTCGGTTATTTTAATTTATTGCCTTTTGATATCACATAAGTGGATCATCCTTTTCGGTTGAGGTAGTTTAATAAATTAATTGGGTTAATTTCGTTATATAACGCTTTTTTCGTTTTAGTCAACCGGGCAGGACCGCACCAAGGGTTCCGACCAAACAAGGTTGTGTCAATGCAATTTTATGTCTTGAGCTTGCATCGTTTATTTTATTATAAACATAAAAGATTTTATTGCAGTCGTTAGATTTTAAGTTGTAAATTTTTACAGTGTACTCCGGACTGACCTATAACTTACTTTCTAATCATAATTAGAAGGATTCCTGCAGTGTTCGATTAAACTTGCTAAGGAAAAATATGCTTTGGTCCTCAAGCAGCTCATCCGAGCACCTATACCTAACGCATCTCTCACCTTCAATAAAAACCCAGTGAAAGAATAAAGAAAGTAAAAGATCAACATAAATTTCCTTCACGACTTTCACGGACCGAACTTCTATTTAAATGCTACGAGCTAATTTGTTTACATTTTTCTAAGTTTCTCCGCCAAATTAAAAATTACGCCCGTCCGTTTGTTCTATTTTATATAATTTCGCTTATTTAACCTTTTTTTTTAATTATAAAAACAGCTTGCGATTTGAATAAAATATTCAAGGTAAATATCGTTAATATCCTTGTAAAGGTGGAATTTTAAAATAGCGATTGACAAAACGAACAACAAATGGGCTATATTTAGCTCCGAAAAGTTTTTCCAATGGGGACAGGACCGACTTGAACGGGCGAGTTCGGGGGAAATACCGTATGTTTCTGTTAAAACCGTTTTTTTTTAAGAAAAAACCAGTTTTTGTTTTAAATTACGCACATTAGACCCCGTTTATGTAGGACTGCGTTATCAACGAGGTCAATAATATAAGATTATCAATTTGAAAGCCAACTTTTCACATAGGTACGATTTAATTTTGTCACGTAAAACCAAGTCAATGTAACTTGTGTTTTTTTTCGAAACAACAAAGACCCGAGTCTTGAAGGACGTGTGCAGCAGACCTGAAATACGCAACCCTTTCATCTATGATTCATAACAATTATGAAACATTGACTTCCAAGATTCTGATCGAATTTTTTTTGCAGGGACCGGAATCATGGGTAGCGGTTCACAATCTTCAGTCGCAAGGTGGCGGAATTTTGGACCCCGATGACAGATTAAGCGACGTTGCCGACGACAGGGAACAAATTTTAGCCAGTTTTGAAGATTGCGATGGTGCACACCACCACGGCGGAGGTGATGGTGCCAGCGGAAGCAGTTCAATCGGAACCGGTAGCCCGGATATTTTTCACGTAATAATTTCACCTGCTTAAGTTTTCAGTGTAATTTCAAAAAAACTTTTAGGACGGTGAACACAAGTACGGGCCTTCATATGCTCGCGATATCGAAGTCACGGGCGAACAAATTGCCTCTGGAATTCCAGGACCCCTACAAGTACGACGTGGTAGCGAGCCCGCTCTCAATCAACTTCCAGTTGGTCCACCAACCTCGATGAATCAAACTAAAAGGTGGAGTGCAGCTCCGTTAATACTGGAACCGCCTAGTTTAAGTTATTCAAGTCCAGATTGGATGGACACCAAAGAAGAAGACGAAGATCGTAACTTTAGGAGAATAGCGAGGGATGGAAGCAATCGACTGTCAATGCAGTTTTTAGGCGACGGCGCAGGGTAAGTTTTCGTTTTGTTCTTTCAGCACTTCTAACATTTTTTCTCTTCAAAAGCTTTCATTTTAAGGATATTTCTGATATTTTGAGGTAGTTGCCAACATTTTCTGTTCGTGTTTCTAACTTGACTTCTTTTAGTTGTCGCTGGGCAGACGCGGCGGAAAAAATCTCAACCACACGTTCGCAAGGTAGCACGTCGTTGCCTAGGGAAAACAAACGAAGGGAACCTCTAGGTCAAGCCAATTCAACTAGTCCAAATTTAGACGGCGATCCAAATTTACCTGGAGAAGTCATAGTGATACGTATCGATAGACTGGGTAACAAACAAGAGCAGCTTGGAATTCACGTTGTGCCACATTATGATGCGTTGGGGAAAGAGATAGGATTGTTGGTTCAAGGTATTGAGCCAAACGGTCCTATCGATAAGGACGGTCGCATTTCGTTGAATGATCGTATCGTCGAAATTAACGGTCAAAGCGTAATAAATTTACCGTTCAAAAGGTAATATCTGTTCTACGTTTTAGTGTTTTTTTTTTAAATTTTATCTTTCAGGATTCAGGAATTGTTCAGGTCATCGAACTTCGAACTTCGACTGAGAATTATCAAAAATGGGTTGCACGGCATGCGGAAACCTCCACCTCCTCCCGTTTATCCCAAGTTTCCAGAAGATAAAGAAAACGTTTCGATGGTCGAGTGCGAACAAAAACGTAAGTAATAATTCTCGAACGAATTCATTTTTTATTTCGGTGAATTATAGAAAGTACAAATACCAAAGTTGCTACGGTTTCACCAACTAAAAAGGTTCCGGTAATCTCGAGAAATTTAAAATCGTTGTTAAATTCGAACACGAGAAAAATTGGAAGAAAAATCGAAATTGAATTGCTGAAGGGCAACGACAGTCTGGGTTTCAGTATAACCACGCGGGATAATCCTGCAGGAGGAAATTGTCCGATTTACATTAAATATTTAAAACCTGACGTAAGTTGACATTATTTTTACAAAAACAATTTTTAACTCATTGTTGCAGGGAGCTGCCGTTGAGGATGGCAGGTTAAAAATTGGCGATCGGCTGTTGGAAGTTAACGGAATTGAAATGACGGGGAAAACGCAAAAGGAAGCGGCAACTATTTTACGAAATATTCCTGCTGGAACGAGAGTTAAGATTATCGTGTCCAGACAAGAAGAGTACAAGGATTTTGCTCTTCCCAGAGTGATGGTAAGTAGTTTCGCAGTTTTGGATTGTGCTAGTTTGTTTGCCAGCTTTGTGTGGTACATCATTATTTTGTTCAGGATGTAGGTGCAGAGAAAGAAGAGCATGGCGAATCGGAACCGTTTGTAAATTCTGATGTGCCTCCCAACATTCCTCCTTTACCTCAGAGTCATTTACAGGCGAGAACGCCCGAGAAGGGGAACGCAGTGTCTAGGATAATTTCACAATTTCAAGAAGCTTCCAATGTTAGTAAAGTTTTCTTCTTCTTTGTGATGTTGCATCTCTTTTTCTTCAATTCTTCTCTAACTTTCAGCTTTCTTAGTTAACGTAGATTTTATGATATGCATGAATTTAGAATAAATTAGATTATTAGTTTCTATGAGATTGTAAATTTAAATCTCGGCTACTCTCGAATTATTTATGTCGTGGTTCAGGTTCCACGTGAATCTGTATGTCTTAAGTAAATGCCATTTGTTTGTACTGTTAGTGTGGGATGACGTGTAAAAATGCGGGAAAATTGTACCGGACAAAATTTTGAATTTTAGTATTTTGCTTTAGAAAAGAATTAAGCTTTGGTTGGGCTTGTAGCGTAAATTTGATTTTTAGTGCTTTGTATATTTTGCACGAATTTTTAGAGGCTTGAAAATTTTTCTTAAATTGTTAAATTAATTTTTAGCCGCTCGAAAAATCGGACGATAGTTTAATTTTTCCATGGAAGCATAGAGAAATTTTAAATTTTGATATACCTGTGCACGATTCGGAAAAAGCCGGATTGGGTATTAGCGTAAAAGGGAAAACCAGCGGCGTGCAGGATTTGGGTATTTTTATTAAAAGTATTATAAATGGCGGCGCGGCTTCTCGTGATAAACGTTTAAGAAACAACGACCAATTACTCAATGTAAATGGTATTTCGTTATTGCAGCGGTCTAACAGTGACGCTATGGAAATTTTACGTAAAGCTATGGTCCACACCGAAGGGGCTGTGCCCGGCAGTATTAGTTTGACTATAGCGCGAAGGGCTTCGTCTCCTGGACCCACAAGAAACGCGTCACGCAGAAATTCTTCCAATGGTTTGCTCAACAATAGTTCTTCAGGTAACACTAATTTAAAAGTTCTCGGGAGGCAGTTTGACACTCTTTTTAAAGGTGATTTGTGCCAAAGTAACGAAACCGACTCCAGTATTACGCAAGATCATTCGGGAGCGAGTGGGGGATCCACAAACACGGTCATATTTAAACCTCCAAATTTGGAATCGAGTAAACAATCCATCAACGACAGTTTTGGAAACATGAACACGTGGAACCCGGTTTTAGACCGTCTGACTGGCCATAACAAACAACTGCGAAACGAAAGCTACTATATGGTAGAGTAACCAAACATTTCCACAAGTTATTTTGTTACTTTGGAATATTTTTAGGCAACGCACGACACCTGGAGTCAGAGTATGTTGGCAAATCAGTCTATGGGCAATTTTGTAAGCCCAACTGTTAACGTCAACTCCGGAGACACAATTCTAATCGAAGACGACTGTGGACCGCGAGTTTTACCTCACCAAAATTTACAGTACGTTTTCAAGCATTTCCTTTAAAACAATTTAAGTTTATAATAATTATAGAACTAAATTATCCGTCAGTCAGCAACAACACACCAGCAACAATAAAGAACACGACAGTAAAGTTAGTCTTTCCAGCACTAAAAATACTGAGTGTTCTCAGACTACGTGTGCTAGCACGGACGTAACATACGCTAGTCAGTTATCATTAGAAAATCCTACCGCCAAAACATTTTCTAGAGATGCTTTTGGAAGACAAAGCATGTCGGAAAAACGACACGCCACTTTAGACGCTAAAAGTACCGACACTTATCAAAGAACAAAGAAGATGAGAGAAGAACGGGATAAATTTAGGGGAAAAGATGGTAATTTTTTGTTTCATTGTGTTTCATTATGGTTTACTCCTTTTAGAATTAACTGTAATAGCGACAATGAGGAATTCTCATGAATTTAAAAAAAAGTTTTTCTGAAAGTTTGTGAGAACGAGAACGAGATTGGTGTTTTTAATTTTTTTGTGCCATTAATATTAAGCCCAAAATGAATTTTTAAAAACTCAGTGATGTCACTAGGAGCTGTTTTGCAAAACGTGACAACCCTGTAAACAAAATGATTAACAGCCGTATTCATAGACAATGCGTTACTTATACTTAAAACGCTGTAATTAAAAATGAACCTTATCGACCGAGTAAATAAGGTTGCAATAAAAACAAAATCGACCTTATTGGTCTTACTTAGCACTTAATACTTGTCTATGAATCTATGAATCTGTCTATGAATCTATCAATAAGGTCGATTTTGTTTTTATTGCAACCTTATTTACTCGGTCAATAAGGGTCATTTTTAATAGTAGCGTTTTAAGTATAAGTAAGACATCGTTGATGAATCCGGGCGTAAATATATCCGTATATTGTGGTAAAACATTGACAAACAAAATTTATATGCTTGAAATTTTTTAAAATTTGTTCTAGTGTATAACATACTTTTAAACGTCAGATTATACTTCAATATGGCCACAAACATATGTTATATCATTGACTTTCTGTCTTTGTCTTACCACAATATACGGATATAATATATCTTACTCATTTTGTTCACAGGGTTGTCACGTTTGAAAAACCTTTTAGTGACGTCACTGGGTTTTTAAAAATTCATTTTGGGCTTAATATTAATGGCACAAAAAAATTAAAAACACCAATCTCATTCTTTTAACACAAACTTCAAAAAAAATTTTTTTTAAAAATGCATGAGAATTCCTCATTATGAACTTTTCTGCAAGTGTCGCTACTGTTGTCTCACAGATATTGAGGGGTAAACCGAAACTGTTTCTAACTCATTTTAAACATTTGTGACTAAAACTTGTACTTGTAACAGCTAATTTGGTACGTGTGGGATCGGTGGAGTCAGTCATAAGCGTAAATCGTTCATCAGAACATCCCGAGTGTAAGAAATCATTAAATGTTTTCATTTTATTTGTTGGTGCATCTGGCAAAATATAAAAAAAATTTTTTTAGATGCTGATAAATTGGGACAATTGGGTCCTTCCTTGGGAATGAAAAAATCTTCCAGTTTGGAGTCGTTGCAAACCATGGTGCAAGAGGTAGGTTTTAATTTTTTTAGAGGGAATGATTGCTCAATCCTAAACCACTTCTTTTAGATTCAAATGCAGGAAGAATGCGATCCAGCCTACAGCTACAGGGGGGGAGTGGGCGCGTTGAAAGTTATTCGGGGACGTGGATGCGACGAGAGCTTTCGGGCGGCGGTTGACAAAGACTACAACAAACATATAGTTGACCCAAATCACAGGAGCGAAACCAGTGCTAAAAAGCATTGGTTGTTGGATCCACCATCCAACTTTGACAGAGAAGTCGACGGTTTTAATAACGTTAGAGGTGGACCGCGGCAGTCTTCTCTTAATTCGGCGTTAGACGTAAAAAATAAAACTAACAAAAAAAAATCGGGAATTTTTAAGGGCATCGGATCTATGTTTCGGTAAGTCGTAATTATTATATTTTAGAACGTCTCACTGAATCTCTTAACAGGTTTGGAAAGCATAGAAAAATGGATTATTTGCCTGAAGTAACGCAGCATTACCAACACGTCAGTGAGTTTGATTCGGATATTGTAAATCAAGCAAACGAAAATGGAAGTAACTTGAATACTAGTTTAACTCATTCACACAAATCGACGGAATCGGAAGTGTCGCATACGAGTGAACGCAAAGTTAGCCAGCAGCATCCAATGCAGCAACATATTCAACCACCTCATCAAGAACGCGAAGCGATTTATCAAAAGCACGGTTTTACGCAGCGACATGCGGAACAAGTCCAGGTGATACCAGAGGGATCTATCCCACCTATGAGGTACCGCAACAGTGAGACTCATAGGAGCGAGAGAAGCCAACTGATGAGAGCATATGAGCAGCGACAAGCTCAAAGGCAAGCGCACTATGCGGCGATGGAGCGGGAAAATGAGACTGACGCGCGATTACGACAAGTAAAGTGCCGCAAAACTATCCTTTAGACTCTTTTAATTTTCTTTTCTTTTACAGGGTGAACCAAACGGTAATTATGGAGAGTTTGGCAGGGCTGGTAGCCGAAGCGGTATTACCGATCCTGTGCGGTTTACGCACTACGTAAATTATAATGAGTTGCAAAATCACCTCAGGTAAGAAAGTTTAAATTTAATTGTTTTGTACAAAGAATTATCTGTTCTAACCATACGCATTTTTCATTGTAACTAACGTTTCAAGTGTTGCATGTATTTCATTTTGCACCACATTTAAAATCCTGGATTCAACATAAAAATGAATTGGGGGCAATTTTTGTTATTTCACTTCTGATGTCGGCAAATAATTCATTTTTATGTGAGACGGTTCTAAAGTTGGTGTTCTTCTGTTCTTTGGCTAAAATTCCTTAACTTATTGTTTATGTGTATGTTAACTGTCCATATTTTGTCCCAACAGCCGAAAAGAGACGCTCTCTGATAGTCAAATAGTTCAGATGCGTTTACAAGTTCAACAGCAACGATTAAAGGTGGAGGAGGAAAGGTATGCACTTCCCTATCTTTTGTAATAGAATGAAGCTTTGGGTTGCACTTGTAGTTTTGTGTTTTAACATTGCTTGATAAATTTTTTATGTCACTTGTAGTGTATGTTTACTTTTCTTTCACTAACTTGTTTGTTCATTCATTTTTATGCTAAAATTTAGCAAACGAGTTAACATCCAGGTTATTTCTTCTAAAAAAAATAGAAAGGGAGATCGCAAAAGAAATCTATTAATTTTTTCGCTTAAAAACCCAGTCTGAAACTGAGGGAAGAACCTTATGGGAAATTCAGTGTACAGTGAAGGTAAATCCTAGATTGATTTTTGAAAAATAGATTTCCTTTTTTTTAACCTTTACTTGGAGCGAAGGTAAATTTCAGGAAGTCGCTCTTTCTTCTTAGGTAATCTAAGAGGAAATTCGAGAAAAAATCTCGTAAAAGGAAAAATGTTCAATTATATTCGTATCAACGGATAATCGTATCAAAGGAAAATTTGATTATGATTATGTAGGTGAATCGAGATCTACATAAATATATAGATATGAAAACAATTTTAAAGTGAACTCCAACAACAGAGCAGACTACAAAAATGTCTGACATCCTACGATTTAAGAACTAACTTCTAATTGCAAGAATAAACCTTTCTTATTCAGTATTTCTAATGACTATCTTATAACTGATCATATCTCAAAGTTTACGAAATCCTTGTGGTTAATACGGAATTCAGACCACAATAACCAATAAGCGTTATTGATGTGGCATAAGTAGATACAATAAGATAGTTTCAGTGAGTATACGAAATATTCAATTTCTGCCTGCGAGAGCAACTGACAATGACACTCACAATTTTTTTTAGTTCAAATCGACCCGAAAAAGAGATTTAGTATAAAATATAAATAAATAAAAAAACTATATATTTTTTAATTTTCTTATTTTTAATTTATATTTCCCCGGATTTCCTCTGGTTTTCCTACACTTGTACACCAGATTTTCCCAGCGATTATCGCCATTGAAATTTTATCTCTTATTTTGTAATTTTATTAATAAATTTGTTTATAAATAATTTTTTTAATTTTTAAATTATAATTTGTTTATAAATAAAGTTGTTGAACATAATAAATAGGTTCCTCATAAAGCAGCAGCTAAGATTGTAGAAACGAACATGAATTAAGAATTTCAAGTAATTGTTTTATCGACTAATTTTTACTTTTTCAATTGTTTTAATATAAATTTGTGTTAATTATTATTTTTTTGTTTTTCCTAGTTTTGAAAGTAATCGTGAAATAATGCCGTTATATCTCATTACTAAATAAAAAAAGTTTCAATTTTTTAATTGAAGATTTTTTTTGTATTTTATATTTTTATAATGTAGATTATTTGTTATTTCACTTGTATATTTTTCAAATAGTCTCTTGTCATAAGTGTAAATCAATGTTTTTTTAGTGTATTTTAGGAGCTGTTAACTGCCGCGCCCTGAGAGATATTTAAATGAAAAATTAAAATAAATAAAATAAAAATAAAAAAAATTAACAATAATTAACAATACGTGATGTCACAATTTAAGAAACCCCCCTTTCTCTTATTGTCACTAGATTTAAACTTCAAATTTTTTTTTATTTACGTAATCAAAATTTATTCTTTTTTTTAATTTAAAAAAATTAACGTATAATAAATAAAAGTTTTGAAAAATTAAAAATGTGAAAAAAAATTCTTCTTAATATGTTAGTTAGATTCATTCTCCAAGTCTCCCAGTTTGACATCTTGATGCATAACTATGTTTTCTATTATTTAAAATTTTTGTAATTAGAAAGTATACATTACCTATTTTATTAGGAGCTAATTATGAAATTATGAAACTTGTAGTAGTAGATAATTATTTTTTTGCTATATGTAATTATTTTACAGTCGAAAACAACATCAATATCACTCTCAGCGCCAAGTAAAACACGACACTCAGTTACGACCGGTTTCAAACTTCTACGAGTACGAGAGTGTGCAATCTATACTAAATACTCATGCTAGACCGAACAATGCTCCACACAGTCGCTTACCACAAAGACCGCCCGCTTATCACGATCCTTCATCCTCAACTAACGTCAATCCACGTCATCCACAACAAATTCCAGGTAGGCAACTAATCAGCCCACGTGGTGGACACCCAATCGCCTACCAACAACAGCAGCAGCAACAGCAACAACAAAGAGGACCTTTTGTTACTCACGTTACTATAGGCAATAATCACCATCCTCAACAGTCTGGTTCACGAGTATAATGTTGAGTAAAATTTTAAATATGGGACTGTGGTGCAATATGTATAAAAATTATGGTTTTACATATTTATCAGATATTTATAAAAAAAATAGGTGGTAGTTCAAACAACTGGACCGTTCCTTAAGCTTGTTCATAGTAAAATTTTTTCTTTCTACTGCTACCTACACATTCCTGTTTTTTAATTAGAGGCACCTAAACCGCTTATACGAATTTGAGATGTGATTTTTTGAGAAATGAATTTATTGTGTATAAATTTTAAGTATTAATTGTAAGTGTACTTATTTAATTTAATTTTAAATATAATTGTGAATACTAATGAAATATTTACAGTATTGTATATATAATGAAAAAATTGCAGTATTTTAATAAAGAATTTTAATGAGGAATTTTCTTTTAATATGATCAAAACTTGAGAAATATCCTGTAGCTGCTAGTTTTAGTAATTTATCAAAAAAATAGTTCAGAGGTTTAGAAGCGCTGATAACTGGGTTGTCGATACAAGAGCGACACCTGTTGTTTGACTTTTGACATCTGGTTTGGTGACGGATGACAGTTGGAGGAAGAAAAATGAAAATTGCATTATTACATAAGTTTCGTTATATCACACGAATCAACGATTATTGTAAATTATGTGGCACTGTAGGTATTGTTTATACTTTCTACCACAATGTATTTTAATACAAATTTCAGGTTATAAACCGCTCCAATCACACCGCATCTGAAACCAAACCAGTGGAAGTGGGGTTAGAGAATCCCATAATAGTTTTACCTGAGCATAACCGCCTTGATATGATAACTTTAACCCACGTTATAGGAAATGTACGTCCAAATTTAGCCAATAAACAATTGTTAACTAAAACACCTTTACCGATACGGCTGTGCGAAATAGACAGTTTAAGGTTACGTTGTAGTTCTGAAAATGTAAGTCAACTTTCTTTAGGTGCAGAACAAAATTTATGTTTCTGTTTTGTAGGAATCATCTCAAAGTGTTATCCTAGAAACGCCTTTAACAGTATTACCGGACAAGCAAGGAGCCGATATGATAGGACCTCCTAATGCGTTGTCAAAATTACGTCCGATCATACGTTTTCAAACTGTAAACGAAACACCACTGCAGAGGAAATTGCGTAAACTTCAAGACGAAACGCAAGAATGGAACGAGAAGTTTTGGTCGAAACATAACTTGAATTTTAAAAATGTTAGTATAGATGTGATTTAATTAATTTAATTAAGTTTTAACTGAATTAATTGATCTAGGAGCGCGATAGTTTTGTTAAGTTACGCTTGAAAGGCGACGAGGAAAGGACGACTTTGACTTCGGAAGAAATGAGCGAATTTTATAAAGCATTTTTGGATCGTAATTGGAAGTCTCATGTAGAATACAACTTTCAGTGGTACAAACGTAACGTTAGGATGGTACTTCTCGCGCTTGTAGTTAATTTGGATTTTAGACGTAATTTCTAGAAGGTGAGTAAGTGAATAATAAAATATTACTGAACAAAATTGTCACGATGTGACGGATTCGGAGCAACTCTGATGGTGAAATGGGGAGGTGGGAGGTATTCTCGTTAATAAATTTAATACTGCTTATTTTGTGTTCATTTGAAAACTTCTATCACAATATATCTCAAAAGCCAAACACCACATGAAAAAGTGTTTCAGATAAAAGTTCGGTAAAATTGATGATCTAGTTTTATAAGACAGTTTAAGCTGAGTTTAGCTAAACTGAAGAAAAATTTGATGAAATCCGAAGAAATCTTGAAGCAGTAGGAAACATAGAAAATTCTAGGAAATCTTAGAAATGATTTTTTGGTTTTGTTTTTCTATTTTTTTTGTAACTAAATCTCAAGAAATCTCTCGAAAGTTTTGTAAAAGGAAATCTAGTGTACAAAGTTTTTTTTGTTATTCACCCTTTGATCCATCGATCAAACAATCAAAACAATCGAAAAACCTAGTAATTCTAGTTACTAAAAATTAAGGGCCTACATTTTATTGTAGGTAGCTTTTCATAACTAGCCTTAATAAGTTATTCAATTGGATGCAAGAATATTGCACTTACAGACCATATTCGTCGGCTGAAGAGATAATACAGTTTATTAAATAACCCAAGGGGTAGATATCTCTAAAAAAATTTGTACACGGGACTCGAAATGCCAACGATTTCAATGGAATTCCAAGGCCTTCTAAAGATTTCTACCGAGTTCCAAGCATTTATAAAGAATTCCAATGATTTTCAAGGGAACAAGTGTACACAAAATTTTTGAGATATTTACCTCTTTAATTAACCTAATCAACTATAATTAAAGAATTTTTAGAGAAAACTTTATTTCTTTATTTTTTTTTTAGTGCCTTGAATTTCTCATGTTTGACGAACACTAGTTCGTCTCATTTGATTAGTTATATGAAATTATCGGGGACCAATTTACCAGGGAGATCTAATTACCAAGGGGTGAAATTATCGGGAATGAGTTATGGAAGTTAACCCTGTATCATAAATTGTTACTTTATTTGAACACAAGTTATTATAGTTTAAATATTTACAGTTTACGTCCGATAGCAAGGACATAACACTAACAACAACCTACATAACTGATTCATATCTTCGCGTGCATAACTCTTTTTGCAGGCGATTTTGCTAAAGAAAATTCATAAACTAACACTAACCTACATAACCGATCCATATCTTCGCGCCGGTATCTCCATTTTACGGACAATATAACTAACACCAAATTACAAACCTGAAGAAGAACAATTTTGTAAAATATTAATAAAAAAAACTGGCTTTTAAGACCTTGAAAATGTCCACAACATCTAGAATTATTTTATAAAAATTATTTCTCATCCGCTGTTAGGTCGCAGCCTCACTACAGCAACCGTTGGTTGCAGTTAAGGTAATATCACACACAGCTACTTTTGCTGCGCAGTTTTTTTACTGCGGCTGCATAAACTGCATGTCAGGTTGACAATAATCAAGTTTTCACCTGCAGCCGCATCAAAAGTTCACCTAAGTTAATATTTTTTTACTGTGCTCGCAACTCACAAATATGTCGACTCACATTAAGCTACTTTGAAACAGCGTGCGCGTTAAAAATGTTGCAGGTAGCATTACTGCACGCGCTGTTTTTTAGGTTGCAGCAGTGTTCAAACGACAAGCAGCTAAAATTGCGCAGTTTTTTAATTGGCAGTGCAGCAAAAATAGCTGTGTGATATTACCTTTAGACTGCAACCGTATACAAGTTTTGTCCGAAATATCTTTTCATCAGGCTTTGACTGCTAGATTATTAAAAAAAAATATTACTTAAAAATTCAGTCGCCCGTGAAATTTCTAAAGTCATTTGTTGCGTTATTGTGCAACAGCTTTTCTACCAAAATGGCAAAAATCAGTTGCCTGTGAAATTTCACAAGTTGTGTTTTTGTTGCGATGTTGCGCAACAGTTTTGACGTGAAAATGTTTCATTATTATTTCTTGTGTATTGTCGTATTTGTATTTTTTTCGATTAGCAGTTGCGAAATCATAAACACTAAAGTGATAAAATCAATTAATTTGGAAACCCAGTTGGTGAAAATACACGATTTGGTAACTTTTAAAAGTATCGGATCAAATTGTACAAATTTTTTTGTTTACTTATTGGACCCAGACGTGAAAGTTGCATTTATTTCGTTCAAAGATGATCAGAAACAGAATTTGGAATACGAAGCAATTAGATTTAATCAAAATGTGGTCGATGGCTACGAGGTGCGCTTGAAAAAATGTTTGCCTAATAATGAATCCGCCACAATTATTGTAGAGTCAGTGTACATCGATCAAATCATTCCTCTTCGTAAATTTCGCAGTTTTAACGAAGATCAAGTTTTATTGTATACCGGAAATTTGTTTTTCTATTCGCCCTACGAAACTCTTTCATGTACAACCAAGTTTGTTTTGCTCAACATGGAAAATGTGAATCTTTCACATACTTCCAGTTATCAAGACGATAACAGTTTCAGTTTTAAAAATTCAAAATTTGCTCCGTTCACTGTTGAAAACTTAAAAATTGAATTTACGAATTCAATAAAGCTCTTGATGGTCTCTAAACTGAGGAGATTTATCGAAGTTTCACATTATGGGCAAATTTGTGTCGAAGACCAAGTTGATATCAAAAATGCAGGTAATCCACCACCACACTCGACGTTCATTAAAAAAAGTTTTAGGATACTTGAGTAGTATGCAATCACAAAATCTAGTAAGTCAAGTTCTATCTTACAAATGAAAGGAAAAATGTTCACACAAAGCAAACAACACCTAGAATTTGAATTAACAGCTTTTTAAAAAGTACGCAAATAGTTTAAATTATTTTATTGATTATTGGATCTATTCTTTCATGAATAATTATTTTTCAGGCAGTAAACTAGTGGGTTCCTTTCAATACTATTCGAAACATGAACATTTGGATTGGTTTTCCACATACTTACCCGCATCGGCAGATAACATCAAATTCTACGACACAATTGGAAATAACAGCAAATCACAAGTTTTGAACATGAACAAATACAAAACTTTCAAATTTAAGACTCGATATCCACTGCTAAGCGGTTGGAAGACGTTTTACATTTTGAAATATTGCGTGCCCACCTACGAGTATTTATTTCACGATCAAAACGAACGATTTTCTTTAAAAATGAGAGCTGTCGATCATATAGTGAACGATGTCATCATAAGAGATGCCGTCGTCAAAGTTTTGCTTCCGGAATTTTCCGATGTCATCAACGTGGAACTGCCGAATGGCTATAGTGGATTTCAAATCGAAGAGTCTTATACTGCGCTAATCCAATATGGCCGACCCACTGTTGTTTTTAACGCTAGTAATTTGCTAGAAAATCACATTGAAAATTTCGATATCAAATACAAATTTTCGTCCTATTATTTGCTCTTCACCCCTGCAACCCTCACGATTTACATTAAAACTATATTTGTAATTTTCATTGTAATTTTACGTTATTAAATGTTATTGAAAAAAACTAATATTTGTTTTTATTTAATTTTTAAAATAGTTGATGCTCAAATTTTACGGTTTAAGTCACATTATTTATGATTTAAGTTTGATCTATGGACTATGTAATTAGCAAGGTTAGCACCTCGTGCAAACTAGATACACGAATGGTATTAATTTAATAGGAAAAAGAATATTAAAATTGTATTTATTATTTTTTCTATGTTTTTGTATAAACAATACGTAAATGATTTATATTTGTTATTTAGAAAAGACACAATATAACAACGGAATAAATAAAATCTATCTTAACAGGGTTATATACATATTCTATACACAGTTCCTTTCGTATTACTTTACGTTGATGACTTTCTGGGCTGTAGAAGTTTTTCCACTTTTGCTTTAAGACCGTTTGGTTCTTTTTTAACAGTAAAATTTTGTTTTTTTCGTTTCACTTCTTTTTTTCTTAATTCATCAAGCCTGCAAAAAATTTGGTTAGTTACAGTTTTGTTGAAACTTCTTTCCTTACTTTTCTTTTTGTATTCTAATTATTTCTTTTTTCCAAATATCCTTAAAGTCTTTGCAAAATTGTGCCCATAAGTCGAAAAAGTCGTTTGGTGTGCACGTTTCGATTGTACCTGTTTTTGGCTTAAATTGGAAGAATTTCATGGTAGTAATAAATTCCTCTTTACAGTTTTGCAAATCGGCGGTTTCTTCGCTTATGCGTTTGTTTGCATTTTCCAAAAAATCGTTCATTTTATCTTTGAATGGCTGAAGATGCTCGGGGCTCGACGAGGATACAACCTTTTTCGTTCTATTTTCGCATACTGAAAGGACAAATTAATTTTGGTAAAATAAAAAAAAATTATACGAACATTGTAAATTTCTCTTGAGTTTTTCTAGATCGGCCGCTACTTCATCGAAATTAGTGGAAGCCGCTTTCCTTATTTTATCCGCGTCTGGAATCGGGTATTGCACGGTTTCTATAGTTGCACTATCAAAGTCTTTCAAATAAGTTTTAATAATAAAATGAAGAAGAGTGACTTGCGGATCCGTCGATTTGACGTCTTTTAATTTGGACAAAATTTCTAATCCGTACCCGTCGGCTTGTCCTCGAGTCATATTTCCTCCATTCATATAATTTCCAAGAGTTAATATTATCGATAATATTTTAGTAACTCCAGTATTACTCGTGAGACACTAAAATTAAATTCATTAAAAGTTGGATTAATATCTAATAAGATGACTTACATCGCACGTTAATTTGACATTCTCCAAGACATTTTCGATATCGCATATGGAGTCATCAAACTGAATTTGGAACATAAAGCACGAAATTCTTTCAGCAAAATTTGGTATTTCCGATAAATCATACAGAAACTGTTCCGGTTTATCTAACGGAATTGTGGGCTTATTTTGATTATGTGAACGAATACTTTCCAGTTCTTCTGCAGTGGCTCTCTAAAAATAGTTCGTTAGAATCCGAATTACGCTTAAGTTTCCAACTTACGCTTTCGTAAATTTGCTGCAACGCTTCCAAACTAACAATGGAGGTATCAAAATTATAAATCGCATTTTCAATTTCGAAAAATTCCACATGTAAACTTTGGGACAAAATCCCAACATTTTGCGACCTTTTACTATCCAACAGCTTTGCGACTTCCTTTTTGGACGAAACTGTGGTTTCTTTTTTTACAGTTTTACGCGCGACAACTTGTCGTGAAAATAATTTTGTAAATTCATCTAAATTTTGCAATTCTAATTCGTTTATTTTTGACCACAACGGGACGGATGTTGGAACCTCTTCTACCACTGGCACTTCTGGGGCCAATATCCTCGTCCAATAGAGAGGCTTCATTGGTTGTACGGGATTGACGGGCGGTTTCCTCAAAGCTAAAATAAAATTTAACCGGTTAAGCTAGCGGTTTGTAAATGAAAATGGCTAACATTAGAAAACATTAAAAGTAAACATTCAGTTCTTACCGTGGTATGGCTGATGCGGCATAGGAGCTAAGGAACAGAAAATGTAACAAACCAATCAGACAACTACATTCTAAAATATTTCGATGCATTCACCATTATTATTGGAAACAGAATGTAGGTTAATAAAATATATAATACAAGACATTGTTAGTAGGGAAGTTAGTCCGGGGCGGACTGAGATATTTTGTGAGAATTGTGCTATACCTCTATGGCCAGTCCGCCCTTGACTCTAGTTGACAACATTGTTTAAGTGTAAATTTCATGCTTCTAACAATTAAATTTTAATTATTTGTTTAACTTACAAGCTTTATACGTGGCCCATCCGTTGGTTGGCGGCGTGGGTAGAGGCATTGGGCCATCGGTTTGGGATTTACCTAAATTTAGTGGCGGAGGAGGTGGAATTATTAGTTTACCTAAGTTTGGAGGCTGTGGAATACCTGATAAGGCAGGAAAAGGTGGAGGTGGAGGTCCGCCAACGCCTGGTAGAGGTGGTGGAGGAGGAGCTCCACAACCTGGCAACGGCGGCGGAGGAGGTGGTCCGCTACCCGGCAAAGGAGGTGGAGGAGGAGCTCCGAAACCTGGCAAAGGTGGCGGCGGGGGAGCTTCGAAGCCTGGCAAAGGAGGCGGAGGAGGTGCTACGCAACCCGGCAAAGGTGGTGGTGGAGGTGCTTCGGAGCATAGAGGCGGTAATGGAGGTGGAGGTGGTGCCACAAAATTAGGTAAAGGAGGTGGAGGAGGTGCTGCATCAAAGCTTTGCATAGGAGGTGGTGGTGGTATTTGAGAAGTTGCAGTTGTTTCTGATTCAGACGCCGAATTTAGACTGGGCAGTGATGTTTTATCAGGTGTCTGTACATTTGGCGAAGATGAAGAAACCGTCACTAAATCAGGCAAAATTGGCGTTGAAGGCGTAGACTCCAATGCTGGTTTTGAAGCTTCCGGCGATGTCGAAGCAAGTATGTTTGGTAACGAAGTGGGTTGTTCCAGCGATTCTGATTGTGCATTTTGTGGGGATTCCTGTAACACATTTTCAAGTAAAAATAAGTAGATGTAAATTTTTATTTACTTACTGGAAGACTGGAATCGCTAGATTTTGCGCTCAAGGATAAAGGCGATTGTACTTTGTCGTGTGTTCCACTTCGCAATTCTTCTATTAGTTTTTTATAAATATCACAGTTTTCACAAACTAAACTTTTGACTTCTTTTTCTGGCGATCCAAAATCTTTCACTGCTTTTTGTGTTAAACTTTGAATGTTCATCAAAGTTTGAAACTCTTCTAATTTATGTTTCAGGTCCTTAACTTCTTCCTCCAATAATAAAATTTCCACATCCTTAGCGGCAATGTTGCATTTACATCGATGTTCAGTTATCGGTTCGATAGGTTCCTCCGCTTGTTCAATTTCTGGTTCTACCTTGGTTGAACTTGAAGAATTGGGTGGCCAAATTGCAGTATCCAATCGACCAGGAGTTTGTGCAATTGGAGCTGGAATTTGGGAACGAACCCAATGATACATACGATTTGGCTTAAAAAATTCACGATTGTTAAAAAAGTGTGTTCGCAATAATTGAAACCGAAATTTTAAGGAAGATATTAAGTTTAATAAAGCTTACCATAAAAATATCCAGCATTTCTGTATCCTTGTCGGGTATTGGACATAAGACTCCCGCAGCCAGCAGGTGAGTGGAGAACTGAATGGCGAGCAATTTTAAATCCTGATTGTTTAACAAGTGACGTAACCGATGATCTTCATCAAACTCGGATAAATACCAATTTATTAACATGTAACCTGCAAAAAATAAACACAGTTCACCCTGAATTCGTTAAAACTCCGTGAAGGCTGTTGATGCAAATATGAGGCTACCGACGATTTCATTCAATAAAATCGAAAAGCATAACTAACTGCTTGTTTGAAAAAAGAAATTCTTAATTTGTTGCCATTAATTTGCATAAATGTATGGATTATTTAACCGTATAAACTATAAACTATATCTACACATTTTTTTTTGAGTTTTAAACTTACACATTTCCGTTAGAATCAAGCATTTGTTACTCAAATTGCCCAATAAATTCATATTTTTGCTGTGCATGTAGACGTTTCACAAAGTTTGTGTCTCATATATAATAATATTTTTTACCGTAAATAATTTTAATTTTATCGCCACCATTTATCTTAATCCAACTATCAAAATTCTAATAATATAATGTAAAAAATTTAATACTACCTTACGATTATTATACTTTCCTTAATAAATATTAATAAATTATACAGTAGTTGTGCCGGGGATTAAGAAATTCAAGATTACACTAAACAAAAGTTATGTACGAGGTGTCGTTCAAAAGTTTTCTGCAAATATTGCCTGGATTGCTCGTAAATTTTTTGATTTATTTGTGCTCTGTCAATATCTGACGCGCTTGTATGGATTAACGAGATTCTAATACTATCGATATTAGATTAGTCTAATCTAAATAGGTTTTATAGGTAATGTTTATAAAATACAAAATATCTAATTTTAAAATTTTGAAATACATACCTATGTATCAAGTCAAAATTTAACGAAAAGTGGGACAAATTGATGATCTATTTGATATTCAAGTAGGACAGAGGACAATTCATGCCAAGGTAACATTGTCTTACCGAAAGTTCGACAGTTGGTAATACTAGTAAGTCAAAGGATTAATTACACAGATAAAGATTCTAATAAGAATTTAAGTTTAGTTTCTCAATTTTTGGGAAAAAGTGATTATAAGCCGAAAAGTAAACATTCTTGACAACCAGAGGAATACTTTCTTTTTGAAAAATTTCCCATACTTTCCCTCTGTTGTGCTTTTAAAAATTACGAATTTTCGGCATCGTTATAAGGGGCTCCTTTAAATTTATTAGCCCTGGGCTTCATAACAGCTTAATCCAACCCTGCTATAATATCATTAAAATAATAATTTTAAAATAAATAATATTGAAAATGATATAATCGATATTTTGGATTACCGGGTTCGTCTGTTTAGCATCGTCAGACCCATAAGTCTAAATATAAAAGTTTTTCATATAAAAATATTGTAAAAGATAATATTTTCATAATTCGCGATTTATCTTACTGTTGGTGGTGCTCGTGACTCTATCAAATGTCAACAACATGGCGGCTCTATTACGTACACTTGATGTTTGATTCTGAATTATTTTATCGTAAAACCACGGCGAAATGATAATTCACAATATAAAACATCGGAGGAATACAAACCTTTGATTTATAAACAAAACTTTCTATACTAATTGTACGTATTTGATTAACTTAATATTTCTCCGTGTGGTGGCGTTCGCTTAATATAAATCGCGAATATGTACCTAATTTTCGTACGACTAATTCACATAAAGTAAAATTCTATAATTAAATGAATTAATGAAATATGCTTAGTGGTTACAAATTTAAATGGTGAGCTTCTATTGGAAAATAATGGTAATGTAGTGGACAATAGCATAACTATGGGGGGGGGGGGGGCTAAAGAAATGAAATTGACATGCCGTGGAGAAATAGGACGCAAGCATGGATTAACAAGATACAGGGTAAAAAAATGTAATTTAAAAGGTAGGGCCGAATTTTGGTTAGGTATTTTTCAGAAAGGCATTGCATACCCCCCTGGTCTATACTCACTGTTTTGTTTATTTAAAACTTACATTAAAAATTCTAGAAGGTTTAGGAGTCTCACAATTATGTTGCATTGTACTAAAAAAAAGTAGTTCGACTGTTAAGCATACAAGTAATTTTATTTTTGCACTCCCGGAGAATAGAAGTCCGTTAATTGATCGCAGAAATTGTAATAAATGCAGCTAGCTTCATTATGGTTAGTTTATGTTTAGCTTTAGACTTCTTTTTTCCGACGCCTGAAGTTTAACGTATTTATTTATTATTAGAATTTCAAATATTGGTTGAGTTTTGACAAACCGGGGGGTCTGGGGGGTATGGAAAACTGAGAAGTTACTCAATAGCTAAATAATGGAAGTATTCAATATCATCTATTTCCTCCGGGAGTAGTATTGGAAAAAATGGGCTTTGTCTTGAGTCCACTAGAAAAATAAAATGCTTACTATCTCTCAATATACTTTATTATGGTTCTGAGGTCATTGCTAGTCAAATCTAATCATTCATAATTATTTTTAGAAAGTAAACTGAAAATGAGCTCATTCGGAAAGTATAAAGGAAACTATCGGCAAAAATGATAGAACGACATGGTAATCTCTTGATAACATGCGGATGTAAACATGCAAACAAGAAATGGAGTTAAAAAAAGGGAAATGCGATTATATCCGGATAATTTCAGAAATAATTATTGAACTCTCGAAAAGAAACTATACAGTCGCGATTTCGAAGCAGATCTAGTGGAAAAATTGTGAAAATTTCAATAAAGAACCAATGCATAATATTCGAATTGGGAAAATCTGCAATTTAAGTATGTCGAAAAAAATGTACACTTAATAATTAGTCTTCTTAATGCTGGTTTTCCATTCTTAAAATTAGTGGTTCAATAAAAATTACATTTTTAAATAATGTAAAGTTAAAGCGTCGTTTTCAGCCAATTAACGCTACGTAATTTAGATATCAATTATTAAAAAAATGACATTTATTGTTTAAAACTTCGATTTTAACGATGTATTTGACGTAAATTAGTTAATAAAATAAATAAAATTTCACTTCAAATCAAATACATCAATGAAAAATTAAGTTTTAAAGAAGAATTGCATATTTTTCTATTATAATATGTTTTATTATGTTACCATTTTACGTAGCGTTAATTGGATGAGAACGACCGACGCGTAAGTGTACTTACTAATTTTTGAAATTAATATCATTTTACTAATTTTCTTAAAAATTGAAAAGTCAAGTTTCACTTGTTCCATCACTAAATTATCGATGTACGAAAAGCAATTAAGTCGTAGAAATACTGAAAGAATCATAATAACAATTATTAAGTTGAGGAAATAGGTGCGTAGATATTATCAGACGAGGCTTTAGATTAATTTAGATAAAATTTAATTATATTGTGACCAAGCTGTTGTGAAGTAAAAAGTAAACGTTAGAAAATGTCAATAAATTTTTAAATCTTTTCAAATGAAAAATATTTTTGAATAATTTTGTAATTTTTTTTTTGAGAAGGTTAGCCAAACTGATGCTGGAAACGTTTGATTTTAGGGCAAAGAGAGGGGGTTGGGGCAATTTTTGAATTTTATTTTAATTTAAAATTTAACTTGGGATTTTTAGATGTGAAAGATGTAAGAAAATTCTTTTTCGCATGGTTAATGAAGAGTTACAGAATAAAGCCATTGACGTCGTCAGTTTATTACGGTGGAATAATTGAAAATTTTTGATAAGCGAAAGCTGAAACCAGTTTAATAATATAATTTATTATTGTTGTTGTATTTAATAAAGGAAATGAAACAGCAATAAATTCAAAATTATGATCTGCTATTATAAAGTAACTTCATTTACTTTAGTGGTACTAAATTCAGGATAATTATTTATGTTCCTCATGAAATTGTCAATATTATAAAAGAAATCAATTTTGAATTTGTCAGTTGGGTCAAGAAGACTACTTGCCACCGAGTGGAATTCACCGTAGTCTCAAGAAAGCAAGTAGTGGTTTATTGTCATATTTAAAACTTTTTTTCTAATTTTTAAAAAGTAGAAATTTTAAAATTTTATTTTTAAATTAATAGATAAATTCGCTTGTTCATTTTTATGTTATTTTTAACCGGTTTCGCTTTAATAGCATCATAAGGTAGGTAATTTATTTTGATTATTTTGCAAGTTTTTTTCTTATATCTTATATCTTACAGACCTGATGATGTTGAAAATAAATACAAATATTTATTTTTTAAAATATAAAATTAATTAAAAAATTAACAATTTTACTTACACAACAAAGAAAATTTCAGCAGTTTCGCAATTTTAACACATTTAAAAAAATAAAATTTTATAGATTTGGTTTTCTGAGCAACTAAGTACACTGATGGTTTCCCAATGAGATTTAAATAAAAATTACTTCTCGACCCTTATACCTGATAGCTGCAACTCAAGACCAAAGCGGGTACCTGTGGTTACATACAGATTGACAATTTTTGTAACTATGATTGTATGAAAAGCAATAAAGTGAATGGTGGAATATTTTGTTACATCTATAAAAATTAATTTAACCCTTTGAATGCCGATGACTTCAATTGGCGTGAGAAATTATAATAAATTATTATATTTAGTAATAATCCTGCATACTGGAATTACCTTCATTTTAGATCAGCATTCAAAAGGTTAAAATGGAACCTATCAAAGTTTGACAGTGGCGGATCCAAAAGGAGGGTACACTCAGAAAGCATAAATTTATACACCAAATTTTTTTTTATTTATTAAAAGATGAAAAGTAAATTCATTTTTTTAATAAATTTATTAAATATGAAAAAAAAAAAATTTACATATTAATTTAATACATTTCTATTTTGTTTCCCCCCCCCCCATGGTAATTGTCTGGCTCCGCTATTGGAGTTTTACTCTGATTAAACCCAGTTTTTCTTTAGTAACTAAAAAACGATGATTATATAAAATGAATAATTATAAAAAGTAGAGGTGGCTTAATTTGTCAATCAAATAATAAATCTCTATTCTATCCATCAAGAGCTTCTCAAAAATAATAAGGAATTCCGGGGATTTCCTAAGAATTTCAGGGATTTCTAAGGAACTCCTATGATTGGACACAGAATATTTGAGATATTTACGCCTGGTCTTAAGACTTGCAATTTAGCATCAGTATAGTAGTAGCATAGTAGTTTTTAAATTTTTTAATGCTCAATATAGTCTAGGATTTAGGGGAAGCACAGGTTAAAATGAAAAACTCGCATTAAAATGTAAATACATAAAATGTATGGCTAAATATTGGTTATATTTTTTAAAATGGTTTGTTCGGTCCCTCTAAAATCACCTTATATGGAAAACCCTGTATTTTGTGCCACAGAAGCCAAAATTAAAAACTATACAAAACTCAAATCACCATTAAAAATCACATTCTGCATAAGTGGCATTCTGAATAAAAAACCTTCAATCATCAGCACACCAAATTTTATCTGAATCGGTTAAACAAGATGCTGGAAAGTGGCAATATCTTTGAGGTATCAAATGCATAAATTCTACTTAGTCCTGGGCCTACAAGGCTTGTAACGCTTCTCTGTAATATAAATTCTTTATTTTGTTTTGGAAGTCTCTGACCTCCGTGTTTTCAATACAAGAAGATCATCTTGGACCTTGGATGTATTATAGCTATTTTAAAATTGCATTTATTATGAATACATTAACGAAATTTCGATTAGTGTAACTTAATTTCAAGTACTACTACACTTAGAAAATTAAAAGTCTATGAAATACATCACTTATTTTAAAATCAAAATTGATGTACATGAGATATACGACACACTGAAAAAAATTTGAGGCGGTGGCCAAGTTTCTAATGACTGTTTCATTTATTTCTACTACATTTTTGTTCATGAACTGTTTCGGGTGCGTAGGAGGGGAAATAAATATACAAGACTCATGAAAATAATCTAGAGCTGTGTTAAGATCTGTTTGATCAGGGCTACTTATCTACCAAAACCTACATCGGTCGATTGAGAAGCGGGTAACCGTGTTTTAAATCCTGGTTGCGTTGAATACCCTGCTGTGATCTAAAGCCTAAGATAGACCTGTGGGCTAAGGGGGAGGTAACGGGAAACCACCCCAATAATTAAATTCCCTAGTACGTCATCTTGGCCTTCAGTGAAGAGATAACCTACGCACGATATAGTGTATGGCATTTGAATTTGAAGAAGATATAACAGAGTAATTTAGATAAACTACTTGTGATGTTCATTATCAAGAGATGGTGCCATAAATTGGAACACTTAATAAAGTGGTTGGTTTGAAATATTCACGACTATTCAATTCACATGTCATCTGTCAAAAGTGGACCAATAAAAATGTTTGATGTGAGATTACATGGCCAATCAAAATGAACTGCAGCGAATATTCCACTAGTGGTGAATTGCAGCGACTATTCCATAGTAGGACAAGCGAATATTTTAAATAAATAAAAAATTTTATTGCTATTATAACAAGAAAACGCGTTCAATATAAATTATTATGAATTTCAAGAATAACAAAAGTTTGTTTACTATAGTTGTCACAGAAATAAAATCATGTGTAACTCAATTTTTTTGTCAATTTTATTTTAAAAGTAAAATTTGTTCAGTGAATAGTCTCTTAAATACGACTCGTAATCATAGATGATGTAGAATATTTTGTGGTGATATCACTCATATTCTTTGCGCTTGCGAATAGCATTCGTGCTGGCGCACTCATGCTATTCATTTTGCAAGCGCAACGAATATTCGTGATATCAGCACAAAATATTCGACATATCTATGACTACTCGTGGTATTACAAGTGAATATTTTTAAATTCTCTGAGCTTATGGAATTCTAATCCGTTTGGAATGGATGTTAAACAGGAGTCAACAACTACGTCAGAAACTTACCTTCGAACTTTTCGTACAAAGCAAAATCTAGCTTTTCAGGTACAAACTTCGGTTTAGTCACTTTTTCCATTGCCAGCTTATCCAACGTGAGCGACGTAACCTTTTTAAGAACCAAACTTTCACTTTTGGCATCCGAGAAGTTCGACGGCACAGACATATTCCTCTTGTATTCCGGAATACCTAAAAATTTCACCATAACATCTGAAGGCCAAATCCGATGTTATAACTAACCTGTCGACACGCAAACATCCGAAAAGTGACTGGAACTGTGTTGAAGTTTTGGAGAATCTGGAGTTACAGTTTCCGATATGTTACCTTTGCTGTTGGAGTAGCTAAGGTCATCGATGTCTCTTATTATTCCACTCTCCGAAGTTGTGTTGAGCTCGTTTGGGTATTTATACTCTTTGGTAACACATTCGACATTCGACGACACAAACCATTCTCTCGGATCACTATCGAGACTAATTTGACTCGTCCTGGACACACCAAGCTTATTCAACTTTTTGGTCAACTCTTCGGATTTTCGGATTTCGTAGGAATTTAACTTGAAATTATTTAACGGTAAATTTATAAAACTGTCCTGTACTGTGTCTGGAACCACCACATCGAAACTTACACTTTCTTCGCTGTAATAGCATTTATTTATTTCGGTAGAAAATCCAACAGGTGTTAGTGGATCGGTGAAAATGGATTCCGAACTGGATTCGCCACTTTTTATATCAAATTCTTTTTCGTTTGCTTTCTTCCACGAATCCGTGATAATCGCTTCAGTTCGTTTTGGTGGAGCACATTTTTCCACCGGTATCGCTTGGCTACATTCGACCTTGTCGGTGTTTTGTTTTATTGTTGCAATGTTGGTGAATTGTACCGTATCGTCATTTTTGCCGCGTTTTCCACGCATTTTGATCAAATTTTTTACCTTTCCACTTTTTATTGATTTGCTATCACCAGTTTGTGTGTTCCCCATTTTGGATACTTTTAGTGGTCGTCTTTTGGAATGAAAACTTGTCGATATGCGGGTGGATAGTGTTGACTATGCACAATGGTCTTCAGTAACGAAATCGATCATTTTGTAATTTATTTATCTACAAGTTTATTTTTGGATAATAAACAAAGCCGTATAATTTTTAATCATTTAACAATAATTGATAATAACAATCGGTCTAAGAACGTTGATATTCAATAATAAATAACGAATTTCTTTTATTATTAATACTGTCGAGTATATTGTCTACTGTTAAATTATCGATAAACTTATTTATTATGTTTTAAAATTGGTAAACTTAAGAGATATCACATTTTTTTAAAATCACATTTGTGGAACTGCACACAACCAGGGCGACGTCGACGTCGTTATAAACAAATTTTGCGCGGCTGCGCTGGTTCTGGGTCATACACAATCGATATTCGTTCATCGTTCGTATTTGGCCAAAAAGGTAAAACGTGTAAAAAATGCCTTTGTCCATTAAAGTCGATGCATTTTATTAAGATGAAATCAAATGGGATGATCTTGTTTGGTAGAAAACAAACTTCGAACTCAATATTTTCTAAAGTGATCTTTCACTTCCGATGAAGGAATAATCCACATTTCTCGATAGGTGTCATTAGCAATAAGTTTACAGAAGAAAAATTGCACATAAAGAGAAACGTGATTTATTTGGCGGTGTTTGCTGTCAAAGAAGTTTTACAAGTTTTGTTTCCAAGTATGATTGATGAATAAACTTTGCAGTTATCGCCAGAAAAGCTGACTAATTTCCATCACCTGTCTATATTTTGTAGGCCATATTTACAAAACCCAATTTCCTTTTCGTATTAGGACGTTCCGAGAATAATAGTTTTGAAACTGGATGCTGATGATACTGGATGAATGCTTTTTAAAGTAAACCTTTAAAAGAAAAATTAAAATGCATATTTTACATGCATACTTTCCATTCATGATGTAATCGTCATGTAACTTCGCTCATCCGTGATGGAGTTGACGAAGTATGAATTGTTCATACTTCGTGAAAAGCCTGAAAGATTTCGACGTTTAACTCGGGATAAATTCGCAAAACCGCCAGTTACAAAAAATGTTCTAGGATGCACATGAATGGATTAAGGAGATAGTAGAAATAACGCGCTTAAATTTGATGTGTTTAATTAAGATCTTACTAATATAATCTTGGTTGGCGAAGCGAGACATTGTGCAGTGAGAGAAAATCATAGAAAAATAAAAATAAATTTTCTCTTCAAAAACAAAAAAAATCAAGGCAAAATGCTTTAAACTTCCTCCGTAAACATTTAGATGTACCCTTCCCTACAAAACTCTTTATCTTTCTATCCCTTTTTCTGTAACCACATTATCAATCTAAAAAGAAGCTAAAGAATATGGTAACCAATTGAATTGGGAATTATTCGAATTACACATCAATCGAGTTTGTATACACTCATTAGCAGGGCTCGGAAGTTATAGCACTAGAAAAGCAAACTTTTAGCTCTTTTGTTTATTATCTACTTAAAAACACCAAAATTAGCGCTATAAATAGCACTAAAAAATGAAAAATATGCAAAATAAAATTGCCAATCAATTTTTTATTTTTTTTATAAATTGATTTTTTAAATATTTTTAAATTTAAATGATTTGCAGTTATATTTAAAATATTTAAAAAATCCATTTATAAAAAAATAAAAAAATTGATTGGCAATTTTATTTTGGATATTTTTCATTTTTTAGTGCTATTTACAGCGCTAATTTTGGTGTTTTTTTAGTGCATATTAAATAAAACAGTTAAAAGTTTGCTCTTTTAGTGCTATAACTTCCGAGCCCTGCTCATTAGTAATACATAAAATGACAAGTCTGTCATTGCTTCCGTGATACACCCCCGATTGGTAAACTTTTATTGCCAACCTCAAAAAATTTCAAGGTTTATGTCTTTTATTCTTTTCCTTTGATTTTACAACATTTGCAAACAAGTGAAAGGCCGGCCCGGCCCCATTTTTATTTATTATACACTTTTAAGTTTTAATTAGTAAAAAAAAATCGTTGGCAACGCCCCTTTCTTTAATTTAGCGCCTCGTCACTTTGTATTTTAGGACTGCATCACTGTGTAAAAGGCGCAGTGGTGTAACTAAACCAAGAATAGATAACAAAGTAATTTCTCCCCACCCCTCATCATCATCGACCAGTTGTTTTTCTTCAAGAAAAAGGGTTTTTACTTTTTAGCCATACTTTACCACGCTGGACAATAAGGGTTGGACTCGCAATGTTGATAAAATGATTTTCGTGGGGTCACCCATCCAAGTGAGAACCACAACAAATCATGTTTACATTCCGTGAACTAACGAAAGCGGGTATTTGCATTTCGCTACGTCGTTGCTGTCTGATCAAATTCTGATCAAAATATATTTATTCCTTGTTTTTTCGCCAAAGCAGCGAATAAGATTAGAAAAATATTGATGGGAATGTTTTTTTAGCCATAAAACCCTTCTAGCGGAAATTTCAGGGTGCGGCCGTGCACAGAATTAACACACACAAATTTAGGTCGTCTCGCATTCTTTAACCTTATTAATGCGTGTTTTTTTTTGTATATATTTAGGTTTCGAGATATTCAGAAAAACAATAAAATTGACGCGCATGAATGGATCACCTACGTATTGAAACGTATTGAAATTTAAAAATAATTACGGTTGGTTGCCTCTAATACTGCCCTAATAACTGAAAACGCCGTATCTACATAGGTTTATATGAGCAGATACGGCATTTTCAGTTATGAGGGCAGAATAGGGCTCCTCAGCAATGCGGGGTTCGTCGGAGTGTAAATTAGGTCACTAGCAACACCAGCAGTGTGGCGTAAAACCTACACCGGCCTACTGGAAAGCGGGCAACCGCGGTTCAAATTCGGGTCGCGTCGAATACACTGCTGTGGTCTAAAGCCCAAAATATATCTGTGGGCTATGGGGAAGGCAACGGGAAACCACCCCATTAATTAAATCTCTAGTACTTCATCTTGGCTTCAGCCAAGTGATCGTCTACGCACTGCTTAGTGTATGGCACTTAAAAGATGAAAGCATTCAGCAGGATCCTGATGCGATCGACTAATAATGATTTCTGCTATTTAAGAGTTTAATTAAACAGGTTACAGTACGTAGAGTATTGATTGTTAAGTCGAAATCTCCCGGTTGAAGTCTGGTACACAAGATTTAGGCGACAGTCAATAAATTGGACACTGTTTTTTTTGGGCGACGATTTATTAGGCGACCCCAACTAGGGTGATCGGTCAAATAGGCGACGGTAAACTAGGCGACAGTACAAATTGGGCGACGGGAAATTCTGTAGATATTTTTAATTAAAAAATGAATGTTTAATTAATTACAATTACCTACGGTGGATAACCGAAAAAAAGTAATCGAAACTTAACACATAGGCATCCTTACGTAAAGGTCAGGGATAAAATGTAACTGGTTCTGCCCACAAATTTAGTAGAAGTTAATTAGTATAGTTATTTTATTAAATAATATTAAGTTGCGTTCTTGGAGTGGCTTAGATGACTAGATTTTAGGATGGATCCGAGATTTGCCTATACTCATCACTAAAAATATCCCCCTAGACCGGTTCTACTCGGCAAAGTGTGCTACCAGGAAGGGGATTGTTAAATAAAATATTAAATATTAAAGAGAATACAAGCAAATTTTGTAATTAAATATTATTTTAATAAAGTTTTATTAATTTTCTCTAATCTTAATAATCTATGTATTCAAACTTGTGTACAACAGCGTTCAGAACTTGAATTTGAATTTTATTTTAAAATTTATTTTAATAGCATTAATAACGTTTCTTGATTTGGCCAGTGAATAATCCAGCGAATGCTGGATGAGGCTACCACATGGTTTAGCTATAGCAACAAATAATGTCTTAAAAGATTTTTTGTTTTTAGAACAAAAACAAACTATTTGAAGCAACTAATGTTGCTTACCTGTAACCTGCTACTATTAAACTGGTTCTTTAAAATTTAATACGTATTTAAGTATAAGTCTTCGGTCCGGGTCCCAGGGTACTCTTTACTCTTTATTTACAAGCCAAAATTGAGAAATTATTTGATTGCCTATTCTGGGGGATCAAGAAACCCCCAGACCTCCCCGATTGCATGGGCTTACAAAAAAATAAAAACTTTTTGATATTTGAAGAAGTTATAATTTAGAAATATTAGTAACTTTTTTGTGTGAAACTCCAAACCGTTACTTGCATTTTTTGTATTACCAAATTTGTTTTCGATCGTCTTCCCTGAGTAATGAGCACTTCGCGACGCAATCAAATTTGCGAAATTAGACTTTAAATATAATATTGCTTTATGAGCAATAGAACAACCTGTTGTCGACCGAATAATTCATTTAAATTTTTTAAATTGCTATTTTGATGGAATTTTTAGATTTAAGACATTTTTAAGTCTGATCAGGAATAATCTTTTCGTATTTTTCTTGTGCTACCAGATTTTCGAGATAGAGCAGAATTTTATAGTTTGCAGTTCTATTATTTTCTAAGATTATTTTTAATTACAAATCGAGCAGGTAGCGAATTAATTTATATAAACGTCAAGTTCGTAGAATATCAAAGTTAAGCTTTTCACGGTTTAATACTTTTAAATAAATGTTTTACTTACCAAAATTGTTCTCAATTCATCCATCGCGGTAATTTAAAATTTTTTCCAAGTAGAATTTTCTACTTAGTTTTCGGAGTTAAACTGCACTGTTAATTTTGTAATTGAGTTACTTGACTGTTGCTTGAGTTATTGACGAATTTAATTTTTTCAATAATATTTAGAGCATAAAAAGTGAAAATATCTAATTATGCAATTAATTTAATCAGAAGTGGAGGTTGTGATAATTACTAAGTCGTAGGTAATTATTTTTCTGCATTTTAAAAGAAAGTGTATTAAGGAAGGTCGAAGATAAACGTAAGGGCCGAATATCTAGAAAGCGGAAGATTTGAATCGAAAATTTCCTCTTTGAAAGCAACTCGTGGTAATTATCAGGAAGCAAATCGGATAAAACTATGTGATCCATTTTGTAGATTATGCCGATATTTTCAAAATTATTGTTAGATAGACTTTTCACCTAAGACTAAGAAGAGTCTCATTGAGCATTGTAAATTATTTTGTAATTATTTAGGCAAACGTTTGCAGAGAACTTATAAGCAGAAGATCAATCAAGTTTGGCATCTTAAAAATTTCACTTCCTCTTCAGACTAATGCCCACTCCCCAATTATCTTAATTTTTCTTTAGTATACAATTCAGTGTCACATAATTAGTATTACTATATCAAAATGCCTACAAATCTACACAGCATAAAAAGCAATTCACTTATTTTTGTTTCGTGCGTTGTCGAAAATTTAAAAATTTATTTATCAGAAAATAAAAAATTCATGACAGAAAGAAATCTAAAAATAAAGAAATTTCATAACACAAAACCGTTGCACAAAATTTAATCTGTAAGTTCCATAATTAAATAATCAAGTCAGGTTTTTGTGATGTTTGTGGAAACAGTATTTTTTTTATTATTATATACCTACCTAATTTTCTGTAGAAGATTTCTTGAAACAAAGAATTTTCCCGGAAACCAAACTATTTTCAGTTCAGGCTTACGGATACGGGTTTTGGATGATCTATGTTGCCACCTCTTTTCTAATTTTGTTTGGAGTAAAATTAGTTGTAAAATTTGAGCATTTGTCTGTATGACTGGCAACTTGGTGCTTCATATTACCTTTGATATCTTTGCCCCTGGATCCAATATCATCCAAGTAATTTCTAATGGCATTGCTCTTGCTTACTATGTAACAAATTTTTGCAATTTGTTTTGTGGCTGAGTACGCCCCTGCCTAGAGTCTGATTGGGAGGATGGGAGTTTACGTTTTGTAAACGCTCAGTTTTGGGGACTTTGGTGTAAACTTTTATAAGTGTGAGAGTGTTTTTCGGTGATCGTCTAATTTTGGAGCAAGTTTTTACTTTTTGTAATGAACTTCGTAGGGATACACCTAATTTCGACGATATTCTTTTTACTCGTTTGATCTGTTGTTTTGTGCTGACTGGGAATCTCGTATTTGCTTCCGAATTGCCGTATATTATTTTAAATGATTTGCAACGGTAAATTATTTTATATAGAACCAACCTCATTCGAGCTTATTGTCCGATAGCTTTTATCTTCGTTCGCAAATTTTTCCAACGTTAAATATTTAATTTTAATAATTAAATTTATTTTCTTATTTTGGTTCAACAATTAGCGTATGCTGCTTGTTCTTAGTTATGTTACTCCAAAGGTAAATAGTTGAGGCAAGTAGCTGCGACTTTTTGTATTTTTGGTTGCAACTGCCGTTGGCAGCAGACTTCTTGCAGAGATTATTTTTTCGTTTTATTGTTACCTTTTTTCCGGAACTTATAACCCTCGCTTTCCGCACTATCTACAGCTAGTGTAACATCTACAGGGCATCTACAGTAAATAAAAGCTGGTTGATCGTTTTTCCAGCGTGTAGAGAAAAATTGTGGAGGCCCCATGATGGGAAGAGGAATTGTTTGTTTTCCGGCCTGGCTTATCGTTGGTGCTATCAGTGTTAGGATTAGGAATTTGGTTTTTAATGAACCAAAGTTTCACTTCGGGTGGATTTATGTGCTGCACTGATGGGCACAATTCGTTTTCAGGGTCGGAGATTAGGAATTTGGTTGGTCCTCGAAAGGGTGAAGAAATTTTTTATTACAACTATAGGATCTAAATGATACTTTCTGGTTCTAGGACACTTCGCTCCGGGATATTTCGCACCCGGACATTTCGCACCCGGTCATTTCGCACCCGGACACTTCGCACCCAGGACATTTCGCAAATAATTTGAATTATTGTTATTATTTAAAATTTTTTCAATTTTTCAATTTAGCCACCCCTTGCTAGTAGCACCTATTCGAGTTCTTGGTTAACATTCATTAAAAAATAATGAATAATAATATGCAAAAAGGGGTATCAACAACAGGGGTCAACAGCTTCTTTGGCTGTAATTTTTTTTATAAAAAAAGAGATATAAAAGCAGAATTGACATTTGCCGCCATTTGCATCAATTATAGCATCTTCTGAAAAATAAACAATTTTTAAATTATTTTAATTGTAATTAATTTTTTACTCGTTAAATTGTGTTTCATTTAATTATACTATTGAAATAAAATTTGTTATTTTGCTAAACCAAATGGTACTGAATACAGACCTGATACCCTTTTTGGCATATTATTATTCATTATTTTTTAATGAATGTTAATCAAGAACTCGAATAGGTGCTACTACTAAGGGGTGGCTCAATTGAAAAAATGAAAAAATTATAAATAATAAAAATAATTCAAACAATGAATAATATGCTAAAAATTGTAGCGAAATGTCCGGGTGCGAAATGTCCCCGGTAGCAAAATGTCCGGGTGCGAAATGTCCGAGTGCAAAGTGTCCCCGGTAGCGAAATGTCCTGGGTGCGAAGTGTCCGGGTGCGAAATGACCGGGTGCGAAATGTCCGGGTGCGAAATGTCCCGGAGCGAAGTGTCCGGTCACCATACTTTCTAGCTAGGCTTTTTATCTTAGCGAATCTTTATATGACAGCTCATTCAGTGATTTGACCAAATTTCTTCCTCTTTGCTCTTATTGATGTACTTTTTAGACAGTTTTCGCTTCGTTGTCTAATATGAGAGGTAAATCTTCCCCGGCTCTTACATGTTCTTTTCATTGTTTCAGTTTTGGGAAGGCCCAAACCCCTTTGGGTAGACTATTTTTGTGCCACTGTGATTCTATACCCAAATATGCCTAATATCCTATATATAGGACGGCTAGTAACTTTAAATATTTTTGTATGCTATAGTAACTACAACAGTAACTACATAGTAACTAGCAGCTCTACTATAGGACATTAGGCATATCTGGGTTAAGCACAACATTGAACGGAGCCAGTGGGTGGCAGTGGGAGGCTAATCTAAGAGTTAAATAGGTATGTCAAAAAATTTTGTAGGTACAGATGACTCGGAATTCCAACGATTTCCACGGGTTTTCAAAGAATTCCAGTGATTTCCAAGAAACTCTAAAAATCTCGCAGGAATTCCAAAGGATTTTCAAGCAATTCTAGGGATTTCAACGGAATTCCAGAGATTTCCAAGGGAATTTCAAACAAGTGACAACAAAATTTTTGATATATAATTAGGAATTGCATTCTTCTTATGCGCTAGATATATTGCAAATGTAGGTGGCACATCGAATGCAAAACCACATTTACAAAAGGAAACGTCATTAATATATTTTGTTACGTGTGTTGCCTAATCTAGAATGTTTCTAAGTTTACATTATAAGTTTACAAATCGTATTTTCACAAATTTATTTCAATTTAATATAATACAAAAAATTAAATATTATCTGTCACCAACACGTAAATTTCGCTAGCGTGAAACCACCTAATTTCAAACCAATTTCATTGGTTAATATTTTGAGAAAATATATTCGTGTCTGAAAGGGTTAACCTTGAGATCTATACAAGAGTTTTTGCATTTTTGTTTATAAAATTTAAAATATAAAAAATAAAAATTGTAAATAAGAAAAATAGTAAATAATTAAAATAATACCTACCGAAACAGTTTGTAAAAAAATAGAAATGCTAGCTTTTTTTTAAACGCAAACACAGCGTTTAGATTGCACTACATCTATACAGGTACTTGCAAAAGAATTCGGACGCTCCTATGTAAGCAATGTGAATTGTACATTTTAAAGCTGTTTTTGTCACATAAAAATTGATTTTACAGTAAAACTTTTTGAACATATTTTGTTGCAAATATCATTCCCTTCATTTTTGTTTATATAAATTTTTCTATTTTTTCGCACCGTTTCTGAATAACAGCGACTTAAAAAAATACTGTGTAAAGTACAAAACATTATTGTCATCTGTATCTCGGAAAGGGTGCGACAAAATAAAAAAAAGTACATATATGTATAAAGTGGTAGGAAATGAAATTTACAAGAAAAAATTCATATTAATTTTTATATTTCGTCGATTTGTTTTTGAGATAGAAGCGGATAGAGGTAATAATATTCTTTTTATTTTAGAAAAAGAACCCAAAATAAAAATTTTAAGTAAATTTGTGGAATTTTAGTATGTATTTATGGTTAAATTAAAAAAATATAAGAATAATACAATACGTAGAAAATCAAAATTCAAAAAATTTCAAAAAAAGACAAAATTAACATATAAACAGGTCTGGATTAAAAATATTTGAAATTATGAAAAGTTCAAAATACGATATTACAATATAACGTTATTTCATGGTTATTTCCAATCCTCAGTTGTAAATAATCGTTTAAATTTATTAAATAAGAAGAATATTCGAACTAATCAAAAGAAAAAACTATTTAAAGAGTACTGATTAACAAGCATAAAATTTGACTTACCATAACCCCAAAAATATGAAATCTGCACGTTGTCACATGTAGTAATGAACAATTTAAAATAATTTGAACTAAGAGATTCTTTTACCAAGCATCTCTTAGTTCAAATTATTTTAAATTGTTCATTACTACATGTGACAACGTGCAGATTTCATATTTTTGGGGTTATGGTAAGTCAAATTTTATGCTTGTTAATCAGTACTCTTTAAATAGTTTTTTCTTTTGATTAGTTCGAATATTCTTCTTATTTAATAAATTTAAACGATTATTTACAACTGAGGATTGGAAATAACCATGAAATAACGTTATATTGTAATATCGTATTTTGAACTTTTCATAATTTCAAATATTTTTAATCCAGACCTGTTTATATGTTAATTTTGTCTTTTTTTGAAATTTTTTGAATTTTGATTTTCTACGTATTGTATTATTCTTATATTTTTTTAATTTAACTTTTTATTTTAGTCTTGTTTAAGACGTCACTCAGAAATGGCGCCACATAAAATAGAAGAATGTATAGGTACAAAATTTAAGATAATGAAATTTGCAACAAAAAAGTGTAAACAGTTTTAAATGTAAAAATCAAACGAAGACAGCATAATAAAAAAATGATTCGCAATTTGCACTTAATGCTGTTTTGAGTTTGATTCTGAATTCTTTTATTGTAAATCCGCAGTGAAATAATAATTATTCAAAAACTAGAATATCAAACGAATGCAAATGTTAGATTTATAAACAAAACTTTCTATACCAACTGTACGTATTAGATTGACTTCATATTTTTCCGCGTGGTGGCGTTCGATTAATATAAATCGTGAATACGGTAGCTTGGAGTAGTCTCTTCCATTTCGTAAAAAAAATAAAAATTTCTTAAAACATTCATTTATTTACAAAAATCAAAATACAATATAAATCAAAAATTTGTTCCTATTTACATTATTAAAATTAAAATATGCTTTAAGTAATCTTACATTTACAAGTCTCTTTAAAATTATTTACAAAATAATACATACAAAAATAAAAATATAAAATTTCATTAAATAAGTAAAAATCTTCAATTTAAAAATTTATTTCGTTTATTAAAATTTCTATGCGTTTTGAGATCAGGATAACCTTTTGATTTGATAAATATCTTGCGAGCATTAATTTAATAAATAAATATCAAAATTTCTTTCGTTTTTTGTTTTGAAAATTTGCTTAAAAATAAATTTTTTTGATAAAATGTTGTTCCATTTTAGTGTGTTGAGCATCTATGCGAAATTAGTCCATTCCACTCTTTCCAATGGCAGTGATTTTTTCCAACTTGAAGTGAAAAAAGAGGAGCGTACTTTTGCCGTTGCGGTCGTGCAATTTAAATAAAAAAGAACAACAGTTTGGGTTTCTTTCGTTTCCAAGCAATTTTTGGAATTAAAATTAAGTACAAAAATGTAATAAAAAATTTACAAACTGACTGTACAAACGTATAAATAAAAAATGAATTGATCTTTCATTGCATAATTTTTTGGCACAACTAAAAATGTATTTAAGGGGTAAAATTATAACGGAACATAATTTTTGTGTGCAAAAACGGTGCAAACAAATATTATGTGCATTAACCCAGTGTTTCTAAAACAAACTGTGGTTTCAAGAAACGCTGCATTAACAACAATGAAAGATATCGAATTGTACAACAAAAAGTGAATAATTGTGGCAGTCCAATACCACAATTACTTATTGCAAATTTGATCACAATTTAAAAATTATATAATCGTCTATATATTGCTATGTGGCAGTTTAAATGCCGGCACTTTTAAGTGTTTATTTTAACAGTCTTTACGTCGTTTCGTGAAGTTTTCATTATTAACCATTAAAACACAACAACAAATACTTTAACATGTAAGAACAGAAAAATTATAGCTTGTCCATCAGGTACACTAATATAAAAATTATAACACCAGTTAACATTGATAATTTTTTTAAAATTTGAAGCACTGATTTTATTATTTTTAAAAAACACATTTAAGAGTGAAAACACGTAAAAGTTAATTAAAAAAGAATATTTTTCAATTAATTCACTTTCACACTATTATTTCACGAATTACTCTTCTTGTTCTAGAATTTGGTGTCGAATAACCACTTTCCAGACTTTCTTCGTAACTAAGGGACATGTGTTGAGGGGGTTTCTCATCTTCCATTTGTTCTATGTATGGATCGGGAAGGCCATTCACGTCATGGTAAGGCGAATCTGCAATTCAAATTTAAAAAATTAATATTTATTTTTATATTTTTTATTTCTAAGCTTACCTATGTGTTGTTCAATCCGTTTCTTGGGCTTATGTACAGCAGCATATGGATCACTACAGTAATCTTGTCTAGATGGGTTGTTACTATTTCTCATATAATCGTCTCCATGGTTACTCTGAGTGGTGATATGAGGATAATGAGCGTAATCGTCCACGGCTCCGTAACCTCCATGAGTGATAGGATCGTAACCATAAGAGTTCTGTCTATCGATATGAGCATTTTGTAACTGATTTGTTGAGTTGTTAGCGGCTGCAGCCATTTTCATCTGCCATAAGGAGTCTTGCGAATTCACACTACCCCCGTTATTCGAATTGGAATAATTGGAATCCAAGTAACCCATATTGGCCCCTAGAAGAAATACTGAATTAGTGAACCTTTCAAAAACTGACACGAAAAAACTTACATTCACTGCTGTTGATGTTCTGGTGGGACTGCATGTTTGGATTCGTGACGTATCCGTATCCATTTTGAGCAGCATAAACCGAATTTTTTGGATCTTCCATCGCGAGAGCCAAGTCCAAAGAATGCTCCAACGCCTTATTTTCCATACCGGTGGAAGGATAATAAGGTGGAGGTGCTTGGTTCTGTTGGGTCATGATCGTCGGTCTTACAGAATCCATCTCGTAGTCTTTTGATTCCGACTTCTTTGTTTGGTTTCTCTTGCATCTGCAGAACATGAACAGAAGCGCCACAAACAACAAACAAACGATGCAGGAAACAATGATGGCTATGAAAGTCGGAGTTGTCACCGCAGATGCTTCCTTTATGAAAGCAGAACCTAATTCAGCTTCGACATGTTCGCCACAGCGATCGTGATGCATCTTCAAGCACAATCTAACTCGAACTCTTGAGGTGTTATCGTCGTTCACTCCGATTGGTTCGTCGTCGACTAAGGATCTTCCTAAGCCTTTATGCTGTCTCGAAGTCATTTGATCCAAAACGGTTTCTTTATAGGTCGGGGAAATACCAGAAACTTGTAATTGAAGCGTTTCGACAACCTGCCAATTTGTTAAAGGTAAATTGTCGCTGTTGATGGTTTCGACAACAGCAACCAGTGGAAGGCAGGTGGGTGGAATGTTGACAGAAAGAGCGTGAGATGAAGGGTCGTAAGCTACTCTTTGTGGTATCGGAATTCTATCGACTCGTGTTGAAACTCCGACATCTTGCGAATTGTCACTATTGCCTTTGATGTTCAAAGCTTTCACCTGCAAATAATAATTTTTATTAAAGTTATTCAAAATTTTAAAGCTCACTCAAACCTACCTTAAAAATGTAACTTTGATGTTGATCCAAATTCGAGACATTGCAAGGCACGTTTTGTTGACAGTCGATTTCTTTCCAATCCACGGATCTCGTCACCATACCGCAACCTTCAATCAAAACGTCTTCATTGCTGGGAACTTTCTTATAGGAAACGTAGTATTTGGTGTTGTAAATTCCACCATTAAATCCAGGTTCCCAGTTTAAGGTTACGAAGTTGTGACCAACGTATTGAGCCAATAACTTGGTTGGTTTCTCGGGAGCACCTTTCGGTTGCAAACGAATTTTGGCTTCGATACTTCCTAAATTGTTGATAACCTGGCAGTTGTATTCGCCATAATCCTGTTGTTTGATGTTGGAAATTTTTAGAATGCTGGTGTACATGTCGTTTTCGTCCACGTTGGTGTTCACAATGTAGTGACCTTCAGACGACGAAAGGAGTGGAGACGAATTTACCCCGTAATACCACTTGAATTCAGGTTTGGGATAAGCTTGGATTTTGCAAACAACTTCGGCGGTTTCGTGCAAATCGTATGCGACTTTGTTGTACTGATGAAGAACGATTGGTTCGTCTAAAAGAGAAGAAGAAGTTTATTTTTTGCACAAAAACCACGTGGAAACTACTTACGTTCGATACGTAAATGCATGCTGGATTCGGTTCTTCTGACTTCGTTTTCAAAGACGCAGGTATAGACGCCTCGATCGGACGGCAAGAGTTCGTTTCGGTTTGGTCTGGCTTTTCCGTTAAATTTCAAGATGGATTGGACACTAACGGCGCCGTTGCTGATTTCGGTCATTTCGGTTTTTACTTCGTATAAATTTGCGTCTGCGGTTAGTTCTTCGTCGTTCTTCAGCCATCTGACGACGGGTCGAGGTTTTCCTTTTGCACTGCAAGCTACGGAAAAGTTGGGATCGCCTACTCGTTTTGTCTCTAGAGGTTTCAATTTGTATTTGAAGCTGGGAGGTTGGTGGACTTCCAAGTTGACCGATGCTACTTCTCCGTGCCCGAGTTCGTTTGTCGCTTGACAGTAATAAACTCCTTCGCTGTTGAGGTTAACATTTGGGATCGTGTATTTGGTGCCGGTCGCGAGGACGGTCTGTTGACCATCGCTTCCCGGTCTAAACCATCTGTATTGAGGTGCCGGCCATCCCGGTGGTGTTGCCGTACAAGTGAGAGTAACCGGAGATCCTTCCGTTGCGATCGGTTTGTCTGGCATAATTCGCGCCTTTCCAGGTTTGTGTCTGATTAGAAGGGCGATGGAAGCGTTTCCAATTTTTTCGTTTCTTCTAATCGGCGTGGAACTGGGAGTGATGATGTTGATGGCCCGGCACACGTAGGTGCCCGAATTTTCGGCGGTTACGTGACTGAGTCGCAAAGTATCGCCAGATTGTCGGAAGTCTGGTTTACCGTCTTTTATCCATTCGATGGTGGTCGGATTAGGGTTTGCGCTAATGTTGCATTTAATTGAAACGGCCTCTCCTTCTTCCGCTTCTTGCGTTTTCGCTTCTAAGGTGACCACTGGAGCGTATAGAACATCCAAAAGTATTTCCTTCTCTCCAATTTTACCGAGACCGTTATCGGCGCTGCAGGTGTATTTGCCGGCATCCTGAATGCTAACACGGTGAAGGAGGTGGCTATTAGAGTTACTAATAAAACGACCGTTGCGTGTCCAACGAACTATATTCACTTTTGGCTTGGCATCAACGGAACATTGTAACGTTGCGGACGAGTCTCTCTCGACTCTTAGGGGATTTTCGGGTCCTACGTCCACGCGAGGAAAATCTAAAATTAAATGAATGCATTTAGATGGTTGTTTTGGAAGAGGAAATAAATTTGAATGTTATTGCTGCTACTGCGGGGAACTGGCGATGCAGAAGGCTCGAATATTTAAAATATAACTTTGAAGATTTATTGGCGTTGTAAATCAGGATAAGGCTAATAGCTTTTTTTAAAAGTGTTATTGCACCTAACGTGTCGAGTGGGTATAAATAACTTCAAGTCATTCGTCTCGAAATTGCATGTAGAACGTCATGTCGATTAATAAAATAACTGCTAAAATAATTTTAAAGAAATAAACATTAAAAATCCTAAGGTGTTTTTACAATGTGGCGCGTAAATGGGGGGGTTTAAACAAGTGTATCCGGCAGACGCTTCATATAACTGGGAATAAACCAGATGTTGTCTTTCATTTCTCTGTAGAAAAAGCGTTAATGTTTATAGCGTGTCTATTGCGAGATTAGCTTGGAATTCTATCAAATCCAACAGCCTTTCAGTTAACTGAGTTAATCCTAATGTATCATTAGATTTTGCGCGAACGGACGTACGGGTTCGCCCAAAACATATCTTGTGGAATAACAGACTTTGGTTCAGAATTTTTTCTTTAAAAATAAACGCGTAGAAGCAACCGATAAATATTTTTAATTTTTTTTTCCTATGCCATTAGTTAACACATCCTCACATTCTTAATATGCGTCGCCTATTAATAGACGCATGTAAATGTCAACTAACTTGGATAATTTTCTTAGCCAAGGATATACAAGATTCCGAAAGGTTCAACCATCTATTGATTACCCATAATTTCTACCGCGACGGGAAATAATCAATATTTAATATTTGTGTAATAATTAAGTTGTTCAAGCTAATATTTAATCGAGCTAAAACCGGATTAATCGGTCTGAGAGTGGGCGACGAAACGAGATTTCAAGAAACCTTCGTGAAGACTACTATTAAAAAATTTTCAAATCCATCCAAAAATTTATTCTTTCGCCGCCGAAGTTTACCAGGAAACAGGAAGTTTGGAAAATTGTTTGCAAATATTTTTTGTTTGTTATTTTAAAAGCGCGCGTGCGGTGCGTCGATGTGAAAATATGGGCCATATTAACCTAATTAGAAAAATTTATGGTGTAAATCAAAAAGTTTTATAAACAAAGAAAAAATGCGTTTGCCCAAATAGATAAAGCCAGATTAACTAATAATTTCGTCAATAAAGCAAAAATCAAACTCATAAATCTTTGGAAGTGCGCAATTTTATAGTTAATCTTTGTGAGCCCACAAAAAATGGGATTTATATTGACAAAAGTGATAAATTTTTCAATAATTAATTCAGTTTTCTAATGGAAACTATGAAATACAATAAGCTAGGAATAAAATTTATATTTCTTTGTTTTCGTCGCAGGAGGTATTCTGAAAAATGTATTTTTGAGAAAAAAACTTGGGAAATTAATATTTTTTATTTTTTCATAAACAGAAATACAACAATAAGCCATCATTATCTACGACGTGTAAAGAAGATCTTGACGAAACTTTTTTCATAAAAGAGCAAAAAAACTTCAGTTTTTATTTCGAATGAGCAAAAAGCTTTCAAAATAAACTTTTTAATGGGCAAGAAAAAGCTCAAAAATGAATTAAAAAAGTCAAACTTTTTTGTTTTTTCGCGAGAAATTCCAAAATTGTGTTTTTATGTTTAACCAAGAAAAGCTCATCAATTGGCTCCGTTGTCATTAAGAAGCGGCAAAGGCGTATAAAGTATCAAAGTAAAGCCAAAATCAGCTTCCTTTGATAGCTGAAAGATTGACTGATTAGCTATCAGTGCTTTGAAAAATAATAAGCTCATTTTTAATATTTTTATTTTCAATTTTTGATAAAGCTGTTTCGAAATCTTGGAACGAAAACAACTTTTAATGAAGAAAATGTCGCTCAATTTGAAACCTTCGAAAAATTTTGAGTTTATATTTATAACTGCTCATTTCTTCGGATCACTTCCGAGTGATACAATTCTTAAGCGGACAATAAATTAGAAATAACAACAGATTATGAGTCCAAGTTAGCAATGTGTTTTTAAAATTAAAAACAATAATACAAGTCTCCAAGTTTTCTTATCCAATCCCTTTAAAGAAACTGTGCATATTCGCGATTTACCTGACCGTTGGTGGCGCTCGTGACGCTACCAATCGTCAACAACATGGCGGCTCTATTACGTATACTTGATGTTGTTTTGAGTTTGATTTTGAATTACTTTGATAATTCAGTAAATAGAATACCAAAAGAATGCAAACGTTTGGTTTATAAATAAAACTTTCTATACCAACTGTACGTATTAGATTAATTTAATATTTTTCCGTGTGGTGGTGTTCGCTCAATGTAAATCGCGAATACTCTGTCTTCTGAAAAAGTGATCCGTAAGAAGCAAAAAAATAAAAATATTTATTTCCAAAAAGTTCCTCAGGCGCATGCTTTTCTTTCATTCCTCAGCGTTGTGGTTAAAGTTAAATTGAGTAAAAGATGGCTGTTTCAGATTGGAAATTGTGTGCGGTTGGTTGCAGAATTTGTTTCAGCCTGCTCAGTCTCGGCAGTACCGTTAGGCTCACCTCGCCAGCTGTAGTGAAAATTTGTTTCCATGGTAACCAATAAGTATTAAACTGACAGAAATGTCACTAGCTTATTTCGATAAGTCGTGAACATTCCGAACAACCCTCGTAACTTAAAACTCTAACTTTAATTTTTAATGTCCAAGTTCGAAGGTTCAAAAATACGAAAGTAAGGTTGATTCGGTCACTAACCCACGTAACCGATCATTGATCATTAATCAGTTACAACGGTCACTTACGTCTGTCAATTCAGCAAAATTGCTCGTTAGATGTAGTTGGAATTGATACTTTTTATATATGTTCATTTTAGGACTCTCATAGCCCTCCGTCTAATGGCACTCTCCGAAAAAAGTTTAAATAGTTAATTGTAGTAAAAATTCCTTTAAAATTAGAGCAGGAAATTACGAGAAAAAATACGAAAGTGAAGTTGTGGTTGACAAAAACCACCCGAATCGCTTGTGTGACTAATGACTACACTCTCGGATTATGGTTTAAATTTTTTTTCAGTAATGACCGGCTATAAGCCCATAAAATTTCCTATTTTAGTTTCTGGATAGCAATTTGGTCCATCAGCGTGTAAATAAAAGTGTACCTGTAGGTTAAAACGGATTTAGATTTAATCAAGATAACTTAAGGTATAATTTGAGGTTCGAATTTTGAATATATTTCGACATTATCAGCCGCGCTGGATAATTAATTTCCATTTGTTGATAGAGAGATAATTACCGTGTTCGTGATTACAATGTAGTAATTTTCAATGAGATTAGACGGGGGGTGTTCGATAAGTAATCAATTGTACCCTCCGAATCATCGAAAATGACGCCTATTATCGCAGACCATCTAAAAAATGTTAAAAGTACTTTAACGACTTTTACTGTTGACCGTAGGTGCAATAGATCCATAATTTATATGATAAACGTGTGTGGATTCGACAAGTGGGTGTACGAGGGCGGCCCAATAAAAAGACTACGGTTTAATGGTCGCCGCCATAGCTCGACCGACTTGACAAATCTAATCTTGGAAGTGAAATTTAATTTTGTCAAATAAAGTTTGGCAATAATAACATTTGCGACCAAATAAGCCTTACGTTACTGTTACGTGTGAGACGCATGTGGCCCGCGAGAGAAATGTAAATAAATTTTTTACAAAGATTGGGTAATAAAAACTCCAAAAAAGATAATAAACAAAAACGAAACTTACAGTTGACATTAAGAGTTACAGCCGTTTCAAGTTTGTTTCCCTCTGGCATTGCTCTGTTCCAAACCTCACATCGAAAAATGGCACCATCGTCGTCCTTTCCGGGAGTCAAAGAAAGTGTTGCGGTGGTCGCATGATCTCTCGAACCGCCGTTTTTCAGTGCAGCTTCCAATGGATAAGTCGAATCTGAAATTAAACATTTTTTTTATTTCGATTTTATTTTCAACAAATTTATTTTATTGTCGATCCAGGTTTACGATCCTACGTAAACTGTCGACTGAGCCTCTCCAGGTCCAATAAGGAAGGAGTAAAATTTTGCTACAAATTCCAAGTTAGTGTTTGTGTATTTTCTTAGCAATAAACTTTTTTCAGGTGTCTATCGCAAGTAACTTGACGTAAAGTTTAAAGAAAAGTCCTTAATTCGTCTGTTGATAATACAAGTTGAAAACTACTCAGAGAACGTATAATATTTGACGTATAATTGAAGTTTAAAGACTTTCGAGCTTTACAAAACCTTCTTGTCGATTTCAAAAAAATTCACAATAAAACGAAAGCACTTTCATTAAACTTTTAAAGAGTTTGCTTTTGTCTCGTAACTTTTCTACTTTAATAAAATAGTTAACTGGGACAATTTACGAGAAAAACGGTTCTAAATGAAGTTTAAGGACAAATTTGATGTTTACTTTGGTCGTGGAATAAAATTTGGATAGTAATACATTTTTAGTAAGAAAATCATTGTAATTGTGTTGCGATGTGTAACAGGTCAGGGAGAAATCGGTAGAAGCATATTTAATTACCAATGGGGTTAGAACTAATTCAACACAATGAAATACAATTAAACTTGGAACTCGATATCACCTGAAGTTATGCTACTAGCATAAGTAATTATTTCCTTCACTAAATTAATTGCAAAACTTGAGATAATTGAGAAAAAGCCAAAGATGTGGTTGAATAGATTCAAATTGGTTACGTAAAAGTAAAAATACCAGAAAAGACAGTAAATAGAAAATAGAATGTGGAATCTTATCCAAACTTCAGCTTTAAACAAATATTAACTTAAATGATTTCCATTAATTATGAAAACCCAATCTAGCCCTCACCTGTGGCGAAAAACAGAGAGACAGAAGCAACGGAGACAAAAAAACACATCTGATTGTCTTAGGAAAATCATCTTATCAGCCCAAGCAACAACGCAATTTTATTTAAAAAAATAATAATTAGATAAAAAAATAGTTTGTAGGTTGAGCGACCTAAAGGCCGCACTGCTAGTTCTGCCCTAATTTAATTAACAGCGGCGGATCCAGGAGAAGCTCAAAAACATCAATTTTTACATAAAATTTTTTTATTTGTTACTACTCATTTTTATTTTTTATACTCAATACATTTTTATTTTGTTTCCCCCCCCCCCCCCATCTCTATGAAAATTTTCTCAATTAGCTACTGTTAATTAATACTATTTTTCTTGTATTTTGACATTTTATCAGGCTAAATCGCTTAAAAAATTAATAAGTTACTTTGGTAAATCAAAAAAAAAAGTATTTTTGGCTTTAGTGGAATGATTCACATTCTTAAATGAATACTTTCTTCATAAACCTCGCCAAAGCTTTTGACATCAAACAGAATTCCTATCAAAATTCGTAGATTTGTAATATTCCCCATAGTAATTACCAACGATCAACTGAGGAGACACATCTCGTAAGAGTAATGTCGAAATTTTTCAAACCATCTGCATTGGCATTTTGTACAAAGTGTAGCTAAGGCTACTGTCTGATGTCAAAAACTTTGGTTGGGCTTATGACGGACATATTCATCTAAGAAGATGATTGTCAATTACACTTCTTTTGATTTATCAAATTACAGTCGATTTTAAACATCAACTTTAAGATGCTTTGGGTTTATGGGGGTGGGGAGTAGGGCTGGGCGATATTCAAAAATTGATATCGAATTTCGCTAATTCAAAAACTATCGATAACTTCGATTAATCGATACTTGTCGATAATTATCGGAGTATCGATGTATCGCTAATTGTCGAAGTATCGATAACTCGATAACTATCGATATTTATCGATTAATCGATAAAAAGTCCCAGCCCTAGTGGGGAGTATATAATATTTTACGTATGTAACCGAAATTAAGTTTTCATTGTTTGTAGTGAGAAAATCCTATCCAAAATGTTAGAAAAAAAGATCATCAGTTTTTATATTTACATATATAACAGTCTAGTTTTGAATTAATGAATGAATAGGCCAAGTTGCTTTCTAGAAAGTATTAGCTTAATTTTAAAAATCGGTTAACTTTTGTTAAATTCAAACATTTCATCACTGAGCTGCATTGCTAAAATTGCCGCTCTATCCAATAATCTTACTAAATCAATTAATATTGTTCCGCCACTGTCCTGTCATGTTATCAGGTGAAAATTTGATTTCCATCATCTTCCCGGTCCCGGTCTTGGTATTTGAATCAATTAGTGTGCAACTCGATTGGTTAGGATGCCATTTAGGTAGATTACTTAAAATAAAAATATTCAATGAAGTGTAATGCAATACAGAATTTAAACTGCTGTACTGTAAAATTCAGAAAAATGGAGATAGAATACTCTGATTCTGAGGCGACGATATAGCATAAAAATTTAATTTATGTTAGCCTCACGAATATAATGGGAATTAGGCCGACTTTAGTAATTACTTAAATACACCCAACAGTTTCTGTAATTTTACTTTAAGAATACTTTAAGAATAAAATTATTAAACATTTTCTGTCAGTAGATAAACTATGCCGATTCGATACCACAATTCCCATAAGAATAACCTACGAAGAGTTATATGCTGTCATGGAAATCTTTGCATTCAGTCTTGAAAATTCCGGAAAATGGTATGGAATACCCCCCAGTACCTCAGCAATAAATTGGGTTTAGTAAAATAACAGCATTAATATTGTAAACTGCTAATAATAATAATTATAAATTAAATAAAAATAACTCAATTACTTCTATTAAAGATTGTGTCAGATATGAAAAAACTAAGGCTTCAATAATTGGAGGGTGAATTTAGACATCAAAGAGTATAACTATAGGCAATAACTTCAAATCGGTGTAGTACAATCACTTCGTTTTTCATCACAAACTGATAACATTATTTATTATTTATTCAATTTTTTTAAAAATTTTATCTACAAACAAATGTTACAAAGAAGGGCCGATTGTATGCAGAATCAAAGATTAATATGAGAAATAAATCTAAGGAATGAATAAATATCACAAAACTGCATATTGGAATTGGATGTAAACCATTTGAACATAATTCTGCAGTCAGGCTTGGGAATTATCTGACTTTTCTTATCACTAAAAACTAGCAAAAAGTAAATAAAAGGAATTGTTAAACTGAGAAAATTGCTGGTTTGCTGAACGAAACGAAATACTTGCAAATAATCAGGATTAGTTTGATGAGCGAAAATAAAAGAAACATCGTTCAATCTTGTTCACACTGCATACCAAAAAGAAAATTATCTAAAGAGGAAACTCGTTACATTTTAAATGAAATTGTGCCAATAAAGAACACGATTAATTTAAAGAATCCGAATTAAATGTAAAACTATCGAAGTAGTCGAATGGAAATTGACAACTTTTTGCCTGTTTCGTGTAAATACATAGAAGAAAGTCTTAAGCAAACTAAAAATGGTTTTAATTGGCTAAAAAATTATACCGTTGGAAATGTAAATGCAGTCACACCAATCTATATGTAAATGAACTTTCAATATTTACGTTTATGGAATTTATTTTTACCTTTTTAGCTACCTCGTAATTTATCGAGTAAATAAAATGAGTTCGATATGGATTCGAGATAATTGGTTACAAATAAAAAACTAGCTGTGACAGTTGTTACGAGGTTCTTCTCGTATGAAACAAACTATAGGGATGGCAGAACGTTGCGGTCCAGAAATGTAGCAAAAAGTCAGCTAATCGCATGCAGTAAAGCCTCCGGCGATGGACATTAAAAATTCATGTTTTTATACAAATTTTGTCGTTCAATTTGGTTAAAAACAGGACGTGACTGGAATTGGAGCCGAAGGAATCAAATAATGAATTAAAAAAAATTAGATTTAAAATTGCGTCCGTCCATTTCTTTGTCGTTATTTTGTAACACGAAATCGTAATTGTTATTCTTATTATAAAATAATGAAAAAATATGATGGTAAAAAGCTTAAAAGATTTCCAAGCAGGAGGAACATATATGCGTGACATGAACCCAAAACTTGGGTTATCCCACAGAAAGAGAACAAAGAACGTAACTTTAAATGTCTGAAGCTTTATACATTATGGATCAGGTCGACTAAATTATTTCTTATTAACTCGGTACGTGCATTATTTAATTGCAATCAATAAAGAGGTGCTCGTTAATTCGTTATACATAATCGAGTACATAACCCAATTTGTGTTTGTTTATTCCGACGTAGGAACGTCGGATTCGATGGCGTAAATTATTAAGCTGCCGTGGGAATTTTGCAAAACGCAAATCCTTTCTTAATTGCTCTAACCTCTGGTTTCGAATAAAAAGCGTATAAATGTGTGAATTATTAAATTTCAAATTAAAATCGGAAGTTTGCCTTCCGATCGAGACGAACGAGGAGCGAAGGTCCAGGTAGATCAAATCAAAAATTTTCAAGACGCGATGCAATAACTTCTCGATAAAGACTTCCATTATGGTTACCGAAGCTGATAACGTTAAGGTCGTTGGAGTATAACGAAATCGTACGTTACGAGTGCAATTATATTAGCCATCAAATTTAAAAAAGTTGGTGAGAAATTTTTGGTCTAGAAAATTTATTGCATATAATGCAACCAATTTGCATTAACATAGAATTTCTCATGGAAAATTTGCATTTTCCTCCTTCCTCCGTATTAATGAGCCCGGATTCAACCACAATGAAATTAGATTCGTTTAAGTTGATTTATATTCTCCGCACACACCTGTACGAATTTTTGTTTATGCTTAATTACGGGCCCGGCCTTTGTTAACAATTTAACCATGTAAATAATCTACTTAATGATATTTCCGATTGGACGTATGAATGGAACCAACGCTGCCGAGTCTCGCTTCCACTTACATTCAGGAAAAACAATCAATTAGATGACTTTTACCCTCAAAGAACAAACTTCGGAATAACAAGAAAGAAAGATATAATCTTTTGTATTGAAATTCATTAATTCCACCGCTGCCTACGGAGGAAATAATTTTAAGGGTGACTGATTGCTCGTTTTCCTGTCCATGTCAACCGAAATTTTAAGAATAAAGCCGAAATGGGAGGCGGAAAAATAAAAAATCTCACTGGAGGCGATCTTACCTGACCCAACCTATACTTAACCTTTTATCTTCTCTAGGGAATTTTTTAAGAGTGGCGCCCGACTATTTTTAATTTCAAACCTACGCAAAAATCTCAGCAGCCCGAACGATTCCCAAATAATCCAATTTAATTATAATCGGGCTGCGATAACCGTAAATTTAATGAACATGGTGACAGTAATTTTATAATTTTGATAAAGTTTCCTAAACGTTTGATTTACATAAAGAGACGATAATGTTGCTCCCTTTGACCCATTAACATTTACAATTCGGGAAAGCGAAACGCATGAAGTTTTTGTAATTAATACACGCAAACTTACACAAATGAAAATATAGTGGGGGTCGAATGGGTTAAATATTAAATATCGGTTTAGTTAGGCGGCAATAAAAGTAAATTTACATAAATTCAACATCATAATACTCTTCATGCTCTTTTTGATCCAAAACTGTTTCCAAATGCAATAAATTTATCGTAAAATTATTTATTTCAATATCGATAGCCGCTTTTAATGGATCCCAAGTATATTAAATATAACGATACGCGATAATTTATGAAACGTGGGAGAGATACGAGGTCGGATCGCCACCAAGTGTCGCCAATCCAAAACGGAAGAGCCTTTGAAATGATATATACACCCTCGGCGGAAAAACGCGATAATTTTTGAAAGAAACCATCCAAAAACGACCTGGAGCGTTCGAAGCTGCTTCCTTCAACTTTGTTTTGTTGGAACCCTCCCGTATTTCCTTTTCAACTTTACAAGCTTTCACAAAACTTAGAAGTTTAGATTTAGTTGGTTCTATTTATAATTTATAAAAGTGAGAGAAAATTAAATATTGATTATGATTAATTACAACAAATAAAAGCGTCAATCAAATCAATCCGGAGAAGAAAACTTTTCTAATTCCATTACGTCAAAGCCTCCACCTCACATTTGAACCCCCTCGGAGCCAGAATAAATAATTTTAAAAGATTTTCCAAAAGGTTTTTGGGTGAATTATTTTGCTTTTTTTGTTTGATATGACTAAAAGCAACATATTTTATCCAAGTTTGTCGATTACGAAACGGAAGTGCTTTATAAGTTCCGTAGGAATTACACACATATATCGTACGTCCAAAACCATCATTTGTTTTTACAAACTAAACATTTTAGTTTGAAAAGAAAAAATATGTAGGCAATTTTTTTTATTTTCGCCCGATTTAAAAATTAGAAACGAAATGATGCGCTTACCTTCTCTGTACCATCGCACGATGGGATCCGGCGAGCCTCCGACACTGGAACAAGTCAGCTCCTGTTTCTTTCCTTCAGTTGCGGTAACATGTGTTCCCGGAGTAACAGTAGGTTGTTGTGGAAGCGTCAACACAGTAAGGGTGTATCTTTGTGCATGTAAATTAGCTCCAGAACCTCCTGCTTTTACTTTACATTCAAATTTCCCATTATCCCTATCGTAACTAGCGTTGGAAATTAAGAGATCGTATATTCCATTCTCGGGATGATAATTTAATCTGTTTAGAGAAGAAAATAATTAATACAATAAATTACGTAAACTCAAAATTCGAAAAATATCGCGAGTACCTATACGTCGCCTTCCTCAATATTAAATTTAAAGGCGAGGCGTGCGAATAATAAATTTCTAAAATATCGAATTCCATTTGGCGATAACAATAAAAGTGTAAAATAAATAAAAGAAACTTGCAGTTATTATTAAACAGAATGTGGAGACATAATCCTTTGTACAACATATCACGTATTGCATTGTGCTTGATGAATGTTAAGAAACGTGAGAGACATAAAACCAAATGGCAAGAAAAACTAACAATAAAATCAAATCTGTAATAGTTTTCTTAAAACTTGCGCAAGTTTTCAGATAATCCAGTTTGAACAAAAGAGTTGGGCAAATATCCTGATGAGATAGCCGCATAGAAAGAAAAATATTCCTTCAATTTCTAAAAGCTCTGTTATAAAAGTTGAGTTTATAGATATGTACAGTGCATGGGATATTGTGCAGGGGAAGACCCAGCCAAGATAAAGTAAGATAAAAGAAAATTGAAAATAAGTGTTTGGATTTTGGATTGAAAATACTTTGAAATATTTAAGGCAAAGCTTTGGAGTCTGGAAAACTGCAAAAACTATGGATCTGGATGTGAAATTTCGAGATAAAGCACTTTCTACTTTCTTCCACTCCCAAGCAAAGAGCTTTAATCTAATCTGTATTTAAATGTAATTCTTTTACCTGCTAATATTGTAGGAAGTCTTTTGGGTATAGTGAATGCTAAAGATGGAAATTGGGGAACTAATTAGATCGCGGGGGGTGAATAAATTACATGCTCGATTTTAATCAGTATTGCATAGGAGGAAAGAATAAATTTTAAATGTATAGAAACTCCGAATAATATTTTGAATCCGCTCCTGACGTCATAAGTTACTACTTTACTATTCCAGTTTGTGGAGTAAAGTGGTACCGATACTCCCATATATTTTTTAAGTGACTGCCTAATCATATAAAAATAAATTAAAGTGCTTAGCTAAAGAGCTTAAGTTGGAAAATAAAAACCTGTTTAATCATCTTTTGGTGTTCTAAACCGGGGGGTCTGGGGGGGAGGGGGTATTCCAGTAATTGTGTTTAAAAGAAAAATTCTTAAAGCAAGAAATCGTGGCTATCGTTAAAACTCGCGTGATTGACTTAGAGATAGAGTAATTTTATTATTTATGCAGTCAGGAGCTAATAGAAAATTTTATTCAGAATTATTGATAATAATAACTACATGTATTTAAAATTTAATATTGCTCTGAGAGGGGCGGGCACCCCAATGCACTATTTTTCAATTTACCTTTAGAATTTTGTAACCAAACTTGGCTCTTTTGTTCAATAAATCAATAAGTAAGAAATTACGTTTTCATATTTTATAATATCTCCTGACATTAATTATTTTATACTTATTATAAATTCTCTATTTCCAATTATTGGTTTTTGTACTGAAATTTTCTTAGACATATTGAAGTATAACAATAATCTATAACAAATAATAAACATATCGTATATAACAATAAACATTATTTGCATTATAGCATATTATATTAATTTGATTGTTTTGCTTTATTTTGGAAATATACGATATTTTTAGTAAAAATCTGATTCTCAACCTTACCGTTTGGTGGCGCTCGTGACGCTACCAAATCTCAACAACATGGCGGCTCTATTACGTACACTTGATATTATTTTGAGTTTAATTCTGAATTATTTTATCATAAAATCGCGTGGTTTATAAGCAAAACTTTCTATACCAACTATACGTATTAGATTAAGTTAATATTTTTCTTGGTGGTGACGAATGAAACTTTTGAGTTTCCATGACAACTATTTATAAAAACTAACCATTAAAAGGGTCAAAAAAAGAGAAAATGGCTTACCTGTAATTGTTATCTAGAGGAACGTTTCCGATTGCAACATTGTCGTGCGTTTGCTTGTTATTTCTTGCCCAATAATAAGTGGGTGCTTCTCTCGATGTTATTGGAGAAAACCTGCATTCTAAAGTAACATCATCGCCTTCTCTCGTGTCTATTATTTCTTCTGCGGCTGATATATGGATAACGGCAACTGAAAATAAATAAAAATGCAAATTGGTTGAAAAGCACATGTGGCAGCAACTATACATTTTAAACGTTCAACACGAACATTCCATTATGGATTCAAAAATAAAAGTCCGGATAAAAGTATCGAAATTGTATGGCGCCGATGGTATATGTATATTATAAGAAAATTGTTTACTCTTCTTCAAATTTTTGTTATCGAAAGGAATTAAATTGCTTTGAGACAGGGTCGGCTTTAAAATAAAGATCTCAAGACGGTCCTGCTTTAGGTGTTATCGGATGTTGTTGAACTATAGAAAATAATAACGTAACTCGTGCAAAAAGATCGTTTTTCCGTTAATTACTGGTGTAGATAATTACAACGTTCTGTTCAATATAATTGCAGCGTTCCTCAATAGCAAACATGAACTTTCTTTCTTGGGACAAAAAAAACATAAAACTCAGAATAATGACAAATACAAGTTAATTTTGTGGTTCGATAGTTACACAATAAAAAACTCCCTTTAATCGTGGACTCGTGACAATCAAAAAACAAATCAATCTTTTATTGAGCTATATAGGGATTTTACGGTAGGTTGAATACAAATGGTGTCACCACATACACTCTGTTTGATTTACAAAAATTAGTAAATAAAAAGATAATTGAGGATTATAAGAAATCAATAATCCTAAAAAATTTGCCATTTGTTATTTTGTTTACACTTGGTGAATTTACATAGATGTTTTTTGGCCATTAAATAAATTTAGCGTAAAAGTTTCGCTAGCGACGATAGTTATCGTAAAAAATAATATCAGTTTTGTTCTTTCAGCTAACAGTCGATAAAATTGGCGTTTACAGAAATGGCTGTAACCAGTCCCGGATTAAGGTAAAAGAATCGCTCGCCTTTTTTAATTTAGATTATCCGGATTAACGTGAAATTAACGAGATTTCGGACTTTAAAGAGAAACATCAATTTTCTATATTATATTGTAAGATCCCACTTTTCAAATTCTTTCGAGCATAAAAAATTTGTCACTTCAATTTGTAACCAAAGTAACTTGTTGCTCTCGAGTTTCAATTTTACATTCAAATTTGAATATTTCTTAACAGACGCAATGAGCGAACACCAACGAGTGAAATCTAGTTCTGGTTCACCTTAGTCATGTTGAGTAAAAATGTTATTCAAAAGCAAAATTTGCTGCCTTCTTTCAATTTCATCAGACCATTATTAACGAAATTGTAAATTTCCCCAAAACTTTTACTGCAAAACCAGCAGAAAGTAAATTATTTTTATTACAATTTTTTTTTAATCATTTAGGTGTTAACGATAATCATAATTGTGTACAAGCAATAAAAAGTCTACTTCAACCCCTTTGAAACTTTAAAATTTTTCATATAATTGTTTCAAATTTCTCTTGGTTTTTGCAGCGTTTCGAATATAAAAATCGACGAGAGAGTATACCCCCCTCCCCCGACACGTTCCAATTTCGCAAATTATATTTCTTCTTCTGACGTGAACTGTTTCTACTTAATAATACAAATACACAAAACTTTGGTCTGTAAAACAGGGAGATTTGCAGAGTATGGAATACTCTCCCGCGCCTCGGTAGTTAAATTTCAAAAGAAAAAATTCTCGTTATGGTAGACTATGAATTGAAGGAGTAAAGTATTAACTTGGCGAATACTATTAGAATGTTTAGTCAGAAACATATCTGAATTTCTTTTATTACCATCAAAAGGAGATCAAAATTGCACTCTCCGCGATGTAGAAAGATAAAGTTTAAAATTTAAATTAATTCTCATTCGAATGCTATTGATTTAACTATATTATTAATTAATAAACAATAATCAAAACTTAATAACAAAATGAAAATAATATAGTGCATTTTTTAATAAAACTTTGGTGGTCTGGATTCTGACTTGAATTTAATTTCCAAACAATGGCAAAGAATGTCAATTAAATTCAAGTCAGACTGCTAAAGTTTTATTAAATGCACTTTTTCATGTTACCATTGAGTTTTCAACAATAATTTAAAGAACAAAATATCAAGTGTTGAGACATCATGCATTTTTAGACGCGGAAAAAATCTCTTTAAACCGATACCTTTCTCATTTTTTAGCAGTTATAATAGAAAGCATTATATCGGTCACCCTGTATGTTGTCGTGTATAGAATTTCGTATGGAATGATTTGAAATTTGGGTAGTTGATATTGAAAGTTAGCCGGGTAACATTCTGAAGAATTAATATTTTTCTGGCAATCTTGTAATTATAAAAGTTGGAAGATGTAAAAACACAGTTCAACATAGAATAGAATAGTGACACAACTCAAAAATTTTTACTTTTTCAGGACAGAAGATAAACAAATAATACACAGCACAAGTCAAATACAAGTTAAAGTAACACGTAAATAATTTAATCACAAAAAATAGTCTGTGGATTTGACGTATGATGAGGTCGACTGTATATTAACTCAAAACTTTTAAAACTTTATGCTTTGCACAATTTTATACATATTAAAATGTATCGATGTGCGGTTTCATTTGTGCTCATCAGGACAAAGAATCCATGGTATATCGTATATCAATTAGTAAATATGAACCTGGAGGTTTTTTTGCAACATTTTAACGTAGATTGGGTAGTTTTGAATTAGTTTTAATTATGCTTGAAGTCGAGTGGGTTTGTTTTAATTTTGTGCTGTAATTGATAGCTTCATTTCGGAGAGCATCAATTAAGGAGGAGGGATTGGAACATCATTTAACAATCTAATAAGTATTTTTAAATGCCTGTTGCGTCTTAATTCTTACGGCTGATGCTGTAAGAACATGGTGATCACACTGTTTGGATTTTTCTCGTTGGTTATTTTTGCAAAACGACATGTAAATTTCATTTTCTCGGAGTGCGATCGATTAAATTACACTTGAAAGCAAGTTTCGATGATGCAAAGTTTACGTAAGGCTTCTGTCGCATTCGAAATTTGTACCTCGAAAGAGAATTTTCAATATTATTTACTCGATATACTATTTTGTAGTTAAATAAACAACGTCGGCAGACACATTTCAGTATATTTGAATATCTTTGATGGTTGAAGGTGTAACATTTTCGACTGCTTTCCGAAATTCGTCATAGTAATAATTATTGATCATGATAATTTCCGCTTACAAAGTTAATTGGACAACTTAATTTTCAAAATTGAAAATTAAAATGCGTGCGTGCTTTCACTGAAATATCGATTGGGTAAAATGAAGTAATTATTAACATTATTAAGCCATTACGCATTAAATCTACCAATTTTGGTTATCTAAAATTCGTAATCTAAATTGTTCGTCGAAAATTAACCACAAAATGCGAAATTCTAGTACATAAAACTAAAAAGCTCCCATTTTTGATATCGAATTATGCCAAAATTTAATATTCCACGTCGAAATGTCCACACGTGTAATAAACCTAGACGTGATCGAACTGAAAATATTCGTTTCTTCCAGTCGGGGTAGCTTTTATCGTCACTTAGGAGCTTTTTTCGTGACCATTAAAATGTTATCCCGATTTTTTAACCCTATAAAGAGAGCGTAATTAAAAGTTCCCGCACAGCTTATATTTCAGCAATTCTTCCGGATTTCATAAACAATGAGCGTCGGGCTCTTTTCAAATTTCCTTTCGTATTATATTTCTATTGGGTATAAAGAACACATACGGTTTTTATTTGCGTCAAATAATATAAGAGTGGATTTGAAAAACTGCATTTTTTCGACTTGGTCCGATAAGGATTCAACAGGTTATATTATTTAACCATAAAACTCTTTTTAAGGTTTCCGTTTGTAAAATAATCCCGAAAATAACGAGCTTTCTTGTTAGCGAAAGTAACCCAAGTACGCGAAATTTTGTTGTTTCAAAAAGGTCCACATTGTTAAGCGTTGAGGTCGAATTAAACTGAGGGGAAGGAATAAAATTTTTGAAAGCTGATACAAAAAATCAGTAACTTTCGAGCAGGTGCAGAACGGGTTTCGTAATGTGAAACAGAAGATTCCAAGATTGCTCGAGATTTAAATAAGCGACTCGAGGACACGAGAAGTAAAAGATTTTAATTAAAAAGTTTTTCGATTTTGTCCTATTCTTTGCAGAATCCCTATTTTGATCGCGAAAACTAACTTTTTAGATCAAAGCTTCAGGATGACCAAAGGACGAATGAAGTTACAGGCCTGTGACGCAAATTACAAACTTCAAACAAGAGTTTTGTGCGCCGACGCGTTCACTCGAGGGTTAATTTCTTCTACTACGACCACATTTTTAACTGCATTCAAAGTTGCCATCGAGTTTCTGTTTCGGCAGCTGCAACATACCTACGATTTCCGAATCGCTTTGAAGTAGATATTATTAATATGCTCTAATGGATTTTAGGAATCTAAAGATGAAAACCTACGATAAAAACACTTCCCAACAAAATTAATTATTGTTGGATAGATTTATAAAAATTCGTAAAAATAAAATTTTGAATATTCTTTTTATGAGACAGTTACATCGATGGATAGATAAAACTGTCGTATATTGGGATTTTTGAAATGGTAAATATTTGCAAGGATAAATAAATAAACGGACCGATAAAGTACGTAACATTTCGTTGAAATTATTATAAGAAAAGCAATATGAATAACTATAACCGTCAAAATCTAATAAAAGCAAACAAATAATATCGGAGACTCCGATGCTCGATAAGAACACAAGTTGGGCGTACGCCGGAGCTTTGAGCCAGTCGGTTGTTTTAACGGCTCCGACCGGTTTCCAATACAAAAAAAACTTACGTATCGACGTTGCCACATTTACCGAGGTCAAGTTAGCACCTGCCTCCCTTAGGCTAACTGTCGAACTCGAAATTCAAATAAGGTTTTTCGATTTGTCGGCACAGTCGTGGTTTTCTACGAGGGCCCCTTTAATTAAATGTTCGATCGAGAAAATTATTATTCGGACGATTGAAGAAGTAAGACGTTACAACGTCGTCGTCGGTTCTCGTCTCGTTAGGTCACCGCTTCTGGAACGGGTCAACAGACTCGATGATGGAAGTTTTCTAAACGAGATTTACAATAAAATTATTCGAGCTTCCGAGTTGAGGAGTGAAGTAGTTTGGTTATGCATCGTTAATTTCCATTGTTACCTCACGATCGTGGAGGCGTTCGATTTAACTTCTTCGACAACAAATAATGCATACTAACGAACTAAAAAACCCAGAACACGACAAAAACAGCTGCACGGTTTGTAACTTTGTTATTTAAAGTAAACAAAATTCAAAAGAAAAAATTTCTATCACGCGACGACCACAAAGATTACCTCCATTCGAAAATTTTTGATTTCGTATTAATCTGTTCACGACATTGGGCCATTAATTTCATACAAATGAAATTTCCTAAAGTTTTCACCTCGCAGAGGGTGAAAAATAATTACAAGTTTATTGTTGCAGTAACAATGGCAGCACCCCTTAAGATGATAATTCACTTCTTTATGATCATTGATCACGGTGTCATTTAAATTTCCCGTGCCGACGACAGCAAAACACAAACCATTATTGTGACCATTACAAGACAATTTTCTTTACCTTCATGCTAATGACTAAGAGAATATTAACAAACAAATTTAAGTCGAGTCGCGTAATGCGATTGGAAGGACGGATGGACCACCCTCGGAGATAACTCTTGACGAAGATGTAATTCCAGATGTTATCGTTAAAGTTGTGATGGACCAGAAAGAGAAGGAAGAAAAATAACCATGCTGTGTGGAATATACAAACTAGTAGCGACCACCTATCGTTTATAACACCTCTCCAATTATTCGATAAAAAAAACATTCCAACTGTTTTTAAAAAATTATTCTGCATTAGCACATCAAAATTCAATAAGATCGGCTTTGTTTATTTATATTTTATAGAAAATGTTGACGTGTTTCCCCTCTATAACGGGTTATTAAAATTATATTACATCGATGATGGTTTGGGTTGGACATTTTAGCTTCCGTATTTTATTTTAATTTTCACTCATAATAAATTGGACAAATCAATTAAAATATTTTTTTGATATTAATCGATACAGGATATTTTAAAGGCTTTTTGTATTTTCACCTTAGCTGGCGGACAACCTCTTCTGAAAAACGTTAATTCTATTTATTATCAATAGAAGCATTTGATTTTTCTAATTTAAATTTTAATCAAAGTTGCCGTTAAAACGGCGAACCAATTCAAAAAATTTTTTATAACAAAAATGTTCGTCTTATCATGTACAATACTTTTGGTTACTTTAACATTTTTTATATCTCTCACCGTTTCTGGTTATTAGAGAGAAACAGCGCAGAGTTGTTATAATTTAGTTTGTTTTAAGCTTTGTTTTCCAAATTGCGGTACGCGTACCCCCAAGTATTTGGGGTTATTTTCGTTTATGTACAAAAAAAGAAAAAAAGTTTGGGAGCCACCGACCTAGAGGGTAACAAATTTTTATTTCATTATCATTCATAGTGAAGTAGTGGCGATTGACGTAAAAACTTCATTTAAACGTAAACCCGCAGGCGAATCGCTTTCCACGTAATCCGAATTTAGAGTTTGTTGGCTTCGATAACCGACTGTAATTCTGCGATTTGAAAATATAATTATTATTTAATCTGTTGTAATAAGGTTTTTTGTAGTTTACTACATTTTTTTAGTTATTTCATTTCAAATGTGGTTTTGGTATACCAAACTTCCAGTTGTTGTAAAAAGCGTTTTAGAAAGATAATCCTACAGTCTAAATATTTTTTTAAATACTGTTTTTGAGGTTTTGAGATTACAAGAGATGCAGTTTTTTTAGCAAATAATTAAAAAGTTTTCCAACTTTGCAATTCAACAGGTGTGCAATTGTCACATCTACCACACAAGATCCCCTAAATAATGCGGGGGGGGAGGGAGGGGGGGGGGGTTCCCACTGAATTTTCCAAATCAAATTCTATAACTTTTCTAGGTTTTCCCCGACATTTAGATATATCGGAAGATAAAAAGGTAAAAAAAATTTATGTTTTAATAAAATAAATTTATTTTAAAATTAAAAAAAATTTTTAAATTAAATTGTTTTCCCTGACTGAAAATTTAATTTCCCTGACTTGGCACTAAAAATAAAAAATACCCTGAGTTTTCCCTGGCAAAATTAAGGAAATCTTAAATTCCTTGACTTTTCAAGATTTTCCAAGTTTTCTAGACGAGTGGGAAACCCTGGTTCATTTTTATTGCAATTTAATTTGTTCCCATATCAGTATTGTATTTTAGAAGCTTAAAGCTCTATTCGGACTAGAAAGTGCATAAATTACGCTGCAGCATAAAGTTTAAAAACATTAAATCAGATGGAAGCGTTCGTATAAGATTAATGGGTTGAAAGGCGGAGACGGCCGTTGTAATGCGGTTGTTAAAGTAAGTAAATTTTAAACTCTTGCAAAACACAGTACACAGTTTTTACAACCTCCAATTACCGGCAATAAAGAGGGTGGCGCCGACTACCGCCGTTCAAGTGACATAGCTTTTAACTTACTTGTTCTTTTATGATTTCTACTTGTAATTTATTATTTACTATTATTGTCAACGTCGTAACGTTATTATTACGTTTAATTTACGTTCTTCGAAATTTTTAGTTGTAATGTTTGAAACGGTATAATTCGAAAACTGTGCGCAATAGAAAAAAGATTTTAATAGATTTTTTGTAGTAAATAAACAGCAGAATCGATATCGACTAATTGTGTAGTGGAATTGTCATTTTAAATTAAATTAATAGAAGTGCGAGTAAAAATATTTTCTGATGGACAACGGCTAACCAAACAAGCCTAATTTTATTACCCCATTAATAACGTGGATGATTAATGGAATCAAGTTTGATGGTACGTATTCACGTGTATTTGGTGCTTTTCAACATACGAACACGGCGGAAAAAAATCAATTTTAAAAGTATTCAGAAAAGGATAAATATAAAAGTTACAATTTTTTCGTCAAAGTTTGTTTGCGGGTGGTACCTGTACCGTTAAAATAGCTAACATAACATCAAAACGAAGAATCATGAATAGAAAACGTGATTTATTATTATCAATTTATATTACGTCACGAATAATAAAATATTCGGCAACATAAAAATTTTTTCGTACGTCGTGAGATATTTTAGAAAAAAAATCGAATAAGCATGCTACCGGTATACCTGCTCGATTCTTATAATACTCCAATAACGTCGAATAAATTCGACACCCAAAAGAGACAACAAAGAAGGCAAAATCCGTATAATACGCTCGAAAAATTAAACATAAAAAAGTTTTTTGAATTGTAAAATTCCTTTCTGAAAAGCGGCCACTAAGTAATTTGTAGATACCATTGTTACCGGTACAAAGAGGGCGGTATCATTTTATTTATTGTATATGACCTGAGGAGTATAAAAATGTACGTAGACAAGAAAAAATCGTCCCATGGAGACCCCGAATGTGGCACTTACGAATGTTGAAAGCACTTAATGTAACTTTTATAATCATTCTTTGATAGAACAACTTTAAGTTAAGGGTAGGTAGGGGCGAAACACTGAAACACATTCCCGACTAACTTAAATTCGTTTCTGCTTTTAATTTTTTCCTTTCGCTTCGTCCCTTTTATAATAAGCGTCATGTTAAAATATTTCGGCCAGATTTTTTATTAAAGATAATGTCAGGCTAAATTTTTCTATCGCCTACACGTATTTCTTAATGCCACTAAAGGACTTTAAACTTAAAAACATAAGGATATTTTATTACCGCGAAGGGTTGCTAAAACGAGGTCGATCTACGAGGCACGGTCGCAAAGTGCACCTTTCCATGACGAAGTATCGTAATTAATTTGCGACCCAACCCCGTACGTTATCATCATTAGGTCGAGGGGGTGAGTTTTGAGAATTAATAACGAAATTTATTTCGTGCGTAATTATGTTAAGAGTAAATAGGGGTGAAATATAACCCGGCGTTGAAGTGAAGAAGCTACTAGAAAATCGTAACCTCATAATTAAAAAAAAGAAAAAATAATAAGTGTGTTATTTTTGATGGATAGAAATAACTTATTTATCTACTAGGAGCGTAGAAAACCCAATTTGAAAATAAATTGCCTCGACCTATCAATTTTCGATGAGTGTTTTTATAATTAACGTCAAGATACATAATGAATAGGTGGTGTTTGCCGTGTGTATAGGAATTTACCTATAATAAAAATCTTTAAGATCCTTTACGTGGTGGACAGGGCAGGCAGGCAGGCAGGCAGGCACCCACCTAGAAGAGTGTAATTAGTGCAGAGGTAGGTCAGATAAGGATTAAAGGTTTGATTTTAAAAACGAACACAAAACTTATTTCTAATTTCTTGTTGGGTGTGGTACTTTGGAGAATGTTAACGATAAAATAAAATTAATGAATGCAAAGTAGTTAAAATTCTCTCGAAATCGAGCTGGAAGGCTTATTTGGCCGTAATATGAACACGAAGTTTAAAAAAGCTGAAAGTATAACGGTGTCGCGTTTTTGGTCCAATCGCTTTTGTCTATTCGAAATTCGTCATGGATTTTTTAAATTCTGTTAAGTAAACACTAACACGGAAAAAACGAAATCCACCGATGAATAAATAATTTAGGAAAAACAAGATTAATATTACCTCAATTAATATTTCATTAACCAGTCGTTCGGCTTACCGAATGACTATTAAATATTTACGATTAATTAAAAATTTATGACTGATTATCAAAATTTAATTGCAAAACCTAATAGCTGACGCTCCACTATACAATTGTCATTGTTGTGATACCAAAGCCCTATCTAATTTCTCAAACAATTATAGATTGTGGAATTAACAGATATTAAATTAGTAATTTGATTAATTGTTATTTCGATTTTGTTGTACAATAATTAATTGTCACCCGCAAACCACGAAAATGTTTCAAAAATGTTCCAACAACACCAATCCATTCTCGACCCAATCAACCAAACACGATTTATAGCATTAAAAAATTTCTATTATTTAGTTTAACTGAAATTCTACATACATAGCTTTCAACTACATACCGATAGAATGTGCAATTATAAATAGCGTGCATGATATTTGAAGAATTTTGTTAAATTAATTATGCAATATCAAGTGTTTGGAAAAAGTGTCACGAAAGGTAAAAATTCGTTTAATAATTTCCAGCAATTGGTGCGGCTGCATCCAGTTTAAATACAGAAAATATTTGGCAAGGGGAAAAATTTTCATTAAATGATAATGTAACACAAAATATAAAAAAAGCATGAGCTGCAGCACGTAAAGCTGGGTCCAAATGAAAAACTGAAAAATTAAAATTAATGGAAATAATATGAGTTCTAACAAAAAATGCAGGAAAAACAAAAGGAGAGTTTCGCAGGGGAAATGTTTCTCGATGTTCATTGTATACGTTTATGAGATATTGAAATTACAAAAACGGCAAAACAAAAAACCCTTTTATTTTTACATATTTTAAAAATTAAGAGTAAAAACTACCGAAAAGGTTGAAAGAGATAAGCGTTATAGAATAACATATCGAAAGTATACTTTCGTTTTACGCTCTGATTAAAGAGTGTTATGTGCATAGGGCGCACTCATCAGCTTTATCTAGCCTAATAAAACTCTTTAAAGCACCTAGATAAAGTTAAACAGCACACTTAGGAATTTATCTTAACTAAATATTAACGAAAACTTAAATTTAGCTTAATCTCATTTGCCGTAACCACAAACTCTAAATGTCATCTGCAGCTTTATTTTTCGCACACTTCAATTACTGTATTTTTGTTTTGCACCATTCTGTAGGTTTGAATTCGATATTATGGTTGGTACGCCTGATCACAAAAACAATTTTATCCAGATAAGTTAGACAGTTGGACTTATTTCTATGTCATCGATAAGGGGTTATTTTGACTATTTTATGAGCTGGTTTCATGCTTAAAATTTCCTTCCTTTTTCGGACTCTGAATTACAACAAACGATTTCCAGGAATTTCTACTGAATTTCAGGTATTTCCAAAGATTCGAGGGATTTCCAAGGAATTTTACTGATTTCCAAGAAATTTTAAGATTTTCTAAGAATTCCAAATTTCTCAAAGAATTCCCAAGATTTTCAAAGTATTCCAATTTTTTATAACAAGTTTCTATTTAAAGAATTTCAATGATTTCCAAGGAACTCCAGGAATTTTCAAAATAAGTGTACACAAAAATAAGTATTGCAATGTTGAATATTGCAATTCAGCGTTAAATCGATAGCGGCATATATTTATGCGGAGGTTTAAGTCGATACATGATCACAGAAGGTTCTGTGCTTAGAAATCTCTTCGGAGTGATCTCGAAGTCATCATTAGTACAAACAGTAAAACATAGCGGCTCATGTGTTGGCTAAACCGATAGTTTTCACGATTGATTATCCACTTTTTACTTTTTAATTTTTTTTTAATAGTTCAGAATTTCAAAGGAAACTAAGCCTTTCTTGCCTCCTCTGATGAGCCGCTGTTACTGCAATTCTCCCCCCCCCCGTCCTAACGAACGAAGCACTTTATTTTGACCAACTTCAAAATCGAATAATTAATTTTCTGAAAGATAGGTAAAGTTATCCCCCCTAAACTAAATCTGTATCCACGCCTGGATATGGGGAGCTCGATAGTCACGATTTTTTGCTTGAAGAATTTTTCTTTTGAACACAATTCCCCGGAGCCCCCGGTTTGGAAATCCGACGGTTTGCATATGTGTTTCATAGTTAATTTTATTAAACCGGCAACTTTCTCTCTTCCAGAACACTACATGTGTATTCTCATGTTCCCTCGCCCCGTTAGTATTCCACTAATAAATAATTGAATAGAATAAAAATTTCCCATTTCCGCATTTAATATTTTAATCTCTTCTCCCACGCTAAAAATGCAAAGATAAGGTTTGTGGGTAAGTAAGAACTGCCTACTATTTTAGAACAAGTATATCTTGTGCACTGGAAGGTCTGGTATGGAATTTAATATCTTTTGGTTTATAGTTTAAAGTAAATTCCCTGAACCCAGAAATTGTATAGACTGCTGTAAGAACAGCAATAAGAGGTCATATTCTCAAAACTAGAATATAAAATTTTAAATAAGTTTATTATATTATTGCAGTGGCGTATCTAAAGGGGGCCAAAGGGGCAATTGCCCTCCCCAAGGATGACTCGGATTGTATCCTTGAAGCCTCTCTGATAAAAATAATGTTTACTACGAGGTTTTGAAATTTAAATAACTTTAAATTACTTTTATTTATTTGTTTATTATTTATTCATTCGTTTACCACTGACGCGCACGAATGGATTTTCAAAACATTTTCTAAATACGCCACTGTATTATTGTATATTATTGTTTATGAAGTGGATGGTTTTCTTTCCCGATTTAATTAACTTGCAAAGAAGAAAAAGATTAAGTTAATCTAATACGTAGGGTTGGTATAGAAAGTTTTGTTTATAAACCAAATGTTTGCATTCTTGTGGTGTTCTAGTTTACGAATTATCATTTTACAGCGGTTTTACGATAAAATAACTTAGAATCAAATTTAAAACAACATCAAGTGCACATAATAGAGCCGCCATGTTGTTGACACTTAGTTTTGAGAGGCTATCCCGGGTAATGAATTAGATTTAATTGTATATATTCTAGCCACTAACAATTTAAATGAACAACGAAATTAAACCGTTGTTATTTTAAAAGGATTGTTTTTGAAAACTTAAAAATTGTATTTTATTTTACATAGAACAATGAATAGCTTGACACCTCAACCCCTCATTTCTAACAGCTAAGTGCGAACCGTAAAATGCATTGCGTGACTGCTTTGATTTGATGCATTGTGCTATGTTATTATTGGAAGTCTACAAAGATCTTCAAATAGAAACTTAGACATTGAACAAAGTTCCAAGATAATATTATAAAACCGAATTATATATTATAGATAGCAATTATAGATTCATACATGAACGAGACATATTTCTCCAGACAGTATTGATCATATTTACATATATAATTCACCTTCGATTATAATATATTATACCAGGCGTCGTCGGCAACCTATGACCCGCGGATCACCAAGTGACCCTCTTGAGTTTCGCAAATAAAGTATAATACGAGTATATAAAAATGAATTATAAATAAGATGACTTCAAGAAGTGTGAACTGAATAGTATGAATCTTGGTTACATTTTGGTTGCTTTTGACCCGCAGCCAAAAAAGGTTTTCCGACGCCTACATTATACATAATATATAATTTATACCTCATTTGTATAATAATTAATTTGCAATATAATAAGGTAAACAGTAACGATTTTCTACATTTCATTTACAATAATTAAATTTGCAATAATTTTCCTATAATGTGTTGATGGCTTTCATGATTGAATAAAACTACTACACAATTATTATGTAATTGTTTATATAAATCAGCGGTTGTTAAATTAGTGTTCGATGAAAATCCATCTCTTCCTGCGATTGCTACTCTGGCTGCACAATACCCTAAGCTATTAGAAACAGCAAGTGCAAGTGATTTGAACCAACCCCGTACGCTTGAAACTAAAATGAGAATAATGCGGTATCGTAAACCGTGTGACATTTGAAGGTAAAATCCGATCCTTTGCCTGACTATCTCAGGTTTCTCAAATGTGTCGTGGAACTTCATTTCAGGTTATTGTTACATTAGGCGTTGGTATTATATTAATACCAATAGCGTGGAAATGGACTGTATTTTTTTAGATTATAATGGCAGGGAGGTTGTTTGCTGAGAAAGTTTGTTTTGTACGGCGAAGCAAATTGTTATTTTCTTATTTTACAGAAAATTTATATTGTGTGAAAGTTACACAACCGCTGCTATGTTCGCTGCTCCCATATTTTACATTTTTCTAAACCTTCGAGTAAGGAACGCAATTTAGCGTCGGATTAGTTTTTAAATTTTATATTTAGACATTTTTGATCAAAAAAATATTTATTTATTGGCGGTGGTTCCCCGAAACCGCAGACAAAAAAGACGGGTATCGATCGGTTCTAAGAAATACCGAAAGTTGAGATTATCTAAAGGACATCTTTTGTGTTGCCAAATTAAAAGTTGAGGATTTGATGGTAACACCAACACGCTAAAACTAAAATAAATGGGTTTTGTACCGTAATAATGTTATCAACTGTGACCACCCACAACTGCAATAATCGACAATCTCGTTCGGTCACGATGTAAAACCACAAAGAGGAAAACATAGTTCGTGGTGGTCCTATCCGGAACCCCACTATATACTCACCCCCCCGATATCGTAAGAGAATGACGGGGGAATTACAAGCAGTTGGGAAGATAACTGTAATATTTATCTACACAGATTAACACAAAGCGTGATTACCGCCGTTTCACTAATGTACTTTGCATATTAAGCGAAAGGTCGAAAAATTGTTCCTTTTTAAAAACCCTTTGCGGCGTAAAAAGTTAATTCCTTCCCTTCCACAAATGTAACCATTTAAAAATATATTATTCACACAAATTTCAAACTTTTCAATTTAAAGAAAAAGTATTGTGAAATTTCATTACTATTAAACTGCAATTTAATGAAAGCAATTGGGTTAACGACTACTTACGAGTAGATATCAAATGTACTACGACGGTTTATTAACTAAAATTATCAATAATAATGAAATTGATTGATTTTTAAGTTCGTCGTGATTGCAATGGAAAGTCCTGCTTTCGTGACAAGAGAAACGATTCCTGAAAAATTGCACTAATACGTGAGGAAATGGTAAATTACACAGTCTAAGGTATTGCGGGTCTCTTTAACCCTTTAGTACTCCCACAAGCATACCGAATTTATTTATTACTTTTTCGCAAAAGATAAATTAAATGTTCGCTCACCTGAACAAATTCTGTATGCTGGGATTTTATCATTTTATTTGCTAATTATTATAAAAGCAAACCGTCTAAGTTAAATTGATTTAATTATCCTAATTTTTTTTCTCTAATTTACAAATTACCAAATTGTGAATCATTGATTAGTCGAATTAAACGGGTCAGAACTTTCATTCGGAATTTGTAAAAACGGGATACTTTTTGTATGTTGGTAATGTAATTGAAAATCTTCTAGTAAATTGCGCGAGCTCGGCGTTCGTATCCGCTTTTAATCAAAGATTTGTACATTAAAATATGAATGAATTTAATATTTCGTAAGTACAAAAAGGACAACAATATTTCGGCTAATGGATTTTGTTTAACCCCATTTTTGATATTACGTGATTTGTCATTGTCGAATGCTATTGCCTAAACAACTATCAAAAAAATTTAGTTAAGTGCAACTTTTTTTGGTCGAAATCAAAATAATAACCATTTGATTTGTATCAAATTTCGTTCAATTATTTTCAGCTAATCTACTCGAAAAAATCGATAACACAAATATTCCAGAGTTTTACTTTTTTATTACCTCCGATACCCATCGCTTTTTCCATTTGCTCTTTTCAAAAATTATACCGAAACTAATAAAAATTACACATAATTTGGTGACTTTTTTTAAATTTGTTTCGGTTGTATTTTATTTACATGCAAATAAGCAATTTATTATGAAAGAGAAGTTCTTTAAATGTAAAATTAAAAAAATTACTTTTCTTGTCAACTTTTATTTTTAACACGTCAAGTAATTTAATAATTGCTTAAAATAGTAATTTACAATCATTTTGAAGTCGAAAGTAGGTGAGCGTGTTACACGCGGCAGATTTTTATATCAAAGTGTAACTCATATGTCTTCATTAGGGGACCGAAAATAAAATGACACCAATTGCGTTTGGGTGAGTTCTGATTATAAATCAAAAGAAAATATGCGGTTGATAAATTCTTCATAAATTTTAACTCATCTTCCTATCAGCCAGCCTTCTGCTCATTGGAGTAAACTTCTAGTTTCCTAAGATTAATTTATAAAATGTCTATTGAAGTAATCCAACAAGTAAAATAACTAAACCTCTACCGGAGGCTGATGGTATTCCCCCAGTATCACTTTTCGTGAGAAATGAGAAATCATAATAATTGTAAAAATATCTATTAAACACAAAAATTCGATTATCCTCAAAAATGGATGATATGGAAAGTTGTAAGTGAGTTCGCGCCCCTGTAGCTTATCTTGTGAGATGCGATTATCGAACAAAACTCAAAAAAAACCAGCAAAATTTGTTCTTAATTAACTTTTCCGACTTAATTGCAGGTTTTTGTAAGCTTCCCTCAATTGCATAAATCCTGCAAGTTTAGTAAACAAGTAATTAGCCATAAAAATGCGAACTGGTACTTCCTCGTCTTAATTGAACTACATATTAAATAATTCTATTTAAAAACTATTACGTGGATTGGGAGGAGCACCGCATCATGAATATAAAACTAGGTTTCAGCTCGAAAAATTTGAAAAATGCATTTTTATTTTCCGAGATTTGAGTTTGAGTTACAATATCGTAACTATTTAAGTTGGGATGCGCTCCAAGAAGTTTCATAATCAAAAAATGGGGGATGATTCGGCGCCACTCAGTCCCATAAATTTACGTGAATAAGATTTTGCGATATCACAAAGCGATCGTGTTTTAGATCCACCATAAGATAATTATCAATGTAATTAATTACACTTTATTGCTTTGAACTCGCTTTTAGTATCTTTATTGCCAATGTCTCTCTTCATCCTCAACTAGAGCGTCAAATTTTTAAGCCGGTAATAAACCTTCCGAGTATATTAAACGCTTTAGAAAAACGTCGTTTTCCTCAAGAAAAAAATTACCCAAAAATTATCCTTTCTGATGAAATAAAAGTGGCAATAAAAAAGCTTTCTGAAAAACCTCGATTATTTCTTTCCATTCATGTGCGACAGGGATTTCACCAAAAATTATGTGAAGCCCGATATTAGTGTCCGAGTATATACTAAACGAAAATTGCTGTAAAAATTTTCAATATAATCCGGAAAAAATGAGAAAACAGAAGTAATTTAATTTTCCGGTCTTTCTAATAAAATGTAAAGAAAAGAGCTGATGTATTTTTTTCTTTTAAATTGGATGCATGAAAAATTTATAAGATACACACAACAAATGAAATTTGCCTCAGAATTCTATTAAATTTTGATAACAAACCAATATAATGTTGCACGAGGAAAGTCTTCGATTAATTTTTAAGCATCTATAAATTGAGAGCAAACAGGAAAATAATTTCTAAAAGTTCAAAGAAAACATTAAAATTTATAATAGTGCGGAAAATGAGAGAAATAAGGTTGGCGAATCGATAGGGTGTTTCGTAAGTCGGCGAGTACTATGGGAAGTTTAATTAACACTCGAGATTTGAATTTTTCCCATAATTGTAGTCGACATTCACTTCACAAAAAATTATGAAATCGTGCAATCGTGGCGTTACACCTAAGAGAGTAATTTGGTTGGGTGATTTGTATAAAAAATACACGATTTAATTAACGCAACTTTCATAACAATTAAATGTTAAATTGTCGAAATTAGCAATTTAATTTCGTTTCGTCAACAATAAAAATGAGAAAATTAAAAACGAAATTATACAAGGCGGACCATTATATCTTGTGATTTAAAAAAAAATGAAAGACTTTGTGTTTTACCTTAAGAGTTTACCAATAATGATTAATAGATAAATGGAATTGTATGACAAACATTGATTAATGACGTTTTTTCCTGATAGAGAGAACGAATCGTGTGGCTACATTCCAGTGAAAAAAAAGTTAAGATGGATGGCGCATTTCCTACACAGAAATTCCGACTTAAAAGAAAGGCCTATTTCGGGAGGGCTTATCGTTTCGCGTATCATTTTCTTTTGTAACCTTTTCGATACCTTCCGTGTTTCTAGTATTCTCGGACAAATCTCGAGTATTAAATTGTTTCGCACAAAACTTTTCAACTTGAAATTACAATTTGCAAACTAAAATCCAGTTTCAACTTTTAAATGGAATCGAAAGAAAATTTTCCGAATGAACCTCGTTTGAATTTTCATTAAAATTGCTGAACAACCAATAATAAATGTTTAAATTAAAAAAAAAAATTGTCTTGTTCGACTGAATTTTAATTCCCATTTTATTTGATAATTGGTATAAGCACGGCGGGAAAACAAACATTAAATCCTATTGCAAACAAGGGAAGAAGTTGACAATGACTTGAAACTTTGGGGTAACATTTTAGTAAGTAGGGGTATTAAACTTGTTGTTGTTATTTCTCAGGGTTTTCATATTCTTTGAACACTAAATTTGTGGATTAAGAAAATTTGGAAAGCAACTTTTCGTCTTCCCAGGGGATGGGTTTAGAAAACTCGCAAAAGTAAATTATTACAACGATAAATTTTTTAGATTCTATCAAATATTACTGTGTGCATAAATATTTGCTTAGGCTATTGAAAAAATCTCACCTGCGCACCTGCATTGAGTTTAGCTTAATTTTTTATATGTTTTCAAGAGAAAAGATCACTCAGAATTGATTTATTAAAAAAGGAATTATCAAATTTACATTAGTTAAGTGTGTAACACGCAATACACGTGCACACACAATCAGCACGTGTTAACAAACAGACAGACTGAACAGAGAACAAATTTAACCCTTTTTCCATTCCTCCTACACATTAAGTATATTGTGCGAATAATGTAGTGTGTGTGCGAAATACTATCTAATGGGGTGAAATCAACCGCAGAGGTTCGCAGGTTAAAATTGCAATATTTCATTTATTATTATTTTGGTAGCTTACACCATCAAAAACAGATGTGAAAAATTGCAAATTTATTTTGGCATTAATAAAATTACAACTATGACCTTTAGATAATCAATTGTGTAATTACCACATCTACCATATATGGAAAGCCACCCGCCATTAGAATGGATTAAACTTCTACACTATACTTTATGATTAAGCTCCTCAAATGAAAAGCAATGTAAATTGCACCATTTGAAGTTATTTTTTGTAATATAAAAATCGCTTTTACAGCAACACTACTTATTAGACATTTTTTGTTGAAAATTTTATTGTCTTCATTTTTGTTTATATATACATTTTTCTATTTAATCGCACCGTTTCCGAGTAACAGTGATTTTAAAAACACCCTGTAAAATACAAAAAATATTGTCTTGTCATCTGTCTCTCGGACACGGTGCGACAAAATGGAAAAATATATAGGAACAAAATTGTAGAGAATGAAATTTTCAACTAAAAATGTCTAATAAGTTTATCTATAAAAGCGATTTTTATGTGTCGAAAAAGTTTTCAAACGGTACAATTTATATTGTTTACGAATACTTTCTTGAACCACTGCTCTTTGATACGTTAAGAATTTTTACAATTTAAACCTTTCAATATTTTTCAAAATATTAATTAATATGGTGTAGTGCGGCCTTCAGGCCGCACAATCTAGGTAACTAATTATAAAAATTGAATTCCATTACTTGCTGGTTAAACGTAAATGAAGACTTACATCTTAGGTAAACTCAGTATTATTATCAAAAAACAGTTTGCATCTCCAGTAATTAGAGAAGATCATAGCAATATTTATATATAACAAGGTGGAACTCGGATGACAGCAGTTTCTACACTGCTACCTTTTTGGTAAAACTTGAAAAATATAGATTAGAATATAGAAGAATTTCCAAATTCAACCTGCATTTGTATTAATGATATTACATCAACAAAAAAATGGGTGATAGCTTAAAGGCTAAATTGGAATTAAACTCTTAGCCTGCATGATTCTATTTTGGTCCTGTTAAGTAGCTCTGCAAATAATGTTTACATGCTAACCGCTAAGCTACGAGACCGTCGTTTCTCAACCGACAATCTTGAACAGTTGCAAGGATTCTGATGTTCGTAATAAGTAATTTTACGCAGACAAACGAATCGAAATTTTGAAATAAAATCTGCACCTTTGGAAATTTGGTAGTTTTTCAAGCAAGTAATTTTTCTTTAGTGAGAATGAGCTTTGCAGGAGTCCAGATTTGTGCAATAAATTTGATCAAGTGTTTCTCAAATAACAACTAAAGTGGTGTAATCAAATCGAGACAGTTTTAAGATGGATGCCGTTGTGTAGATTGGAGTGATTTGGAAACCACTGGAGTATTTCATACCCCCAAGGTTCACATTTAATTGACCAGACTTCATTTCTTTGTACTAAAATCCATCTCGACCTACGCCCTTGTGATAGTTAATCAATTTTATAGAGAATTGCAGCGGCAAGGAGTAAATTAAGAGAAACGAAGGAAGCGGATTTTAAGAAAGTCGATGATGCGTTGATGTTGTAAGTAAATCGTACGTAAGCCCATTATATTAAAATTAATCATGAATGAGTAACAAGATTGAAACACATGTAATTATTTCCCCTTTTATTTAAATATAATTGGTTTTGGTTACGTAAGAGTCGAGAATCAGGGAACACAATAGAATAAGAAATGACAAAACAGTTCACAAAGACATTCTATTACGAACAACAAAGGAATATCTTAATCGTAAGAAGGGGGGGCTAACTCACTCTAAGAAGTTGTTACAAAAAGGACATTACAATTCAGTGAAAAATCCACAACACAATACAGCTTTGAAAGTAGCTTGATAAAAAAGTAACCACCATTTATTTAACAACTTTTTACATTCAGGAAAATTTCAAATCTCGTCTTTGAAATAAGAGGCGAAACAGACGATATCAAAAGAGTTTGTGGATTTCTTGATTACTACGACCACACTTTGCTGACTTTCGCGTTTATTCTTTGCGTTTGTTCTATTTTTTCCGTCCTGGTAAAAAGAAAAGATTTATGAAGTTCCAGATACAATTACAACGGGAACGCTTTATGATACTTAAACACTCGTAAACTTGTCCCTTTAATCGCTCCTCCACTTAAATTAATAAAATTGCAACAAAATTCATGATAAGCAAAAATGTCAATTTTGCCATCATCGATTTCTTGTAAAATCGCTCTGTTTCAATTTGTAAGTAGCAGTTTAATCGTCGAAAGACCGCAGAATATTCAGAGAAGCCGGAACCGATATCCTTAATCGACTTTCGGTGACAAATAACCCTACTGGAAAATTTGATTTAATTATTTTACAAAAAACTTCACAAATTTATGTTCCATTTTTGGCACACTACTCCGCACAATAAATTTTATGAACCAATTTTATCATTCTACTTCTTTTTTGATTATTTAAAGGGAAACGCTCCTTTCAACCTTAAAGCGCGCGCCTTTCATTAACACGGCTACGGCATACAATTATAAAGGATAGTACAGAATTTACGGCGCACAATAAAACTGAGATTAGAGTAAACATCGCTAGTTCCTTTAGGAAGCAATGGAGAAGTGTACATAGAAATACGGAGCAGTAAATTAAAAATGCTTTTATTAAAAAAAAAAACAAAAAGAAAATTCCGAAAAAAACTCTCGGACAATTTACTGTTTCCAAGCCGAAGATTTCGTCCCACTTACCATCAAGAGAAAAAAAAATTAATCATACAACATAATTAACACCTCAATTTGACCAAAGTATCACACTGATATTAATTAAGATTTCACTGGCCGGGGCCACTCCTAACTTCTTTTTAATGGAGGTGTACGTCCGGCAAAAAGTGTGGGTCTTGGTGTGACGATTTAGTTAACTTTGGATAATTAAGAACCAAAGTTAATAGTTAAATTGACACAAACTTTACAAGAAGTTTTAATTAATCTTATGTGAGCAAGTAAATTGGTTTGCGGGAACAAATCGAGTTAAAATTTTCCTACTTTAAAAATCAGGTGTCCCAACATTTAAGTGCCAATTAACCTTTTAAGTGATTACAGCCCTGCGATAATTAGAAAAACAGCGGCTAATTCAATACAAATAATTTTTCAATCTCAAATATTAGGTAAATTTAATTATAAAACCAATCACGGGATTTTTCACGTTGTTTCTTGTTATTATTTGAAATTTTACATTCCAATGCCTTGGGGCTAATACTTCTTATTTCGTAAATTTACATTAATATCGACCTAAAAAATTATCAAAAGGTACAACAAATTACACCGAGCAAAAAATTTTAAATTACAGTCTTTGCATTGCCCTTTTTTCATAGCAATTTTCTAGAAATATTAGAACAATTTTGAATATTTTTTTAAATCCTCAAACAGCTGCCGGTTGTTCTATTTTATGATAATATTTTTGTATGCCTCCTTTTAACAATAGGTCGTTAAAAATCGATCCTTTTAATTACTTTTTTGTTCATAAATTAATTACAAAGTTAATCAAACTATTCGCCTCCCTTTAGGTAAATTAATTAATAATTTATTTAACCGTTAGTCAATTTTGGTTCCTAGAAAATATTTGATGGTGATTGCTTAAGCAACGCAAACACGAAATTTATTACGTAAACGGGAAATGTGGTTCAAAAATACAGCAACACGGCTACACATGCAGTTCAGAATAATTAAGAAACAGGATTATTAATAATAATAACATTTCTAGTATATCGCTTATCCGTACGACTACGCATGCTGGTGAATGCTGAATAACGATAACATTGAAAGCAAAATTTTAATTTAAATAATTAAATTATGTTTTGGTTTTGCTTCACGCAGGCTTTTCTTGTAAAAAAACCAAAAACGCAAAAAAGTCATCAAAGCCTATAGAGGAAATCACCCTACCCATAAATGTGACTTCTGAAACGAAATTTAATGAGTGGTCATCAAGAATATTTTTTGCCCGTCATCCTCACCTAAATTACGTCCGTGTTTAGTAGGCCCTAAGTAAATAATTTTTTTCTTTGATAAAGTAAACTTTGATTTCAAAAGTTAATTATGTATTTGCGGATACAAATACAGTAGTTTTAGTTAGTAAAACTGTGCTTGTTTGCAAATTGTAAACAGCAATTTTTTAAGACTTTGACTACTCGCCTGGTTGCCAGACAGTTCCTAAAGTGAAGTAGCCACTTTGCTTTACTTTGATCGAAAATCAATAATTAAAATGAAAATTATTTACTGACGCAAAGTCACTGCGCCCGATTGCGAAAGTATGACTTTCTGCCCGAACAACGTAAACTACTATATTTTTACTTTTTAAATGAAATTGAATACTTTAATTTTTTTTAAAAGTAAAAATCGATTAGCATTTTAATTGGTTAATTATTTCGAATACTTCAAAATGCATCACAGACCGCTGCCGATCTTTTACTATGTAAATTTTTAATTTGTGTTAAAAACTCTCTTTAATGAACCAATTAATGAACTACAGAGCACATAGTGAATTCACATCCAGAAGAATTGAAAATAGCCAAACTTTTTTAAATTTGGAAAAATATATTTAGTTGAAATTTATAGAAATCTAACGAAAGCCGCCCGAAAGGATTAAGTCGCAGTGCAACGCTTACTAACTAAAAAAAATAATAAATGCAAGCAAGCTTATGTTTTCCAGTTTTGGAACTTGGACTTTTGAAATTATGTTCAATCAATAAGTTTCAGTATAAGAGGATATTCTATACCTCCCAGTGGGTACTGCCACAATATCTAGATATTTTTATTTTTGAAAAGCAAAAAGATTTTATAAATTGAATTCAATCCACCATCAATCAGTCATGGTACAAAGAAGATGGTTTTTACTACGACTATCTTTTGAAATGCAGTGAACACTGATGAGTTGGTATATCTTCCAGACTTGCCGGTTTGGATCACCAAAGAACCTTCTTGCTTTTTCTCTTTAGGATGTGAAAATTATAATTATTATTATTAAATTATTAAAATTAAAACGAAAAACTGACTGATAAATAACTAAAATTCTTTGATTAACGAATTTTAAATTTTAACTCTGAAATATAACTGTTAACAGGGGGAAATATGCCGTCTCTTCAACCAAAGATGATAGAGGGCGCTGTTTTCAATAAAACAATAAATTTGGCTTCGTATTCTGGAACAGCCTGTAGTTGACGTTTGAAAAATTGCTTTTATATTGTTTTAAATGTTGTCTTTTAAAAGTTCCTTGGTAAAATTGCTTCGTAAATACAATTTTTCTTACTATTACAAAAAAATTAGAACTAAATGATCGGTAATAATTACAAAGAAATTTTAAAACAAAAAACCGACTGATAAATAACTAGAAATATCGAACACAATCCGCTGGCGTTATTTTCATTAATTTTCACGTTGCCATGACAACCATGAACAATTATTATAACCTTGAAAAGGTTAATTTGCACATCTTGGAGAGTGCGATTTTGATCGATTTTTGTGACATAGAATTTAGATATTATTCTTTTACAGTGGCGCTCGCTAGCCTTACGAAACCAGAATATAAAATCGTTAAATTTTAAATATTTTGTAGACCACCTAGGCTCACCGGGGAGTCTGGGGGGTATGGAATACTCTCCAGTACCTAAAACTTTAGAGATTTTTAACTCAAATATTATAAGCGAATTTTTTGAGTTTTTTGACAGAGCATTATAATATTATTTCTTTACAGTGGCGCTAGCTACCCTTACAAAACCAGAATATAAAGTGATTAAATTTCCAATATTTTTGTTCACCTAAGCTCACCGGGGGGTCTGGGGGGTATAGAATACCCTCCAGTGCCTAATTTTTAAGGATTTTTAACTAAAATATTTTGAATTTTAACCCTGAAATATAACTCAACCAATAAAACAGTAAATTTGGCTTTGTATTTTGGAGCAGCCCGTAATTGAGATATGAAAAATTGTTTTTATATTGCAAGACGATTTGTTTGAAGAAATAGAATAATAGAAATGTTGTCTTGGAGGACGTTGCTCGGTGTATAGAATTTTCATATAAAACGCACAAGTAACGATATCGTTTGACAAATCCGGAACAAAATTGCGCACGTTAAAAAGTAAAAATTCGTGAAATAAAAAATGATGACAAACTAAAAACGACTTTTTGTTATTTACATTGAAATGTCTGAAAAAGCTATTTTGCGAGCACGGGAAACATTTGTAAAATATTGACAGAAGTATATCGCTTTTTGTCCTTCAGATTTTGTGTAATGAATTTGCTTCTTTTATCGAAATGAACAATAAGCTTGCAAATAATAAATAATAAGGATAACATTATTTTTCCTTTCGTTTTCGATCGTAATGTGATATTTTATTATAAAAAAGTAATGTAGGAGAAAAACAGGGATAGCACACATGTATTTTTAAGTCGGCCTATCAAAACACGAAAGAGAAGAGTAGAGGAAAGCGGGAAAAAAATATAAAATAAAAATTATTTTGATAGGAGTTGTTAGAAAAAACTATTAAACTTTTAAATTGCGTGGTAAACGTTGTTATTTTTATCTGATCAGTCATATCAATCTGTACCTGACAGTTAAATTTCCATAGTTTGAAAAGTTTCGAGGAGTATAAATTTGAAGAAAATTGTTTTTTGCCGATAGAATACATTTCTATAATAATCAATTGTGATCACGATTTAACCATTTGAAAGCAAATTTCGCGCCCTAATGTCTGAAATATTTGCGTGCAATAGCAAAATCGAAAGTTTCTTATAAATTCGGAAGAAATTTAGCTAGCGGCTGAAGAGATAGCGGTTGGTAAAATTAGATTTCAAATTGAATAGCCGATAAGGATGTTTGTGATTTCCATTTCTTGTCAAATCTAACGGAACTCACCATCAATATTGGAATTTTATCAGAAATCTTCTTCAGTTTTATATGAAAACTTTAAAGTAAAATGCGATGATTCGTTTGTCAAGGCGAGTGTTTTCATTATTCCACCCTCAAGAAGTTGACGTAGCATTAACACGTCTCGAAACAAAATTATACCAATTTTTTTTTCTCGGCAGGAAATTTGAAATTTAAATTGTAACCAAAGTTATCACTTGCTCATCAAAAAAAAATTTTCTAAACAATAGCGAACGGTTTCCCCATTTCGGAGTTTAATCCGATTTTTAAAACTTGTATCGTTTAGGCAAAACGCTTTCTCATGAGCCGAAGTTAAATTTTCCAATTTAGATCGTTCGATTACACTTGTTACCGCCACACCCCCTCCCCCTCCGTGTTCAATAATACCCACGTCCATTATTATTCGAAACGGAATTTAAGTTCCCTGGCCACTTGATAAAAACCCATGTTTTGTGTTCCATTCCTTCCCACGTCCTCGCCCCAACTTTAATGCATTTACTCAACCGAAAGAGTTTGTCGTCATCAACTCCTGCCCATTAGGGATTTCTCCTACGGGAACCGAACGACCAACTCCCATTGGAATATCACGATATCGCAACATCTGTGCGAGGGTGTGCACATTTTATTTACGATGGAAACATTTTTATTGCAAAAAGGCTGAGTAATGAACGGTGAATAGTTGATTGTCTTTTCGGGGTGAGAAATGTCGAAATAATTCCGGGCCATTACGCGCAAAAAACTCGGATGATACTAAACATACGATTACTGTAAATTTGCTCATACGTGAGTGGACCCGAAAGGAAGAGAGCATGAAACTCGTGAGGTTAAAGTGGATAACGTCGTCAAAATTGGAACATTTTTCACTTTAAAACGGACGCGCCAATTTTCTTTAACTAAATTAAATTATCGACTTGTAGTTGTTGGAATTTTAATTTCCTAATGATAAAGTCAAGAGAAATCCCAGCTGCCAGATTGAACATTGTTATCAATTTTAATGTAAGTTAAAAAAATGCCGACGCATTAAGAAAATTGCGTAAAATTGTTTGAATAGACGGGATGAAAAATTACGTCAAAAATTTAAATGGCAAAAAAATTGTTTAACTTGATGACGCCCATAATTATTTTTTTACGATTTTAAACTTCCGAATCTTATTTTTTCCTTAATAATAATGTGAAACTAGGCCCGAGTTGCTGTTTGGTTGCTACGGATATATCTTTGCGCAGCGGGATTACTTTCATGGTTAGTTAGATTTTTAAAATATAAGGATCTTTCCCAACAAAAAATCTTTTTAAGCTTCAAAATCAATTTACGCAGAAATAACTGCGGCGTTTCGAAAAGTTGGCGGGAACGTACAAAATTTTGAATGCACAAAAATAATAATAAAAATATACCCCAAAGAATAATTAATTATTCAGGACCTTTTTTCATTTTGGCTCTTTTCATTCTAGCAAATTTATGACGTGAAACGCATACATTACTAAATAAAACACTTTAGTCAATATTATGCTAAATATATAAAAAAGGGAAAATTTCTTCCTTTGAATGTCCGCCCAAGTTATATATTCCGAACACATTTCAAAATAAATCTACAAATTTGGAAAACTCAATTAAAAACGCAAATGAATAACAACGAGAACAACTTTTCTGCAAGCTCAAAGTTTCTCGACTAATTTTGATGTTTCCACTGTTAAATTGCGTAATAAATCCATCAATCGCAACGATTGAAAGCAAATTAAGCTCACAAGATGCAATCGTAAAAAAAAAGTCCACACAGTGAAAAACAAATAAAAATTCGTAAGCTTCTTGTAATTCGAAACACTTCTCTGGTCGATTTTAAGCCGGCCTACAAGCAAATTAATTGCAAATTTAGTTTTTCAATTATTGGTCTACATGATTTTTAAAATTGAATTTCCAGATAAATTTACGATCAAGTAATTCAGGTCAGGAATGAGCAATTGCTAACATTTTATTACTTTATAGTTCCCTATAAATAGAAAATTCAAATTTTTTCATTTCGTCAGATTGGATCATTTGGCGAGTCGGATTTAGCTTTAGGGTTGATATTCGTCCACCCGGATGCGGATAGTAGTTCCACATTTACGTTTTCATATTTTCCAATAAAAATTGATAGAACATTTTTGTATTGTTGTATCTTTCCAAATAATTATAGTATATTGAAATAAAAACCTTTTTTCTTTCTTTTGTTTACAAAAATTATCAACCGAAATGTAAACGAGTATCGATGCGGTATATTTGTTAATTTATTATTTTTCAACTAACCATCGCTAATCATCGATTTTATATAGGCGAATGGTAAATTTATTTCAAATTTAACTATAATTGAAATCGCGTAAGACGGGATTACGTCACGACCGTCTGATAAATAAGAAAGATAAACATAATTTCATTTGTTTTCAGCTTCAGATTTATTGGACGATATGCGTGGAAACTGTTCAGAATTACCAATATTTCAAGTGGAAAACGATCAAGTTGTGAGTTATATATATACATATAATAATTATTGTTATTAAAGTGGATACTTATTTGACTTTCGTCGTATAATTTGGCAAAACAAAAGAAAAACAACCAATCGCGTCGTTCCCCTACGGAGTAGGCCCTCAGACTAAACCCTCCGAGACTATTTAGTGCCGAGCTGGTTTCTTATTGCCAAGTCAGATTTTACAGAAGTAGACCAGGTTACCAACCATGATGGTGGTACTTGCACTCCTGATGATAGCATCGCCATTAGCATTGCTGTTACACTAAATTTAAGATTATTATTCATAGATAATTAAATTCAAATAACGAATATCCATTATAAACGATTGTCACGTTTCATTTTCTAAGTGATAACAAAAATTAATGCATCTGGCCATTTATAAATTAATGTAGGTATATACTTTCACCATGGCAACTATTCAAAAAAAAAAAATTAAACAATAAATTTTAAAATCGCAATTAAGTTTTATTAATTATTCATGCAATCATGTCATTATCAAAAAGGTCGAACTTTTCATAAATACGTAAAAAAAATTTTTAACCCTTCAGTCAGCGGGTAGAATAAATGATATATTATGCCATAAAAGGAAGCCTGACAGGCTTCATCGGAAGACTGGAGGGTTAAATTAAAAAATAATTAAAAATTTTTGCGTTAAGCTTCCTAGATCAAGCAAAGAAAACGGGAAATTTATTTCCCCCCCCCCCTCGCTCAGTTTTCAGTGATATCCTTCCGAGATGGCCAGTCCGGATCTGTACCGACCTGCATTGTTCTGACATAACAGCTATTCAAATCGGTCACCCATCCAAGCCTAGGTTTCTACTAATCATAATGAATAAACATAAAATATAATTTCAATACGTGATTCGTTTAAGATGTCGCAGTGCTGTTTCAATATGCTGCTCACATTTGGGATAAATCCGTCAAGACCAAATGACAAGTCAACAGCCTTATTTGCCGACTAAACATTATATCGTGATAATGTAACAGAATTAACAATTTATTAGATTATGTATAATTAATTAATATCGCTTCGTTGACTTAAGTGATGACATATAAACGACTTGCAATCTAAATATCATCCAATATTGGTGACCCCGGACGTTTTGTAACAGCGTTTCTGTGTTCTGCCAAACTTCCTTCTAACTTTTAGTGTCTTGGCCGGACAAAGTAGCAAATGAAGGGTGGAATGAGTTTTTTAAAACATAAATAATATATTGTAGTTTCTCAAAATTTTTATAAAAGTACACCGTAAATGCAGTCACAATAATCTATCAAGTTTATTTAAAGAAATCTAACGAAAGAAAGAAACTTAAAGAGAATGCACAGTTTAAACTGTTGTAGACCGGGGGGTCTGAGGGGTATGAAATACCCCACAGTCCAATAAAATCAATGTGATTATTGGATTGGATCTAATAAATTCACTTTTAAGGAGAAACAATCCTGAATTTGTCAACTTTTTGCTCTTCGCACCATTCAAAGAAGGAAACTTAAAGAGAGTACCCAGTTTAAACTGTTGCAGACCGGGGGGTCTGGAGGGTATGAAATACCCCACAGTGCAATAAAATCAATGAGATGATTGGATTGGATTATAACAAATTCACTTTTAGGGTTCAATAATTTAACCGAACCGACTGAATTTGCCAACTTTTTTGCTTTTCGCATCAACCAAATTACCTTTTTGGGTTCTTTAGGATTGTAAGTTATTGGGGTGGGGGTATTGATTATTCTTCAATAATCATCTAAAAAAAATCGTTACGAAACCTTAAAAGAGTTGGGGTTGGTTTATAAGGTAAAATTTATTTTTCTAATTTATGTAATGTAATGAAATACAATAAATTGTACTCATTTAAAAAACGCTTTAAGTCGGTTAAGTTTGATTGATAACTTTTCGTTCTTATCTGTTATAATGAGAAGCAGAAATTAAAAAAAAAATGATTCACAAAGTTATTTCGTTACGGACAATCATTTGACTGTAAATTATAATTTTCTTGATCTGATGACGTAAGAGTAATATTTTGCGATTTATGAAGGAATATTATTGAGAGCAGCAGTTAACAATAGGTCGAGACTTTTGAACGTCTGCAAGTTGACTATTGATTTAAAGATATTCGAGTAAAATTAAAATTAGGTTTGTTTTGATGTAAGCTGGCCTTGTGTAAAGAGATTGAAAATATTAATTTTAAATTACAAAACGTCGATTAAAGTCAGGACCTTGCATTATAACTGTAACAATTTGTTGCTAAATGAGAAAGTCGACCCGATTATCCTTGAAAAAGCGTTTAATTCGTTAATTAATCTTAATAAATCAAGACTTATAGAATTTTTAAAAATAAAAAAGTGAATAATGAGATTTATTAAGGAAGATAAATAAAAGTTTGAATACAAATGCATATTTCAATATTAAAACTTTTTTTTAATGTAAATTAACGATTCGAGTAATAAAAAATGAATATAATCTTTTGACGTCGTTCATTAGCAGTTAAGACTTTAAATAAACCGGTCTTTTCCGTTTCCAAAGGATCAAATAATAACTGATCACAATTTTCTTGTTTGTATTTAAAAACGGGATTAATAAATGTTTTGTAAAACTTACCAAATAAGAAGAACGCTTGAGACACGCAGATTAATTTGAAACCTGAAAAAATAAAAACCAATTAATTTTATTTAAACCTTCGACTTAATTAAATGAGTTTTAAGGGTCAGGTAAAACATTCCAAAACTCTACATCAACATTTCTTTGAATTTTGACCACTAATTAGATGATTTAGTCACACAATTGCAAATGAGGTGGAGATTCATCTGCAACAAAATTTCCATAACCTAAGGCAAAGATGATCTGAAACTTCTAGGAAAATGTTTACCTTCATTAGCCATATCCAATGTAAACACGAGAATGAAAATTATTATAGAATCGAGTTATAAATTCATGTACTATATTCCCGTGTTTTAGAGCAGTTTTTTTATTTTTGTCGAGATCGATACAGTCGGATTTCAAAGAGACGATCTTACCTATACCACGTAAGGAACATTTTCCACCATTTTGTTCTGCATTTATCATAATAGGACGATATGAGATACCTTGGAATTTACTGACAGGCAGACATTAGTTTAACGAACGACATTGTTTTAATGAACCTATTTATAGTCTGCCGTACAGAAATCGCTTTAAATGAGAGCTCTTTCCATATAATATACTTTTTGTTCTTTGGTATTAGTAATTATTAATACAAAAAAAATTCTGCACCAATAGATAATGATACAGATTTACAACAAAAATTGTTATTTTTTCTACAATAGCCACGAGCAAACGTCATTAACCGACTTGAAATTATTAGAAAGAGCTGGTATGTGATAGATAGCATCACAAAAAAAAGTGGTCGAATCGCTTCTGGATATTTTAATAATTACAACGTAGTCGTATGCACAACGGTATTTAAATATTCGCCAAATTGCACCTTAAAATAATAGTCTGCCATTGAATAATGTAAAATTGGTGGAAAAACAACGTCGGTTATTTTGAAAAAATATCCAGAGGGATCCGGAGTGTTCAGCCTTTTACGGTTTTCACACTTTCAGATTTTCATTAAGGCTATTTCGGTAAAAAAAAACACTTCTGCTGAAATTATTCTCGTAGCAATTAATGCTGAAAAAATTTAATTTTCCTGCAATTGAAGTTGCCACGACGATAAAAACCACTTGAAAAACATTAAACCAATACTACGCGTGGGTTGTACTCGCGCAAAAATCTAAAATAAATGGAAATATAGAAAATAATTCCAAGCAGTTGTAGATCTGTAAAGAACCAGTTTTAGCTGGAGGCGAACAAAATTTCGACGAATAAAATTATTAAGACCTAGACCAGCTTTAGTCAGATAAAATATAAAAATTGTTTGTTCATATGCTTCGATCGCAACGCTAACGTTAAAAAAGTAAAAAAAAACAGTTTATTATTATAAACAACAAAGAAATTTGTTAGTTTGTTGTTCGAAGTTAACCGAAGTAATATTATTGGCGGAGCTACAACTTATAAATATTAGATTTTATTCGAAACTCTGCAAAAAGCATAGAAATACAGCGAAATTATACAGGGCAGTTATTCGATACAAAATCAGCTATTATAAAGCCAAATTGCAAAACAAGAATATCGTTAATCGTGTCATGCGCGTCAGTAATTAATTTATCGTTTAGAATAAAATTCGTTTGCATAAATTTTAATAATAGAGTGAAGGAAAAATTGCTTCCAATTTTTCTGTGTAGTTCAAGTCTAATTTAAAAAAAATATAAATAATTTCTATGACCGATACTGTAGGTATATCAAATTAAAATTCGACTAGATTACTGACTAGCAACAGAATAGTCACCCAAATAAATTAAATTAAATTACAAATAAAAATCCATGTTGCATGATTGTTCAACCAATCGAAGGTTCCTTGTAGCTGAAATATGTAAAATTAAAATCTGACAAGCTAAAACAACAACTGCAGTTACATTATCAATTCAAATAATTCAATTATTGTTTCTTATTTTTTGTTTTATTTTAATAAACAGAAGTTTATTGAAAAATGTTATTGATTCATTTTTTTAGTTATCAACTTGAAGAAGAGGGACAAAATGACAATGCGGCCTTGGTAATTTAATTTTGTTTAGATCTAAATAGATAGAATCTTAGGCATAAAATACTTAGGCATTTTTTAATTACTAGCCCTAACCCCGTTGAGTGACTTCAGTAAAACATACTTGTCACTCTCTCTTATACATCTGAAAGTAAACTTTCATCTCAGTTGGGTTTATCGCTCACTTAATAAATATTTAATTTGTTCTTTGCGTCTTAATTCTTACGGTCGGCTTCCGGTGAAGTTGGCGTATTTTTTCTAGTAACGGGTAATTTTGATAATGAAACATTAATCTCTCAGTGCAATAAAATTAAATTTCCTCCAGAAAAATTAAAAAAATGTTTTAATTTCGTCTTAAGAGGATTCCGGGCGGCATAATTGCAAAAAGTTTCAAGTCGTAGCATTCGATACAATAACTTGAGAAACTTTTATTTCTATTCAAAAAAAAAAGAAAAAGAATTAAATTGATTTCGTTTCTTGGGGAAATGCTTATTCGCAACTAATAAAAATGAAATGAAATTTAAAAATGTATAAAAATGAATTAAATTCAATTCTGTCGTAATCTTTAATAATAGTTTTATTCGTTAATTTCTCACGGTAATATTTGGAATGAAAAACAGGAAATGAATTTTGCATTTTGAAATGAGAACGTCACAAGAGAACAGCAGCATATTTACGAAACACTTCTTGTACGCATTTACGAATTTAACTGTTTCCTTTTGTTTTACACATGGGAAAACTGTAAAAGCAGTGTTAGTTCTAAATTCAAAGCACGACAATTTCCAATCGAGAAACTAGAAGACTTCTACTGCAAATAAAGGTTACTGGGAGTTAAAGAAAAGTGAGTAGAAGTTAAATCCTCTACAAAGGAAACCCGAGCCGAGATTCTCTAACTTCTTTTGTTTTTTCCTCCATAAATCTCAAACGAATCAAAAAAATTTAACCTTTTAAAATTGAGTCTTTTGTGGGGAATAGCCCGAACACGGTCTCGAGTCCTCGTGTGGTAAATTTTCAATTCCAGATTCTAATCGGTCCATTTCGATTACAACTTAATTTTAATATGGAAATTTGGAGAAATTCGTCCCGTGTTTTAGGCGAAAATTACCTAAATAAGAGTTAAACATGAACGCGTGATTACAAAACCAATTACGCTAAAACTGCCACTTAGGTAAATTGGCTTGTAAATTCCGGGCTTTTTAATAACTCGAGATGACGAGAAAGGAAAATTCGAATTCGATATTAATTTTTAAATCTAATTCGCGGACATAAAAAGTCCATTTGATTCGAAATAAAACACAACAAGGAAAGCCTCTTTTGTTATCGGATTACTCCATAAAATTTGAATCCAATCAATAAAATAAATATGATGAGATATTGAAAAGTTCGGAAAGTCTATTATGATGCTGGTTAAAAAGTCTGTTTATATGCATACACATTTGTCAATAAAAGAACGAAGGAGAAACTTGGTTATATCAACAAAAGCACTCAGAATACTCATCAATACACAAAAATGTATTAAGCCTCTTAGCAAAAAAAATACTTTTTGTCCAATCTGCGTGCTCCAACAAACCAAATCTAACTTTAATGATATCAAAACAACGATAATCTAATTTGTAAATTAACCAAGTTTTTGTTTCAAATTGGTATTAATTTGTCAAGTTACGGGGTCAGTGCAGAAAAACTGTGCACAAGTGGAACATATTATTAAGAGTTTTCGCTCGCGAAGCGTGTCCAGGACGTATATACACGCTTCTTCTGGTTCCCCCTGTATAGGTAAGCGATTGTTAAGTACTGAAATAAAAACTTTTTAACCTAATTTATCCACAATAAGTCGTTAAAATACAATCAGACGATAAATTATTTCAACAATGCATTAGTAAAAAAATCAGAATTTGCTGTTATGGAAAAGAAAAACAAAATGAAATCTGGCATTACCTATTCGTCGGTTAATGTGCGCAGCACTTAATTAAAGTTTGCGCTGTGCTTTGGGAAAAACGTGAGTTATGCGAAATTAATAAACTAACGACAAAGGAGCGCACAGGTGCGATAAAGTAAATTATAATGGAACTGATATTCATTCAAACAAGCTCGGCATAATGGAGAAAACTTCGTCCTGCGCTCCAATTGAAAATGCACACACAGTTTCGTCATATATTATGTTTTAAAGCTTCAAACAGTGAATAGGGAGAAATTTATTGTTCAAATTGTGTGCCAACATTTCCTTCGCTTTTAACAAATAATAAAATATTTGATTCGACTTCTAATATGTAATAAAATTTTTATCGACTAAAAGGAGCATATTATTGGTTCGTTTTACAATTTCTTGAATAGTAGGCTCACGGTTATTACAGCCGCTATGTGACCCCTGAGTGGGACACACACGCGACCTCATGTCCTCCTTCCAGCATCCGAAATCCGCATCGTTTTCATATGACGAAGAAAGTTGGAAAAGGAACCCAACATTTCGTAACAAACTTCCCAACACTGTTATGAGATATTAAAAAATAATTCTTTTATTAACCGTTCGGATTGGTGCTCGTCGCATAAATGGATCCCAAAAAGGTTGATTTCCTAACTTTATTGCAATTACAAACATATCGGAACTTAAATTACAAAAATAATGGACAGATTAAAAGTGAATAAAAATTCCATCAATCGTCTCTTCTGTTTTCGACTTTAATTGCGACTCGTCAATTTTTGACTCCAAAAGATACTTTTTTAACGGCCCTCGTAAGTAATCCACCGGGGAAAATTCGATTAAACTTTCTTAATTCAAGTTTCCACTACTTACATAATATTATTTAATCCAAAAGGAGGAAAAAATTAGCCGTCGCTTTCGTAAACTAGTTTCCCGTTAAAGATTAATTTAATTCAAATTTTTATGCAAATTCCAGACGATAATGGGATTAAAAATCGAACTGTAGTTGGCATTCGTTGTAATAATAAAATTTAAATCTTGAATGGACAAACACGGAAAATCAAGTAGGTGAAGGGTTAACGTGTTTAATTAGATAATCGCAGATCGTTAATGACGGTTTATTAGGGGAAGTTTATTATCATCACCTGGAAAATGGCAAATATTTAATTTGGTCGCACTCAGTACGTTCTGTGCTTGCAAAGAACAGAGAATCTAGAAAAAAAAACGAAATATTTTGTAAGCTGTGCTAATAGACAGTAAAAAGGGGAATACGAAACGTGCGGGCGGCATAAAGTACTCGTGACTATCAAGTGAGGAGCAAAAAGGGTGGTTTTTTTTAAGTGCACCATGTACTTACATTGTAATATAGAATATAATGAACATGTAAGGGAATGAGAGATAAAAGCACTCGAATTGTAAATATTTTGCACGATCACGATTTGAGCAGATGTGGTGTGGTTAAATCTTCAAATGCATACTCGAAAAAATCAAACTGACGAACCCCTAATTTAAATTTCCTAAGGAGAAAAGAGCATTGTTGCTTTTCACAACAACAAAAGAAACAAAGAAATCCAAAAAATATTAGTAACAGAATTTAGAAAATGATTTTTTTACAACAAATAATGAAAAATCTGACAGAGAAGGAGTATTTGCAGAATCATGAAAAAACTGTGCTGCAAAATTTAGAGAGAGATTAATATATTTTGTTTAAATTCGAATTTTTCTTTTTTTTTTCAACTTACAAAGCTAAAGCTAACTTGCACGAAAATTGCATAGAGGGAATTAACCCCCTCTTCCCCCGAAATAGGTTGGTTTCAAAAACATTAATAAAATATTGTTTATTTTACCAGATAGTAATAAATATGAGTTTTCCTGCACGAAACAGACGACGCGCACAAATTGGATTAACGAGAATTTGTGTTTTTACGTTCACAACATCTAGATATTAAGTTGATTGACAGCAGTGACTCGTAGTTTGTTATGGCTGGGGGAAATTCAAAAATTGATATGGAATATCGATAATTCAAAAACTATCGATAATTTCGATTAATCGATATTTGTCGATAATTATCGCAGTATCGAAGTATCGATAATAATGGAAGTATCAATATATCGATAATTATCCAAGTATCAATAACTATCGACATATCGATGACTATCGAAATATCGGCAACTATCGGAATATAGAAAACTATCGAAACATCGATAAGTATCGAAAATTCAATATATCGATTAATCGAAATTTCAAAAATAAAATATCGTTCTTCGATTAATCGATAACTATCGATATTTATCGATTAATCGATAAAAGGTCCCAGCTCTAGTTATGACTAGAAAAGTCGAGTAAAAATATAATTCCGAGTTGGTAATAACGTAATAAGTAATATTATACTCTTTCAGTTCACAGTGTACATCAGACTGTTGTCTATCACAAGCGATTCTTTTTGAAAACTCAATTTTTATCGTCAAGTAGAATGAAAGCCTTTCTAAATCACAATATTAATTTTTCACACCTTCCCTTCACCGAATAATCTCTCCCCCCTCTGCGACAGTCAGATGTTTTTGTTATCAAAACGTAATAGGTTGCTATTTAATTAAACACAGAACATGCACATAAACTATTGGTCTATGAACCGGGGGGTCTGGGGGGTATGGAATACCCTTCAGTACATCAGCGATTGTGTTCCCAAAGAAAAACTTTTTTTATAGTAAATAGCACCCTCTACTTTACACCATGAACTGAAAGAGGAAAGTAAAAGTAAGAGTAAATAAAAAATAAAAAATTCAGGGTTAGCCAACTTTGATTAATAATAGCTATGCATTTAAAATTATTCCTTCAGCAGTCGTCAATTTTGACTGGTATAAATGTATAATGCAAAGCGGGCATTAGTTGATCTACGTTTGCCTTGGGAAAGAATTGAATTTAAAAAAACGTAAAAATTGTTTATTTTCAGCAGACTTTCCAAATAGCTGAAAGATTTGAGTTTATAAAGCCCCCCCCCCCCCTCCACCAAGTAACTACTTTATATTTATAGGTCAGGTAATAAACTTTTATTGTACTTACAATTGCACAATTATTAAGTTACTTCTTCCATATTGAAAAATAGTTTTTTTGAATATTAATGTCAACTTTTTGTTTAAGTAAAGCAATCGAGCACTAATGACGACATAAACTAATGTTTTTAGTCACTTTCAGATAATTTGTATCATTTTTCATGTACTTGCTGTTTTCACAATTGTTATTGAATAAATTATTGTAGTAATTGACAATTTATTTTGATTTGGTTTAGTGGTTGTTCCGCAGGTGTCCTGTCATTTTGTCAAGTTTTAATTTAACAACATTAGTTTTTTTTGATTGATAAAAACTAAAGCAAATACAATTATTTTATTAATGAGCACCAGTAAAACTTTGTTAATCTACTCATGTGCGTCGGTTTTTGTTAAAAATAAAAAATAAAAACTAGAGACTCAGCAAAAAACTGCAATAAAAAATAACTATAAATCCAAAGAGAAAATGTCTCCATTTTCCTGGTGCGGTTGTCATCATTTTAAATTTAAAAAGATTACAATTAGAATAAAACTTGAAGCTAAGAAGTTGCGATTCGCTTCAGCATATACATAGCATTGTCGTTGTGGATATAACATTTTTTATGAAAGCAATAAAACAGAAGTTAAAGCACTGGGGCAATAAAAATATATTAATTTCTTGCTTTGGAAGGTTTATTTCGAGTTAATCCTATACAGTAACGGTAAGTCCGTTTATGTGTCTCATAACAATCAAGTTAATTTCTAAAATCGCTGGAAACGATATTTTGGGAAAAATTAGAAGCGGCGATTGAAAATAACAAAACTCTTCTGTTTTCGACGTGAACTGGAAGAAAATTGGTTTAAGTATATTTTCTTTGGTTATCCACTTCTTGGATGATATTTACTTTGGTGAGTTCGATTTAAATTCATTTTCGGGTAAATTGGGAAAAATGCTTCAATTTGATATTTAATTGACAGGCTTTTAGTGGAGGTTACATTTTAAAATGGTGGTGAATAATTGAAATAAATTGGATATAACTTTTGCAAGTCGCAAAAGGGTCTCCTGGAAAATGGATCATCAATATTATTACATTATCAATATGTTTCCCAAGGTAAGCAAATTTACAATGCAACCCTAATTGAATAATGTGATTTTACTAAAACAATAATTACGTTACTTTGTAATAATTTAACATCGTTAAGGGTTAAGGGATAAATTATTTTTTATGAAATCGAGACGACTACGACGACGAGATGAAAGTTGATTTGAAGCAGAAAAACTTATGAATTTAATTGCGCACGGGGTTTATTTAACAAAATATAAAAGCAACCATAAATTGTAAACATTTACGATCACCATCAATCCGTTGATAACTCAATCCCGAAAGCGATTGGATTTAATGGTCTTTCTTTATTTGAGGAAGTGGAAGACAAAACGGGAAGAGAAGAAAAAAATAATGATGTTGATTAATAAATTTTCAATTATTACTCGACCATAAATTGGAGCTCAAATTCTTATTTACAATTTAAATTTCGGTTTCGTTGTGAAGCTGGAAAATTCTTTTCTAATGTTGACAATTCTTAAAACAAATGTTTCTCTTTAAAAGTTTTCGCTCGAGATGGCAAATTTACTGGGCGGAAGAGATCTATTTATTTTGCTCATTTTATTTAAATTTGTATAGGGGTAGTCAAGAATTGCACAAATAAAAAAATGCATAATAAAATGACGACTTAACATGCAATAAAGCGCTCTTTAGCGCGGCTTCGGCACTAAAAGATGTAAATTTTATTCAATCTAAAAATCGCATATAGATAGGGACACTATGGGGCAAACTTTTTCAAATTCGTCTTCCTGAATAATGACCAAAAGAAACCTTTTAAGAGAACTCCTCTTGTATTTTAAATATTTATCGCGCATTTTGCTAAAAATTCAAAAAATAAAAACGTTTACCTCCATAGGTGCGGCACTAAGAAGGCGCGCTAAGAGACGCTCGGCTATTTTTTTATGGGACGATATTTTTTTATTATAATTTTTATCGACAATATAACTTTCAAGTTCTTTTAATGGCGCAACCAAAATGTCCTCGCGTCTGCTCGTTTCGTTCGAATAAATCTTTAAAATTTCCACCAGGCACACACATTTATGAAAATTAAGAGGCTTACCTCTTAGTGCGGAAGCCAAAATACAGCAACATCATTTTCTTCTTTTGTTAAAAGTTAATTTCACACAAATTAGGTTTCCTACCAAAATTGCTAACTAAAATTGAAATTGAAATTTTCAAAAATTAAATTTTAGATTGTTGGTGAAGCTCTTCATTTTAATTCTTAATCAAAGCCAATTTTATTCTAATCAGATAATGCTGAAAGCTCTTAAGCTCAAAAGAAGATTAACATTATTTTGTTGGCAAATTTCCTGACCTTTAACACACTTCGATGCACCTTACGACCAGGATGTACATACATAATTTACCTTCTTACACCTCATGTAATATTTACAAGTACAAAGGTAATTAAAGCAACGTTTACCATTAAATTACGCAGCCAACCGCCAAACTTTTCGTCCCATCCTCGTAAACGTTTCGTTATACAAAATCGGTTAAGTTTTAACTAAAAATCAATCGATCTAATTAGTCGACTCAAGTTTATATTTCCAAACCGAACTTCAAAACGAAACTTATTTACACACAATTATTTTTAAATTAAATTACTTAGCGTTAATTTGCATAATCGCGCGGCGCTAATTTTTTACCCAATTTGCATAACAATTATCGCAATTTCTTAACTTTACAAGTGATCCATCAAAATTCGCCAAAATTTTATGAAAAATCAAACAACCCACTTTGGAAAACATTTTACAAGCGTAAAAGCTCTTTTAGCGCCCTTAAAATACGAAAGTTTCGATTCGGCCCAAGAGCGGTAGCATCGCAGGATGACAAGGATGATGGATCTACGAAGAAATAGTGAAAGTTGAATTTTAAGTAATGACTTCCGATACAAAATCCTCGTGTTATCTGTAAATATTCAACCGACCCCAAAATAACTTCTCTTCTGCATTTCGCATTCTACTATAATATTAAATCTGTCAAGTTCAGTAGCCCAAATTTCATTATTAAAGTTGGAAAATTAAAAAAATTAAAACAAATTTATCGAGACGAGCTTTTAAGTTGTTTAAAAGTTATACAACTAGCGAAGTAATAAATATACGGAAATGGCAATAAAACCAAAAGAAAAATCCAAGTTTGCACTTTTTCCAAAGTTTGCAAACTCTGGTGTCATTCAATACGACGTTAATTATAGATTTCAAGTTCCTGAGACCCAATCATCGACTTGGAAAGTATATAAGCAACATTAATTGTCCATAAAAATTAAAACGGATACATATACGCGGAGCGTTCGGAAAGTTCGTTATATCCCTACATCCCGCGCCTATTTCAATTATTCCGAAACATTAACATAAATCAAAACTAAACTTCTTAGGGTTTTTCACATCTTTAGGCAGATACACGATTTGGTATTCAAATTAATTCTCAAGTTCTTTCTTATTGTTACGGCCGCGGCGTTTAAAAAGTCCTCGTAGGTTGTTTTCTACTGTAGCGTTTTTTCAAATGGATTCTGTTAAGTGAGTGAAGGTGCAATTTAGATTTATATTATTCAAATTTCCCAGTTCCAGTTACGACGTACTAAACGTAACGGTTACGCTAAACCCTTCATCTTAAGGAGATGAACAAACTTTACAGCTAAGAAATCCATACTTTAAACTAATCTGGTGTTTTTTGTTAATACCGGAGCTCGTAAAATTTTAAGCAAATAAAAGAAACTGGGTTAAATTAATGAACATTACAATGTGAGATTTGTAATTGTCATGAAGCTTTTTATACAAATTTGACACATACAGTTTTTGGAATTGTAATATTAATTTACTTCAGAGAGTTAATGCAACTAACGGTGTAAATTATATATATGCATATAATGTAGAAAATATAAAATTTATTACAAAAAACTACATAATTTTGCTCTTTAAAATGCAAATTTTAGCTAAATATGAAGCATTTTATGAATTCAATAAACACAGCAGACAAGAAATTTAAAATATTGTTTTAGCACTTTTCACAAACTTTTTGAATTTTACGGCCTTACAAAATGAAATATTAAAAAATTTGTATGGCCTGAAAAGAAAGCTTACGAAATTTCCTACGCATTTCATTTTTTTTGTATTAAAATCCAATAAAATGTTACATGAAAAAAAAATGCACAGAAGAGAACATATTATAGAGGTTCATTACAATGCGATATATTGTGTAAATATTATGCGCTAAATTAATTTTTATGGAACAAAAATCAACTTTTCCAAAATTCAACCTTTCGCTTCTTTTCAATTTTAGGCGTTACGGAAGGAAATATTAAAAAAGGTTTCCAGACCAAAAAGAAAGCTTGTAAAATGTTGAACAATTTTTATTCGAACATTTTTGCGAATTAAACCAAGATGTAGGGATAATAGGGAGACCGAAGCTAGTTGGGCCTCTCTAAGTTTTTCAGGAATTTAATTTATTATTACAGCTTTGAATTTTAGTAGCTAGGAGATATTTGACATTTTACACACAATTTATGCAAGGAATAGTAAACACAAACTTATCGTGTTTATAATTAGCAATAAACCAAGCGAGTTATTAATACATATTTTGCTAAATTTAATTTGAACAAAAGTCGTTCTAGGTACGTATGTTTTAGTTATGACTTATCGCGGTAGAGCAATTTAGATAATTAGTACCTAGCTAAAAGTATAGCTATAACACGAGCACGAAATAGTTAATTATTATAGGTCCGCTACAAGTGTGATAACAGTTCTTACTAAAATGATTGCAGGATCAAGACATAAACAATAATGTAGCCGAAATTGGATTAAGTATGTAATGTTACATTTTAAATTCAAATTACCCGCGCAAATATTAATTATTTAATTTTAAACTTATAACACAAACATCACTGTTAACTAGGACATCCAAGATTATTGGCAGAGAAGTACACTCGAGAATGAATTATTAATAACAATTGCAGTTCTCGTGTTGAACTGGACCAATCAAGTCATATCATTAAAAAAAAAAAGAAAAGAAGACGTTCTTATGCAAAATAATTAATCTTTTCTTCTAAAATACAATTTTTACATTTTTATCAGGCTAATAATAGATTACCCAGATTGTTTCTCCACTATTATGCTGTCATCTTGTTAGATGTTAGTTTGACATTTGCTTTTTCTAGTTTAAAACAAACGACGTTCCCAATCAGAATTTTGTTACAGAAAAATAAAATATTCTTCACCCAAAATAATCAAGATTGAGCGGCCTGAACGCCGCAATTTATAGTTTTATTTGTCAATTTGAAGAAATACAACTGATTTGTGATTTAATTCTTGATAATTAGATTAAATCAAACTTCGATCGACTATTAGATGTAAATAGGCCAAGATGAAAAATTTGAGTAATTTTATAATATTAAAATAATTAATATTTTATGATAAAATTGTAATGGAAGTCAGGGCCACGCTTACGGCACGCGACAGTGTACGATTTTCATTGTTGTTTTTGTCTAAAGCAGTGTTTTTCAACCTTTCAGAATTTGCAACACAATTTTAATCAAAAGTTTCATTGATCCCCCTTCTCATACAATCTTTTGTTGTATTTTTTGTATATTTTATTTTTATATTATGTCAGAATATTTTCTTTCTTTAATTAAATAATGTTTCTAATACTCGACATGTTCGTACTCCATTTAGTGTTATCGTGCCCGCTAGAGGCTGCTACTGACGTATTTATGTATAAGGCAGACCTTTGCTTTGCAGGTTGATAAAAAATTATTTTTTGTTGATAAAATAGTTCCCTTGATTATATTTAAATTAAAAAAAAGATTCTCCCCCCCCCCTCTCCCTCTCATCTTCATTAAAAGAAAACTTGACTACTTATCCGAAGGAAACGGCAAACCAAATTTCCTTTTATTAGGTTTCTTTGGATTTCCTTAAATTGCTTCGGATTTCCTAAAATTTTTGGGATTTCCTGGGATTTATCTAAGATCTTATTTTAGAAAAAGTCAAAAAAATAAAAAAACAAAGGTTGTTTGTAGTATTCCTAAGCTTTCCTGATTTCCTAAAATTGTATTGAATTTTCTAAAATTTCCTTTCACTTGTACACCAAATTTCCCCATCGGTTTCCCCCTTGTATTTACCTAAATTCAATGAGTGGATAGCCGTTTATTTCGGAGAATAATCTGAAAACCGTATTTAATGCGGTTTATTTTATATATTAAATTTTTGATATTTAATTTGTGCGAATTTGGGGAGATACTGACGGTTATCTGTATCGGAAGTAGCTGAAAGTGGGAAATGTATCTTATCCGATACTATCAGTGATATAAAAAAAATATTATTCGATACTACGTAATTTATAAAGGTAGATCATAGCAATATATGCTGAAAATCACATTCTTTTCGTTCTGGTTCTTTTAGTTGTTTTGTTTAAATTGTAAATTTGGGTACGACTTGAAGGCTGTAGAACGGGTGGGGGGGGGAGACATTCCAAGTGTCATATTGCAATTTTATATATGCTTTACGAATTTATAAAGAAGTCTCTTTAGAAGTAGCATATTATGAAATTTAAAAAATGGAACGAGTAGGTATATTTTTACACCAAAAAAGGAAACAAGAATAATTGGATTGTGTCAAGTTATTCCTGTAACCAACTAGCTTCGATCTTGTCGTACATAGCTCAGAATAAAAAAAAAGCTGAATATGTAAACATCATCTGCACTCAAGTGTTTTGCCGATATCTAGGAATATAGGACGATATTGTAAAAATATGTTGAAGGAAATTTATAAATTGCACCATAAAAATCTGATGAAATTTTCACATTTGAAACATTTAATGCAATTTCAGTGTAAATTGCGCCGGTATCTATTAAAAAATACATTTGGCCGTTACAAATTAATAAATAGCCACTTTTTTTAAATTACTTTGATGGCTGTGGTACAAGTCAATAATGAAACCAAATTGTTGTTCAAAGCAATAGAGTGGAAACAGATCAGGTAATTGTGTAACTGTAGTGGTTTCAACAGCACTGGCACACTTCACATGGTACATCATATTTAATAAATCGATATTTAACTGAAATTTAAAAAAAAGTACGATCATACCCTAGCATGCATTATCTATAATTGACATCAAATTGTACCTTTTCAAATTTTACATGCACGAGATTATTTAAGCGATGTTATCGTAAACGCAAACTATGCTCGGATTATGAATTGCACAAGACTAAGTTATCATGTAGTAATTGGAATTACCTAGTACAGAAGAATTTACATATATGTAATTTAAGGTTTTCATGAAGTTTGAAAGTTTTGTGTAAAATCGATAGATAGTACCTTGAAAAAACCAAATATTTTAGTACTGCTATAGAAAGTTGGACACTTTCTCTAACGGCAGCTGCGTGTACCACATTAACAATAGTAAGTTGAGTTTTTTAAAATAATATATAAATGGAACGTTAACGAAGTAACAATTGCGACAAACAATTTCTACGCTCGACAGGCGAAGTTATCATTTTTAGATAGGAAATAATAATTTAAGTAAGCCTGCTCGTTTCGTTGGGTTTGAATGTTGCAACTAGAGCAAGAAATATTGCATTAGTCTATCTGTGAGATAATACAAAATTGTCGATGAAATTGAAAAAAAAAATTGGAAACCTGAAATTGTATTGCGCGTTTCAGTTAAAACTTATGTAATCACAAATATGATTTATGTTGTTCTAGTAAAACTAAAATTTCCATTGTTCTATATCTCAAGAGTGTTATATTTGTGTTCAGGCAGGCTTTTTGATGATGAAAATGGTTTATGTAAATAGGATTCCTAATACGGGGGTGGCTCAAGAGAAATCGTCCTACGCCGCCACTTAGCATTAATTAAAATCGAATCTGAAAATTTTTATTTCAAGTGTCCGAAATAAAATATTAATTACCTTAATAATACAAAAATTGGAACTAATTAGATGGCTGTTTATCTTGGCAAATGATCGTTTGAGTTTCTATTTGCTTAATTAAAATTTGCATTTAATAAATTAAATACTCTAAATAGTAAACGGAAATCGATGATAATTTTTTGTGATATACAAAACCAACAAAATGTCGCCCAAGTGTATCCTGCGAGTTTACTTTATCCCACCTGATCCCACCATTTTAGCACTTCGAGCCAATGTAAATCCTTAATCTTCTAAAATCCTTGGCACTTCTATTCTTGATCTTTACAAATTAACTTCATACACCGCACCAATCTTAAAGCGCTTAATTTACAGCAATTACGATAAATTTAGCGAAAAAATTGTTTAACGATGGCTAATTTTGTTTTATCGCAGTAATTAGTACAATAACAAATTTATGTTATTAAACGCCGAGCACAGTCTTAATGTAAAATAAATTTGATGATGGCGTAATAGCTGAAATAAATTCTAGATGATAATTTTTGTTGTGCAAACAATCCTAATTAGAAGATTTACTGTCATTTGTATGCAGACGACATCCAAATTTGTATAAATAACAAACTCGAAGAATATTAAGCAGTAGAAAATCGAAAAATGCAAAAATGTTGTTTTTCAAAGATTTCGCATTGTTACCTCTGCGTAATTATCCAAATGGCAGCTGCAAAAATAATCTGGCATGTGTAAACTAAGCTCCCCAATATGTTTTGTAAGTTGATAACCCACACGGGAATACCTAAGATGCTTTGCCTCTGTAACGTAGGGTAAACTAAAACCAAATTGAAAAATATATCTGCTTATTTATATTACTGCAAAGTTCAACCCACAAGATGTTTTTTAGGGATATTTTCCGAAAATCACGAGTTTTTTAATTAACCCTTGGGATTTAAAAAATTATCGGACCAACATAATAATATGATTTATATAAAATCTGTAGGTTTAGTGAAATTTGTATGCCTACTACTAATATTTGAATTATTTAATGTTTCGAAGTCAAAACATCCAATTTAATTGAATTTCTGCTTTGTGAAAACTGAAATCTAAAACTGTACATGTACAAACATCAGTGTTCATGGAAATTTATAAATAATTTATACTCATTTACTTCGAAACGCATTAGTTAATTCAATTCGTTTCATAAAATAATGTGTAATGAAATAAACAAATTTTCGACGTAGGTATATTATACAAGGATGGTTCAGGATAATCCGCGCTGAAGGAGTGTTGCACTCGAGAAGGCAGAAGGATATTATTTATGGTCAGTAATTTTAATATCAAATCTTATCGAACCGCTTCCTCAACTGAGTTTGCATTATAGCAAACCAAACAGGAAGTGATAATAAATCTAGCAGAAGTTTCATTCACCTGCAAAATTTAAAAACACAATTTTTAAATAACACCGAATTAACCATGAATCATTATTGTATTTGACATGTATAAAATGGCGATTATTAATTATTATTGGATCGCTCACAATAACTACTACGGAATTAGTACGATTATTCATTAGTAACAACATTTTGACGTCGATATATTTAAGCGCACAATAAAAAAATTAATTTGATATTAAGTCGAAAATTTATTAATTTATATTTAAATTAAAGTGGAGCACCCATTAAAATACGCTTTTCAGGGATTTGTTGTGTTCTATATAGTGCGGTGATCAATATCCTAGAATCTTTGTACTTATATCTAACTATTCGTGCATCCACAGAAGTGCACGTTTGAATTTCCTAATCCTTTAAAATTGTCCTTGCAATCTTTTGTGAGAGCTGCGCAAAAGTACTTCATAAATATGTTTTTACATCAAAGTAAATAATAAAACTGTAGACATAAGATAAGAAAAACTAGACGATTTCATTCCATAAGTGCTTTCTATGCGCCGGAACAATTAGTTTAACTTCATTGCTAGATATTTTCGAAATTTTTGTTCCTGCCTTAATTGCAAGAGTACTTACATCCAAATGTTCCATTGGAGTTGCAATTCAAATTAAATATATTCACTGAAGATCACTTCAATCGTTTTTTGTTTTAGTTAACGCGTAATCCGATGTAGCGGTCTAAAGAACCATATGTTTTAATCGCTCTGTATATTGCTTTGATTTTATTTAGTTATTTAGTTTTTATCAGGTTAAGGAGTTCAGCATTTTTACAGCAATTTTTACATCAATTTCGTATGTTGATTTAGAATTGAACTAAAATTAGAAAAATTATTAGTGTTGGATTACGAAAAAATCCTGCCTTGCTATATTTAAAATATCCAAATACGAATTATTTTTCCAATTTTATTCCATTAATTTTATTAAATCCAAATTCAAATCTTATTTCCTTCCAAAATTTCAAATATTGATAAAACGACCACTATCAACTTCAGTTGCCTTTGAATTGAATTATTTTTCAAATTTTACCAATAATTAATTCTATTTTTCTTAATCATTCAATTATGCCAAAAAAATTTCCAATCTCTGAACTAGTAAATTCCAAATAAATCAAAAATCAAACGGTTTATTCGCAAAATCAGAAAACTTCAAATAAATTTAGAAAATAAAACTACGTCTCAACCGCGTATGGCGGTTATTATCGGCAAAAAGTTTTGTCATACCGCAAGTTGCGGCCAGCTCTAACAAAAGTGCGGTAAGAAATTTTTTTAAATATTACAAACTTGAAAAGGAAATTAAATTTTTACAAAAATAATAAAAAAAATTCCAAATTACATGCAAAAATTTCAATGAAGGATTTTGGAACATGACAATATATATTGTCTTCAGACCGAACTGTCATTGTCAATTTAATATTTGGTTAAATAAAAATAAAAAGGGGGGTCCGACGTATTCCCTACGTAAGTTTCATAAAATATATAAATAAAATGTAATTTAAATTTTTGTATTTACTTCTATACTATATTATTATTCATATTTTATAAATATAAGGAAAGGGGGGAGGGAATCAAATTTAGGGTTTTTCCTAGTGAACCTTTTTTAGCGACCTTATAATAATCTGCGTTTCAAGTATGATGATAATATGAAAGGAATAAGATTAAAATTAAATATTATTGACGTGTTTTTTTATATGCGCCAAACATAAAGTTGTAAAAATTTGCTAAACTTGTTAATTAGACTAAAGGCTTAAAAGCAATACCTACAGTTGCTTTAGTTGTAATTAATTATTCAAGAGCTTAAAACTATAAAAATTCCCGAAGGAAACGTATGCTTAAACTCTTTCACGGAAAATAACCCACCGTTACTGTGATAGAAGTTATGAAAATTTGATGAAGAAATGGAAAAATTACTATCCCATACTGAAGATGGCTGGTGTTTAGAAATTATAGACTGTTGGAAGGAATGAAGCCGGTAATGTGGGATACTTATGCACAAAGAAAAAGTAAAAAGATATCGACAAAATCAAACCTTTGTCTAAGTTTTAGCGTGTAAGGAGGTTGGATAACACCGAGAAGCGAGAAGGTTATCCTTGAATATCATCGACATGTAAAGTAGTTGTTATTTTCATTGTTTATACGTTCCACCTTTCCAATAGCTTTCCATAGGGTGTTACACAATAAACTTTCATAATAGTTGACTTGAAATGATAATTAAAAATGTCATTTAATCGACGTAAAATTAATTAACATCCTGCGAATTACAATAAAAAGTTTTGCAAGTTCTTTTAAAATTTACTGCAAAATAAAACGTTGATGTTGTGTTATACAAAGCCGTAAATATAATTTCCTTGCTTTTATAAATGTAAAACTCATTGAATTCGGGGACAAATTTCTATATATAGTAGATTCGATAAAAACAAATTGTGGTTGCCTAAATTTTTCATATATAACCAAATGGGATTTTTCATTTTTGTATTCTCGATGTTGCCATTGGCGAATGCGAAAAAAATATGAAGGATAATTAAAATTGTTAGAATACAGTGGAATTACAAAAATATCTTATTTGAGATGTCGAGGTTGTTAATAATGAAAAGCTTCGCCTCATAAAGTGAGGTCTTCAGGAATCTCTTAAAGGATAGGGAATCATTTTACGGTACATAAATCTCCTTATTTGATAAAAGATGTATATTGTGGCAAGGAAATTCAAACTTTTAAATTGGTTTTCAAAATCACATATGTGTAAATTTTATGTTGTTGTTAGGTCATGCAAAATAGAAGTTGAATAATGGCATCTGCTACTATTAACACTTTTTGTAACCCCCACGAGGAAGGGTGTGTCGTGCGAAATTATTAGTTTCGTTAATTAAAACGTTAGTCGGATGCGACTTTCGTACGTGATTGTCGATCATAAAGGGGGTGAAGAATTAGTTAAACAATTCTCAAGTTATCAATTTCAAAATCGGTACTTTTGTTTAGCATTCAAAACTTTCTGTTATCTCAAAAGCTCATTATAAATTTTAATGATCATCCTCGGAGAATCTCTTCTCAAACCTATATACGCCGGAGAAACATGTTTGCATTTGAATCGTCCAAGTTTGCCATCGAACCGTTAAGAGAACGCTACGAAAAGACACAAACGAGTTTGTTGACATTTTTATGATAAATGATACATTAAATACTTTACTAAAGCTTAATTTATAACAAATCTATTCGCTTACACTCGTTTTATAATATAAATGCTTAACAAAAACATTATTATAACTCGCGCCCAAATGACGCCATTTTATAATTTATATTCATTAAAATACTAAGCTGTAAAACTCATTGCGAAACGTCTACATTTTGATAAATGCTAAATTTTTAATCTGTTTAGTATGCACAAAGTAAAATGGCATAACCGCAACATGCTACGCCAATTACATTACATTTTATTGGCAAGCGAATACAAATAACCTACCGTTAACTAAATTTCGCATATTAATTTTTACAATATTTCATTAAACTAGATCGACCGTAACATAATCAAATAATTAACTTTTCAAACAAACTTGTTCAGGACCGTAACAAAAGGTTTTCATATAATAAAATAATTGGTGTGCGCGCGCCCGCGCCCCCTTCGAACTAAACCGCGACTGCAATAAGAAAACCTATATCTTATCGAAATAATCCACCTGCACTGATGTCTTCGTCACTTTAGGGTTTAGGGGTAGTTTGGCACACCCTCGGCCCGGCTGTGTTAAGCCTCTTTCATAATATTGTATTTGTCGTATCAACCAAAAGCCATCGTAAATGCTATAAATTATTATGGCGAAGTTTTGGTAACCTTTTGATCCTTTTTACCCTTTATTTGATTCACTGCGGGGTGCTCTCTCCCCTATAGCTTCTTTTGTCTGTGTTTCTTTTACTCCCCCTTTTAATATTTATGATACTCCATTCTTTTACATGGACCACGCATGTGACGCCTCTAAGATGCATTTGTCGGATGCAGAATTCAAATTGAATTTAGGATGCAAATTATGGCTAAATCGAGCGTTTGCTTTTTAGTTTTCTGTTTAAAAGGTTGTTCTGTGTCAAAAGCAAGAAATAATCTGTTTATTTATAGTAAATTGTAATTTTACAAACAGATTGGTTACCTTCGCCAAAATAAACAAAATAAATACAAAAAAAGGAACTTGGTCCAAGTTGGTATAGAAAGTTTTGGTTATAAACCAAACGTTTGCAATTTTTGGTGTTCTATTTTGCGGATTCAAAATCAAACTCAAAACAACTTCAAGCGTACGTAACAGAACCGCCACGTTGTTGAGATTTGATAGCGACACGAGCGCCACCTAGTGAGGTAAATCGCGAATCAGTTAAAAAACAATGGTCGTTTCGGTTCATAATACAAATTCTTGGTTTGTATTGGCGCTGAAATAGTATTAGAAAACAGTTTCCAGTTATATACCGGATGTCATTTTCAGAAGAAATCTTCTTTATTTGAAATAAAGATAAAAAGGTGGGAAATTTAAACAAGTCAATCTAAAATCTGATTTTTGAAAAGAGGAACATTAAAGATTCTTCAATAGTAATAAAGTAGAATATGACCGTGGAAAAATTTTCACTACTTCAATTTCCGTTCGCTTCTTGCAAAGAGCTTTTGCAGTCAACTTTGTTTATTTTCTTGATTCAATCACATATTTCATATCAAGATTTCTCGTTCCTTGCAACAATTACAGCGTGACATTTAAATTGATCGTGATATATTTTAACCGTCTGAAAAGAGACTAGTATATCATGGCGCAATTATTTTCAATTATGTTAATGGTTGGCAAAGAAATTGTAAATTGCTTTAATTACGTAGCGCAAGTTTATTATCCCATTAAAAATAAAAAAAAAACCCGAAAGCTGTCTTTGTTTTGTTGTAATTACGTAAGTATATTTTATACTGACAAAAGATGTCGTTAGTACGTGTCCTACAAGTCCTTCAAGATGTGTCGGGAATAAAATTTGGCGGACCTTCGGGACGAACTCGACATAATCGTTACAATTCTTCCATGTCAATTTTTTGCGTTCGCCTTGTAGGTGGGTAGGTATATATAAAAGTTTAACTTTCCATATTTAAATGTTTGACGTTGAGAGACGCAAAACTTGAGAGAAATTATTTAAGTGCTTCTCTTTTAAAAGCGGATGAATGTTTTAATGCTACGCATTAATCTTATTTGTTTGGAGAAGGAAAACAAAAACGTGATTTTTTTATAAGAAGAAAAACTTTTTTCACTTAATTCGTCGCTATTATTCCTAATATTCTTGTAGACCAAGGTAATTTTAATTTATTGGACAGCGTAATTACCTTCTGGAATTACTTCGTTATTATGAAGTTTTTTCGTAAGAAAAGAGGTCTGTGAATCCCCCCTCCCGAGCTCTGACTGCGCCATTAGGCGGGAAATTTAAATGGTTAATGTTAATTTGTAAGGTTTTCCACATTGTGGGATTCTCGTGTGACGTAGAGACAAATTAAAATGCAGATTTCCATCGGGATTTGTAAAGTAAAAGAAATGAGCGTAACAAAAATCGGGGTGTTGCGGTGCGTGCGCACCAGCGGTAAATAAAAGTTGTCGTAAAAATAAAAAAATGCAAAACGAGTTGATGAATAATTGTTGGATGTAATACATGCCCGAACATTGTAAATAAGGAAAAGGCGTGATAATATAATGAAATAAATTTTGCGGGAAATCTCGTTAAAGTAAAAAACTCTCACGCTTACTTAATTTATTGGATTTTAAACGCTGCGAGCTTCTTGTAATTTTCTTTAAAACTCATTAATGACCCAGGGTAGTTATTACTACATATAAGTTGAAATAAAAGGAGCCACGCTAGAGTTACATGTAAATAGGGTTAAGAAATTGCTACCGTAAGGGGTTGAATAAATTTTGATAACAAAATGTGAAATTTAATATTTTGCGAAAAACATGAGATAATTATCGCTTAAGTTTACTTTCGAGTTTGAAAACTGACTACTTTTAATTACATTTTGAAAACTTTCTTGTTAGCTAATTACTAATTTTGTTTGTTCAACTTTAGGCAAGTGAAATTTTACTACCTTAGTTGATGTAAGTAAGTAAGCACATCGAAATAGTAGTTCCAAATTTGTTATAATTTTTTCGTTTCCTCACTTTTTTCTAGCCACGCCGCTCGTGATGATAAATAAATATGGCTACGTGTGAATAACTCATTTTTTGTTATAAAAACATTTTCGTGAGAATTTAAGATGAATAACTTGTAATTATCATTGTTGTATCAAAATTAGTCATTTTCCGGTGCCTTTGTCCTTAAAAACCGTGCTTAAGCGCTTGGACCATAATAAAATCGTCGGTGGATGTCCATCGAGGTTGAAAGACTCGTAACTTGAAAACCGTTAAGTGTAAGGAGAAAATGTTGGTAATAAAATTTTGCGTTTGTTTTATTCTTTACGTTTTTTATTGGAAACTTTCTTTTGTATCTAGCACCGTTTAAGAGTTATACGCAAAATAGGGCAGCGATTATAAGAAAGTCGAATTGATTGAGAAACTCGATCACTTCCTGCTTCTGTAGAAACTGGGCGCTGACTTTTATAAGCGGAGAATGTATTCCATTCCATTTAGGAAAGGTTTGTCAATGTATTTGTTAGTAATAGTAAATATCAAGGTTGGTATGTTGTGAAGTGTGCTGATATTGCTCGTTACGTGCTCGCATGATTGACTCTTGATATTTAAACGAAAACTCGGTATGACAATATTTCTCCGACCTTATTTCAAACGTTTAAAAGCATTCGAGCAATATCTGTCTGATAACTTTTTATCCAAGACGCATTTGCAGAAGGAACGTGCCCGCTAACTATAACTTGAAAATGTAATTGCTCTTGCTATTGCTACTTCACTTCCGTTGGTTTTAAAAGGGTTATTTTTGTCTTGACTATAGAAATGCGGCCATTAGCATTCGCTTTGCGTTGAACGAACATAATCTGCATCTGCAGATTTTCATAACTACAAGTGCAACATAAAAATTTACGATGGTTGCTCCTATTATAAGCAAACACTTCAAAAGCAAATAACAAGATAGCATTAACCTCAAGCTGATAGATCTCGCTGCTGTACATAAATTTAATTTAGCCGATACTGTATATAATATATCCTTCGACTTTATTAACCAATACTCTTCGTTCATGCTTCCAAGTTCCAACACAAACTTGATAAAAAATGTGTTTCATCTGTAATGAAAACAGACAGGATAAGAATCAATTTGGACGTTTTTCAAGACCGAGTGATCTTGAAAGTAGGGTTCATAGGTCGGCTGCTCTAACATGTAAATTACTCTCATCCGAGCTTAAAATATAGTTGTTGTTGACGAGTTATATCCAAAATTCGAAAATTAAGGCGGTAATTAATGAAGTGGAAGGCGTAACGTATAAATAATTTTTTTGGAAATTACGTGGACAAGTTTGGTAAAACTTGTATAGCTATTAAATTACCGTACGCTTTTAATAATTAATTAATTTTTTGTGGTGGCATTAAAAGTTTGGAAAACTAAACATATTAACGTTTTATATCGAACAAATAATACTACCTGTAAAGTTGGTCGAAAATAATTATAATTAAAGACCGAAAATGTAATTTCCATAAAACGAATTACAAACACACACATAGTAAGCTTTCTTTGTCGTGTAAGATAGTAAAAATCGTAATAATTTTTAATTTACATATTCAGCACAAATTTTAATTAACTTTTGTAATTACAGATAAAAATTAATGTTGTTTACCAGAGAAATTTTAACTAAGATTAATAATAACGACTGGCACGGCATTATTATTATCATTACGGTGCTTAATTTGCCAAAATTGAAATTTATAAGAAACGATACATCGAGTAGGTAGCTCTATATACAAAAATATATCCAATTATTTTGTTACATATCTCGTGTTAGCACATACACGCAATATTTCATGACGCTTGCAGGAAATTAATTTTGGAAAAAAATCGCGAAAAAATTGGAAAAACATCTCTGAATAGAAAAAACGACCAAATTATTGAGATATTTACACCAAATTGGAAAGTCAAATAAACACAAACGGTTACTAGAATAATCCACTTAAATTATCATGTAACGGAAAAATAATGGATTTTTTTCGAAGAGAAAAGCTTCCATTTGAATATTAATTGAAATCGTTGAAAATGTGTTTGAAAAATTCTACTGAAAAATGTGATTATTATTTCGTTCTTTGTATTTTTTTCTCAATTCTCTCATCAATGCTATTTTAGATGCAATTTCATACCGAAAACAGTTTTATCTACCCTAAACAAATTGCAGTTTTAAAATACCCAATCATCGCATTTCTCCATAATCCAAATGAGATATTCATTCGAAATTCAAAAGTTATTGTTGGAAGCACAAATATCCTTTGTGAAAATAGAACTGTTACAGTGGTAGCCCCACGTTGGGTGCCAATAAGAAAATATTAAATTTTAAATATTTGCAAACTCGTAATAATTATACTTTGATTCCATATTTTTAATCGTTGCTCCCCTTTTATGGCAAACTACGATCCGCCGCTGCGTCTAACTCGATAGTTCCAAAAATAATAAAAATCAACACAAATATTTTCACAAAATAAAAGTTTGTTTACTTTTAATTTCAATTCAATGATTATCGCTAGTTATAAATAATTTTTGCAGTTACAATGTATAAAATTGAATTTTGTTTATTGATTTTGGTAAGTAATTACCTATTGGTAGTTAATTGGTATAGTGCACAGGGTTAGATAGTTAATTGTTTCTAAATTATCTGTACCGTGGTTGGAATTCCATGTTAAACTGTAGGCTTTGTGGTTTGAAAGCAACCACTATTGACTTCAATGTTGCGAGTCTATTCCGATTATAAAATGTTTTACCTCTAAATTGAATTTGTTTATGAAATTTTTATCGTAAAAATATATGTATATATCAACCGGATCAAGTCATTAAAAAATTAAAATTTAAATAAGTACCAGGTAGTATATTCATACATTTTTAGTTCAAGTTTATTAATTAACAGTGTCAAGATCAGCTTTTTATAAAATTTATTTTAATATTGTGAGTTTGTGTTTCGTTAATTTGGATAAATCGGAAAACAAAATGTTCTCAAGAAAAGTTCTCGACTTTACGGTCTTAAGCTTTTAACGTAAATAATTACGTATCGACCATGTTCTAAGCAAACCCGTTGTTTAACCGGCAAATTCATAGTTCTCGAAATATAACCTATGATTACATAATACCATTTTATTACCAACTTTAAGACACAGATTCCGTGTAGAAATATTCATGCGTCAAAATGACCGGCACCGATTGTCAGATTTGAATCGCTGTATGTTAATTTGAAAACAATCTTGACATAATATACCCCTTGAGCTATAAAAAAATAAAAAAAAAATTTATCGCTCTCGGGATTTATCCCAAGATTATTTTCCTAAAACACTAGCTGTCAATCATACTTTCTGAAATTTGAATATCAACCAATGACAGCAGATTAACACCAAATAAACCAAGATTATTTGTTATAAAGCAAAAAAAATTTATAACTCTCGGGTTATAACCTGTGATTATTTTTCTAAGTCACATTTTTAGAAACGTGATTGTTTTATTTTTACGTTATTAACAATAATTACAGAGCAACTAAGTGTCGGGTATCTTCAGACACGGAAAAAATCCGTTAGAAAGAACAGGGGATTTTCTTAAAATATCCGATAATCCAGGTCTTGCGAACCACATCACCCAAGTTCGTAAAAATCCAAGTAAAGGAGTGGGATTTTCTAATTTATTTGCATTCTTCCTGTGCGTACAAAAGAGTTACTTATACAATTTTATTGAAATTTAAATTTTTCGAGTATTCTGCACGACCTAATCAATTTTTTTTCTTATCACTTCGAATCTTGTAAATTATGGATCATCCATCATCATCATACTGCGAAGAATGATTTAATCCACATCATCATGTATTATTCATTCTTTGGTTGGTTTTTTATAACCGATTCGTGGCTTATAATCCTCTAAGCCCATTCGTCACTTCCATTCTTCATACATGACTTATTAACTTTGTGATAGCTTTTTCTGTTATCACCAGACAAATTAATTACCCCTTGTTCTCTAATTAGCCCAATTATCTTTGTTTACTCCAAAATTGATTACTCATGAGTGTATCAAGTTTTGATAGAAGGTGGTGTTTTTATCACCGAAACCGATTATTCTAATTTTTCGTCCGCTTATGTATCGCACACGAGCGAGTTAAAATTAAAAATTATCTCGTCGGAATATTAAAATTAATTAAAAGTTAAAGAGGAAAGTTGGGAGGAAATAAAAAGCGAATTAATTTTTTTTTGGCGACAACTTTCAAGCTCTTTCGTTTTGTTTACTTAACAATTTGAAAAGTCCTAATTATTTCATAAATGAGATTAGGGAGGATTAAGCTGCACGTTCAATTAAAAACGGTTGTGATGTGCGATTTTGCAGGATTATCGTGAACAAAATCCATTTCGACCATTTTTATCTTTCTTCGAAAATATTTCACCTTTTTAATCAAAAGACACCTTTTTCGTGGTATGGTCGGCAGGTAAAAACCAAACTGCACCTTTTCGTGTGGGACACATTTATTGAATTTTTGAATGCACAGTGCTGGGTGGATTTTATAAAAAGGACGTAAATTTAAAATTCAAAAGAGGTGGTTTGTATGTAAAAAAATTCGTGATGACTCTCTAAATGTAATTAGCATCTCAATGTAGAGAAAATGCTCGCGAGTCCCACAGGACATGTTAACACGTTTTAAGCCATTTTGTCACGTGTCACACAAATAAATCCAATTTAGTAAACTGCACTAAAATGTCCTGCAAATAATTTAATTTCAACCATTTGGTGAGCGGACGTGCGTGAAGTAGCGATTAAACATTCGCAATTCTCTAGGGTAAATGCTTTTCAAATCTATTTTCGATAATCGCATCTAGGAAAATCCTACAAAAATGATACCATCGCGAGAAAATTCATTTACATGAAAATTCACACCACACGTACGAGGACTCGAAAGAGAGCACTTACTAACTAGAAGCCCTGCAAATCCGGTCGCACAACAAACTAATCTCGTTATCATCCCCATAAATTTTGTTAAGAATTTTAAACTTTGCAAAAATAAAAAGCTGCTTCTACTCACAATTTTCAAAACAAAGTTGAAAAATCCTCGCTAAATTTGCAGGACCCATTTTTAATAGTTCAATTAGAAAACAAAAAAAAAACAAAACAAAAATCACTGTGCACTTTCAAATAACCGTCATTTTTTTCAAAATGAAAACTAAAAAAACTTCTTCGAAAGTTTCACAACACTATAAACTTTAATCCAAGTTTGTCCGTTGCACTGGAAAATAACTCGACAGTCCTTTAGTGGTGATAACAACTTGTCATTTTAATGCTTCCACAAATTTTCACAATCACAAAATATTTAAATTAAGGACGCGCGAAAATTTCGTGCATTTGTAGCGGAAGCTCTGCGCACTACCAAGCGGTGGTTTAGAATGAGCGCTAAGGTTGATTTTAGCCGCGGAACCGTTAGAGCGCTGTAGTCGCTAAATGGTCTAGAAAGAGAGAGATTCCTTAACAATAATATGAAAAAGGATAGTCCAACAATCAACAAGCATCTGTCGCGTTAGCAGTCACGAAATGGAAATATAAGTAAAACGAGATGCCCTAAAAGCTACTGACTGCTTTTAAAGCTCCACCTTTTCACTATTTTAGTTTTTCTTAACCGTTTTATAAGCAAAAACCTCTCAAATCCTTAAATGTCTCATAATTAAAGCACACTAACGTAGTATTTTTAAGACCCTTTTTTTGGTATTTACTTTACGCGGTGCATACCCGGTGTTTGGATTGGTTACAAGAAATTGTCCACGTTTTTTGTGTTAAAGCACAAATATTGACATTTACCTGTGAATAATTAAACAACGTTCAAGTTTATTACGAAACTTCGTTTAAAAATAAATTAGACAGACGCTTTCGGTTTCTTGTTATTGTGACCCTAAGGATGTAGCCGTAATTATATTTCGACCTTAAATGTTTTACAACTCCGGCCCCTTATGTTTCGAGTAAAACAAATACAATTTTTACAGGTAACTGCTAACTTTAAACAGCAAATAAAGATCACTTCGAAAGTCCTAAAGTTGATTAAAACAATACTGCAAGCAGCCAACATATAAGACAATAAAAACCCAACAAACTTCGGACACAAATTTACTTTTGTGTTTTTTTCTTCTTCTATTATGTATGAAGGACGAAACTAAAACCTACCTGTTAGGCGCGTTTAGATTACGGTTCATTTAAAAATGGCGAACCAACACTAAATTAGACGTGTTTATAGTCTTTATTCGCTTGTTATGTCTAGACAACTCGCTTAATTACACCTAGATGATTTTTTAAATAATTACATTTTAATAGCGCAAATTACCAACCGCACGATTTTTTAGATTTTTACACAGGAACCAAATTATGATACCTCCGAGCAACTAGCGAACGTTTAACCTCCGATTTAAGTTTTTACCGTCATCACAAACTGCAAACATCCAAGATAATGGAATTGTCTTACCATTATTTTATATGTGACAAATTAATTTCCGTAGTTGAATCCTACGAGGATATCAAATCATTGATGTTGACGGTTTAATAACACATCGCAAAAATTTTTGCTTTAGAACACTGCCATTTCAACAAATCTTTGCGTCTCCGCAAAAAGCTTGGCGCTTGTAATGGTTAAGCAAGCAAGAGGAAATAAGTTTTTATCAGCAATCAATGAATTTCTGTCAAATAAATATAATTTTCAGCAAATTAAAAAAAATTCGCATAATATTTATTGATCCGAATTGGAAGAAAACATCTTCTCAGAACTAGAATAAGAACGTAAGCAGGGGCGTAACCGAATAAATATTTTACGAAAGTTTTCTGCTCAATCTGCACCGATATCTACATTTCTGCAGTTCGTGAAATGCATCGAAAACGATTTACTTAAATAGAAATCCAATTAAATTCCATACTTTTCAAACCAATCCATTTCCTTATGAAATAAAAGACATAATAAATGGCTAATGATAATGTTGAGGTTCAGTTAGATTCAATTTATAATGACCCCTTTGTTTATTTTCACAAATGAAAGAATTTTTATGTTTCTTAATCACCCCATGTACTTCTACAAATACTTCATAAGCTTACAAATTATTTAATTCCTCCCGCTGCCATCTATTTACGTTAGTTGGATCCGCCCTTGATTTTATTCAAACTTTATGTTTCAACTTTCAACTGTAAGTAAAGTAAGAATAAATTATAAATAGTTTGCACTTATTTGTATCTATTGAATTCCATTTCAATCAAAATCAGTAAAGTGTTGTCAGTCCAGTGGACCATTATTTCATCGGAAGTTCGTGACAATGGAATTTCTATGTTTAAATATGCTCCAGTGACATCTTCTAATGCTGAAAGATCATTTTGAACTGGAAAATGTTTAACAGACAACAAAAATTCGGAAAATATTATTATTTAGAATATTGATTGAAAAATACAAAATAAACAAATATTGTTTGTATTTATTACTTATTTTTAATTTTAAAAACAAAATAAACACCAAAGAAATGTAAAGGTTTAGCTTATAAATAAAACTTTCTATACCAACTATACGTTTTAGATTAACTTAATATTTTTCCGAGTGGTGGCGTTCGCTTAATGTAAATCTTAAATATATCTGCATATTTATAAATAGTTTAGTGCCTAGATTGGGTAGCTGATGAATAACTTAATCAGGCAGGATGGTGAAGTTGAAAAACTAAGTCCACATAGATGAACAATTTAAAGGGAAGGATCAGATCCTAAAGTCCAGGAACAGGTTTAAAATGCATAATATATAGGTATGTACGAGTGAAACCCAATTGATTAAATAAAACATTAAATATTTTTAGAACAGATCTGAATCCCTTAACATACATTAAATGAGGAGTAAGACATTTGTTAAAAAGTAATAAACCCTCTGAGAAGAGAAGAAAGACGAAGATAAGCTTCCAACCAAGGTAGAAAACAAGAAAAGGTTACAATATCTGCTTCATAGATAGTATTTACTCAAAACAATGGAAGTGCAGAAAAGGTAGCAATCAATTAAAAAAACGGAAAACAGCAGAAGTAAAAAAAAGAGGGACAAAGCCTTGAAAGGAAGACAGATCAATTAGGTAATCCATTCTCAAAAAAAAAATTTTATTTTTGTAATTCTGAATTGTTTTATAGATATTGGTTTTGATTATTTGCGTAAGTAAACTTATTTTGTAAATAACTTTATGTAAATGTTAATGTAAAATTTTGAATTTGTGCGTCTTTTCGCCCCTTTAATTTTTAAGTTGGCATAAAAGGAGCGATAGTCGCCCCTGACAATTTGGTCTGTTGAGGTGGTCGAACGTTTTGCGGGAAGGTCACGTAAAAGTATTATTAAATTTGAAATTTTTGATTTGATTTTGTGCAATAAAGTTTGAATTTGAATGAGAAATTTTGTTGATATTTTTTATTTGGAAGTTGTTCGAGGTTTGGACTGAATTTGGAATATATTTGACAATTTCGATGGATTTGGAAAGATAATAATTGGATACGATAATAAATAATAAAAGTGAAATTGGAAATTTGAAGGATCAAAATAATATAATTGACTTTTGAACATAATTGGTTGAATTAGAAGGCGTTGTAAAATTTATGTGCACGTCGAGCACCCGGTCTGATAGCGACCAAATAAATATCGTTGCATTTTCGGATAGAAAATTATTTAAAAGTTTAATTTGAAATAATTATTATTACGATTATTATGGTTAATATTTTAGCATCTATAAACAAAACTTTTGATAATGAATATACTCAAAATTCAAATTATATAATTTATTAATGTCAATTGAAAATTTATCGTAATATGAAATCGTAATATGAAAATATATCGAATAAAACGTAAATATATATCTGCCTCATATTTTTATCTGAGTAATTTTTAAGATTTATTAAAATTTTTCACTTGGGCAGTTACATTTACTGCATTCTATTTAGAATAATTAAATTTAGTTTGACTTGAAGTTAGGTAAGATCTTAATCTAATCTAACTTCAGTTTGACCGATTTGATATTAATTTTATAAATTTTATAAAATTTGACATATAAACTTAGTAATCAATGTTAATCTCAAGTTACCTTAAATAATGCACGAAATATGCATAAAATCTAATTTTTCTTCAAATGCTAACTTGTGAGTTTTTACTTGACTTCACTTCAGCTTAGGTTAGATTTTTTCAGTTTTTCAGTAAATAGGAGATATATCAACATATAACAGGATAAAAGTTTTTTTTATGATTAAAATTAAAAATTCTTGTTAAAAGTCTATATTTTGAATAAAAATATTATTACTTTATGCTATTGCTATCTAGAATTTAAATTGATCAATTTTTCAGAAACTCTTTTTTATTTAAAAACTATACCTATACCTGTAAAAAATATAAAAAGAAAATTAAAACAAATCTTCATCTTCAGGCATGTAACGTGTCTTATAACATCACTTATCTCATCTTGCATTCTACGTTGGATACATGATCCATTAAATGCGGTATCACTACATCTTGTTACCAATAGGACGACGAGACAATAAAGCATTCCTACATTGAGTATTATAAATATAAATTCTAGACACAGAATGGTTTACAAACAATTTTTGAAATCAATATTTATATACAATAGCTTCATATTTCTTTAGAATTTCTTTCTCTTACTTTATAAAATTTTGAAAACCAATTTGATTTATTGCATAAAATACTCATTAATTTGTTCTATTGAGGCTGTTTAAGAGCGACTTATTATGTTAAGCTTTTGAATTTCCATGACGGTCTTATTTCCTGTTTTTTTCTCCAATTAATTTCACAAAAGTTAACTTACTTATTTGCCAAAACAATTATGTATACAGGATGATGATGCATGGACTCTTTTAGCCTTCAAGATATCGTAAGTCAAAAGTTTATATAAATGACGAATCATAAAATTTCCGGACACTAAACGGCTTTCTATAATTATATTACACTTAAGAGATTAAATTTTGTTATTTCTGAACTAATTTTGGCAAATCGATCATTTATGTATAGGCCAATTGAATTTCAGCTTAAATATTTCAAACATTGAGCCAACTTGGCAACAACTAATATTTTTGAAAATAGAAATAAATAAAATTTTTAACAGAGGTAAATACTTAATATCTAATATGAAGTGAATTCTTGGAAAATCTAACTTTCTGAACCGCTGCTCTAAAGAGTTAACAATTGACGGGTTTGAAAAGTTAACGACGAACTACGTGAACAATATGAATTTTGTATGATATGCAAACCAAAATACAATACCAAATATAAAAAAAGTTGGATTCTTCATTAAGCTTTATAAAATATGTAGAAGCGCAAATTCTGCAATTAAAATTGCAAAAAATTTCAATCGGGAAATAAAAACAGCACACATGAAAGTTTCAGTTTACCGAAAACCAAAACTGAACGCAAAAAATATATTTCACGAGAGTTTGAACAAAGCTGGATAGGAGCAAGTAAATTATAAATTAAATGAAAGAAAAAAAATTTTTAAAGTGAAAATTAGCTTAAAAAACTCTCTGGAAAAGTTTCATCAACAATTTGGCGTCTGGATGAACCTTGTTTAAGCTGACCTAACCTATCCCAACGATACTGACAGCCTTGAATTCCTGTGAGGAGATTGAAAATTGAAAATTAAAGCAAAGGATTTACTTTTTGCACTGCAAGTAAGATATTAATTAATTTTTTTACAAATATTAAATGCAAACTCGATTAAAATTTAAGTAGAAGGGATAATTAAGTTTTTGTATGAAAGAATATTAGACTTCATTTTTTATTTTTTGTAAATCCCAATCGTGCAATAAAATAGAACAAAATATTTTATATTTATAGATTCTACACTGTTGTTTGCTAATTGAATGATGCTCTTATTAAGGGCTGAAACATTATAGGAATTAGCACGAGGATGAAGGTAGAATCACACTGGATTTCATAATTAGTTTGTTTATAGGTTTGCTCCATTTAATCGTCGAATCAAAGACTACGAGATTTTTGGGTTGGCTCTCCAGAGAAAATCCACACGCAGTAAATTTAATTTGTGTAACAAAAAAGTTTTAAATAATAAAATAAATTGTTTTTCAAAAATTGATTTCAAAATTTTATTTTCTACACGAAGTATCTAAAATGCCAAGTGTGAATGAGCAATTTATTTCTTACAATAATCATAATGGAAAGGTTCGTGATGAAAGTAATGTACGCTATCATTTTCTGGAAGAGGCAGAATTGTAAAACTTCGGCCTAATTGGTAATCGATCAGTAATGTTTAATTTAAAAAAGAAGCTCTCTATTTTAGTAATTTTGAATTTATTAACCGTGTGGATACACGAATTTGTCCTGGCAACGTATCTTGTTATCGACATAAGCGTTAACTTTTATTTGTTAAGGTCATTAATTTTGTTATTTAACGACAATCTTAATTTTAACTTCATTTTTATTTGTTTTAACGGATATTTCTATCCAGCGGCGTAACAACTTTGTTCGAGACTATTTTACATTGTAGCAAAACCAAATTATTATGTTGAATAAGAGAATTTAAATTATTGAATTAAAAAAGATTTTTTACAAATTTTGTTTTCATTACAAAAAATATAATTATATTTTTAAATCTTTTATAGTAGATCAGTGGCGGATCCAGAGGAGGGCAATGGAGGCGATCGCCTTGTCCCGCTTAGAGCTCAAAAACATCAATTCTTACAGCAAAGATTTGAATTTATTAAAAACCAAAATTTAAATTAATTTTTGTTATTACTAACAACTTTTTATTTTTCACATTTAATACATTTTTATTTGCCCCCCCCCCTTTTGTACATAATAAAAATCACGATGGTTAATATTTTAATTAAAATCAAATATTGCATTTCAATCAATTTAATCTTGTCAATCTAACAGGTATTATCTGCAAAAATAAAGCAATAATTAATTGTCTTGTTCAGTGGCGTATTTAAAGGGGAGCAAAGGGGCAATAGCTCCCCCCAAGGATGACTCAGATTGTATCCCAAATAAAAAATAATGCTTTCCATGAGGTTTTAAAATTTAAATAACTTTAAATTATTTTTTAAATTTATTTAAATTAATACTAAATTACAATGTAATAAATTGTCAGTCGTTGTATCACTGACGCGCATGAAGGATTAGCGAGATTCTGAAAAATATTTATTCTGCCCCCTCCCCAAAAGCATTTTCTAAATACGCCACTGGTCTTGTTATTTAGGAGTTTTGATCTTTTTCATGAGCTTTTTTTTTTTTTAGCTTTTTCGCATTTTTTTTAAGGCATTGCCATATTTTGTGCGATTTGTAATAACTAGTAGTTTTGCCAACTGTTCAATAAAAATAGCCAACTTCGCCTTTTCAACCAAAAAATTGCCAACTTTTTCTAATGTTGTTGCTTATGTTCCTACTTGTTCCTGCTTTCGTTGTAAAACATAATTAGATAATCCTAACAAATTCCACTCTTATGCTGTTAGGTTCATATTTTAAGGCTTCTCATTTCCCGCAAATTTTAAATTCTGAGATTCTGGGATGAAAATTTTTACATTTTCGAGATCCTCACATCTCCTCAGAAGCAAGTATTTATCTATAAAAATGAGTTATTTTGGCATGTCAGCCGATAGGGTTATTGACCCTAACCATGGAGTTTATTGGAACATAAACGAAAAACTTCAGAGAAGCATTGCTAATGGGCTCTAGGAGCTTTGAATTCAAGTAAATATTTAAACATTTTCTGATAATATTCTAATAATCTCGATTTAGAAAATGGTGAGTTTCTATTTGATGTTTTCGATTAAAAAAAATATTTAAAAAATTGAATGCTAATATTTTTTTAAAGTATATCAAGTTTACCTTATGAAACGCGATGTGTGGGCAATTTTCATTATAGAGAAACCAAAAAAAAATACAAAAAAGCTTTCAATTATAATTAAAACATAAAATTAGCTTCACAAAAGGAATGGGCGGCAGTAGATAGGGAATATTTATAAAAAATATAATTAAGTACCTACTTATGTATAAATATTTCAATATTATGAGTTTTTGCTTCTTTTGAAAATATTTTCTCTATCTCGACCTTTTTTTATAAACTGCAAGAATTAAAAATATTTTCATAAAATATAGCAAACATTTTTTATTAAGATTTTATTAACATTATAATAAATATAGAACGAGCTTGTGCACTTGTAGGCCTTCTAAATAAAAATTCTTGATAAATTATGTGTTTAAGTATACTAACTTAATTATATTATATAAAATATACAACGGAAATATTTTCTCGGTGTTCTCGTAAATAAAGAAGGTGTTTTTGACATAAAACAGTACATTGGGAATGTTTTGTATTTTATACTATGAGAAAACAATATAATCACTTCATTTTTAACAAACTCATCATGTTTTATGAAACTGTTTTCCAATTAATTAGAAATATTTTTTCAGCAACAATAAATTGACGTGGAATCCGAACTATCAAAGAAAAATTCATGGAGGGGGTAAGTGTTTGTTGGTTCATGATGAGTTATGAGAGATTACCTTGATCCCGTTGCCCCCCCCCCTCCTGTATCCGGGCCAAAGACTTTTATGCTGATAGGTAAGATAGCAAATATAACACGTATAATTTAATAATGGATTTGCAGAGATTTGAATCGGTTACAGAAATAAAATTTTTTCTAAAAAATTTATTGGGGTAAGTATATTTCATTTGGATAGTATATTGATTAAACTACAAAATTCTAGTTATACTACATAATTTAATTGGTTGTTGACTGTCTGCGATCGCTTTGAGGTAGTCGGAAGTCAGTAAAAGCACTTAGAAACTAAAATCAACCAGGTAACTTCCGCAACAAAAACAAAATTTTTGAACTTTGCTCCAAGGTTAAGATTGTCTTGGATGCATTTCCAACTGCATTACTTGAAATGGAAGGACCGCATTGTCTTATTCGTGATTTACCTTACCGTTAGTGGCGCTCGTGACGCTATCAAATGTCAACAACATTTCTATAAACAAAGACTTTCTATACCAACTATACGTATTATATTAATTTAATATTTTTCCGCGTGGTGGTGTTCGCTTAATGTAAATCGAAAATTAAAAGAAAGAATCTTGTTGTAATGACATTAATTTTGGTTTTCATCATCATCAGTCTTTTGTTTTTTGCGTCACAGCAAAGGTTTGTTAGATCAAAGTGTTGTGGATTCATTCTCGACCAAGTACATCTGACTATTTCGACTGTGTATGTCTCACAAGATGCTGGCAACATCTTTGAAGTATTAAATACCTTAATATTATTTAACGTTTGGCCCCCGAAGCCTCTAGCGCTTCTTTGTATAATTTTGACGTTGAGAGGAACAAGACCCACTAACCTTCCCTAGTTGTAGCTCCGTCTTCCATAGTTATTATTGGGACAGATAAATATACTGACGTGTTTTTGTTATATGAGTCAAACCCAGACTTTGTAAATTATTGGAAATTTTTGTTGTATTTAAATTTATAATTTAATTTCTTCAAAGAAAAAAGAAATAAATTATAGACAATATAATGTAATATCGTTAAAATCTTTGGAAATAACATTTTTTGCGTTTGAAAAATACCTGTCGCCTGCAAAAGACCGGACTACTGGAGATATTCTACAACCTCCACGTAGCCAGTTTGCTCTTGGCGGTTGATAATTAAGGTAATTAAGAAAATGTTAACATTTTCTAGCTCTTCCGACATTTGGAAATTTTACTGCTTAATTTTAAATGCAAATCTTAAATTGGAGATGGTTGTGACACTTGACACATGACATAATTTAATTTGGGTGGCATCAGCCTGCAGAGACTTCTTCCCCCACGTATTTCTGGGCTAGTTCGTTTCTGATAATCGCTACAGACGTGCTTAGGATAATAATGGATGAAAAATTTAATGGATTTCATCACGAAATAACAAATTTTGATTTCTTTTCCATAAAAAAGTTGAAACTAATGACCACGTTACTTTGAAAAATTTATCGCTTCTTAAATTATAGCCTTCCCGAAGGATAATTGTTGCCTATCAAGTTCGTAGTTTAATAAACACAATCGTAGCTTCCGAATATTTCTTTTGCTTGGGTAAATATTAAAAGCAGTTTTTTACCGATGATTTTACAATGATGAAGGCACGAGGACGAAAGGGGTGGTCAGGTGTCGCTTCTTTTTCACAAGAACAATTTTGAATGTGTGCCATCTGCTTCGAAACAACTGCTATCTAATCTACAAAGAAGAGGATTAGCTTGCACCTTTGTTAATTTAACGCTTGCTGACAAGCTGAAAATTTTGAGTTTGAACCTGCGGGTACGCGTTTTGGGTTCTTGCCGGCTTATTTGAAAGTCACAAAGTCACACTTTTATTGCCCATATTTATGAAAATTTAAATGACAACAAATATTTGTTAATGGTCAGACGCCACCATGAACCTAAAATTTTATTAAATGTTCATTTTGGAATTGATAAATTGCACTTTTCAGGTAGACCGCTTGAACCTCTCTTCAAAATTGGATAATGCGAACAGGTAACCATACATATGGCATGACAAGAACGGTAACGTTCAGGTAAAAGGTACGAAAACTATAAAATTAAATTTCGAGAGAGAATCCAGGTAATAGGCCCGCAGCTAAAATTTTGCAGACTGGGGACTAGGCCAGATAGAAAGGTTGGTTTTGAATTTAAAACAGAAACCGACTAAACTTGAAAACTTTGAGATAAAACTTTTAATTAAGTTAATTAGAATAATGCAAAATTTTTTAACTTCCTATTGTTTGTATTTAATGGTTTAATTGAAAATTTTAAATTAACTCACTTTGTGTAAAACGATTATTACCGCCAGCAATTTTTTTTAAGCGCGTTGTAGAAACACGTTTAGTGCGTTGTTGAATACGAAATTAGACTAGAAAGAACTTCGTGACAGAAAATTTACTGAAAGTAGTTCTGAACGTAAGAAAAAGTTTTTCGCGTGAAAAGGAGCGAAATAATTGTTCCTCAATTTAGTTTTCAACTCAGACATCAGATTGACGTAAATATGTATTGTTCGTATGATGGTTTGTTCTGCATATTTCCAAAGGAAAAACAAGAGTTCAAGAGAGAAACCATCAGTTGTTCAGCAAAACTTTCCGGCTCATCTGACGAATGAGGATCTTGCTTTTGCGATAACCTCATGTTACTTTTTGGATATGTATTGTGAAAGAAGTATCTATCTTTTGATAGAATTCACGATCGAAAATCCATTTTTCGCATTTTCGTAGAAAATCTCAAGATTGTGCTACGACCACTGTGGAAGACCACCAGATTCGAATTTCACCTGTGTATCCGTTCTTGGGACAGCTGAGAAATCCATTCGGTGATTTTTTGTATGCGGTATGATTCATCGAAGCCGACCTTCATCCAAATCATTGGTTCATCTCTACCCTAATGATAATGTCGATTGTATAAGATATTGATTGTAAATTACTAAGGTACTTTGGAAAATAAATTATATATTATATATTTACTTATTTATTATTCAGACGAATAGAACATACTGTTCGTTAGAAGTTGATAAATGACAACTTTTTTTAAAAACTATTTTGATTGGCGATTGTAGTATGTCTGGGAATTTAAAAAAATCCATTAGGAAACAAAATTGTTATACCCTTCACCGTTATGAGGGTAAAATAGAAAAAAATTAAAATTGGAGAAATTGAAGACTCCTAGCCAAAGTTCTACCGGAGAAACCTAGAGTTTAAGGGCCTCTGTTCAAATTATCGATAACTGTAAATTTCTAAATATTTTGATGCTTGAGAATCTAATAGCATAATAGCAATAGATTGTAAATAATAACAACTAATCTAACCTATCGTCACTAAACCTAACTTGAAATTTTTAATTGGTTTTAGAGAAGAACTGATAAAATTTTAATGAGGCTTACGAGAGTGAATCGGAAGCGAAAGTAATGTGAAAACATAAATAGCTGAAAAATGGTCTTCAGGGAAGAGACGAAAGGAATAAGGTAAGTAATAGAATAGTAAAGGTTTATGGATGCTTGATGTAATAGAGAAATAAAGTTATACTGAATCGAGGATAGTAATTTACCACAATCTTGACATATACGTATGTGTACTGTATCTTAGTGACATACAGAAGACTTCCTCAGAAAACTTATCAATATTTTATAGCATTCGATAATAATAAGATGTGACAGAACAACCGGATAACTTTCAAAATCCGTTGTTTTAGGAGTTTGATTTGGGGCAGGTAATTTTCTCCTATATCATTAAATTTTGGAACTGGAAACATCAAATTGTATCTACTAATAATTTTTACTCTTCTATGCTTTCCATGTTGGAAATATCAAATTAGACTTGAACTTGTAATTATATTTTACAACATCGTTTACACGAGTGATAATTTTTTCTAACTAATTCTTTTTTCAGGTATCAGCTACTCGAAGGCTAAAAACCGCAAGCTATTTTTAATGCTCTACTGTCCACCCACCCAAAATTAACTTTTTATTTTAAATTAAAATTTTTAATGAATAAATTCCAATCTATCACTAGGGTAGAAAACTGGTTTTTTTATGTTCCCACATTGGAAGCTCAAGTAATAAACATAGGGAGTTCGTAAATTTAAAAAACAATTATGTATAAATTAATTGGATTTTGTTTAGGCTTTACAGTTTAGTAAATCTGTAGACGAAAATTCTTTTTAATTTTTCAAAATTTAATGCGGTTTTATGGGACGAAAGCTTTTATTTAACAAAATTAGTTAATAAAATAACATTTATCTACAGTTTAACCATCCAGTGTCTTTAATTGAAAGTCGCAATATACTAAATCGAAATTCTTTAAAAGTGGTGATCTGGTAATATAGCTCCGAGCAAGTCGTGTGCCGAAAAACAAATTTTACTTAATATTCGATTAAAGTAACAAAAAGCACCGAATATTGAAAATCAAGACAAAATACCAGTAGATACATAAATAAATTACATATATCCGAATGCCTGGAAGGCGTTAAAGAAAAAATATCATCCAACAAGAGCAACAATTGCGATGTATAAAAATTTCATTTACTTACTTTTTTGTGAAATTCTCTTCGTTTCTTTTTAAAATATTCACGTTCTTGATGAGAACAATGTGCAGCACGTGCCATACTATTTATGCACATCAAATTTGCCTCTATTTCTTCGGCAGCAGACATGTTGAGCGTATTAACTATGAAACATGGAAAATTGTTTGGTAATTAATTTATTTAGTAAATTTGAAATTCTCAAGTTCTACTCATAAACTAAGCAGAGAAAGGATGTGTTTCTTTTCAAATACAATTTCATTGCGCCAAGATTAAAGAAGCAAGAAAAAATGAAAGCTTTTTAGCTAATTGTCTGTATATTTCAAGTTTATGTAAGAATTCAGAATGCAGGTTTACGTTCTATTTATAAAAAGTTTTAATTTGCCTCTAAACAAACTTCAATTTGGTTTATTGAGTGTTTTCTATTTTTAACGTAAATGCATTTTTATGTAACTTGAAAAAGCATTTTAATGTGAGCTAATAAAGTAAAAGTGTGGCAAGTTATACAAATATCAAGAGAAGCTAATTGGATTGGAATTGAAACATATTGGTGTTTTAATTAATTTATGAATATTGTGCTAGAGAGTGTAGGAGTCCTTTGACTATTTTGAGCAAAACATAATAAAAATTTTTTATTATCATTTTTTCACCAGACAGAAGACAGCAAAGAAACAAAATAGAGGGAAATTAATACATCTACATGAAGCATCTGCTCAAGCAAAAATTGGAGAAATTAGGAAAATACTGTAATGTCAAATCGTAAAATCAAATTTCCCACCAAATAATACTTCCCTCGTATCGAAAAATGATGTTGAGAGTAACTGATGAGTCAAAAGAAATGCAATAGCGAACACACATAATTAAACACAAGAATGGTTTTGATGTTTTATAATTTATCAATTATTTTAAAAAATTTTGGGCTAGTGGTGTATTCCAAGATGGAGGATATTCAAGACGGCTGGAAAATTTAACTTACCAAATGGTTATGGCCATTGGTGGAGAGTATTCAATACCCAGATATAATATAATTATATTTAATTTATCTTCATAATCTTCATAATTATAGGATATTCTTTTGAGAAGAATCGTGTTTGTCACGGATATTTGGAAGTCATAAAGATTTTGAATCTGTTTTGGTTTGAAGGTTTGTCAATTTGTGTGCTTTGATAATCCATGTTATCTGTAGATAAGATCAATTGAAAAATTGAAAATCATCGCAACAACAGCAATTTCAACTTTATCAACTCTTCTTTTGTTGTTTTACCATACTGCAAAAATGTTTTCAGGTCAGTTCAACTTGAACCAGCACTTTAACTTGAATAAAGAGGAGAAGGTACACTGGGGGGTATGGTATACCCTCCAGTGTATTCCATACCTCCCATACCCCCAGATTTAAAAACATATTTAAAAGACTGAATCAGAATTGCTCTCATATTTGTGAGAGTGTTTCCACAACCATTCTGAACTTTACCTTTGTTTGCCACCTCTGTTTGGGAGATGTACAAAGAATCAGAGAACGACCACCGCTAAATTAACTCCAAATCAATTCAGCAAAACATCTGAAAATATAGCCAAAAACCTGACACACAGAGTTAGTGGATAAACATGGCAAAAGATGAACAAAACAACCTAAGACAAGTCTTGTAGAAAATACACTGACCAATAGTTCAAATATGGCTTTGAAATTCTTTCTAAACCATGAGAGTAATGCCCTCAGAATCATCAAACCAGAACTATTTGTTACTGATGGACTAAATTACTGTTCTTCATTTTAAGTATGCATTGTCTTAATAGGTTGAAGCCAAGATGACGTGCTAGGAAATTTAATTAATGTGGTGGTTTTATCATGGACTTTAGATCACAGCAGTGTATTCGACACAACCGGGAACTGATCCGCGGTTACCTGCTTTCCAGTCAGCCGGTGTAGGCTTTAGCCATACCGCTGGCTGGTATAAAAGTTTGCAAGGTAATAAATTACTAAGAAAATGTAAACGCCTTGAGTCAGAAAATCAATCAAATGCTAAGTTTTCAGAAGAAGAAATAAAATGGCAGCTCAAATAAATACCACAAAAAGAAGAAATCTAAGTTGCATGACATATAGTAATCACGCTTTCTTCTGGGAGTGTTTCCTATAGACTAATAGGATCAACATCAATTGATTAACGTTAACTGTTAAAAGTTAAGTAAACGTTAATCCAGAGTCAATCAGTCTATAGGAAACACTCCCATAAGTAAGCATGATTGATATGAAAGCATGAAAGATATTAATCTTTATCTGCGGCTAGAGTTCTGCGACTGAAGTCGCAGTGAATGTTCTCCATGCTTCCTTATGAGACTGTTACCTTACGTCGCATGCGACTATCGCATTCTAAGGAAATACTCCCATAAAAAAGTATGGATATAGCATTCACTGCGACTTCAGCCGCAGCTAAGGAATCGTTTCTTTAGCTGAGCGAAATTATCTGCACCAACACTAAGCATGATTAATGTAGATAAATTTTAACTAGTTATAGTTTAACTAGCCCTTTGTGTCGGTGCTAGTTAAAGTTTAACTTTAACTGCAGCCTCAGCTAAAGATTAATATCTTTCATTTTTACTTATGGGAGTGTTTCCTAATATAGACTGATTGACTCTGGATTAACTTTTACCTAACGTAAAGCCCTTAGTGTTTGTGCAGATAATTTCGCCTAGCTAAAGATATGATTCCTTAGCTGCGACTAGGGTTCTGCGACTGAAGTTGCAGTGAATGCTATATCCACACTTTCTTATGGGAGTATTTCCTTAGAATGTGGTTGTGGCAGGAAACTTAAGGTAACAGTCTGATAAGAAAGCATGGAGAGCATTCACTGCGACTTTAGTCGCAGAGCACCAGCCGCAGCTAAAGATTTATATCTTTCATGCTTTTGTATTAATCAGTGTGGTATAAGACTTAAATCGAGATGTTACGAGACGGGGGACCGCGGTTCGATGCTTGGTCGCGCCGACTACACTGTTGTGATCTAAAGCTTAAGTTTCACTTATTCACTAAAAAATTCTTTCGAATCCGCACTTGGCCAGCGTGGGAAGATACGGTCTAAACCTTTAAGTTAAAGAAATTGGAGAGGCTTATATAACAAAATTAGATGGAATAGCTATAAAAAGATTGGATCATCATCAATTGACTCTGAATTTACTTTTACCTAACGTTTAACTAGCCCTTAGTGTTTGTGTAGATAATTTTGCCCAGCTAAAAATAAGATTCCTTAGCTGGGGCTGGGGTTCTGCGACTGAAGTTGCAGTGAATGCTATATTCATACTCTCATTCCTCTAGGAGTATTTCCTTACAACGTGATTGTCGAGGGCGACTTAAGGTAACAGTCTCATAAGAAAGCATGGAGAGTATTCACTGCGACTTCAGTCGCAGAGTCCCAGCCGCAGCTTAAGATTCATATTTTTCATGCATTCATATTAATCATGCTTTCTCATGGGAGTGATTCCTATAAACTCATAGGATCAACATCAATTGACTCTGGATTAACTTTTACCTAACGTTTAACTAGCTCTTAGTTTTGGTGCAGATAATTTCGGCCAGCTAAAGATATGATTGCTTTCTGACTGCTTTCCATGATTTCTTATGGGAGCCTCTCCTTAGAATGCGATATTTGCAGGCGACTTAAGGTAACAATCTCATAAGAAAGCATGGAGAGTGTTCACTGCGACTTCAGTCGCAGAGTCCCAACCGCAGCTAAAGATTCATATCGTTCATGCTTTCATGTTAATCATTAGAGCTCGGATTTCATGCTTTCGCATGCTCTTTAATATTGATATGCCAACAGATTCGTTTTGAAATCTGGAAAATTAGGTAAATCGAATAATTTTTTATCTTCTCTATTAAAATTCTTCAAAAAACACCAAAAGTGGCCCAAATATGCATTATTTACTTAAATATGCACCAAATGTTGAAAAAATGCAAAATTTTAAGTAATTCGTCCAGATTTATTATTAAAATTATTACATTTTATAATTTATTCTAGGTAGCACTTGTTGAAAATTTGAAAAATTCGAAGATTAGATATTTCGACACCTCCTACGTAAACTATCGTAACCCACAAAATCCCAATTTTTACTTTTTTGCAGAAATTGACTGTACTATATCTAATCTTAATGTTACCAAAGCTAAAGTTGCAAAAATTATACCGATTCTTTTTTAAATTGCAACAAAATACATTGACATTCCACTTAAGAGCATACACATTACAAACTTTAAAATGCTCTCCTGTAAAATTAAGATTTTGAAGATACGATAGTTTACGTAGGAGGTGTCGATTTCTTAATTTTCATATCAATGCATATTTGATCTATTTTTATCAATTTTAGTGCATATTTTAAGGAAATTCGGTGCATATAATATGCGCATATTTTCAAGTATTTTGATGCATATAAATCCGAGCTCTACATATAACACTATAAATATTGTAAAGCTAGTTTTTAAATGCTGGGGTTCTGGGGGGTATTCCATACCCCCAGACCTCCTTTTTAGTCAAGTTGAAGTGCTGCCGAAAGCCTAACAACCACTTCAATCTTCAACTATAAAGTTAAAACGGCCCGATGCCTGGTCTAGTAATCATGATATAAAGCAAAATATTATACAAAAAAAATGTACACTATAAGTCATAACCACCTGATATTTTGCCAAGGCTTATTACTTTTTCATACCCATTTTTAAGCAATCGGGCTCGAGAGTCTATACGAATTTGTCAATTTTAATATTTTATATTATTTAAAAGATTAAATTCAATTTTAAAACTGAAACAACAAAAAATAATTGAATTGTTTGAATCTCTACCTCAATTATTATTTATTCCTCCGAATTATTAAGGCACATAACGATTTAGATTTTTTTTACTTTTTTTCGATGGTATTGTTTATTCAAATCTTTAAATTTTTAAATATTTTTTGTTACTTATTAATTATTCTTGACATAAAACTGAGTTAAGGCGTAAAAACGGTAAAAAAAGAAAAAACCGGAATAAATAAACAATTTTTTGATTAAATAATGGATCCCATTTAATTTTATTAAAGGATAGATCAGACCAATGCGTTTTTAACAAAATTAACGCGTTTAATTGTTTTTCGAACTGAAAGTTGCAGTGTCAATCGGGAGTTTTCCTCTAAATCAAAGACCATTTGATGTCAAGGAGTGATATTATATTATTCATCAGAAACAACGGGCGCCAGATACTTTAATAAAACTATAAAACAAAATGGTAAAATATTTTGATGATTTATTTTTTAAAGATTAACATAAAATAATTTAACATTTAGCAAGTATTAAAACTAAATTCCTTACAAAACTTGGAACTTTCGTCCAAGTTATCTACTTCACAATTTAGAAGATTACCGAAATTATCAGCATCAAGTGATTCTTTCATGCCTTTATATTTTTTTTACCTGCACTACACTATTCATCAAAGTTAGCAGGTGAAAATAATGTTTATGTCCAAACAATAGCTTTACTCCAATATATAGAATTTCCTGAGAAATCGACAGTGAGAACGCCAGCAGTTTTTATTGTATGCGGGATAATTCAAGAAAATTCAATGTGTTGGTGGAACATAACAACTTTTTATCCCAAAGGTTAAATTCCCACTGTATGATCGCATAAGGGTAGTAAGGGTGTAAGGGTATCCGGCAAAGATACTTGAAGCTGAATTTAAAATATTTGAAGTATTTGGCCAACATCTGCCAAATTTAAAATCTTAATCTGCAATAACACTTGAACAAAAAAAAATTAATAAACAAAGAAGAAGGTTACGGAATACTGAAAGCAAGTGCGTAATACCACATGACTTGTTTGCTCATTTTTTAGCGTTTTGTTTTTCAAATTAGTGTCGCATTACTGGTAATTATAGTTTCAGCTTGTAGATACTACACAAAAGCCATCCCCATCTCTGTAGCTTTTTTGTGAAGTCTAATCTTAAAGTTTATCTCAAGAGGCAAATAAAAAATGTGTTTGAATTTACACGTTGCGTCGAGGCGGCAAGTTCAGGAAGGTCGTTCATGTGAGAGTAATTAATAAATGAATTTAAATTATTTTGTTGCTTAGAATTAATTTGATTTAAAATTTATTACCACAGGATATAATTAAAGTTGAGTCAAAATAGTGGCATCAGTAAAGTTTGAAATTTATCCCAAATATATCTGACTTGGAAACACATGTGCTTAAATGGCGCAAAGGAAGGGCAAAAGTCATCATTCAATAGCGTTTCCGTTGGCTTTTAAATGGACACCACCTTATTTCCTGTCTTATTTATTGTTCGTTTAAACACTAACCTGCTGAAACGCTTTTGTAAACTTTGGAAATAAATATAATGGCGTTTTATGTTGACTTTTCGGTCCTTAAGAACACAATAAGTGGATCGTATTTTTCTTAATTCGAGAAAGGGAGGCATCACGAAGCATCGCTTAATTTTCTTCCAAAATCAAGGACTCGGAAGATTTAATCGAATCTCGATGGGTCCATTAACCAAATTATGCTACTATATACTTGCAGACATTCAAAGAAACATATAATTAGTGGTTGAGTTTTGCATGTTTTCCATTCCGTGTGTTGGCGTTTCATAAGACTTAGAATCGCAGAAAATATTTTTAAAGCTCACCTGCTGCTTTGGAGTGCATGTGGCTCGTTATACTTGTAAAAGCCAAACGGTTTTTCGACCGCGAAACTGATTTAAAAATAAAATTGCAAGTATATGAAATTTAAAAGTCATTTCACTTACTTACCAGCCCTTCAAACTTACCCTTTAAAAATTTTCGCGACTGCTTTAAAAGTACTCAAAGTATTACTTCTTTAAAAGGGCACTCGTCCTTCTTGACGCTACATAAATCAACAACTTTTTAAATACATTAAGATAATTGCCTTTAATATTTAATAATTTTAAGTAACTAACTGAATTATTTAATTGGTTCATTTCAAAATGTTAATTAAAATTTTTTACTGCTAATAAAAAAGTGTACGATAATGATAAAGTAGCAATGAAATTATGTTGGTAATGTTAACGGTACATGGACAAGAAAAAATTTATAATGATTAATCAAAATATCTACAAGATCGCTACATCTTTTTATGCGATGTTCAATAAATTAGTGGTAGCAATTTAAAAGAATCATCGTCGATATATTTATTTAGCTAAAAATTGGTTCGCCGTGCGTTAACATAGTAAACAAATTTGTTAGCCAAAATTAATTTGTAAACGGTGATAAAGCATTATGCTAATCAATTACCTCATCTTTTCTTTAATTTTAAATTCTTCTTTTAAGATTTTTATTTGACCGCTCACCGAAACATACTAAGCCAACAATCAGTTCCGCTAATGAAACCGAGTTTATTTAATTTACTCATACATATGTAATGTATTATGGAATATTCATTTTCACTCTTTTATGAGTGTGAAAATACTTGTTTTCTACTTATTCACAGCAGTTTAAGTTTGGTAGTACAAAATGTTAATGCAGTTTCTACAAAGAGATTTAAATTGCGCTCATTTAATTTGTAAATGGGGGAGTTTTCTTAGAAATAATTTCTTGAAATAATATATAAACATGAAACTGTAATAAAAATGCCGCATGTTGATGTAATTGGTTGGTCATAAAACTCAGCGTACAATTTAAAAAAAATTTTTGAATTTCAAAAAAATATTTAATCTGCCCGCCATAGCTAACCAATAAGATTTAAACATGGCCGTCCGATGTTGTCAGTTTTTAATTGGGTTATTATTGACAGCTATCATATGCTAACTAAAATTCTTTTTTTTTCATTTAATGCTATTGATTATTTCGTCACGTCAATGCTGATCGATGCTTTAACTGACAAAATTGGTGCACTCCTTTTAAGAACTCTATAAGCTGGATGGTAGCCATATTATACGTGTGGCATTTAAAATCTCTTAAACTGTGGATGCAAAGCTCTTGTAAAAGTATTATTGATGTTTTAAGTGGTTCGTAATAATCTATTTATGTAAAATATACAAAGAATTATCTTGTTTGTAAATAAACAATAAAACATTGTCAGCATGTTAAATCTTACCGAAGCACAACCGATCAACAAATTATAACCCAACAGAACAACCAAAGGTAACGGATTTACAATATTACATCAAGAATACAAGTCAAGCCCAATTCAATAACAAAATCTGTTCTATTTTTTAAAAACTTCACAAGCTGGATTAATTTTGATGAAAATCGTCAGAAGGCGAAAAGCCGTTTACGTGTGACATTTCGCTTACACTATGGTTGCAAAGCTCTTGTAAGTTGTCGAGATCTTTGTAAAACTAAAGTATTTGTTTTCAATAAATAGAAATTATGAATCTAAATAATCCATAATCACTCATATAAAATAAAAAAGTAACCACGAAATACACGGCGGCCATTACTGGTAATCAAGTACCTAATCAAGTAGGTAATCTACGTTTTAACATTTTAATAGAAGATTTAATAGAAGATAGTACAGTTGTCTAAAATCCTATAGGTTTATCCATTCCCGCTCAAAGAGGGGTTATGACGTCATAACCCTAACGATTTAAAATTTCAATAATTTTTTTCTGATACTTAACGCGCTCAAAAAAATCTGAAAAAAAACTGATGGCTCCGTTTGATCTCTACTTTCAAATAAAAAAAGAAAAAAAAAGTAGGAAACTCCTCCATTGATAATAATCATGGAACGCTGCATTAAGAATGGATGCACTAACGATGTCTTCGTGAGTGGATATAGTAGATATATCGATACCTTAAAAGAATAGTGTAATAACTCAAAAACTCATATTTGACGGCAATACTGTAACAACTCTGGTTTTTTGTTGCATTTTATTTAAAAAAACAAAATTTGCTTTTCAGTCCTAAGCGGCACATTTTTCTACATAATAATAATGTAAAATTTTAGAATTTTAGTATAAAAGAACAACAAAAAACTCGAGTTGTTACAGTATTGCCGTCAAATATGAGTTTTTGAGTTGTTACACTATTCTTTTAAGGTATCGATATATTGCACTGTTGACCATCAGATTCCTCTCAAATTAAAAAAATAATTAAACAAACCGAAATTCAAATTTTAATTATTCTTGTAATTATAAATCCAAATTTTTAGTTTTCAAAAATTTCAATACAAAAATGGAAAATAAAATTGTCGACCATATACGTCGCGCTATCGAATTCAATTATGTACAATACCTCCAGCTTTCAATCTGTAACTACAAATTTTCAATTATATCATTCAATCATTTTTATTTAATATTTCTAATTCATTATTTTTCCAATCTTCAATTATCCAAAATTATCAATCTTCTTCAAATTCAAATCAATCGCATACAAATTAATGTTCAAAATAAAGACAATTAAATCCAAAAATTCTAAACATCACTCACTTCAAAACATAAAGTGTAATCTTGCCAAAAATACAAAATCTCATGTCAAAAATTCGCAAACACTAATAAAACTAAAAAAAAAATGAAAGAAAAAAAAAACAATTCAAAATATTACAAATTACAATAGTATCAAATTTATAAAAAGATAAGAAACAAGTAAGAAAAAAATGGAGATTTTTGAACACGAGAACACGACAGTATATTGGTGTCTAACACCAATTTTTAAATAGTAAAAAAAGTTACTAATCAGAAATATTTTTAAATTGGTATAAATGATCAATCACAGAATGGTTACAGCGAGACAGATGAAATGACAAAGTTGTGTACGTATTTATAAAGTATTAATAGTACCTATACAAAACTTTTACAAAACCTTAAATATCCATTAGATCTTTAAATAATAGGTCATCTTCTACACTGAGTTACGCAATAATTCAAAAAAGTAAAACTTGCAAAAAAAAGTGTTAATGAATTTTTATTCGTAAAGATCTATCATGTAAGAGAGATGAAGAAAATTTCTTTTCTTCTCTTTTCGTCGGTATTACGATAAAACTTAGTGATCCATGCGATGGTAAAACTAAGTATGTTTTTGGCTGGAGATTCTGATACTGCAGTAATCCCGCGTTACTCATTTCCATTTACCATCATTTTGATTTTGATTTTGTTTTGTTTTGATAGTTGACAGATTTTTACGGTTCTTAGAAAACCTTTAGAAACCACTAGAATTTCCTAGAAATCACTGGAATTCTCTGATAATTTTTAGAATTCCCTACAAATGTTTTGAAATCTTTTTATTTTTATTATATTATAATGTATTACAGTAGAGTCTCGATATAGTGACCTTCCAATATAGTGAACTATCCACTGCAATGAACACAAAAATATATACATTGAACTCCATATAGTGAACAAATTCTACCTCTATAAAGTGACAGTTCTTGATGGTGTCAGCAATTTCTCCCTTATGTTGTATTAAGTTTCAGTTTATCAATGACCTTTTTAAGTATAACTGCGGGAGACTGTAAAGAATTTTAGACCACGAATTTCACTTTTTCCTATATACCATTCGAAAGAGGACAATTTTTTGAGCATATTAAAATTTTTGTTTGCAGATTATCCATTAGTTTTCGAAAAACTGCATTTAAAAATCGAAAAGTTTACATACGTATAAAATTGCATGCATAAATTAGTGGGAGGAGCCAAATTAATTTAATTTGCCGTAGTTACGCTAGCCAAAACGGCCCGAAGAGTCCGTAGCGTAACGAGGGGCTGCGTAAACTGAAGAAAATGAGGGATAAGTGGATTTTAGAAAAATAATTGGTCTTTGGGAGTTACGAACAAAATTACTTCAAAAAGTTTTTTCAAGCACTTACTTAATTTTTATTATTGTTTTACTTAATGTTTTATTTAATACAGTTTTAATTTTCTATTATAGTAATTTTAATTGACCTCACAATAGTGAACAACCTCGATACTGTATAAGACTTTTGCATTAATTACAATTTTGAATTAAATCGAGACTCTACTGTATATAATTATTGATATTCTTTGAAAGTTAGAAAAGTTAGGAAGTCCTTAGAAATTTCTGGAATTTCCTAGAATTACTTACAAACACATTTCAAATTTCATTGAAAATTATTGAAATTCCGAGAATTTCTTATAAATTCTTGGAGTTTTTAAAGCATTCTTAAAATTTTTGGAATCTCACTGAAATCACAGGAATATTTTTGAAAATCAGCAATTCTAGATCATTTTAGGAAGTTTTTTACATTCTTTAGAATTACTTTACTGTAATTTCATGAAAATCACTAAAATTCCTTCAACATTAGTGAATTTTTCTGAAAATTCTTGGAATTTTTAAAGAATTCTTAATATTTTTGGAATCTCATTGGAATCTCTGGAATATTTTTGAAAATCACTGCAAATCCTAGAACATTTTGTGAAGTTTAAAAATCACAGTAAGTTTATGAATTCAATATACGTGAATTTTTAAAGAAGTCTTTAAAATCTTATATACAGTGTGTTCACGATAAGAGGTAACAGTGAATAATTCTTTTATCTTACTAGATATAAAAAAAAATTTAAATAGTTTTTTATTCAACTCGAAATTTGCCATCAGAAACCGCGGAGGTACATTATTTTGGAATTCAAACTCAACCGGAAGTAAACATGAATTTTTTTTTTCAAATGGCAACATGTCTTTTTTTTAACATTTTTGTAACCTGCTTTTTTTTCTCTATACATAGATATACATACAATTATCATAGGGTTACATAAGAAAATTTTCTAGAAAAATATAAGATAAAATTATTAATTATTTTAATTTATTTAGTGTGCTATGAAAACAAAACCACATCACGGTACAGAAAACAACCTATCTGATAAATTATTCAAAAATTCCACCATTTTGTTCAAGACATAATACTATATAGTATCATTTTGTTTTTATAGCACACTAAATAAATTTAATGATTCATAAATTTATCTTACATTTTTCTCGAAAATTTTCTTATGTAACCCTATAATAATTTTATACCGGGTGTTCATTTGTTCAAGACATAATACTATATAGTATCATTTTGTTTTTATAGCACACTAAATAAATTTAATGATTCATAAATTTATCTTACATTTTTCTCGAAAATTTTCTTATGTAACCCTATAATAATTTTATACCGGGTGTTCATTTTAAAACTTCCAGCAATTAATATCTCAGAAACCAAAAGTCAGATAAAAAAATATTTCGGACAAAAGTTGTATGATAGCAAAGGGGAAAGAATATGGCATAATTGTTTTTTTACTTTATTGACCTTTTCAAGGTCATTTGAAGGTCAACTTTTTTTTTTAATGGCATCTTATATTTGTTTTAGCAGATTCATATTTTGTATAAGAAAATAAACAACTTTTGTTTGAAAATTTTTTATATTTGACATTAGGCTTTTCGAGTAAGATGCGTTGAAACAAAATAAAAACACAATTAACATTGTTAACCAAAATTTAATACTTACAAGTTTTAGACGGCTTTTTATTAGTATAAACAGTGGAAAAAATATTTGTAAAGAGTGTTACCATAACAAGTTTTGAAAATGTGCCTCATTTACAGCTTAAACAATGGTACAGCCTTTGTTGAAACTCGCTTCTAACGTTTTTAAAAGTTTTTTTGTAATATTTTTGCAAAGCCACTGTGATTCGAAATTTTAACTATTCAATATTAGCTGGTATTGGTAAAAATAAATAAAAATAAAAACTCACTGAAAATCACAAAACTAACAATAATTGAAGAAACTGGTGTACCGTCAATTCATCGCGGACAATTCATCGCGCGACAATTCATCGCGGACAATTCATCGTGCGACAATTCATCACGTGCGAAAATTCATCGCCGCGACAATTCATCGCGGCGGCAATTTATCGCGTGCGACAATTCATCGCGTGCAACAATTCATCGCATTAAATATAATTAAAATAAATAAACAAAAATTTGATATTCCAAATTAATTAAATTAAAAACAACACATATTTTTATAATAATTGTAGTTGGAAATTATGAGCTATACCTCTGTTATCGCAATCTTACAGTATTGCTTTTATTCTTTTGGCAGTCTCTGTACACTCATTTCTGTAGAATTTAATTTCCAGCCACAAATTGTTCTATCTTATAGAATAATAGATATAATAGGTATATAGATATCTTATAGTATAGCTCATAATTTCCAACTACTACAATTATAAAAATATGTGTTGTTTCAATTTTAATTAATTTTGTAATATCAAATTTTTGTTGTTTTTGTTTTTATTTTAATTATATTTAATTGCGATGAATTGTTGCACGCGATGAATTGTCGCACGCGATAAATTATCGCGGCGATGAATTGTCACGGCGATGAATTGTCACCCGCGAGGAATTGTCGCACGATGAATTGTCCGCGATAAATTGTCGCGCAATGAATTGTCCGCGATGAATTGACGTAGGTTCGAAGAAACTAATGTCAATTTATTTGTTTTATGTGACAGTGCTTTGTTTTGATTGTCATAAAATTATAAGTTGAATAATAACAAAAGCAATAACAGCCTTCTAATTTAAAAAAAATTAAATTTCGATTATAATCACCTGCAGTTTATTAAAATGCTTTTGTTATGTTTCTAATGCATTTTCCTCGAAAAGTCTACGTCGAATAAAAAATTTTTTTGAACAAAAGTTGTTTATTTATTCATGCCAATTATGAATCTGCTACAAAACTATAAGGTGCCATTTAAAAAAATAAAGTTAACCTTCAAATGACCTTGAAAAGCTCAATTAATTAAAAAACAATTATGCCATATTCTTTCCCCCTCGCTATCATATAACTTTTGTCCGAAACATTTTTTAAGTGACATTTGGTTTTTGAGATATTAATTGCTGGAAGTTTTAAAATGAACACCAGGTATGCCTGTATAGAGAAAAAATTTCAGATTACGAAAATGTTAAAAAAAAGACATATTGCCATTTGAAAAAATAAATTCATGTTTACTTCCGGTTGAGTTTGAAGTAAAAAAAATTTACTTCTGCAGTTTCCGATGGTAAATTTCAAGTTGAATAAATACCTCTTATCGTGAACACACTGTATATAGCATTCCTAAAACTTTCAAGAATTTTTTAGCAGTACTTACACACACACTTTTAAAATTTATTTGAAAATGATTGTAATTCCTGGAATTTCTAGAAATTTCTTTGATATTACTGAAATTCTTTGCAAAACACTTTACTATTTTGGAAATCTACATTCTTGAAAATCACTAAAATTCTCAAAAATTCTTGAAATTATTTTGTTATTTCTTAAGAAATCTTTGCTAGAAATTTTAAGAATTTCCATTAAATTCTAAGGATTGCCAAATAATTCTATATATAGATTTCCAAGAAAGTTTCAGCGATTTTAATGGAATTTTGGAGATTTCGAAGATTTCTTAAGATTTTTCAAGAATAACTAAATAATTTTAAGAATTTTAGTGATTTTCAAGAAAGTACAGCAATTTCCAAAAAAAGGAAAATGTTTTCCAAACTAAAGAAATTTCACTGAAATCGCCGGAGTTTTTTTGGAATTATTTGGCAATCTTTAGAATTTAATGAAATTTATTTTTAATTTCTAGCCTAGCATTCAATGTTTGTTTGGAATATTTCCCCAAGGTATTTAACTTTAAAGTTAAAATATTTTCTTCAAAGAGAGAAAATCGGAAAGATAACAAGGGTTACGGATCTGTGATTTAGCTTTAAACGAATTTCAAGTGACGTTGAGTTTATAATGTGAAAAATCAAAAAGATATACTCCACAAATATCATTAAGAAAATCTTTGTTTCTTCAGTAGGTACTCCAAACCGTTTTGAAACTGTCAGAATCAAATTCAATTAAATGTTTACTGCCTAAAGCAGTTTTAAAATAGTTTGGAATGTTAAAGAAATATAGTTTATAAATCTACCATTAACGTGATATCTCCAACCTATCAATCGTAAAAAACTTATTTTTTTATTTAATTATTATTGTTAAAATTTGTAAATATTATTGCCTATACATTCCGTTTACAGATTATTTACCCCCCCCCCCCAAAATACTAATTTTTATAATTAAAATATTTTTCTCTTAAGATATTACTTCCAAAATATTTCTAAAAAGCTCTGTGACGTCAGCTCGTTCAAAAACAATAAGTGGAAACGTAATAAATATTTAAATAGCTTTAAATGCTATATAACCTCCAACATAGTAATAGTAACAGAATTTTTATATTTCTTATTTCGTAATGTATGTATACTTATGCTCGTTTGCACTATCTGCACTTGTCGACCAATACAAATATTTTCTGCTTTTTTTAATTTGAAAAAAATTTTCAAATTTTCTTTGCAGTTACTGCCGACTGCTTACATCTTAGCAAAGAATGTTCAGGCTTGAGCTACTTGGTTTCCCTACAAACACTATTAACTTCTATAATAGTATTATTTCGTTTCCTAGTCAGCAAATTATTTTTGATAATGACTTTCTTTCCGCAAGAACTGCGTCACGATGTTAAAGCTATGAAAGCGTCATGGATTCAAGAAATTTTCATTTTGTATGGCTTTGCAGACTGGTTGATTATAAAATCATAAGGAAGCTTTATTATAAGCTTTGTAAATTGTGACAATATTGAAGTTACTACCATCGTGAAGTATCGATTTATTACCTGTAACAAAAGCAGCAAGCTCAAAATAAATTTGATTTCATATCTGGAGTTTCTAAGTTGCTAAAGCTTAAACAATTTCATGGTAGAACAAACTTAAACAAAGCCATGTGTAAGAAGAGGTAAACTGATCTACTTAACAAACAAGTTGAAATGTAAAACAACATTTATTAATCAAACATAAATAATTTCAAACACAATGTTACCTGCTCACGTACATGATAGCATCACATCGTGTGCATAACTTAAAGGAGGTTTCAAAAGTTATTAATTATTTAAATGCATTCTCCGCAGATAGAATACTCTAGATGAAATATCTCACCTTTAGGCTGCATCCTAAAGATAAACAGCGTGGTTAAACTGACGCTTCAACCACCTAAAAGGGTTAAAAACGCTTATAAGTGACGTAATCTTGGGTCAGAATTTGTCAGACAGATAGCTTGCATTCATTTTTAATAGATGTTTTGTTATCTTGGTATTAAACTATTATTTGGAACCACTGTAAGCTTTGGAATCTTTTATAACAAAACAACAATAATTTGATTTTTGTCTGTATAGGAAACCACTAGAATTGATACAGGGTTTCGCCCGGTTTTTATCGCTACCATAATATAGCAATTAAATGTCAAATCCGGCGTGGTAGACCGAGGGCCAGTTCGATATAATCGATGAAATAGAATAAATAATTCTGGATTGTACTTGAACATCAGATTCACTCTAAATGAATGTTAAGGACAACTACAAATAATGTAGGTAGAGGTTTCTTGTTTTATGATTCAGTAATATTTTACCTCTAATATTACACGCAAATTATTATTTATTGGATGTTTTCAGAAAATTGCTCAGATGAAATGGGTGATCATAATGCAAAAATACATAACAGGAAAATAGCAAAGAAATTGAAGAAAAATTGTTTAGTTTAAAAGTTCAAATATTTTTTCTAAATGTATTCTCATTCAATAAAATTTTTTATGCTATTTTCAATATAAATAAAATTAGCATGGTTTCGATACACGGACTATTGTTGCATTCTAGCAATTTAATTTTAAAATTTATGATATTTAAATAAAATTGGTTTTAATAACAAATTCTAATAACATTACTTTTATACTAAATACTTAATAGGAGTTTGGTTTTCTGATTGAGGATTTTTCAATTGTTACCTTTCTACAGTACATAAGGGATTCCTAATGCACATAATATCTGTATGAGAAACCTGATGCAAAGAATATCAAATGTTATGAATTTTACTGACGAAGAGAATTATGTATTCTGATGATTTTATGAACTTATGTAACACAGTAAGTATGGAATTAACTACATTATCTTATGTTATAAACAGTGGCAGATCCAGGGAAGGCAATCGCCCCCCCCCCTCTTTGAGTTCAAAAACATCAATTCTTACGTAAATTACGTAAAAGTAAAAACGTAAATTTTCGATTGTGAGAACTATCAAAAGATAGATACTCCATCTACAACACTTATCCCAGATGTAACGCAAGACTATCGCAAAAGCAGAATCCTTAGCATAGCATCTACATGGAAATGATGTAATCAGCACATGGACCGCAAGGATTTACCTACTGTATTACTGATAATTTCGAGATGACTTCGATTACACAGATTAAACCGTAGATGAGCACTGGCCACATTTTACTGCATTACTACAATGTAAAAATTGCCACCGTTACTTTTTAAATTACTTGGCGCTGATGTTCGCACCCAGCCAATATAGGCCAATATAGGGTTGTTATAAGAGATACGAGGTCGGTTAAATTGGCATAAATCCTGAAATTAAAAAAAAATTTATTTCAAAATTAATTTAAAAATAATCATATTCACTTTGGGGATTATTTGCTGTAAGCATTATATGTTAGGGGATTATTCTTCGCGACACCAATATGTGATTTCTAGTGGGCTTTGCTCCCCTATACAATATTTATTAACAATTACTCCCCGATTTTATAAATCCAAGATTTGTGTGCATGCTTTGTGACTAATTTTATTATATATTTTTTTTTCGTACTCGGTTTTTGCTGAAATAAACAGCAAAAATAAGTGAAAAAATTAATAAAAAAAAACAAAAAATTCGATAATTTTTAATGATTTTTTTTACAATTTCAGGGGACAAATCTTCTCCCAAATCAACTTTCTTGCTACAAATATTAACTTTTCACCTCTCTAGATTACCTGAAGAAATGTAAAGGCTATAATAATTGTTTAAAAAAATAATAAAATAGATAGGAGAAGGGGCGCTCCCACAAAAGCGGTGGATGATGGGGGAAAAAGGAGGTCATTTTCGGATTCAGGAGGTTAATTTATATAAGAATCAGGAGAAATGGTATCAGTGCCCGAAAAAATCCATTAATTACGTGGGCGTAATCTCACCCAATTTTACGTGGGTGAGTCTCGGTAAATATCACATAATTTTTTTTTTCGTACGAAACTGTAAAATTGCGAGAGAAGTGAATGAAGTTAAGTAAAATAAACAATTTCACATGAGATTAGAAGGTGGAGAGAGAGGGTTAAACTAAATCTTACGACATCTCACCAGGGGGAAAGGGGGTCGAAAATCAAGTAGCGGATCCAGATAATTAGGGGTCATCCATAAATTACGTTACACATTAGCGGGAGAGGGGTCATTTCAGATTTGTGACAAAAATGTGACAGGAGGTCCGGGGGATTGTAAATGTTGTGATGTCACAAAGTCAAATTTTTAAAAAATATATTTTTTGATCAAATTATTAAATTTTATAGGGTAGAAGTGTGACGTCATTTGCCGGAGAAGGGTTTAATGAAAATGTGACTAAATGTGACATAGAGGGAAGGAGGAGTCTAAAAACCTTAAAAGTCGTATGGACGACCCCTTACGATAGGGGAGAGTGACAAAATAAAAATAATTAAATATGAAAAATAAAAAACAGTATACTAGTAATTTCGTTTTTTTAATAAATTAAAATATTTTGTTGTCTGAATTGATTGTTTTTGAGCTTTAATAGGGGAGGACGTAAACAACCCTATCGCCCTTTTTTGGATCCGCCTCTGCATAGGTTTCGTTTGAAGAAGGTTTTCGCTTTTATGAAGCAATGAGAGAGTGAAGACTCAATACAATCTCTTAGATTCCTTAGCCCTATAAGAGCATAAGTGACCACTTCTTTTTCTTTAGAAGGGTTCTCTAGGCAGACACCTCAGTGGTTTGCCATTGCGTGCCGAGGGAAGGCGGTCACAATAAAGCTTTTACTCCGCCCGGAATTGAACCGGTAACTTCGGCATATCAGTCGAAGCACACAAACGCCTGGCGCAGGGTTGCCAACTCTCAAAAATTTATCTGCCTAAAGCTCAAATTACTTGGAAAATCCCCTAAAAAATATTATTATTAAAAAAATGAATAAACAAATATTATTAAATAAATAATAAATAAATGAATATTATTAAATAAATATTAAAGTAATAATACTTAATAAATAATAAATAGCACTGTAATACTTTTCAATATTTTTTTATACCAATATTTTTAGCCTTTATCTTTTTTTTAATAAACAAAAATAAATAAATATTCGAAATCCAAAAATCCCTAAAAATACCCCTAAAAATATAACCCCCCATAAAAAAATTTTATTCCACTTTTTTATCCCCTAAATTTAGGGGAAAAACCCCTAGTTGGCAACCCTGGCTAAGCTGTGACCAGGCATCCAATTTAGTAATAATATCAATAAAATTTCAACAATTTAAATGGAGTTGTTAACATCTGTAACATACAGGATGTCTTTAAAAAGAAAAGTACCAATATTTATAGTAAATAAAAAATTGATGAGATTTTTTGATTTTAGAGTAGAGCTAGTATAAATTAGCAACTGAACTACTTTTTTTACCAACCTCTATCAGACTTTACACCAGTGGTGGCTCGTAATTTTGTCACTTAAAGAGACTCAATTATAAGGTATACTGTAAAACAGAGACAAATTTATGTAGGAAGCGAGGAAAGCTCCCCTCCCCAATATCTTATGCAGTTGGCAAAAATTGGCAAATCCCCCGAAAAGTTGGCAAAATGATACTGTTAGAAATCAATAGCATTATTTTAAAATGAAGTGGAGAAGTCAAAAACATTGTGTAATGCAATACAGCTTTTAAGTCTGCACAAATATGTGAAGTGCCGTAACTAGGGTGGCGACTGGGTAAGCAGAAAGAGGTGCAAAATAAAGCAGAAAGAGGGCTCAGAGGCCGCTGTTTTTAAAAGTGAAGCCTAAAAAAAATAAAGACGCACAAAAATAAGACCGCCTCATTTTATTTTAATCAAAAAATTTAATGTTGGGAGACGCAAAATGTTACATTTGCATTGGGCGCAACATTCCAACATATTGTGGAAAGAAGTAAATACATATATTTTATGTATTTGAACATTTTAACAGTAGTTTATTACTTCAGAATTTGAAAGGAGGCTAAGCCTCCCTTGCCTCCTCTGGCGAGCCGCAGCTGCTCTATAGTCCAATTATCGGTTCATGCTCTTTGATACAAAACCGCAACTTTTTAAATAAGATAAGATTTTATAAAAACTGGTCTCTTTATATAAAACGTTAATAAAAATATTAAAAAAGTTATGATAAAGTACTTCGAAGTAACTTCTTAGCTACTTATATCTACATGATTACACCACTGAAATTTTATGCTTTTTAACTTTGTTTTGAATATTCCATATTCTGTATTCCATTTGAAATAACATTAAAAATAAAAGAACAGGACTGCAAAGTATAAGAAGGATGAGGTGGGAAAGAGTAACAAAAAAATATTTATTTTTGTATTAATGCTCATGTATAAAATTAATTTTAAAATAAACTGAAATAAACGGATGTTATATATTATTTCTATAGCACATTTATCAATTTTGTAGATTAGAAATATTTATATAACTAAAATTAATTCTATATCAAATTGAATTTTAATGTTAAAATATTTAAAATAAAATATTTTACCACCACGCGGAAAAACGTTAAAAAGTTAATCTAATACGTATAGTTGATATAGAAAGTATTCCATTAATTTAAGAATATCTAAATATTTTTATAATTTGATATTTTTTTTTCTATTCTAACTTGCGTAGTGGAAGCGTGCTGGGCCTAACCTCGTTCCGCTAAATTTTTTTTACTTGGGCCTTACGGTATTATTTTTCATTAAAAAAAATTTGTTTGTAAAACCAATTTTATTGAAATATCAGAAACTTTAAAATTAAACTGCTCGAAGGCAACGAAAGCGTTTTAAAATCAGAAGCAGCAGTGTATCGTAATAAAGCAAAAAATAATTGGATACATTTTATAGCAGAAAAAAATTTTGCAAATTGATAAATTTTTAATAAAAGTGCATAGAGCAGAGTGGCGCAGTGGAAGCGTGCTGGGCCCATAACCCAGAGGTCCGTGGATCGAAACCATGTTCTGCTAATTTTTTTTTATCTTGAAAATATCGCGAAAATGTTTCTTCAATGTCTTTGCAGTTTTGCCGTTATGTAACTCAACAGTTATTGATCATCTATTTGTGATGGAAAATTCAATGTTACGTAACAGTGTCAGTAACGTATTTACATTATTTTACAAAGCTTGAGCATAAATCAAGTTTTTGTCACTTATTTATTAAAAATAATGTTGCGCTGCCGATCAAGCATCACAAAATACAAGAGAGAAAAAAATTGGATATTATGATCGAAAACATATTCCACCTGATGAATTCATTTCTTTTAAAAGAGAATTTCTTTCCTATTTTTTGTCAATCCAAAAAATTACAAAACTATATCTTCCTATTGGATCCTTTCCTGCAATGAATTTCGCTATATCTGGAGGACTTCTTGTTTTTTTGGCAGTATAAAATCGTAAATAGAGGAATAAGTTTTTGTCAACCTAGAAAAGCTAAGTGATAATAATCGACACAACAGCAATCAATACTGCCAATAAATTTTCCAACATCCGGATATTTTGTTCGTGTCAAATAAATTGCAGGTCGTCAAAAAAATATTTATTTACCGTAATCTGCTTAAAATTGAATTGTTTTTATTTTATCATAAAACTCCGCAGAAGTAAATTTAAGTTGTTAAGTCTTTTACGGTTTTGTTGATAAAAATTTTGATGTCTTACGATACAAAACAAATTCGAGTAAAAGTCAAATTTTGATGACCGTAATAATAACGTGAAAAGGGTCTTCGAAATTAATTGCTATTACGTTTTTTACTTTTATGCGAAGAAGAACACAGCGGCGGGTTGTTTGTTTTTATTTTTTTGGAGAAAAGCTGTTCATCACGGTTTTCTCGTTGTACTTATTATAATAATAGTCGTAGAATTGATTTTAATATGGACAACCAGACAGACTCACATTCCACAATTTAATTAAATTAAAATCAGTTTAATAAAGTTTTCTAGCTTCCAGGACAAATGTTGGACAGTATTATTAAACTAGCTTTCCTACCCGGTTTCGCCCGGTTTTAAATTAAATTAAAAAAATTAACCTGTAAAATAATTTCTAACATACTTACTATAAAGATGACTAACAGATATTACGGTAATTAGAAAATATAAAGAAAATGTGGTTGAGCAAATGAACAGCCAGCTGCAAAGCTTAGGTTGCAGTAAATTTCAACAAAATAACAAAAATATATTACGGCCCATTAAGGCTTAATTAAAATTAGCTCGGATACACCAAGACGATATTGTACAACCATTTAGTAAATTATTTTACAAACGGCGCATACCTACATTAGTTTTCCCAAGGGTGGTTTCAATTCTGTTTTACAAAAGAATGCAAAAACTGCGTTCATCGTTACTTTCATATATTCATTGGGGTAGAGCACGCGCAGGCCAAATGTCGTCGTTATTATAGGGTAGGTTAGGTAAGGGAAGTTTGTCAGAATGCAGGGGTGTAAAGTAACGTCTGTCTGGCGGCTTGCTTGCGCCCTTTCCTGTTATGCGTGCCGAGGGTTGTAGAAATGTAGAGCTTGATTAGCGAATACCTACCTATACACGCGCTATAATTAAGATGCGGGAACCACAGGAACGTGACGATGCAATGTATTAGTGTAACTCAAAATTAAAAAAAAAAAATTTAAATCAGTCGCTTTTACTTTTCATGCGAAATATACTAGGTACCCGTTTAATTAATAACTTTGATTTCAACTTTCACGATTATAATTTCAACACCTGTGGGGGTTCGTTCCTAATTTATTCATGAAAATCACAAACCGTTATTTTGATACGATCTGAAAATTGTATTTACTTTCAACATGATATTACTTATTGATTTATAGATACGAATGAAATCAACTATTAGGTACAATTGTTGTTAATACGATTGTGATTACTTTATCTATTATTATGTAAAATTCATCGTACGTGCATAACAGAAAATATTTAATTCGGCTAAATTCGAACTTAATGATAATACAGTATCGCTTTAGTAAAGCAACAATCGGTAACTCTATTTCTTTTTTATATGTATTTTTATTGTTAGGGTAAAATGTGTGGGAAATGAGAGGTATTGGGTAAAATATAACAAAAAAACATTACTACATGAAAAAAAATTAGCAGAGCATGGTTTCGATCCACGGACCTCTGGGTTATGGGCCCAGCACGCTTCCACTGCGCCACTCTGCTCCTGTAGATTTTGTAGATAACTTAGAAATGTACATTAATGATTGTTGCTTTAAGCTTTGTTGCAATGTACTTAAAAATTACGATATTCATTCTGGAAAATGTTCTTATTATCTTAATTCGTTATCTTGTTTTTGTTAGTACTTAAGGTTGCAATTTTGAGAAACTTAACAAGTAGACCATAATATGCAGGACCATTGCTTTGTGCTTTTGTTTCTAAAACAAAAAAACAGCAACTTTCGAACGGAAAATGTTCTCTGTTGAAATAATAAAATAAGTATTATTGTGGTTTTTGTTTGAAACAAAAGTCATAATTTTATAAAAACATCTTGGTTAATTTTTTTACTTCCACTGCTGACGTCAAATGTCAGCATTCTATTTGAAAATTTTAATTTATTATAGTAAATTAATTGTGTAGATGTTTTATTTTATTTAAAAATTAAAAATTTAAGGTATACATTCTTTATTTATAATAATTTTTTTATATTTTTTCACCATGTTTCTTGTCCAGGGCCGCTATAAGGGGGGAGTAGGGGCTAACGCTAAAAAAAAAACACTTTTTTTGTGAATTTTTTACAGAAATATGGCTTAAGCTACTTTAATAAAAATAAATACATGCTGTTAAACATCATTTAAACAATATTCAAAAAATGTTTCATTAGGAAATATTAAAAAATAAGCCCGTGGCAGAGGTTTTCCAAAAACATGTTTTTCGAGAGGTGCTGTGCGGTGCCATTCGCCATTCATCGTAAAATCATCTGAAATCAAAATAATTGAATTTTTTAGTTAAAGTATGACAAAAGGCTCCCCCCCCCAGAGACAGAATTTTTTTTTTTTTTTTTTTCTCGTTTTGGCATCAAAAAAACGTAAAAATTGCATTTTTCGCGAAAAATTTCGCCATTTTTTTAAGTGAAAAACTACCTTAAAAAAAAAAAATAAAAAAAGTAATCTTGGGGGGGGGAGGTTTTTTTGATTTCGAAAACGTGTGCCAAGTTTGAAAAGAATCGGTTAAATAGTCTTGAAGTTATGAGTGGCACCGACTTTTAAGAATTCATTTCGAGAAAAACGTGTTTGAAAAAATGACTCTAAAAAAATGATGAAAAAAATTGTTTTTTCGTACCTTAAACGGAATCATCGATTCCAGCTCCATAAAGGACATTTCCTGAAGCAATATCATTGTCCTCTATTTCTTTTTTTTTCAATCTTCGTTGAATTCGAGCGTCTTTGGAGTTTTGTGCAGCTTCTCTCTCTGCCCTGGCAATGCGCTCGCAGTCTTGTGCTCGAGCGTACTCGTGAGCGCTTGGTCCAACACCGACTCCAAGATCATTTAAAAACTGTAATAATGCACCAGTACCTTCATTGAAAGTACTGGCAGCAATGTAGGCTGCATACTCTACCATATTTTTGCTTCCTGATAGCTTTTTCGGTGCGACACGCCAAATCAGTTGATTCAAGCTTTCATTGGCGTTTTGTGTGTACCCTCCGACACACCTTTGCAAAAGTTCATCTTTGGATAAATCCTTGTATATTGGCTTGATCGCTTGAATTACATCGTCTGGGAGAGGATTATAGTCGTGTTTGTAATCTCGAATTGTACCTGATGCTAAAGCCTTCTGATATGAGCACCACGAGTTTTGGCCGGTCATGCACTTGTCGTGCTGCGGTTTTTCGTCGGTCGATTGCTGGTGATAAAATGTCGCCCAGATGGCAGTGTTCATTTTTTCTACGGATTCGCAATTGTTTCGAATTGCAGAACCGTAGTAGCGACTTAAATTGTCTATCATTTTTCCAGTCAATCGACCTTTTCCACCTAATATCTTGCTTCTTCGTTTTTGACCAGCAGTTTTTCCAGACTTTACGACCTTTTCTTCTACGGTGTTTTTCACTAAATCTCGCAGACGGGCACCCATTCTCTTCTGCACGTGGCCAACACACTCTTTCTTTTCAATAGTAAAATTTTCACCGTAAGGCTTTGCTTTAACTAAATTCCCAAAGGTCTTGGAATCGCCGTCTCCGACGTAGTTACCGATTCTCGCACCGTATTTTTCTTCGGAGCGGCGAAACATTTCGATCACAGCACCTACTTCCATATTCCCGGAAGGTCCTGAATGATTAGCTTGGCATTCCCCTTGTTCTACGTGCGCTTCATGCCACTCTTCAAATTCTTCTGTGTTCAATTTTGACTCCCAAGTTTTGCACAAATGACAGTGTAAACTGCTCGTAAAAATGTCAATTACTTTGCCTGTCTCGTAACCGATTAAACTTGTAACACCGAACAATGAAGAATACCCTTGCTTCATCCACGTGCCGTCTCCAGAAGCTGTTAGAACATCGGTTGTACTATTTTTTAAAGTTGTCTTTTTTTCTTCTGCAGCAGCGGCTAAAAGATATCGTTCGCCAGTAACTTGGGCGGACGTACAAATTTTTCTCATATTGTCAATATAACTGGTTTTGCTTAGAAAATTGCCGGTCAAATCCATTAATCCGCAGAACTTTCTACAACCGTCGTAACCCAAGCCTAGCATGCGCATAACAGAAATAAATCTCGTGTTTACTTCGTAGGAACGACCGATTGTCTCGCTTGATGGTACGTAACGCGGTTCACAATTAGCACATTTTACTTGAACTTGAAATCCAAGGCCTTCTTTCTTACAACACTTAAAATCCAGTTCTCCGTCACACGTAACACATTTAACTAATGTTGAAATCGATTTAAAAACGAGTAGGAAATCAACAATCCGATAATGTTTCTCAATGTCTTCTGGTACACTTCTAATAGTATTTACTTTGATTTTGTTAGCCGATGCACTACTTATATCCAAAACGTCTTCTTTTTTCTTAAATGGACATGCTCGTGGTTTTGATTTATATAAACGACTTTTATTAATTTTTCGATCAACTCGAGAAACTTTCGAAACTCGTGGCATGATTTTAAAATTTACAAAATCACTGAAAACAAAATAGCGGCACAGCAACTGCTCAGTAACGTACGACAACGAACTGACGCTTCTTTTTCTCTCTCGAATATATACGTTAACTGTGCGTGCTATGCTACAGATATTTGTTTTTAATATAACAGGAACCTTCTAGAAATATAACAATGAATCGAAAAGATTTCGGAGCAGGTAAATTTTATACCTGCTCGCCGACAGCCGGGCGCTTGGGGTTGCGCGCATCGGTCGACGCTCCGTTATTCGAGGTAGGGTGACTACAATGGCTATAACTTCTAGAGTTTTGCTCCGATTGACTTGAAAATTTGACACAACATTCTTGAAATGATTTACTATAAGATGAGTGAATAAAAAAAATTTCGATTTTTAGCCCCTACTCCCCCCATAAGGGGTGACCAGCCAGGTCTTGCAATTTGAAATATCTCCTATATTTGTACTTTTATAAGTACAATTTAACTTTACAAACCTCAAAAATATTATTAATAATTTTATTGAAAATGGTACCTGCTTTAGCACAAAAAAGTTAACTACCCTAAATGCTGAGCTTTCATGCTCAAGTTTCAGCTCAATAAATTACTGTCAATAGTGTAAACCACAAATTAATAATTGAATTTCATATTTCAAAATTGTATATTTGTATATTTTCTCCACTCCCTGGTAAGTATCCACTGGTGTACTTAGAGCTTTTGCCATCCGGAGCAATTTAAAATTTTGCCCCCCCCCCCTCAAAAGGTCATTATAAAAAAATATTACTGAACATTACTTACATAAAAAAGAATTTATTATTTAAAAAAAAATAGTTTTATGTCCCTCCCCCCAGGGTACGCTAGTGTACGTACCGCAGCAATATACAGATGTGTTTGTTCTGAAAAAGGGAAAAAATTTCTTGTTTAATGAAGATATACATAAACTTTCGGTTTCTGAAAATGGAAGATCTTAGGGTAAATCACTTTCACCCAGCGGTTGCCCGTTAGAAGAGGCAAGAGAGGGTTAGCTTCCCTAAAATTCTAGAGTACTATTAAACCATTAAAATTTTCAAAAATCTAAAAAGTGAATTATCAATGAGGAATTCTTATTCAATTTTTTAATTTTTTTTCTGAAAGTTTGTGTTAAAAGAATGAGATTGGTGTTTTTAATTTTTTTGTGTCATTAATATTAAGCATAAAATGAATTTTTAAAAACCCACTGACGTCACTAGAAGGTTTTGCTAAACGTGATAACCCTGTAAACAAAATGAGTAAAAAGACAAAGACAAAAAACTTAGAAACTTGATATTCTGTGTTGAATCCAGGAGGTTGAGTTAATAATAAAAAAAAAAACTGAGTTGTTGCTTTATAGCTTAATAGCTATTTTAAGTTTTAACGAACTCACGTACTATGTAGGTACTCGTATCTTTTAGAATTGTAAAATTGGTTAAAAATAATAAATAAAGTGCCCCCCGAAAGTTTCATTAATAACCCCTCCCCCCCCCCCCCCGGGGGAAAAATATGAATTCAGCACTGCTAGCTTTACTTATATTTAACATAAGGAAAGTACATTATCTGCGTAACAATACTCAATTTTACAATTTTTTCCTTTTATGTTATGTTCAACTTTGCGCGCACCCCCTGGCGTTGTTCAGGAACCCCAAAATCAATTTTAATTTTTCACATAAATTTCAACCTTATTGCTTATGAAGTAGCTAATTTTGTTGTAAATTTTGTATTACCAAATTTTTTATACTTTTTATAACGTATTTTTTTTGTGAATGGTTTATGACGATGTCAAATTAGGTTTTCAGTTATTTTTTTAGTCGAAAACTTTTAAGTAGACATTTCTAACAGATTTTTAATATTGATGAATACAGTAATTGTGTTTAAAAGCAAAAATAGGCTAAAGTAATGTTAATTAAATTTAATAGTTATTTTTATGTATTAAGAAAAAACAGTATTTTATTCGGAGCGAATGCACTTTTTGTGCCTCGTTTGAAATCCTATAAACTAAAAAGTTAACTTAATATTAAATAAATTTGGACAAGCAAAATCTGTTGTAATGCAAAACAAAAATTAAATTTGATAAAACCGGGATGGACATTATATTTTTGGAAATTCGGAAATTTTGAATGTGAATGCATAGAGCAGAGTGGCGCAGTGGAAGCGTGCTGGGCCCATAACCCAGAGGTCTGCGCTAGCAAAGGAACAGGAGACCCAAGATCTCGACTCTACCGACAACCACATGGAGGAGGATGAAACCAGAGATGCAATTCCACCCAATAACACAACTCAAGCTGCAAAGAAATCGTATAAGCCACCGCCTATCATAATAGACTGCGATGTTAACGACCAGGTAAAATTTCGTCAAAAAGTAAAACATTTCGCCACCAAAGGATTCCAACTATCCTACCGAGCAACATCGATAGCCGTATACGTAAACGACAAGGACGAATACGACTTACTTTTGGCCGATTTAAAAAACAATTCCGTGGAACACCACACCTACACGGCACGAGATGAAAAAACGCACGCGTTCGTTTTGAAAGGTTTACCCAACGACGCTACGGTGGAAGAGGTAGAAAAGGAGCTGAACTCCAAAAATCTTACGACAAAAAAGGTTTACAAAATGAATGGAATGCAAGCAAAGGCATTTCTCGTCATAACGAACAGTTCCATCACTGAGAAAATGATTAACTCCACGGTAACGACACTATTAGATGCCAGGGTCAGATGGGAAAGGCATTATAATAATAAAATTATAATACAGTGCCACCGCTGTCAGGAGTGGGGACACGCGACCGCAAACTGCAGGCGTGCAGTAAGGTGTCTCAAGTGCGCCGAAGAGCACTTGACAAAAGAATGCAAGAGACCTATAACAGAACGACCAACATGCGCAAATTGCGGAGGAAGCCATCCGGCGAACAGCGTGACATGTGTCGTTTATCTGCGAAAAATCAATCAGCTCGAAGAAAATAGAAGAGTGAAGATTACCCCCCAAACCACCTACGCAACAAGTTACATACCGGCCCCCCTTCCCACAACTTCGGCTTGGCAGAGGTCGCGACCAATACCAATACCTCAACCAATCAGAGGACCAGCACCGCTCAACAACACCACCATGTTCCCCCCCCTAAGAACACCAAGAACAAGATTGGTTGAACAAACCATACCGGTACACCACTCTCAGCCACCACAACAACCACCACCACAACCACCACGCACCGCTAATATGGGAGACGCCTTCACGGAATTTGCGCAAGTTTGTGAAGAGATAAATCAACAAATGGATATAAACGAGATGTTACGAGCACTAAAAGACTACAACAACCTCCTGAAGAACTGCAGTACGAAAACGGATCGATTCACGGCAACATTGAAATTCTTTGGAACGATCAATTCGTATGGGTGTTAGGCTCAAAATCAATTTATGGAACGCTAACGGGTTAAGCAACAAAATTTTCGAACTTAAAAACTATTTATTTAAAAATAACATTGATATAATGCTAATTACAGAGACCAAATTTACCGACAACAGATGCCTCAAGGTCCAGGGATACTCCGTCCACCGACAAGACAGAGGAGGCCACGGAGCGGGAGGCGTAGCAGCTATAATACGAAATAACATCCCACACAGACGAATACACATAACGCAAGGTAACAGTATGGAAGTCTTGGGGATAAAACTCCAAGACAATGTCACCCTGGTCACAGTATACAATAAGCCCACTAACCTATTTTCCCATCAAGACCTAGACACGCTGTTCGGATTGGACGGCAAGGTCCTATTGGCTGGCGACTTTAACGCCAAGCATCCAAGCTGGAATTGCCACCAATCCAATACGAACGGTAACTCTCTCCTAAACTTTTGCCTTTCCAAACACATCGAAATCCTTCACACCACTTCCCACACCCATCATCCTATGAACAACATGACAGCGACCACGATCGATTTGCTTCTAAACAAAAACGTCACCAATATTTCGACACCCACCGTTAAACCCAACCTAAACTCCGATCACAACATAGTTCAATTCTTCCTTAAATCCGCTCCTCTTAACCGCTCATCCATCAAAATCACTAGTTTCAAGGACACCGATTGGTCCAGATTCCGTCGAAGGCTTGACGAACTTATCACACTCAATAACAATATTACAGACAAAGACACACTAGACAACGAAATTCATTTACTCACACAACATATAACACAAGCCAAAGCCGAAAATTCCAAGACCTTTACCCCGAAGAATAACAGGGACGTCTTCCCTGAAGACATTCAGTTGTTAATCGGGGAGAGGAACCGGAATCGAAAGCTTTGGCAACAAACCGCGGACAGACGATACAAAGACGCAATGATCGATTTGAACAGGCAAGTACAGTTTAAAATTACGCGACACAGAAACAAAACATGGGAAGACCTTCTGTCTTCCCTGCGTCCTTCAGACAATTCCCTTTGGAAAATAACTAAATTATTACGGAAACCTTACGAACCCATACCGACCCTTCAGGACACCACCGACGCGGCCATGACGGATGCCCAAAAGGCGGAACTCTTGGCCAACACTTTTCAAAAAATACACAAACTAGACGACACCGACACCCCGGAACAAAGGGAGATTAAACAAACTGTGCTTGACTTTTCAAATCGATCATACGAAATTCCGACACGACAACACAAATTCCTACTAACCAATCCCAACGAAATCATCCCAATCCTTAAATCCCTACCCAACAAAAAAGCACCCGGACCGGACAAAATTGAGAACAAGGTTCTCAAAAACCTGTCCGGGAAAGCTATAACCCAACTGTCCAACATCATAAATGCCATCCTAATCCTACAATACTTCCCGTCGGCCTGGAAAAAAGGCCTCACCATCCCGATCCGCAAACCCAATAAAGACCCCACCCTTCCTCTCAGCTACCGACCAATCACACTACTCAACACAATGACAAAACTGACAGAAAAAATTATTTTAAACAGACTAACCAATGAACAAGCGCGACTAGAAATTACCAATCCTTTTCAATTCGGGTTTACTGCGGGCCTTAATACGACCCTGCAAGTGACTCGAATTGTTAACGATGTAATAGGTCAGTTCAATAACGATAAAGTCACGGTCATGACACTTTTAGACATCGAAAAAGCCTTCGACAGAACCTGGACCGACGGCTTAATTTTCAAAATGATACAATATAGATTCAGTAACCATCTCATCAAACTTGTCCTCTCCTACCTCACCGGCAGATCGATCGCGGTCAAAGTTAATGCTACCATCTCCCAATCCAAAGATATCGATGTTGGAGTACCCCAAGGCTCCGTACTGGCACCGAAACTATTCATACTGTACATAAACGACATACCCACATTCGCAAAAACACACATCGCCCTGTACGCTGACGACACTGCCATTTACGCGCATTCGTTCAGCGCACAGGTCGCCACAAAACAAACACAAATACACCTAGACATCATTACAAAATATTTCCAGAAATGGAAAATTAAATTAAACGCGGGGAAGACCGAAACCATCGTTTTCGCAAGAAAGAGAACGAACCATCGAGTCCTTCAGCATCTGACACTGGACGGCGAAAAGATCTTACCGCAAGCAAACGTAAAATACCTGGGAGTCACGATGGACTCCAGGCTAAATTTCGATACCCACTTAAAGCTCCGAAGACAATTGGCTTACGGAGCCCAACGTAAGATCTATGCCCTCATGAAAAGTGGGCAGATGAGTTCTGAAAACAAGCGTACGTTATACAAAACCGTACTAAGACCGATCCTAACGTACGCCAGTCCTGCATGGGTGGGTGTTTCTAAAACACGCCTGAGGCCCCTGCAGGTCTTTCAGAACCGCTGCTTACGCCTCGTCACGGGGGCAGACAGATATACTCGACTTACGACCATACACGAAAACGCACAAGTAGAATATCTCGGAGACCACATCGGGAGGTTATCCGAGAAATTCTACACCTACCAAATACACAACAGTCCCCTTACACAAAACATCACCACCAACCAGACTATACACAAATATAAGCTCCCATTCCAAACCCTACCATCCTTCCAAACTCAACTTCCAAATCCTACAAATGACACATGACACCACCACCAGCTGCTACCCTCAGGAAGGAGTATCCATGAACCTTGAGAAGAACGCGAAATGCAAACCGATAGCCTCCCAGAAATTTAAATTTATTTACGCCAACATACGGATTGATTGACCAAGAGAATCAATTAATCTATCATTGTTAAGTTTCCACATATTCTATTCTCTGTTATCTATTATTTGTTATTTGTTCTGTTATCACTCTGTATATTTTATTTTATTGTTATTGTTATTGTTATTGTTATTGATATTGTTATTGTTATCCCATCAGGAATCAAAATTATTGTAAGTTGGTTTTTCACGCTTTTCCAACAAAATTATTCGCCAAATTTGTAAACGATAATGTAAAATTTTTTATATCAACCAAATTAATTTTTGTAAAACCTATCAGGTTACCCCAAAGAAATCTGGAGATATGTGGCATCACGAGGGGCTCCTATTTGTATACGATATTATTAATGTTTGGCCATTTGGCACTTATGTAAATGCTCATTGGACATGCAAATGTTTTGTAATGATTAATTTTTAAATAAATATTTTAAACTAAAAAAAAAAAAAAAAAAACTAAAAACCCAGAGGTCCGTGGATCGAAACCACGCTCTGCTAGTTTTTTTTTAATTTCAAAAAGAGTATGAAGAATTTACCATATCTGCACAATTTTGCACAGAATAAAAAACCGCAAAGCGCAGATAGTCTAGAATGGTTCACATAGTCTAATACAGCGTTTTGACCGTGGGACAGGGGCCTTATTACTTATTATACCATATAGAAATTCTGCAAAAATGTCAAACATTAATTCATGTCAATACAACGAGGTTGTATTGAAGTTTTGTTCATTTTTACAAATTTTTACTATATTCTGTAGCATTGCAATATTGTATAATATCCGGATCTTATTTTTGAATGTTTCATGAATCTTTTAAACATACATGTAAATGGTAGCCAGATATTGACTATTGATTGTCTGAAGCTGAAGTAAAGAAAAGCTTCGAAATTAGTAGCACTCAGTACACCTATCTTTTTATTTGCGAAATTAAGTACCCAATACCCAAAATTAAAAAAAAAATTTTTAAATAATAATTTTATTGCACAAAAAATATAAACTACGAAAGATAAGAGCATTAGATTTCATCTAGAGTTGTTACTTAAAATGTCAAAAAATGTTTTTGAAATTTGTTAAAATTTTCATATATCAGACTGACCATGTAATAAATTCAATAATAATTACATTGGAAACTTATCTAGCCAGTCTGATAAATAAAATTTTTATCAATTTCAAAAGCATTTTTTGACCTTTAAGAAAAAGCTAAATGAAATCAATGCTCTTATCATTCGTAGTTTATATTTCTGCATTATTTTTGTGCTTTTCAGTTCTTCTGTAAAATAATTTGGGAAGCAGGAATCTGCATAAATAAATTTTTACATGTTATTTTCTTATGTTAGTCTAACTCAGTCAGCACTCGGTGTAGTAAATGGTAAAACACAAAACAAAACTAATTCTAATTTATTTATACAGAAAAATCTACTTTTCTTGCCTTTTGATTGGCAAACAACGAAATTGTTTTACCTATTAAAATCTAAAGTTCTAGTTGTCTCATTTTCAATTGATAAAATTTCCAAGCTGGAAAGTCTGCTTTGCTACAATTTATTTCTCATATATTTGTACTGGTTCATAGTGTTTTAATTTTTAAATTAGTGTTTTAAAAGATATAATCAATACTAGTTGAATATTCTGGATTTAGATTACAAGCTCTCAAACAGAAATTTTGGTTTTTTGAATTTTTGGGTTCTTTGCTTTTTTCTTTTTTTTTTAAATTTCTACTCTATAAATTGCTTAAATTTCAAATGGTGTTGTGAGCCCGGGCCCTGGTGCGCACCTGTTACTACGTCTGTGTCTGTACCTAAAACGATTGCACAGAATCGCTCGCGCCAAACTCCAATTTGGGAGTGAATTGAATCAAAAGAAAATTAAAAATTTAAAGTTTTTGAATGAAAAACATGTATACAACATTATTTTGTTAAGAATACATATTTATTTTGTTATCAATGATCGAGGTTGGACCTGTTTAAAATATAAACAAATTACACTTACAATAAATTAATCAATCTTAAATAAACATTTTATTTTATTTAATTTTGTATTTTAAACATTATTGTGCAATAATTTTGCAAATTCGTAAATTTTGAATGTAAGTGCATAGAGCAGAGTGGCGCAGTGGAAGCGTGCTGGGCCCATAACCCAGAGGTCCGTGGATCGAAACCACGTTCTGCTAATTTTTTTAAATATTAAAAATAGCATGAACATTTTTATGTTTAAACAATTTTTTTGATTTCAAAAAAAAAATAAAAAATTAAAAAAATAAAAAAATAAAATTCCTATTACATTTGAAGGTAGAGTGCACACAAAATTTGACCTCATACGTCGTACACATACAAATACTACCTTAAAATCTGGGGGCGGAGGAGGGTTCGGAACATGTAATAAAATTCTTATTAGCCTCGGTCTAAATTTCGACACTTTTGAGCAGTGAGACTCTTAAATCCAAACCCAAATCCAAAATTTTAACTTTGAAAAAATAAACTTTCAAAATAATGGGAAATAAAATTGTTCACAAAATTTAAAATATTACAATTTTTATCGCATTTAATCCAATTATTTTTCAAGCTTTATTTTTAATTTCTAACAATGCTTTTGTGGTTTACAGTAATTTCTAAATTAATAACACTAAAAGTAATAGCAAATCAAAATAACAAACTCTAAAAAAAAACCAAAAAACAAAAAAAGAATCGACCCTAGTACCGAAGCGGAATTTCCACGTTTGATGCATATATTCATTCTTTGAATTAAGAATCTCTTTGTGCGGCTATTCCCAGAAGTGATGAAAGCTTTTCCATTGCGATTTTCCAAGTTCAATTTAAACTCATTTCACAAAAATAAAAAATAATCGCATCCAAAATATCAGTTGATCGTCAAAAAACCAAAATAATAATTGAAGTCAATTACAAAAATGAACACTTCTTTATCTTCGCTAAATGCAAAAATAACTCAATATTTCAAAAATAATCTCAAAATTACGGAAGACCACAAACGACTTTTTTTTACGACCGCGTAGAATGGCCATTTTTGGCAAAAGCCTAGCTTTCCCAACGCGCTGTCGTAATGTCAACTTGGGCTAGAAAGCAACAAAATTTAAAAAAATTAAATAAAATAAATATGATTTTCAATAATGAGCTAAAAGACACAAATAAATCTTATTATATGGATTTTGCAATCCTATACAATTAAAAGTTGTAAAAAAAATTATTGATGATTGAAAGTGCTTACTGTTCATTGATACGAAAAAATCTAATGTGGACACCACATAACTTCCTTGTAATTTTTATAATAATTGGACAGGAATCTCGTTAATCTATTCATGCGCGTCATTAATTACAACTTTTGGCACGGACAATCGCAACCAAAAATAGGAGGTGCACAACTAGATGCTATAAGTGTCTCAAATCCAAAATTTCAACTTTCTACGACCTACCGTATTTGAGTAATGCGACATACAGACGTCCGTACATACGTACGTACGTACGTACGTACAGACGTCACAACGAAAATAGTCAAAATGAATTCAGGGAAGGTCAAAACGGATATTTCCGTCAAAATCTGGAAATCGAAAAAGATCGGTATCGCAATACTTCCTTGTTTTACAAGGAAGTAAAAAATATGCAAATAATGTGAAATAGTCTGCGACAAATGGGCCCTAGTTGTTTCGAATTTCTGATTAATAAAAAATTAAATATTTACAAAAACAAAAAATTTACAAAAATTTGCAACATTCAAAAATTAATGAGGATTTTAGAAACATTTTTTGGAAATGATGATTTCCAGCGTTTGGGAGTACAACACGTTTAAATTCACCAAAATTTTAACTTTCTTACATGATTACTGTACTATTGTAAAACGACAAATTTTTACTTCAATTTTTTGATTTATTTATTATTTTTATTAAGCAAGACTTCGGAGAGGGGGGGGCCTTTGCCCAGTTTCCAACCTCTAAATACACCACTGTCATTTATATAAATTCATCACAAAAAGTCAAATATTAGCTCATGCGAAATAAAACAATAATATATTATTATTTTTTTTGCAAATTTACTTTGTTTTTGCAATTATTATTGTAATTTGATTCTATTAGATTTTAATTTAATAATATAACGTTGCTTACTTAGTACTTAGTCCAGGGAAATTAGACTTTTCCTAGAAAATAAGTGGCGCAAAGCTGAAGTTTTGCAGAAACGTTGCTCTTGAGGTTCTAAATAAGAACTGAAAGTTCCCCATCGATCCGAGTGCCGCTAACAATTCTCTTCGGGGTCAAAGGTAGTAAAAACAGGTTTTATGCGAATATCTTTTTATCCGTTACTTTTATGGAAAAAGTATAAGAGAGCAAATTTGTAGTTCTTAAAATTGCCTACAAGAAATGTTTATATCTTTCTTCTGTGCAATTAACTGTTTCAACAATAATTCAATTAGTAGAGTCAGAATTTCTCAAAAATATTCTCTTGAAATATAATACTTCTGTCGTCACCACCTTTGAGGTTAAATACAAAGGCACGTTTTTTTAAATGTAATTTTCCCGATAGACCTAATCCACATTGTTTTAAATCTAAAACCATTCGTGGTGTCCATACATTATCAACAACATATTGAACTGCCAACTGCAGCACCTTCTTGAGATATTTTTAAGATTTCAAATAATCAGAATGATACAGAATGATGGAACGATAATAATTCGTAATTCGATAGTAATTCGTTGCAATTTCATCTGAAAGGTTTCCTACTGTTTTTTGAAGGCATTATAACGATCATTTACTATGTTTTTCATTTTCTGATTCATTTTTTTACCACATTTAAAAACAACATTTAAAAAAATCTGGAAATCGAAAAAAATCGGTATCACAATACTTCCTTGGTTTACAAGGAAGTAAAAAACGCGCCTTGTACTCAACCTCGAAGGTGGTGACAATACGAGCAGGGACGTGCCGAAGCGTTTTTTATGAGGGGGGGAGCAGTCGTGGAATTGCCAACGATTTTGTTCCTCGCAGTATATCAATGAGCATTTTTTTTTAGCTTTTTTCGCTTTTCTTTCAAGAGAATGCCATAATTTATGCGATTTGTACCAACTACCAACTTTCAATGAAAATTACCAATTTTGCTAACTTTCTTCCAATGTGCCCCTTAAGCACGTCACTGAACACGAGTATACATTTCAAGAGAAAAATTGAATTATTGTCAAAACAGTTAATTGCACTGAAAAAACATCTAAATATTTTTTGTAGGCAATTTTGTTACAATTACAATCTCTTGTACTTTTTCCATAAATGTAACGGTTAAAAAGATAATCGGAGAAAACCTATTTTTACAACCTTTGACTCCGCGTAGAATTGTTGCGGCACTCGGATCGATGGGGAACTTTCAGTTTTTATTTAGAACCACAAAAACAACGTTTCTGCAAAAATTCAGCTTTCCGTCACTTATTTCCTAGAAACGCCTTTTTTATCTAATTTCCCTGGACTATTTGATATTGGTGAATATTAAACAAACGAAAATGCATTAATTTGATTTCACAATTTTAGGGGAAATTGGTTTTTATATATAATTTACACATTTTGTTTGACTAAATATGGTCATAATCTCATAATCATAATCAAACATATGGGTAATTTAAATTTTTATAACTTTGATTATTTCCAATTTTCGTATACAACTGATATTTATTAAGTTTAACTTAAAACATGGGGCAAAATTAAATTATAATTAAAATTAAATGTTGCGTTATCTTATTTGTTTTAAACTTTAGCTCATAAATAACTGTTAACAAACTTTTAGGCAATAAAATTTTCTAAAACTATGATCAATGATCTTAACCATTTTTTGCCTAAAAAAAATGAAGGTTATTAATCCAAACATTAATTAGGTGAAATAAACCAAAATAATCCAAAAAGCTACTAATTTTATGCAAAATTACATTTGAATAATTTTATTAAAACAAAATAAATGTTCTGACGTTGGTCTACAGAAGTGTAACGCTTTTCAATGCTGTGTTCCCTTGTTCATAGAAAAATTGCATTAAAAAAAATTTGATTTGATAAATTTTTAAATTTGATTTGTTGCAATCAAATAAAAAATTCACTAATTGATGTAACATTCAAACATAAAATAATCTTTAATAAATTGCACCAGAAGATGTCTTCAAAATTTTCATCAAGTTTATAATCAAAAATATAACGTAAGAAGCGGTTAACCAACCTCTTATTTATTATTTATTTAACAACAGTAAGAAATAATATAATTACCACCACTGGTCGTGAACGTTAAATATTTTATGAATAATTGTTTTAATTTAGAAGTGATAATTTTGAGTTATTGCTATATTACTATGTAGCTATAAATATATAATCAAACAATTCATTTTATTGGAAAAATTTATGTAGGAAGACCTGTATGTAATCAGATTTAATTAGATTCAGCCTACTCGCAAGTAGCAGTGTTGGAGGAAAGAGGTTATTTAAAATTGCTATTTAATTATTGTTATCGCTCCTTGTATATGGCGCATATATAATATAATATGTAATATGGCACTGTTAACGTTTGAGATAAGTAGGCTATAAAATACCTATAGTAGTTGTTACAATTTTCTTCTCTTACGAAGTAATATACCCACGTATGTATGTAAAATAGTCAATAATAGTAGTGGAAATTATTAACAACGCGCCAGTATGACATCACTGGACCAAATATAGACAGCTGCAATGCTAAAAAATAATTCTGCAAAATAAACAATGGCTGGTTTGCGCAACTTTTAGTTTAAGTACTTTTTCTTTGCCCTGACTTTTGATTTTGGCAATCATGGACTCGAAAGCACAATACAGTGGTTTGGCATTGCTTTTCTTTATGGGAGATTACATTCAAATCGAGTTTGAAACTCTTCTCTAAATTATTATAAACATAACAATTAGAACTTAATTTACGTAAGCGTTTCATAATAATTATAAATACATATTATGACAGTTATGAACTTCTGATGCATTATTAAATCATGCTTATAGTCCAATTATGAAAATCAATATTTATTAAGTAGGCAGGCTAGGTACCTACCTAGCAACCTGTTGATGTACCGAGATCAAAGAGAAATGCAAATGATATACTTTATTCTTAAAAGATAATGAATGCTAAATACTTATTAGCAATTGCAAATTGCAATATATATCTTTCATGGGTGTCTACTTAATGGAAGTCGTTGTGTAATTATACCATGTACATTAAAAAGTTACCGTTTTGTCATCTTGCTTGTAAGTAGGTACAAGTTTTCTGGGCATGAATAATTTAAGCTGCTTTGATTAAACGATAAACTCTTGGAAATTTGCCCAAGAACAAAGTATAAGCTGAGATTATTTACTACCATATTTTTTGAACTGCTGATGCTGTACGATAATTTGAATTCGATTTGTTTTCTTTCTTATGGCTTATCATGCTGACGAGATATAAAAGATATTTAAGGACAATGTTTCTATTTAAATATTTGTGTACACGGCATAAAAAGGGACGCCCAAAAATAGAACTCAAAATCGGTCGGTCTAGCAACTATTGTTTATTCTAATTTTCAACAAAAATGTTTTCGACTGTACATATATTTGTTTTCGTTTCCTTACCATTCGTTCCCGCATAAATAGAAAAGCAGCAATCAAGTTTGGTTTATTCGAGCGAATGCATGTTTTTCATACTTGCTTGGTAATTTACACAATACTTCACAAAAATAAAAAGAAAATTCAAAGCAAGCATAAATATGGTGAAAAAGCACCACACGTCGATACCGAGTTAAGATTTACAATAACAAAAATTTATAACCCACTTGTAAGTGCAAAATAATGGCGTTACTGGAAACTAAAATATATGGATGCTCTTGTATTGTATATAACCGACATATTTTTATTCTATTTTTTTTGCAAAATATATTTTTCTCAAAATAACCAATTTTCTACTCGAGTTTTTAATTTCGTCCAGATGCTTTAACAGCCACTAAAAACAATTAACTTAATTGTTTTGTAGACGAACGCAATAATTGCAAATTTAAATTACACCGGAAATATGAATTATAAAATTCTAGCATCCTTCCTCGTTCAGAAAAAGCAAATAAGACAATGCCTGAGGTTTTTATTTGCCTTACCAAAAAACAAAATATTTCGTTGTTTCATATTTATACAAACTTCTTTAATAATAACACAATTTTGCATTGCAGGTAAACCATTGTTTAGTTTTATTAAATTTTTTATCATAAACGAATCTTGATTATATCTTCTAACTACTACCCAAACTAATTTATATTAAGAAGAATGAGTGGAAGGTAAATGATAAAATGTCTGCGAATCTGATTAAATTACAAAAGGAGAAACTGAAACTACATTAAACAGGAAATTATATAATACAGGGTGGTTAAGAAGATAATCATAATTATTCTTTATTATAATTAGTTGTACCAAAGATTAGGAATATTTGTTTTAACACTCAGAAGATTGTAAGTATCGATGTTCGAAGGCTATCAGAGAAACAAATGTAATAATTGTTTTGGCTGCGTTAATAATGTATAATCCTCTAAAACACTCTACAATATAACAACGATGTGAAAACGATTAAAAAACGTTTCTTCAAATATTCATTGTTTAATAATGTTTCTAAATATTTATTTTTCAATTTTGAAATTGCAGTGTAATAATTATTTGATCGCTTTCCAATAATAATCGATGCCAGAAAATGATAATCTGATCAAGTTTATAGATAATTTTTCAAATTATTACTGGATAGTGGGGCTTATGAAATTTAATAGAAAATGTAAAACCATAATCATGAATTTTATTTAGAAGTTATTTTAATCATCTAATGGCATATTTATTTATTTTTCGTTACAGCATTCATTTAAAAAGTTAACCAAAGATTTTATTTGTGGTATTTATAGGAAAATGCGCACAGGCAATGACACGTTTATAATAAAAAAATGTTTAAATAAAATTTTTGTCTAAGTTCAAACTTGGAGAATTTGGAATTTTTCATTTTAATTTCTGCCTTCAATGGTTCAAAGCAATAATGGTTTATTGCTTTGAAAGTATTGCTTTTTGTGTTAATAGATTAGTGACATTTTGAAGAGCATTCCTTTATCTACAAACTAAATTATAACTATTTATTGTCTAGAATCAGCAGTTTTCGAGTTCTGAATTAAATTAAGAGAAGAAATGGTAAAAAATCTTAATTATATACAATTTTGTCTGCTTTTCTTGTAATCCCTATAGCGTTTAAACAAAATTTTTTATCAAAAAAATGGCCAGCCGGATAAATGTAACTTAACAATTTCAAAGGTATTTTTCGACTTTTTAAGTAAAAGCTTTGATTATGTAAAAGCTAGATTAAATCTAATGCTCTTATCATTCGTAGTTTATATTTCTGCATTATTTTTGTGTCTTTCAGTTTTTCTCTAAAATAGAAGAATTTTAATAGCATAAATAAAAAATTATTATTAAATTTGCCAATTTAAGCAATTATTTTATTTAATTTTAAGTAATTTTATTTTATTTTAATTTAAATTTAAGCAATTTAAGATATAAATATTTATCATATTGTTAAAAATAATCATGAATAGGTACATAGGTAGCTTTGTATATATTTTTTAAAGTATTATAATTTGTAATTAAAATTTATTATTAAAATTATTAAATTTTATAAATCTGAATCTGAAATCTGAAAATTTGAAAAAAAATTTGAAAAATTCGAGAAAACAGATATTTTTTATTTTGCATATCAATGTATATTTTATCATTTTTTATCAATGTTAGTGCATATTTTAAGGAAATTCGGTGCATATATGAGGGGTCAGAAGCCAAGGGGTCCAAGTACTAAAACAAAACTATGTAGATATTTGAATTCAAAGTACAGTACAGCTTCACTTATCCGGACACACTTTATTCTGGACACTCCAGTAATCTGGACACTCCGCCTCTTCGGACATTTTATATTTTTTACCTCTGCAATCCTGACGAATTTCTAGTTGCAATTTCAAATTATGGGTAAAATAAACCATGGGTGCAATGGAGCCCCCGCATCCAGCGCCAAAATTCAAAAGGCTCTAAAATTGTGCGTTTTTAATTTAATTTTCTATAAAATATTAAATTTTGAATAAAAAGAATATCTGAACGGCGATTTTTTGACCCCCTCTACACCTGGTGAGATGTCGTAAGATTTGTTTTTTTTAATTACGTGATATTTACCGAGTTGTTATCAACAAATGATAACACAGGTTTGCAAATCGAATTTTTTTTTCGAGCCCTGATACCATTCCTCTTGATTCTTATGTAAATTAACCTCCTGAATCCGAATATGACTTCCTCTCTCCCCCATCATCCACCGCTATCGGGGGATGCCCCACCCCATTTATTTTTTAACAATAACTATTTTAGTCTTTACATTTTTTCTGGTAAACTAGAAAGGTGAAAAGTTAATATTTGTAGCAAGAAAGTTGATTTGGGAGAAGATTTGTTCCCTGAAGTTGTAAAAAAAATCATTAAAGATGATCGAATTTTCCGTTTTTCTGCTTAATTTTTACAATTATTTTTGCTGTCTATTTCGGCAAAAAATAAAGCAATCACACAGAACACGTACATATATGCAAGTTTTCAGTATTTACAATCGGGGGTCTGGGGGGTGTGGAACACCCTCTGGTATACCTGTAAGTGTGCTAAAAAACACAAATAGCAAACAAATTTCGATTCCTGTTTTAAAGTTGAGATTCCACTGGGCATTACTGGATCTAAGTTACAAAAGACATTTAGAAAAATCTGTATAAAGCTAGATTCTGGGAATAATTTTGTTTAGGTGTACTGGAGGGTGTTCCACACCCCCCAGACCCCTAGGTTTTAAAAACTGAAAACTTGTGTATGTTTTCTTTCAAACTTTCAAAAACAAAATCCCTAACTGTTCCAACTCTTGTGCAACCTGCGGCTCGCAAGCCACATGCGGCTCTTTTGATGTCAAGTTCTGCAGGTACATGCACAAATATTACCTAATAATTATATTATTTTATTTTCAAAACCCATAGAAAATATTATTCCGCAAAAAATACTTTAAACAGGATAAAAACACGATAAAATACCATAATATTGAAATAAAAATGTTAGCGGCTCTTTAAAAACTGGGAAATTTTGTAAATTGTACCTTTTGGCTCTTCCGTCTCAAAAGGTTGCCGACCCTGAACATTTTGCAAACCTTAGCTTTTAAAAATTGTAAATATTTTATTTGTCGAATTTTCCGAAAATTTTTCCTGCCTTCAAGTCTTAATTTCCACGACTTTTCCTTAAAAATAAAAAATTTTTCGACTTTCCCTGACCAAATTTGTGTAATTCTCAATTCCTTTACTTTTGCAAATGAAAATTCTGCTTAAACATTTGTCCTAATTTTTAATTTTTTACCCCCCCCCTGGCTCTTTATAACAAACTACAACTCGCTGCTTAATCCATATTCGCTATCAGGGGCGGTTCCAGAATTTTTTCTGGAAGGGGCAAAAGGATCAGACGGGCAAAAAGTGTTTTCAGATTTGGGATTGTCTCCTTGTCTATTTTTAAACGTCTGCTGTTTATTAAATATCTTTCATATTTCTTTCTTGTACTTCGAAACCATGCAATAATTGTGATAAATTTGTTTTTCAATTAACAGTAACAATAAATAAAATTGACAATTCATGCTTACGATACATTGTCAATTTGCCTAGTTGACACTGACAATTGTTAATTTATTTACAATTCGAGGTTAGGCCAGTTCTTCAATTATTATAAAATGATACTAAAAATTTTCTATCGGAAACTTACAACATTAATAGGAATTACGTTAAACCATTTACGATTTAGGAAGGAAGATATTTCCTAAGACCTTGATTTGATTCGATACCCCAGGTCAAATAGGAATTTTATGAAATAAATGAAACAAAAAAAAAATCATAATAAAAAGTATCGGCGTTTTTCCACTGGCCTACTTAGAATTGGTTAATTTTAAGTTACCAGCCTAAAAATATTAAGTGATTATGGGGGAGTGATGGATCAGTGCGGCCTTCAGGCCGCACAACTTAGGCAGTCAGACATCGTCAACTTTAATACAGATTGGTCAACTGCAATTCAGATTTGTTAACTGCTATTCAAAGATGGATAACTGTAAATTCAGCTCTGTTCAGAACACGCCCCAGACCCCCCCCCCCCGGTTTCACGAACTGAAAACTTGTGTATATGTTCTGTGATTGATCTTATCTACTTAATAAGAGACTATCACTTTTTGAGAGTAAGTATGCATTTGTAGGTTTAGGAAATACGCACTGAATAGTACCGAGTACCCCAGTATCCAACTGATTGTATAAAATTATTACCAAAAATTTTCGCTAATCCGGAAAACTCGGTTATCCGAACAAACTCAAAACTATATCTGTCCGGAAAAATGAGGCTGTACTGTAATTTTATTTGTATAGTTTTAATGGAGTAGTATAACTTCTCGCTGACAAATGTCAGTATTAGCACTTATTTTATGCTTGGATTTCTTTGGCACTGAGTAAATGTATATGTCTAGTTTTAATTTTTACACTTAACTCGATTTTGAAAAAAAGTCGACTTAGACCCCTTGGCTTCTGAGCCCCTCATGCGAATATTTTTAAGTAGTTTGGTGCATATAAATCCGAGCACTACTAATTAGTAATTACGTAATTACTGTTTCATTTAATGTATACATTCTTCTCCAAAGGTTGGCACTAACATATTGGTATGGTTAGTATACTAGATTTCCTAGGTTGTGTGGCCTGAAGGCCGCACTGACTAATCAAACTTTTGCGACATCCAATTTTTTAGGTGCATAACAATAAAGCAATCGGGGATGCGTTACGGACGGAAGGACAGGCATCAATTGTTATTATACAGAAAGACAAGGTATGCTAGCGGGAACTCAAATTTGCGATAATAAGCAGGCCCGGACTAGAATAAATTTAATTACCGGGCAACTATTTTGAGTTTTTTTGAGTGGCATCACTCATAAAACAAATTAGATAGATATATAACACAACAATTTTCTTATTATTATTCTTCTTCTTCTTCCACTTTAAGGCTAGAATAAATTGTGTTAGCTTTGACCTCGGCTGTTTTCTATCGAAGCCAGAGCCGAAGTCACAAGTTTGTGAGCGTATTAATTGCTTCAAATCTGATGCAGATTGCTGGGCTGGGATTTTTTGTTGATGAGAGCAAATCATCAACCCAAAGGAGACCAACGGCTTTACGTGCCCTCCGAAGCACTATCAGTAAAAATGTTTTCATTGAATCAAAAAAACTATTTTGTTTGAAGTTAATAAATTTTGTTTAATTTAAATAAAATATTTTTGGTTCAAAAAATATTTATTTAAATAAAAAAAAAAGTGTTTATCGGAGGAAACGAAAAATTTTAGAGAAAGAAAAGAATTGGTTCTATATTTACATAAGTCTGGTCAATTGACAAAGGCAAAGTCAAAAGAGAATTTAAAAAAAAACAAATTGCTCTTTTTGTATCCAACAATCGTTATACTGGGAATAACGTTATACCAAGTTTATCCAACTGTTTTAAACAGTTAATTTTTTTTATTTTAAAAATTTTTAATTTAAAATTATTTATTTAATTTTCATTAGTGAATTTGTCGGAATGGTTTGATGACATTAACTGAGGATTATTTTAAAATATCGGTTAGTTTAGGAAATAATTGATATTAAAGGTTCTATTTAATTCCATTCTGTTGACAGTCCGTTCAATTTAAACGACTACTTTATTCTGTCTTTTTTAAACACAGGAATTCGGTGCAGCATTTTGAAGAGTGAACATCTTAACGTAATTTTATTTCAAATTGGATTTTGAAGCCGAATTTTAGACTCGTGCTTTTAAGATACCTGTTTAATGTTAATTTTCTAAATGATTAATTAATATTTCAATTATTTGCTTGTCTTAATTTATGACGTCATAATATCCAAACATAACATTTATCTATTCAAACCGTTTTCATTTAATGGTAGTTAGTTTTTATATCGCTTTTCAATTCAAATTTGAATATAAATAAATCAGCACAGCGGATTAAAATTTACTTTTTATAGAAAACTAAGAATATAACAATGTAGAATGCAGTACAAAGTACTTCCGATTAAATTTCAACAGAAATATTTCCATTTCTTCCCTAGTTGTAATTAATTCACTTGCTAGGTTTATTATTGAATATCTGTTATTATATAATGCTAGAAATCAATAATAGCACTAAATTAACAGAACACATCATTTTAGTTAGAATTTGCAAGTTAACAATGTTGACTTTACTGCAATTTTCAAGTAGGTCTTAGCTCATCCACTGAGACTTCTCAAGAAGGATTTGAACTATACAAACTATTTTATCAAAATGCAAATATTTAGTTTTAATCTCTAGTTGATAACAGATCATTAGTCTGGTAAGTTAGTCAAACAATAGCTGACACCTCTGAGTCCCTTGTATGATTTTTCTTATAACCGTTTTCGTGATTCGGATGGTAAATAAAGTCAACGGCCTTCCAGGTTTGATGAAAGACTAGAGTTATTTACATGTTTGTTCTTTAAATAAATAGCAGTTACACATAGAAAATCATAAACCTAAATGAATTTGATTATTAAATAGTTTTATAGGTAAAAAAATAGCAATATATTAATGTATTTTGTAATAAAAAATTTTGTCTTCCTTCCCGGGGAAACAGACTTTCTCTACACGCTGGTAAAGAGAAACCAGCTTTAAATTCGTGTAGATGCCCAAGATGTTACGACCAGCTGTAAATGTGTCGGTAGCAATGGTGTGGCTTCTGTGAAAAAAAAAATAACTTCAAGTAGGTTGCTGCCGACAGACAGACAGCCAAAAGCGGAGATCGAAAACAAAAAAACGAAGAACTTGCAGCTATTTGTCATAATATTTTCACAAATAGAGAAACATAAAAAGACAAGTAGGCTACACCAACAGTAAAAACAATTACTTGTTTTAAATTCAACAAAAAATATATTTTTAAATTTTACCATCATCCAATTCCAATCCTCTAATTAATTCCATTCATTATCTAGCTGCTTCTTTCTGCCGTTCTTACACCACCTTAGAAGAGTTTCTTCAAGTCCACTAATATTTGTTTTAGTTCTGGATTCATACTTTGTCGAGCAGAAATTTCGCGAGAAATTATTATTTTGAACTTCAGGATTTTTGTTAACATATCAGGGGTCGACGACCAAGGTAGAGAAGACATCACAAAAGTGCACTTTTGTATAAATTGACATTTAATTTTAAGATGTGAATGTGTAGTAAGTATAATACACCACTTCTCATGAACTATTAATTAATTGCCAACATACAGGAAGGAACGATGATATGTACCACCATTGTTCGTTCCTTTATCCATCATAATTTAAAACTTGTGCTACTCAACAATGTTTTTTTAATTATTTGAAAAGTTTAATTTTGAAGAAACTTGAAACTCGATTTAAAAATCATCAAAAACTTGTTAAAACTTTTTATTTTTATTACTCAAACAATTTTTTATGTATGTACTTGATAAGCCAAAGCGAGGATTATACTTGATAACGCGAATCTTTAGAACGACAAGGACGTAATCAATCTAAACTACACGTAACGTGAGCCTGCAAGAAAAATGATCCAGTTTTCCAAGTTAAACTAAGTTGGTCGTATAAAGTATAGCCGGGGTGTTGCTAAAGTTGACAAGAAATCTGCAGTATAGGAAATTAGTCACTATGAACCAGACCAAAGAACGACAGATTAGATCGTCCAAAATGTAATTTACCCTCATCGACACAAACCCTACGACGTCGTTTATTTTTCACCTGCAACTATTTACTTTGTTGCCATTTTTACGCAACTAACTTTCATCAAGTTAATAAGAAAACTAGAGTAACTTACTAAATAGATGTCGGAAGGTGAGCGTTAACTTTCCCAATTACATGGTTAAAGGGTTAAACGTTTCATCGTGATTGCTCCAAAATGCACCACAAATCTTGTGGCGGGTTCCCCGTGACCCCGTGGGCACGATTAGTCCCCGATGCAAAAACTTACAAGTAATTCTGATTTATAATACAATTTTCAAGTGTTACATAAATCCCGTTAGTAAACAATTAAATGTTTTACGAATTGTAAAAATCGCAACATAAAATTGTTTAATGTTTATTCGCAATAATTTTTATATTTGTCTGTGAAGTTTGATAATCATAAAAACAACTCGAATCGTAAAAATAAAAATTTAATCCAGTTGTACAAATTTACGTATCCATTTTATTTCAATTGTGACTGTGAAATTGTTACGATTTTTTAATCCTTTGTCAACATCTAAAAATTAAATTTTACGATTGAAAATTTTTATGAACATAGACTGAAATTATTCAAGTTGGTTCGTTTAGTTTTTGCGCCGTTTTTTTTTATCAGCAAGTTGATTAGAAAATCAAAATTTCAGTTGCTCGGCCTAGATTACTTTCAGATAGATAGCAAAACGAAGGAACTAAGTAAAGTTTGTTTTTAAATAAATTTTGTACTGAATTTTTGCAACCAATTTTTCTTTCGGAGAGTTATTAATATTTTCAAAATGAAAACTGATGGATGTTAAAGGGGTGATCCTAGTGCTGATCAATTACTGCTCAAGACACTAATCTCCTATCAATAAAGCTAATATATTTCCCGCTCCTAAACTTTATTATTGGCAATTTATAGTTGTAAGCTTTTAAACCAAAAGAAAAACATTTTCAATAATTTAAGCTTCTCGCAAAACTCTTGGGTTATTAAAATTATTTCGCAGTTGCTTTGCTGTTAAAAATTTTAAGCTATTAAATATAAGCCAAACGCTTTCATTAGGAATGATAGGATTAATTATTATTGCATGCATGTAGTAAATATAGAATGATATACCTTTTTGGTTTTAATCGGATTTTAACTATAAAAATAAAATTTTATTCAGATTTTAAGCTCTATAAAATCCGTCCTTTTATATTTTTTAACAAATGAATAACTAGCAAAGTTATTTGCAAAGATTAATAAAGATAAACTAAATTCAAGCACCAGACCTCTCTATTTTCTAGTTAATAACATAAATTTATTACTCGACGTAATTACTCTCTTGATATTTTTCGAAAAAGTAAATCATTTCAGTTTTATTCTTAAAAAATATAAAACAAACTAAATCTTGAATACAAAAACGCTCAACATTCTTAGTTTTAATGAGATTTTTGAAATTTAAACAATTCTTTATTTATAACTTTAAGCTCCACAGATTCGCTGTTTTTAAATTTATTTAGGTTTATATTATAAAAACAATGTAAATATTATAAAATTTCTTTCCCCTAACTGTAATTATGTAGAATAAATATTTGTAAACAATTTTGAAACTTGATTCGTTTGGTATATTTTCTTTATTCAAACTTGTTATTTAAATAATTATATTGATGTATTTATTATATTACAGATTTATTTATTTTTTTGCACTGCAATAATGTGCAATTTACATTTTTTTGGTTTGGAGGAAAATGTATGTAGTTTGGAGTTTGGATGTCGATTTAAATTATTTCAAAGTATGAACCAGCTTTATAATAACTTTGCAATTGTTAATTAAGAATACAAAGTATGCTGTTATTGATAATAATTTGGATAAATTATTAAAATTGGAAAGAGAAATTAAGTTGGATGAATAATTTATAGCAGTAACTGGAAGATAATACAATTTTAATTGATTATTGAATAATTTTTTATTGAATAGATTGGATTGGAATTTAATTGATTGGAAAAATAATTATTGCAGGGCTATAAATAATTTCATAAAATATTATCATCGTAATTTAACATTGAGCTTTTAATTTTATCAAGTTTACAGTTTAAACTGCAATAATTACTCATTAACTAAATTACTCATTTCTAATTAATTAATTTAAGGAATCGAAGTTTTGTAAACTTTAATTGAAGATAAACGTTACCACCACAAGTTGGTTGAGAGACCATAATTATTGCGGTGTTTAATCTCTTTATTTGTGAAGGTGTTTAAATTATCCAAATTGGAAAAGCTGCTATTTACAACCAAAAACTGAAATTAGGATTCTTTGAATGTTTATAAAGTCCAAAATATGCAGTTTATGAACTTTTTATAAGAGTTCAGGAGACCCCAATGTAACATTTAAATTAAAAAAAAAATTTAAGTACTTAAAATGTTTTGTCAATATTTTTATTTATAATTAACTACTTCCTCTGTTAGTCTTTAATAACCAGATTATGCTCACAATACGTAGAATCAATAAATTTTAAATAAAAAGTATTGTTGTGCTTTCCAAAGAAATAATTTTTATCTAATAATAATAATTACCTGACATTGGAGGTATTAACAGATTCCTAAGAGACCCAAGTCTACATTTTAATTTTTTATATCTTAAATAAAGCTTGATAATTCTAAAAACTGACACGAAGGAAAGGGGGAGGCATGGAGTACCACTCAGCACATCAGTAATAATATTAAAGAATCTCTTAGTGCCAGTACTTCAGTCTCAATTTATACTGTCATTGAAATATATCGTCGTAGTCGTCGTTTCGCCGTCACCCATTTCACAGTCGGAAATTTAATATTTAATTTTAATGTTAAAAACATTTTGAAAAATTTTAAACAATTGAAAAATTTATTAAACGATAAAACTCAAATTATTTTTATTTTTATACCCAATACCAAAAAAATATTACGGAAGGAGTATTTATTTTTGATAGTTCAGCTTTTACTTTTTTGGAAATTGTAGTAGTTTAATTAATAGTTCAGATTTTCCAGAGAGCCTAAGTCTTCTTTGCCTCATTTGACGAGCCGCCGCTGATTTCTCAGATTGGATATTTTTCGAATCAAAAAATCTTAATTTTATTTTACTTTACTAATTCAGTTTTAATTTTAATATTAATTTCGCAGATTAACTATTTACTAATTTTACATACATATTTATTATCTATGGAGAAAGTTTTATAAAAGTTTCAACATCCTGCTTGAATTTTAGCTTTGCGTTGTAAGCTTTACCTTTAATTTAAAGATTTTTATAAATGAAAATATACATTTAAATAATATACAGGTTACAATATCAAATTAATATGTTAAGTAGGTAGGTAATGATTATATTTGACCTTTTGAATAATCTGAATAAAAATAATTGAATGTTATGTCTATTTAAACAATTTAAATTGTCCAACGTTTCGGGTCGTTTCCTAGACCCATTTTCAAGACTAAAATAGTATAAATTAAAATATAATAGTAATTATTATAATAAAATATTAAAAAATCGTTACACGAGTTTGTCAAAAACATTATAGACAAAATGACATTAATTGTCATAATTACTTAATAATTAATAAAATAAAATATTTTTTAAATTTTTAAATTTTAATACTTTGTACTGCGTCTATATTAAAAAAATATAGATTCTGATTCTTACTTTTTGAAAAAAACCTCGTGTGCTCATTATGACATTAAAAAATTAAATTCTAAATTTCTTATGGCAAAATCAGTCGTCGGCGAAACGGTGAAACAGCGACGGCAAAGTGAAATGTTCTCTTCCCAGCTAACAATAAATTTTTGCAGGAATTTACAATTAAAAGAATAAATAGAAATTGAAAATAAAATAAAATAGATAAAGTATACATAAAAACAACTATTTTGAAAAATGTACTTCTATATTTTTTTATATCAGAGAATTACAGATTATTCTAAGAAATTCCAAGAAATTCCATTACTGAATTCTATTAATTAATATTAATTAATTCTATTAATTCTCTCGGAATTCCATTGATTTCCAAAAAACTACAGAGATTTGCAAGGAATTCCAAAAATTCTTAAGAAATTCTAGGGATTTCAAGACATTTCACTGATTTTCAAACAAGTTTCAATCTAAAGATTTTCAATGATTTCGACGAAATTACATAACTTCGTAAGAAATTCCATTGATTTCCAAAGAATTCTATTCATTTCATATAAATTCTCAAAATTTTCCAGAAATTCCAAAAATTCTTAAGAAATTCTAGGGATTTCAAGAAATATCACTGATTTTCAAGCAAGTTCCAATCTAAAGATTTTCAATGATTTCCAAGAAATTTCATTGAATTGCAAGAAACCCCAGTGATTTCAAAGAATTCTAGTAATTTCCTATGAATTCTCAAAATTTTCCAGGAATTCTAAAAATTCTTAAGGAATTCTAGGGATTTCATGAAATATCACTGAGTTTCAAACAAGTTCCAATCTAAAGATTTTTAATGATTTCCAAGAAAGTACAGAGATTTGCCAGAATTTCCGGTGCTTTCCGAAGAATTTTAGTCATTTCCTATGTATTCCAAAAATTTACCAGGAATTCTAAAAATTCTAAAAGAATTCTAAAGATTTCAAGAAATTTCAGTGATTTTCAAATAAGTATCAATCTAAAGATTTTCAATAATTTTCACGAAATTACATGGATTTGCAAGAAATTCCAGTGATTTCCAAAAAATTCTAGTCATTTCCTATGAATTCCCAAAATTTTCCAGAAATTCTAAAAATTCTCAAAGAATTCTAAAGATTTCAAGCAATTTCACTGATTTTCAAACAAGTTTCAATCTAAAGATTTTCCATGATTTTCAAGGAATTTCATAGATTTGCAACAAATTCCAGTGATTTTCAAAGAATTCTAGTCATTTCCTATGAATTCCCAAAATTTGCCAGAAATTCCAAAAATTCTCAAGGAATTCTACAGGTTTCAAGAAGTTTCACTGATTTTCAAACAAGTTCCAATCTAAAGAATTTAATAAACAAATATATGTTACGGTCAATGACGTAAATTGGGCATTGACGTCAATGACCGGACAATGACGTCAATGCCCATTTACGTTGGCCATTAACGTCATTGACCGGCCATTGACGTCAACGCCCGCTAGTGGTGGGCAATGATGTAAATATTTTCATATGATTGTAATATTTACGTCTTTGGCCGGTCAATGACGTTAATGGCCAACATGAATTGGACAATGATGATATTATAGAATAATTACTATAAGGAACAGCAAAATGGAGATGCACTTAAACCCGGGACAATTATTTGTCGTGCACGCATTTTTCCGTGTAAATGACAGCAACTCGGCCTTTTTCAAGACCTCATAAGTGTACCGAAATTTTTATTTAATTTAGACAAACGATCATTGTAGGGTAGATTCATGATTTGTCGTGTTTACGTCAGCCAAAGCAGTCCGGAGGAAAAATTAGATAAATTTAATTAATTTATTTTACGGTGGATCCGTGTTTTGCTGTAGTTACGCCAGCCAAAACTGAAAGAGTGATAGAATATAGAATCTGTAGAGTAGTAATTTCATCATTGTCCACTTTGTATTGGACATTAACGTCATTGCCCGGGCAATGATGTAAAAATCACATATGCAATTTTAAATGTCAACATTGCCAAAAATGCATGGTCATTGACGTCATTGTTTTGACGTTATTGACGTTAATGCCCAACTAAGCTGGGCATTGACGTTATTGTCCGGCCATTGACGTTAATGACCGAATTGTCAACATTGACAGTAACATATACGTTGAATGTACACTTCAAATGCATTTCTCTAATATTTTTAATTTATTTTTATTAAATTTGGCTTTTAGTTGAAAAAAGATGAGAAAAACCTTTGCTTTATGCAAATCAACAAGGAAACTAATTGAAAAATAAAAAAGAACTTTTATTAAATTGGTAGTAGATGTTTTCATAATTATTATTTTTTGCAAACATTTAGAGATTCGAAATTGTATTTGAAATTGTTGATTTTCTCGTAAAGTTTTTATAATTTTTTTAAAAAATAACATAATATATCGCCTATCTTTTGAAGATTTTATACTGCTAACATTTCCTTTGCGAGATGAATTATTGCTCATTTTACAGTTGTTTTGTTAAGAAGCTAAATAATTCCCATTAAATATGATATTTACCCAATGATGGTTCGACATGATTTCTAATTAAATAATTAAATATTTTACATATTACCTACTATGAAACTGCGAGTTTCATTGCTTGTTGAGACAGTCGAAACACGACAACTGCAGATCAACGCGACTGCTGGTCAGAAACCAATTGGTTTCTTCCCTATAACAGAAACCGTCAAGTTTCTTCCCACCTACTCAGTTTTAAATCTATCGCTTTAACCGTCAATTGATCTGACAGTGACAGTTTTTATATTTTATGAAGGTTAGATTAGTTAATGAAACTCTCAGATTCATTGAAGGTAATATGTAAAATAGTGTGTATGGCACGGGACGAAACACTATTTCAGACCAGGGTGTTGCCAGCCCTCGCTGTCGCTCGGGCAAGCAATCCTCACCCTGGTCTGAAATCGTTTTGTTTCGTCCCTAGTCAAACAATATACTATTTATTTACATTTACAATGTAACAGAGCAAAAACATACTTTGTTTTTTATACAAAGTAATGAAGTGAATAAACAAATGAAAAAGATTTAATCAAAAAAGAAAATTTAATAAAAAGTAGAAATTAAAAAATAAATAAAAATCTTCAATTAAAAATTAAATTAAAAAGTAAAACAAAATTTATTTTAATTAAATTTAGGAGACTGTTGGACTCGGGAAGTTGTTATATCATTTTTTTATTTTTGCTGTATTTCTTGCATTCAATTGTTTTATTTTTGCTTCGTTTCAGTTTTGGTCGGAGTATTTCCAAAATTATTATTATTTTTTCTATTTTAATAATAGTTTATTTTTACGCTTCCGCTTTTTTCTATTGCATTAGGGAGTAGATATTGTTCAAATTGAAAGTTTGAAGTGAAGTTTTACTGGTGGATAATAAATTCAATTTCTATTCTATAGAAATTTTAACAACGTAAGGTTCTAAATTTATTTAAATTAATTGCTTTTATTTGTAGTGTCTAATTATTTACAGGTTATTTGTCTTTCATATAAAGTCATTGTCCTTATTACCCTATTACATGGCCGTTTAAATGTTTTCTATTGTTTTAACCGTCGTGAAAATTACAAATGCGCATCGTACTAAGAAGCGCTGATATAAAAATTTAATATTTCTCACGATTTTCTAAGTGTTAAAATCTAAAAATAATTGCGAAGTTGCTGAAAAGTAAAACATAACAAACTTGCTAATTATTAGTTTTATTTTGGTTTATTACAGTAATTTTAACAATTTAATATGAATTACCACTTCTACACCTTAGATATACTTGAACTTAACAACAAACACTAATTAATGTCTTAGACTACAATATAATTGTTATTTATTATGCTATAAGATATTTACCCATCACCTTATAAAGTACACAACTATAACAATAACCCATAACCCTTGCCAGATATTAAAACATTGTTAATTATATAATAGAGGTTGGCATCTCCAAAACTAAAATTAATTGAAAGAAAACACTGCAGATTTAATTTGTATGAAGGGCATCGATGATACGCAACAGTTGCGAAGAAGTACATACATTTACGACTCTTTAAACATACTTTTTATTTTTACCAAACTGGTAAAACTGCATTCAAAAAAGTTTTTATTCTTTCAAGGGTAATCGTAGATACGGTTAATTATTTTAACGTCGTCGTAGTGATATAACGGAAAAGTTTTTAAATGTAATTCGCAACTGTTTTTTTTTTTTTAATAAAAAATATTGTTAGTTTTATGGTAAATGGTAAATCATCGAGCACACAGAAGAAATCAAAATAAAAATTTGTCATGGCTGTTTGAGTTGCCGTGAATTAATTTACCGCCTAATCAACCAAACCGGGAATAACATACGAATATTTAAAAAAATAATTTCTTATAAAAATTAAAAACTGAAATGTGTAGGTACCAGCTACCCCGGTCTCCATTATCGTTTTATTTATAAGCAAAGCAAAAAACATACAGGAAACCCTGTAATATTATGTATAATAATAATTGCTTTCTACTATTATTTGAAAGGGTAATCAATAATATATATTATGTATTCAAGAGCAGCGATTTAAATAAGGCCACTCTATTTGCGTTTGCTTCCGTATTCATAGCCCAAAACCATCCTTACGGATTTACCCCGACGATTTACTCACGTGTTACAAAGACTGGAAGAAATATATAAATAATTTACCGACTTATGATGTAACAACAGTAACCGAGAATACAGTGGCGTAACTACACGGAAGCTAATAGAGCTAAAGATTCGGCCTTCCGCCTCGTTCTAACAGGGAATCGATTAGACCACTCGCTCGGAGATCACAATTTTTTATTATTTTTTGATATTTACAGAAAGTTAGATCCACCACTGATATTAAGTCAGTCAGCTATAATTCTCGCGGTTATCCAAAAGAACAAAATAAGCTATAAAGACGATTCCGATGTTATTTGTGTCATTCGAGAAGTCACAGAAGAAATTGGTTTCGATATACGAGATCGTATATTGTAGGAGACTATTGTTATATCGAATACCGAACCCTTCAAGGTAATAGGGCAATACGTTTATACATCATTGAAGGTATTCCAGCAAACACTGGATTTACGGTTAAGTGTTAACACGAAATCAAATCGATTGAGTGGAATCCTATTTATATAGCTAAACGAATTGGAGAAGTAAAACCTCAGTTAAAGTACCTCAGAAATGTCTAATGCAAAAATTAGAAAACCTGAACAAATATGTAATATTTTCAAAACTTAATGGGATTGCTAAATAATTAATTTAATTTAATCACAAAAAAAACTATTGCGACCACAAAATTTAATTTAAATTTAATTTTGTTTTAAACCAAAATGACAAAATTCCATAACTTTGAAGTCGTAATATCTAATTTCAGGATAATACAACAAATTATAAAAAATATTGTAAATATTTGGCTTTATTGAGTTAGTTTATTATTCTTGTTTGCTTTCAAATTACAGCTTTCATGTTCCTGATAGTTTGATGTACAGTGATTACAAAGTCCTCTTAGTGGGCCCAGGATTTTACAAATTAATTGTTTCTCATATCAATAAATGTACTAATATAGCAGGTACATTTTCGAGTTCGGATGGATTCGGGAACTTTTTAAAATTCTGCGTGACTCTGAAATTCCGTCTTTCTAGATCTGTGAATTTCGAATTTGGGCGGCTTCAAAACTGTTTTTAAAATTTACGTAGGCTTGCAGATTTCGTCTATCTAAATTTGTAATTTTTAAGCACGGGCGGCTTCCAGGAATGTAAGCCCCACAAAATAGTGTTTTTAAGTTCGGACTGTCTTACGAATAAAGTAGACCCAGAGACCAATTCGCTTCAACTTCTGATATTTTCTTATATCTGTCGTTCAAAGCAAATTTTTTTACTAAAAATAATAAAAGATGTAATTTTGCATGACAACGCTAAGTCCCACACCGCGCGAGTTTTACAGGGGTTTCTGACATCAGTGAGGCAATTGCCCCCCCCCCCCCAAAGGATGACTTGGATTGTACCTCTAAAGCCTCCCCTGATAAAAATAATGTTTACTAGGAAGTTTTAAAATTTAAATAACTTTAAATTATTTTTATTTATTTGTTTACTTATTTACTAACTGGAAAGCCCGTCCGCGGACGGGCAGCTAGACGGTGGATCTCTTTTTTAGCGGTATAATATTTGAACATTTAATTTCATTTACCGTTACTGGATGATTCCCGTTTTTCTATATTTTTAAAGTAAAGTTACAAGTTGCTGCTAAACTTGATGTGCCGTGAGGCAATTAATTTTTTTTTTATTATAATATAAAATTAAATAAGTTTCTCAAATTCTAATTTTCTTTAGCCGAACGTTTTAATTTCCCTCATTTTTGCTTAAAAATTCAAACTCGGTTTTCCTGCCGAAACTTGTAAAATTATAAATCCTCTATCTTCTCCAAGTATTTTAAAAGAGTGGAAATTCTGCGATATATACTGGAGGGTGTTCCACACCCCCCAGACCCCCCGGTTTACAATTTTGACTTTATATTTTTACATTATTTTTATAATCAACTTTCAAATTAATACAGGAAGTTGCTGCTAAACTCCGTGATCAGTAAGGTAATTAAATAAATATGCTTTCCAAGTTTCAATCTTTTCTAGCCGAAGGTTAAACTTCCCTCATTTTTGCTTAAAAATTCAAATTTCTCGGTTTTGATTTATATTGGACAAATAGTTTTAGTCCTAATCTTAGTGTAATATATTTTTTGGTTGGTAAAAAAAATCGACTAACCAGAGTATTTTTTTCACCAAAAAATAACACGTTGTAGCAGGAGCAGCAGTAGCGTGCTGGGATTTTATAGATTAGGATAGTTACAATTGACGCGCATGAATGGATTAACGAAATTCTCAAAATCTTTTATTTGCCCCCCCCCCAAAGGATTTTATAAATACGCCACTGGCTGACATAGTTCGGATGGGATATTGTTACTTCCTTATACATCCACTGATGTATAAAAGCTGGTGCGTCGACTACAGAAGAATGAAAGTTCAATATATTTGTGAAGTATTCTGTGAATTTCAAGTAAATTCAAACACTTATCGATCCTACTTAAATTTTATAACCTTATACCTTCTGGATGACCCTCGTATTTTATACGTTTTTTTTATATTTTTTATATTTTTTCTGATAAAATAGTTAAAAGAAAGCTGCACCGGTTAGCTGTCCGTGCGCGCACGAGTTTGATTGATTCTAATACCGCAAAAACTTGCCTTTTCCATAGCCCACAGATATATTTTTGTCTTTAAATCACATCGGTGTATTCCATGCAACCAAGATTTGAACTGCGGTTGCCCGTTTCCCAGTCGGCCGGTGTAGGCAATCCCTCTTTCTGTCTCTATTTCTCGCTGTAACTTCTGTAACTTTTTTTACCAATTTAAAATGTGTAACAAATTTTTGCAATTTGTTTTATTGCTGAGTACGTCTCTGCCTGAAGTCTGATTGGGGGAGGGGGATGAGAGTTTGCATTTTGTAAATGCGAGAGCGCAATTTCCAGGACTTTGGTGTGAACTTTTGTAAGTGTGAGAGTGTTTTTCGTGTCCTCGTCGAAGTTTTGAGTAATTTCTTTTACTTTTTTTATTGAAACTTCGTAGGGAGACACCTAATTTTGACGATAATCTTTTACTCGTTCGATCTGTTGTTTTGTGCTGACTGGAAATCCCGTATTTGCTTACGAATTGCCGAATATTCTTTTAAATAATTTGAAATGGTAAATTATTTTGTATGGAACCAACCTCATGCGAACTTATCTACCGATAGCTTTTATCTTCGCTGGCAAATTTTTCCAACGTTGAAATTTATTAACAAGTTAAATATATAATTTTAATAATTAAATTTATTTACTCATTTTGGTTCCGCAATTAGCGTATGCTGTTTGTTCTTAATTATGTTACTCCTAAGGAAAATAGTTGAGACAAGTAGCTACGACTTTTGTGCTTTTGGTTGCAACTGCCGTTGGCAGCACACTTCTGGCACAGATTATTTTTTCATTTGATTGTTACCTTTTTTCGGAACTTATGACCCTTGCTTTCCGCACTATCTATAGCTAGTATAACATCTACAGGACATCTACAATAAATAAAATCTGGCTGATCGTTTCCCAACGTGTTTGTTTCCGGCCTGGCTTATTGTTGGTACTATGAGCGTTAGGATTAAGAATTTGGCTTTTTAAAAACCAAAGTTTCACCTGGGGTGGTTTTATGTGCTGCACTGATGGGCACAATTTGTTTGCAGGGTCGGAGTTTGGGAATTCGGTTTCCAACGTCAAAATTTATTTAATTTTAATAATTAAATTTTGTATTACAAAACATATTGCGGTGTTTTCTTCAGCCTCCGAATTTCCTCAACCAATATATTGCAACCAATCGCAATCGTACGTAATGCACTCCCGATTGGGAGAAAACCCGATTGGGAGTGCATTCGTTGGTGAAAGCGGCCTGATCGCTAAAAACCTGTAATGATACGCACTCAATTTAAAATTGCCGCCTCAAGTATAATTTGAAATCCCGCGTCAAAAATGTGGAGATGAGATAATGAGATGAAGCAAACCAAGAAATGGTGGTTCTTACGAATATGAAGTGAAGTTGTTTGTACGTGTAAAATAGGTTGTTAGATTTTCTTTGTAACAAATTTATTATCCTATTTTGTTGTGTGTCAGCGTGTCTAACTGAAAGTAAATTATATTTGTAATGATATTTGCAACTAAGAATATTACTTTCGTCTACTTGAATTAAATTATCATGTTAAATGTAATAATATTATGAAGTTTTTACTGTTACTACTTGGTTTGTGAAGTAAAAACAGTTTGCATTGCTGACTCGATGATTTTAATTCTGGAAAACTTCAGTATTTTGTTATCTCTGAAGTTAACATGTAAAAGCTAAGCACGAGGTTCGCTTCTTTGTTTTCTATTTGGTGATTTTCAACCTGTTTTTACTACAAATGCAAATAACTGTCAACATCGATACATTAATTTTTGCTTTTAGGCTAACGGCCCTACAGGTGAACTTAGCAGAAAGTCTTTCGGGAAAGTGTTCGAGTGAAAGAGTTTCTTATAAAAATTAAACGTTAAACCTGAAAGTGGAGAAACGGTTATTAATCCAAAACAAGAAATTTGTTTATCCAAAAATTATGATCACTTAACGATGTAAGTACTTTGTTCTAATGATATAAAAAGTGGACAATTATTTAAATTTCAATTAAGATATGTCAAAGTCTCCAAACTTATATTATAAAATTCAACGTGTCGAAGTCGTTTAAATATCTGGAAATAACTTTAATCCCAACGTACGGGATTATAATAGATTACTACTAATTACCGCAGTTATCATAAACTCATTAATCGAAAATTGTTTAAACTTTGGTAAATTTTCATGTTATCTTTTACTTTCAAAGTTCTTTCCGTACCGTAGACGTTCATTGCTTCCTTTTGTTTCATAAAGCCAACTTCACACCACCATCGGTGGGTTTTATAGATATGTTATTATTTTAGCTGATTCTATTCTGGATTGACGAAGCCAACGCCACCACGTAGAAAAATATTAAGTTAATCTGATACGTATAATTGGTATAGAAAGTTTTGTTTATAAACCAAACATTTTTAGTTTTGCAGCCAAATAAATTAATTTTGGTTGAAGTTCAGAGGGTGTCTATCATTGATTACTTGTTCCTGTTTCACAAACGAACCCAAACCATTTCAAACTTCCTGAAAGTTTAAAATAATTTTATTACCGATGTAACAGAAAACTTAACTTATTTCAACTGCAACAAAGTCTTAAATGCCAATGTGTTGAGAGCAAAATAACGTTGCATTGTAAAGGTTAAGACTTAACTACGTCTAATGCCATTTTAGTTTTAAACTAAACTTTCTCGAAAAACAAAATTGCTAAGCGCCTTGTCTGAATAATTTACATTTCTATTCAAAATTCTTGTAACTTAAAGTTGCAGTTTAATGTACTTAGTTTATTTCTTTAACGGCGATTAGCGGAAAGTGACAACGTCGGCGGTTATTAACGTGGTAGTTAGTTAGGTTTTAAAATTAAAAACAAGATTTGTAGAAGTTTGGTTTGATTTTTAACCGCAAAGTAGTCAATCTGTCGGCCGAGTAATTGATTAATTATTATTATTACTTTCCATTGTCTTGAACATAACATTAACTTGAAAGATCACTGCTAATTTGCATTGAGCCTACACCGACACGCGAACTTGACCCTGTCTGGTTTTGCTGATGGTAAAAGCTTCCTGACTTTAAAAAAATTTCCTACTTATAAACTTTATAATCAATTATTTGTAATTTATTCACAAAAAACTAATTTGACCTTTTTGTTAATGCTTACGATATTATTTCTATCTTTGCTTATTATTATTTATATTATTCGGAGTAACTGTATTTCAGTCGAGCTTCTTATAAAATTTAAAATTATAAAAACTTCTTAAATTAACCACAACTTCCAAAGTACAATTTAAAAGTGAAATGATGTTATTACTCCTAATGACTTCGTAATTATATGTTCCACCTTAAAAATCTATTGTTAACATTTTCTTTTTGTATTACAACCTAATAAAACAACGATTAGAAAAAAAAACTTTGAGTTTTATCATTTTTTTTCCAAATGTTGTACATTTTAATGAGCACGAACGTCTAAGTCATATTAATTATTTAAAAGTAACAAATTGTGTCTGTTATAATTACTAAATAAGTACCACTTTTTCTTATTTTAAATAAAATTAAGAAAAAATTACATGTCATTATATCATTAAAAAATTGAACCTTATATTAGACGATAGGTATAAGTAATTGACTAATTTAATTGTAAAATTAATAGTTTCTTCGTAGTTAGATAATTAGTGATGGTTAATCACCCTTGGCAGAAAACCATAAATCAATGTTGCCATAATTGAAAATTCAATTTTTCCACAAAATTACGTTCTTACTAGCTATTGATCATAAATTTGCGGAAGATACGCAACAAAACTATAAAATGTTTGTTGTTATTTAATTTAAAAATAGATGTCGTTACTGATTTTTTGTACTGAAATTTTATAATATTTTGAGAATAAATTATTGTGGTGGTAAATATCCAACAAACGTCTTTAAATCTTGAAATAGGCTTTGGATTCATAATCCGAATGTATAGGAGGTATTCCATACCAAATCGACTTTAGCTGAAAGTTTTTCATCTTTTTCTACCTTATGAAATCGGTTTTCAGAATTTTTCAAATTTTTTTACCCAACCCAAACACAGTTATGAATTTTTCAAAAATATGGCTTTTTTATTTTCAAATAGCCAATAACTTTTTTAAAAATTGACCTTTCGGGGTCAAAAAATACAAAAAACAATTTAAGATGATAAACTCCATGAAATTTTCGCATTTTTTAAAAAAAAAACGTTATTATTTTCTCAAAGTTTGCCATTTTTTATTTTCTCAAAAAAAACTTCAATTAATTCTGAGATTATTCTTGTTAATCCCAGAGTGGACCGATCTTTTTTTTCAATTTTTTTAAAATTTAATTGAGAAAAAAATTTCAAATTTTCAAAATTTTCAGCTTTTGGAGTAGAACTCCAATTATCCGAATCAAATGGGACCGGACCCCATTCGGATAATCAAAAATTCGGATAATTGGATTTTTCTTTAAAAATTTCTATTTTAATTACTAATTACTATATTGTTACTGTAATAAATGTAATTACTGTAGCTTTTAATTAATAAAACTATAAAAATATGTAACGGCAGGGGGGGCGCTTGAATCCCCTAAATCCTACCCTTGCGCACGAGGCTGAATTCTAGTGATTTTTAAAGAATTCCAGAAATTTCCAAAGAATTCTAGGAATTTACAATTATTTCTAGGTGAATTCCTAACAATGTGATTTTAAACAATTCATTAATTTACAATTATTTCCAGTAATCTCTAGGGGATTCTAAGAACTTCTAAGAAATGCAGGAATTAAAAATAATTTCCAAGTGAATTGTAGATTTTTGAAAAATTTCAGAAATTTCCAAAGAATTCTAGGGATTTTCAATTATTTTCAGGTTAATTCGAAACAAATGCAATTTTAAAGAATTTTATTAATTTACAATTAATTTCACTAATGGGACGTCCATTAATTAGGTGAAGCGATCTTGGCGATTTTTAGACCTCCCACCCCCTTGGTCGTGAGATTTGGCTCGACCCCGTTCCCCCTCCTAATTTCACGTCAGATATTTTTTTAAACGCGTATTTTTAGTGTAATTACGTTAATCTGTGCTTGATTGCGTTGAATTTATTTAAAAAGACATAATTTGCTTAATTATGTTTATTTAAGACTAATTAAGACAGACAAATTACGTGATATTTTCCGAAACCCCCTCTCCCCCACGTGAGATTTGATGAGATTTGGTTCGACCCCATCGGCCCCCCTAAACGCCTTACGAAATTAATTGACGCCCCTAGTTTCTACAGAGTTCTGGGTATTTACAAAAACTGCTGAAATTGAAAATAATTTCCAAGTGAATTCCAGATTCCAAATAAGTACAATTTTAAAGAATTCCAATGATTTATTTTAATTCCAATATATTTTGTAAAATTTTCAAAGTATTTCAGTGATTTAGAATAAATTTCAGTGATTTGCAAGAAATTTCAGTAAATTTTAAAAGCAACAGAGCAAATGAACATAATTTCGTTGTAATAATAATTATTAGGTGTTATTGCATCATATTTACATATTTCTGCACGTATAGTATCTCGAAAAATCTCTTCTCTTCAACTTAAAAAAAAAGAAAGATTATGGCATGTGAGTGCGACCTTCAGGCCGCTCATTGTTTTGAGCTCATTCAAGAAACTTCTATAATAAATGGAAACTATGTTAGAAAGGTTAAATTAACATTTAAAATAGGCAGTCTTTTGATCGATTTATATCAATCATGTAATCACGTGTATATTATTTTACCATCTGCAAAATCTAATTTTAGAGTGAAATGCTGAAATTCCATTTCAGAGTCTCTTCCATCCTGAGCGCCGGTTAGTAAATGACTAACCGGTTTAAAAATTTAACTTTTCTACTGTCTCTGCTGTTTTCTACAGAGGCTACGACAAGAAATATGGAGTCACAATGTAGTTCTACCTACGAATATTATTTGTTATTTAAGTTGGCATTAACTGCAATATTTTTTAAATTAATAGTGTAAAGTGGACGGTTACCTACCGCAATAATAGTTTTATGTGTTGACAATTACCAAAAATTAGGAGATAATTTTCAAGACAAAATCATAAACAGAACATATACAAAAACCTTTAGAATTTGAATCCGGAGTGTCTGGGAATACCTGGGAGTATGGTGTACCGCTAGTAACTCAGTCTAGGACGGGAAATACTAAAGTAGAATTTCAGCGCCGCCCGTTACCGGCACTAAAGTAAAATAATTGCTTTCACATAATGTGATACTGTAAGTTTAACAATTGAATACAATGAAAAAAATTCAACATATTGATGAAAAGTTCTTAATTTTTGCGCCGATGAACAAAATTCATCAATATAATGATTTTTTCATCAATATTATGAATTTTGTTTATTGGCACAAGAATGATAGATTTTTGATGTACCTGTTTTTCAGTGCAACATACACTAATATTGGTTGGTCAATGTTGGCTGAAATGTGGTTTGTGAAGGGAATAAGGGTTATCTAAGAAGTCATAACGTATTTTTTGATCTTTAATCCCGTTAAACTGAATAATAAATATTTTCTCCAAACTTCCTTTTATGTACTTGTACGTACAGCAAACTTTTTTTACAGATAAATTATCTGAACAAAAACTAATATTTTCTAAGATTTCCTGCTTTAGCTTTAAACCAAGGAAGACCTGTATGTAGTTGTATTATTATGAAATAATTACAAACAAGTTGGAAATACATTAGGTCCAAATAAATCTTCTTATTTTTACTGAAAAAGTTAAAATGTATTATTCAATTTAATTACCATTATCTTTAATTTAACACCTATATGCGCTAAACCACTTTAGATAAAGATCATTTTTTAATATTTTTATAAAAAAGTATATACTATTTTATCCTTCACTTATTGCCGCCCGTTATTTCTTTTGCTTTAGAAACAATGCATGTTGTTTTGTTGTTCATACAAAAAAAATAAATCCAAGGTAGCAATCTGCTGTATTATCGTATTATGGTTATATTCAGGCTCATATCATTTCAAATGTATTTTATCAGATGATGGATCCTTCCATTATCGATCTTATTTCTAAAGTTTGCTCTAAATCGTGCCTTCAGACGCGACGTTTAAATATTAAAAAGATTGTCATATTTATACTATAAACCTTCAAGTTGAATTACCGAGATGAATTTTGAACGGAATAATGAGATAGCTGATCTCATTTGATTGCAGAACATGCACATGCACTTTAGAACTAATACAACTGGATTTATAGGAATATTTAACCGATGCAATAATAAAAATGATGACCATCAGCTTTAATATTATAATTAAAAGTATTAACTAAGTATTAATCTTATGAATTGAAAATCATATCATCAATAAAATCGAATTACTCCAATATGGAATCAATTATTGGAAGCAAGGTTTCATATTAGGTAATTTCAACGTGTTTTCCTCTGTAAAAGGTACTAGAAGAAGCTAAAATCGACTTCTTTCCATTTTGTTCTTCAACGATCAACTTAGGTCAATGGCTTACCTACAGGCAATTCCAGTAACCACGTTGAACTTGAATAAAAACCAAACAAGTTTGTACGACGTTGCCACAACCTACTTCTTACTACATTTCTTCAACAGCATCTGCAAACAATTTTTAATTTTATATCACAAAAATTCCATAATTTATTTATACGATTCGAAAAATGCCAAGTCGTTACTGTAATTAACAATTTTTTTGGATAATTATATCAAATTTACTGATCAAAACAACTTTAGCTTTTAGTTCTTAATAATTGAAAGATCAAACCATTAGCACTTCTTTTATTGTTAAAAAATTGAAAGTTTTGACCTTCTGAAATCTGGAGCATTAGAAGTGTGGACGTTTAATTTGCCAGATTTGGCGTAAGAAGGTAGATAGAAGTCTATTATAATCAAGATCAGAGTAACCCGACTATAATTAACCGAATTATTAATTTGCATAAATTTAAAATTCAAATTTAACTTACAGGAACAAAAATCAAGTTTAAAATTTTTACTGTGGAAGCCAAAAGGTCATAGCCTTGATGTTTGTTGTTCTCATGGCTAAAGATGCACATAGTAATGCAGATTACTGCAGAACGAGATAAGCGAGGTAACTCAAAAGTTTAGAAGGATGGATGAATCGATTTGACGTTTAGATGGGAGATAAGAGAGCTCTTCAGAAATCTACGCAAAAGTCATTTGTTTGTATTTTGGATGCAGCAGAGCTATCATCCTTTTCATACTTTTCACCAAGAGAATTTCAGAAATCAAAAAAAATAGAAAGGAAAAAGAAAATACCGTACTTATCGCAACTTCTCGCTTAACTATACATGTTATTGCTTTATATTGTATTTTATTAATAGTCTACACTCTAAGGTGTGGTCACTACCTAGGGTTATCAAATTACAGAGCTACATCTCCATTTGAAAACTAGCAACCATTTCATTCTCTAAAACGAATTGGTATCATTAAGTCTTGCTGAATATGTTTTCATATTGTTCAACAAATCAGATTCAATTTAATTAGTATAATCAACTATCAAAATAAATGAACATATTTTATAACATGTGAAGTGTCACGTCGTTATGGTTATAAATTTTCATAACAACTTTAACTGCACGTTACAAAATATTTGTTTAAAGTTGCATTTTTATTTTGCACTAATCTGTGTTCCAGATTCGAGTCGAGAAATATAAAAGTTACGCTAATCGTCAAAACATGTATTATGAAGTTACTGGCAATAAAACAACGAATACACTATAAGATTTACACTAATACTAAAACACACTACAATTAATAACAATTAGTTAACAATAAGATATTTACACCCTAATGAATCTTTCTAGAAACTTCTAGATAGATCAACTCTACAAGTCAGCAGTATAATCTACAGATTTGTAATAACAAGCACTAAGAATATTATAAAACCAGCCATCAAGTATGGGTCATCATGGATGAGTCATCATAATTTCATATCAGTATCTTTGGAGATCTTCGATGAATCATGTTAAACTCAGCTTTATTATTGGTCTTCTTACGTTACGTATCATTTCAATTTATCAACAATGATATTGGATCTAAACAATGCTTTCCAGAAACTCGTCTCGTCTTTTCCTGATTCAACCACAACGCAAAGTGTCCTACCGATTGACAAATAAACTATTATTAGGTATATAAAAATTGCCAATTCTGCATGTTTTCACTTCCGTAACCACTCTCTGATTGGATTTCTGATTGGATCTTTTATTATAACTTAAAAAACTTCTGAAGTTATAAAGGTATGACGGGGTCAATGTGACGAATACACTATCAGATTTGCACTAATACTAAAACACACTACAATTAATAATGATCAGTTAACAAATCGACTGTATTTATACCCTAAAGCAGCGATCGGCAACCTTTTGGTAGGCAAGGGCCGCCTAGAGGCAAGCTGAAATAAAGGCGGGCGGCCGCACTCATGGACAGATGACCTTTTTTTTTAGTTTTTTGCGTTTTGTTTTCAAGAAAACGCCATAATTTGTAACAACTAGTACCTTTGCCAAGTCTTCAGTGAAAATTAAACCGCTTGATTTTTTTTACGTCGATTTATAAAATAGGCCGCGGGCCGCAAAACGGAGGGCTGCGGGCCGCGGGTTGCCGACCGCTGCCCTAAAGGATCCTTCTAGATAGAAAGATTAACTCTGTAAGTCGGCAGTATAATATGCAGATATGTAATAACAAGCACCAAGGTTATTATAAAATGAGTCATCACAATATATGAGTCATCAGGGCTGAGTTATCAAAAGAATATCAAGCCGAGAAGTGCACCAAAAAGTTGCAATATTAAAAATCAATATTGCTCCAATATCAAAATGTGAATATTTTCTAATATTGATTCAATATTTATTTTTAATATTCCAGCTATATTTGGGGCAATATAAAGAAAAATTGAAAATCTAAGTTGCGCCAATATCGAGATTTAATAATTTCCCAATATTGGTATAATATATATATATATATAAATATTTAAAAAAGTTTCAATCAATATTAAAGCAGAATTAATTACCTACATATATTTTCTCAATTCAATGTTAGGAAATAATATTGGCCTATATTACCTGAACATTCTATATTGTTGTGATATTGCCTCAATATTGCGTCAACATCGTGTGCTACATTTTGGAAACTACCAGATTATTTACAGTGTCCGGGTGCGAAATGTCCCGGAGCGAAGTGTCCGGGTGCAAAATGTCCCCGGTAGCAAAATGTCCTGGGTGCGAAGTGTCCGGGTGCGAAATGACCGGGTGCGAAATGTCCGGGTGCGAAATGTCCCGGAGCGAAGTGTCCGGTCACAATAATAGGTGCTACTAGCAAGGGGTTGCTAAATTGAAAACTTGAAATTTTTTTAAATAATAACAGTAATTCAAATTATTTGTGAAATGTCCGGGTGCGAAATGTCCCCGGTAGCGAAATGTCCGGGTCGAAATGCCCGGGTGCAAAATGTCCCCGGTAGCGAAATGTCCGGGGTGTGAAGTGTCCGGATGCGAAATGACCGGGTGCGAAATGTCCGGGTGCGAAATGTCCCGGAGCGAAGTGTCCTAGAACCACTAAGAAGACGTAGGTGACGCAATCAGGACAATACAAACCGTAGAAACGCACCCTCTATCATGTAGCGCAAACATTTAAATATTGCCGCAATATTGAATTTCAATATTGCACCAATATTTAAATGTCAACATTTTCCAATATTGGTGCAATATTAATGTCCAATGTTGTGAAACTATTGAGATGTAAAGATTTCCCAATATCGACCCATGTACCACAAATCTTGGCGCAATATTGGGCCAATATTGAAAATCAATATTGGTCCATTATTCAAAACCAATATAAGCTACAGCCAATATTGGTTCAATATTGATTTCCTATATATCGTCAAAATGGTTATTTTTATAATTTTCAAAAACCTTCCGTTAAACCTTAAACGAACTTCCAAAATTTAGATCACAATTTTGCAAATTTTTTTTAATACTCATAATGGTCAGAACAAAGGAACACAAATGTTTTTTTAATATTGCTTTTTTAAATATTAATATTTAACCGAATATTTAGCTGAAGATCGGAAAACAATATTGGTTATCAATATTGGTCCAATATTGATTTACTATATCGGCGCAATATTAAAATGCAATATGAGGCCGATATTGTCTGAATCTTTCAGTATTGCACCAACATTCAATATTGAATGTGGGATATATAATTATTTCTATTTCTTTTGATACATTGTATTAACACCAGGCTCAATATTGGATCTTCGAGCAATATTGGTCAACAATATTGGTGCAATATCAAGGGGTAAATATCTCAAAATAATTTTGTATTTTGGAATACAATTCTACTATACTCGGAATTCCAACGATTTCCATGGAATTCCAACGATTCTCAAAGAATTCCAATGATTTTCAACAAAGGGGAGGTAACGGGGTAACTGTTCCCCCCCCCCAGGCCCATCAAAGCCAATAAAATAACTAATATTTAAAGAATATACTTAAATTCATATAAAAAAATATGTATTTATTCTCTCCCGGCCAGCCTTACCTACCTCCATGAATTTTTACAGGATCTGCTCTTGTGTACAAAGGAAAAATTTGAAAAGATCCCACAAAAAAATCTTAAGAATACTATAGATGGGCTTTTTTGAGATTGCCTTGGCTTTATTAAGATTTGTAACGTTACATTTGTCATTACGTAAAATTTCCATCTATTCAGAAATGAATAATTACGACGCAGCTTGTACAAGGGTAATCAACCGAGCGCTCGCCCCTGATAAGAGGCTTTTTGATAATTAAAGACGAACGTGGCTGGACGTTTTAGTTAAAATTGAAATAAATTTTCGCCTAAAATTGGAAACATAATTTTTTTGGACAGAATTGACTGGATTTCTTACCAAGATTTGGAATCTGGATAAGATTAAAGTTGGATCTGTAGTAGATAGCTATATTTGTAGTATTAATTATTAAAAGTGGAGAAAATTTGCAAGGTCAACCGATAACCGACAGATAAGAAGGCTTTGTTTTTTGCTGAGCCCTGTTGGAATAAATTTTGAATATTTTCCCGGATATTGTTTTTTTGGAAATAATTGGAGAAAATTCAGGGAAGGAACTTCCAACGTCTTATTCAAGCAATAGCACCGATTTTGTATATTTTTGATATCCTAACCAGCGAATTTGATAATTAATTATTACACCTTGGAATCTTTTTATAACTGTTGCTGATAAAACTTTTTTTTTTACGTACACCGATATTCAGTTTGTCGATAGACCTCTGCTTATGTTGAGTTGGTTAAATCAGATAGCTTGAGTTGGATAATCTTGTGTTTTGTTAATTGCTTATGTGAATGGCATTTATCTGTTTCAGTAGTTTTAGCTCATTGGCACAGATCCGGATCCTGAAAAGAGCTCTTGGAAGGAACCCGGACCGTATAACATTTTTTTGTGTCTCCGCTATTACTCAATAACGGATCTAGAAGGAGTGAGACTAGATAAGTGCTGTTCACTTAGTATATTTGCAATCACTTTTTTTGTCTAACGTCAAATCAAGCCTTGCACTAATCTGTTTGGTTAGCTTTGCATGAGTGGGTGTTGTTGGCCCTCTGCATACTGGGTTATAGACGACCATCAGTCCATCAGCAGCAGATTTATTTTTTTGAAAGCCTTCAGCTTTAACTGTTTGTGGACCAAGTGTCCAGCTATCTTGTATAGTTATTGTACATCTGTGTGTGTTACGCAACCCGTTACCTATTTTCTCATCTTTAATATCGAATAAATCCCCTTCTTTCTATTTGTTGTGTTTTATTTCGATATTTGGCGCCCTTAGAGCATTTCCTTTCGAAGTTGATAGTATCGCCAACATCACATGTGAGAATCAACGTTTCGAAGCAACCAATACCGAACCTGCGAGTGGTGGACATCCCTACCCTTAGCTCGAAGAACTGTGGGTTAATTCCCAGTAGCTGGCCAACCGTATATAACATCAACGGTTACTCAAGTGGCATCTTGAAAGCACGCGTTTTAGGCAACAGATTTTCCGAGATTTCTTAAGATATCTTAGAATTTTCTACATTTTTTCGGATTTCTTAGAATTTCTTAATATTCGGAAATTTTCTAGAATTTCTCTTGATTCTTTTGAATTTTTCTCTTCCTCAAGATTTTCTGGAATTTCTCTTCACTAGTACACCGAACATTTCTAATGATTTCTCCCTAGTTTATTGCTGGGAAGACGAGGAGAAATCGTGACATACAAAATCTCCAGATGATCTTTATTTTTTAGAATTTTAAATATTCTGAAATTTCCTTGACCTTCTTAAAATATTCTAAACTTCCTAAAATTTCCCATTTTTTCAGTTTGCCCGGGCAGGGCGGTTGGAAGGAGGGAGATTAATCTAACCCCCTCCTCATGACAACAACCAACAAAATCTACAAAAAACTTTTTTATTTTAAAAATAAACCTAAATTTTTATCAAAAAAATTTATTGATTCTCTTCTCACTATCCTGGATCCGCCCTTGATTTTCAAACTAATTTCAATCTAAAGAATATCAGCAGGCAATATTGGAAAACAATACTAAACCAATATTGGATGAAGATTGGCGGGCAATATTGGTCAACAATATTGGCTCAGGTTTTAGCCAATATTAATTTCTTACATTGACGCAATATTGGAAACAATATTGAACCAATTTTGGATGACGATTGGTAGGCAATATTAGTTAAAAATAATATAAGTTTCAGCTAATATTGGTGTAATATTGCTTATCAATATTGATGGCGTATTATTATTTAATAATATTGCACCAATATTAGGCGAAGGTCGAGAAGCAATATTGGTTATCAATATTGACACAATATTGCACCAAGCTTCAGCAAATATTGAACCAATATTGGTGCAATATTACCTCAACATTGTGTGCCACATGGGAAGAGAGTAAGGCACTGATGCTCTAAAGACGTGACGTGGAACCATATATTTTTAAATGCGCTCTCAACTACCGCAAGTTCATTAAACATTAATTTCTAGATTCCTGGACCAGATTTAAACCGAAAGAGCAATTAATTTTTCGTTTCAACTAATTATGTTATAAGCAATTTATTGTTTTATCACTTGGGGATCACGAGGTTTACACAAATTACTTTTTCAAAATAGAATTTTAAAATAATTTTTGGATTTAATAAACGGATCAACATAAATAAAAAAAATTATCCAAAATGTCTGTTCTTTATTTAAATAAGTAAGTAAACCTGAAATATATTTAGCTAACAAGATTATGTCGTAGATTTTTTCATCAACCTTGATAAGTATCTAAATAAGGGCGGAGAACAGCTGTAAGTGTTTAAAAATGACACAAACTGTACTACTCGGTCACATTTAACAGATAAATATAAAATTAAAAATTTAACAGAGAAGATTAACGAAAAATAAGAATTTATATAAAATTTTCTATTGTGTAACAAAATTTGGGAAGATTTTGATATTTCAGTTCACACCTTTTAGGCGCCCTATTATCTCGGGGTTATCTTGTCGGTATGGGATCGTTAATGCAGAGTTGGAATTTAGTTGGTACGTTTATAGACATAATTTGTGTGTTTCCAGATTAAACTAAATTAAAAGTCAAACCATAAGATTACATTAACCATGCCATTACACACCGCAGCTGAGATATTAGAACACCGTTGTCCTATCTAGGATCGAATAAGGATTTTTAAACTTTTTAAATCAACACTCACAAATACGGTCGTTTTTAACATTTTAATTAATGTCCTTAATATTCTATAAAAACAATCAGTTTTTTTACCATCTGGAAGGCAGTGCCATTTATAGGGATTTTAAGGATTTATAGGGTTCTGACCACGACTGTATGTGATGGATACTAACTTGTCTATTAAATTTTTCTTGTTAACTAACTGCAAGTGAGATTACACAACTTGTATTTGGTTATATAAGACTCTTTCGCTTTGTCTTATACTTAGCAAGTAACTTCTACATTAAAGTTTAATACAAATTACAACAGGATATTGTCAACTAAAACAAATAAACTAGGAAGACAATTTAAAACATTTTTAGTTAAAGTTTGCTTAAGCCGAGAGAAGTTAACTTCAAGTTGAAGGGTTTCAAGTTGATTTATTGATTTAATTTTTTGTATTTATTCCAAATGGCCTATTAAATTTACAAATAATGTAAACATTTTTTTTTTAATAATAATAAAAGGTACGTTCGAATAACCTGGCTGACAAATGTATAGTATGCACCAATGTACCTACATGAGAACGAAACAAAGAGAATTTAGTACCTAAATAGTTATGCACTTTGAGTGCTTCAAAAGTTTGCTATAATTTTAATGGTTACACCCCATTACATATGTATATGCATATTATATTCCCGAAAGCGAATAGCTCGCTTTCATAAGCTACATTTTAAAGCATCGCAGTTTATTAAAGAATGGCTTTGTTTCGCTGACTGTGTATAGTAAATATTTTCAAATATTAAATTTTTTTTCATCAGCAAACCAACACGAAGTAAAATAAGTTGACATGTAGGTTACCACTTATATAAATTTTATTTTGTTCAACAATATCATGTCAACATAATCATTGTCAGTCTACATATATTTAAATAAAATGTCATATGTTGCGAATTTGACCCGATAAATCTCCTAAACTTCGGCAAATCCGCTTATGTAAGCAGACTTTTGTGTTAGAATACTAAAACTTTCTCTTTACATTATAAAGAATATTATATTTGAATTTTAAATAACATTCCGCCAAAGAATATCATAAAAAATACACAAAAGTGAACTTTATTACAAATTTTGGTTATAAAATTTGAATGAAAATTTCAAGATTTTGGATAAAATGGGATCATATCAAAAATTGATTGTTAAATTATGATGTTGAAAAAGCCCATCGCAAATATTAGACTGTTTTTGCATAGTATTATACATGCCAGATTTCCAGTTATTTCGATGAACTAATTCGAGATTTTCATTGGCCCTGTAGGCGTATTCTATTTTAAATGCAGATTATCTACATGCATTTTCATTATATTTAATCAGAAGCAACACGTGAACACTTTTCAAATTTCAATATGCCGTGCCACTGGCCATTAAACTGTATTCTATTCAATTAATAAAATCAATGCTACTATTTATTTAAAACCGAACAACCGAACTAATAAAACGAATAAAGATTAAAGTAAGCACTGTGGTAGGCTGGCGGTTAAACTGTTGTAATTACTACGCCATAAACACTCGCAATGACAGGTTTTTTTCTATAAATTATTGAATTATAATCTTGTTAATAAAAAAAATGTTTGTCAGACCAAAAACTGGCGATAATATTTTATTAATTTTTGTCGTGTTATTTTGCCCTTGTAACCTAACAATCAAACTGTCTGTTTGATTGTTCAGCAAGTAAAATTATTCATAATTTCCAATGCAGTGGTTATTGATATTGTTTAATATTGTCTGGCAATTAATTGCTAATTGTCAACAAACTGTTGATGCACACGTAATGACATTCACTCACTGTAATATGATTAAAAACTGCCACGTTGAATTTTCGGATAAGCTACCAAGGGACCAAAGAGGCAAAACTAGAAAAAAATTTTTTTTAGCTATCATCATAAACAAGTGGGAAAAATCTTACTACTGAATTGTCAAGTCCTGGAGGATAATAAGTCTTATGCCTTTACACGTTAAAAGGTTTAAACGAAATTAATAAATTATTTATCAGTTTTACTCATAAACAGCTGTGGTTAGTGACCTGATTTTGCTTTCGTGCACGAAGTTTAATCTTATTTATATGTTAGGCAGTTTTACAAATTCCCTTCTATTAGAGGGGGATCTCTTAAGTCGGATTATTGCAAAAAATGTATGTTTTACTTGAAAATCTATCAAAAATTCAGCACGGGGTGCTGAAAGCGTGCCATCATTGCCTATTACCGTGACATCTATTATACCTAGGAATAGGGGGTTTCGTGATATTGCTAAAAAATTGGAATTGAATAAAAATGAAATTTATGAAACTTATGTTAGGGAGGCTAATTTATGTTTATTATACTAGGTGCTTGCGTTTCCCAAAAATATTGGCATATAATACACAGTAACATATCATTTAAAATAAATTTTAATAAAAGTTCTGATAAGTCTTGATTTATAGAAATAAGCTTTCAAATTCAAATTTTACGACGGTTTTCAATGCCTATATTTAAAAAGTCTTCATTGTTAAGTGTAGCGACAGAATTGAAATCTCATTATGAGCCTTTCAATTTCCAAAAATATTAAAAAATTGTCGTGCATAAATTATAAACTCGACATATTTTTGAAAGCCAATAACAAGTAAACCTAAATAAATTTTAATACTTCTCAGTTATCACTTATAAATAACAAAGAAGTTGTGGTTAACCAAATTGGCACGCAAAATCGACCGATTTATCATAATATGTGGTAGAATAAATAAATATAGTAGAAAAATTCTGAAACATAACAAAGAAAAAAAAATCAATTTTAAAATTAATGTCTGTTATTATAGTTTCCATCTTTCCATTCCAAAAGCAAAACTGAAGATGCTATATTAAATTGGATGCAAATTAAATTTTTTTTTTAAATTTAATAATAATTCATTACCGAAGCAAAGTAGGCAAATTGTAATCAAGATTTTCATAAGATGGTTAATATTAAATTTTTAATAAAAACAAGAAGCGAAATTTTGATAAAATCTTACAATAAAATATTATTTAAAAAATGTAGCAATAAAAATGAAATATAAATAATACGTTGGTACCTTAGGTTTTCTTATATAAAAAGAAACACGGGGTAAACATTTTCAAGTCAAGTAATATAAGATTTCTTTCATTTTTTAAGGCTCGTGATGCGTTTTCCGTAACTTTTTACTGTCACACGCAATTTTTGAAAATAATAATTAAATTTTTTTATAATCCTATAGTTAGTTTAATAGAAACGCAAGATAAGATTTCGGAAGAAACGCATTTAGGAAATATGAAAATTTAATTCAATTTTACTAAATTAACTTTTCGCATAAGAGAAAAGTAATTTCTTAACCTAAATAAAGCACAAAACAATGCAATTCAATGATTAAATCAACAATATTAGCATTTCTCTCTTAAAACGTGAAATATAATTATGCAGTTAGTTGTAGTGCACTTTGCAATTTGCATTTTAACAAAACTATTACTAGAATTCTTCCAGCAAACTTTTAATTATTTTCTTTAAAAAATTAATTTAAATAAATAATTTAATCAGGGTTCGCATATATTATAAAGGGTTAAGTATTTAATAAAGACATTTACAAAATAAGCAGCGTTGCATGATTTGAAATAGCAGTTGAATATAAATGGATTTGTAGAAAAAGCTAATTAAAGGGAAAAGCTCTATTCGTTCGTGGCTTATGTACTAAATAATAATTATACTGAAAGGAAATTTCTTTATTTCGGTTCTTTATTAGCTAAACCACCCCGTACTTTATTGTAATGAAGAGATTTTAGTTATTTTTGGTAAATAAGCCACCCTAACTGTGGGAAACGGTAACAACGTTCGTTAAATCAACAATTTCTCACCAAAATTTTAATAAACACAAATCAATCACAAATTAGAGATATTTGTTGAATTTGGATTTAACGTTCTAACATAACTTTTAAGTGCTTTTTAATCAACTTAGAAATCAGTCGGTGACGTTTTTTTGCTTTCAGTCGATTATGGAGTGTTTACCTTTTTTAATTTTTAAGTAGCTTTATCATGAATGATGGGTAAACGTGGATCATCCTGCACTTTGCAGATTTAATTAGTAGTTTAATACGTGGGTTCGCGAGATAAAATTTACATTTTTACAATATTTATCTATTTTCATTTTCTTATACAATATTTGTTTAGTTTTACTTTTTATCATATTCTATTTTATAATTTAAGTAAGAAAAATGCATTAAATTTTATAAAGATAAATCGACGCTTGTATTTTAGTAGTACGGCTATGACCATTCTATCGTAAATCGTCCAAACAGCGCACTACTCACAACCCGATCTGATCAGGTGTCCTAGAAGCATCTGGTACCCTTCATCGGATCAGATGGTACATAATTAGGTAGTGCGAAGTCTTGTCAGTAGTGTGTAAGGGTATCAGACGATCGGGTGATCTAATTACAAAATTGTGATTTCAAGGCCACCTGATCCGATTGGATCATATGTAGGTAGGGTACCCGGAACAGCTAGTGATTTGTATTAGATTTTTTGCATCTAACAAAACTTTTTTTAATAACTTAAAAAAAAATAATGAAAATGCTTTATTCATGTTTAATTGAATTTAACAATATTATGTTCAAAAACAACAGTTTAATTGAATTTTAATAATTTTAAAATCACTTTTAATAAACTTTAGAATTTCTTAAAATAAAAATTTTAAAGGAAATTTTGCATTCTTTGCCTATTAAATTTAAATAGGATGTATAAAAAATCTTAAAGCAAACTTTTCTTGACTTCTCTCCCTCTTCAGTGACTTCCATTTTTAATCAAACCTTTTTTTTGTAGGGAGAAAATTCAATAAGAAGAAAGCTCCTGGTTCCGATAATATTACAAATAGAAAAATAAGGAAACTCCTCAAAACAGACCTCACGGCAGTCCTCTGCATAAACGAAAAGTAGCCGACGTCGTCATAAATCAAAAACTAAAACAAAACTCCTGAAATTCCATATCCTACCTTCTCATCAGTCTACTCCGAGGAGTAAATCTCCCTGGAAGTCTGGAGTACAGCTTGTAGGAAGTCCGGGGAAGTCTTAGGAAGTCCGGGGAAGTTCGAGAAAGTCCGAGGAAGTCTGAGGAAGTCTGGGGAAGTCCGAGGAAGTCCGGGAAAGTCTGGGGAAGTCCGGGAAAGTCTGGGGAAGTCCGGGGAAGTCCGGGGAAGTCTGAGGAGGTCCGGGGACGTCTGAGGAAGTCCGGGGAAGTCTGACGAAGTCCGAGATAGTCTGGGGAACTCTGGGGTAGTCCGGGAAGTCTGGGGAAGTCCGGGGAAGTTTGGGAAGTCCAAAGTAGCAGGAAGTCTGGTGTACACAATTTTTGACCGTGATTTACCCCTCGGTCTACTCTACTCTTCCCTCGGCAAACGTTTCAAAAGAATCAACCTGATCTGACTCAATATAGTCCGACTAGGCTACTCAACTATCCGTCAGATTCTCCGACTCATGCACAGTGGCGGCTCGTGCCTTTTTCATTTGAGGAGGCTAATTATAGAAAGCATATTGTAAAAGTGTAATCCCGTCCCACTGGCGCCTTTCCATATATGGTAGATGTGATAATTACACACCTGTCTAAATATGCGATTATTTTACTATGATTAAGCTATTTAGTGATTATCCAAAGAACGTAGTTGCAATTTTACTTATGCCAACGTTACAGGTAATAATCAGCCCGTAGTGACATTAAATTTGCAAATTTTTACATCTTTTTTGGATAGTAAAAGCTGCCCATGTACCAGTAGACGGACAAGTTTTAGGAGATTTTTAAAAATTTGCTTCAGATTTCCTTTTGGGTGGCATAAAGATTTTCTTTTGAGATAGCTGAAAAAACAAAAAAAAAGTCGTTCATCACAGTATTCCTATTTCATAATTTCCCAAGACTTTCTTCAGCTTCCTAAGATTATCTTGGATTTCCAAAGATTTTCTTTTTAAATAAATACTACCTAGATTTATAAAATTTAATAATTTTAATACTAAATCTAAACGAATTACGTAAAATTTGCAAAATTTTGCATATTTATGCATATTAATGCATATTTGGGCCACTTTTGGTGATTTTTGAAGAATTTTCATAGAGAAAATAAAAAATTATTATTAAATTTTGCTAATTTTAGCAATTGTTTTATTTAAAAAATTATTTATTTTTTATTTATTTAAAAAATTATAAAAATTAAATTGCTTAAAATTAAATAAAATAATCGCTTAAATTAGCAAATTTAATAACAATTTTTTATTTTTTTTATTAAAAGTTTTCAAAAAATAGCAAACGTGGCTCAAATATGCACAAATATGCATTATTTAGTCAAATATGCACCAAATGTTAAAAATATGCAAATATGCATTTTGACATGCAGTGTTTCGGATTAGTTTTTACCTAATTTGTCTAAATTGCATAACGAATCTGTTGGCATATCCCAGTGGCGTAGCCCCCCCTCCCAAATTATTAATTTTGGTTAATAAACCTTTTTATTTTATTTATATAAAAAAAAATTTTTTTTAAATAGTTTGGGGTAGTGGCCCCCCCCCCCCCCGAACTAAATTCCTGGCTACGCCACTGGCATATCAATATTAAAGAACATGCAAAAACATAAAATCCGAGCTCTAGTTATCACAATCGAAAATTTACGTTATTATTTTTATGAAAATTATATTAGTTTAATTAATAGTTCAGAATTTCCGAAAAGCCTGAAGCCTCCCTTGCTTCCTCTGAAGAGCCGTCGCTGCTCACACGGTACATACATACCACTTTTAAACAAAAAACAAGCAATTGGGACTTCCCTCCTAGATATTGTTAAGGCATTTGACAAAGTGTCGCATTATGGCCTGATTTTTAAACTGTTCGAAGGGTGTATCCAAGAAGAAAATTGAAGTCAAAGAAAATGTCAATACCTGCAAGCACCCGACAAGATCAAACTTTTTCTTTGCCTCCCTCTTCATCCTCTACTTCTTTATCTCCCACAAACGTCACACAAAGGGGGAATTTTATGCCGACAACACCAAAGTTTATGAAAGGTCTTAAAAAGCAATTCCGAACATGACGGATAGGCTAACCCAGAAAAAATTGCATAGCCCCACTACTTCTTTGCAAAACAAAAGTTGATATTCAATCCAATCTAATAAAATCGAACTGATAAAGTTGAAAACAATTCAATCATTGATCAACGAATAAATAGATTAACGGAAGCAAATGCGCAAGTAGGAGAGTTGGGAGATAAGCTCCCAACTAACTTTCATGAAAATTTCTAAATTTTTTAGGTTGGTAACTTAAAATTACCCAAAAAAAAAACAAATATGAATCCCAAAATGTTTCTAAATTTCAATTGATATTTTTTTATGAATTGCAATAAATTAAAAACCGTTGTAACCGTAAGAGGGCGTCCATTAATTACGTGAGGTGTTTAGGGAGGGGAGGGGGTCGATCCACGTGGGGGAAAGAGAGGGAGTCTCGGCAAATGTCACGTAATTTTATTCACTTAACTAGTTTTAAATAAAAATAATTAAGCAAATTATGTTTTTTTGAATAAATCCAACACTTAAAATACACATTTAAAAAATCTCACGTGAGATTAGGAGGGGGAGGGAGGGGGCGAGCCAAACCTCACGACATCTCACCAAGAGGGAAGGGGGGTTCAAAAATCGCCAAAATCACCTTAGGTAATTAATTAATTAATTAATTAAACCGTTGTTTTCTATAATATTATAACATACTGACAGAACAAACCTTTTAGGAGCCTGAGAAATGATCTAGGACAGCGGTCGGCAACTCGCGGCCCGCAGCCCTCCCCACCTTGCGGCCGTAGCTATTTTATAAACCTACCTAAATAAATAATCAACCGCGAAAAATTCAAGAATTTTAATTTTTTTCCCCTCATTTTTGTCATTGTTCCTACACATTAATTCAAATAAAATGTTTTCGCATTTTTAATATCACAAATACCTATTATCAAAATTTGCCACTATGTAGTTCTTGTCTGCCGAAAGGTTGCCGACCGCTGATCTAGGAGATAAATTTGGCGGGGGCGGGGGAGATAAATATGTTTTATTAAGATTTTAGATATTGTCGTAGAGCTGGACCTCTCAGGAGTGGATTTTATTTTTTTACTTTTCCTTGGGTCACCGATTTAAAAGTTAAACTAATTCTTAATTAAATTATAACCGTAATAACAATGACATATCCAAAGAAATTTTTAAATACATTTCCATCCAAAAATACAATGATAATTGCAAGTGTGCGCCGCTATCGGACCAGGTGCGCCGACGTTTACACAAATTTAACAATGCCTTCAACTAAATGTTTTAATTTTATCCAAATCAATTACAAATTATTCAGCGTCCAATTAATTAATCTTCCCTTTTCCAATTTATCAAATGTACAATTTATAATTACCAAAAATTTCATTCAATTCAATTCTTCCAAAAATAGTCTTTTGCTTACAATTAAAATATACAAATGTAATTACTCACTCAAACTCAAATTTTATTGCACAAAATCAAATCAAAACCCATTACACAAATTAATACTTTTACGGGACCTTCCTGCAAAAGCGTGGACTCACTTCGACGGACCAGCTTGGAGTCCATATTATCACTTCCTCTCGTACCAACTACACATTGTCGGCACGAAAAGACGCAGAAAATTCAAAAGTGTCATAGTATTTACATGAAAATATTTGCAATAGAAATTCAAATACAATAATAAATCAAAAACCCAAAATCTACTACAAGTTCAAAATTAATAAAATCCAATTCAAAACTCAAAAATAATTTACATTACAAATTAAAATTTAAATTTTTAAAAATTTTATAAAATAAAACACGACAAAATATTTTTCAAATTTAAACAAAATTTAGTGGATTTTGTTGGGTCACGGAGGGGTATTAGTACCCCCCTCTTGTATCCACGTTTGTTCTGAAGCCGGCGTTCCCCCTTGACAATAGGCTTGTAAAGAATCTCGAAAGTAAACTAACAAACTATTGCAAAAATAGCGTTGTAGGAATCCTTATAATTAGACAAATTAATTTTTTAATTTGTGAAATTGCAAATAACGTTATATAAAAATCTATACAAAAAATTCAATACTACAGATCTCAAAATAACAAAGATATATTGCCACGACTCGGTGAAGGACCTTAAATTCGTGTGTACGTTCTTTATTTTGAACTCCTTAAAGTATGGTAGCAAAATATCGAATGGATGTGATTCAATCTCTTTAATTCAAAAAAATATCCTACTTATGAATGAATGTAAATTTTATTTTAGTTAAACAAAACAATTGACTTACAAATTTAATTTTTGATTTATAAATATTGGCAGTGACGCATTAATATCCCGGCCCGAATAAAATTCCGCATAAACCGCGAGCACTTTAAAACGTTATTGTTATGCAAACCTGAACTTTCTTCTGATTTCAAATGGGTTGTGAGCACCTCTTCTGTTCTCCCACGTAAAAGAAAAACTGTCCCTTCCAATTCCAAAATAACTTTCTATCCAGGTTCCAAATGGTTGTTCCAGATTTATGAGACGCTGGTTCTCGTCCAAAAATTTAAATTATTATTCTTGAATCGAAATATTTTTATTTTAATTTTCTTGATGTATGCTTTGGTTATTAACTCCGCACGATTTTCCCTCTTTGGGGTTCAATCATTAACTCAAAAAAATGAACGACCTTCCTCGTTGGGATCTCGTCACAAACTACTTTATTTATCTTGTTTTTCTGTTATCTATCTGTTGGCTTTAAACGCCCTACGTGCTTCATTGCAATAAGATTAAAATTTTAGACTTACAAATTAAAATTACAACAAATAAACAGAATGAATTTTCTAAAACTAAAAATAAACCGACATATAAGTAATACCTAAATACTTTTTAATAACTTTTATTTTATTTGAAAATTTGAATTTAAAATTATTTTATCAAATATATACGAAAATATTGTATTTAAAACAATTTAATAATATAATAATTATTATATTATAATATTTATTCGAACATATGTTATTATTGCAATGTTACATATTACTCTAATTTTAAAGTGTATTTAATATAATACAGTTTATTGTTTACCAAAAACTAATGTTATAATTAAAATAATTTATTTATTAATTAATTCAACACATATTCAATTTTGAACAAAGAACTACATTTAGTATAAAATGTTTAATTTTATGTAACTTTGTTGGTATCAATTTAATGTAAAATTAACTATTCAATTTTAGGGGGAGGGGGCAAAAACCAATTTACAAACATTTCTAATCAATAAAATGAAATTAACAATAAAATTTTTAGGATTTTATATTGTTTCTATCTATTGTTTTATTGTTCAATTGTTTTTGTTGTATTTACCTTTGATTGGTTAATTTTAAGTTACCAACCTAAGAAATTGGAAGGTTAGGTTAGGCAATCTAAATAAATATAAATAGCTTTATATCAATATTGCTACATCATGACAGTACAGCAACCCTGTAAATATATTTAAATCTCAAAAGAACCAAGATTCTTTTGTTTCAAATTGTTTATTGTTACTTTATAATTTTTAATGTTAAATTTTAAACAATAACGTTTTTGTTTTTGTTAAAAACGGTATTATATTAATTTTAGCGGTTGTAAAACAAAGTCTAAACATTTTTTGATGTTTAATTAATTTTAAACCAAATTACAAGTTTAAAAATAGAAAAATTTAGCTACCTACATTAAAAGCCTGGCAAAGCTTTATTGTACATTTTACATTCATGTTATTGTGTTTATTAATATTAATTTTCAGTAAAACAATGTGGTTTGACATAAGCGTCTAATATTACATAGATACTTAACATTTCGAATCTATAGTAAATTACAACCCAATTCGGTATATCTCGTTTCACATATTAGTAATTAGTAATTATCTCCCCTACGTCGTGTACGTACCGCTGGGGCATTTTGGCGTTTAGTATATAGGGAGTGATTAGTTGGCCTCTTCGGCCGGAGGCCTGTAGGATGATACGCCGTTGTATCTTCAAAGCGGCCAGGGTATGGCGTTATCAAATTATGTGAAATGAATGATGATTGTTACTCGAAAGGGGCAACTCGACGGCCTGCAGGCAGCACACGCGAATCTGTCGGTTCTATTTTCCTTTTATCTTAACTCCAGGGCTACTTTATTCTTTTTGTTGCAGACGGCTCTAATTATTTGCACAAATTTACCAAGCTTTGGGGATTTTACATTTTTTTATTACTAGCTACACACATACTTTTTTCATGATTAAGTGCTTATTTTTTTTTCTTTTGTGTGAAACTATTGTTTTATCTTAATTAGACTTTGCTGGCATCGGTATAATGATATGCCTAGCCACAACAAATTATTTTTTTAATTGTAAAGCCAACGCACGTTGAACACGAACAGTAGCGGATATATACTAATTCCAGAGGCTGGCCAAACCTGGTACTTTACCAGGAAGGATCGACAAAATTAAAAACGATTTTAAAAATCGTCACCCTAAATTTATTCTTTGTTTCAGGAAATTGTACATTTATTTCTTCGTTCAATTCTATTTTCGTCCTGGTTTTTCATATCGTTTCAGTCGATCGTCTCGTTTGAACTATTATCTACCCTAGATCAATGGTAACAAATTTTTAAGATTTCCAATTAAGCAAAACGACAATTGAGAAATTATAAGAGATTCTACTATAAAGCTAATAATATGGTATTATATAAAACATTTTAAAAATTCCCTTTTGACTTGGCGTTTTACGCTTTGTATTAGTTTTTACGACTTAAGTACATCTTGTAAAAGAAAATATAAATTTTTCAGTATATACTAGCTAGCCATCATAAAAATTGAAAATACAAGCTCAAGTATGTTTAATTTAATTAAACCCGCCAAACGAGGTAAAATTAAAACATCGAAACGCTTTCCTTATTTCCTTATTTAATTACAATGCTACATGATAATACATATTAATTAAATTAACTTGACGCGATGCTGTAATGTGAGGACTGATGAAAGATCATGTAATCCACCGAATACGGATTTTTGGGTTAGAAGGAATTTCGTCCTTGCTAATAATTTTATCGGCGTGTAAAAGTTAAATCACAAGCCGAAAACTTAATTTATAAAAATTCTCTGTTCCACTTGATTCGCACTTCTTATGCAGACTTGTCTATTTTTGTAGCTTATCTGCTTTATTATTAAAAAAACGCTATAGTAATTTTAGTTTGAAAACGGCGTCTTCTTTAATAAAGTTCAGCTTCCGTCTCTAACATCTATGATGTAGAATTTTCTTATGAAGCAAATTGATTTATCTAGTAGTTCATTCTGTACCCGATCCTTTTTTAAATTTGCAATTTAATTGCAATTTAAAGTTTATAAAATTTAGTAAGTTGCTGAAGATTCATGTAAAGGGAAGTGGATAAATATAAAATAAGTTGAATCTTTTCAATTACACTGAATTTCAGATGTCGGTGATAAAGGAACATTAAAAAGGTTTATCGTCTCGAGTCGACTTGATTGTAATATATCGTCGCAAAGTTAGAAATATTTTCTCTTCAAAAAATTCTTCTCAAAAAATTATATTCCTTCTAGAATAAGCTTGTATATTATACAAGTATGACATTGTTGTTTATTAATGAATTGGATTTTTAGAAAAATTCAATATTTCAAGAGGAAATTTATTAAACTAGTTAAGCTACATTTAAAAAGCAGTTTATGATATGATATTAATTTATCTGAATGAAATTGATATTTGTTTAATTTAAACGTTACTATTTGAATTTGTATCTGTATATTATGCACCAGGAACAAAAAAATTACCGGTAGACTGAGTTATAATCAGCTGCATGATTTTATATTGTTATTAAGCTTAGGATCTTACAAGGAGATGACCACTTAGGGGCATTTTTGTAAATTTTGCCACTTATGGTGCTGGAAGGTCAGCATTCCAATAACAATTTCCCAAAGTTGTAGAGAGAGATGGCCAGAAGTTTTCGATAAAATCGAGTTTTAAAATATTCACACCGAGGTATAAGCACTAGAAATATAGGAGTTGGCAATAAGGAGCGTGGTGTAGATGGAAGAGAGTGAGGACTAGTAAACTGTAGGTCGCTAGTTCGATTCCCGACGGCTGTAACTTTTTTTTTTTTTAATTTTAATTTACTCCAATACGTAAAAATTGATCGAATTTATGCTTCTTGACTAACAATATTAAGATAAATTAAAAACAAAAAAATTATTTTTAATTTTAAAATTATCATTAAAATTATGGTTTGCTTCTAAACTGTGCGATGACAGGGACATTTTTCAAAATTTTAATGAAGTTTGTTTTCCGATAGACATATTGAAAATAAAATGCTCCTGCAATAATGCGTCATTTGTTCAGTGTGCAAGGTGCCGCGTAACATTTTGTTTCCCTTGCTTTGATGATGGATACCATTCGGGCACCTGCGAAACCCCGACTGTGGAGTGAAAAGTTGCGACACCTTGTATAATTTATTATTTAACTATAAATTATTGTATTGTTTATAAATAAAAGACACATGAATACCTTATACCCGACGTTCTTTATTTTTGTACCAAAATTTAATTTATCTTAATATTGTTAGTCAAGAAGCATAAATTCGATCAATTTTTACGTATTGGAGTAAATTAAAATTAAAAAAAAAAAAAGTTACAGCCGTCGGGAATCGAACTAGCGACCTACAGTTTACTAGTCCTCACTCTCTTCCATCTACACCACGCTCCTTATTGCCAACTCCTATATTTCTAGTGCTTATACCTCGGTGTGAATATTTTAAAACTCGATTTTATCGAAAACTTCTGGCCATCTCTCTCTACAACTTTGGGAAATTTTATTGGAATGCTGACCTTCCAGCACCATAAGTGGCAAAATTTACAAAAATGCCCCTAACTGGTCATCTCCTTGTTAGTAAATTAAAATAATCTGTCTTGTCCTGGGGGGTATTCCATATTATAGCTTTTTGATCGTCACTAATAAAAATAAAGCATAGGCGAACGTTTAATAATAATTAATCAGTCAGTTTTGTAAATAAATATTTGGAAATTGAATAACAAATTGTTTATCAGAACTTCATTAATTCCCTAACATAAAATTGAGGACTGGGTAATTTGAAGAGTATGGGATCAATGGGACCAATCGCCATGAGCAATAGTGATTTTTTATCACCAAACAGTGGCGTATTTAGAGGAGGGAAAAGGGGCAATTGACCCTCTCAAGGATGACTCGGATTGTATTCCTGAAGCCCTTCCTATTAAAAATAATGTTTACCACAAAGTTTTAAAATTTAAATACTTTAAATTATTTTTAATTTTTTTGTTTATTATTCATTTAAGTATTTATTTATTCATTCGGTTACCACTGACGAGCACGAATGAATTAACGAGATTCTGAAAAATATTTTGATCTGTCAGCAGTGGCGTTTTAATTTTTTTCTACGGAAGCCAAACTTCAGTTTTTTTACTTTCGGGCCGACAGACGCCAATAGATATGTGCGTCTACAAAAATATCTCCAAAATTTTGTGTACACATGTTTGGAATTTTATTGATACTAATTGGAATTTTTTGAAAATTTCTGGAATTCCTACGAAATCATTGAAATTCTTTAGATTGGAACTTGTTTGGAAATTATAGGAATTTCTTGAAAATTCTTGGAAATCTTTGAGAATTTTTAAAATTCCTAGGAAATTTTTGGAATTCCTTGGAGTGTTCATTTATAATTCGTGGAATTTCGTGAAAATCTTTGGAAATCCCTGGAATTTCTTAGAAATCGTTAAAATTCTTTAGATTGGAACTTGTTTGGAAATTATAGGAGTTTCTTGGAAATTCCTGGAATTCCATGGCAATCGTTGGAATTCTAAGTAGTACTGTATACAAAATCTTTTCGAGATATTTACCTCTTCGATTCTCTCATCTGCTTGATATCTTAATTCAATAACATATACTAAAACAAAAACAAAAAATACAACAAAACGTTGAAATAATAGAATTTTAACCGTAAAGTTAAAAACCATAATAGCAGGCCCGTGCGCAGGGAGGAGATGGGGGTAAATATTATACATAGTCTTGTACCTTTTAACGCAAACACTTTTTATATATTTGAAAATTTGATGTAAACGTAATACTAATATTTGCTTTATAATTTATTTGTAAACTCCCCCATCAAGAAATCCTGCGCACGCCCCTGCATGCATATGATTAAGTAAGTCATCACTCATCACTAGACCGCATGGTTTTATTGTACTACAGATGGTTTCGAGATTACTCTGAAGAGATTTCTCATCATCAGGCACAAATTTACGCTAAATTAAGTTTGGTGTATTAATTTTAAAATTTTAATCGGCATCGGCAAAAGTAATACATATTTGGTAAACACCAATCTTGACGGTTCGTAACAATAGGGTCAGTAAATTGGGGTTGTTGTATACCTAATTAGGAATACTGTTAATTAACAAAATTATCATATTTATTGTATTTGCGCCGACTGTGAAGCCTTTACATGCCATCCTTAAAAAAAGAGACACAAGGAATAAATCGTGCTAAAAATGTATATTATTCAAATTAAGGTTGTTAAGAAGGAAAATGAAATTAATGAGAAGTTCTTGAAATTTTTACAGTAGGTACTTTATTTACGTAATAAAAAAAATTCTTGCCAAGTTTGAACTTAATCTTGTTTTTAGTTATCGAGATAAAAAATGTTAAAGTTTACATTGATTTAAAGGTCATTAAATCAACAATCAGAAATGTCAGCATTTCCAAAAATTCCAAAATTATTATTCTAAAATGCAGTTCAAAAGCTATCAAGATTTTTGATAAATATAGACATTAAAAACAAAAATATTGGGGAAAAATGAATGGATTACGAAATCAGATATTGCCATGATTTACTAAATCTTGACAGCTTTTGTATATTTTTTGGAATAATAATTTAATTTTCTCAGAAACTAAAACATGACTTTTTGGAAGTTTGGTATACTTATTTATAAGACTTTCATAAACATTTTGTCCAATTTTGGTAATGCTGACATTTCTGATTGTCGAAATAATGACGTTTCAATCAATGCGACCACAATGTAACTTTGACATTTTTTATCTCGATAACTAAGAACAAGATTAAGTACAAACTTTGCCAGAATTTTTTTTATTACGCAAATAATGTACTGTAAAAATTTTAAGAACTTCTCATTAATTTCATTTTTTTCAGCCGATTCGGCACGACCGATTCGGCGCGAAGACGGTTCGGCGGGAAGACTTTTCGGCTCAAGAATAAAATATTTAAAAAAAAAGAAAGAAAAAGAAAAATTATTTGGAAAAATTGCAGAGATTAAAGCCAATTCAAAATCATATGATATCGACGGTGGAAAGGCAAAAAGTCTTAAATCCACGGCATTCACATGGCGCTTAAGACTTTTTGCCTTTTCACCGTCGACATAGGTTATATGACGTTTCGCCCCCGTACCGTTTCGCCCCCGCCGTTTCGCCTCGGGATATTTCGCCCCCGACCGTTTCACCCCCACCTTTTAATCCCCACCGTTTTTAATTAATTCATACGTTAAATGAGGGGGGGCCAAAATATTACGTACCTACACAGGGAAGGGGGAGCTAAAAAATTAGAAGAATCGTCCTTACGTAAATAATGGAGTCCATTATGGACTCCACTTAAGTAATAGACGGTTCTCCAGAATGAGGCAATTGTGTATTTATTGAAATTTGGACAGGACGTCTGTCGTGCCATCTAGTATTAAATAAATTGAAAGTCAGATAATTTAAAATTAATATTTATTAAAATAATTTTTAATTTTTTTTTCGGCCGCACCATACAACCGATCCATGGATTCAAAAAATATATTTTTAAAAATTTGATATCACAACATTTGAAACTCCCTCGGACCCCCTGATACATTTTTGTCACAAATTTAAGATAACCCCCCTACCGCCTAAGTGTGACGTAAATTATGGATGGCCCCATACGGAGAGAAACGGGGGCGAAACGGTCAGGGGCAAAACGGTCAGGGGCGAAACGGACGGAGGCTAAACGGTCAGGGGCGAAACGGACGAGGGCGAAACGGACGGGGGCGAATCGCCGGAGGCCAAACGGCGGGGGCGAAACGGGGGGGGGGCTAAACGGCTGGGGGCGAATCAGCGTCGGGGGCGAATGGGCGGTGGCTAAACGGTGGGGGCAAAACGTCCCTATCCCGTCGACATAATATGTGCTGGATTCAAATTTAGTTCCAAATTTTTTAGCGTATCTATCCGCCACAGGTTTTCAAAAGTTTTTACCAGACAAAAGTTGTAGTTCGTTAAATTTCCTATTCGGAATGGGGCGTCAGATTTTTTGTAAAATGTGTCGGTTAAAGGATACGGGGAATATTTAGATCTAGAACACGGATACGGGGTTTTCAAAAAAATTAAAAGAAAAATCTCGATTTTTTCAATATTTTTTTACTTGCTTTAATTCATAACTGGAAAGCCGTTTATTTAGCCAATAAAATGAAATGAATTTCTAACACAGCAGTTACATTAACCTATTTTTGATACATGTGTATTAGTTTTAATAAATTTATTATTTATATTACTTATCTATTAATGTTTAAATTTTTCCAAATTATGTTTCTTTCTTTTTTTTAAATATTTTATTCTCGCCCCGAAAAGTCTTTGCGCCGAACCGGATCGCGCCGAACTGCCTTCACGCCGAACCGTCCCATCCCGCCATTTAGTCACTGAGATATACCCACAGAGGTGATTCTTCTATATTTCCATTAAGTAAACAATTAAAGTTCAGACCTAGCTTAGTACAAAGGCAGGTTTATCTGAGCCTAAGAGCTCACAGACACCATATAGAAACCACGTTGACCACACTTTTTGCCTTACTTTCAAAATTAATGGTTTCTATTAGATTTTATTTTTTAAATATACCTACACTGCTCCACACCCGTCCGCAAGGGCGGGGTTTTGGGGATTCAAACCCCTCCATTCATATTTTTTTACCTATTAACGTAAATTCTTTTTGTACATTTAAAAATTGATATAGTACTTAACATAATACCTGCATCAAATGTAGGTACCTTACCTACCTATTTGTTTTGTAAATTTATTTTTAACCTCCCCCCCCCCCCAATGAAGAAATTCTGCTCACGGGTCTATCAATTATTGTTTTGGTTAAACTTTGGAATAAAATTGAGAACTGCAGTTGCAATATGAGTATGGAAAACCTCAAAGCTCCAATTATTAATGTTTGTGGATGGGATTGTATAGTAGTAGTGGCAGAATATCTTTATAAGATTATCATTTTTGTAGTTTGATCGAAGATAAATTTTTTTTATAATAAGTTTTTAAGGAGCACGGTCTCAGGGTAGCAATTAGAACGATAGATTGAAGTACCGACGTCGGAGCCTACTTACTGCCAAGTACCTATTATAAAGTGACCATACGTCCCAATTTGGGCGAGACATTCCCGCTGACCCCAACGAGAGCAAAAATGTCACTTTACTTTTTTCTGTAGAAAGTAACGCACCTGCCGAAAGAGTTTCTTCTATAATGAATATGGACATCTTATTAAGGGGCCATCTAAAAATTACGTCACACGTTAGGGGGTAGGAGGGGTCATCTCAGATTTGTGACAAAAATGTGACACGCTAACGTGCGTTTTTTCATGCTGCCGAAAAATAAATTAAATATTAATAAAAATAAAAATAAATTGTTAATTAGAACCTGCAAAATTGATTTAATGTAGGGGAGAGGGGGGCTAGTTGTTACAATTTTCACTTATCATTTTTTTCACGCTTGCACAGATCCTTTAATACAATTCTGAAAAAGCCACCTTATTGTCTAAAATGTCCTTTGTACACCTCTAATTTTTAATTAGTAGAAAATGCAAAGGTTGAAGGTGTAGAATTGTTTTCTTCAAACATTCCAAAGTGTAACAACTTGCCCCATACCGGGGCAAGTTGTTACTGATGGGTTAGGTAAGGTACAAACACAATAAAGTTCAATATTTGTATTTTAGTAGTTTCAAATTAATCAGTATCCGACATACAATAAATACACATATAGAAATCGTCATCACTGCCGCAAGAAATCTGTGCCTACTTTTTACAGCTAGTGCACAGAATCTAATTAGCATTTCTTGAGGTACAATAAAAAAATTAGTATTGGCTGCTCCTAATGGTACCTGACTATTATTGTAAAACAGTAACAAAGCTTACTCACACAGCGGCTGAGTCAACCTATTATCTATTACAGTAACAACTAGCCCCTCAAGCACTGAAACAACTAGCCCCAATGTCACAAAAATGGTTATGTTGTTGGCCTTGCAAGCATTAGTTTAATTATTCAGAAAACTACTAATACAAACAAAAGAGTAATGTTTCGGCTTTAAAATGTTATAAATAGTTTGAGCACATCACTTATCGTTTTACGATAATACGCTTCAGAGTGAACCCAAACGTTTCATACATTCACCCGTGAAAAAAGTTTCATATTTCATCCATAAGTGGTACATGATTAGAGAAATATTCAGTTGTAATTGTGGTACAGTTACCAGCAGGCGAATTAAGTTATTGTCTTTGTAACAACTAGCCCCTTAACAACTAGCCCCCCTCTCCCCTACCTATTTAAATTAAAAAAAATATTCTACAAATTTTTAAATTTAATAGGGTAGAAGTGTGACGTCACTGGGAGGGAGGGGTTCAATGAAAATGTGACTGAAAAAATGTGACATAGGGGGGAGGGCAGTCTAAAATCATTAAAAATCGTGTGAGGTAATATATGGACGATTTTTAATATAAAAAATAATTAAAGACAGCAGGAAACTTTACCAATATATTCCTAGTGACAAAAAAGCTTTCTGAGATGAAATCAACAAATGGCCGACAATAACAGCAGAAGAGCAGCCAGAGAAGTTTTAAACTATCTATTTTAGTAAAAATTTCTTTTTTGCTAAAATAAATTTTTTTATTTTTCAAAAAAAAAATTTTATTTTCCAAAGATTTTACCGTATAATATATGTACTTAATTTATGGTCTCAACTTACAATCCAAGTAACTTTTTGAAGAGTTAACACCGTGTTAACACCGGGCTAACACTACGGTGTTAATTGCATAAAAGTGTTAATTTTGATCTATAGATCAAAAAATATTATTTTTATGGATTTGACTTTGTGAAATCACAACATTTAAAATTCTCTGGCCCCCTGTCACATTTTTGTCACAAATCTGAGTAATTAATGGTTTTAATTATCTACTTCAATTGTTTAACCACTAAAGTGAATCATTAATGATTGTAGCAAGTTTTCTTTTTGTTATGATCTGGAAACGACTTTTTTTTGGTTCTTTTCGATAATCTAGACATTTTGTCGCAATTAATCCGGATTATCGACGCTCTACTGTACAAGTTCGAAAAAAGCCATAAGCGTCTGTACTAAGGTTTTTTTTTGTACATTAACATTTTAGATTTTAGAAAAATAAATTGAGTAAACTAAAAGTATACCTCCCGTCGCCGAATCGACGTAGTCGAATTTCTGTTGCCGAATGAAAATCGCCGAAACTGGCTTATGTCCGATTTCTTCACTTAGAGATACTTAGAGAACCAATCAAAACGGTTGTCTGTTTGGTCACTTGATTAATTTGATTGGTTATCGGTATGTTTATACTTATCGGGTGGATATTTCTAAGTGAAGAAATCGGACATTAGCCGAATCAGAATCGCCGAAATGACGGTGCCGATCTGGAATCGCCGAAATGACGGTGTCCGTGTTTATGTATAAGATCAATTTTTTAAATATTTTTTAACCCCTAAACCCCCTCCCTGGCGCATGTAAATGTATATGTAATGTTGTTGTATGTAAATGTATGCATGTAAATGCATGTAAACTATGTAAACATCGCATAACTTTCCCCATTTAATTTGGGTATAAAAAATGGTGGTCCAAAAGTAATTGCCCCTTGAACTTTTCTTATTTTCTTTATCATTTCCGCAATTATTAATAAATTTTGACAATTTTTAGCTGGTGTCCTTAGTTTAACTTTCTCTTATACGAAGTATATACGTCTACGAAGCATGATTAGGCCCCGTTCGACATGCCACGATCGGGTTTTGCGTGATTTGGGAAACTTCGATCTACCCTCTCATTCCACAGCAAAGTTTGAACAGTGTTTCGCGTGCTCGGCGCCCAGATTTATAGAAGTGCATCGAGGACTCTTTGTAAACTCAGCGAGTGTGGTGTCTTTCCGACGTAATCTAACAGATGAACTCCGCTTACAAATAATGTAATCTGTCAATAAATATTATATTTATAGCCTGCTTTTATGTTGCTTTTATTTTTATGTATGGGTGGTTTGAAAATCTAATCTTATTAGAAATCATCCAATTAAGGAATTGTACTTTTTTTCTTAATAAATGTGTATTATTATTATTATTATTATTATTATACATAATATGAAGAAAGTAAGTAAAAATTTAAAAATAAGGCAAAAAATGTGGTCAAAGTTGTTTCTACGGTGTCTGTGAGCTCTTAGGCTCCGGATAAACCTGCCTTTGTACTAGGCTAGGACTTAATTATATAATGCACAATGCAAATATAGAAGAATCACCTCTATGGGTGTCTGAGTAACCAACTGGCGAGTAAAGTTCTACGTATTACTTTTACCGAGAAACGTCGGACCACACACTGGATAGAACTATACAAATTGTATATACCTTACGTTTTTGAATTTGACGCTAGCAGAATATACTACTTTCAACTATTTTAATTAGAGTAATATAAATTTTTAATACGATTTATTAATAATCTCAGCCAATACATAAAATTTAGAGTTATATTGTAGAACAACGTAATAAAAAAAATATTTATGAAGAAGCTAGTTTCGATGACCTGAAGTAGTTAAAAGAATGGGCACTTTTGGTGTCTACACTTTTTTGTAGTCTCGGAGTAAGATGCAGGTTTTTCAAAGACAATTTCAGCAAAAATCATGTTTTTTTAAAATATAAATTCCGAATTTCTTTCTTTTCTCTATTTTTATGCAATAAAGATCTTATTTTTATAAAAAGGGGAAAGGCCCCTTTTCAAAATAACCAAATCCTAAAAGTCAACTATTCTTTCAAAACTCAGATTTAAATGATTAAACTAATTATTAACTCATAAAAAAACACGTCAATATATTTATTACATTCGCTTTTTAAGATAAAGTACACGAATTAAACTGTAGAATCAGTCCGATTTCTAATTTCTGCCAAATTATTTGTAATGTGGTTTAGTCGTTTAGTCCCGTTTAGTCAATAAATAATAACTAAAAACCGGTAATTTGATTTGAAAATTAGCCTTACTATTTCTAATATCCAGTTAAGAGTTAAAAAATTTGAGATTTAATTTCATCAATCTCGCTTGATTAAATAAAAACTTTCTTTATAAATTTAAAAAAAAATTTAGATAAATAACTGGAATTTAAGTATAACAAAGTTACTTTTTATTTAAAAACAAATTTGCAATAAAGTTGGAAAAAGTTTTTATCAAAGTTCAAATTAGATAAAGCGCTTCCACCACAGCGAAAAATTTAAATTTTATTTAGCTTTTAAATTGTGGGTTGATAAAATTAAAAACTTGACAAGAACTTAATTTCGTACGATTTGGATTTAGATAAAAATGCAATTCGAATGAGTTCTATTGACGATAAATAATTCTGCATAACAGTATGGATCCGATTGTTAAGCTAAACAAGTACCGTTTAGGAATAAATTACATAATGTGGTTGAATGAATTGTTAATCATGCACAGATAGAGGTGTCTATTGAATATGGAAGAGTCAATTAGCAAAACCCACATTTTTGAGTTTTCCGAATGGTCCTCGTACGTTTTAAAACATTAACGTTAGTTGATTTATTTTGATATTATCGTTGATAAATATTTACGTTTATATACCAATAATGTAGATATTAATTTTGATAAATTTCAATAGTTAATAGTTGTGGAAATTAAATTACAGAATACAGCGCCGAAATAAATTATTGAAAAATTAAATCGAATAGTATTTTGTTGGAATTATTTATTAGAATGTTCTTTTAGTGAGTTTAAACTATATTTGAAATCAATTTTGAGTTAATTAATATTCCTGAACAAGTTTGTCTGTTTATGTTCTTCTGTGTGAAATTATATTGTCGTCAAAGGAAAGTCATTAATAATACAGTATTCCAGGTAACTTCATACGTATAATAATGTGAAACGACATTATTTGTAATGGTAAAATCGTCAGTTTTTTTTCATTATGTAAAAATTTGTAGCTAATAATCTCCATAGCGTGAGAAACATTAGCATAATGAAGCAGACAACTCGAATGATTTTGACGTAGGAACAAAAATTCCTCCAGACCACGGCTTAATTATTTCGATGACCAGGGAATAAGTTAAGATTAAGCATTTTCGTCGTAGTACTAATTGGTTTGTTAAATTTAAAAAATTAAAACTTTAGTAATTGGGGTGATTAATAAAACTTAAAGAAGTGAAAGTATTGAAAAGTTTGCGCACTTTGAAATTTACCAAATTAATTATCATCTTTTTTTCCTTTCAGCACGTTTTTAAAACTTAAAGTTAAAAAATGTTCACTTAGCTGAAAAAACAAAAGAACTTTTTATTATAATTGGATTTATTCGACTAAAAATGTATCGCGAACGTTTTATTGTGTAAATTAATAATTTAATTATTGTTATACTTTTTACCGCCACGTTCGTATTTTGAAGCGATTCATGTAATTTGATTTGATTGCTAAGTGTAGTTAGTCCAAATGGCTGGACAAGAAATTGAGCCAATCGATAAAATCTAAGTTATTGATAATGATAGGGCTTGATTTAACAATATCACAACTACTTTTTGTATTCGATTGTCGTTAAATTATTCAGTCTTCGTTTATTAGAAGAGATGTAACATGTTATATTGACATTATGTACGTTACACAATACATGTAATATGTAGGTAGGTACATACATCGAGTGCAATCTAAACAAGATTTAATATGCTGAAGATGCCTATAATTATTTTGTATGCTAATGGTTTATTGATAAAAATTAGTATCAGGCACTGGCCTTCTTTATAAAATTCATTAACGTGTAGATATGGGTCATTCCACCAAATAAAATCATTTTTACGGAGGGAACCCCCCGATTTTGTTCACACTTTATGAATATGTTCTCTACATTATAAAAACCATTTCCTGAAAATTTTAGCTCTTAATATGCAGCCATTTTGAAGTTATGATTTTTTGAAATTTTAAATTTGTTAGAAAAATTATCAGTCAAATTTAGAATCAATCAAGTTGTACATCAATCGAGTTGCACATCAATCGTGTTTCCAAATAATCGAGTTGTACATCAGTCGAGTTCTACATCAATCGAGCTCTCTCCAACCAATCGAGTCGCATGTCAATCGAGTTCTACTGTTTTACTTATTAGGACGACCTTTAGTTAGTTAATATGTTATCAATAATTAAACCGATTACCGATTTGACTTGAAGGTTATGATATACAAGCACAACAATAATTCAAATTAGAAGCTATTATATATTTATTTTGAACAAATAATCGTAGAAAGACATTAGTAAACAAATAATCATCGAACGAAAAAAAAATACAGTGAGACGCTAGCGCCATCTACAGCGTAAACGGTAGTGTACGAAGTAAATTTTTTAGCGGCAAATTCAAAAATTAAATTTATTATAAATTAAATATTATGTGCTATAAAATTATTTCACTGTTTCAAAGAATCATCCAATCAATGACAAGTATTTAAACAATAATTAATCGAGTTTAATCAAAAAATATCGCGTCGTGAAAATGACAAATTTTGTGGAAAAAAACTTTAATATTAAATTTGAAGTAACACGCGCCGCAGAGTGCGAAGAATTGTTTCTCCACTTTAATTCAATTTTAAAGGTTTTTTTTATCACGTATGACAAGAAAAATGAATATTTTCATTAAAAATCTGAGAATTTTTTCTTGAAAAAATGGTTTTTTAATTTTTCTAAAAAAGTTTTCTACTTCAAAAACATTAGAAACAAAAAATTTCAAAAATTCAAAAAATCATAACTTTAAAATGGCTGCATATAAAGGGCTAAAATTTTCAGGAAATGTTTTTTATAATGTAGAGAACATATTCACAAAGTTTGAATAAAATCGGCTGTGGTCGCCCCAAAAAAGTAATTTTATTTGGTGGAATGACATTATACGTGTTATAATTGACAGATGTTAATTTAAAAAAAAATATTGTTAAATTTTGTTAAATTTTGTTAAATTTTGTTAAATTTTGTTAAATTTTGTTAAATTTTGTTAGAGTACGGTTTCCGTGTAGCACTCTGTACACAGCGTCCACTTAGACATTTTCAATTCCGAACAGAACAGAGAACTGACATTAGGAACTAGACCAGACACTTTCTTCGTTGTGTGTGGCTTTTGTGATTTTGACTCTATTTTGGCTATAAGTAAATTAAAAGTTTTGTTGGTATGTGTGGTATGATATTTGTTTCGGTAAAATATCGAATATTTTACAAAATTTATGTGATCTTTTTTGAGTCCTGTTATTAAACAAGAGAATAAAAATGCAACATTTGATTCATGTGAAGTGGACCATTGAATTTTGTAACGAAAAAGTGCTAAGGGTAAGTTTCATTTGAATATCATTATGGAACATTATATTTTTGAGGGTTTGTGTTAATAATTGTTGCTTTTCTGTCAGTTCGCTACAACCTCCGTTCAGATTCATAGTTCTTTTGAGCTGGTTTTTGTGTTAACTCTTATAAACCCATATAAATAAACAATGTTAAAAGTGGTGGACTTGCATTATTTTTCGAATTTATTTACTGGGTATATTAAAATCTCATTCTGCAATTTTTAATAGAGTTCACTTCTGTGGATGATTACTGAATAATGTATTTGAATTTAATATTCTGATAAACTTCTAATTGATTCTGATTCCAGTTTCAATGCTAATTCAAGCGACAAATTGATATTGAATCAATGTGAGTGTCTATTTATTATTTAACAATTTCAATTTTAATCTTCACACTCGAAAAGGTATTCGATACAATTAGTAGAATGCTATTGGGATATTCCATACCTTCTAAACCCCCGGTGCGTACTATAGGGACATATGTAAATTTATTTGTTCCGAAAGAATAAAAGATTATTGTTCAATATAATTAACTCCAGATCTAACATATAAATTTTCAATTTTTGAAACTTGGGGAGTATGGATCTCCAATGCAATTTTGTACAAACTTGCAAATCATGGGATTAGCCGCCACTGTCTTTGCAATAAAAGTAACGAATAAAGTCAATTATCTAGGAATAATACTTAAGTAATGAAATTAGAGAAAGCGAGTCTTTTATCTTTGGGAGTAATGAGGCGGCGGTCAAGGCGCCATTCTTCGAAGATCGCTCTCTGGCTTTATACGGCAATCGTCAGACCCATACTCTACTCCGATTTGACTATTAACTGTACTGATGCAATCGGCCCTAAGACTAATAAGCAAGAAACTGCAGGCCATATGTGTAATTTGAAAATATGTTATAAAGGACATACCTTTGTAGCATTTTGAATCGGACAAAATCCACCCTAAATACACATTTGATCAGGTATACAAGTTTCTTTTGCTGAACTTAAGCATAAAAGTATACCGCTGAGCTGAATATATTGCAGTGTCCAATAGAATGCAAGCAATCGATCCTAAGGCAGCTGTTAAATTCATTAATGAAAAGAATTATGTTAAAAATCAAAAATACAAATTCAAAGAAACTTAACATTTAAATTTATCAAAAATTAATCTAGAAAGAAATAATTGGTTAAAATAAACAATTGAAAGTTAAAGAACTTCAGGTGTTGTAATATAATTGTAAGAAGTGCGTGTACAGGCGAATGAAATAAGTATAACGAATCGCAATATTATTAACAAGCATTGATTTGAAAAATTGAATGTAAAAAAAAATGGAAATGCTAGACAACGGGATGATGAAGAAAGATAACAAAAAAATAAAATCAGTTGACGACAGAACCTCAAGGAGGAAGGTCGTTACGTGTGGTCCTCATAAAAAGTGAGGAAAACCACAAAGTGAAATCAAGACAAAATATTTAGAAACGAAAATAATAAATTCAGTTTAGGAACGAGAACGAGGTGTGATTTAGGACAAAACATTTAGAAGAAGTCGAAGGAGATTAATCTGGGATTAGCTGGTAGCGGTTCCATTCAACGCGAAGAGGAGAGTAGGAAATTTGCATCCAATTTAATGTGGACCCTCTGGGTCGAACAAAGAAGAAGATAAAGACAGGTTTGCATAATCACCATTATAAGTGTTAAACGTGTTTCTTGCGACAGATAATCCGATAGTTAAATATAAAGCGCAATTGGGGAAATGAAGGATTCAAACAATTAAAATTTGTAATTCAATTGTTTATTTGATTTAAAAATAAAACGTAACATTCACAAAAGAATTTCTGTAAGATTCTTTGAAAAATAAAAGATTGTACAATTACATTAATTCGATTCACAAATATTTGGAAGGTGAGGTTCGATAAGCTGTGCATTTATTGTATAATCAGAGTAAGTATGGGCTTTTAAAGATCATCAGTCTTTAACAGTGCAATATGCACATCTGTGTTCCGGACGCAATTTAAAAATGATTCAAGATGATGTATCCGAAACAAAAATATTCAGATACAAGATTACCTTGGATCTGGTACTTGTTTGTATCTAGACACTAGGCGAGATATTCAACTAAAATATCATTTTTCTTTACTGAGTCAAAGAGCACCAAGGTAACAAAAAGACAGATGCTGGAATTAAATGACTTTAATAGTCTTTCCTGTAGTGCGAAACTAAGGCTTGCCTGCAAGATTCTATATATATTCCTCAAAGAATAAACATACACAATATGCGAGTTAATATACGGACAACCTCAAGTTTGATTGAAAACATAATATTCAAATGATTAGGTTTGTAGAAAATTTAAATATTGTGAATGCAATAGCTCTTGTTCTGATTCAGCAAAATCCCAACTGCTAGGACCACGAAATTTACCTTACAGTTAGGATGATTTAAAAAATAATAGGTTTAAGGGAGTGCTGTAATTTAAGGCAGTACCATAGTCCCAATTTAGAAGCCGAAGAACGTGTGAGATTTATTTTGTTGTGTACCATAAATCTAGAATCTAGGAAAGATCATCAATCAGGTAAAAAATATTGGCAAAAATTCTGCATGAAAGTATAACAACATTATTGTTCTAATTCAGAAGCTATTTAGTTTTTGAGGTATATAGCACTTATAGAACCCTAATTTTTAACCAGAAAACTGTTGTTTTCAGTTTTCCATTTAGAGCTTCCTTTTTGTTCATCTGACAGTAAAATATGCTAGAAACTAGACTTGATCATCTGTAAATCTATTCATAAAATTACTTTGTTATAGTGTTATAAATTGGGAGATCTGGTGGTATGAAAATATGTATAGTACCTATTAAATTGTAATTTTACAGCTTCTGATAATCCGGAAAGCAAATTTTCAAAATGATATAAGTTTTAAAATTTTTCGTTGCATTTCATTTTAAAGTAAATTTATATATGAGAATGTTAAATAAAAGATAAGCTTTCCCATCTGCATTGGTATCAATTATAATTTTATAGTTCCTAGAATAATTAATTTCCAAATTAAATTTTTTTAAATTCTTATTCCAATTATAATAAATTATTCCAAGCTTTCTACTTACCTTGCTTTGTCTCGAATCTTCTAAAACTGACATGTATTTCAGTATTCGGTTTCATACATTTTGCAAATCAACCAAATTTCTCTTAAAATTACAAAAACTTAATCTATTGAATTAAACACTTTCCTACCCAAATCACTATGTATTTTGTATAATTTATACAGAATTTCAATCAAAATCTTATGAACTCAAAAAATTTCTGTCTACTTTTGGCAAAAACCTCAATTTCCTCCGTTACTACTTGGCGCTAGATTTTTCATAAAAATAAATAAAACTTTACAATTTGTTTAAAAAGTACTAATGGAAAAAGCTTTTATACAGTTTTTTCTACAATAACTCGAAAATGATAAAAACTATTAATTAATAATATTGAAGAAGCCAAAAGTGTTAGCGCAAAAAGAACTAGACTGTTAATCTTAGTTACAAAAAATTCTAATAATTTACGTGTAATATCCTAGTTAAAAATTTCTTAATTGTAAAAAAAGGTAGCTTTTATTTGCCGCTAATTACCTTATTTTCAGTTTTCATTAATAAATCTGTTGAATTAAAAAATTATAATTTTTTTTCTATTTTACTATAAACGGATTTTATTGAGCTAAAGTGTATTCTATACCCCCAGACCCCCCTAACTTTACTAACTTTACTTTTTACTTACATTAGACTTTAGAAATAAACTTTAAAGGTCAATAGTAAATGTTTAACTTATAAGTTAAGTTTTCAAATTATATTTACATTTACGGCTTCTGATGGGATTATTAGATTTTGTAAATTAAAAAGATAGCAATTCTGCAGTCAAAATTAGCTGAATATAAATTTCAATAATAGGTTTACATTAGTACTGACAATTTTGTTCTAAGGTTAAGGGTCATAACAACATAACATAAATGCCCGACCAAGTCCGAATTTTGCTGATTTGTTTAAGTTTAATTATAATTACAAAATTATTTGCAGTTTCGGATTCCGGCTACTTCTCCTTCTCCAAGAGATACAGGGGCATTTAAACTTTTGCCGTCCCTATTTAAAGAAAATAAAAGTTGTTGGATGTAAAGTATGAAATAAACCCGAAACCTTCATAATATAAAAAATATTAACATATTTTTGTAGATTTTATATTTATAAAAAAAAAATTTTAATAATATATTGTGCTGCCCCTTAAATTTTGCCGCCATAGGCAAGTGCCTAGTGTACCTAATGGGCACAAATGTTTTCTCTACTACCATCAGCCATTACTGATGGTATAGACAAGTTAAATATACAGGTCTGCAGAAGATTTTTATTGATTTTTGTAAAATTTTCCTGATTTTTGTCCTAAAAGCGAATAGGAAAATTAATAATCAGGAAAATCGAACTTTTAGGTTATAATTCTAACTAGAATTATTTAACACCCAAGACCTATAACCTTTGCTATCATATTTCACAATTACGTGATATTCAAACTAAATTAGATTTAAATTTTGCAATTAATTATTACTGTGGAATCAATTATTAATTAGTAGGGAATTAAGTTTATCTGTCCTAAATCGATTCTCCATCACTCTGAAGTAAGGTTTTCTTGTTTTCACTTATACTTTAATTACTTTAGTGTATTAATAAAACAAGGGTTAATAAAGGAAGTGTTCTTCTAACTCTTAGAATAACAAAAATTCTTCTTACCAGTTGAAATGGACTAAACGATTAAATAAACTTGGGCTTTTGGTATTGCGATAGAATTTTCGCTTTTGTACGTTATATCAACAGTCGCTTTTTGAAACAACATTATTAAGGACTATAGATGAAGGGATATAGATTTTTAATTTAACTTTGCTCCGAGCCATGCCAACGCAATTTCTAAAATCTAAAGTGGTTGTTATGTTGCCCTCTCACTGTTACTTCTTCCAGAGATATTTCTAATTGCGGTGGTGTATGAAAAAGTACCCTTCGGCTGCGATATGTTATTATTTCATATAAATAGGGTGATTTTAGTTCCCAACAGCAATTTTCAAATAACAATTAACCATAACACAACTTTCGACTAAGTTTATTTCGGTAGAAAGCTCATTGGCTCTTATAATTCTCTTAGATTACTTCCAAATTGACAATTAAAAGTCAAAGTTAAATGGAAAACAGTTTTCTGATGAAACGTAATTATTTTAGAAACGCAGATTTAAAAACTTGATCCTAGAAACTTAAATTCCTTTTCACCTTTCAGTTTTACTTTCAGGAGTCCCGCGAAGCTAATTCGAGCACGTCAGGTTCACGAAATGTAAATTTTATGTTTTATGAGCTTCCTCCTCTTCTTCTCTAGTTTATTTTAGGCTTACTTCATAAACAAACTACATATTAATAAACTTAATAGTTACAATGTGTGAAACACAGTTTTGAATATCTTTTTATAATTAAAATTTAAAATAACACATCAGCTAATAACATCTTAACAGATTAACATAAAATATGTTAATATTCAAAATATATAACATTAATAAGCGGGGTCGAAGAGTAAAAATTCTGGAATTTTTAGAAAAGCAATAAATTTAAATAAATAATTTTATTTAAAGAGAAACAAAGAAAAACAATTGTTTTTCAATCAGACAAAATCAAAGTTTTGAAAATAACATGATAATATTTTTGTAAATACAATGTAAGTACAATGTAATATACCACATATTTTGTCTATTATTGTGGTAATGTATTGGAGAGACGATTCCGCAAATACAAGTTTCCTAATTGTTTCATCAATAAACCAAAATGTGGTTGTGTTGCTATTGTTGTTAAAAAAAGAATGTTTATTTTCGAATTTAAAAGATTATTCAGTTGTATTGTAGAGTACTTCAATAGATTTAGGTTTTTGTAATTTCTAACCAGAAGCAGACTTCTAGTAGATAGTCTATTTCATTATTACAAAATTAATTCCACTTACATTTATTATTTTCTACTTAAAAATAATTAAAAATTATATAAAATTTGAGTCATTTGACATCTTTTTCTTTTTTTTAAGACTTATAATAATTTAGTAAGTAATTACTTAATTGAAATAATAATATGATATAATAGTGATAATTTGAGCATTCTTGAGTAATTTATGTACTACGTATGTAACTCTAAACTAAGCAAGAGCAATTATATGTAATTATTATCTTTGTACCTTAATGAATTAACAATTCACATAATAATTAACAAATATTATTATTTAATTGAACAAACGCAGTTGATAATAGAATCTACAATCATTATGTAAGTGTAACAAACTTGCATCTGCTTTTCTTCTTCTTTTTTTTTTTTTAATGAAATATTATGACGACACAATATATTATGATCTACTTTAATTAATTACTTCATAATAAGTAGCGCAAGAACTTAAAAATTCTTACTCAACAAAAACACCTCCGCTTTCATAAGAATAAAATTTATAAAAAAAAATATAATGCAAATGACATATAATTTATTTAAACAAATTGAAAAATTTTCTGTATCTGAAAAATACAAAGCATACTATAAAAAATTTCCAGGTAAATTTACCTGTAACATTACTTGGGGTGTAATTTTCTACCAAGTTTTTCAAAAACAGTGTACAATGTCAATCTGATCTTGTAAAATCCAATATTGGTGGTAGTAGATTTTCTTGAGGAATATTAACCCCCAATGGAAAGATTGGAAAATATCTTTTATTTGTTAGAAGGTAATCGACAAATATTAACACAAAATTTCACAATTTATTGAAAATTATTACAATTACACCTCATAGTACCTACATTATTTTACATAATGCACATAATCAATCAGAATAACATTCGTTTCGTGAGGGAGTCCTACAATATAAACTAATACCCTAATGAGACTACTTTTTACGGAAAAAATCAGGCTCATTTTCAGTGATTGATTTTTCTATGAATGTCTAAATTTCCTAAAATACCCTAGAATTTTCTGTAATACCCCACTTCACAAAATTTCCTAAGATCCTGAAATTTTTTAGATTTTTCTGAGATTTCTTTGGACATTTCTAGAATTTTCTATTTCCTAAGATTTTCTCTAATTTTCTACATTTCCTAAGATTGTAAAATTAATGAGATTTCCTTGGATTTCCAAAAAATTTTGGAATTTCTTAAAATATCTCCGGATTTCTTCAAATTTCCCGCTCGATTTCTACTAAGTGGAAGCATAATGGAGAAATTGTTATATGCAAATCTAAAGGGAAATCAGGGGAAATTTTTTGCTTTTTCCATTTTCTGAGATTTCATTGACTAAAAAATTTTCTGGATTTTTCGATACATCGTAAGATACCTTAGAATATTCCATTTCTTATAATTTTCTTAGACTTTCTAGAGTTTTCTGCATATCTCTCGATTTCCTATTTAAGTACTAAAATATTTTCGAGTTTACTGGATTTTCTTGAAATTTCTATGGATTTCTTGAGATTTTCCAGAATCTCTTCAAATTTCCCTTCACTAGTTCTGACCATTTTTCCGGCAATTTCCCCTTTTAGTTTTGTACTAACCGCAGGCGATTTTTCGTCACGCGTTCTAATGGAAATTAAAAATATGAAATACAAAAATAATTTTTCCTAAAAACAGTTTTCGTTCTTTTTTTTATTAATTTAATTAATAATTAATTTTATGACCTAAATTAATTTATAAAAAAAAAATCAGGATTTAAAATTTTTTAAAATATTTGAATAACAAACAATTGTACCTATGTTATTTAATATATTAATTAGTTACAGAGTGTAACAAATTTTTGAATTTGTTTTGTTGCTGAGGGGAAGAGGAATTGTTGGTTTTTCGGTCTGGCTTATGGTTGGTGCTGTCAGTTATCGGCTATCACCTTGGGTGGATTTTAAAACTGCACTGACGGGCACAATTTCGTTGAGGGTCGGAGATTGGGAATTCGGTTGGTCTCCGAGGGGGTGAAGAAATTTTTTATTACAAGAGGGGGCCCGGAAATTTTAAAATAAATTTGTTTTTAAATTTTTAAATTTCATTTATTTTATTTAATTTTTTTCATTAATTAAATTTTTAATGTTTTTTTAAATTTTAATTTAATTAAATTTTTTAATTTAAAAAAAATTAATTTTAAAATTATGATTTTTTTTGCCTTTTTATTTTCTGATTTATTGAAATGCTAAATTATCTCATTATATTTTTAATGATTTTAATTTTTTTTGAAAGATTGAAAAGGTCACAGTACTACTGGGGGCCCTTTTAGCCGGGAGCTCACGTGAGTCGCACCCACCGCACCCCGGTACTTCCTCCCCTGCTGATTTTTTATAATGCAGGCTTGCCACTGTTTATTTGTTTGAATTCTACTGTATATAAATTTTCTCAAATATCTAAATGAAAACATTGCAGCTAAAGTATTATAGATACAAAAAAAATGTTTATCAACTTTTTTGAAGGAAATTTAATAAACTACAATTTTTATCTGAACTATTTTTTTGTTTCAGCAATAGTTGTCGAGATATAGAAGAAAAACTGAGGAAGATTTAAATTTATTTCCATAATTGGGAGAGAAGGAAGAACTCAAAAGACTTTCGTTTTAAAAAACTTCTGATGAATTTACTTCTAATCTTTGGGGGCCTCAGCCCATTTAGCCCCCGTTCTCCCCGGTTAGGTACCGTCGATGGTCAACCTATCTCACGTTCTTTTTTTATTGCTGCACTAAAAAAAAAGATACACATAAAATTTATCATTTTTGCGCTGATGAACAAAATTTATCATATTGAAAAAAAATGCATAGTATTCATGAAAAACTGATTCATCATATTAATGAACAAAAGTCATTAATATGATGAATTTTATTAATTTATAATTGAAAACTGTAATTCATCGGTTAAACTGATAAAACAACTGTAAGCACCGAGACTTACAATCGACTAGTGGTAATCTGTACCACAAATTTCACTGTTTCCTGTATACCATTGGAAAGAGGACAACTTTTTTTAAAAATTTGCGGATTATCCATTAGTTTCCGAGAAAGCGGCATTTGAAAATCAAAATTTTTCATATGTTTGACATGGAAGCACATAGAAATGATTGAAATCACGGGTTTTCTGTTGCGGGTACGTGTGCCCTGATATAGTCTTACTTTAGCCGTCACTCTCGTTTCGTACTTCGCCGAGTGCGGGCTTTTCAGTTTAGGTGGATTGGTTTCATGGATGTTTATAACGAGTAAGCGCCAGCCAAAACGGCCCAGAGCGCCCGTAGCGTAGTGAAGAGCTGCATAGAGTCAGTTTTGGCTGGCTCAACCACGGCAAATCACGGATCCACCGTAAAATTAATTAATTCAATTCAATTAATTTGACTCCTCCCACTAATTTATGCATGCGATTTTATATATAACATTTTCTATTTTTAAATGCCGTTTGATCGAAAACTAATGGATAATTCGGAAAAAGAAACCTAATATGTTTAAAAAATAGTCCTCTTACCAAGGGTATATAGGAAAAAGTGAAATTTGTGGTACAAATTAACTGACAGTTCCCAATTAAAGCTCTGGTGGTTCACGAATTTCTTCTGATGGTATATTCCACCACATCATTTGGTCTCTGGGTAGTCAAAAGTCAAAAACGACTTGAGTCACTTTTTGGCGATTTAGAGTTTATTGTACCATCAGATGCAGAAAGTTGAGCTCAATGTTTTGGTAAAATTACCAAGTCATTCGACCAATGAATAACGAGATATTGAGAAGCGATAAACAAAATTAGTACAGGTTTTAATGGGGCATGTGGCCACAAATGTGGCCATATCTCAAAACTTCATTTTTGGAGTTAAGTCGTTTTACCCAGAGACCACAGAAATATCAGTTTTCAACTGATGATATTCACTATTACTGGGAGTGTTATATAACTTTATGTGCCTCTAGTTTTAAAATAAAAAATAGTGCAGCGCTAAAAGTTAACTAAAAAGTTTTTAAGTTTGCATTTTGTTTTCCTAATTTATTCCCCCCCCCTTGATTTGCATTAATACTAATTTTAATTTTACTGAACAGACACTCGTCTCGGCGTTTCCAAATTTAACCACAACGGAAAGTATTCTACCGATTAACAAATTTAAAAAAATTATTCTAAAATTTATCTCTGTATTGAGAATATCAATTATATTAAAATGATTGTTTGCTAAATTAAAGTACTTTTAAAAAATTATCAGATAAAAATTATAATTATTATAAAAAATATTACAATATTGTAGGATATAACAGCGACCAGAAGGTCACAGCATTAGTAAAACCGTCTGGCAAAAATTATCGGATAGAAATAATTGTATTGTTGATTTGACGGTTTATTTCCATTAAATCTAAAAAGCAAATTTATTATAAGAATGTCAACTGCCACTCGTAATTTTAATTTCTATTACTTATTTGTATATTTAATTTATTTATCTTCATAAAATTGAATACAGTAAAAGCTCTCGTATCCGAAATGAACGGGACCCATTTCCGTTCGGATAGGCGAATGTTTCGGATAAGTGGAAGGTTGAAATTAATACCATAACATAGTATAACCATGACAAATACCATAACAAATCCGCAAACATAGTATCATATTATTCTTGATTACGATAAGAATTTATTCTTATCACAGCAAACTTGGTGATTTTATTTAAATATACAAATTTTGTAAAAAGAATTACACCTTTTTGGCAAAACTTTTATTAGATACAAATAATGTTTAAAATAATTTTTGTTTTAAGAAATAAAATTTATAAATAAATAACAAAATTGTCACAAACGCGTTACAAAATAACAAAACTATAGGAATAGAATATAAATATTTTATTTTGCGAATAATCTCTCTTTCAAATTTAAATTACTATTTATTTTTATGACATTAAAAATGCTGTTGATGTTTTTATTATAATGTAAGCGTTATAACGTAGGTAATCAATCAGTCTACTCACACGTGTTATGCTTTGAGTTGCGGCGTGATAAAGCTCACAAGCATCTTTCGGTTGACGCGATAAATTCTAAGAATTTTCGGATACGAGGGATTCGGATACGAGGGCTTTTACTGTATCTGTATATCTGGTTAAACGATCTTAAACAAATTTGGCAAAATTTCTACTTAAAACACTTATTGTTTTTGTATTTATAATGTTGATGGCAAAAAAAAACAAAAATATTAAATGTATCCTTTCAGGGAAGGATTATGTGATAACTATGCAGGGTACTTTTAAAATTGGGGTAAAATCTATTCATGATTGACATTTAATCAAACGCCACCACTCGAAAAATATTAAGTTAGTCTATTACGTATAGTTGGTATAGAAAGTTTTGTTTATAAACCAAACGTTTGCATTCTTTAAACAATATCAAGTATACGTAATAGAGCCACCATGTTGTTGACATTTGGTAGTGTCAATCGGGAATTGATTTTGTTATCCCGGGCGAAGCTGGGTATCTCACTATCAGGAAATAATACTTTTATCCTTATATTTATAATTAATCTGAAAAAATAAAAATTTGAAAACCATGAAAACTTAATCAGCAATCCACTAACACATTTTCTTCTTATATAGAAGCTACAAAGCATTTTATTTTAAATAATACCCGGAGAGAAGCCAGCACATACTATTATCGAAACGAGATTGAAAAATTAAATCTCAGAAAGTAATTTATTTTATGCTAAAATATAATTTTCAGTCTTAAAAGATTAGTTTTGAAAGGTAGTCTGAATATGTCACCATTATAATTTGCCACATTAGTTCTTACATTAAATTGATCTTATAATAAATTTAAACGTTTTATAACTCCCTGCTTTAAATTGCTTCGTAGAAAAACTAAAATCACCAAAGTTTAAAACTATATTTGCAGTTCTGAATTACTCCTATATTATGTATACAAAATCAATACCAGTAAACCTCGATTACAAATTTATAACAAAATAATAAACTTGTACAAAGTTTAAATCACTTCTAAACAAATTTTTAATTATATTAATACAATAACTTTATTTGTATTGATTTCTTCTAAATCTATAGGTTTAATAATTTATAAAAAATTATACAGAAAATTGCCTTTACCGATTTAATATTAATATAACTTTTTATGAGCGAGTTACCACGATACTACACAATCTAATTTAAAAAATCCTTTGTTACATTTGTACAATATTGGATCAAGTATGGAACACATTATAGGTATCTATTAAAATAATATGTTTTGTACAATCTTTCGAAACGACAATTTCTGTCGGATTTTATAAAATATCTTATCAGATATTAATTTGACTTACCATGTTATAACAATTATTATACTATGGAATAATTAGTAATAAATCAGTGTCGAAAGTATGTTTTTCCGAACGGTAGTTTGATGAATTAATTTGTTAGCAAGAATTTTGAAAATATATTATCTACTAAAATTATTATTATAAAAACAAGTCGATACTCTCACTTGTTTGTTGTCTATAAGCTTCTTATATTTTATTATTTGCGTTTTATAAAAATAAACAGTATTAGCTCTTTTTTTATAAATCCATTAATTGTGTATCATCTTCTATATTGATATACTTTTTAAATATGCACACAACAAACACAGCTAAATTATTTCATAGTTTATTTAGTACAAAATTTACTTTTCAACAATTTTTATAGTATATTGAAAATGAAAAAGTAGCAATATTAATTTATATCAGTATGGAGCAATTGAAAAATTAAACACATAAAGTGTTAACTGATATTTTCAAAAAAAAAACTTTATTTGTTAATAATTACATCAAACTAAACTCCTATAGCTGCTGTTTAAATATTAAAATAATTTTTATCGGCTGATGGTTATTCAGATAATGCGGTTACAACAAAAGTAATTTAGTTTGTCGGCAATATACTGAACTACAAACTGTCTCCAAAACTCCAATAAGGTTAGGTTTAAATGATACAATACAAACAAAGATGTAATATAAATGTTATAGGTTCTTAAATCTGCAATAATTTCACAAAAGGTAATTATTTTTGCAGGCACGAAGCTTCTATTTTTGCTTTAAAAAAAGTGTCTTATTTTAATTTAAAACCTTTTTTTTTTTAATTCTTATTCGTCTGAAATGGTAAATAAGATTCTCGTACGTATATATATTAAAATTTATACGAAACGTAGTCAAGTCAAAGTTGAAAAGAAAAAATAGTGAATAAATTGTTAAACAATAAATGTTTAAAATTATTAAATAAATATTGCGGGAATGGATTTATATTTGCCAATAAAGTATAAACTTCAAGTCTAGAGATTTCGATTTATTTATTTAAGCTTTAGCAGGACATTCTCAATACAAAACTAATTTTGTAACAATATCAGCTTTAAAACAAATTAAAATACTCAAAGGTTACAAGTCAAATGAAACTTTTAAACATTTTGGATATTTTATCTTCTATCCTGAAGATGGTTACCTATATATACGTGACCGAAACCGGTAGACAAAATTTTTTTGTTTTTAGCAAAGATATACTCGTTCCCGTAGTTAACTCTGTGTTTAGGATTATACTAATTAATGCTATAGGGGAAACTTTAGACAAGCAGGTAAAACATGATGTACTCTTCGTTCTGCCAGGCTTATCGCAACGATCGATAAAGTTCGCAATGGGTGTATTACATACATCGTAGGAAGACTTAACATTCTATGAGGATTTTCTAAAACACGAAGAGAAATGGCAAAAACTTTGTCGAATTGTACTGGACCGTAGGAGCCTTTAAGTGTGCAGCAATAGGATCTTGTTCGACGTTTCTTTTATGACAGCATACACTAATAGACTTACCCCTTTATTTAAGAGGTGGTTTCGGTATTTATAGCTAAGGAATCTCTGATTTTGTGAAGTTTCTATAAAAAAATAAATAATGACATCAAAATATTTTAAATGTATTTCAAAATATAAATAAAGAGTGTGAATTACGCTTACCTGGTGAGGGGAGTTCAACCCCTCCCCGTAATATCTTCGGAAATTGGCAAAAGTAGGCAAAACTATCAGTTGTCACAAATCATTTATATTGTTGGAAATCAATATCATTTCCTTTAATAATGAAGAAAAAGCTAAACATAGTTGGAAAATTTATTTCTGTACCCCTCCCCCCCCCCCCGAAAAGTGTCCTTGGCAAGTTACATTCATTACAGCAGCCCGGATAAAACATGACTGCACTGTATACACTATCAGAACTTGAATTATGATCCGAATTAAACAAATAATAATTTAAATTAAAAATAATTTAAATCTAATCCGGTGCAACAATTTGACCGGTCGCCTAAGTGACGGTTACCGAATTATTCACATATCACTTTACTTTCTCAGTTCAGGGTGTCAAGTGTACGGTTATCCAAGAACAGAATTTATCTTAATAATCATAGACGAATACTCTGCTATCACTCGGGCTCTGTCTCTTATAGAAAGGTTTTAGCTTTGAAACCGGATTAAATAATATATAAAGGTACCCTGTTTTATTATTGACGAAGACGAAGAAGGTTGCAGGAAAGTTATTAGTTTCTAGCAGGATTCGAACAGGATACAATGCAGTTTTCTCTGCTAACTACTAAGACAATAACCATCTCTACCTGGATCCATACTGCAGTTAAAATAAAACTTATAACAAAAAATGGAGGCTTGCTTGCACACATACTAATAGTTTTGATTTAGACAATATTACTTTTAAAAACTAATTTTCCACGGAATGTACAACTTTGCACCATACAAGTTTGTTTTAATTTAATATTTAGCTTAGTAAAACAACTTTTTCATGTTATAGTTTTTATATTTTGTAACTTTATAAACTTACATTTGTTTAAAAAAAACTGCTGTTTATAATTAATAATTCATTAGTGTGAGTTTATAGCGAAAGAAAAAACTGTTATTTGCCATTCCTGCTCTTTATTATTTGTATAAAGTACTTCAAACCAAGTTTTACGAAATATACCAGGATAATTAGTCGCGCTTTGCAATTATCCTTTTTGTAATTCGTAATTTACAAAATGCTCCGCACAAAAAGTGTCACGATAAACAGTTTATCGATTTTGGTCATATTCAATTTTATTGTGATTTGACAGTTTCAAATGCAGTTTATAGAAATAAACAGATTACAAAAAGATCTGTCAATGCTTTGTATGGTTTCCGTTTATTGGAGGTCAAATAAAACTCTATCGATGGACATCAAATTAACAGGTCGACCGAAGCTCAAACGTTTGACATCAATTTTGCCTAAAAGGAAGCAAGCATCCTTAAGTTGTGAATTTGCAAAATGCAATTATGCGAAGGTAATGGCAAATTTGATCTCATATTTATATGTATAATGCATTGTAAAGAAATTATGAGAAGCACTTACATATATAATAAAATTAACACAAATTAACATAATACATTCGTTGTAGTAAGTTAGTTGTATGCAAATTTTTAATATTTCAATTGAATAAAATAATAGAAATGAATTGAAGTGCAGCATTTGTTTGACAATAATGTAATTATTGTAATAATATTAATCGAGTTTGTGAATATAAAAATAAGAAAAATTGAACAGTTTTTCTCCAGCTTCCTGGCCGAACCGAGTACATAAGCTATAATCATAGCATAATCCTTTTACTTTTTCCTTCATTATTAGAACATCTCTGTTGATCTGCTCTATTACAGCGATGTTATTAAAGCAAATTTGGCCCTAGCTTGTAAATTCACACAGAATAGATTGCAAAAATTTAGCAACTAAATCTTTTTGTATACTTTAAGTTTAAATACATAAGTACGTACATATAACTTGGTTTTACGTTATAATACTTTTAGCCAGACTACAACAATGTAGCAAGTTTTGCTTGGAAAGTTAATTAATAATGTAAATAAGAAAAGTTAGTTTTTGGATTTATTTAAAATTCTAAAATAAATGTTTATAGACTTATACCAAGTTTATGTTAACTCGAGTTACTGCCAAAATAATCTGGCTATTAATTTTTCACGCTTTGTTTCAAATATGAGCGTCTGCAAAAAAAATAAGATGGAAAAGTAGAGAATAGGGTAATTAAAATACGATTTGTGTTCATTTCCTCAACTTAATATTGAATCGAAATCCATCATTTTATAACAGATAAAATAGATTAAGTGAAAATAAATGTGTGGAAATTAAATAGAAAATGAACAATATATCAATCGTTTCAATAGGAAATACAAAATAAAAAGCACAAATAGATCAATTCATCACGATTGCAGATAGAACATAACTGTCTGGGTCAAATGCGAAAGATGTATGTCAAATTGACAGCTACCATTGACCAGTGAAGCAGCAAATCCCTTCAAGAACTCGACTATATTGTATTGCACCGCATGCTTCCGTATCTTGTTACCTTGTTGAAATATAAATCAAACACAACCCATATGCTCTTAAAACCAAAAACCTTTGTTAACATAAAAATTCCACGTTATTCCCAAATTTGCCTGCATTTTTTTGAATAGAACAAAAATCGTAAAATTCTTCCATTCGAGTTTAATTGATCTCAAACGAGGTAGGTATACCTTATTTATATAATTTTGAACTAAAAGGCAAGAATCACATTAAATCTTTTTATTTTCCCAGAATTCAATTATTGCGTTTTAATTTGAACATTTGACAATTGTGGGAACCTTCCTTTTAATTCCACGTCTTGAAGAAAGTACGGTCTATTGATCATGCATGTAACAAGAAGGGTGTCATGTATTGTTGAGTATGTTGTGTTTGCTGTACACATTTAATTATTGCTTCAATATATACACCATCGTCACGGTCAAATTGGTTTTTTATGAAAAATTAGCAAAATACTGCTTTTTTTCTGAGCAAATAACACACATGGAAATTTAAAATTTATTAAACCTACTCTGCTCTAATTAACAACAATAATAGCGTGAGAACTGCATCTCAGTACTCTCACCTCTTCGACATACAGTATAGCATCATTGGTTTCTATATAAGAAACCTTTCATCTTCAGAATCCAAAAAATTATCCCCCCCCCCCTCAATAACTTTAGCCAAAACTTTTTTTTGTTTTCATCTCTAAAAACAGGTGTGCAAAATTTGTACTTAAGTTAAATTAAGTTAATTTAATTTAAGTTAAGTTAAGTTTTTAAACCCAGAATTTCCGGACATTTATTTTACGTTTTTATGACTTTGTTTTTAATTTTCTTTCTTTTTAATGTTTAATTATTTTGATAGTTGCGTGATTCTCAAAGTAATGTATATGTTATACTATCGAAATATTTGCTTTATTAATTTTGATACTTTTTCATAATTTTGATTCACTTTTTGTGAATGCAATTGTTTTTAAAGCAGAAAGATTGCGAGAGAGCGGCAGTAAAGTACCTTGGAGCTAAAATAAAAGTAATGTTAATTAACATTAATACATATTTTTTTAGATTTTTTTCTGTAATTCTTGAACTCTGTTGTTGGAAAACAAATAACTCATAATTCATAATAAAACAATATAAAATATTATACTGCAATTTGCGGACCTTACCCTTGCAAACTTGTGACAAAAATGTCTGCCTTTGCTCCAAATTGTATACAATATACAACAATATACTATTTTTTCTATAAACATAAAAAAAACTAAACTTGGGCATTTAATTATCAAACTTCAAATTCTTTAATAATAATATGCACTGAGTGCGCAATCAAATTCCAATTATTAGCTAATAATACTGTAACTTTTTATGCAGCTTAAATTTAACTTTTTCTAAATTAAATTTTAATTTAAATTAAAAAGCTTTTAATTTTTTTCAAATGATTATGTACCTATTGTTATAAATCGCGGGGTTTTGGGAGTATCCCTTGGATTATCTTTCAGTTCTCTGTAATTGATTTAGTATAGAATTATAACATCCAGTCCAAATTTCAAAACCACTTAACCGTTAATCTATTCCGAAAGCGAATAATTCATAATAAACCCGTCAAATAATTCGGGTGTAATAATGTGGGTAGTTAAGTTAAAAAATCACGAAAAAAATTACTAGTTGATTTTATAATTCGTTAGAATTTTTTGCAAATTCAAACTATACTTAATCTTCAGTTTAGCTTAATTTAAACAAAAGCAAAAGCAACGAACCCCCTCTCCATTTAGTATATTCTCTAGTAAGTCATCTTGGTTCCAATTCGAGTGACTTCGGCTGATATCTATCTTGAGTGTGAAAATTTATAATAAATGCAGTGCAAATATTTGAGGTAAATATTAATTTTTTTTAATCATGTTGTTATGATTTTATTCCTAACTTGACTGACTATTTTTTAGCACCGGATATCTACATAATCAGCTAGATTACGGATTTGAGAAGACAATAACTACAAACCACCAAAGTTACTTGCTAAGAAAGTCTTTAAAAGATTGTGACTTTTGTATGCTTCTGGCAGAAAGATCATATTACAGATTTGAAATTACATCCATGAGTAATGAATTTGTTTTAATTGTATGTTGTATGTTTTATGATTTGATTTATTCCTCTTTAATTTCTGGCTTTATAGATTTTTTAGAGTTTTATTTTTAGATTTTAATAGATATAAGAAAAAACGGTATAGAATTTGATAGTGGCATTAAAATAAATCGATTAAATTAATAATTAACTTTCAATATCAATTAATTTAAGAAATAATTGATATTGAAGTCTCTATTTAATAAGGGGGCGTTTAAGCATTAGTAAGCAAATTTTTAATGATTTTAGATCCCCTATTTTTCTGTCTAAGAAAAAATCAAAAATTATATTTATTTATTTGAAGCTGTTTAATGTAATAGTGTGTCTGGGGTTTCCCGCATTTTATTCTAATAAGAACTATGTAAGGAAATTTGGTATAAACCCAATAAAAATTGTTTTGTTGATTTACAGTGGAGGCATGTGGCTTTTTCATTTGAGAAGGCAAATGTGTAAAAGTGAAAAAATTAACTTGATTGATGCTATTTACGATTTACAATGGAGGTGTACGCTCAATTACATCACTCAAAAGCTACGTTGGGTACACGATAAGGAATTGCGTCCTTCTTATATGGCTTATGGATGTTTCATTTAGAGATATTGATTATAAAGTATAGATATCTTAAAATTTTCTACGATTTCCTTGAATTTCCTTAGATTTCCTAGAATTTATTCTATTTTTGAGCTAACTAACTAAGGTTAGAATTTATAAAGTTTTTCCCTTATTTGAAGTTATTTAAAGGTTAGAATGAAACATTCTTCAAACTTTAAATAAGAGAGAAGCTAACTAACTAAAGTTAGAATTTTTGTTCTTGTTTGTCTGATCTTGAAAAGTGTTTTCCATGAGTGAGAAACCATTTGGATTTGATTTTCCATCGATAAGTAACCATTTGCATATGATTTTCCACCGAAACTATATTCAATAATAAAAGGTATAATTAAGTGGGTAGATTATTTACGTAAATTTGTAAAGCGCAAAGCCGCTTGTGTTGAAATTAATTGTGTGTTTTATTACGCTAAACCAGCGTTTCTCAACCTATGCATAGGTATCCACTGGGGGTACATTTTGGGGTAAGGTTGAGAAACACCAATCGATTGTAATTGATATAAAAAGTGCACCCAAAAAATTTATTTTTGGTTTTTTTATGCTATAATTTTTTACATATGCATAAAAACACAAAGTAATACCAATGTTCTACTTATAAGATTTATTTTATCCAAAACCAATTTTTAAATTGGTAATACATTTTTACTACATCAGCAAAGCTGTCTAGCATTTTGTGGGGGTACGCAAAACTTCTTGGGGGTACAAAGAAAAAAAAGGTTGAGAACCGCTGCGCTAAACTATTGCTGTTCGAATTAGTAATTTAAGACCGCTTTAGTTGCTTTTCTAATTGAACTTATCGCACCAAATTGTTAGTAAGAACTCAGCCCAACACATACTTCAACAGCTAATATGTACACAACAATATTTTGTTATGCGCATGCGCACTAGAAGCATCGCATTAAAATTAATTTATTATGAACAAATTAAAGATGACCTAACGATATACATCAATCTTTTTTTCACCAATCCTTTTCAGTCCATTTCCTATCGGTTTCCATTTTTATTTCATCGAAAATGTGTAAATGGGAGATTAACTTACCAAAAAAACTTTGAATATTTTTTTTGAAAGCTATAAGTGACCTAACGATAAAACCAGGTGACCTTTCGTGACCTATAAAGATGACCTAACGATGCCATATTTTTTTATATCAAAATATTGTAGATGGGAGGTGTAGCATATACAATAAAAAAGTGTTCTTCTTATGCGCTAGATTGTATATTGCAATACTACATAAGTGGTGGAACTTTAATTTTTTTGCCTACCCCGCAAAATAATTAGTTTTGAGAATCTTTCGCTCTTTTCTCTCGCATTGAAGTTCCGCCACTGTACCACATTAAATCGAAAGTGGCATTTTTATACTTTCAGTCAATGCATAGTCACTTCAGGCAGCGGTGGAAACATGATTTCGTTCAGAGGGGGAAGGAAACAATTTTTGTATTATTTTATCTAGAACATTTCTAGAAAATTAGTTAATTAATATTCAAAAATAAAGTGCTTCATAAATAAAAAAAAAATAAATAAAATAAAATAAAGTTTAATATTATGTCCGGAATTTCAGGAAAGGCTAAAGGCTAACCTCTTTTGATAACCCACCGCGGATACATAGTCGCACTGAGGATTACTCTGTGCTTGTTAAGAAATTTTTTCGGAGTAATCTTTAAACCATCAGTTAAAACCTTGCGATTCATGTGATAGCTAAACCACCTGCATATTATGTTCTAAGGTAGGGATACTGTTTCTGCGGTAGCCTTACGTAAATTTTTTGAATATGTATTGTGCAAGGAGTATCTATCTTATGATAGATCTCACAATCGAAAATACACTTTTTTCCTTTATTGAAAATTGGAATAGTTATTAAGAAATTTACCTTACGGCAAATTTTCGCCACACCTGGAATAGATGTTCTCCAGTAATAAAATATATGGTGAGACCAAGGTAGTAGCTAATTCTTTTTTTAACGGAGGCAAAAGAGCGCAGATTCTGAAAAATAAATAAAATTGCTTCCTCTCGTACTCCTATAAAACTCTAAATAATAATTTACAATATATTGAATCTTAATATCGCAACAACAATTTCCAATACCCATAAATTGAAAACGGCAGCACAAAATTCGCAGCCCGAACTACTCGCAATAAAACGGAAACTCCTGCGTTTCCACCACACACAGCATCAAATGAGAAGGCGAAAAATTCCCAGTATCAAGTTTGTTTACAACTTTTAAAAATAACAAGAGATGCTTCCCACTTAGCTGCTGTGTTTCTTGGGATGGAAGCTTTCCGGTAGTCCACTGCTTGCTGCTTGTTGGTGACAATGATGATGATTCCCTGCACAGTGCTGCTAAGACGGATGGCTAACAGAAACTGAACCAAACAAAGGTATGGCCAACCAAATCTTCTTGTAGCCCAATCTTGACCACTGATACACAGTAGCTGTCGATTGATGATGAAGATAATAGATCAAAGATATTGGTTACGATTAGCATACGTCGCACTTGAAATCGATAACAACTAATACAACTGCTTCTTGCTTGCTGGCAAATGGTTGGATTGAAATTATCCAGGTTATAATAAATTCCAAAAGAGGGCAACCGGTAATCTTCAGCTCGGTAACACCAACCGACTTCGCGTTGAACTCAATAATTTCTCGGCTTACTTTTAATAAATATTCGGCCTTAAAATCTGCACTTGACCGAAATTTGAAAACGTCCGTCTTCACTGACCGTTTAATCAAATCTCCCGTGGTTTATGCGAGTCACCGTAAGCATAAAATGCGCCGCGTAGTGCGCTGAAGTAAAAAATAATGGCGCAGCACTAAACAATTATTGCAGGGCAATAAATTGTTACATAGTATAATAGTCCAGAAAATCAGAGGAGACTAAGTCTCCCTTGCCTCCTCTGAATAAAATATTATTTTGAAAACATTCTCATTATTTTGAAAATTTTTATCTTACGTAAGATAAACTCCCTTTGTCAGTAAAACTAATAAAAACTTAAACTTCCGCTCCCCCTATCTCTGCTTACTAGAACGCCCCCCAAGAACTCCCAAGATAAGTGGGACTTAACTTCATTCTATTGACAGTACGTACAATTTACAGCAACGATGCCGATGTTTCTAACAAGTGGACTAGTTTCTTGATGTATTTTCTCAACGTTTGTTATTTTATTAGAACTGCTGATTTCAGGAAATTTTTTAATGAATGTATTGCGGTTCTTTCTTTTTTGAATTTTTCAATGATTCTCAAAATTTTTTGTTTGTATTTGGAATTTCCGTCCTCAATTACTATAATTTCATTAAAAAAATAATAATTTCATAGGTGTGGATATTCCCGAACGCAAATGTTTAATTTGAGATTTTCATTTAATTTTGATTTTGCGTTAAATTCTCAGTATTTGTAATGTCTTTTCTCTATTTTTGTATCAGAACACAATATTATATTATAAGTTTAAATGTTAATTAGGTTTTCAAGAATAAATATAGTTTTGTAAACAAGTTTCGTGAAAACTGCTATCATGCTACATATCTTGTTTTTGATGTTTATTAGTTTGTCATTGTTCAAGTATTTATTTTGTAAACTTTTAATATACGCTTAGATTCCACTTGAAACTTTTAAAATCAAAAACATAGTTTAAATCAAAACTGAAGTGAATTTTACTTACTTGAAACAATAAAATTTTGAAATGGGAAATAGAAAATAAAGATTTTCATAAAGAAAAACTTTTCCGATTTTGCTCTCGAATTTGATTCAACTCATTTTAAAGAATTTCAGTTACCTATAATAATGAATGGATGACCGTTTATTTCAAAGAATTCTTTGGAAACCGTATTCAAAGTACCCCATATGTAAAAAATGTTACCAATGTCCAGCTAACAAGTGAGTTTTTAAGTACTTTGAAGTACAAAATTCATAGACGACGTATTTATAATTAAACTTATATTATATTTTTGATTAGATGATTATTATTTCAGGGGTCTAGAAATATTCACTTTGTTCGAATGATTTCTTTGTAAATTCAAAATTTGATATTTTTTCTATCTTAAAAGAAGTCTCATTTATATTTTATATCAGGGACTGAGCTAAGAAAACTAAGAAAAAAGTCTAGTACATAATTATTCTTCTTTTAATTATATTCTATAAAATTATAATTGGGGCATATAAATTGCACTTCAATATAGGTGCACACGTAATAAATACGCCAATCAATTTTTAATAAATAGGTGATCACTAATCAGCAACTCAAAACTTTACAGTAGTTGTATTGTCGTACGATGTAAACAAATATAAAAATTTAATTTTCTCGACCTACAATATAGCACAGCAATGTAAATGTAAATATGGAAAATTAGATAAATTGATTTGATTAAGGTTACCACGCACAATATTCAAATCGATAGTTTTAAAATTAAAACAAAAGGTTACGCCCTAACAATTTGTCACTTTTTGCCTTAATGATTTTATAAAAAAAACAGTTGCGTTGGCACAAATTTAGGGCGATTAATCGTGAAGGATAACTGTTGCGTTCTTATTTAGACGTTTGGGAAGCACTGCTTTACTGCACTATTAGAATTTATTGCAATTCTCTTTTTTTTCATATCGTTCCAGTATTTTTAACACTTTTCTTTATTAACGAAGCTCGTAATTGCAATTTAAATCAAAACTTTTAATTTTAGTAAACTGCCCTTTTAATACCAGGAGCGTCGTTAGCTATTCAAATTTTTAAATTACATTATTAAGATAATATATTTATTATTTATTTTTATTATGTAACTGTTTACATAATAACGGAGGTTATTGCGCCTCTTGTATTCTAACCAGTACTTCTGAATTAATGGTTTGCAAGTTCCTCTTTCATGTTTGTTTCGCCTTGTTAAAGATGCACTATAATTTTGAAAATTTACATACACAATGTTTCAAATGTAACAAGATGTAAGGTAACACTTTCAAAAAAATTTGTAGGAAAAACTAAAGACATAAATTTGTCTCGGACTATTCTTTGACTTTTCACACCAATCGATGGGTGGAAAAATAAAGTAAGTATTACTTGAACGGTTACATGTGCATATACTCCAATAATATTATCTTCTAATTATTCGGGAATCATTTGCAAGGGTCGCTCATTGTTTTTGGTCCAAGCAAAGAGTTTGCATTTTTAATTTTACAGATACTATGACATCAAAGGTTATCGACCATCCCTAGCACGTAAATATTTGGTTAGTCCCGCAATTGTTTCTAGTTAGGCTAATTTTGCAGGAAAACCCTATTCTTGCTTTTATGTAGCAACCTTTAGTGAAGTTGATGTTGATTTCCTAGCTGGGCTGTAGGCGAAGCTTGCTATCATAGCCTTACATCATCATAGCTTATTGATGATGTTCAATACGTAATAATTTAGCTTTAAAATTTCACTCCCACATTTCTCCTTTCGCCAATTCTTAAAATATTAAATAAATTGGTCAATCTCAACTTTTACTCTCTAAGTGCAGAGGTGCATTTGCACTAGAGGCAAGATAGGGAGCAAAAACTGTTTTTCTATTTCTCTGCTGTGATGTAATGGCCAAAATTGAAGCAAGCTTGTCAAAACACATCTATGAGAACTTTCCTGACTCTATGTATAACTTCTAGAGCCCTTCAGTCTGATTGGTGCTTAATTTGCTTCGAAACTGCTTTCGTTTCTATTTTATTGAAAGAATAACCTTTGTTTCCGTTGTAATGGACAACCTGGACCAGCCCCCTGTCACTCCATGTTACAGTAAGTGGTGTTATGTTGTCAGATGATGTAGGCGGCGCTAGTAGTATAGTTCCAAATTAAATAGGCGGAAGATTTAAAATTAATTTTATCATAAATTTCAGAACGTTTTTTTTTTTAATTATTCTAATACAATATTATTATAATTACTATAAAAATTAAGGAATTACTTCGATTAAACACAATATATTATACAATTATCAAGTTTTATTTATAAATAAGTTAAATTATAAACACAAGCATCGAACAGCTGTTGGCAAACATATAGCAAAAACATATAGCGCCATCCTAAGGAACTAAAATTTGAGACAACTTATGACCGCTTTTTATATTTTCTCCCATTGGAGTGATAGGGGGCTTTTCTTTATCCTCCTTTATCTCCTTTATCTTCTATTTTGTAGAGTTGGTGACACTCTGCATCTTCAATTCTTTGTGTTTTTTCTTCTTGACTTTGATTTTGACTTGGGAAGGAGGCAGATGTTCGTCTCGTCGATAAACAGTTTTGCAGATTACTTTTCGTCATAACTAAATTACCAATTAAAGTTTTAAAATTTTAGTGGCAAATGCATCTTCTGAGAAATATCTTTATTTTGTAGTATTAATTTCATATACTTAGAGATAAATTGACGTAGTCGAACTGTTAAATTCTAAATGTTTTCCTAAATTAAAATTGGATTTACAATTTATATAAGTTGTACTAGCATTTACATTTATTATAAGCAATTACTTTCTATACCTATAGTATCATAAAATCTCATTTAACTTCAGAAAAGCCTAAAGAGAGATAATCATAAAGGAAACATAAATTATTTTTACGTTTAATTAACTCTTATTATAATGTAGAAATTACAAATTTGCTTTAAATCTACTTAGGAAAACAAAGAAACCTTGCAAAAACAACTTAGTAATTTAGTTTCTCTAAGTGCTCTACCCTACCCGTCTTTTTGAATTAAATTTAATATTTTTCGAAAAACCCCCGTATCGTAATCTTGTTAAGTGCAGCTTTCAAAAGTGCAGCAGCTGTTAATTTGCAAGGTGATTATTTTGGAAGAGATTTGTATCAGCGATATGAAACCTTTCAAGATTTTTTGAAAGTTACAGATTTTCTGCCAAGATATCGTTTCCACCACGAGGGATATTCCAGCTACAGTAGTCGTTAAATTAAATGCCGACTAAAATTGCATATTGTAGTTTTAAAAGTAGCAGAAATATATATTTCTTAACCTCTTAAGATTTTCCATTTTAAATGTACCACAAAATTAGATATCGTGGTCGTTTTATTGCAGATAAAATAAATTAAAGTTGAGCGTTGAATAAAAATAAGAGAAATAATAGAATAGATGCCCCACTTCTTTTTCAATTTTAAGTACACATTTATCTTGAAGAATAATTATTTAAAATTACTCCGGTGTTTGTATCTCGAGCAATTATTTTCTTCTTGGTTGCTGATATCTAGGCACGTGTCATGTACATAAAGAACACTTTAACTCTTGACAGTTAATAGATTATCAGAGAACCAAATTCGAACGTCATCTGTGTGGTTGGGCGTATTTCTTGCAGAAACTTATCATTCCTCTCTTGCAGCTGCTATAGAAAACCTGAAATTTAATATGCTAGTAAACTTGTTCTGCTTTAAAAGAATTTCTGCCTTGATATATCCATCACTTTCTATCTCTTTTAGCTATTTTAAACATTATTATTTTCTCAGATAATGTAATCTTTATCCTTTTTAAATAAAGTGCCCAAGTGATTTTCTTCATAGCACTTGCTTGTTTTAATGAGCACCGCCTAAGTGTTGGAAATCAAAGAGAACGATAATTTTAAGACCTCTATTCATTTTTTGCATTGCAGCCTCTTCTTTTAATATCCGCCGTAAAAGCAAAGTTTATCCTTTGTAGTTTCTAATAAGATATTCAATTAAAAAATATATAGGACATAAAATGCATAGTTTTTGATTTACTTGAATTGAAGTTGCAATATTATTTATGTAAGTAAAAATAAATTTAACAAGCAAGCAGTAGCTGCATATTAATTTGAAGGAAAAAATTTTGAAGAAATTTGAAAAATACACTCTTTCAAAAAGAATATACAATAATAATTAGAACTTCAAAATCCAAAATTATATGTTTTTAAAATAAATGCAATCCAAATTTATATATAAAATATAAAATGAAAAAGTTAAATACAAATAATAACTCGTGGCACATGCAATATCTAGTTTCGCTTCGCGATACTTATAAATTTTTAATTTCAATTCCACAAATTTATCATTTTACCAATTATAATTTTTAAGTTTTCCAATCTTAGCATTTTATACAATTTTTATTCAATTAAAACTCAAAATCAACTTATTCGCAAATAACCAAAATCTCAATCAAAATTCGAGAGACCAACTCGCCCAACCGCTGTTACAGTAGCTCTCTCAACAGCAAAAGTCTCGTTTTCTCACTTCACTGTCCGAATTTCAACTAGAACATCATTTGCAAAATCGAAATTAATAACAATTTTACAAAAATTCATGAAATTTACAATTAAATAAAAACTCAATGTCCAGGATCAAAAGAAATACTAAGAGAGTTGAGAAGGATTCATTTACAATAAAAATACGAACAAGTGCAATTTCAAATAATTCCACTAATTTCCAAAACACTCATGAGATTTTCAAAATATTTAGAAATTTTTTAGAAATTGCAATGATTTCCAATGGACTTCCAAACAAGTGTAATTTCAAAATATCCCATTGATTTCCAATAAGAACTAACCAACATCCAAAGAACAGCCAAAAAATACGTAAAGATAGAAAAAAAAGTAGAGCTAGAGAAGAACAGAGAGAAGTTATTGAGGAAGATTATGTATTTCTGTATTCAGGAGAGAGTGAGACAAGAAACTAAAGGTACTGATTTCATAATTACGAAAAAAAAAAACGAAAAAGCATTGAAATAAAACCGAACAGCCTATTGATAGTAAACGGATATACCCCAACTGAGAAAAGTAGTGAAATTGAAAAGGAACAGTTTTACAATGAGCTGGAAGCATTCTACGACACAATAGTGATACTAGGTGATTTCAATGCAAAAATCAGGAAGGAAGATCATATAGATCAGGGATGGCCAACAGTAGATCGCGAAGCAATTTTTAGTCGATCATAGCCGCCAATACATAAAAAGGCGAGGAGGAAACAGCTGGGGAAATTTGATGAACAAGTGAAGAGAAATTTGAGAAAATTTAAGGAAATCTTAGGAAATCTAGGAAATCTTAGAAAATCCAAAGATATATTAGAAATTATAGAAAATCTTGCTTTTTCAACTTTTTCGAAGGGAAATCATGAGACAATCTAAAAGAAAATCTATGGAAATTTGATATACAAGTAAAAGGAAATTTGAGAAAATCTAAGGAAATCTTAGACAATCTAAGGAAATCCAAGGATATCTTTGAAATTACAGATAATCTTGCTTTTTCAACTTTTTCGAAAAGAAATCATGAGACAATCCAAAAGAAAACTCAAGGAAATTTGATGTACAAGTAAAGGAAAATTTGAGAAAATTTAAGGAAATCTTAGACAATTTAGGAAATCTTAGGCAATTTAGGAAATCTAAGAAAATCCAAATATATCTTAGAAATTTCAGATAATCTTGCTTTCTCAACTTTTTCGAAAGTAAATTATAAGACAATCCAAAAGAAAACCCAAGGAAATTTTAGGAAATTTGATGTACAAGAAAAGGGAAATTTGAGAAAATCTAAGGAAATTTTAAGCAATTTAGGAAATCTAAGGAAATCCAAGGCTATCTTAGAAATTACAGATAATCTTGTTTTTTCAACTTTTTCGAAAGAAAATCATGAGACAATCCAAAAGAAAACCCAAGGAAATTTTAGGAAATCCAGCGAAATCTAGAGAAATTTAAGAAAATGTCCTAAAAGGAATTCTAATGTACAAAAATTGGGTCTGTGGTTTCCTCCTCGTTTCTCGTAATTAAGCTAAGAAAATATGTTTTTTTCTTGTTTTGTCTACTTTGTCCTTAATACATACTATTCGAGTATTATTTGTATGTCAATGGTCAATATAATATTAATATTATATTTAGATCTTAATAAGTAGATCGCGAAAAAATTTAAAAAGACATAGTCCATCGTATATATAAGGAAGTTGGCCACCCCAGATATAGATGATGTAGCCGGTAAGGAGACAATCCATTCAAGCACAAACAATAATGAAAGTAGACTGTGCAAACTGCCAGCGCAGCAGCGTTGAATATCATAATTTCAAGCACCAAGGATAAACACAAACAATAATATAAAATCACTTGGACCTGGCCAGAAGCGAGCAAGATGGTAAAGAACCAAATAGAAGGCGCGTCTTATCTGTAATAGATGTGAAATCCTACAGTGGATCCACAATAAACAAGACTTAAATGGATAGAAACAAGCAATGAAGATGAAAATATATGAAAAACAGATTGGTAGAAGAAAAGATGAAAGATATAAAAAAGGGTTCTACCAGAACATCCTGAACAAAAGAAAATCAAATGCAGTCAAACCAAGGAAATAAGAAACAATGAAGGCGGATTAGAAAGCGTAACAGAAAAGGTGAAGAAGATTTGGATGGAACATTTTCAGAAGTTAGTACTGTTCACAAACAGAGAAGATGAACATGAACAGTTTGAGTTAGGTCCGACTTTGAATGAAGAAATAATAAAAGAACCAGATAAGGAAGAGATAGTACAATCAATAAAAAGACTTAATATTAATTAAAATTATTAGCTCTTGAAAATACAATAAATATGATTATCAATAACGAGCTACAAGATACATTTAAATCTTAATATATTTTTTATAATTTTAAACGTATAGGATTGCGAAATCCATACATTAAGATTTAAATGTATCTTGTAGCTCGTTATTGATAATCATATTTATTAAAAAGACTTAAATAAATGGAAAAGCATCAGGCAGCGATGAGATGATGGCAGAAGTGATTAAGGACGGAGGCGAAGTACTGAACAATGCAATAACCTCATTGGTAAAAAAATCTGGAACCAGGAGAAAATGCCAAAAACATGAAGCGACGTTGAGGAAGAAAGGAAATGTAGAAGTGTGAGACAACTACAGAGGCATAACACACCTGAACGTGGCTTACAAGGTACTGTCGTAGTTAATACACAACAGACAGGTCGAATACCTGAGAGAAAAATAATGAGAGCAATTCTGGGTCTGAAGAGAATGGATTGCGAATACAGAGCAAAAATGAACTACGAAATCCAAAGAGAGATGAACGGCTAAGATGTGGTGAGGCTCGTAAAAGCGCAGTGAGTAAAATGTATGGGCCAAGTCATGAGGAGTAGTGACGAAGAGGTAATAAAAAAGTGATATTATGGGAACCGAACGTCTGACCCAGAGAAAAGCCGAAACTACAATAATTAATAGTGGGATTGCGTGATTGAGAATTTGAGAGCGATAAGAGTGACAGACTGGAGGCAGGCTTACCACGATCGCAACAGATGGAAATCAATAGTGAAGGAAGGAAGACACATCCCAGGTTATGAGAGACGGTACGAAGAATATTACTTGATTTGTAAATTAATAAGAGCTAATCCTCCTTCCAAAAAGCATTTTTGTAAGTACCGAAAGGTACTATTTATTAAGCCATCTTCAGGACTACAAATAGAAAAAGGGGGACATAAATCTCACGAATGGAAAAAACACAATCTCTTTCTCACACTCACCTCTCAGTTAAAGATAGGGGGGGAGGGGCGTAATATATTGTCGTGTTCCAAAATCCCCATTTGATTTTTTGTATTTATTATTTTTAAATATTTGAAGACTTGAAGTATACCGGGTGCTGAATGAGCCGAACATAGGAAATTAACATGTAAAAACTTATTTATGCAAATTCCTGGTTCCCTAATTATTTTAGAGAAAACATGAAAGATACAAAAATAATGCAGAAATATAAACTACAAATGATAAGACCATTAGATTCCATCTAACTTTTACTTAAAAAGTCAAAAAATGCTTTCGAAATTGTTTAAATTTTCATTTATCGTACTGGCCATGTAATAAATTCAATTTAATTTATATTTTCAAAAATAATTACCAAGGAAACCTTCATGGCCAGTCTGATAATTGAAACTTTTAACAACTTCAAAAGCATTTTTTGACGTTTTAGGTAAAAGCTAAACGAAATCTAATGCTTTTATCATTCGTAGTTTATATTTCTGCACAATTTTTGTGTCCTGCATTTTTTCTCTCAAATAATTAGGGAAGCAGGAATTTGCATAAACAAGTTTTTACATGTCAATTTCCTATGTTCGGCTAAGTCATTCAGCATCCTTTATAACGGGAAAGTGCCAAAAAAATTTAAATTTTTTATACCTTTGAAATGTGCCAACGCATATTTAACTTAAACTTAATTTAACTCAAATTTTTTTTTTGACACTTACTATCCCGTTATTTACTTCAAGTCTTCATTTTTAAAAATTTATATTTTTGAGTTTTGTAAATATTTAAAATTTTTTGTTTTACCGCACTTTTAGGTGAAACGGAGAAGGTAGTCTCTTTTATTTTTAAATTTTTGAACTTTAATATTGGGATTTTTTTAAATTTGTGTATATGCGGGGGTATTCCATACCAAATCGACCACTTTTGACCTCGACCCTTTAGCTGTAAGTTTTTCAACTTTCTTCTACCCTACAAAAAACGGTTCTCAGGATTTTTTCATATTTTTTTAACCAACCCAAAAAAAGTTATGAATTTTTCAAAAAAATGAAAAAAATTTTTTTCAAAAAGAATGAAAAAATTCACCTTTCGGGACCTCATTATATTGAAAATTTTTGTTTTTAAAAGTACTTTTCAGAAAAATATACAAAAAAGTTTTCAGATTTTTGCCTCTGAGAAAAACCGTTATTTTCTCGAAGTTCGTCATTTCTTATTTTATTTTTTATTTTCTCAAAAAAACTTCAATTAATTCTGCTATTATTCCCGCTAATCCCGCCAATTAAGTATATAATACTGTAAAATCGTTTAATTGCATTTATTTTATGGTATAAACAAGGATTAAAAACAAAAATTAAAAATTTAAAAATTAGAAAACTTTTTTTTAATAGAATAAAAAAAATAGAAAAAACAATCGGCCCCACTCTGGGATTATCAGGAATAATCGCAGAATTAATTGAAGTTTTTTTTGAAAAAATAAAAAAAACAAAAAAAAGGCGAAAATTTCATAGTTTATCAATTATCACCTTAAAATTTTTTTCTACAAAGTAAATTTAAAAACAAAAATTTTCAATATAATGCGGTCCGGAAAGGTGAATTTTTGGCTTGCCATCAGGAAGGCATCTACATTAGTAAGGGCTATGCGGGTTCTACGCCACTTTCTTATAGGAATTAACATGGGAAGATTTTAACTGCACTTACTTCCGGTCTCTAACGTCACAGCATTGTTTTAAGTATTTCACCAACATTTAATGTTGGTTTTAATAACGTCACAGCGTATAGAACAATGGGGGTTTGGTTTGACTTCCTATTCTATAACAATAGGCATTGTTTCCAATCAATTGTTTAAGTATTTCGAAGACAATTACTTCCAGTTTGCTGAAGGTAGGCTCCTATTGTTCACAGGGAGGGGCTTAGGCCCTTTTGGCAACGGGGTGTAGTTTAGGCCCATTTGGCAGGGAGCGTGGCTTAAGCCCTTTTGGCAGCAGGGTGTAGTTTAGGCCCTTTTAGCAATACGGTGTGATTTAGTCCCTATTATCCACCAGATGACGCTTAAGGCCCTTTTGGCCACGGGGTGTGTTTTATATGACAAATAAGTCATGCATGCGCGTGTTCCTCCGAAACCCAGATAATTTTTGAAATATTTTATTTAAGTAGATTTAATATCGATGAGTAACATAATTACATCATTAAACAAACAAACAAACAAGCAGTTGCTTCGTTAAATAATCAATTACATATTATGTCTCAAAATTGTTGGGGCCCGTAAGGTAAATATTATAATTTTAGAAAAAAATTTATTTAAGTAGATTTAATATCGATGAGTAAGTCGATTACCTCATTAAACAAACAAACAGTTACATCATTAAATAAACAAACAATTACGGAGTAAGATCAAATTTGTTGGGGCCCGCAAGGTAAATATTATAATTTTTGAAAAAAATTTAACAACCCTCAGTCCAATTTAAAAATATTAAAAATATAAAGTTTTGGGGTAATATAATATTCGAGCGCGTCAAGTCAAGAAATCAAAATATCTTTAAATAACAAGCGTAAAGCAGTTGATAGTGAAAACGAATCGGTGAATTGTAAAAATATAAAAGTTGATGAATTGGATCAGCAGCATAGTGCAAAACCCAAAGAATTGATATACCAAACAGCATATTTTTTAAATAAATCTAAAAGCAAGAAAGTTGGATTAGGTTTGGATCCATATAAAATACACCCCGTTGCCAAAAGGGCCTAAGCGTCATCTGGTGGCCAATAGGGCCTAAATCACACCGTATTGCCAAAAGGGCCTAAACCAAACCCTATTGCCAAAAGGGCTTAAACAACACCCTGCTGCCAAAAGGGCCTAACCCACACCCCGTTGCCAAAAGGGCCTAAACAATCCCCGCTGTCAAAAGGGCTTAAACCATCCCCGCTGCCAAAAGGGCCTAAGCCCCTCCCTGTGAACAATAGGAGCCTACCTTCAGCAAACTGGAAGTAATTGTCTTCGAAATACTTAAACAATTGATTGGAAACAATGCCTATTGTTATAGAATAGGAAGTCAAACCAAACCCCCATTATTCTATACGCTGTGACGTCATTAAAACCAACATTAAATGTTGGTGAAATACTTAAAACAATGCTGTGACGTCAGAGACCGGAAGTAAGTGCAGTTAAAATCTTCCCATGTTAATTCCCATAAGAAAGGGGATTTTAACATTTTAACATTTTAATAGAAGAAAGTACGGCAACATAGTACAGTAGTCTAAAATCCTATAGGTTTATCCATTCCCACTCAAAGAAGGGTGATGACGTCATAACCCTAACAATTTCAAATTTCATTAATTTTTTTCTGATACTTAACGCACTCAAAAAAATCTGAAAAAAAAACTGATGGCTCTGTTTGATCTCTACTTTCAAATAAAAAAATAAAAAAAAGTAGCAAACTCCTCCATTGAAGCGTAGCACCTCCCATTAGGTATTGCACTTGCAGTTGACGCGGCCGTAACTGCTCTGCTGCTACAGTTTCTAGCAAACCCCAACTTTAGCGATTCAAAATTTGGTATATTGATTAATTTACTATATAATAAGATCTTTCGAACTACGTATTAACGTTTTGTCCCGACAAAAGTTTAAATTCTACAAACGACAATCTCTTTAAAATATTAAGTTTCATTTAATTTCTAATAAGATAATTTAAGCCTAATAATTACGAAAATCAAAGGAACCAAACGGTTTCGTCGTTTGCTTTAGAATCTGAGACAGAACAGATATTGTCTCCTAACATGCCATAATAATGCCATATCAGGTGAAAGTTTCCAAATAGATTCGATACCATCATCATACCATCATGTGAGTCTGGTGCTACCAACGTACTGTTTCGACCAGTGCACCACCCTAATTGCTGATTTTTGGACAGCGGTGACGAATGAATATTGAAAATTATTGTCTATTTATTTATAATATAATATTGGAGTAGAACCTTTTTACTGTGAAAATTTCTCCTATTTCAGTTTTCTACCTTCATAAACGTGTTAATAATTATTATTAGTTATAAAACAAATTTACAAAGCCAAAAACAAAAACTTTACTAAAACAAAGCCGCTTAAAATGCGATTTATTCATTAATGTAAATGCGAGAATATTTAAGAGTATGATTATCTAGTCGTTTTTTGATGGAGCAGATTATTGAAGAAAGTATCTGTTTTTGTTTGTTTTTAAATACTTTTTTGTTGTATAAGTCGAAGATAAATAGAAATAACGATAATATCAAGTATTGAATATTTTCTGACGCGAATAAGATTGATACAATTTTTATTTTTATTTATTACAGTAGAAAACAGAAATATAAAAAAACTTACTTACGATGTTATTTTGGTTGATTTGGGTGTACGAGGAGGGGCACCGGGTATGTTATGTTATAATATGAACACTGCTGTAATAAATTTCTCCGCGAAAATGTTGTCACATGTTGAAGAAATCCTTTAGATGTAAAATGGACGCTATTCTAGTAACAAAATCGAAATGTTCAAAACATATCTTTCGGAGATTCAAATATAAAATTAAAGTATGCTACACGCAGAACAAAGTGTGGTATCTGCGTTTATTATTCTGGGCTATAAGTACAATTTTCATATACTTTTGGCCAAATTTTCATATCGTCACGCGATTTGTTTAGTAATTCAATTTCTTTATAGACTGAAAATTCATTATAATAACTCAAGAATTTCAATTTGGTTTTACTTTTACGTAAATAAGTCAATTTTATGTGTCACGAATTTAATCAAAATCATGATTGTAATAATCTTGCTTCAATTTCGATAATTTTTAAAAGCAGCGCAAACATGTGTCTTTATTATTTTATTAATAGACAATGTCATTCAATGAATTATTGATTTTCTTTAACCTAAATTAAATATTTGTATTAGGTATAAACCTATACGTAATGAATGTATGTATAATAATTATTTCACCCATGTGAATTCATTTTTAATATTTTCAATATTTCATCAAATATTTACTTAAAAGTTATTTATGAATTTTTAATGAAGAACTAAAATAATTTTAGTGTAGCTCACGTGTAGCTATCCTTTGGACCGCCTTTGGTATGAAAAAAACTTCCTGGTTTTTATAGCCGATAATTTATTTAGTTTTCTATTGACAATACAATAAATGATAGAAAATAAGTTTGATGATGCAACGTCAATCAATATTATTTAACTAAACAAAATATTAATTTTGAAAATCCTTTTGTTAACAAAACATCAATCAACTGAAGAGAGCTAAAAAAAACTAAAAATTTGATATTATTATGCAAAGCACACAGAGTTCTGTTGTAAACTGCTACTTTGTCCGGTAGCTATAATTATATATCATATCAGCCATTCTTCAAGCTTGCTCTATTTTATAATTAGTATGTAACGGTTTCCATTTAACAATAAATGTGTTTGCATTTGAAATAGATGCCAATCTAGATTTCGCAATTCTAATTTGCTTCTGGCTATTCATGTACGATTTTAATAATGGCTTTTCTTTTCAAAATCAAGATATAAGGTAGAGATGCAAAGAAAAAGTAAATTTTTATTGACAACCAAGGAATAGTAGTAATAAAGAGTTACTTCTTCCTTTAAATCAAACTACGTCATAGCTCTCAGTCGATGCTTGATATTCAGACGCCCATCTGTCGGTTCGATGAGCACAATGTAAAAAAAATAAAAGGAAACATAACCAGAAGTAGCTAGAGTACGCTTTTAAATGCAGCCATGTAGAAAAACGATTTTTGAATTTTAATAATAGAAGTACACATTTATCGAACCCAATGTGCTTGTGCTTGTATATTTTTACATATTATATATATGTTTAAATATTTATAAAAACTCTTCCTATCTGCACTGTTGGATGTTTTTATTATTCATTTTGAAAGTTAAATTATGTTGTGGGTATTGTTTCCGAAGCACCTAGACGAATGCATTAAACAAACTGCATTATTTTTGCTTCAAATTAATATTGATGCCTTTTATAGCTTTACCATTGTTACAAAAGAATAAACCAAACTCGTTGAATGCAGTCAAGATCCTAATAAAAATTTAATAGGTGAAATTTAAAATACTTGTAACGTTGCAAATGCAAATTTCCAGCATTATTGGTTTTTACCACCAGCCGCATCAAAAGTTAAATTTTTTATTTATTAAATTAAATCATTAAACAAGAATGGTAATTTTGAGAATATGTGAAGAGATGATAGGAGACGTGAGACAAATGTGAGAGATGTAGGGAGGTGTAGGTGAGATATCTGGGAGATGTGGGTGAGATGTAAGAGATATCGGAAGAATTCGAGAAATATTAAAACAATAGAGAAATTATAATTAAGATAGGCAGTGATGGTTTATCTTAAAGGGTACAGGGATACAAGCAAAAATGATTGTTGGAATTTCTTAATGTAATAGACAGCTGTTTCATTTGAGAGACTCTGTATTTGCTAGCAAATTGGAATGAACAAATGTAAACTTCTTTTCTAAGCAAATAAAAACGCCGAAAGCGTATTTACCATCTCATGTTACTCAGAAATAAAATACGAAAATACCACCCTGTTCTCATTTATACCATTAATTTATTCAGAGTAAACCTGATACTGATATTGAAATTTATTTTATGTTATTTTATTTTATTTTATTTTAATCTTGGCTACTTTGTATTTGATATCCTATAATAATTACTTAATTGAATTCTATTGGAAATCATTTTCTCTTCAATTTAATTAGTGAAAAGTCAGTTTTATTACTTTAATATCTAATTTACTTGATTAACTCAAGATTAGCTCTTGAACTTTGGTAATATGTACCATATTTTTTATTTATTAAGAGATTTGATAGTTTTGAGCACCAGATTAAACTACTAAAACAAAGAATTACAAAAAATGCTGAAAGCTAAGAAACCCAAACAGTAAATGACATTCATTTAGCCTCAAAATGCAGAATTTTAAACTTGAGCTTAAAATTTTAACAGGCATATGGGCTATTGTTACAATAGTTTTCGCTTTCATTTATCATTTATACATTGCCTTTTATTCCGTATTAATTAAAATATTTTTTACACGAGAGTAAGTAATTATTTAATAAAAATTTAATAATAATTGTAAAAATACAAGTTTATCTTTCTAAAAAAACATTTGTTCATGATCTGCAATGTTTTAAGCAATAGTTTGGTTTGGGGTATTAGAATAACGCTAATTAATTTAAAAAAAATTTAATTTGTATGTGCAAATATTGCTAGAAAATTATTTTCACAAGCTATTCTATTCAGCAAATTATTCTATAAACAAATTGTTTAATCAGTCAGTGAGTTACCTTCTACTAAGTAAATATTAAAATTTACACAACGGCACTGCTTTGAAAAACATCTTTCCGTGTTTGTTTTGTCTACAAAATGTATGTTTTTTTCTTTTGAAAGCATTGTAATATTTTTATTTTTTAAGTGGTTTGCGAATAAATTACTTTAAAACTTCATCGAATTTCCCAAGTAAACTTGGAAATATGACCTTTCACATAAGAATACCTCCAGATCTTGTAAATGTCGACGAACAAATCATAAGATTATTGTATCCAAGTTAACTAGGAAACATCCTACACTTAACATAAATCGTATAAAAGTATACTTGGAGATTAAAAAATTCAATCAATATAGTGAAGCTTCTTTTCCGTATATAAAGATAATATCTAACATTTGAAATTTGATTTTCAAATTATTAATATTTTGCTTTCGAAAAACAATTACATTAAAATTAATTAGTAAATTATTTGGAAACATCTAAGTCGTGGGAGTTTAATTTCAAAACAAAACAAGATCATCTCTTAACCTTCAGCTAAGCTAAGCTCAACTAGGTAGGTTTAAATATAACTTATATTTAATTGGATAGATAATTATTATTTTTCTTATTATACTACGCTACAGATTTGAGACTAACATTGTTTTCTTTCTTTTAGTTTTTTATTTTTGTAAAAATTTAATGGATTTCCAGTAGCTACCTATGTTTCTTTGCAGAAAAAGAAAATCACAAATAATAATAAATCTTAATTGAGAAAATATCTCATAACCAGAAATTCAGGACAATTGGAATAGTGTGCAGCTCGATTGGTGTGCACTTCGCTAGGTACGAATCTGATTACCGTACATCATAACTGATGTGAAGTCCGACCAAAGGCCGTGACCTCACTAAATACGAATATACATATTTTTGGATATTTTTCTTATTTTTAAGGAATGGCCCTCTTTCCCCATAAATTAGAAATATGACCGCCCTTGACGATAAGGTATAAGGTACATAAGAAAACTACAGAAATCAAAATTACCCTCAAAAATGATGCATAATGAGTTTCCTAATAGGTATAAGCAACCAGAAAATTAAAAGTTAAAGAAAATTATATTTTAGGTGGATAATGGACAATGTATTTGATAGGGAAGGACAGGGGAAGATTGCATATTCGTCGTTCTTGCATGGGGACGACGATATAAGGTAGTCTTCAGGAGATCAGGAGATTTGGTGGTACTGGTACTGGTACTGGATCTGAGATTTGATTTGAGTTGTGGATTATATTTAAATTAACTAAACCAATCATAATTATTATACAATTTAAATAGTAAATATAATGGATGTCAACAATTATTATTATTAATAAATAAAACAGAGTCTCACTCTAAATTGCATATAAATTTGAGCAATTAGATTTTATAGATTTTTTTCTCACTAAATTTTAATTGAGCAAATTAGAAACATTAGATTTTAAATCTGCCGTCCTGGAAAGTTTTGAAATTTTTGATATTGTAAACGTAAACACTTATTATTTTGTCATTTGTTTTTTTATACTGATTTAAAACAATATAATATTATGTTGGCTTGCTGGAGGGGGCCATCACTTATGACCGCCTTTGGTAAACTTTAGCCGAGAGGCGAGTCACAAGGAAAATATTTGTACAATAAATTTTTCCCGATTTTTCCTCATTTTCTCAGATACTGCTAAAGATTTCCCATGGTTACCTCAAGGATTGCTTTAAGATTTCCTTTCAATAAAGTTTATACACAAAGAAACTTAACTGTAGTATTCTTAAGATTTTTAAAGATTTCCTAGAATTTCTTATAAGTTTCCGGAATTTTCCTAATTTTTCCTTCACTTGTAAACCAGATTTTCTAGAACCAAAATTTATAATAAATAATAAACCAGATTTTCCCAGCGATACCCCCGCTCGACTTTAGCTATTACGGACGAGTAAATGACCGAATAATTACAGTACCAGCTTTTCATCGTTAAATTTAAACTAATTTATAGTTAAACTTAACAAATACCATGAGGGCCGTAGCTAGAGTTTAGGGGCGGATGGGATACATCAGACCGGCCCGGGCATTGAAGAGCCAACCGGCCCATTTTAGAGAAGTTTATAAGTTAAAATTGCCTTAAAACTAATATGGATTAAAACCATAAAACTCAACGAACTTCAGAATTATTTTATTTGAAACTTTAATACATTAAAGTTTATACTTTAATCAATTATAAACAATATAAATATAAAAATTAATATACAATTTTATAATTGTACGTACACGAGAGTTCTGTTGACGGTACGTGTGCCCAGATATAGTCTTAGTGATAGCCGTAATTCGCCGAGTTGGAGAAATGACAGGGTGCGAAATGTCCGGGTGCGAAATGTCCCGGAGCGAAGCGTCCTAGAACCCTGAAGTATGTGTCCCAACATGCCAGGGATGCTCCAACTCGGCGAATTACGGCTATCACTAAGACTATATCTGGGGTTCAAGGATGCTTCGCTCCGGGACATTTCGCACCCGGACATTTCGCACCCGGACATTTCGCACCCGGACACTTCGCACCCAGGACATTTCGCTACCGGGGACATTTTGCACCCGGACATTTCGCACCCGGACATTTCGCTACCGCGGACATTTGTTGGAATGAAGACTTGAAGAGTCAAGTTTAATCAAGTAGTTTCAGTTTTTATAAAGTTTATGACATTTTAATATAAATGTAACTTTATCGTTCAATAAAATATTAACCATTTACCAGCATTTACATTAGGTTATGAGCCCTTGTGCCTCTATCGCTGAGTAATTACAAGTAATTTGTTGAACACTAAAAATGTCGTCTTCAAATATACCACAAATTGAACGTCTCAAGGGACGTGAAAATTGGGATCAGTGGAAATTTGTCGTTGAAGCATATCTACAGATGGAAGGTTTATGGTCATGTATTGATGGTACAGAAAAGGACGAGAAGAAACTTGTGAAGGCGAGATCTAAGTTGATATTGCTCGTGGAACCAATGCTGTACGTACATATCCAGACTTCAAAGACTGCAAAAGATATGTGGAGTAATCTAGAAAAGGCATTTCAAGATTCAGGTTTGACGAGAAGGGTTAATTTGCTGCGGAAGCTGATATCAACACGCTTGGATGATTGTGCTTCAATGGAAGAATTTGTAAATATCATCATGGTGACAGCAAACAAATTGACTTCTGTGGGATTGGAGGTTTCGGATGTTTAGATTGGAACTCTTATGTTAGCAGGATTACCTGATAGATTTTTGCCAATGATAATGGGAATCGAGAGCTCAGGTGTGGCTATCAGTGGCGACTACGTGAAGACTATGTTGTTGCAAGATGTAGGAGCTAATTCATCATGTAAAGAAACGGCTTTTGTTGGAAGATCTCAATCAAGTCATAAATCATTGGGACCAAAATGCTATGGGTGTCAGGAGTATGGGCACATCAAAAGTAATTGCCCTAAGAAGAAGAATCGCAATGAGAAGAAAGAAAACAACAGTCATAAACCAGCCAGTGAAAAGATGAAACAGATGACCATGTATTCGGCGGCATTGTCGGCGAAGGTACAGTCAGGGAATGAATGGATATTTGATTCAGGAGCTACGTCACACTTGTGTAAGGACAAATCCATGTTCAATTGCTTAAAGAAAGTTCCTGAATTTTCCATTGGTGCTGCCAACAATTCGGTGATGAAGGGTGATTGCCAAGGTGATATTGAAATGACAGTCAAGTTCAACGAGGATAAAACTCAGGACATAGAATTGAAGGACGTCTTGTATCTACCTGAAGTACACATTAACCTTTTGTCGGTTCCGAGCATTGTCAAGTATGGTCACACTATCACATTTACTTCGTCGTGGTGCAAAGTGGTTAATCCAGAAGAAGATGTTGTTGCAACTGGTAGTTTAGTTGATGGGTTGTTTGTGATGAATCAGCCAGAAAAATCAAGTCCTAGGGTACCGAAGAGTTCAAATTTTGTTGGTGTTGCTAAAGCGGAGGAAAATTCGGACTACTTGTGGTACAAACGGCTTGGGCATCCTTGTTTTGAAAACTTCAAGAAAATGAAATACATCACTAAAGGATTGGAAAAGGTTGACATCAAGAAAAGTGATTGTGAAGTTTGTTTGATGGCTAAGATTCCTCGATTGACTTTCAAAAACATCGGATGGAGAGCTAAGGACTTACTAGAAATCATACATGCTGACGTGTGTGGACCTATGGAAGTGTAATCGATTAGTGGTTCCAGGTATGTTTTGGTTATTGTTGATGATTTTTCCAGGAAGGTCTTTGGTTACTTTTTGAAAACAAAGAATTTAGTTGTTGACAAGTTGGAAGAGTTCAGGAAGCTTGCCGAAAATCAAACAGGCAAAACTATCAAGGTCTTAAGAACAGACAACGGAACAGAATTTTGTAATCAAAAAGTAGAACAGTTCACAAAGTCCAACGGCATTATTTATCAGACCACAACTCCATATACGCCCGAACAAAATGGTTTAGTGGAAAGGATGAATAGAACGATCATCGAGAAAGCCAGATGTTTACTAATTGGTTCAAACTTGGAAAAGAAGTACTGGGCAGAAGCGGTTAACACGGCCATATATCTTATCAACAGATTACCGTGCAAAGGCTTGAAGAAAAGTACTCCGGAACAAGTTTGGTCAAGTCGTAAACCTTCGTTGAAGCATCTAAAAGTTTTTGGATGTAGGGCTGTAATTCATGTGCCAAAACAGAAGAAGTTGAAACTCGATCCGAAAGGTAAGGAAGTCATTTTCATTGGGTATTGTGTGGAAACGAAAGCATATAGATTCATCGACCCAAAAACTAAGAAGGTAACTGCTAGTAGAGATGTAGTATTTCTTGAAACCCAGTTTGGTAGCATTGGAGACGAAGTGAATGAAAATATGTTTTATGTCTTCCCTGAACCACAAGTTGAGTTACTGAATGAGAACCCTTTGCCTTTGAATGCTTCTATTGATGAAGATGTAGTTGAACTAGCTGATGATAGGGTTCTATCTGAAGAAGATTACGCTACACCTGATGAAGAAATAGAAGGGGATCCTGATACAGTTTCGGCGAAAGTTGAAGATTCTGATAGTACAGGCCTACGAAGATCATCAAGAACTAAGAGAGTTGTAGAAAATTCTGATAGTACAGGTCTACGAAGATCATCAAGAACTAAGAGAGCTGTAGAAAAATATGCTGCGATTAGTTATGAAATTTGTAATCCTTTAGAGTTGTCAGAACCAGATACTGTCCATGAAGCCTTAAACTCAGAACAATCTCATCTTTGGAAGAAAGCGATGCAAGAAGAGTTTGATTCGTTGGTTGAGAATGAAACTTGGGTTGATTGTGTTTTACCTAAAGGGAAAAAGGCCATAAAAAATAAATGGTGTTTCAAGTTGAAAAGAGATTCGAAGGGTGACATCGAACGATTCAAAGCACGTCTTGTCATCAAAGGTTATTCGCAGAGGAAGGGTATCGGCTATGAAGAAACGTTTTCGCCGGTGGTGCGATATTCGTCAATTCGCTTACTTTTGGCTACGGCAGTAAAGTACGATTTGGATATTGACCAAATGGACGTGGTTACGGCGTTCCTTCAAAGTGAGTTGAAAGAAGATATCTACATGGAATATCCTGAGGGTTTTGGTGGTGATCCTAATAAGGTATGCAAGTTAAAAAAGTCATTGTACGGCTTAAAGCAAGCCAGCCGTTGTTGGAATCAGAAGTTAAGCAACACTTTGGTGAATTTTGGACTTCAACAATCAAAAATTGATCCGTGCATATATTACAATGTAGAAGGGGAAAGAAGAACATACTCGGTCGGCTGAAAAGTTCGTATCGTTTCTAAAAGAGGGCGCCACTAGAATTTTTTTCATGTGATTTTCTGTGAGAACTAACATTCAAACGATATGGGTCAAAATTTGACAGCGATCTGTCAATTGGTTCGTGAGTTATAGCATTTTGAGTAAAGCAACTTTTGTTATTGGGAATAAAATGGATAAAAAGGAATTTCGTGTGTTAATGAAACACTGTTTTTTTATAGGAAAAAATATTGCTGAAACAAAAACTTGGATTGATAAGTGTTATCCGGACTCTGCTCCAGCGGAAGCAACCATTCGTAAGTGGTTTGCTAAATTCCGTACTGGCTATATGAGCATCGAAAATGATGAGCGCAGTGGACGTCCAAAAGAGGCCGTTACAGGTGAAAAAGTCAAAAAAATCCACCAAATAATTTTGGATGACCGTAAAATGAAGTAGATCGAGATAGCTGAGACTCTAAAGATATCAAAGGAACGTGTTGGACATATCGTGCATGAATATTTAGGCATGCGAAAGCTCTGTGCAATATGGGTGCCGCGTGAGCTCAATGTCAATCAAAAGCGACAACATGGTAATGATTCGAAGCAGTGTTTGGAGCTGTTCAACCGCAATAAAGCTAAAAATTTGGGTCGATATGTGACAATGGATGAAACATGGCTCCATCACCACACTCCAGAGTTCAATCGGCAGTCATCTGAGTAGACTGCACGCGACGAAACCAATCCAAAGCGAGGAAAAACACAACAGTCGGCTGGCAAGGTTATGGCGTCTGTATTTTGGGATGCGCATGGTATATTGTTCATGGATTATGTTAAAAAAGGGAAAACAATCAACAGCGACTATTATATAGCATTGTTGGAGCGTTTGAAGGATGAAATTGGGAAAAAACGGCCCCATTTCAAGAAAAAATTTTTTTGTTTCACCAAGAAAATGCACCGTGTCACAAGTCGATAAAAACGATGGTCAAACTCAATGAATTAAGTTATGAATTGCTTCCCCACCCAGGGTATTTTCTAGATTTGGCCCCCAGCGACTATTTCCTGTTTGGAGACCTTAAGAGAATGCTCGCTGGAAAGAAATTTAGAACAAATAAAGAAGTAATCGCCGAAATAGAGGCCTATTTTGAGGCTAAAGACAAATCATACTACAAAAATGGTATCGAAAAGTTGGAAGACCGCTATAATCGGTGTATCACCCGCGAAGGCAACTATGTTGAATAATTAAATTGAATTTTTCCAAAAAAAATTTTTTTTCTTCAAAACGATACGAACTTTTCAGCCGAACTGTTACATCGCAATATACGTAGATGACATTTTGATTTTTTCAAATGATGGTAAATTCACAGAAAAGCTGAAAGTTCATTTGAATAAGACGTTCAAGATGAAAGACTTAGGGGAAGCTGCTTTCATTTTGGGAATGAAAATCACAAGAGATAGGACGAATGGAAAGTTGTGGATTGATCAAGAGAGGTATTTGCAAGACATTCTAAAAAGGTTTAACTTGGAAGATTGTAACCGCGTGGATGTACCAGTTGACGTCAATCAAAAGCTTTCGAATGCATTTTCTCCTACTACGGCTGATGAAAAAGTTGAAATGAAAGACATACCTTATCAAGAAGCCATAGGTAGCTTACTCTATGCTGCCCAAATAAGCAGACCAGATATTGCGTATGCAGTGGGGGCTTTATCAAAGTTTAATAACAATCCTGGACGAGTGCATTGGACTGCAGTCAAACGAGTTATGAGGTACCTAAAAGGAACTCTGAACTACAAACTAGAGTTCACAAATCAAAAGGGTGGTATAACTGGTTTCACTGATACAGACTGGGCAAATGACCTGGACAAACGGCGTTCTACGACTGGATACGCCTTTATGTTTCAAGGTGGATGTGTTACTTGGAGTTCAAAGCGACAAGCAACTGTAGCACTCTCAACTACGGAGGCTGAATACATGGCGATGTCGGCGGCCTGCCAAGAAATCATTTGGCTAAAAGGATTGTACTCTGAGCTTCTTCGTGAAAATGGGGAGCCAATAACATTGTTTTCCGATAACAGGAGTGCAATAGATCTGGCTCATAAAAGTATGTACCATGGACGGTCTAAACATATAGACATCAGACATCATTTCATCAGGGATCTGGTTCAAGAAAACTGTATGAAAATCAAGCATGTTGGTACAACTGAGATGGTGGCAGATGCTTTAACCAAACTTCTATCAAGAAAGAAGTTTGTCGATTGCAGAGAGAAACTAGGATTAAAGGACTTCAACTCTAGTGGGGGTGTTGGAATGAAGACTTGAAGAGTCAAGTTTAATCAAGTAGTTTCAGTTTTTATGAAGTTTATGACATTTTAATATAAATGTAACTTTATCGTTCAATAAAATATTAACCATTTACCAGCATTTACATTAACATTCCGCACCCGGACATTTCGCAAATAATTTAAATTAGTTTTATTATTTAAAATTTTCTCATTTTTTCAATTTAGCTACTCCTTGGTATTAACAAATACATTAAACTAATAATACGTACAACTTCGCCAAATTGAGGGAATATTCATAAGTGGCGCCATCTACAAGCCGAGTTGGTACTGATATTACTTAAATGCGCTCAAATGCATGCTCATGACATAATATTGTCACTGTCACTGTTTATAACTTAATTGAATTTGACTGAAAGCACTAAACAAATAATTTTATTCGAATTAAATTTTATGAAATGTCAAATAAAGTTGGTGCAATATGAGCTGTGTCCAGCTGTAATAATTACAAAGTATAATTACAAAACAACAAAGTGGATGAAGCAAGTAATTTTTGGAAACAAATTTTTTAAATTTGTACTAAAAACTAAAAACATTAAATTACAAAAACTTTTTCACAGTAATTAAAACTGTACTTTTAATTTTTCTTAGCATTCTTTTTCTAAAGTTGCGATTTTAAAGATCATTTGAAAACGTCATTTACAACGAAAAATTGGAATTTTAATGAAAACAAATATATCTACAGTCACTAGATACATTACCGCAAACCTATGGGCCAATGAGTTAGAGAGAGAACGTTAAGTTCCAACCTTCCAACTCGCATGGTAGGTGGCGCGAAAGAGCCTGATACCCAAAAAATGCTTGACAACCCGCGAAGTTGTACGTATTATTAGTTTAATGTATTTGGTATTAAGCACCTATTCGAATTCTTGGTTAGCATTCATTAAAAAATAATAAATAATAATGTGCAAAAAAGGGTATCAAAAACAACAGCTCCATATTCAGTACCATTTGGTTTAGCAAATGGAAAATTTTATTTCAATAGTAAAATGAAATAAAATAAAATTAATTAAAAAACAATTAATAACAATTAAAATAATTTAAAAAATGTTTATTTAAAATAACTAAAAATGTTTTAAGTTATGAGCAATTCCACGAAGAAAGTGAAGCTTATCTGCTGGATCGTAAGTTTGAAGCAACGTTTCGATGCGTTGATGCACATCTCGGTATTGCTTCTTTTTTGGGACAACAACTCCGCGGTTATGTTGAGCAATTTTTGCGCTACTTAAACTCTCTTCTTTTTTTATAGCTGTTATAAACCAAATGGTACTGAGTACGGACCTGACCCCTGTTATTTTTGATACCCCATTTTGCATATTATTATTATTCATTATTTTTAAAGAATGTTAACCAAGAACTCGAATAGGTGCTACTACCAAGGGGTGGCTAAATTGAAAAAATGAAAAAATTTTAAATATTAAAAATAATTCAAATAATGAATAATATGCTAAAGGTGGTAGCAAAGTGTCCGGGTGCGAAATGTCCCCGGTAGAGAATTGACCGGATGCGAAATGTCCGGGTGCAAAATGACCCCGGTAGCGAAATGTCCTGGGTGCGAAGTGTTCGGGTGCGAAATGACCGGGTGCGAAATGTCCGGGTGCGAAATGTCCCGGAGCGAAGTGTCCGGTCACCATACTTCAGGGATGTCTTTAGCGGACAAGCGTCAACTAAAGCGGTCCAGAGCTCCCGTAGCAAAGCGAAGGGTGCGTAGGGTCAGTTTTGGTTGACGCAACCACGACAAATGACGGATCCACCCTAAAATGAGTTAGCGGCTGTTTAAAATAAATAATAAACCATGTATACCTTACTTATGTTACTGTCTTTACATCAGGAAGTATGGTTGTACAAATCAAGCTGCATTGTTCTCATAACTTCCACCTATTCATTCTCACAGGCTTCTCCCCCTAAGCTATGCATATGCGATTTTATATTAAAATTTTCGATTTTTAAATGCCGTTTTCTCGAAAACTAATGGATAATCCACTAATTTTTTTTTTAAATACTTAAAAAATTGTCCTCTTTCTGGCACCGGGTATACCGGGTGTTGAATGAGTTAGCCAAACATAGGAAATTTACATGTAAAAACATATTTATGCAAATTCCTGGTTTCCTAACTATTTTAGAAAAAAAATGAAGCTTTTACTAAAATTGTTACTTTTGAAATTGTTAAAATTTTCATTTATCCGACTGGCCATGTAAAAAATTTAATTAAATTTCTATTTTCAAAAATAATTGGAAATAATCTTGGAAACTTACATGGCCAGTCTGATAAATGAAACTTTCAACAATTTCAAAACATTTTTTGACTTTTTAGGCTTTTATACAACGCAACGTATAGAAAGAAGCCTTATGATCTGGCTCCGTGTCTGTCTGTCTGCCTGTCCGCATGTTTCAACTTTAAGAACTATTGCAGTATAGTTTTAGGCTTCCATACAAAGTATAGCATGAGGCTTTATTTAAACTATAAATTTTGCCGCTTCAAAAATATTTTTTAACTTTTCAAATAAATTTTTTATTTAAATTTTTACTTACTTTTTTTTACTTTTATTTTTACTCAAACAAAATGATTTTTACTTCCTTGTAAAACAAGGAAGTATTGTGATACCGATTTTTTTCGATTTCCAGATTTTGACGGAAATATCCGTTTTGACCTTCCCTGAATCCATTTTAACTATTTTCGCTGTGACGTCTGTACGTACGTACGTACGGACGTCTGTATGTCGCATAACTCAAATACGGTAGGTCGTAGAAAGTTGAAATTTTGGATTTAAGACACTTATAGCATCTAGTTGTGCACCTCCTATTTTTGGTTGCGATTGTCCGTGCCAAAAGTTGTAATTAATGACGCGCATGAATAGATTAACGAAATTCCTGTCCAATTGTTATAAAAATTACAAGGAAGTTATGTGGTGTCCACATCAGATTTTGTTTTCAATGAAAACGTCTTTACTGTGTAGAGTTGTGACCTGTTAAAAAGGAAATTATTATTTCAAATATTTTTTAAATTAATTTTATCTTACTGTTCAGTATTGTTTTCTGTCTATTTATTTAATTGGTTTAAAAAGTGTTTTTTTAAAATCTAGTAAGAGAAATACAAGGCTTGTTGTAGTTTACCGCTGAATTGTAAAATGTTTGTTATTCCAGCCGATTTTCAAAGTTATCTTTAAAGTCATTTCTGACTTTTTTGCAAAATCAAATTTTCCTAGTATTTGGAGTTTCTCAAATTGGAATAGATGAAATCAGCTTCCAATTTATTAGTTCTGGATTTTGAAGTTTTATGCGTAGCTACAACGTGTAACATGTTTGGCACAATGTGTTATATCATCCTCAAGTCAATTTTGTTGACCGGATGAACAATGTGAATTTAGATAAAATTTTGAAAGCTTTGTATCTTCTTTCTAATATTCAAATTAATTTTTATTTAAAAAAGGTATCAATTTGTTTGAATAAGCTAAATAAAGACCGCGTTCTTGAACCGAAAGCATTTCTTGCTTAAGAGACAGATAATGCGATTGTGTCAACACGGGTTGGTTTTTTTGTAGAACATTTAGGGTGTCTTGTATGCACAACCCTCAAGCTTTTATTTATAAGGAACATATTTTAAAGGTGTTAAATAAACCTTTTTATCTACACAATAAGCACGTGTTCGTATTGTCTCCAACATTATTAGCATTCAACCATTCACATTTTAATTACTTTTTTTCGTCATAAAAATAATTATCTAAATTTTTCTTCTTAATAAACACGTACAATTTCTAAAGGAGGTCATTAATCAAAACTTTAAGTAAATTAAAATTAAGAGGACATTTTTTTAAATATTATGAATAAGGGTAGCTGTTTAAATATACCTAAGGTCGAAATAATTTTTTTTAAATAATATAAATAAGGTAAATTACCTTTTTTATCTCTCTTGATATATGTAAGGAAATATTAAGCCATTTTCTTTCTATATTACCTCAAGTTTTCTTTTTATATTTTATGAACGCTTCAAAGTAAATAATTATAAGACATTTTCTTGCTTATTATCGGTTTTTTTGGTTCTTTTGTTCTCATTTTATTTCAACGTTTTATTTACGTTGCTCTTATATATTATTATAGTATGTATGCGATTTATAAACATAATCACGCTAAAATTTTGTGAGTTTGCATTGAAACTGCGTTTTTATTAAAATACACAATTATATTATTACTCCTGAAGCAGTCGAGGAGTTTTTGAAAATCTAATAAAAAATTGAACTTTCGGATATTCTATTTTGTGCGGTTATTTTAGTGCATCATATAAAAATTTAGTTATGCAGAAACTAAGCCATTAAAATTTGATAAATTGATAATGATAGAACAATTTGGGTATCGATTTTCAAATCTCTTTGTTATTGTGCGCTTATTATGATCCCCAATGTTGCGCCTTACTGTTGTTCTAGTTTATCTTCTCTGAATCTCCGCTAAGACCTTGATCCCAAAAATTCAAATTTGAATTATTAAAATACTTTATTTATTTATTTACCCGCCTATCCGCGCTATTATTAATTCTTACATTACAATTTAAATAATAGATGAGTGGAATATGTCAATGTAAGATGTTACAAACTGTCGTTGCTTATTTTAAAAGATTTATTATTGCCTTTAGATTCAGGGGTTGGAAAATTGAGGGTGGGAAGTATACAAAACTTAAACGCCGTTCTTGTCACATCTTCGAGATAAATTTACCGTAAAAGCATAATAACGGTTACAATAAAGCAAAAAAAAATTTAAAATACGCAGGATTTGTGTTAGGAAATTGAAAATATTCTTGTGTTATTGGATAACTTTGATGTTACAGCTAGAATTTGCAAAATACAAAGCAATAATAGAAAAGTATTGATGTTTGGAAACTAAAGCAGTAATTTGCATGTATGGTCCGATTGAGTGCGTTATAAAGCGACGAATAGATGAAGTAAGAGATTTTCTCGACTTTAGTGGAGATGTTTTCACGAATGAACAAATAGAAATTTAATTTATAGGGTAAAGTGACACGCAGTGTCTGCACGAATTACTAGCACTTTATTATAGTGAAACTACGAAAGAGGTTCATGTATAACTCATCCTTCATTTATCAAACACGTTAACACATTTTGAGAATTGGAAAATCATTAAATTGCTCTTGGATAAATCAATTACTAATCTCTTCATCTCAAATTATATTTTTTACTTCACTCCAAGTTGAACCCGATGCGAAAATCAGAATGATTTTCTAATTATTCAATATTGGCATTCTATTTGTGCGAAGTGGACCATTGAATCTTGTAATGAAAGGGTGCAAAGAGTAAGTTTCATTTTTGTGGTGATTCAAGTGAGAATCAGGGCGGATTTTTACCCTTTTATGATGGATAGATTAACAATATTGAATTGTGGACTACAAGGGTTTATTTAATGAGTTTATATATTAGATTTAAAGAGTCAAAGATTTAATACAAAAACAGTCCAACTAATAAACGTTAACTTTCTTTCAATGCTTTTATTAATTCCAAATTATAATATACTACTTTGTCCTAGCTCTTTTATTTTTGAACCACGTAGTTACTATCAAAAGAGGAACTCCTAGCTCATTTGCAATATCTTCTCTCTGTTTGCGTGTTAAGTAGTGAGTTCCATTTGAAAATATATTTTCTAAAAAGGCGATCTGCTTGTTTGTGAACGTTGTTCTGAGTAGGTCCGAGTTTCTAGACTTTTCATGAGCTTTAATATTGCATGGATATTGCAATTCTTCTTCAGGTTGCACTAACTGATTTGGTTGAAACATTCCCACCAATTCTTTTGAAATTATTAGCTGTGCTAACCAATCTTCAACGCTGTAATAAATTGCAGATTTGGACGAATTGACTTCTGTATTGTGTACCAGATAATAACCAGGTGGAAGGTTGTGATTTAAAACTGACTCATTGGGATCGGAACTACAACTTTCTTCGTTTCTCTCAAAAACCATCTCGTTATGGTGTTTATCACTTTCTTTTGCTCTGTTATGCTTATCGCCTTTAAAAGTGCAATTTGAATTTTTGAAATCATGAAGATTGTTAGCATTTACGTTAGCTTTAGTAAACTTAGTTTGGTTTCTAAAAATTTCGGAGTGTTGGTCCATTTTGTAAAATTTGATAGTATAGGGTTGTAAGCTCATAGTTTCCTTATTTCCTTTATAGGCTTTAGATAACCTGCTAAACAGATTAACGATAGAATCATCGAATTATCGGATTAAGTCAGAATTTTGACTTCCTATGCCGATACATATTTTTACATACTTAATCTAGGGAGTTCTCCAAAGATAAGTTTGCATCTACGTATGTCTACAAAATACGGCTCCAGAAATAGTCTCACTGTTCAACTATGAATCAACGGATCATCGGATAAACAGATCAACTGGCAGATGAATCAAGCTAGAAGTTAATGCTAAAAGGTATCCGTTTGCTTAAATCTGATAATCCGATAATCTGTTAATCCGATAATGCGTTATATATAAAGGACGAAGATTTACAAAATATAAATACAACAAATTTAAGAACTTATTAAATTTTAACTTCGATCGTTCAATCTACAAAATGGATCACGGAAATGAGAGCTGTTTATCAATCAATTTTACAGAAACCGGTTTAACGGTAACAATTAAAGATCCCTCCAGAATCAAACATGAAAAAGTAATTAATTTTACCAACCCATCATGTGATTACCACGACGATTTATCAAAAGAGGAAGAAATAGACAATTTTGAAAATCCCGATAATGTTGACACCGAAGATGATGGAACGTCTAACGAAAATTTAACAAGCAGAAGACCAACAACCGACCAATTATCAAGATGGAATGAAACCAAAGAACGTTTTGGTGGTGATTTCCGTCCAAAACGCATAGAGTTGAAAACGTCTGATGCGGCGTATTTAGAAAAAGTGTTCTCGGATGGAACCCATTACGTGAACTACCATGAGAAAACACAAATTGCAGATCAACTTGGACTTCCTTTCAATACCATAAAGAACTGGTTCAGAAACCGAAGAGTTAAGTTGAGGAAAGAACAGAAGTCTCAAAATGACTTTACTAAAATAGTAAAAGAAGAAGCATCAACATTGGATAGAAGCTATAGTGCCGACCACCAAGTGTCAGATTTAAAACCAATCGGTTTATCTGATTATTACTTAGTTCACATTCCCGAATGCCATTCCAGCAAACCTAAGACTTATTACAACGTCGAGAATGCGCTAGCTGAAAAAATAATTAGTTCAACTGCAGTTCGACAATCATCTAGCAGTGTTACAGAGGTAGAATCGCTCGACAACGTTTCCAATTATTTACCTCCATATCCAGAAGATGTTCAGGTAAGAACGAGAAGTTCCATCACGAGAGATAATATTTCTTATTTAGAAAACATATTTTTAAATGGAATGTACTATTTGGGAAAAAATCAGAAAGAAACTATAGCGAATAAGTTAGGACTTACGAGTAACGCAGTATTAAATTGGTTCAAAAATAGAAGAGTTAAGTGGAGGAAAGAAATGGCAGCAAAAATATCACAACGTAAGGATGTGGAAAAGAGTGGCTCAAAAAATTAATTTTTTACCAATTTAATTTTTTTTTTTAGTTACGAAGTACTAATTATTATCACTAATCAACACCAATTTAGGAGAGGTAGCGAAATGTCCGGTAGCGAATTTTCCGAGAGCAAAAATGCTCCGTAGCGAAATATCCGATCACCTCATATATTAAGCATACTTATACCTATTTAATTTAATAAATAAATAAAAGTTACATTATGTTTATTGATTTTGCCTAATATTTTATATTTATAATCTTACTAATCTATTTGTAATATTGTTGTCAACCATTTAACACAACCCTCCTATTCAGAATAAAATCGAACCAGGTAATAGAGGAATAATCACAGCAAACTTATTCGGGTTTGTTTCTTAATCATCAGTTAAAACCTTACGGTCCATGTGATGGCTAAACCATCTGCATATTATGTTCACTGCAATAATCTAACTTAACTTTTTGTATATGTATTGTAGAAGGAGTATCTACTCCACGATAGATCTCACGATCGAAAATCCACTATATTGTTTTTTTTTTGAAAATTCTAATAGTCTAATAATCCAGAAATTTAGAGAAGCCTAGGCTCCCCTTGCCTCTTCTAACGAGCCCCCGCTGCTCAACACCTCCATTGAGTTGCACATAAATCGAGATTCCGATATAAGAGATCATTATTCAACAAATATAAAATATTCTCCTCCCCCCGCCTAAAGAAATTGTACATCAATCTAAAAAAAACTTGTATCAAATGTACGCCATTCTATAATAACAATTGCATTTCTCAAAAGAATTTGTTGGAATTGGTGTATGGCCCTGGTGTTGATTTTGTAACCAGCTTTGTTAATAAATCGGAAATAAGAGCGTAGATCCAAAATAAAGATTTGCTTTCTCGTTAATTAAATAAAACTCACACCAAGAGTTGACGAATTTAAAATCGACCAAATTTTACATTTGCTTATGTCCGCCATTTTGAATTTTATGAAAAATTGTTTTTCTTTAATAACTCGGCCATTTTCAATTTTAACGAAAAATCGTCAAGATAAAAGTTGTAGGAAATTCAATTTCCTACAATTTTGGCTTCTAAATTTTTTTTTATGAAATCGATATTTTTCAAATTAAAGCTGAAAAAATCGGCGAAGTAAAACTCTTCCATTATCTCATTTATTTTTAACTTCAGGGTGTAAATAAATATAAAAAACTTGTACAGAATTAAATTTTCAACAATTTTGGTCTTTTCCTTTCTTTTCCTACAGTTAATATTTAAAAGGTCCTACACCAATGGCAAAGAAAAAGAAATCCGTCAAAATTTTGTTTATGTTTTTTATGATGTGTGTTTTGTTTTTGAATTTTGTGTCAAACGTCAAATTTTGTCATCAAATAAAATTTCCTACAAAATTGTTAAAATATTTCCCAAAAATTTGTTAAAAAATTTCGTTAAAATTTGTTAGAAAATTTCCTACAAAATTGTTAAAAAGTTCCCACAAAGTTGTAGGAAATTTTTTAACAAATTTGGCGAAAATTTTATAACAAACTAACTGGAAAGCCCGTCCACGGACGAACAGCTAGACGGTAGATCTCATTTAAGCTGTATAATATTTAAACCTTTAATTTCGTTTCCCGCTACTGGGGATTTCCCGTTTTTTCCAGATTTTCCTGGCAAAATTTGAAAAATTATAAATTCTATATCTTCTTCAGATATTCTAAAAGAGTGGAAACCCTGCGATATGTACTGGAGGGTGTTCCACACCCCCCAGACCCCCCGGTTTACAATTTTGACCTTGTATATTTATAGTATTTTTATAATTAACTCTAAAAGTAACAGCAAGTTGCTGCTAAACTCCATGAGTAGTAAGGTAAATAAATATGCTTTCCAAGTTTTAATTTTTTCTAGCCGGGGGTTAAATTTTCCCCATTTTTACTTAAAAATTCAAATTTTCCGGTTAGTGTTCATCTTAATTAGTTTAATATATTTTTCAGTTGGTAAAATTGTAAACCGGGGGGTCTGGAGGGTGTGGAACACCTTCCAGTGCATATCGCAGGATTTTCACTCTTGCAGAATATTTGGAGAAGAGGGAATTTATAAATTTTCAAATTTCGTCAGGAAAAATCGGGAAATTTAAATTTTTAAGAAAAACTGAGAGAAATCAAGAGTGTTTTTTTTTCCACCAAAAATGACACGCTGTAGCAGAAGCACTAGCAGCGTGCTGGGATTTTATATATGAGGATTTGTGGAAAATTTTCAAACTAATTTGTGGGAAAGTTTTAAACAAATTTGTGCGAAATTTTCAAACAAATTTGTGGAAATTTGACGCATTTATTTTTCTTTGTCCTTGGTGCAGGACCTTAAATATTGACGGTAGCAAAAAAAAGTAAAGACCAAAATTGTTCAAAATTTAATTCTCTACAAGTTTATTTCTGTTCATTTGTGCTCTAAAGTTAAAAATAAATGAGATAATGCCAGAGTTTTACTTCGTCGCTTTTTTAATGCCCAATTTAAAAAATATCGATTTCAGAAAAAAACTTCGAGAATCAAAGTCTTGATGATTTTTCGTTAAAATTGAAAATGGCGGTGTTATTCAAGAAAAACCATTTTTCATAAAATTTTTATAAAAAAACCTAGTCGTCAACAACAATGGAAATCAATCTGTTTTCCCTTGAGCGCAATTTACACAGCAATGCAATAATTTGAAATTTACTCACTAGAGGTCTCGATGAGTGTACAACAATAATTATCAACTTGAAAAGTGATTTTACTTTAAACTACACCAAACCACCAAAAACTACGCACCACTTCTTTGGGCAGGAACTCTGAAGTGAACCCCATGCATTGTGGTCTCTGAACTGAAATCCAAAGGTTCAATAAAGTTAATAAATCCTACTGGGGAAGTTGAAATAAAACTAACTAAATAAAAAAGTTGACATGATCTTTCTTTAGGTGGTTTGCTATTAATATGAGTTTGTTCGTAGTAAATCCTAAAAGAAATGCAATTATGGCAATACAATTGATTTTATTCTTCTTAAGTTGTTGTGTTTGCGCGCAACCCATTTTGGAACGCCATTTAAGTATATGTTTGAAGGGTCGGCGATTCCAATGCGTCGCGATATTATAGAAAGAAATTCTCTTCGATAATAAATAGTTACTGTTAGCTGTTTCTCATCCAATAGTCGTTTTTTGATATTTAGTAATATCTTAAAGTTTTAGAGAACCAACTTCTCTGTTTAAATTTAACCAAATAAGCTGTCGAATTGCCATTATGACGACTACTGAAACTTAAACTAAACTTTTAAACTGAACATCGATCAAGTTTCCTGTTATATATGCTTCAATTTCAACCTCCCATTGGAAGATTATTAAGTTTATTGTCCTTTTCGGATAATTTTCAACAACTCGAATGAATCGAATTTTATGCTGATCTTGATTTAAATTTATAAAAATATTAACTTGCAAATGTTTCACCAAATTATATGTAGACTCCAATGTTTCTTTTGCTCTCATGTATGACTACAGAAAGTATTATACTCCAATCAAAAAGTTCATTGACAATATTAATTTCTACAATTAATGTGGTAATTATATTATGTAAAAAGTTAAATTAAAATGTATGCTACTTCTATAACAAACAGGGAAAATTATCCCAAAACTGAAACCGTTAAAAATTAAATTATCTCGTTATCTCGTTACGATCCCATCCACAGTAACTGTCGCCGTGTCAACTCGGCTTTATTTCTACATAAACTTTTGAATTTTTTAAATAAGTTGACTTTGAAACGTAAATTTACCGCTTAACTCCCATTTTTAAATTTTTCTAAAATAAGCTGACGACTTGGTAATATATAAATTTTATCGAGTTTTTGTTATAGTCACTAAAGGGTAAAGAGAGTTTCGAAGTTGGAAAACGCACAGTTGTCAATTTTTTGGCAAAAATTTATTGTAACTTGGTAAATAAATGTAATTGTAAAATAAACAGTGAAATTTCTTCAATTGAGTTAATTAGTTGAAGTAATTTGACTTAATAAAGTTTAATTAAAATGTAATCCCACACTTTGGATTGAATTTATAGTCTTTGATTAGATAATTGCCAGCTTCTGTAATAATAAAATTACGTAAACAACGTCGAAGAAGATTGTCAAATTGTAGGGGTGTTCATTAATTAAAATGTTTTCTGTCAAATAACGTGATTTATTTAGGTCAAACGGATAAATTAGTGAGCTTAATTTGATTAAGCGTTAGGCAAGATTCGAAATTGACTCCTAACGACTGCCACATGATTACCGAGACATAATTTTCGTTTCATGCTTTTCTTTGAGACTTTCATAAAAATTTTATTACTTTAATACCTTATCGATGTTAAAGGACAAAAATAATTTAGAAAGAAAACGTAATGTAAGATTGATGAGCACTGATGAAGAAAAACGTAGCGAACTTAATCCTGACAATGGAATATAAGTTCAATAGTGTCTCCATATTTGTAAAAGCATCTGAAAGCTTATGTTGTAGGTATGTAACATCATAATGCAATAAGAAAAAAATTTGATAAGTTATCGAACTTTGCTGAAAAGGAAGACCATAAATCATAATTTTCAACTTTTTGAAATGTCTTTTTTAGTCTTTTATGTGTGTAACTTGATTTTTTTTTTTTAGAGATCCTTGCTTATTTTATAAATATTTGTTGGCGTTGGTTGATTATGAGCTTTAGCTGTCTTTTAAACGTATGTCGTGGAATATATTTAGAAGATAATGGTATAGAGCCGTGTTTGTAATAGTTTATCCTCATCCAGTTAACGCTACAATTTTCAACTTGATTATCTTTCAAGTGCATTTTAATCGATCGATTTTTTAAAATAAGGGCGGTTTTCACGTTAAATTATTGTGCCATCCGATTAGTGAAATATGGATTAATTTAATCATTGATTGATACGTCTATTGACTAATCAATCATTCGTTAACCCACATCACTTTCATATTTTATGTGTTCCTCGTTAATAAATTTTTCATTTAAAAATAATTTAATCACATTTCAATATTTGTCACTTTAATGATGGCTGAAGTATTTAATAATGTTTTATCCTTTTCAAAAGTAAGAACCATCACTATAATATTTCTTCCAGCCATTGTTATATTCGTCTAAAGTAGTAGTTTTAGTAGTAAAATTTAAAACAAAGTAAAAAAAACAGTGAATTTTATTTTCCTTCATCATTTTTGAGCCGATAAACAAAATTCATCATATTGATTAACAAATTCATATATTCAATGATTTCTTTCATGAATACTATAAATTATTCATCAATATGATGAATTTTGTTTATCAGCGCAAAAATGATAAATTTTTCATTAACCACCGACTGAAGTCAGTGTCGTGGAACCCGATCAAACCAGCTTAGATTGTTCAACTCTTATAATTTACCGGCGATTGATGAGGTTTTTCCAGCCTTGCAAAGTTATTTACTTATCGATACAATAATTCAATATATTAGTTATTATATAAATAATCCGTTTATGTTAGATGTTAATTTTGTATAATAATTTTATAGCTATTCTTCCTTACCTACCAAAAATAATTTATTACTTTAAAATTGTGTGGATTCAACTAGCTACTTGAGAAAATGTTAGCACGTTTTTGTGATATACTGTATTTGAAATGCAAATCGTGTTGTTTCAATTAGCGATAGAAATTACTGGTTTGGAAACTGCATAGAATTTATAATTATTATCCACTAGTAAATTGCTTAATTTTAAACCAGTTTGAACTAGAAAACGTAAATATAACTTAATAAATTTTGGTAAAATGGTTTGTTAAAAATACAAATTTTCCACAAGATCGTAAAAAACAAGATTTCAATAAATTTCACAAAGAGTCGATCGAGCTTCTATCACAATGGATCGCCTGCTGGTACCTATAAAATTAAAACATGACAAAGTTTAGAAAACACCGAATGCACAGAATGGATAAGTAATGTTATTCCATTACTGCCATTTTCCGATAAAATTGAGTGGTCTTTTGTATGTACTAATAAAAAAGATACAAATTTAAAATAAAAATTTATAAAATATTATTATTGTAATATAAATTCTTTTATAAATTTAACAGAAGCTTCACTTTAACTTTAACGCCCAGTTTTAAATTTTTAGATTTTAAAATTTCTCCCAAGCATAGTGAAACCTGCAGAAACTTTATTAATTAGTATTGTATAAGTAGAACATTTGCAACCACTTTACACCATGCACTGAAAGAGTCAAGTAATGACTTATACTTCCAGAAGCGCAAGAACAATATTATTGCATACTGCATACTGGTACTTGAATTTATATTAAAGGGGAAATTAATTTAAAATAAATTATATCAGGACTGTGTAATCTAAATCGTGACAACAATTAATCACGATAACTACAAAAGGACAAGCTTTTATATTATTTAAATTTACGATTTTGCTTATCTAATATCGAATTTACTAAGTAAGGTGTTAAAAGCCAAACGGAACGACATAAAGTAGACAGGACTTCATTTACATATTTTTCATTATGAATACTGTAATCTTTTTAAGAAGCACTTCAAAGTCGTAGCTTTGTATTTTATTTTCAATTACATAACTTACTTCAACATCGCCTTCAATACAAACCAAAACGACAAAGTTTCCAAGAACATCGTTGAAATTAAGCTAAGTACTAAGTACTCTAATTGCAGATAAGGTAGACAAGACACAAGAAGCAAACATAGCTAAAACAGTATTTTCCAAAGGGTAGATTAAATATACCAAGATGTTATGGTGGCAAGACTGTTAAAAGGTATCGACTAATGTTTTCCCAACCTGTTGGGAGTCCGAATACATTACTAGAAAAGTCCATGTTGAATGCATATCATGCAAACCAACAATTTGCTCATTTTAACTTCCCTAATGTACATTAAAGCGGAATTTGTATCTTATTTTGTATGTTGAAAATACAGTAAACGCTTTGATGGTTTAGTATAATTATTGTTATTCTAAATATCTATCGGACATTGCATCTGCGTAAACATTGTACACATTGTATCAATTTTTCTTCATAATTACAATAACTATTCTATTTAATATACTACCTTCTATTCCTAATTTAACTGTTGATGGTTAATGTTAGTTCTAAAATTCCCGTTGCTTTGAACAATAAAATTGTCAAATAATATATATTGACGTGTTTTTTTATATAGGCAAATCAGTAGGTTGTACAAATCTGATAATAGTGAAAGCGAGAAAGAATAGTAATTTGTTGAAATCAATTGAAAAGACAACCAAACTCCTTCTGGAGTGAAAGGCTTTATTATTACTATAAATGTCGCGCAATAGGGAAGCGGTGCACAAACTTTCTCATTACAATGACAACCGAGAGCTTTCAAAAAAGTAAATAAGTGGTGGTCATTGAAATAGAGCCACCGCATTCATATGTAAAAAGTACCTAATTTGTAGTACTTAACTTTATGCTAACGCTATCTATTAAACAATAATTGAACTATGTAGTATGTAGAGTTAAAAAGTATAAATATTTTCTGTTAGGGTATTTTTGTATTTGTTGTGGGAATCCCCAATTTATTAAAATGTCATATAAGCTTGGTCAATGAAATATGTAGAGCCATACCTGAACAGTGGTAGTTTTTTATAAGAACAGGTGGTTAAATGTGTTCATTTTTGTTATCATTTTTAAGTGAGAATGTAATTTATCTAAATACATCAGATTTTCATGAATTACTTCGTAATTTTTAGTTAAAATGGGTCGCGGTGTCCATTGCACTCCTCTCGAACTAGTACAAATTCTTACAATACACAGAGAAAGTAAATCCCAACGTCAAATAGCAAAAATTGTTAAGTGCTCAAAAAAAAATGGTTGAAAATGCATTAAAATTAAAAAAGACTGTAGAAAACCGGGGTTCAACACGAAAAACTTCGGCCAAGACTGATCGCAGAATTGTGAATATTTCTAAAAGCGATCCTTTTAAATCTTCTAAGGACATTAGATTAGAACTGGATCTCACTATAAGTGCACGTACTATTAGAAGAAGGCTGGCAAGCAGAGAATAATTTAAACAGCAGAGTGGCTAGAAATGTTCCTCTTCTATCTTTAAAGAACATTAAAAATAGGATAAAATTTGCGAATGATCACTTAGACCGGCCCAGAAGGAGTAAAAAAATGGCGAAATATATACTGTGGTCTGACGAAACTAAGATTAATTTGTTGGGATCCTATGGCAGGATGTATGTACGCAGACCCCCGAATCAGGAATTCCACTCTAAATACACAAAAAAAACAGTAAAGCACGGAGGTGGAAATATAAAGTTATGGGGAGCATTTTCATGGTATGGTGTAGGTCCATTTATTAGATAAAAGAAAACATATGCCTTTGATATGGTCTTACCAACACGATAACGACCCTAAACATACCTCTAAAAAAGCAAAGAAGTTTCTAGAACATCAAAAGTTATCAGTTTTGCCGTGGCCTTCTCAATCCCCTGATATAAACCCCATCGAAAACCTTTGGGGCGAACTAAAGAAGGCAGTTGGAAAATATAAAATAAAAAATAAAAAGGAATTGTGGCAAATTGTACAGCAAGAATGGAAATCCACACCTGTGCAACGGTGTCCAGAGCTTGTGGAGTCTATGCCACGAAGATGTCAAGCCATTATAAAGAATAAGGGTCATGCAACTAAATAATCAGGCCTATTATGTATCACAAACGTTATTATAAAGGTGACAGTTCTGGCATAACATAAAGGTTTTCGGCAAATTGGTATTACGTATCATTTTGACAAACCGTTATTTTAACATGATCTTTATAATAAAGGTTTTCTCAACCTTTATTGTGCAAAATATAACAAGTGCTTCGATATGTGCCGTTAAGATAAATGGATAAGAGGAAAATGGCTTTTAACGGATTAATTAACATTTTTATTCTGAATCTATAGGAAAATGTGGATTGTAAGTATTTGTTTAAGTATAATTTATTATAAAAATGTAGTTTACGTAGGTTTATATAAATACTTTAGAGGTTAAGTATAATTACACTTTTTCTGATTGATCTGTAATTGCAGTGGTGCATAGGGAGAAGGATGAAAGAAGAGTTTTAAGAGAAAGGAGTGATCTTTTTTCAATGTGTGATGGATTTTTATTGAAACATACCGTTTAACAAAAGATTTGGTGCATTATTTAATTACCACATATGATGTATTTTTCAAAAATGACTTTTTTTTTTTTTATTGAAAAAAAAACAAATTAAAAACAAACAGACAATAGAATATGCAGACACCATGATTTGTGAAACTACCCCATCCCTGCCTTCAGAACATAAAGTAATAATATTGTTCAGCGATGATATTGACCTTCTGGTCATATCGATTGGGACCCAAACGCCAGCAAACATATATATTTTCTGAAATCCGAGAGAGGCAGAGTCGTTCTTGTTCACCATCTTGTTTTGTTCACTATCCACAAACCACTATTCAAACCAGCCTGGCGGAGCATATACTTTTCATCCATGTAACATGCTAAATGCATGTCACAATTATTCCTTCCCGCTGGTTATTGAACGCAACCTAATATTCGGAACAAGTGTGAAATAACCCCTGTTACGCCTAGCGGAGATTATGTTTATGTTATGATTCAACTATTATTTAACTGATCTCAACTCAACGTCTGCGTTTTTCCCTCGCCCTACATTTTCCGGTTTTCCAATCCCAGAACCACACCAGAGGAAATCACTGAAGCAGTGGAGAGATTCTTGCTTGCTTTGTATGGTGGGAACCACCGCATCATCAATCTAAATAAGCTGTGGTCAAAAGCTATATTGCATTAGTATAATATAAGCTGACTGGTAATATAGCATCTCTTCCACTAACTGAAGCGGCAGCGGAGCAACACTCTTCGAGGGTGTTTGAACTGAAGACTGGGGCTGGAAAAAGGCCACAAGCTCCTTGGTGCCTATTATCTCCCTCAATACCCCAGCTCCAGATGTCCTGGTGAAACTGATAGCATGCTTATACAAGAAGGACTGCATGGGAAACTACGGTTGCCGACGAGTCGGTCCCTTTTGTTCCAAACTATGTGGTTTAGAAACTCAACACTCGTAGATGTCCACGACAACGACGACGACGTTTCTTTGTATGAGGAAGCGGAACTTTATTTTTTTTGTAATTTGAATGAATGTACAGCAGCTATCGCATTATCACCATAAACCAGAAAATATATCTCTGGACCTACTACAGAACATCAATTCGAAATGTAGCTCTCTACATCCGAGGACACCCATCCTGGTCTATCGGGCATCAAGAGAAGAAAGACGACGATTCAAAAGAGATGGAGAAACAACGACAACAACAACTGTAATAAAAAATTTCCTTCGCCTCCCCTCGGGGACCAACCGAATTCCCAATCTCCGACCCCTCATACGAATTGTGCCCGTCAGTTCAGCACAAAAAATCCACCCAAGGTGATAGCCGATAACTGATAGCACCAACCATAAGCCAGGCCGGAAAAAAGAACAATTCCTCTTCCCTCTCATGGGGCTTCCAGAATTTTCCTCTACACGCTGGGAAAACGATCTTTCAGCTTTATTTTACTGTAGAAACCCAAGATCTTATCTAGCTGTAATTATAGGGGACGCGAGAGTCGTAGGTTCCGGAAAAAGATATCAATAATACAAAAAAATAATCTCTGCAAGAAGTATGATGCTTAGCGGCAGTTGCTACCAAACGCCAAAAAGTCGCAGCTACTCGTCTCAATTATTATCCTTAGGAGAAACACAACTAAGAACGAGCAGCAACATAAATTGTCGAACCAAAATAAATAATTAAATAAATTTAATTATAAAATTAAACATTAAACGTTGTTAAAATTATATTTAAACGTTGGAAAATATTTACGAGTAAAGATAAAGCTATCAATAGATTACTCGCGATGAAGTTGGTTCCATACGAAATAATTTACCTTAGTAAATTATTTAAAATTAATATTCGGCAATTCGGAAGCAATACGAGATTTCCAGTCAGCTCAAAACACAGATAGAACATCGTCAAAAAGTTTCAAAACAAAAAGTAAAAGAACTTACTCAAATTCGACGAGACACGAAAACACATCTAACACTTGTAACGGTTCACTTCCAAGTCCGGAAATCGCACCATTGCTTTTTTAAAACGCAAACTCCACCCCACCCAAATCAGGCACCAGGCAGGGACGCACTCAGAAAACCAAAACAAATTATTAAAATTTGTTACACAACGACAACAACGACAACGACGACGTTTCCTTGTATGAGGAAGCGGAACTTTATTTCTTTTGTGATTTGAATAAATAAACAGCAGATATCGAATTATCATCATAATGTGGTGGCAACCAGAAAAGATATCCTTGGACCTACTGCAGAACATACATCCGAAATGCAGTTCTGTACATCCAAGGACACCCATCCTGGTCTATCGGGCATCGAGAGAAGAAAGATGACGATGCAAAAGAGATGAGACAAAAGGAGAAGTTGAGTAAGAATTGGTTATAAGAGGAAACAGTAGGGGAGACTGTTGAAGTCTATAAATATAAATTTACTTTTGGTTTTTTAAAATCTAAATTAAAGTTCGTCCCAAACATTTCATTTCATTTCATCTGTATATAGCAAGTTACCACCCTTTCAACGTCTTCTGACGTGACACCTCATTGATGTTAGGTCATTTGTAGTGCAAAACCAGCCTACCGTATTTTCTTTTCGCTCAACACAATCAGTTTCATTCACCAGATGAATGAACGAACCACATTAGCAGATGTAGCTAAAATGGAAGTTACGCGGTTTCTCAAAATTAGCCTAAAGAAACCAAGTAATAATAATATAATCAATTTTAGACATAGTTTATATCGCGGCTCCACTGTACTTTCAAAATGGCGTTTTTCAGTAGTGACAAAAGGTGACCATTTTTAGCGCACTATATCGGCGGTTTGGAACATTGTAGGAATTAAGTCAGCGTATGCAAATTATAGGAAATTTTGTCTACTTTAATTTTGTGTAAACAAGTTATTTCCAAAAATGCATCATTCGTGATAAGGTTGGTTTATGCAAAACGTCGACGCACGCAACGCACGCACCGCACGCGTCCAAATAAAGTTAAAGCATAGAATTTCAGTAGGAGCGTTTATGATGCATACGCCGCCAAAAATCAAGAGTGTAAATTAACTGCATAAACGCTCCTACTGAAATTCTATGCTTCAACTTTATTTGGACGCGTGCGGTGCGTGAGTCGACGTTTTGCATAAACCAACCTTTACACCTAAGCAAAATATTAAAACAAATACAAACATTTTTGGGTTTTTCGCAAATCTTGAAGTTAGCTCACCTCTGACGAGGTGGCAAAAATACGTATAAAACCGTTAAGAAAAAACTTACGGAATTTTTTTCTGGGAAAAACCCCATATGCTTGCACTAATTTACGTTTTACGCTTTACAAACTTTAATAGATAGAATAAAATGTTTACATTTCTGCTTCTACTTTTTAATTGAAGGATTTTCTATAAAAAATTTAAATATTTTCTTAAATTTTTAAATTAATTGTAACAAGGTGGCATTCAAAATAATTCTATTTTAAACATTACATCAACATGAAATTTAATAATAATAAAACTAATTGTTGGAATCTCTACCTGAATTTTTATAATCTGGCTATTACAGTACGCAATGGTATGTTTTGTTATATTTTTGCTAACTTGAGTATATTCGTTACATAAATATATGTTTATGGTATTGTTTATTTACGTTTATTATATATGTAAATCTGTAAATTTTACAAAAATATTTTCATTTAGAAAATATTAAATGGGATTCTACCTATTGTAAAGCTTAAAATTTAAATAGGATCTTTTTCTTTTCATACATAGATATCTAAAAGTAGGAATATTTGATTGGAAACATATTATGCGATGTAACGAATAAAGGTTAGTTCTAGTTCGTCGGTAAATAATTATAATACAAAACAACAGTTAATAGAGTTCGTTCCAATATTAAATGCAAAGTTATAAAAACAAAAAATGATTAGAAATTAATAATTTAATGCTGAATTTACACAAAAAAGTGCTTGGTGGGTTACTATTTTGTTATTCTAATTTAAATTAATTCCTAGTTTTGTGAACATAATTAATTTGTATGTAATTTAATTATTCGCGTATTAAGTAAAGACAATTTTATAATTATTACAGTACAGGAAAGTTTTGAATTGCCTTCCTACCAAACTGTATTACCTAGTCGGGACATAAATTCTGTTACCTGTAAAGAACCGTTAGATTTTACAACTTAAGATTACAGAGGGTGGAAAACAATTACATATTTAGAAAGCCCTTCTTTTTGGCAACTTGTACAGACTATAATTAAAATTTTTGAGTTCAACCAGCAACATGGATTGGGGTGTGTTAGAAAATCGGATAGCAGTTATTGCGTTACATAAATGTGGTGTATCAAATAGTGAAATTTTAAAATAGCTAAAGCCGTTAAAAATTTCAAAAATGTTTGTAAGTCGTGCTATAAAACGGTTTACCGATACAAATGCAATAGCTGACAGAAAAAGAAGTGGACGTCCTTGTACCATAAGAACTTCACGAGTGATTAAAGCAGTGCGTGAAAGAATACGACGAAATCCTCTGCGAAAACAAAAAATTATTGCTATGGAGATGCAAATTTCAAAAAAAAGCGTGTCTCGCGTATTGAGGCAGGACCTAAAACTTGGGGCTTTTCGTAGAGCAACAGGACAAAGGTTAACAACAGCTTTAAAAAAAATTAGGCACGAGAGATCGAAAACCCTATTAAGGAGACACGGTAATAATAATTTTAAAAATATTTTGTTTACCGATGAAAAAATTTTTACCGTCGAAGAAAAATTTAATAAGCAAAACGATCGTGTTTATGCTCACAGCTCTAAAGAAGCGGCAGAAAAAATTCCGAGGGTTCAAAGAGGCCATTATCCAGCATCTGTGATGGTTTGGTGGGGTGTATCCTACGAAGGGGTTACTCAACTTCACTTTTGTGAAAAAGGCGTTAAACCATCGGCACCAATTTACCAAGAAATGTTAGAAGACGTGCTAAAGCCTCTTAACGACTCTCTCTTTCAAGGAAACCATTGGGTTTTCCAACAGGACTCTGCACCAGCACACAAAGCTAAGACAACCCAAAGGTGGCTAGCAGAAAATTTACCTGCATTTATTGCAGCAGAACAATGGCCTTCTGGAAGTCCTGATCTGAATCCTTTGGATTATAAATTGTGGTCAGTTCTTGAAAACATGGCTTGTAGTAAGCCTCATAAAAATATCGAGCTTCTGAAGCGGGATTTGGTGAAAGCGGCAGCATCGATACTATTACAAGTCGTCCGTGCCGCAATTGATGATTGGCCACGGCGTTTAAAGGCTTGTGTAAAGGCTAAAGGAGGACATTTGGAGTAAATATATTAAAAATGTATTCTTTATATATTAAGTAATAAAGCAGTATATATCATAATTGAATTTATTATTTTGAAACATTAAAAATTTAATTAATACTATGTAACAGAACTTATGTCCCGACTAGGTATACGTGATACTTGTATGCTGAAAACTTTTTAAGCTCAGCTTAAAACCGAACAACAACCATAAACTATAACTGATTATCGCACTTAATATTCAGAAATTTGAGACCTAGCATATATATTTTTTGTTGATTTTTAAAACGAAACCGTTATGTGATTACGCATACGTTTGTCATGTTTTACCAAATCCAACAATGCCGTTTTTGTTGGATGTTAAAATACGAATTATGGTCAAGTATTGTATGGCGGTGTTAACAATTCAAATGCGATATGTTCGATCGGTCGAAACTTCAAAACACTTGTTCATTAGAGAAGGTGTTAATGGGAGGTTTGAATGTGGCCTTTGTGTTACCATGATTTGTGTTTTTACATATTAGTATTTGAACGTGGGATAATTACGCTCATGATATCTCAAGATATTTCGTTCCGACTGCGCCATGTTGAACATTATTTTACCCAATAAATTAAAGTTTGATCACCACCGATAACATTTTCCGTAATTTCTAATTTCGCAATACGTGTGCTGTTAATGAAAAATAAATAGGAAATAACCGCTACAAAAGCCAATATAATTATGCAAATTTGAATAGTAAGTAAAATTTTATTAAAAAGCCAGTGTAGATAAGTTTTTATTAACTTCTCTGCCATAATAATACAACAAAAATAAAAGTTAATTTATACTATTGCAGGAAAGTACAAGAGTGCCACATAAAATGAATAATTGGAGTAAAAGTGCAAATAAAACGTCCGTTATTTTAATGAAAGACGTAACTTTTAATGTTGGTGAGATACTTAAGCAAGTTTAAGAGTTACGATATTTTGATAGCTATTAACAACAACTTTTTTAGTTTTGCCAATTTCCTTCCAATATCTTCGGTGACCTGCCGATGTACAACAAATATAATCGATTTTAGCAAAGCAATACTATAATAGGACTTGCGGTTTCCGTTGAATTTCCCTCGTAATATTTGACAGTCATTAATTGGTAACCGTAAGCAGTAATTTTTCTTTTATTTGACAAATTTAAACACTGTAATAATTTTTTTATGAATAATTTAACATAGAAAATTGTGCACGTAGAGAACGTGGGGGCGTGCGAACGACTAATTGAAAATTTTCGTATTACCACAACAAAAAATTCATAGTGAGGCGAAACAATCCGGAAAATGCAAAATAATCATTTATTTCACAAAATCATAACTTGGTTATTGTGGCACGATACATAAATTTTAAAAAGGTATCTGGATTGTAAATCTTTTTAAAATCTTAATTAATCATTACCAACGCAACAATTAATTAATTTTGTTATTATTTATTAACTCGTAGCATGCAAAAGGAGATTTTAAATTCAACAGGTTTATAAATGACACTTTGTAATGTTTTACAACAGGAAGCGTTTAATTTTTGCCAAGATATATTTTAGAAAACGACTTAAGCTGTAACGAGGAGGAAGACAAGAAACGGATGTAGTGAATCACATTTACATGCTTGAGATATTATGATGGTTATTATGTAATTGAATCGAGAAGATTACTAATTTAGAATTCATAATACAAGGTTATCAAATGGTTGCTCTTAAACAGTTTTTGTATGCGGTTCACTTGATAATGGAACTCGGCACAACTTTGCGTTACAGCCTCAGACATACTGACATACAATTATTGAACTCTCATAAATTAAAGCAACCAACGCCGACAATCAGAATTGACGTCTATTAAATTTTCAAATAAATTTAAATTATTTAAAATTATCAAACGAATCAAGATCTTAAGTTATTTGAATCATTTATAAAGATATATATTTTTAAAACTCAAAACCAACAACTATTTTATTTCAATAGGAAGGCCAACCTTCCGTGCAAAATTTATTCATGATTTATTTAGAGCTCATGTACTTTTTGTGTCTCGTCTATAAGAGAGTATTTGCATGAAATTTTAATTTGCTTTAAATATGTAGATTACAGTAGATACCTACTATTAGAAGTGGAACAATCATTTTTTATGCTTGTCAGAGGAGGCAAAGGGTGGCCAACCTCTTCTAAAATTCTGTATACTAATAAACTATTAAAATTTAGAAAAAAAGTAAAAACTGGATTTTAGGTTAGATTAAAGGCTACCGCAGAAGCAGCACTATACATACGGATAATTTAGCCAACACATGAACCAGGGACGTAGCAACATGTGGTGCTAGTGGTGCACCAAGGCCGGCCCGAAGGGTTCCCGGCGGCCCTTTCACCACAATTTCAAATTCATTAAATTCATAAAATCCAGAGTCCGACATTGCCTTGCAACGTTCCTGTCATGAGCCGTAAATTTTACTACACTACTGATGGTTTCGAAATTACTTCCAAGAAATTTAACATCACCAGGCACATATTGACCCACAGTGATTATACTTCAACTGAAACCTCCGCATAAATATATGCCGCTTGTGATTTAACGAACTATAAAGAAAACGCAGTTCTTAATTGTGTATCCAATATAGATCTTTAATAAATATGTAGCTGCAATAGCTAAAAATAGCATTTTGTTATTTAGAAAAAATGCAGTGGAGGATATTCTTTTACACTATACTTTATGATTAGCTTATTAGCCTCCTAGAATGAAGAAACCTCGAGCCACAACCTACTGCGTAAGAAGGCGGCATAAGCAACAAATTGAACATTTAAATAATTAAAATCGAAAGTTATTTTAAAGAAAAAATCATTTAAAGGGCGGCATTTCGAAGACTTGCATCATACTGAGAAAGTCTACCGCACGACACTGATCATGCAAGTTGCCCATTGTCAGACTCCCTCCGCTACAATCGCCGCATGTCGTCAATCTTACAAACTGGCCACTAAAAGTCAGACATTAACCCCCAATGTTTTTTAAAACTTAAAGAATTATTATTTTTGTGAAAGCAGATGGTTTACTTTAAGACTACAGATAGATTTGAAGTACTTTAGTGTCAATCTTCACTTTTTTATTAAATTCACTCACATAGTTTCCTTCCCCTTTGGGTTACTGTCAGGGAAATTTTTTATAAGTTGGAGTACATAGAAATTGTTCGTTAGATACACGAGATTTCTGTTTACGGTACGTGTCGCCAGATATAGTCTTAGAGTTCCTGCCAAATAGAAATGGAACCGTCAATCATCATAGACCATACCTCCAAGATATCTCTAACCACTTAAAGAGTAATTCAGTAGCGCGCCGTGAATATTTTGCAAATGTTACGAATTGTTTTAGTTTTGCATTATCTTTTAAAACTACAAGTATCGTCAAAATTGTTTTATAATTAAAACTTGAATTATTCACATTTGTTATTTTTTGTTGTTGTTCGTTACTTTGTTATTTAAACCAACAAGTCTTATAAATATCCCGGAAAGACTAAATTGAGGTTTTAAAATAACTAAAATGATTTTATTTTGGTACGCCAGTGTTTATATAAACACTTCATACCTTTTCACCTCATATTTGTGACTACTGAACTGGTTGACTATATGGGAGATTACGTGGATATTTTGAACCACCGTATATTAACTATTAAGCGGAAATGCAACTCTATCGATTATCATGTATGCACTCATAAAAATTACAATACTATGTCTTTTAAAAATAATGTTACCAACTATAATGATTGACGGTTCCATTTCTATTTGGCAGGAACTCTAGTGATAGTCGTCAATTCGCCGAATTGGAGCTTCCGTAGCAAGGTAGAGCTATTTCGGGGATGTTAGTACCGAGCAAGCAGCAGCCAAAACGGCCCGGAACGCCCGTAGCGAAGGAATGGTTCGTAGGGTCAGTTTTGGCAGACACAACCATGAGAAATCAAGGATCCACCTTGAAATTAGTAAATTAAATTTAAATAAAAAACTCGGTACACTTATGCGACCCTATAAAGGAAGTGTGGAACGGGGCATTATTTACGGTGGTGCGCGACTAATAACACAGTGTTATAAAATTGAACTTCTGCCACCTTCTTGAATAAGTGAAGGTGATTCTAATAGATTTTTTTGTGCTGAAAACGAATCTGACTTTGAAATTGCTCCATCACGTCAGGTTTTTCTGAAATTGTAGCTTAAATAGTCAAAAAATGGCTATTTTAACCATTTTCAAGATTTTTTTCAGGGAACCTCAATTTTTTTTTTCAATTTTCCATAAGTACATCGTGTAGTACTGTTTAGCTTTAAAATCCTTTTTTCAAAATCGTTCTACGATTTTTTAAAGTGAAGATATACCATTTTTAAGTCAATCGCTCGAATCTTTGACACTGAACCCAGATCTCCAAATCTAACCCCTCCGGACTTCCTTTTGGTAGGGTTATTTGAAATGCAAAGTGTACGCCAAGAAGCCTCAGACCATTCACGAGATCAAGGCAAAAATTCGTGCCGAAATCATCGCTATACCACCCGAGATGCCCGAAAATGTTATTGAAAATGCAGCAAAAAGGGCACACTTGCCGTGGCAAATAGAGGCGGCCATTTAATTGATGTTGTATTCAAAATGTACTCCAAACGAATTGAAATTAAAGATTAAAATTAAATAAAAATGTCTCATATTTGGAAATCTTTTTTTTTAAGTTATACAATATTCACATACCGACGTAAAACATGGCGCACCCTGTAGATGAAAGTTAAATTCCTTGACAGTTTCCTAACTTTGAATGCCGCTCGGGCAGTACCAGATTTTCAGCATTTGCTTCAAATAATTATAAAGTAAATTTAAAACTGCAACGGACCCCAAGGGGGAAACCGTTGACGAAATTCAAAGGAAATCTTAGGAATGCCGAGGAAATTTTAGAAAATCTTAAGAAATCATATAAAATCTTAGGAATTCTACATTAATTTTTTTAAATTTTACTTTTTCAATTTTTTCGAAAAAAACCTTGAGGAAATTATGGAATTTCTAGTAAAAGGAAATCTAGTGCATAAAATTTACCTTGTAACTTTCTCCTCGACAAGCACATAAGCTATATTGTTACAGGCCGGGGAGTCTAAGAAGCATAGAATACTCTTGAGTAATGGCCATAAACATCAGTTAAGAAGTTAATTTTTCAAACCGCTGTGAAGTCATTTAAATGTTTGCCATCTTTTATTTTATCTTCAGGTTACAGCTTTCATCAAGTACAGTTTCTCAGACATTGATCGATATACATATAATATCCAAAGTGAGAAAAACCTCTAACACCAAGAAAGGAGACCCTTTCAGGTGATACAGGTCCAAAGTGGAAAGATGAGCTGAGTTTTCAAGGTAAGGGTCTTTTTCATATAATTCAATTCCTCGATCAAACTTGAGGCTCTCACATGTGAAGCGCCGTAATTTTTCGGACACAAAATTAAAAACAGCCCTGAAGCTCTAAAAATGAGGTCCTCTCCTGTGATATGGTTTTTCAAACCCGAAGGATCTGACATGTTAGGTGCAGCATCTAAGGCAAGTTTGTGGTGCCTTTTTTTCGTCAGAACTGGGGGAATCTTTCTCGAACTTGCGTCGTTTCAAGACACCACCACCCAAGTAACACTTTAAGCCAGTCAAAAGCCTGGAAACCACCTGTCAGCTAAAATTTTACAGGTATTTGTACCTGTATCAGGCTTATCAGAACCTTCTGACAGGCAATTAGACCCATTTCAGAGATGCTTGTCAGGTACCTGTATAAGCACCAGCCAGGGAGCTGTAACAGGTCCCTGGCAGGTTGGCAGGTAGTACATGTCAAAAGGGAATTTAATAGGTAAAAGTTTCCACGTGTTTCGTGATAATTGTTTCCGCACTACCACTAACAGCTGCAGCAGAAGCGAGAACAGCCTGCAGATGTAGGTGGTAGTGTAGGGTTGGAATCCACCGCCTGATGTTCCGGCCCACTAAAACCCTACTCCGTTAGGACAGTAAGGCGTGGTATCGCTTTTGCATTTCTTTATCGCCTCTAAAGTTTTACGCTTTAGATGTAGTGAGATCTCAGTTAAGTAATCGCATGTCTTTCTTGACGGCGTTGTCTTGTCCGCTCTACGCTCTCTTTGGCTCTCATTATTTTCATAGTCAATTCCGTGATTGCTATCCAGTTCTATTCCGGTTCCAGCAGCGTGAAGACCAGATTGTTCTGGGAGAGCTGTTTTCCCACGATGCTGGCCGTCTCCGTTCTCAGTTCCTCCCACTCGCGGCAATCAAAGAAGGGAGGATTTCTGGGATAAGTTTTCTAGTCCACTTGCCCGTCTCCGCAGTGTGCCATCTTGTTTGCCATGATGTCATCATCCGTTCTCTGTTTTTGGTTCTGCCTCTCTCGTCGGCCTTGTAATTTGCGGATCTCTCTTCTGTACAGCTGTACAAGACCAGTACAGCGCTCTCTGAAATTGTTTTCTACGCGTAGCAAACCCATATTGCCGCTATCGTCGGCATTTTAGCTAGCTTGTATCTATAGTTCTGAGTGCATATTGCCTGGGTCCACACCGGTGCCTCTTAGAGTATTATGGAGTACACAACCGACGCAATCACTCTTGTCTTGGTGGTGCGAGAGCCATCCACATTTGGCATAAGTCTCACCACTATTGCACAGCATCTCTATCGGCCATATCCACCACCGCCGCGAGATGTGGCGAGAAGCAGAGGTTGTGGTCGAGCACAATTCCAAAAACCTCGACTTCCTTCTTCGCTTTTATGACATGGCCACCCATCTGAAAGGAGATTTCTTTGATCTTTCATCTTCCGGTAAGCAGTACTGCTTCTGTTTTGTGGGGCGCCAACTCCAGGCACATGTCACCGGTCCACTTCAATATCTTCGAGATGACTCCGTTGACCAACTTGAATAGTTCTATGTTTGGTATACCATCTTGGTACGCCGCTGGTCATAGTTCTGTGACCGGTGTACATTTCTTCCTCGATTATAAGCTCTCGCTCGGAGAGGTAGCTCTGAATGATTGACACCAGGCTGGGTCTACCCTCTTTTCTTATTCCTTGGACTAGAAGTCTCCAGTTTGCCGAGTTGAAGGCGTTCTTAACATAGAACCGTGACTAGAGCCACAATCTTCATTGTTCTCCAAGTACCATCTGTGGCAGTGGCTGTCTTTCAAAGATTTTCTTAACTGCGTTCATTGTAGATATTTGCTTACGGAAAGCATTTTGTTATTCGTCTGGTCCTTTCCGGGGCCTTGAGGAATCCCGGGCACTGGGGACAAATCTCTGAGCGCCCCCCCCCCCACTGGTTGGGCCTGTTCATCTTCACCGAAATCTGCAAAAGAATTATTGTTTATTAATAGAAAGCACATCAAATTTAGATAGATTGCAAAAGCTTTCTATTTTCCAAGTTTAGTTCAAAGGTAAACTTACACGGATCGTCCAGAACAATCTCTGAGATGCGGTTAATGTTAAGCCAGTTCCCAGAAAACTTCAGTTGAAGACTAAAGTTTCAACGTTACAAAATCTTTGTTACTTTTAAAGACGGAAGAAAACAACAACGTGCCAGGATTGAAAAAAATAGTATTGACATATTAAAAAAGTAGGTATAGTAATTAAGTCAAAACTCAAAAGAAAAACGTACAGTTAAATCAAACTCTTTGCCCATGACTGCATCCTAAATTTATAAGATCACCGATAATAATAAGTTTTAAATGATTTTATTCAATATCCATTAGATATCCATGTACATTAATTAGAAATAGGTTAATCAGGTTTATTAGCATCAAATATAATTATTACAAAATTAACCATAAATGGAATATTTTATTCAACTAGTTGGATACCATGGTCAACTGCCAATTTATTTATAAATTTAAAAATTAAAAACAAAAAGATATCCTGCAAGCTGGAAGCGAACTGTAGTAAAAGTGCATCTAATTTAAACTGTAGAACGCTGACCGCTATAAACTGCTTATTTAATTCTACCTACTTACATATATTTAGAAAAAAGTTTGCAGAAATAATACGTGGGTGTGAAATCTCTTATAGGCTTATAGGTATACCAAAATAAATTATTTGTGTTTCAAATAGTTTTTGAGACAATACATATAATACAATAAGAATTTAGCACTCTTTTTCCATTACTTCATTCTAAGATTATTTACCGAATAATATTGAAATAGATTTTTAACTTAGCGCTGCTTTATCTTCCATTAGCATTGCTTACAGCTTGAAAACCAAATTTATGTATCGACTGGGTTTTGGTGTTCCAACTTCATTTGAAAAATACCATCTCAATAAATCGAAACTTAACGTCGCAGCTTTCTTTAAAAGATAAACATAAAATATTACTTTTGTGTATCATTAGCGAAAAACGTTATTCAATAGCATATTATAATACAAATGCTAAAAAACAGATTACTGAACGAGCAGTGCGGTTAACATGGATAACAATAATATTGGTATAAATTTTTTTTGAAAAACTGTAATACTTAATTACATAATTACCGTAGATATTTCTATCATACCCAGCGATAAAAATAATAATTTAGTTCTTTAATAACTTACAATTAGTTTTTTTCTTTCTTTACAATATTTGAATATTTACTTTTCTTTTTACACATTTATTAATATTCTACTGAAGAGGAAAATTTAACATATTGAAAACTGAAACGCTAATAGAAAAACAGAAAAAAGCTTATTAAAATAAAATTTTCAATCGCTTCTGTATTATAACATAATTTCATGCTGTGTTTAAAGCAAAAGTTTACTTTTTGTAATAATATATTGCGAACGATAGAATCAGAATCAATAAAATTCTTGTGAGCGGTCAAACTGAACTACATTACCAGGACAAACAAAGCGCAAGAAGAAATAGCGATAGATACCTACTGAAAATGATATCTTATTATTTTTTAATATATCATTTTTATATTTAAAATTAAGCTTTAGCAAATCTCATGTCAAATATGTCCCCCTAATATTAATCATAACAAGCTTTATAGGGTCGATCACTCTGTCAACAATATTACATCACAGTTTTTTCATCAGGTTGTGCAACACGACGATGACTTTGCAGCTAAGCTTATATTTTGATAGCACGACATCGGTAAGCATTTAAATCATGTTTTACTGCAGTACTTTTTAAAAGAATCTAATAAAAATTTATTTCAAGCTAGCTCAAGGCTTTAAAATCCGATATTTTAAAATTTTTTGCCTGAGAGTATTCAGAAACTGCAAAGTTAAATTCGCGTGATACGAATACCCCCCCTAAACTTCTAAGCTGAATCTTGCATACTTCTTTGGTACTACATATATCCCAACGGAGCCCGTCCCTGGGCCACTTACTTTATGTGTTTACATCTTCAAAGCACTGTAAATTGCATATAAGGAAATGTTTATTCAAGCCTTTAAAGTTGGATCACTTGTAAGGATCACCAGTATGATGGATGAGAGAGTTTCTCAGCATGTATGAAAGAAAAACAATTTAGAGAATAATATATTTATAAATTTTTATGCAATTTATGTTGCTGAATATTATTTTTAAAATATCATATATTTTAAATTCGGTTTGTTCGGCCGTGATTTGGTAAACAGTCTTCATAATGAGGCAATTAAGACTATTTTATTATTAATATGTCTCATAAGGAGACAATATCATTTTTTGTATGATTCATTACATATTTTATTTGTTAGCTTTTCCTGCATCTCCTGACCTACGAGATTGCTGCAAATTTTGTTGTAAATCACCATTTATCAATCTCCAGTTATATCTAACCTAATAAGGATAACTTCATTGGAAACAATTAAATTGCCTTATTAATACTAATTTTTAAATTTTAATATGAAATTAGTATAATTTTATGCTATTGGACCTGTAATATATTGCGTGCTTATATGCCTTGCTTAACAGGAAACCTCAGGACCAATTACTTATTACTCGAGTAAATTGTTGGTTAACAAAAATGTTGGGCGCCAATCTCAAGATAAATTTAATGTCCACAATTGATGCACATAAATAATGGACAGAAATATATGGTAAAACTTAGCTTTATTAAATTGTTCTACAATTTTTTCTTAAAATGTGGATATGTGGCATAGTGTATCGTTTGAATTTAAAACTATGACAAATAAAGTGTCTATTGAAAATGAAAATTTAAACAAATAATTTCGTTAAATTTCAAAATCGTTGATTACTTCGAATGGTTGCTGCTGGATGCCGATGCAAACTATGACGCACTATCAGTAGCGTAACAAGCAGGTGAGGGACCGGTGTGCGAAGTTCTTAACGGGTGCCCTGCTTTCATAAAAGACAAAAAAAGAACTTGTATACAGAACTCAAAATTCTGATTATTTCCATGCCATTCCAGTGATTTCCAAAGAATTCTTTCCAAACAAGAGCGGATATAAAGACGAGTAACTACCCCCCGCCCTCTATTAATTTTTATTAAATATTTAAAAAAAATATATAAATGAGTTTTATTATTTTTCAATTTTCTGAGATTGTCTAAATTTTCTAAAATATCCTAGAATTTTTTGTGATTCCCCACTTCACAAGATTTTTTGGATAATTTTCTACGATTTTCTAGAATTTTGTATTTCCTCTAATTTTCTACATTTCCCAATTGTAAAATTAGTGACATTTTTATAAATTTTTTAAAAAAATTTAAAATTTCTTAAAATTTCCCGTTGTTTGTTTGCTAATAAGTGGAAAATTGATGGAGAAATTGTCATATGGAAAACAAAAAGGAAATTTGAGGAAATCTAAAATATTATAGTGTAGACTATTTCTTTTTGCTTTCTCCATTTTCTGAGATTTCATTTGCTTTAAAATTTTCTAGAGTTTTTTGCATTTCCCTCGATTTCCTATTTACCAAAATTTTCTCGAGTTTCCTAAGATTTTCTTGAAATTTCTATGTATTTTTTGAGATTTTCTATATTTCTACAAATTTTCTAAGAATCTGTTTCTTGAGATGTCTTGGAACTAGTTCACACAATTTTTCTGGCGATTTCCCCTTAGTTTTGTACTAACTGGAAAACCGAAGGGAAAATCGTGATATACAAAAGTGAAATGAAATCCAAACAAATTTTAAGAAAATTCTATGAAATCTTACTAAAACTTAAGAATGCTATTTGCTTCCCAAGAAAATCTTGGAAAATTTAGGAAATCTTTAAAATACCAAAGATTAATTCTTCTATTTCCTTTTTTAATTTTGTGAGATTTTCTACAATATTTTAAATTTCCCCTTTTCCAAGATTGCCCGGCAAAGGCAGATACAACAGAATATCAACCTCCACCCATGAACCCTAAGAAAGCAACAAGATTTACTACGTTTTGTTTTGTTGAAATTTTAAAAATATTCATTCTGTTTTAAATATTCATTAATTATTCATTTTTATTCAAAATATTCAATTATTCAAAATATTCATTCTGATTACGATAATTAGTAATAATTAAAAAAAAAAAAAATTAAAATTAAATATTCCTATTAAAATTAATAATATATTTATTCCCACATCAATAAACTTTACCTAGATCCGCCCTTGCTTTTAGATTTCAAAGGTGTATTAGACTGCATTGACTTGATAAATTTGAGGTTTTTACACAAAATTGTGTGCGAAATTGTCTATCCCTGGTGCGCATAAAGAGATTAACGAGATTATCATCCCAAGGAACTTTGGGGAAGAAAAGTAAAATAACAAACAAAATAACATTTAAAATGGAAATGTAAAATATGAAATACTCGTTTTTATTAATTTAATTAATAATTAATTTTTTGACCTAAATTATAATTTATTAAATAAATCAGAGTCTAAAAATCGCTCAAGACTTCTAAATATTTAAATAACAAATATAATTGTATATTATTTATTATATTGATTAGTTACAGAGAAGGCCCGGGCCTTCTAGCCCCCCCCCACCCACGTAAATACCCCACTGATTAATTATCTATATAACAATTACAGGTTTCCCACTTCTTTGGAAAATCTGGAAAAGTCAGGGAAATTTTAAGATTTCCCTAATTTTGTCAGGGAATTTCTCATTTTTAGTGCCAAGTCAAGTCAAGTAAATTTTCAGTCGAGGTATACAATTTAATTTAAAAGTTTTTTTAAATTTTAAATAAATTTGTTTTATTTAAATATTAATTTTTTTTAATTAAAAATTTTTAATTCCCTGTAATAAAGATCTAAGCCTGGGATCGAAAAGTAAAATAAAAAATTTGATTTTGACAAAAAAAATAAAAAAACTGGGGGATTTAACTTTAATTTGTTTTTTCCACAAAAATAATTGTTGGTGCACTGGAGGGTATTCCATATCCCCCAGACCCCCCGGTTTGAAAGCCCAAAAGTGTGTGTATACGTTTGGTTATTTATTTTTGTAATAAAAATTTTTCACTCTGTCAGAACAAATTTATACGTCATTTGTATACAATTCATACTCCCAGTATGATGGCATCCAGCTAGTTATTAGTAAATATTGACGGAGCATCTCACCAATATCCATGTTAAATTGTACCAATATTGTTGGAATAATACAGTTAATTAATATTGTATCAATATAGCTTAAGCTTATGCTTCGCAGTTAATATTAGTAATAAATATATCAGTAATATTGCAGCAATATTGGCACAATATTATATCAATATATTCATTAAATATAATATTGTACCAATATTGAAAATTAATTGTATCAATATTTCTTGTCTATGCTAAGCCGACAATATTGGTAGTCAATATAGCAACAATATCACACTATACGCTCATAAAGCAGCCTTTTCCAGTGAAGATCTAAGAGCATGTAAAGAGAAGATAGATGTACTGGACAATGAGATTGCAGATATTTACTAAACTTCTTGAAGAAGCTTCTACGGAGAGCTTCATGAGAAAAATGGCCGAGAAACTATTGATACAAGAAGACAAAGTGAAAGAAACTCTAGCCTGAAGGCGGCAAACCTAAATTCAACTAAAGAGAAAGAAAGCCAAAACTGATATTTAAAAAAAAATAAAAATCAATAAAATAGAGTGGCAAAGAGATAGAAGCCTTATAGGAAATGGTGAGAAAAACCTAAAAGTTAATAAGATGCCCCAGCAAAGAGCTTTCCTTACAAGGACATACTCTAAAGACCAAGAGAATCTGAACCAATTTCAAACAAAAAAAAAAAATGACGAGAGTCGTGCGAAGATTCTCAGCTTAAAACAAAAGCCGAATGCTGTGAGGAACGCAAAAATTCTAAAGATAATTGAAGAAATTGTAAAAAATTCAAATACAAATTTTTGCATTTTGAACTTGAAAACAAAATAATTATTTTTAGTGTTTCATTTGAAGTAATTATTATTAATTAATAGAATTTTTCTTTAACTACTATACAACCCAAACAGTTTGAAAATTAACATTATAAAATCGGCTGTATCTTGTGCTATTCACATTGGGCTTGTTAGTTAACAATATTGCTAATTTGACGTATAAATGACATTTGACAGACTTAATATGTTGTGTTCAACTCATTATTAAGTTTTGATGCTCTGTAAGGTTTGATAACTTATTAAGCTCGCTAAGCTTGATAAATAAATTTGTGAAGTAATTTCGAAAATTTTGCTAGGTATTTAAAATCATTTAGAACCAATCGAAACTTGCTAGTTAGCAATTTATAGCCAGAAAGTCTGGTTGAGATTAAATAAAATTAAGTTTTATTGAAGTAGATATTTAATAACATTTAAAATTCTTGTATTAAATTAAAATGCTAAAATAATTTTAAAAGAAAAGTTGATGAGCAGGATTAAGAATGGTTTAGAAAGTAAAATATTGACATTGACAACTACTGACGTTATTTGAATGTGTTGACAACAGGGTAGGCTGTTATCAATCTTCTGCCATTGGATATCTTTTCTTTTATTATTTCAACTTGACTTTTACGTTTTACGAAGCTGTGTTTATTGTGGTTACGAAATTTAGCAGAAATTTGAAATTATCGGTGAAGTGTAAATCAGTAAGAACATAAAATTAATTAAGACTTATTTGATTGCTTGGTTTCAATTTGGTTCGGAGTTGAGTAAATTTAAAAATATACAATTAAAATATTTAAATTACAAAATTATATTAATTAAAAATGGTAGTAATAAAACAAAATTTGCTTGATTTAATTAGTATTCATTTCTAACCGCATCTATAACCTGAGGTTTGGGTTTAGAGAAACATCTAATTTGCATCTTCCTATCCATACTGGCTTATTTGCAAGTTGCATTAAAACTTTCTTGCATATTTACATGCGAAACCGACGATTCATCACTCGAAAATGCATCACTAATGATGCGGCTATTAATATTGCATCCATCACTTATATTATAACCAATATTTCACTTAGCTTATCTCGCAGTTGCATACGTTTTGCTTAGACGAATGGTAACAATTTAATATCAAACGTTTGAATTTTGAATTATGCATGCATCGAAATTATTCATAACTAAAGGTCGATTTATCGATGCATTATTTAATTTTTGAGACAATCTCGTCAAATTGTCGGTGGAAAAAAATTTTAACGTCGAATGAAAACTGGAAAACCTAATTAGCGGTTTTAACTGTATAAATACTTCGTTTACTAATTAAATTTTTTAAAATCAATTACCACCAAACTATGAAACGCAATTAGAGTTTTGTTTATTTAACAGAATTAAAAGACAACCTATTCCTAGATCTTTGATGTTAACGCTTATGTCAATAAACAACCAACTCTCGTTTCTGCTATTTCAGTATATAATTATTGTGAAAAAGCAAATTCAAATATAGAAATCAATTAGATTATGTTAACATTGTTTGGCGAAGATGTTTGATTAAATGCAATCTACGATTGGTGATAACTGCTAGATTAACTTTTGATAATTATGTAACAAATCTTGCACGACAGTTCGTCAAATTGGCTTCCAGAGAGTGGAGTGTGAGTCCTTAATTAAAAGTCAAGCTCGTAGCATACGCTTTCCCATCGAAAGTGCTGTGTAAATATTTTTAAGACACCCTATATCTGGTACATTGAACTAATTTTCTATATCTTGAGTATGGTAAATAATATCCAACTAAGCGTAAGTGATAATAAGTGCATATAAAGTGAGAGATAAAAATTATTTCAGGGGTGACGTTGTGTTTAATTGCACGAACGTGTCGAACGTGATCTGCATTAAAATATCACGCTGAGATCAAGGACCAATAGTCCTTCCGACAGTTTAAACTAAGCCAGTTACACTTTCCGTCATCTCGACTGGAACAAATTTCATTGCATTCATTTACGTTGCAATCAAGAAAGCGCAGTCGTTCGTCCGTCCCTGTGTACACAGGAGGCATTTTTAAATTGCAGCGCAATCATAATATACCAAAAAGTTTCAGCCATAGAATTTTTTTTAGATTAGGATAAATTTTTCTCCGTTGTATATGAGTTCCTCTCACGTGTTAATGCAACACCCTCAGCAATATTTGATTGATGGTCGTTTGGAGGCTTGTTCGGATTTGATTCTACTTCGATTCCCAACTATCTATAGGGAATTCTTAACTCCCTAAGGAGCTCTGTTCAATAAAAATCCTCCCTTCCAATTTTAAAAGTATTCATTTATCAACACAGGATTTGTCTCTGTCGTGGCTTTATTGAATAGAATTTTTAATTTGTTACTTTTATATTAAAGTGCAACACACCGGCTAAGTAAATAAAAAATTCACTTTTGTGTTAATTTTCTCGGTGAATTTAATGGATATAAATTACACTACAGCAAAAATAAATTAAAATTATAGTATCTATTGCCCCAGTTTCAATAAAAGAATTTTATCAATTTTTATACTCAAACGTGACTAATTACAGTAATTACGGTAATTACTTGTTTGGTATAGTTTGCTATAGTTTGTTAAGTTGATACACACATTATAGTAATCCATCTACTTGAACTAAATTATAACAACTATCCGGGTACACCTTCGGGCTGTTGCTCTATATCGTGTTGTTTTGCATTGCTATCAGGCCCCTTCTAATATCCACTTTTTGTTAAGATAACAGAGTTCAGGACAATTATTATTATTATTTCATTTTTTATATTCCCCTTCTTATTTGTCTTTGTGCATCACACGATGTTAAAACTACAAAGTTTTATGTTTTTACGGGGGCGGTTTGAATGAAAACAAAACTTTGGTTCGTTAATTTGTAATATCGAAACGTAAAGTTACTTTGTAAAATTTTAATGACTACAAATAAGGTTGAAGTTAAATGAAATGCTTTTAATTTCACAAAGAAAAGGTTTAAGTAATCGCATTAGTTCATTAGTAACATTTAGTCGAAATAGACTTGAAGGAATAAAAGGCTAAGATTATAACGTAGATCGTCAAAAGTAAGAGGAAAGATAAACTTTATATGACTTAAAGTACCAAATTTAACTGTTATGAAAAACCACGAACGGAAATTATTGACAAGAAAACTATTTATTACTTTATATAATATAAAGCTTTTCTTGTTAAACATCCTAGTACATTTATTAAAATTTTAATGTTTGCAAATTAGACGTTAAATAGAGCAGCCGTAGAAAATTTTAATTAGTTTTGCTTCAATGAGCAAACAAAATATTTGTTGAAAACGCGCATATATAGCATACATTTTGCAACAAAATATTTCGAATTTGTTAAATTTATGAGCGACATTACCAAAAATAACCAACGAATTGTGTTTTGCTAGATGGGTTTTTCTAACGTAATTACCTACATAATGAACAGTGGTTTAAATAAAAATATACCTAATAAAGTAAAATTAAATGTATATTTTCTCAAAATTATTACTCCAATTTAAAAAGTTTATAAACACTTCCGAAATAATATATTACAAAATGCAAATGTCCATTTTTATTCTAATAGCCTTTAGCAATATCGTTCATTATTATTTTGAGTAATTTATGTTGTTTACATTATTTGTAGTAATATAATGATGATTCAAACGATATACTACACATAATCAGTTTTATTCGGTCGTTTCCACAGTCCATTTCATTATCAAAAAAATTTACCTAATAGGTAACTGTCGGCGGTTAACGAGTTGATATAAAACTTTTAAGTGCTTTTTAATGTTGAGAACAATGATATTGTATCCTATGCAAAATTTCTTAAAAACCGGAATCAAACACAGTGAAAATATGAAATAAAAGATGGTGTAAATACCAAAGAGAATTGAGAAATTGGCGATGAAAGCGGGAATTGAATAACCGTTGTCAAAACTGCTGAATGTAAGAAAACACAATAAAAATCTGTGAAAGAGCAGCTTTTTGCACCAACTGCAGGCCAGAAGACCACAAAATAACAAGCTACTGCTGATGTTCACTACGACAAGTTTGGTAAATCTGATGAGAAACAGAGATGGATGAAGATCCAATTTGCTTGTGATGAAGAATGAAGAGAAGAACCAACCCCAATATCACCAGCATCAGTGTGAGATTCTTTGTAAGGGAAGGACGGAGATAGAAAATTTATAAATATAATTTAAAAATGTTAAAATTATCAAAATTTATTAGATATAATTTGAATTTATGGTGACGAATCATTGCAATATAAGTATATACATCTTCGAAATTTGACTAAATAACTTCTTTACAATTGACGCTAACTAAGGGATGGTGTTCATTCTTAGTGCAGTTGGCTCTTTCTTCGACTTAGCTCTACTGTTTTTGAACCAGTTAGTTACTGCATCGCATCGAAGGCCAAGATAATTTGCAATGCTTTCTTTCTCATTGCGTTTCACGTAATAGGCTCCTTCAGAGTACATTCTTTCTAAAATAACACTGTGCGATTCAGACGTAAGACAGCACCAAAGCTTTATTTGTGTCTATTTAGTTTTGGTAATTTGTCCATTGTTGATTTTCTATTATAAGCCACAATTTCGTTATAGGTTTCATCATTTTCGCTGTCCTGTTGGAACATAATCGGGATCTTCAAAATCGTCGATATCTTCGTCTTCTGACGAATCCTCGATATAATCATACGAAGGGTTTGTATAATTATTTATTCTTCTATGTCTGCTTCGGCAGGGTTCTTTAATTATCGTAAAAGATGTTTCTGGTAAATTGACTCCAGATGAACTGCTCTCATTTGGTAAACATTCCTTTCCGTGATCCATTTTATAGATCGAACGATTTAAATTAAAATTAAGTAAGCTGTTAAAATCGTTGTGTTTATCTCTTGTAAATCTTTGTTCTTTATATGCTCGGATTAGCAGATCAACGGATCATCGGATCAACGGGTTGACGGATTAACTTGTTTTCCTCGTTAAAGCTAATATCGTGGCGTTAGGGAAGAACGGGATAACCCAATCGTAGTATGAGTATATTTCAAGCTAGGAGTTACTATTGTATGTTGAAATTTCATCACAGGTTTCATCATCTTCACTGTCATGATCTTTATCTGTTAAAACATAACTGGGATCCTCAAAATGGTCGATATCTTCCTCTTCTGATAAATCTTCGCTATATTCACACGAAGGATTGACAAAATTAATTATTCTTCCATGTCTGCTCCGGTTTGGTTCTTTAATTACAGCTGAAGAAGTTTCTGTTAAATTAATTTCCGATAAACTGCTCTCATTTGGTAAACAATCCTTTCCGTGATCCATTTTGTAGATAACGATTAAAGCTAAAATAAAATAAGCTGTTAAAATCAACGATCGAAACGATCAACCAGTTTTTACAACGTCATGTAGTCATATTTCAAGGATGTATATATTGCAATAATTCACCAACTCAAATTCGAGTTTTATCTAATAAATTTTGATTATATTTCAGTTTGTTTTTTTATAAATAAAATTTTATTTTACTACATAATCTTTTATTTTTTTATATAAACTTTATAAAAATTGAATATTGAACTATATTTTTCTGATTTCCTAAAATTTTCGAATGGCTCCTCTAAAATTCCTCTTTAATTTGTCCGGCTAACTTTCAATTTTTAATAAACTTAAATTTTAACATGGAAAAAAATACCGTATGCCGACGTTCTTATTATTGTTGTTTTCTCTTCAGTCCTGAAGATGAAGGCCTAAATACACCTTCGAAACGTCGACAACGTAACATTGTTTGATTTATTGAGTCCGCATTCCCAATATCCTGCTTCCAATTAAAATGGAAAAGTTAAATTAAAATAGATATAACTGGCCCATCTATACTCAATCTATATTTTAATTGCCTTAGATTTTAACTTTCAATATTACAAAATTTACCATTCAAATTAATTATGAATTACGATTGATATGTATTTATTTATTTTTATTTTAGTTTATTAAATTTCTCTATTATTACTATACCAATCTCATTTAAAAATTATATTAAATAATTCACAATCCAACTAAACAAATTACTCACGTAAAATAAATCACTCTTTATGTTCAAAATATAATCAAAATCCCGGACACTAAAATTTGTCAATGCACATCAATCGGCCATTTTGTACTGCAACTAATAATAAGCATTATTAAGCTGGTTAGTAATTTTCCGAAGGATATAGCAATTCTACAATTTTGACACCCGAGAGGCGAATCAGAGAACATATATTTTTGCACACTAGAATTTCTTGAATTTTCAAAGATTTTCTACATTTCCTATGTTATCAGATTTTCTATGATTTTCTGTCTTTTCTCAAATTGTAGAAGAAGTATCTACCTTTAATAGTTTCCACAAAAGTTCGTTTTGAGCTTTTTTAAAAATTTCAATATTAGTCAAATTAATAGTCCAGATGTGGCAAAAGTGACGAGCCGCCACTGGAATGATAAAAATACTAATGCTTTTGTAAACGATATCGTTTGTTTTATTATTATTAAGATGGATACTTTTTACGATATCACGGCCAAACCAAACGGAAAAAATATAGATTGAATTTGAAGTTTGAATTCTTGAAAGAATTAAGTAGGTTCCTATTCAAGTTTTAATCTCCAGAAATAAAATTTTAAATCACTGTATAATGGTGCGTTCGTGCTCGATTACATCTGACATAATTAATAATTGCAAATAATTTTTTATTTAGCAGTTAGCACCAATTAAATTAAACACAGCCGCGATTTCCTGACATTTATTTTGTTCTATATTATTTTAAACAACTAAAATATTTATATTTGAAAATATAGGTAGGTAAATATTTAAATTGCATACATAAAAATTTTAATACCCATAGCAATATTGGTGAAAATTAAAATATTTAATAGGAATTCCGTTTTCATTTTATTTTCCTCTTTTTTGACTTTGACATTTTGTCAATTGACTAAACTTATATATAAAAATATAAATTCAATTTTTAAGTCCGCAGTGTATTCACGATTCAAGTTTATTTTCCCGCCCAGTTGATAAGTTAGGATCTGTATTTCCGGATCATTGGGAAAATTGAATACAAAATTTTAAGTGCCCGAACCAAGTAAATGTAATATTCTTATTACATTAATTAAAAAGTTATTAGCCAAAAGCATTTTGTTAAACATTGCACATAATATTGCATTGTAATATGAATTTTATCAGAAGATAGTTTTCCTTTTATAAAAGGATGCAAATGTGGATACTTTCTATTATCGAACCGTATACGTATAATAGAGTTACAGTGATATTTTTAAAAATTCTCCAAAATTTCCCACATGCTAAATTACGTCAACTTAACCAAGATATTTACGATGCTCTTCGCTGGATGATGGATTACTGCAGACAAATTTTTTAATGTTCAGAATGATTTAAACTTTTTTTAAAAGCATCTGCAAAATTCCATGTTTTTGAAATGGTATATCGAGGAAAAATGTTACATGACAACTGGTGTAAAGGTAAATATAGTGACACGTGTTGCACGAACGCAAATATGGATATTGCAGTAAGTAAATATTTTACATTCGACCACGCATCAACTGAATCAAGAAAAGCGTTTTCTGTACTTTTCAGAAAATTTTTAATATAATCGCTGGTCGTAAAAAAAATTATGTCAACACATCGTTTAAGTTAAGCTTCAAGTACAAACACTTAAAATGGCAGTTACTATTAGCTGTAATTGCTGTGAAAGCCATTAACTTAGTCTTTACATGACAATTTAATGATAATAAAATTATTGTAGTTGTTACGAGATACCATTAATGTGCTATTTGCAGGGAAAATATCAACAAAGCGTTGAAAATCAGTAATAAATTGTGAGCTGTGCAAATAAGACGCGGTTTCATAGCAATTTTAGAGAAGCGTATGTTTAGTTAACAATCACTATCTTCTTCCGCGCGACCAACTACAGTAGATTACTGTTAGTGCTTTTATGTGATATTATAAGACAATATTTATATGATGAAAAGCCTTTAAAAGCGTAATAAAACTTCCCCACTTTCAACATATATGCTGGGGAGAAAATGCATTGGATGATAGAAAATAACGAGCCGAACTCACACTCGATCAAATCGATTTCCTAATTGGAAGAACGTAATACGCTCAGCTTCCCAAAAAAATATTGGTAAACGTAAGAATTTTTGAACAAAAAAAAAGTTAAGCGAATGAAATCTCAATATGAAAGAAGACGAAGCAAATTTTAATATGATTCGCAAATTCCCATTGCAATTCGCTCATTCAACAATCAGGAACCCTTACTAACTTTCGTTTTCTATTTTAAAGTTTCTTTGAAGCGTGGCTGATTCCGGGATATATTCTATAATGTCAGAAGGGCGAGTACCGAGAGCTCCCGGGAATGCAGTGTTTGCGAAGGGGTCTTCCCGCCGTTATTGTTCACAGAAACCCAGACTTTATTTACCCCTCTTTATTTCCTCAACAGATCAGTAAACATAAGTTGCATTTATACCACCCTGTCTACTTAGTTTCGAAAAATATCGAGTTAATGAAAAATAGCTTACGCGAGTTCTTTGAATAAGGGAATTCCAAACGTTGGACGTTAAAATATAATTGAAATGAGAGAAGAATCGATCTCTTTCATAGAAAAAAAATTCCTGTTGGGATTTCGCACGTGTTGGACCCCGATTACCCTAATTCTTGAAAAACACATCAAATCGTCCCCTAATAATTAACATCTCGTCTATGAATGTATATAAAACCGATCGTCTTTCTCTATTGAAGGCCTGTTCTGGTGTGTAATTTGAATTTGTGATTCAAAAACTGAATGTTTTTGGTAAAATCAACATTAATAAGATGGAAACCAGTCAGTTAGAGAAAGTAAAAAATTTCAAGCTCAATTGGCAATCTGACACCTTTACACATTTTAAATCTCCGAGGATTACTTTACAAAATGAACTGATACAAGATCCTTATAAAATATTTATGAATTATGTTCGTCCCCCAATGTAAAAACATCAGTTTTAGCATTAATATTATTTTGTTACATTTGACACTTGGTACTTGACGACGTATTTTAAGAATTGCAATTGATATTTCCCAAGAGGTCTTATATTCAATTTTAATTGTAATATATGGTTCAATTTTCTACAGCATGCAGGATAAACGAGCGAAGGGTGTGAAATTAATCAACATAAAAATTAAATTAATTTGTTCATGTTTGATTGCGTTGGCGAAGAGAATTAAAATAAAAGTGTTAACAACTCATTCTCCTAACATTGTAAAAGCAAACTTAAACATTGCAGTCGTGCTCTGCATATTGCCTAATATTTTTCAAATCAATGCATTTTTTATTTAATTTTCAGATGAAATACTTTTGAAAACTCCACTGTAACTAAAAAAGATATAGACTCTTTTTTAGAGAGCATGGAAACATTGCTAATATCAGCCAGTTTTCATGGACCCTAATATTAGCTACTATTTCAGTCCTTGCAAACCAGGAGAACTTCTCGAGTGTAATAAGATTGAGACAAGCTTTGGTAGGCTAAAAGAGCCCTAAAATCAAACACGCATTTGTTTTTTTTAAAGTGCTATATGAGTAACTGTTTCTGAGAAAATAACGTTTCTTAAATTTGAATGCAACACTTCATTTAGTTTCTGCAATATAAATCCAAAGGTCTTCTAACTGAGATGATAACGCGTCAGCAAGTGTATTTTTACAAGATGCCATCTTATAAAGGGAAGTGGAATATAGCATGTTCTGTATCGTATTCAGGAAGATATAAAAATATCTGGAAAAACAATATAATAATTTCATCAGCTAGTAGACTTTTAAATTAAATATTGTTGCATAAACTAGCTAAAGTATTGCAATCAGAAACGGTTGCTCATAGAATTTTAGAGAAACACAGATGTTTGCTTAATGTTAGTGCTCTTTCAACCTATCAAAGCTTATCTTGATCCTAGAGTTACATTTAAGAATTTTTCCTCATACGTTGGGTTCGCTCGCCAAAATTACTCTGTAACAATGAGTGACAGGGAGCTGGGGAAGTGTGGAATTGTCACGCAGAATAACAATTTAGTCGTTGTTAGAGTTAAAAGAAGAGAAAAGAATAGAAGAGGTGTTTGTGGCTGTCTCGTTCAAACACTACCTCTATCTCTTTACTCTAACCTACAGAATTTTATCCTGTATAATGTAGTTCTATAAGATAAAATTACCTAACTTGTTAAATATTATTTTTAAGATTTAACCAAGCCCAACTTGATCAAATCTAGATACAAATAATCCCACCAGAGGAATTATTTTTATGGGAATCACGTTTTTGTCTTGATTACATCCTATAGGCATTTTAGCTGTCGGGATTTTAAGTCAGATTTCGCGTAGATTACGGATCCTGTCACAAGTAGATATTCATAAAAGAATAACTATTGTAAAAAGTCTAAATGAATTGCCCTTTGCGACTTCTTCGTATAATAATTGACCATTACAGCGAGTTCGATCCTGTGTGATCGATAACCAGTAGGGGAATGGAGGATCGATAATAAAAATCAATTGGAAATTGGGTAGTGGTGTATAGAGATTGCGTGGAAAAACCATTGTGCATTCCAAGTGGAAAACCGACCCCCATCCCCGTACTGGTATATAGGGTAAGGTCTTAACATGGCAAAGCAAAACCGGGCCCTGGTGCAAGCGATTGAATGAATTTGAAATTGTAGTGAAAGGGCATCGGGCCTCTTTCGGGCACAGGCCCTGATGCTTGGCACCTCTAGCACCACCTGTTGCTACTTCCCTGGACCTTAGTTATAATAAGTTTGATTATGTCTTGGAAATTCTTTTTTATACAAGGGTCATCCAGAAAGTAAGGTTTCAACATTTATGTAGAATAATGGAAAAATGCTTGTATTTAATTGAAATCCACACAGGGCCGGATAAATCATAGGTGCAATGGATTTCCGTTCTTTTGCTTAATTTTGTCATTTATTTTTGCTGTTTATTTCAGCAAGAAATAACAGCAATCACACAGAACATGTACATATCGTCTGCATACAAGCAAAATTGACTAACTGCAAAACTCAAGTTTTACAAGAGAGCAGCTTTTAGGTTAAATATCGCTTATAAAATCAGACAATTAATGCTAATTTTCAATAATTTTAGTCATAATACAATTAATATAGTTTTTAAAAAATTATTATATAGTTATTCAACTCAATTAGTCAAGTATCTTATTTCCGCCATTTATGAAGTTGGTCACTTTGGCTTGTATGCCGACGATATGAAAGTTTTCAGTATTTCAAACCGGGGGGTCTGGGGGGTGTGGAACACCCTCCAGTATACCTGTAAGTGTGTTAAAAACACAAATAAGACTTAGTATACATTCTACCGAACATATTTCGAATAGCAAACAGATTTCGATTCTACACAGAAAGAAAAGTGTACTTTTAAAATAAATAATTTTGTTTTTAACATGAATAATGAAAGTTTTGCTCTTAAGTTAAAAGCATTACATTTAATTTGAAAGAATCGCGATTAACGCTACTTTCAAAAAATGCTTTTGATTTAAATATTGTTAAATTGAAGTAAATTGTTGTCAAAACAATTGTATATACTTTTGATTGGTAAGAAAGAACCTATTTGAAATTGAATAATTTTAAAATAAGTATGCGTAGCATATCATTTCAAAAGCAAAAGCTTTTAATATAGTAACTTCTTGTCAAAATGAAAACTTATATGTTATTTTGAAAGTATAAATATTCATTTTGATGTACTAGTTTTTAATAAGATTACAATGAAACTTGCAATTCTGCAAAATGCAGGTTCTATTTATAAAAATTAGTTGGTATCAGCCCCATTTCAGTTCTTAACTTAACAGTTGATGTAGTGTAAGTTAAATATTTATAATTTTAATGGATAATTACCAAAATTTTACATTTTAACTACAGTAAAACCGTCTAAGGTAAATCCAACCTATATTGAATTACCGCCTGATAGCGATTTAGAAGAAATTGGTGTTGTTATAGTGAAATACATTAATTTGATAGTTTATTAAAAAGTTTATAAATCGAACAGGCTTATGATTTTTTTTTAAAGGTGAGTACATTATAGCACATAGAATTTTTATTTAAAAAATGTAAATAAGATAGATGAAATACAACGGTTTTATTTAGGAAAGCAAATAACAAGTACCTATACGTTAACGATTTTCACTTGCAAGAATTGATAACCGAATTCAATTTTGTTTAAGAACATATTTGAGAAGGCAACTTAAACATTGGAAAGCTACAACTGAAGTAAGTATCTACCTACATATGAACATATGTATAATATACAGTGGCTCACAGAATTGATGGCAGTCCTAAGTTGCAATGCAATTTGTAGCTTTTCAATACTATTTTTGACACATAACTAACAATCGATTTTACAGCAAAACTTTTTAAACATTTTTTGTTGCAATGGCCTTCAATTTTGTTTATAACATAGTACCGTTTCTGAAATACAGATAACAATAGTTTTTGTATTTTACAGATAATTTTTTAAATCACTGTAACTCGGAAATGGTGCGGCAAAATGGAAAATGTATCTAAACAAAATTGAAGGCAATGAAATTTTCAATAAAAAATGTCTAAAAACTTTTGCTGTAAAATCGATTGTTATGGGTCAAAAAGGGTCTTGAATAGGCGCTGACAAGATAATATGAAATTTAAATTTTAACAAAAAGTATTTATAAAAGAATTTTTTTTTAGTTTTTACTTTTTTAAACTTAATTTAATTATTTCTTTCTTTTTTTACTTTTAATAATTCGTTGACATTTTATTTTATAATGTTAATTTTTTTTTAAGTTTGGAGAAGGTGATGATAATTCCATGCACTTTAACAGATACATCAAATATTAAAAAATGGTTGGAATCTGCAGCTTCTTCTAGCGAAAGCGAAACTTGAAGTGTTTTCTTGGGTATCCGGACGTTTGATCCCCGGACGATTGGTCCCGGACGATTGGTCCCCGGGCGATTGGTCCTCGGACGATTGATCCAGCGGACGATTGATCCCCGGACGATTGGTCCAGCGGACGATTGATCCCCGGACGATTGATCCCCGGACGATTGATCTCCAGACGATTGATCCCCAGACTATTGATCTACGGGCGATTCCAGAAATTGCCCCCCCCTCCATTATGAATGTTTTGATTATGATTATTATTCGATTAAAAATAAAATTTGTAACGATTTCCACTCTTATATTTATTAAGTAACAATATTTAAAATAACAAAAACATTTAGTTGTGTGACAAATGCGCAATTGCACGAAGATAAGTCAATACATTTGTTCGTCCGTATCCGTCAACAGCACGTTTGACTCTGGCGACCAAGTTACGATATTTTTTGACACCCATTTCTTGAGTTCCAGCAGTTCCTTGCAGGAATGCTGCCTTTTGTTTCTCAAGTCTTTCTCCAGCCCTTCGACGAACAACCACATTGTAGGATGACTGCACATAAATATAGATTGAAGTGCGTGATACCAGCCTTTGACGATATTTGTGGTTCGTGCAGACTCGTACTGATTCCACATTTGGATTGGAAACGTTGCTGCACCATAAGTTTCACCTCTACCTCGTAATAGTCGACCTCTAATATAAGTATGTTCAAAGTAGGACAAAAGCTCGTTCACTCTTTCGTGTTCTGGCATTTCCTCAACTAGCAAGACACAAATGATTCACCAACATCGTCAACTGGTACATGTGCGAGTGCCGATAAACATCGAACACTGCTTCGAAACACATCATTGCTTTCGTATGCGGCCTTCATACCCAACTCATTGACCTTGCGCAAAACACTTTGGTTCAGATGAAAGTAACATCCTGTTATTGTTGCTTCTGGATAACTATCAGTAAATGCTCCCATTGCCGCCATCTCGAAATCGATTAAGATCCTTTGGGGTGATGCATTAGGGATAAGTACCTTCAACTCCACTATAACACGATCGTAGATTACTCGAGTCTTGCTAGGTAAAAGACAATATATTGCTGCTGGATTAACTCCGTTCATAAACTGGAAATGTATACTGTATAACTAAAAATAGATGGATGGCACTATTTTGAAAGTGACATCGGTCAACCAGATATCGGATCTGGCAAGACCATCCAAAAGTATTCTATCGCCCAATATGAAGATTCGATCATCTCCCGGTCCAGAATCGTGTAGCAAGAAGTCCGCAAATCTTAACGAAAATTCAAAGCCGAGATCAGTTGGTGGTGGTGGCAAGGTCTGCTGGTTATTATCGGTTGACAATGCGACTTGACGATGACGATGGAGAACGCGGTGTAGAAAAGTTTTCTTCGGCAAGGCCATCAATACATCTTCACCCAGATTAGCCATAACAGCAGCAGAAGACGAACTTGGTGTTGCTATAGTTTCTGACTTTTTTATCTTCATATCATGAACGGCTTTCCGTGCACGTGCTGTGGCAATATTACCCCCGTGAGTGTGATCCGGAGACTGATTTCCAATAATGGCGTGGTTTGCATTTGTGATCAGGTTTGCTTTGAATATCGAATCATCCGCTGGACGAATCGTCCGGGGATCAATCGTCCAGGGATCAATCGTCCGAGGATCAATCGTCTGGGGATCAATCGTCCGCTGGATCAATCGTCCGCTGGATCAATCGTCCGGGGATCAAACGTCCGCTGGATCAATCGTCCGGGGATCAAACGTCCGGGACCAATCGTCCGGGGATCAAACGTCCGGGGACCAAACGTCCTAGAATCGTTTTCTTGTCTAGATCTACAGGGTAGCAGTTTGAAAACGAAAGAAGCTTATTATTTTAAAACACTTTATTTTTATTTCTTTTGAAGATTCCTAAATCATGTAAATTATGTTGTCATAAGTATTTATTTATATTTATTTATATAAAAATAAGTATTTTGTTAGAGTTAAATTTTTGTGGGTTCTTTATTTTTATTTTGTATTCTGTTTTATTTCTTAATTTTAGTATTATTTCTTCAATTTTATTTTTTATTTTTAGTTTTATAGTGTTTGTTTTAAGTTTTTATTTTGTTTTAGTTTTTTAAAAATATAAGTATACCTATATACTTTTATTTTAAAATAAAAACCATTAACCAATTAACAGTGGCATTAATTCAAAAAATAAATCATAACTATTATTAAAACGAATAAAAGTAATATTAATTTGACAGTAGCTACTTTAAATTAACATTACCATCAATTCAAAAAAACAAATCAATCTACTTTCAATTTAAATATCTAGTGTTGTTGATTTGATGTTGAACTAACATTAAAACGAATAAAAATAAGATTAATTTGAGAGTAACTACTTTTGAAACTTGATATTATTTTCGAAAGCAGTTGCTCTCGAATTAACAGTAGTATTACTTCAAAATAAAAGTGGTGCTACTGTAAAATTGAAAGTTTTGATGTCTACGCCCTTTTTAAAAGCAAATAATGTTAATTTTAGTGCAATGCTTTCAGTTTTACTGCAATATTTTTTTGCGTGAGTTTTAAAGTTGTGATTCCACTGGGCATTACTGTATCTAGGTTACAAAAGACATTTGGAAAAAAGGAAGCTAGATTCTGGTACCAATTTTGTTTAGGTGTACTGGAGGGTGTTCCACACCGGTTTCAAAAACTGAAAACTTGTGTAAATGTTCTGTGATTGATCTTACCTACTTAATAAGAGACTATCATTTTTTGAGAATAAGTGCATTTGTAGGTTTAGGCAATACGCACTGAGTAGTACCGAGTACCCCAGTATCCAAGTGATTGTATAAAATTATTGCCACAACATATAAATGTATTGGTTCTGAAAGAGAGAAAGGCTGCTATCTAATAAAATTAATCACAAAGCATGCACACAAATCTTGGATATATAAAATCGGGGAGTAACATTGTTACTCACATTGAATATTGTATCTAGGGAAGCAAATAATCCCCAAAGTAAATAATGATTATTTTGAAATTAATTTTAAAATAAATTTTTTTTTAATTTCAGGATTTGTGCCTGGATCATTTGGTTTAGGGATCATTTTTCATTTGGTATGAATTTAACCAACCATTATAAGCGCCATTTATCTAATCTGCACCCGGCGCTGAAGTAGCTTGATCCGGCACTGAATTCACAGGATACTTCACAAATATGAATGAACGAATATCGGTTTCCATTCTTGTCGGAATATAACCACTTCTTCTGGGAGCCTTAATTCAGAAATATATTAAACTGTTTTTCAAAGTAATCGTCGTTGAGATCGAAATATTTCTATAGTCTAGTCGGAGTACCAGCTATTGTATGCCAGTGTCATAGACCTCCGGCACCAGCTCTTTCCGCCACTTTTTGGCTGTGAAAAAACGTTTGCCATCCATAAACTTCTTTAGTTTAGTGAAAAGGTGGTAGTCCGAAGACGCCAAGTCGGGCAAATGGGGGGGGGAGTATAAATAATATCCCATCCAAACGATGTCAGCAGCTCTTGTGAAACTCTTGCGGTGAGGGGCTTGGTGTTGTTATTCAGGAAACTGACTGACTCCCCGAATCAAAATCTGCGATTCTGAATGGCTCTTCTGAATTTTTTTAGGGTATTACTGTACCTAAGCCTTTGCATTAATGGTAGTCTCTTGTAATAAAAAACTCCTTCGCCCCCTCGGGGACCAACCCAATTCCCAATCTCCGACCCCTCATACGAATTGTGCCCGTCAGTTCAGCACAAAAATCCACCCAAGGTGATAGCCGATAACTGATAGCACCAACCATAAGCCAGGCCGGAAAACAAACAATTCCTCTTTCCCTCACGGGGCCTCCAGAATTTTCCTCTACTGAGGGAAACGATCAACCAGCTTTTATTTACTGTAGATGCCCAAGATGTTAATCTAGCTGTAATTATTGCGGAAAGCAAGAATTCAATAAATTTAATTATAAAAATTAAATTCTTAACCCAGTAAAAATATTTTAACAACGTTAAAATTATCGAACGTTGAAAATTTGCGAACTATGATATTGCTATAGGTAAGGTATGCTCGATAGTATGGTTCCTATAAATTAAATTATACCATTGTAAATTATTTAAAAATAATATTCCGCAATTCGTAAGCAATTACGGGATTTCCATTACGGGGTTGAGACAAAATTTGACTCCTGAGTTGTGATTAATTGTAATTTTCATTTGAGTTAATATTTTTGCCAATAGAAGTGATTTATTTTGAGTAAGTTACTTTCATTATTTTGGTTTGATAATTATCCAAGAAAACTTGAAAAAAGGTAAATTATTTTTGGAAAACGATTTTATAGATTTAATTTGAAATTTTTTTTTTTGGAAATTATAATTGCAGATTCGAGAGATAGAGATAGAATTTGAATGATTAGAATCATAATTTGTTTACATGTTTAAAATTTGTAAAATTAGTATTAAAATCAAGGCAAATATAAAATAATTTGATTCAGCTACATATAAGTAAGTTATCTTTTTGATTTTATATGAGTTAGTCAAAATTAAATTTAATCTGAGACATTTATAGTCCCACGGGTAAATGGTTGACTTACAGGTTACTACAGAACTTGAAAATAAAGTCCCAACTTGGGGGGGGGGATAGAATTAATTTAATTTAATAGAACTATTAAACTGATTAAAAACTTGAATAATTATCAGATTAGTTTGAAAATGTCACTACAATATACAAAATACAGAAAAGTTAATAATTGCTATCTATAGTGAAGTTTTTAACTAATTTGATAGAAATGATATCCGCCATTAATATGAAATATAATAAAAACGTTATTATTATTGCAAATAAAATAAATTGACTTACGCTTTTATTGATGTTTCGATAACACTCGATTATCATTTTGCATTAATAAGTAATATCACAGTTTCAAATACCTATATTAAATTTACTATTACCAATATTATTGCAATAAATTATAAATATCCACAATTTAAAAAATTGCCAGTCTGCAAGCAAATTTACGACTCTATGTAGTTATCGTTAATAGTTATTTACCTAACCATTAATGGAATAAGTCATTGCTCAAAGGGTGTGGATTGTGTGATACAGATACCGATAATTTACGAAGCAGTATTACACAGTAGATTAATAACTAAACTTCACTCGAGTGGGCAGTTTATATGAAATGGAAGATGATACAAACATAAAATTATTATAATCCGGAATCGACACATCAACAATGTGGCATTATTGCAATTAACAAAAATTAGAATGAATGCAGCTGTCATTAAAATTATAAAGTGCAACGTGGTATAACATAAAAAGTCATAAGGAAGTGATACTTTGTTAACATAATTAGATAAAAGTGTTCTACTATACGCAGAATGGAGATATTCATAAGTTTAAAATTTTAGCTTCTGTTATCTGAATTTGTACATCCTTTTTACGAAGCAAATTTAAATAAATCAGCATGTTCAAATTTATGCTGAACATTTTTTACTGTTTTCTAGTACAAATCATAATATTTGTTTTTAAAAGTTTTTCGTTGCCATTGAGGTACAAAGTACAAACTACTACAACTAATCTTTAATACTAAAATGCCTTTAAACTTTTATTTTGCTTAAACTAACCAATAAAAATGTAAAGTTTTATTTTGAAGGCGGGGCTAAAATACAACTGTAGATTTTTATTGGTAGAAACTACTTAGAAAATCTTGAAAAATGTAAGGTTTTCTCAATGTGAATCGAAAGATTTAATTTATAAAATAACCGTGGGGTGGGCGTAAAATATATTTTAAGATTAAGAAAATTCATGGTTAATCATCAAAATCTAGTTAAACGCTTTGCGAATTTAAATAGTTTTGATTTACCAAACTCACAATCTTGAAATTGTCGTTCATGTGTATAAATTCATGGCTGTTTATCTCTTGCGCTGCTTATTTAACCCTTTTTACATCTTTTGGTATATAAAATGTCAATATTTACGTAAAACTTTTATTTTTTACATTTTATTTTATCCCCAGGCAAGATATTTCCTACAACAATAAATTACGTGCATCATATTTTACTGCTGCAATTCGAAACATGTAAAGAATGCTAATTTTTAGCAACGTACAAAAATTGGAAGCACTTGAGAAAAATGAAAATCGTTAGTGCAATAAGCACCGATTATAGAAAATTTGATTCGAAAGGGTCCAAAGGACATCGGTATAGCACAAGGATTTCATCAATTTTGGTTGAAATCGACCTTGCGTTCAGGGTGAAACCGAATCAAAGAATTAAGTGATGCAAAGAAAAGTTTTTGAACATCGGAACGGATTTTCAAAACAGTTTTTGGAAATAATTACGTCACGTAAATTTTTGTATTATTGAAGGTATAGAGTTAGTAAGGTCGAAATAAAGTCGTTAGTATGCAAGTCTTGCAGTAATCGAACTGTTTAAAAGGGGAAACTCTCTCAAAGGTCTTTTTATTGTATTAAATAAGGGTTGATATTTAATATTTAGCATAATAAATTTGAGTATCATCGATTTGCATACGATAAGTAACCATATCAATATTTTAGAAAACCCAAAAAATGCACTAAACACTTTTCAGAACTAAAATGTTTAAAAGTTAGCACATGTAAAATACACTGTAAGTATTCGCAAACGTTTTCACCATACTATGGCATCATCAGGCGATGAATTAGAAAGAAAATTAAGAGAGAATCCTTTAAATATTGTTCCGAGTGGTAGGGGGAGGTTTTTATAAGAAAAGAAGGGACATTTTGAAAGTTATTACAAAAAAGGGGGGGGGGTTATAACTTATTGAAAATGTTTAATAAAGGTGAATTATTTAAATCCGATTGACTATTTAACAACAAAGGTGAATATTTTAATTTATTTATTTCTAAAGCTTCTAAAAATTCTAATTTTTTACTTTTTTCTTTTCAAAAAAGGACAGGTATTTCCTAAGTTGTATGAATCCACAAGCTCCCGGGCTTTATGGTCTTGTAAAATTGCATAAAACTGGAAATCCCATTAGACCAGTAGTCAGTTATATTAATGCACCTTGTAGAAATTTAGCTTCTAAACTTATAGATATCATTAAATATTACACAAAATTTGAACCTAAACATACCGTAAAAAATTCATTAGATCTCGTTAATAAATTGCATAACGTAACTCTTAAAAATTCCCATAAATTTGTATCTTTCGATGTCACTAATCTTTTCCCAAGCGTTCCCATAAAAGACACCTTAAACATAATACGAGAACTTTTAGTTAATAACAAAACGAACCCTTTAATTATTCAAGAAATTTTAATCGCCTTAGATGTTTGCCTTAAGCAAAACTATTTTAAATTTAATAACAAATTTTACCTTCAAAAAGATGGTTTACCTATGGGAAATCCCCTGTCCTGTTTATTAGCTGATATTTTTATGGATCACCTCGAAACTAAAATTCTCAATTCTGCATTTAAAAAGTTCATAATTTATTGGTATAGATATGTTGACGATATTTTTATTTGTTTCAATGGGTCCCTTAGACAATTAGATAAACTTTTCAATTTTATTAATAAACAACACGCGAATATTAAATTCACTAAAGAAATTGAAGTTAATAATAAGATTAACTACCTCGACCTCACAATCTCTAAAATTAACAACATTCTTTCATTTGATATCTTTCATAAACCAACAGAAGCTGGATCGGTTATTCATAACAGCTCTGAGCACCCCTTTTCACATAAAATTGCCTCTTTTCGTGCTTTTCTGAATCGTTTAACCAAAATTCCTCTCAGTAAAGAAAATTTTCAAAAAGAATTAGATAGAATTAAATTTATCGCGACTTCTAATGGATACCAGGTCAAATTGATTGATAATTTACTTAGTCAGATTAAACATAAACAACTAGTCAATTCAATATACCCCACTATTCATAATAAATCTAACGTAAATTTTAACGTAGTTACTTTTCTCGGAAACAAGTCAAAAAAAAATTGTCAAATATTTGAATCAACATAATTTCAATATAGCTTTTAGAACAGACAATAAACTTAAAAAATTCATTAATAACGCTAAATCAAAGTCAGATATTTTAACTAAATCAGGAGTTTATGAGCTCACTTGCGAATGCTCTCAAAAATATATCGGTCATACAGGTAGATCTTTCCAAACACGATTTAAAGAACACTCGCGATCCCACAGACTTGCGGATGGAAAATCTACTTTCGCGAAACATTTATTGGATACCAACCATAAACAAGGAAATTATGAAATTTTACATGTAGAACCAAAAAGTAAAAAATTAGAATTTTTAGAAGCTTTAGAAATAAATAAATTAAAATATTCACCTTTGTTGTTAAATAGTCAATCGGATTTAAATAATTCACCTTTATTAAACATTTTCAATAAGTTATAACCCCCCCCCCTTTTTTGTAATAACTTTCAAAATGTCCCTTCTTTTCTTATAAAAACCTCCCCCTACCACTCGGAACAATATTTAAAGGATTCTCTCTTAATTTTCTTTCTAATTCATCGCCTGATGATGCCATAGTATGGTGAAAACGTTTGCGAATACTTACAGTGTATTTTACATGTGCTAACTTTTAAACATTTTAGTTCTGAAAAGTGTTTAGTGCATTTTTTGGGTTTTCTAAAATATTGATATGGTTAATATCGAGTTACACTACCTAAACCACGTATCAATTGATTATCATACGATAAGTGTTGGCTTTTGTCAAATTTACACGCATTTTGTATGAGGAATGGGAATGGACAATTTTTCACTTACAAATCGCTTTTTTAATCCATCCAAATGATAAAAAAGCACTTTATGTGGAATAAAAGTAAAGTCAAAATGTTATTTCATGGCTGGACGGTCGGTCTAAATTGGATACCGCACAGGGTCATCATCATCTAGTGGGCTAGCACTAAACTAATGCTTTTTCATTTGACGTGTCAGGGTTAGGGTGTTTTACGGTCTGCTTTGATTAAAACTACAAGGATAACATGTCGGCTTTGTACCCTCTATAAGGGATTTTAGTTTTAACCAAGGGAGAACGACTAGTCTTTCTTAATGACCTCCAGTTTAAAATCGTAAATCATATTGGTGCCCACCATTCCGGTAAGCTCAATGATTAAAAGATTAATTAATTTTTTGCTAAGCTCATCTTTACAATTTAGCATTAATAACAACATCAGCATCCTGAATAAAGATTCTTCTACGCTAATAAACCATAAAATCCATTACGCATATTTTACATCCAAAATGGAAGGATAGGGATTGTATGAATTTTGAATGTATAGGATACGAAACTTCCTACACCAAAATAATAATTAAATAAATTAATATTTTTGACAAATTGCAAGCTCAAAAATTGCCAATGTTAAAAAATTGACAATAAAATAAAAACGTTAGCACAAAAGACTTAATTTAAAAATCCATCGATTAAGCTTAAAAGCTTTTCGTGGCTTAAGTTAATATAAATCCTGAAAAAATACCTAAAACACGGATTACAATTTTAACAAAAGCATTTATCAATTTTCAAAATTATTTTTTATTTTTTATCGAACGATTTTACTGTTACAAGTAAAATAAGCTGTCCAACAATTTAATAACTTCAACTTATCATCTATGTTTCATTTCACCTCATCATCTCATAATACAATTTATTGTTCAAAATATTTTGGTGGAACATATGGAAAATATTAAAAATACCGGCTTTAGGCTTTTTAACTGACAAATACTATTTTTCACAATTTCGCTGAAAATGCTGAATTACATTGGTTAATAACTAAATTTGAGATTTTTACATTGCAATAACTCGAAAACGGTGCTAAATATAGAAAAAACTAAGCTAAAAATTTACCCCCGTTACAGTTACCCCTCAGCGATTTGTCGTAAGAAGCCATATGCAAAATTTCAGATCAATAGCACGCAATAATGGCGCAAAAAAAGTATTACTTTACTCCCGCTTTTGCTGATAAGTATATCTGATACGTATAGTTGGTGTAGAAAGTTTTGTTTTAAACCAAACGATTACAAACATTATCTTTTGGTGTTCTATTTTGTGAATTTTCATTTCGCCGCAGTTTTACGATAAAATAATTCAGAATCAAACTCAAGAGTACGTAATAAAACCGCCATGTTGTTAACATTTGGTAGCTTTACGAGCGCCACCAACAGTAAGGTAAATCGCGAATGTAAATTTGAATTGTTTTGTATCAATTTTAAGTTGGGAAATTTTGAAAAAATTCCCGGATATAAACTCCGGCTTCACCAAAAATCTGAGCAGTTTCGTCCATGGTTCGGATTCCACGTAAAAATGTATGATGTATGTAATCAGTCAAACTTGCGCGACCAGATAATATTAAATCAAAAAAGTATGTTAGACATCAGTCAAACAACTTCTGACATCAGACAATAGCAGGTAGCCTCCCTTTACCCGAGATGCAAATGCAGACTGATTTACAAAATCAATGATTGCATTAACCTAAAAATTCAAATTTTAACATTAAGTTTAATATAATTCAAAGTTAAATCAATATAATCAAGAACACAACAATGATAGACATGTTTCGACCTATTAGGTCTCATCAGTATCATATAGTTGCATTCTTGAAAATATTGATTTGATTTTTTACCTTATAGACATGTTTCGACCTTATTAGGTCTCATCAGTATCATATAGTTGCATTCTTGAAAATATTGATTTGATTTTTTACCTAGGTAAAAAATCAAATAAAATAAAAAAAATCAATAAAAATCAATACCTAGGTAAAAAATCAAATAAAATTAAAAAAATCAATAAAAAATCAAATCAATATTTTCAAGAATGCAACTATATGATACTGATGAGACCTAATAGGTCGAAACATGTCTATCATTGTTGTGTTCTTGATTATATTGATTTAACTTTGAATTATATTAAACTTAATGTTAAAATTTGAATTTTTAGGTTAATGCAATCATTGATTTTAGTGCTAGAACGCTCACATATCCTCATGCTATTGTAAGGTGGTGTCTTGTATAAACTATTTTTGTGTGAGGGGGGTGGGGAAATCCTCATGGACACCACCCTCAGGTGGTAGTATCAGACTCTTACCGACCCCAAAATCACCTCCGCTAGATGTGACTGCATGTGACTTATTTGCTAAGCTACTAAACATGCAGCAGCCTCCTCCTCTCTTCCTGCAGCTTCCTTTCTTCTTATAATTCTGTGGATCGTTGCTTCTATGGTATTCCAATTTTCTGGGCAGTGGAATATCCCGAGTACTATGATGAGTTGCCAACTCGTCATTTGCTCTGGCCCGATCCCAATTCAAGCATTCGAAGAGAGCGTGACTCTTGTACGCCGAATCTGTGTACGTATGATTTGAAACATCCATCATCTATTAGGTATGAGCTGCCGTGTCTATGTTCCAACTTCGGCTCCATCCCATCTACGCTGCCATTCCTTAATAGTGTCTTCTATGAAGTCTATCTGTCCGAAGTGGGTTTTCGCCCTTTCTCCGACCTGGAGATCCACTGGTGGTATTGAAGCCAATACTAGCACGGCTTTCCCAGACTCTGTAGTTTCAGAAGTCTCTTAACATTTCTCTGGACCTCCAATACCCGATGCCAAACGAGAGCGGCGTACAGTAACATGGAATGTACCACCATAATAGAGAGACCCTTCTCTTCATGGCTTTCGGTCCGCCCACCTTCGGCATCAAGCGGGCCATGGTAGACGCTCAAACCTCCGCCTTGCCCCGAATATGTTCTGCCAAGTTGAGCACAGTGACTGAGTATCCGAGGTAGATTGGAGACCCTTCCATTAGGATGTTTAGTGGTGGCATCCTTCTTCTCCTGGAGGTCATAACGGCCTCCGATTTTACATGAACTAGCGCCAGTTAATTTCTCCTTATCCAATGGAGGATGGGATTTATAGCCAAGTTGGCATTAGCTTCCACCGCTTTAGCGTCGCGGTTGTGGACGATCAAAGTCAGATCGTCGAAAAATCCCACTAAAGTTACTCCTGCGGGGAGTGGGAGCGAAGAACTCCGTCGTAACTTATGTTCAAGAGTCCCAATGCGAGCACCGAACCTTGTGCTTGTGCTGCCCTCTCTGCTGTATGCTATATACGAGTATGTGGGGATCTACAACTCTTTCACGCAGAGCCTCTAAGATGTGACTCCATCCGGCGCTGTTGAATGCGTTCCGCACATCCAGCGTTACAACGAGGCAACATTCTCTTGATGCTGGGTTCCACTTTTAGCTTCTTGCACGATTCCGACAATCCTTCTCAGCGCATCGATCATGAACCCGTCCTTTCTGAAACCAAACTGGTTATCAAATAGGCCGCCTTTGGTCTCTACGTTTTTGTTTAACCGTTTGAGGATCACTTTCTCAAAAAGCTTTCCAACGTAGTCTAGGACAGCGGTTCTCAACCTTTTAACCTTTTGCCAGGGCTACCACAATAAAAAAAATGAAAATGTCATTATATTTCCGGAAATGTTAAACCGATTGAGATAAAATTTTGTGTGTTAATGGAGCTTTTAAAAAACAAGTATTGGTGAGGAAACAGTTAAGCCAAATGTAAAAGCAAGATAATTACAGAAAATATTAACTGAAATCTTAATTTATCTATTTTTTGTGAAAATTTGTTAGGTGGCTTGTAAAAATATAACAATACATTCGATAATTTTAATAATTATCATATAACGTGACATTCATTTCGCAAGTTTTAATAATTTAATAATTATTTAGAACGATTGAAAATTTGTGTGCTATATTAAAAATGGTAATTTTTATTTAATACGTACTCCGTATATCTTTTCGTTTTTATATATTCTTTACCTTTAAATAACTCTTGTTTAAAACAAAAACTTTTTGGGGTATTGGTGAAAAACCCGTACTGTAACATTGGGAATTGTGTGGAAAAAGCCTTCGGCCAAATGGCTACTTCTTGAGTGACTACTAATATAGTACACACCAAACAAATCTCCGGAAATGTTTTAACCGATTCTGCTCAAATTTGGTGTACTGATGATTGAAGGTATTCAGCAGAAGTGACGATATTTTTTTATCTTATTAATGACTTCTTTGATCTTGATGTTTTGATACAAGTTTATCAATCCTATATTTAATCGTTTGAGCAAGGGAAACCTTAAAATTCAGGTTACTAATTTCCAATTCAAATTTAAAATTAAATTTGAAAAAAAATCGTTAAATTTTCTGCGACCCCTTAAAATAGATCCGCGACCCCCAGGTTGAGAATCGCTGGTCTAGGAGGAATATCGGTCTGTGAGGGGGGCTGCTCCTTGTCTAATCTTGGTATCCTTATTGCCAACGTTTAGCTGAGGAGACACATCCCGCAATGGATAACGTCGAAACTAGAGTTCTGATATAGGTTAATGCGATCATTGATTTTGTTCAAAAGGTGGCTACTGCTACTGTCTGATTTCAAAAGCTTTGGTTGAGTTTACGAAGAAAGTATTTATCTCAGAAGATGAATCCTTCGATTGAAGAAACACTTTTCTGATTCATCACATTACAAGATTGTGTTTATAGGTGCCGAAGAGTCAGCTGTCAACATTTAAGAACAAAAACAAAGTTTGTTTGTCTGAAAAATGACTTCAGTCTTGCAAGCCAAGTAGATAGCTCTAAGATCTTAAAATGCGATTTTTCTTTCACCCTCCAGTTCTAAATCTGTCTGTTAGACCTTCGGAACACAGTGTGAGATTAATGTTACTGAATTCTTAGCTTCTTCTTCTTCCACTTCGGAGGAGCGAAAGTCACTATTAGTCTGTAAGCCTATTAATTGTTTTTCATCTGAGGTAGCTTGCTGGGCTCGTCTCATATGAGCCCGAAACCCTGGATTTTTTGTTGATGGAGGCAAATCATCAACCCAGGGGGACGCCGCCTTTATGTGCGCTCCAAAACAGAGACGATCAAAAGAAACTTAGACTCTTTCCGGATTCGAACCGGGTACCTCAGTGTCAGCAGTTATTCAGCTAACATACTAGGCTAATGACCGTCTCGAAAAACCCTTTGCCTCTCTCTCTCTCTCTCTCTTTAGCCTTTTCTGTCCAATTCAGGACAATCAAACAACGGTTGCTTAATCCGAATTGGGAAATGGCAATAGCAAAATTACTCTCTAGTCCTATTAGTTCTTACTTGTCCCCAGAAATTTAAAATCTTGTAAATAAATCACTTTTAGGACAGATTCTAATGCATTTCGAACAGAAAAATATATGAACTCTTAACCCTATTCACTCTTAATTTATTCAAACTGCTTTCTTCTTGATTCCAAAAATTTGGGTATTTAAAATTTTGTTTTGCAAAGATTCTAATGTATTTTGACCAGAAATATACACTGGCGCACATAAATTGACGTGACTATACTATTTGACACTTTATGAAATTTTCAAGTTACTTCGGGACTAAAGATTTGAAAGCTTAAAAATAATTCACTCTTTAGACAGATTCTAATGTATTTTAAACAGAAAAATATATTGGAATTTGTAGAATTCACCTTAGTATTATGCTGTTTAACATTTCATAAAGCTTGAAAGTTAGTTTTCTTGATCCGACTTCAAAATTGCTACGATCTGAATCTGACATCAACATTTAAAAGCTTAAACACAAGCTCCTTTTTTGGCAAACAGAAAAATGCATATGCTTTTTAACATTTTATGTAGCCTTACAGATAACGCTCCAAAGTTTTTACACATTGACATCAAAATTTAAAAGCTTCCAACTTATCAAGTTAAGGGTGATCTCGAGCCATCTATCTTCCTACTGGATAACACGTTACCTTTATTTCTTATATTAGGAACGCCCTATAGTTCGATCAAACGATCATTTTTTATAAATTGTAAATTTCAACTTTACCGCTGAGCTATCTTGTTGACCCGATGAATTATTCATATTTTATCTCAAATAAACTAAAGAAAGTCTTATTGTTTTTGAATAGCATAAAGACAGAAAAAACAATAAAAAATTATGTATGCTGGGTATTCACATCAATAGCACTCATTATTATTGTTATTGTTCTTGAAAACTTTGAAAAGTTGTTCAAGATATTAAATTTTACAGTACTGCATTCTGCTGATAAGGGCTGCCCGGATGTGCAATTAGTCTAAGTAAAATTTGCCATCTTATACATTGAAAAGCCAATTAACAGTCGTTTTTAGAATGCTGCAAGAGATAATAAAAATTTTACGATTTTACTTTATAATTTTAATGAAAAATGATGTAATAAAATTTTTAGTTCTTGGAATATTTGGCTGAGCAGGCTCATAGTCGTGCGATTAAGTCACGACTCGAAACGCTCAGAGCAGAGCACTAAGAAATTCATACCGCAACTAACAAAAAAGTTCAATTCTTTTTCTTAAATAATTAGAATTTTGTCTGCTAATTACCATTGTTTACTTCTTAAAAAGTACAAAAATAAACGAAGCAGCTAGATGAATAAATACGTGTTTAATTTTTATAAGAAAACCATGGCTTCATTAATCAATGTTTAATTTTTGCCTGAAGGCTAATTTTTGTAAATTTTAAATTCTTAAACGTACCCGTTTAATTAAAGAGTCTTTGGTAGGAGTATTGATGGCAGTACTAAAATTCTTTCCTTGCTTAATTAATTTTTTTTAAAGTACTTCATCGAATTATATCCCGTAGAATTTTGTTAAATTGAAAAACGATGACAACATATTTTTTAATGCGATTTGTCAGAACGGTATAAATAGTATATTACGCACAGAGGTAGGTAATCTTTCATTACAGTCGTGCGTGCTCTAAGTAACGAAGCTCAACATCAAGATATTTTATTTACAATCAGTTAGTAAATGATAAATTAATAGCAATTAATCAATAATTAATTTTATTAAAATTATGTTTATGAAGTGGGTATGTTAGGTCGGGAAGTGATAGCTTCCCGACCGGTAGATCGGAAAGTAAAACAACAGAAATAATAAATTGTTTTCCAGATTAATATTAAAATTTAGTAATGGATCGTTTACTAACTGATTCTGAATAAACAAATTTACTTGTAGAAATACATAACAAGGCCAGTGCAATCGATAAAATCGGTAGGGTACAATTTCATTCATATATATGAATTGAATCGTTTAGACAAAAAATAACAACAATAGAGCAGTTCAATTCAACATTTGGCAGCCACATATTTTTTTGAATAACTATCGAATGTAATTGAATTATCAGAGAACATCAATTTTTTACTTGAAAGTTAGAGTACTAAAAAGAAAAATGTTGATGTTAAAAGTTATATGGAGAACGTAGCTCCTCTTGAAATGAGAAAAATAACATTTTTACACTTTTGAAGAACACCTTAGAGAATATATCTGCAGTATCTCACTTCAACGGATACAACATGTAACTCAAACTTAAAGCAATTATCTTAAGTGTTATTTTAATTTGTAAAAACTACTTAAATAAATGAAAATGTAATTTCATGCAGACGAAAGGTTTTTAAGTATTTTCACGTTTTTAAACAAATAAATAAATAAATCACTTTAGAATCTACGTCATAACTAATAAGTTACTCAAACAGTTTTCTTTGGAGAAAAACAAATATGTGCAAATTTCGTTCCAATCTGCAGTTTTCAAAACATACGAAGTGTTTGGTTAAAATTATACTGCACCGAGCGTACTGAAAAATAATATTTAATCTCGATTTATTAATCTCGAGATAAAAAGAAACCGATATAACATTTAGACAAATATTAAGTGGTTTCAACGAACCATTTATCATTTTATTTTTTTAATTTTCATGTAACTCTTTGTATTTCAAGATAAAAGACAAAAATGTAATGAGGAAGTAATTGAAAAGCAAACTAGCGTGCAAACTTTATCTATGCGATAAAATGCTTTAACGTTCTTTAATAATGATTGATTAAAAAATAATTACTATGGAAGCTTTTTTATAACCAGGCCGAATAATAAGAGGAGATGGTTTTCCAGCTACCAGTTTAATTTTTTTAAATAAAGTAGCATAAATATTTTAAAGCATTTTTAGCAATCTGCTATGACTTTTGATTGTTATAAATTTAAAAAATATTGGTAAATTACCTACTCTGTCTACCAACTTATATTATCTACTTGACTGCATGAACAGAAAGAGTAGAGTCAGTATCATATTAAAAATATTATTCAAGGTTCGCAACAATAATAATAATTATGTAGTTTAATAATTCTTTCTTGAGAGGGTGGCGCCCCATCGTCATCCACCTATCAACCAACACTGCATTTATAGCTAAGATTATTTTATCTATACGATTTTCTAGTAAATACAAAGAACAGAATATTGATAATATGAAATTTAACCTGCTCTTAATTTTAAAATAATAAAATTTTATTTTTCAATTTTTTATTGAGCATAAATTTATAAATTGTTCAGAAAAAAATGTTTAATAATGCAATTTTTAATAAACTTTCTGTTATTTTATGAATGCTACATTTAATTCATCATATTTTTCAATTCAAAAAAATTTTCAATTTTTCAAAATGTGATTTAATTATTTTTTTTTACAGGGTTGACGATTTTCTCAGGATAAAAATCAGTAGCAAGGATTCAAGCTGAATCGAAATATAACCGAAGAACAGAGAGCAAAAAAGAGATGTACTATGTCAAAATCAGGCAAAATTGAACTCAAATCATCATCAAGCGGACTGGATTAACAATCGCGATAAAAAAATAGACCAATACAATTCGGAAATATAGGATGAAAACTGAAAAAACGTCAAGGTACATCACCAAGAGTAAAGTGGAGATTTTGATCCTGAAATTTTGGTTAAATCGCTAGAAGGCGGGGAGCGCCTTGCTGAAACTAATAAGAATAGAGCAGATTACTAAAAATATCATATAGGCTTATAAATTTAGGGTTATAAAAGCCAAAATTATAAAGTAGCACAAGTAAAAGCATTAGAGAATACCAATTACCAATATTGTAATGATTAAGAATTTAGATGTCGTAGCAAGCTAAGATGATGTTGTTGGGAATGTCTTAGAGATTAGTCCCGAAGCACAAAATAAGATTAAGTAAGAGCTATAAGCGAGACGCTTAGATTACGAATCCGTATGACAAGTGGCTGTAAAATGAAAATATATCAGCGGCGTAACAACGGGTGTTCAGAAAACAAGGGCCCACAAAATCAATGGGTCCCGTAGGGGCCCCATACATCCCTATATGAATTTTTGAAATAAATAATATAATTATTATTAACTAATACAGCTAATGTTTTATAACATAACCATAAAAGCGACCTCCACACAGGGCCGTAACTAGAGTTGAATTTAAGGTAGGTTAGCGGTGTTTACAGGGTAGCGGTGTTTACAGGGTAGCGGGTAGCGGGGTAGGGTAGCGGTGGTAGATAGATAGGAGCCAAAATTCATTTATTCAGCTTTATATTATTTCTCCAAACATATTATTATTAATATTATTATTATTATTATATTACAGTAAGCGAACGCCACTAATACTACGTATAGTTGATTTAGAAAGTTTTGTTTATTTATAAACCAAACGTTTGCTTTCTTTTGGTATTCTATTTTGTGAATTATTTCTTCACCGTAGTTTTACGATAAAATAATTCAGAATTAAACTTAAAACAACATCAAGTGTACGTAATAGAGCCGACATGTTGTTAAACTTCAGTAGCGGCACGAGCGCCACCAACGGTAAGGTTGGTGAATAATAAAAAGTCCTTCCTTAAAACAGCCGAATTTTTCGATTGTGATCGAAATTTCACTGGCAGCCAATCAGAGGTCCCCAGTCTCCTCGAATTACTTACTCACGGACCGCCACTGCTTAGTTGATGATATTTTTTAAAGTAAAGCATTGCCGCACAATGCCCCCCCCCCCTAGCTACGGCGCTGCCTCCGCGTTCCCATGTATAATATATTGTTGTATAATAATTATGTAAATAAATTTTTACATTTTACATTTAATGTAAATTAATTTACAGGGGAGTTGCGCAAGAAAGACTGCATGAGAGCTAATATACATATCTAAATTTATCATGATCTTGAATGAATGCACAAATGGAAGTAGCGGGACTTTGCCGGCAAAAGAAAGTTTTAAAAGATATTAGCAAATTTGCGTTTTCGGCTTTAAAATTATCTTGAAAATTGCCTTTTTATTATTATTAAAAAAATGTTGGCATGTCATCTAGTTTATTGTTAACTCTGTTAGACTCTGTTATTTTACCATTAGGCGCATTAGGCACGTGCCTAGGGCTCAATAGCTAGAGGGGCCCTAAAAGAGAGAACATAAAATCGTAAAATAAAAATCAAATACTGATAAAATAACCCAAAAATTGGACTTTCGATGCTATTAGTTACACTCGAATATCCTAGGGCCCAACTCAGTTAAAAATAGACTCGGATCGTAACCTTTTAAAGGCTTTCTTGGCAAAAACAATTCAATGGTTACGACAAATCTACAACAAGTGGAGTCCTATGATTTAACGATGTTCCAATTTCATTTTATCATAGTATATTGACATTTGACACAATAAGGAGGCAACGGTTTTGGTTGAACTTTTCCGCAAAAAAAAATTACAAGAAATAAATTTCTGTTGCCAGTACCAGTTACTAACTTTGTTAGTTTTATACAAATTAATTGTAGGATAAGTTAGCGTTCTTTTCTGGCATAGTTAAACCACCACACAGTATTAAATTAAACGCTGATTTCGACAAAAATGCTATGCAATATCGTCGAAATTAAAATTTAGAATTTAATTTAATTAACTTTTATTATGTAGAAAAATGTGGTGCGCTTGTCTTGATGGGTAACATTCTAACGCAGCGTTGCGGTCTTATAATTACGCCGGTTATTCGGTATTCATTATGGAATTAAAAAAATGAATCCAACTCCAATTTTATTTTGAAGTTTTCTCTTAATGAGAAAATCAGAATTCAAATCGTACATCGATGTTTACAAGAAACCTCATTAGTGTTAAACGACCTTAATTTAATTATTCAAATTACAAAGCACTATAGCTTGTCGCTCACAAGCTATTATTAATCTCCATTGTTTTAGCACCATCCCTTGTGCACTTTTCCAAAATAAATTATTTATTACGTTAGATGCAGTATACAACGTAAAAGATAGATTAAGTTTACTAATTTACCATCTTCAAGCTGAAAGTCTAAAACTGACGCGATTGGTAATTTTCTGTAATACAAATAAAAGAAAACATGATTTCGTAATTTTTCTCACGGCAATGCGAAACTTCAACTACGACGTGTGCAAAAAAGAAAACTTAAGAGTTTACCTACCATAAAATGAAACAAAGGAAAGGATCTCTTTAAGGATAAGTTTTAAGTAAATTCCACTTTCGATTCGATGTTTTCGTCAAAGCATATTATATTTTGGATATTTGAAATTTTGTGCGTATGGGAATGTTTTATTTGGCATTAAAAGTTTTAATTATGTTATCCATCAAATGTAGAAGTCTCTTTAAAATTCAAGTTTGAATTGCATGCTCACTCAACTATAATAAATTACGGATAAGTGCAAGACTGAGTAGAATGTGAATAAAGTTTAAATGCTTCTCGAGTGTCTTTTATAAGTTTAACTAGAAATTTATACAATCGAAATTGACAATCGCATTACTTATGATGGAGTTTTGTTGATATTCAACCATTAACATCGATTGAGTTAATAATAATTCTTGGGGAATAATTTGGGAGTGAAATAGTGGAAACAATAAAAAAGGAATTTTTAGGGCGAAATTGTTCTTGCACACCTTACCCTATCATTAAAATAAAAAGTTACACAACAAAATAAAATGTGCGTGCTGCACGACGTGTCAGCTAATCTTAAATAATTCAAAACTTGATTATCAGATTATAACTTCATACGCAGGTATCCTGTAATTTTGTAATGATTACATTACATTATGTAAAACACAAAAGTATGCAATTATTTTTCAAAACTACAATTTCTAGAATGGCAGTTTTGAATGGTTACACTTGAATTGCTAAGTGCCACTTAAATATGTAAGTACGATAGTAACACTCTATCGTAAACAGCAAATAAAGTAGGACTTAAATATTAAGTTATACTTATTAATATATATTTATTTTATAAAACGATTGTAAAAATGAATAGGAGCAATTAGGCGATTCGAAATATTTCATAAATTTTTAAACGGAGCTTTGAGTAAGAGCTTTATTAAGTTATAAGTAAGTGACTTTATAAATTCGTTACTTTTTAATTTTCTTGTTTCCTTCCGTTTTTGTTGATAAAATAATTTAAAATGGTTTTTTTCTTGATTTATTGCGCAAGTTGAGTTTGTGAAAAAGAAATAATTTATGAGTCCTTGTTGGATAGTTGCGTTTTATCACATTTTGAAGAAGTTAGGGGTTTTTGAAAAGGACTTGTTGTTTATTCCCTTGCGTAATGTTGGTATGTATTTTCTTGTAGAAAAGAGCCAAGTATTAAACAGAATAAATAGGGATTGCAATTTCTCTTTGGTTGTAAATATTTAATATTGTTCCAGTAACGTGAAAGTGTTTGTTTCATTTTGTTGAAAGTTAAGTCCCTCTTTAACCAAATATAAATTATAATTTAAAACTTAATTAAACAGGTTGTAGTTTATTAGAATTACGTGAATCGGATCTTTTTATAATGTAGTTAACGAAGTTGTAATTGCTCAAAAAGTTTTAATTTATATGGCCTTTTGGTTAAATATGGAGAAAATTTAATTTCTGTAAAAGGATTACAATCGTTTTATTGTAAACAAAAATTTTGATTTATTGTCTCGCATATACCAACTCAGCAAATCTAATTTACTTTTGTTTGAAACGTAATTTTGTATTCATTGTTTTCATTTTACTTTGATAGACACCAGTATTTACCTACCATAAATAAAAAAGTAGCAATAAAGTCAAGTCGATGGAAGAAACATAAGAAAACAATGAAATGTATGATTTTTTTATTTTGTCTTTCATACATGGATCGCTAAATACACATTTTTCAGCTTCAACAAACTTATAAATATTTTTCCCAATCATTTTACTTAAAAACTTGTAAGCTTGCTGGGGTTGTATTAATTTTTATTACCGCTATTGCAAATATCAACCAGATCCTCTCCCACCGGAGCATTATCAAAACTCTGGAAGAAAATTATGATCTGCAAATTGTTTTGTTATCTATTTGTTATATACATTTCAATTCCTTTATATTAGTATATATGTCATTTCTTGTAAATGTCTGCATAATATTTATGTTATCTTAAAAGAGTCCTGTATAGTGTTAGGATTCTGATAGTCTTACAGTTTTAATTTGTAACTGCATATTTGATGTTAACTAATGTCCATGCTAAGAGTTGATATATCCCTAAAGGGGCGAAATGGAAGGCGGCAAAATGGGGAGAGGCGAAATATATAAAGCGGCAAAATGGAGCGTATTCGATTTTAATAATATTTGTATATAGTATGTCAGTTTTTAAATTACACGAAATTTTACTTGTAAAGTTAATTTACGATTGAAATTTTAAACTTTTTAAAATAAATACAAATAATAATTTTATCATAATAGAACGTCAAACACATGAATATTTTATCCTAGATACAAATATTGATTACAATTATGGAAAAACAATTTCCTTTATAAAATAATTAGGTCAGATGCAAATAATGAGTACAACATTTAATTTAAAATGTCAATTATATTAGACTACGCATATTGCATATAATTCCACGTCAACCGAGACAGCTACGAAACCTCATATCTTCAAAAGCGCCTGATTTTTTTTACATGTTTCCGTACTATTAAATAACCCTACTGAATTTTTTTCAGATTTTTATAATAATTATTTTGCAAGTTATGGACAATTAAAAATTTCGAAAAATTAATCGAAAGCTCTCATTCAAATATTAATATCTCTGGTTCTATTGAACTTACAAAATCCAGTTTTAGCTCATTTTAAAGCTCTTGAATTGTACTTTCGTCGTAAATTTTTTATATTTTATGAAAGTTAAAAATTCGATAATTGTTTAAACAATTTAATGTTAAAATCGATTTTTAACTAATTTTACCACCTTGAAAAATTTTGAAAAAAATTTGAGCGTATTCCTCGTTAAATTTTCTACTAAGTATGTAAATTTCAAGATGGAGAACAAATGGACACTGATGCAAAAAAAATAAATTCGTAGCGCCAATGGTGCTACTCGTGTATTATACGCACGAACTGGATTATGATAGAAGATTGATGCAAGGATTTACTCATATCTCGACAAATATTAAAAAATATTTGATTCCTGATCTGTATCCCTTGTTTAACTTTGATCGGTGAGCAACGAATTGAAAACAGGAGGCTGTGGAAAAAAATTACGTGACCGTAAATGAGAATGGACAGAAAATTCAGAAGCAGACGACAAAAAAAAATCTAAAGAAATCTAAAGAAATCACACCTTATTTTTTTTTAAAATGCCCGTAAGTCAAAATCGGTTTTTAGAAGTTTACGAAACTCAGACCGAAACAGTGTATACTCCTTGGAGCGAGAGGAATAAAAATGTGAAATTGATGATTGATGATGCAAGGATAACACATCGCTCAATAAGTCCGTAGGATGACATATAGATGGCAACACAAATACAGAATACTTATGATTTTTAGAAAGTGGCAACCTTCAAACGATAACCTGTCAAAATTTCATGACATTCGGACTATTATTTACCAAGTTACAGTGTGAACAATTAAATCAACTTTTGTGAATTGAAAAAAATGGAAAAATCTGAATTTCGTGTGCTCATTAAGCATTGCTTTTTGATGGGAAAAAATACGGTGCAAACTAAACAGTGGCTTGACAAATGTTATCCGGACTCTGCTCCATCGAGGCAAATGGTTGAGAAGTGGTTTGGTGACTTTAAACGTGGTGGTACGAGCACCGATGATGCTGAACGTTCCGGTCGCCCAAATTCGGCAGTTACTGAAGAAAACATACAAAAAGTCCACAAAATCGTCTTATCCGACCGCAAATTGAAATTGAAGGAGATTGCTGAGGCCGTAAAGATATCTGAAGGCAGTGTGTTTACCATTTTGCATGAACATTTGGGTATGCGGAAGCTTTGTTCGAAATGGGTGCCGCGTTTGCTAACACCGGACCAAAAACAACAACGAATTGATGATTCTGAGGCATGTTTGGCCCTATTTAACCGTGATAAAAAGGATTTTTTGCGTCGCTATGTCACAATGGACGAAACATGGATCCACCACTTCAATCCTGAGTCAAGTCGGCAGTCGGCTGAGTGGACATCAGCCGGTGAAAGCCGCCCAAAGCGCCCAAAGACTCAAATCTCTGCTGGCAAGGTTATGGCCTCCGTATTCTGGGATAGTCATGGTATATTGTTCATAGACTATCTTGAGAAAGGTAAAACAATCAACAGCGAATATTACATGGCATTATTGGAACGATTGAAGGCTGAAATCGACGCAAAACGACCGCACATGAAGAAGAAAAAAATTCTCTTTCATCAAGACAATGCACCATGTCACAAGTCGATGAAAACGATGGTGAAAATGAATGAATTGCACTTCGAATTGTTGCCCCATCCACCGTACTCGCCAGATTTGGCCCCCAGCGATTATTGGCTGTTCTCGGATCTCAAAAGGATGCTCCAGGGAAAGAGATTTGGATCGAATGATGAGGTCATCGCCGAAACTGAGGCATATTTTGAAGGGAAAGATAAATCGTTCTACAAACATGGTATCGAAAAGTTAGAGAAGCGTTGGACTGACTGTATCGCCTCAAAAGGAAACTATATTGATGAATAAATTCAAATTATGTCAAAATATTGTTGTTTTATTAGCTATCCTACGGACTTATTGAGCGATGTGTTAGCTTATCTTACATCCAACACACTACAGCCAATGCAGAACTTAAAGACTGCTTGGCTCGAATTGTATGCAATCCACCAACAGTTAACTGCCATTTAAAAAACTGTATTAACTGTCCCGATACATCAAATTTAGAAGAGCAGTTTCAAGATTTATTTGAAAATGAGTTTCGAGACACCGTAACTTACAGACAGTAGATATCTGTTGATCGAACAAATTTGGAGACGATGCAAGCACCTGTGTACAGAATTTTTTAAAAAAGCTGTGCGTGAAGCTCGATGGACTGGTAACTCATGCATTCATTGCTGAACAACAATCGAAGGTTTTTTCAGAGTGGAAGATTATGAAAATTATGCATTCGTGATCCAAAATGCCGTTCAAAGGATACATTGGAATAACGACCAAGTGACACTACGTCCGATTGTTATTTACTACAAAGAAAATGGAGACATAAGACACAAGAATTTTGTCGCGATCTCAGAATGCTTGAAGCACAATACAATTGCCGTCCACCTGTTTCAGCGACAATTGATGATATATTTGCAGAGACAGATTCGTCATGAAAAAGAATTTCATACAACCATAAACCTCCGTCACCACGCAGAAGATTTTGGCGTGCCAGCCGAATGGCACTTTTTTGAAACGGCACATGGAAAGGGCCCATGTGACGGCATCGGAGGGACACTCAAGAGATTAAAAGCCAGTATGGAACCCCGTCAGGATCCCATCAACACACCGCGAAAGTTCTTCGATTGGATTGAAAATAATAAAAATAATCCGAAAAAAAGTCTATAAGGGTGGGTGGGGCAAGCGGCTCTCTGGATTTCGTGACGCCAAGGATAAAAGGATAAAGTTTCAGACTTTATAGCCAACAAAGTACAATTATTGACAAGTCAATCGCGCGAGCTGTAATAGTACTCACGATAGCTCGCTTTAAAGGCTTTGCTTTTGTATAACAATTATAATTGGAATACTCATACCCCTGAGATGGGTTTCAGACTTTCAGAGACCCACAGTTGTGGCAGTCCTATGGGGGGTCTGATATCTCTCATTCTTCTTCAAGAGCCATAAACTAAGCAGTGCTTAGATGATCTGATAAACTGAAGCCAAAATGACGTACCAAGGAATTTAATTAATGGCGTGGTTTCGCGCTGCCTTCCCCATAGCCCACAGATATATTTTGATGCTGCTAGTATAGCAGTATATTATGGATATTTCCCCAGACCCTGCCTATTATATAAAATGCTCTTTCAGGTTTAGGTTACCCTACTCCTTCAAAAATTTTGTTTTGGAGAAAATCTCTTTCGAAAGTATGAAAATCGTTGTCCTGTATAAGCTGAGCAAGAATCCGCAGTATAGTAGACGATTCTGGATTTTAGGCAGAAGGGCAGAGAAGTATCTCGACGCACTTAGGTTACTGCAATAGGCCCACTGTACTACCTCCAATGCAGTGGCTCCCCGTCCTGTCACTCCCCAAGCCATCCTGTCTCCAGGATAAACTCGAATTGGCAGGCGGAGTGTCGCTGATTCTGGCAACGACAGGCCAGAGATCCCCTATAGTATAGGAGAGGTGGAGAAAGAAGTTTGGTTTCGGTACCAAAATCAAGCAACAATATGTGTTGGTTAGCGGTTCAAGCGTCCCGGCAGCATTGACCTCTGCATTTGGCTCAATCGGCTAGGATAGCTGATGATTAACTGATCAGACAGAAAAAAAATAAAAGACAAATGTAAAGCCTATAGGTTAAGTATAGATATCGCAATCGGAGACAGAAAGCCTAAATTAGCTTAAAGCCAAGACTCCGAACGTTAGGGCATCATAAAGTAAGCACCACAGCGAGATCTACTTATGTAAACTCAGACGGGCGACTCTAAACTAAGCACTAGTATTTTGGTTAAGCCTAATCCTAGTTAATGATGGTGGCACTTTAAAGTACTCCCTGTATGCAATATATCGACAGAGCCATCCTAAGATATATATTCGGTACCCCTGGGCTACTAAAAATAATGAGCAAAATAAATATAATAAAAGGTCTGTTCCAACAAGCAGTTTTCTCCAATTCTAGGACTATAATACGCATGCTCTTTAATTAAATTTTTGAGTATTAAAGATAATTTTCGTTAAAATTTTAACTAAAGAGCATGCGTATAGTCCGAGAACTGGAGAGAACTGCTTGTTGGAACAAACCTAAAGTGTTAGTTTATTTTTCTTTAGCAAAAGCTCGTACAACAGATATCCGCGCGAAGATATGCATCGATTGTGTAAGTTAGTATCAGTTTATAATTTTTCTTTAGCGAAATTGTTCGTAAAAATGAGATATGCGCGCGAGGATATGGATTATGATTTTTTGTAACGTTCCTTGTAAATTAAACATTTACACTATCCGTTAATTTAAATTTATACTTAAACCGAGTCTGTCTTTTCCGTTTATCAACACTTTTTAAATCAAAATTCATTTTCTGAATTCATATTGTAATTTTACCTATCCAAATAATACAATATTATGGGAATTCTAATTTAAATTAATTATTTCATTTAATTTCATAAAATATATTACGTCGCATTTGGAATTTTCCATTCGCTTGAAGTCCTGAAAATAAGTTTTGCTGCATTGATTTTCTTGGCTATTTTTTTAAGACTATCTTTTTAGTCTTTTTTTTTTTGTGACCACCTTTATAACCATAACAAAGCCTAATCCGTGAGGATTAATATTATTGAGGTAATCTAACGCGATTTAAACTACCAGGCTGAGTTTACCTATACAGCTTAGACTAAGCTTAATCCGCAAAGATTAAAATATCTAAAGCAGCTGAGTTTACCGTTGCCCTAATACTGCTACTGGGATCCAAAAAAATTTGTCACACTAAATAATCCATCTAATTGGTTAGTTATTCTATTTAACCCCCCCCCTCATTTGTGTTCTTCCTTCTCTAGGGTGGTTACTTGTTCTTCCGCTTTATGGTTCCTTCCGTCATTTTCCACCAACCTTCAGTTGGTATTAAAAGTTGGCGAAGTTTTGATCGATTAGAATGGTAATTCTTTAATATCTATTTTTTGTCAGATGAAAGAATTAAGCAATTTCTGAGTTGTTAATAAAAGAACAAACTAAATTTTTGTGAAAATGAAACTATGTACATTGTAATAAAAAATAACAGCCAAGAAAAAACGCATTACGTTTCAGACACGCTGTATATTAAAAAAATAAAATATTTAATTTTTCCGTATAATATGACAACTAAAGTACAAGTATTTCACATTTGTGGTGATAAATGACTAAAATTTTTTTTTCAGAATTTCATTTTAACTCACTTCAATCTTTTTTCGCATTACAAGTAACTAAATAACGTTAAAAGGTCATTTTCAGTAAGACAAATGATTTTGTTTTTGCAAACTCATATACAATAGAAAGCTCGCGATCTTTTCACCTATTTAACAAGAAATGTGGTAGTATTCTATGTATATAAATTATAAAATTAAACCTTTTGTGCTAATTTCAATTTATAAAAGAAAATAATAAAACAAAAATTTATTACAAAGATCGGTTCACTTTATTAGACGAACTTAAAATTTTGATCAAGTATAAAAAATAATTAGGTAACTATTTAACATTAGAGTGTGCAAGGCGACGAATCAATTAAATCCAGATCTTATCCAGAAAGTATCTTCACCACAGCATTTGTCACTCCATAAATTTTCTAACTCGGTTACTTTCGCCTCGCATATCATCAGACTTGTATCAAACTCTTTTGGCCTTTTGAAGAACTTTTTCTATGTTTACGCGGTCTTTTTTTCCTTTTCGTAGTCCGATTAGTACTCTCATCAGTCAGTCCAAACATTTGTTCAATCTTATTATCAGTATTAGTTCTTCTTTGATTTCTGAGACGATTACTAACAGGACGTTTTCTTTCGAATAATTCGTCCAGTGCACGATAACTAATGGGACGCTTTTCAAAAATTTGGCAAGCCTCTTTACATAAAGCTATAAATTTTTTTAAACAGTCGCTTTGAACACGAGAAGTCACATTATTGACATGCTCAAATGGATCCTGTAAACAAATTTCCGATACCAGCTGCAACGGTTTTCTAATGGAAATGTTAATTTTATAGACATGAAACTGCGATTCCAACGAATCAAACTGAATGAACTCGTCTTTAGTGATGGGTCGCCCCAAAAACGGACAGATAATATCCAAATCGTAATTAAAATAAGCGTAGTAATCAAAAAATCCAAATAGGATATCTTCGGCAATAATGTCATTCAAAGAATACGAGGTAAAATTGAGAGAATAATCCGTACCCACGTTCCAATCTTCCTGCACATTTATCGAATTAACAGTTTGCAACGCTATGACCGGAGGTAGCGAATGCACGTGTTGCAAATAAAATATGAACATGAGCGCAAGGGAATAGTTAGAAAAATCTGCAATTCCGCTGAGACCATGGATTTTGGCCCAATATTTTATTACCAACATTAAATGTGTCAATCTTTGATCTAAAGACAAGAAATAATGAACCAACCAGCTGTTGTAAACCCCTATGACGGATTTGAAATTGAAATCGCAGTGAATGTTGGTTGGTACATGTACAAATTTGCAAATTGGTGTTCTTGCAGATGGAATAGCGGTTATCTCCTTAAAAAGTTTTCTATATTTGTGTAACAACGTAGTTGACTTGATAATGAATTTTTTGGCACTAGTCAATACCTTTTCGCTGAGTTCGACGAAAATGTCGACGTCGCTGTCTGTGAAGTACAAACCGGTGACTGTTGATCCAAACCTGTGTACCTTGCATCCCGGAAAGATTATTTGCAATGTATTTTGTAAATCGATGCAAAGGGATTTGAATTTAGGTTCCATGTGTTTATATTGCGGTTGCCATTTTTTAACAAACTTCGCAACTTGCGACTCTTGGCCTATATAAAAATTCGGGCCTCTCCGACTCTCCATTCTTGCAATTTTTTAACAATTCAGAGAAGCTTTTGCAATCGATCTAACATTGAAAATTGTTTGCCTTCCCGTTTATCCTAAAAAAATGAAAAGAAAATAATTTAATGTAGGTTGATGTAGAAGTCGGATAAGTTTTATAAAACCAATGTATAGTATACAGAAATTCAGTATCTCGGGAGGTATTTTTCAGCATTCAAGTAAATTATATTGGGATATAATATTTATGATAAAGAAAATTAACAATCCTGGAAAACTTACCAGTCTATAAAATTATAGAGAAGGGACTGTTTTATTTTTCACTTAATAAATAATATTACTGTGTATAATGGCCTGTTACCAACTGCAAAGATTGAATATAGAAATTGTCAAAATTGAAGTACAAATTTGAAGTAAAAAAATTTTACAAGCTCACTACACCTCCTAGGGTAGTAATATTGTTTTATTAGGACTGATAAATCAAAATTTTTCTTGACAATCAAATTTTCAAGAATCAAGAAAAATTAACGATACCTGATGTCACATTTTAAGAATTGTCACAAATTGAAACGCAGATGTAACCTTAATCAACATTAATATAAACTGTATTTCAAGATAATTTAAAAAACACTAAACGTTGTGGTGGTAACACTTGTTCATTTTTATGTACTTCACCCCTAGAGAGATTAAAATGACACCATTTCCTGAAAAATTAGGAATAGCGTAGTACTTTTACGCACTGAAGTGCAAAAAAATGTTTTGCTTTTTATAAAAATTTATTATAATTAATTATGCAACACACACTATCCAGACGTCATAATACCTATACACATATTATAATTATATTATATATTATAATCGTACCGATAAACCCCGATTGCAATTAAATTCAGAATATGTATGGTTACGCCATCTACTCAGATAATTTCTCGTCCAAATGATAAATCATGACCTTAAGAAATGAATGTGGAAGAACGCATAATCGGGGTTCTACTACACTTCAAAATAAATTATGTATTTACAAAATAAAAGTTTTCTGCATTTTTCTAATTATTACATTTTCATTTAAATTTAAATTATAACTTATAAGTAACGTAATTACAAAAATTACCTTAGCACGTAATATGTATGTGCATTTGTTTCCCCATAGAATTAGCAATGACCAATTAACAAAATGCATGAACTTTTAAATTAAATATCAAGTTGTAATTTACCTAGTGCATTATTTAATTTAAATTTTTTAAATTTAAGCCGCAATTTACTGTGGTGACCTTTTATTTTATGAATTCATTATAAACAAATTCAAATGCGATTTAATTGACTATTAGTTATTTATTAGTGTACACCTTAATAGATATAATTTAAAAATTGTATTATAAAATATTCACACTTAATCAAGAAAAAGAACTCAAAATAAAAAATTTTAAGTAAATTTGTGGTTTTTAGTATGTATTTATGGTTAAATTCAAAAAATATAAGAATAATACAATACGTAGAAAATCAAAATTCAAAAAATTTAAAAAGGAGACAATTAACACATAACAGGTCTGGATTAAGAAAATTTGAAAAAATGAAAATTTCGTAATACGAAGTACAATATAACGTTATTTCATGGTTATTGCCATTCATCAGTTGTACGCATCGATTACGATTACATTGTAAAATAAGAAGAAAAAATTTTTCAAACTAAACAAAATTATCGACTAAATTGTACAAAATTGACTTACCATAACCTCCAAAGATTATCAAAACTGAACTTGTTACACGAGGTATGAATAATTTAAAAATGATTTGAACTAAGAAATTCGTTTTACCTAGCACTGCTAGTTTGAAATCCGAAGGCACTGCCCTCTTAATATGATTTCTAAAAACTTTGAAAAAATTCAAAATTCAAAAATTTACCACGTTTTTTAACCGTGAGGCGTAAAACTAGAAAAAGAACTCAAAATAAAAAATTTTAAGTAAATTTGTGGTTTTTAGTATGTATTTATGGTTAAATTCAAAAAATATAAGAATAATACAATACGTAGAAAATCAAAATTCAAAAAATTTAAAAAGGAGACAATTAACACATAACAGGTCTGGATTAAGAAAATTTGAAAAAATGAAAATTTCGTAATACGAAGTACAATATAACGTTATTTCATGGTTATTGCCATTCATCAGTTGTACGCATCGATTACGATTACATTGTAAAATAAGAAGAAAAAATTTTTCAAACTAAACAAAATTATCGACTAAATTGTACAAAATTGACTTACCATAACCTCCAAAGATTATCAAAACTGAACTTGTTACACGAGGTATGAATAATTTAAAAATGATTTGAACTAAGAAATTCGTTTTACCTAGCACTGCTAGTTTGAAATCCGAAGGCACTGCCCTCTTAATATGATTTCTAAAAACTTTGAAAAAATTCAAAATTCAAAAATTTACCACGTTTTTTAACCGTGAGGCGTAAAACTAGAAAAAGAACTCAAAATAAAAAATTTTAAGTAAATTTGTGGTTTTTAGTATGTATTTATGGTTAAATTCAAAAAATATAAGAATAATACAATACGTAGAAAATCAAAATTCAAAAAATTTAAAAAGGAGACAATTAACACATAACAGGTCTGGATTAAGAAAATTTGAAAAAATGAAAATTTCGTAATACGAAGTACAATATAACGTTATTTCATGGTTATTGCCATTCATCAGTTGTACGCATCGATTACGATTACATTGTAAAATAAGAAGAAAAAATTTTTCAAACTAAACAAAATTATCGACTAAATTGTACAAAATTGACTTACCATAACCTCCAAAGATTATCAAAACTGAACTTGTTACACGAGGTATGAATAATTTAAAAATGATTTGAATTGATTGATTATTTGATGGCAATAACCATGAAATAACGTTATATTGTACTTCGTATTACGAAATTTTCATTTTTTCAAATTTTCTTAATCCAGACCTGTTATGTGTTAATTGTCTCCTTTTTAAATTTTTTGAATTTTGATTTTCTACGTATTGTATTATTCTTATATTTTTTGAATTTACACTTAATCAAGTTATACAACGTGGCTTCGTGTCAAAAATGGTACAGCCTGATGGTGTACTTCATTTCGCCTCCCTGGGGTTGGTCTGAAATAAAATACAAATTTCATTCATAAATAATTATATATTATATCGTCGGAAAGATTGCAGCAATGGGGTACACTTCAATTTTTAATTCTTAATTAAATGAATATAAAACACTCAAAAAAATGTTATGACGTCAACACTACCGATCACAAGCACCTAAACAAAATTTTGACCATTTGCTAACGTTCTTCTTTGTTCATTTTAATAAACCTTCCAACATCTTCGGGTGACGATATTCGATAAGCAGTTTCCAATAGTCAATTAATAATTTAAAAATTATAAATAATTTATTAAAATAAATACTCGCAAAAACAGGATATTGCTGCTAGCTTCCACCTAAAACGCTATAACAAATTCACAAAAATTATATCTACATATTAAGATCATTTATTAGAAATTAAATTTCCTAGAAAAAAGTCCGAGAAAGCATACATTATACTTATCTTTAATAGTTTAAGCTTGAAAGACATTCAAAGTTCGTGCAGGGACAAGATTTATGATAAAAGCAAACAAATTGTTGTCTGATACCGTTATCGTTGATGTCACAAACACTTATATCAGCATATTTTATAATTACAACTTCATAAATTAATTAAAAGCAAAATTACTAACAAAAACAATTTAAAAAAAATAATTTTACCATTTTTTTTCACCAATTTTTTTTTCACCATTTTCACCAATAGCCGTATTTTGATAATGGAGGAGTTTTCTAAATTTTTTTTATTTTTTTATTTAAAAGTAGAGATCAAACGGAGCCATCAGTTTTTTTTCAGATTTTTTTGAGTGCGTTAAGTATCAGAAAAAAATTAATGAAATTTGAAATTGTTAGGGTTATGACGTCATAACCCTTCTTTGAGTGGGAATGGATAAACCTATAGGATTTTAGACAACTGTACTATGTTGCCGTACTTTCTTCTATTAAAATGTTAAAATGTAGATGCCTACTTGATGACAAGTAATGGCCGCCGTGTATTTCGTGGTTACTTTTTTATTTTATATGAGTGATTATGGATTACTTAGATTCACAATTTTTATTTAATGAAAACAAATACTTTAGTTTTACAAAGATCTCGACAACTTACAAGAGCTTTGCATCCACAGTTTAAGATATTTTAAATGCCACACGTAAACGGCTTTTCGCCTTCTGGCGATTTTCATCAAATTAACCCAGTTTGTAGTTTTTCAAAAATAGAACAGATTTTGTTAGTGAATTGGTTTAACATGCATTCTTAATGTAATATTTGAAGTCCGTTACATTTGGTTATTCTGTTGGGTTATAATTTGTTGATCGGTTGTGCTACGGTAAGATTCACATGTCGACAATGTTTCATTATTTATTTACAAACAAGATAATTCTTTGTATATTTTACATAAATATATTATATGAACCACTTAAAACATCAATAATACTTTTACAAGAGCTTTGCATCCACAGTTTAAGAGATTTTAAATGCCACACGTATATGGCTTTTCGCCAGAAGCTTACCAGAAGCTACAATCCAGCTTATAGAGTTCTTAAAAAGAGTGCACCAATTTTGTCAGTTAAAGCATTGATCAGCATTGATATGACGAAATAATCAATAGCATTAAATGAAAAAATAAAGAATTTTAATTAACATATGATAGCTGTCAATAATAACCAAATTAAGAACTGACAACATCGGACGGCCATGTTTAAATCTTATTGGTTAGCTATGGCGGGCAGATTAAATATTTTTTTGAAATTCAAAAAATTTTTTTAAACTGTACGCTGAGTTTTAAGACCAACCAATTACATCAACATGCGGCATTTTTATTACAGTTTCATGTTTATATATTATTTCAAAAAATTATTTCTAAGGAAACTCCCCCATTAAGAATTCAAATGAAAAAACTTGTTAAATTTATTAAAGTGACAGATACTTATTTAAATTATTTAAAAAATAATTAATTAAAACTAAATAAAAAATAATATATTATAATAAAATAAATTTTAAAAATAAAACAATTTTTTACTACGGTCATATATTGATATTGTGGTCCTAGGCATGACGTTGAGTTTTGGGACACCCTGAATATAGATTTACAGATAATTAAGTTTAGTTTCATTACCTATGGACTACTTTTTGGTCAGATGAACAGAAAATGTTTCATTCTTCGTTGAAGAACAACGGTTTTTTTGGGTAAAAATCGGAATTATATTATAAAGGGTTATAACTCGGAAATTAGTTGTACCTATATGGAATACTACAAACATTTTAATTTTTTGTAATTACATACAATCTATTTTAGAAAAAAAGGTGTGTGTTTTATAATACTAAAAAAAGGCAAAATAACGGCCACTAAAATAATTAATATGAAATCCTGACACAAAGAGTATTTAATTTTACCTTAAAAAAACATATTTTAGAAACAAATATTTTAAATTAATTATGGCAAAGTAAATAATTCCAATTATTTAATTATTCATAAAATTGTCTTAATGAATAAAACGCCTGCTGAAATTTATAATGAGCAATTTTCATTAGAAAATAACTCACAGTTGCTTTAAAAGGCAAATTCACTCCATTTTTCAATGCAGCTCTGCTTATTTTCTAATCAAAATTGTCATGCAAATTAGATTTTTAATATTAAATTATCAAATAATAATTATGCTAATGTTTTGTTTTGCGAAATATTAATATCTGAGAGAAAAAATCAAACAACTTTTTTAAAAAACCGAATCAGATTTAAAAAAAACAATTTTATTTCAAACCAACCAGGGTATAAGCGGAAGCGTCTACAGCATCCGGCCGTTTGGGTTACGTCGCGACGCTGCATAACTTTGCTAAATATTATGAATATTTCATAATGAAACTTTTAACATAATATTATATGATGTATTTATTAATACCTTTGGGCATTCACAGTATAAGATAACATACTAACTATAGACTGAATCCACTTCAAATAATGCAGGCTGATTGGAGCTCTTATTCCGGAATTCGTTTTCGACGAAATATTGTTAGAAAATGAACTTAAAATACTAAATTTCAAGTAAATTTGTGGTATATATTACGTATTTGTGAAGGAGGCGGTTTTAAAATTTGCCAACCCTCTACTAGATTTTTAAATTGGATTCATTATTAAAAACTAAATTCATTTATGTTGTTTTTCAAATATTATTAGTCTTGACCTGTCAAGTAGTTATTAATTTTTATTTTTTGGTATTTTTATTAAATAATGATTTTCCCTGTATTGTATTTCTTCACTTGACTGTTAAAATTCTATTATTTTAACTTTTTTTCACATCTGTTCAACATCATGATATATTGTTGTTTATATTAAACGAGGAAACCCGTATTTTTTTCACCCACAGAAAATTCATTTTAACCCTCCAGTACTAACAATCGGTCTCACAGACCGACGACTTCTATTTTGAACTGTAAATTTAATTTTTAATATATTTACAACAAATTATAAAATTTTCTAAAATAAAATTACTTTTTCCTACTAGAATTAACATTATTAGAAAGAAAAATACCTAGACATTTGATATTATTCCATTTGTGATAAAAAAAATGTAAAAACGGCGTTAAATAAATTAAAAACTAGAATGGGTTTCACAGACCGACGTTAGTAAGAGAGATGTACCAGGTATGAGACGGGTTTTGTTTTTGAGCCATAACTTATATAATGACCAAAAATACCGAATATCTATAATACCATTCGAAAGCTAATGATCATACGCAACTTTTTGCTGTAGAAATTTTATTGGTACCGTCAACTTGAAAAAAGTTATGAGCATTTTCGTGATAAGTTGATTTTTGATGAAAAAAAAATTGACACCAGGTATGAGACACCCGGTAAAATTTGCTAAATGTGGTAAAATATGTTGTAAAACAGCCATGAATACGGAAAATATCAATTTTTATTCATCATAAAGGCCTTCGGTGACCAAAATTACAAAATAAAATGACACTTTTTCAATAATTTATCATCGTTTTGGCAACATGTTTTGATCGATTTAAGCAGCGCGTTTGAATCGGTTTTATTTTAATCAGATGGCTTTTTCGATGTGAACATGGCTAGTTAAAAACAGACAAAACCAAATCAAAACATAAGTGAAACAAACAATAAACACTTTAGTTTGACTCAAATACCGATATGAGCACAGCCCAATTCGGGGCACAGAGACTATCTTTTTTGGGAGCCCCTTGAAGGCATTGCACGTTTTAATAAAATACGCCGCAGGTAAAAATCTTGTTTTTTTATGGTCAACCGCGCTTAGATGAAACGTAAAATTTTGTGTAATGAAAAACTTCGCTGATTAAAATTTTGTTACTTTAATTCTTTTGAGGCTCCTAAAAATTTGGAAGCCTGGGGCTGCAGCCCCTTTAGCCCCCCCCCCTTAATCCGGCTCTGTATGAACATCTAAATATGACGTTTGTACAATGAGCATGCAAAACTGAGTGTCTCACAACTGGTACACTCGACTGTCTCACACCTGAAACATGACGCCATTTTTACTTGCACCGAAACACCGAAAAATTTATGTGCGAACATAAATCAGTCTAATCGACTAGTTTATCGTAAAATGGAAAGAAAATGCTACATTTATATGCATTGTACCAATCTTTTTTCGTTAAATAACTAATAACAGCAATTACAAAAAAATCAAATAAAACATTTTTGATGAAATTTTCACTTGATGTTCGGATGACATACAAATATTGTGACTATTCACCCCGTGTTCGAATAAAAGTTTGCTGCCAACATGAAAAAAATTTGATACGAGCCAAACCGGCCAATTGGCATCGCATATAAAAAAAATTTGAGTGTCTCACATCTGGAGCCGTTTCATACCTGGTACATCTTCCTTACTCGGTTATAAAAAAATATCGATACCTTAAAAGAATAGTGTAACAATTCAAAAACTCATATTTGACGGCAATACTGTAACAACTCGAGTTTTTTGTTGTTTTTTTATACTAAAATTCTAAAATTTTACATTATTATTATGTAGAAAAAAGTGCCGCTTAGGACTGAAAAGCAAATTTTGTTTTTTAAATAAAAAGCAACAAAAAACCAGAGTTGTTACAGTATTGCCGTCAAATATGAGTTTTTGAGTTATTACACTATTCTTTTAAGGTATATGTTAGTACTGGACGGTTAAGATTCCGGAATAAAGGAAATTCGGTAATTTTGTAACTTTTGGATTGATTTTTTTAAATATAGAAATCTAAAAGTAATTCTAAAAAAATAAAAATATTACAATTTTTCTCATCCCCCCTCCCCCCCCACGTTCTTTCTTCTAAAAATTTATATTTTGAGAGAATCGAGTATTGCCGAAAGCTCCAAATTATCAAAGTGGCAACAATTTTTCTTATTTTATACACCCAATTTTTAAGAATAAAATTATTTACTTCGAAATCTTAAAATGCCCTTATTAGAAATCAGAACATATTTTAAAGTAAAAAAAAAACTGTATCATCATTTTCTACAACGAACAACACATTTCAGCGAAAAAGAATTCTGGAACATGAGCCCCACCAACCTGAGAATCATCAATCAGCAAAATAATTATAAATTTCAAAATTGAATCTCTCAAAAATAAATAAATAAAAAAAAACATTGCAGTTTTAGAAAAACGAATGTTTTATTTGAAACAGCTTTCAATTTTTTCTAAAATATTTGCAGTATTTTAGGATTTTTAGAAATTTTTTAGATTTTTATATTTAAAAAAATTGAGTACGATATTAATAATAATCCAAAAGATACAAAATACAAATTTTCTTATGATATACTTTTTGAAAATAACATTGTTTATTTCGAAATTATTACTTCGACAACAAGGACTTTTTTGGATTAAAAAATTATGAGTCTCTTCATTTTGTATAAACTCCACACAACATATTTCAACCAAAACGAACTGGTACTGCTGGAATACGAGGTTCACCCAGTCTGCATGATTTGAATAGATTCACTCTATACAGAAATCTCTTTATTTTGAAAAATTAAAATAGTCATTCTTTAATGTAGTATCAAAATCGTAACATCTAATGGTTATCATTTTCATTGAGTATTTTCATATCATAACAAGTATTAGTTTTTATAGCATTAAATTTGAAAATTCAAACGACCTCACGTTGAATTGATAATTTTAGGTTATAAACAACAACACTGAATTGTTTTGGTTATAACCACATTACTAAGCACTACATTTTGTTTAAAAAATATAATTAGCACAAAAAACGTAAGGTTGCGTTGAATTTAACAATATAATTTCATAAAATATAATAATTTAAAAATACTTACAAATGATTTGACACAACACAGCAGTTAGTCGACTCTCTTGTCATATTATCGTTACTCGAGTTTCAACGCCTCTCGCGTTGCTTGCGGTAAGTAAACAACGACCTCTGCTTATTGCACATAGGTGCCCGCGATGTGCTTGGTTTGTTGCAGAGTTTTAAAATAAAAGAATTCTACTTTTCAAAAATATTTGCGCATAGTTTATTGTAAATTCACTTTTTCTGATTATAATAAAAGTAATGTACACTTGAAACCAGTTCCTTTATTGTTAAATAAACCCAATTAATTTTTAAAACAATATCCTATCAATTATTTAGATTTCTTTTATCGTTTGGATTTTCTTTAAGTAACTACTAGTACTGTTACTAGTAAAAAACTAACTGAAATTATTTATTTATTATTTATATTGGAGGTCAGCATGGTTAGGTAATCGAAAAAAAAATCAATTTTTTTTTTACATTTTCGAGATTACCGTGGTCAGAAAGGTAAAGATTTGCAAAAAATTTAAAAAAATCCGTGTCGATCTGTCAGTCAGTCGTCAAATTTTATCTCGGGCTTTATTCCTGAACCGTCCAACCAATCACGACCAAATTTGGTATGGTAGTAGGGTTTACGGTAGAAAGGCGAAAATAGATTTTTCGTCGCGATCTGTCAATCAGGAGTGCCACTACAAGAAAATAACACAAGATTTTAAAAAACGATTTTGTCTTGTGATAGGTTATTTTAAAGACCTTAAAAATCTTTATCCATAATAGGTGAAATTAACTTTCTATCTGTCATCTGTCAAAAATTACAAACTTGAAATTTCAAATTTCAATTTTATACGGTAGAAGTAAAGTAACTATGTTATTCTGGTGAACTTAAGGTTAAATTGCAATAAACTATTGTATTATCTTGCTGGCAGCAAATACTCTAGACTATAATACATTCAACTTCGTAAAAAAACAGGAATCCGAACTCTGGCGGCTTGCGTTGAAATGCGTAATGTCAACAAATACGTTTTTTAGGTTAAATCCATAGATAAGAGAGAGTTATAGATAGGCAAGTTGCTATACTTTTTTCTCAACGTATTATACCCGCCAATGGTGGTCGGTGTGCCAACTAAAAATGAGATAAAATTCTAGAATTTTAATTGAATTTTTGTTAATTTTGTTCACAAGGTTTATTTTGCACATTTAAATTAATATTATGCATTAATTTAAATTTTTCTGTTTATAAACTCAAATTACAAAATTACTTCAGTGAATTAATCAATTTATTGTAACTCAAATAAATAAAATTAAAAGATTATTACTAAGAGCCGTTTTACATTATAATAAAATTTGTATCAAATCTATGCCAAAAAATTGCATTTAATTTTACAAGAGTGTCATACATCAAAATTACTTCACAAATTTGCATCCTAAAATTGATACCAAATATTTAGGACCTGTTCTATTTTTGTAACAAATATAAAGCAATATTTGTGTCATATTTCTGTCAAATATGACACTTGAAATTTTATACAATAATTGCTAGCAAATTTGTTACAAGATTTAATTGCAAATTTGCTATAATGTAAAACGGCTCTTATTAATAAAATATTCCAAAATACTCCAAAATCTGTTATCTTTTTGGAGTGTTCTCTCCTGGTTCCTAATGACTTGCTCCTCCTGCTTTAAGCATGCTCTGCCCAACAGATCTCATAATTATTGTCTTCCATCTTCCGTCCTTGATGGCCTTTGCGTTTGGTTTCTGTGAGACAAACTATGTCCATGTTAAGTTTGTCTAATTGGCTTCAGATTTCTTGATGTTTATTTAATATACCTTAAACGTTCTACGTATCTATTCTCCATGTCCATTTTCTTAGCATAAGTCGTCTTTGATTTAATCCGGCCAGTGTTCGAGACTTGTCGTTTGGGTTTTTTAGCATTTTTGTGTTTATGTACGATGAGGACCTGGCCCGACGAAGAACTCCCAACTTGGAGGGCTAGCATTTTCTATTGGGGTTTATTCCCTTATGCCTGGTTTCTTCACCTTGAGATATCTATCGGATAAGTATAACCATACGGATAGTTATACTATTATATAGTTAATCTTATCCGATAGATATCTCAAGGTGAAGAAATCGGTCATTAGTCGAAGTGTTGTGTCATTTTGACATTTTGTTTTAACTTTATATTATCATATTATAATATTGTATTATTTATTATATAAAATGGTAAACAAAGTTGGTTCAATTTGTGCCGTATACGATTGTAATAACTATATGCAGCAAAAAGGTGAAAAGAAGTCATTTTTACTAATCTTTTTATCTGAAAACTATTTTTAAATATTTTAGTTTAAATGCGCATTAGTAGTATTTGGCATTAGCTAATTGACGCGAATTTTACATTTCATCATGCTAGATGGCGCTATGAACGATGTCCGACAAATTGTATGTAAAACTATCAAAGTTGTACGTATTATAAGTCTATAGTATTTGCTGGCAGCCTCACTGGAAAAATTTTAGACCTGGGTACCAAAAGGTTACCGAATTACAAAATCGAGTTGCACATCAATTAAGTTCCACTGTATTCACTTATTATGAGGTCATCTCCTGCTAGTATACTATAATATACTATAATATAATATAATTATAATTAAAAATATAATTATTTAGCTGACTTATACCTACTATTTTAACAGATAATTGAAATTTTAATTCATAGTATTCTTGAACTAATAGAACGCAATTTTCAAGGACGGTCATAAGGGGGGGGGGACCATTGAGGCTTCGATCCCATCCAAACCAATGCAATGTTGCAATGTAGTGTTTTAAACCAATGTCCTTACTAAATACCTATATATTGCACTGTTAAAAGACTGAAGACCTTTAAAAGCCCATACTTACTCTGCTTGTACAATGAATGCACAGCTTATCAAACCTTAGGTTCAACTCGTTGTGGATTGAATTAATGGAATTGTGCAATCTTTTATTTTTCAAAAAATCTTATATAAATTTTTGTGAATGTTAGGTTTTATTTTAAAAAAACAAATAAACAATTGAATTACAAATTTTTAATTATTTGAATCTTTCATTTCCCCAATTGCGCTTTATATTCAAGTATCAGTTTATCCGCCGCAAGAAACAAGTTTAACACTTATAATTGTGAATATGCAAACCTGCCTTTGTTTTTTTCTTTATTCAACCCAAATGGTCCGCATTAAATTGGATGCGAATCTCCTGCTATAATCCCTGATTAATTTCTTTCCACTTCTTCTAAATGTTTCGTCCAAAATCACACTTCGTTCTCGTTTCAAAATTAAATTTATCCAAAATCACACCTCGTTTTCGTTCCAAAATTGAATTTATTATTTTCGTTTCAAAATATTTTGTTTTTATTTTCACTTTGTGGTTTTCCTCACGTTTTCTGAGGACCACACTTAACGACCTTCCTTCTTGAGGTCCTGTCGTCAACTGATTTTATTTTTGTTATTTTCCTCATCAATCCGTTGTCTGGCAATTTCTTTTTTTTACATTCAATTTTTTAAATGAATGCTTGTTAAGGATAATGCGATTCGTTATACTTATTGCATTCGCCTGTACACGCACTTCTTACAATTATTTTACAACACCTGAAGTTCTTTAACATTCAATTGTTTATTTTAACCAATTATTTTGTTCAAGATTAATTTTTTTATAAATTTAAATGTTAAGTTTCTTTGAATTTGTATTTTTTTTTTTTTTTGACACAATTCCTTGAATTAATGAAATTAACAACTGCGTTAGGCTCGATTACTTGCATTCTAGACACTGCAATATTTTTATTATTTTTCAGAAATTCCCCCTCCCATAAATTATAAATGACTACAAGTTCATAATATGAGAATTAATTGAAATTGTAATGAATGTTTTTGTGACTCGTTAATGTGACATAGTTATTATTATTAAATGATGAAAACTGAATTTATATTGATTTGACTAATCATTCTAATTTTGTTAACAGAAGAATTCTATGATTAATTTTGAATTATTATACAATCTCGTATATTTTAAACTTTAGCACATAAATAATCGACGGTGCATAAAACTAACAGATTAAAGTTTCACGTTTTTGATCAAAATGTGTTAGTACAGGAAATGCTGAGAAAATTTGCCATGTAACAAATTACGGGTGCACAGCGGGAGATTTTGAGTGGCAAGTTTATGAAAAATCATCATGGGCGTCCATTGGGGGGGGATTGGGACATTGGGACAGCAAAGGGATCAGCTGCCTCTTCCTGGCTCTCGCCTCAAATATTTTTTAAACATTAAATATTATGCCAACGCGATATAGATTTTTTAAAGTTTCTAAAACTTTTGGTTTTAAATAATTACAAAGTACAAATTTAAGAATTTGTTTTCCTTTTTTTTTGTTTTTTTGGATTTTGCCCCTTCCCAAAAAAGATTCTATGGACGCCCATAAAAATCATCAAAATTTAATCAGGCTAAATTTAATTTTTAATTTTGGCATTTAAATTATCGCCGTGACTAGAAGTACATCAGATGTGCTTGCATTATTCGCGATTTCGATTGCATTATTCGTCGATTTCGCGACGATGGGGTTGTTGGGGAGATAGGTTACCTAAGTTGTCAGTTGGAAAAAAGTTGATAAGGTTGCAAGATTTGTTAAACAATAAGATCCGTGGAATAATAATTTAATCCGATTGCATGAATGCAAATTAACTTTTCTGACAAAAATCGGGTATAATATAGAAAAACCACAGAAAATGTAGAACTTAAAATTGAGCAACTCGACTTGTTTAAATCGCTACAATGAAACAGACAAATTTCATTGCATTCTGTTCCAAATTAAAATTCCATCTTAATTACTTATTTAATTTTGTTTTTCTGGTTATTAATCTTCGTTATTTTTATATTTTAGAAACGTTTTGTTACGTGGCAGGTATCCGGAATGACAGAGTTTTGAATGAAAGCAATTAAGTTGTCTGTTTTTAATTTATCTAATTGGTTAATTAATGTTTGGGTTATCAATCCTTCATATTTCAAATTTTACTTTAAAATTTCTGCAGCGATGTGCTGACATAAAGCACATAAAAGTTACAAATAATAAAATAAAAGTTTGGCATTTTGTTTGGCATGAATGCGGTACGAGACAGACTTGAATCCATTAATAAAAATAACACTCGGATACGAACGGAGTAGGTATGGGGACGCTTGTGCCAGACAGAATTGTAAGGCGGGTTGCCTATTTTTATCTGCCTAGCCCAAGACGTCCGCCATGTCCTACTTTGTATAATGTTATAAGGGAGGGGGTAAACTGCAAACAACACCTTTTAAAATTTTTAAAATTAAAAATCATAAGCACAATTAAGGAGCTAATTCAGACACGTCTATTCAATTCAAGGAGTTGTTAATGAATGACATATTTAGTTAATTACCCGAGACCTATAGGCATTACCCCCACCCTTTAAAGATAGGTATTGATGATGACGTCATCAATTCCGAGAACTACAATCATGTTCAGACTTGCAAAATCACTTTGTTCTAATCGTTTAAATTAAGAAGTCAATTATTTATTTTTAATAATTAACAAATGATATGTTCCAAAAAACAAAAAACCCACAAGAATAATAATACAATAACACGCATGCGCCAGGCAGGGGGGCAGACCCTTCGTCTGTATACCACCAGCCAAAGACCTACTTTATACCTTGTTATAAAAGAGGGGAGAAATTTCAGGGTAATTACCTGTACCTACCTAGAGGCATATATCACATGACTATCCATCAGCAACATAAACGGACAGCCACCGATTACCTGTACCACAGGACTATTAGGCATTAATTGAGATCATCACACGACGGTTACCAGTAGCCTGTATTACCATACCTTATTACCTGTAACATATGGTTATTTACTACTTACCTGTATCACATAGCATCAATTACCTGTAAAAACTTACATACAAATAATAAATTAATCTAAATAATAAATCATCACCCCAGCTCAGACCTCAACATCCCCGATAGGGGCCGCTAGTTATATACCTCTATTTTATGAAAAGCATCAACCTACTTTGTAGATAGGTATTACAAATGCTCAAATAGGATACTGTCCCTTAAGTAAGGGCATCGGTCAGCGGAGTCTATTAGCTGCAGGATAATGGAGTTCTTCCGCAAAAGACCCAAATCCCATAGGTGACACAAAATTTTTAAAAATAAAAATTTATCAAAAATTTAAAAATAAAAATTCTTACCAAAATTCACAATTTAAGGAGAGATAAATGGAACACAGGTCTAAAATTTGCTAATGAATTTAGGTACTATATCACAACACTTTAATACAAAATTTAATCACAAATTTAAAATTAAAAAAGTTACCAAAAGTCTTTAGCACAATTAAGGAGGTAATTCAGGCACGTCTACTCAATTCGAGGAGTTGTTACCGAATGACAAATTTCGTTAATTACTCTGAGACCTATAGGCACTACCCCACCTCCCCCCAACCCACCCCTTTAAAGATAGGTATTGATGACATCATCAATTCCGAGAACTACAAAAATGTTCTATAGGTATACTATTTATAGGTATTACATCACCTCCACCCAACCCTTTAAAGATAGCTATTGATGACGTCATCAATTCTGAGAACTACAAACATCTTCAGATATGTTATTAGAATGATAATAATAAATTTTGTTCAAAGGCAAAAAACACCATAAGAATAACACGGGAACTCAAAACATAGCAATCACTTCCGATTGAGCCTAAAAGGCTACTTGGTATCCCTGGCTTTGTCTAATTATATCATTCTCTTTATCTAGGGGCATTATTCCTTGTACCAAAAGGTGTACTTATCATTTTGACAGGTAGGGGACTTATTGTTTGGAATACAAAATTCTCATCAATTATGTTATTATAATAATAATAATAATAATAAGGGATAAAAGTTTCAATTTGTCAATAATCATGCATTAGTTAAAAAAATAAACTTGAAAATAAAAAGTGTTTTAATATTGCGTAATATTATGCAATGTGTAGGTCAAGGTCATAAACGTGTTTACGATTTTATGTAATTTATAATGTAAAAACAATTTATTTTAAATTTTGAAAAAGCGAATTTTAAAACGACTGCTTTTTCTGCTGGAGGTTGATGGGGTGAATTTATTGAAATACAAATGTATACAGAAGTACCATAATCAAAACTTAAAAGACTTTTTTTCGATAAACAATACCTTAAAATTATACAATAGTATTTGTTGTTATAATTTAAAAAGTTTATTTTAGATTTTAATTTTCCAAAATAGTATACAGTTAATAACCTCGAGCAATAACCATTGCATTGATTAATTAATTTATATTATTTATATAATTACGTCATTATACTTTATTCAATAAAAAATAAATATGTAGAAGTTCTCAGAGGTTCCCAAATTGTATGTATTTTGTATCCTAAAGTAATTAAAATTCACAAAACCATTGAGGACCACTAGTATAATTAATAAAAATATAAGTATAAAAACACGCAAAATACCGAAATTTGTAGTTATCATGTAGTGTAAACATCAAAATAAAATATTAATTTTAGGATTATTACATATTTTAACCCGGTCTTTTATGAGAAAGTAGCACAAAATCAAAAGGAATAAATTAAAATCGACTGCTGTTTTGTTGTCGGTACGTGTACTAGCTTTAAGTACAGGTTGATGTTAACTGTTTAACCATTCTTTCAACAGTCACCGAAGTAAACACTTATAAAATGAATACTTTTACTGTTTTAAAAGATTTTACAAAAAAAGTTCAACGTTTTAACACGAAGGGTAGAACTTTGGAGTTTAAAATAAATCCTGTTCCAAAAAATCAAGTTTCACATATTTTTATAAGAAAAGCAATAAAGGACATTTTAGTATTTGCTACAAATGGTGCGAGACCAACTGATAAGATTGGAATTACGTTCTGTAGTGAGGCTTTCGAGAGAGGTCAGGCGTGGATGAATTTCACTGATGTGTGTGATGTAAGTGTGGACCGCATTTGGGATCTCATTGGCAGCGTATTTCAATCTAACTCTTCAATATCAATTACCGATAAACTTTGTTTGAAAGTTACAACAGTTCGCTTACCGACAGGATCTGGAGCTCGTAAACATAAATATAATACTTTTAATGAAGAATGTGTCATGCGAAGAGGAATTGTGTCAATTAACAATATTGATAATTTATGTTTACCAAGAGCTCTTGTTGTTGCGATAGCCAATGTGGAGAAGGACACCGAATATCAAAAGGTGCGGAAAGACACAGGAGCGCTACAAATAAAAAGGGCAATGAAACTGATAGAAGATGCTGGGGTAACCATACCTGAAGAAGGTGCAGGAGTTCCAGAGCTCCAACAATTCCAAAGACATTTTGGAGATAAATATAAAATTTGTGTTTATCAGTATGGAAGTAAAGGAAGAGATGTTATATACGAATCACCACCAAATGATAAGATAAGATCACTTAACCTGCTATATAACCGTGGTCATTACAACGTTATAACCTCATTAACTGCTGCTTTTTGCTGTGGTTATTATTGTGAGAATTGCCATATTCCATACAACCATAAAAACAAACATAGATGTGGTGGAACGTGTCAAGCATGTTTTCAAAGTCCCTCTTGTACCCACGAAATTAAAATAAAATGCACAAGATGTAATAGATGGTTTAAAAATCAGCAGTGTCTAGATAATCATATTAAAGGTGTATGCGAGCAAGTTAGATGCTGTACCAATTGTCTAAAAACAATTAAGTCGGGTAGATTACATTACTGTGGTGAAGTGTTTTGTAAGATTTGTAATAAACATCAGCCTCAAGATCATCATTGCTACATGCAGCCGGCTACAGGAAAGCCAAAAACTACAGGATTTTTGTTTATATTTTACGATTTGGAGACACGACAAGAAAAAGTAATTGATGAAAAAACAGTGAAACATGAACCTAATTTATGCGTTTTAAAACAATGTTGTTCTACATGTATTAGCGACCTAAACATGGTTTATTGTCAAAGTTGCGGTGTAAGAGAGAATATAATAAAAAACAATGTTATTGAAAATTTTGTAAACTACGTGCTGTCTGTGCGAAAAACACACAAGCAGGTTGTAGTTTTGGCACATAACGGTCAAGCGTTTGACCACCAATTTGTGTTAAATCACATTTTAACACAGACTGACCTAATACCAGAACTGATAATGCGAGGAACTAAAATCATTTCTATGGTCATTGGGAATGTTAAATTTTTAGATTCCTTAAACTATTTTCCAATGGCTCTAGCAAAATTACCAAAAGCCTTTGGACTACCAGACACATTTAAGAAAGGATATTTTCCACATTACTTCAACACGACCGAAAACGCTGATTATGTAGGCCCATTACCAGATATATCCTACTATAGCCCAGACACGATGAAAGAAACTGAAAGAACGGCATTTCTAAAATGGTATGAAGTACATAAAAATGAAGAATTTAATATGCGACGCAATTTGGAGGCGTATTGTGTTTCTGATGTTAACATTCTCATGCAAGCATGCCTTAAATTTCGAGAGCAACTCATCAACACAGGAAATGTATGTCCGTTCACGGAGGCTTGCACCATAGCATCAGCATGTAACAAGGTGTTTAGACGGAATTTTCTAAAACCAAATACAATTGGTATAATACCTCGAGGCGGTTATCGAAATATCGATAATCAGTCGGTAATTGCTACACAATGGTTGTTGTGGGAAGAACATTCACGCAATATACATATATTTCATTCAGCCAAACAAAAGGAAGTCAGATTAGGTGGTTTGAAGGTCGATGGCTACTGTGAAAGTACAAATCAGGTGTTTGAGTTTCACGGATGCTATTATCACGGTCATCCTGTATGTCACAAGTATGATAGAGACTCCCCGCTACTCGATAATCCATTTGATACCCTAAATCTAAGGTACGAGTCAACAGTTACAAAGATCGAAAGATTAAGGTTACTGGGTTATGATGTGATTGAAATGTGGGAATGCCAATTTAAAGAACAATTAAATCAAGATATAGTGAGGTATACAGAAAATCATCCTCTTATCAAGTTATTACCTCTGAATCCTCGAGATGCGTTTTATGGAGGTAGAACAGGAAACACAAAGACTTATTACAAAATAAAAGAAGGCGAAAAAATTAATTATATAGATGTGTGCTCACTTTATCCTTGGGTGTGTAAATATGGTAAATTTCCTGTAGGCCACCCCCGCGTATATGTGGGAAAAGATTGTCCAAAATTATCTAGGGATATTGATGGTATAATAAAGTGTAAAATATTACCACCTCAAAACCTGTATCACCCTGTGCTACCCAGCAAAATTAACAATAAACTTATATTTTCTTTATGTCGAGTGTGCGCAGAGATACAAAATAATAACGTGTGCACACATAGTGTTGATGATAGAGCTTTAGAGGGTACTTGGGTTATCGACGAAATATTAAAAGCTATAGAAAAGGGTTACACAATGTTGTACATTGTACAAAGTACAAAGTACAAGAAATCTGGTGTTATAGTGTGGAACAATACGATAAGAATAATCGAACCGGCGGTCTCTTTACTTCAATGATGAATAAGTTTATAAAAATAAAACAGGCTAGCGGATGGCCAAAAAACTGTGTTACACCTGAAGACAAAAAGCTATATGTTGAAAATTTCTTACAACAAGAAGGCATTCAGTTAAAATTTGAAGAAATCGTAGAAAATTCAGGTTTACGAGCACTGGCAAAATTAATGCTAAACTCGTTTTGGGGTAAACTGGGACAAAGGCAAAATCAACCTAAAACAAAAATCATAAACAGCCCGTCCGAATTTTTAATATAATGGCAGATCCTACTTACATTGTAAACACTGTTTTACCTATTAACGATGATACAATTGTAGTTAATTATGAGCACAGCGAAGAAACCTATGATTTACTATCAACTGTGAATGTTTGTTTAGCTGCATACACGACTACACAAGCCCGTCTAAAATTGTATTCCTACTTAGAGACGCTGGGAGAGAGAGTTTTGTATTATGATACAGATTCTGTAATATTTGTTACTAGACCTGGAGATTTTGAACCCTTATTAGGAACTAGTGTAGGTGAAATGACCAATGAATTAGAAGTATACGGACCGGGGAGTTATATTACAGAATTTGCCTCAGGCGGCCCGAAGAATTACGCTTATATCGTTTATTCGCCTGAAACAGATAAATATCACGAAATATGTAAAGTAAAGGGAATTTGTATAAACCACGAAATAAGTAAGGAAGTAAATTTTAATGCTCTAAAGATGATGATGATGTTAACAGCTAATGAATCTATTGATTCTAAGAAAATTACATATCAGTCTATAGTCAGAACTCAGATACATGAGGTTGTAACAAAAACCCAAGAAAAAATATTTAGACCTACATCAAATAAAAGGAAATTTGAAGGATGTGATTCAGTTCCTTATGGATACGCAAAGAAAAGGAAATAGACTAAATCATATTTATTTATCTTTTTTACGAATGGCCCCATAATATATTATTTTTTATTGAATTAAAATTTGAATATCTCAAATATTTATACATGTTTAATTAGCATAATATTGTAAATATATTTTTAAATAAAAACGTTATTTAAATTGTTTTATTTTTTATAGATATAACCTATCTCAACAGCTATCAAGTTGTTTATAAATAATATAAACAGATAAAGTGAAGTATTTCAACAAATACAGGTGTTGATTAAAATTTTATAGTACAAATTTATAAAAGTTATGAGCAATATACTTTTGATGTAATTCGTAAAATTTTTAAAAACACAAAACTAAGAAAAGTGCTCTATGTTTCACTTGAAATAATAAGAACGACGTAACACCCATACACAACTAATAAACCAAGCCTGTCCATAAACAGACCTGTTTATATAAACTAACCCAAGATACTCTATCTTACCCTATCATACCTAATATGCCTAATATGCCCTAAATATGAACAGCTCTGTTCATAGTTACCCTAATATGCCCTAAATATGAACAGCTCTGTTCATAGCTACCCTAAAATGCCCTAAATATGAACAGGTCTGTTCATAGTTACCCCTAAAATGCCCTAAATATGAACAGGTCTGTTCATAGTTACCCTAAAATGCCCTAAATATGAACAGGTCTGTTCATAGTTACCCTAACATGCCCCTAAATATGAATAGGTCTGTTCATAGTTACCCTAACATGCCCTAAATATGAACAGGTCTGTTCATAGTTACCCTAACATGCCCTAAATATGAACAGCTCTGTTCATAGCTACCCTAAAATGCCCTAAATATGAACAGGTCTGTTCATAGTTACCCATAAAATGCCCTAAATATGAACAGGTCTGTTCATAGTTACCCTAAAATGCCCTAAATATGAACAGGTCTGTTCATAGTTACCCTAACATGCCCTAAATATGAATAGGTCTGTTCATAGTTACCCTAACATGCCCTAAATATGAACAGGTCTGTTCATAGTTACCCTAATATGCCCTAAATATGAACAGGTCTGTTCATAGTTACCCTAATATGCCCTAAATATGAACAGGTCTGTTCATAGTTACCCTAAAAATGCCCTAAATATAAACAGGGTCTGTTGGTTTATATAAACAGCTTGGAACGGCTTTGAACTGCTTTTGAACTGCTTTTGAACCGCTTTAAACTGGTCTGTTGGTTTATATAAACAGCTTGGAACGGCTTTGAACTGCTTTTGAACTGCTTTTGAACCGCTTTAAACTGGTCTGTTGGTTTATATAAACAGCTTGGAACGGCTTTGAACTGCTTTTGAACTGCTTTTGAACCGCTTTAAACTGGTCTGTTGGTTTATATAAACAGCTTGGTTTATATAAACCAACAGACCAGTTTAAAGCGGTTCAAAAGCAGTTCAAAAGCAGTTCAAAGCCGTTCCAAGCTGTTTATATAAACCAACAGACCCTGTTTATATTTAGGGCATTTTTAGGGTAACTATGAACAGACCTGTTCATATTTAGGGCATATTAGGGTAACTATGAACAGACCTGTTCATATTTAGGGCATATTAGGGTAACTATGAACAGACCTGTTCATATTTAGGGCATGTTAGGGTAACTATGAACAGACCTATTCATATTTAGGGCATGTTAGGGTAACTATGAACAGACCTGTTCATATTTAGGGCATTTTAGGGTAACTATGAACAGACCTGTTCATATTTAGGGCATGTTAGGGTAACTATGAACAGACCTGTTCATATTTAGGGCATATTAGGGTAACTATGAACAGAGCTGTTCATATTTAGGGCATATTAGGCATATTAGGTATGATAGGGTAAGATAGAGTATCTTGGGTTAGTTTATATAAACAGGTCTGTTTATGGACAGGCTTGGTTTATTAGTTGTGTATGGGTGTTACGTCGTTCTTATTATTTCAAGTGAAACATAGAGCACTTTTCTTAGTTTTGTGTTTTTAAAAATTTTACGAATTACATCAAAAGTATATTGCTCATAACTTTTATAAATTTGTACTATAAAATTTTAATCAACACCTGTATTTGTTGAAATACTTCACTTTATCTGTTTATATTATTTATAAACAACTTGATAGCTGTTGAGATAGGTTATATCTATAAAAAATAAAACAATTTAAATAACGTTTTTATTTAAAAATATATTTACAATATTATGCTAATTAAACATGTATAAATATTTGAGATATTCAAATTTTAATTCAATAAAAAATAATATATTATGGGGCCATTCGTAAAAAAGATAAATAAATATGATTTAGTCTATTTCCTTTTCTTTGCGTATCCATAAGGAACTGAATCACATCCTTCAAATTTCCTTTTATTTGATGTAGGTCTAAATATTTTTTCTTGGGTTTTTGTTACAACCTCATGTATCTGAGTTCTGACTATAGACTGATATGTAATTTTCTTAGAATCAATAGATTCATTAGCTGTTAACATCATCATCATCTTTAGAGCATTAAAATTTACTTCCTTACTTATTTCGTGGTTTATACAAATTCCCTTTACTTTACATATTTCGTGATATTTATCTGTTTCAGGCGAATAAACGATATAAGCGTAATTCTTCGGGCCGCCTGAGGCAAATTCTGTAATATAACTCCCCGGTCCGTATACTTCTAATTCATTGGTCATTTCACCTACACTAGTTCCTAATAAGGGTTCAAAATCTCCAGGTCTAGTAACAAATATTACAGAATCTGTATCATAATACAAAACTCTCTCTCCCAGCGTCTCTAAGTAGGAATACAATTTTAGACGGGCTTGTGTAGTCGTGTATGCAGCTAAACAAACATTCACAGTTGATAGTAAATCATAGGTTTCTTCGCTGTGCTCATAATTAACTACAATTGTATCATCGTTAATAGGTAAAACAGTGTTTACAATGTAAGTAGGATCTGCCATTATATTAAAAATTCGGACGGGCTGTTTATGATTTTTGTTTTAGGTTGATTTTGCCTTTGTCCCAGTTTACCCCAAAACGAGTTTAGCATTAATTTTGCCAGTGCTCGTAAACCTGAATTTTCTACGATTTCTTCAAATTTTAACTGAATGCCTTCTTGTTGTAAGAAATTTTCAACATATAGCTTTTTGTCTTCAGGTGTAACACAGTTTTTTGGCCATCCGCTAGCCTGTTTTATTTTTATAAACTTATTCATCATTGAAGTAAAGAGACCGCCGGTTCGATTATTCTTATCGTATTGTTCCACACTATAACACCAGATTTCTTGTACTTTGTACTTTGTACAATGTACAACATTGTGTAACCCTTTTCTATAGCTTTTAATATTTCGTCGATAACCCAAGTACCCTCTAAAGCTCTATCATCAACACTATGTGTGCACACGTTATTATTTTGTATCTCTGCGCACACTCGACATAAAGAAAATATAAGTTTATTGTTAATTTTGCTGGGTAGCACAGGGTGATACAGGTTTTGAGGTGGTAATATTTTACACTTTATTATACCATCAATATCCCTAGATAATTTTGGACAATCTTTTCCCACATATACGCGGGGGTGGCCTACAGGAAATTTACCATATTTACACACCCAAGGATAAAGTGAGCACACATCTATATAATTAATTTTTTCGCCTTCTTTTATTTTGTAATAAGTCTTTGTGTTTCCTGTTCTACCTCCATAAAACGCATCTCGAGGATTCAGAGGTAATAACTTGATAAGAGGATGATTTTCTGTATACCTCACTATATCTTGATTTAATTGTTCTTTAAATTGGCATTCCCACATTTCAATCACATCATAACCCAGTAACCTTAATCTTTCGATCTTTGTAACTGTTGACTCGTACCTTAGATTTAGGGTATCAAATGGATTATCGAGTAGCGGGGAGTCTCTATCATACTTGTGACATACAGGATGACCGTGATAATAGCATCCGTGAAACTCAAACACCTGATTTGTACTTTCACAGTAGCCATCGACCTTCAAACCACCTAATCTGACTTCCTTTTGTTTGGCTGAATGAAATATATGTATATTGCGTGAATGTTCTTCCCACAACAACCATTGTGTAGCAATTACCGACTGATTATCGATATTTCGATAACCGCCTCGAGGTATTATACCAATTGTATTTGGTTTTAGAAAATTCCGTCTAAACACCTTGTTACATGCTGATGCTATGGTGCAAGCCTCCGTGAACGGACATACATTTCCTGTGTTGATGAGTTGCTCTCGAAATTTAAGGCATGCTTGCATGAGAATGTTAACATCAGAAACACAATACGCCTCCAAATTGCGTCGCATATTAAATTCTTCATTTTTATGTACTTCATACCATTTTAGAAATGCCGTTCTTTCAGTTTCTTTCATCGTGTCTGGGCTATAGTAGGATATATCTGGTAATGGGCCTACATAATCAGCGTTTTCGGTCGTGTTGAAGTAATGTGGAAAATATCCTTTCTTAAATGTGTCTGGTAGTCCAAAGGCTTTTGGTAATTTTGCTAGAGCCATTGGAAAATAGTTTAAGGAATCTAAAAATTTAACATTCCCAATGACCATAGAAATGATTTTAGTTCCTCGCATTATCAGTTCTGGTATTAGGTCAGTCTGTGTTAAAATGTGATTTAACACAAATTGGTGGTCAAACGCTTGACCGTTATGTGCCAAAACTACAACCTGCTTGTGTGTTTTTCGCACAGACAGCACGTAGTTTACAAAATTTTCAATAACATTGTTTTTTATTATATTCTCTCTTACACCGCAACTTTGACAATAAACCATGTTTAGGTCGCTAATACATGTAGAACAACATTGTTTTAAAACGCATAAATTAGGTTCATGTTTCACTGTTTTTTCATCAATTACTTTTTCTTGTCGTGTCTCCAAATCGTAAAATATAAACAAAAATCCTGTAGTTTTTGGCTTTCCTGTAGCCGGCTGCATGTAGCAATGATGATCTTGAGGCTGATGTTTATTACAAATCTTACAAAACACTTCACCACAGTAATGTAATCTACCCGACTTAATTGTTTTTAGACAATTGGTACAGCATCTAACTTGCTCGCATACACCTTTAATATGATTATCTAGACACTGCTGATTTTTAAACCATCTATTACATCTTGTGCATTTTATTTTAATTTCGTGGGTACAAGAGGGACTTTGAAAACATGCTTGACACGTTCCACCACATCTATGTTTGTTTTTATGGTTGTATGGAATATGGCAATTCTCACAATAATAACCACAGCAAAAAGCAGCAGTTAATGAGGTTATAACGTTGTAATGACCACGGTTATATAGCAGGTTAAGTGATCTTATCTTATCATTTGGTGGTGATTCGTATATAACATCTCTTCCTTTACTTCCATACTGATAAACACAAATTTTATATTTATCTCCAAAATGTCTTTGGAATTGTTGGAGCTCTGGAACTCCTGCACCTTCTTCAGGTATGGTTACCCCAGCATCTTCTATCAGTTTCATTGCCCTTTTTATTTGTAGCGCTCCTGTGTCTTTCCGCACCTTTTGATATTCGGTGTCCTTCTCCACATTGGCTATCGCAACAACAAGAGCTCTTGGTAAACATAAATTATCAATATTGTTAATTGACACAATTCCTCTTCGCATGACACATTCTTCATTAAAAGTATTATATTTATGTTTACGAGCTCCAGATCCTGTCGGTAAGCGAACTGTTGTAACTTTCAAACAAAGTTTATCGGTAATTGATATTGAAGAGTTAGATTGAAATACGCTGCCAATGAGATCCCAAATGCGGTCCACACTTACATCACACACATCAGTGAAATTCATCCACGCCTGACCTCTCTCGAAAGCCTCACTACAGAACGTAATTCCAATCTTATCAGTTGGTCTCGCACCATTTGTAGCAAATACTAAAATGTCCTTTATTGCTTTTCTTATAAAAATATGTGAAACTTGATTTTTTGGAACAGGATTTATTTTAAACTCCAAAGTTCTACCCTTCGTGTTAAAACGTTGAACTTTTTTTGTAAAATCTTTTAAAACAGTAAAAGTATTCATTTTATAAGTGTTTACTTCGGTGACTGTTGAAAGAATGGTTAAACAGTTAACATCAACCTGTACTTAAAGCTAGTACACGTACCGACAACAAAACAGCAGTCGATTTTAATTTATTCCTTTTGATTTTGTGCTACTTTCTCATAAAAGACCGGGTTAAAATATGTAATAATCCTAAAATTAATATTTTATTTTGATGTTTACACTACATGATAACTACAAATTTCGGTATTTTGCGTGTTTTTATACTTATATTTTTATTAATTATACTAGTGGTCCTCAATGGTTTTGTGAATTTTAATTACTTTAGGATACAAAATACATACAATTTGGGAACCTCTGAGAACTTCTACATATTTATTTTTTATTGAATAAAGTATAATGACGTAATTATATAAATAATATAAATTAATTAATCAATGCAATGGTTATTGCTCGAGGTTATTAACTGTATACTATTTTGGAAAATTAAAATCTAAAATAAACTTTTTAAATTATAACAACAAATACTATTGTATAATTTTAAGGTATTGTTTATCGAAAAAAAGTCTTTTAAGTTTTGATTATGGTACTTCTGTATACATTTGTATTTCAATAAATTCACCCCATCAACCTCCAGCAGAAAAAGCAGTCGTTTTAAAATTCGCTTTTTCAAAATTTAAAATAAATTGTTTTTACATTATAAATTACATAAAATCGTAAACACGTTTATGACCTTGACCTACACATTGCATAATATTACGCAATATTAAAACACTTTTTATTTTCAAGTTTATTTTTTTAACTAATGCATGATTATTGACAAATTGAAACTTTTATCCCTTATTATTATTATTATTATTATAATAACATAATTGATGAGAATTTTGTATTCCAAACAATAAGTCCCCTACCTGTCAAAATGATAAGTACACCTTTTGGTACAAGGAATAATGCCCCTAGATAAAGAGAATGATATAATTAGACAAAGCCAGGGATACCAAGTAGCCTTTTAGGCTCAATCGGAAGTGATTGCTATGTTTTGAGTTCCCGTGTTATTCTTATGGTGTTTTTTGCCTTTGAACAAAATTTATTATTATCATTCTAATAACATATCTGAAGATGTTTGTAGTTCTCAGAATTGATGACGTCATCAATAGCTATCTTTAAAGGGTTGGGTGGAGGTGATGTAATACCTATAAATAGTATACCTATAGAACATTTTTGTAGTTCTCGGAATTGATGATGTCATCAATACCTATCTTTAAAGGGGTGGGTTGGGGGGAGGTGGGGTAGTGCCTATAGGTCTCAGAGTAATTAACGAAATTTGTCATTCGGTAACAACTCCTCGAATTGAGTAGACGTGCCTGAATTACCTCCTTAATTGTGCTAAAGACTTTTGGTAACTTTTTTAATTTTAAATTTGTGATTAAATTTTGTATTAAAGTGTTGTGATATAGTACCTAAATTCATTAGCAAATTTTAGACCTGTGTTCCATTTATCTCTCCTTAAATTGTGAATTTTGGTAAGAATTTTTATTTTTAAATTTTTGATAAATTTTTATTTTTAAAAATTTTGTGTCACCTATGGGATTTGGGTCTTTTGCGGAAGAACTCCATTATCCTGCAGCTAATAGACTCCGCTGACCGATGCCCTTACTTAAGGGACAGTATCCTATTTGAGCATTTGTAATACCTATCTACAAAGTAGGTTGATGCTTTTCATAAAATAGAGGTATATAACTAGCGGCCCCTATCGGGGATGTTGAGGTCTGAGCTGGGGTGATGATTTATTATTTAGATTAATTTATTATTTGTATGTAAGTTTTTACAGGTAATTGATGCTATGTGATACAGGTAAGTAGTAAATAACCATATGTTACAGGTAATAAGGTATGGTAATACAGGCTACTGGTAACCGTCGTGTGATGATCTCAATTAATGCCTAATAGTCCTGTGGTACAGGTAATCGGTGGCTGTCCGTTTATGTTGCTGATGGATAGTCATGTGATATATGCCTCTAGGTAGGTACAGGTAATTACCCTGAAATTTCTCCCCTCTTTTATAACAAGGTATAAAGTAGGTCTTTGGCTGGTGGTATACAGACGAAGGGTCTGCCCCCCTGCCTGGCGCATGCGTGTTATTGTATTATTATTCTTGTGGGTTTTTTGTTTTTTGGAACATATCATTTGTTAATTATTAAAAATAAATAATTGACTTCTTAATTTAAACGATTAGAACAAAGTGATTTTGCAAGTCTGAACATGATTGTAGTTCTCGGAATTGATGACGTCATCATCAATACCTATCTTTAAAGGGTGGGGGTAATGCCTATAGGTCTCGGGTAATTAACTAAATATGTCATTCATTAACAACTCCTTGAATTGAATAGACGTGTCTGAATTAGCTCCTTAATTGTGCTTATGATTTTTAATTTTAAAAATTTTAAAAGGTGTTGTTTGCAGTTTACCCCCTCCCTTATAACATTATACAAAGTAGGACATGGCGGACGTCTTGGGCTAGGCAGATAAAAATAGGCAACCCGCCTTACAATTCTGTCTGGCACAAGCGTCCCCATACCTACTGAACGGACTGAAGATGTTTATCGTTGTTTGCTATGGACGGATATGTGCAGCGCAAAAGCTCGACAAAAGGTGCACCCGCATAAGAGCTTTCAAATATTAAACTAAAGAAAAGAAGCTTATATATTATTATACTTCAACTTGTTGAATTTTATTAAATAATGTACAGGATCCCAAATAAACTGTACGAGCAATATCCATTTACTCGACTTAAATTAATTGACACGAAACTGTACAATTTATCATTCTGTGTAATATACATGTCTTCCGTCAAAACTCGAACCTGTATTATGTCAACCATATTGTATCGCTGGTCTTTAATCATATTAGAGCAAAGATCGGTTTTAATCTCAATTTCATATACAGGTTATCGGTAATGTCATCTACCTACCATACACAGCTTCCGTCAGTACGAATTTCCGTCAGGAAACGACAGTGATGAGCAAATCAATTGTTTCAAAGTTTATATATTATTTAAACTTAGCTGGAAATGTTTTAAATTTAAACGGAAATTGCAAAAATTATTGATGAAATATTGAAAGGCTTTTGACAGACTGAAGGTAGCGAATAAGAAAAGTCGGTTTGGAAAACAATTATGAAAAATTTACCGCGAAAGCTTCCTGCTCATTGCAGGATAACCTGCTAGTTATGCAACCGTCCTGGCGTAAAAAAGTAAGTATTACAATAATTACTCTCAAAACTTAACCATAAACTGTAAATTGTCCATTTTTGCTATACGATTCGTTCTTCTAGATTCGTGATTTTCTTCAGGGATGTTTTTACCAAGTGCGTAAGTCCAGAGACCTCTGTCTTTCTAGATCCGGTCTATATTCGGTTACTCTCAAAAAAAGTTTTGAAGCCTATTTTTGTCAAATACAAATCGATTTTAGAGCAAAACTTTTTAGACATTTTTTGTTGAAAATTTCATTGCCTTTAATTTTGTTTCTATAAATTTTTCTATTTTGTCGCACTGTTTTCGACTGACGGCTATGTTAAATACAAAAATTGTCAGCTGTATCAATTTTTATTTAAGAAAACAATGCTTCAAAATGTACATTAATTTACATTGCTGATATAGGAGTGTCCCACTTCTTTGGCTCAAACAAAACAAAACGATTTTGATGTCAAGAAAAGAATCTCATTTTAATAACAGTAATTTTTATTGGCGTAATAAGTAATGTCAAATGGTTGATTTTAAATTATTTTATCTCAGGACGAAAAATGGGTGACAATATTAATTCTTCACGTACGATATTATATTTTTATAACTTGAGAAATGTAGGGTAGTGGTAATCAAAGGCCTTTGTCAAATCAACAGAGATAGCTTTGTCACATAGTTCTATTCTAGTTTATTATAAATAAAGTTTGTCTGTTACGGCATTGCGTCAATTGTAAAATTATTTTACACCAAACTTAATTCATTACATTTTCCGACTGTGCAACAAAGGAAATTTTAAACTTAATTTATTTAAATTTGAAACAACAAAAATTCATAAAAATTAAATTTAGTGAACGGCTGATGCAAATTCTAAATTTTCTGCAATTTGAATAATAAGTAAAAAAAACTACTAATTGTCCGCGCAGCAGAAGAGTAATACCGGCCAAAACGTGCATTTCATGCTTTTCTGTTTTAATTAGCTAGACGTAAACAGTAATTTTTTTCTAAAAGGAAGAATACGACTGAAACGAGTAAGTAGTGTATATCACATCCATATGGAAATTCATATAAATTCGAGATCAAAGCAAAAATAATACCTGGTAAGCGACACCGATGAGGAAGAGCTATTAATGTAATTAACTACTATGTTGAGCAAAGTTTGTTTTAAAAAATAAATATTCTCTTTACACTGTTCATACGTTGTCCTTTTTGAAACATATCCTTCGGCTCTAAGGCAGACAAGGTGAATACATCATCAGTTGAAGCATCAGTTTGGAACAACCCATCAAAAACTTTTTCAACTAAACTAATTTACAACAATAAAGACATTCTTATCGAAGATAGAAAACACAATTGGGAAATATTTTTCCCGGACAAAACATGAAAACGATCTGCACTACAATAAAGAGGATAACGCGGACGTTAAAGTTAGTGAAAGATCAAAGAAACCCACTTTCATCTTTGCTAATATCAGTAATATATTGAATTGGATGCTTACGAGTATGCTGAGAATTGAATTGAATGTGGGTTCCAACGTTTAAATAATTCTCGATTATGTTGTAGAAATTGCAAAACTTTATTTAAAAGTGATCAAATTATTTTTCTTATTTAGGATTTTGGCTAATTCCAATATTTCATTTTTATATCAACCGAAATAAATGGTTATATGCAATTTAATCCACTCAAGATCTGGACGATCTCTCTATTGTGGTTACCATTTTTACTTGTTAATAATATTGATGACCCTGCCTGAACATTCTTCTTACCTTCAATTGCATTTTCTTAGAAAGAAAAGCTGCAAGAATTGTTATTCCTTTTAATATTGGTGAATTTCTGCTTTTAGCTAAATTACGAGTCGACAATAAGAAAACCTATTTGGTTTCATTACGAAGAAGTTTTCAGGAGATGCTTCATTTGAAGCTGTACTCGGATGTGGCTTTGCGCTACTAAATGGAAAAGCATAATAAATTGCATTATTTTTATAATAAAACTATTTATTATGCATTAGCAACGCCACCTGTTAATAAATATTAATATAATAATAATAAATATATTAGAAAATTCAAAATTTAATGACTAACCTACCTACAAAATTAAATGAACATTGAGAAAATTGTTACATTATTATAAAGTTCGTTCAACTGCATTTGATTGGCAATAATTTGCTAAAAAGTATGAAGCCCAAATACACTGAAATAAATTTTCATTATATTGATGGAAAATTCATCATTTTTGCGCCTATCGACAAAATTCATCATATCGATGAACAAAGTTCATCAACACAATGATTTTCTTATAATTACTTGGAATTTTTCATCGATATTATGAATTTTGTTCATCGACGCAAAATTAATAAATTTTTTATGTAAGTACCTTTTTTTCAGTGTAGGGCAAGACATACGACCCGGGCATACACACAATATGTGGTATGGAGTCATCAGCGATTTGTACTTTCTCTCCTTCCAAGGCCTTTAGAGCTAGCTGGCTATTGTTTATAATACAGATTCGTTTATTTCCATTAGTGTTCCGAGTTGTTTCGCACTATACTTCTTTTCCATCGACACCTGGTACCTTTTGGGGATTTGCGAAACTGTTCAAATCAATCCATTCCGCCATATTGCCAACCAGTGGCGTATTTAGAAAATGCGTTTGGAGAGAGCGGATAAAATATTTTCAGAAACTCGTTAATCTATTCTTGCGCGTCAGTGTTAAAACGCCTGACAAGTTTCAGAAATTCAGAAAAGAAACGAAGAAAACTAAAAATAAATTACAAGTTATTTAAATTTTAAAACTTTGTGGTAAACATTATTTTTATCAGGGAAGGCTTCAGGAACACAATCTGAGTCAACCTTGGGGGGGGGGCAATTGCCCCTCTGCCACTGTTGCCAACAAGTATGTTTTTTTATTACGAGTTCAAGTACGAGTAGTTAGTAGTATGTTAGTAGTTTCCATATATCTTATCTTTATCATCAATCAACAATTTACGACTACTGGTTAGTGAGTGCTTCAGTCAGTGTTGCCGTTTTAGGTGTTGGACAGTGACGGCGCCAGGGATGGGTCCGGGTGGGCACTTATCCACCCTGTTGATTGGAGTGCCCACCCAAAATTTTTAGGTGCTTATTTCAATAATGTATTTTTTTGAGTTTATTCATTTTATTTCCGGACCAACGCTCTTTGCCTCCGTATTTATTAAAAAGCTAGATACTATCTGGGCATCGCAACAAATTAAATACTGGAAGTCACCTATTCCAGGTGTGGTGAGAAATTGCCTTTAAGGTAAATTTCATTACAATCCTGTTGTATCAATGAAGATACAACTTCTAAAACTTCCCGCAGATGAGGATTGTGATATTGTCCAGGCACCACAACAGGGGAGAGAGAACCCCCCCCCTGATGGCACTCTCGCACAGCCGGACCTTTGCGGTCGATGTACCCAAATCGACACTGATTTTCCTACTTCTCAGGGTAGAAGAACCAATCCATCCGACGATAGATGGACTCACCTTCCATCACAGCTCCACTTCGGCTTGTTGGAGAAAAGTGGGTAATATTCCGTCTGGCCCCGAATACTTGTATGTTTTGAAGTATTCAGTGCTCACGCAAATTTTGTCTTATTTACAAGGTTGTTTGCAGTCTTCCATCCCCCCATCCCACCGAGATTGAATTTCTGGGTTCGCCTTGTCGGCTTCTGAATTCATCTCCTCAGCTTATGAGTTTCGTGTTGGTATCTGGAAGAGAAAAAAACCTGAAAAACTAACTGAATTTAATTAATTGAATAGCTGAGATAAGAAGAGAGAGAGAGAGAGAGACCGAGAGAGAGAGAATGCGTACAGCAGCTCTTACAACAGACATAATACATAACATACAAAACAGAAAAAAAGAATCTAATAAGTCTAGAAGCATAGCAACTTAAAGCGATTTTACCTACTCGATTATCGGTCTAATGGTGTTCGGTTGAAACTAGTTGCTCATTGGTCAGTTTAGAGGAGATTGGTATAGTTGCCAGCAAAAAATTAAGTTAAGTACAAAAACTAACTAAAAGAGGATATTAAGAGGTTTGGCGGAGTTAGGATGCTCAGTGGTCTGTTGTGGAGTGGGAAGTCTTCGATGTTGTATTGCCCAAGTTAGCGACCAAAGGTTTGTTGATGTCTTGACTTCTGATGTGTCTCAGTGTCTCAGTCAGCTTTTTGATGAATTCGCTGAGGAGTGCAACGTTGGTTTCGGAATATAGTATGTATTGATTTGGCTGCATGAAGAAGGCGTCTATCATGTTCTGGATGACCTGAATCCGGTTCATTTGATTGTCAGAGGCGAAGGCTCACGCCGAGGCTGGGTAAGTTAGAATTAGTCTGACGAGGGCTTTGCACAATCGAATCCGAGTGTAAACTTCCAAAGGGCTGCGTTATTGGTGATCGAATCGATGTGCTTGGCCCAGAAGAGGAGCTTGTCCAAGATGACTCCATAGACACATGACACATGGTGGACATCACCCAGGGGATCTTATTTACGAACATAGTCACATCTTGAAGAACGATACGGAGCTTTAATGCAGCTGCATTCTTGTCAGAATTAACTTCGATACGCCAAGTGCGGTAATAGATTTCATAGCGTTAAGGTCTTCTTGAATTGTTGAGTAAGCTCTCCCAAGATGGAGTTATCGTCCGCATCTAGTGCACTATCGTTCTGGGTAAGTAGTTCACCTACGAGTTAAACAGGGTAGGCGACAGCAGGGGTCTTTTCAACTTGACCGATTAGTTTCACCTTTGGAAGCAGGATATTCGCTTGAATAATCTTGAAAATGAAACTTGGGTGCCAAACCTTCTCGAACACTTTTAGACATGCAAAAATATCGCGGCTGCTGATTCCTTTTTGTTGAAGGATAACGTGATGTGCTCGACGATTCGCAACAACTGATGAGTGGTGGAGTGACTTGCAGGGAAACCGAACTGTTCCTGATGGATAATCTAGAGTTCTTTGATGTCTTCTTTGAGTCTTGTATCTTTCGATCAATTTACCAGTTGTACAGAGAGGAGACTGATTGGTCGATAGTTTTGCAAGAACGTCTTCCTCTTACAACGTTTGTTCAATACCACAACGTCCACTTGTTTCCATCTATCTGGGAAGTGTTCAAGTCTTGTAACAATTTATTGCCCCTCAATAATTGTTTTGTGCTGCGCCATTATTTTTCGTTTTTAAAGCCATTTTTGCAATTTTTAGTTAGAAGAACAATAGTTAGAAGAACAATTCTGTGGTCGGCACTTAAAAGGTCATAAGTAGGGAAACAATGTATACTTATGACCTTTTAAGTTCCGACCACAGAATTAACCCTAAGGTAGCCGGTTCGGTACCGGAGAGACTCTAAACTTTCTTATAAATAAAAGGTTAGTTTTTATGAACACTTCGATGAGAAGAAAATACCAACGTCCGTAGCATACAGAGTGGTACAAACAAAAGGAGCAATTTAAAAATTTCGTTAGTTTGAAAACATCTAAAAAAATGAACTAAGTATGACAAATTTTCGTATTATAGTTTTTCTTTTAAAGCAAGTTAAACTTGCTTATCTAAGAAAAACATAAAATTAATCTTACAATAGGTTAGCTTGAGAACAATTTCGCGCTTCTATTAATTTACTTAGAGAAGATTATTAAACCGTAAATTGGCAGTTAATGAAACCAATTGAGGTGTTGTTTCCTAACTATGATAAGTAATTAAACGTATATAAAGTTAGACATAATTACGCGATAGTAATATCGAAGTGAAGTGTTTGCTGCAGCGTAATCGTAAAACTTCCCCTAACAAAGAGCCTTCCGCCCCTAAACTGACGTTTCATTTCATATCTTATTTAATCTAAAATTAGAATTACAAATTATTATACGTTTGCTGTTTTAAATTTTTGACACCCCTCATGCTACATTTAAAACGTTCATATATTTTTTAATATTCCACTTGAACTTTGATAATGTATTACATTATTTATATTCGCATATCATGTTGACATAGCTCCAATGTTTGTTTGTTTGTTTGTTTGCTCCTTACATTGTTTGTTCGTTTATTCTTTTGTTTGTTTGCCTTTATTATAACTTTCTTAATAATCCATGTAGAACATTTAAATTTTGAACACAGATTCTTCAGAATCTCATACTGACGAAATAGAGATAATAAAGCATCGGCATATATGTATTCCTTAAATATTTTTTCAGATATCTCGAAACAAAATATCGACGCAGGTTTTTCTTTTTATACTTTTACACATATAAGCTTCCACTTAACTTTCCTGGAGCTCCTATATTGTTTTTTATTGCGCGCGTATTTTTTCGATGATTTTTCTTTAAAATTTCAAATCCTGCCTTTCGCATTTTTAGAGAACGTAATAACTAAAATGTATTTTTTATAGAAGTAAGGCAGTAACTGCAAAATTTATTTTCTCGGCATCGACAAAATAGTGACATCCTAAACTGAAACATGAACGCTGCTAGGCAGATGGCTATATGCTAGACACCAGGGCGGCTATTCCGTTGGGAAACAAATGGAAACGTACATGCACGTCCTATAAATATTTTAATGCATCAAGCAAAACAGTGCCAATCAGAAATGCTAAATTGAGGTAAAGGCAGAATAGAAAAAACCCAAAAATCATCTGTTAATCAGACAGATGTAACAAAAAGTAGAAATAAAACTTTTAACAAAAATACCGAAGACGAATATTTTAACTTTATCCTCGCATTCAATTCATAGCCCCAGGGAAAATTTAAATAAAATTATTTTATCGGTACTACCCAACTATAGAACTAAGTAAACAAATTTTATGCAATATAAATGCAATATTATAATGGCAGATCCCATATGCCGTTAAATCTTTTCAGATCTCGCTAGATGTATGCTCAATTTTGCATTTGAGGTAAATTTTAAAGTTTTTAAAAAACAATCTTGTTCTTGTATAGTATATACGAGTATTTTTAAAATTACTGCACTTTCGATCCATTCTGAAGCAGCATTTTAAAACTTTTCGCTGTCTAAAAACTAAAACTCTCAAGTGGCGTTCAGCTCACTTAATTTCTAATAGTGTCGTATCAATACTTTCAAAACAACCCTCGTCAGCCTTTATTTAATTTTGTAGACTTTTAGTTTATAGTTCTTTTTTTAAAATTTATCGAAGCTTTTGTTATCAATTCGACAAGAGCCCGACTATTTAGTATGATCAGAACAACGTTCATCAATCCTTTAAACTGATTTAGTAGTTGCACAGCTCGTTCAAACTTCAACAGAATTTAAAGTTACTTCTATCCAATCAACTATTTATGTTTCACGCACAAAAATTTTAAGTTGAACCTTTTCGTTTCTCCGATAGTTCCTGATCTTTTGTTTTAATTTGCAATAAAGAAAAAACTAACGTTTTAACATTTACGATACAGGGTTATACTTATAAATTGTCGTTTTATACGTGGAATTGAAAGAAATCTTCGCCAGTAGCCTCAAGCGGCGCTATTAAAATGATACCTACACCAATCGAACTTGATGATTATAGGGCGAGGGAACACCGAGTATGGCAGAAAACAAAAATTAGTTTTTTGCTTTGTTCTAAGCAGAGTGCCTCAGGAGTTAAAGTTGAAACCAGAGCTGTTTCATAATATACTCTTTACGCACTCTAGTTTCTACGCTTTATTCCTTCGGGGTATGAAATCTACAGATTTCAAGATGTAATCAATGTTTGTTTACATTGTGATGTTGTGTTTTGCTTGGTTTTTTTAATTGATGAGGTTCAAGGTTATTGGATTCGCTTTACATAACTTAGGTGGTAATAGATAACACTTTTCTAAAAAAAATATTTAACAAAAGTTTGTTTTTCCACCTTCACATGGCCATAGCTCCAAAAATATTGATTTTTCAGTAAAAATGGTCTAGTGCTTTTTTAAAGAGCGTGAAGTAATCTACAAACTATATTTTTACCTTTTATTGTCTAAAATCAACGGCTTTCGAGTTATGAATTAAAGTACAAAAATGTTGAAAAATTCGAGCCATTTCTTTTTCGGTTTTTTTCAAAATCCTGTATCTTTTAAATGAAACATTTTACAAAATATCTGGCGCCCCACTCCGGATAGCAAATTTAACGGACTACAACTTTGTTCTAGTAAAAAAATTTGAAAAACCCCTCCATTTTACAGAAAATAAGGAAATAATAAATAAGGAAGTTAGAAAAAAAATTAAATTCACAAAATCTTGATTTATTTTGAAAAATTTTTATTTTTATTTATGAAGAGAAAAGTCATGAAAAAATAAGAAAATGTTGAATTTTAAAAGGCAGAGTTACAATAAAATCATAGCAATTATTTGAATTTTTTGTAATTCAGTACAAAATCGATATTTTATTGATATTGATATTTTGAAATCAAAATGTGAACGTCGAAGTCACAGATTAAAATTTATCGCAAATTTACAATAAATTAATTAAGTAAATTCTAGTCGCAAATAGACTGATAAAACAATAAAACATTCTCAAAGAGAATATAAATTCAATATAAACATAATTAATATTATTTACAAATGTAAATCTGTCATCAATAGCAGTTTGTCGAAAGATAATTTACTTGTTAACGGTTAATAATTTCCAATTGGATATAGTTTTCAAAGAAAATTTAACCCTTTCAGACCAAGGCTTCATTATAGTGTAGAGTTCGTTCAGAAGCTTAAGTCTCATACAATGCGCGAAACGGGCAAAATACATAAGAATAAATGTTAAATGAAAACATCAGCTTGGCGCGAAAATTTAAAAAATCTGACTTGAACATTATTTTCATTATAATTATAGAAAAGAAAAACTAATTATAGAAAAAATAAAATGATTACTATAGGAATGTAATTTATTGTAAAACTTTATTATTATAGTACAAGCAAATACTATTGTACAAGTAAAACAAATTATTTTTATTATAATAAAATAATAACGAACAAGAAAGTGAGTAATCGCACATTGAAGTAAATTTTATTAGCCGAGTAATTGATTTTTTTTATTTTTATCTTTACAAGATGGGCTCACATTCTAAATTGAACTCTTCATCATCTTCTTCATCTTCCGAAGACAGATAATCTGAACTGTCACTTTCATCTTCGTAATTTACTCTAATAATGAGTTCATCTACATCATCCATAATATATTCCTTTTCTATATATTCTTTTTCTGTGGCTTCTACATGGCGACAAATATTTTGCCAATCTTCTATTGTGACTTTATTAAATTCTTCTTCAGTCAATCTTCGGACATCGTCCATTTTAAATGTGGTATTTCGTGCGGCAACACGATTCTTTACCAACGCCCAAATTTTCTCAATAGGGTTCAATTCTGGGTGATATGGTGGTAACCGTAATACAACGTGGCCATGTTCGGCTAAAAGTTTATCGGCTACATAATTTTTATTACGTGGCTTGTGTAATTTAATTATATTATACAGATCCATTTTTGTATCTCTGATTTGCCATATTATATTTCTTTCTGATAACCATTGCTGCATAGCACCTTTTCTCCATGAAGACGTAGGGCATTTTAAAATACTAACGTTATGATACGAAGCGTTGTCAATAACCAAAACGCTATTTTTTTCTAGATTTGGAATTAATTTTTCATTTAACCATTTCAAATAATTTTTGTGATTCATGTCATCGTGATAATCTCCAGTTTTAAGGCCAGATTTAAATATTAATAAGGCCCTCGTAACAAAACCTCTTGCACCGCCAGCGTGAACAATAATTAATCGTTGTCCTTTAGACACTGGGGTCTTTAAACCGTTAGTACTTCCATCGTCCCAACATTTAGGAACGGTATGTGAACTATGGATGTAAGTTTCATCCGTATAAACAATATTTCTTCCTTCTTCTTTATATTTTATAAGGTTTCTTAAGAACATAACTCGTTTACCTCGAATATCACTTTTTTCAACAAGTATTTGCTTATTACATGGGGATTTTCTCCACCTAAAACCAATCCTATGTACTACAATTCGAAATGATGAAAGCGATCCAGAAAAGCCATGATCTTTTTTCATCGCTTCATACACAGTTTTCATTGTAGGTCGCCTTTTATGTATAGTCGCATAAGAATGAATTATACGCCTAATAACATCTTCTTCAAATTGGCTTGTTGTAGTTTTTGGGGATGGCATTTTAATAGTTTTCCTGGGAGTAGAAAACTTGGCTTGTTGAGGATTTTCAGCTCCTTCCTTCATTATTCTTATAACAGTTTTATAAGAAACTCCAGTTGCAGATGACACTTTTGCATACAAAATATTTCCTTTGCATTTTTCTTTATTCATAATATATTGAATGACATTATAAATTATTTGTCGTCCTTGACTATGAACTACTTTACGGTTATTCATATTAGTAATGAATTTTAACAGTAAAAAATATTGTTTGTTTAAAAAACGATGTTAAATTAATTTGTTTATGCATTACCTACCACAATAAAATAATAAACGTTTTCGTCAAATAGATGTAAAAAAAGATTTAGTGGTACACACAGCAGTTTAACCTAAAAATAAAATTTTCGTTTAAAAACGATTTTAAATTAAAATGTTGTTTGTACTAACCTCAGTATAATAAAAATACTCAAATTGCGTTAAAAAAGGCTGATTGTTATTTAAATTATCAAATAATGTTAATATCATTTAATAATCAAAAGCACGAAAATAGCGAATCTGTCAAAGCAAAACGTCAACAAAGAACGATATTTTCAGGACTGTATTTATTTTGTTAAAACGAATTTTATCATTTCTGCGCACTATTGTATGGGACATGACCTCCTGAATGATCTCTACCTACGTTTATTAATTTATTTTGAAGTTGGTGACAAACTTATATGCTAGATAGCAATCATTTCTTAAGGAAAGAACCCCGAGGAATTCAAAAAATATAAAAAATGTTCTAGGAGTAACATAAACGATGATAATAAATTAATTGAAATAAAAATTGTAAAAAAACATTCCGTTGCAGAATAGCTTAAACTTGAGTATGACTTTAGTTAAGAATAACTCAGCCAAATATCATTATAAATGCATAATTTTTTTTTGCTAGTTGTTATCATACTAAACTTAGTCTACGAATAATAATCACCTGTTTAAATCTGTTATCATGCGTTTTATAATTGTTTATATAATAGGTCAACTAAAGTTTACTTAGCTGTATTTTCTTATTTAAAAATCAGAAAATTATGAAACTCGCCAAAAACACTTGTTAGGGCACAGTAATACGAAATTTAAAAAATAAAAATGATTTCTTTCAGCCAAAAAAAGTCGGGTCTGAAAGGGTTAAGATAGTTATCCGATGATTATACATTTAATCTAAATGCTGTTTATCATAGTTCAATGCATTATAATGGAAATCTATCAATATTCCATATAAATTTACCATTAATGTACACCAGTTTACATAATAATTATATAACAACGACAATAATTATTGCTGATTTGGCCATTTACCCAATTATTTTTCCCTTTTTCTTTTTTTTTTAATAGATACTAATATATTTATATTATTTATTGTTTTTTTAATAGCATTTATTTAGCATTTTTCGGGATCTGATTAAACCGTTATAAGTTTGATCACAAGTTGAGTAACGTAAAAATTTAAGCTCTAATCCAACTTCATTCCGAAAAATACCTAATTTTAAATTAAATTTGACGCAAAATTACATATGATTTTAGTAAATAAACTTAAATATATCTTAATTAGAGTAAGAAAAAAACATAAAATAATCATAAAATAATATAATATCATTCTCTCAACTAAAATTGGAGGTTGATTTTCAAATGAAGAAAAACCTTTGAATTTTGTGATCCACGATCTTTGCATGACACTTGACACTCGATAATTTTAGCTGTGCTTTGTTTTAATTATTTATTTGGAACTGATTTATTTTTAATTGTTCTGATCAAATTTCAATGTTGCTTCTTCGAAATTTACGAATAGATTGAATATACAGCTACATAGGTATATATAGGTTAATTAGCTATTGATTATTTTATATTTTTTAAAACAAAAAAGTGTTTTTGGCATCGGTAGAAAATACTCATCTTCAGTTGCGGATCGTGGTTTTTTCATTTGAGGAGGCAAAAGTGCAAGAGTTTAATCCACCCCAGCTTTTATGAAATAAAGAAAAAATAACTTGAATGATGTGATTTCATTTCAATCTTTACTTTTATCTTTTGGTAGTTCGAAAATCCACTTTTTTTAAAACTTGAATAGTTTAATTATTAAGACCGGAATTTCAGGAGAGCCTAAGCTTTCCTTGTCTCCTCTGAAAAGCCGCCACTGAGGATTATTCTGTGCCTATAAGAAAATTTTTCATGTAATTTCGCAACCATCATCTGCATATATGTTTTATGCTAGGGATACTGCTTAAGTATTTGGATATGCGTTGTGGAAGAAGTATTTATTTTATGATAGATTTCACAATCGAAAATCCACCTTTTTCTTCTTTTGAAAATTCTAGTAGTATAATGGTCCAGAAATTCAGAAAAGACAAAGCCTCTCTTGCTCACTCATAAGCTACTAATGAAAATAATTTTTTTTAATTTTTGGCCAGCTAATAGCTGAATCTAAACCGCTGTGGATAGCCCTTAAAAATTATTTTAGTTTCAGACACTCCAAGTTACTTACGCCAATGCAAATGGTGATGGTTCAGAGCCCAGGAAAGAAGAGCAGCAAGAGAAACCTAAAAACCCAAGAAGTAAAGAAAATGATACCGTCAAGATCAATAAGGAAACCTCCTTCAATGCTGGTCAAGTCGCAGAAGGAGTTCTCTTATAAGGGCTGCTTCAGAAAGAACAAAGGAATATACGATCTTCTCGTAGAGTAGAGATAGAAGAGATCGAAAAAACTGGCCGGCATCTCATAGCCCAACTAGAGAGTGTTAGCCTTATTTCTCTTGGGCATTGGGTATTGTTCGATCCAGAGAACATACTAAATTCCGGACCTTGGAATATCTTGATGTTTCCAATGCTAGAAAGTGGGAAGATTTAAAAATACAAATTATGGTTTTGTAAAACTTAGCTTGTTGGCTTGGGGAGGCACTGCCTCTTCTGCCTACCACACTACCTAAGAAATACAGTGGCAGAAAAATGGACATGTCCAACAGGCGGTGGAACTGTTGGATAGATAGGCATTTTCTGCAAAAATGAAAGAAACCCTAATTAAGAGCAAAAACTCGAAAGAGCAGAAGCGTGACGAAGCAAGGTGTTTAATAAAAAACAGCTTATAATCTAAAATCTAAACAAACAGAAAAAGAGTTTCGATTCTAGGACATTTCGCTACTAGGATATTTCGCTATTACTTCTGGTTTTCTTAAAAAAATTTTAAAATCACTAAATATTTCAAACCTACCGTATAATTTTAGTATAAAAATTTAAAAGTGTAGCAAAATGTCAGGTCACCAAGAGTAGACGCTCGTAAAATATAATTTTTGTCGTTTCGCGACATATAATAAATATAATGTAGTAAGTACTTTTTCTTATACTACATTTTTAGTACTTACTACATTATATATTTAACAAATATTTCGCTAAACGTGAATCTTACATTAAAATTTAAGATTTTCTCAAATATTGAGATGGAAATTGACATTAATTTTGTTAACTAATAAGTTAAATTCATATTTCTCGAAAACGGTAAGTTAAAACTTGAAATTCGCCTACAAACTACCCCAAATGAGCAAGAAATTACTTTAAATTAATCTCAAAAAATATAAGAATAATACAATACGTAGAAAATCAAAATTCAAAAAATTTAAAAAGGAGACAATTAACACATAACAGGTCTGGATTAAGAAAATCGATGCGTACAACTGATGAATGGCAATAACCATGAAATAACGTTATATTGTACTTCGTATTACGAAATTTTCATTTTTCAAATTTTCTTAATCCAGACCTGTTATGTGTTAATTGTCTCCTTTTTAAATTTTTTGAATTTTGATTTTCTACGTATTGTATTATTCTTATATTTTTTGAATTTAACCATAAATACATACTAAAAACCACAAATTTACTTAAAATTTTTTATTTTGAGTTCTTTTTCTTTTTTTAAATTAATCGCTTTTATTTTATACCGAAACATTTTCAAACAGAATCATATGTATGATATTATAATTTTTTCATATTGTTAATGATGTAAAGGTAATTTTTCGTGATTTCAACTCGAAAAAATGCTGTTCGAAATTTAAAAATGGTATGAAATTTTGGGTGTTAAACAAATAGTGATGAGAATGCGATTTGTTTGATTTTGAATGGTTGAAATGAACAATGAATTTAATACGTTTTAGTATGCTTTCTGACACTTGGGTTGTGTTTGTCCAACCTTCAAATAAGTCCATTTCTCTGCAATATCAGTCATCGCAACTCCCTTTATTTGTCACAGCCCTACAAACACCCCTCTCTAGTGTGTCAAACATTATCAGAGGCTTGCAGAGTGTAATATGGTAATGTGTATATGCCACACCGCTAATATGTATTTATGATGTTATCTAAGTGCAAAATCCACGATGATCTTTGCAATATTGCAGATTGCAATAGGGATTATTAGACTTAACAAACAGATCGCAGTTAAATTTACATTGCCTTTGTTTTCATGCAGATGTGCCTAACCATCATCATCCTTCGTTAACTAACATTATTAACGCATCTGTGCGTACGGTTATGTTTAGCAACTTACCTAATTAGATAGTTTAACTTGCCTTTTGTACAAAAGACATTTCAAAATCTAACTTTTCGAAGTCGAGGTGATATCCACCACTATTCACTATATGGATATCATTTCTTAGGAGCGATTTACTTCAGCGAAAACTTGCAAATGAAAATTTAACAGTAAATGGTAAGAGAACATCCACTTAACATGCTCAAATTTGAATTGCTAACTAACTTGAATTTGCAGCGTTAAATTTTGTTTATTTATCAATTATTTAAAATAATAAATTCGGCAAATTTTAATTGACAAAATAGTTTTCTACTTAATACTACTTAATAGAACTTCAAGGTTCAAGAGCAGTAGCGGTTCCTAGCTTTTTCATTTGAGGAGACTAATAAGGAATTGCAATCCCACATTAAATCTGCAGCATATATTTATGCGGAGGTTTCAATCGATACATAGTCACTGTGGGTTAATATGTGCTTGATGGTGAGAAATCTCTTCGGAGTAATCTCAAAATTAATACATTAAAACCTTGAGGTCAAAACCATCCATCTTCGTGTATGGCTTCATGTTCTAGGCTGAAGTGCTAGTTTTGTGATAGCATCATGTTATTTTTTGGATATGTATTCTGAAAGAAGTATTTATCCTTTGATAGATATCACGATCGATAATCCACTTTTTTTGAAAATTTTAATAGTTTAACACTTCAGAATTTCAGGGGAGGCTGAGCCTTCCTTGCCACCTCTAACGAGCCCGCCGATGCTCAAGAGAGAGATTCAAAAAAGTCTATTCTCCAAAAAATTAAGTTTCAAGTACTGCAGATATTCTCGTACTGAGCTGATTAACAGGTTAACTATTGGCGAACGGTCAACTAGGCGATAGTTCGCTCAACGGCAGGAGAAATAGATTAGGTTGCTTAATCGGTATCAGTCTCAGTTCAGTTCAAACCAAACCAAACGGCAAACTCAAAAACCTTGATAGGTGAACTACTACAGATTATCTCCATGTAAGATACGCTAGCATGGTACTTCTCATTGACGCTAAAACCGATCAGGGGTAGAGTACATGCTCCACTGTTTCGTCTGCTACTTTACGGTTCCCAGTTTCAGTTTCATCTGGTGACAATATCATTTGAACAATGTTTTGGAAGTTCCGGATCCTGTGAATCTCCAGCCTCTTTGAGGCTCCTTTTTCTGCTAAGAATCCGCATTGGATTTGCTTGTTGGGAAGATTGCAACCCCTTCTCCCAGATTTCTAGTTACTCCAACGATCAAAGTAACGCGGCTTGATTTTGACTTAGAATTACTCAACTAGGTTTTGGTGTAAGTTTAATTGTAAGAAGGTTTTTTGGTAACAGTTCGTTTAGGTTGCCAGCCTCTTTAGTGATCTACTAATTACTTGATTGAAAAAGAACGGCTATATCTTTTACTTTTTTTATCAATCTTGGAACTGCTCTTCTCTCTTAAGTTAAGAATCAGTATGTCTTGGTCGAAGTGATAAAACAAATTATCATCCACATAGGTTACCACTTTCGCCTAACTTGCAAAAAACGTGAAGTCCCAAGATAATATGTTTAATCCTATTCCAGCTATCCGTGATGCTTGGTTCTTTCACAAAAACATACTGGGCATCATTTATCTGGTCGGGTGACCATTAGACCTTTATAGGCTCCAACTCTCTGGAAAGCGTCCGAAGATTCGTTACAATAATGATAATGTAGCACTCCAAGAATCTTTGAAGAAGAATTCTTAATTTTCTTCCCACATTTTTTTCCTTCGTGGTTCTAATTTGAAGGCTATATATCTAAAAAAAATCCTGTCAGATTGAAGATGCAGAAAAGGTAATCTCGCAGAATAGTTCTATCCACATATGAGCCATACAATTCATCTCCTTTCATTCCACAGCAGCCAGTTGCTCAGCTTCACAGCAGATTCTTCGACGCTACGCAAAAACAATCCTTTATTTTCCAATTTTCTACTTGAGATCATCACATAACCGGTTTTATTGCAGTCCTGTTTGGGATTGCCCGTAGATTCTCAGGCCGTGTTCGATTTGGAAGCTTCGCTTTTAGTACCAACGTCTGTTCTTTTATGAGTAATGATTGATCTAGAGAGTTAGTATTGGTACCAAAAGCGCCGTAAGCTTCCAAATCGAACACGACCTCAAAGTCCAACCTTATTGTTTGATGATCAGTGCTTATGTCGAAAATTATAAATACGTTTAGGTGTTGTCCGCACTCATTTTTGAAAGATTTTAAGGTGCCTTTACTTTCGAAGGTAAGAAGTCTTACTCTTCAACAAATCTTCCCGATTGCCTCTTTGCTTTCCTCGGTAGTTCCTTGAGATAAATTTTCGCTTCTTCCATTCGTAGAAACACGTTTTATGCTTCAGATATCATTCCACCAGTCTGGCCTCCCAATATATTATCTTCTTGTGGTTGGCAAATATTTCGGTACAGTGTTGCTACCATCGTTTCTACTTCATTCACCGTACTGGTTCCTTCAGAGATCTTGACCTCATTGCCATTCCCCGGGATAACATGAATACATAATAATGGGGGAGTTTCCTTAGAAATAATTTTTTGAAATAATATATAAACATGAAACTGTAATAAAAATGCCGCATGTTGATGTAATTGGTTGGTCTTAAAACTCAGCGTACAATTTAAAAAAAATTTTTGAATTTCAAAAAAATATTTAATCTGCCCGCCATAGCTAACCAATAAGATTTAAACATGGCCGTCCGATGTTGTCAGTTCTTAATTGGGTTATTATTGACAGCTATCATATGTTAATTAAAATTCTTTATTTTCTCATTTAATGCTATTGATTATTTCGTCACATCAATGCTGATCAATGTTTTAACTGACAAAATTGGTGCACTCTTTTTAAGAACTCTATAAGCTGGATGGTAGCTTCTGGTAAGCTTCTGGCGAAAAGCCATATAAGTGTGGCATTTAAAATCTCTTAAACTGTGGATGCAAAGCTCTTGTAAAAGTATTATTGATGTTTTAAATGGTTCATATAATATCTTTATGTAAAATATACAAAGAATTATCTTGTTTGTAAATAAATAATGAAACATTGTCGACATGTGAATCTGACCGAAGCACAACCGATCAACAAATTATAACACAACAGAATAACCAAATGTAACAAACTTCAAATATTACGTTAAGAATGAATGTTAAACCAATTCACTAACAAAATCTGTTCTATTTTTGAAAAACTCTACAAACGGGGTTAATTTGATGAATATCGCCAGAAGGCAAAAAGCCGTTTACGTGTGGCATTTAAAATCTCTTAAACTGTGGATGCAAAGCTCTTGTGAAAGTATTACTGATGTTTTAAGTGGTTCATATAATATATTTATGTAAAATATACAAAGAATTATCATGTTTGTAAATAAATAATGAAACATTGTCCACATGTGAATCTGACCGAAGCACAACCGATCAACAAATTATAACACAACAGAATAACCAAATGTAACAAACTTCAAATATTACGTTAAGAATGAATGTTAAACCAATGCACTAACATAATCTGTTCTATTTTTGAAAAACTCTACAAACGGGGTTAATTTGATGAATATCGCCAGAAGGCGAAAAGCCGTTTAAGTGTGGCATTTAAAATATCTTAAACTGTGGATGCAAAGCTCTTTTAAGTTGTCGAGATCTTTGTAAAACTAAAGTATTTGTTTTCATTAAATAAAAATTGTGAATCTAAGTAATCCATAATCACTCATATAAAATAAAAAAGTAACCACGAAATACACGGCGGCCATTACTTGTCATCAGGTAGGCATCTACATTTTAATAGAAGAAAGTACGGCAACATAGTACAGTTGTCTAAAATCCTATAGGTTTATCCATTCCCACCCAAACAAGGGTTATGACGTCATAACCCTAACAATTTCAAATTTCATTAATTTTTTTCTGATACTTAACGCACTCAAAAAAATCTGAAAAAAAACTGATGGCTCCGTTTGATCTCTACTTTCAAATAAAAAAATAAAAAAAAAGTAGGAAACTCCTCCATTGTTTTCCGATAAAAAACCAATAGCATTAATTCGCTTTATTCTAGCATAAACCAATCTTAATTTATGATAAATTTATTTGTTTATTTTTAAAAACTGCGTTTCGCTTATAAAATCCAAGCTTTTTTATTAAAATTATATCAATAGTCTTCCGGAATTATTCAAAAAGGACAAAAAAACTCTATTTATATGTGGGTACGTTCACCTCTTTACTGTATATAGGAACGGAATATACATAAATACCTAATTGATCATTAATTATAATGACTACAGAATATTAAAGAAAAACTTCGTATTTAGCAAATAAAACTTGAAGAGTTCTAGAAAATCGATTATCATTAAGAAATTGGAATTAAATATTTATTTCTCAAATCCCAACACTTGGAAAACATATTTGCATGAGTGCGCACAGCATAGTCCTAGTGCTTATTTGAGACGAAAGCATGCAATGCAGAAATTTACGCAAATTTTGCATAATTCAATAGTAGCAAACCTCCTCGAGATATGGTTAAATTAGCAAGTTTAAAAATCTTTAATTAGGGAAGTTTGAATTGGAGAAAATGTAACAAAACTTAGATATTGCTTAAGTAGCTATTGCTTTCCTCAAATCTTCCGAATGCAGCCATCGTCAGTCCATCTTCTAGACCTCTGGATTACAAAGTTCTTATTATTAATTATCATAAATCAATATATCGACAAAAAATTGAAGAAGACCTCTCCAAATATATTATGATGTTGTACATAATTATTTAATTATTTTAAATCTCAGTCCACAGAATAAATTAAACATTAAATTTGCGTTTCTATGGTGAGTAATTGAAAAGCTTCCATTGTGTAGCTTTATTTAATTAATTTAGATTTTAGTGTAAATAATTTACCGTAAAAGCAAGCTGATATTAAAAATTTTTAAATAAACAGAAACGAAACAATTCCGACTTCATAAATTTTAAATAATGGAGAAATCTAAATAATTTTTTTATTCTTCCTTCTATTATAATACTTCACTTTTATGTGATGGCTGGCTTAAATATTTAATCAAGTTTATAACTAGCGGTAACCACTACAAGTATCTGGTATGTTAATAATTCCACCACAAAGTTTAGATTTGCAGAGGGCCCGCGAGAAATTCATGCAAGTGACTTTAAGTATTTAGATAACCAACTATCCAACTCTCTACAATTTCATATGAAGATTAATTGGGATCTTGCATATATAAATTAGGATACTTTTTTCTCTGAGGTTTAGTGGAAAATCTCATTCTGTAGCATGAAAGTAAGGAAAACACTTCAATATTCATGATTATTCATGTACCTACATTAATATTTAACTTGGGATACTTCGTTGCCCTTAAACAATCGAACTAAAGAGGTTCCAAATACAAACAGACACCGAAAGCACAATTAAAGCTTCGGGATATGTTTGCATAATTCTTACCCGTCATTATTAGATCATTTTAAATTTCAATTTGACCAAGTTTTGCTGACAGAGGAGCACGATAAAAGCTAAAGTTGGTTTTATGTGTTGCTTATGCTCTTCTTGAATAATATGACAAGTTATTTATGTTTTATGCAGTTTGCGGTATATTTTCAGAATACATATTACAAAAATTAAAATAATGGCTCTTTAGCGTCATACTTTATGACTTTGTTTATGCAAATATTTTTAAAAAATTTGATTGACTCAAAAGAATATCGCGTAAAACGAAATTTGATAAAATATTTCGTCCGATAAACGATAAACTTATTTTTACTCGACCTTCCTTGGAATAGATGACAATTTTCTTTTACATTTGAATAAACAACAGTTTAAAAAACGTCCCAACAAAATTTTATTTGACGATTTTTGATAATCAATTGACAAATCTGAATTACAGTTGACGATTTCTGAATTACTACAGGAAAACATGTAGAATATTATTCAAGCGCTCACAAAACCACGAGTGCTAGGTGAAAACTTGATAGCTTAATGGTACAGAAAAGATCTCATAGAAGAAGCTCTTTGGGGAGCTTTGCCCCCTCCCCATACTTATGCTACCGTATATACCATACTTGATGTACTTATTCCACAATATTATATTTTATTTAATATGCTTTTTTCAGTAAAAGTTGTTTCCAGCTTGTTATCTATATTGCTTTAAAATATTTGAGAAAATGCAAAACTTATGTAAATTTGAGCTGGTACTGGGCAAAGATATCAAATTTGATGTTCCTATGAACATAACAATCTTTACCTTATAATGCTAAGATGCTTGAATTCCTACATCTGCTAAATGTTCACTTGAACAGTTTATGAACTTATCCCCTTACCACTGACTTTAGCTGAAAAGGCCTAAGGTGTTGATAAATATGGTTTTCTATTTCAATGGGCTTGGAAACATTAGAAACCGCATTACTCAGGTTTATATCACTTTGTTGTTGCAAAATCACCATATTTGAAAACGATAAGACTAGGGTTGCGCTAAGACCTCTTTAACCCCTACCCTACGTTATACAAAATAAAAAATAAGTTTTTTAAAATGTTTTCTTTCTAATTTCTCGACTTGAAATATCTTTACGTCAAAAGATAGCACTTTAACTTTAAGTATCGTATCCTATTGTATTGAAGGTGGAGGTGTGTCCTAGCGCAACGCCAAGTGCGCAATTTAGTCTTCCCTTTTATATTTAGAAAAGTTTCTTTTACAATTTTTGATATAATATCTTCTATACCTTTTCAGGTGTAATTCAGATCTGTAAACTGATATTCAAAAATCGCCAACTGTAATTCAGATTTGTCAATTGATATTCGGAAATCGTCAAATGATATTCATAAACTGTAAAATGAAAGTCAAAAAGCGTCAAATAAATTTTGTTAAAAATTAAGTTTAAAACAAATTGAACATCTTTTGACGGTTTCTGGATTTCATTTGCCAATTTTAGACCAATTGACAAATCTGAATTACAAATGACATTTTCTGAACGGCAGTTGACTACTTCTGATTTATTGCTGAAAAAGGTGTAGTCAAGAGAAATTTAATCTTTCGTTCTTCGTGTGAGAGAATCCCCGCCTTATTTAGGGCTAATAACATCTGAAATATTTTGGTTGCCCTTAAACCCTTAAAATTGTAAAAAATGATGCACATTGTAAAGCAAATATACCCTCACACGAAAACAAGACAATAAAATTAATGTAATAGCCATTTAGTACTGCTAAAAAATAAATTTTTTTTAGAATGGTTGAGCGACAAGACTGGACCACTTGATCCCTAGCCTTTTTGTGTTACTTTAGTTCACAAAGTCTGTAACAGGTATTTTGCTGAAACTAAACCATCCACTAGAAGAAATAAATTTAAAATTTGAAAGTAACGGTTAATCTAACTAATGTCCATGTTCACCAACGACAACACCAACGTCTTACTTATATAACATAATTTATTAATCTTTAACTTTCAGCAATTAAAACAATCAACTTTTGTGTTTCATTTAAAATTAAACAATTTTAAAATTAATAGAAATATTTAACGAATAAAACAAAAGCAAGAGAAATAAATTATTCGACAGGTTGTGCCAATAACTCTCAAAAAATTGTCAACTATATCAGGTACGTTGAAATATCAACATAAAAAAGGAAGGAATTTCAAATTAGAAAGTAAATAATTTAGTGGGTTAGGTTTCAATTTGTGGTGAAAATAATTACAATTTTTGCCACTACAGATCAGCGCTTACGCTGCACTACAGTGAGATTATTGACAATAAATGTTCAATTTTTGATTGGCTACGATCATTGCAAAATACTTACTAAGTATCCGAAGCTTGCAGTGAACACTCTGGTGAATGCTTGCTTCTGCAAATCCTGCTATATGTATTTCAAGAAATAGCACTGCAAACCATTTATTTCAATAGGTCCAACTAGTCCAGATCAGGCACTGAAACAATTTCCTTATAAAATAAAATGTCCAGCGAAGCCATCCTGATTGTTTTGTTCACACTTTGTAACACCTCCCTCAATAAGCCACAAATTGTGTAATTTTGAATCATAATTGTACTTCTTGTGAGAAGGTGAAACATTGACACATCATGCATTGCTGACTTAGCTTTAAGAGTTTAAAATAGCCATAAAGCCAAACCAACAACGAAAAGTGTGTCATCCGCATAGTAAACCAGCATCGATAAAAGTCCTTGGCAGAAATCAAATCTAACTCCTTGCGAATGTTCGATCTAGTCACACCAGCAAAAACATGAGACTACAACGAATCACCCGCAACAAGAAAAGATTCTTAACTTCTTGATAAAATTCGTAAACGCAGACGTTTAACCACCTTTATGAAGTAACTACTGGCTGTGATACGACAAAAACAACGTAAACACAACCGTAGTTACCTCACAACGATAGACAAATTCAAACCCTCCAGTCAAGACAAAATTTTACAAAAATTATACAACATATAGCAGGCTAATTCATGCATTGTACAATTGGTAATTTAACCGTGTGAGGTATAAAATAAACTCACACGGCTAGATCACCAAAGAGAACAACACACCAAAAAACAATGAAAAAAAAATTTACAAAATGCGTGCACTACAACAAACAACGAAGCACATGTAACTCACCTTAACAAAAAAGTTTATAAAATTAGAGAGAATCCAACAACGATGTCCACACAATTCATTTATTTAATCGAAATATACAACACGAGAACGTGAATTCTTTACAATAAAAAATAAAATAAAGCATTTAATCATAAAATTAATAAATTATGTAGATCAACAATTTTTTTAAAAGTACACAAGTTATCCACCCCAAATACAGCAATATGCGCGTCCTGCACTTGTCAAAATTAAAGAAAAAAAACTGTTTTAAACTAAAAAAATATTCCAAATAACTTCTTTCTTCAATTTTGAAAAATGGGCATAAAATATTTTTTGGAAACCACTTGTGCACATTTTTGCTTATTATAAATCACAGAAGCACTCAATTTTAAAAATTGATTTCTTTATTATGTACATTTTAATTAAAAATTATATTAAATAAATTTTATTTACACAATAACAACTTTTGGTAATATGCACATAATATTTACAAGTATAAACTTGCGGCAAAAACAATGTCCCTTTTGATTATTCTTATGCAGTCATTAAATTTTTCTTCCATGCCGTTACCCATAGTTTTTGAGGCTTGGACCATCTCTCTTAACAATTCTTCTAAACGTCTCATACAGCGTATAATTGAACCTTCGAATATGTCGGTCATTTCACACAATTTACTAAAGCTAGCACCGTTACACCAAGCGTACACCACTTCCATAAGGCATGGTCTAAATTTTTCCACATAGGAATCTTCGTCTAAGGGGAGTTTCGATTCGGTACTAACTTTCGCGATTTTTCTAGCCAAATCCTGACAAGAAAACGTAGTTATTTGTATTAATGTGTTAAAGAAAAAAAAGGTTTTTAATATTTAAAAAAAAAGTTGAATTGGAAGGGAAAAAACATGCAGACCAGCAGATATTCGAATAAAAATTTTAAATTTAATTTTAGTGCAAGAACACAAATAGAAAACATAGAACTAGAAGAAATGACTGTCAAGCTATAAAATCAAAGTAGATAATTTTATATAAAATAAAAAGTTGCTTCCATATTCCCACTGTTCCCACTTTTAACCGACAAAGTTCTACTTTTTTGATACAAAAAGAAGTCAAATTAAAACCAAGAATAAATAATTAAGAAATGCAAGTTGATTGCATTTGATTTTACCTTATAAAACAAAGTACCTACAAAGTGATACTGAAAAAAAAAGATGAGAAGTTACAAGATAATTTAAATTAATAGGAAAACTTCTTATTCTGGCACCTGAAAAAGATGTCAAGTAATCTAAAAAAAAGAACTCTAACTACAAACAAACACTTCATTTGTTCTATAAAACTCTTCTCAAGAAACTGGAAACATAGTAAAAATGTAGGAAATTATAATAAAAAGTTTTTAGTTTTGTTTATGAGAACTGGTAACCAGAAGTATGGTGTAAGCATATACGAACAAACTAAGAAATGAGAAAATGTGATTCAGGTTGTGATCATGTTGGGATACATTGTTGTGATCTCCAAAAGTCCAAAACCAGTCTGTGGAAAAAGCATAAAAAAATTACCCCTTACTTGCCATATTATGATTAGGACAACCACAATCGACGCTCATTCACAAATACTCAGCACAAGATACACAAATAAAAAATAAAATTTGAATTTAAAAACTGCAAGACACAAATACAGAAGGGTAGATAATTATAAAAAAAAAGAAGTGAAAAATATATAAAAGTAGATAGAAATTGTTACTTAGTTCACAATTAAAGTTGTTAAGAAGGAAATTGAAGTATAAATATGAGAAGCTAAAAATGTCAGCATTACCAAAAATTACCAAAAACCAAAAATATAAATAAGTATACCAACTTCAAAAAAGTCATGTTTTTAGTGAAAATTAGAGAAAAATTAAATTATTATTCTAAAAAGTAGTACAACCTTCTTCTTAACAACCTTGCTGATTTTGTCTTGATTCTACTATTTTTTTTGTAAGAAACAAATATTAAAATGCAAGTAACAAAATATAAATGATTTAGTTACTTTTAAATGTTGAACCAAATTTTATATAAATTTCACTTCCTCCATAATAACAAAAAGCATTGTTCTTACCTGCATTTGCCTCAAAGGTCCCGACAATTCATCAGACACTGTAAAACTGTTGCTCTTCTCGTCACAAATAAAACAGCTTAACAATGCACAACACTGAGCCGAATTTAATGTAATAAAAACACCATTTAATAGCAACTCCGTTAATAGAATTTCATCCGAGCTGCAACAGGAAAAGCAATAATTTAATCTAACGTAACTTACAACAGTGATTCTCCAAGCTTAATCAGAAAATCACAATTTCCAAATTACCAGCTTAATTCGCAACCGACACGTCCTTTCAGTTGAATAACGTCCGTATTGGTGCAATAGCCCAGCCGCCTCAACACACGTTTTCTTCGTTTCAATTCATCCAATTGCAATACCGATTTTGCATCGGTTAATTTTTTTGTTGCCATGTCCAATTCCTTTTCACTGTTTTTCTTCTTTTCATATTCTGTGTAGATGGATTCTAATTGAGGATTATCTTTCATCACATGCTTTTCTAACCTAAAAAAACATTTTTGTCATTCAAAGTAGGAAGCTTTTTAACACGAATATACCTCTTCTCTAAATTTTCAATTTTTTGCACAATATCATCAAAATCAGGATCGTTTATTTTCATGTCTTCTTTTGGTTTGAGCAGAAGTGGATTGTCGTTGAACTGTTTCTTCACTTTCTGTAATGTCCGATTAGCCAATTTTCTATTTTCAACTGGTCGTAAATCGTAAGGAGCACTAATGCGTATGGATGATAAGTGTGTTATCATAGTAGAACAAACGGTGACAACTTCGATTTCGCCTTCTTTGTCTGCTGGGCACGGTTTCGGAATTTCACCTGCTTCGGGATTATTGCTATCGCCACTGCTTGGTAAAATCCGTAATAAAATATCCACATTGACTTTAGTGGAACTGTCTGTTGGACTTGGTCTACCTCGAGGACCTGATTTATTGACCTTCTTAAAGGTGACGATCATGCCCCAATCATACTCATCGTTTTCCACTTTGATCTGCCAAAATAAATAAGTAAATATTGATATCTTTAAAATTATAAAAGGAAATTCTTTAGAAAGTGCACTGCTTACCTTAACCAAACGTCCATTTTGTAAAAATGGAAGTAGGTACTTGGATTGGGTGATGTAGCTCCTGAATTTTAAAACAAAAGAATCCAAAAGCTGTCGAAGATCATAATACGACGCAATTTCGCTTTCATTTTTCACTACAATGTTCTTATATTCCAACAGTTTTTCCTGATATTCTAAATAAAAAAAAACATTTAACTTGAATTACAAAACAAACTATCAATACTTACTTTTGTACAAATCAGGTATAGAAGCTTGATTTTGAAACTGAAAGAAGGAACGCTCCAACAAATACTCCGGATTAATATCCTCGATCCTCAACAAATTCAAAACCATGTTGTATGTCAAGTGAAAAGAAGAATTGATAGGATCCGGCAGTCCTTTGATGATGTCCCTACCAGCAGCTGCAGGCATTTTTTCATCCACCATTAAAATTACGATTCCTTTACTATCAATACCTCTCCTTCCGGCACGACCCGACATTTGGACGTACTCACCAGGAGTAATGAATCTATAATCTTTACCATCAAACTTCCTCATGCCCGTAAAGAGTACAGTTCTTGCCGGCATGTTAAGACCCATGGCAAAAGTTTCTGTTGCAAATAAAACTTTCAGCAAACCTTCACCAAACAAAATCTCGATGGTCTCCTTCAGGATCGGTAACAGTCCTCCGTGATGAATTCCAATTCCACGTAGCAAAAGAGGTAAAATATTTTTAACTTGCTGCAAATTACGATCTTCTTCTGACAATACATTGGTTGCGTTCGTAAAAACTTCGTTTACCAGATCTTTTTCTTCCTCTGTAAATAAAAATTTTAATTTCCCACAAAAATTAACATTTGACAAGTCTTACGGGTGTTAAAATCCAATTTGGTCATTTGCTTTGCGTAAATTTCACAACTTTTCTTACTGAAACTGAAAACAATAACGGGGGCAAACTCTCGATCCATTATCATCTTGACCACTTTAAAAATATCAGTTTGACCTGGATCTTTTCCAGCCATGCCACCTTTACGACCCTTCTGATCGCCTTTAGCCGCTTCCCCAGCGTTTTGCAACACCGACATCGCCGTGTTGTAATTATCCTCCTTGAAAGTGCCCTAAAAACAGCAAACAAAATGTTATTACAGCCCAAATGTAACAAATTTTTAGAACTCACGTTTAAGTCGACCACCATATGAATTCCTTGACCACCAGCAGGAAATATGAAATGTTGAAGTGGAGTGGGTCTGTAATCCGTATAAACGACGTGGCATGGTTGTTGATGCAAGTGTGCAACCCATTCAGCAAATTGTCTTGCGTTTGGAATAGTAGCAGATAAAAACACGAAATGTGCGTTACGAGGTAACAAAATAATAGTTTCTTCCCAAACCACACCACGCTCTTTATCTCTCATATAATGAATTTCGTCAAAAACAACCCAACCGACTTCTCTCATTATTTCGGATCCCCTATACAACATGTTACGCAAAATTTCGGTGGTCATGATAAGACAAGAAGCGCTCGGATTAATCGTAACGTCCCCGGTGATTAACCCAACGTCTTTAAACTCATCGTAAAATTCGCGATATTTTTGATTGGACAAAGCCTTAATGGGCGTAGTGTATATCACTCTTTGTTTATTTTTTAAAGATAGGGCGACGGCATATCTGCAAGTTAGGAAAAATTGGTCAAACAAATGATTTTTATTTTGTAAATGTAGAACTTACTCTGCAACCACAGTTTTACCAGCTGATGTATGTGCAGAAACCAAAACAGATTGATTGTTGTCAATACATAAGATCGATTCCTTCTGAAACGGATCAAGAGTAAAAGGATATTGCTTTGCTGGATCTGTTACTCTCGGAGTCAAAGGTTCGTATTCTTGACCCGGAGGACATGCAACTTCGTGAGTACATGATTCAAGTGCTTGAATATTGTGCACTACAATTCTGTTACGAAATTCTTCAAATCTGAAAGAAAAATATAATATAGATATAAAAATTAAAAATAAGACTATTAAAGAAATTAAAAATGACGAAAACAAGCAAACTAAATTAACAGCTGAATTCTATTATAGCCAACTTCATTTTAGTTAGTAACCAAAATGAAGTTAGCTATAGAATCCAGCTGCTATAGAATTCTGGTGTTAGTTTATTTTAAATGTAACACCACACCTATGGATTTTTCAATTAATAGTAATAATAATTTATCCGGCATTAATCATCTTTAGAGAATTAAATAATGTGAACTTTATTTAAATAATAAAAACTGGAGAATCAGCAAAATAAATGACAACCAAGGTGACTTCATTGAAATCATCGAGCTTATTATTATATAATACAAGATTATTGAATTAAAAAAAAAAACATCCATTGAATTATATTTTCGAAAATCCAAGCAAACAATTACAAAGTACCCTTTTAAACATGTTCGATGTTTTACCCAGTTTTAATAGTTATTTATGTATTAAGGGCGCAATCAATAGATTATAGCTCGGAGGGTAATTTTAAGCCCGACGCGTTAACAATGTAAATTGTACATTTTGATGCCTGTTTTGTGAAATAAAATTTAGATTTTTCAGAAAAACTTTTCTGACTTTTTTTGTTGCAAATTTCATTGCTTTTAATTTTGTTTCTATACATTTGTATAGATTATTGTATCGATTATTAATTTTTTAATTTGAACATCACCTTGTTGTTATATTTGTTATGTTTATTGATTAAAATCAACTTAGCCAACAAAGCCAAAATGACTTACTGAGGAATTTAATTAATTAGTTGGTTTCCCGATGCCTTCCCCATATAGTCCACAGATTGATCTTTGGTTTTAAATTTCAGTAGTGTATCCGACACACTTAAGGTTTGTACCCTGATTGGGTGATAATTTGTACCCGCTTTCTAATTGGCCGGTGTGGGTATTATGACATACTGGTGGTCTCTAGCATAGGATATATAAATTTATTATATTTGCTCAAATCTCTTTATAGACAAGTTTCTGAAGTTGCTTGAGTTCTATTCAAATATATAAATTCTTAACTTGTAAAATGTAATAAATTGCAACTTTTTGACGACTGTTCTCACGATAGCGATAACCTTCGCTGAAAGCTTAAAAATAAAATGGATTTTAATTAATGTTTAATAATTAACTTGTTATATTGAAGTTTTAATTTATTATAATCAAGTTCCGATTTTTTTGTTCATTAACTGTGAGTACACATAATGGCGGTATTACACTATGCAACTACTGCGAGAAATGTTTTTGAATCAGGTTTGAGCGCTGCGCACTTTATACCGGGCAGAAGTTACACAGCTTCTTGTACAATCAGTATAATACAGCCATAAGTGAGACTACTGTATTTCCTAAATTCCATAGTTTGTCAGCTTTAAAATTCTTTTTTAGTTTTATTCTAACACTTACAGTCAAACTTCACTAACTCGAATCTCAAGGGACCACGAGGATTCGAATTAGAGAAACTTCGACTTATGGAGGTAAAATTACTCGTAAATATCTCACAAACCTATTTATTTTTTTCCAAAAAATGTAGTATAATGTATTTTTAGTATTTTTTTTTTTTCAAAAAAAATTCGAGTAGTTGAAGTTTCACTGTATTTTTTGACTATTTTTGGCACTGACTTTTCATATCAGTCAAATTGAGAAATTTTAAATTTTAATAATATAAGAAAATAAAAATGCAATTTTTCAAATTTACATTGATATTGCAACTTCCAAAATCAAAAATTCTCGGACTTTTCCCGACAAATCTGAATACAGTAGAAACTCGTTTATCTGGGATAATGGTGGGGAGGGGTCGCACAGATAAATGAAAAGCAGAGTTAAACAATACAATTTATTTAACAAAGCTTGAAATATGAAGTACAGTACAGTCTCGGTAATCCGTACACACGCGCTAATCCTATCTCCAGTCATCCGAACAAAAGAAGAAAAACTCAGTACTCTGCACAAATAGTTATAATCCGAACTCAACTAAGTTGTGATTATAACAATTTATGCAGACTACTAAGTTTTTTTTTCTCGTGTTCGGATTACTGGATATTTTGTTCAGATTAGCGTGTGTTGTAAGTATTTGTTTTCTGAGGTTTGAAATAATTTTACTTACTTCAGTTACAATTTTTCTCAAATTCATGACGTCATGGAAGTCAAAGTTTTCCTGTTTGCAGAAGTTCAGAAGGATATCAACTGCTTCCATTACTTACTGCTTATGGCCTACGTAAAAATTTTCAAAAGAGTGACCACGGCTAATCGAGACACAGTTAATCAAAGTTCTATTGTAATTTTAAATTTTCTTATTTTTCCAGACGAGTTAGAACCCTGTGATACACCCAACTTCTTTATGTGCAGGGTAAACGAAAAAGAAACAAGAAAAAATTTCAATTTTCAGTCATCTTGTTATAAAAGAAATCCCTCTACTTTAACAAACAATGTGGAAAGTAAAATTTTAGATGACGTTCAGTTGATGTATTGACTTCTATTTTGCTTCTATCTAGTTTGCTTCTAAACGTGCAGGTTTATGCCGAATTTTAATTAAAATAGCAATTGCTGAAAATGAATGTCTTCTCTTCTGGTTCCCCCTCTACTGTTTTCTTCTTATTAGTATAATTTTAATTTCAACAACTTGATTATCTCAAAAATTGAAAAACAACAAGTATAAATAAATACGCTCATAAGAAAAAGATTATAATTTATATAAAACATTTATAATGCTCGAGATTTTGATTCTGAATTTTGAAATGCGGTTTTGGATTTCAGACAAACTAAGCTCAAAAACATAAAATAAATGTTTTGTAAACATCAACAGTTTGATGTTTCCCCTTCAATTATGTTATACAGCGTGACAATAAAATTTGTTGCTAATGTTTATAATTTGGGGATGGTGCATCACAAATAAATTTTTCTTGCCTATTTTTCCAGAATAAGAGTGTTCCGATGGGTGAATGTCCGCTTGAACAACTCAAACCGACACAATTTATCTTGAATAATATTACCTACAACTTTGCTACAACTGATCTACAGCTTTTACATTAAAAAAAATTGGTAACTTAATTGCCATGAAACCATCCATCATAAAAACAGCTTTTTTTTAATTATAATGGTATATACGAGACAAAATTATTGCCAAAATAATAATTAACTTTAGCACTTATTAATTGTAGAGAAATCAACAGAGCTGGTGGTCGAGGTCTTTGAAATTTTAAAATGTCATTCAATAATGCCTTGGAAGTATTTGAGATAATATTATGTTTAAAATACAGTAGAATCCGGTTAATGTAATCACTTTGGGCCAAGAACATTTTGATAACATTAACCGACTGATAACAATAAGCAAATTAAAAAAAAAACGAATTTGAGAGAATTAGGTAAATTAAAACTAAACTTAAATTAAAATGTATAATGCCCGATTGCACCACCAATCATTAAACGTTAAGCTTCGATTAAATCGCTAATCCCCACCCTATTTCACTACATACTGATTGTCCATTGGATGGAATAAGATTTAAGTAAAACTTAAGTTTTAATGATAGGTGGTGCAATCGGGCATAAAACAAAATTCTCAGTCAAAATGATCACAATAACAGACTGATAACATTATCCATGATCACATTAACCCTTTCAGACCCGACTTTTTTTGGCTGAAGGAAATCATTTTTTTTAAATTTCATATTACTGTGCTCTAAAAAGTGTTTTTGGCGAGTTTCGTAATTTTCTGATTCTTATATAAGAAAATACAGCTAAGTAAACTTTTGTTGACCTAATATATAAACCATTATAAAACGCATGATAACAGATTTAAAAGGTGAATATTATTCGTAGACCAAGTTTGTATGATAACAACTAGCAAAAAAAAATTATGCATTTATAATGATATTTGGCTGAGTTATTCTTAACTAAAGTCATACTCAAGTTTAAGCTATTCTGCAACGGAATGTTTTTTTACAATTTTTATTTAAATTAATTTATTATCATAGTTTATGTTACTCATAGATAATTTTTTATATTTTTATTGAATTCCTCGGGGTTATTTCCTTAAGAAATGATTGCTACGTAGCAAATAAGTTTGTCATCAACTTCAAAATAAATTAATAAACGTAGGTACACTACAGTGTACCCTGGGTCTGAAAGGGTTAAGCGGATTCTACTGTACTTATATTTTTTCAGCTACTATTTTTTTCCTTTCACTTTTGACTTTACAATCAAGGTATACACTGTTTACTATAAATTTAATTTGTCAATTCTAAGAATCAATAAAGTTGAAAAGGTTTCTTACGAACTGTGAATCAGTTAAATTACAATTAATAAATAAAAAGAAAGTATGTTGATATTGTGCTGTTCTGTATTTATAATAACAAAAAGTATGTTTACTTTTTGTAATGCTAAACAATATGCAGTAAGTAAGGGTTCAACTTGATCAAAGTTAAGGTGACTTAATAATTCCAGAATATAAAATGATATAGCTTCCTGTGGTCTTCCCGATAATTCCGATTGATACTGCAGAAGCAATCAAGAATTTAAAGGTTTTGTGCCCATTTTAAAATCCAACTGATCATAATTTTCATAAAATTAAATGCAAATTATGTGTTCTCATAACCCGGTCAAATAAAAAATTAGAAATGTGTAAACCAAAATGTAAATATGGGAATAAAATTTAAAAAACTAGAAGCAGCTGCAAGTTTGTGGTTGCAAGATGAATAATACCTGAGCACAAAAGATGCTCAGGTAAATGATTAAGATTCTAATAGACAGAGTGAGAAAATGAGAGAGATGTTGAACTTGTACAAGACAAACAATTTCTGAAAAATTGCTAATTTTCCCAAGTGCATTGCCCTAGCAGTTTGACCTCTTAGCAATTTATATATGCATATAATAATAAAATAATTAATTTAACAATAAAATTAGCAACCTTTCGTGAATGCAAGACCAATTTTCAAGGTTACCCTTCACCAGCTTGTAAAAAAACAAAACAAAAACCTCGACCATAATTACCCAATATTTTTTAACCAATAATTACGTTCCCACCATTACACACAACAAGATGGCATTTCGTTATTAACACAAAAATCAAAATATAAAACTTACTTGATGCCATCAACATTAACTTCCTCGTCACTTTTGAACCGTTTTGCGGGGGAATCGACGGCGCCCTTGTCCTCGTGTTCCCGCTTTGAAACTTGCTTGGCGGAATCATTATTGCTGAAACGATAAAAATTTAGCGTGACCAAACATGGTTAATTTTACGTCTTCGTTACCTTTGCGTTTCTGTGCATACATCCTCCGATTCATCGGCATCGTCCATGCAACTAAACAAATCGTCTATAGACACCCCGTCCATTATTCAGTGAAGCTTTTTGCAATCACTAATCGAACCGACACAACACCACAAACGATCACGCCAAAATGGAGATACTTGAATAAATCTTCAACGAAAGTCACCAGATGTTACTAAAATCCCTAGAATTTTAACCTAGAAAATGTCACACTTCTTGGAAAAAATTATATTTAGGAAATCAAAAGTAAATAAAAAATGAAGCTGATTTTTGTTGTTTTTAAAATATTACATAAAAATTAACATTATTTAAGCGTACGACAATTTTATTAAACTACGCCGGAAGGGTTATTGAACTCGGTTTCGAAGAATGTGGTTTATACAGGATGCTGCAAAATTTTTTCTTTAAATTGTTAAGTGGGTATCAAAAAAACCTCTTTCACATCACTTTTTTTCTCCCACGATATTTAACTTAACACTCACAAGTTAGAACTAGAATTCAAACTGAATTCACAGCAAATCACACCTCTATTTGTTCTACCTTATTGGATCTTTCTAAAAACTTCTAGAAAGATCTCTCAATTGAAAAGAGATGGGAAAGGGTATGAAAAAAATAGTACCATAACTTAGAAATACTAAAGAAAAACTTCCCTTTTCCTTTCATTCTAACTTCTAAACCTCTGAAAAGGTTTACATTGCAAGCGCCGCCACTGGATCACCAACGACAAGAATGAATTCAGAATTCTAACCTTAAATTTGACATTCTCCCGCGATTTGATTATTTAAGATTTCAAAACTTTCGCGTACTCTAATAAATCCTACTAGATTTAATCTCGCTCATATACAATAAATTCTGTGATATAAGAATGCAAGCTCTTAGTGAGTTACTACGAGGATATTTTGAGTGATAAAATGGGTAAATTATTTAAATTTTAGAATTAACTAAACGAAAACGAAGAGCACAGGAGGATGGCAACAAACCTTTATTGGCTTCAATTTGTATAGATTTGGCTGATTTATATATCCAAAAAGGAAATTATGAAGATGCTATTGATGAATACTCGACCGTAGCTGAAATTTACCAAGCACTGGGAAAAGTGATTGATTATGCTCGTGCAAATAGAATGATAGGGGAAGCTTACGCACATTTACGCGAATTCGATCAGGCTTTGCATTATCAAGAAATATATTTAAGTAGGTGCCGGAGTTGAACTTAAAATTTAAATAACTTGAAAGTGCTTTTTTAGAAATAGCCAAGCAACAGAACGATAAAGTTGAAGAACAACGAGCATTGGCAACTATTGGACACACTTATTTAACAAATTACTTGGAAACAAATGATAATCCAGATAAGTCTTGCTTGAAATCAGCTTATAAATCTTTCATAAAAAGTTTGACCGTCTCGGAAAGGTTAGCTTGTTATATATTTTATTATTACGAAAGATCATTTTATTATTTTACATATTTTGTAGCTTGGAAAATGTAATAAGCAACAGAGAACACAAAGATATGACTGCACGTTTATTTGCCAATTTAGGTGTTGTCGAAGAGTGTAGAGGAAATTATAATAAAGGAGTCGAGTTGGTACAGCGGTCTATCAATATTTGTAAAGCTCATGATATATATGAACAATTAGAACGGAACTACACATTGTTAGGTTCCTTGTACGTTCGTACAAAAGAATACGATAAAGCTATACATCAATACAATTTAGCTATAGAAGTGGCAGGTATAAAATGGAGTTTTTAGTTTTTTTCACTTGGATTATTGCGTTTTTCTAGGGAGGTTAAAAGATAAGATTTCACTTATATGCTCATCATTATCTGCAAAAGCTAATATATTGGTTAAATTGAGTGATTTTCGTGGTGCCAAAAGTGTCTTATTAAAAGCTCATAAGTTAAATTGTCCTGTCGACGTTGAGAAAGAGAATATTCAACAAAGTCTTAAAATTGGTATGTACCTACACATCATTTTATTTATTAATTCTAGTTTCAAATACATGATTACAAAACAAAACTTGAACCATAAAATGAACTGGGTCAGCAAGTGGTTCAATCCGGTCGCTTCACCATTTTAGAAAATATTAATTTTTTTATGTATAAATGTGCAGTTTAAAATGACGCTTATTTAAATTTTACTGTCTTTTGTTTTCATGCAGTTGTAATATTTATTTAGCAAACTGCACTAGCAGAATCCTGTAAAGCACTCATGTGTAATATCTGTTATGTGACTTGCTAGATGTTGCAATTGAAGCGCAGCACCGCCCATTAGGTATTGTACTTGTTGCCGATTCCATCCATAACTGCTCGACTTGTACCTTTCTATTTGACTTTGCAACCTTTGCACCTCCTTGGTAACGACATACAGAGCTTGTACCTACAGCTTGGCTTGTGATCCGAACCACAGAGGGGGTAGCACACATTTTTCCAATTCCTGAAAAAATTGAAAATGTTATGCTATTATTATAACGGGAAAAAAATCGTCAGGGATGACGTGCACGAGTGAATTAATGAGTTTTTCATTCGACGATCAAATAACTAGATCCACTGATGTAATATTTTATTTATTAATTGAATCTACTATCGATCTTGATTGTGCCATCAGATATCACCCGAAGAAAATCAACTAAGAACTAAAGCTATAAAAAATTTTGAAAATGAAAAGAATAAATCTAACAATAATAATAATCAAATTAATACATCTAACCACAAACAAATAAAAATCGAATCCAACATCATTAAATCCTTACAAATTAAACTCCAAAACCTTAACATAAGCTGGATTAGTATTTTGGAACAAAAATACATACCACCAAAAAATTGAAGAATACCTTAACACGAATTCATGTACAACAATTACAAAAAACCCATTAACTACCTACACTACAAAACTAAAGAAAACAATCCAGGTAGAGTTCGTTCAGAAGCTTAAGTCTCATACAATGCGCGAAACGGGCAAAATACATAAGAATAAATGTTAAATGAAAACATCAGCTTGGCGCGAAAATTTAAAAAATCTGACTTGAACATTATTTTCATTATAATTATAGAAAAGAAAAACTAATTATAGAAAAAATAAAATGATTACTATAGGAATGTAATTTATTGTAAAACTTTATTATTATAGTACAAGCAAATACTATTGTACAAGTAAAACAAATTATTTTTATTATAATAAAATAATAACGAACAAGAAAGTGAGTAATCGCACATTGAAGTAAATTTTATTAGCCGAGTAATTGATTTTTTTTATTTTTATCTTTACAAGATGGGCTCACATTCTAAATTGAACTCTTCATCATCTTCTTCATCTTCCGAAGACAGATAATCTGAACTGTCACTTTCATCTTCGTAATTTACTCTAATAATGAGTTCATCTACATCATCCATAATATATTCCTTTTCTATATATTCTTTTTCTGTGGCTTCTACATGGCGACAAATATTTTGCCAATCTTCTATTGTGACTTTATTAAATTCTTCTTCAGTCAATCTTCGGACATCGTCCATTTTAAATGTGGTATTTCGTGCGGCAACACGATTCTTTACCAACGCCCAAATTTTCTCAATAGGGTTCAATTCTGGGTGATATGGTGGTAACCGTAATACAACGTGGCCATGTTCGGCTAAAAGTTTATCGGCTACATAATTTTTATTACGTGGCTTGTGTAATTTAATTATATTATACAGATCCATTTTTGTATCTCTGATTTGCCATATTATATTTCTTTCTGATAACCATTGCTGCATAGCACCTTTTCTCCATGAAGACGTAGGGCATTTTAAAATACTAACGTTATGATACGAAGCGTTGTCAATAACCAAAACGCTATTTTTTTCTAGATTTGGAATTAATTTTTCATTTAACCATTTCAAATAATTTTTGTGATTCATGTCATCGTGATAATCTCCAGTTTTAAGGCCAGATTTAAATATTAATAAGGCCCTCGTAACAAAACCTCTTGCACCGCCAGCGTGAACAATAATTAATCGTTGTCCTTTAGACACTGGGGTCTTTAAACCGTTAGTACTTCCATCGTCCCAACATTTAGGAACGGTATGTGAACTATGGATGTAAGTTTCATCCGTATAAACAATATTTCTTCCTTCTTCTTTATATTTTATAAGGTTTCTTAAGAACATAACTCGTTTACCTCGAATATCACTTTTTTCAACAAGTATTTGCTTATTACATGGGGATTTTCTCCACCTAAAACCAATCCTATGTACTACAATTCGAAATGATGAAAGCGATCCAGAAAAGCCATGATCTTTTTTCATCGCTTCATACACAGTTTTCATTGTAGGTCGCCTTTTATGTATAGTCGCATAAGAATGAATTATACGCCTAATAACATCTTCTTCAAATTGGCTTGTTGTAGTTTTTGGGGATGGCATTTTAATAGTTTTCCTGGGAGTAGAAAACTTGGCTTGTTGAGGATTTTCAGCTCCTTCCTTCATTATTCTTATAACAGTTTTATAAGAAACTCCAGTTGCAGATGACACTTTTGCATACAAAATATTTCCTTTGCATTTTTCTTTATTCATAATATATTGAATGACATTATAAATTATTTGTCGTCCTTGACTATGAACTACTTTACGGTTATTCATATTAGTAATGAATTTTAACAGTAAAAAATATTGTTTGTTTAAAAAACGATGTTAAATTAATTTGTTTATGCATTACCTACCACAATAAAATAATAAACGTTTTCGTCAAATAGATGTAAAAAAAGATTTAGTGGTACACACAGCAGTTTAACCTAAAAATAAAATTTTCGTTTAAAAACGATTTTAAATTAAAATGTTGTTTGTACTAACCTCAGTATAATAAAAATACTCAAATTGCGTTAAAAAAGGCTGATTGTTATTTAAATTATCAAATAATGTTAATATCATTTAATAATCAAAAGCACGAAAATAGCGAATCTGTCAAAGCAAAACGTCAACAAAGAACGATATTTTCAGGACTGTATTTATTTTGTTAAAACGAATTTTATCATTTCTGCGCACTATTGTATGGGACATGACCTCCTGAATGATCTCTACTAGTCCACGGGAATTAGATTTTTTTAAGGCAAATTTTTAGTACAGTATTGTGACATATAACAATTTGTAAGTTTTAACATTTGAAAACTTTCTGTCACAACTTGCAGTGTCGAGGAGGGTGGGCATATGACGTAATATGTACATATATATCAATTTTCGCCTTTTTTAAGGGTTTTTCGCATTTTAAATGAAAACTATGCATTCTATTGAAAAATAACAAGACAGCAAAGTTGTAGAGTAGAAAATTTTCCATCGGTTACGTTTCTTAGTTTTTTTCCAAAGCGCCTAGTTCCGCCGCTAGAGCGTACTGAAAAACGTACCTATATCATAGTTTAAATATACAAGTAGTTGGACAACCGCTGGGTATTGAAAAGTTAGTGAATTTTTGCATCAGCGAGTGGATCCACCTAGCGGTCAAAAACTAAAATGTCAAATAAAATAAAACAATTCAGTTTTGGGTATGAAACTTGGCTTTACTACAAAATTGTTCTGATAAGTCGATAGTCGATACCTGAAAAAAATGGGTCACATGAAATTTTTTCCAAGTAACCAAGTGTAAGCGAATTATTTCCTAATATGTTAAAAATTCTGAATTGACGCTAAGACAATTATAAGCAAAAATTGGCTACATTGGCAACAATTACAGTTATTGTTAACAATACTGAAAAAAACGTCATGAATGGAATTAAGCGACAGGTTCGAAAATTTTATGGCCTGTTTTAAAAAAATTTTAGTTTTAAATTTTTTACATATAATATGATATTTTCAAATGTAAATATAAATATTGTTTTGAAAAAATAATAATTCGATTTCGGTAAATTTAAACAAATAAAATATTTACACATTAATTAATTACAATAAGTTTAAAATATACAAATAAAATTAAAATTAAGATTTACAAAATTCAATTTTATCTCACAAAATAAAGTTCAAATCTCATGATAAAATCAAAATTTCAAAAATAGTTCATCACTAAACTTATCAAAATTCAAAATTTAAATGATTTTGGAACAAGACAATAGGGAATTAAGTTTGCAATAAAAATGTTTTAATTATTTTATTTAAAATTATTTAAATATAAAATCTTAACTTATTATATTTTTAAGCTTTCAGCGACAGTTAGCGCCTTCGTCAGAAATTTATTTATTGCTTAAAAATATAAGTTTCATTATATTATTGAATTTAACTTGTTATTTAAAGTTTTATTGTTTAAAATTATTTATTTTGTAAATTTCGTAATTTATCACTTGCAATTATTTGGCAATTTTTAATTGAAGCGAATTTACACCTTTTATACAAATTTACTACAATAAAATGATTTACAATAAAATCACGATGAACTTGACAAACTTCTTCTGTATCAAACCATACCGGTAAATTAATTTTCAAATTAGAAACAATTTCTTGATAAATTAGTCTTTTAATCTTTTTATTAGCTTTGCATTCATCAAAACATAAATTAAATTGTAAAAATGAAATTTTTACGAATGTCTTAATTAACTCTGTCGGAACTTTCAATGCTAAACATTTTGCCGTAGAAAAGTTTCTATGTAATAGCAATAATTCGTTTGAATCTTCCATAATGTTATTTGTTTGTAGAACTTCTTTACAATTATTACACTGAAATTTTTTAATACACTTAAAAACTAAATATTCTGCAAAATACACTTCCGAGCAGTCTTGTAATGTAATTGTTGAAAGTGTTGATGTTTCAGGAAGAGAAGGTCCTGCCGATGCCGGTCTTATAGATGCGTAAACACTTTCCTAGTCAGAATCAGCATTTATTGGCTCTAAATCTTCTTCTTCCGATTCAAGCAACTCTTCTATATCTTCGCATTGATTTTCAAATAAATTAAAATTTTCTGTTGATTCACAATTAGAAGAATGCGACGATTTCATTATATTAATAACCGAGTTTATTTTAAAAGTCGTACTAAATGTCCTTATTGTCGGATTTCGGTTAAAATCACCTCTTTGTCGAAATACGGAAAACAAATTTTCCAAAACATTTTGGTTTAAACGATTAGTTAACAAAAATGGAAAATTATTTTTCAAACCGTCTTCAAAAATCATATTTATTGCATTGATAGACTGTAGTATTCCTTCAAAGCATGGTGGTCTTGATAGTTTTCCACTTTTATCAATTTTTTGAAGGCATGAAAATATTTCTAAACCTTCATTTAAAATACCTTGCACAAAATGGTTTTCCTTTTACATAGCTGCATTATAAATATTAGCACAATATATTTGACGACTATTGAGAGCATCAAAAAGTTTATTTAATTTGTCGACAAAATCGGCTGTAGACAATGCGGTAACACTGTTTAATTGTTTTGAACCAACTCCAGTTTTAATAGCTGCGGCCATACTGTGACTAAATATTTGTGCAGCCAATTTTACCGACATTCTTTGAAATTTGTTGGGATTAATGTGAATGTCTGTAATTTTAGGTAGAGCACGTCCGGAAGCACTGCTTATATCTAGCATATATACGTCGCGTATGTCTTTGAGGGAAACTCTATTGTTTTTATAAATAAAATCACCATTAAGCAAATTGTTCCTAAAACATTTAAATAGATGAGGAACGTCAAATAATGCATAACATTTTTCATTTCCAACTAAAAAATATGGTTTTTCTTTAGTCACATTTAAACCTTTTATAGTTCTCTGGTTTATTCCAGATTGATCACACACAATAGCTTTAACCTTTACACCAGTAGCCGCTAATTTTTCAATGCATTTTGTAAGTACATCTTGCAAATGTTTTGCTGAAATTCCTTTCTCACTTACAAAATAAGCGACGTTTAACTTCCATTTGGAATATAATCCTCTAATAAGGAAAACCATTGATTGTTTAGCAAGTACTGATTTTCTTCCTAAGTAGCCCAAATCTTGAAACCCTTCAATTATGTCTAACTTACTATTATACTCCAAACACTTCTTGACACTCATTTTAATATTAATAAGTAATAACTTACCTGAATTAATTATCCACGTTTTACATCTAGTTTCATCTTTTATGGGAAATTTGAATTTTCTTAAACTTGGGAAATCTCCGGCACATTTTCCACAGTTTACATAAACACATTTGTTACCCGACATTTCAAATAAAATTGGTTACTCAACTTATGTTATAAGTACAGCAATGATTAAAAGAAGCTATATGTTAATTAGCGTACTAACGCACTGGATCATCGACAGTCGATCGTTGACATTTGAATGCAATACAGAGTAAAGTGGCAAATGTCCAAATTGGGTTTTATGACTAGAATTACCTTAACCTACTTGTAATATTAAATCTAATGATTTCCAACAAATATTAATCCGCACTGTCGGTTTTTTCGGCAAGTACCAATTTGAAGCAAAACGTGCTGAAAGGTTAATCTTTCAAGTAAAGATTGGGTTTTATAACCGGCGTGAGAACTGTTTAGGCCATTTCGTGTTATTATTTCTTGACATTAACCTATATCCCAACATTCCCATTCAGGAATCGCTCATTTTAATTAAAGAATTTCTTCGTACAACCTGGCTAGATCCTAATGACATTGACATATTACACAAACTTATATTAATCACCACCGAACAAAACTTTTTCGAATACAACGAACAATTTTACCAAATGAAAGATGGTTGTCCAATGAGGTCACCCATATCCCCAATAATAGCATGTATATTCATGGATTGGATTGAATCTAAAATTCAATTCCTTCCTTATTTTAAATTTTGTCTAACATGGCACAGATATGTTGACGACATACTATGCTTATGGACAGGAAATAACCAAGAATTAACAGACTTTCATAAACAAATTAACAACATTCATAACAACATTAAATTCACTATAGAAGTTGGCATTATTATTATTCACAAAATAAATTTTTTAGATCTAGAATTAACCATCAACCATAACCAAATTCAATTTAACATCTACAGAAAACCAACACTAACCGATACTTTAATACCATACCATTCTCAACGCAGTCTTAAACACAAATTATCTGCCTTCCACTTTCTAATTGACCGATACCTTAACATCCCATTATCAAACCTAAATAAAATTAAAGAACTTAACGTAATCAAACAACTCGCTACAGCCAATGGATACCAAACTAATATAATCGACAATCTCTTAAGGAAAAAACAACGAATGGCAGAATAAAATTATTTTACAAAAACAAGTAATACAACGAACATAATATATAAACCTGTTACCTATCAAGGTAATATAAACCTAAAAATGGAAAGAATATGCAAACAACACAACATCGTCCTAGCCGAAAAAACAAAATTTATTTTAAGTGATCTATTATCCAACGTTAAACCTAAACCAAAAACAATGGATTGTAATGGAGTATACAAAATTAAATGCAAAGATTGCGATTATATTTACATCGGCGAAACTGGTAGACGGCTGGAAACCAGAATCAAAGAACATGAAGCAATACATTCAAATTCACAAGTTACTAAACATATAAAGTTAAAAAATCATCAAATAGACAAAAAAAACTTAGAAATTCTACACAAAGAAGATAAATATTTGAAACGAATTTTCAGGGGAAAATTACACAAATTTTGGGGAAATGCGAAACGTCACATTTCACTATAAAAATGTTTTATTTTTTGTTTTTATTTTCTCACCAAACGAGCAGCACCCAGATCTTCTTCATCAATAATTGTAAATTTCCTATTTACATCATTCTTTGTCTTTAAAACGTTAATCACAATCACCGACCGACGTTCTTCGATGTCGGAAGAAAGCATATTCACCAATTCTTTCGTTTTGCGGGCGCCAAAGATTTCCATAATTAAAACGACCTTCAAAATTACGGATGTAACAATCAATTCAACAGAGTAAATTACAATGAAATTTTTACCTTATACATCAAAAAAATGTCATTAGGTGCTTCTCGCAAGAATATTTTGAGTTGTTCTCTAGACAAAATCTCTGACTTTTTAGGAACGTATCCTTGTATTTTTATTCTTCACAAATGCTTCCACTTCATCGAACATTTTAACATCAGTTTTTTCCTTTAAATGTAACATTGGCCTTAGCATCGATAATTTTGGCCACAATGTATTTGGTGAATATTTCTGCGACTACGAATAGAATAAATTATTCATACGTCAAAAATAACAAGAATCAGAGGAAGATACCAAATCTGCAAAAATCGCTAGCAAAATATTTTCGTCGACACCGTTAACCAAATTTTTTCTTCTCCACTCCTGATAGTCTTCATAAGCTTTAGTGTAAGCAGCTTTAGATTTCGCCGGAACCAAACATTCACGGGCTTTCGCCGCTTGAATTACCACGTAATTTGACATTTCATCAATTTTATTTATGGCAAGAAGCAGCAAGAAGCGAAAATCAAACCAGCCAACCATGATTTTTACAAACACGGCCCTTAGTAACGTTACCAATCAAATAAATTCAAAAATTTACAATCCAATATTTTTCCATTTTCAGAACAATATTGCTTCAATCAGAAGAAAACTATTGATTACAACACGGGAAATATATTGCTCATATTCCCCTAGTTGTAATAATTGCTATAAATAAACAAGAACAACTTTCATTTCAGCCATTATATCATGTATTCCTATAATTATTGTTTTAATTTCAAAATATTTTATTTCAACTAAACCAATTTTCAATCAAGATAAATATGTTAACTACTTAAATAAGATTTTAATTTTATTTTATATTAACTTGTATTTTTTTATATATAGACTTGAAAATGTATAATATTTTATACGAAACATGTCGTCAATAAACATTGAAAAATAGAAAAATTTATCGAAGAAGTACTAAAAAATAATATATATAACTTTGTTTAAACAAACCTATTTAATTATTTATTTATTTTATTTATTCAACTCTTAAGATATACAGCAATTTGCCCGTAGGTATTAGGCGTCTATTTTGACAATAAATAATGACATGTGCAGAAATTCGTTCCAATGAACAACATCTATATATCAACTAAACAGTCTTTGTGTTAAATTGAATTTTCAATGTTTAGTCAGAAGTTGTTTTGTTCATAGTGAAAGTAATATGGAAGGATATGCTTTTATTGACTTTTATGCGCCAATTTCTTAACCATTTTTGGATTTATGTCTTTTTGTATAGTATTTTTGACTTCTTGAACTTTGATCTTCTCGATAGGTAAACTAAGTTGAAATGGGACTTCAGGTAGCTCAATATTTTTTCTTCATCTGTTGACATTGATGGGAATGGTTGAAAAAAAATTTCTAAATGTTTAGCGAATGGTTTCGGCCTTTTCTTCGTAATTTCTTGTCCATTTATTACTTTATCTTTGATTGGAGGGTTATGTGCTTGGGGTGTATTTAGTTGTCTTGTTGCCTTGATTTTTAAATCAAGATAGTGTATGGCACTTGAAGAAGAAAATTATTTTAATGCTTGATTAAATGTGATCTTGAGACAGTAAACGAAAAAATGTAATTAATTTTGTGTTTTAGTTGCAGCAATGTGTTACGCTGAAGATTCTCTTTTAACTACCGGAGATTTAGATTACAGCGCAAAGAAGCGCCTATATGAAAAGTTAGGGGATGGTGCATGCGCTCTAAAAAATTACACAATTGCAATTGATTATTACTACAAAATGTTGGAATCTGCTAAAAATAACGGCGAAAGTGGTTTACAACTTAGTCCATGTTTAGTAAGTTTAGCCGAAACTTTTCGGGATGATAAACAATTTGAAATGGCTATTAAATTCTTTAAAGAAGAGCACAGCACATGCCAGGCTAATACAAAAGAAAGTATCACTACACTATTAAATATTTGTGATTGTATGGAAGCGGCAGGAAAAGATATTACCGAAATTCAGACTTTTTACAGTCAGGCAAAAAATGAATCTATAAAAAGTTATGATAAACAATTACAATGTAAAGTGTTGTCGAGGTATTTGGGAATGTTACGAAAATATAATGAAACTGCTCGAGTGGCTGAAGTGGAATGTGAACTTATAAAAGTTAATGGTAGTGCTTATGAATCCAATAGTGAGCCTTTAGATGAACAAGAAACTCTTAATATTGGAGATGACATCTCTATAAGTAATATAACTGGTAATTATTTGAATCTGTCTTTTTTGTCATTTTGGTACAAATATACCATTTTAGATGTGTCTGATGATAGTGATACTGAGAATTTGAACCAGCGGTCTGCACGTAAACGAACAAAGGGTTGTGTCGTTCAACGAAACGATAAAGGAGAGACAAAGTTACACACTGCATGTATAAATGGTAATATGACTGTGGTGAAACATTTATTAGATCAAGGACATCCTGTAAACGTGCGCGATAACTGCGGATGGCTTCCTATCCACGAAGCATGCATATGTGGTCATGTAGAAATTGTTACCATGTTGATCAATAAAGGAGCATTGCTCAATGATAGGGGCGGAACTTTATGTAATGGTAAGTATATTGTCTAATAGATTCTGTAAAAAAAAAATTTTTTTTTAAACAGGAATGACGCCGATGCATGACGCCGCAACAAACGGGCATTTAAAGGTGATGCAGCTTCTGTTGGACAAAGGTGCTTCAACGACTTCTAAAAATGATATGGGAGAACTACCATTACAAATTTTACAGAAATGGAGATCGAATAATCAGTTAGACGAGGAAGAGCAACTAGATTTCGACAGGTTGTTGAGACGACTCAAACAAGATGCTGAAAGAATAGGTTTCACTGGAGATGTAAACGTTAGAGATACAAGTAATTCCGCGATTGTTCCAGACGAAGAGCCAGAGTATAGGAGGCGAGTCAGAAGTGAGGGAGTGGAACCTAAAACTAGAGAGAGACCTAAACCTAAGATAGGCAATCTAAGAAGAAATATTAGTTTTGATGAAGATATTGACAGCATATCTAACAATTCCAATAAGGAATTACCAGTTGAAGAACCAAACTGTGTCACATATGATTATAAACGACTCATGGAAAGTTTGAAACATCCTAATAGAACAGAAGTTGTTCAAAAACGAAAGTCAGGTGAAAATAACCGACAATCTGCTTATTTAACTATGCGTAACGATGGGGATGATTGGTTGGAAGATGACGTTTGTAATCAACCAAAAAAGAAAAAATTAAATCACGATAATGTAATTTCAACCACTACAATGAGAAGGAATCCTAGCATTAGTTCAATAAGTCGTCGTTCAAGTTCATTAAGTTTAAAATCAAAATCTAGCTTTAGCGAAGATTTTGATGTACCCGATGACTTTTTAGACTCAGATTTTAATGCAGTAGAAATACCGGATCCTTTGGATAGCGTTGTAAATGTTGTATATGATAGCGATGATCAATTTAAACCCAATTCTTCATCAAGGAAGAAAAAAACCCAGAGTTCTTTAATTCAGCAAGGGTTTACCAGAACTCACAATTTTAGTTCCTCTAATGTGCCTTCTAATAGTAAAACTTTGACAAAAGCAAAACATCAAACAAGAATCGATAATTTTGGACAGAGTATAGATTTTCAAACAAATTCAAGAAGTATGCAACCTACATATACAAGTAATGCGACCAGTAACATGTTCAACACTGTACATACACTGTCGGTAGACGTTAGAATTGACGGAAAATTGTATCGAGTACCAGTACCTGCATCTGAAATATACGTTCTCACCTTTAAATGGTTAGCCGACGAAGCAGCTAAGAGATACAGCAAGTAAGTTGAAAAGATAAACTAGACCACTAGAGCCCAATTTAAAATTTTTTATCATATAAATCACAAGTTAAGGCGATCTTACAGTCGCTCTATATATTATAGTTGCTCTAACATATAATCAAATTGAAGCTTAGATAGTTTTTAGTCAAGAGTAACTTAAAAAAGTTCTTTATTTTTTATTTAACTTAGAAAGGAATGTTTAAAACCAACACTGGAACTGGAAACAAAGAATGGTGCAGTTTTAGCAGACGACGACACAATAAGCATTTTATTTTCGGGTGGATCTTCCAAACCCGAAGAAATTCAATCCCGAATATTAAATTTTAATTTACCATCACTTACAGACAGATACATGGCAGCTTGCACCAATGCAAATACAGGTAAATAAGCTGTGTTTTTCTTTTTACTTTCTTTTATTAACTACTGCTTTGTAGAACACAATGAAAATATTACAAAAATATTAAATGCATCATCAACATCATTAAGTTTGACAAATTTAGGTTTAAGAAGTGCAACTTTAGCTCCCGTTTGCAAAGCTATCAACAGGCAAAATAATCTGCACCATTTAGATTTATCGGGAAACCTTATACAAAACGATAGCATTCAATTATTGTGTCTTTCTTTACCCTCGTTAAATAACTTGTGCTTGTTAAATTTAAGTTCAACTACTTTATCGTATAATAATCTGGAATTATTGGCCGACATGTTTGATCGATCCTCAAATACAGTACTAGAAAATCTAATTAATTTAGATTTAAGTTATAATCCACTCAGAGATGAAAGTTTTAAAAGTTTAGCCATCATAACTCGATACTTGAAGTTGCAAGTTTTGACTTTAATAGACGTGGATTTTACAAGTAACATTTTTAATATTTTATCAAACAAAAATATCGAATTATGTTTGGATTATATTGTAAACTTGAATATTAGTTACAATAGCTTGAATAAGCAAGAAATTTCAACGTTTGTGTCGTGGTTAAATCCACAAAACGTTGAAGTATTAAATATTTCTAATAATTTGAATTTGGAAGTGGGTTTAACCAAAGAGGTGATTAATTGGTTGCAAACGGGTAATGAAGGATTGAAATTGCAAACTTTAAATTTATCCAGATGCGAGGTAACAGATTTGGAAGTGTACGAACTTTTAAGGTGGTTAAAAATTGATTTACTTATTATTTTGTACTAATTAGAAATGTATTTTAGAGTTTTGGAAGGTGTCAGAACTTTTGGGACCATTAATCTTAGTTACAATCAAGATTTGACTGCAATGTCTTTGCGACGTCTGGTAAATCATTTTTCTTTGCAAAATTTGGATTTAAGTGGCTGCCAAAATATTTCTAAATATTTTGGAGATTGCACGGAAAATACGTGGATCTTTACAAATTTAAAACATCTGAAAGTGTCTTTCGAACCTGATAATAGTAACTTGAGCGACGTTCTTAAAAGTGCTTGGAAAAATAAATACCAAGAAGAAGCTTCTATTATGGATCTATTACGTGGATTTTTGCAACTTAGCACAAGTAAATGATAATGTAATTTGTTAGAATAGTTAAAAATCTGAATGGAAGTGCCAAATAAATTTTATAAAATCACTAAAAGATAAGAATTCTCATTTCAAATGAGAATATTGGGCCATCCAAGAACTCCTTCTTGATTGACTTGTAAAAGTGAAATGTGTGCAATGAAAATACTGAATAAACTGAAGTTAATGAAACTAAAATAATCAACTGCAAGAAAAATGTTTATGTTATCCGGACAAATAATCATGGCCTGGACGGCTTAATCTTTTCATTTGAAATTCTGATCTCCATTAATTTCTTTTTTTATAAGTGAATTGTGTTTTTGTTAACTTATTTATTATTTATTATCATATTTGATGTAAGAAATATTATTTTTGTTGAAGTTAATAATACTTTTATAAAGAAAGAAGTTTGAGTTTATATTGATTTTGTCGATATCTAAACATTTAACAGTTCGCAAATTTCATGTCCAAAATGTAAATTTATAATGATACATTGATTGATACAATATTAATTTAAACTCGAGTCATAATTTTTTAATGATATTGGATATATTTAATATAAAAATCGTTCAGAATTGGAAGAACAAATTACTGAATAAATAAAATTTTCGAAAAGATAAACTACATAAAATATTCTAATTCATTTTTAATAGAAAAGAGATTGAAAAGTTACACACAGCCAGATTAGGAAATTTTTTTCTTTCGAATTTGGTTTTGTATTGGTTTATTTATTCAAGTAAAATTATTCCTTGATAAATTAAAATTAAAGGCAAAATCAGTAGAGGGATTTGATTACAGATCAGCAGATCACCTACAATTCAAGAGTGTTAAACAGGCTAACAATCATTTTCTTAACATGAAAACGTGATATTGTACACCACTTGAAAAAAAATGTTACTGAATCTGCCTATTTAATCAGTAATCTACCTTATGGCAACTCATGGTATAAAATACTATTTGTACTTATTTTAGTGCCACTTGGGTACACCCTCTGGTGACGCCGCTGGTTCACTGATAACTGAAACTGACAGTTCAGGACTAACAGAACCTCAAAAAATAGAAAGTTTCAGATATTGTATTATTTACTTATTCATTAGAATATTAATAATGGGCACAGACATAAAAAGTGATAAATGCAGTTTAGAAAAATCCTATCAGTTAATTAGTATCAAAGAAGAAAATGCGTTCAGCGACTGTAACATTGAAATGGACTTTTTTTGCGAAGCAGAACTGCACCATTCCATCGACATTAAAGAAGAAAATATCGAAACACCACCACCTGCAGCGTGTAAAGTATGTAATATGAAATTTTCACCACAATCCAACCCACAAGTGCACTTGAAAATTCATTCAAATGAAAATATATTTAAATGCAAACTTTGTGACATTGTGTTTAGTTCCAAGATATTGTTGAAAGCCCATTACAAAGTTCACGCGAGGAGAAGAACTTATGTATGTAAAACTTGTGGTTTGAAATGTTGCACAAATTCAGTCTTGAAGGAGCATGTAAAAACCCACACAGACGAGAAAGAATTTCTTTGTGAAGTTTGCGATGCGAAATTTCAGCATAAATCACATTTGCAAAGCCATATTAGAAGTCATTCCGTTGGAAAACCAGTCGGGTGTAATTTTTGCGATTTAATATTTATGGACCGCTCCGCTGCCAACTTGCACTTAATAATACATCATAACAGTGAATGTCCTTTCGAATGTCGCATTTGTGATTATAAATTTCAACGTATTGGAGATTTGAAAGTGCATTTAAGAACTCACAATCCGTTTGTGTGTGAAGTTTGTAATACGGATATGCCATACAAGGTGGATTTGAACAACCACATAAGAATTCATACCTACGAAAGGCCCTACTATTGTGAAATTTGTAAGATGGAATATCAGACACGATGGTTTCTCAATAAACATTTTTATAAGTATCACACAAGTGAAAAACCATTTTTGTGTAAAAGTTGTAATTCTAAATTCTTAAATAAAAAGGACTTGGAAGTGCATTTAAAAATTCACAACATTGTATAGTTCTCAAAAATCCATAGGATTTTTAAAAGTAAATTATAAAAAATATGAAATGTATTTTTAGTTGACCTAATGTCCTCTTGCGACGTTGTCCTATTGTTTAGAAACAAAAATAATACCAAGTTTTAAATAAAACATTTCAATATTTATTTTCTAAATTTGTGGGGTCCTACCAATCATACAAAACAATTTGTATATTTTAAAGTAAATTAAAAATTAAGCTAAATTTTATTTAAGTATAACAATTAGAAACCGTTTGTTTCACTGAGTATTGAGTAGTTGTTCTTATTTTAAGTATATAAAAGTATACAATGTAAGGCAAGTTTGCTATATTATTAAGGGTAAAATTAAGTACTAAAATTAAGAGAAAGAAAACACGTACCTACCTATATACAAACAAAACAGACCAGAAATTGAATAAAACATTTCAAATAAAAACTAAGTAGGCGTACTGATACCTATTTAAAAAAAATAACAACTTATGGGAGAGTGCAAAAACAAAACATTTCGCTATTTAATACTTTTAAAAATATTACACTAAACCAGCATCCTTCGCCATACCATAAAATATCGAATTCCTATTTTGTAACAAATTGGGAGGCGAATCAAACTCGACAATGTATCCTTTATCTAAAACAATCACTCGGTCAGAATCCATGATTGTGTTTAATCTGTGTGCAATAGTAAGAACGGTGCAATCACGGAACTCCGTCCTAATAGTGCTCTGAATCAAATCATCTGTTTCTAAATCAACCGCCGCTGTTGCTTCATCCAATATCAAAACTTTAGTTTTTCTCAACAAAGCCCTGCTCAAACAGATCAATTGCCTTTGTCCCACAGATAAATTTTCACCACCTTCGGTCACTTCGTGATTCAATCCAGACGCCAAACCTACAAACATATTATTAATATAGTTTATGTTCAACCTGAACACCGGTCACTAACCTTTAACAAATTCTTTAAGATGAGCATGTTCCAAAGAACGCCATATATCTTCGTCGCTATGCTTATCAAACGGATCCAAATTCATTCTTAGACTACCGGAAAACAGGACGGCGTCTTGAGGAATAATGGTCAGACGCGATCGTAATGCGTGAAGACCTATTCCGGCGATGTTGATTCCATCAATCAAAATTTCACCTTGTGCAGCTTCAATTATTCTAGGAGGAAAGTCAAAATTAAACGAGAAAAACTACAAAATTCCAAGTACCTGAAAAGAGCCAACGTAAGACTCGATTTTCCCGCACCAGTCCGACCCACGATTCCAACTTTTTCGCCGCCAGTAACGGAAAAATTAACGCCCTTAAGTACCAAATCGAGACCGGGTCGATACCGCACGGCGAAGTTATCAAAAACAACCGTTCCCGAATCGGGCCAACTGGGTGCGGGAGTTTTGTTAGGAATATCCCACGCAGCCTCTTGGGTGCTCTCTCCGTACTCTTTAATTCGTTCCACCGCTACAATATTCGTTTCTACGTCGGAAGTCATACGCACCAACCAATTCAAAGTTTGAGTTATCTAGAAAAGTTTCCATTGTAAGGCTAAGACTACATTTAAATGTTTAAGAGTTTACCTGAAGCGCGTACGTGACCGATAAACCCACCAGACCGGGATTTTGTTCTCGATCAATGACGGCAAACAAAGCGGCAAATAAAATGATCAAATTGCCTACCATTTCTAATCTCACGGCCAGCCATCGATTAGCAATTATACTGGGATAATAAGAAATTTGATTAAAATCAACTTTATTTTCGGATTCTCTTATAAAACGATCCGTTACGCCGTACGCTCTAATTGCAGCCGAACCAGTAACGGTTTCGCCAAAATGCGAATAAATTGGAGAACGAGACACCGATTCCAGTCTCTTTAATTGACGCGACGTGGCCACATAAAACCTTTGTATTAAATAATACACAAATCCAATGGGTATTATCACAGCAACAAATATAGGTGTCGTATAGCTTATAACAAAGAGAGTAGAAAATACCTAAAAAATTTCAGAAATTCATTTTCGGTGTTTCAAGCTTATTGTCAGCCAATTTCTCATGCAAACGGATGTCAATTTTGTGAAAAGATATCTTAATTCTTTCACGCATGATGAAATATTCGGTAGGAATAGTCTGGGGATGTGAAAATAATCTTAAGATAGTCTTTCCTGTCCAAAGGTTTAAACTCTGTGATTATTCATCATATAAGATGATCAAAATTCCAATGCTCTGATATGGATAAAGCCAAAAATAATGGTAGTCTACCCCCTTCATATTAATATTTACAGTTCAGATTACAAAACTTAAAATTCATACAGTTTTGAGATCAACAAATATTAGAGAAATGCATCAGCCGAGAAGGAAATTGCTGGGGAAATCTGGTGTACAAGTGAAAAAAATCTAAAGAAATTTAGGAAATAGGAAATTCTAGGAAGATCTAAGGAAATCTTAGAAAATATTTTTTTATTACTTTTACAACTGTTTCGAAAGAAAATTTTGAGGTAATCTAGGAGGAAAACCGGGAAAATCTTTAAAAAATCTTGTTAAGGTATACAAAAATTTGCTTTGTGACTCGCCCCTCGGTTTCAGCATTTACACTCCATAGCTGCATTTGAAAAGTAGGGAAACCATGTTGCAGCATTTGGTTTTACCAGGAATCAAACCTAGTACTTTCACTTCTCGTTAATTATATCACGAGTTCCTTCAAACCCCAAACAAGAAATTTAAAAAATTTTTGATATTTCACCAAATTAGCAAACGTTGCATATAAATTGACCGACAAGTTAATCACATGTTGTTTACAACATAGACAAATAATGATGTAACAACAACACAAACTAACATCATATTCAGATTTATCGTCTCAAACTACATAAACTTGGCAAAAATGAGAAAAAATGCAGGTTTATTTAGTTTGAGAAAATAATCTGTACGTAAAAGCAGTCATATTTAAATAACATTAAGCAATCTCCCAACATTTCAACCAATTTTTTTTAAACTCATGGAACACAATTACCGAAACCGCCAAATTTTAATTTACTTAATAAAAAAAAATAAAAAAACTAACCCCCTACTTTCTAATATAAAATATACCTCAAATAAGCAATAAATTCCATCAATAATGTAGAAAGGCAAACTTGAATCCAATACATCAACATCTTTACTAAATCTAGACAAAATTCTACCGACGGGGGTAACTTCAAAAAAGGATAAAGGAGCACGCATCAACGCCTCCAGCATTAAATTATGCATTCTACGTCCAGCATTCCAAAAACCTAAACGGGGCATGAGATCGGTTCCAGCCGATAAAAGACCTAAAATTATTGATAACAAACGATCACATTCTTCAAAATTAAATTAAGCAACTACAAAAACCAACAATATTTGGTGCTAATTTATTAATTTTGCGTTAAAGTACATAAACTTTGATTAGCCAAAAGACAAGAATAAAAGATTCTAGTCAAATCTTTATATTAAAAAAGCATTAATTGATCGATTGTCTACATTTTGACTACATCTACACGATTACAAAAAAAAACTCGACTGAGAAAATTGTCCAAGTTAAAGAAACCGGGGCGACGCAGTTGCGGTGCAATTTCCTATAAAATAAAAATTTGTGTGTGATTCCTACTCTAATTAAATTTTGTAAATTCAAACTATAAGTGAGTGCAAAATCGAGGGGCTTTGCACGTACTTATACAATAATTCCGTGTCCTTCATGTAAGAACTGTAATTGTGTTCCATACTTACACTTAAAAAGCAAACTTTTTCAGCACATAATTCAAGACACACTTCCACCAATATTTTGGAGTTTTATATGCTAAGAAGAAACTGAAAATGTTCTAAATATAAAAAAAGTATACATAGTAGTAAAAAAGAAATTGCTAAAAAATTACAATTAAAGAAGTGGCTCCGTGGCAAAAATTTTAAAATTTCAATAGAAACTGAATTTTTTTTTAAATATGGACCTAGAACTTTTAAAATGCGAAAATTAAATAAGCACTTTGAAAGGGGTGAGGGATTAAGTATGAACAGTCTACTTTGTGCAAAACAAAAGAAACTATCAGCGGTACGTTTCAGATCAACACTAACGTGCGATGAAAATAAATTATTGCAAATAAATATTTTTATAAAGATAAAGCAGATCAATTATTACTTACAACAGAAAATTAAAATAAAAACTTTTTCGTAACATACCCTAAAAAAAGTTGGAAAAAAATTTCTGATATTCTGAGGTAGACGCAAGTCAAGTGTATGCATATCGTTCGAAAAACGGGCTAAAATTCGACCAGTGAGGGTGACATAAAAAAATTTCATAGGTAATCGAAGTACATTATGAAGTAATTTTGAATGAAGTATGTTGGCAGCATCCTTTGTGCCTTTCGCATATAGTAATTCCCAGGCAAATATAAAAATTACTAAAACAAAAATTTTAGTAAATTAGGGTCGTGAGAAACGCACTTTTAAGATGGATTAGAAATCTGAAAACCGGAACATTTTTCTATTCTAGTCGTAGTGTTATACTGTATTGCACCATTGGCAGGCAAATCAATTCGAGGTTCCATTCAAAATCATTTTCGACGCGGCACGATTTGACGCGGACACGTTTCAACGTAAAAAATATGTAGTATTTCTTTCTCCATTTTTACATTTCAAGTTCTGAAGGGCTGCCAACTGTAAATAGTTGCAGCTATTTGTTTTAATCAACAGATCCGGCTGCAGTTGTCTTCTAGCAATGCAATAGTTAAATTTATTTTAAATATGATTACGTTAATTATTATTATAGTCAAATTTAACTTAAAAACATATTTTTCCCATACAGGCGTACGCCTTTCGACTTCTGGCGGCTTCAAAGATGTTTTTAATGCAAGCGTAAACATAGAGATCCGTGTAATTCAAAATTTCGCGTTGAAAATCCCCCCCTTAAAAAGTTCCCATATCAAAACGAGCCGCGTCAAAAGGAATCAATTCTTTTAACGAATCGACAATCTAATCGCAAAAAAAATCGAATTTTTGACACAGTCCTGGTTAATTCTAACTTCTATGATGTTTAGATAAAATTTCAAACTTGTTTTAATATTATGTTGTAATAAATTAATTTATATTGTATTGTATCGCGAAAAGGTTTCCTTTTTAGTCACAAATTTAAGCACAAAAAAGGGGTCAACCTCGGAATGAGAGATAATAAGCTGGAAACTCGTATACACCTTCATTTTGGCGTTCTGAAAGTTGTCTCAAAAGTCTCATAAAATCTCGTGTCTGCGTCGTAAGTTATTCAATATCAAAGGTCACAAAAATCTGTTTTTCTCGATTATCTCGGTTTCTATAGCTGAAATGATGTTAAGATCTATTATAAAAATTGTAGAGCATAAAATTTTCTGCAAATTTTGTTCCAAACATTTTTTAATATGCTCAACCGTTTTTGAGATAGAGAGCGGAGATATTGACGGACGTACAATTTTAAAAATTATGGCTGAACCTCAGGAGTGGGGGTGCTGCAAAATAAACTCCTGGAGCCTGGATATAACAATATTACCACCAGCTCCTGAGGAATTACTTAATACACTATTTTGTAATTGTAAGAATTGATGTGGGGTGCGCTGTGGGTGCAGAAAATCGGGATTGCAATGCACTTTAGCTTGTGGCCAGTGTAATGGTCAAGCTTCCCTCAATGCTGTTTGATCACAAAGAGACTCTGAGAAAGAGAGGGCATTTGACCCGGAAATTCTAGAAGGCCTGGAAACAACGATTCAGGACAACGAAGATGGTGACAAAGTAACAGACATTTTCACATGCTCGGAAGATGACGATGAAGAAGAAGAAAATCAATACTTTTGTTTATTAAATAATTAAAGATTTACTATATATATTTTCACTTTATTTCAATTTCAAGCTGCGGGCTCTCTGCCCTCTATCTCAAAAACGGTTGGGCGTATGAAAAAATTTTTAACACAAAATTTATCAAAAATTTTATGCTCTACAATTTTTATAATAGATCTTAACATCATTTGAGCTATAGAAACTGAGATAATCGAGAAAAACCGATTTTTGTGACCTTCGACTTGGAATAACTTACGGCGCAGACATGAGATTTTATGAGACTTTTGAGACAACTTTTAGAATACCAAAATGAAGGTGTATACGAGTTTTCAGCTTATTATCTCTCATTCCGAGGTGAAACCCTAATTTGACTGCACTATTTGTGGAATGCGAGATGAACAATTTTTATGCCGACCCATCTTCTGAGTCATATCTAATTAAAATTTTTTGTAATTTCTTCACTACTTGTTTTTGTAAGTTTTTCATAAAATATAAAATGAAAATAAATGATTTAAGAGGGAAGAAATATTAAGCAGTTTCATTTGTGCATAAAAAAAATTAAAAACACAAGAAACAATCAGCAGAACGATTCAGATCATCAAGACTAACGTGCGATAAAAGGAAAAAAATGCAAATAAATTTTTTTAAAAGATATAGCAGATTGATGTATTATATACAACAGAAAACTAAAATAAAAACTTTTCATCACATACCCTAAAAAAGGTTGGGAAAAAATTTCTGATATTCTGAGGAAGTTGAATATCAAGTGTATGCATATCGTTCGAAAATCGGGCTAAAATTCGACCAGTAAGGGTGGTATAAAAAAATTTCATAGGTAATCGAAGTACATTATGAAGTAATTTTAAATGAAGTAAGTTAGCAGCATCCTTTGTGCCTTTTGCATATAGTAATTCCCAGGCAAATATAAAAATTACTAAAACAAAAACGTTAGATTAGAAAAGTGAAAAACGCACTTTAAAGATGAATTCGAAATCTGAAAACAGGAACATTTTTTTATAAGTGTATTTAAACTTGAGAGTTATTTGCACCGAAGTAGAAAACCGTTTTTAAACAATAAATTGGAGGTGAACAGCAGATATGCACAATTTACTACACTTGTACTATCACGTACATTATTATTCCTCAACAAACAAATTTTATTTGATCAGAAAGACATTTTAAATCGTACTACATCTGGTTGGAGACCTTGTTCTCCCAATGGAAGAAAGCTTGTTTGAATAAGAACCTTCAAATTTTAAAATATGAAATGCAATGTAATTTTGATAAATCAAACAGTTTAAGTGTCATCAGTCGTGTAATCTATCATATTAAATAGATACTAGCTTCATTCCAAAGCTTTTGTTGACACTAAACAAGTAGTACCAGCCTTCTGTTTAAGATACAAAAGCAGATGGTTTGACAAAACCAAGGATCGCGTTGTACAGTTCTATGGAGTAAAAATCTGACACTACCACCCATACCATCTGGGTGGTGTCCTCCAGAAGATTTCCCCACTCCCAACGCTTGCAAAAAAAAACACGATACCAATTTCTGTCAATTCTCCACTTACACCGATCAACTGAGGAGACACATATATTTAGAATAATGTCGAAACTCGAGTCTTCATCTAAGTTAACGCGATTCTTGGTTTTGTAAAAGCATCTGCTTTTGTGTCTTAAAACAGTGTTTAGTGTCAACAAAAGCTTTGGAATGATAAAAATACATTTTTTTCACTCAAACCCTTTCTTTAGTATCAGAAAATAGACCTGAAACCTTTTTTCTGTTACTAAATGGATTCAGCAAAAATAAATTCAATTTCCACTTCTTTACCATTTTGCAGAGTCAGTAGATTTACAACTCTGTCATTTTGTTTAGTCTAGAGTGACTTATGCAACACAACAAGTCATTACAGTTTTGTAGTAATTTTGATCATTTGCAATTATTAAATTTTTCCGAAAAGGAGAGCCAACGAAAACATTTTTACGGTACTATTGTAAAACAAATTTAAGACAACATAATTCAAAAAAAGTTGATATGGCACATACTGGGGGGGGGGGGACTCGGACGTACTTATATAAAACCTTTGTTCGTTGTTTTCAGCCTTCTTCACCATCCTGAAAGTGCGGAACACCTGGTATCACTAAGATTCTACAAATTGTATACCTAATAATATCGATGCACATTTAAAGATTTAAGCAAAACACACGCAGGTAATAAATTGCTGAAGATCACACAAAAAAGAAAATTAACACTGTTTTCAATAGGAATGTTAAATTAAACACATTTGTTTTCAAAATTCATAAAAAGGCATGCAGAAAGGTTTAAGATAACCTAGCAGTTCTAATATTTTTTTATTAAAAAAAAATCAGGTTGCAAACTATCGAGCGTTTTTGATAATCTTAGCCCGACTCCATAATGTACTTGCAATAAAAATGTACCGACATGCACGATAAGTATATTATAAAAAAAATGCTGAATTTATTTCTGCCACTGAGCTTGTTGAAAATATCCTTTTAAATATAACTGCCTCTTTAATTTAAACAAAAAATAAAGTGATTGCACGTACCAAACATGAACTTTCAATGACTTCATACAAATTGAATGCAAGTTCATCGTCAATGCTTTCAATATCTCTGGCATATCGTGAAATAATTCTACCAATTGGAGTGCATTCGAAAAAATATACGGGGTATCTGATGATATTTTTTAATAAATTTCTATGTATATCTCTTGCAGCTTCTAATGCTGACAATCACAATATTAATTCGGAAGAACAAACTGATACGCCTAAAAGTTAAATCAAAAATTTTGTTTCATTTAAAAAACTAGAAAATTCTACCATAACACAATAACAATTTAGCATACCAAAAAAAGGAATTGGTTAATTTAGTAGTCATGCTTCATAATTTTTGGAGAGAAAATTACAAACTTTTTTAGTCACGATGCAAATAAAAATAAAATCTAATGGGATCAAAGCTAAGCAAAATTTTTAAAAAAAGAAAATCTACAGTTTTGACTATCAAAATTTAGCCTAAATTTGAAATTAGTTGAAAAGACAATAGGTATTTTGGATTTTATTCTTCGTTTAAAAAGAAGGGCAATTCGGTAAATGCAGAGAATTGTTATCGTTTTTTCCACTCCACCCTCAACCTTTTCGCTCCTTGATAAATGAAAATTAAAATCATGATTAAGTCGGCTCCAGGTACATCATCTGGTGTCGGAACCGCTCAACCATTTCTTAAATTTCCGGCATAGTTTGCATCGGGCATTGAACAAATATGTTTTAAATATAACTGCTTGGTCTCTTTATTAAAAGTAAATTAGTGAAATAAGAGAAAATAAAACATTACCGCAAAGAAACAACTCAACAATCCTCTCATAGTCATTGGTAGAACGTTATCCATGGTATCAACGTCTTTTGAAAATCGATTTAAAATTCTACCAACAGGCGTAACATCAAAGAAAGTATTGCAAGGTGCCTTAAGTACGTTGCTTAGCAACAAATTATGCAAGAGATAAGATCCATCTAACGAACCAACAAATAATGCCAGAGACGACAAAAAAACTGTAACAGCTGAAAACCGACACAAAATAGTTAAAAAAAAATTTTTTTTATAGATTTCGCGAGTCAAGTTCCCGCACCTAATTAATTAAAAGTTATAAATTTGTGTTAAAACATAAAAAAAAAAAACTAATAAGTGTAATAATAATTTTTCTAATAGAGAAAATAAGGCAGTCGATAATTGCACACCATAACCAAACCCAAACCAAAATAAGAATGCAACACTTTTTAAGCACACAGAAAGCATAAAATGCAAAGCAAAAAAAATACATTCGCTTTAATAAGAACATTTGGTTATTTTTTTTACCATGAATACCAAGCGTATTAGTGTGTAGAGAAGACTTGGTAACACAATGTCCACGACTTGAACATCGCTAGAAAATCTGTTTAAAATGCGACCCATTGGTGTTGTATCAAAAAATGATAACGGTAATCGCAAAACTATAGTTAATAACGATTCGTGTATACTTTTAGCCGCTCTAAGTGTGCCAACATAATTAATAGCGGTGTAGGATATTACACTAAGTCCTATAATTAGAAAAAAAAATTAATTAGAAAAAAAAATTAATTAAAAAAAACTAATAGATCAATAGAAGATTGAAACCTCCAGCCGCCTCTAGCAGATGACCGTTCAGTAATTTATTAGTTATTGTGGCCACTCTCTTGACATGTTTTTCAAGAAATCACACCGGTCACAGAACGCTTTTCATTTCTTGGAAAACGTTTTATTAATTATACTAAATAAGATTTCTAATTTCGTAGGTTTTCTGTAAGCAATAAGCAAGGGAGCGGCTACTAATAAACTACACCACTACCCAGGGGAGTAGTAAAGAAATTATGACGCTTTTATTAAATTCGTTGTTCTAAACAAACCTAACAAAAATTAGTTTCAAGTTGAAGACAAGAGAACAAAAATGAAAAATAGAAGAAAAATGTCAAGTTCCGTGATTTTTTATTGTGCACAGAGAACAGCTCTGTGTTTAGACCACAACGTTTGAAGCGATATCGTCACGGGGAATCACCGAAAAATTTTCGGTCAAACAAAACAATCATAAAATAAGAATCAGAGAAAAACTGCAAAAAATACCTTAGAGCAGCAAGAAAAACTTGAAATTTAATATTAACCCATTTTGATGGGCGATGATCTATACGGAAATTTACTCTACTTGACTACTTTTAATAAACCTATTTTGAAATGCTAAGATTAATAAAATTATTAGTTTGATATTATGAACACTGTCGTCAAAGCACAAACCCCCTTCACCTAATGTAATTTTAATGTTTTATTATGTGGAATATGCAAAACGGCACGTTTTGAGTTTTGAATGAAAAGAAAATGAAATCTATTACCATAAATGTTTTAGTTATTAACATATACAATATTGGAAGCATAATAACGTCCAAAATGTGAACATCGTTGGAAAACCTATTTAAAATGCGACCAACTGGCGTCGAATCAAAAAAGGATAAAGGTAGTCGTAAAACAATTGTTACTAACGTTTCATGCATTTCCTTAGCCGCTCTAAGTGTACCTACGGCATTGATAGTAGATATAAACACCACAGAAATGCCTATAATTAAAAAAAGTAAGATTAGTAAATGTGTGGTGCGCTAAAACAAGCAGGGGGTTTACTAAAGTAATTAATTTAATTGTGAAGAATTGGGGAAGAAAATATTAAAATAAAAAAAATCATCTTGTTTTAGGATATAGAGCATTTTTTGATACCTATAATTGGCGATGAGCACACGAGCAGTTTATGTATTCGCTTCTGATTGCAACAATTCAGGTCCGATGCGGTATCATCTACATTCTACAGTAAGATTTTTTGCTCATAAAATGTTTTTTTTTTTCCTGTTTTTGCTATAACAGGAGTTTAGAGAAAAACGTCACAATCCCAATTTTCTACTACAGGGCTGTGCTTGGACTAGTTGGGAGGTAAACATACTAGAAGTCCCCGAACCGATTAAATTGCAAATTGAAAGGAAATATAATGAAAGGAATTTCACGAACGTATACCTTAAAAACTGCAACAGATACGTCAAAAATAAGTGATAACCTTTTTGTAGAAAATTTTGTCAACTTTAATTTTATACAGAACAACTTTGTGCCTACGGCTAACTGTTTTAGAGATATAAACAAAAATCAAAATCCAAGAGCTCCTTTGTGCTCCCCTGCACCTCCCAGGTTTGGGAACTTTTAGTATGTTTACCTTCTAACAAGTCCAAACACAGTTCCAAAGTCAAAAATTGGGATCTCAAGATTTCCCTCTAGACACCCTTCAGTGCCTAGTCTATAGCTAAACTTTCATGATCTGGAAAACCGAAATAGACTTCTGTCTATTTGTCTGCAAATAACTGTCTGCATGTATGCTTTTTGGCTGGGGATTGTGGTTTTGCAATAACCCCGCGTTACTCATTGGTAACATATTGTGAAAGGAGAAATTTTCTCCCGGCTGAAATCCACTTATAACTACTTTTGTAGTTCTACTTTTTATTTTATTATAAAACGGTCAGTCTTGATATGTTAAAGTTTGATTGCTCTTACTTTAACACACAATTTTTGTGAAATAGACTTCATCTGGAATGATTAGAAAGTTTTCAAAATTTAAAGCAAATCAGGCTTAAAAGAGAAGAATAACGGATATCGGAAAGCAAGTTGGGCAATTGCCAAGGCCAAAGTGGAATGTAAAAAAAATACAGCTTTCGGAGAAAAAAAGTATGGATACATTATCTAATGAATATAAAATCGGAAAACGATGAATATAATCTTTTTGGGAGTTCAGCACAGCCGATCGACATGACCGATTCAGTATAAAAACAATTCGGAGCGAGCCAGTTCATTAGTTTTCGAAAAAAAAAAGAATTTAAAGATTGAAGATTTTACATGTAAACTAGCATGCATAAATTAGTGGTAAGAGCCAAATTAATTTAATTTAATGAATTCATTTTACGGTGGATCCGTGATTTGCCGTGGTTAACTCCCTAAAAACATCCCTGAAATCAATCCACCTCGACTGGGAGGCCCTGCCTCTCCAGAGAAGCCCGCACTTGGCGAGGTACGACACGCATGTGGCGGCTAACAGTAAGACAATATCAGAGCACAAGTAACTTTACCAGAGAATCCGTGACATGCAATTTCTATGTACTCCCATGTTAAACATATGGAAAATTTTCAAATGCCGTTTTTTTCGAAAACTAATGGATAATCTGTAAAAAAATATTTCCATAGGTATATAGGAAAAACTGAAATTTTTAGTCTAAATTAACCGACAATAACCGGGATTTCTAATGTCTGCTTGATCAAAATTCAAGTTAAACGAAATGTCTTTAATTATTTGTGCTAAAAAGTCCTTGCGCTGAATCAGCTCGTGCCAAACCATCTCCGTGCCGAGTATTGGATTCCAAACGTACAATCAAGTATATGTGTTGAGCAGCGGTGCGGTGACTCGTCAGCGAAGGCATGGGAGGCTTATCGTATTAGCGGCACGAGTAGTGGTTCAATGCCCACTTTGTACTGAAGCTCTAGGCTTATTGTACCCCGTTTTCCATTAAGATGTTAAGGAAAGTTATTAGTATTTCGATCCACAGTTTGATGTTCACCAGAGGGCTGAGCTAAGAAATTCTGCCGAGTCCGGGAATTGAACCCAGAATTTCCGCTCATAACTGAAAAGTTATGGGAGGCTTATCTTCCCCTGAATTTCTGGACTATTATACTATCAGAATTTTCAAAGAAAAAAAAAGTGGATTTTCGAAAGTTACGTAAGGCTACCATAATAGTATCCCTGACCTAAAACATATATACAGGCACAGAGTAATCCCCAGTGACTATTCATCGACTCAAACCTCCGCATAAACATATGCTGCTATCAATTAATAGCTTTTGAACGATGTAGTTGAGCGTCAGCCTCCTTTATCATCTGAGTTAATTTTTTTTTATTTAATAAATAATCAGAGTGGGTTACATTCTAGCACTATGTATACTTTATAATTAGCCTCATCAGATGAAAAGGCCACGACTCGTGGCCCACGAGCCATTAGTGGTGTTGAGAAAAAATGAGTTTAAAAAAGCTTGAATGAGAACTTTTGGAAGTAAAAAAAAAAATGTATAAAACCAATTCGAAAATTCCCACACACAAAATAAAAAAATAAAACTCTTGTGCCAGCGTTGTTTTTGTGTAAAAACTTAGCAAAAAGAAAAACATTGCAAAAAAATGTCTTTAAAATTTTGAAGATTAAAGAAAACAAGACTGTAAAATAAACAGAAAAGAATATAAAAATCTTATATTTTTGAAAATGTAAATTTTTGTTGCCCAAAGAACATAAAACAGAAAGCAAAATTGAGGCTATGTAAAATAACGCTTTTGAGACAAACACATTATTCCCTTGATTAATGTTAATAATATTTACCGTGAACACCATAGTAACTGTCATGTAAAGAATTCCTGGTAAAACAACGTCTGTAGTTTGAATATCGTTTGAAAATCTATTTAAAATGCGACCTAAAGGTGTTACGTCAAAGAAGCTTAGAGGCAACCGCAACACCTGGTTCAATAAAGTCGAATGTAAGAGTTGGGTTGCTCTTAATGTGCCGATTGCATTTACAAATGCAATGACAATCACAGCAACTCCTATAAACAAAAATGTAATATTTCTCAAAGTAAAAAAAGCGACGCTAAAATTAAATTAGAAGCGTTAGTAATAGTGCTTACCATAACTTAAATAAAATAAGCATTAAGATAACCATTTTAGCAAAGGAAAATGCATTTTACTTGGAAGAATTAAAAACCAAGCCACATGCAATAAAAAAAAACAAAATCTTACCTTGACCAAATCCTAAAGCACCGTAAACGCCCAAATACATGTCTCTTTTACTCGTTGTCATTTCTTTATCTTCAGACCAGATACTCAGCCAAATGTTAGAACCAATATTAAATCCTTGAAATAATATATTAAGCACTATGGTCATGATGCTTAAAAATACACCAATAGATTTCAAGTAGTGCTTATAAACCTCCCACTTAACACTTCCAGTTTCGGCCTTTTCTGCTTCGATCAACTTTTCGCCAACTTTCTCGGCATCCTTCTTCATCGATTCGATCGAACTCGATCGATGCCTCAAACTCCGATCATTTGTTGTACTATCTGTCGACTTTTGTCTCTGTAAATTACCATTGGCTTTTTCAGATCCCGTTTCTGATTTAGACTCTGACACTCTCGACCGATGCCTGGTTAATTTTTTCGTAAACTCCTCCACAATCGCGGTGCCGCTGAGTTGATTCTTTAGCTCATCAATATCTAAAATAATTACAATCAATATAGATTCAAAGGTAAGAAATTTACAGCGTACGTTCGTCGTCGTCATTTTCTACAATTTCGTTCAGATGATGAATCAAAAACTCCGAAAAGGCGCCCTTCTTGTCCAACAATTCACGATAAGTTCCAGTTTCCGTTACCTGTCCATCCTTCAGTACGATAATTTTATCCACCATAGGTAAGTAGGTGATTCCATGCGTGACCAACACTCGAGTGGAGTTTTGCAAAAGGCCTGTGGGTCCAATAACCTGATCAAAAATGTGTTTTCCGACGTGACTGTCGACGGCACTTAAAGGATCGTCTAACAAATAAATTTCAGAATCCGAATAAACTGCTCTCGCCAAACTGACTCTTTGTTTTTGACCTCCAGACAAATTGATACCCTTTTCGCCGATTTCGGTTTGATCACCGGCAGGCAACATATCGAAATCGGGCTTAAGAGCACACGATTCGATAACTTTGTCGTAAGTCTTCTTCTCTAAATTCTTTCCAAAGGTGATGTTTTCTTGTAAAGTGGCATTTTGAATCCAAGCTTGTTGCGACACGTACGCTATCGAACCAACCGTGTTTACCCTGCCGGAAATTTTATCCATTTCCCCTAAAAGCGCAGAAATCATGCTACTTTTACCCGAACCGACGCTTCCAACAACCGCAGTCAAACTACCCTTTTGGAATTGTGCATTTATATTTTTTAAGACCGGTTCTTCGCCCCAACCAAAGTTACCATTTTCGATCACAATAGGCATTTCTAGGACACAAGTTGAATCAGTAACACAAATTTTTTTTTAAATAAAACGCAACTTACTTTCAGTTGGATCGTGTTGTACATTGTCCGGATCGAGTTCCTCGCAATTCATAAATTTGTTTATTCTTTTCACCGATACCCACGCCTATAAAGTTCAAGTACGTATTATTTTTGGCAAAGATCAAATATAGCGAAGGAAGTCCAAAATTATTGCAAAATTTTTCTAATATTTAGATAATGGAAAATTTTGAACCACCTTGAACGTTAAAGTTAGTAGATTAATTTGAAAAAGCGATTAAATGATGAAGAGGATGCAAAAGACGTTCCTTTGCAGGCTAGCTTGGTTATTTTTTTTTCAACTTTTGAGAGAAGTCCTGAGTGAGACATTGTTTAGGCAGACTACGCTAAGAGATATGGTTATCAATTTTTGGTATTCAATTGTATTGTATTTGTATTGTAACTGACTTTGCACTATATTCATTAAGGGGTAAATATCTCAAAAAACTTTTGTATTCAGGAGTCAGAATTCCCTTTGAAACCCTTGAAAATCCTTGGAATTCCATGGAAATCATTGGAATTTGAGTTGCGTGTACAATTTTTTTGGAGATATTTAGCTCTTGGACCTTAAGGTCAATAATACCCAAGCTAAACCTGTGAACCAACAGAATTTGCCAACCCTCCATGGTTAAATTTCTAAATTTTAATTATTTATACTAGAGTCACATTTTCTTGACCCTTGATTAAATTCTACAGTCTCCTAAGAGTGTTATTGTGTTATTTCAAATTATTATAGACATTAAAACACAAATGGCAACTACTACTGAAAAATGTGCTTGAAAATCAGAAAAATTAAAAAATGTAGCCTCTTACTTGCACCATATTGGAGATCATCATGGGTAACATGCTGAGTGGGAAACGTAGTACATTGAAGAGAGATAAAGATACGAAAGCCGTCTTAGCGTCAAGCACGTTTTTCTCATCCACCAGCACAAATGTAGCAAAGGAAACTAACGATACCTATGCATGCAATATTCATGATTGAAATATTAAAATTAGAAATCAGATTGTGAAATTTTATACTAATAATAACGTTAGAGTGAATTTTTTATGAATTAAAGCGAAAAAGTACCCAGTCCGATAGTTTTGTTATTAAAATTATATTGTTGACAAATTTGTATACCTCGACTGCCCACACCATAATCAATGGAAACACTCCCATCACAAAATGTACTGTCGAAAATAACGATAAAGAAACAAATACAATTTGTGGCGTGAGAACGTGTTTGGGGTCTATGTAGATGTATGTTGCAAACGTGACCAAGGAGACCTATGTTGTAAAATATTAAACAGATATTCAATCCTCATCAACTGAATAGATAACTACTTAACAAAATTTTAAAAAATTGGTAGGTAAAATATAAGCTAAAATTTGTTATTCCCCGCATTATTAAAATAAAAATTGTAGTATTTTGATTTGGGCCCTTGTATTGGTCCCCGTCAACTATTTTCCTGAAATAAAAGTTACTTCCTAATTATTATAAATTAAGTTTTAAATTAATCATTATAAATAATAGTTTTCATAAGTTTTCTGCAGTTTTAGAACCCCTCCCCTTTATACTACACCTATCGTTTTATAATCGCGCCCTTCCCAAACTGAAATATTCTCGCGAACCTAAAAACTCAAAAATATTAAATACAATTTAATTTGAATTTCAATATATTCATAAAACATTATGCACTCAATTAAAATTTCTTACCAAAAATGGTGCACACGACCAAATAAACGACGTTCCTGCATTCAAATAGGCAGCTTGCTTCAACACCTTGATTTCCTTTTCCCGAATCTTCAAAATTTGCGATTCAAAACTGGGCTCCCACGCGTATAATTTCAAAACTTTAATTCCACTAAGCACCTCGTTCATCAATTTAACCCTCTCGTCTTTATTTTTCATTTGTTTTATTTGCAAATTTTTAACGCGATTTGCGATGACGGCATTTATAGGAATCAAAAAGATCATCACTGCCAAGCCAGCCAAAACCGACGCACCCAAAACTTGCCAGAGAAAATACAGCGCCAAAACAATTTGTATAGGCGCCGACCAAATCATGTTGATGTAAGCGGTTAATTCTATAAACTTTTGAGCATCCACCGACATTAAATTAACAATTTCTCCAACCGTCCGTTCTTTTTTTGCCTTATTCGACATACGTAACGCTTTCCTATAAATCGCCGATATCAATGCCGTTCGAATGCGCATTCCTACAATGAACATTCTGTGGAAATATTGCGATAACACTAGAGTTTGAAGAGCGGCCGTTGCAAACAACAAACTGGCATACAAATAGCCCTTCCATTGCGGTTCTTTATTTTCGACAAAACTTATTATCAACCTAAAAGAATCTTTTAATAAAAAAGAAATGAGCAACAAATCAATACTCACGATAAAATTTGAGGATTAATAAAAGTCATAATATCTTGAGAAAGTTTTAACATAGAACCAAAAAGAAACGTCGGCCCAAACGCTTTGCATAGAGCCGGTAAAACTGAAGCTTCTTTTTTCTTAGGACCACCGACAAAATCTACCTGAGCGTCGTCTGATTTAAACGCAGCACGTGGATATTGAGAAGACCTACAGCAGCAAAAATGTAGCGGTTAAAATTCAAAACAAATTAAAATTAAGTTGCTTACTGTTCCGCTGCTTTTTTCACAGATTTCTGCCAGTATTTATCGAAAAGAGGCACAACAGAATGAGCCGAATCTTCGTATTTCATGTCCCACAGATCCGAATTTACCAACGGTTTTCTGAAACCTTTCCACGCCATTCTGTCGAACCATTGATAAAACACTCGATTGAGAAAACTCGAACCTTCTTCTGGGCAAGGATTCTAGAAACAACGTGAATAGTAGCAAATATTTCGATTTAAAAATTTGAAACTTACTTTAGTCTTTGCATTTTCTATAAATCTTGGCGGAGCATCAACGAAACAATTTAAAAATACCAATACAAGTACTAATGGAAAATATATTAAGTAACTGATGTACAAATAATATGGATCCGGGGTCTCATTGGAGGCATCCATGATTTCCGTTCGAAATTGTGGTATGCTGCATAGTGCAATGAGGAACCAAAAGAGGAAGAGTAAACCCGACGTTCTAAGACCATGTTTTTTGTTGTAAAGTATAAATACGGCCGCTAAACCCTGGAATGAAAAGATAAAATTAGTACAGACAAATTAATAGGCACAGAAATAATATGAAATCAGATGGTTAATATTATGTTTACAATATTACAAGTTGTTATTGTAAAATAAATTTAATAAATTAACTTCGAGTATAGGCAACTACTGCCAGCGATAGACGGCACACAAGTAGTACTTTAACGCTGATAGAGCTCTAACTACTACTTTAGCGCCGCACATCACCGACACTTTTATAAGTTTAACAATTGAATGGCATTAATAAAAAAAATGATAATGCAAAACAAAATCTTAATTTAATTTAAAATTATGATAGTTCACAATAGTGGTTTTTGCGTTACTTATTTACTTCCATTATTATTGGTAGGAAGATCTGAAAAATCTTACAAATCCTTACCGGAGGGGGGGTTATTTTTTAATTAAACGCAGTATTAAAAATATAAGATAGAAAATCTTGTGCACTACAAGAGAGGCGGAGTGAGTCTAAAATTTAATAAATTATCCCTGTTTTAAACGCTCCCGAACAATATATTCTTACTAATTACATATCTACTAATAAAAATAAATGTTAATAATAGCTAGCTCTATGTTCTTAGTAATTAAACTAAATTTAAATTAAAAAAATTGTATGAAAGATAAAAATAGTTATATAAAAAAAGACCTACTTTAAAAATGTTATTGAAATATCAAACAAAAAAAGTCTTCGACAAAAAACTCAATTTAAAATGTTTGTTTGCAAATTGAACTGAACAAGGCAATTTTTTTTATTTCTTTACATATCTTTTTCAGCTCGTATAGCAAAGCTTTTCACACAGAATCTATATCCCTTATAACAAACACAGGACAATTTTGAAAAGTAACCAAATTAATGAAATATTTTTAAGTATTTAGTTTTAACGCTGGTTTGGGGAAGTCAATCAAACCCCCCCTCCTTCAAGGCAGCGTTCAAGTATTACGTAAGCAAACTTTCAGTGATTTTAGACCCCTATCCTCCCTGTATATGAAAAGAGAAAATCGTGAACCCCCCCAAAGGATCAAACGTAAGAATTTTATTTATACTAAAAGAATAAAATAATCGCAGACATTGTACCGTCATAACAGATGACAATGAACGTTATATTTACTTGTTTTAAGCCGTTTCATAGTATGTCTGGGGTTACCAAAATTTATTTCTAAGAAGATGGAAAGAAATTTGGTATAACCATAATAAAACAAAATAGTGTTATTGATTAAAATAATAAACATTATTTTGATAAGATTTTTGAAATTTTTTTTTCGATTTCCTCCTGAATTGACTCAAAATTTCCGTTTGAAAAAGTAAAAAAAAAGAAAGATTGTCTATAGCAGGTGGTTTTAGTGATTTTTAGTTTTGTTCATAGCCAGGCACATCTACAAGAGAGGAAGGAGTTCAATTGCCCCCCCCCTCTTAAACTCGTGACTGCAGCACTTTATTTTGATCAATTTCAAAATTTTTAAATCGAATATCGAATTATAAACCCAAATTAAATGGGAAAACTTATGCGATGTTTACAAAGCCGATTGTTTTTGTCTAATTTATCTTAATAAATATTATATTATTTATGTATGTCAATATTTGTACTATTTATATCAATATACAATTAAGATTTCAAGATTTCTTCAGATTTCCCCTCCATTATAGTCCAAATTTTCGCACAGATTCTTCATTCGGAATTTTACGTATTCCAACGTATTTTTCCACTGATTATACATAAGATCTCTCAAAAAAGTGAATTATTTTCTGGCTTTTAATTATGACAACAGAGTAGCAATTTTGAGATTGACCTTTTTTTAAAATTAAAAGTTGTTTTGCCCATATTTTTATGGTTAGAATAGGCGATTCAATATAAGCAATTCAAGATAAAGTTAGTTTTTCTGTTGTTCCTTCTGACTAGAACGCTAGTATGCATAAATTCCGAGAAGACCAAGCAAAAAGAACCTTCCAGTATACAGAGGCAAAACTCTGAAAACAAAATTTTTGTACAAACACCCAAATGTTTATGTTGCCGGATGAGGTTCTATTCGCACTACAAATCCCACTTGACTGTCAAGTTCATCACTGGTGTTTCACCAGGAGGCAAAATCACATTTATTAATAAGCTTCGGATAAGGCCATTTTTGAAATTAGTGGAATTGTCACAAAATTGAGGAGATGATGCGATAATGATGATAAAGGACTTTTTCTTGAAAATAATTAGACATGCAGCCAAGGTCTTTAATTAGTTTAAGATTATACGATGATTTTAACATAAACACTTGAAAACTATTACTTCCACAAAATCACAAAACTTAAATCAAAACATCCATGTATTCGCTTTAAGGTTGTTAAGAAGGAAAATGAAAATAATGAGAAGTTCTTGAAATTTTTACAGTACATTATTTGCGTAATAAAAAAAATTCTCGTAAAGTTTGAACTTAATCTTGTTCTTAGTTATCGAGATAAAAAATGTTAAAGTTCACATTAATTTAAAGGTCATTAAATCGATAATCAGAAATGCCAGCATTTCCAAAAATTGCCAAAATATTTATGAAAGTCTTATAAATAAGTATACCAAATTTCAAAAAAGTCATGTTTTTAGTTTCTGAGAAAATTAAATTATTATTCTAAAAAGTAGTTCAAAAGCTTTCAAGATTTTCGATAAATATACATTAAAAACAAAAATATTGGTGGGAAAATGAATGGGTTACGAAATCAGTAGTTGCCATGATTTACTAAATCTTGATAGCTTTTGTACACTTTTTGGAATAATAATTTAATTTTCTCAGAAACTGAAAACATGCCTCTTTTGAAATTTGGTATACTTATTTATAAGGCTTTCATAAATATTTTGGCAATTTTTGGTAATGCTGACATTTCTGATTGTTGAAATAATGATCCTTAATTCAATGCGACCGTAATGTAACTTTGACATTTTTTATCTCGATAACTAAAACCAAGATTAAGTTCAAACTTTGCCAGAAATTTTTTTATTACGCAAATAATGTACTGTAAAAATTTCAAGAACTTCTCATTATTTTCATTTTCCTTCTTAAAAACCTTAAAACAACGTAAACAAACCAAACCATGTCTCTCAAATTAGTTACGATTCCTGCCGCACTGGCGCTGCGATCTTAAATTCGTTCGCCTATAGCAGGGGTCTCCAAACTTTTTAGCCTAAGGGCCAGACTGATTGCTCCACAAAACCCCGAGGGCCAAGATCAAGCTACAGTCAGTAGCTAACGAAAATATTCGAACCCTCCTATGCTAACAATGTAAATGGTACATTTTGAAACCGTTTTTTGATATATCAAAATAGCTTTTACAGCAAAACTTTTTAAACATTTTTTGTTAAAAATTTTATTGTCTTCAATTTTGTACCTATACATTTTTCAATTTTGTTGTCCCGTTTTTGACTGGCAGCGACTTAAATAAGACTCTGCAAACACAGAAAATATAGTCATCTATATCTCGGATATGGTGCGACAAAATAGAAAAATGCTTATGAACAAAAATGTAGATAATCGCGTTTTCAAGAAAAAATGCATATTCATTTTTTCGTTTCGTCGCACCATTTCCGAGATATGAATGACAATATTTTTTGTGTTTTACAGAGCCTTGTTTAAGTTGCTGTTAGTCAAAAACAAGGCGACAAAATTGAAAAATGCATAGACACAAAATTGAAAACAATGAAATTTTTAAGAAAAAATGTCTAAAAAGTTTTGCTGTAAATGCGATTTTTTATGTTAAAAACGGCTTCAAAATGTACAATTTACATTGTTAACATAGGGGGGTTCAAATATTTTCTTTAATCACTGCAGCTCATCAGATTAATTGCTTTTTGACAACTTTTTGTTATGTTTTGACAACTAGTTTTAGTTTGTAAATAAAATATCTGACTATTATTTTGTATGATTATTTTGTTTGATTTGATTTATCAAAATAAATTAAAGGGCGGGCCGGATACCAGACACATCAGGCCTGCTCTCGCGTGCCGGATTGGTGGTGCTCGTGGGCCCGATTTGGCCCGCGAGCCGTAGTTTGGAGACCCCTGGCCTATAGCAACATTTTTTTACCAGCGACAGCGATAGATAATATACTAAAAAATAATTTTTAAAATACAAATATTTTATATCGTTCAGATAGGTTTTAGGTATAATTTATACCTATTCGAGAACTCAGTGTGACTTATACTGTATAAATTACACTCCAGTTCTTGTGACTATATAAATTAACTATATGAAGCAATGGCGCAATTATGACAGATAAACACAGCATAATAGAATTATACCATTTTGACAATTCCACTGAAAATTCTCAGCAGTTTGGTACAAAGTCAAAAATTGACAATTTTTTTTTAAATAATTTAAATTGAATCTACTTTGAATGCTCTTTCGATTGATACCAAGAACTTAACTGTACTTCTTTTTAATTAGGAGATATAGAGATGTCAAGATATAGAAATACACAGAGAGTATCGACTATTGAGAAATTATAATTTAAATTGCGTTTTGCTCAGAACTATGGTTTCTGACTTAACCCCTTTATACCAACCTGCTGAGAATCCAGTTATGCAGGGTTAGAAATTTTTTTGCACGGTTAAAATAATGTACTAAGTTTATTGTTCTATCAAAACATTTTTTAATACTGCTCCCTCATGACCGATGAAATCCACTCAATTTTCTTAAAATTTGAAAAGTATATCCCCCACAGAAAAAATTAAAGATCTTGTTTGTCAACCAGAAGTGTAATTTTAGGCAGGTGATCACCGAGAAGTCGGAAAAATCACGACAAATTAAAGAAAAACCGTTAAGAAAACAATTTATCAAGATATGATTTTTTAAGAGGAAGTTATTTTCCACCTTCTAGTAAAATTCAAAAATTCTGCACACATTTTTTGCGATATGCTCCAGATAACGGTTTTAAGCACTGATATAGCTGTAACTACATAATTTTGGACAGAACACGATAAACATTTTTCTGCGCAAAATTGCGTAGGAAATAGCAATATGAAAGATATAATTTAATTCCCTGTAATTTTGTTTTTTCCTTATCGTATCGTAAAAATAATCGTAAAAATATCAAACCATCGAAACAAAAACACCGGAAACAAAAACAACGAAAAACAACACCTAAAATAAATTAAGCGCTATTGATTTTATTTAAGTTTCAGTTATTTATTTATAAAACTTTGATACATACAATAAACCAATTCATAAATTCTATGAATGTTTTCATTAATTTCAAAAAAATATAAGAATAATACAATGTAGAAAATCAAAATTCAAAAAATTTAAAAAAGAGACAATTAACACATAACAGGTCTGAATTAAGAAAATTTGAAAAAATGAAAAATTCGTAATACGATAGTACAGTATAACGTTATTTCATGGTTATTTCCATTCTTCAGTTGCACATAATCGATTACATTGTGAAATAAGAAAAAAAATTTCAAACTAAACAAAAATATAGACTAACGTGTACAAAATTGACTTACCATAACCTCCAAAGATTATCAAAACTGAACTTGTTACATGAAGTATGAACAATTTAAAAATTTACATTTAAAAATGGAAATAACCATGAAATAACGTTATATTGTACTATCGTATTACGAATTTTTCATTTTTTCAAATTTTCTTAATTCAGACCTGTTATGTGTTAATTGTCTCTTTTTTAAATTTTTTGAATTTTGATTTCTACGTATTGTATTATTCTTATATTTTTTTGAATTTAACCAGAAATACATACTAAAAACAACAAATTTACTTAAAATTTTTTATTTTGAGTTCTTTTTCTAGTCTTCATTAATATTATGAAATTTTCATTACTATATTTGATATCGCACTGCGTTTGTTTTTGGGTGTATTTGTTTTCGACATTTTGACATGAAATCATAAATATTGGCCATGCTATGGCTATTTGTTGTTAAAAAAAGTGTATTTTCGTCAGAGACGTGCTTAAGGAGGGGTGGTCCCCAACATTGTGAAAATTCGCAATTTTCACCTAACTGTTGGCAAAACTACTAATAGTTACAATTCGCACAAATGGTAGCATTCCCTTGAAAAAAAAAAGCAAAAAAGCTTTAAAAAAAGATAATTCGTAAATGCGTAGAGTAAAACTGTTGTCATTTCAAGACCGCTCCCCACTCAAATAAGTCGGTTCGGCACGTCCCTGATTTTCGTGAATATAGAAATTATATTTTCAGCATCTTTTAGGAAATGGGAAGATATAATATAACCTAAGAAAATCTACTTTTTGTATAAAAATGAGTCTTTAAAAGAATAAAAAGTGTATTTTTATAACACGGCGGTTTGTCCAACTCAGCTGCGCCTCAATGGACAATTTTCACGCCTGGTTATAAAAAGTATCACTTTTACTTCTAATCATATCCAAAAAAATCATATCTCGAACAATTTTTGATGAAATTGAATCATGTTTATAATTCTTACTAGATACACAATTGAGTTAATTTACAATATTTTTGGCTGGCTTTTAGCAATTATTTTTCTGATATAGAGAATTTTAAATTATTCAAATAAATTAAAAAATAACTGATTTAATTCTGAGTTCAAATATTTTCAATTTCAAGAGCGCCTCCCCTGTCATTTAACGCACATTAACTTAATTGATTCAAACCAATGAAAATAGTCGTATAATTTTCTAAACCAATTTTTATTGGTTTAAATTGGTAAGTTTTCGCCAATTGCTTGACGTATAGATACAACTAGGGAAATGGAAATATAAGTCTAAAACAGCATTTGGAAATTGAAAAAAATTAAAATACTAGGTGGAAACAAGAGTTTCTTCTTTTTCTTTTGCCTATAAGGATATCAATGTTGGCAGTAATATACTTGCTACGAAACTAAAATTATGTATTAGCTGCTCTTTTATTTCAATACTGATAAATAGATCCTTTAAATCGTGTAGTATGATATAACTACTAATCAGAGGACGAATGTTGTGCGCCCGATAACCTCACTTAATGCTGTTCCGCTACTGGCCTGCCATTTTGTTATATCAGGATTCCCACAGAATTTACTAAATCAAATTCCCTGACTTTTCCAGGTTTTCCCTGACAAAGAATTAAAAAATTTTCACAGACAATTCAATAAATCGGACTATAGAAAGGTAACAAAATTTTAATTTTAAAATTAAAAAAATTAAACTTTTCATTAAAAAATATTGATTTTAAAATTTAAAAACTAAAAAACAATTTCAAATTAAATTGTTTTCCCTAACTGAAAATTTAATTTCTTTGACTTGGCAATAAATTCCTTGACTTCTCCAGACTTTCCAGACGAGTGGAAACCCTGTAAATGTCAATTTAACATTTACCTATATCTGAAGGTTACAAATGAATCGATGCATCCGCGATGAGTTGCAGAAACAATGACCGTCAGAAGAACAGAAATTCTTGGCAAATTTAGATTATCAGATTGTCAAGAGTCAAACCCTCAGATAATCTTCAGACAAATCTGAACCCAGTCCAATTAAAATTTTTTTTTTTAAATATTAATTGCTAAATTAACTTTATTTTATGTGAAAGACATTTTTAAATTTTTTATTTATACTTGTCTTGGTCAAGGGGGGGGCTAGAGTCAAGCTATGTAATTTTCTTCATTTATTTTATGTCATAATGGAAACAAAAACTGAAAAAGATATTTTCCCAAGAAAAAAACTTCGTTCCATCCAAGGGGAGGGTAGGGGGAGGGTCACAATAAAAGCGAGGGGTAAAAGCTAGGTTAGACTACATGAAGGGTGGGATGGGTTCCAAAGAGGCCAAAATGGAACCACATGGTTTATGAACGCTCCTTTTTTCCCGACTGTACAATACTTTTTGTTAAAATGGAGAAATTGTAACATACTTATTTAGGTCTGCCTCATAGCTTTGAAATATTATATCTACCCTTGTCGGTGAGATCCTGCCCTTAATTTGAGGTGCAATTCTTTCAAATCCACCTCCAGTCAACATAATATGGAGAGTCTGCTTCTGTTTAAGAAAAATGGAAATCCTAGTGGAAATAAAAGAGTAGGCACAGATAAAAATACATTTTGGACATTTCGTTTTAGCAATTAGTCAAGGACGAATTACATCCAAAAACCATGCTACAATTTTTGCGATAATTTGGTATCACAAAAAGAGTGGTTAACCTTCGAGTTTAAACAATTGAAACAACTCATCCGGCGCTGGAGCCGCTCCTGAAAGCCGGCAATCTACCAACTGCAAGAAAAAAAAGTTTAAATTTGTACAGAATCATCTCAAAAATTTGCAAGTCAGGAATTGCGAAAAGGGCGCCGATTGGTAGATATTTAAAAAATATATAAAATATTATTGCCTAATGCGATAATCTTGTCAACAATGAAAGGATAAGTTTCTATGATGGTTTTTTATATAAAAGAAGAGTATAAATATTATAAGATAAAACCGCAGTAATTTGCGGACCATAAATGAGCAAGTCGTTGGCCTTCAAAATTAAAAAAGCGTTCGAGATAAAAAGTAATACTTACAAAACTTAAAATTTTCACAACTGGCGTATACACATCTACGTTGTGTACTCTCTCGTGCCCATCGTTCACATATTTTATTGCTGTAGCAAAATCCGTTACAGACAAAATTATTAACAAACAATTAATTAAAAGCTTAGACACGTTTAAAAAATTCCACGGTATATCCTTATTTTTACTATTAACTATATAAAACACTTCTAAACTCGAAAATATCCACAAAAATATGCACGGGGCCCACACAAGCACTGTTTTTTCAAAACACTTTGTCAAATCTGGCTCGGTTGTGTTCCAAGTTAGCGCCGTGTCCTGCGGAAGTAAAAAATAACAATTAAAAATAATCATCAAAATTACAACTGCTAAGCTCAAATAGGTGAATGTAAGTTATTAAAAAAATTAATTTGCCTTTTTAAATTTAAAAAACTCACCCAAAACAGAGAGCCACAATATTTGTCCAGCGCAGAACTCGCCATTTTTGATATTTAATATACGCCTGCGTTGACCGACTTTATTTGTTGTGAAATGTTTATATTCCCGTTCGTACTACTCAAAACATTTTTAAACCACACTCCACCACTAAAATCAATTAAGTAAATAAATTATTGTGACATAACAGTGAGTGACAGTGATACAATTTTCGGCAACGAAAATTCGCTTACAGTAAAAATTGTGTGTGTGAATATCGTATTTCCTGTTCTTACGAGTCAGCAATATAATGAGTTCAAGGTCTGCTTTTTTGGATGTCGATCCGACTATTATAGAAAAGAGCTTGCGAATAACGGTAATTATCTCGTTATATTATAATTTTCTACTTTTAAATTTAAGTGAGGTTAAGTTAAGCTCCTCCCACCGCGATTGTGTTCGATTTAAAGGTACTTACGTACCTATAGGATGCGTCGTAATAATTTTGCGATCGATACTTCACTAAAACGACAATTTTTTTTTTAGGACGATCCCAGCGAAGATGATTTCAAAAGTTTATTCTCGGCTGCACCTGAATATCCAACAAAGACTATTAAACCGTTTCCAGGTTAGTACTTAAATTTATAGCTACTTTTTAAATTAAAATAAACCTAGATAGATAAATTATTGTACTCATGCAAGTGCTCAAAATCTAAGATAATTTTTATTAAAAAAATAACTAACACAATTAATAGTTGCTTAGCAAAATGCAAAAGAGCGCTTAGCACTCGATACTCGAGTACATTTACTCTAAAAGCAAAAATTCGATTTGTTTTCTAATTAAAATTACCTTTAGAAATTTTGATTATGATGATTAAATCAATATAATTATTTACTTTCTCATAATTAATTTAATTAAAGCAAAACAAATTTGTTTAAAAGTCGGAAAGGTAAAAAAGTACATAATGGTTGTTTATATACCAAGGGCGCAAAGTCGTCGTTTACGTTTTTTTTTCTGAGCGAAAGGAGGATGCAGAAACTTTTTTAAATGTCTGAACTTGCACTGCATTTAAATGTTTTTTAGTTATTGCTTAAAAAAATAGGACGTAAAAATATATTTTTCGCCCGCGGGCAAATAAGCGACACTGACCTTTGCTTTTTATAGTTTACAATTTTGCAAAACATGTGTAGGTATGTACTAAAAATTAACGACATGATAAATACATACATAGATACAAATAGATAATTATCATTAAATAAATAGTTTATCGCATTTAAAACGTTTTGTTTAATTTTAAAATTTATTTTTATGTTCATTTCATTTAAATGTTATATAAAACAAATTTTCAGATTACAACAGTTACAAAAATTCAAATTAATATTTTAAATGGAATGATTTTTTCAAATGCGTGGTCGCATGACGAGGGACCCTCCCCCCCTCGAACCAGATATTTAGTGATAATATTTATTTATTTATTTATGTAATATAAAATTCAAAATTGAGGGTTTTCCCTCCCCCTCTCCAAGAATCAATATGACCTTACCTGCGCGGGTAGGTAATTCAGCAATACTACTTGTGAAATATAATAAGAATTAAAACAAGAAACAATGTCAATATTGATGTAGTACATAATAGTAGAAAGGATACACAACTCAAGTTCAGTGATATAAAACTACATTAAATTTATGGCTAATAATCGCCATAATTCCATAAAAAATGAGACTGCCTTTTTAGGATTGCTAAGATTAGAGATTTTCAACATTTTTAATATTTCTGAAAAAATGTTGTGAAACAATTTAGTTTACGCAATTTTTTCTAAAAGTCCCAAATTTGTGTAGAGGCTGACATTTTTGTGTTTTGGGGGGGGGGGGATTTCCATATTTATGACCACATATAATTCTCTGGCATTTATGCATTGACCTCTGGAAGTAACGCTTTTAACAAAAAGCGCCAAATAGGAAAAGCCCTCAGAAATTGAATACAATGCATTAGTTTTTTAAATCTTATTCAATCTTAATTAATTACTTATTATGTTATTATGATTAAAAATTTTAATCTCTATTATGTTAGCTCGACACGTGCCAAAAAATGTTACCATACATTTTTAAAATTACTATTTGTGCAACTAGTCATGAAAAGAGACATTTTCCCGTACAAGACGTAAATTTTTTTTAACGAAGCTATAGCCGAGATAATGAAAACATGCCGTGTATGGAGAATTAAGCTTTTCCTACTACGCGTTTCACACAGTATTATTTAAACTATTACAGAATATTGATTTGTAATAAGCGGTTATATAGGTATACTAGGGTACACAGAGTATACAATTTTCTAGGGTAGGTGACCGTCTTTCCTGTCACAGAAACTTGAATGCGCATGTGTGGACAGGGTCGTATTTACGCGCAGGCTATCTAGGCAGTAGCCTATAGACCCGCTTCTTAAGAAACTGTTTGAAAATTTCAATTTTAAACAGACTAAAATAAAAAAAATTTCGCTGCTATCCTGCTATAATCTTAGAAATGTACTTAAAATTTTGTTTACTTAAAATAACAATTAATTCTCACCCGCACCACAAATTCAGCTTAGTAGGGGGTCAGGGGTCTGCGGATCTTGGGTCTAGGACTTTTCGTCGCGAGCGTTTCGTCGCGGCCGTTTCGCCGCAGCCGTTTCGACGCGCACCCGTTTTGACGCAAGCGTTTCGACGCAAGGATTATTAGACGCAAGACCCATTAACCGCGATCTCTTTCGACGCAAGACCCATTAGCCGCGGCTTTTTTCGTCGCAGAACCTATTAGCCGCGGCTCTTATCGTCGCAGAACCTATTCACCGCGACATTTTTCGACGCAAGACTTATTAGCCGCGAGAACTAATTTTAATCTAAATAGGTGTATTGAATAAGTCCGATAAGTTGGCATAATATTGACGGTGTTAGGACATTTTGCTCCCAGACATTTCACTACTAGGACATTTTGCTCCTAGGACATTTCGCTACCACTTTTACTTTCTTACTAAACTTACATAATTCATTCATTTTACGGCGGATCTGTGCTTTGCCGTAGTTGCGCCAACCAAAACTGACCCTACGCTACCCTGCGTTCCGCTCCGGACGCTCCGGACCGTTATGACTGGCGCTTACCTTATTAAAAACATGCCTGAAGCCAATCCACCTTGACTGGGAGGCTCCACTTCGACTGGGAAGCCCCACCTTGACTGGGTAGCCCGCAATATTGTATAAATTATTTATTTACATTTAGTTACAGCGTAGGAATGATCCGGTATCGAAATGTCCTAGTAGCGAAATATCCTAGTAGCTAAATTTCCGGGAGCAAAATGTCCGGGAGCGAAATGTCCGGTCACGCAGAAGCAGCTAATAAAAGAATACAGTGTGAACTGGGTATGCTCCATCCGACAATTTGGAAATTTATAGATGGGTTAAGAAAAGTCCAAAAAAGTCGTGATATTTATTATTAAAGTCTTATTGCTAGAAATTCTCCACTTCATAAATTAAAAAAGTACAGAGATGCTGATGAGAGAATTCAAAAAATTGTGCAAGATTTTCATAATAGAAATATTACTGATTATTTACGAGGACTTGCACATAACTTTGAAATGCACAATTAAAACCTTAATTTTTTAAAGGTTTTGTTTTTAGTTTGAAGTTTCTTAAGTTTTTATTTTTAAGTTTTTAAATAATAAATTTATTATTAACAAATCTAATATTAATTAATTTTGTCAAGTTGTTTTTAAAGTTCTAAATAATAAATTCCTATTTTTGCAATTTTTGGGGCCAATAGTCCTGCGTTGAAGTGATTTTGCGGCCAACAGTCCTGCGGCGAATTAATTTTGCGGCCATCAGTCCTGCGGCAAATTGTCCATGCGACCAATAAATTTTGCGTCAAAATAGTTTTGCGACGAACCGGCTGCGGCGAAACGGCTGCGGCAAAACGGCCGCGACGAAACGCTCGCGACGAACTGTCCCATTCCCGCGGATCTTATATACGGCTTTGTATGTGGAATAGTAAAAAAAATTACTTTTTCGCACAAGTGCGAAAAAACTTATTTTGCCTAACAAGTGGTGGATTTCCACACAGGCGCGTACCTGGGGGCCTCAGAACCATTAGGTGCTTCATCCTCAAAAAGCAAAACTACATTTTTATTGTCTGTTTATATGAGAATTATAAAATAATATTTGTAAGCAAATTTAAATATCTTCTCAAACCTATTATCATAATTGATGCTAATTAAAAGAAAAATACTAAATTAAACAAAAAAGACAATCAATTTGATTCCAAATCGCCAAAACTTACAAGCCCTCTTGCATCTTATCAGTGAATATTTTTTAATTTCCGTATCTTATTTTTATTTGTGAATGTTTTTGTTGATTCGAAAAATAAAAAAAAATATGATTTTCGTTATGATTACATTATAATTTTGGTGTTGCCAACAGTTGAATATTTAACTGTAATTAATAGTCCTAACTTTATGATTTAAAATTACTTTTCTAGTTTGTATTTTATTAAGAGAACGAGTAACATCAATAATATTTCTCTATATGAGGGTGGGGGGGGGGGCGACGCCGACGACTAGAAATGTGGTGTCACAATGTAATTCTCCAAAAAATTGTATTCGAGTCTGCAATAACTGCTTTACTCTTTCAAATCATAGTGTAAAGTGGTCAGTTATTCTACCATGACAAGAGTTTTTCTTTTTTCTATACCCCTCAGTTGGTTGGAGTTTTATTATTCTATCTATTATTTTATTGCAATTATTTTTCTAAAAGATAGAGATAAGAGCACGCGTAATGTTTTCATCTTTTGGCTGATAGTACTTTAATTTGATACGTAGAACAATACATTGTTTACATTAGCACAGTTATTTTAAAAATAATCTGTTGAAGTTAAATATCGATACAAAAATAGACGAATAGGTTGTTTGTTTTTGTGTATAATTATTTTAAATTATATAATACATACAGGATGTGTGTTCTCAAATTAGTAATACTACATCGAAATTTAGCATTGTTTTTAAACAGTTTTAAACATCTTAACCTACGGAAAATGTTTTCATATCAATGGAATCAGAAAATTACTGGGCATTTAATGATTATTAAATTTTTTTATCTATTTTTGTGAGTAAAAAAAAAATGGATAGCCAAATAGTCAAAAATGTGAACAGTTGCTTAACTGAAACTTGTCCCCCTATTCAAATCGGTTCAAACTGCTGGAAAAACAAAACTTAAAATATACTTTTATGATTTATTTTTTTTACTTCTTGATATTTGGAAAAGTACAATTTAAAAATTTATTAATTTGAAGAACGAATTTATTAATGCCTACATATATTAATATTTTATGAAATTAATTTGTAGTTACAGCCTTGAGTATTTATTGATTTGAAAGAAAAGTAATAATATTAGTGTATTGATGAATCAATAATTTGTATTAAGTTAACATAATTTACATAATTTTTATTCTAAATAGACATGTCGTTGATCGAAATGTATTTATTCCATCGTTACCTCCCTCTATTTTGCTATCTTAGATTTAATCATGGCATTACAACAGCTACCTCGGTTTTTCCTAATAATAATTATTATTACTTATGTAGTTGCCTCGATGTATTTAAAAAATTCAAGAGAAATTGATTTAGTTTTTTTTAGAATTTTTTCTTTTAAAATTTATGTTACTTCCTTTAATGAACACTCGAGTGCGAAACCGCGGTTATTCAATAAGACTTTTTTGAAATTCATAGTAATTTTCTATTCATAATTCTTCGACTATAATTTTCATTATTTCAATGCCAACTATAAGTAGCTTACAAACTTCCGATTTTTTATATCCTATCCATATAATTTTAAAATAAATTCCAAAATATTTATGGATTAATCCTTTAAATTAAATGGCGACGTTGAATTTTTTACATTCTTCAGAATTAAATGGACTTTGATCAATTCTAAAATATTTGGCCAATTACGCTATTAGTTAATCATTGCACATGCTGGTATAATTAGTAAAGTCATTGAACAATGAGATGCTTTTTTAATGAATCTTGTTGACCTTTTAAAGAGACTGTACTGACTTAATGAGATAGCGTACGCAACGCATTGTCTTAATTTAAAAGTTCGTATGTCCCAACTGTGAGAATAACAAGAAAATTAAATAAAAAAATTGTTGGTTAAATTCGTTCCTTTTGACCAATTGGATTGGTCGAAGAGGTCAGTGGCGTAACTACGGAATGTGCATTTGGCCGCGGAATGTAAGCAAAAAATAATCCTTGGCATACATTTTTTAAATCACAATATCCTTTTAATAAGCACAAGGGTCGTTTAATTACAAAGTTTAACGATCCTAGCTCTCCGCTCAGTGAAACAGTAGAGCGATGAAATTTTTTTTGGTTAGTCTCTCATCGATTGTGAACATGTTCTTTTGGGTAGAAATCAAATCGATTAAAGTTTAACTATTTTATAACGTTTTACCATGGAACTGCCATTGAAAGTTGCGTTCAAATCTGAACTTCGTGATGTAGTTCATTTTTTGGCTGGAAAAAATAAAAATAAAAAAAAATTCATCAAGAACTGCGTAGTGTATACGGTTAACAGTGTTGAGCCTTGAAATGGTGGCGCTATGTAATTTGGAAATGGTCCAGATCAGTTGCACAATGAAGAACGGCCTGCGCATGCAAGCACCGACGAAAACGTTGCACTCGTCAAAGAGCTGATTTTTGAAGTTCGGTGGTACATAAACGACGAATTAACCCTACGATTACCAAGTAGAGAGGAATGTAGTCATTTACAATTCGAACAATTCAATTCAACAGAGGAAATCGAAGGCGCCGTAACTGATTATTTAACAAATTGTACGCATCGCACTACCGACTCGGAATTGATAAGTTGATTTTTTTGCTACGACAAATGTCTCGAAAATTTTGGCGATTATGTGGAAAGGAATTAAAATTGTCTGTAGATTTCAAATATCACCTTGTTTTTGTATTTTGAGCTCTTTTTGGTAGTGTAATAAGAGCGTTAAACTTTATAATTAAACGACTCTCGTATTATGTAGGGTACATGCACAGCAGGATCGGATGGAATGCTGAAACAACTCAATAGATGTATAGATTCAATGTTTAGAATTTATGTTTTTGCATATATTGTATTATCTACTAACTTTCGTACCCGGCGTTGCCCGATTAAAAGTGTATCCTGCAAGGAAGGAAAGAAAAAAGGAAACATCTTCATACCATCTTTGGTACCTTGGTACTAAATTATTGTTTCATTTTAATAAAAACTATCAAATTCATTACGTACTACTTTTAGCTTATAATATTGAAGTGCCAAGGTATAAACAATAAATCAAGTTTCAACCAGTTTTTTAATATAATAGTAATTTTCTGCAATTTTCTATTTCATTGATAAGTAATCGATATTTTGAAGTGGAATTATCTGAAAATGGTTAAGTACCTATTCGATAAAATAATAATCATGTCTTGTTTGTCGTTTTTCTCGAGTATTATTACCGTAATAACGTTATTGCTCATTGCTTGTTATACAAGAAATTTATTTACATATATGGAGGGGTCAGAATAGAAGTGAATCAAGTCCATATGAGATTTTTTTAAATTACCGGTGTTTAAAGTATTTTATTCACAATCGGTTAGTAATCGATACATTCCTGACTTTTAATAAGTTGGGAAGCAGTTTATTATTTAGTTTCACTGCCAACCAATGAAAAAGCTATTTTGTTTTACTTTCCAACCTACCCCAGGTTGGGAAGTAGCCACTTCCCGACCTGCAATGTCGCATGGATGGCAAGAAAAGAAACTAACAAAAAATATGCGTCAAATTATTTAGTTAAGGTTATGTCAAGTATCAAGTACAATTTATATACAAATTTAGTACAAGCTAAATTATAATCTAATTTTATTTTAGTTACTTTATACGTTTAAGTTTAGCCAGAATAATTAAAAATTATTTAAGCAGTAATATTAAAAACACGAAACAAATCTGTAAATTTGTTACTAATATAATATTTGCCAGTTGTCATCACAAATTTTTTGTTTGACATAAACAGCAATTTGTTTTTAATATTTCATACTAACTTGATAAACAATTTTTATTTTCAAAAGTGAAATCAAATGAAAAGCAGTGTATAATTTAATTCAATTTTTAATTATTTCTTGTTTACAAACTGAGTGTGAATAAAATAGTATACATACCTCGGTATCAAGCTTCATTCCAGCGTCGCGCTTATAGTTGACTTCGGCGCTTCGCGCCACAGTTAACTAACTTAGCGCTCGGCTGTAATGAAGCATTTTCCACCTCGGCACGTAATATACTATTAATCGCTATTAAAAAATATAAAGTATTCAATTTTATCAAAGAATTACATCCAGTGATTCTTAATACCCAATATGTGATAAAAAGAAACATAAAAATTATATATAATAATAAGAAATTTTATAACAAAAATTTATAACAACCGTAACTCCAAAAATTTTAAATATGGACTTGATTCACTTCTATTCTGACCCCTCCAAAATATTACAACAATGGATTTTTCGCTGTTTTTTAAATTTCTACTTTAATTTTTATATTTTTATGTTGTTTTGAGTAAATATTTGCATTACTATTTGATAGAAATATTTTTTTGACGATTCTGCATTTTTATTAAATATTTTGATTTTTAAATTATTATATTTGAGATACCATGGAAGGGGGGGGGTGACAACTTCATTTAGGTACTTCGATTTCTGCATTTTTATATTTTGGATGTAATACTGTAATAAAAAATCATATTTTGTCCAAAGAGTCCGTATGGAAATTAACCGAGAATTAAAACATGTCTCGATCGTTCCTTAGGCGATTTTTTTCAACTTTTAAGTCAATATTATAAACAATGCTGAGCAATAAAATAACAGATTTAAAAAATAACTAATAGGTTAGTAATAGGTAAAATATTTTTGAGTTGTTGCTATGTTGGGTTGCCCGATGAAATATTTTGTTATAAATTAATACGATTACACCGGACTTGATAAATTTACCTGAATTAAACTCAAGGTTGGGTAATTACAAAGTAAATTTTTTTTGGGACATAAAGAATGATATATTTCTGTGGGTGCAAAAATTTTTTTGAAATAAAAGTAAACCGAAATTTGTGGGTTCACCAGCAACTTAATAATTGTTTACACGATTTTTCAAGGTAATTGTGATTTACTACGATCCTTTACTCATCAGCGATTTTGCTAATTTTTTTCTAAAATAATCAAACCGGTTATTCTCGTCGAACAGCGGGCTACCAATAAAAAAATCGAATTAATACCGAGATATTTTAAGGTCAAACGGAGCTTTTACAACATTGAAGAAAAAAGTTGGCTCACCTCACTTAAAATTCTTCAGTTTCCAACTATCAATGTTCAACTGCTCATTTTTTAATATTTTCACGCACATTGACTGAACACAGTAATGAGTTGTATTGTATTATTTACACGTTTTGTGTTTTATCGGTTTTTTTTTTTTAGTTTGAGTTATGACACTGCTCTCACACTGAACACATTGATTAGATTTACGAAAAATTTTGTACACTTTACTACGATAATATTACACACCGAAATCGTATTTATGCTATGTCACTGATGATAATAATAATTCATCATCATTCCAGTTTGAGGCACTTTCGATATCAAATCAGCACTTCGATTAAATTATCTAATCACATCAAATTACTAACAATTGAACTTATGATTTGATTGTTTCCCCACCAATTATTAAACTTGAATTTCTTCAAATTGTCAATTTGTTATGAAGTTTTTAAGAATGACTTTATTTAAGATTGGTTCGCTATGGGGAATCGAACCGCAAGTATTGAAACAGATTCTAACGTGAGTAGTGAACGAATGAATTTTCTTTTCGCTTTCACATCTTTCATCCAATCCACTTGATTTTGTTACAATAAAATTATCAAGTTGCAGTTATTTGGAATTTTACAACTTCTAAAATGGAAATTTTAACGAACCGGAACGGTATAAAAAAAATGTTGTTAATCTATTCGTACGCGTCACTATTCGGATGGGACATCTTAATTTTTTGAAATTTTCTTGTTTTCTGTCTTTAATTTTATTATTTTCCATGATTACGCTTTCCAAAATGTTATTTTTTCTGGAAAATGGTCGTAAAATTTTAAATAGATAATATAATATAAATGTTTCTAATACATTAAAAACGGACCTATAGAGATTTTTTTAAATTATTGATAATATTTAATTATTTATACGTACTATTCATAAGTCATAACTAGAGTGTGGAATTATATGTAAATGCATATTTTTGTTGCTTGTTCCTCTAGTCGTAAAAAATTGTATCTATCCGTTTCTAGAACACCAAAATTTGAGAGTGCATATTTCATATGTTTTTATTTTTAAAACATATTAAGTGCATATTTTTCATAATTTTAGGAAAATATTATTTAAAATTGAAGGCACACACTAAACTTCACGATAAAAAGCTGAATTTGTTTCTAAACTAATAAAATTAGGCTTGTATTTATTTGGTCAGTATTTAAAAACATTTTTGGTCAGTATTTTTAATGAAATGGTCAGTATTACATTGATCAGTATAAAAACTGTTAGTATTTTAAATAAGTGGTCAGTATTTTAAATAAATGGTCAGTATTTTAAATAATATGGTCAGTATTTTAAATAAATGGTCAGTGATTTAAATAATATGGGCAGTATTTTAAATAAGTATTATCTTAACTGGTATGGTGGTCATAACTCATATCATAAGTATGAAAGATAAACAATATGTGGTTTGTTTTATTTTTGCCGTTGCATAATATCAGAGAAGAGACAATTAATATATTATTATATCGAATAACAAGCAGAAGGTTTACCTAGGGTGACCACAGTCGCATCCGAATGTAGGAAAAATTTTCACGAGAGTAATTATTAACATTTTTAAATAAGTTGTCAGATTGAAAGGTAACTTTTTTAAAGCGCAAGCTTTGCTTTTAGTCGTCTATGTTTTACTTAAGAACAATAAAACTTTAAATAACAAGTTAAATTCAACAATATAATCAATTTATATTTTTTTAAGCTTTCGACGACTTTTATCGTCTTCTTCAGAAAATTATTTAATATAAACTTGTGCTACTTGTTATTTTTAGAGTTGAATCCAGAAATTTAGGGGAATGGGGTGCTATTATATCTATTGGCCTACTATAAAGGCAGAACATTTTTATTCGAATTTGGAAAGACAAAGCTGAAAGAGAAGTGAAAACGGGCTGGCCTTGGAAACGAAATTAGTGACATTTTAGCAGACAACGAAGAGACGATAAAAAAATTGATAAAATTTATAATGGACTGTGAATTAAATCGAAAAATACTATAAACTACCCTAACAAATACCTATAATATATAATAACATGTAAACATGCGTAATGACCATGGCAGTTAAAACGCTTTAATATCTTTAAAAAAAAAAGCTGTTTAGTTCAATATCGTTGATATATTTACCAATTTTAGTAGAAAATTTTAAAATAGAAGTACCATCTCTTCTGATATTGGGACGAGGACCCCACTCTGGTAAACTGCAACTTAAACAACTTTTCTTGCTACCTTGATATCACGATGCAAGTAGGTAATCAATTACTTATAATAATCTGATAATTAAACTAATATGAGTTATTGAGTTTTATTTTTTTACTTTTCTCGTTTAACGGTCGATAATAGAAACAGTAATATGTCCGTACCGGTTACCATAAGATTTTTCTCAATTCCATTGTAGAGCGGGTTGATGCATTTTTAAGAATCTAGGCTTCTTATTAACTATTTGATATATTTAGGTAGTATTTGTTTAGGTTCCACTTTGAATTAGAACAATTATTAGCCAATCTTTTGAGTAAATAGATAGCGATTCGTGGCAATAAATAGCCACATCTATAAAAGTATCGACACAATTGAGTTCAACGAACCATAAATATTTTTTATTGTTCTACACTGATTTTATATTCATTTCTATTAAATGTCCGAAGTCGAAAAAAAATAATAATGTTTCCTGATTGGCCAATCAATTGCAATTATAACGCTAGTACTAGTTTTTTTTCAAAGAGGAGATACAAACTAACATTACTTGAAAACCGTAGTATAATGTTTCTAAAATATATTATTAATTCATAAAAATATTTACAATTAATAATTGTTGAATTTTTTAGTAATAAGTGTAACCTTCGATAACAAAGTACAAACTGACTGATAAAATATAATTTTTAAATAATTTACAGGATTGGCTTTACATTAATATTTATTTTTTTAAATAAATTTTTGTAATATCTGCCCACTCTACCCCAATTGCCAACTCAGAAAAAATTCTACAAAAATAGGGGGGCAACTAAATATACCTAACCCCCTTTACATATTTCAAACGTCAAAGGCTACAAAAATTGGTAAATCCATAGGTTAATCCGGGCCTGAAAACTAATAATAATTATTTGTAACCTTAATTACATTTGTACTTCTCGCGTAACTAAAGTATATACATAATTTATTTTTACAATTTATTTAATTTTAATCGAGTACTTGTGAAAATTGCTCCATTATGCAATGTTATACAAATTTGACAATTTGCATGCTTCGAAGGTTTTTTACGCTCAATTAATTTTTTTTTTTTTATTAATTTTTATTAGTAATAAATTGACGATCGCAATTTTTTTCGAAGGCGGAAGGAGTAAAAAGGAAATACTTAAATAAGATTTAATATCAGGAAACAGACAAGGTTCCGTTTTCCGTTTGTATTTGTGAAAGCCCACTTGCCATTTTATCCAATCGTGTGCGTCTCAAATCATTTAAGCAGTCTTGATTTCTGTAAAATAAATTTTGTTTTGCATTAAGAGTAGATGTAAAATAATAACTTTTTAATTGCAGGTTTTTGCATCAAAACAAAAGAAATTGGAACAGACATAAAAGTTTTCGTCAATATATGCCAAACGGATGCGATTCCGCCGCCACAAGAAATCAGCGATGAAGACTTAGTTGAATTATTAAAATCCGACGAACTGTCCAACTTCAGGGTACCCATGAGCATTGGCGAAATACAAACGGAAACCGACAAAAAAGGAAACGAGGCGAAAAAAGTGGACGTAGCTATAAACCCAAAATTCTTCACAAAAATAGAAAACAACCCTTTGTTTAAGAGCTTCTTTGTTGCCGTTGCTTTTGAAGGAGTTAGCGATAAATATCAATTATTATTAACGGAAGATCGTATAGTTCTAAGAAACCGAAAGGCATACGGTGAATTACAGTTGCACAGAATTAAACAACGCGAAATTGCCGAAAAAATGGGAATAGCAGAAGTTTCAAACAAATCGCCAATAGAAGAATTGAAAGGAACTTCTGAAGCAAATACCAAGCCAAAAATCGAAACACTTTCGAGCGTTACTTACAACGATAACGAAAATGTAACGCCGAATTACAGACTTTTTAAGAAAATTGGGAATCCGGAGTATTTAATTGGAGAATTTAAATTACCCAATATTTTAGAAGCGAGCGAAATTGTTTTGGACGTGGGAGAAGATCGAATTATATTAGAATCCAAAAAGAACAATTACTTTTTGGATATATTCATTCCATACTGTATTACTCAAGACGATGTCTCGTCAACATTTAGTAAACTTTCCAAGGTTCGAATTATTTATTTATTGTTTTTTTATTTTATTTTATTTTATTAGTAATAATATGACGAAATTAATTTCTTGAACATGAACTAACATGTTTTATGTTTCAGATACTAACGGTAACCATGCATCTTAAAATTGAAGGATAATTTTATTTTGTGATATTATATTTTTTAAATTTGTAAATGATTCCTTTTATAATAAAAAATTTCATCCAAGTTATTATTTTAACATTAAAATTAAAAATCAAAATTTTTGAAAATCTAAGAGACAGAAGGGACCAACAAGGAAATCTATAGCTCTATCCGCAAATTTTTTAAATTTAGGTAAACAATTTTACTAGATAAAAATTCTAAAATTTTAAATCGGATGTTATTAATTTATAGATTTATTTCGATAAAGTTTGTAACTGTTTATTTGTGCTTTAGGAGTAACTAAAATTTTTTTATTTTTAAGTCAAAGTTAAGCAAATAGAAACAGGATATTTTACAAAATTAAATTTTGACTTACACGCAATGTATTCTGTTATAATCCTAGCTTAAGGGGCATTGCCAGTGTGACACTTTCAAAATATCGATTTATTTTTTTTGCCTTTTTCAACAGTTTACACTTTCAAGAATATCCTTTAAAAATTTCAAGCCCCCGTATCTTTAATACTCCCTGAATGACGGCCTTCTAAAAAGCAACCACTCGCAGGTATGAAATGCTCCATCTGCCTGGAGGCGGAACACCGAACACCGATACCTTTACAACACCAAACATTACTTTAGTAATAGTATTAAAAATAAAAAATAATTACTAGAGTGATGCAAAGAAGGAAACACGCAGAATATCAATGAAAGTTAGAATGGCTTGCTCTGGCAACTTGCTCCAAAGCACCTTCATAATGGATTGAAAATGATCGAATTCACTAATTCTTTGGTGTAACGTAAATCCTGAAAAATGACTGGGACATTTTGGTTTTGGAATCGGGAGAGATGTTTGAACTGTCTTCACCTAATTGGAGAAGGACGGAGATAAGGTCTGAATGGTTCTCGTCGTGGAAGTGGTATGTGTCTTGGGGAGAGTAGTAGTTGAATTCTGGTTGGTATTAAAAATGAGTTTAGTCGATTAAGACGTCGACTATGAAGTTGAGAATCTCTAGTAGGGGATGTTAATCTTTTGACTATTCCAAGCCGGATGTTCTGCGTTTAGATCCCCAGCTATAATGATCTGAACTTTTAATGTCCGACCAAGATCTCAATTTTGATGGTTATTTTTATTTGGGGTTTTATATCCTGAGGTAAGGAGCAGTCTTCCATTATTGCCTCCATAATGGAGGTCTTCTCTATTGGGTAAAATGCAACGGCTTCTATCTGTTCTGTATAGGGTATAGTTGGGAAAATGGATTTGGTCTCTCTTTCTTTGATGTTTGCGCAGACCATTGACGTTTCAATATGCAATCTTCAGAGATTGAAGCTACATTTTGGAATGATTATGTATTTACAAGTTTTGTCGTAATTACAGAATTTTTGAAATAGTACTTAATTGTTTTTCGCCATTGCAGAATTATGATTTTGTTGTAAATTAGCTATATCTTACCTTTACGTTTACACTTCTTTTTGTTGTAGTAATCACTGCCATCACACCTATTGTTTGAATGGAAAATGAGATAGGCGAGCCAGTTTGGTCGTTTTGTTGTATCGTGAACTTTTAGAAAAACCAGGTGCGAGACAAACAATACTTTTTACAACACCAAAATTAAAAACTTAAGTTTATTCAAAATAAAATTTTAAATTGATTTACCATTTTGGAATTTATTAATAAAGGAATCTTAAAAAATCTGTCAAAAATAAAGAAGTTTGATATAAATTTACTAAAACAAATAAATACAATTTGATTATTATACTGAAATTTATTTTAACAAAGTAAAAGGGGGGTGTGGAGACCATACTATAACTCTACCACCTTTGATGATTTTTGGTTGCATTTTCTTTCAATTATGAAAAATTTTGCTTCCGCTGAAGCTAAAGATTGGGTTCGAAAAATTAGTAGAATTACTGAAAACATTATTTTTAAGCGCACCAAAACTGTATTGGGATAAATCAATTAGCATTCTTATTGTTTAATTTATTAATAACAAATTGGTGTTACATCACACGTGTAAACCTAATCTATTGAATCAAGTTCGATCACATTATACATCAAAACGACATCTGTACAATTTTAATTTTAGATCTCAAGCCTAAAAAGGCGTTATAATAACAACTAACTTTATCTCGTGGAGTCACTTACTGTAATGAAGCAGTTTGAGCAAAATTTATTTTCTCCATAAGCTATAAGCAAGCTTACCTTTTTGGTTAAAAATAGCAGTCTAAACGCGTTTAGTATAAGTTCTTTTTTTGTGAATAAAGCTGTATTCTTTTATGTTTTATTATTACGATAAACACAGTGGTGTTTGGCCTATAACGGCCTTCAGCTTATAGTGAATTAATTTAATGTCTCGCCAAATATAATATGACAAAGGTACAGCCCCGATATATAATTACCAAAGTAATTAAAACCAAATCAAATATTTTTAACAGGTAGTTGTAACTCATGCTGCAGTTAATACAAAAAAAAGGGTTGGTTTGCGTCGAAAGGGTTCACTGTGACTTTATCCAATCGAGAATTTGTTCTAGATACTGAAGAAAAACGTTGCTGAACACAATAGCAAGTCTAAAGTTGAACTGCCACAAAAATTGCAGATAGAATATAAAAATTATTTTCTAATGGCCTGGCACTCACTAATCAAGTAAGCCAAAAAAGAGACGCAGTCAAGGGAGAGCCTACAAAATAAGATTATGAGTGCAGCTGTACCTATTTACCAAATATAACATACTTCAGTTATTGCAAACCAAATTAGTGGATTCCTTGAGATATGTTATAGCCACTTGTAGTACACCACTGTAATATGTTTATGATTATTAATAAAATCTGTTCAAATTTATTTTTCCATAAATAGTGACTGCTTTCAAAAGTGTACCCCATCTCTTCATAATTCAACAAGATGCGCAGAAATAAACAAGTTTAGAACATGAATAATATCAATGTATAAAATACATTGCTCAAAAAGTAGTAATGTTTAAATTTGTAATATATAATTTAGTGGTAACCACTCATAAGATTATTTCGTTCGGCTAAAGCCATTCAAAATAATATTATTTACATTCACATAAAAAGATTGACTTTAGTACCTTGGTACACAGATAACAATAATTTAGTAATTAAAAACAGAAGAGATTTACACCCCATTTTAGATGCTCGTTCAAGAAAAATCCTTCACCTCACAATATATTTCACAGGAAATTTAATTTTCTACAATTAAATTTTATATTAATTTTTGAAGCAGAAATGATCACTTCCAGGTTATAAGCAATAAGATTAATTAAAATTATTAGCTCTTGAAAATACAATAAATATGATTATCAATAATGAGCTAAAAGATACAAATAAATCTTATTATATAGATTTTGCAATCCTATACAATTAAAAGTTGTAAAAAAATTATTGATGATTGAAAGTGCTTACTGTTCATTGATATGAAAAAATATGCAAATAATGTGATATAGTCTGCGACAAATGGGCCCTAGTTGTTTTGAATTTCTGATTCTCATCAGGCAAACCTAGAAAATATAATTAACGAGCACAGTATTTAATTCAATATGATGGAGAAAAAAAATATAAAAATTTAAAATTATTTGACATTACCACGATACACATATACCGGTATGCTCAGTAAGAAATTAAAACTCGTTTGTTCTGCGCATTGACGTCACGTTAGAGATAATTATTATAATACGATTGAATTTTAATTATAAATCTTAAGATTATTTTATAAAAATAAAAAGTCAAACAATATCAATTTCAATTATATTATACCTCATTAACATAATAATCCTAGAAGTGGTTGAAAAACCTAAGAAATATTGCAAAATTGACATTTCCAGCTCCAAGCTGACGTCAAATAGTGCGAGAAGGATAGAGCTAACCTGCTAGTGAGCATACCGGTAATAAGTGTATCGTAGACATTACTTAAAATAAAAGCAAAATTCTACCTAACTTGATTCCAAAATAAATAAAATTGGTTAGATACTTTTTCAAAAAATTTTTAATTTTTATTCATTTTGGAATCAAGTTAGGTAAAATTTTGCTTTTATTTTAAGTAATGTCAAATAATTTTGAATTTTTATATATTTTTTTTTTCATCATATTGAATTGAATACTGTGCGCGTTAATTATATTTTCTAGTTTTGCCTGATGAGAATCAGAAATTCAAAACAACTAGAGCCTATTTGTCGCAGACTATATCACATTATTTGCATATTTTTTCGTATCAATGAACAGTAAGCACTTTTAATCATCAATAATTTTTTTACAACTTTTAATTGTATAGGATTGCAAAATCCATATAATAAGATTTATTTGTATCTTTTAGCTCATTATTGATAATCATATTTATTATAAGCAATAAGCTGATAACAATTATCAGCGATTAACAAATATTATTTGTGAACAAACAAAAGTTTCTTACTTTTATGCTTCGAAAACACTTCGGCACCAAAATATAGAAAAGTATCAATTATGTGCAATTATTTGCATAACTAAGGAAACAGTTGGGTCAAGTCACCATTTGATAAAGAATGTTTTATCAAATAATGGTAACTTGGCGCTGTTGTTTTTACTTTTTAAATCATTTTGTTACATAGAAATTATATTGTAATTTTATGTATGTACGTATTATGTAATATAGTAAAACTTAACTTTTAAAATTAAATAAAAAGCACCAATAATACTTTTATAACAAGTAAATTAGTTTCTCTTGTATTAAATATGAAAGAAAGATTGTCGGGATTAAATATAACACCCAAAATTTGACAATCTTTTACCTGATACATGTAACTATAAAATCTTAATCCTACTATCACTCATAACATCACGTATTTCTTCATTTTTATATTATAATTATTATGAGTTTGATATGATATTTCAATTTTATTTTTAAAATTTGTACGAAATCAATCGATAACAATATGTATATGGTAAATACTAAATCTATGTTAAAATGTGATGTTTATTATAAATAGTAAGCATATTTTTTCAATGCCTATACATAAAATGATCTAACATAGGATTGAGAACTTATCACCGTCAACGTGGCAGTGTTAATCGGTATGCAACTAGTTACACAAATCTACAACAAGTTTGAGGCTCCAAAAGTTTTAATTGACACATAAAAATAAATAAGAGATCGCAGCTGATCACAGATATTTATTACCTACAGTAAAACATTGAATTGAGAGAGAAATCTGAGATGTGGGTACCCCAAAATTTAAATTAAAAAAACAGTGCTGTAGACTTGTGCTGCTTGAACGTTACATTAATATTGTAATGTATAAGTTTGACACAAAAATTTCATTAATACTTGCAAAAATCGGAAACTTCAATGTCTTTCTTTAAAAAAAACAACTTTTTTTAAATAAATTATCACAAAAGTTTATATTTCGGTGTAAAAAGTTGGTCTTTCGATTCGTAATGCCCTAAATAAAAGAGGCAACGAGTAAACCATGTTAAAACCGATAAGGGCGCAAGTTAAATACTTACAACCCAGTTCCACGAAATTTTTATGCTTATTGTGTAATGAATTTTCCGCTTTTCTTATACTGTCAACGTTTTCGCGCAACAAAGTGCACAAAAAATTGTACGATACTTTAGTTGCTAATATGCGAGTTATTAATACACCCGAGAAACCTATGAGAGTTCTTAAAAACAAGTAGCCTAGCTTTACTACAGAAGGCCATAATATTGTGTAAGGTGGATGTAGTTCTGATACCGTCATTATCCCAGTTTGGTAGTTCAACCATGACCCAAAATGAAGGCCCACACATACTGATACAATCATGGTAGTGTCACCCCTGAAACAAAACAATAATTTAATAAACTTCAATTATAATTATAAAGTCTACCCTCTTCTCTAGTTTTTTTTAGATTTTTTTAGTGTTCAATATAAAATTTAAGTCTCCGTATACTATGTACGCTTTTTTAAAAACCAAAATAAACTTCTAATAATTCAAGATACAACTTTGTCAATTTTAGAGCAGATACATTTTTTATCTTCAGTTAAGCTCACAGACAGTCCAATGCAACTCGGAGTTGCAGGAATATAATTGACAATAGATTGAAGTTCCTGTTTTTAACACTTATTCACAGTTTAAAATTGCATATTGCAGAGAATAACACAAAAATAAGTTTTTTCCAAGAGGTAAATATGTCAAAAATTTTATGTTTATGTTGTTTGGAATTCCTTGGAAATCATTGAAATTCTTTAAATTGGAACTTGTTTGGAAAGCATTAGAATTTCTTGATGTAAATTTCTGTGAAATCTTTAAAATCCCAGGAATTCTGTGGACATCGTTAAAATTCTAAATTCTGCGTACAAATTTTTTTGGAGATATTTACCCCCCTTGGTGTTATCCTTAAATTACAAATCTCTTTTAAAAAATGCTCTGGCCTCTAGCAAGTAAGGTTTTTTAAAAAATAAACTCAGTTAAAATTACAGTTTTATAGATACCTCAAATGTTAAAATGCACTACAGTGTGATCTACTTTTACTCTCTATTATAATGGAAATTATGTGATCTACACAGAAGCTTATGAATAGGGTCCAGATTTGTAGGCATTACAAAACTTGAAAATAGGCCCTAAAAACTTTAAAATATGCGTTAAAATTTTTTAGATACCTCAAAATGCTGGATTGCAATTAGTAAACTACTTTTGTTAGAAGTTTACTTAGTGTTGAACTGTGTTGTTGAAATAAACTATTGTTTTATTTTTTATTCTTTTGATTTTTAAAATTTGCACCCAAACTTTCTTTAGGTTTGGGCAGTTTTAATACACAAATATAAAACAAAATTCAATAGATATTTAGAAATACGACGTCTCAAGGAATATTTTTGAAGTGAAACTTTTTGAGGATGAGGCTCACTTCAGTTTTTAAATATTTTATTTATTTGTTTTCCATTATTCTTGACCGGTAAAATTGAAAATTTAAAAAAATTAAAAAATTTCAATAATATATAGAATAATACAGGGCGTAACAAATATTAACGTAATAGTTTAAAGGTGTCAGACGTATGCACAAGTTAATTATTGAATGCTGCAATTTTTAAATAAAAATTTTAAATAATTTTTAAAAATTAAAAAAAAACAATAAAATCGTTTCAAACCGTTGCAACAACAAAATTTATTATTTAATTTGTTAAAAATTCAAAATATATGCCAATACAGTAGAACCCCTCTACAACGAGAACTCAAGAGACCAGCCTACTTACTCGTTATAAGCAGATTTTCGCTATAAACAGTCCTCGACAATAAAAGTTGTGTAGATTGATAAATGTATTAAATTTATTAAATAAAAAAGAAAGTTAAATGTATACTAAAGGCGCGTTCTTACGATTCAAGTTTAATTGACCGATTATAGTTGATTCACAAAATTTGGATGAAATATGAAGTGTGAACCTTTGTTGATGAACCAAAAAGTTGTTCAACTAAATTAAAACAATGGTTAATTCATTCAACTTTTGTTGATCGGATATAATCGGTCAATTAAACTTGAATCGTGAGAATGTGAGAATCGTGAGAGTTATTGATAAAAGTCTGTAATTTTGGTTTGTTTGAGGTAATAAAGAATCTTAATTTTATCAATTGTACTTTCTAATTATACTAAGTTATTAAAAAGAGCATCGTGATGAGGTGTGGATGCACCCATTAACAAAAACTCCCGAACAGTTAAAATACAATTTCGATAAAATTGTAATTGAGACTCAGTGCCGTATTATGGCAAAAACCCATGAAGCCTGGGCTTGTGGCGCAACTTCAGGGGCGTAAAATTTCAGGAGAAGCAAAATTTAATTTCTGGAGTTGTAATTACCTAATCATTAATCGTCTTAATTATTAAAAATAAGTTTCATTTTCTTTATAAATTTTTCTAATTTAAAAAAATGTCAACTGGAAAATCGAGGATATGGGCGCAAAATATTAAAGTCCTTAGCATCACACTTGGTTAATACGCCTCTGTTGAGACCTGCAGGTGTCTTTATTTTTCTCAGAAACTCTCGTAATATCCGATCTATTCCTGAAATTTCTCGCTATTACCGATCTGAAACCAAACAAAAATCTCGTTATATCCAGCTCAATACCAAACACGTACTCGCTATTTATGGAAGAGAAATTTTACATGGAGTAGTATACAAAACAGCAAAAGACCAAACGATTTCCTCGTTATAGCCGATTTTTTGTTATAACCGGCACTCGCTATAGAGGGGTTCTAATGTATAAGCAAATATGCATTTATAGGCAATAAATTGGCAAATATGCACTTAAACTCAAAAAACTACATAAAACAACTCAATCAAAAATTTAATCCCTGCTTATGATTTATGAAGCCTCAAATATAATGAAGATCTCTTTTGTTAGTCAATGAACTGAATATCTTTTTCACCAATATTTGATCACTCCAGCTACTAAACAAACCAACTCGTCGACCAGGAATTATACTCTTCTATATCCTATAAAATTTCATAGGATACTTTTTACTTTATTTATAGCAATTATACAGTTCTATATCCTATGTAACAAGTGGTGGCTTGTCAGGGGAGGCAGTGCCTCACCAAACTGACTAGCCAAGTTTTTTCAAAAAGTAATTTATATTTTTTGTATAATAGATAGATTATAAACTTGTATATATGAAAGATTATGATAGTCCATAACTACCAAGTCAACAAAATTAAAGTTTCAAAAACTGTAATTTATAAAGTTTTTTTAATGTTTAAAATATTAACTTGAATATGAAATATTTCGATAGTATTACGTAAAAAGTACATCTCTGTTTTAAAATATAAAGTAAGTTACAGCACAATTTATTATAACTATAATTTTTACTTATATTATTTTTGATCAGTTTTTTTATTTCTTTTTAACATTTTTGTATGTTTTTAGTTAATATTACATATTTTTGTTATAATATGTTATAATATTTTAAATGACATTAAAAACCTATATACGCTTTAACCCGTAAGTAGCGAGGTGGTTTTCTTGTCGCACAAGAAACGAGGTGGGTTACCCCAATTTTGTTTTAAAGAGATAAATTTTAGTAGATAAAATTTATAGATAAATTTTAAGATAAAAGTTAGATGAAATCTAATGCTCTTATCATTGGTAGTTTATATTTCTGCATTATGTTTGTGTCTTTCATTTTTTCTCTAAAATAATCAGGGAAGCAGGAATTTGCATAAATAAGTTTTTACATGTTAATTTCCTATGTTCGGCTAACTCATTCAGCACCCGGTATACATTTTTCTATTTTGCCGCACCCTATCCGAGATATAGTGACTTAAAAAAATCTCTAAATTTTTTTTATGAAAATGAAAAAATACAGTAGAACCCCGATTATCCGTGCGCGCATTATCCGTGGAATCGTTATACATCGATTACCGTGAGCGGATTATCCGTGCGATGGTTTAGTGTATCTTTCTGTGTTATACATAATATGAAATTTCGTTGAATTTATTGTTTTGTATAATTGACTTGTACAAAATGTGCTTAAAGTGACAAGTCATCTAAATTTTCTGCTTACCTACCTTAGTTAATTTAAGTCAAAGTCAAAAACAAACGAAATTGTCTGATTTCCTCAAATAGAACTTTTTAATTAATATGTGCCTTGCTTGTAATTTACTAAATAATAAGTATATCTTATAATATTAACAAATAACGTCAATTGTTATTATCCGTGTTTTTCAATTATCCGTTTAGAGCAAGGTCCCAGTCGCACCGGATAATCGAGGTTCTACTGTATAACAAAAAAAAATAGTTTGTAATTACGGTTTGTTTCTTTGCACCCATTTTCTTTTAATTAATCATAAAAAAAATTATGAAATGGGACATCATTTTCACATGCCCATCTTAACAAACGTTAAAACTATTGACAGCTTTTTGTAGTTAGTAGTTTCAGCAGTTTATAGTGCTTTAGATACATAATATCTTTCACATTATCTGTTTTTCTGTAATCCGAACATTTTTCTATAATCCGAACATTTTATTAGTTGTATTCAGATTATAACTATTTGTGCAAACTACTGAGTTTTTCTTCTTATGTTCGGATTACTGGATGGTCGGATTAGCGTGTGTTCGGAATACCGAGACTGTACTGTATATTAAACGAAAATCAAAATCGTAATTTGTAAATAAGAATTAAAATTTTTCCGGTTAACATTATACTGTTAGATTGTTGTTTAGAGTTTTCCCCCATTCCATATAATAATAATCACTTCTATAAATTGTGAGTGATTGATTGGCATCACTTTTTAGATTTAGATAGGGATATTGCCATCTATTAATTTACCAATTTTTGATTTGCCTTGGTTGCTAATTAAAACTGAACTTGGGTCCAGAGAAGAAACAAAAAGAATGCTCAAAATGTTGCCTAAAATCCTAAAAACCTTATTGAATTAATTGATTAATAAACTGTAACAAAAGTATTCATAGGAGTTTTGTACATAATTCTAATGTTTTTTTTATGTGAAATTATCTTCCTTTTAAATTTTGAAACCCCCCTGTCGTCAAATTAAATAAAGTTTATATTTAGACAGACAATTTAGCCAGATTTTAAAAAAACATAAAACTTCTTACTTAAAAATTCACCACCTTTGAGTCAATCGCTCAAAATTCATCATTCTTACTTCTTATAAACCGCAGAGAATTTTGAAATAATTTCCAAATTCTTTATCAGTTTCAGATATTGGCATGAAATCCCCTTTGAGTACCATTAAATAATTTTTCAAACGTAATGCTTCAAGTCTTTCCTTATCAAACTGCAAAAGGCAATAATTTGAAAGTCACTTTCGAGAGTCCTTTCAAGTCTAGAAATGCCAAAGGTTAAGAATGTCAAGATAAAAAAATTTACCTGGTAGGTGTCCACTTCCCGCTATTCGGATAATAAACTATCATTAAAATAGAAACAACGAGAACAATTAACGGCGATAAGGAATTTGTTAATAAATAATTATCCATTCTATCGACTAGAGGAACGACAGGAACCATTAAAATTACAGCCAACAATAATCCAGCAATTATGTCCTAAAAAAATAGGTTTCTCTTAAATTCAATTGAAATCGTAGAGTAAAAAACTCACTAAAATTGTGTGCATTCCTAAGTAGAGGCGACTAACACAAATGATAGAGCACCAAATGATAGCCCCCGCTAAACCAATATAAGTGCAATACTGATAACGTCCCATGGTATATAAAAATACAGAAAATGGTATCGATACGCCAACCATGGCATGGGTCGACGGCATTCCATATTCCAGAGCCCACTTGGTTTGTAATTTAACCACCGGTGCTCCCGGACGATCCCATCTTATAATATCTTTAAAAGCCTGCCCTGTAAACCAGAAAATGAAATTGTAAAAGACTATCCTTGAATAGATTTCAAACTTACCTATGTACATAACGATCATCCAAACCAAAACCATCCTTCGTCCGACAGCACCATCGACATTCCAAAACCAAAATGGGATAAAACAGGAATAAAACACCTCGTCGCCTAACGCCGTACCAAATGTAAACAAATAATACCAAAATTTATTCGTAATTTCGTAATCCTTATTCGAATCATTTCGCTTCGACACCCCATTTTTTGTAGCAGCACTCTTAAGTTTTATACCGAAAAACTTCTGTATATTAGCAACAAGTTGAGGTTGCTTCAAATATTCAATCAGTTCCATACTTCCTCATTAAATAATTTACAAAGGATAACTAGATCTAAGAGGTTAGAAAACTATTTATCTCATAATCGTACCATGACTGTGACGTCTACTGTCTATCTGCAATGCAGACTAAGCGTGCAGATAAGGTTGCCCAAAATATGTACTTATTAAAGTGGAACAGATAATTATAAAAATTCAATTGATTAGAATTTACATAAAAGTTTGATTTCCTGCTATTGATCCGTTTAAAATTGGCGCGGTTAGATTGACGTTCGATATACACGGCGGGACAAACTTTTAGGATCTCTCTTTTCAAAATGAACGAAATCGAGTTCGGCGCAATGAAAGAACCAAGCCTCGATAATTATTTTCTCGCAATTAATTTTTAATTATGTGAAAATTGTAAATTAAATTTTAAAATTTGCAATAAAATATGTAGAAAGATTTATTTATTTCGTAAAGAAATGTATTTAGGATTTTGTAAATGTTATTTTTGTGTTATCGTACCGGATAGCACCAATGCAATAAAATATAAATATTTGAAAAATTCAAATTGAAGTTTTTACCACACCCCGTTAAATTTGCTAGGGATATTTGTGCGGTTGGCGACAAGAGCGCGTCTAAAATCAAATGGACCAATCAAATTAAAGTATTGGTTGTTTCGTTCTATAGTGGGGGATTTGTTGTCGCCATTGTTTTCCGTTGGTTATTCGCGCAAACTTCTCAGTCGTTTTGTGCTGTCGTGTGTGCCAACTTTGTTTTCTCTTGTGTATTTAACTGGAATAACTTCCATTTAGGTAAGGATGACCACAATTTATCAATTAAACTTACAATTATATGTGTGTGTTATGTATTTATGTCAGTTTTTTAAGTCATTCGGTGCGTATTATTCGAGATCCGAGCGACTTCATATTTGTACGCTATTTCAAAAAAACCGGTAGGCGACATTTGTATTTACATGAACAACAAAATTTGAACACGAAAATTTGATTGAACTGATGATATTTTACAGAGAGATTGATTGATTGGATAAGTTTCTTTATTTTACGCCAATCGCGGATTACTTTTTGAAGGGACACAAGGGGGATGTTATCCGGTTGATTATACACGAGTTTTTGTTTTTTAATGTATCGGTAAATTTAGTGGGTGTTGAGTCGATTTCTTGAGCATATGGCAAAATGGGGGTCGTTGTTTAAGTTGTCGTCTGCCCTTGCAAAGAGACAGCTGGCCTTTGATGTGTAAGTAGTAGGGTGTTGGTCCCCACATGTCTGCCATGCTTAAAAATACAAATTTCGCCCTAAAATATCTTCCATTAATTATTCTTAAAGCACCAGCAATTTTACTTGGCTTTTTGATTTTATACGTAAAAATATAATATTTAAATTCTTTGGTTACTTCGCCGCCACTTCGTCAGGTAACCAAAAGAACCCCGTTTTAGTTTTGACAAAATTTACCTAGGTACATTGGATTATTTGCACTTTCAAGTTTTTCTACCTGCAGAAACAATTGAACCTCTTGTTGCAAAAAGTACGGGGGAAATTCAAAAAATTAAATGAAATGAAGTTGCAAATTCTTGCAACATGACTGGATTACTCAACTTATTATTGTCATTCATGCAATTACAAATAATAATGAATATTTAATGGCCGAATAATGTGATTACAAGTAATCTCCTCTTAGTGTACATTACCCTTGATAATTATTGATAATTTAGCTTTCTTTTATGTTCTTAGCACTGAATCACCATTTCTGTAGAACGATTAATTTTTAAATCTCTTTGTTTCTCATAGCCGCATTCATTGTTTGTTAGTCCAGTGGCCAAAGTTTTAATTGATATAAATTGACCAGTACATACAGGGTAAAACGATGTTTTAATTAATTGTTATCAAATTTTGTATTTCACCCCACCAACTGAATCAAGGTCATCCACAACCCAGTACGGGGGGCTTAAATTTTTTTGTTTTGGGTTGGGTTAAGTGGGTAGGCCGTTAGTCGACCTGCTGACTCTAGGTAACATACATGATTATAGCCAAATAAATTTCATTCGTTCAAATGTATCTTTCCGTGGTTCGGAATCCACCAAACTGTAGTAACTCCCCTGAAGGAATTTGAAGTTTTCGATCAAGTCGTCAAAAAAGGTCAAGCACGCTTCGGTACGCACAATTAGGTTCGATTAAATAACCGCAAAATTTCTTAACCTTTCATCTATCATTTTCAAGTTACGAATGGACTAGGCACTAGGAAGTTTATTCGGACGACTTGTTGCTAATTGCACTAGTGGAAGTCAAGGTTGTACGCACTGTCGATTGCAATTAAGACAATAAGCAGAACATTTTCTAATTTTGAATTCTTTTGGAAACGGGCCAAGCCAGACTGTTGCTTACAAAGTAGTTTATAATTTCAATAAATTCTCCTTCACTCCTTCACTTATCATTTTCATCTCATTATCCATAGCCACGTGAAGTTTTCGTGAGCTCTCCAACCGTTACTCATCATTTTCCGTACGAAGATAATAAATTTCGACAGGGGTCGAGAGTTATCTGTTTTGACCACATGAATATTTTTTCGTCGGTGCATAAATTTCTGTTTTCTCGTGCACGTACGTGTATCGACATCCCGATGTTTTACAAATTTTATCCTAAAAATTTATTATGTCAACACCCATATACTTTACATTATGCTAATGAGGTAGTTGTTTCCGTTTGCCATTACATAACCGGCTGCTATTTCGAATGTTTAATAAATTATTGCAATCATTAGCAAGTAAACAACCGTTCTTATCATTTTGCTTAATTATGAATGAAAATGAAAGCAAAGTTTTTAAATAAATTATAAATTTTTGGAGTTCCGTTACGGTGATCACTCCTCGTATTCTAATTTTTGCTATTCTATATTTTGTTGGCTGACTATTTGTAATCTATGCACCATGTCAATCGCAATTAAATGTCAACGTACTGCTATTATTGTACTGTGAAGATATTTAAATAAAATTTTTTGGAGTAGAAATTTTTAGATCCTTAATATTAGTTTTTTGTGATCCCGTTAGCCATTGTTGTAGGAGGATGTGGCGATATTTTACGCAGTTGCATAAAATTTTGGTGAGCATCGACCGTACACTGCTGTGAGCATGCCGCTCACTAGATCGGAAAGAAACGGAAGCCAAAACTTCCAACATCGGAACTATTTGGAGTTTTCTGGATTCTTCAGTTGACAACACGAATTATGGCTTCCGAATCTTCCACGTGTTAATTGCAGTTTTGTTTCGATCTGTTGCGCAATATTTCTCCGCTTGAATGCACCCAATGGAGTTTTCTCGAGCAACCAAGCTCGGGTTTAAAGTATTTTAATAAAAATTAGCATACAATGAAGTGGAATCATGTTATCTAAATTTAGCTTGATTGGCGGCATTGAAAAATACAATGCCTCTTATTGGTGGTCACTAAGTTCTTGAGCATACAAAAATGTAAGCATAATCAAACATTGTCTGTGCACACCGGAAATTCCTTTTACTAGACAATTTCTTCAATGTCGTTTATCTCTTGATGATAGAAGCTTTGCGATTTACCATTCTTAAATCTGTTGATTTTGCCATTTTAAAAGATCTGTCGTTGCACTTCTGACGTCCGAATACTTCTCTTATTCAAACAAAATTTTGCTTGAAGGTGACCCAGTGACCACAACGCCTTTGTTGAAATAAATTTTGAGTAAATTGTTTTTTTGGATGCTTTTTAAAAATGGTTGATCAATAGAAAAAGACAAATTTTTGATACATAATTTATAAGTAAAGGCTAAGAGATTATATTCTACATATTGACCGAAAGGTTATCCATGGGTGTGTTAACATATAGAATATTCATTCATGTATTTGGAACGAAAAACTGCCGACTAATAAACATTGTGCACAATGTCCCTAATGGGACAGCTGTGGTTTTGTGGGCGAAGAAGAGAATCAGTTCAACAAAGCCGACACTAAATTCAGAACATTTTGTGAAATCCGCCTTTTAGATCCATTAAAAACAATCCGATAATTTTTTTAACAGTTACAGACTAAAGAGAATACATATGAAAATAGTTGTTTCCATCTAGAAATCGGTTGCAAAACGTTCTATAAAAATGTAATATTTATCACTCAAAGTGTTCAATTTGCGAGATTTTAGCGACACAAACGCAGTGTGTGGATGTAGAAAATCCTAGGTAATCAGAAAATCTTGACAACCCCTGAAATCCTGGGAAAAATCCTAGGTGTAGAAGAATTTGGCTTGTTTTTTTTAGGTTTGTAACTTACAATAAACTAATAGGAGCTGCGTTACTGAAGGAACCTATGCTCATAATTCACATAATAGGTCATAATAGGTTCCTCTTAACCCTTCAGTCAACAGGTAGAATACGTAAAAAGTTGATTGTGGATTCCTATTTATAAGGTAATTCGAAAATTACATGGGGAGGAGAAGTTCACCCTTTCGCGAATTTATTAACGAGGTACCCCTAGTAAACTTAGTAAGCGTGTAAAGACTGGGATTAACCTCTAATTCATTAATAAATATTCAATATTTCTTTTTTCAAACAAGTGAAGTTTAATAGTAGTATAATCATGTCAGTTTTGAAAGTAAACCTAAATTGTATCTTTTACCGAATCTAGTTTAAAATTGAAGAATTGTTCTTTTGATTTATTTTTTAGACCTTTGATATCTTTTTTTTTTTAATTTTTGGACATTTTATAATGTAACACAATTTATAATGTAATTCAATATCCTACCCCAGACAGTCACGAATGGACTAACGAGATTTTAAAATATTGTAATAATTTAACAAATTGTATTAAAAATATATAAGTCTAATAAGATTCATTTATTTATTTTTTGTTCTCCCTTTAATTCCATTTGTTTAACTGACATTTTTTGTTCGAATTCTTTTCTTATTTTTGTCTAAATTTTATAAATTTCAAACATCACTTAATTTATTTTCAGAGTTCCCTCTCATCAGGAATATCTGAAAAAGAAAGGGGATTTCTCTAATTTTGTCAGGGAAAACAAATTAATTTAAACATTTCTTTTTAAATTCAAAAATGTAAGCTTTTTAACTAAAATCATTAATTTTAAAATTTAATTTCTCTTTAAGGCCTTACATACGTCTAGCAGCGCTAAAAATGCGCGAAAATTAAAATTTTTTTAGTAGGGATAACAATAGAAATTAATAATATTGAATAGTACACATTGTTTATTGGTATTTAAACTCAATAAAAAAAATTATTTCATTTCATTTTTACAAAAATTACTATATACAAATTTACGTGATCTACAACACTAAGAAAAAAATAGTTGCTCCACGGTCCGTATCATATCTCCAGTAAATATTGATCGATCTTCAAAATTAAAAAAAGATCTTGTAAAATAAAGTTGTAGTTATAGTCTGTTGAATTTCGAAAAATTAAGCAATTTCTGGCAGGTTAAAGAAAAAGTATGCGTTTTACGTCATAAATTTTACACTTTTATTATTTTTATAAAATGTTTAAATCAAAATATCAAAATTCCGGCTCGACAGACTATAAAACTACAACTTTATTTTACAAGATCTTTTTTTAATTTTGAAGATCGATCAACATTTACTGGAGATATGATGCCGACCGTGGAACAACTTAGTGTTGTGGATCACGTGAATTTTTATATAATAATTTTTGTAACAATAAAGTGAAATAAATTTTTTTATAAAGTTTAAATACCAATAAACAATGTACTATTTATTTTAGCTTATTTTTGACGCTGCTAGACGTATGTAAGGCCTTAAATTTAAAAATTTAGAATTTCTTTTACCTTTTTATCTTCCGATTTATCAAAATATCAGTGAAACTTTTTATTCTTTATCAGGGAAATCCTGAAAAAGTCAGGGAATTTTATTTATTATTATTATGAAGTTAGTATTTGCAGCCAATATAGCCAACGAGTCAATATGGCTAACGTTGTGATTTTCGACAATTTTTGGACATTCGGCTATTCAAATTCGTTCCGAGGTGTATCTAATATGTAGTGCTTCGTTTTTTAGTTAGCATAATTTGTTAAACTGTTGATTTTGTTTGCCTAATATAAAAATGCGGTTATACTAAACTATTAATACCTATATCAGATCCAGATCAGTAATGTTTAATTTCAAGATGTTATGTAATGATAGCATAAATATAATACAGCGTAATTGAAATTTTTGATTATTTTGATAATATTTAGCGAAATATTTGTGAAATTTTTTTACGTTTTAGTTATAAAAACAGCGTAAAATAGTATATTTTCGCGATTATTGACATCGCGTCACATTCATATCAGCGCTTGCCGACCTTTTGGACTTCATGGACATTCTGTTTTTTGTAGACCAGTAAATTGGCGACCGCTGATCCAAATGGTCAATTACTGACCTTCTTGACTCCCTTGATATTTAATATACTATTAAAGAGGCGCCACAGGAAAGTACTGTACAGTTCAAGGTTATTGTGGCCATTACGTTGGTTATCAATAAATTACAAAAAAACTACCTAAAATTTTCAAACATTAGTGGATTTAATTTATTGACTATTTTGATAAGCAATAAATTAAAAACATTGTCATTTGTGTCAATAGTCTCGGAGTATTTAAATGGTTGTGCGTCTACCAAAACAAGATAAATTTTTGTTATAATTGATATAGTTGCAATCGAGACTACTTTTTGCTAATTTTCGTATTTACGTATTTTTATATTTAAAAAAAATAATGTTTCTAATCGTCTTTATTATCTCAACGTATTCTTAAACGGTTTTTTATCGAAACGGAAACGTTCGATACTATTAAGAGAACGAATCGCTGGGTTTATTTTTTATTCAGAAGCACTGTCGATTAATTTAGTGATTTGTTTACTTTATTAATTACGAGTAGTAACTTGGTAAACATACTTACGGAGTTAAAAATATGGCTAACATCTTTTCTGGTGTCTTGTTACTGCGGTTGTAAGTGAAATTGATATTCTGCAATGACACTGAAAGTTTTTCTTTCATGGAACTCCCTATGTCAGTTTTGATCAAAATTCTACTGCCAGACCAACAGCCTCTGAATTTACATTTTTAACAAAATTTCGATAACAATAATTGATATACCAGTACAAAATTTTTTAACTTTTGATATATTGACTAAATATTTGTACATAAATTTATATATCAACTGGTCTCTCTCAAATATTTTGATAATGTTTAATGTTGGCTTTTGCTTTAAGAATGTTTATTGTGTACACATTTATATCTGAAAATAAATATTAATACGTGTAGAAATGAAATACGATACGTAAAGAAACACTATTTAATTTGATTCGTTTACAAAAAAAAATTAATCCAGTTATTTTTATTTGTTTTTTTTTAAGTCGAAATTTTAAAGATGTTAGCGGAAGCTTTTCCCCGTAGAGGTCCTAAATTGGAATCTTTTGTCAACAGTTTAATCGTTTCACGCTTTGAATTATTCAAAAGAATAAATTTAATCATCTCGATTAAAATTGATTAAATGGGAGAGAAAATATCCGATAATCCAAACTGTTGATGAAGTTTGTAAGTCAACAGGGCTGATAATTTGTCAGATATTTTGTAGATCCTAACTCGTTTTAGTTACAAGGTTTCATCATTGAGACCTTGAACCTCTTATAAATGACTTTGCATTTGGAAACATTAACGGAATTGCAACTTTGTTCAAATTTAATTGTTTTCGATTAATTACAAGTGCAACGATGATTTTATCTGTTAAATTTTATCTTCGTCGTGATGAAGCGGCCATATCCAGAGGCATTTGTTTTTATCTTCTTTTGTTTAGGAAAGTTAGTTGTCCTGTTATTTTTATGCTTTAAACATGCACACCAGTTTCTTATTCTGTTCCACGTTCGTTCGAACTTCAAGTTCATAGTAATTATTAGTTGGAAAGGTAACCTAACATGTAATTACTGATCATTTCTGATAACCTTTTAACCGATTTGTTTCTTTGTATTTAATTTGAACCATTAACAGTACAATTTATATTTCAAAAAAATTACCCAATCTAAAAGTAACAGGTTAATTAGGTTGAGATTTAGTTTGTTTTAATGAGAATTACAAACGAGAACGTGGGTCATGTTGACTCTTTCCCTCAATAAAATTACAACAAACTCCAATTTAAGAGGTCGTTCCCGACCATTCACAATGAAATTATTAAAATAAAATTACCAAGTTTCTTTATCATGCAACTTATTTTATTTTATACAGAAATTATTGCTAAATTATACGACCACTCCTTACAACCTCAAAGCAGATCAATTATCAGCATTAATTCGAACTCAAATCTTTTTTCGTCCTCTTACATCTGTAGCCTACATTTACAAACCTGCTAATGCACTTGGAGTATTAGAACAAAAATTCCACAATTAATTAAAACCATAACTTGTTCTTTCGGAGCGTTTAGACGAGATTACGCTTCATTTCCTCTGATGCTGGGATTAATTGGCTAACTACAATATGAGAATTTATCACACCCTCTTTTGCACTACCAACCAGTTTGTTGTTAGTTCCTTATTTCGATAAGACTAAAAACATCATTAATTTTCATTGTTATGGTAGATAAACACGAACACGATTTAATTTTGTGCATCACATGCAGAAAATTGCCTTGTTTTCAAAGAAATTCTTACATTTTGGGACAAAATTGCAGTAATCACCAAGTGCGATTAATAACTTGGAAGATCTTAAGATGTTTTGTTTGAATTGCATCCCCCCCCCACCCGGTGGTCTCCTGCCGAAACGGGTTCTGTTTTTATCAAATCGTCAGTCCCGACCTTCGATTTTGCATCTGCTTGAAGAAACATGGAACATCTCTGCATGCACTTCATTTCTTATGCGACTTTTTACCAATGCTTAGATTGGAACTGTACCTACTATTACCGATTTTTTACAATCACCAATCGCCGATGATTAAGTTCATGTCCATCGGTATGCTACCCATACATTTCCGTATCGAATAGCCGGTTCCGGCAAGTGTAAAAAGGTGTCGGCTGCACGACTACGCAGAGGTTAAGATCGTCACAGTTTTTGAAATGATAAATTATTCTATTTGCAATTTTGAAATGCTAATTTATATTCTATTTTTATTGGCTGTTAAGTTCTCATAGAACTTTTATTTAATCATTTTAGTAGCTTCGTGTACTGGTGCGTAAACCGAATGAATAATAAAGATGTTGGTAAAAATACTGAACACTGTAGCCGGAAATTGTCTGCGTATAGATAAATAATGATGTTTCCTTTGTGTATTTCTATTATTATTCCGTATGTGTATGCCAACTACAACACCCTACAAATTGTTATAACATTAGTCCATGCAAGGGCGTGCTCGAGGGGGGGGGGACGAACGAGTAAGCGCTTAGTTAATTTGAATGTTAAATATTTGCAACAAACATATTGTTTACTATGCTTTTAAAATTCTTGTTTTATTAAAATATAATCTCCGTGCATTAGTTTTCAACATTTTTAAGCATCACCTAACTGTGTAATAAATTGTTCTTGTCGTTTCTTAGTTCGTCGAACTGCAACAAACCAACATTTTCATGATCACTTGACTCCCCGGAGTAACTTCACATGTGTTGGGCATGTGAGGTATTAACGATGATTATTGCAGCCATTTTATTTTTAACTAGCAAATTTTAAGTTGACCCCACCATGTAAGTGCCAGGAAGGCGAACCCACGAGGGTAATTCACACCAAATTACACTTTTTTCATTCGGAGTAGCCAAAAGTTGATACAATATTCTAAATTTTTGCTTTATAGTTTGCTCAAGTGACACTCGTGGTATCATTTTAACTATGTTGTTTTTATGCAAAGAATGTTGAACTTGAGTTTATTAGCAGGTTGAGTTTTTTCTCGTTTAAAAATAAACTGGAATAACTCATACGATTAAAATTGGATCCAGCGTACTCTTTGTTTTCAAAGACTTTCCATATAATTTTCAAATTTTTCTGTTTACGCGCTTAAATTAATATTATTTCTGCGATTTAATTGCTCTTGATGATTCACTTCAAACAAATTTAATTTGTAAATTAGTAGTATTTACATGCTTACAAAATGTTTTTTATTACAAGCAGTTGAGTGTGGAATGTAAATTGCTAATTTATTTTTAAATAAGCTGTTGTTGATAATGTGGATTGAATGATCTTGAAAAAAAAATTGATAAAGTGTGCCATACACTGTGTGGGTGACCTTCAAATCCCCGGTCAATATTTGCTATATTGTGGCAATTAAAAATTATTTCGTGTTTCACTCCGAGTAATTAACTTACAGTGGCAATTATTAATTGAGTATCCATTTACACGGTTTATAATTTGGATAATGAAGACCTAATAAGTTAATTATAATTTTTTTAGTTTAATTAAATTAATATAATTCTAGGGGGGATATCTTTCATTAATAAATAAACTCATCAAAAGTATGAGTTTTAATTAGGAAATTGCGGAAATTATTTGTTGCACTCCCAAAATTGATGTTGTAAGGCAAAATAAAATTCAGGACGTAGTAACTTTTAATTGTTATATTTTCCTTTCTCGAGTTCCATTCATTTCCTTAAAACTTTTGTGGTTTTAATTTAATTTTTCGGAGTGCTTCTTGTACTTGTCAAAAGCATCTCGCAAAATAATATTATGGAAATTACTAAGATGGCATAATTATGTTGGAATATTCTCAAAAATGTGGAAATTTCCTCCAACGTGTCCGGCTAATTTTTAATCGCCGGAAAATTCTGTAAGTTGTGTAAATGATTGATATAAAAATAACGATTAAGTCGATATATCGTAATTCTAATTTCTTACCTACATAAATAAATAAAAGGAAAAGTTTGCATCTACCGTGATTTGAAGCGATGTTAAATGTACACATACGGCGAGTGTGAATAAATACGATTACTTCAATTATTACTGTAAACGAAAATAAAGTAAGTGCGAACATTTGATCAAAATCACCGAAATTAACGAGCGAACAGCTATAGGTAAGATCGTATAGGTAGTCGAAAGCAGTTCAATATCGGATTTAAATTAAGATGGAATTATACTGACCCAACCTTCCGAATAAAAATAACAAAAATATTAATTTCGCCTGGCGCTCAGCATATTATTTCTTTTCTCAATTTTTCATCTAGGTTTATCTAAGTTAGGGTTAGCTGCCTTGTTGTTCAAGTTAACAGCGGTTAACGTTCACGAATATTACAGCGTAAAAATGGAAATTCTGAAAAATAATGCTGCTGTACAATATACAAAAGGTGCAGTGAAACTTGTATAATTCGAATTTCTATCATGAATGTTCATTATTTCTTTATTAAAACTAGTTTACTTCTGCAACCCGAAGTTTGTCTAACTAGTATGAACTTCCCATTCCCTCGAGACTTGAGTTAGAATAATTTCACTGTACCTACAAACTTGATTTGATTAAATTTAATAGCAAAATCGAATTCTAATTATTGTTATTTAATTTTTTATTTCTACTAAAAATTAATTATTGCTTACCTAAAAAAAAAGAAAAAAAAAACATCCATCGTGATGAAAATCTGAAGTGAAATGTGCAATAAACCAATTTGACAGTTCAGTCACACGGTTGACTATATGACTTGTCATCAAAATTCTGAGATCCGTCTCTCTTCGTTTTCGCTTTACTGTAATTTAAAAATCACCCAAATTCTAGTGAGAACAGCCGTAGGTTTCCTTTGACTGGACAATGGGCAAATATTGTACCCAGAAATCAGGAAAACAAAAATCAATGCATTGTAAAATGCAACTTACCTCACAAATAGCACAATTTAATGGGATTGACCCCCTGCATCCCACTCGAATTTCTTCGAAACTTTCTCGCAAATCAGAATTAGTCACCTGCAAATCTACATCTTCAAAATAATCATTGCATGACTAACAATATAGAATTCCATTGATAGATTCGATTGATTGATTAATTAAAAACAGGAGTCATTCAAGAGCTAAAATTAAACGAATACGTTTTCTTTCAAAATGATGTGGGCAGCCGTTTCTGAGAAATTGAGGGTGAAAGTGTTGTGACCTCATCTGCAATTTTAAATCTTTTTTTTCCGCTTATTAATAAAGTAACAAGTAGAGGTCAAAATTTAACAGAGAAGTATAACAATCGGTAGTCTGGCGGTTATTTCTTTGGATTTCCGTCAGTACATCTCTTTTTTCGTTCAATTAATTCTCTATGGAGAATGTTGTAGATAATTTATAAAAATCTTGATTTCAAAAATTCGAATGAAAACAAAAAAAATGTTCACCAATGATGTGGCGGTTACCGGTATCGGATGCAGGTAGCGGGTATTGGACAGAGCTGAAAAGTATCGACAAGACTTTCGCACAGAGATAGTAACGAGTGTTTCCTAATTTCTTTAAAACGTTGTATTGCAGAATCAAGGTCACTAGAGACAATTTGTTATTTGTTTCACTGTCAATGTGCTCGCGCTGTTTTAGAACGTCAATGATACCCGTTGACGGTCATGGACACTGATGAGAGAGGAAGTACCAAGTAGCATACACTAGAGACTAGACGATATAAAACCGTCAGATTTGGTTTATACAGTGAATTTTACTTTTTGACGATGAATTCAGTGGAAAATCGGCATTTTGACCGTGTTTACTTTGAGTCGTGTCACTTGTTATCAAGAGGAATGACACCGACAGCCATCGCCATTTCTTAACGTTTTTCAGACAGGGCGCCAGTTTTGGACGGGTTTTCAGAGTTCCTTTTACTTTTGGAATAAATTTACCTGGTGTTCGATGTGTGGAATTGATTAAGGAATATTAAAACAATATGCCGTCTATGTACTTGAAGTTGACGCAAAATTAGCATTTTTTTGAGGTCATTCGTGATCGAATGCATAAATTTTTTACTTGTTGCTTGTTTACGACCAAGAAGATATAATTTACACGTCGTGTTCCTAATCAAGCAAGTAGATTTATGTAATTTTACTTTTTTATAATTAAAATGTTTTCTTAGTGCAAAGTGTCGTTTAAATAGGATGAATTTAGGAGGAAATTCAATTTTTGGGGTAGACGACAACTTTATTTATAGACCATTTCTCTTTTACTTGGGAAATTTTTCCGTCACATTTAGATGATCTACCATTTACCTTGGTGCAATATAATAGTAGTACATACATCTTTGTCGAATGAGGTAGCGTGACTGACAGTGGATCGTTCGAAAGGGGCCTTATGCTATTGATTAAAAAATGAGTTTCGAAAGCTCTCCATCAAAATTTTAATCAAACTATTTTTGTTCAGCCACATTAATTACAACATTCAATTAATATGTTGCTTTATTATTCTAATGTAGAAATATCGATAATAACTGTCAATAACCAAGCTATTGATTACTTTTTGGAGCCTGTGACCTCTTCACTTCCCGTGATTATAAGTTTTTGTTTAGGAAAATTTTATATTGCTTATGGCTTTTCATCAATGTGTGATTTACGTGCCAATTTTTGTTTGTAAATTTAGCAGGTGGTTTAGTGCTGGATCGAAAATTATTCAAATTGTGTAATTTTTTGCTTTTATAAATTTTATTGTTTATTGATCGTGACTGGTAAACAGATAAAACGAATAATAAATATTTTTATATTAACATCAGTAAATGACCTTTCATAACTTTTTCTGCAAATATTTTTACATGTAAGTAATATGAGTAATATAGTAAAACGTTGACACGTAGAAAGTCGGCAATTAAAATTTGATGTAGAAGCAAATTACTTCCTTTAATAAAAAAAGTTTATTATTAATAAAGGGAACGGTAAATATAGTTACGAGGCTGGATCAACAGAACAGCGATCGTTTTCGAATTTGCTCCGCTAGGCAGCGCTTCAGACAATTCTCTTAATAATATCAAATGCTTTATTCTCTTTAAACCTACATCAAAATTATATAAATACCCGCAATTTGTATGAGAACACAGATCCCAAGGTAGCTAAATCCTTTCAACTTTGTTTTAGTAAACCCTCGATTTTATCTTCGCAATCCGACAGTAAGGCCTGGCCTATCATTTAGTTTTGCTTTATCCAGCGAGTTATATTTGCTTTCGTCCTCTTGCAGATATTTCTCTCAAGTGCATCGTTCATTTTGCTCGACTAACTATGGCGTTTATTTCACTACAACTTCGGTCCAATCGAAATTTGTATTTTGTGTAGTCTGACAATTCTTGCATAATTCTGTAATATCGTCCATGCAATTGATTCCCAATGAAACTAAGGCCAAAGCTTGACAAGTCGGGTCGTGATTTCTTAAGACTTCCCGTTGTATCCGTTGTCCGTACCCAATTACGTTGATATATCTGCTGCTTAGTATTCTTGGTCTGCGTCGTGAACGTACATAAGCTTCATAAATTTCTCCTCCATTAAGAAAATCCGACTCGGAATATTGAATAATACAGTCCACACGATTTTCGTCATCAGGTGCACGAAACGCTGGCAGCGGAAACTGCGGCATGTTGTTCATAAAGTGACGAACGTCACGCCTACCGCCGTACCATCGAAAAACTAGTCCAAAAAAACAAAAAGTCAAAAAGACTATGATGCACAACGTCAAATTAAGAAAGTTAATGTTTCTTCTGTATAATATCTCGTCGCTGTAATCACCGCAATCGTCCCATCCGTTGTTCACCAACGTAACATTTACACATCTATAATTTTTACACAGGAAGTACGCCTGTCCGCCACATAACTTTTCAGTACAATTAAGTTCGTCCGAGTTATCTTCACACTGTGATTTCCTATCACAAATTTCATTTTTCAAATAACAACCTCTACCGTTTTTACACGGAATTCTGTATTTGCATAGTTGGTCACAACCGATTTCGTCCTCGCCATCCGGACACTGCTTTATTCCATCGCAACGTTCGCATAATGGCTCGAAATGATAATTGGAATATGAATTACAATTAGCTTTCCCATGTTGATAATTAACACAGTTGATTTCATCTGAATGGTCAGAGCACTTGAAATTTGAATCGCATATCTCTTCGGAATTATAACAACCGCTTTCGTCCAAACATGATAAATTAAATTTTTCGCATACGCTTTTGTTCCGTTTTTGTAGAATCAGTCGAAAACCGACACCCTTACTGTTTTTTCTCGTTTTGAAAGAAATCTGGATGGAGGTATTGCTTAAAGGAAACGTAAGGGGTGCGTGGAAGGACTGGAATCTTCCACATAATTTTTTATTCACTTTGTCTCCATCCGAAATTACCAACGAGTTGTTCAAACAACAATTTTTGTTGCAGTTCGTCTCTGTTTCGATGTCTAGTTCTGTGATAAGGATTGTGACACGAACGTCTTTCGTTCTTTTCACTTTCCAAAAGCATTCGGTTCCCGGAGGATACGGATTTGGATAATTCGCACTTGTTAAAATATGATGATTATCGTTCAAGCTTCTTTGGCTGCATTGTGGTTTAATAATTGCACTGGCGACGACTTCTTTTAAAACCAGCTTAAAAATTAGATAGATTAAAAATTCGCATTGTGCTGTCATCGTTTGTCATTAATTAGGGACATTTAATTTTGTTTGTTTTACAAATTATTTGTCTTACAACAAATGCGTCGCAGGAATTTGTATTAATCATGGATATTTTTCTCGTTTATCATTTTTATAAAATACAAACTTGCAGCTATTTATAGCTTATCTTTCTTTTTAGTTCAACCAGACAGGAGTGATAACACCGTGGTTAAACTATTTATGCGTTTTAATTACTCGTACGCCGCAAAAATTACTTAATTTTTTGATTCGAAACTCCCGCTCATTAATTCTGAGCATTATTGATGATTAACTTTACCTATAATAAAAAACTCTACCGAATGCATAACTTTTCGTCTGATTCATGATTTAGATATGTTAATTATGTTTTACTACGAAGATTTCAAACTTGAGGTCAAATAACTTCCAAGTTAAATTTTATTAATTTGTTGATATTAGTAGAATATTTTTATATCTTCAAATTAGTCGGCGAAAATTACGGGTTCTTTCGGGAAGTATCCGTCTCCTCGGTTTGTTACAGTAAGTTTTATTTTTTTTAAATTTATCATCGTCAAAAATAAATATTGGTGAAAAATACTAATCAATTGGGATATTTTTAAAACATTATGATATCAGAACTTTAAATAGAGTATGTATCTGTATATTATCTCCGTGTCGGTTTGAATCATTTTCCGGCTTTATCTTCCTTCTTCCTTCTCGTGGACCTTTCCAATTGACCATACTTATGATTATGCGGTTTTGACTGAGAGTATAAAGGGAAAGATTTAATGTAGAAATAAAATGGTTCTGTAAAAATTTTGTATTTTTTTTGCCGGTATTCCCTCAGTACTAACGTTATCGTTTTCCTATGATACATATTATGATATGGATGCCTGCGGAAAAATAACCTGATAGCTTGTACATATTTCCTTTACAGCAGGGATTCACCAGAAACAAATTTCAAGTATAGGGCTCATTCAAAGCACCTACATATTTGCAGGATTACCAATTGTCTATCTATCGTTTCTTTTAATTTAAGTGAAAAACAGTTAAACTGATAATATTTTAACTTCTTCTGTTTTGCCATTTTGTCAGATTTTAGTTTGACATAATATTGCTTTTCCTCCGATTGGTTGAAAGGGTAAATTGATGAAATAATGATATTTTTGCATTGATGAACAAATTAGTAAATTCAATGATTTTTTTTTAATTCAGAAAGAGTTAGTTTTCCTGCGGGGTCTAAATCATGGCATCTAGGAATTCGGTAATAAAAAAAAAGTGATTTTAATTTCCACTTTTAGTCATTATTAATTACTAAATGTTTGCGTGTGCTGTAAAGTAGCCAGACGAATGATATAAGACCACTCTCACCTTCCCTTGGTTTTAGATTGGTCTGTTTCATATTTTATTTGCCCATTTCAAGGACCAAGCTATGTGTTGCGTGAGCTGTACTAACTGCTGGATGCACTTGGCACAGTTTAATATAACAGGATAAATCCTAATTTAAGAGGAAGATTTGGATTAACGCGCATTGTACGGAAGACAGTTATTGATGACCCTGGGTTTTTTTAGGTCGATGGCGCGTATTATTACAGAATAAAACTATAGAAGGGGCAGTAGAACACATTTAGCGTTTTATGCACCAATGAAGCTAGATGGATAGTACTACGTAGTAATTTTTCCCCGATGATAATGGTCACGTAACTGTTATTCGTGTTTCCCCCAAATAAATTAGTTGGGTTAATTTTATAAACAATGGCTGCTTATTGACAAAATTCATATCTAATAATCTGTCAGGAAATAAATTTAAATCATTCAAGTGACACGGAAACATCCGCCAACATTTTGTATTTTGTAGGCGTTCGGCCATATCGCCCTCCTAATATGGAGGAAAACCTTTGCTTTTGTATGCAATTTTAAATTTATGGTTATCGCTTGGATAACGAATCAGAGATTTCCTCTATAAACGAAGAGAAACTGGCAGGTGATAAGATTTTTAACTTTGCACAGGATGGTAAACCTGTTTAAGTCTGATTTGTTATATATGGATTACCTTGTTTGACAGGTGTCTCTTCTCATCTTCACCTGCAAATACTAACATTAAATTTATTGTTTCTTATCGAAAACGGAAGAAGTTTTAAAATTTTTACAACCATGCCTTCAATATTTCCGATTTTTGTAAGTTTCACTCAGGAATTTTAAAGAATTTTGTGTTGGCAAGTTACAGGTAACAAGATTGCCGCATTCTCTCTTTTTAATAAAAAGTTGGCCTGCCTTAATCTGGATTTACTTAACATTCTTTAGCTTCGTACTACTGGCTTAGTGATTTATCGTGACACGATTAAGCTACCGAGTTTTATTCATTTAATACGTTCTCGGGGATGTTATCTGAAGATGGAAGAATTAATCCGAAACTTTTCTACGAAAACTTGTCCACGTGCAGTCATTTGATTATATTTTCCAATTGATGTTTCCTTGTCTTGTCAGTAACATGGATTCATTTTTCAATTTTCATTATCTTCTAGTTCTTGTCATCTTGAAATGAAAGGCCTTGAACGGTGCTTACGTACCTACATTATAGTGGCTTAAATATGTGTAGTTCGTTCCCCTCTACCTTAGCCGGTTTATGGCTGACTATTGTAAGTGTAGCCGATATTGTTAGTGGGTCTTTTACTATTCTCATTGTCAACAGTTTGGGTGGTTGGTTGCGTGCAACTATTTCGTCGTGTACCTTAAACTAGTTCTGCATGGTGTTCGTGTAGTTTTTTGTTAATTTTTTGTTTTCAGTTTGGGATTTTTAACGAGGTAACTTTTCAAAAATATTTTTATACGAAACTCAGATTATTTTAATGATGGGGTGTAACCTTCACGTTCTATTGCACTATAGTCAAATATTTTTAATTTTGATAGTACTGGTAGTGTTGAGATTATTTTTAACAATTTTTCTTAACCTTGTTTCTAACCATTGCACTATAATATTATCAGTCGTCATCAATATTTAAAAAATGTTATTGCATTCCAAGAAACGTTTATCGGTCATTACTAATCGCTAATTAATTTAAAGTTTTTAATTCGTTTTAAAATATAAATAAATTTGTAGAATTTATTTGTCGTATAAATAAATCACGGTGCACTTACTTACATTACTCAATTAAATGTTTGTGCTATATTACTTTACTCGTCGTAATCCAAATACAAAATTGAAACCTTTCGATATTTTGATAAATTATTTTTAGAATGTTTTCCTTGAACTTGCAGAAACATTTGTGTATCAAATAACGCTTAGCCTCATTATTTGTTGTTTTTTTTTCAAATTTTAGCGGTAAACTTTTCCAGTTCTGTTTCGGTCAATAGAGTTTTGTTTTTGTTGAATTCAGAAGCCGTAAAAGCGTAACATGTAACGACGTTGTTGAGTAAACAAACAATTTTATGACACAAACAAGTAGCCATTTTAACGTTTTGGCGACATAAATTTGAAATTGCCCCTTAAATTGTTTATATAAACAAAAGACGGCAGGCCGTTGATACGAACGGCTTCTGTCATTTGAACCAACTTTTTGACGTTGCTTTGACAGCTTTTAAATTTAATCGGGCAATTTTTCATTTCATTTCCTTTAACTTTTCTTCGAATTTGTGTAATAATTAGGATAAATAAGGCGTGAGTCACTACTTGAGCGTATCACACTTGACGTGATTCATTTTCCGATAGTCGTGCATAAAAGTGAAAGTAATTTGCATTTCGTTCGCCTTTAGGTTAATTTAATTTAACAAATTTAAATTTATTTCGCCACTAATTAATCCTTTTGTTTTAGATTTTGTATTTATTATTATATAAGCAATGGGCGCAAAACAGTCGAGGAGGTCGGTGGACATAACGACAACCCCTAAGAAGGGAGAATGTGAAAACGCAGTCGAGGGTGAAGTTAAACTAGAAAAAATAGCCGATATCGAAGCCAAAGTCACAACTAACGGTGGCATTCATACAGAAATCGAATTTGCCGTAAGTAACAAGTTAAAATTTAAACCAATATAAAATTCTTTGCCCTAACCGTTTACGTGCCAGCTTTATAAAAATTGCGCGCGATAAAAGAATTCGCCTCTTCGGTCTATCGTTTTTTTCACTCTCTCTGTATATTTAATTCTTGTGCATGTTTAATGTTTCTTTTTCGAGCAATTAGTGAAAATTTTACTTCCAAATTTGGATAACTAGGTAAATCACTCGAAGGACGACCAAAACAGGTTTTTCGATTTGTAATTTCGTTTTCGCTTTATATTCTACAAATTGGAAGAAATTTTATTTGCAAATTTGTTTACTGAATTTCATTTCCATTTTAAAATTCTGGCTTTTTAAGATTGCAGATGTTGCTGCTGCTCTTTCTTTGGTTCGATTATTTTCAATAGGATGACCTGGTGCGGCGAGGGTGGAATGTGGTTGAAATGATTGTAGTAGTGGGATAAGGGCATCACGCTTTCGACCTTGATGTGGGTTGGTTGCAACAGCTGTATTTTAAGATGTTTGTTTTTTTATGACCGTTATTTGATAGAAATGCTGCTCCCTGATTTTTTTACGAGAAGAATACGCTCTTGTTATCAAAATTTATGTTCGCTTAATGTTTTTATTTTTTAAATTTCAAATAATTAACTGCGAAACTCGCACACTTGGGAATTTTCATGAAGCTTGTAAATTACGCTATTTACTTAATGGTAATTATTATTATTGTTGTCTGTCTGGGTAAGAGAGTTTTTAAGAACATAATTAGCTATTCACGAGTTGGAGTAGTCGAAAATGTTCACTAAATAAATGCTATTATTATCATCATCATCATCGATAATGCAATTTATTCTTTCGGGTTTTGTCACACCTTTCCAACTATTAATTTTTGCCCAACCCTTTCGTCCGGTTCATTATTTATAAGGTGCTAAGTCTCGTCCAGTTCGTTTTTAGGGTGATCGAGTTTATTGATCTCGTATATGCTTGCACCACAACCCGTTTAAAAGTTAAAAAATGTTCACTTCGAAACCTGATGCTTTTAAACGACAGGAAGGAGACCATTACAAATTTTTGTGTTTTCCAAAGCTTTTTGTAAATTGGATTTAATTTTACAAATTGCCTTCTGTAAAATTTTTGCCGCAACTGAGCTTTATTTAGAAAATAAAGCTTCTCCCACGTACCGAGTTCATCCAGACGAAAACCTCTTCTCAAAGGAAATTCTCAGTCTTCGTAGTTTTTAATATCAATTCAAACAGCATCGGGGGCGATTTGCCCCCCCCGGAAAGGTCGACTAGTGGAGGAAAAGATAAAAGAATAAAGAAATACAGAATATTTATTTGAAATAAATAAGTTAAACTCCGTCTCGGATCTCTGAAACATCGGGGGCGGGCTCCGAGTGTTGAACATATTTTATTGAGTGTTTAACCGATTACCACGTGTTTCATGTTGACCACTTGTAAACAAACTATGGCTTAGCCAGAAAATGAACACGCTTTCCGACCCCCCCCCCTGGTCTAGTCACTATAAATAAATTATGTGAGTGAATCCCTTAAAGGTGTCAAGATTGATGCTTTATTATCTCGGTAAGTCTCACGCATCTTTCTGACACTAACTTCTTGGACCCACATTTCATTACAATAGACATCACAACATTTTCAATTTATCATTAACGTCCGTTACAATCGTCGAAGAGAATGACTTTTATTTGTCAGATCTAATTTGTTTTCTCGGTTGGTGGTTTGTCCGCGTAAAAAATACCGTAACGATGTACCAAGAACACCCATCGATCACAGGAAATGTTAATTTTTTTGGATTTGTTTCTCACGTTTTCAAATTTTTGACAAATTTACCTTGCTCGAAACTTAATAATATAAATTTTGTTCCCTAATTATTATTATTACAAACCAACATCGTTCTCGGAACACAGAATTGAATTTATAGAGGGGTCTGGTTCATTGTTTGGAGGGTTAGGCTAGGTTACAGGCCGATTTCAAGGTCGAAATTCTATCGTCTCTTCGCCGCTTTAAAATGCATTGTAACATATTAACCAATTTGTCGACCTTTTAATTTATCTTACTAATTTCTTTTTACCTTTTTAGGATAAAGACGAAGCGGAAACGGAACCCGAAACGGTCAAGGAAAATGGCGAAGTGGAAGAACCAGAAGTTAAACCATCCGAAGTAGTCTTAACGAACGGCGATCATGTAAACGAAAACGAAACCGTAGCGGAAGAAAAAACGGCCGAGACGACGGAAAAGGTAGAAGAGACATGCGAAAATAAGAAAAATAAAGACAAGAAAAAGAAGAAGTGGTCGTTTAGGTCGATCTCGTTCTCGAGAAAAGATAAATCGAAACCCAATAAGGATGCGGAAAAAAATGGAGATGTTAAAGAAGTTGCCGAAGAAGTAAGTGTTTTTCAAAAAAAATTTCCTATAGATTCTAGAATAACTGGAGCTATTTTGGAGAAAAGCAATTTTCGATTGAATCCAACTGCTTCCTCTTGCATATTAAACTCGAATTTTCTTATTGGTCTTAAGATTGTAATGCTCGTTTTGAAGACAGTTTATAAGATGGCCACGTTTCCTGCTCGATGACGTGATATAAATGTAATTTCCGGTTTACCGTAAAAACTCTTATAATTTTTATTGTTCGTCGCGTCTGATGAATTAGAAAATAGTTTTTATAATACCGAACAGATTGTGTCCCTAGAGCAAAATCCTTTGGGGTGTATAATGGAAAAAGTTTTTCGTCAAGATTTTTTTCGCATCCGATATAGTCGATACTTCTTTGTGTGGTGTTGATCAAAATAATTCTAAACAGGCTGAATAATCAATTTTAACTCGATTATCCCTCGTTCGTTTTATGTACCCTTAGGTGGTTGTCGAACACTCGCGTTAGGGGGTTGAAACTTGCCGAATAGAGTCACATTGCTATTACTAATGGATTTAAATTTTGTGATGACTTCTTTTTTTAGTGCTACTTGTTGAGAGACGGAGGAAGAGCTTTTATAGTTTCAATTTCGGGACCGGGGGAATTTTATAGTTTAGCCGATGCTTTTTATCTTGTGCGGGTTTTTCTTACTTTTGTACAAACGACAATTATTGCATTGCGTACAAATCAGGGACAATTATTATTGCAACTGAACCCTGAGGGTGCGTTTGGACACGAAGTCGTTCTATTCACTATGCAACGGAAAATCGGGATCGATAGGGAGACGCAAACGGCGGTCGCTATGGATACGGCATCCGTGAAGTTCCAAAAACCACCCCCGAAAGTATGCGTGCTCTATCTAATTAAGTTGAATTTGATAATATTAATATTGTTTTATGGAGCGATTTTGAAAAGATATGAATATTTACACAAGGGCAATTAATTTATGTTGTTTGTGCATGGAGCATATTTTTCTTTTTACTCTCGGTTCCATTATTTATACGTTTAAGGGTACGGGCTCTCAAAGGGCGCGAGATATGTTTGCTATTCTTTGTTTTAATGCGGCATCATTTTTTATTTCCGACGCAAAATGGCGAAGTGGGAAATTCCTTGTTTTATATCACTGAAAGGTTCTAATAAGTTAAATGAGATGGGTTTTGTTTCCATTTTGTTTTCTGTTTTCTATACAAATCTCAGGGGTAATTCACCCAAATGCGAAGAAGTTTTAAGCGTCCAATGATTGTTTTTTATTTTTTCAGTTGAAATATCAGTAATTAAGATGAATCAGCGTTTGAAGGGTTTTGATGGGATTGCGATTATCTTTTTAGCCAGCCCTTAGTATAATCGGTTAATCTCGTTGCCTTGTCACTTCATTTAATAAAGGTAACGCGAGCATGGCACGTAATACCTTGCGGCTTCCCCGCTTTAAACCATGTTATTCACGCTATTGGCAACCCTCTTAAGACGTTATCTTTCACGCTAAAAGCTTTATTGCAATCCTTCCACTAGCTTTCACCTACACATTCGCCTTCCGTTGTTGGTTACACATAACGCAGTAAATCAAATCGTAAATTTTAAAATGACGATGAATAATTGACCGAATTTTTCTCGAGACAATATTGCAATAAGTTTTGCCTCGCTTCATCGATCCTACAATTTTTGTGCTGTTGAAAAAGACCGATTGATTTTGGAAATCACATCAATTCGCTTCGTCAAGTCCTTTGTGAACACTTATTTTGATGGCACACTCAATCATAAACCTTCCAAACGGAATAACAAATGAATTTTTATGTTAATTAAGAACGAGGATTGCCCAAGCAAAATTGTTACTAACCCAATATCTCACGAAGTACAATGTTGAATGTTTTCTAGACGGTGTGCGTAAGATGATGTAAAAATTTTGTAGCAACACGACTACTAATTATGCGTTTACCAAGATCCGAGAGCGTCTCGAAAATGACTTACATAATTACACATCTAGAGGTTCCATAATGAGAAGAATGCTGCTTGTATAGCGCCGGAACGGTAGCGCCTCGGGCCAAATTATTTTAACACCGATTCAGAAAAACTGGATGTAATTATCATTCTAGGGCGGAATTCTCATTTGATTATTTTTATTATTATATTAATCGTTTTTTCGAATGATACTGGTACTTCTTTCTAACCATTACTTTTTCATCTTCCAGGTTAAGTTTCTGTTTTTATTGGGGTTGGACATTTATTGCGTCTTGCAATATTAAGTTTCTCCAAGGAAGAAGGCATTTATTAAAAAGTTACTACGACATTTTCGTAACGTATCGAGGCGATTCTCCCGAATTTTTATACAAGTAAACAAAAAATTTTCTTTCTCCAAAATTAGGCTGTTTGCGTTATATGCGATCGTTACAATTTATTTTATGAAAATTGGCGTGTGTATTCGACGTGTGGTTTTTATTACAGCTACTCGGGGGGTGTTTGTGGAAAATTGATAGTAAATAAGGGGAGTTGGCTCATTTTATACGTAAATTATCGTTTTATTACCATTATTAAGTTTTCGTGGTCATCATTTCATTGCCTAATATATTACTTTTTTGATTCTGTATTCCCATCGCCCTTTATAATTTTATCATTCGTGAATTTGTGTCACTCGGATTTGATAGGCGATTACTTAAGGGTTATCCATTTCCGGGATATCGAGCACCTCGGTCGGAATGAGATACACCAAGTCATTTTTGTCTGATTCTAATCAGAGTCCTTTGCGATAATCACACAATTTGGAACTTTTGCTATTTTCCCCGAACAAATCCGACATGGGAACATCAAACGGAAATCCATCCTACGCAGGATATATAATTCCTCCTCCCCTCCCTTTAAGGTGAAGTGGATAAGTAATTACCTATTAGTACTTGACTTTCGATGAAACCAACCGCCTTATTCGCTTTCAGTTTGTGAAGCTCAAGCGAGGCAATGTTGATCTTACTTTTCAGTTAGGAATCCTTTAAATGTGTGGGCCAACTCACATGATCATTATCGTTAGCTGATCCGTAGAAATGAAAACAAAGCCTGCTGCATTTTCTCACGATAAAATGTTATTTCTCGTAATTTGAAATATTTTCATGGACATGATTTCGAGGTCCATTGCAGCCAGCCCACCAATAGGAAATCGCGAATTCTGTTAATTTTAGATACTCTCACATTATTTTCATGTTTTGTTTACTTCCAGCAAAATACAAATTCGTGGGCGGAAGAAGTATATTTTACTTTTGAGAAAACATACAAATTTTCAAAAACAGAAAATCCGCCGTCGTGTGCGGTTTTGCAATTTAATTGACAGATTTTGTGGTGAACCCCTGATATTATCTTAAAAACCTGATGATATTTTATGATTATTATCTCGTAGTAGTGTGTAGATAGGTTTACTTGAAATTGAATTTGAATACCTTCGAACTATTGAAATTTGATTGGACGTAGTGATGTGAGTTAGCACAGAAACTATAAAAGAAATCATATCAATATTACTATTAAACGTTCTTGCCAAATACATGTCAAGTGCACAAAAGTCAAAACTAAAATGAAATAATTCTAAAGAATACGAAACCAGGTAGCGGTAGTATTTATTATATTAATAATTATGACTTTAATAATTGACTAAACTAATCTAAACCCACCGGCACAAACCATAAAAATGTAACAGTTACAATTTAATTTTTGTCCTCGTTTAGTTTGTTTGAGACGGTCATTAGCCTGGTATGTTAGCTGAATAACTGCTGACACTAAGGTACCCGGTTCGAATCCGGCAAGAGTCTAAAATTCTTATGATCGTCTCCGTGCTTCGGAGGGCACGTAAAGCCGGCGGTCCCCCTGGATTGATGATTTGCTCTCATCAACAAAAAACAGATGTAAAACAAATAATATGCTCACAGTAATAGTAACTTCGGCTGCTCTTCTATAGAAGACAGCCAGAAGTCAAGGCAAACAGGAGCTATCCTAGCCTAAAGTGGAAGAAGAAGAGGAAGTTTAGTTTGTTTTTAATGATGATTTTTCATCAGCAAGTGCATAACGACAACATACACAAAAGTGGAACTTTATTGACTGTTTAGTGTTTAGGCTTACTTTCATTTAATAATAATTATAGAAAATACTGTTGTTTGATTGGTTGGACTTTATTCAATTGTTTGTAGAACTTGATAGTTGTATTGTCCTGACTAATTTTTTAGTACAGGTTATATTAAGGACGAATGGGTGTTCATCGAAGACCAAACGCGTGGTTCGTGATCAAAAATTTACTAGTGCAATTGGCAAATTTTAGGGCTAAATCACAAGGGAGATTTGGTGTGCACACGAATTAAGAAGTACGGGGGAGATATCGAGATTTGTTGGGAGATGTGAAATATATTTTGTTGTAGCATAATAAGTTTCAAACGTTTACAATTTATTAAAATGTGTATGCAAAAGATATTATGTAATAGCGTAAAATTGCCGTTTTGTTAATTTGATAAGCTACTTTTAGCTACGTTCATATATCAAAGATGCCGATAGATGGCGCCAAAACTTAGCCTTATCTAAATTTCTCTTCGATCAAGATATTTTCGCAATATTTAGTGGGCTATAAATTCTTTTAACTATCGATCATAAAAAAGTAATAAAACTTAGTTTTGATGACAAATATATTTTATGGTATACTGATATACACAAATACTATATTATTATTTCAGTCAGAATATACTAAAAGTAGCTTAGAAACTTTATTGCAATAAAAGTATATTTCGAACTGCAAGTAACTTGTTTACCTCTGTATCGACTTTGCTCATTGTGTGTTACAATAATCTTAAAATAGAATACAGGATTCCCGTGATGTACATATGGGGGGGGGGGGTAAACCCCGTCGAAAGTAATAATTGTTAATTTCTATTCTCGTATGACCATAACCCTGCAACTATGCATCATTTAGTGCGAAACGGTCAGTATTTTTTGAAAATCATAAAAATATCTGTGGATTCTTTAGCTTTGGGTTACTCGTCATGTAATAGGCATGTCATGCCAGTAACCAAGCATATCCATGTGTGGCCACCTTAATAGGATTATTTAAATATTGATGAATATAATAGAGGTGTGAAGAGGTTGATTTTCCCGCTGAGTTTCTTGGTAGCTTTTCGTGTTTAAATAAATTCATAAAAACCGATAGGATTTGCAGATTATTAAAAACTTGGTGTGAATTAATTGGCCATTTAAAAAATGTGTTGCATAGCAATTAACGAGCACGTTTATGTTTATGCAAAACGCCCGGCATACGATGAAGAAGTATTGCCCAATTAGCTGTGGATCTGCTCGAATGGGCTTGATACAATTATTATTATTATTGCAAGAAATTTTTTTCGAATTCGATATTTCATTTCAAGTGGTTTATTAATTTAATACATAAATAAAGCGGGATCAGTTTCAGTAAACATCCAACATAATCTCTGGTTTATTTTACACTTATCAACAGTTCAAGGTTTAAAACAAACAAGAATAACATTCTTCACATTTTTTCCTCTAAAAATATTAAAAATCAAACGTGCCATTAACACACGTCAAACCAGGAACACAAATATTTAATCAATGATTCAGAATTAGCGACTTCCGTTTACTTCAAAAAATGTGTGAATGGACTATGTTGAAAATTGTTTTATTGTAAAATTATTTGTAACTTGTCAAGTCAGTAGCACCAGCACCAACCCCATTCTCGTCGCGAATATTTTAATTTGATGACGCATTGTATAAATGGATGAGTTTTAAAAAAACGAAAGAATCTTTCGTTGTCCTGCATTTCCTTTTGATAAAATGTGACTCACCCGTTCACATGTGAGGGGCACTCCCACTTGACCAACCGGCATTCGCCCACAGATTTTGCAAAGGTAGATGGATGGATGAATAGACGATTGGAATTTGTAACCGTTTCAGTTCGTTAACTTAGTAGAAGCATTTTTTTAGACAAAGTTTGCTTCTGTTATACTCTTATACTACATTAAATTATACTTCTGGGGGCTTGAATAATGCGTTTCGATTGTAAAATCCAGAAAATTTTGAGTCTTTGTTGGAAGTCTCTGAGTGACTGCGTTTTTTTTTTTATAAATAACATTTTCGATTTGTGATTTATAAATCTCTTCGCAAATCACTTAAGTTGCCAGTACCGTAACAGATTTGTATGTTTTTATGAAAATATGTAATTTTTCGAATTTTTTGTTCTTAGCTGCAACTTCTGATTAATAATAAGGATTTTTTCAAAATATTTCCAATCTGGTTGTTAGATAAAAATACTCCAAGTCTATGGGTTTCGATTTTCTGTCATCGGCATCTCCGCAGCTCTTCTTCTGACAAGTGTCCATGTAAAAGCCGACTCTGTCGTTTTTGGTTATTCTTCATCATCTCGAAAGACGGTTAAAATATTCAAACGCTTGTTATGCTAATTTTTTAATGGTCTTTGTATAATATAAATTTCATAACAGTTTATTTAGGACCGTGCATGTGTATTATAATTTTTTTGTCGACGAAAACAACAATGCCGGTTTTTTTATTGTTCAAAAACATTTTTTTTTCGCTCGCGCTTTTGACAGATTATAATTATAACAGTATTATTTATTGTCTTGTGCATACTCTTGGTGTTATCACTTTTGAGTTTGAAAATCACGAAGCACGATTATATCATTTTTTTAGTTGTTAAATTGACCACAAGACGAGTCGTAATGTGATAAAGGGGACCACACACGCTCAGAATCTTGGAATCAACTTTCTCTCGATTAAAAATTTGATGGATGCACTCTCGACAACAATATAGCGGTAATTAGCTTTGAAAAATTGAACAGTTTTAATTTATAATTTTGACAGTTTTCGAATAATGCGGCTGATGAATTAGGGGTATTTATAAACTCCGTAATTAAAATGGTGGCTTTCTATAAATATTTTTATGTTGGTGGTGATTATGCGTGGAACTCGCTCAACCGTAACCAGAACCGACGTTTTCTGCTTCAATTTTTCTGATGTTTGTATGTAGTCGCAGACTGAGGGCGGCACCGTGGCCGGAGCGTAATTATGAATAATTCTTATCCTAAACTACGCATTTTTGTTGTTTTTGGTGGGCGTCCAGACAAATCAGCCTTGCAAGAATAATATAAAATTGGAAAACCTGACCTGCCTTCACGTTCTCTTTGTAAACGATGGGGGCAATGAAGTATCGATTTATATTTTTACCCCTGTTTTGGCTGATAAGTAACTTTTAGTTGAGGGAGGAATGAATATACGCCACTTGGGGTTGGCTCGCGTATAGACGAAAATGCTTATTATTCGGATATATAAGAGCTTCCGTTTTTTTTAACGAAAGCTTGATTACATTTTTTGTGTTCACTGTTGTATCTGGAATTGCGTTATTAAAATGGTGTAAATATTTGCAACTATTAATAAATATCAACTTGAAAACACTTGCTCTCTCGTTAACCCTACGCATTATTCACTTGAAAATTTTCGATGAAAATTATGTACGCATTTATAACTGTGAAGTTTTGCCAAATGTGCATACGTACATGATAAATAGCACGCTTGTGTAATAATTTTTTATGTGCTTTTGAGTAGGTACCCCAAGTTGATGGTCCAATCAAGTTATTTATTCCGAAATTTATGATGTTTTTAGAGCGAGAGTTTCGATACAGAGATTTATCTACGTACCAGCCCGCATCTCTGTAAAGAAGCGTAGATTCTATTATTTTTGTGGTATCATCTCAAAATTTCGAATTAATTATAATGGCCTATTCCCACGGTCAATATTTTTATCATTATTTTGATCAACATGTTGATGTAACGCCGTAACAATAGAAACACAATTAAAAATATTTTTGACAGGTCGTCAAAAAGAAATTATTATTATCAAAATATTGGCCGTGTGATCAGGCCATTACAGTTTCTTGCTGCGCATTATTAATGACTGTTTGGTAGCAGCCAACTGCGTGTTTATTTTTTATTAACAAAAATATTGTTTTTGGACCGTTCTTTGAGAACATTTCGAATTTGTGTGCACTTTGTTCTGCCACATCGATCGAATCTACTTTGCATAAGTTTTCCTAGATCCGTAACAAGTAGAATTAATTTTGTCTCTCTTTGTAATTTGTTCGAGCGTGGAAATTTCACACGAAATTTAATACTCAAAGCAAAGTGGTAGGCTCCTTGATGCCGCATTCTTCGCACCTCTCCTCCACGTTAACAGGGAAATTTTCCTCTACAAGCTCTGTCGCTAGCTTATAATTTTGTTTTACAGTTCGCTCTCGTTTTTCGCATTGGGTTTGACTAATAGTATTTAAAAACTGCATCCGCATGTGCAATAATGATCAACAAGATTTTTTTAGAGTAATAAATTGGCATTCAATTACTTTTTGCGCATTTTAGCCTTCATGGCTTGATTATTATCGTTAGTCATTTAGTTTAAAAAATTTATAAACAATGACTCGTTTACCATGTGCCGGATTAGATTAATTTTATTCATTTACGGACGATTTACAAGGGTTGAACAATAAATTAACTATAGCGAAATTTTTATTATTGTTTGCAGCCGAATACAGTAGAATCCGCTTAATGTGATCTCGGATAATGTTATCAGTCGGTTATTGTGATCATTTTTTTTGGAAACCGGCCACTTTTTCTTTCTTTTTTTTCTTCTATTTTGTTCTAATCCAAGTCTTTTAAAATTCACCTTTTTCTAAATTTCGCTAATTGTTATCAATTATCAGTTATCAGTATATTATTAAAATGTCCTTGGCCCGAAGTGATCACTTTAAGCGGATTCTACTGTATTTGCTTACTAGTCGTAGTACAGAAATTGGATCTTCTGGAGGAAGTAAGAGGTATTCTCCACTCGTTGATACCAAAACATATTTTTTATAGCAATTAATGAAAAAACCAAGGTTTTGGCTCGGGGGGGGGGGAGGAAATAGTTGTTTGTGTATAAATAGAGTAAAGTCAATCCAGCAGTCTTGGTATGTTTATTAATGATATAAGGTTCGATATTGACTATACCCTCTCGGCAGAAACTTAATTAAATGAAAATTGGGAAAAAAAAATTAGCATTACAATTACAAATGGAATTTATATTTTGTGTCGTCGATGTTCTTAGATTGATGCCTTATCGCCACTACCCATCATACTCTATATTCAGCCTATGGTATTTAACATTTTAGCATCTGGATGCGGGTAATACCAAAATTACTTAATTTAATTGTATAATATCAAATCTATTGTGATTTGCAGCCGTTGTTGCTCGAGGAAAACAAAAATTAAGTTTCAAAATACCTCCACGATGATGGTTTTGAACATTTTTGAATACCGTATTGCTTCTGAGCTTTTAGATAACCCTTGGTAATTGATTTGAATTTGTCTCGTAGTATTCTTAATTTATCACCTAAATAAATAACCAGTAGAAATTTTTGATTAAAGATTTGTTTTTCTTAAAGCGTAACTTGCACTCTTGAAATTTTGGCTCTGAAACTTTTAAAAAAATTTACGCGTTTGCGGAAATTATCGAGTTTGATTTAAGCGATATTTTGACAATTCCTTACAAAGATGTTTTTTATAATATAAAAAATAGTCTGCGTTTATTTTAAGCCAACTTTATTTTACAAGTACATTGAGGAATGTGCGACTTAACATCTCTTGCACCGGAGACGCCTAAAGTAAAAATAATTTTAACCTTGGATGTCTAAATTAAATTCTTCTACACGAAACCGTGAAAGTCACCTGTAATTTTTTCATATAAAGCGATATATTGAAATATGATAACTTATGCATTCGGGCTTCGATTTATCTAAAATACACACATGATTGAACCCCGCTCAATTTTCAATACGCCCTTCTCGTTTTGCAATAATATTCTTTGTGGGTACTTTTGATCTTGTAATAACATTACATGTTTTTCAAACGAGCATTTTTAGCGAATTAACTTCCATATTGGTGTGCCAAAATTCTTTTTCCAGTTTACGATTTTTAAATTAATCCCGTGGATAAAAATATCCGGGAAGGACGTAGTGAATGTTTTTAAATTTTCAGGTTTAGATGTCATCAAAAATAAATTAGTTGCGCGATGTTTTCCTTGTTTTGTTAAAATTTCCTATTGGAAAACAATTTTTGAAAACATCTCAACGCCAACGTGCAATTTTGTCTATTAGCAAGATTTTATTTTTACATTTTGGTTTAATTTGTTGTCATCGTTCGAAAATTTGCAAAATTTAGTTGGAAAATTGAGTCCGCTCGTGGGTCGTTCCGCTTATCGATTGCATATTTTTTTTCAGTTTTTTGCTTTTCCTACTCTGAAACCAGGCAAGGGTATGGCTACGTGTGCTCCCCACGTTACTCCTGTGTGCATATCTGAAGACTGAATAAGATGTACCTATAAATACAACCCGAGTTGCAAATCACTCTCAGTGTTTATTGAGAGCTTGAAAGAAAAACGTGACCAGTTTGCAAATATTTTTTCTGCAAATAATTAATTTGTTTTTCGTTCGGGAAAAATGGATCGCCAGGTAAATTTCGGCAGTCCTAAGTGGTTTTATTCAAATTGGTTTGTGGTGTTTATTTGTTCCGGATTTTCGGCGATTTTAGATTTTTGTGCAAAATTGCTCAATGGGGTTCCAGAAAAAATAGTGAATGATGATCGAAGGGTATTTCATTTTTCAAAAATTCGCATGTTTGTGAATGTTGTAACTTCGAAAAGTTCAATTTTGCTTATAATTTTTTTGCGTATCTAATTAAGACAGTTAATTTTAGAATTTTCGGTATCGAAGTTCATCTTAATCGGATGCGTTTATTTTTTTTTATATCGAGTATAGCGGAGAAATTTTGGAATTTGGCCAAGTTAGATTAATAACCCCGGCTATAAATTTTTATGCACTTGAAAAATAATTTAATTTTAGCTCGACATGAAAGAAAATTTATAAATAACTACGTCGCCGTTTAATTATACGCAAGTTTTCACACATAAATGGCAGTAAAATTTTAATTCAGTTTTTTTTTTTTATTTTTAACCAACAGTCACAATTTTTAAATATTCCCACACTTTTATTAGGAAGGGTACTCGTCGCTCCCGGCGTTGATTTCTTTTTTGTTCGAATTCCTGGCCGGTTTGTTTAATTAACTCTCGCTTAGTCACACTCTCGTTTAATTTTTTTTTCTTCCGTTTAAAGGCACACGAACATTCTTTTAAAAATTCGTTTCATTAATTCGGTGTTTTATTCACCGACCATTCCATAAACAAGTCATCCTGGTAGGGACACCAATTGACGAATACTTGTGACAATTTGTGCTCTTATTGTCGTTCAATTTGCTTTAATTTATTGTAGCACTCTTTAACCGGCATGAGAAATTTTAACCGCTTGATTTTTATGTTGATTCAATATTTTTTAAATTAGTGAGCAATTTCACCGAAAGCAACGGAAAAATAAACACTAATTTATTTTTAGAATAATTTAGTTATTATTTAATATATTTTTTTTTTAATAGGAAAATGCCGAAGTACCAGCCGCAGAGGCCCAAAAAGCGGAAGAAGCTAAAGTAGAAGAATCGTCTCCCGTAACGAATGGCGAAGCGAAAGCCGAAGAAGTGAAAGCAGTCGAAGTTTCCGAACCCGCCAAACCCGCAGAAGAAACAAAAGTTGAAGAAGCGCCAAAAGTTGTGGCCGAACCTGAAAAACCCGTAGAAACACCGGCTCCCGTAGTAAAGGAAGAAGTTCCACCAGTAGAGGAACCTAAAGTTGAAGAAGTAAAACCTGTTGAGGAATCTAAACCCGTAGAGCCTGTGATCGATGAGCCCAAAGAGGTGCGTAGTGAAGAAGTTCCTCCTCCTTTACCATCCTCAAACCCTCCTTCTCAGGTGACGGTATTTGCTGAATCCACCATGGCTGATGTGCTTCCCAAGGAACCCCAATCTCCAATTGCGGCTCCAGTCGTAGAAACCATCCCCGAACCGCCATCAGATTCTATCTCGGAAACTATTTCCGCAACCGTAGCTTCCGAACTGCCGGCAGCAATTATCGAAAACGTTTCTACTCAATCTCCAGTCACACCCTTAGAACAGTCACCCGTTAAAAGCGACACACCTTCGTCGCCCGTTGCTCAATCCACTCCGATCTCGGAAACCGTTGACGCTCCCAAAACTCCCGTTGAATCTCCAGTTGTCGAATCCGCAGTTCAACTTGTCGAGTCCAAAATTGAATCACCTGCTGTTGAATCTGCAGAAAAACTAATAGAACCCATTGTCGAATCTAAGGCAGAGCCCGTTATCGAATCTCCAATTAAACCCATCGTTGCACCCGTTGTAGAATCTGTACCTGAAGCCGTCGTGGCTGCAGTCGAAACAGTCGTGGAAGCTGTAGTTGCGCCTTTAGAGTCGGCAGTCTCGCCCGTTAAAGAAACTTCGTCATGTCCTATTGAATCTTTGCCAAAATCCGAAGAAGTTCCAGTTAGTCTCCCATTAGAACAAATACCAGCTCAGGAAGTTCCCGAAATTTCAAACGAAGTCGTCATCGAAGACGCAGAAAGTTTACCACCTCCACCCCCACTTTTGGAAGAAAGCTTACCCGAACCAGTATCTCTTCCTACAGAACCAATCGTAAACGGAACAGATCAAGTAATAAACGCCGATTCTTTACCCGATATCTCGACGGAATCTTTACCATCGCTGCCCGAACCCGTATCCGAGAGTCTTCCAGAACCCATGTCTCTTCCACCTGTCGACTGCGTGCCCGAACCTATCACAACGGTCGAAATTTCAACGACGGAACCCTCATGCATATCTGATCCTATTCCTCCGACAAATGAAACCGTTGCAGATATCCCTCTTCCATGCACAAATGGCGAAGCAATAGTAACAAATGGAAACACCAACGGCCTGCCACCTTCACCTGACGCCGCCGAGGTTACGCTTCAATCTGTTGAACGACCAATCAAACAGGTGAATAGTGCAATCGTAATGGAACGTGCCTTGTATTAACAATCCCTTTTATTTTTGTCTTTTTTAGTCGCGCATCGCACACAAACCCTCCTTTTCCACATGCTTTCTTTATGTTAACAAAAAATTGTGCGGTCTCGTTTTCCAATTTTTTCCAATTGTTTAATTAACATACTTGCCTTTACTAACAATAACTTTTTTGGTTAACAATTCGTCTTGACATAATATTTTGTGTTGGCAAGTTTTTTGTTTTTGTGTTGTTTTATTTTTGTTTATTAAAAAAAAAAACCAATTTGTGTGACCATAACAATAATATTTTTCCGTGTTTCGTGTTACTTAATCTATAGGTCGTATATTTTCAGATTGTTCAACCAGTTGAAGTATCAAAATCGGAAAGCGAAACTGAAGAAAGGCACGAAATTGGTGATAAAGGCGAGAATGTGGTAAGCGGGATTAAATCTTCTCCTATGTATATCTAATCTTTTTTGTTTTTAAAATAATAAAGTAAAATCCAAAACCTAAAAGTTTTTCGTGTTCATTTTAAAATCGTCTGTACAGATTAGTTTAAAATTTGTGTTCATGGCAGGGAAGAAATATTTAAAAAAAAAAAATTATTAGTACAGTACAGCCCCGTTATTCCGGACAGATATAGTTTTGAGTTTGTTCGGATAACCGAGTTTTCCGGATTAGCGAGATATTTTTTTTAACTTATTTTATTGAATAAAAACCGTTGATATGTATTATTGAATCATTTTATTTTACAATATATGGTTTACATTAATAAACTAAATAAAATAAACAAACAAAGAAGTAAAAATACAACTTTTATCAAACAATCATACTATGATTTTTTTAAGAAGCAATTAATTTTTGATTGGGTTAATTTTTTCTTTACTACCAAATCTCGTGCAATATTTTTCATTTTTCTTAATAGTAGATCCTTTGATATATTTTCCTCAGCTCGTTGGAGCAATGTTGAAAAAGCTTCTATTGCATCATTATGCTTTATTTTGAGAACATTTTCGACCCTCATCTCAGGATCATCTTGATTCTCTTTAATAAACGTGTGCAGTGATGTCATAGTTTAGTCTTATAAAAGGTTACCGATGAATTGCATTAATTAGATACTGCAACAAAAAATACGTCCGGATTGCAGAGGTAAAAAATATAAAGTGTCCGAAGAGCAGAAGTGTCCGGATTACTGGAGTGTCTGGATAATCGAGGCTGTACTGTATATTATAATGTGGTGGAACGTCGGATTTTCCGACTTCCTATCCCTCACTTTAAATTTATTTTTTTTGCTCAGGTAATTTTAGAAATACTTTAATTTGAAATTTAATTTTTATTATGGAAAATAGTCCTCCACCTTCATGGCCCGATAACCCTGCAGGCCTCACTATCGTTTCAACGCCCCTTCAATGAATTTTCCACTTTAATTTCCAACTTCAAATTTTATAACTATTCAAATCTCCAAAATCTAAATCCAAATTTAATTAATATTCCATACAAATTAATTAACATCCAAATCTTCATCGAATTTGGAAAAATTGCACAATCAAAATAATCAAAATGCTCACCAAAAATAATTTTATTTGTTTAACAAACAAACCCAATCGCACCATTTCAAAATAATTGAGCTGTTGAAAACCATTATGGTCTAATAAATCGAGAACCAATAGTAATCCGTTAATGTTTAGCATTACATTTGCACTGACTGGTTAACACACAATGGACTTCTATTTTTAAAATTTTTACAGTTAGTAAGATGTCTATAATATCAAGTGATTTCAGCAATTAGCTCAAAACGTGATTTTTGACTTAGACCACAATGCTTTTCAATGGCTCAATTATACAAAAATATGCCAAAAATGCTTCCGTGCTAATTTCGGCAAAAAGCTTCTTCCATTACAGAAATTGTCACCAACTTAAAATTCACGGTCACCATGTTACATTTAAAAATTATTTACAAAATCAAGAAACAACAAAAACAAACAAAAGTTTCGTTTGAAAACCAAAAAAAGATCAAAATTAATGTTCGAAACACGACAATAAATAATACATAATAAAATTTAATTATAAACAGTATACATTAATTTTTAGAAATTATATTCAACTATAATTATTGTAATATTAACGATTCCTAGACCTGGCAACGCTGATGACTTATAATTTGCTCTTGTAGGCTTATCCTGGTTCGAAAACAGTTTATCCTTAATTGTAGATAATAGATTAATTACAAATTTTAAAAAATCAAAAAAATTTCAAACTTACCTTAAGATCATGTTGCAAATGGAAACATGTTGGTGACACTGAACTCCATAAATCGAATTGATAAATTCAAAGATAAGGTTTATTTAAGCTTACCCTTTCTTCTACTATTTTTTTCGAGATTGTGTAGTCCTCATTCATTTTTTTCCGCGTATATAACCTGCGCCATCTCGCGTTTATACAAAAATGTAGCCATATAAGCGCCTACCTTGAAGTGTCGGCGTCGACCATCAAACTGTTTTAAAAATAATAAATTAACTTTTATTTTTAAATTTCAGGAGCCAGTTGCAGCCAAAGCAGAGGAATAAATTCGTGGTTTAATATTAAATTTTTATATAATATAAATATGGACTTTTTTTAAAAGTGTTAAAAAAATATTTAAGGATCATTCCTCCGGGCAGTGAAAGTTTCGACCAAATATGCAACCATATCCTCTCACTCGACACTGCCTGTCTTCAATTAATAGAGCCGCTCCAATAATTATCGTCGGTTTTAATACTCGGTACATTTAAAATAATATCTAAAGAAACCGTCAGTAGCAGTGAAGTTTTTTGGACACTTTTTATACTTATTGTTGATCCAACCCATTTTTAATACAAAAACATGAAAAAACGTATACAATTTGTAAAGTAATATTACGGTAGTTTTTAGTAATCTTAGAAAAAAGCTTCACAAATAATCTCATGTACACCTTTATAATTATTATGTTTGATTATATCATCACATTGGTTTTTCACTCTTCTCTCTTTTAAAAATTATTTGGTCACATTATTTTGCTTTAACGCTTTTCCCCCTCGATATTAATTTAGTATTGCAAAGGTACAACGGGACAATTTTTTTAATTTAAGTGAAATGTGAATGTTTGCGTACAGGGTTGTACTTTTGTATAAATATATGAATATTATAATAGTTTTCTTAACGACAGCTGGTGATTTTCAATTTTGTATAGAGATTCGTTTATAAAAAAAGAATAAGTAAAGAAAAGTTGTGTAGAATATAACGGCTGTCTCATATTAGTTATTTCTTAGAATGTAAGTGTGTTAAGTGTATATCCTCTTTATCTCGATTATTATATTAGGCAGCTAACGCTCAACTCGATTTGTTCTTTTGCCCTTAGATACAAGGGCCCAAGAACGAAACGAATTTTGTTGTTAACACACAAAATTGTATAATAGGTATATATATAGGCAAAGTTACAAAATTTAAAATTTGTACATTTATTACAACGAAAAGAAAATTGTTTTTTGGTGTATCTAAATTTTAATATGTTAGTTAGCCTATTATTTTTTTACATATGACATTTAGTTTCCTATACCTACCTGCATTAAATACCCTCTCATCCCACTCTCTATAAAATAGTTTGTTTACGCTTTTTTGATATACCACCACCATTGTGATGTATCAAGACGGCTGTGAAATTCATATCTATCTGATGTATGTGTGAATGTGTCCAATATAAATAAATATTATATTTAGGATGTTTCCTAATTTGTCTCTTATTTTCCTTCACATCTTCTAGAAAATTATGTTTATTTTGGATGGAGAAAACCTACGATACTCTCGATGCTAAATAAACAATATAATAATTTCGATGGTAAGTTCAGTGCACCACTATTTGGCGAATTGATGGACGAATCAAAAGTGTTGTAAGGAAATCAAATAGTAATCTTTTAAAAGTTACCTTGAAATTTTATATGAAATATGAATCAGTATTGAACATACAAACTTCGTAATAAGATATCATATTTTTGCTACCCTTCCCCCAGGCTTCAAAATTTTAATAAAAATGTTAGTCAAATGAAGATTAAGAAGTTAATATATAAAACAAGCTAGAAGCAAGGGGTAAATATCTCAAAATAATTTTGTATATAGGACTCGGAATTCCAATGATTCTCAAAGAATTCTAACAAGGGGGAGGTAACGGGCTAACTGCCCACCCTTTCATGACCCATCAAAACCAATAAAATTACTAAATTTTGTTAAAATTTGAAAAATATCACCTAAATTCTTATTAAAAACCATGTATTTACCCCGAGAGGTAAATCATGGTCAAAAATCGTGTACACCAGACTTCCCGGACTTCCTCAAACTTCCCGGTACTTCCTACAAGCTGTACACCAGACTTCCCGGGAGATTTACCCTCTCCCAGCCAGCCTCACTTACCTCTGAAAAGAAAAATATAAAAACCAAGGAAATGGAGAAAATAAATAAAAGGAAGAACAGTCACTTATAATTTGAGAGCCCGAGGGGCTAGTCGTATAGCAATTATAATTTGAGAGCCCGAGGGGCTAGTCGTATAAAAGTCATAAATAAACAGCCCGAGAGGCAAGTCGTGGTAGCAGTCATAAATAAAGAGGCCGAGAGGCAAGTCGTGGTAGCAGTCATAAATTGAGAGCCCGAGAGGCAAGTCGTGGTAGCAGTCTAAAATTGAGAGCCTGAGAGGCAAGTCGTGGTAGCAGTCTTAACAAGAAGTTTTGTTGGAAAGAGAAGCAAAGAAAGCGTCCGAGTTAACCGTGCTGCCCAGCGAATTTTGTGTTTTATATTTTGTTTCTTGTGTTCAGGTTGAAAATAAATTGTTCTATTATTCGTCAGTTTTTTATTGTCTTCATGTAACCATTTTCGAGAACCAACGACCATTCTATTGGAGAGTTGAGATAGAGCACTGCAATATATTATTATTTTGCAAGTAAAAGCAAATATATTTGCACAAAATCATATATTTACGTATCCCATAAGAATACTTTCATTTGACTCACCAAATCACCGCCTAGGCGGCGGCACCATAGCTGTCCAACTAGCGTATTGGCTGAATTAATTTCAAATCATGCAGGTTGGCTAGAGTATTTTTTCGGTGAAAACACCTGGAATGGGCTGTAATGGTGGAAAAGTGCATTTGTTACCTATCCAACTTCCATCGATTACTCTTCATAGTTTAAGAATGGTGCTGCACGAAGTTCAGGGATCTAAATCGAAGTAGTACTTCAAAGGCAATATTTTATTTTCAGTGAGACTCCGTGCGAGCCGGGTATCCATTTTCAAATAAGGTCGTCTGTCAGGCTATTTCAATATAGTAGGTATTTTATATTCTAAGGATTATTTATTTACGATGGGTGGCACTAAACTTGAGAAACACTGGTTTATTTACTTGTAGTTCAATATTGCTCTGCTGCAGCGCTATACTTTTGACAGATAAAAGTGTGGTTATGTTAGTCGTAAATAAATAAAAATGGCACAAATTCTTCTCAAAATTTCAAATAGTCAAACGTTACAGCAGGTAAAATTAATAATTATGACGAATATATAAGAAATAAACATAAAAATGTTTCAGTTTCTTCATAACTGCGTCGACGATTTGGTGGGCTGTAATCAAATAAACTTTGATAACGTATGCCCAGATATTGACTGGACGAAGCAAGACTATCAAACTGCTGTAATTTTTATTCAAAATTTGTATCGTGAAAATGCTCACAACGAAGGAGCCTTTAATTCCTCTCAAATTGAAAACTTGAACGAAAGAACTTGCCAGTGCATTTTAGATTGTTACGAGATAAGAAAGGAGGAAATTTTATGGTCTCTAACGAAAGCTAGTTTGAGCGAAGGTGGAAAGTTGTTAGTCGAAAATATTGATTGGAAGTTAAAGTGGATAATGGGAAGTTCAAAGTTGGCTACTCTGAGAGAGCCATTATTACAGTTTGACTTGCATTGTTTTAAGAATGACGGTGACGTTGCTCGGAAAAGTATTAACTTTGAAATGAATCTAAAACAGGTGAACCAACTTATTGCAAGTTTGGAGCTAGCTAAAAGAGAACTGAAGGGAATTGTGTGATAATAATTTATTGTATTAATGTTTATTTTTTAAATTTATCAAAATTAAAATTTTTTATAAAAGTATTAACAACAAAATCTCTGAAAACTCTTGGTATAATGTTCGGTAATAATGATCACAGAAAATTACTTTTCCTGGTCTGGAAAACGATGACTTGCAAGATCACAAAAAACTTCTGTGACAAGGTGAGGATGTGTTCTAATCATCAATTCCCATCCAGAAGTTTCAGTTATCTCTTTGGCATAAGCAGTAATGTACTTTTTTGTTTGAATCTTCAACTTACTAGCATTGTGTAAATCGGAAAGTACTAAAATCTCGGCAGCATTTTCAACCGATACATTATTACTTAGTTCTTCTTCACACATATCTTTTAAACTTTGTAATGAATATTTATCAGCTGCAGATAACAAAGGGTTTGCAATACTTTTCAGGTCTTCAACTTGACCGGTATAAATGAAACGCAGCACTTCCTTCAATACATTGTGCTCAACATCCAATATTTCCACCTGATTTTCCATATTTTCTTTCATTTCGTGCAGAAACATGGCTCTAAAGACTGGACTTCGAGCTCCTAAAATAACCTTATGGGCTTGAAACTTTTTTGTACCAGCCACCAGTACAACATCACTAAATTCTTGATTTTCGAATACAATCTGAAAATCCTTAGACAAACTACACTGTTGCGTTGTAGTCGTTAGGGATTGATGCCAAATATTTACAATATCTACTCGAGCACTAATTTCACAAGATAAAATGAATTGATCGTTTATAACTTTGTTTCGTGGAAACATTTTTTTGTAACCCCAATCGAGTTCTTTCAAAAAACAATGTGATCCCTCCAGTTTTAACATTTCTTTATGATTTACATCTAATACTCGCAACTTATAGTTAGCTTGAACTCCAACGTCATCACACGATACTACATATAAAAATACCGATATATTACCTCCACAGTCCTTATCTAATCCTCCGGGATACACTTTCAAACACCATTTTACTTTACTTTTCGTTCCTTGCGGAAATATAGGTGATATCATCTCTTGACCCATACTATCGGAACACAAACTAAAATTATTTATAGTCCAAATGTACTGATATTTTACAAATTTGATGTGAGTATCACACTGACACTTATAACACTCGGGTTCTTCTTCCGAAGGTAGATTTTCTACACGGTTGGCGCTCATTCTTGCTTAAGATACCTTGGAAACTTTCAAAACTTCAAACTTACACCTAACCTCAAATTATTTAAAGATAAATCATGGGCGGCACGCAGAAATGGTCAGATTGGTGAAAATAGATGATGTAATTTCCAATAAATTATTATTATATAAAAATATTTAGATATATAAATCTTAACTTGTGAGAAAATAAACAATTAAACTATAAATAACAAGTTAAATTCAATAATATAATCAAATATATAAATAAATATAAAATATTGATATTAAATAAATTTCTGAAGAAGACGACAAAAATCGTCGAAAGCTTAAGATATATTTGATTATATTATTGAATTTAACTTGTTATTTTTAATTTAATTGTTAATTATTATTATAAGAACTAACCATCATCTACCCCTAATGGAACCGGAACAATCTGGCCGAAAATGAGCTTATTTACAAATAATAATAGAATATTTGTGAAACCTAAATTATAATATAGGTAATTTACTTGTTCTTATTTTATATATTCTTCAAATTTTCTATTGTTGTTCTTATTGTTATTTTGTTGCGTTTTTTGTAAAAAAATAATACAAAATGTAAAAATAATATTTTTAATTCTACACCTTTTGAATTTCTGCTTTTTAAATTAATTCATAAAAATAATAATAATAATAAAATTAATCGTAAATTAAATAAATGAATAATTGTCTAATTACCTTAGCAACTTCGATGCTCAAACAAGCAAATTCAAATCATGAGAAATTCCGCGGCAACATCCGCCTACAAATTGAAGTAGGCTACGCATTGTTTTAAAATTTTTAACCGTCGCGGATCAAGTAACCGTTGTTTGCACAAGTACGCGGAGTCGTTCGAATGCAGTTTGTTATTGTGGCGATTCAATATGCATATTAAACAGGTACAATATTAATTATTATTGTTATGAATTATTTTGTTGCTTATAATAACTTGTGTTAGATTATCATCGAAAATTTTAAAAGTTACGGAGAGCGTACCGTACTTGAACCATTTGATAAAGGACACAATGTCATAGTTGGACCCAATGGGGCAGGCAAATCCAACTTATTCTACGGTAAATTTACATAACGCAATTTGTGTGCGAATTTAATATTTTACTGTTAAATTTTAGCCATTCAGTTTGTGCTCAGCGATGAATTCACTAACTTAAAGGTGAAACAACGTCGAAGCTTGCTTCACGATGGTCAGGGATTTCGCACCGAGTCTGGTTTTGTCGAAATAATTTTTGATAATTCAGATAGAAGGATATCAGTAAGTTAACTTAATTTCTATGGATGATGCTTATTTCTGTTTGTTTTCATTAGTTTGCAGAAGATGAGGTGTCTGTTAGACGTACATTCAATGAGAATAAGGACGAGTACACTTTAAATAAAAAAGTTATTTCGCGCGTCCAAGTTATGGATGCTTTGCAAGCTGCTGGTTTCACCATTCGCAATCCTTACTACATAGTGCAGCAAGGAAAGGTACAATTATAATTTTCTTATTACCCAATAAACACAAATTTGTAACACATAAGTCGTTCAAGTAACGATTATCTAGAAATAACAGTAGTTTTGCATGGAAATAACTCGGAAATGCAATTTTAGCCGTTAAAACTTGATAACAGAACTATTTTGTACTTTCATATGCTTCTTTGTGAAGAAAACAAAGCATTTATTTTTTTGTATATTTTTGAAGATACCAAATGCCTTGGTGCCACTCTTAAAATGGAATTTTAACAGCTGTTAATCGACGGCACAAAAATAAAAAGAAAGATCAACACGTTTTTGCCTCGTTTACCTCTGCTATGAACGTTTTGTCAATTTATATAAAAATGGTGTTGTCTTTTGCTCACAGCCCTGCAAAACCTGGCATCGGTCAACGTTTTCCACGCCAGTAAGTTGGGAGTTGGCTATTTTCTGTGTAGCGGTGCAGCTTAAAATTTTGGGAATTGGACAATTTGATGCAGAGTCGTTTTGGTATGAGTAATTGAGTAATTCCTCTAAAAATATGGTCAGTTAATTTGTTACCTCCGCCCCGTTGATGAATTAATCTGAAATTTGGGTTTAGAAAACTAGTGGTTTTCTAATGAGCGAACAGTTTGTTGTTTTTCCTCTCTGTTCATAAATTTTTTTTTGAATTATATTGTACTTACTAACATTTGCATTATTTTTTAAATAAAAATTAACAAAACAATATTTCGAACGACCTCCTAATAAAGGGAATACAGTGGAACCCAATAATTATTGGTGTGGAACCCAATTGATGTGCATAACTCTATTGTTTTGGAACAATTACACTAAGTATACATCTGTTATTTTATTTTTTAACCTGTGGTAACCACACTAGTGCACATTCGCACCACTAAAGAGGCACCACCACATAAACTAAGAAGCATTGGTTGTCGAATACTTTTTGATTTTTATGTGAGAGTTATACACGGATTTATGAATATAAATTTAATTTATATTCATAAATGGGAGATGGTGTTATAGCATAACTTATACAGGGTGTCCCCGGATACAATTTACATAATTTCAGTCGTGATAAAGGACACTTAGCTATGGCCATGAGAAGATGGAAATTAAAAAAAATTCTTTAAAGAGGTCTAACTCTATGGGTTGAATTTAGACAAAATATTTTGTTAAATATTTATTTTCGTTAAATATACTTCGGCTATGTAGGTTAGTGTTAGTTAGTGATTTTTCTTTTGCGAAATTATCCGTAAAAAAGAGATATCCGCGCGAAGATATCCATCGGTATGTAGGTTACCTAGTGTTAGTTTATGATTTTTCTTGTTAGGTTATTATTTTTATATTTATTTTAATTTTTTATTTATAGTTTTTTACATTTTTAAATTGCACTCCAAGTTCGTACAGTGTACCATGGGGATTAGTCTTGACTTTTTTTTCAGGAGTGCAGTTTACCACTTTTTTTCAGCTACCTGCAGTAGTTCGTACAGTTTGCCCTCACCCGAGTTTACTGTATTATAAACTTTTGGAACTATGGGCTTACAATACTTTGAGTAACTTTATGATCTGGATCAACAGGAGTAACGAAGAAAACTTCTCGTGAAGCTGAATGCCTTGGGACATAAAATGTTACAAGGTGCATCTGAATCTTTGTTAAACGAGATTACGTTTTATGATATGGTCAAGAACTATTCACAGGTGATGTTTACTCAAGATGAGATGCAATACTTAAATAAAGGCTTTAAGTTTAACTATAAGAGACCTAGTTTGGAGTCTATGGAGTTGGTGGTGGCGGAGATTGAGAATGTAATTCAAAAAACTGACAAAACTACTAATTAAAAGAAATGGTATAGTTGAGAAGTGCCTTTTAGCTATTGGTACTGCAGCAAAGGTAGAGGAAAAAGGTATTCACAGGTTCTATAAAAAACTAAGAAAGTTAAAGAATTCAATACAGCAAAAATAAACATATCCGTAATAAGAGGTGTAAATGTAATTGATGATTACGAAGTAAGACAGCTCATTTTAAATTACTTTCACACGTTAGCTACGGGAGGTCACGCAGGAATGAATAGGATGTATAATAATATCAAGAAATATTATTTTTGGACAAATATGCACAAAGACGTCGAAAAATTTGTCAAACATTGCGACGATTGTCAAAGATACAAATACTCGAAACCAAACGTAGAACCAATGTGCATCACGACAACCGCGTCATCAGCATTTAAAAAAATTTATTTAGATCTTGTAGGTCCTTTTGAAGAAGACACAGAGGGTAAAAAATATATCTTAGCAATACAATGCGAACTTAGCAAGTTTGTCAAAGGTTATGCTTTAGAAAATAAAGAATCATTAACAGTAGCAAAATCATTCGTTGAAAATTTTATATTACATTACGGAGTTCCACGCGAAATTGTTACAGATCAAGGAACAGAATTTCTAGCTTCTGTATTTAAAGAAATTTGTAATTTATTAAACATGAAGAAATTAAATTCAACAGCTTATCACCACGAGACGTTAGGGTCACTCGAAAATTCACATAAATGTTTAGGTGCGTACTTAAGAATTCAAATGTCTATACACCCTTCAGGTGCTTGGAGTTGTTGGATTCCTTATTGGTGTTTCGCGTATAATATACCACGGTGCACACCGAAACTCGTTATACGCCATATGAGTTAGTTTTTGGAAAAATTTGTAAATTACCATCAAATTTGAGTAATGATAATGATCCTTTATATAATTTCGATAGTTACCCGGTTGAATTAAAATATCGTCAGCAACAAGCGTGTCAGGACGCACAAAAGAATCTAATGAATTCAAAAATTAAAAGAAAAGAAGTTCATGATCGAAAAGCTCAATTTGTAGATTATAAAGTAGGTGACAAAGTCATGTTAAGAAACGATGCTGGCAATAAGGTTCAGGAAATATACAAAGGTCCATATAAAATTGTAAAAATCGAATCCCCATCAAATATTATTGTAAATTTAAACGATAAGTTAATAACTGTACATAAGAATAGGATAAAATTGTATTACGATAAATGATTTTAGATAAGTAATTGTCATATGACAATAATGCATTTCAATAAATAAATATTATTATAAATAAATATTATTTTTAATAGAAGTAGCTATATAGTTTCATAGTAGTTTAAATATGATACCTATGTATTTTACATATTATCTACTATGAAACTGCGAGTTTCATTGCTTGTTGAGACAGTCGAAACACGACAACTGCAGATCAACGCGACTGCTGGTCAGAAACCAATTGGTTTCTTCCCTAGGACAGAAACCGTCAAGTTTCTTCCCACCTACTCAGTTTTAAATCTATCGTTTTAACCGTCAATTGATCTGACAGTGACAGTTTTTATATTTTATGAAGGTTAGATTAGTTAATGAAACTCTCAGATTCATTGCAGGTAATATGTAAAATAGTGTGTATGGCACGGGACGAAACACGATTTCAGACCAGGGTGTTGCCAGCCCTCGCTATCGCTCGGGCAAGCAATCCTCACCCTGGTCTGAAATCGTTTTATTTTGTCCCTAGCCAAACAATATACTATTAATTCATTGTAATATGAAAAAAAAATTGAATTTTGGAAAATGTAAATTTTTTTTTCGAAAGGGGGAAGGTGTGATATAACTTAAAAATGATATATGTGGTGTGAAACGTGTCTTAAGTATTTTGCATTTTCTTATTGATATTCGGAGTCAATGAAATGTAATTTGCTTGATAGACTGATAGAATAGACTGTTTTATTTATATTTCTATCTGAAATAAATTAAGTATTAATTTGAACTTAATTCTGGTTAATCACTTCCACCAAAGTAACCTTTTGGTACTCAGATCTAATTTCCTAGTGAGACAGCTAGCATGAAAAGGATTATTTCAACTTCAATTTAGAGTTCATCTCTTTTTGACATAGGTTGTTTTACAAGAAAATTCCTATGGATTAAACATACGAAACATCAAAAAAAAATGTTTTGTAAAAATGATTGTTTTTTATATAATATAAATAATAATATAAATTAATTAACGTGACCTCAATAATTTTAGGTCAACCACTTAGCGACATCACAAGATAATCATCGTCTGGAATTACTTAAAAAAGTCGCTGGATTGGAATTGTACTCAAAAAAGTATTCCAAGTGCTTAGAGAAATTAAATACCGCGCAGGATAAATTGCTTAAAATCGACGATATATTAAAGGACTACAAAGAACGTCTCGATATCTTAGAGCAAGAGCAAGAAGACTTCCGTCAATTTGAAAAGCACGACAAGCTACGTCGTACCTTAGAATTACTAATTTACGAAACCGAACTAAACCAAACAAGGCAGAAATTGACTGATGTAAGCATTTTGTTTAAAATTCTTGTCTTGGTGTTAAAAATTATAGTTTCAGTTGGAAGTGTTGCGTAACGAAGCGGGTAATCGGCAAGTTCCACTAGGACGAAAACTTCAAAGTACACAGGCCGAAATTGATCGTTATTTTCGCATAGTAAAAGAGACAAAAATGACGATTGCCTCTTTGGAAGAAGAAAAGGAAGGTATCAATCGCTACTATCAGCGTTTGATCAAAGCAAAGGTAAAATTGACTCTCACCGTGGAGGACTTAAAGGCCGAACTAGAAAACGACGGTAAAGCTAAGATGAAAATGGAGGAAGAGTTGGCTACTCTGACAAATCAAATTCAAGAATCGGATGCCGAATTAGAACAGGTAGATTTTTCAGTTTATTAAATTTACTGGTGTTTTTAAAACAATTACGTTTCTTTAATTTTCATTTATCAGGTTAATCGTCGGTTTGAAAAAGTGAATGAGAAAAGAGATAAAAAAATTCGCGAGATAATGTTGAAAGAACAGCAACGTAAAGAATTATACGGGAAACAAAATCGCGGTAATCAATTTTCGGATAGAGAGGAACGCGACATTTGGATTCGTAAAGAACTTGAGTACGGGTTGATCTTTTTTTCAAGTTTATTTTTCGGTAATTTTTGTATGTCTGAATAGGTCAATAAATAAACAAATAACGGTTAAACGCGAACACGAAGATTGTTTGAGCAAAGGTATTAAAGTAGACGTCGAGATAGAAAATGAGCTTGTTAAAAAAAGTGAAGAATGTGCGCGAACAATGGAACAAGATCGGGCTCATATCGAAGATTATAAAAAACGGTGCCGGGATTTTGATAAAAGCTTGGATCAACGTCAGTATATGCGAAAGTAAGTGTCAATTATTAAAATACACATTTTTACATATTTGGAGAAAAATTGTCGGAAAATATTAATTAAGAAACTAAAAAAAAAAAGACATTTTTCGAAAGCTCGTTTAAAAAATGTGTTTTATTTGTGTCCTGTAGCTCAATATTGGTAATTCTAATTTATATTATTTTCAAGAGCTAATAATTTTAATTAATTATTAATTATATCTGTTAAGCGTGAGAGTTTTTGAAGTACTGCGGGCTAGGCGGCGCTAGCCCGAACGGATAAACAGGCGTCTAATACAAATGAATTTAATCCTTAATCTGACTTTTCTAACAGCTAAAATGTTTTACAAAAATTTTCTAACATAAACTTGAAAACATATTTACATTTTTTGTAGTGAAATATGGCGTAAAGAAAATATCGAACACCAGCATTTGTCACATCTGAAGGAAGAATTAACTAAAGCAAATCTAAACTTATGTGTTAAAGTAGGCAGGCCTTTGGTAAATGGGAACGAAAGTATTCAGAAGGTTCTCAGCGTTTTTAAGAAACGAGGTGGTTCCGATGCTGAAATCGAAAAAGCTTACCATGGAACAGTAATGGATAATTTCGAATGTGATAAAAAGTTACACACTGCAGTAGAAGTTATTGCTGGTAATAGATTGTTATACCACATCGTTGATTCGGATCAGGTGGCAACAAAGATTTTAAATGAGATGAATCGCATGAAACTAAATGGTGAAGTAAATTTTTTGCCTATGAATCGTTTAAACTTTAAAGATGTTACTTATCCTAATAATAAGGTTTGTTTCAAATTGTTTGCATTTATCTTGTAATTGAAACTTTAATTTTAGGATGCAATTCCTATGGTACATAAATTATCATACGAATCTAAGTACGACCGAGTTTTTCGTTTTTTGTTTAGAAGAACTTTGATTTGTCGCGATTTTGATGTAGCCATTGCGATGGCACGTTCGACTAGTTTGGAATGTGTGACTATGGAAGGCGATAAGGTTACACATTCGGGAACCCTCAGTGGTGGCTACATCGACACTTCCAAGTTACGTTTAGAGATTCACAGCGTTCGTCAAAGATTAACCGAACAAATTGAAGAAACTACACAAAAGTTCTCAGAAGTGAAAACCGAACTGGAAAAGATAGATAACAAGATTAACAAGATTCAATATGACGTTCAGAAATATAAAAATGAAATCATCAAAACTCAGTGAGTGATCTAGGTTTTGAATTTTTATTTTATTAAATTTTTTAATTACAGGGTAAGTATTGATCGACTGGATGCCGAGATGTTATTGTTGAAAAACGAGTTGACTGGTGTTCAAGAAATTAGGGCATCGAAAGAGAAGGCATTGTCCAAATCACAATCAGATCTGGAAAGTTTATTAGCTACAAAGCAGTCATTGGATTTGGAATTGGAGCAGGTAAGTTTTGCTTATTTTAAATAGACCACATTATTTTTACCCCTACATAGCTAGATCGCAACCTCCAACAATTTGACTTAATATTGTTTTTTGAATAAAATTTAAATAAACGATAGTTTTCAAATGTAACCCATTCAAAAGCAAATATTTTTGAAAACAAAAAATCAATTACGATTTGTTTGTTAATTATTTAGCTGGGGATACTAAACTACAATGCCGTATTAACCGATACCGTTTTTAGCTTAGCATGCAAGGGGACGTCAATTAAATTACTTGAGGCGTTTATAGGGGGGCGGCGAGCAGAATCTCACGTGGGGGAGAGGGGGGTCTCAGCAAATATCACGTAATTTTTTTTCCGCAAGAAACTGTAAAATTGCGAGAGAAGTGGGTTACAAAACAATCTTCACGTGAGATTAGAGGGGGGGGGGTGATCGAGCCAAATCTCACGACATTTCATCAGGGGGGGGGGTCGAAAAATCGCCAAAATCGCCTCACTGCTTTTTTAGTATGATCCATTGACTTTTTCAAAAAATTTAATGTGCCCAGTCAATTTATATCAGAAATCACCTTTTCTTAAATAAATAATTTAGCATTTTACAAAGGAATATTAAAAAAAACTTTGATGGTTAATTTCTCGATATTGACCTACCAGTAGATACCGCCTTTGGTTTTAGCCGGGCAGTATATACATATTTTGCTACCAATAAAATTTCCTCCTCTAAGCGTTTTTTCTTTCAGGATTTGTTATCTCAATTATCCAAGTCTGATCAAGCAAAATTAAATTCCTTAAATAAAGAAATTCAAATTTTGCGTAAAGATTCTAAAAAAGATGTCGATGATATCGTCAAGCTAGGAAATGAGAAAAATAAACTCTACAACTTCTGCGTTAACAATTTGTTCAAAAAACGCCTAGAAGTCCTTAACGTATTAAAAGAAATTTCATTTGAGGAGCGAAAGAATAAACTTGGTGCTCTTGATACCGAATTGGAAGAAAGTAATGAAAAGGTAAACTGTGCAGCTGAAGATTTGACAGAAATGGATTGTCGCATCAAGAAAGTGTTACAACAACTAGACCAGGAACAAAAAGAGTTGACACGGTTGACTTTGTGTAAAAATAATATCGTAATAGAAATCGACGAACAATCTAAAATTTTGGAAACGTTTGTGTTGAAACAAATGTTACTTGATCATAAAATTGCAGAAATGGTTGTAAAAATTGAAGAAGTTGGTGGTGTGCCCTCAAATGACATGTACAAGCAATACTCGCGTTTATCTCTTTCTTCTGTAAGTTTTTTTTATCTTCCTCGTGAGATTATGTCACTTTTGTAACTTTATTTATTTTTTAGTTGTTGAAGGAAATGAGCAATGTTACGAAACTTCTTAAGAAATACTGCCACGTCAATAAAAAAGCTGTCATGCAGGCCGAAAGTTATTCTGTAGAGTTGGAAAATTTATTGGAAAGAAAAAAAGAAAAGGATTTGTGTTTGCAGAAATGTCAGGATCTATTAGTCGCTCTGAATAATTTCAAATTCCAAGCCTTGTTCAATGCTTTTGCGCAAGTATCCAAGAACTTTACGGAAGTATTCAGAAAATTGGTTCCAACTGGAAAAGCCAAAATGGTGATGCTAAGTACGGACGTGGAGGAGGGATACGAATGTTTACCCGACTCCACAAATATGGATAATTTTGTTGGCGTTGCCATAAGAGTCTCTTTTACAGAAACGGAAGTTCGAATGAAGGAAATGATGCAACTTTCTGGCGGGCAAAAGTCGCTGGTTGCATTAGGGCTAATTTTTGCAATTCAAAAATTTAATCCAGCTCCTTTCTATTTGTTTGACGAAATTGACCAAGCGTTGGATAAAAATTACAGAAAAGCTCTTGCCAGATTAATTCATGAACTGTCTGATGAGAATCAGTTTATAACCACTACTTTCAGACCTCAATTGTTAAAGTATGCCAAAAAGTTTTATGGGGTAATGCATGGAAATAATTGTAGTCTTGTCAAGAGCATTAGTAAAGATAATGCAACTAATTTCGTAGGAGAAGATGACGACGATGACAACGATAGTTCTTAATTTATTTTATATTTTCTTATAATAGTAAATGTTGATGTAAATTATGTAATATTTGTTTATATAATCTAATCAAGATTGTTGTAAGTTATTTGTTGTATTTCCTAAATTAAGTTTTCTAAATTATTTATGTTAGAGTTTTTAAATGTTAACTGTTGAAAATAGTTATAAATTTTTTCATTAAAGTATTCAAGTTTCTATCGAAATATTTTAATTTAAGTTTTTGATTACAGATTGGTGGTTACAAAGTGGTGCAGAATTTCATACAATAATTTTGATAACTTATGAATTCAAAGCTTTTTTTATAATTTCTCATCGTCCGATAGTTTTACATATTGTTCACTTAATTTCCAAATTTGATTTGCAAAATCTTCGTCTTTGGCTTTAGGTGGAGTGTAAAATGTTTGACAGTCGACAAAATATTTTCCTGTGACGTTTTCAACTTCTTTGGCCATAGCTAAATGTAAGGTCGTTTGAGCTTCTTCGAGAGGATTCTAAAAAGATTTACAAAACTCAGGCTGTCGCATTTTAATGATTAACTATCTCTTACTTTACCAATAAATGTTAACCACTGCATTTTTAAATATTCTAGTGCATATACTATGATGCTATCTTTTGAAGCCATTTCGTCTACATAGTTGAAAAATAATGGAGTGTTGACCAGACCTGAATAAAGAGAATTAGAAGTAACTTCCCTTCCTTTTAATTTCTTTGCAAATCCTTGGGCTGTAATTATGTTACATAATTGGACGTAGTTATGCAAAAAGGAACCATCCGCCAAACGTGAGTTTTGAGATATTGAAGTTTAAGGGTTATAATTAAATCGGTTGATAAAATTATGAATATATAAATTTTGTTTAAACAATACATAATGATGATATTTGTGTTGCCAGAAAATTTTATTGAAAATTTGTTTATTGTACCACTAAAATTTTGAAAAATGTTGTTTGGTTCCCTTTTGCGTTTTTAAATTTGAATCGAAATAAAACTAACACATATAATAATATTCTATATAATATTTATTTAAAAATTATTTATTATATTATTATGTACATATACAGAAAATATTATAAAAATAATAATAATATAAAAATATATACAGGGTGGCCGTTTGAAAACGAAACAGACGGGATTATGGCTAGTAGAATTTTTTTTCTAGAAATGCAAAATCACGTAAATTTTATCATCGAAGGGGACAACTTTTGCGACTAATGTCACTCCCGTATTGTTTCATCCCTTCGCGCTGCGATGACAACCCCTAAAATGTTAATAGGGATGATATGGCAAGTGACACTTCATTTGAAAGGTCTTGCTTCCCTGAATTCAGTGCAATAATTTCTTTGAAGTTTTATCAATTATTATTCAACAAAAAAATTGAAGCTCCAGAAATGCGAAATAAATACGATATTTATTATTATGATTATTTACGTCATCTAATAGAGTTTAAATTAGCATTTCTATACCTTGATTTTCTTCACTAATACACTTTTTAAGCATCTTTTTAGTACGGTTTGAAACACTCATTTCGCCACTTTTACTTTATATTTTTCACAAAACATTAAAATATACAAGTATAATCGAGAACGCACTGGAGAAAACTGATGCAAATTTCTACATAACTCCTTTTTAACATTTTATTTATCATATTTTTTTAATGTATAAGCAATAGGGTAGTAGAGGAAATATTACATTACATTATTACATTTTATCTAAATAATATCCATTCGTTATTATATTACTACAAAAAGTATAATATTACATTTTACAAAAAAGAACCATGTCGCTTGGTTCTTTTTTTATTATTATTATTATTACCACGTTTTATTACCACGTTTTACTTAACTTACAATCTTGTTTGTCCTTCTGTTTGTCAAATCTTGCAATTGATTTTTCGACCACTTCCCGAAGGTCAATTGAGCTGAAATTTTTCAGTTAGGCTGGGTTTCGATGACAATGCAATACTTTAACAATTTTGTGGCTTGAAAATGAACATGTAAGCCAGAATTAATTATTACACATTAGTAGTATCAATGTATTTTATATTATATAGATGAAGCAAGAAAGGCGTCAGCAGACGGATGTAATCTAATCAGCTAATAATTACGCCACCAGACAAGAAGCAATGCATAGCAGGCATTTTACTTGTGTAAGGCATTTGTGGGGGCGGCGATATAATGCAATGTATGCATTTGCTCTTGAAATTATGAATTGTTTTGAGACGAGCGTCGTTTTAATCGGACGATTTTAGAAAAATACGTCATTGAAAGCGGTTGGTCGCTTTAACAGGAGTCGTACTAAACGTACTTTACGTCGTTAAAAGTTCGGATTCTACTGTATGTAACATTTGTTAATTTTATGAACATTTTTAAAACATAGCATAATCCATAGGTAAAAATATTATTTGCGTCAACAAGTTAAAATAAATAAAAAAGAAATGAACTTCAGTGCAAAATTTTTGTTTAATTTAAGACATTAATAAAATCGATTGCAAAATTTGACAACAGAATTTAATGACTAAAAAGTGTTAAATAATATTTATAAAAAAAACTTTTAAAAAACCACGTTTTACTATTGATTTTTCAGTGGACTAAAAATTAGAAAATAAATTTTTTTCAGTGCCTTGCAGACCAGGTTGATATACATACTCAAAATTTACTGTGATTTTCCATGACTAAAAACGTGGGGCGCATTTTCGCAAGGACTGTTGATCAGTCTGCACATCAGCATTGAATCTAAAATTAAAATGTTTGACCTAGTTGTTGATAAAACATTATATTCATTTGGAGTTTCAGCATTAAATTTTTCTTCGTCAGTCTTTCTCTCATAGTTTTTCAAGTCTCGTCTATCGTACATTGTCGCATTCCTAAAATCAGCTTTTCTTGCTTTGCTTAAAAGAATTCATTGCTGTTAATTGATTTGCTGAACAGTAATTTCCGTAATTTTTCAACAAATTTTATTTCTGTCTATTCGGGAGAACGTAAGAATAGTTAATGCGAAAATGCGCCCCACGTTTTTAGTCATGGAAAATCACAGTAAATTTTGAGTATGTATATTAACCTGCAAGGCACTGAAAAAAATTTATTTTCTAATTTTTAGTCCACTGAAAAATCAATAGTAAAACGTGGTTTTTTAAAATTTTTTTTAATAAATATTTTTGCAAATTTACTTTAGACGATTTTATAAATACCTATATTTCTTATAGCATTAAAACACGAGTTAAAGTAAATTTTCAGATAGATCTTTTTTCCACAACGTATATATGCCTATTTCGGTCACTTATAGCAAATAAACTAAATTTTCTGATTTTGTCGCTTGGTTCCTTTTTGCATAACTACGTCCAATTTTGAATTGCAGTATACTATTTCAAAAATATTTGATCGTTTCGGTACAACATTTAAATATTCCGTTGTCAAATTGTGATTAAAGGCAGCAAGGAACTAACGAAAATTATTCGACTGGGTGCAGATTATTTCAGCAACTCTATAAGAATTTTAATATTTAATACATGACTGTGTTCTTGCTCATCAATGATGTAAATTACCAACAAGCAAATGTGTTAATAAAAATGATCCAAAATGATTCACTTGCATTTGCGTCTGTAATCCGTCTTCCGAGTAACTTTAGAACTATATCTTAGAATTCCAGCATTGTTTATTAAAATATCCAATCGTTCCTCAGTCTGGATTGTCTTGAGCTAATTTTCTTACCGAACTTAGAAAAGCTAAATCAAATTGCATTGTGACAATATTTTTGTTATTGGTTTCTTTTATGATCTTTTCTTTTAATTTATCACAATTATCCTTGTCGGCAAGTATCACACGACATCCTCGACCTGCTAATTGTAAAGCTGTTTCATATCCAATTCCTAAAAATAATTTATTTTTAAACTTGACTAGAGTAGTATGGGAGTAGTATGGGTTTTTTTTACTTTTTTTTACACTAAAGATAAAATGTGTTCTGCCGCAATACCTCCAATCATTAGCATACCAAATTTTATCCGGAGATACGATGACATATTCATTTATATGAATATTTACAGAGTAGCGCTACAACCCACAGGGTGGGTTTTGGCTAACCACTTAATTTTATGAAGGGTTTTCAAGGCAGATTACCTCGGTGGTTTGCCATTGCCCGGCGAGGGAGGACGGCTACAATACAGTTCTTGCTCCAATAGGGCTCAAACCAGGGTTCTCTGCTGCTGTAACCGTCCTCTTTAATTAAATTACTGATAACGAACAGATTTTACGTAAAATATACACGTAGTATTAATCAAAATTTACATTACATGTTCTAAATAATTAATTAAATTACTGATAACTGTCAGATTAATTATTAAAATTTTCGAATATGTCGTATTTTTACAAGCCATTTAACAAATTTCCAAAAAAAAATAAATAAATTAAGATTTCAGTTAATATGTTATGTAATTTTAATTTTACATTTAGTCAAATGTTTTCTCATCAATGCTTGTATTTTAAAAGTTTTATTAGCACACAAAATGTTAAGACAATCGGTTAAACACTTCCGGAGATACGATGATATTTTCATTTTTTTAATGTTATTTTATTGTGGAAGCCTTGGCAAATATTTTTCTGCCAAAACCTTATTTTCACTACTAGAGCCCACCAGACATACGTCCAAAAAGTATCACAAGACAAAATGGTTTTTAAAAATCTTGTGTTATTTTCCCGTAATGGCACTCCTGATTGACAGATCGCGACGAAAACCTTATTTTCACCTTTCTACCGTAAACCCTACTACCATACCAAATTTGGTCTTGATTGGTTGGATGGTTCAGGAATAAAGCGAGAGACAAAATCTAAGGACAGACCGACAAGGCAAAACCTGAAGAGTGGCAATAATGGTATAAAAATATTTGCACGATGAAACCTACCCATACACAAAATTGAACCTACACTTCTAATGCTAGCAATGTAAATTATTTTTTTCACTTTGAATTCATTACGTTATATTCGTTATTCATTACCTCGATTATTCGGTCATCTATTAGCCGTAGACACGATTAGTCGTAGCGTATCAACGGATCAGCGGATCAACGGGTATAGGTTTATAGAGTATTTAGGAGTTATAATATATGTTTAAAATCTTATTAATTAAAATTATTAGCTCTTGAAAATACAATAAATATGATTATCAATAACGAGCTACAAGATACATTTAAATCTTATTGTATGGATAGGTAGAATTTTGCTTTTATTTTTGTAATGTCAAATAATTTTGAATTTTTATATTTTTTTTCTATCATATTGAATTGAATACTGTACGCGTTAATTATATTTTCTAGGTTTGCCTGATGAGAATCAGAAATTCGAAACAACTAGGGCCCATTTGTCGCAGACTATTTCACATAATTTGCATATTTTTTCGTATCAATGAACAGTAAGCACTTTCAATCATAAATATTTTTTTACAATTTTAAACGTATAGGATTGCGAAATCCATACAATAAGATTTAAATGTATCTTGTAGCTCGTTATTGATAATCATATTTATTATATGTTTAAAATCTAAAAACGCTAACGGTAGAAATATCCTATGCGCCGCGGGTGGACTTGAAGCGTGCAGAGGAATTTAAAAGAAGAGAAGCAAGTAAGCGTAAGGCGGAAGAGGAATTGTTTTATATATTTTATATATTATAAGTAAAATTTTTTGAAGAACGTGAGTTCTTTTTATATAAGGAAAACGCTAACGAGTTCTGTTTTTTTTAAAACATGCGTACAGACAGACAGACAGACAGACAGACACGGACCCAGATCATAAGGCTTCTTCCTATACGTTGCATAGAAGCCTAAAATGAGTGGGAAAACAAATAGTCGTAGCAAAACTTAAGGACCATAAGCAGAAAATGATGCTAATGGAAAATAAACTTAAGGGTACCGCAACGTACATTGAGAATGACTTGACTAACCAGGAAAAAGTAATACAAAGCCAAATATGGGATGTCGCTAGAGAGGAAATAAGAAATGGAAACAAAGTTAAGGTCGCTTACCAGAAGATGTATAAACAAGACAAGATATACATATGGGGCAAACAGGAGAATAAACTGAAACAAAGAGACCATATGGAGAAATCGTCAAAAAACTAAAATGGAGAAAAGATGGAGCATCTGAATCTTCCCAGGCAGATGCTTCTGAAAAAATGGCTGGGAAAGTGAAGACGACTATGCAGGAAATAAAGGAGACCGATGATCAAAAGAGTAAACGGAGAAGAAAAGAAAAAAGAAGCAGAATGGAGGAATGCAAAGAATGGCCACTTGGAACGTAAGAGCGATGCTGCAACTTGCAAAAATGATCGAAATAGCAAAGGAATTAAAATGATATAACGTTGGCATTGCAGCGATTCAGGAGACCAGATGGAAGAAACATGGTGAACTAAATGTAGAAGATTATGTATTTCTATAATTTCTATACTCTGGTGATGAAAGACAAGGCAAAAATGGAGTTGGTTTTTTTTGTCAAGAAGGAGATTGAAGATAGGATATTGCAGTTCAAGCCGATAAGCGGAAGGCTTGCATACTTAAGAACAAAATCGAAACCAGCAAACCTATCGATTATAAATGTATACGCATCGACTGAAGAAAAAGAAGATAATGAAACGGAAGCGCTTTACGAGTCTGTAGAAGAACTCATGGAAATGATACTTAGATATGATACTCTGATGGTGATGGGGGATTTCAATGCCCAAGTGGGAAAAGAGGACTACTTGAGAGGTGTCTGTGGGAAGCACACTATCCATGAAAAAACAAATGATAATGGAAGCAGGATGTGCAATCTGGCGGCAGCAATGAACCTGGTTGTAAGCAGCACTAAGTTTCAACACAAGGCATTATATAAAGTAACATGGATGAGACTGGGTGTAGCATGCGAACTTGGAAATCAAATTGATCATGTCCTCATATCAAAACAGAACGAGACATTCATAACAGATGTAAGATCATATAGAGGGGCGAATGCGGATACGGACCACTTTTTGGTGATAATCAAAACAACGAAAACGCTAATAACAAGGTCAATGAAGAGATATAAGGCGAAAAAATGGGCAAAGGAAAAGCTGGAAAATAAGCAAGTAAGAGAAAAATACATGGAAGAAACAGATAACGAAGTATGTAATATAATGGAAGCGGAAGATATTAATGAGGAATGAGAAAGGATAAAGACCATTGTCGAAACATGCGCCAAGAAAGTCATAGGATATAAAGAGAAAAAAAACAAGGTGTGGTATGATAAAGAATGTGCGAACTACACGGAACAGAAGAGGAAAGCAAGAGAGATATGGCTAAAGACGGGGAAGGATGAAGACCTAAAGAAATTCAAGGAGAAGAGAAAATTATCTAGAAACCTCTTTAAAAGGAAGAAAACAACATGGTTGAACGAAAGATTGGATGAGATAGAGAGCAATAACAGAATGAACAACACAAAGAAATTTTATATGAACCTCAAAGAACATAAAAACAAAAGACAAATTAATGTGAGAACAGTAAAGAGTCCAGACGGTTGAGTGGCGGAGGAAGCTGAAAGTGTACTGGAGATTTGGATGAATCATTTCCGAAAATTATTGAATAGAGACACTGAAGGACAACAAGAGAATGTATTTTTGGAAGGGGATGACATTATACAGGAACCATCCCATGAGGAGATAATAGTAGCAATGACAGCAATCAAATATGGAAAGGCACCTGGACGAGATGAACTGTGTGGAGAACTGTGGAAAAATGTGGAAAGTTGTAGAACTTTTTAATACTTGCAACATCTCCATACAACTTTTTTCCATCGGAGGTCAACTTTCGCCGGAAATCGTAAAAAACACGTTCCACCTCTATATGTCACCCCCTTCATCCCTCCTACCTCGGATCGGTTTGAATTTTTTTTCCTGTAATTCTAACGACATTTTCTTCCCTTTCCCATAACTGTCATGCTGTTATTAATTTTTTCATACAAAAATATTATCTTGTAGCAATTTCGGTATTTTTATAAAAAACACCTTGCTCACCACACCTGGGATAGATCTCCCCCAGTATTAAATAATTGTGTTGAAGCCCAGATAGAAAACCAACTCTTAAATGCGGAGGCGAGATCGTCGGTTCTGAAAAATAAGAATTTGCTTCCTTCGAATACAATAAAACTCCTTCAACAATTAACCGTATAATGAGGATTAAATATGATACAACAATTTCCAATTTCAATACAATATAAATCGTTCGCCACAAATAGGGAAACATCCACGTCGCCAGCCGATGCAAAACTACACGTTTCCGCAATTGCAGTAAAAAACTCGGTAAATCAAAAAAACACTTACCAAGGCCTGGTTCGTTTACAAAGTGGTAATTCGACAGAAGCTTGTTTACCAGTAATGTACTGCAACCGCAACCCACACAAGCTTTTGACTCGGTGACTTCCCTGGCTACTACTGATGAAAAAACTCGGCTCGATTGCGAAGCTGCTTGCAGAATTCGTTGCGTCGCACAAACAAGAATTTCACTACCAAACACTTGATCGTAGCACAGAACTGACTCCTTCCAGTAGTCGTCGATGGTAAGTAAAAAATCAGAAAGATGCAACATACGGCCACACACCGTTTTCAAAATCGAACATTCAATGTTGCTTGCAAATTGTAGGCAGTTTGAGTTATCAGCGCCACGGTACAAATCCCACAATTAAGGTTTCCGATGTTAACTAAATTACGAGGTTTTACGGTTTCGTAAATCCAAACTTCGCTGAACGATTTCTTCTCAGGCTTACTCTTTACAAATATTAGGCCCTATCTGAATAATCTTCAGCCAACGAAACTAAAACACGTCTTACTTCCTCGTCGTGCGCTTTTAGAATCCTTAACCCAGCTCAAGCACGGGTTACGCTCCACGATCCTTTGCGCATGCCTTACTAAGCATAGGCGTACTAAAAATCGTCATCAAGGGATCGCGCAACAATTGACAAAAAATTGTTACAATCTGCACTGGTCTAAATTGATATGGCGGGTCCTAAGTCCCACCATAAAAGTATGGCATTCGTTAATGAAGGGTTTATTATTTATTGAGAACCGGAAAGTCCAAAATTTTTTGTGTAACAAATCGTTTGAAACCCGTAATTTTTCCGACAAGTTTCATGACGCCCCGACGACCAGCGCTGCGACCATTATTTTTTGTTCATTACTTACCTAATTTGACCACTGAACCGTCGTCATACTTGTAACAAATGACTTGGAATTTTGTGTCAGTATCTCCCGGTCGGTCCGAGTAAGATTTTTACGGAAAAAAACTTGGATAAGTTGTCTGGAAAATAGAAAAATCTGGAAAAAATTAAAATTACATCATTTCTATTCCGATAGATGGTGCTACGTGCGTAAATGTCGTTTGACAGCATTTTTAAATTAGAGGGTGACAATTAAATGTGTCATCAATTATATTAGGTGCAACTGTCCAGATAAATCCAATCACAAAACCAAAATGGCATACTTGCCAGATTGTTGGTCATTGGTAATAGGAAAATCGCAGTTGACATCTTGACCAGATTCATCACATTGATGCCCACTCATTTCTGCCAGTTTGCCGAAGGAATATCTCATTCGTAGTGTTTTTGCCAACATAGTGCAAAGTTTCAAAAACCATAATTAGCTGAAAGAAGGAGCCTATTGGCTGCGAAAAACAAAGATGTCGATGATGAATCAACTGCGGGTGAGTTGATTTCCTTCAAATCGGTTTCTTCAATCGAGATGAAAAAAATAGTCAACTATACCACAGAATTCTTGAATTCGCTTGAATTGTCCGGATTACCACCTCACAATTTTTAATTGAAAGTAAACTCAGTCATCATCATGTTGTGTAATGTAGAGATGCTGACTTATTGGGACTAAGGGCCACTCGGCCAGATTATGAGTTAAAGGCGGGCCGTATGAAATAAAAAGTCCGCATTTACGGACTGCGTATTCAAAAGTTCTTGCCATTCGAGTTCAAATGGTTGTAGTTCCTCATGCGTTTGGCGTTTGCCATGACCATCAAGTCGTTGGAATTAACTTGGAGTTTCCGTGTTTCGCATATGGACAACTGTATGTCGCGTGTTCGCAAGTTTTCATCTTTGGTTATTTACGATCCGGAAAACAAAAGGAATTAATCACAAAGCGAAACTCAAACATCATACAATGGGATCAATATTGCCGATCGCAATGAATTCGAGTTGGAAGGTTGATTGGGGTTCATAATCGCTTAGGGAACATCCATTAATTACGTGAAGCGTTTAGGGGAGGGGGGTCGATCCGAATCTCACCCCATCACACATTGGGGAAACGGGGGTTCTCGGCAAATATCACGTAATTTTTTTTTCGCAAGAAACTGTAAAATTTTAGGAGAACTGGGTTAAATTATGTAAAACAAACAATCTTTTTTGAGATTAGAGGGGGGGGGGGGGTTAAAGACAAATCTCACGATATCTCACTAGGGTGGGGGGTCAAAATAATTTTAAAATCAACTCACTTAAATAATGAACGCCACCTTATGAAGAGTTACAATCAAATAAATTTTATAGGTGATACCGAGGGGGAAACCGCAAACCAAATTTTTGTACACCAGATTTCCTTTTATGAAATTTCCTTGGATTTCCTAAAATTTCCCCGGATTTCCTAAAATTTTCTGAGATTTCCTAAGATTTCCCCAGATTTTCCGTCTCTTGTACACCAAATTTCCCCCTCGGCATGAAACGAATAAATTTAATATTTGACAATACAAAAACCAGAGCTACATTGATTATTATAAGAACAGTATAATAACAACTTCAACTTCAATACTTGCTCCTGTTTTTATGAATCAATTAGTTAACTCCGATTTCTCTGCATAACATAGTTAATCTGCTACTTGTTAGTGGCTTTGTCATCAGGTCAGAAAATTGATTTTCTGTTGAAATGTAATCAATGTCAATTGATCCCTCCATAACTTTTTCTCTAATAAAGAAATGCTTGATTTGAATGTGCTTGGACCTTTGATGGAATTCAGGATTCTGTGCCAGCCTTAATGCAGCTGTGTTATCAACAAACAATATTGGATTTTCTTTCAAGCAGACTATTTCGGAAAACAATCTGTTCAACCAAATAAGTTTCTTGGTTGCCTCATTAGCAGCCACACAATCTCTGCTTCTGTTGTTGACGTAGAAACCATTGTTTGACGTTGACTTAACCATGAAATAGCACCTCCAGCATATTTCACAACTACTCCAGAAGTTGATCTCCCTGTTTTCAAACAACCTCCGAAATCTGCATCACTGAAGTTCATGTTTGAAAATGTTGGATTTACGCCCATACGTAATCCCCATCTCTTTAGTTCCAGATATGTAACGAAAAACTCTCTTAACTCGAGTAATATTGTAACGTTACATTTGTCGTTACATAAAATTTCCATCTATTCAGAAATGAATAAATACGACGCACCTTGTACAAAGGTAATCAACCGAGCGCTCGCCCCTGATAAGAGGCTTTTTGATAATTAAAGACGAACGTGGCTGGACGTTTTAGTTAGAATTTAAATAAATTTTCGCCTAAAATTGGAAACATATAATTTTTTTTGGACAGAAACTACTGGATTTGTTACCAAGATTTGGAATCTGGATAAGATTAAAGTTGGATTGGTAGTGGATGATTATTTGTAATATTAATTATTAAAAGTGAAGAAAATTTGCAAGGTCAACCGATAACCGACAGATAAGAAGGTTTCGTTGTTTGCTGAGCCCTGTTGGCATAAATTTTGAATATTTTCCCGGAAATTGTTTTTTGGAAATAATTGGAGAAAATTCAGGAAAGGAACTTCCATCGCCTTATTCAAGCCATAGCACCGATTTTGTAAATTTTTGATATCATAACCAGCGAATCTGATAATAATTAATTATTACACCTTGGAACCTTTGTATAACTGCTGCTGATAAAACCTTTTTTTTTACGCACACCAATATTCGGTTGGTCGATGGACCTCTGCTTATGTTGAGTTGGTCAAATCAGATAGCTTGAGTTGGATAATCTTGTGTTTTGTTAATTGCTTATGTGAGTGGCATTTATCTGTTTCAGTAGTTTTAGCTCATTGGCACAGTTCCGGATCCAGAAAAGAGCTCTTGGAAGGAACCCGGACCGGATAACATTTTTTTATGTCTCCGCTATTATTCAATAGCGGATCTAGAAGGAGTGAGACTGGGTAAGTGCTGTTCACTTAGTATATTTTCAATCACTTTTTTGTCTAACGTCAAATCAAGCCTTGCACCAATCTGGTTGGTTAGCTTTGCATGAGTGGGTGGTGTTGACCCTCTGCATACTGGGTACAGACGACCATCAGTCCATCAGCAGCAGAATTATTTTTTTGAAAGCCTTCAGCTTTAACTGTTTGTGGACCAAGTGTCCAGCTATCTTGTATAGTGATTGTACATCTGTGTGTGTTACGCAACCCGATACTTTTTTCTCTCATCTTTAATATCGAATAAATCCCCTTCTTTCTATTTGTTGTGTTTTATTTCGATATTTGGCGCCCTTAGAGCATTTCCTTTCGAAGTTGATAGTATCGCCAACATCACGTGTGAGAATCAACGTTTCGAAGCAACCAATACCGAACCTGCGAGTGGTGGATATCCCTACCCTAGCTCGAAGAACTGTGGGTTAAATCCCAGTAGCTGGCCAACCGTATTTAACATCAACGGTTACACAAGTGGCATCTTGAAAGCACGCGTTTTAGGCTACAATATCTTCACCAGTTGGGTTCTCTAAAGATCTTGACAAGAATCCTACAGTATAAGCTAAGTCCGGCCTAGTTCCGAGCATAAGATACATTAATGCTCCAACAGCTTGTCTGTACAGGAAACTTTGATTTTCTTTAGCGCAACTACTTTCATCTACTCCCTTCAAAATTGGTGTTGAAACGCTTTTACACTGCGAAAAGTTAAATCGATCAAGAATTTTGTTAACATACGCCTTTTGATTAATTTTGATGGAACCATCTTCCTTTCGAATCTCTAACCCCAAAAAATAATCAGCACTTTTCGAAACAATCTTAAACTCTCGCTTCAACTCTTCAATGAAAACATCTAAATCTTGCTTGTCATTTGCAGCTAAAAGTCCGTCATCAACGTAAAGTACAACAATCAGCTTCTTACCGTTTTGTTCTCTGATATACATACATGGGTCGGCTTCAATAGCTTTGAATCCTAATTTTAAAAAGAATTTACCTATGCTTCTGTTCCAACAACGTGGAGCCTGCTTTAGTCCGTAGAGACTTTTCTTCAGCTTACAGACTTTGCTTGTACCATCTTTGAACCCTTCAGGCTGCTGCATGTAAATATCTTCTTGTAATTCCCCATATAAGAAAGCTGTACTTACGTCAAATTGAGATAGGAACATTCCTTCACTGGCAGCAATACTTAGAATTGAACGAATTGTTGTCATCTTATACTTTAGCCACAGGACTGAATGTTTGATTGTAGTCTATACCGTATCGTTGACTGAATCCCTTAATAACTAGACGAGCTTTAAACTTGTCAACACTTCCGTCCGAATTCATCTTCACTCGATAGACCCACTTGCATGGAATAGCCTTGAAGCCGTTTGGTAACTCATTCAACTCCCAAGTTTGATTTTCTTCTAACGATGACATTTCTTTCTTCATGGCTTCTTGCTACTTAGTACTGTTGACACTTCGCAGAGATTCTTTAAACGTTTCTGGTGCGTTTAAATGATTCATGAATTTTTGAGCTTCCATAACAAATTCATTATAACGATTCGGTTTTTTCAGCTCTGCACGATTTCGTAAGCTTCTCGTTGCTGTCGGTTTTTCCACTTGATCTTCGAAATCTGTCTCTGCTCCAGTCTCATACTCGTCTGTACTTGAATCATGTTCTCCTTGCTCTTCAACATGTTCTTCATCATTGTCAACTATTTCTTCTTCAACAGGTTCTGTTAACGGTTGTTGAACATCTTTCAATGGCAATGATACTAAGTTGTCTTGTTGAACACAGCTTGATGTAGACTTTTTACATTCTCTAGTTTCCTCTTGAAAATAAACATATCTGGATACTACAAACCGATTATTCTCTGGAACATAGATTCTATAGCGTTCATCACCATCGTAACCAACAAGATAACCCTTAATTGCTTTTGAATCCATTTTCTTTCTCTTCTGCTTCGGATTATGAACATAGCAGGTGGATCCGATGATACGAAGATGTTTGATTCTAGGCTTCTTACCTAACCAAAGCTCATAGGGAGTCTTTCCCTCTTTTGATGACTTTCCTGTTCTGTTGAGAATGTAAACTGCTGTAGTGACAAACTCTGCCCACAAAGAAAAAGAACTCAAAATAAAAAATTTTAAGTAAATTTGTGGTTTTTAGTATGTATTTATGGTTAAATTCAAAAAAATATAAGAATAATACAATACGTAGAAAATCAAAATTCAAAAAATTTAAAAAGGAGACAATTAACACATAACAGGTCTGGATTAAGAAAATTTGAAAAAAATGAAAATTTCGTAATACGAAGTACAATATAACGTTATTTCATGGTTATTGCCATTCTTCAGTTGCACGCATCGATTACGATTACATTGTGAAATAAGAAGAAAAAATTTTCAAACTAAACAAAATTATCGACTAAATTGTACAAAATTGACTTACCATAACCTCCAAAGATTATCAAAACTGAACTTGTTACATGAAGTATGAATAATTTAAAAATGATTTGAACTAAGAAATTCGTTTACCTAGCACTGCTAGTTTGAAATCCGAAGGCACTGCCCTCTTAATATGATTTCTAAAAACTTTGAAAAAATTCAAAATTCAAAAATTTACCACGTGTTTTAACCGTGAGGCGTAAAACTAGAAAAATTTCATTTCTTTCATTTTTTTTAAATTTTCTTAATCCAGACCTGTTATGTGTTAATTGTCTCCTTTTTAAATTTTTTGAATTTTGATTTTCTACGTATTGTATTATTCTTATATTTTTTTGAATTTAACCATAAATACATACTAAAAACCACAAATTTACTTAAAATTTTTTATTTTGAGTTCTTTTTCTAGTTTTACGCCTCACGGTTAAAACACGTGGTAAATTTTTGAATTTTGAATTTTTTCAAAGTTTTTAGAAATCATATTAAGAGGGCAGTGCCTTCGGATTTCAAACTAGCAGTGCTAGGTAAACGAATTTCTTAGTTCAAATCATTTTTAAATTATTCATACTTCATGTAACAAGTTCAGTTTTGATAATCTTTGGAGGTTATGGTAAGTCAATTTTGTACAATTTAGTCGATAATTTTGTTTAGTTTGAAAATTTTTTCTTCTTATTTCACAATGTAATCGTAATCGATGCGTGCAACTGAAGAATGGCAATAACCATGAAATAACGTTATATTGTACTTCGTATTACGAAATTTTCATTTTTTTCAAATTTTCTTAATCCAGACCTGTTATGTGTTAATTGTCTCCTTTTTAAATTTTTTGAATTTTGATTTTCTACGTATTGTATTATTCTTATATTTTTTTGAATCTGCCCACAAAGTTTGAGGAAACGTAACCCCTTTAGTCGAATACATGAAGGTTCTAGCCATCTCTACGATTGTTCGGTTCTCACGTTCACACTCCCCATTTTGCTCTCGTGTGTGTAGGGGCAGGAAAATCTCGAAGTAACACCGTTTTCTTTAAGAATTGCGTGAACTTCGTTATTGTCAAACTCACCTCCGTTGTCGCTGAACATCTCTTTGAGGGTCTGACCATGAACTTTAGCGTGAGCGATCATGTCTTTCAAAACGTCTTTCAGTTCCGACTTCCTTACTGTAGGGAACCCATACCTAAACTTGGTGTAACTATCCTTGAAAACAACTAGATACCTGTTCTTGGCAAATGAATCAATAAACGGTCCACATACATCTGTAGAAATTAACTCTCCTGGTTGTGTAGCCTTTACTTTTGTGCCAAACGATAAACGATGAGCTTTACCAAACATGCATGGTTCACAAATGACCTATTCAAGTTTCACCTTCACACCTAAATCTTTTTCAAGTTTTTCTTTGACATACCTTTTATCTTGATGACCCCATCTTTCGTGATAAAACTGTAATACTGATCTTCCTGCTGCAGCTAAATTGACTTCAGAATCGTCTTCAGGGCTTATTGTCTTGATCGTATATAGCTTTGTATAAAGATCCGTGCTCTTGGCGAACTCACTAACTAATGTGGTTGATCCAACTTTGAGATGACATCTTGTGACTGTTGACACAAACTGGCTATCAGGATTTCTGTCTTGAGCAGCAAGGACGGAAAACAAATTTCTTGAAACTTCAGGCGCATACCAAACATTCTTTAAATCGAACATCTTGAACTCACCATCAACATCCGAATAAATCTGAATATCTCCTTGTCTATAAGCTAAGATTGATTGTTTTCCAACTGTCTTGATTGTTCTTGGACTTTGAAACTCTCTGTATTTTATGAAGTTTGTAGAACAATTTGTGAGATGACGCGTCGTACCATTGTCGATCCACCAATCGTTTGATTCTGATTCTGCTATCATAACTTCATCACAAATAGACACAAGACCAATTCGAGAATCAACAGCGTTACCTTCAGCAACTTTAGACTTGATTGGCTTAGGAGGCTTCCCGTCTGCGATCCATTTCTGACAGTCTTTAACCCAATGGCCTTTCTGTTTGCAATAATTACAGAGATTTCTTTGCTTTTTAAATCGACTACTGGTTCCAGCCGCAAGAGCTTTTTCTGAAACTTTTTCTTCAACATTCTCTTTGCCAAAATTCCTCTCGAACATGCTTAACTGAGCTGACAATTCTTCAAATGTCTTATCTTCGTTTCTCGTAAGTAGCATCCAGCTCGATTTGAAAACTTCGAATTTGCTTGGTAGGATATTCAATGTCTTGCATACTAGCATCAAATCTGGAAGAGCATTCTCCTTTCTTGCCTTTAGACCCGCATTCAAATCATTTCACAACCTTCGCAGTACAGCTACATGTGTTGAAACATCTTTTTCTTTATTCCAAAGAAAAACGAAGAAGTCTGTACTAATTTTGAATAACTGGTCCTTTGAAGACGCCTCAAACTGTGTCTTCAATGCTTCCCAAGTTTCTTGCGATATTTCTTTATCTATTACTTTCTGGTAAACTTCTGTTAACTTGGTTAACATCGACTTTGCAAAACTATTCGTCTTCCCGTACAAATCACAGCTCTCCTTGTGCTTCTTGATTTGAGCTTCCGTTGCGGTTTCTGCAAGAGGTTCCGGCGCTTTCAACTTTCCATCGATCACAGAAAGAGCTCCGTCATCGTAATCAAGAATATCTCGAATCTTTCTTTTCCATATTGGCCAGCCTGACTCGTTAGCCAAAATCTTGATATTCTTTACTAGGTCCATGATATCTCAATTTACTCAATTAGCGATTATATCGACTTTAATATAAGCCCATCACCTATTATAGTTATTGAAAAGTCGACCAGCTTTTACAACAAAGAAAGTTTTAGCATGAAACGAATAAATTTAATATTTGAGAATACAAAAACCAGAGCTATACATTGATTATTATAAGAACAGTATAAAAACAACTTCAACTTCAATAATGGGGGCCCGTTTATGTTGAGTTATACAGGTTTTACTGTAACTATATAAATATATAGATAATCACTGGGTGGGAGACAGAGAAGGAACTTTAGGGCCCCAGTGGAAGTATTCGGTACATATTTATGTCTAGCAGGGACGTAGCGTAACAGATGGTGCCGAAGGGAACCCGGCTGATCTTTCAGGGGTCATGCATATACCAAGTGGTTCTATTTTGGCTTCTTTAGAAATACTCCTTCCCTTCATGACGAGTATTAACCGAAAAAGATATTTTGTTAACATTGGTAAAAATCTCGAGGACCGATAATGTTAATTTTGACTCAAACCATGCATAACCGAACATTTTTTCGTAAACCGGTGCCTGCAATTGTTGATGGCCTCTAGCCGTCAGTTGGTTTACTCATCTCAGCGGTTTTCCCACACTTTTTTTTTGTTTTTGTTGTCCGTTTTTGTCTTCGCGCGAAATGAAGTGTTTTTAGGATTCGGCCCCTTTTAGGTTGTTATATACGAAGAACCAATCAGAAGCTTTAATTAGCGCAACAAGCTATAGGCTATAGCGTTAACAAAGTAAACGTTTCTTCATATGATTGCAATAATCTCTAAATTCAACCATATTAGAGAAACAAAAAATCAAGAGACTTTTATCGTGACAGTTCATAAAATTGGAAAATATATCAAAACACAAAAAAAATTATTCTGCAGTTCATTGTCAAGTAGGTGGAAACTTTATTGAATTAGAGTATTAAATATTTAATCCTTTCTATATTCACTAATCGGAATCACTAATCCTATAAATAAGGGACTAATCTTTCTCGGAGTTAAACTGTTATCTGAATTTCTAAAATTAGTCTTCAGTAGCTTAGTGCAATGAATGAATTTTAAAATCTCCATTTTCATCTGCTTAAAAAAAAAGTCCGAGTACCCAAACAAAGCTTTTCCTTTCGTTCTATTCTTTAAGTGGATGGAGGGGGGTGACATTGAAATCGCCAACTCGCATTGGCTAGTTACGACACTGCAAACCTGTGAAGGTAAATGTATGTATTTGAATACCTATGTATTTTGGATTGTTCTAGATTCTAGAAATATTCTATAGCGAATTGTTTAAATAGATTTCAGTTATGGAAGAACCTCAAGACTTGCTTAAGGTTAACGATGTACTAAATAATCACATCATCGTGGAGGGAAAAAAACTGGACATATTCTCTCCCTCATGTCTAGTTTCCTTTCCAGCGTTCAATCTGGAAGAAAGTCGAAACGATGCAGTAGAGAAAGAATTGAATAAAACACCCGAAGAGGTAAAAGAAGGTTTAATCAAAATAAAAGGCTTTAAGAATGACAACAATGATGTTACGAATGTTTTAATTAAACTCGACATCCAAAAAAATGAGCAAAGCAGTATTACGGAAGAAAAGAAACTGGAGGTTTTTTCACCATCATGTCTAGTTTCTCTTCCAGCGTCCGACCAGGAAAAGATCTGCATGAAGGGTAACAATTTTGTTATGAATGTTCCAGTTATACATACCGTCACCGTAAAGGAGAAAGAACAGATAGTACAAAAAAAATTGGACGTTTATTCTCCTTCGTTTCTACTTTCCCTTGCACCATCCAAACAAGAAGATATTAAACATACCGGCACAGAAAAAGAGCAAAGAAAAATACCAGAAAAAAAATTAGACGTTTGTTCCCCTTCATTTCTAGTTCCTCTTCCAGCTTCCAACCAAGATAGTGAAAATGATCAAGTAGTGAATTCAGTCAAGATTGTTAAGCTAGTGGCTGATGGTGTACATCCCAAATATAGAAAGAAAAGCTATACAGAAAAGAAATAATTTTCCGATTTTATTATTTATTCTTAATTTTTTGTAAAAATTGCTTTTATTATAAAAATCTATGAATTTGCGTAACGAAAGTTATTTGAATTACCCTGTACAATATTGGTGTATTCGATTTTTTTGAAGTTTGTCGAAATTTTGACAATTAGCGGTGACGCTTTGATGTGCCGCTTTTGTATGTCGTTTTGATTAATCAATAGTGAAATAAAGTTTAAATTTGTATACAATTCTTGTATAAAGTATTAACCAGCGATGGCCGAATATTTGGCTTCGATTTTTGGTACAGAAAAGGACAAGTGAGTGCCTTATTTGTGCTTGTTCCGAAAAGTGAGGTTACGATTTTTTATTTTTAGGGTAAATTGTTCTTTTTATTTTAAAATCGGTGCTTGTCGACACGGCGACCGTTGTTCACGTATCCACAACAAGCCAACATTTTCACAAACATGTCTACTACAAAATTTATACGTCAATCCACAAAACTCGGCCAAATCGGCTGACGGTAGTCACTTGGTTGCTAATGTATCGGATGAAGAAATGCAGGAACATTACGATAACTTTTTTGAAGATGTTTTTGTAGAATGTGAAGACAAGTACGGTGAAATAGAAGAAATGAACGTGTGTGATAATTTAGGGGATCACTTGGTAGGAAATGTTTACATAAAGGTAAGTCGGCTCGAGTTAGAAGGATCGGGATCGTTCAACGTACGAATTGATTTATAGATATCATTTTTTAAATTTTTGCAGTAATTTATGTCTACTAAACTACCGCTTGGAATAGTTTTACAGTGGTATATTTAAAATTAAAAAGAACCGCTAAATTAGAAATATTTAATTAACATAATTTGGTCGAAAGATCCTAATACAAATTTATAAAATTTCTTGAAAGTGTAAGAAATAACTAGTTTAAATTGTAATTTGAAAGATAGCATTTCTTGCGTTGAACGCCTCAAAATTTTCTTCATATTTAAAAAAATTCACTTTGTTTCCGGATAACTTTTATATACTTTTTGTCTTCTTTCATTGTGCAACAAAGATTTACCATTTCGGGCCGACACATTAAAAAAAAGTTTAAATACTTGTGACAGTATGAGTAGTATACACCTGACAATGGAAGTTTTAGATGTAAGAAATATAATAACAGAAATGAGATAATATGTTTATTAAATACAATAGGGAAGTCGGGGCTAGTTGGTACACCTTTCAGTTTTTAAATTTTTATAATTTTTTTTGAAAAAGTTTTAAAAAATCTAATTTTGCAGGTAGAAAGTACAAGTCCTTGGCTGTAAGGATGTTTGGTGTAAATGTTACGGAAAATGTATGTATACCGGTAAATGTGCACTTATAGTGTCGCTTATGGTAAATGTAAATTATCGTAACTAATCTGAGAACAATGTATTTTCCCTAATATAATTAAGAATATCTGCACGTATACCAAGCGATGTTGGTAAAAGTATATTGAGACATTACAGCAAGTAGGTATAGTGTTATAATTCAATTAATAACTTATTAGCTTTCATATTCGGCTTAAATTTATTTTTTGAAAAAAAATTTAAAATATTTCTAAACAATTTATTTTCTCAAAAATTATTAAATTATTTCATAGGTTTTCAGCATGGTCGAAGTGCCCCCAACGATATTTTATTAAAAATTTTACGATTTCTATAATATATTATCGAGAATCTTTTCAGACAGTTTCAGGATTTCCTTTGCCGCTTTTACAATTTAAATACAAATTTATTTCTCGGGATTGGCTAAAAATTTAATATGTTTGGAGCATATGGGGACTCTTTTAGTAAAATTTCTTAATTTTATAGAGCTATACTAATAACGCTACAGCCTAAAGTGGGTTTTAGCTGACCACTGCCTTTTATTAACGGTTTTCAAGGCAGATTATCTATCTCGGTGGTTTGCCATTGCCCTCAGAGGGAGGTCAGTTAGAATAAAGTTACTTGCTCTACTGGGGTTCAAACCAACGATATCTGCTTAGTAGTCGATGCACTTAAGCATCACTGCTCAGTCAGAATCATGTTAATGTTAACGTAATGTTAACGAACGGGAGCTTTGGATTGGTAGATCAGCAGAAACATGGCTTTTGATTGGAGCATTTGTTAACATTACGTTAACATTAACATGATTCTGACAGGACAGTCAGAAAAAAAAAGTTTAGATTAAGTTATTTTTACCTCCAATCAAAAAACATTTTTTTTTGAGGTATGATAATCAAAAAAAAATTTCAATTTTTTTCTACATTTTTGAGACCACTGTCTGTTGTCAGATTTTGTCCTTCCTTTATTCCTGAACCGTCCAACCAATCACGACCAAATTTGCTATGGTAGTAGGGTTTACGGTAGAAAGGTGAAAATAAGATTTTCGTCGCGATCTGTCAATCAGAAGTGCAACTACAAGAAAATAACACTAGATTTTTAAAAACGATTTTGTCTTGTGATAGGTTATTTTAAAGACCTTGAAAAGCTTTATCCAGAATAGATGAAATTAACTTCCTATCTGTCATCTCTCAAAAAAGTACTGAAGGGATCTCAACCAAATTTTGTATGTAGGAACATTGCCCTTAGGGGTCGTCCATTAATTACGTGAGGCGTTTAGGGGGGGGGAGGGGGTCCAGCCGAATCTCACCAAATCTCACGTGGGGCGAGGGGGGGCTCGGCAAATATCACGTAATTTTTTTACGAGCGTCTCGCGGCAGATCTGATCTTGGCTGCGAGATGGTAGCGACATCTATACTGCGGTGACGAAGTAAAGCAATCTTAGCCGGTGACGTTTAGAAATGAGGTTAGAATCTCAAATTTTTTTATGAATTCAGGGGTTAGTATAATATACAGTGATTTTTTAATCACTTTTGATAAATAATTAAATAATAATTTTGATAAAATTATGAATACAATGAATAAATCAAATATCATTTAATTGATTAACGCAAAAAAATTAACGCAAATGAAAATATAGAAAAACAGGCGCGTCTGGTTTCTTCTAAAAAGAAGAAAATTAAAGAAGTAACAAAATTTAATAAACCAACAATTGTTGAAGAAAAGAATATAATGGATGGCCTTTTAAATAAAACCGATGTTACTGAAAACATTAACACTATAGGTTTGACCAAATATACACTTCGTAATTTGTTTTATATTTGAATAAATTTATTTTTACTATAAAAAGTATTTTTCTTCCGATTTGACAATTGTCACTTTTTAAAATTAAACTTACAACCGTTACAACGGTAATGTAAACACGAAACTCTAACCTCATTTCTAAACGTCAACGGCTAAGATCGGTTTTCGTCACCGCAGTATAGATGTCGCTACCGTCTCGCAGCCAAGATCAGATCTGCCGCGAGACGCTCGTATTTTTTTGTGTTAACTATTCTTAAATAAAAATAATGAAGCAAATTATGCTTTTTAATAAATCCAACCCAATCAAGCACGACAGATTAACTATTTACACTAAAAATACGCATTTTAAAAAATCTCACGTGAGATTAGAAGGGGGGGGGAAGGGTTAAAGCCAAATCTCACGATATCTCACCAAGGGGGGCGGGGACCAAAAATGGCCAAAATCACCTCACGTAATTAATAGAAGCCCCCTTACAGGGCTTGACAGCACATGGAACCATTTGATAAAAATCAGGAATTCAACATGAAAATAAAAAGATTACTTTTTTTTTGCGAAATCTTGAAAAAAGTCATTGTTCCTCGATTTTCATCTGCATTTCTGCATGAATGGCAGTCAAACTGTTTGGACGTATGTCTAGTGGGCTTTAGTGGTGAAAATAAGGTTTGGCAGAGAAATATTTGCCAAGGCTACTACGATAAAAAAAATTGAAACAATGAAAATGTCATCGTATCTCTGGAAATGTTGAACCGATTGAGATAAAATTGTGTGTGCTGATTGAGTTTTCAAAATACAAGTATTGGAGAGGAAAGAATTGAGTCAAATGTAAAAGCAAGAAAATTACAAAAAATATTATCTGAAATTTTAATTTAAGTACTATCTATTTTTTGTGAAAATTTGTTAGATGGCTTGTAAAAATATAACAATACATTAAAATTTTAATAATTTTGTCATATGACGTGACATTCATTTGACATTCAATGGTTATATAAAGTCATTTGTAGTATTTACATGTAAAAGTGGTAAAATCTGTTATCAGTAATTTAATAATTATTTATTATATTTTCATATAAACGAATATGTCATTGTATCTCCGGATAAAATTTGGTGTGCTGATGATTGGAGGTATTGCGGCAGAAGTGACAATATTTATTAAGTGACAATAAGTTTCAGCCAATCCCCAGAAAAAAAATTTAATTTAATTTTTATTATTTATTTATTTTTCCGAAAATCGAAGTCGCCATGGGTCTGAACCTTGTTAAATTTTTAATAAAATATCATCAGAGTTACTTTCACCATGCTTATCCGGCTATAGCCTTTGTTTACTTTGATTAATTTTTTTAAATGGTATAGCAGTAAACTAATCATTAATCGCTAGTGGGAATAATGTTATGAGATGTTAAAATCTAGTGACATATTCATATCTCGATATTGAATAATACTACTATTAATTTTCACAAGCTAATAATTTATTTATTTCTTTTAAATCATAGCACTTTATTTAGAGTTGTGCTCATTCAATTAAAAAATCATTTGCTTACTCATTTCTATCAAACTGTAGATTCCGAAGTGTACATTTACCGGTAATTATAAGAATAACGCCTTCCTTTAAAAGATTCAACGCACTCTTACCAACTTCAGTGGAACCTATGCACATTTGCCGGTAAATATGTACATTTTTCTGTTATTCACATTTACCATAACATAAATTTATTCGATTAGGTTAGGTTTACCAGATGAAAAAATGAAAACGGAAGACGATCTATTCTAAAATCAATAATTGCAAAGGAGGACATTTCAAAATCATAAACCCAAATATTAAGATTATTTGAAGTCATATAATATTCATTGTAAGATCTAAGGGATTCTTACAGGTTCTTGTTTTCAGATCAGTTGCTAAAATTAAATATATAAATCAGTAACAGTGCACTTACAGGAAAAATGTTTGACAGATGTTAAACAACAACAAAATCTTATAAATTTCTTAAGATTGTTCTAATCACCTAATAATTATTATTTAGTTTTATTACGCAAGTTTTCGACTTAATCTAGGTTTTTCGGGTAAGTCCAACACATAAGCAATCATTTCATTATATTTAGAGGATGTTTAGCTCATTTTGTTATAAATCAACCAAGATGGCCAATAACTATTAATAAAATAACTGCAATTGTAGTAGTTGGTCAGTAGCTACATTTCACACTGTATTTATTATTATTAAACATTAATTCCTTGTTTCTCATTAATTTTTTCTTTCTTCGAGTTATATGAGACTGATCATCAAAACTAACCTTGAAATAAGCTTATATCGCATTACTATCCATTTTTAAAATTTTGTTTTTGCATTTTATCATTTTTTATAGGTAGGTAATATACAATTCTTTTTTTCTCACTTGTATATTTTTCAAATATTCAAATAGTCCTAACCTGTCGACAAGGGTAAATTAATGTCTTCTTCGTGTTTTTTAAATAATAATTTTTTTTATTTTTTGTTTGAAACTGTAAAAAAAATTTGATATAGGAAAGGGAAGACTAGATTGTTACCGATGGGGAAATCGCTGGGGCAATTTGGTATACAAGTGAAAGAAAATCTGAGGAAATCTTAGGAATACTACAGACAATTTTTGTTTTTTGTGTTTTCTTTATTTTTTAACTTCTTTGAAAGAAAATCTTGAAGCAATCCAAGAAAATCCCGGAAATTTTAGGAAGCCTTACGAAAGGACACCTGGTGTACAAAAATTTAGTTTGCGGTTTCCCTTCTCTATGTACTTTGCGTTGCGCTAGGACTCGCATCTTCAGCTACCCCAACTTAAAAAATTTAAATTGCACTATACCCTTTGTGACACCTCAAATTAGAAGTTCTATAAAATGCTATCTTTTTAAGTAAAAAAATTCAAATTTACCTACTTGATTTTTTCTTAAACTTATTGCATCGCAAAATACCAGTGAATGTTCTTCAAATAATACTAAAATGCTTACAGGTGGTACTAGATATTGTGGAAAAATTATAAATTCGTAATGTTCTTTCATCATCATCTTATTTTACAAATCGTTAATCTCATTAATATTTTTTTTTGTTTCCCAAATAAAATACTTTTTGCAATTTCTTGAAAGCCCATCTATTAACTTACTGTAGTAAGTGGTAAAACAGAGTCCCCTAACCGCTATAGTTTGTGTATCTTTGTTTAATTAAACATATAGTAGTTTGCATTCCAGAATAGAAAATGCTTATTTATTTCTAGTTTAATAAATATTTTCTTATTTTGTTGGTTTTGTTTTGGGTTATTTTTGTTGGATCGAAGCAACGAATTGATTTATTAAAACTCTTTTTTATTAAAGTAGGTACATTTAACTTACTATTGGAAGATGAACCAACAACTCCGTAATAAATTAAAAATTCCGATATTCCCTAATAAAGTGAAACTTGAAACGCTTTTTTCTCGACAAATCTATTGATTTGTATATATTTTTGTTTATTTAAACATTTTTAGTTGGACAATGATCTAAATTCCGTTACAAAATCTGATATGGCTATAAATATGACTTGATTATATTTTTAGAAAAAAAATCTAAAAGTTAAAGAAACTCTGTATTTTGATTCCAGAAAGTTTGTGCGCCAGAATTTGTTTCAACAAACACTTAAATGACAGCATTTGTTCGACATGGAATTTTAATTACGATGCCGAGGTACATTGTATACAATTTAAAAAAATAAAATTGTGTTTTATTTATGTGATTATTAAAAAAAGATTATTACTTATAGTTTTTAGTATATAATTTTATTTATAAACTATAGTTTAGAAGAGAAAAAAACCATAGAAGAGTATATTATTAAGAGTTTTTTTTTATAAATAGTAAAAGTCAAGAGGACTTAAAAAAGAGTTAGAGAATATTACTTAGAAAAGAGTATAATACTCTAACTGCTTATTCGCATAAATGTTAAGTCGAACAAATGCATGTCAAACCAATGCTGGCGCACAAAATTCCTGACATTTCATATTTTTTTCTTTTGCTTATATTGTTTTCGATAATATGTAAACTCGCTCAGAGTTCTTCTTTGATTTAAGGTAAAAGAATAACCTTTAATTATTTCAAAAACAGATCGGTTACCTCTTGAAGGAATACTGTTTTTAAAGCTCGAGATTGAGTAGGTGGAAACTTATTAAAAAATCTTTCTTGTACTATTGCATTTTTCTGTTTTGACCGAAGTTAAGGATAATATTCATTTTCAGTTCAGACGAGAAGAAGACGCCGAACGTGCCGTAAGTGATTTAAATAATCGTTGGTTTGGTGGCCGTCCAGTTTATGCCGAATTGAGTCCAGTAACCGATTTTCGTGAAGCCTGCTGTCGCCAGTACGAAATGGGTGAATGCACACGCTCAGGATTTTGTAATTTTATGCACTTGAAACCCATTTCGCGCGAGTTGCGAAGATATTTGTATTCGCGAAGAAAACGAGGTGCAGGTGGAACTCCCAGTTTGGCTCCCCCAGGTGGTCGACGGTCAAGATCTCATTCGCCGAGGAGAAGATCGCGTTCTAGAGGACGCAGTCGTTCGCCTCGCCATCGACGCAGCGGAAGGTATTAAGTGACTTTCGAAAACTAACTGATCGTAATCTAAAAAATTTATCATAATACCTAAATGAGTTAATGTAAGTTCGAGGTTTTTCAAAAGTTTGTGTCGTGACATTTACATTGTAACTAACCCGCTTAATTTAATTTTCGTTAACTGACAGTTGTAAGGATTAAAATTTCATTTCGTTTTCCTGATGAATCGATTTATGGTAAATACAGATGATGTGTTTTTTAAACAAAATGATTTCTAAGTTATTATATATTTGCAAAATTGCGTCAAATCAACGCAAAAATTATGTAAGTTATATGTAGACCTACTTTAGTCAAATAAATTTTACATTTTAACACACATTTTTATTAATTTCTTCGCATTATTGATGATGGTCAAGTCTATAATCATAATAATCCATCAGTTCTGATTTACACAAAACCATTTGGGTTGCCTATAAGTCCAGCAACATAGTCAAGACTATATTTTGTTGGTGGTTTTGGACTACTCCAGTAAGCTCGAATTGGTTTTTCCTACGAAAAGTTCTTTAGCCATCCACAAAGTTAGAAACGAATATTTGGGGTACTCTGATCACCGTCAGTGATAATTGCTTATAGTCCGGGAGCTAGCGTTAAAAAATGGCTGAGTATAATATGCCTGCAGAATTTTTTACTGCTTGTTGATTTCGGTTCACCAATCAGTAAATCGACCGTCAGCTGCTCAAGTAGCTGTGAGTGTGGGAGACAGGGAAAGTGGTTCAAAAATAAAAAAAATTTAGTGATAGTATGCCGACTGAAACTTATTTTACTAATAGTTCACATCATAATGATTCTAAAAAAAATAGTCAGCTGCATCGCGGCAACAGAACATATTATTTCGGCGGAGGAGTTAATGCGTCAGCTGCGCACATGATTGGAATTATTGACAATGAATTGACATTTGAAAAATGTTAAAAGTAATTTTATTTGAATATAACCATAAAAATTAAATTTTTTTTGACAATTAATTGACATTTGAAAAATAACAAGTTAATTTTTTTGACGTTTCTATTTTTTAAATATTTTTTACAAATTCATGCGCGCAGCTGACGCATAACCTCTCCTCCGCGATGCAGCTGACTATTTTTGTTAAAATCATTATGATGTGAACTATTAGTAAAATAAGTTTCAGTCGGCATACTATCACAAATTTTTTTTTTACCACTTTCTTTGTCTTCCACACCCACACCCATCGCGGGTGCGTCAGCTGACGCGCAGTTTACTTATTAAAAATACTAAGGGCCGGTATTTCAGTTGTGGTTTAAACTACGATCAGAGTTTAAACTCAATATCTGTGACCAATAAGGTAGCCATAAACGTAGTTTAAACCTTGAATTTAGTTTAACTAGCAACTGAAATACTGGACCTTAATCTATCGAAATGGGCAACAATTAATCGGCGTAAAATGACTGCCCAAAATATAACGCTGCCTCCCGGACTATTATATTGCCACAAGTGGAAACAAAGTACAAAATGTGTATTATATATTTTTCGAGATTTGGAGCTCAGGATTTTTAACAGCCATGGCCGTCCTTAGCGACCGTTTTAAGAAAATCCGCTGTCGCTGTGTTAAACAAAGTTTAACTGGTTCACGCAACGTTTCGTTGGTCTTCTTTGCTAACTTCTTCAGAACTAGAAAGAAGACCACGCGTTTCTTGTAGCCATGGTTAGCGTCAACCCTTCCACTCCTTCAATACTGATGTTTTTTAGGGTAAGTGCTAGCATTAGGTTTGTATTAATTTATATTAACATTTCAAGGATTGGGGGGACCACTTTCTATGTAATTTGATGCGCTGGATACGAAAAAATTGTGAACATTTTTTTTTGGAAACACATGATTTTAAAAATCGCATTTTTTAAAATATTTGTACATGATTTTCAAGCCTAATATTAAAAAATTATCTAATCAACACTTTTATGCGACATTATCGAACGGCACGCACAAATCCTGCGCTCGGGGGCTACCTAATTATGTTGGTAAATTGAATCAAGGTTACAAGTTTTAGGTTTTACGTGTAGTCCTCGAGCATTCAGTTGTGTTGTGATTGTATTGTTATTATGAAAAGTAATATTATTTTGTAATTATTATTATTAAGCTTTTAGTTATTAAACTATTTGTATATTCAATTGGACGTAGTTATGCAAAAAGGAACCAAGCGACAAAATCAGAAAATTTAGTTTATTTGCTATAAGTGACCGAAATAGGCATATATACGTTGTGGAAAAAAGATCCATCTGAAAATTTACTTTAACTCGTGTTTTAATGCTATAAGAAATATAGGTATTTATAAAATCGTCTAAAGTAAATTTGCAAAAAAGAACCAAGCGACATGGTTCTTTTTTGTAAAATGTAATATTATACTTTTTGTAGTAATATAATTACGAATGGATATTATTTAGATAAAATGTAATAATGTAATGTAATATTTCCTCTACTACCCTATTGCTTATATATTAAATATGATAAATAAAATGTTAAAAAGGCGTTATGTAGAAATTTGCATCAGTTTTCTCCAGTGCGTTTTCGATTATACTTGTATATTTTAATGTTTTGTGAAAAATATAAAGTAAAAGTGGCGAAATGAGTGTTTCAAACCGTACTAAAAAGATGCTTAAAAAGTGTATTAGTGAAGAAAATCAAGTTATAGAAATGCTAATTTAAACTCTATTAGATAACGTAAATAATCATAATAATAAATATCGTATTTATTTCGCATTTCTGGAGCTTCAATTTTTTTGTTGAATAATAATTGATAAAACTTCAAAGAAATTATTGCACTGAATTCAGGGAAGCAAGACCTTTCAAATGAGGTGTCACTTGCCATATCATCCCTATTAACATTTTAGGGGTTGTCATCGCAGCGCGAAGGGATGAAACAATACGGGAGTGACATTAGTCGCAAAAGTTGTCCCCTTCGATGATAAAATTGACGTGATTTTGCATTTCTAGAAAAAAAATTCTGCTAGCCATAATCCCGTCTGTTTCGTTTTCAAACGGCCACCCTGTATATATTTTTATATTATTATTATTTTTATAATATTTTCTGTATATGTACATAATAATATAATAAATAATTTTTAAATAAATATTATATAGAATATTATTATGTGTTAGTTTTATTTCGATTCAAATTTAAAAACGCAAAAGGGAACCAAACAACATTTTTCAAAATTTTAGTGGTACAAATTTTCAAAAAAATTTTCTGGCAACACAAATATCATCATTATGTATTGTTTAAACAAAATTAATATATTCATAATTTTATCAACCGATTTAATTATAACCCTTAAACTTTAAGCTTCAATATCTCAAAACTCACGTTTGGCGGATGGTTCCTTTTTGCATAACTACGTCCTAATAATTAGAGCTCGGAATTATAAGCACTGGGAAACCGATATCCAGTATGCGGCATCCAATTTCTTAATTTCTTATCTCGTATTTATGCATATTATACTGTTTGCCGCATACAAGATATCGGGTTCCCAGTGCTTATAATTCCGAGCTCTAATAATAATATAGTGTTAAGACTGTAACCTACCGCAACTTAAAAAAAATTGGGTATACCGCGGCGCACAATTCACCAAAGCGGTTGACACTTAATTAAGGTATTAAAAAGTTACATTTAAAGTAAAACCTTGCGATCCATGTGGATGGTTATGAAACTATCTGCAACAAGACTGAGGGTACTGTTTCTGCGTTTTGGATATGTATTGTGCAAGGAATTGAAAAAATGTGTATAAAAAAATTGAAAGCTTTGTTTGATCTCTACTTTTAAATAAAAAAAGGAAAACTCCTCCATTTTGTTTTTACTTTATACGATACAAATACGATTAGTCGGGGAGCTGCAATGGAATCTATATACAGTAGAATCCGCTTAATGTGATCACTTTGGGCCAACAAAATTTTGATAACATTAACCGACTGATAACAATAAGCAAATTTTAGAAGAAAACGAATTTCAGAAGAATTAGGTAAATTTAGCAAGAATAAACTAAACTTAAATTAAAATGCATAAAGCAAAGTGCATATTTAGCAAAATAAAAATAGAAATACGCCATGAAACGGGAAACTTCATTAGTTTTTGTATAGAAATTAATTTGAGTGACCTGTTTTGTAAAGATATATAAAATTTCAATGACAAATCAGAAAAAGATCCTTAGAAAAAGAGATGAATGTGTAGGAAATTTCTTGAAAGTGATAATAATAAGCGGCTTTTTGATCACATTATCCGGTGGTTTTTGTATGTAAACTAATTAAAGCGGCCGGTTCCCAGTCAAAATGATGACAATAACCGACTGATAACATTATCCGTGATCACATTAAGCCGATTCTACTGTACTAAGTATGAGTACCAGCATAAAGTGAGAGTGAAACTTGGTGAAACTCTCACGAAAGTTTTTTTTTAAATTAAATCATAAATATAATTATTATCTCTTTTGAGATAAATCAGGATTAAAATGTAACTAGCTTTTTATATATTTTAGTTATCGGCTAACCAGTAAATAACATTGAGCAATGAGTTTTGTGTGTTGTTCATTTTTATGTAACGTATTCGGAGTTCTAATTGCATTATGTATTGGAATTATATCTTACTACAAATGAAGCTACTCGTATTGGAAACGAAGAAATCGTTTCCAAAACAAAAGTGCACATTTGTTTTCTCTTGAGGGTCAAAGATGGAAAAATTTAAGAGTAAAATTGACACCCACCTTTACATCTGGAAAAATGAAGATGATGTTTGAAACGTCAGTGGAATGTGCTAATCCATTGCAGAGTGTGATGAATGAACTATGCGAAAAGAAAAATAAAGTTGATATTAAAGAATTAGTTCAGAGTTACACAACGGATGTAATCGGATCTTGCGCTTTCGGTTTGGAATGTAATAGCCTCAAAGATCCGAATTCCCAATTCAGACAATGTGGGAAAGAATTATTTCAATTAATCCTATTAACGCCATCATGCAGTTATTATGTAGTGCTAAACCTTCAATTGGTTACTTATTTAATATTCGAGTATTTCCCAAATCCGCTACTGATTTTTTGTTCAAAGTTGTTCAAGATACCGTAAATTATAGAAAAAAAAACAATGTTAAACGTAAGGATTTTCTTCAGCTGCTTACCGAAATTAAGAATACCAGTAGTTACGTTAAACCAGACAAGCACGACGGATTATCTTTGACAATGGAAGAAATTGCTGCACAGTCTTTGCTATTTTTGCAGCAGGATTTGAGACGTTTTCCTCTACAATGACATTTTGTTTATATGAATTAGCAAAATATTAGGATATTCAACAAAAAGTTAGAGACGAAATTGACGAAGTATTATCAAAACACAATGGGAAAATTACATATGATGCTATGATGGACTTTAAGCATATGACGCAAGTAATCGAAGGTAAAATTTATCATTTTATAACAAATGAAATAATGCATTATTTATTTTGCCAGAATCCATGAGGATGTATCCTAGTTTTCCGCTACTATCACGAAAATGTGTTAAAGATTATTCAGTGCCTAATACAAACGTCGTTATTGAAAAAGGAATTGTTGTTTTTATTTCAACATATGGCTTACATCATGATCCCGATCATTATCCAAATCCTGAGCATTTTGATCCTGAGCGATTTTCGGAGGAAAATAAAACTGGAAGACATCTTTTCGTTTATATTCCTTTCGGCAAAGGCCCTCGTATATGCATCGGTAAATAATAATATAAACAATCATATAAAAGTTACAAATATATAATTCTTTTTATTGCAGGAATCCGGTTCGGAATGATGCAAATGAAAGTTTGTTTAACCGCTCTATTAAAAGGGAATAAATTTTCTTTGAATTAAAATACACCAGATGTTCTAACCTTTACTGTAAAGAAATTTATTTTAGAATCTAATGAGACAATATGGTTAGATTCAAAACCTGTAAATAAATCTTATTAAAATGTTTTATATTTAATTTTTTTAATTGAGGCTCCGATCGAGCGCAGTCTTTTCTAAATCATCCGTTGTTTTGATATTTGCGATTTATTTTACCGTTGGTGGCGCTCGTGATGCTACCAAATGTCAACAACATGGCGACTCTATTACGTACTGTAGTGTATCCAGAAGCCGGTACTGCGGGGGGTTATGCAAACCGTTAGCCCAGTTTCACAGTCACCGCGTAGCGCGTTTTCCCGTTTCACACTTATTAGTATTAAAATGAACGCGGACGAGTATACTTCGAACGTTGTTGCCATAGCTGCATACTATTACAATCAAAGTGCAAAGAACAAAACGATTATGGGTTCATCCATTGATTGAGAGGAGATTACTAAAGGGCGCTTTTGTAACGTTATATTCTGATTTAAAAGAGCGTCCCAAAGATTTTTCTTTTCTTGGACAGCATTTATTAACATTTCCGTATCAATTACGTCCATTTTGCTTGAAATCACAAACCACACTACAGCACCAAGTTCTTTAATGAACTGACAACCTCATATATCTACGCGCGCGTGTCTGGCGCGTTTAGTGTGAAAGGCTCCATAAGATACAATACCAACACGCCCCGCGTAGGCGTGCGGGTCGCGCGTAGCGCGTTTTCAAAGCGTGTGACTCTGAAAGCAACCATAAGGTACAATTCTTTCCAACACGCGCCGCGTAGCGCGTGTGACTGTCAAACGGGGCTTAAAGTGCGGTGTATTCGTGCGCTGATACACTACCAACCTAAGGACAATAGAAGAGGGCATATACCAAAAGGACGGTGCAAGTGGAAGGAAGTCAGTAGGACAGTGAGGTCGAGTGTATAAAGGTGTAATTATTGTATTGTGTAAATTTATGTTAATAAATAGTGTGTTTGAGTGAATACTTAATACCTAATACGTACACTTGATGTTGTTTTGAGAAACGTTTGCCTTTTAAACAAAACTTTCTATACCAACTACCTATATATTATAAAATAATGAAATTGCTTATATAAAAACTAGAATTTCTCGTTACTGTTAAATTCAATAAATATGCAACGAAAGCTTTATTAAATAGCTCCAAAATAATTTTTTAATAAAGCCTCTAAGATAAACAGAACCGGAGGTACGATTTATTTAAGTGAAGCATATTTTCGATTTTCGCATTGTTTTACAAAAATTTCAAACGAGGAATACTACAAAGTTAAATTTTTAAAAATTTTGTCTTGCTTGATGTGGGAAACTCTAGATTTCCTTGTAAAATAGTAAAATTAAAATAACCCCCTTCCTCCAGGTTAATTTCTTGGTTCCGCTACTGATCTATCTACGTCTATTGCCGGCGAGGTTTTCTACTTGTGTTTTGGATATAACATGCTACTTTACATTTTTTCAATTATTCTTTCTGTTGCTGTTCCGAAGTGTATTTCGCTTTGAAGTCTTCTCCCAGAACATTTTTTGTCTTAGCAAAATTTATGCTAGCAGATGGCGCCACCTTATTATTACTGGATTCATCTTATTGCCATTTTTATTTTTTAAGTTGTCAGTTACAACAAAGAGTGTTAATTTTATTTGTGAAAAAAATATAAGATCAAGGTAATTTAAAATCTCATTTTCTAATTCCTTATCTAATTAATCGAATTTGGTAAAAAATACGGATACTTTTCAAAAATTTAAATGAGGTTATATCGACAAATACGTACTTTTTTAAAGTAACATTTCAGTTAATTGTATTTTATTATTATTGTATTAATGAGGAAAATAGTAATTCTTATATATTTTTTTCAGAATTGACTGAATGGTGCGCGCGACGGCTACAATATTTTTAGGTATTAAAAGGTATTAAAAAAAAATGAAATTTGTATTTATATCTGACCCTCCCCTTAAATTTTAATTATTCTAGTGAACTTTTTTTATACAGCTTTCGTTCGACGTCTTACTTAGATTTCAAAGTTGTGGAAGGAAATTTAAAATTCTAAAATTAATGTTGTTTTCCCTTTTCATATTGCATATTTTTGTGAGAGAAACTTTTGAAATAAACACCCGATATATGGATCGCGATGCATATTTAGTACACTGTAAAAATTTTTAATCGAATATTTTTATTTCTTTTAGATTTTCAAGTTTTGATTTGAGAATAATTAATTAAACAAGATTCCATAAGATAATAAGTGGAAATTGGCCAAAAAATTTATATGCTTTAGAATGGGTAAAAAGGACAAAGCCAAAGGTTCTAAACCTGATAAAAAGGATAAGACTCCAGTAATTGATTGGCGACAAAAACTTGAAGAATTGAACATAAACACAGTTTACGAAAACCGAACTTGTGAAGTTTTTCTATTTTTAGAATCAAATGAAGTATTTTATGAAGTTGTGACAAAATTTGCTGTTGGTTCAAAGCTGAGACCAGAAGCTCCTTATAAAATAATTAGAAATATCGATATTTTGAATGATATTCGATATTATGAATCAACAGAACCCCCAAACGATTTATCAATTATATATAAAGTGGCAAGGGAAGAAGCTGAACCTTATGTAGACAGTTATGCCCACATTCCATTGGAATTGCTATCTAAATTAATCAAATTAAAGATCATAGATGTATTAACTGCAGATGTAAATTTAATGGACCCCCCGATTGTACCAAAGAAAAGTGAAACTCAGATGAACAAACGCAGAAGAAGCAGTATATTAAAAACTGGAGACAGAAAACTCTCTTCAAAATTATCTTTGCCAAAAGAAGTCTGCATAAAAAGTAATAGACATTTATACATTCTATTGGGAGGATTTTACGAATTCGACCTCATTGAATATTTATTTAAAATAGACATAACATTTACTGCAATCTTAGAGATAATCGGAGCAGAGGATGATTATGTTTCAGAAGAAGAATTTCGCATACCAGAAAGTGCATCTGTTACAGAAGAGACCTACCTGAGGAGATCCCTAGGAAAAAAACGTAACAGAAAATCGACAGCAGACCAAAGTTGTCAAGTACCATTTGTTTTCTCCAGTTTTACATCAGAATTAGTTCCATTATTCATATCAACCCACGAGGAAGTGAAAATCGAAGGGCTCAACAAGTTTTGGGATAAATTACATCAAATGTTAGATGGGAATGAAAAATCAGAATGCTTGGTAAATACTGCTCACTTACAAGTTCCAAGAGTATTTGAGATAAATTTAGAAGTTTTTGACGACTACGAAGAGCAAGGTATCAAAACCTTTGAAGAAATTATATTGGAAATTCAAAAAATAGTTACCCTACAAAAAGAATACCAAAAATATATGAATTTATTAAAAATTTACAACTTAGATTATAAGCCCAAATTGAAGCCAATTGAAAAATTTAAAACCTACCGATTATTGGCGGATGTAATACCTCCAGAATGTTTCACGATCGAAGTGATTTTAAATTGTGTGGTGCAAGAAGTATGCACTCGAGTGTCAACAAGACGTAAAAAAAAATCGGTAGTTATTACCGATAATACGTCGATTTTTGAAGAAGCTAACCAAAGTAGAAGAAGCACAATAATCAGTAACGTCGACATGACAGATTTGGAAGTGGAAGTTCCAAGAAGACGTTCGAAGAAAAAATCAAATTCAAATACGTTGATAGAACTTAAGCAGTGGTTAAAAGAATGTGTACATATGATTTCGCCATACCACGTACCAATAATAGCGTCATACGAATACCCTAACCTGCTGCCAAAAACTCGTCTAACAGTTCGAGAAAGATCTTTCGAAATAAATAACAATAACGAAATACACAAAAAAGCATATTGCTACCCACAAATATCAAACAGACTAATCGATATGCATTTGGAAATACTAACCCATAGTCATCCTGCGGTTTTATTAACATGGTACAAACGATTATCTTTCGCAAATAGTATAATAATAAAAAATCAAGTCCAAACATGGGCTAAATCGGTAGGTAAAACCGAAAACGAGATGCGTTACATCATAACCACAATTGCATTTGAAAATCTTGCTTGTCAAACTCAAAAACTCACTCTTCCGGAACATAAATCACTACTTCAACTTGCTCTTCCAGAGAGAAGTTACGCTAAAGAAGAAAGCACAATTCTAACTCAAATTAAATACATAAAAGCTCCTGCAAGATCGCCGACAATTGAATCTACGCCCCAGTTCATGCCTTTACCAATTTTACGATACTCCATCAATGCGAACGTTTATGAAAGTAGAAACATTCGCGGTTATCAATGGTTTGAACAATTAACTAAAGAGGAATTGTTGCAAAACTTATCGAGATCCCGAAAAAGATACCTCTGCCTTGATCATAGATATTGTCCATTTAATGACTCAATATTGTTCCGTTATCATAATCGTACCGATCTGTTTGGAATCAATTTCAAAATTTGGAAGAAATTTATTTATTCGCCCGTTGGATTCAAAGATTTTTGTAAATATGTCTATCATCAAAAAAATTATAAAACGTGTTTTGGTTCCACGGCTTACAATATCTCTAACGACAGAATACAATTGCACGGTACCACAACCGTCTTCCATAGTATCGACGGATGCAAAGTTATCGCGGAACAAACAAATTTCATTGGAAGACCTACAATATTAACCGTTAGTATTTGCGTCAATTCCAATTATTTGGTTTTAGATTGCAGGAAGACGAGTAAAAAACGACCGTTTCATTTCCATTTCAGTCTCGAAGATGGAACAATAATTGCTTTAAAGAAAGTTTCGGCATTTTGCAAAACAGGATTAAAAGTAGCAGAATGCATAAACAAAAAACCAGAATCACCTAGACTGAAACCTTTCGCGTATGATATTACCGAACAGGTAGAGAAAAAATTTCGTCCAACTCGAGATCCAATAGTCGATACCGGACCGCGTGCGTTAACAAGAACCGAATTGCAAAGGTTTACCAACGAGTGCACCTGCTGGTTTGACGATCCGATTTCTTGTAGTTTTTGTAAAAATTTATTGGCAACACCAGATGGAATGGAAGGAGAAATGTACAGACAAGAAAAAAAGAAAGCTTTATCGGAAAAATACGCCGAAGAATTTAATCAGATAGAACTCGGTAGATTAAGACGCAAAAGTTTACGAGAACGAGGTTTCAAAACAATAACAGACATACCAGCCAGTATTGAATCCGACGACGACGATTACTGTAGAAAACGAATCCGAAGACCAAAACCTAGAACATATCCAAATGTTTTTTTCCGATTTAAAAGAACAATTTTGAGTTTACAAGAAATACTGGCGAAGATTGATTTAGCTAGAAAGACTCAAATACCTCTATTTAAAGTTTGCTCTAGTAGATTACGTAAGTTTTCCTATATGGTCCCTTGCAAGTCGACCATAACAATCGAAATTGAAGATGAAGAGTATACAATTTTATGCAGTCATCCTAGGTATAAAATAAAGAGAGAAGTGAAAATCGTCAAAATAGAACCTTGTAGGCTTCCTCGTTATAGTTTGGACTGCAGTCATTGGTATGATATGACACTCTCTTTACCAACCGGTTTAGTTCTTCATACAGTGCCCAGTCTCGACGAAGGACCTTTTAATGTAAAACAAGAATATATCGATAAAGGTCCCACTTGTCAGTCCATTTTGGCAGAACGCTCTAGAACCTTTATGAGAGATGGAAGGATTGTAATAAAAAAATTTGACGGAACCATCAATATAATTGGTAACGGAGGAATAAATATGTACTGCGACTTACCCTATCATTCAACTTCGTTTCGAGCCAAAAATAAAATTAGAGAAACTTTACGACGGTGCACCTTAGACGTAGATCAATACAGATTAACTCAGCGTCAGAGACTGATAAATTATATTGTACGCACAAGAGCTCGCCACGTCATTGGTAGCCATGCAAATCGCCATTTCAATAAATCAAGGCTTGAAACGCACTTCAATCGAATCAAACAATATTTATATGACCATAGCAAACACACCCCGATGCCCAAAACTATGTACTACGTTCGAGAAAATAAAAAACAATTTACTTACACAAATCATGGCGGTATTAAAATTACTATTACAGATAAAACATCTGAGAACAATTGCATATACGAGAATGATGAAAACAATCAGGAAATTTTCTATGAAAAGTCCGATGGCGTTAAATGCATATTAAACTCTTCCGGAAAATTAATGACGGAATTCCCTGACGGAACAAGAATAACATCAACATTGCACATTATGCATATAGAAGAATTTGATGATTGTTGCATCGACGACACTCCCTTATGCGATATTTGGATTTTGATAAACATGACTTATAAATTTGAACATCCAAATTATATAACAACTCACTACGACAATATAGATTTCCACACCAATATAATTTTACAAAACAATATCAATATATTGATAACCGAAAGAGGGGAATATTCTGTCAACGTTCAAAATAATCTCATGAAAATCAACATTAATCGCGATTCCATCAAGTATTACTCGACAAATTGCACCAAATGTAAGCAAAATTTTAATGCCCTAATTAACGTTACACCATTATTCTACGAATTTGACTTTACGAGCAAGGAATACGAGGTATTACGAGCTTACGACACATACGACAAAATGTTTTCAATTTTTGCCGATGGAGTATGCTTTAAAAATTCTAATTTCCTAAAGACGCGAGCCAATAAATTTAAATGTCTAAGACACGACCAAATGGAGCATCAAAAGTTATTTGTTTTGAACCGCGATCTCAGCGGTTACAAATTGTGGGATGCCAAAGGACTGCAAAAATTATTACGAGGAACTCGAAACAATCCAGCGGTACGTGTGACAGGAAAAGAAACCGAGCCTTCGTACAAACGTTTCGGCTACAAATTCCTAAAAATTGAAACCAAAATAGATGCAGCCAATTATAGACGTTATAATACGGCCATGGAAAATCCCGATTTTTTGCTTAAAATACACCAAAAGGAGAAGTTTCAATTGGAAAAACACTTGGCAGTTACCAACATTCAGTTTATTTACAAACCTCTTGGGGTCTATAATTTTGAAGATTCCATTTATAACTCATGTGGGTTAGACGACTACTGTCCTTTTACAGAAAAAAACTTGATGAAGTACATGAAAAATCTGATAAGTGAAGTTGATAAAGCAAAAGGTAAAAAAATTAAACCTTATATTACACCTGTCGAAATATTACAAGTTAACTTGGAAAAGGCCTTATCGTTGTGTCGGAGATGGTATGCCTGGCATAAATATTACGACAAAAGTTCGTGTGTTTGCAGAATTCACAATGACGACATATTTCCACCCCTCACAAACCTCAATTCTGATTTCACAATTTCTTCTCGAGAACGTTTGGGTTGTGCTGACACAAATAAAGCGAATCGAAACCCTTCGGCTTTTCAAGCCAAGATTAAACGTTACAGTGAAGCAGAAAATTTATTAGACATTCTGAAAAATATATCAGACTGCGAATTAGCAAGAGAAAAATGGGATCTTTTGGAAAATTTATCCGACAGTTCTAAGTTTTCGGATGATGAGTTGTTACAATTTATTCACGAAAGTTTTGTTACAAACCTTGACAAATCAATATCCGATGCTCGTATGAACTTACCCGTCCGCGATCCTGATATCAAAGACTTGCATTGCCCTGGAAGTAGTAATGTACTTCAGCAAGAACCCGAACTCCAATCCAACGATTCCGAAACCTTGTCAGGCGAAACAGATGTAAAACGTCCCACCAGAGAAGTTTTTGCACGTGGGATGGAAAAACATTTAAAGAAAGTTGCCGAAGAAAAGGTAAGATACATTTGTTAAACATTAAAAAAAAACATCCAGAAATGTAAAAGTTGGTAATTATCATTAAGTAGCTTACTAAAGTTATGAGACGGTAGTTATATTTTTCGTAAGATGTTCAAATGATAAATGAACCATCTTGATTATTTGTTTGTAATTTGCAAACTGAAATGAATAATATTATATATTATAATAATAGAAAAATTACCGTTGGTGGCTACCAAATTTCACCAAACACCAAAAGAATGCAAACGTTTGGCTTATAAACAAAACTTTCTATACCAACTATACGTATTAGATTAACTTAATGTTTTTCCGCATGGTGGAGTTCACTTTAAAAATTTTAAAACTTTCACTTGCAGGAAAGAATAAGAGAAGAACTTGTAGAAATAATTAAAAAAGATCCGTGTGATATAGACGATTCGGATGATGTTAAGTTACTATACCGCCAAAACTCGTATGATATGTCCACACATTCAACTTGCGGAATGAATGTTTTCAACTCTTCGATTTTTTTTAAACCTCCGGTGCAAAAAAAACCTTCACTTAAGGAAAGTGAAGTAAGCAATACAAAAGTTGCTTGCACAGCCTCTATGAAGTGCGTTAAACAAAAATCAAGTCAATCGACCAAGAATTCTGTAGAATGTAAAACCAGAAGTACGCAGAATTCCTCAAAATGGTATAACTCGTGCGAGTTCACAAGAAATCTATACAAATTCGTAAACGAGGACCAAAATATTGAAACTCTTTATAGAAGCAATAGAAGTATTAGTTCGAATAGTCAAATTGAAGGAAAACCCACCAGCACAAAGTCTCTGCCTAATCCGGAAAAATATACAACTTCCAACAAAAATACATCGTGTATTCCTAAAAAAACAACTAAAAAACCATTTCACAATTATTCTAAAGAAACATCAACTACCAGTGGAAGATCGTCCGTTAAAGTACCAAAACCAACAAAGAACAAAAGTAGAAGTTAGGATGAAAGAAATTAACCTAAATACATAATGAAATGATTTTATTTCATAATATTGAAAATTTGCTGTATTTTTGAAAATATTTTTAAACACTCTGTACATATAGTATACCGGCAAAATAAAAAGAATTTCAAAATAAACTAAAAATAAACCTAGAAAAGTTGCTGTAAATGAGTGAACATTGAGAACAGTAAAAGAGAAAAATGGGAGAGGGCTGGAAGTGCTTATCTCCTTTTAGAGTGTAGGTAAAGAAAAAGGTAGTTATAAAAAAATGTAGATGATGAAATTCAGCTCCCCCTCCCTTTCAAGTGAGGTTCTTATTACTTTCAACACCGGTGTGTTGAAAGTAAATCACTTTCCGCCAGTGATGTTAGACGTTCCAACTTCTTGGTATGCGTACCAGTTTTTAGGGTTTTGTACCAGGTACCAACTAAAAGTTGTGTTGGTACGCAAAAATTCCAACTTTTAACATCGATCAAAAATTACAATTTTTATCCTTTATTTTAAATTTCTGTTCGCGCTATCTACTTATAGCTTGAATTTTAAGAAATTTATTTAATCAGAAGACGGTCCTGCTTTAATAAAGTGTATAGGTACTATTAAAAAAAAAGCTCCTTGCGTATTTTTTAGAAAATTTCTTGCATACCATCACTGCTTTCCGGATTTAATGTATGAAAGTGGCTCATTGCGTAACTCAAACCAGTGCAGAAAGTGAGCTAATTGTGTTTTCAGTGTTTTTTGTTCCTGTATGGCAAAAATTTTGTGAACAGATTCTGATTCTACAGAATAAATTTTATTGGAAAAAGGTTCAATTTCTTTGGCACAAAAATCTTATCGTACAGTGAGCGATATCTTCTTTAATATATTCTTCAAGTATTAGGCAACATTGCCTGTTATGCTTATTTCTTCTTCTGCATTTATAATTAATTGTTCTAACTGGCAAACTACCTTTTTTTATTATATCAACCAGATCTTTCATATAATATTTCTTAATTGTTTAAGAAATTTAATTACTGTAAAAAAAATTGTTACCATTATTTCATATATTAAGAACTAATACTGCAAAAAAATATTTAATGATTGTAATAATAAATGTACTAATATAAAACAAAAAATTATAACGGAATTAAATCACTGCACTTTTTTTATGTTTAAATGATTCTTCTATTTCGTTTAAAGATTTTCCTTTCGTTTCTGGTAAAAAGAAATAAATAAAAATTGTACCAGTCAGTGCTACTAGTCCATATAAAAGTAAAATCAGGTGATAATTATTATGAAAGGTTTCAACCAAAGAAGGATACATTTTTACTGCTAGAAAAGTAAGAAAATATGCAACGCAAGCTGCTAAACCTGTAGCAATTCCTCGTATGTCTATTGGAAAAATTTCGGCCGCCATTGCATAAGGAATTGATATAAATCCTATTGTACCCATGAAGTAACAAATAATTATTAATAAAATGGGTATCCAACTGGAATAGTTGCTATCGAGTTTATGGTATTTTGTCACTAGCAATAAATACAAACTAAGTCCTAACATGCATGCAGTCATTCCTATACCGGAAGCTATTGATAACGGCCTGCGTCCAAACAATTTGCTAATATAGCCTAAAACCATTGCACCAAACAATCGTGTAACGGCAATCAGGCAGATAGTTAAGTAAGGATTTATAGTTATCTTCATATTTGATACAAAATCAAGACCATATGCAATAATCATAAAAACTCCCGAAAAATTCAAAATGGAAAAATAACACGTTAATATCATCATTGGTATAACAAAAGTTCGTTTCAAAAATTGCCTATAAATTGGTTTCTTGTTAACCACAAATGCAGTTTTATTTTTCTCTTCTAGTAAAGAATTTATTTCTTCTTCTATTACTAATGACCCCGTATTTCCAAATACTATTTTGATGCTGTCTCTGGCACGCTCCATTTTACTTTGGGAAATTAACCAAACATATGATTCGGGCAAAAAAATTAATATCAATATCGTACTCATGACGGGAAATGTTGCCGTCAGTATTGCAATTGTTCCCCAATTTCCCTAAAAAAAAGTTATGTTTAAAGTTTGATGTGGCTCAAATTTACGATGAGTCTGTACATACTTGAAAACATAAGCCCATTAAATAGCACAGTAAAATTCCGAAAGATATAAAAATTGAGTTCCAGGTTGTGAACATCGATCGCAAACTCGAACTCGACATTTCGGCAATGTAAACGGACGGTGTCATCACCACCATTCCGGAAGAAATTCCTGTGATTAATCTTCCTATCAATAAAAGTGGATATAAATGTTCGGGTGTATAATATGCCACGACAATTAGTATCCATCCCGAAAAACTAATAAAATCGTTAGCAATTAACGCCGCCTTTCGTCCGAATTTATCCGCAACCAAACCAGACAAACAACATCCAACTGGATTTGTTAGATAAATTATACTAGCTGAAAAGATATGATTTTTTTTTCATTTGAATAGTCGTAATATAGACTGTAAATGACTTGAGACTTCTGAGAATAACATACCAATCCATGAAATTTCGGACGAATTTAATGAAGCTGCATTTGTGTTTGACATTAAACTTGGGATGGCGATAGCAGAAAACCCTATGGAAATGCCTGCAGCAATACTGGATAAATTTGCTATAATTGCCATTGATATCTACAAATGAAAGTAGATTGGAGTAATTCAAAATTTTCTAATTATTATACCTAATACACATACCTGAGTAATAATGGATTCACCAGATTTTTCTTTTTTTGTTTCCATATTCATTTTCTAATTTTTTGTACCAGACGTATTTTGGGATATTACAAAATCAAACTAAAAAATTATTTAGACTTACGTTAAATCTCTCGTAATGGAATCAATCGGAAAGAATTAATCATATTAGAAGATTAATTGCTTCTTTAGTTTATTGCAAAGATAACATTAATAACAAATTACTTTCATAAAATTACATATTATAATCAGAGTAATGCCAAGAGCTATACATTCTTAGAATTATTAATACAAACAAAAACTATAAAAAAAAAATGTAAATTATTTACATATCAAAGATACTTCCGTATCGGATATATGTACATATTTTAAGCGATATTTGAGTCATGATAGCAAATGCTATCAGCCCTATTAGCCTAATTAGCCCTAGCATAGTGCCAAATATAATATATGTAAAAAAAATGTATTATTCCAAATTTATAAAATTGCTTTGGTATTCTAATCGTTTCGTGATTAAAGCAAATACTATATAAATTATGTATTTTTCTAAATGATGCAATAGTATCTCGTATTGGTTATTTTACTATTTATAAGAAATGTTATAAAACTTGGCAGAACAGAGTAGTGGGGCTATGCGGGTTCTACATCAATTTCTTATGGGAATTAACATGGGAAGATTTTAACTGCACTTACTTCCGGTCTCTGACGTCACAGCATTGTTTTAAGTATATCGCCAACATTTAATGTTGGTTTTAATGACGTCACAACGTATAGAACAATGGGGGGTTGGTTTGACATCCTATTCTATAACAATAGGCATTGTTTCCAATCAATTGTTTAAGCATTTCGAAGACAATTACTTCCGGTTTGCTGAAGGTAGGTTCCTATTGTTCACAGGGAGACGCTTAGGCCTTTTTGGCAATGGGTGTGGTTTAGACCCTTTTGGCAACGGGGTGTGGTTTAGGCCCTTTTGGCAGGGAGCATGGCTTAGGCCCTTTTGGCAGGGGTCGTGACTTAGGCCCTTTTGGCAGGGGGCATGGCTTAGGCCCTTTTGGCAGCGGGGTGTGGTTTAGGCCGTTTGGCAGGGAGCATGACTTAGGCCTTTTTGGCAGCGGGATGTGGGTTAGGCCCTTTTGGCAGCGGGGTGTGGTTTAGGCCCTTTTGGCAGGGGGCAGGGCTTAGGCTTTTTTGGCAGCGGGATGTGGTTTAGGCCCTTTTGGCAATGGAGTTTGGCTTAGGCCCTTTTGGCAGCGGGCTGTGGTTTAGGTCTTTTTGGCAATGGGGTTTGGTTTAGGCCCTTTTGGCAATGGGGTTTGGTTTAGGCCCTTTTGGCAATGGGGTGAGGCCTAGGCCCTTTTGGCCACGGGGTGTATTTTATATGACAAATAAGTCATGCATGCGCGTGTTCCTCCGAAACCCAGATAATTTTTGAAAAATTTTATTTAATTAGATTTAATATCGATGAGTAACTAATCACATCATTAAATAAACAAACAAGCAGTTGATTCATTAAATAAACAATTATGTAGTAAATTTTAGGGGCCCGCAAGGTAAATATTATAATTTTAGAAAAAATTTATTTAAGTAGATTTGATATCGATGAGTAACATAATTACATAATTAAATAAACAAACAATTACCTAGTAGTATAAAATTTGTTAGGGCCTACAAAGTAAATACTATAAATTTTAAAGAATAAAAAATTTAACCACCCCCCCTCCAATTTAAAATTATTATAAATATATAGTTTTTTTTTTTTGGGGTAATATAATATTCGAGCGCGTCAAGTCAAGAAATCAAAATGTCTTTAAATAACAAGCGTAAAGCAGTTGAAAGTGAAAACAAATCAGTGAATTGTAAAAATATAAAAGTTGATGAATTGGATCAGCAGCATAGTGCAAAACCCAAAGAATTGTTATACCAAACAGCATATTATTTAAATAAATCTAAAAGCAAGAATGTTGGATTAGGTTTTGGATCCATACGAATTTAATGCAGGATTAATATTATCGAGTTCAAAAGGAATAGAAATATTTCTAACCGAATTTGAATGGAATGTTATCATTAGCAACAAGTGCCATATTGAAAATTACTTTAGTCGTAGTGATCCTCAGTTCGAATTCATATCCCAGTATATAACAGGACTAATTGTGGAACCGGCAAAGATTAATGAAGATTTGTTAATCAAAATTTCAAAGGATGAGCGTTATATTTACTTGGGGGAAGAAAGTGTAAATGGAATATTTCAAATTGATGAAATCATTCAAGTTCGAATAGGAAATTTAAAAAATTTAAATTTTAAAAATTATTTCCATGAAACTTTATATTCCTGCGTAGAATTGGGTGGCGATATCTTGGATAACGCTCGTTATATAGCACAACCGACTGACGTGAATTGCAGTCATGAAAATTTGTGCATCCTGATTGAAATCTTGGTTCTTCGACCAAATATAATTATGGAAGCGGTTCAGAAATTATTCATTTAAAGTGGTTGAAGTGAGACATACGGTTTATTCAATAGATATTCTAGGATTTAATATACCTCAATTTATACCAAAAGAACTAGCAATTTATGACGGTGAAACTATAAAACATTATCTTTTTAAATCACCATGTCTGTTTAGTGACCTGAATGATAAATTCAAATTTCAAGTGCATTGGTTAGAAAACAATCATCACGGCATACCTTTCAATTCCGGTTCAACGGATTTAAAGCACTTTAGTGAAATTGTAATTCAGAAAACCGAAAAAAGCCGACGTAGTATTTTGCAAAGGACATCAAAAATTTAACTGTCTTGAACCCATTTTGGGGAGAAAAATTTTTCAACAACTTGAAGATGAGGACCACTGGGAATGCACCTTTTATCCAGAAGTCCCTCTATGTAATAATAATCATAAATTTGAAATGTTATTTTGTTCGATAAACGATACCATAAAATTATACAATAGTATAATATGTTCAAAAAAAATTAATGTAATTACCTCATCAAAGATTCAATAAAAATTTTAAGAAAATGTTTATTTATTTAAGATTTTAATTTACACAAACCTACAGTTACATCATTATAATATTCTTCAATAAAAAAGAAAAATAAATGGAATAAATGGAAATCAGAGGTTCTCAAATTATATTTGTCGAGAGGTATCTTAAAGTAATTATAAAAATTCAGGGCACCCCATTTTGAGAATCACTATAGTCTAATTAATAAATATAACGTTAATTCAAGTATTTTGAATATTTTAAATATGTATCTATTTATTTATCAATATTTAGTTTCTAAACAGAATATATTTAAAATAAAAAAAAAAAAAAAAAGAAAGAAAAAAAAAAACGTTAGCAAGGTGTTTACATTATCATCAATAAGCTAAACAAAAAAAATAAATGAAAGACTTGAATAATGTTATTATCATCCAAGAAGTATATGAAAGAGGTTCATTTGGGTAGTGAAGCTAAAATATTATAAATTTGATTATAAATTATTAAATTCATATTAGATAATATGAATTCTATATTGATATTATCAACCATTTTAAATGGTACATTCTATATATAGCTTTCCCCAAAAATGTTTTGTATGAATATGCCTGTTTGGAGTACGAAAATGATTTAAGCGAGGCTAATAATAATTGTTCATGGAAATTAATGGATGTGACGAAAAACGTCGATATTTGTACATTTACGATCGATTTTGAAACACATGACAGTTTTAATTACAAGTTGAAATTAATCGATAATTCAGCAAAAAGTATCGAAACGAAATGGGAAAAAGTTCAAATTAATTGTAAAATACCGCACGATGATAACATTCTCATCTGTCAAAGTGTCTTTGGAACAACTACAATGTTTATTTTAGGAATCTGTGTATATTATTATTATTTAAAGAAACTCAATATAATTAAAAAAAAAAAACCTATGACATCGATTGTAACTAATACTTACATTACAATGAGATTTCCATTTGTATACAAGTATACTCAAAGAAATACAAAACTACTAATTTAATAAATATGTTTTATTTATTTAAAAAAAAAAAAAAAAAAAAAAAATTAATTTTACATTGGATTAATAACACCTGTAAACGGATTACAATAAATTATATACAGAGCTGATTTCTATACTTAATACTCAACATAGGCTCTTCAGCTTGCTCGTTTTGTTTTGACATGGCAATAACGAATATCGGTTCTTATTTAAACATTGGAAAATTTAAAAACAGTTCAGTTTTCTCATATGGGACAGCATAATGCAATAGATTCATTACATCTCTGATAAACTTATTATAAAATACCTAAACAATTGATCAGAGACAATACTAATTTTATAATCTTGTTTAAACAAGATGGGTTAAATTTAAAAAATGTATACGAATATACGATGATCACGTGGGTAACAAATTTCATTCACTTTTCTAAAATGGTATGAAGTACACAAAAACGAAGAATTTAATATGCCAAGTTCTTTAATGGCTTTAGAGGTCTGTACCATAGCCTCTGCTTGTAACAAGATAATTTTCTGAAATCAAATTCAATAGGCAAAATTCTTCAAGGTGGTTATAGAAATATTGATAATCAGTCGGTAAGTGATACGCAGTGGCTGTTGTGGGAAGAACATACAAGAATAGTGTAAATAGCTCATTCAACCAAACAAACAGAAGTCAGATTGGGTGGTTTTAAGGCTGATGGCTACTGTGAAAGTACAATTCAGGTGTTTGAGTTTCACGGATGCTATTTTCACAGTAATCCTTTATATCACAAGTATGATAGAGACACCCCGCTACTCGATAATCTATCTGATACCCTAAATCTAAGGTACGAATCAACAATTACAAATACCTAAAGATTAAGGTTACTGGATTATGATGTGATTGAAATGCGAGAATGCGAATTTAAAGGTCAATTAAATCAAGATATAGTGAGGTATACAGAAAACTATCCTCTTATCAAGCTATTACCTCTGAATCCTCGAGATGCGTCTTATGGAGATAGAACAGGAAACACAAAGGCTCATTACAAGATAAAAGAAAGCAAAAAAAATTAAATATACAGACATTTGCGCACTTTATCCTTGGGTGTGTAAATACAGTAAATTTCCTATAGGCCACCACAGCGTATATGTGGGAGAAGAATGTCCAGAATTATCTAAGGATATTGACAGTATAATAATATGTAAAATATTATCTCCTCAAGACCTGTATCGCCCTATGTTACCCAGCAAAATTAGCAATAAACTTATATTTTCATTACGTAGAGTGTGCGCAGAGATACAAAATAATAACGCGTGCAAAGAGAGTGTTGGAGATAGGTTTCTAGGAGGTACTCGGGTTATCGACGAGGTGTTAAAAGTTATAGAAAACGGTTACACAATGTTAGAAGTACATGAAATTTGGTGTTAAAATGTGGAAAATACGATAAGAATAACCGAACTGGTGATTTCTTTACTTCAATAATGAAAAAGTTTATAAAAAATAAAACAACAGGCTAACCTGAAAACAAAGAGCTATATGTTGAACATTTTTTTAAGCACGAAGGCATTCAGTTAGAATTTGAAGAAATCATAGAAAATTCAGGATTACGAGCACTGACGAAATCAATGCTACACTCATTTTGAGGGTAAACTGGGATAAAGGCAAAATCAACCTAAAACAAAAAATCATAAACAGTCCATCAGAATTTATTAATATAATGACAGATCCTACTTACATAGTGAACATTATTTTACCCATTAACGATAATACATTTGTAGTTAATTGTGAACATAGCGAAGAAACCTACGAGTTACATATTATTATCAACAGTAAACGTTTGCCTGGCCGCCTACACGACATGCAACACAAGCCAGGTTAAAATTGTATTCCAACATAGAGATGCTGGGCGACCGACAGGGTTTTATATTATGTATAAGAATATTACATTTTATCAAATAAAAGTATGCAAAATTTGGAGCTATGATATTGAGACATGTTGTGGGAGCTGTTCGATCTTTAAGGTGCTTTACCAAATTTACAGAACATCAATCATTCAAGGCGAACTTCAGTATTAAGACACATTGTGCGCTTCTTTAAAACAGTTTTTACAAAACGTTTTATTACAAGCTTCGCAAATCCATATATACTTGGCGGTTTTTCTATTAGCCTCCGATTTACCATAAAGAGCAGCCTCCTTCTGGTAACACATGAAACAACGTCTTTTAACAGACCCCCTTATCAGATGATGCTTTTCAGCCTCTTTAACACCACCTTTACCGTTAACACTACCGAGGTCTTTGCTATCACTAGCGGTGTCTTTGCTATCACTACCGGTGTCTTTACTATCTTCATCATGAGAGATGCAAGTCTCACTTTCTTGCTTATTTATATATTCTTTTTCTACATCAGGTATAATGTAGGTATGTGTTTCTAAATTTTCTTGATTATTTTCAAATATAGGCGATTTCAATATTCTTTTATATATCCTTTTTACATTAGGTATGCTGTAGGTGAATGTATTTTCTTGTTTATTTTTAATCATAGGTGATTTGATTATTCTTTTATATACCTCTTTCACATTAGGGTTAATGTAGGGGTACGCATTTTTATGTTTATATTCAAATACAGAAGGCCTTTTTCTTCTTCTTCTTCTTCTTCTTCCATATATCTGTTCTATTGTAGAATTATCAGTATCTTGAATACAGTATTTGGTAGTGTAAGAACTTAGAAAGTGATACTTTTGATTGTCACCTATTACAATACCCATGATAAATACAGAGGATCTTATCAGAGAATGGTATATTTTATAACATGACCCTCTATATAAACTCGCACTATTATACCCTAACCGACCCTAGCACACAATTTAACAGGTCTGTTCTCTGTGTAAATAAAAAAACATGTAAATAAAGAACAATCATTTCACTATTTTAAGTACATACTTAATATCTTAAGAATTAACAGTTAAGGTTAAATTTTACATATGCTTAACATGGGAGTACATACAACTTCCAAGTCACGAGGTGTTTTGTTGACGGTACGTGTACTCTGATATAGTCTTAGTAACAGCGGCACCACAGGTGCGGCATCCCAGTCGAGGGGGATTGACTTCAGGCATACAATCCAACAGTTATGCCCTAAATATGAACAGGGCTGTTTATAGTTACCCTAACATGCCCTAAATATGAACAGGGCTGTTCATAGTTACCCTAACATGCCCTAAATATGAACAGGGCTGTTCATAGTTACCCTAACATGCCCTAAATATGAACAGGGCTGTTCATAGTTACCCTAACATGCCCTAAATATGAACAGGGCTGTTCATAGTTACCCTAACATGCCCTAAATATGAACAGGGCTGTTCATAGTTACCCTAACATGCCCTAAATATGAACAGGGCTGTTCATAGTTACCCTAACATGCCCTAAATATGAACAGGGCTGTTCATAGTTACCCTAACATGCCCTAAATATGAACAGGGCTGTTCATAGTTACCCTAACATGCCCTAAATATGAACAGGGCTGTTCATAGTTACCCTAACATGCCCTAAATATGTACAGGTCTGTTCATAGTTACCCTAACATGCCCTAAATATGAACAGGGCTGTTCATAGTTACCCTAACATGCCCTAAATATGAACAGGGCTGTTCATAGTTACCCTAACATGCCCTAAATATGTACAGGTCTGTTCATAGTTACCCTAACATGCCCTAAATATGAACAGGGCTGTTCATAGTTACCCTAACATGCCCTAAATATGTACAGGTCTGTTCATAGTTACCCTAACATGCCCTAAATATGAACAGGGCTGTTCATAGTTACCCTAACATGCCCTAAATATGAACAGCCCTGTACATATTTAGGGCATGTTAGGGTAACTATGAACAGCCCTGTTCATATTTAGGGCATGTTAGGGTAACTATGAACAGACCTGTACATATTTAGGGCATGTTAGGGTAACTATGAACAGCCCTGTTCATATTTAGGGCATGTTAGGGTAACTATGAACAGCCCTGTTCATATTTAGGGCATATTAGGGTAACTATGAACAGACCTGTACATATTTAGGGCATGTTAGGGTAACTATGAACAGCCCTGTTCATATTTAGGGCATGTTAGGGTAACTATGAACAGACCTGTACATATTTAGGGCATGTTAGGGTAACTATGAACAGCCCTGTTCATATTTAGGGCATGTTAGGGTAACTATGAACAGACCTGTACATATTTAGGGCATGTTAGGGTAACTATGAACAGCCCTGTTCATATTTAGGGCATGTTAGGGTAACTATGAACAGACCTGTACATATTTAGGGCATGTTAGGGTAACTATGAACAGCCCTGTTCATATTTAGGGCATATTAGGGTAACTATGAACAGACCTGTACATATTTAGGGCATGTTAGGGTAACTATGAACAGCCCTGTTCATATTTAGGGCATGTTAGGGTAACTATGAACAGACCTGTACATATTTAGGGCATGTTAGGGTAACTATGAACAGCCCTGTTCATATTTAGGGCATGTTAGGGTAACTATGAACAGACCTGTACATATTTAGGGCATGTTAGGGTAACTATGAACAGCCCTGTTCATATTTAGGGCATATTAGGGTAACTATGAACAGACCTGTACATATTTAGGGCATGTTAGGGTAACTATGAACAGCCCTGTTCATATTTAGGGCATGTTAGGGTAACTATGAACAGACCTGTACATATTTAGGGCATGTTAGGGTAACTATGAACAGCCCTGTTCATATTTAGGGCATGTTAGGGTAACTATGAACAGACCTGTACATATTTAGGGCATGTTAGGGTAACTATGAACAGCCCTGTTCATATTTAGGGCATGTTAGGGTAACTATGAACAGACCTGTACATATTTAGGGCATGTTAGGGTAACTATGAACAGCCCTGTTCATATTTAGGGCATATTAGGGTAACTATGAACAGACCTGTACATATTTAGGGCATGTTAGGGTAACTATGAACAGCCCTGTTCATATTTAGGGCATGTTAGGGTAACTATGAACAGACCTGTACATATTTAGGGCATGTTAGGGTAACTATGAACAGCCCTGTTCATATTTAGGGCATGTTAGGGTAACTATGAACAGACCTGTACATATTTAGGGCATGTTAGGGTAACTATGAACAGCCCTGTTCATATTTAGGGCATGTTAGGGTAACTATGAACAGACCTGTACATATTTAGGGCATGTTAGGGTAACTATGAACAGCCCTGTTCATATTTAGGGCATGTTAGGGTAACTATGAACAGACCTGTACATATTTAGGGCATGTTAGGGTAACTATGAACAGCCCTGTTCATATTTAGGGCATGTTAGGGTAACTATGAACAGACCTGTACATATTTAGGGCATGTTAGGGTAACTATGAACAGCCCTGTTCATATTTAGGGCATGTTAGGGTAACTATGAACAGACCTGTACATATTTAGGGCATGTTAGGGTAACTATGAACAGCCCTGTTCATATTTAGGGCATGTTAGGGTAACTATGAACAGCCCTGTTCATATTTAGGGCATGTTAGGGTAACTATGAACAGACCTGTACATATTTAGGGCATGTTAGGGTAACTATGAACAGCCCTGTTCATATTTAGGGCATGTTAGGGTAACTATGAACAGCCCTGTTCATATTTAGGGCATGTTAGGGTAACTATGAACAGCCCTGTTCATATTTAGGGCATGTTAGGGTAACTATGAACAGCCCTGTTCATATTTAGGGCATGTTAGGGTAACTATGAACAGCCCTGTTCATATTTAGGGCATGTTAGGGTAACTATGAACAGCCCTGTTCATATTTAGGGCATGTTAGGGTAACTATGAACAGCCCTGTTCATATTTAGGGCATGTTAGGGTAACTATGAACAGCCCTGTTCATATTTAGGGCATGTTAGGGTAACTATAAACAGCCCTGTTCATATTTAGGGCATAACTGTTGGATTGTATGCCTGAAGTCAATCCCCCTCGACTGGGATGCCGCACCTGTGGTGCCGCTGTTACTAAGACTATATCAGAGTACACGTACCGTCAACAAAACACCTCGTGACTTGGAAGTTGTATGTACTCCCATGTTAAGCATATGTAAAATTTAACCTTAACTGTTAATTCTTAAGATATTAAGTATGTACTTAAAATAGTGAAATGATTGTTCTTTATTTACATGTTTTTTTATTTACACAGAGAACAGACCTGTTAAATTGTGTGCTAGGGTCGGTTAGGGTATAATAGTGCGAGTTTATATAGAGGGTCATGTTATAAAATATACCATTCTCTGATAAGATCCTCTGTATTTATCATGGGTATTGTAATAGGTGACAATCAAAAGTATCACTTTCTAAGTTCTTACACTACCAAATACTGTATTCAAGATACTGATAATTCTACAATAGAACAGATATATGGAAGAAGAAGAAGAAGAAGAAGAAAAAGGCCTTCTGTATTTGAATATAAACATAAAAATGCGTACCCCTACATTAACCCTAATGTGAAAGAGGTATATAAAAGAATAATCAAATCACCTATGATTAAAAATAAACAAGAAAATACATTCACCTACAGCATACCTAATGTAAAAAGGATATATAAAAGAATATTGAAATCGCCTATATTTGAAAATAATCAAGAAAATTTAGAAACACATACCTACATTATACCTGATGTAGAAAAAGAATATATAAATAAGCAAGAAAGTGAGACTTGCATCTCTCATGATGAAGATAGTAAAGACACCGGTAGTGATAGCAAAGACACCGCTAGTGATAGCAAAGACCTCGGTAGTGTTAACGGTAAAGGTGGTGTTAAAGAGGCTGAAAAGCATCATCTGATAAGGGGGTCTGTTAAAAGACGTTGTTTCATGTGTTACCAGAAGGAGGCTGCTCTTTATGGTAAATCGGAGGCTAATAGAAAAACCGCCAAGTATATATGGATTTGCGAAGCTTGTAATAAAACGTTTTGTAAAAACTGTTTTAAAGAAGCGCACAATGTGTCTTAATACTGAAGTTCGCCTTGAATGATTGATGTTCTGTAAATTTGGTAAAGCACCTTAAAGATCGAACAGCTCCCACAACATGTCTCAATATCATAGCTCCAAATTTTGCATACTTTTATTTGATAAAATGTAATATTCTTATACATAATATAAAACCCTGTCGGTCGCCCAGCATCTCTATGTTGGAATACAATTTTAACCTGGCTTGTGTTGCATGTCGTGTAGGCGGCCAGGCAAACGTTTACTGTTGATAATAATATGTAACTCGTAGGTTTCTTCGCTATGTTCACAATTAACTACAAATGTATTATCGTTAATGGGTAAAATAATGTTCACTATGTAAGTAGGATCTGTCATTATATTAATAAATTCTGATGGACTGTTTATGATTTTTTGTTTTAGGTTGATTTTGCCTTTATCCCAGTTTACCCTCAAAATGAGTGTAGCATTGATTTCGTCAGTGCTCGTAATCCTGAATTTTCTATGATTTCTTCAAATTCTAACTGAATGCCTTCGTGCTTAAAAAAATGTTCAACATATAGCTCTTTGTTTTCAGGTTAGCCTGTTGTTTTATTTTTTATAAACTTTTTCATTATTGAAGTAAAGAAATCACCAGTTCGGTTATTCTTATCGTATTTTCCACATATTAACACCAAATTTCATGTGCTTCTAACATTGTGTAACCGTTTTCTATAACTTTTAACACCTCGTCGATAACCCGAGTACCTCCTAGAAACCTATCTCCAACACTCTCTTTGCACGCGTTATTATTTTGTATCTCTGCGCACACTCTACGTAATGAAAATATAAGTTTATTGCTAATTTTGCTGGGTAACATAGGGCGATACAGGTCTTGAGGAGATAATATTTTACATATTATTATACTGTCAATATCCTTAGATAATTCTGGACATTCTTCTCCCACATATACGCTGTGGTGGCCTATAGGAAATTTACTGTATTTACACACCCAAGGATAAAGTGCGCAAATGTCTGTATATTTAATTTTTTTTGCTTTCTTTTATCTTGTAATGAGCCTTTGTGTTTCCTGTTCTATCTCCATAAGACGCATCTCGAGGATTCAGAGGTAATAGCTTGATAAGAGGATAGTTTTCTGTATACCTCACTATATCTTGATTTAATTGACCTTTAAATTCGCATTCTCGCATTTCAATCACATCATAATCCAGTAACCTTAATCTTTAGGTATTTGTAATTGTTGATTCGTACCTTAGATTTAGGGTATCAGATAGATTATCGAGTAGCGGGGTGTCTCTATCATACTTGTGATATAAAGGATTACTGTGAAAATAGCATCCGTGAAACTCAAACACCTGAATTGTACTTTCACAGTAGCCATCAGCCTTAAAACCACCCAATCTGACTTCTGTTTGTTTGGTTGAATGAGCTATTTACACTATTCTTGTATGTTCTTCCCACAACAGCCACTGCGTATCACTTACCGACTGATTATCAATATTTCTATAACCACCTTGAAGAATTTTGCCTATTGAATTTGATTTCAGAAAATTATCTTGTTACAAGCAGAGGCTATGGTACAGACCTCTAAAGCCATTAAAGAACTTGGCATATTAAATTCTTCGTTTTTGTGTACTTCATACCATTTTAGAAAAGTGAATGAAATTTGTTACCCACGTGATCATCGTATATTCGTATACATTTTTTAAATTTAACCCATCTTGTTTAAACAAGATTATAAAATTAGTATTGTCTCTGATCAATTGTTTAGGTATTTTATAATAAGTTTATCAGAGATGTAATGAATCTATTGCATTATGCTGTCCCATATGAGAAAACTGAACTGTTTTTAAATTTTCCAATGTTTAAATAAGAACCGATATTCGTTATTGCCATGTCAAAACAAAACGAGCAAGCTGAAGAGCCTATGTTGAGTATTAAGTATAGAAATCAGCTCTGTATATAATTTATTGTAATCCGTTTACAGGTGTTATTAATCCAATGTAAAATTAATTTTTTTTTTTTTTTTTTTTTTTTTAAATAAATAAAACATATTTATTAAATTAGTAGTTTTGTATTTCTTTGAGTATACTTGTATACAAATGGAAATCTCATTGTAATGTAAGTATTAGTTACAATCGATGTCATAGGTTTTTTTTTTTTAATTATATTGAGTTTCTTTAAATAATAATAATATACACAGATTCCTAAAATAAACATTGTAGTTGTTCCAAAGACACTTTGACAGATGAGAATGTTATCATCGTGCGGTATTTTACAATTAATTTGAACTTTTTCCCATTTCGTTTCGATACTTTTTGCTGAATTATCGATTAATTTCAACTTGTAATTAAAACTGTCATGTGTTTCAAAATCGATCGTAAATGTACAAATATCGACGTTTTTCGTCACATCCATTAATTTCCATGAACAATTATTATTAGCCTCGCTTAAATCATTTTCGTACTCCAAACAGGCATATTCATACAAAACATTTTTGGGGAAAGCTATATATAGAATGTACCATTTAAAATGGTTGATAATATCAATATAGAATTCATATTATCTAATATGAATTTAATAATTTATAATCAAATTTATAATATTTTAGCTTCACTACCCAAATGAACCTCTTTCATATACTTCTTGGATGATAATAACATTATTCAAGTCTTTCATTTATTTTTTTTGTTTAGCTTATTGATGATAATGTAAACACCTTGCTAACGTTTTTTTTTTTCTTTTTTTTTTTTTTTTTTTTATTTTAAATATATTCTGTTTAGAAACTAAATATTGATAAATAAATAGATACATATTTAAAATATTCAAAATACTTGAATTAACGTTATATTTATTAATTAGACTATAGTGATTCTCAAAATGGGGTGCCCTGAATTTTTATAATTACTTTAAGATACCTCTCGACAAATATAATTTGAGAACCTCTGATTTCCATTTATTCCATTTATTTTTCTTTTTTATTGAAGAATATTATAATGATGTAACTGTAGGTTTGTGTAAATTAAAATCTTAAATAAATAAACATTTTCTTAAAATTTTTATTGAATCTTTGATGAGGTAATTACATTAATTTTTTTTGAACATATTATACTATTGTATAATTTTATGGTATCGTTTATCGAACAAAATAACATTTCAAATTTATGATTATTATTACATAGAGGGACTTCTGGATAAAAGGTGCATTCCCAGTGGTCCTCATCTTCAAGTTGTTGAAAAATTTTTCTCCCCAAAATGGGTTCAAGACAGTTAAATTTTTGATGTCCTTTGCAAAATACTACGTCGGCTTTTTTCGGTTTTCTGAATTACAATTTCACTAAAGTGCTTTAAATCCGTTGAACCGGAATTGAAAGGTATGCCGTGATGATTGTTTTCTAACCAATGCACTTGAAATTTGAATTTATCATTCAGGTCACTAAACAGACATGGTGATTTAAAAAGATAATGTTTTATAGTTTCACCGTCATAAATTGCTAGTTCTTTTGGTATAAATTGAGGTATATTAAATCCTAGAATATCTATTGAATAAACCGTATGTCTCACTTCAACCACTTTAAATGAATAATTTCTGAACCGCTTCCATAATTATATTTGGTCGAAGAACCAAGATTTCAATCAGGATGCACAAATTTTCATGACTGCAATTCACGTCAGTCGGTTGTGCTATATAACGAGCGTTATCCAAGATATCGCCACCCAATTCTACGCAGGAATATAAAGTTTCATGGAAATAATTTTTAAAATTTAAATTTTTTAAATTTCCTATTCGAACTTGAATGATTTCATCAATTTGAAATATTCCATTTACACTTTCTTCCCCCAAGTAAATATAACGCTCATCCTTTGAAATTTTGATTAACAAATCTTCATTAATCTTTGCCGGTTCCACAATTAGTCCTGTTATATACTGGGATATGAATTCGAACTGAGGATCACTACGACTAAAGTAATTTTCAATATGGCACTTGTTGCTAATGATAACATTCCATTCAAATTCGGTTAGAAATATTTCTATTCCTTTTGAACTCGATAATATTAATCCTGCATTAAATTCGTATGGATCCAAAACCTAATCCAACATTCTTGCTTTTAGATTTATTTAAATAATATGCTGTTTGGTATAACAATTCTTTGGGTTTTGCACTATGCTGCTGATCCAATTCATCAACTTTTATATTTTTACAATTCACTGATTTGTTTTCACTTTCAACTGCTTTACGCTTGTTATTTAAAGACATTTTGATTTCTTGACTTGACGCGCTCGAATATTATATTACCCCAAAAAAAAAAAACTATATATTTATAATAATTTTAAATTGGAGGGGGGGTGGTTAAATTTTTTATTCTTTAAAATTTATAGTATTTACTTTGTAGGCCCTAACAAATTTTATACTACTAGGTAATTGTTTGTTTATTTAATTATGTAATTATGTTACTCATCGATATCAAATCTACTTAAATAAATTTTTTCTAAAATTATAATATTTACCTTGCGGGCCCCTAAAATTTACTACATAATTGTTTATTTAATGAATCAACTGCTTGTTTGTTTATTTAATGATGTGATTAGTTACTCATCGATATTAAATCTAATTAAATAAAATTTTTCAAAAATTATCTGGGTTTCGGAGGAACACGCGCATGCATGACTTATTTGTCATATAAAATACACCCCGTGGCCAAAAGGGCCTAGGCCTCACCCCATTGCCAAAAGGGCCTAAACCAAACCCCATTGCCAAAAGGGCCTAAACCAAACCCCATTGCCAAAAAGACCTAAACCACAGCCCGCTGCCAAAAGGGCCTAAGCCAAACTCCATTGCCAAAAGGGCCTAAACCACATCCCGCTGCCAAAAAAGCCTAAGCCCTGCCCCCTGCCAAAAGGGCCTAAACCACACCCCGCTGCCAAAAGGGCCTAACCCACATCCCGCTGCCAAAAAGGCCTAAGTCATGCTCCCTGCCAAACGGCCTAAACCACACCCCGCTGCCAAAAGGGCCTAAGCCATGCCCCCTGCCAAAAGGGCCTAAGTCACGACCCCTGCCAAAAGGGCCTAAGCCATGCTCCCTGCCAAAAGGGCCTAAACCACACCCCGTTGCCAAAAGGGTCTAAACCACACCCATTGCCAAAAAGGCCTAAGCGTCTCCCTGTGAACAATAGGAACCTACCTTCAGCAAACCGGAAGTAATTGTCTTCGAAATGCTTAAACAATTGATTGGAAACAATGCCTATTGTTATAGAATAGGATGTCAAACCAACCCCCCATTGTTCTATACGTTGTGACGTCATTAAAACCAACATTAAATGTTGGCGATATACTTAAAACAATGCTGTGACGTCAGAGACCGGAAGTAAGTGCAGTTAAAATCTTCCCATGTTAATTCCCATAAGAAATTGATGTAGAACCCGCATAGCCCCACTACTGAACAGAATGAAAATTTTTACTATAAGATCACAAACATTAAAATAGTAATTACCAACTACCGTTGAAAAAAGCATACTTTGCAAGTTTATTCAAGTGCATTTGTGTTGAAAGTAATGTACTGATTATGAAGGTTATAAATATGTCTTCTAGGAGTACAACAGTTAACAGCACAGAATAAATTTATTTTCAATTGGATTTCGTTAGTTATTGCCGAATTTAACTTAAAAACAGATTTTGGCCATTTTAGACTTTCGTCTGTTTAGCTCCGTAATTTTCGACTTCTGGCGGCTTCAGGGATATTTTTAATGAGTGGGCGAGTCCAGAGATTTGTATATTTCGGGTTTCGGTGAAAAGCCACCGCGTCAAAATGTCCCTTTACTTATTAATAATTTATTGATATTGTAACTTACGAACAATAAATTTCTAATACTAAATAAACTTGTTTTTATATATTTTTGTTATAAAAAATTTATGCTGAAACTAAATCAGAAAATTGCTAGATTTCTAGTTTGGTTCCCTTTCCCATTAATAGCCCTTGGACCACCATTTAGAATGAAGATATTGATGAACATTTAAAGTGTTTTTGCTGTTGTATTGTAAATTTTTCTCTGGTATTTTTATGATTCTGTATTACTGTACTGTATTGTTCTAATGCATGAAGTCCTAAACTTTTCAAAGCCTTATTTCTTCACCTGTATGTCCGTACAAGTTAATATTGGTTTTTGGGATTATTGTAATATTATTATAATATCAAAATGATTGGAAAAACCGAGAGAAAAACCAATTACTAAAATTTCATTCTTTATTTATGTTTAGATTTATACCAATCTAATCGAATTTACAGTTTTTTTTTATTATCACCAAACTAAATATTTTATTTGTTTATATAAACACCGATATTTGATATTAAAAATATAGATTATATAAATTTTGGTAAACAACTTTGCATTGTTCTTGGAATTCAATTTTCTAGTAAATTAAATATAGTTTTATGTTTTTCTATTGTTTAAATAGTGAGTACCCCCCCCCCCCCCCCCGGTCGACTAAAAAGCGGAAAACTGCGGATCTGATGGTTACACTAGATACACTGCTGTAATCTAAAGTCCAAACAGATCTTTGATCTATAAGGAAAGCTATGACAAATCATCACTTAATAATTATATTTTCATACTGAATTACTTTGACTTCTACGATGTTATTGAAAGTTGAAAATTATCAAAATAATTTTGAACTGCGAGATTAAAATTTAAAATTTTGTGCATTATAAAATTCACACTGAATCCTCAGAAATAGCCAATTTTACGCAGAAAAATTATAGTACTCGACTAGCAAATTAAAGTGTGATTACTCCCTCAAATGAATTACGGCATTCGTTTACTACTCGTGCCGCAAAAATAATCTCGTAAGTAATAATAACATTCAGTATCTCTTTGTCAATTAATTAAATTTTTATAAAAAACCATGATAAGTTATATTATATAAACTTGTAATTAACTGTTTATTGCAATCAAGCAACACTCAGTTAATATAATTAAACACAAAAATGAAGACTCTTATTGATATTACCATAATAGTTATATTATTATTCGTAGACCATTCTTTTCAAGTAAGTTGCTTATGTTTTATAAAAATAATTTAAAATTTAAACTAAGACTAGATCTGTAATGTAGCATTTTCCACCTCGATATAATATGAAACTCAATTTTTTAGCAATCCGATGAACAAGTAAATTTAACTCTATACTATGAAGCTTTATGCCCGGGTAGTCGGGAATTTATTGATGAAGACTTAGCTACCATCTATCCAAATGTAAGCTCCATTTTGAAAGTGACTTTTAATCCATATGGAAATACAGATGTAAGAATAGCAAATTAGCTTTGCGATTGTTTTTATTAGCTTTTTGTATTTTAGAGAACTAAGGTAGGCAATCACTGGCAATTTGATTGCCAACATGGTGTACCCGAATGCGAATTGGGTATACTCACAGCCTGCAGTCTACAACAATTGGACCAAAGTCGTCATGTGGAGTTTGTGAATTGTTTAACAAGCTTATCCGTTGCTGAAGACGTAAATAATTCACTCCAATTTACCAATTTAATTTAGTTTGTAAATTTTTAGTGCATTACCAATGTACATTTGAATTACTCCGATATACTTTCTTGTGCAAATGGCGATTTGGGTGAAGAATTGTTTGCCAAATATGGAGAAGAAATGGATTCACTTCAGCCTCCATCTGAAGGTGTCCCACATATCGTATTTAATGGCGTGTGGAATAATGATCTTCAACACAGAGCTCGACAGGACCTTCTGGCAACGGTTTGCTTAGTTTATCAGATAAAATCAAAAACAAATGCCAAACCAGACGCTTGTCTACACGTTGTCTAGATATGAAGCAAGATCTGAATCTTGCTTAAAACCATAAGATAATAAAGTTATTAAATGTCGGGTTACTGTCAGGGAATTAACTCCACGAATTTCACTTTTTCCTATATACCATTGGAAAGAGTACAATTTTTTAGGTATATTAAAAAAAATTTTCTTGGATTATTTTAGTTTTATTTTTTTTAGTTTTCGAGAAAACTTTTCCATAATGTTTAACATGGGAGAACATAGAAATTGCAAGTAACGGGTTTTCTGTTGACGGTACGTGTACTCTGAACTAGTCTTAGGTCCAGTATTTCAGTTGCTAATTAAACTAAATCCAAGGTTTAAACTACGTTTATGGCTACCTGATTGGTCAGATATTGAGTTTAAACTCTGATCGTCGTTTAAACTACAAATTAAATACCGGCCCTTAGTGATAGCGGTCACATGCGTGTTGTACCTCGATGAGTGCGGGCTATCCAGTCAAGCTGGATTGCGTTCAGGGATGTTTGTAATGAGTTAGCGCCTGCCAAAACGGCCCGAAGTGGAGCATCAGTTTTGGATGGCATAACCACGGCAAATAACGGATCCACCGTAAAATGACTGAATTAAATTAAATTAATTTGGCTCCTCCCACTAATTTTTATATAGGATTTCATATGTAAAATTTTCGATCTGTAAATGCCGTTTTTTCGAAAACTAATGGATAATCCAAGAAATTTTTTTTTTTAGTATGCTTAAAAAATTGTCCTCTTTCCAAAGGTGTATAGGAAAAAGTGATATTCGTGGAGTCAATTCCCTGACAGTTCCCAAATATCGAATAGAAAATTTGGGTCTTATCAACATTATAACCACTGCCACTGTTTCTGAATTTTGGAAATACGCTTTTAATGCTTTTCTATTAAAATAAACTGTTATTTGAAGTTTTCAAATAGGAGTCAAGTCATTTTCCAGAAGTTAGGTACAACATTTTTTTCTTAACGAACTTGATTAAATATTTGTATCGATTAAATGATTTCACCAATAAGCAAGTGTACCAAAATAAAATTTATCAAAAGTGACGTCGTATTTTTTATCACAATAATTATGTCGTAGTTAACATTTTATCAGTATTATTTCTAAGAATACCTAGTATAACTTTTCGTTTGTAATCCTGATCCATATAGTCATGAAAAAGATTGCAGATTAGATTATATAGGTGAAAAACCCTTTATTAGGGAAATTGTAGTGTATCATATTTAAAATTTAAATAAATCATATTTGGTCAGATTCAAACATGTCCTTGAACTTGAAGAATGTCTGACACATCTCATCTCTGGCTCAACAGACTTAGGGTCGTATTCACTAAATTATCCCTTAGTTAAGGATCTCTTAGTTAAGGACAGGGTACTTGAAGGGATCCATTAAAAAACCCATTCTCTAATTCATCCTTCAGGTAAATTTTTGTACCTAGCAGTTGTCGTTAACTAATGACGAGGATAATGTTTTTAATCGTGATAGTACACGTGGTGTATAAGAGTAGTGTGTTCTCATTGGTTGATTTAAAAAAATAACCTATAAAATATTTTAACAATAAACGACAATTTATAATTGAACAAAATTTGAAGTACGGAATTTAAAATAAAAATTTATTTAACAAAATAAATTATAGTTTTATAGTCAAAATTTAAATTACGGTAATTTAAAATATTTAACAAAATTTTTCAAAATTAATAATTGAAAAATCTACTGTTTTTAGGATAACAATATGCAAATTAGTTGAATAATTTATAAATTTATCTAACATGTAAATAATAATAATTTGTTAAATATTTTCACATGCTATTTAACAAAAACCATAGTTAGTTGAAATAAAAATTCAATAAACAAAAGAATAATATTATTACGAGAGCGTCTTCCTAATAATCCTAATAAATTATTATTTATTTTTTCGTTATTCAATTCTTCTTCAATTTCTTTCAAATCATCATCTAAAATTTTACAATTTATAGTAATTATTATTTTACAACAATTATCAAATTTTTAACAATAACTACTTCCAGATTATACAATTGCTTGATCTTATGCAGTATTCTGCAGTCATAAATAATTTTAGTTATAAATGTGGGGTGGTAATTCATTGCTAAATAATTATAATCAATTTATTAATTTTTAATTTAAAAAAAGACATGTTAGGAAATCGTTTCATAAGAACGTTTCTATAATTTTTGCGTAGGTATATTATGCGTTATATATATTAAAATATACCTTTTGCGTAATTTATCAAGAATATTATTTAATTGAATATTTATTTTGAAAATAAATTTACTTTTCAAGATTCAAGTTCACATTCATTAATAGAAATAACCCTTCAATTTTCTTAATGACACCTACTGACCATCTCTCAGTTAAGGGATCAACTTGGTGTATTTTGACGCTGATTATGGATCCCTTCGAGTTACAGAATGCGCAAATCCTTATACCTGAAGAGATCCCTCACCACTCTGCCAGGTAAAGATCGATCTTGAAGAGCGGTATCTAACTAAAGAATCTTTTATTATTACAGAATAGGTTTTGTCATTAGTTAAGAGATCCTCTCCGTTAAGATCCCTTAAAAGTTAGAGAATACGACCCTTAGATTAATTTTATAAAAATGAAATAATGTAAAAATAAGACAATTTTATCTGTAAATAAAAGGAATAAATGTTTCCACATTTTCTTTTATTTTATTATTAAATTGTAAATAAATTATGATAAAAAATGTTTAAACTAAAAATAGCTCACGAAATAAACTGATTCTCTTGAACCTTTGCAATTTCCTCCTTAAACTGCGCTATGGTTTCTCTTGCCAACTTCAAACGATTTTTATATACTAGTACTTCCATTCTAACCTTTTGTTTAGCATCTTTAATTGATTTCAAAGTTTCTTTCTTTTTTTCTTCAACTAAAAAAAGCAATATTAGTAAGAGGCAAGTTGATTAAAAAGATTACAAAACTAACAATTTGTGTGGTGATCCCAATTACTCGAAGTAAGCTGTTTTGTATTTGTCAACAGATGGTGCATCAACTGGGTAGGATCTTGAAAAACAATTTCGTCGTAAAATTCCGACACTATTCCCTTAGTTTGATCCATACCACTCCCTAATTCAGCTGTACCGGCAGAGTGAAACAATTTCAAAATGTGATACATAGTAACCTAACGAACAAAACTGAAATAACATTACAAAAAATGATCATAAAACTTACAGGTCGTTCGTTCGGATCGTGGAAATGTATTTTAATAACAATTTCAAATTCGCCCCATCCGGTTTCAGTAATTTCATACGGCGGTTTAACGACGATACGGTTTTGGTTACTGTAACTTTCGTGTAACTTGAAGTGGACCTTCTTTACGTACGCCGACATATCTTCGTTGTAATATGGTTTAACATAAACTGTCCATTGATGTGTATGACCATCTTCTTCTCGCTTTTTACCAAAATATCGAGCAACATTACCATAAACTATTGGCTTAACAATGCACACTCCCTTAAAGTATAACATAGTTAGAAATTTTTTAAATGTGGTAATTTCAACTTACCTTAATTCTTCCACCCGAATCTGGGCCAAAATCTGTTGGTAAACTCATATTTTGAAATAAAACAATTTAAGGTTAGAATTTATTTTGACAAATGATGTTACTCACAGTGGCGTAACTTGCAGTGCAGTTTACTATGAATAATAAAAACATTTTAATTTATTTTATTTAGAAACCTTTTTATTACTTCTTCGATAAAAGGTTTATTTTACAAATTTTAAGATTGGTGAGATGTTATTGTTCAAAGTAAAAGTTAATACAAAATTATTGAGAATTAACATGGCAGCGGCGTAACAACTGGTTGTTCAGAAAATACTTGCCCGAGAAACCAGCGGAAGTAAGAGACTCATTATGTAGTCCAAAAACCATGATACAATCATGTCAAAAAACTTTATTTTTGATTTTATAAACTCAATAGACTTATTTGTAAAACTGCACCCGCAATGAGGAATTATTTTCTCTTATACAACAGAGATCACACCAATCCATGGCTCTGGTCGTTTTAATAATATTTATTAATTTAATATTTAAGCGCTTAAATTTAAATGCACCTTTAGAAATCTACTGGATGGTACGACTGATTATGTTCGCGACCGGCGCATTGAAAATATGGCCATTTTGATTAAGAGGGTGATCGAATCGATCAAGAAGTCACAAGAATTTGTTTTTCATTTTTTGTGGAACTTCGGTTGAAAGTAAGAAAATATTACTCTAATTCAGTTAATTCGGTTTATAGTATTTTATTGAAGATTGAATTGTAGTTAATTTACTCCGGATCATCTGTATATTTTAAGAAAACAATCGAGTGTAACCATCGACATGATTGCAAACAATCGAGCCGATAACTTCCGCGCCCATCAAAAAACAATTTAGAATAATTTATTAATGTTGATGTGGTTGAGTATAAAAATGGTTGTCCTGTAAGTACTTTTAATTTATTTATAAAGAATCGAGTTACGAGGATTTGTATAATATGGCGTCCAATATAGGTTTCCAGTCAGGTTCGGACTCGACGAATTTTAAAGTATTGACGTAACAAAATGCCCAGTGACATTCCATTAGTTTGTTTACGTTTATTTTTATTTAATTATACATCTTGTCAGTTATCTGTTTATAACTGATGCGCACCAATGGATTAACGAGATTTTAACTATTGCCTCTCGCATGATTAACGTGATTAATTTTTGCGCCAATGAACAAAATTCATTATAGTGCTTAGAAATTCTTAGTAGTAGCTATTTATTAAAAAAAGATACCTATACAAAAAAGTCTTGATTATTCATGAATTTTATTAATTGGCGTGAAAATGATAATATTTTATTAGTATTATGAATCAATTTTTTCAGTGAATGGCGGATTATCTCGGTGGTTTACCATTGCCTGTCAAGAAAGTTGTTATTCCACCCTGGCTCAATCCAGAGATCTCCATTTAGCAGTCCTTTCGACGCGACGTAACAACCGAAATTTAATTTAAACAACAAATGGAATTTCGGGCGATTGTAGTAGGAATCTCGGCAATCCTTTCATGCGCGTCAGCCCTAAACAGATAACGGATATAAGATCCTGTTATGTATTAAACGTTAATCCGTATTAACAAAGCCTACCACTTTTACCTATATTTTAAAAAACCTTAGTAGTAATTTTACGGAATTTGTTCGGGTAGGCGTATTTAACAGAACTGCAGGTTGGAAAGAATTGTATATAAAATGGTATTAAGTATGTACTTTTTCGATTAATTATAAAAAGTTTTCTTGATGTCAATTAAATTGAAATTGCAATTGTTTTAAAAGCAAAGATATCAATTTTGTATTTGCTGATGGTATTTATAGTGTTTTGTATAGTCAACCAAACAATCGACGTTCGACCAACGAACCATCAGCTGACCAATTAATTACAAAATAATCAACATTATAGTGTTTTAAAATAATAGAGGATTGTTATTGATTAGATACTGATAACGGTAAAGATAACGCGTTTGAATATGATCGTTATTTGTAGTTGTCGAAGAAGCTTGTTAACTGCCATGCTAACTTCTGACGTAAACAACAGGCGATGCGACCCTCATATCTGAATGATTGTTTTTTGTTACAATCAACAGCAGTATTCGTCATTTGATATAAATTATTATTATATCATAAAAGAATATAAATTAGTTGATTGATAAGGGGAAACTTTCTTATGAACTCCATGCTTCGGAGAGTACGTACAGCCGTCTTGTCGTCGGTTTCTCTGGGTTGATGATTGCCAATATCCGGTATAAAACTTCTATTTTTTAGTTTTTATTTTACTAATTTTGAAATAATCGAATTTTTCACGATTTTTTGATATTATTTTGTTGTCGGTGCGTGTACTCGACGTAAATACTTGAAGCATTTGTTTTAATAAGTAGTTGACTGCTAGTCGTGCTACTGTTAACAAGATATACATTTTTTAATGGGTAATTATAGTCGAATTTAACTTAAAAACAAAGATCCCCTTTTTTAAGATCAGTAATTTTTGAGTTGGGCTTGCTTCAGGGATGTTTTTAATGAGTGTGGCGACTCGGAGATTCACTGTTTAACTAGAGTTGCCATTTTTGAGAAGCGAATAAAGTTGAAAAGTGGCACGAAAATATACACGTGGCTATTCTACCCCCCCCCTGTTAGAACATCACGTTATTAAAGAACAACTCCTAACCAACTTGACGTCGAGGGGCAGGGAACAGGGTTGTATATATTTTATATTCTTGTCAGTCAGGTAATTTTCTTTCATTTGATTGTACTTATCCTGAAACCTGATTTATGTGTAATTCGCTTGGACACTGTTAGAAAATCCGGTTAGATTTAAAATATTTTGAATGACGAAAACTCAATTTGTTGGCTAAAAAGTTTGGTCAAATAACTACACTAAATATCGAAAAACTGCAAAAGAGGATTTATTAGATAGCAGAGAGGAGACTAGACTGAATGCTTTGCTGTGCGTTCATCAAATCAAAAAAAAATCAAAATTAGTAGTAATTGAATAGTAGATCATTTAGGGGATCCTTAAAAAATTAAAAATGATTTGGGGTTCCCGAACAAAGTCAGGGGGTCTGCGCAAGGTTTAATATAAAATAAAAAAATAGTGAAATTGTGTATTGTTAAACAGATAGTGTACTTACCTTTTTTATTTTTTTTATTTGGGGGGGGGGGTCTGTGGGCAAGTTTTGACAATGAAAAGGGATCCGTGGGATAAAACAGTTTGGGAATCACTGCTCCCTACTATTGCTGTATTATGGTATTATCTTCCAATCTAATTAATTTGGAAAACCAAACTTAAATTCACATATTATAGTCAGCGTCGTATTAACGTATAAATAAGATAAACACTGTTTTAGGGACCCCCAGAAAAACAAGAACTGAAGTTTTCATTCATATAATTATTAAATTCTTTTTATTGTTCATTATATTCATGTGTTTGAAGGAGATGAGGGGGCCTCCACTCCAGCGTGGTTAGGACCTTCGAAAGTTTTGATCCTGCCCTGAAAATAGCAATATATGGCTATGGTCTCGTATAAATTCTGAGGATTTTGTAAAATTTTATAAAAATTGGTTTCATTATTTTATAAGGAAAAATCTTTTAGAATCTTTTAGTTTATAAATATTTAAAGTATTTCTTATTATATAAAAATTTATGTTGAATGTTGAAACAATTGAATGGAGTCAATTGCAGCTTAAGGATAAGGTCCCCTCTTTAATTTTGGTAATTTTAATACTTACTTTCCAATTTTAAAAATCAACTTTTAAAAAATAGCTTTCAAATAACTTCAAAAATACTGCCGACAAATTTTAGAGCAATATCTTCAATGGTGTCATGGATAAAAAATAAAAAGAATAGATAATGTGTTCTTAAAGGCTAGTGTCCACTTGAGACAAAATCTCGAAAGAAAGTCTCGAGATTGGTCTCAGGGTGTTGTCCATTTGAGATCGCTTACGAGACAGTTGTGGAAACTCGACAATGTTGTGAACAGCAAAATTATGTGTCGACTTGAGATTCAACTCATGGTCGTTTGTGGTTATTTGTGTGACTTGATCGCAAGCATTTTATTTTTATTAAATCTATTTTTTTAAATGGATTCGCGTCAGGACCTTGCTTTACTAATCGCATATAAAATCGGTAAAAAAACGGAAAGCTAAAAAAAGGGAGCGTTGAATTTGGAGTTTGTTCAACACTCGCAAATGAGTTACGATTGGAAGATGCCCAACAATTTAGAAGTTTTATTCGCTTGCATGCAGTGCAATTTGAACAGCTTTTAAATTTGGTAAAACACCAGATTGTCAATGAATTATAATTATTACTTGAGAAAGTCTCAGCTTTTCCAACAGTGACGGAAGACTTGAGACTTATTATTAGTCATAAGTCATAACAAGAATGAACAATAAACTTTTTCACTTGTGACACTGTAATCTAATACCTGAGTCTTCTTGAAATTCTGAAAGGATGATAATTTTTTATTTAAATTATATTTAATGCATTGGTCATGAAAATCAAAAACATACTTATTAAAACAAATACCTCCATAATAGGTTTAGAAATAATATAATATAAATAATATCGAATAAAATTGGATTTTTATAAATTGTATTTGGTGAAAAAAATTCAATTTATTTAACCACGGAAATTTTTGCAAAATTAAACATATATGATATTGAATGTCGTAATAAAATTCAGCAGAAATGAATTGAGGAATACAAGGCTTTGCCATAATATTTCTTTTTTTCAAAATTCCTGCAAGATAGGGAACCTATTGTATAAATTAATTACAACGGCACGAGTTCCGGAAGGTCCATTCTATAAAAACTCATGTTTTTATAAAGACGAATTAACTCAAAATTTTTTTCATCCGTTCACTCTTATTTATCTGAACCTTACATTCTTCACGTTCATTTAAAAAAAAATTATTTATTGCGAAACAAAAATTAAAGTTACTTAGTTTAAAATTAAAAACTTTCGTCACTTGAAAAAAGTCTCAGCTCTTCCAACAATTTACGGAAAGCTGGAGACTAAGTCACGAGAGCAGAAATGTACATGTCCACTTGTGACACTGCAGTCTCTGATACCTGCACCTGCTTGTCTCCGAGACTGCTCTCAAGCCCTTATCCATTTGTGAGTCTAGTCTCGAGACTACTCTCATCGAGACTGTTTTGTCTCAAGTGGACACCAGTCTTTTACTTCTCGTACTAAAAATGTTATTATTATCTTGTTTTTCTGAGGGGTCCCCTAAAAGTATGAACTGCGAAAGTCATGTTTTTAAAATTTTTTCTTTTTCTTCAGAAAAAAGATCATTTTTATAGCATAAAAATGAGAAAAAAAAAGAAATAAATTCGGAATTTATATTTAAAAAACCATGGTTTTCGATGTTCACTGTTTCGAGACTCTACTGTATATTTTTTCGTTTTTTTAAAATTTATTATCTTCTAATCAAATGAGATGAAACTGAACTAGTGCAACATATACATAATATTTCTTATATTATTATTGAAAAGAAGATAAAAAATTTTTTTTATCGAAAAATCAAACTTTTGCTTATTCGCGATTTACCTTACCATTGCATTGGTAGCGCTCGTGATGTCACCAAATCTTAACGACATGGCGGCTCTATTACGTATACTTGGTGTAGTTTTGAGTTTGATTCTGAATTATTTTATCGCAAAACCGCAATGAAATAATTATTTATTATTCACAAAATAGAACACTAAAAGAATGCAAACGTTTGGTTTATAAACAAAACTTTCTATACCAACTACGATATACGGGTGTCCCAGAACTCAACGTTATCCCTTGAAGAGCATATAGGCCAGTTTGGCCAGTTCATGATTGACCAGAATATCGAAATATGACCTAAGTAAAAAGTCGTTAGTTTTCGAGATATACGCACTTTTATAAATTTTGTGCAAATTGACACTTTAAATCAGTTTTTCAAGTGCTACAAGACTCATTAATTAATTTTTTTTTATTCGCTAACTTCCGCTCTTCATATCGTTAAAAAAATCTACCAAATGAACCTGGCAAGTTATTTCAAAAAATTGCTCATTTAGTGTAGTTTGCAAAATGGTTATAACACTTGCTATGTTTTGCTTTAGAAAAAAAGATGTTATTTTACTGCAAAAGGAGCTCATTGCGAAATTATCTCAATAATCAGGAATTCAAACGAAAACACTTTTTAAATTTATCAAAGTAGCAGGTATTTTTATTTAAAAGTAAACAAAACACTAACAAGACGAAATGTCATTAAAAATCATTAAAAATTAAAGATTGTGGTTTTGTGTTTGCTGTGCATCGTTTCGCTTTCGTATTGTTTTTCCACTCATTATAAGGTTTTTTGCTTTCTTTTGGACCTGTGTATCGATTGTGGTTTGGACTTACTGTATTTGAAATAATAACGAATTGACCTGGCCTTCTTCTGGACTCTGTATTTGTATTACGCGTTTGAGGTTGCCAAATCTTTTGGAAGATGTGCCTTTCTTCATCAGCCTGTTATTCATCCACTCCTGGACGTAGGCCTCTTCTAATGAGGAAGGTTCTAGCATTTAGACCCCACGGCTGCTTAATCCGGATTGGGGAATGCCTGTAACCTGTTTTTTAATAGTTGATGGCGGCTATCATCAACTCAGGGAGACCGCCTACTTTACGTGCCCTCCGAAGCACGGAGACGGTCATGTGAAAGTTTTAGACTCTCCCGAATTCGAACCGAGTATCTTAGAGTCAGCAGTTGTTCTGCTAACCTACTAAGCTAATAACCGTCTCTGAGATGATGTGCCTTTAGTCACACGGAGAGCAATGTGGCTTCAAAATGATGGCTGTCCAGCTCATTATGCACGAAGGGTTAGACATTATTTAGACCAAGTTTATCCACAGAGATGGATCGGCCGTCTTGGACCCATTTTGTGGCTTCTCCGGTCTCCGGATTTAAATCCTTTAGATTTCATTTGCTGGGGCTGCTTAAGCAGATCTATGCAAAACCAATAAATAATATAACGGAATTGAGACATGGTATTAATGAAGCGGCACAACAAATAATTGACGCAGGAAGTGCAACACGGATAAGAAGGTCTTTTTAAAAAGATGCCGCGCTTCCATTCGACTTGGTTGCAAACAATTTGAACATATTCTTTAAGTTTTATTTGTGTTTTGTATAGTTTAAACAAATACCAGTTACTTTGATAAATTTAAGAAGTGCTTTTATTTGAATTTCTGATTATTGAGATAATTTCACAATGAGCTCTTTTTGCAGTAAAATTACAATATCTTTTTTCTACAGCAAAACATAGGACATGTTATAACCATTTTGCAAACGACATTAAATGAGCAATTTTTTGAAATAACTTGCCAGGTTAAATTGGCAGATTTTTTTTACAATATGAAGAGCCGAAGTTGGCGAATAAAAAAAAATTAATTAATGAGTCGGGCAAAAAAAAGTTTTCTTCTAAAACTATGGCACTATTAGTTTTATTTTAGTATGTGATCAATGGTAGGTCTATTCAGGGTTGTGTAACCAAAATTACAATTTCAGTATATAAAATTTCGTACCTGTGACACTTGAAAAACTGATTTAAAGTGTAAATTTTCACAAAATTTGTAAAAGTGCGAATATCTCGAAAACTAAAGACATTTTACTAAGGTCATATTTCGATATTCTGGTCAACCATGAACTGGCTTATATGCTCTTCAAGGGATAACGTTGAGTTCTGGGACACCCTGTATATGTATTAGATTAACTTAATATTTTTCCATGTGGTATAGAGTTCGTAAACCGCGAATAGCTCGAAAACAAAAATAGATAGAGAATTCCGGTTTTTGCCATTGAGTTTCTTGCTAAAAAATAGATAGAAGATGCGGCATCCATTTTTCATATCTCTTATCGAGATTCCCATAATTGCCACCGAAATTGGCCCACACCTGTATATTTATTTGACTTGCATTTTTCAATTTACGAAGATTTACACTACATATAAAACTTGTAAGGAGTATATTAGTTAGGTATATTGTAATATATAATTTTTTTTAAACTAGTAATAAAATTTATTTTGCCTGGTGAACAAATTGCTAATCAAGACGAAGAAAAATTCTAAACTACAATTCAAATATAAACATTTGAAACGTAAATAATTTATTGAATTCCTTATAAAAGTAATAAACATAATTTGTTTATTTTGTCCAGTAGCGTAAATATGTAGCAATGGGCATGTGTTTCACAATCAAACAGAGCCCCCAAATAGGTAATAAATTAATATAGACAAATTTTATTTCTGTTGTGCTAGAATCGGGCCCTTGTTTGATCGAATTCATCGAACACCGGTAGTTCGGTAAACAAATAATTATTTTAGGAATATTTCTGTTGAAGAGGTATTTTTTTTAAATTCAACAAATTAGAAGCAAACATTTGAGTATCAGCAATTTAAATAATTTAAATTCTTGAAATTTGTGAAACATTTGAAGTTCCATTGCAATTGTTGCCATTCTTTTATTGAAATATCGAATACCTGCTCGTGCTTAACGGTAATTTTGTTTTGTTGTGTTGCTGACCATTCCTATTTATTGGTGGGTGAAAATACCCCTACTTAAAATATCTAAGCTGCATAAAAGGCATAAACATATTTTCGGTCGTTTCTGTATTAGACGCTTGCAAGTTCGCACATCAGTTTAGTGATAAACTTTTAGGATAAATACCATAAATACTATGGGGTAAGTACAAAACTTAATTTTTTGTATTATATTTTTGTTTATATTATCGGGTTTTAATTTATTATGAGTTTTTGCATGACCACTTTTTTCTTAAAAATCTTATTGCGTTGTTACAATGGAAGCGAATTTACCGCCAATGGGTATGGTGAATGCGTGTGAATCCATTTTTTGCATTTTACAATTTTGGATTAACAAAAGGTGAATTTTTGCAAAATTACTATTGGCTTGATGCGTCGTTATGTAATCGTATCACAGTTGGTAGTAATTTCGGAAAGGTTTGCAATGACGCCGGTCGGCCTTCTTGGTGGGTCGGTGGCCCTTTTCGTTAATCTGTTTTTCTGTACATTATTTTTACTAAGTAATTTTTGGCGTGATAGTGTAGTTTCAGATCACATCACATTGACAATTGCTTCTTAAAGATTATCAAAATAAATTTAAATTTTTGTTTCAAATTCAGCATCGTCGAGGGTGTTTGATTTAGTTTCATTGATTAATGAAACTGTGACTAGATTAAACACTCACGTTAATCCTGAATTAATCTACCTTTATCACAGTTTTAACTTAGTTATCAGTTGAATTTAGGCACCTATTTATACAGGGGAAGTTTTCTACTTTGGTAGATAAGCTGTCGGGTATTTTGCAGCTCCGATGGCTTCTCTGCCAAACGTAGAATATTTCTCCCATTATCATCATCATCACCATCACATTACCATTTTTTTTCAGATTCTAGTCTTTTCCGAGTGTTTCATAATGGTCACGCTAGTTGGAATTGTGACTAGATAAAACACTCGTGAAAGTTTGGAACTATTTCATCTAAAGCGTTATTGTAACGTTAAATTGACGTGAATTTATCGATACGTAAAAAACACATTATATGATTAGGTGACAAGAGGAAACCTTATAGTTGTACGATTTGTACTTCTGAATACATATTTTGCAGTAGTACGTATTGTACTTCTAGTAAGTGTTTTTTTGTACTAATGTTACCATATCTCTGTTTGGATGGAAAGGAAAAATCTTACAGTTAGTCCAATCTGTACTACCGTGCTTTAGTTTTCTGTAGTACTTATTGTACTTGCTGTAAGTTGCTGGAAAGTTTGTTTTTTGTGCCATAACCAGGTAATTGTTAGTGTGACTGTGGTATTTGATTCACATCACATTAATAATTGCTTGGTCAACGTCACTAATTTCAACTTTGTCACTTCCCCGGATTCTTCTTTAACGTTTCGATCAAAGGGATACGATCGGTAAGTTTGAAATCATTTTTACAAGTTTTTGAGTTTTGAATAAGAACATCAATCTGATATTAAAAGATATTTTATCATTTCTGAATTTATTAAATTAGTAAATGTTTTCGTAAACCTAATTGTTTTTTGAATTATAGATTCGACCGATACGGATGAGGTGTGTATTACATCCGCAAATAATAAAAATTCTCTTATATTGTATTAATAAAAAATAAATTTATATTTGTTGTAATAATTTATTAGAAAACAAAATAAAAATAATTAAATAAAACTGTGTTTATTTGTTTCCGAAATAAAGGAAAAAAGAAGAAAGGTATAGACCATCTAATTTTGACTTGGGAATTAACTATAAATATAAAACCGAAAAAAAAGATTGCATAATATCGTCAAAAAGTGTGGAAAAAGAAGAAACTTTTTCAGTATTTTCATTATTATAAGTTGACGAAATTTAAAAATAAATTATTTTCTGAATAAATTTGCCGATTGCATTAATATTAGTCACGTGGATTTAATATTTTATCATTTGGATTTCATATTAATTTGTCTATAATAATTTGAATATAATACTTGAAACGTAAATATAATTTTAAAATATTAAAAACTTACTACTTTCTTACACTTTGGATTGAATGGGAGCTATTTTGGAACATCTTATTAACTGGAAAGTTTTTGTATTTTCAGTTTTATCTCTTAACCTTGAGGGTTTCGTATAATTTTCAAAAATTCGGTAATTGCAGAATGAAAGAACCGTAAGGTGCAGACACTCTATAAACGTTAATGTGTGAAATTGTGTAGTCTAATACAGACTTAAGTATGGAAGAGAAGATCTAAATGAAAAATCTATTAAAATACCTTCTCAAGTATAATTCCGGTGCTTGGTAAGAAGGTCTTAAGTCAAAAAACGCAATTTAAATTGTAACTGCCTTATACTTTCGGTGCATTTCTATAGTTTTACATCTCACGAAAGAAAAATTGTTCAGCTAAGTTCTTGGCACAAGTCGAAAGAACATTCAAAGTAATATATTTAACTTCAGCAAAAATGAAATTTTCTAATTTCTGACTTAAAAGCCCTTCTTACCGGCAAACTAAGTATGTTGTTTCGAGTGGACCAAGCTTGCTCATCCCATTCCTTATCATTTTATTTTAACCGTCAAGTTTACTGCAACAAACCATTAAAAGAAGATCTAAGGGCTGTATTACATTACACAATTTTGCGCAGAAATGGAATGTCTGTGCCTTGCGCGCCGTTGTTCTCCAATGCTTACTAATATTTTCCAAGTCTAATTGATATTTTAAATTGTTATTTCAGTACCTTATGTGGTTACTACCTTGTTGGTTTGCCATTCCCTGCACATTGAGGACGATTTTGGTTAGCCTTTCGGGTATCCTCATTTACAATATTTAAATTTTTATTTTGTAATGGGAAGTAACAGAGAAATAACCATGTATTGATGAATGCGTTTACGATTAATAAATTTATGTTCCATAATATGATCCACCTTTGATATTTTCGTAACTAAGCTCCCCGTTGTTTTCGAAACTTTGACCAGCTTCTTCATCATTTGAATAAACGTTATTAAAATTCAACTTCTTGTGTGGAAACTGTTTTGCAGATAGAGAAATTCTTGATAGTGGTATATGTTCGCATGGCTTGATGATGTGTTTTCATCTAGAACTGATCTCGAAAGTTTTAAGTTCAACTTAAAGTGGACCTGAACTTTAAAGTCGACTTTAACTTCAATAAAAATCAGCCTTATGCATAGTCAACTAACAACTAAGTCCCCACTAAGTAGCGAGTTAAAAGGTTACTATCCTTAGTGGGCTACTAAAATTTTTAGTGGCGGTCTAGACATGTTCAAGGTCATTTTAACCTATAACTTAACTAAAAGTAGATAATGTTTTATTGTGTGCATTATATTTTAAATATTGGTAAATTTTGTAATACGAGTAACATTATTCTATTAGATTGTTTTGGATTAAAAGTTAATTAATTCAAAAATTAGAAATAATGGAAGATTTTATAAAAAATGTTGATGAAGAAATAAATAAATAATTAATTTTACTTTTTAAAGTAATTAGGAAACCAAAAGTGAACAGTGAACAGTTTAAAGCAAAAAAAACAAGTAGAAGGGTGCATCGAAAAGGGCTCGAATGAAAATTAAATGTCCAATTAAACATTACTTACTTTACATAGATTGGTTAACATTCAAGAAGTAACAAGTAAGCGATGCTAAATGCCAAATTTTGGACATTGTGGCCGGTTAGAGAGGTAGAATTGGAAATCACAATCTGATCACAAACTATAATTATTGACCATCAGATTGATATATTAAAGTTAATAGCTGATATTTTGCAGTGTTTCCAAATAGTAGATAGGTATATAGAAAATTTTACTTTAGTAGGCTACTAACTATTAAAATGATACTAATTTCCTTATTAAGGGGGGGGGGGGTTTAAAGTCGGAAAAAAGCATATTTTCATGATTTTTTTTTGAGATATGAATAATGTTGGTTTATTTATTTCATATACACCTTATAATATAACATTTGAAGTATCTTTGAAAAAATTTTCAATTAAAAATATCAATAAATAAATCCGTGACAGTGAATCTCCGGGGGCGCATTGAAAAATGCGTAGAACTTCATAACTCGATACCGGATCATCTGAAACAAAAGAATCGAAATGCGTTTAAAAGGTGATATGTTTTCCTATGTAGTCAGAGGCAGTTTTTGTTTTTTTACCCATTTTGTTTCATTTTATAATAACAAATTCACCGAAATTTTTTTGCGAAAATCGCGTTCTTCACTTCAAAATGCTGCCAAAAATAAAAAAACAAAAACACTCCCTCTGAGTACCTAGGGAAACATATCACCTTTTAAACGCATTTCGATTGTTTTGTTTCGGATGATCCTGTATCGAGTTATGAAGTTCACCGCACAACATTTGTTCGAGGCGCCTCCAGAGATTCGCTGTGACGGACTTATTTATTGATATTTTTCAAAAAATTATTTCAAAGATATTTTAGATGTTATACTATAACGTTTATATGAAGTAAATAAACCAACATTATTCATATCTATAAAAAAATATGCCTTTTTTGCCTTTAAAGACCTACCCCCCCCCCTCCAAACAATATCAGCATATTGCTAATTAATTGCTCTGAAAAAAAAAACCAAATCAGTAAAAAATAATTTATTTTTAAATGCGCAAAGAGGGGGCAGATTTCATAGTGACGTCCCATTTTTTGCGGACGATCAAACTTTTCTCACGGATGAGTAATTTGGTGACCGCTGATATGAACAGTTGACAGTTATATACAAATCTTTTTATTTTCCAAAATTACTTTATAAGCCGGTAAAACCGGTAATAATTCTAATTAATATGACCTGACCTGAGGTCATATAAATTTCTGTTTTTTACTTCTTGTATGTACATATGTATGGAATACTCCTCGCATAGGTTACTGGGTAACTTCTCGGTATTGGTGTACGAATGCACGAACTAAAGAGCAAACGGTGCACTGCAGGGTATTTTATATCCCAGACCCCAGGTTTGCTAATAGTTACACTGTGGTTCAATCAATATTTAAAGTTGTAATAATAATTAAATGCATTTAACCTCAGGACTAAAAAAAAAAAAAAATCTGATGAGTTTGAAGCTAAACATAAACTAACAAAATTGAACGCTAGTTATATTTATTATGATTTCTGCGATCAATTAACGGATTTAGCTCTAAACATATTGTGGGGCCCCTAAACCTTCTTGAATTTTTATTTCAAGTTTTAAAAATACAAATCAGTGAGTGTAAATCGGGAGGTCTGGAGGGGTATGGTATAGCCTCCAGTGCAATATTTTTTTAATTAGCCAATGCTGTATGTTATTTCTTATCCTCCGGATAAAAGCGGTTATTTACGAAATATAACCAAAATATTTCGTTAATAAGTACTTCAGTATAAAAATTAAATTGAAATTGGACCAGTAAAAGCTGAGATACGCTCATTCTATAAGAAACCAAAATTATAGCAGTTTTACTGTATTTTGACTTATTTTCAATAATTTTCATAAAATTGCTGCCATTATCAAAATTTTACGCTCAATGTTACCTTCAAATACCACGCCGGAGCATTTAATATACTCAAATTTAATTTATTATTTACATTTTTCTTTATTTTATTTACAGTAGATAAACTATGCGGATTCTGTTCCAAATCTCTAATGTTTTGAAATTCATCAGTGTCGAAACCAAAAAATTAATAATTATCACAATCGAGGCGATCATACCATCATCTGGGAAACAACTTCTTGAAAAATATAGGTTATCTTCTCTAGTTACTTCTATCTAATTTTAGATATACTTATTACATTTTTTTACTGCGAAAAATAAGATTTAATAAAAAATATAATAAAACATAAATTATTTATTAACGATTACAAAGTGTTTCTTAAATTAACTACTATATATTGGTAATGTCTTACACTAAAACATCTTTTCAAACTACAAAAGTCATCAGCGTTTAAAAAAATTAATTTTCTAAAAACTCGAGCCTAACGATCTTCTATCTTCTATTCATTTCCATAAACAAATTATGATGACTAGAAAATTATTGCTTCTGTGTATATTATTAATAAGACACTCACTATTTCAACTTTAATTGATTAAAAATTTAAAATAGTTTATATTCCAGGTTGTTCAGGGTTGGCATCAGGTGAAACTGGCTAGACCACCCAATTTCTATATTTTTCACCTCGTTCCGACCCTGAACACATTTTTGTTCTATTTAAAGAAATTTATAGAAGTTTAGTTCGATTTAGACTAATAATTTAAGACTGACAATTATTGGCAATCAATTCAACAAAACACCAAAAAATTACAAAGTATCTACTTACATACAAAAAATTGAGCTTTTATTACTATCAATTTTGTTTAAATTATTTAAAAAAATATATCTGGCACTTAAATATTAATTAACAATTGAATGTAAAGTGCAAGGTAAATACAGTGATGTAACGGCAAATTTTGAGTTTTGGGTCAAAAGTACTCTTCCGATTACATAAACTTAATGGCCGATCAAACTTCATGGCTTCCACTGCAGAGAGACAAAATAACAAAATTTCATTTTTTTAGGTAACACTTGGAAAAATGGCATTGATACTTAAATATTTTCAGTTTGATTGGCAAAATTGGCTTTACATTTGCACCTATTTATACAACGTAAAATAAATAATAAATCGAATAAACCTTTGGATTTTAAAATTTTAAAGTTTGTAATGCACGACGCATTTTTCAATCAGTTTCAGCACATTTTTTTTATCACTATCACCAGTGTCCACCATTTATACCCGATATGGGAGGCAAATGGTTTCCACATCTTGGAAAACGTGGCGGCACCGGAGGTAAGTCGCCTTGCGTTCCAACGTGGATTATCAAGTTCATCCCAATCGCAATGTGGAAAAGAAAATGACAATGGAATAACCACCAACCTAGAGAGAAAAATTAAAATTATAATTTCGAGACAACCAAAAGTTTTGCGCATTAGAGAATTTATTACTTAGGGCCATTTTTACCTTAGTAATTTGGGATTAACTCGAAAAGTTTACCTGGATTGTCGGCTCTAAATCTGAATATAACGTAACCGTTATTTGGAACTGCAATGGTGTCTTTCGAGGGTGGTAAATTAAATTGTCGGTGCAACAACCCTCTTCTGTCCAAATCCAATGCGTGTTTCAAATTGATTTTTTTTACATTTTGATCGGGAGATCTGCCTATTCCAATAACGTTAAAAGCATAACCATGCAAGTGGAATGGATGACTCAAGTTTGGAGATTGAACTGAAATGTTGACATTAATTATTTTTTATTTCATTCAGATAATTTTTTGATTTCCAACCTTCGTCGACTAATACGACTTCGACGATTGCATTTAATGGGATGTCGATTGTATGGGTGCACATGCAATTTTGACCGCAATTTGGTGGCATGTTATCACCGTTGCAAAATTGTTCTGGTGGAATTTCATCCAATTGAGATATTGGGGGTGAGGGTGCAGCCACATAAGAGATTTCATCTACCAAACTGATTACGTGGTCTCCTCCTGGCGCAACTGAAATTTAATAATTTTAAAATTAAATTTTGTTTACCAATTACAGGTGTAAGAGGATTTTGGGCAATAAATTTAAGACTTTTCGTTTCAAAAGGCTATTGTTAAAAGTTGAAAGGAGCTTTTCTTAATGTCAGGTTGGAAATAATGGTTTTACAGGTGTCCTGGTGTTATTGGGAGATATTGTGTCGGGATAATTTGTATTTAAATAAGCATTGAAATCCTTGAAAGCTCTTTAGAAATTTTTGAAAACAGTTTAAAAAGTAATATTTTGTCTAATTTGAATTAATATTAAAAATTTATAAGTAGGTATAAGCATTTACACAGCTTTGCGACAAAGTAAAATTTTATGGCTTAATTAGCAATCGTAAACTTTTAAAAATCGACTTCGGGTCGCAATGGTAGGTACTTTTGTATTTTGGTTACAATGAAGCTGCAGCCGGTTATTCTTTGTACAAAATATATTTTTCTACCTGAAAAGTATGAACGACAAAGCTCTGTACAAGCTGTTGGACCTCATATTCTAACAATTCGGTATTATTTTTAAATAATTTAAATATTGCCGAATATGCCTGTCAAAAATAATTTGAAATCCGAAGGATAAAATGTCAGATTTTCCCTGCAGAATGACGAATTTATAAAAAAAAAGAATTATACATATTTATAAAATACCTGATGAATAAAACAATATATTAACAAATTCGTTAATTTCTTCCATTAATTCAAAAATAAATTTATAAAACCTGTTAGAAGAATAATAAAATTCTTCATATGACTGTAGATCTCTTATGCAAAACACAAGTAAGGTAATAGTATTTTACTTAATAATTTATTCTTAATTTTCGAGTTGAAACAATGAAATAACAAGGGGTATAAAAATTCCTGCAGGATAATCAATTGTGTTTATCGCCATAGAGCGTTAATATTGGTATTTTTTTTTATTTACTGGAAATTTTACGGCTTGAAATATAACTCAAAAAGCTATATTGCTTAATTAGACTACTACTACTTTTTATTTTTTCTTAAATTTACTATCAAAAGATTTTTACTAACAAAGAAATTTACCATCAAAAATTCCTCAAATGGAATTTTGGTTATTTTAGACATTTATTTTATGAATTTCATAATTTTGTTGTAAAAATTTTATTTATATAAAATTTGTATTTTCTGGTTTTCCCGCAATTTCTTTTGGTTGAGGTAGCAATAACTAGGTGGGGAAACCTGGTCTCTTGTCGCGTAAGCGGACTGAGCCAATTTTGTCTCCTAAATATTTAATTGTGATTTTTTGAATTTGAGACTAAAGACGCACACCACGCTTTGTGCACTATTCACGTTGCAATCAGTTAAGTTTACCTAAAAAAAATACGAACTAAACTTCGACATTGCTGGTAATAGGTTAACTTTGCAAAATGAGGGATCAAACGAACTAATAGCGAGTAATCTATACGATTTGAAAGCTCAAAATTTTTGACATCGTCAGATATATTATTAAATTTTTATTATTATGGAAAAAAACATTTTTGTAAATATTTACAATGTAGGTATTTCATTTGTGAATGTTGTAATTTATTCTAAAAGTCATTATTACGCAATTTTTTGATGATTGAACTTTTGATAGCAGTTGAACTCTAAATCAACCGAGGTAGCTTTAATTAGTTCTAAGGCTCCACGGTGCGGGGGGGGGGGGAGTTTTGGATTTAAAAATTTAATGTTAAAGAAAGATTAAAATTGAAAATCTCAATAACATTCTCTTTCGTATTGCCTGGGGGGTATTCCATACCCCCCAGACCCCCCGGTCAGGGTTCACACAGTTTACTCGATTTTGTTTTGAGCCAATCAGAGAAATAATGTGTAGGTCGCATTGGGGCGGAGGATTTCAAATTTCCACATTCATGAAAACTTCAGTTTCTGACTTAATTTAATTCATAACTCGAAAACCATCGATGTTAGACAATAAAGTATTTGGATTTAGTTGGTAGATAATTTCACGTTCTTTAAAAAAGTACTGAGCCACTTACACTATAAAATCAATAGTTTCGGTGCTATGGCCATTTGAAGGTAGAAATTAAAAAACATTCTTTTCCACATTCAAAGAGGATCTCCTGTATGTATATAATTAAATCATTGTTTTGATGAAGAAATTCATAAAACTAATAATTTTTTCACAAACACATCATGAGATTTTTTCAGTGTAGGTACTTTGACAGCACTTTTTTCTTATCGGTATATGCGTTTCTGGACTTTTTGGTAGGAAATTACAATATAAGATTTATCAATAATTAAACTTTGATCATTAAAATTTAAATTGATTGTAAAATCGTCCAGTGGTTGCTATGTACTAAGAGGTTCACCTTCATTTTCTCGATAACGACTGGGTATCTAACCATAAAGTTTTTCAGTTTTATTAGAGAAATAACAATGTTTCTGGTTCCCATTGAAAGATGTTCTTTACGCGTTTGCGAATATGTCACATTTGCTTTTCAATTACTGTGAAAATATGACTTGCATTGGAAAAATAATAGTATGCAAATTACTATGAGATCAAATTAAATAACTTGGGTTTGAGTTTTCCAAAGTAAGTAATATTTAAAAAATGGTTGATTTTAAAAGTAAAAAGTAAAAAACCACTTGATTATGGTTCAATCCAATTATTCTTTAATAACTCGATAACGGAAAAAAATATTAAAAAAAATTATGATAAAAAAATGTTCACCTTTTCACGCTGAACATTTTTGGTATCTTGAACACTTTGGATATCTTGAACCGTTTTCGAGTTATTACTTGAACTCTCTGAAAGATATCAAAAAAATTCATAACATATATTTATTTCAAAGTAAGAAACAATTTTTTGTGGAAGATGGTCGTCATCAATGAGCTTTTTAAAGACATCTACTACATCATCGATTAGAAGAAACGCAAGAATAGAGAAACGTCTGAACTTCAGATTGATTTCTTTTATCTTATTTCATCAAAGTGAATCAATGATCAAGAACGACTGTGCTTCTTGCGGATTTACTAGATTTATATTGGTGAAAGCCATGCCAAAGACTGCGTGTCGTCCAGAAGAAGACGGACGTCCCCAGCGGTAACAGAATCAGGGGTAGGCGAGGACCTCTTTAAACCAATCCAGCAACCATGGAGAACGCAACTCGCGAGAAAACGTCTACGGTGCAGGGGCTCGGACAGTACGTGGGTACAAAATATTTGACAACGAAACTTCAACCCAAAATACTAAGATGTTTGATAGTAGAACAGCGATTACTACAAAAGCAGAGTCGCGGATTCAGGAAAGCAATCGTAGGTAATGATTTTGATTTAATTGCTATACTGATGCGTTACCATGACGCTAATAAAAGAAACAAGGTATAAACAGTTTAGTTTTCCCCCAAAGGTTGTCTAAGAAACAAAAAAGTTGAAACAAGTATTAATAATTCAATTTCATGTAACTTCTATTTTATTTTTGGCTAGCTGTAGAATGGATCCACGAATCTTGCTCACCGCAAAAGAATTAGTTTGAGGGCAAGGGGTTTTTAATGTTTAAAGAGAAAAAGACGGAAAGTACTTTCATCAGAAAACAAGCTGCTTACCTAAAAATCTGTTGTAGGAGTTTGGAGCGAAGAGTTCTTCGGGTCTGTAGAATAAAAATCGGAAGGGCAAGAAGATTTTTACGTCTGGTCGTTCCCTCAATATAGCTTCGTCAATCTTTTTGGCATTTCTCAATTGACTCACGCACACCGCATCTTCTCTTGGTTGGTTACATATTGCATCTAAAGGATTGAGTACCTATAGCAAAAATTGTTAGTTTTGGACCTCTTTCTCATAAATTTTATACCTACCGGACACTACACTATTTTATGTTATTTACAATGCGGCTACATAAAACGGATACTGCTATATTTACATAAGTCTATTATATACAATACCTTGTTAGTACCTAGGCGACCATTTGGCTACTTAATAATAATAATTACTTAAATAGTACTTTTTACAAAAAGCAAAGTGCGGACGCGACTTGCTCGGACGTGTGCAATTCTGTGAACTTAACAAAATAATAGTTACGATGATCGTTCAGAAAGTGTATGTACAATTATTTAAATATTTTTATTTAATTTGTAATTTTTATTAATATAATACACAATAATATAAATCTATAAAAACATAACAGTAAAATGTTTCGTTTGATTGTTATTAAGGACTGCAAACGACTAGGATAATATAACAGTTGTTATGGTGGCAGTCACTAGTAGTAGATTGGATTATATATCGCATTTGGTAACACATAAATACATTATTTATAATAATAAAATTTAGAAAAGGAAAGTCACAACATACAAAAATAAAAATAATGTAACAATGATCTTAAGAATCTACGAATGAAATGATATAATACGAAGGTCGACATTTTTACAAGTACGCCGTATATACAGCATAAATAAAAAATTTTATCTTATAAAATTATTTTATGTACACTAAAATCTATGCATTTTACGGTTATTTACAAGGAATGATGCGTTTTCAAATGTAGGCTCTATATACAGACAGACAGACATGCAAATTCAAAAATCAGTATACTAGCACCATGATAATCGATACAACTTTGAATAAGTGAAAAAGGTGTACTTGGAAGATATTCAAGAAAACTTATACTTACCTTACATAATTATGGCGTTTTGACAAACAACCACCGAGTGGAGTATCATAAATTACAAAAAATAAAACAAAAAATATAAAACAAACATAAAAAAAGTAGAAACTAAATTTGGAAAAATGGCAAGAAATAGTCCGAAACAATTAAATACTTTTGTAAATACTAATTGGAAAATTAATATAGTTTATTAAAATTTAAATCGATGTCTGGGAGATGGTCCCCACAAGTTGGGAAGTTTGGAGGCACTGGTGGCAAGTCGGCGTGAGTTCCCACTTGGAGGACCAAATTCATACCTATCACTATGTGGAATAAGAAGTGGCAATGGAATAACCAAAAACCTGGATTGTTTGCTCTAAATCTGAGTACTACGTAGCCGTTGTTTGGTACAGCCACCGTGTCTTTACCAGGTGGTAGGTTAAACTGTCTGTGGAGCAAACCTTGTCTGTCCAGATCCAAAGCGTGTTTAAGATTGATTTTCTTGACGTTTTGGTCTGGAGATCGGCCGATACCAATCACGTTGAAAGCGTTACCGTGCAAATGGAAGGGATGACTTAAGTTTGGTTGTTGAACTAAAAAATAAGAGTTGTTTTAGTTTTGCTTTTTGCAGAAATTCCAAAAATACTATGTTGTTGCATGTATGTAAGTTCTTCGGTCGAGAAATATAAGAAGAACAGGCTCATAACAACGATGTTTGAATACTATGAATGCCATGAATATCATGAATATTTGACAAATTTTAATTTTAAGTAATTATGAGTTCTCGATAGTCAGAAATCCTTCAGAGACTGCTAACAGGAAGAAACAGATTTCACTGGATGACAAAACTTAAGTGAAAAAGCAATTAAAGTTTCATAAATTTGAAAAAAATAAACAAATAAATTAACTTTTTTTGATTGACTAACTCAACAAGTAATGGAGCAATAATATATTTACACCGATTGAAAGATTTCATAAGCGTTGAAGGATGAAGCATAACCACCTTCATGGATGAATAGTATTTCTTGGATGTTTTTAGAAAACTATAAACCTACATCACGGATGACTTTTTCTGGAAGAAGAGGACGGAAGAAAATTGTTGGTACGCAAGTTCTGTAGCTTGCCGTGGTTTACCACAGTTGATGTGTTTTTTAAAATCTAACATTTGACAGTTTGAAGGTCAAGGTCAAGAAAACTTAAAATGGATATCATGCAACAACAATGAATTGACCCAAAACCTACCTTCATCAACTAATACAACTTCCACAACAGCATTTAGTGGAATGTCGATTTTGTGGGTGCACATGCAATTTGGACCACAATTTTCCGGTCTGTTGTCTCCGTTACAGAACTGTTCTGGATCTATATCGTCGTATTGCGAAATTAATGGTACTGGTGGAGCCAAGTAGGAAATTTCGTCGATCAAACTGATTACGTGATCACCGTTAGGAGCCACTAAAACACTTGGAATAAAACCTACCCAGAAATTTCCTTTACAAATCTTACCTAAATGCCTGTTGTAGGTGTTTGGCATAAAGAGATCGTCAGGTGTGTAAACGTGGAATCGGAAAGGAAGGAAAATTTTTACATCGGGTTTCTCTTGCAAAATACCTTGGTCGATATCTCTAGCGCATTTTAACTGACTTACGCAAATTGCATCGTTTCTTACTTCGTTACATCTTGCATCCAATGGATTAAGAACCTATTCCAGTAATTTATTAAATTTTTTAACGTTTGTACAAGTTGGGAAAAATTTCACTGTGAAACTTACCAGCCGGAATTATGGCAAATCTGATCTTTTTGTGAATCTAAGCTAATTTTTGTACAGTTTGTACAACTCAATATTTCTAATCTAAATTCCTACACCACTTCCGCTTAAAGAAACTAATCTATCATTTTTTTTCCAACTAAACCACAAATATGTAACTAAATCTGGTAAGATTACAGGAGATATATACAAAATCATGATTATTTACAGTTATGCCGAAATATTTACATAACCTTGTTGCCTGTACAAAATTTTGATTACAAAATCTAAATGAACTTCTAATTTTTATTTACAGATAAAGAAAAAGACTTACCACTCCTTGAGGTAAACCAAAATCGTACGTAGGTGCTGCGGAACCTGGTTGGTATGGACCACGAGCGTATCTTAAAATGGCCAATTGTTGAGCTCTTCTGATACCGCATTCTCCAAGACCTCTAAGCTGAATCCAATATGCTCCAACGGGTTGATTTGCGTTAATAACAAAATCGTATCTCTCTCCTAAAATTTAGTTTGTAATATTGTGGAATAGGGCCGAACCAAAAAGGTACTCACCTGAAAACGAAATGACTGTGTTGACTTGAACAGGATGCACTGGCTCTCCATCTGTAGCGATAAGCGTTAAATCGTGTCCTTGGATGGTGAGTTGTGCGGGACAAACTGATGCAAACGAATTTATCATTCTGAATCTGTATCGTCTTCCTGGTGTGATGGTAAAGACTTCGAGTGGCGTATTAGTCATGAATCCTGTATTGGGGTCTCTAAATTGACCTTTTCCGTTGATCAACATACTTTCGGGATCTTGACCGACGTTAACAGCTAATCTTCCGGGGAATCGTTCGGCAGCATCTTCGTGTAACCAATCGCTGAGTAACATTACGTGGGTGGTTAAATCGTAATCGTATAAGTGACTGTTTGGATCCCTCGATGGAGCCTGTCGGATGACGATACTTCCGTAGAGACCGTCCATTTTTTGGAGACCGGTGTGAGCGTGCCAAAAGTGAGTGCCTGCGTTTCCAGCATTCCATTGATATCTGAACGTGTTTCCTTGTTGGATTGGACATTGAGTTACGAAAGGTACGCCGTCGTAGTATTGGGTACCACGTTGCCAGACTCCGTGCCAATGGATGGTCACTTCCATACCTTCCATATGATTTTCGACATCGACAACTACTTTGTCGCCTTCGCATACTTGAATACTAGGACCTGGGATCATACGATTGGCAGATAAGACTCCTCGTTCGACACCATCAGCTAAGATACATTGACATGAAGACCATACGGTGTTGGTTGCGTTTGGTGTGCAAACTTGGCAAGCTCTGAAAAATTATTCTCGGTTATTTTGGAGTACACCTTGAGGAAATGCCTGTATATCAATATTGAAAAAAAGTAGATAAGTCCTAGAATGTGCTAGTGTCGTTTACTTATTTAAATAACTTTCTATTTCAACATCGAATGTAACTTAATGCCTCACTGCGTAATAAACGACGTGGGTAGGTAAAGTATAGGATATAATATTTAAATTATAACATGCGATACAAATTGAGACTCAATTATTTTTTATATTGGTAGTTTTTGTCACAGATAAGTCACTTCAGTGACTAACAAAAAGGAGTGGTGTGCAAATATCACATAGGTACTGGTACTCTTTGGTACACTCAATTTTTTCCTTCGCCACATAATAAAAAACATCAAATAAAGCGAATTGGTACACCTATAATCAGTGATCATTGGATTGGAAATGTTATTAAGGTTTTGATGTTTGGAAACCACAAAGATTACCGATTGCAAAATTTCATAAAAAGGGATCCGCAATGGGAAGCTGGCATTGAAGTAATAATATTTTTTTGAGACGACAAGGTCGATATGATGACTGCGAAGTCTTGTAATAATTCTAGAAAACTTACGCTCCAAGAACAGTGTAGTATTCCAAAGTGAAATGGTAGTAACATGTCCTAGGGGGTTCCCCTTCTCTGCATGCTCTTGCACACTCATCTGGTGCAGACAGACTTGGATTCCTCCTTAATTCTGCGGTTGCGGACGTTCTATAATCTAAATGTTTGGAACCTGTTAAGCCCTTTCCGGGTTGAAGTTTACCAGGACCTCGCGAGCTAGGTCCTATGCTAGGTCCTATGTTAAGACTAGGATGAGTTTGTACTAAACCGTGGGAAGACGAAAAGAAATCTGACGTTTCTGGTATACTTGACGGATTTATTGTGTCTTCTTGCCACCACGACGCTGACATCGACTGGTCAGACACTGAAATAAAAGAAAAATATTAGTACTAATCAATTGGTTAGCTATAAACAAGCTAAAAGAAACAAAACCGGACATTCAAACCTTATGCAATTAAATCATAACAAATTATGAATAGTTCTGAATTATGCTATTCGAAATTACGTAGTTACTTTCCTTTCTCAAACTTGCGTCCAAACTACATTGCACATTTTAATTTATTAATGGTACTAAACCGCTTAATTTAAGATTCGACTAATTAAACATACGCAATATAAATCATTACAACCAACCATCTGCATTAATCATATGCAAAAGTTACCCACTGAGACATGACATGGTGTATAGTAATAATTAAAATAATAAAAAAAGATTTGTTAAATGCAAACATTAATCATTATTAAGTATAATATAATGTGTTAATTAAGGCAGAGAAAAAGTGCAACAATGGCCCGTAATGAAGAGGACAGAATTTAAAATTTGCTTGAAGGTCCTCTTTAGGTTTCTCTGCAACTTCCGATTGAATAATGAGTTATGTAGGTTTCACTGAACAATTTTTTGAATTTCAAATGAGCTTTCATGGGTTCAGAAGCAAAGAAAAAGCTCAGGGACTGAAGAATTTTATTTATATTTCTTTATTCATTTTTTTTCCAATTTCAAAATCAATTTTTTTAAATTAGCCTGCGAGGTACTCCATACCCCCAGACCCCCGGTCAGAAATCTCATGATTAGAAGTTAATTGTTTCTCTTGTGTGAAGTTAGTTCTGGTCCTTCTGGTAGAATTGACTGGATTTACAGTCGGTGTCGCATGCTGTTCAAATCATAATTGACGTCACGTTTGTGACGTTATTCGTGCGCGGAACTGCATGTAATTAGTTCTAGTAGGCACTCGCTTAGTTCTTGGGTAGTCTTGGCTCTGCAGCTCTGGTCAAGCATTGCATATCCCGCCTTTACACCGATCGTAATTAATTCATCCAGTGGCTAATGACTGATGAGGTGATGGAGAAATATCGAAAAAAATACGATTGTTTTGTTTATTCCAGGGAGCGAGGTGGGGGCTGGAGCCATTTAAAACAAAAAAACAAAATGACCCATAAATGCAAAATTTGAAAATTTTGAAAAAAAATCAAATTTTAAATTAATCGATATTATGAAATAAACTATTAAAAATGAATCGCCAGACGTAATTACTAATCGATAACATTAACTTTCTACTGTTGTCACGTTAATGATAAAATATACAAGTTTATGCATTATTTATAAATTATAGATTTTATAATTAATTTTTTTGTAGTAGTAATAGTAAAACTAAAAGTAATCTTGCAATTAATTTTTTGCTAGTGCATAATCTGGTTCTGTCGCTAGCGTTCATACATAGGTTTTACTTGGGCTTTTTTTTTTCAAAAAGTTGTTTTAATTGTAACAACCTTAGGATATTAGAAAAAGGAATTCAGAGTGTGCCGATCGATTATACAGTAAACCAATTAAAATAAATTAGTTTCTTAATTAATTGGGTTATAAGAAAACCCACGCGATGTAAGGATTAAGGGTACCTAATAAATGGAGTTCGGTTCTGCTTTCTATCGGACTTCATTTAGCTTACAAGACAGCAAAGCTATTAGCGGATCGACAATATTCCAAAACCGCAAATTTGAAAGTGAAACTGTCGTTAGTTATGCATAGAGAAAATAATTCAAGTTTTGAACTCCGGATAAGATGATTTATTTATTATTTCAATTAATTTTATCAAAATTCTAAATTCACAACTTTTTCTTTTCTCACATTTTGTATTAAAAAGTATTATTGCAAAATTGAAACTGTCTTTCTCATCGTTTACTTCATTTCATTAGTTTCTTGAATTTTTAAAAATATTTCGTGATTTTACCGCAAATTTTTTACTTCACCGCAAAACTTTTAAGCAGGCCCCATTTAATGCATTTAATGTATTAGAAAGTCAACAAATTTATTTTAAAAGAAACTTTTGTAACAATAACCAAAATTAATTACTTATTATAATATAAAGCATTTTTATTATGATATAATGGAGCATTTACTTCTATAAATGGCTATTTCAAGCCTTTGGTGTATTTATTGTACAAAGCGTGGACATGTTGCGGTATTATGTTGTGATTGTGAATGGGTTAATTATTATCGTTTATAATTATTATCGATTCTATATAAAAAGTTAGCTGTTTTATTACCACGAACTGTACACGATATGTTACCTAATTTAAACCTTACGAGAGCGAATAAATTGATTTTATCGTTTTTGTTGCATTTATGTTTAACGACGTCCGGTGCTAATAGCAAAAATTCGATAAAACTACAAAAGTCGACTTCCTGAATTGAAAGTTCATTTTGTAAACGCAAAATAAAATATAACGCATCAAAAAGAGTCAAAAACAACACTTCGATAATAAGTAGAGCAAAGGAAAAGACACAAGAGATGTAGCTCTTGCTGATGACCTTAAATTTGCATGCATGCATGCATGCACTGAAATACTGAAAAGATTTATTTAGAATATCCATATTATTCTAGTCTAAGATATTTTGGAAAAATAAATGTTTTTAAAAATTACTAAAAATAATTACACCAAATATAACTAAAAAGTATTCATACTTTTTCACGCAATTATAGGTGGAAATGTTTTCCTTTCAAAAACAATAAAATATATAAACACTTCGTTCTTACTTTATTGAAGTGTTGATTACATTTTTTAAGGTTTAACTTAATTTGGTTCGTTTATTTGCAATATCTGGAGAAAAGCGTCGTAACACGTCCGCGAATGATAAAAAAAAACAAAAAAAAAAACACTTATTTGTATTTTATTTTTCAATAATTTAGATGTTTTCTTAAAGCAGAAAATTAATAATAATATAAAAGAATTACAAAACGATTAAATTCGGCAACAATTGCAAACTTTCAAAGGCAATATCTGCGAAAGATTTGTGAAACAATAAAATTATTGAAATGTATAGCCTGGTGTAGCAACATCGTATCAATAATAATGGGTTTAATTTTAAATGCATAAATTAAATTGCAATTACATGAAATTAGGTGTAAAAATTTACATAACCAATATTTTCTAACTAGTAAAAGTCGATAATGTAAAGAATTAATTAAAAAAACTAAAATCAGTCATTGTAAATTGTATTGAGGGCGTAGCTGAGTTTCATGGTTAATAAATTTTATAATAATTAGAATAGTCATTAATAAATTAACTTTCAATTTATTCTATAAGGTATTAATACACAGACTATTATCGCTTTATGCCCAGAAACGTCGGATCTTGCTCGGGCGACCATTTTTGTTTGTTTATCGAAAGAATGAAACTTTTCAAACGAAGAGGCGGTTTAAATCTGCTTAGTTTCGGTAATTACATCGTTTGAGTATCTAATTTTCTTAAATTACAGGTAAAATGTTGTATAAAATAATAAAGGCAAGAATATAATTGCTCTATAATTCTTTGGTATATCTCAATTTTCAGAAGGCTGCTGGGAAGATATTATGAATGCATTTATGCAATATTAATACATATACATTGTTTCAACAGATTCAGACATACAAACTTATTCAAATTACACGTTCTACAATACAATGAACATTTAATAAAGTTACATTAATTTATGTAAAACAGAACAAGCCAAAAGAATTGCTGCAAATACCTTATAGCAAATAATAAATAATTTTTCAACACCTTCATGCTTGCACGATACAATTATTTCTAATTCACTTTTTTACATAATTTCAAGTTCCTCAAGTTATTTAACAAGGTTCCTCATTAGTAGTAACGAAAGTTTTGACGCGAAGTTCTGCAATACATACAATGTGCGTGCAATGAGTTTCGCTTTACTTAGCATACTATCGGAATAATTGAGAAACACAAATTGAATTTGTAAAATCTTCTTGAAGTGTCCCGGTATACCATTTTGCAATTTTTTCTATAATTGAAGCATCTACATTCATCAGAGAAAATAATCCCTAAACGGTTTTGCGCAAGATACATATTTTTGTAAATAATATCATTAAAAAATTACAGTAATTAAATTTAATCTCGTCCAAGCTAATTATGTTTAGTGTAAAATAATAAATAAATAAATTTAATAATCCAATTTTATTGCAATTAATTGTGTTGCATGCTATACCGAACAACATTTTAACATTTTCAGCAAATTTGCACTTTATTAGTTACGGTTAATTAAGTTTCTGTATTTCCGAATAAATTTTAAGATAGTATCATGTCCTTCAATGTGTTTTGAAATTTTTGTAATATATTATATTTTCAATACTAATTTTTGCTTTTGGATGGGTGACCGCTTGTCCAGTTTTGGAATTTTATTTCAGTAGTTGAAATAATTATAAATTCCGAAATAAAGATGCCGTGAAAGCCAGTAAGATATGTATGATTAAAGTAAGTGGCTTCAGATGGAAATTTTAAAAATTTTGACAGGTTATGGGCCCAAGTCAGCAATCGTTAAAAATGGAAACAACTAGTTTGCAAGAGAGGAATAATTTTTTTTCCTTTTCTGGTGCAATGTAATTATTTCGGTTAATGTTATTGCTACGTAGAGATAACCTTGTTCACAAGAGGAATTTATATCTGTCGCATTGAACAGCACGCAAAATATTTAATAAGAGCCTTCTGGATTCTGTTTAAAGATCTTAAAAATGGGAAACTTAAGAGAAAAATTATGGTACTTTTCAATTTATTGCAAAATTAGGAGTTTAAGTTCAACAAATTTTCGAGGTTTTATAACAAATATAAATGTTATAAATTTAATTTATTGTATTAAACTCGTATTATAATCAAAACCTCGCTTTGGGGAAAAGAAAGGTTGAATTACATATATTATGACATATTTATTTTCACACTTAGGTGAGGGAATCTTCACAAATTTAGTATTTTTAGTTTTTCATAACTACCTCAGATTACGCCGCTGAAAAACCGACCAGTAGCTGGAGGGGTGACCGTGTAGTGACAAATCTAAGAAAACCAAATGTCACTAGTTTTTTGTAAATTCGACTGGCAACAAATTTTTAAATCCAAATCTGAAATCTAAAGTAAATCGAAGCAATTTGTTTTTTATCAAAATTGGTTTAGTTTTCTTAGTATATAGCTTAGGGGGTAACCAGAAGTGGCGTAACTATGAGGGAAGCTATGGGAGCTCGAAAAACAAAACCATCTCAAAACTAAAATTTGTAAGAGTTTTTTCGAGGCGGAGGTGGAAGCTTATATGGATCCTGGCAAGTATGGAAAATGAGAGGTTGAGTAGATGATGTAGTCTAGTTTGTTGTGTTGGACGTAGCGATTTGGGAATAAAATAAAGGTGTGCATTGGGGGGTATTCCATACCCCCCAGACCCCCTGGTTTATCCTTATTGTTTTGTGCCTCTTAAATTTAAATTCAAAATTTAATAAGTTGTAGAAGTCCCACAGTATGTTTAAAGCTTTGGACATCGAAAGAGATAGATCCGCTGCTGGGCGCATAAGTAAGTATAAATCAATATTATAAATATTGATTGAGTTTTAGTGTAGCCATTGGCAAACCGGGGGGTCTGGGGGGTATGGAATACCCCCTAGTATCCCATAAACTATATGAAATATCACTTAGTTGGGGTATAAAGATAAAGATGAAACTTGAACTTAGAACTCATATTTTGAGTTGGTGTCTCCTATTACATTTATCCAACAGGCAGAGACAAAATTTGTTAGAGGAATCTCGTTAATTTAGTCATGCGCATAGATAAGTTCGGCCTTACTAAATTAATCTTAAAGACGAAGAAAAGTATGTGACAGGCAAGGAGATTTCAACTTGCCCATCCGAGATATTGCAAATGTTAACAGAAAAAAAACTAGCCTTCACACCAACAACTGGAACAAGTACCTAAATGGCAACGGAAACAGATCATTAGCCTACAGAAACCAATAGACAATTATTTGAAAAGTGAAATATTTTGAATAATTATTATCCTTGGCTCTGTTCATCGCAAGCACACACGTTCAAGTACATAAATCGACTTATTGCTAAACGATTTCCTCAAAGTCAAATTTCAGAATCACAAAATTATTAAAATATTTGCTATAGTAACCTACATACTTTCTTTTGATTATTGGAATTTTTGCTTTCCAGTGGAAACGGAGCCGTGTGCGTTCCTTGACACTATAACCAGCAGAGCTTTTCGACCGTAACAAGCGTAACTCCAATTGCTCGGAAGATGGAACACCTAAATTGCCAAATTATTCAGTTAACGTTTGGATAGAGAAAGTAAGTCAATTCCTTGTTGTAGTGCAATTAAGTGAGAGTATAAAGTGGTAGCAGATTTACTTATAGGATAAGGCAAAAAAGAGATGAGCCATTCCACAATAACGATTAGAATATTACAAATTATTCTTAGTTTCGTCATTTCGAGCAGACGTAGTTTTATTAATAACATAATCATATTACAATCGAGTTTGTTATGGAATTTGTTGCACACGGAAATTTTGTTATTTGATGATACAATCTTCTATAATACAGATTTGAGAGTAAAACACAATTCAGAAAAACTTGATATCGTGAAATTGAAACACCATTCAATGTAAATTACAATGCAGTAGTAATACAATGCTCAAATTATGCAACAATAGTTTAACTATTAAAATATTATGCAAATGTGTTTTAGTAATACTCTTAGTAATACAAGCTCAAAAGATTTAACTCTTTCATGGTGGAAACCGACACAGGCTATTGAAATGGTCAATCAATGCGTCCTATAAGTGTCCGGGACGTAACTAAATTTAATGATTGGTTGCAAAAATAATAATTGTAAATAGCTGCTGGGCTATTTTAATAATTAGTAAATAGTTGCTGATTAAATAGAAAATGCTCGTAATTAATCTCGCAATACCATTTAATTTTTCTTTACTTAATTAACAAAATGGTTTCATTCTCGATGTGCAGTAATATTTAATTACAGACATATGAGTAAATGTGCAATATTAAGTTGTAGTAGACAAGACCTTGACAGGTAGATGTATACGTTGTTACATATAGGTTATTATCGCAATATTGCCAACGGCTACACATTCAAGTACTATATTTGCACGAAAAGTTCATTATTCCTATTGACTTGATCGTAATTTGCAAAACAATAAAGATTAAAGCATGCAGGAACGTGTGGAACTCCCGTTTAAAAATAAATGTTATGTTCTACATTATCTTTATTGTACAGACTGGTATCGCCCCCTAAATTACGTAACAGTCGGTGCCGAAGTTTCAAAATATCGACACACTTGGTACATAAGTATATAATATTTTTTTTTTATAAAAGTTTGTGCTTTCTATTTCAATAGAGCGTGTTTGTGTTGACGCACTATGTAGGTATTTCCCTAATTAAATGTCCAGGTATTTAGATCAATAATAGTTTTATGAGAATAAATAATTTAAATAATTAAAAAATGCGGTCAACAATTAGAAACTTTCAAAAATGTACAGTAATTTTCGAACGTGAGGGTTTAAGAATTCTTTTACGCTTTTCAACAGCTGCCGTAACAATAAAAAATTATCGATTATAAGCTTTTACTCCAGGTAACATCTGCCTACAATTATAATTTCAAATTTTTATTAGCGCGAAAGTGCCTCGATTTCTTTTTCCAGTTTTTTGGGATTACCTTGTACATAGAAAAAAATTAAAAATTGAAAACTTAGAAAAAGACCACTCTAGGGCTTAAGAAATTACTTAAATTAGAGTTCCGTTCTAAATTTCACGTAACAATCAATTAGCAAAATTAAAACCACAACGCTGCGAAGTTTAGCGTAATTTAACATTGAGCGTTCGTTACATAACGAAAAATTAATCGGTTGTGATAGAATAATTTACAAAAAATCAAAGCTCCTCTGGTTAAAATTAGCTAGACAAGGCTAATTAATAAATATTTACGACTATTCAATTCACATGTCATCTGTCAAAAGTGGACCAATAAAAATGTTTGATGTGAGATTACATGGCCAATCAAAATGAACTGCAGCGAATATTCCACTAGTGGTGAATTGCAGCGACTATTCCATAGTAGGACAAGCGAATATTTTAAATAAATAAAAAATTTTATTGCTATTATAACAAGAAAACGCGTTCAATATAAATTATTATGAATTTCAAGAATAACAAAAGTTTGTTTACTATAGTTGTCACAGAAATAAAATCATGTGTAACTCAATTTTTTTGTCAATTTTATTTTAAAAGTAAAATTTGTTCAGTGAATAGTCTCTTAAATACGACTCGTAATCATAGATGATGTAGAATATTTTGTGGTGATATCACTCATATTCTTTGCGCTTGCGAATAGCATTCGTGCTGGCGCACTCATGCTATTCATTTTGCAAGCGCAACGAATATTCGTGATATCAGCACAAAATATTCGACATATCTATGACTACTCGTGGTATTACAAGTGATTATCCGATTATGAATTAAAATTATGCACGAATTAATAATTCGTGTGGCGAAACTTCTAAAAATTGTAATGTGTAAACTTGAACTTGTACAATATCATTCTCATTCTTAAAGAAGTGGGCATCCTTGTCCCAGCAAGATCGCGCATATATTTAACTTAAATTTGTATGTATTAACTGTTATAGTTCAATAATCTATAAATTGTTTATATAAAACCTGAATTATTAACCTCATGACGACATTCCCATAGTTATGTCGTAATATGTTAAATGTCAAAAGCTAACAAACTCAAAAAATCAAATCGGCGAAAAACCATTCAAATACTTTTTTTCAATTTTTTGCTTTTGTTAAATTTCACTTTCCTATTATTAAGTTATCTGTGACAAAAAAAGTAAAATTCTCTAACTGTTTCTCTCCTTAACAAAACGTTCTTCTTAAATTAGTAGACCAATTTTGCGAACCATTGTTGTTGTAAACCTTAAAAAAAAACTTTCGTTTGTGCGGTTTGCACGCCCACGTGTGTTCACGTAAAGGTGATGTGCACTTTTGATATCTTATATGGAAATAATTAATTCGAAAAAGGTGTGGCGTGTGACTTTTTTTGGATTGCAAAAATTAAACCTTTAGAAGTAACAATTATATTGAGGACGTTTCAAAATGTTGGTTCATCTCCGAGCAAGTTGCGAGATGCTATACTAACCCACCCGTATTAATTCGGTTTTCTCTTCTTCGGACGCATTTAAAATGTCAATTGAAGTAATATTTTCTGGTATATGTTTACATAATAATATAAAATAACAACTCATAACAATATCCAACATAATTCTTGCACAAAATTGAACAATGGGACATGATTAGATAGTATTCTGTTACAAGTCGTGATTACAACCAAGTAAATTATACGCCATATATTTTCACCTATTTCTGCAATAAACAATTAACTAACACTCGGTAGATGACGATGATATATCATATAAAAATTAAAAAAAAATCTTTAAAAAATTTAAAGTAAACTGATAGAAGAAAATTAACGGTCCGTATAATGGTGTTGTTCTTTTGGAAACAATTCAATTGTAGATGCTAGATTGGTGTAAAAAATTTAATTAATAATAATTTTGATGCTTTTTTTTGATGAAAAACCCTACACTTGTACACACTTTCTTCTCAATTTGATTCATCGATACAATCGGAAGCATTTTGGTTTATTCACGCTTTCGTTTTAACAGTCTGGATTTGTAGAGCAGAAAAATGGTACCCACTAACAAAAAAATGACGGTAGTTACAGTTTTTACGGCTTTTAAACATAGCTAATTCTAAAATTTACGCTATCATTAATATACTTAAAAATAGTGAGAACTTATAACAACATTGCTTTTCTGAAAGTTATGTATACTAATAGTTTTAATGATATCTGATTGCCTACGGACAATTTTAATTACCTCACGTACTTACTATGTTATATCAAGTCAGTTAAACGGTTTTGCTTATTAGTTTCTATATTTCTCAAAAATACCCAACTTAATAATATTCGTCCACTCCTATCGTTCCATTAATTAGAACATTCTTATTAGTTCATTTATTTAAAATTTTTATTAATTAAGCGTTTATTAAATATCTTGTTCCGTCACTGGCCTGTCAATTTGCCTTATATCAATTCGATATTTGTTATTTTTATGCTTCTATCAGCGGCGGCTCGTCAGAGGAGGCAAATGAGGCTTAACCTCCCTTGAAATGTACAACTATTAAAATTTTCAAAAAGAAAAAAGTTGATTATCGATCGTAAAAATTATCAAAAACTAGATACTTCTTCTACAATGCATATCCAAAATGTGATGTAAACTTCCGCATAAATATATGCCGCCATCGATTTTACGCAACATATCTAGCGTATAAGAAGAATGCAATTTTTTATTGTGTATCCAGCATAGCACATAGTTAAGTGTCAGCCTTCTTTGTATATTGTACGCCATTGTATGCCCGTAAATATTATCATTTTATCTTAGTTAATTTTTTTTAATTCAAAAAAAGTTGTGGAGTTTAACTGTACTAATTAGCCCAAGAGATAAATATCTCGAAAATTTTGTATAGGTACACTTGTTTGGAATTCCTTTGAAAATCTTTAGAGTTCCTTGAAAATTCTTGGAATCTTTAGAAATCATTGAATTTCTTTAGATTGGAACTTGTTTGAAAATCATTGGAATTTTTGAGAAATTAATCGAGTTCTTTGGAAATCCCTCGAATCTTTGGAAATCCCTGGAATTCCGAATTCTGTGCACAAATTTTTTTCAAGCAATTTAATTCTTGAATTAGCCTCCTCAAATGAAAAAGCGACAAGCCACCACTGGCTTCGATAGCAAGAAACCTTATGTACCGCCACTGTCTTGGCATTTTCTAAAAAATAAATATAAGATTTATTAGTTTTTTTAGGTTCCAATTTTGATTGAATGGATTCTGATCAATTGGACATTGGACTAATAAGAAACAATCATAGAGAAATAGAAGAATTATGTAACGCTACTGATTGGGCAGTGGCGGATCCAGGAGGGCCCCTCTTTAGAACTCAAAAAATATTAATTTTTACACAAAATTTTTTTAATTTATTAAAAACAAAAGAATAAATTTGTTATTACTACTACCTACTTTTTAATTTTAATGTTTAATAAATTTTTATTTTATTGCCCCCCCCCTTATGGTAATTGTCTGGATCGGCTACTGCGATCGGGGTGATTTTGGAACTAATTTTGACGTTGTGTTGGCAAACCAATAATATGATGACAGCGACGATCAATTTCCAAGATTTTTGTATTGTTGTAATGCAGTGGTGGTCAATACAGGAAGGGCTAGGGGGCGCCCGCCGACTTCTTAAAACAGAGAGATTTATCTGATTGCCTAGAAACTTGCACTTTTAGTCCGATTTTCGAAATTAATCAATGTTTTAAATAAATAATTGAAATCAAAATTGTCGATTTAGATTCATTTATTCAGAAAAAAAATTAACAAAGAAATTTTCAAAAATCAATTTTTATTTTAATTCTTCTTAAAATCCAAATCCAAAACTTTTAAAGTTTAAATATACTTTCAATAAATAAGAACGTTAAAAATTAAAGAGATAAATCACCCATATGTCGCCGTAGCAAATTTAATTTAAATTAGCCTTGAATTATTATTCTAAAATATTACAAAATTTAACATCATCCAAATCAATTATAATTTTCTAATTTTCCAAATTCAAACTTTATATCTCTAAATTTATTCAATCTTTTCTAAAAAAATATTTAATTTTATTCAAAATTACATTATAATTTTCAATTCAACCAAATCACGCAATATAAATCTCTAGTAGGCTTTTATACAAAGCACTATAGTAAAAAGCCTTATGTCTGTATCTGACTGCCCGTCTATCTGTCCCCATGTATCAATTTCTTATTCCTTAAGCAAATAATAATTTTTAAGCTTTCACCTTTATGTAAAATTTCAAATTTAAGCAACTATAGTTCGTATACAGTTTTTTATATTCTGTATTGTAGTCAATATTTTTCAAGTGAAACCAGAACAGTATAGAAGCGTAAGAACCCCAGTCATCCGGATTCCACCTTGTTTATTCTTAAAAATACAAAACCTCAATCAAAACTGACTGAAAATATTTGTCTAACCGCTTAGGCGGACATTTTTTTAGCAAAAAACTAGTTGGCGGAAAAAACAGAAATTTCCAAATTTTCAATAATAAAATTTTAAATGTTCAATAAACTTCTAAAGTGCAAAGATTAAAATTCCTAATTTTGCTGAGAGGATATCTGAGTGTTACTTGTGTTACTGTTTTTATTAAAATTTATTTTATTAATTATAATAAATTTAAAATTTATATTATTTTGTTTTTAAATAATTAAAAAAAAATTAAAATATACTTTTGCTTTTCCTTATTTATGCCAAATGACATAATTATTCAAATCATTAAATGCAATCAATAAGTTCCTTTTATTACATTTGACGCGAGGGGACAATCGCTGGGAAAATTTGGTGTACAAGTGAAGGGAAAGTCGGGGAAATTTGAAGAAATCTTAAGAAATCTTAAGAAATCCGAAGAAATCTTAAAAATACATAGATGAGTTTTAATTATTATTTTTTCCGGAGAAATCTCTCGAGAATCTCGTAAAAGAAAATGTAGTGCACAAAACTTGCCCCACGAGCTGACATCGATATAAAGAAAACTTGTAGAAAAAATAGTAGGTAGTAATTATTATCTCAATGAACTTGACACTTGGAAAATAATGTTGAAAATTTCATACATAAAAATTTGGGTGCTTGACTATGACTGTAATATAATACCTACTATGTATAGTAAACATATTATTAATAAATAATAAGTATGAGCTTATTATTCAGTCTACACAATAAAAAAAAATTTCTAATTTAAATTATTATTGTAGCAGCTAAAAGTTAAAATGTAAATAACGAGTATTGTATTAAATTGGTGGTTTATTAATTTTCAACAATGAAAATCGTAATTAGATTTGTAATAACAATCAGTCACGGTTTTACAAGGTCGGGGTTATAGGTTACGTGAAAGCTCAGGGATTTTACCGATTGCTTGTTACACATTCGAATGGCAATTAAACGCATAACGCACACATTCACTTCTCCGATATGAATATTAATACGGATATCGTCCCACCCTTACTTTGCTAAGTAAAGTGTAAAGTAAGTGTGTTTTTCACGTTGCAATTACGACCTCGCCTTAAGGTAATGTACAGATTTCAAGTGTTATAAAATTCGGAGCGATTGGCATGCGTGCTATCGAGTGTCCTTAAAGGAACGAACACCTGTCAATTTTTTCAAGTCATTCGGTAATTAGTAATTACTAATTTTAAATACATTAACTGCTATTATGGTATTATACATTGAGGTAAAAGGCGAAACCACGCTTTCCGATCATAAAAAAGTTCACGAAATTTAGAACACGGACTTGGCAATAAAATCAGATTAGCCAAAATTAGCATACTAATTAAATTGCAATTAAAATCGAAATCGAAAGTTTTTTCAAACTATGCAAATTTTATACTACAATATCTGCGTGGTGCTAAAATATTTACGTTCTAATTATTATGGGAGGGTAATTACGTGGTTTAGTGAGATAGAAAACGCTCTGCATAAAGTTCTAGGTTTATCTCAAAACTATTTTATTGCAAAACAGTTACATTTTACAAAAGTTTAATTAGAAGTCGTTCGAAAGAAAAAAGTTTATTAATTTTCGTTAAATTAGCGTGGAGAAGGCTGCAACTATTAATCGGTTGCATTTCAATGTTAAACCTTGCTTAATTTAATCACTACAATATTGCAATTGTTGCTGGAAACTGAATTACCTAATTAGCCCACAAGTTGGGCGCCAAATATGTCTTTCATTGTTTGATTTTCTACAAGGTTGGCACGAAAATCTTCTAAACCGGATCAGAAACTAAAAACTCCCTGCATCGAAATCTATCATTTGTCAAAAGAAGTGCAAATTTTATTTCACTTTTTAGAAATTATGATTAAATAATTTAAGATGAATATTTATGTCGCATTTGTCGAGACCATAAAATTAGTGAAAGTACAGCCGAAATGAATAAAAATACGTCGAACTTCAATTATGCTAAATGAAAAGCACCCGGTGCAATATGGAAGTGAAATTGATTGCTCTCGAGAGGAAGACGTAAAATTTTGTTGTATTTGACACTTTCGCTTTTGATGAATTAAAATGATGACCAGATACCAGATGTGTCTTATGAAAAAATTTAATTCTTCATTGGAAATCGACATGTTTCCCTGTCGACAGGATTGAAATCAAACGGATCGATTGCATCCAATTTTTAAAAATGAAACGCTGCGAGGTGAGTATCTTGCAATTTTTAATGATAATTCGAAATTTTTTTAACGATGCGACCTTAATTTATCCAACGTGCCAAAAATTATTGCGTTAAAGTAAATAAAAAAGATAAACATCCATACAGCCATATTGGACTCGAGCCCATAAAAAACAATAACGCGAAAATAATTGCACATATTATATATATTAAAAAAATATCTAATTATTTGCACTATTCTATAAGATCGTTTTATGAATGAGGTATTTTTGGTTCGGTAATATTATGTAGGTTAAGTTGGTATTAGCAGACTTTTGTTGATTTAAATTCAACAATTCAACATTAATAGTTATTATAAATTCGTTATGGTAAATTCGGAGGATTTCCGTTGTTCGTAAAGCAATGTTGGTTGTCTGCGGAATGTGTAACAATACTTGGAAAATTAATGAAGCATATAGAAGTGACCTTATAAGAGCGGCTCTAAATTAAATTGAATAACATATTTCTGACAAGGTTGCAATGCACCTTTTTAATTTTTTTGATTTAAAATGACAAACAATAACATTATGCACCTTTAAAAGTTAGAAGCAGTCAAAAAGTCAAAGAAGTCTATATTGAGAACTAACATAATCACTGCGGCACTACTGCCGCACCCTAACCACCTACATTTGTTTTGTGTATTTTTTAAAACTTCCATAGATTAAAAAAATGCAATGCAATATTATTTTATTCCAACCTTACCAAAAAACACAATCGTCAAATAGCGTGTAAATACCAGATCTTTTAACGTCACGTTAATTTCACGTTAATAAAAAATTAATGTAGAAATGCATTTTTTTGTAGAATTACGAAAAAATTTCCTGCAAAAACACAGAAATTATGTTATATAATCCCAAGTTTTTTAAGTTTTGTTCCATATTTTTGTGCTTAACACTTTGCCTTACAATCCAAGATGTCTCTATTGCCGTTAGATGTCGTAACACTTAAAAGATCAAAATATTTACTAGTTATATCATCCAAATTATTATGACGCTAAAATACCATTTTTAAACCCGAGTGTTAAATTGAAGAATAATCACACCAAGAGATTAATACACTCACTCAAGTAATAGAGGTCACCTGGGCAACTGAACGTAAATTTTCAAATAAAAATTAACTAACGAAATTTTTTTAAATAAAGAAAAAAATACTAGATAACTTTGATTTTTGAAATTTTGTGGGTAAAAGCTGCGTTTCTGCACTTCCGTACTACTTTTATTCACATTTTCAAGGTCTGAAGTGTCACTTTTAATCCTTGAGGCATTAAAAAACATGAAACGTCACTTTTACTTTTGTTAAGTTTCGTTAAAAATAAGAAAATTAAAAAAAATGCTATTCAGTCACATAATTTTTCTCCGCATCAAGGTTGAACAAAAAAAAATTGAAAATGCAAGCAGTTTTTGTTTTAGCAAAATAAGTGCAATTTTAAAAAAGGGGATTTTATTTTACTAATTTTCATGAACCAGAATTCTTCTTAATCGGCGCGATTTACATTAAGCGAACGCCACCATACGGAAAAATATTAAGTTAACCAAATACGTATAGTTGGTATAGAAAATTTTAAATTAAAAGCCAAATTTTAGAATTTAAATTGTTCAATTTTAAATTATAACAAAAAAATTTTTTCTGGAAGCCAATGCTTAAAAATAATAAGAACCGCTGATAGGCAAACAAAAACGTTTAGTTAAATGTATAGTGTGAACCAACTGCAGTGAGTTATCTTCCATCTGTGCTATAACAATTTTCTGCTTTAATACTTTCAATCATACAGACCTGGTTTACCGAGTCATTCGCTCTACGAAAAATCAAATTGGATGATGAAGCGAATTCTATCTATCTCTGTTATTGACTTCTCATCAAAATATTTCTGTTTTGTCTTAGTAATTTTTCAAAAAGCCTTTGAAGTCGAGGAAAGATGAAAGTTCGAAGCTGCAATATTAGTAATGAAAATGAATTCATAGTAAAAATAAGAAGGAAGAACCAACGCTTCCATTCTCTTAAAATGATATAGAAAGAAGGTTTTTGTAAGGAAACAAAATTATCCTTGTTACTTTCATTTTTTATTGTACTTTACACGTTTTAAATAACTAAATTTCTTGTTCTAAGAAAGTTATTCTATTGTTATTTTGGTTTCAGTATTTTATCTCATGAAAGCCTTTCTTTCTATCTTCATCCAGCATAATGTTCTTCCATCCAGATTGAGATGTTTCTTTTGTTTTTTCTAATAAATGCCTATTTATTTTATTGCCTGTTTCTAACTTATCTGATTTGATCCAATCTGTTGACTTCGTTATTGTTTTAAAAACTGCAACTGTGAATATTTAAACTCTTTTTGTTCTGATCAATTGTGGCTTCTTTCAGTTCGTATTAACTGCAGACTCGACCGGCCCATCCGACCCTGACTGTAGAGAAAAATAACCATAATTGCTAATAGTCGATGGAAGGTCGGAAACTTTCAAAAGATGAAGAAAATTGGAACAGTAAATTTCCTAGCCAGATAAATTAACGTTGAATTCCAGTAGATGGTTGACCTTACATGTAAATCAATTTAATATAACAAAATTGATTGCCACTGGAATGAATATGTGGTAAAAGCGATACTTATAAGCTTGAAAAATAAAAACAAAACTATAAATTAAATTAAAGAAAAATTTCATTAGAATATCGATTAACGTGAAAGTTGCTTATTAATGTAAGTAATCTAATTGTTCATAATATTGATAACGCCTAATGGCGGAGAAAGTGGTTAAGGAAGATGATAAATTGGCTAAAAAGGTGCAAACGGGCAATTTACACGTAATATGCAGCTAGGCATGCATGAGGTTACTATTTCCAAGCCTGTAATTTTAAATCTTCAGAGAATTTCATGTTTAATTTTGTATTAAATTGCAAATTAAATTTCTAGCTTTGGATGAGAAAATAATGAGCGCTTTAGGTTAACTTCAGTTTGGAATTGATTAACAGAAGAGTAATTGACGAATACTGAAAAAATCGGAAATTATTGCCTGCTTATAAGGACATCAGATTGAATCGAGCTAAAAAGTAATTCAAAGTTCTCGACCAATTGTTTTTCTAAGTAAATGTTCCTTGAACAATTACCACCGCGAATTCCACAATTAGAGTTAATTTGTTTATAAAACCATTTCCCTAGCTTTCTTTAGGCTTGAAAAAATGAATTTCTAGATTGGTAAGGTCATTGCAATGGCATTGTTATAACTTTATTCGCGGCGCTTATTTCCGTTTCTTGCTTTTATATTTTACCGCAACTTAAGGTTAAATTACCGTAATTTGTTACGTAAAGTGCGTAACATTAAATTGCACATTTTGACACTCGAAAATCTTAGAGGAATAATTATATAATTTTCCGAATTTAGCTACGTAGCGGCAGAATCTAGCACAATTTTTAGGGGCGCGGTGCGACGAATCCTCTTAATTGGACAAGATTTTCCTGCACCTTGTTTAGTCTAAACAAGTTTCATTAGAACATCGGGTTATCGACTCACCTCAAAAATAAATAGAAATCTTATAGATTTATATTCGGAACGAAACTTCCTCAAATATTTCATTAAAATTAATTATAGCAGACCAGAAATAAGGCAGACAAGTCCACGGGGTGGCCGAAAGAATAACCGGAGCTGTCGAGAATTGAACTAAAAAACTGATGCAAGTATATTTGCATAATAATAGGCATAGGAAAATGAAAGTAAAATTCGAATATTTTAGATATAATATATGCCTATTGATTACAATATTTAATTTGCAAAACGCTCCTCCTGATGTTTTGCAATTAAAATAATAATTAATAAATGCATCGATAAAAATGATAATTATACGGTTTGGCGAAATAAATTATTCTTATAATTGAAACATAATTTTATTGAAAACGAATATTAAAGTGAAAATTTTTATAATTTTCTATTAAATTTGCATGTTGTCTAGAGTTTTGATTTAATTTGCAAGCTTTAAAAGAAAGTTAGATAATCAATCTACAACACTTTTTCTCGGTGTTGATTTTGTTCAAGAGCCAGGCCCAGAAAATGATAAACGACGAATGTAATACCTGTCAGATAAGCAATTATTTAATTATAAATTAATTTTATTATGTTTAATATGATTTCGATGTAGTTAATGCACATTCTGTTCTCGAGTTTATAAAAATAAAGAAATAGATTAAATCTTGGACATTTCTTTTTAAATTATCCTTCCGGAGGATCTATTTTGAAATCAAACTGTTATTAGGTGTATCTGTTGTCACTTGAGAAAATTATGTTGTCATATTATAGTGTTATGTAAGTTGGGGCAATGCACAACAATGCACCGAGACGGTAATGTAATACTGCACCCTACAGTAAACATAAAAATTTTAAGTATTACATTTTATATGCGAAGCAATTCAGACATTATCAACTTTAATGTTCCAGCTCTTATTGCTTCATATATTTTTTTGTTTTTATTTAAGTGTAAAATGAGATTCTGTTCTTTATCTTTTAAAAGGGAACTATTTGGTGAGGGCAGTTTCATTAGGACTGAATACATGTTTTGTTGATGTAACTTAATAATGGTAGAATGATAGACCACAGTGGTGGCTTGATGTGATCACTAGTTGAGTTATGAGCGGAAATTCTGGGTTTAAATCCTGGACTCGACAGAATTTCTTAGCTCGGCCCTCTGGTGAACATCAAACTGTGGATCGAAATACTAATAACTTTGGAAAACGGGGTACAATAAGCCTAGAGCTTCGGTACAAAGTGGGTATTGAACCACTACCCGTGCAGCTGATTTGGAATTTGGAATGGTAACTTAAAATTGTATAAAACAATACGAAGATTTAGTAAAACGTAATTTATACATAAACAGGGTTCCCACTAGCTTGGAAAACCTGGAAAATCTTGAAAAGTCAAGGAATTTAAGAATACTTTTGTCGGGGAATTTCTCATTGTTAGTGCCAGGTCAGGGAAAACAATTTAATTTAATAATTTTATTTTAATATTAAAATGAATTTGTTTTAAAATTTTAAAATTAAAAAAAAATTATTGATTTTAATTTAATTTTAAAATTAAGATTTTTCTTGACCATTTTATCATCCGATTTATTGAAATGTCAGGGAAAATTTTTATATTTGGTAAGGGAAAACCTGGATAAGTTAAAAAATTTAAGGTTTTCTTAATTTTGTCAGGGAATAGTCAGGGAATTTCTCATTCCTAGTGCCAAGTCAGGGAAATTAAATTTTCAGTCAGGGAAAACATAATTTAATGTACAATTTTAATTTTAAAATAAATTTGTTTTAAATTTCAAATTTTAATTGTTTTTAATTAAAAATAAAATTTTTTTAATTTTAAAATTAAAAAAATTATTGATTTTAATTTAATTTTAAAATTAAGATTTTTTTTACTTTTTTTTTCAATTTATATTTTGTCAGGGAAAACCTGGAAAAATGAGAGAATTTAATATTTCCCTAATTTTGCCAGGGAAAAGTCAGGGAATTTCTCTTTTTTTGTGCCAATCAATTTAATTTAAAAGTTTTATTTTAATTTTAAAATAAATTTGTTTTAAAATTTTCAAATAAAATTTTTTTTTACAAAAAATTAAATTAAAAATAAAATTTTTTTTATTTTAAAATTTAAAAATAATTATTGATTTTAATTTAATTTTAAAATTAAGACTGTTTTTTACCTTTTTATCTTCCGATTTATCGAAATGTCAACGAAAATTTTTATATTTTGTCAGAAAACCTGGAAAAGTCAGGGAATTTGATTTTGATAATTCAGTGGGAACTCTGATAAAACAATTAATCGTAAAATATATATTTATACACGGCACTGGCTGTGAACGAATAGTAATTATAAAATGTAAAAACTACTAAATATTAATTAGGTATTTAGTAAAATAAATGCAATTCGACAAAAGAGTTTCCTGTTTTACTGTTAGTTGAAAAACAGAACAAATGTACAAGTCGAATCCGATTTTTAGAGATCTCTACCAAGTTTAGCTTGTCGGGAACATACATACAGTGGCTTACAAAAATAAGCGTACAGTCTATGCTAGCAATGTAAATTGTACCTTTTGAAGACATGTTTTCTCATATAAAAATCGCTTTATTAGCAAAATTTATTAGACATTTTTTGTTGAAAATTTCATTCTCTTCATTTTTGTTTATATACATTTTTGTGTTTCGTCACACCGTTTTTGAGATACAGTGACTTAACTAACTCTTATTTTAATAAAAGTTTGAGCGAGATCTTTTTAAGTCACTGTATCTCAAAAACGGTGCAACGAAAAAAAAAAATGTATATAAACAAAAATGAAGAGTATAAAATTGTCAACAAAAAATATTAAATAAATTTTGCTGTAAAAGCGATTTTTCAAAAATCTTCAAAAGGTACAATTTACATTGCTAGTATAGAACTGTACGTTTGTGTTTGTGAGCCGTTGCATATTATACACAAAGCGCAGCTAAAGAATAAATACAATAAAAGAAAATATTGTCTTTTGAAAAAAATTCTCAGATTAATTTTTCAATCATTTGTTTTAGTGTAATGACTTCTTTAACTGTATTTTAAGTGGAAAATTACATTATTGTTTAAACAACAGCATAAACATTTTACAATTTACGTAAGATTTGCTTACAAATAAAAAACAATTGAAATTTTGTTATTATAAAAACCTAATATCTAGAGGAGGGGGAAGCTTTTTGCGAAGATTTTCTTATTCTAAGAAAAAGTCAATACCTACGTAATTATTCGAAATCTAATAATGATGAAAAATTGATTTTGATTTAAAATTTTTATTTTATAAGATACAATTTTTCTTCAAAATACAAAAATGGGAAATTTATGGAAAAGTAACGGGTCAGTGCGGTCTTCAGACCGCACAACCAGGACAATCGAGTATACTATAAATTATTTATATAACAGAACTTATGGATTATTGGTATATAATATAGAATATGCATTTCGGTGGCCAATAAAAATTTGGAAAATTAAAAAAAGCTCACCGCAACCTTACATTGGAAACGCTGCGAAAACCTTAATATTACACATAATTTGCTTTAATTAGCGGTATTTACCATATGGATTAGATTATTTTAATTGTAATATGGTTTTCAAGAAATCGACTAAACGACACGGTACTTACATTTATACCGTTTAATTAAAGAATGCAATTAATATAACAAGTAGTGCACTCGTAGTTATTTTATTTAAATTTAAATTGTTTAAATTATAAAAGTTGATACTGTTATTGCGAAAAAAAATTTTTCTTTTGAGTTCGAATTTATAAAAATTATTTTTTTTTTGACAAGCAATTATTGCTAGACAGGCAAAGAAACGTAAGGAAATCACAATAATCTGAGGTTCAAACCTAAAATAGAAACTTTTTGAAATTACGAAGTCAACTGTCTGTGCTAATTAAGATTGTGTTACACTTATTAGAACGTTTACGCTTACTTTTCGCAGTAACATTTTTATTAATTGAAGGTCGTTGTGAGAATGACCGTCGTGTTTGATTGTTAATGTATTCGCTTTAAATCGACTAAATGTAACGGTGACCGCTTTAAACGACAAGTGTGATAAAATTAGATTGTAAGTACTTACTAGCGTAGGTCATGAAGGTTTCAGGTTCACTTTCGATATCTAAAAGTTAATGCTCGATACACCCAATATTGCTGTTCTACTTGATCGACCCTCGTACGTCTCTGACCTATTCGCCTTTTTCAACTTTTTATTTAATAAACTGTAAGCGTAAGCAATATAACGGATTGCGATGTAAAAATAATTATTTTAAGTTTGTAACAGGTTTCGTCGAGAGATCTGTTATAATTTTTGAAAATTACAGTTAATTTACCAGAAATATCAAAATTTTAATACCGAATTGTTGAACATGAACAAAAATTTACTGTTCTTCTTATGAAATATATTATCTCTGCGACCTCTTAAATGAATTTAATTTGACTACCTAAGAAAAATTGGCTGTTGATGAATTAATTAAATTAGTTTTAAAAATAAAATTGCAAAATTTAGGTCTTTGCAAACTCGCCGCATTAAGTAATAAAATAAAAAAATTTTTAATTACTTATTGTTAAAAAATTTTATATAATTTTATTTTATGCAACTAAGAAAATAAATTTTTGAGTACACGGAAATCCACTACTGTACTAGATATTACGTAATAATAAATTACAAAATAATAATTTTTAGCTACGCACTGTGCGAAAAACTTACATTATATTAGAAATGTAAACATTTCACACTGCATTTGATTATTGCGCTGCGATTGTCTCATTAAATTTTTAAAATCAGTTTCCAAAAATTAACGCGATTAATAGGCAAGAAATTTTTATAAACTTGTAATTTTTACGTGCGTGACGCAGGTTTTTATTAGAAATTTTCCAAAGCGAAAGACCAATTCTTCGGTATCATTATTAAAATAACAGAATTCCATTCGGAATGTCGAAAGAATATTTTCCTTTGATTAAAGTTTCTTATTTATTAATCACTTAATTATAAATTTGTTTAAAATTATGCAACGAAATTGATCGAAAATCTGCACAAAAGCAATTTTATAATTAAAAATCGATGAGTTCCTATTATATGCAATTAAATTAATATGCACAAAATTAAGATATTACTTTCTTGAACTAATTTTAATTTTAATTATTTTATTGGTAGGGGAGGTTGTGATACCGACAACCAAAGAAAGTGAATTGATTTTTAATGCTGCAAAGAGTTTACGATGCTTTTAACATAACTCGACAATTACATTATACGGCTACGCAGGCAGATTTGGCACCGAGAAAGTCTACAAAATTACTTAATTATGCATTTCCCTTTCATATTTACAACATTTATCCTTAATTTATGTGAAGTCTAATTTTACTTCAACTTCTAGAGTTTATATCCATTGCAAAGATATCAGATTTTAATTTTTCTTGATTTCCACAACGAAAAGCTCACAAAACTTGTAATCAAAAAATGCAAAATTTATTTTTCTCGAATTTAGCAAAGGGAAGAAAAGCAAATTCGAAGTTTATCATCTCAAGTATTTTAGTTAAAACAAAATTATCTTGCAATTAATCAATTAATTAACCTTGTGCTCGAAATTTTTTCGAATTTTCTAATAATTAGAAATTTGCAATTATAATGGAATTCCTTTGTACATCCTAATACCATTGAAGGAATTGATAAAAAATGCAATATTTTACCTGCACTTTCCTTAAAAATTAATGGATACAATTTTTTTGCCTTAAACGACATATAAGCAAATTAACCAATTGTAACGAATGCGACTGGAAGAAAAATTACCATATAAATTTAGACGTGAAAGTTGGAAATAATAAAAAATTATGCTCTAAATACTGAAACCTTTTGATATATTATTTAATTTTGTGTTTGTGAACAGAGTGAAACATTAAAATTTGGTTTTGGTGGGCAGATTGGACTCAGCACGTGGGACAATAAATAATTTTCTAATTGAAATTCGAACCAACAATTATTTAACCTTGCCGAGGAATACAATACACTTAATAAATCATTAAAAGGAAGTTGTAAATCACAAATTGTAAATATCAAATACGTGAAGATACTAATTAATTAATTGGCAAATTTGATTTTTGCAATCACTGCAGTTCCAAAACTGATTTTTTTAATTTCGAGAAATTTTTTATAGAAGTTTTTTTAATTCGGTTATGTATGCAGGTCTTTGAACTGTTATGTTTTCATTCTACAATTGGAAGGTTATTTGCTAATAATACAGGTCTAAGCAGGATTCTAGAATTCTAGACTATCTTAAGTACCTGTATGTCGTTCGACACACTGACATAGTGCTGATTAATCGCACAATTAACTCGAATTCAATAAAATTAACCGTTTTTCTCTAAGCACTTGCTTTTTTTCAAACACTAATAAACTTTTTTCCAGCACACATTTCAATTATCACACAAACTTTTTATCTTCAACATCTCGACTCACCTTTCTTCTTTTTGGGACCTACACGAACAGCAGTTGAAAATTCCATGAAAAGAAGGCACGTAGCCGCGGCCACAAAGATACACCGTTTCAAGAGGTCCATGGTAGTACCACTGCTTGTTCACTAACGTACTCGCACAATCACTTCTTTGCACTGCCCTATATTTTTACCACGGTACCGCTGAATAAATCGTTCTCCGATGCTTATAAAACCTTGTGCTCCACCTCGTGACTTACGATTGGTGGAAGGTACATTTTGGTGAGGGTGTCCAGTCCATGCATATACGATAGTCATCCGGATTTACACGCCGTCAAGGTCGCGGTTCCTTCCAGAACTCTAATCCTACAGCTATATCCAATTTTGGAAGCTTTCAAGGATAAATCAGATCTAATTGCATCTTCACAAAATTCGATAAAATTTTAAAACATAGATTTTCTTTGAGATTTCGTCCAGAAACTCATTTCTGAGTGTCCGGATGTTGCAGGTGACTGCCTGTCGTGTTATCTATTTCATTTTAGTAATTTTGATCTTTGTGCATTTCATTGCAATAGATTTTAACATACAAGGTTTATGGCATTAAACACCTGACCTTTAATAATTTAAATTTTGAGAATTTATTTATAATCTGCATACATTTTTATAATGAATATTCATGTTTTATGAATAATGTCGTAAAGCTAAGGATAATCAAACTCATAATAGTTTTCATAAAGTCGTAATATTCCATAATAATTAAAAAAAAAATCGTACATACAAGTGAGTGGAATCGATTCAGAGGTCGAAAAAAATTATTTAATTTTATAATTAGGAAATATCTAATAATTATTATTTTCGGATTTCAATCAGGAAATCTAAAAATAAAATTTATGCAAACACTTTTTATTTGGAAAAATAAGATTTCAAAATAAAATGTATTTCAGGAAAATTCCTTTTGTCAAAAGAAATCTCCAAGAGAGAGAAACCGAATCAACGGAACAAAATGCAAGATGGGATCAAAAATCATCATGAAGCAGTTTATCGTATGATGACAAACTAGGAAGCAGGCAGTAGAAGCAGTAGATTTTAATCTTTTTTTGATCTAACTCGGAAGGTTGAAAAGTTAATTTATCCAAAATGATCTATCGGATCATTTAACTATGAGCTCACGAATTTACGGAAGCTAAAACTGTTGCGGTTTCAAATTTTTTGCACGAAAGCTTCGAAATAATTTGCTGTTTCGTTGCCTTCGATATTAATTATTATAATATGATTCATGATTTCTACCAAAATAATTACTCGTTGGGATTTGATTACACAAATTATACAGTGCCAGCTGGTACGATGAGGGCGATGGGGCTACGCCTTCCCAAAAACAGCGCTTTAAGCGATTTGAACTAATATCAGAAGTTTTTGTGTAAGAAATATATTGTCGTGGTTCAAAATTTTGAGTATTTTATGTGTGAATTTTGTATATATTTTGTTAGTTTGTTTTGAATTTTGTAAATTTTTGAATATTGCTCGTCTTCCCGCCCACCAGTTAAGTTGGCATTGTGAGAACGTGGGGGAACGATGAGGTTTTTTCCGTTTAGGGAGGTGTTGGTATCCGGTAAATCTACTCTATAATATAAAAAGATAAGGCTTTTTATGCAACGCTAAAATGCAACGCAGAAATATAAAAATGCTATTTCATAATAGTCAGATAATCTGACAACCAACATTAAAAATCCTATAAAAACAAGAAGGCAAACTTTATTGTTACTTGGTATGTTGTTACCTTAATGGAGAATATATGATCCGTTGATCCGATGATCCGATGAGATGTTGACGTCTCATCAGATCATCGTCTTGGAGAATATATGATCTATGACTATAAATAAATCTCAAGGGCAGAGCTTTGACAAAGTTGGTATATATATCGATAAGCTTTTATTTAGTCATGGACAGTTATATGTAGCATTAACATGATGTCAAGCAAAGAATGGAATAAAAATTTAAAGTGAAAGCGACATACCTAACAAATGTTGCATGGAAAGAAGTTTTGTAACAAGAAGGATTTTTTACATACATGGAATTACGATCGGACGAAATAGTAAATCGATCTGGAAAATTGGGCCCCGGCCAGGGGGGCGGGGCTCCCTTAGTTTGATTATAATTGTCATTTGAATTGAATTATTTGATTTCTGTAGTAATATTTATTTATTTGGATTTCGAGTTTGTCCCATACTGGATAGTTATTTATAAACACTTGGATGAGATTGGACGAAATTAAATTAATTTGGCTTATTTTTTATTTTACTTGGATGATTGATGAAATAGACATACAAAATTTACAGAGTTAAGTGGACAAGTAGAAAATTTGAGTGGACATCGACGCACCTGGTCTGGTTATCGCTTCCAAAAAAAGAGTCTCATGCTCACAACCAATGGATTGCCGGTGGTGAGACAACTTTATTGGAAAGTTTTATAAATTATAAAAATAAAATAACCAGTACATCAAAATATACAGGGATAGAGGTCACTTTTCTAAGAAAAATATTTAACAAATTTTTTTTTCTAAATTCAAACCCTCTAGAATTAGATCTCTTTAAAGCATTATTTTTAAATTTCCACTTTCACATGGCCATAACTCCGAAAATATTAACTTTTTAGTAAAAATGGTGTAGTGCTGTTTTGAACAGCGCGAAATAATCTACAAACTAGATTCATACCTTTTATTGTCTAAAATTAACAGATTTCGAGTTATGAATTAAAGTAAGTAAGAAAATGTTAACAAATTTCAGCTTTTTTAATTTTTCAACCATTCGGGTCAATCAATCAACCATTCGGGATAGAAAATTTAACGGACTACAACATTTGTCTAGTAAAAATTTTTGAAAAACATGCATTTGACAGAAAATCATAAAAAAGTTATATAAAGTGTCTCCGGGGACACCCTGTATTTGAATCGATTGTTTGTGTGATTATCTGCTGATAATCGTTGATCCGCAGATTATTAATGTGGTAAGTAGATTATGCTACCTAATTACTATAAAGGGCAAAAATTATACTGGCAAGGAACATAATTCAAACTTCACAGTAAACAAAATCGTACGCCCAGTATATTATTCAACATGAATACTAAAAACAGTTACCGAGATACGGCTGTAGAAGATTTATCTGAAGACGAAAAGTGCGGCACTTGTTTAGAAGCACTTAAAGATCAAGAAATAGTCGCCCATCCTCGTCATTGCAATCATATATTTTGTTTCAAGTGTCTTAAAAACTGGGCGAAACGGAGTACGACTTGTCCCTTGGACCGGCAACCTTTTAGGAACCTTTGTGTAGAGAACCAAGCTGATGGCTGGGAACACGAAGTGACGTTCTTGGAGCCAGTCAATTTTTGGAATCATTTTGAACGCTTTGGCAATGGAGGTAATATTACGGATAACCGAAAACTGCTCTATTACTACGATAGTTTTCTCCTTCACGTTACTATGTGTCAGTTGACGCTTGAAGCAAAGGATGATGATGTAATATTAACATTTCTTGACGACGATGGTAATCCGTTAGAAAATGACAAAGCGCTTGCATACCTTTCGGAGTTGTCAAGTGCTGCTACCGATCTTCGTCAAAACCATATACAAAAGATGGATCAGGAAGCTTTGTAGAATTTGAATATATTCAAACAAGGTGGATTTCAAATGACGGAATTTTATTTTTGATTTGACTTTGACAAAAAAAAATTTGACAAAATTTTGTAATAAAACGTTTAATTTTCATTTATTTGAATTTATTACAAAAGTTTAAGTATTTATTTAATAAATTCAACTTCATAATGTCGTCGACTCTATTTCCACAGATGATTTTTTTCCGTGTCTAAAGATACTCCACACTTGATATTTTGTTTTTTTAAAAATTTATAAGCACTTATAGTATTAACGTTAATTCAATGTCATAATGCCGTCGAATTAACGTAGCTCTCTTATTATAGTAAACAACCATACGCTACTGCTGCGACTTTAGCACTAAAAATATACTTTTTTTACATGTATTGAAATGTATTTTTCTCGAGTCCAAAATTCTCCAACTGACTCTTCCGGAATAGATACAAATCTTAAAATTTTGCCCGGCTAAATATCCAATTTCAACAAATTAACTTTAACTAAACGGATTTTTGGAAAGCCAAAGTTTTAAATTATATTAATTAAAATTATTTTTCTATTTAATTTTACGATACCTTGAATTTAAGTTTCTTTATTATAAATTTTTTATCCAATTAATTATAAAACTTCAATTATCCAATTAAAATCTGTATCTTTGTAATCTTCAATTATTCAAACTTAAATAATCGTATGCAAAAGAATTCAATTTCATCCCAAACTTTTCTAAGTTTAAAACTCAATACTTTGATTTTTTTTTTAATTTACAATATTTACAAATTTAAAAGAAATTAGAAAAAAGTCTCTAATACATAATATAAAATTTACAATATAATCAAATTATCCATTGACAGCACTTGACAACTCCGAAAGGTATTCCAGCGCTTTGTCATTTTCTAACGGATTACCATCGTCGTCAAGAAATGTTAAAATTACATCATCATCCTTTGCTTCAAGCGTCAGCTGACACATAGTAACGTGAAGGAGAAAACTATCGTAGTAATAGAGCAGTTTTCGGTTATCCGTAATATTACCTCCATTGCCAAAGCGTTCAAAATGATTCCAAAAATTGACTGGCTCTAAGAACGTCACTTCGTGTTCCCAGCCATCAGCTTGGTTCTCTACAGAAAGGTTCCTAAAAGGTTGCCGGTCCAAGGGACAGGTCGTACTCCGTTTCGCCCAGTTTTTAAGACACTTGAAACAAAACCTATGATTGCAATGACGAGGATGGGCGACTATTTCTTGATCTTTAAGTGCTTCTAAACAAATGCCGCACTTTTCGATTTCAGAAAAGTCTTCTACAGCCGTATCTTGGTAACTGATTTCAGTATTCATGTTGAATAATAATATAATAGACGTACGATTTGATTTACTGTAAAGTTGGAATTATGCTCCTTGCCAGTATAATTTTTGCCCTTTATAGTAATTAGGTAGCATAATCTACTTACCAAACTAATAATCTGCGGATCGAGGATTATCGGCAGATAATCACACAAAAATCGATTCAAATACAGGGTGTCCCCGATTTTCTGTAAAATGCATGTGTTTTTCAAAAAATTGTTGTGGTCCGTTAAATTTCCTATCCGGAATGGTTCGTTTAAAAGATACAGGTTTTTGAAAAAAAAAAAAACAAAAACTAAAAAGGAGGAAATTTGTTAACATTTTCTGACTTACTTTTCATCACTGGAAAGCCGTTGATTTTAGACAACAAAAGGTTTAAATCTAGTTTGTTGATTATTTCCCACTGTTTAAAAAAGCTCTCAACTATGTTTACTGAAAAAAAAAATTTTTTTGGAGCTATGGCCATGTGAAAGTGGAAATTTAAAAATAATGCTCTAAAGAGATCCAACTCTAGAGGGTTTCAATTTAGAAAAAAAGAACATTTTACATATTTTTCTTAGAAAAGTGTCCTCTATCACCACCTAAATTATGTAAAGTGTATCCGGTGACACCCGGTATATTGCGATGTATACTACTGGTGATTTTATGTTTATAATTTATACAACTTTCCAATAAAGTCGTCTCACCACCGGCATTCCATTGTTTTTGAGTACGAGACTCTTATTTTGGAAACGATAACCAGACCAGGTGCGCCGATGTCCACTCAAATACTCCACTTGTCCACCAGTGCCGGATCAAGCTATTTCAGCGCCCGGTTCAGATTAGGTAAATGGCGCCTAATGGTCGGTTAAATTCATACCAATTGATGCTCAACCAAATGATCCTGGTGCAAATCCTGAAATTTAGAATAATTTAATTAAAAAAATAAAAATTAAAAATTGTAAAAACCCCTGACTGTAAAAGCAGCTTAGTTGAAAAACTACACTTCCCTTTAAAAAGGAAGAAATAATTTTTTCTTCTTCACTCAACAACATAAACTCTCGGACACTTAACTCAAAAAATTAACTTATCATCCTCCGCCCCCACCCCCCTGTTACAAAATTTAAACATTAATTTTGAAGTCAGGGGAAACGGAGAATTTTTAATAAGGAATGTATAAACAGGTTTCGTAAGTAGAACAAATCTCCGTTTCCCCTGACTTCAAAATTAATGTTTAAATTTTGTAATAGGGGGGTGGGGGCGGAGGATGATAAGTTAATTTTTTGAGTTAAGTGTCCGAGAGTTTATGTTGTTGAGTGAAGAAGAAAAAATTATTTCTTCCTTTTTAAAGGGAAGAGTAGTTTTTCAACTAAGCTGCTTTTACAGTCAGGGGTTTTTAAAATTTTTAATTTTTATTTTATTTCACTTTTTTTGGAGTAAATTTTGTCGAAATGTATAGAAAAAGCGAATTTATGTATGTTTTAAACCGCTTCGTGATCCAGTTAACCGACGTGATAGCGCGAATAAGTAGCAATGATATGAATTTGACCCTACATAATCTAACAAATATAGAGAACGGTGGGGGGGGGGATAGAGATGGTTTTTTGCGATAGAATTTTTTCTCGTGGGTGAAAATTGTATTTGACCAGCCAGGAACACTCTCCTGATCTTTACAAACATGTGGTCAAAAAAGTACTTAGCTACCTGTAACCGTTCGGGAGATGTGGTGACACAAACATATAACAAAGATTGTACATAGTAACTTCATATACCCTGTGTTTTTGAAAAACAGTCAGGGGTAAATAATCATTATTCACTTTGGGGATTATTTAGTGTAAAGGGGGCCTTGCTCCCCTATACAATATTCATTAAAAATTACTCGCCGATTTTATAAATCCAAGATTTGTGTGCATGCTTTGTGATTAATTTTATTACATAGTAGCCTTTCTCTCTTTCAGAACCAATACATTTATATATTGTAGTACTAATTTTATACAATTAGTTGGATACTGGGATACTCGGTACTACTCAGTGCTTATTGCCTAAACCTACAATGTACTTATTCTCAAAAATAGATAGTCTCTTATTAAGTAGGTAAGATTAATCATAGAACATATACACAAGTTTTCAGTTTTTGAAACCGGGGGGTCTGGGGGTGTGGAACACCTTCCAGTACACCTAAACAAAATTGGTCCCAGAATTTAACTTGCTATATATTTTTCCAAATATCTTTTGTAACCGAGATCCAGTAATGCCCAGTGGACTCATAACTTGTTTTTAACACACTTACAGGTATACTGGAGAGTGTTCCACACCCCCAGATCCCCCCGGTTGTAAAAACTGAAAACTTGCATATGTACATGTTCTGTGCGATTGCTGCTATTTTTTTGCTGAAATAAACAGTAAAAATAAGTGAAAATATTAACCAAAAAACGGAAAAAATAGATCATCTTTAACCCTTACTTGCCACACTTCTATGGAATGACGTACTTGACACACTGAGGTTTATTACACCCCAGCGATAAAACGTGATACTTCAAATAATCTATTGAATATTTTACGTTGCCAATTTTTTTATTATTTCTCAAGAGCTAATTTTTTGCAGTGATATGGGTTATATGGCACAAAAATAAAATTAAATGCTATTAAAAAATTAAAATATCGAGAAAGTGATAGGGTGACAACTTTTTATATAAAAAACATACTAACAGATGATGCCATAAACCCGCTTTTCTCAGGTATACATACTTAAAATTAATGAAAAGTGGGCTTAGGGTATTCTACACTCCAGTGTGGCAAGTAAGGGTTAATGATCTTTGTTATGTATTGAAACAAGCGGTTGTATTTACAATTTATTTACACATTCATTTACAAGTTAATTTACATACTGATATTTACAAACGAGCTTTTCCCTAGAGGTTTACTGTTTTTCTCTGTGGTTGGTATCTCCCGCCAAACATTACAAATTCAAACTTTCAGGGTCTGAATATATTACAATCTTTTTTTACAATTTCAGGGTACAAATCTTCTCCCAAATCAACTTTCTTGCTACAAATATTAATTTTTCACCTCTCTAGTTTACCAGAAGCAATTTAAAAGCTAAGATAGTTGTTTAAAAAATAATAAAATAAAAAAAAGGGGGGGGGTATAATAAAATAAAACAGTGTACCGTTCTAGATTCTGGATTTTAGGTAGGGGGCAAGGAGATATCCATTCGCGCACTTAGGCCACCAAATCGGGCCCATTGCGGTGGGCGATGATATCGCTAAGCGAATGTAAGCTATGCTCAGGGGCCCGGGACCATAAAGGTTAGTAAATCACAAAAACGAGATTTTTAAATAATATACACAATTCAAAATTAATACATTGTTTTTTAGACGCCCGTTTTGTATATTTGCTTACGGGCCCTAGCTACTCTTGCACCGCCACCACTTGCTAACGCTTGATATAGTAGTTTCTTCATGGAGAATTGATGATTTTGTGTATGTTTCTTTTTTTTTTGTATTTCTTTTACCATGTATTCTCTAGTTACTTCTAACTCTTCTACCGACATGTAGTTGTGATTTTGAAAAATAGTACATATCCTAATACATAAAATCCCAGCCAGCTGCTGCTGCTCCAGCGTGTCATTTTTTGGTGAAAAAAGAAGCCCTCTTCTTGGTCGATTTTTTTTACCAACCGAAAAATATATTAAACTAGAGCTCATGCCAAATAGAAATGGACCAGACAATCATCGTTTTTCAGCAATAACTTTCTTGATTTTTGAGATACAGCAAAACTTGTAATATACGAACTTAAAGAATTTTATTAGTTCTTTAAATTTGTATATTACAATTTTTGCTGTATCTCTAAAATCAAGAAAGTTAGTGCAGAAAAACGATGATTGTCGGGTCTATTTCTACTTGGCACGAGGTCTAAGATTGGGAGTAAAAATATTTGAAAAATGGAAAAACAAAGAGAAAGAGAAAGTAACAGCAATTAGTGAAGATACATCGCTAGTCAAAAATATAAGTTGAAGATGAAGACAATTGATGAGAAAGAAAAACGACGAAAGGAAGTATAAAAAGAGAAAGAGGAAGTAACGGCAATTGAAAGAGTGAAGAGGCACCGCCAGTCGAAGATATAAGATGAAGATGCGATTAATGAGAATAAAAACGAGAAAAGCAATTGAAAAAGAAGAAGTAAGAAGAAGTAACAGAAATTACTGACTCGAGTCAAAGATATAAGTAGATAGCAAATAGAGAAGAGAACAAAACAAAAAAGTTTTTACACATCAATCGAGATCCCAATGAATCCAGTTACACATCAATGGAGTTCCACAGTCTTAATTTTTTAATTGAGACCCTTAAAAGAAAGATCCACCGGTCAAGCTATATATAAAAATTGAACAGCCGGGAAGCTGAATTGAAGAAGTATCAATGACTGAATGGATAAGCGGATAATCGGATATTTTATGTTAAATCGTAATAGATTTAGCATAGATTTAGCCTCAACAAAAGACTTGCCGTTTGTTTTAAGACGGCGATAGTTTCCAATTAAACTTACCTTTTTTATGACGATCAACACGGCTTAGGGACAGACGTTAGAAAAAGTAGGAATACATCTGCCTGAATCGGTGTTTAGTCACGGTTATCTCTATGTAGCCATGTCAAGTGTCGGAGATCTGAAGATAAACATAGTTGATGAAAAATAACAAGAGAAATTGATTCAAGTAGTGTACACGAAAGAAGATTTTAATTAATACAGCTAAAAAAGAGATCCACCGTATAGCTGCCCGTCCGTGGACAGGCTTTCCACTTAGTATACCATAAGAGGTACTGATTTTTAAGATAAGTCATAAGATGGTTATGAGGTCCGTGCTTTTGTTTAGAGCATTTGAAGGAAGAGTTTCATAATTCCTAGCTTTAAAAAAAGTACTTAAACAAAGTAAAATCGGTAATTATAGAAGAATTTCTATCCAGTCGACCATACCAAAGATGCTTGACAAATTAGTTTCCGTTCAACTGATGCAAGCTAGCAAAAATTATGAAATTGTTATCAGCATGGGTTCTTACCTGATCGGTCTACAACTATTTACCAACTTATTATTGTTGTATACACCGATTATGGCTTTCGACATTAATATAGTATACTTACTATTAAATCGTTGGCTAGCTATCTAAAGGATGGGACACGGACAACTCGGCACATCGCAACTCGGCACCGGACTACTCGGCACCGGAGGACTCGGCGCCGGACAACTCGGCACCGGGAAAACTCGGCACCGGGACAACTCGGCACCGGCGACTCGGCACCGGGAAAACTCGGCACCGGGACAACTCGGCACCGGCAACTCGGCTCCGTCAACTCGGCATCGGAATAACTCGGCACCGTAATAACTCGGCACCAAACGATCGGATTTTTAAAACCACCGTTTTTTTAACCCCACCGTTATTTTCTCAAATATTTGTGTTGCTTGCTCGTCGCGGTGAAGGTCGCGGATTTGTTTTTCCGGTTCTCTTTTGCCTACTTCCTAACAAGCTACAAGCGAGCTACTCGAAGCTTTTCCGTATGATTAAAGATATGTGCCCCGAATTTAATCCAGATGGTGTAAATGTAGATTACAAGATTGGTATACATAATGCTCTGCGCGCAGAATTTCCTGGTGTAAACGTTAGAGGTTGCTTCTTTCACCTAGTTCAAAATCTTCGTAAACATCTTTCAGAAGTAAACCTTCTTGGTCGTTGTAATACCGACCCCAACTTTGCATTGAAATCGCGTATGATAACTCCGGTAGCTTTTGTTCCAGAAGATGATATTGAAAACGCACTGAACGTTCTAGAAGATTATCTACCGCCAGAATTAGAACCAATCATAAGTTGGTTTACTATTACATACGTTGGTAGACTCAGAAATAATGGAAAAAGAGCCCCACCTTTGTTTCCCTATGCAGTGTGGTCGGTACATCAGCGTACTTTGCTTGGCTCTGATAGAACCAATAATTTCGCTGAAGCTTATCATAAAAAGTTGCAATAGGGATATGGGGTCGCACATCCAGGATTATTTAAATTTCTGGGTAATCTAATAAAAATTCAGAAAACATTCGATGCTGATTACGAGCGTTTTGTTGCGGGATACGAAGCACCACCAAAACGCAAGAGTTATGAAGACGCAGATCTGCGTATTCTTAATAAAGTAACGAATTATGAGCAAGAGAATATGTTGGAGTATTTGCGTGGTTTATCTCATAATTATGTAATGAACTAATGTACCTACATAAATAAATGTATGTAAATATATATTTTTTAAATAAAAACCTTGTAATTTTATAATAAATTTTTTTATACTCGTATTATTTTTATTTTTGTTAATATTTTTCAATAATAATAAAATAATTTTCCAACTAGTGCCGAGTTATTACGGTGCCGGGTTATACCGGTGCCGAGTTGACGGAGCCGAGTTGCCGGTGTCGAGTTGTCCCGGTGCCGAGTTTTCCCGGTGCCGAGTCGCCGGTGCCGAGTTGTCCCGGTGCCGAGTTTTCCCGGTGCCGAGTTGTCCGGCGCCGAGTCATCCGGTGCCGATTAGTCCGGTGCCGAGTTGCGAAGTGCCGAGTTGTCGCGTACCGCTAAAGGATGGTATTCAAAATGTAAGAATTCAAAATTTTGTCTCCGAAGACATAATGTCAGGAGTTTCTAGAGGTTTTTGTCTTTACTGATTATTATCAATAACATTGATTGAATTGAATAAGTTCCACAGTTTTAACATAAATGAAATAATATGTGGAATTTGTATGCTTTGGAATCAAGAGATGTCTTAATTTGATTCTTATTTTTGCTTGTTTATTTATTCTTTATCTCGATTATCCGTATATTAAATTAAATTAAAGTAAATCAAACTATCTGTACTTCATCAGAAAGAATTATTAGTATATGAAGAAAAAATTCTTACAATTAAACATAAAAATTGTTGATTGTTCAGGTTATATTACTAAAACAGCAATAAACAATAATCAGGTTATTATATTATTATGTTATGTTGTTATAATTAAATTCAACAGTTTGTGTGATCCTAACGAGTGGTCGAATTATAATCTACAAGATCAAACCTCCATAACCGACTGTAGGAAGTTAAATAATGTTAATAACGAATTGAAAGGTCGTTTACATTAACATAATAAATTAATTATATAAATTATTAACCATCTTAACTAGATAAATTAATATCGAAAAAAAATTTAAAAATCAACTGGTTAAATAAACAATAAAAACTGAGAAACAAAATTTCTATTTTAAATCTGTTTGTAACCAGAGAATTTTTAAATTCTATTCTAATGTAAATTTATTATAATTTCAGGTTTATTTATAACGTCTTTTATAGGTAACGAAATGACGTCGATGCAACGTAACTACGTAACCTTGTTGATGTTCTCCAGAGCTGAAATAGTACGCAGCTTATTATTCAGGTCAATTACACGAAATGACTTTTCATATTTTTTCATTCCAAATTATCATTTACATTTTACTTAATTTCTTTTTTCCTAGTCTTAACCACGTGTTTTCAGTTCAAACAAATAATTATTATGCTGTACAATTTATTATATTTATTAAAGTTAACATTGTAATTAAGCTTCACCAAACTACGGATTTGTCTTAATTTGAGAACAATTTGGGGATTTTTAAAAGTGTGCTACTTGCTTCTTAAGTTATTATTTGATTGCATTTTTGATGAGGTTAATTCGAAAAGAAATTGGAATTAATGGAACATAAAATTTCATTTTCTAAAATTTTATTTATGGAACTTCTCCGTTAACGAAGGTTGACGGCTATTATCCGGCTATTAATCCCGGCTAAATGCAGCTATTAATTATCACAGCAATTTAAATTTTTGAAGTAACTTCTGGAATATTTGGACCAAGATTCTCTACTTAGCTTGCCTGGTTGTGTAAAATATATTTCCCTTCTATTGGGATTTTTAAAAAGCTTTCGTAGAGTAAAACGTTTCAATTTTTTCTAAATTGAATTGCTTTCAAATTTTAGATTGAATTGTTTATATCTGACTGGGCAAGTAGTTTTTGATTTCATGCACAAAACTTTATTAAAGCAATCTTATTATGGTTGACCACCTCATCATCTAGTCTAGACCACAATTGCGTGATTGTCTTCTGTGGAACTTCTTCCAGAAACAAATCTGTATGGGTGCTTAGAAGAAGCTTCTTGCTTAACTGCTGGAAAACGCCATTTAAAATTACTCATAAATGATTTCTTTTATTAAGTAAGTTAGAAATAACATAACATCCTATTAATTACCGAAGGACTTAAACCGTGTCTCATCTTAGAATTGAGCAAATATTATAAATGTGTCATGATCATTCAAGACACAGAATTTTTTTGTTTTGCAATTTGAGATCTGATTGTGAAGAGTGACCATATTGATAATTTTTGATGTAACTTAATCACCCACAGGAAAGCGATTTTGTGCTTTGTCATGATTGAACATTGCACAGATCGATATCGTCATAAAAAATCCACTTTTTCTTGTATGTTAAAAATTTTACTTTCTTATTGCGTAAAGTCGATTTTCTGATAATTCCCGTGACCTAATTGACAAACTCTGTCAATTGATTTCAAGCTTTTCCAAAATGATTAAACTGAAATTTTTGGCAAATCCGGTACTGGTAAAATTAATTAAATATTTGCATTTTTATTGTAGACAAATTAATTAAAATTAAATTTAAATAAGCAGTTCAAACACTTTAATTTTAGATTTGTTTACACCGTTTTGATTTATTTCTGACATTTACGATGTTTTGAGATTGCTTAATAATATTTATTAAAGCAAGTTTAATTACTTTAATTAAAACAATATAGGCTTTTGAACTGTTTGGCAAACAAAAAGTTTCCTTGAAGTTACATATTTGATTAATGCGAGGTGTGCCATATGAAATCAGAATTTTTCCAATTTAAAAAGTCGAATTTGTAATTTTTAAGTGATGAATATTTTGATCAACAACATAATTGAGATCCTGAGTTGTTGTTCCTCTTCCACTGCCAGAGTGTAAAAATTGCTTTCATTCATCTAAACTAAGAAGAAATGTTCATATAATATACCTTATATGGTTAAATTGCAATATTCAGTGTCTAGGGATTACAGTTTCTAATCGTTGCTATAAATCGTTCTTGTAAACTATTGCAGGTTGACAATAATAGCTACGTGAAAGGATGAATTCTTCCCAATTGCCCATCTTCATATACTGATAACCTCATTATTTGTATTCACTACCTTTATATCAGCATGTAACCAATCGTATAATATTATAAAACTTAATAAATAAAAATTAAAAATTGTCTTAAAGGCAATAAATTTGCTTTCAAAACATTTTTGTATTGTGTAAAAATTACTTTACTTAAAAGCCATGTACTTGGTACCTAGTTGGTACAGAAAATTTAAGCAAAATATCATAATTAAAAGACATATTATCTAGAACTTTATCGAGTTTTAACCCGAAACTATAGCAAATTTAGAACTGTGTTCATTGAGCTGCAATCAAACCACTTATTTTTAAATTACACGTATTAAATGTCGTGACTTCTGGAACGGAAAGGGTGAAATTTCAATTTATGCCTGAGATCCAAGCTAGGACCAGATGTAATAAAAATTCTTTCATCTCTTGTGGGGAAACAGAATTTCCTCTACACGCTGAAAAAGGAAAAACCAGTTTTTTCTTGTGTAAAAACCCAAGATGCTAAGGATAGCTGTATATGTCGGAAGCTAGTGCGTGGCTTCCAAGAAAAGAAAATATCTATATCTATATCTTTCAAAATATGTGAAACCGCAAAGAAAAAAATTGTAGCTACTTGGCTTAATATTATAACAAATAGAAAAACATAAAAAACACTTGTTTTAAAAAATTACGTAACTAGAAAATTTAATGCCAGCAATGATAAATTTTTATCGCTGTTAATAGCTCGCTAATCGTCGTTGATAACAAGAAAGTTTGCCGATTTAAAATTATTAAAAATAATTCAAAAAATACGATATCATATATGGCAATGAAAAAAATTACTCAGCACAACCACTCGAGATGCAAAAAAACATCCGTGGTAATCACGATTCCCAAGTGCCAAAAACTCGTCCTCTTCAGACTCTTGCAAGCGTACAAGTAATAGAGACAGGGGCTTACCCAGAAAAATAAAACAAATTACAAAATTTTTTTACAATGTCGACTGTAGATATATTGATATTATATACCTCTAGATATAGATGTACCACACAATACTAATTTAGTTTCACCTTTCAAACTATGAAGCATAACACTACCGTTATCGCGTTAAAGTCACCATTCTGTTTATTTTCAGTTTCATGTTTTAACAGGAGGTGTATAAACGTCACACTTACCACGAATGGAAAGCCTCCAGTGCGATTTTGTATTAAGAATGTACTACAGTTAGGTGATGAAATCAGAGTATTGCCTAGAGATTAATAACTGATGGAAGCTTCTGAATACATTAGGTACTAATTGTGCATCAGAAAGATTCTTAGGTGTTCTGAAGCAGGGACGTGCCCAAGGCCAGATGGGGAAGGCCCGCAATAATCTTCCATATAATTGGCAAAAGTTGTGAAGTTTACTAAAAAGTTCTAATTCTCTGAAGAGTTGGAAAAACTCTTTCATAAAATAATGCGGAGAGCAAAATATTTGGCAAATTCAAGACTGCTTCCCCCTCAAAAGTGTCAGTTTGGTACGTCTCTGTTCTGAAGCTCCAAGATATCTCTAAGCGCTTCTTTTTTTGTGAGGCTTCTGAGGTAAGAAGGACAGCACTGGAATTCATATTCGTATACATTTTCACTCATTTTACCCGGTAAACTCATTTAAATGGAAAAAAGTTGACAAACAAGCGCTATGAAGAGTGCTTTAGCGTTTTCATCCCCCCCTCCCCCCACTGCACCTTTGATTGCATACATCATAATAATACTGGGCTAAAACTCAAACTTTCGGGGATTACTGTAATGACATTTAAATGTAAGAGTTCTGAAATAGTGAAGAGTTCTTATTAAATAAAGTTATTTAATAACGTAAAACCTTACGTTTCTTTCTGAAACCGGGGGGTCTGGAGGGTATGGAATACCCTCCGGTATATATGTAATTACGTTCAAAATAAAAGTTTACTTTACCCCACATATGTTTCCAACTTACAATTAGTGATTTAATTATTATTTAGAATTAATAGAAGTAATTTAGAAATCATAGTTAGGTCACGAAATGTCACTAGTTATCGTTAGGTCACTTCTAGTTAAAAGAAATAAATTATTCAAATTTTGAAAAATTTTTGATGAAATAAAAATGGAAACCGATAGAAAATGGACTGAAAAGGATTGGACACGTATGTATATCGTTAGGGACTCTTTAATTTGCTTATAATTAATTAATTTCAATACGATGCCCCTACTGCGCATGCACATAATAAAAATATTGTTATGTACATATCAGTTGAAGAAGATGGTGTTGGGCTGCGTTTTTACTGACACTTTTATGCGTTAAGTTTGGTCTCAAAGGCAAGGAAAGCGTCGTAAGATACGAGTTAGAATACAGCAATAGCATAGCGTTTAATAGCATTTTACGGTGAACGGAAGTTGCTATAAACTATATTACTGTTCGGAAAGAGAGGATGAAAATATTTCTCAATTTAGTGTAAGTTAGCTATTCATGGGCGCCGGCAGCAGGGTGCAAGGGGGTGCATTTTCACCCCCCTCTGCCATGAAAGAAAACGCACAGAAAAAGACTAAGAAATAAAATTTTTATTAAATGATTAAGTCACGAACGAAATCTTCAGGCGTCTAAGTTACTGTCCAAATTTGTTCATCACCTTATCAATGAATTCGGTGTTCTCATGCATCCCACAGGCCGCTTAGCCTCACGTCTCCCATTATTGACTGATTCCACTAATATTTAGTACCTACTAATATTACTATACTAATAGTACTAATATTTAAGACCAGCAGTGTGGGGTAAAACCTACACCGGCCGACTGGGAAGCGGGCAACCGCTGTTCAAATTCTGGTCGCGTCGAATAAAATGCTGTGATCTAAAGCCCAAAAATATATCTGTGGGCTATGGGGAAGGCAACGGGAAACCACCCCATTAATCAAATTCTCTAGTACATCATCGGGGCTATGGCCATGATGATCTCCAACCTCCTGAAAGGAAAAGGCACTTAAAAAAGATGAAGAATAGTACTAATATTTAGTACGTTAGACCAATTTTGATTTTCTGAAATACCGCTGGATGAAACGGGGTGGCTTGAGCAACTAAATCTGCGTATTCAAGAAGAGATTAATTTAAGGCCTCATCAATCTCTTCATCTGTCTTCAATATCTCATGCCACGGGGCATGAGATTCTGTGTATCTTTTCCACAGCTAAAAATAAGGATTTGTTTAATTATCTCATATTTTCTAGGTGGAGGTGCATCAGCAAAACTGCTGTTTTTGTGTTGCAGTTGTGTGTGTTGTGCTGCCTTGCTACCCCTCCAGGACGCTTAAATTCAACATCCAGTTCTTCGCCAATTTTTTGGCCTTTTTCGAAAATGACCCCAAACTCCATCTAGGCATTACCGCGGTGAGAGTGAAGCACGTCCTCCGTTAATTTATTGCATTGCTTTTTTATTCATATTTACTTCTTAGTTTCAATATCAGCCCAAGCGAAAGAGAGACCAGGGAAGACCTCAAAAGCGATGGCAATGAGAAGAACCTCTGATGTGAAGAAGAAGATGACTTTTTAGTAACTGATTGCACCCTGGTTCGAGTTTGGCAGAATAGGAAACAATTACTAAGAGTGTTACAATGTTGGAGTTGTTGCAGTCGTGTAGAGCTGATAAATGCTTTGATTTTTGAGTTCGGTGCGTTGTGCGAAAGTTCTTTTAAAACTCTATATCTATAACGTTAAAGTATCTAATAATGAAAATAAATAATTATCTTTTTTCTGCAGAAATGCACTGCCTCTATCGTGTGTCTTTACGCTCAATTTTTATATTTTTCCGGATCTTCAGTTTTTAATTCAGTTTCCACCATTGAAAGAATACCTCGACCAGAATCAAAAATCTCTTTTTTGTAACCAAGGTCTAACCCACCATCTACGTTTATTTTTATTTTATCCCGCCAAACTTGTTAAGCAGGCAATAATTCAATAATAATACAATAATACAAACGTAAACGCAACAATTTTGTTATGTCGTGAAAAATTTTTCAAACTTCAAATAAGGGAGAAGCTAACTAACTAAAGTTTATATTTTTAGCTTATGATGCTTTGCCTGCTTTTCAGACTGAACTTGACGAACAAAAGTGTTAGTAAGAACGCAGCCCAACACCAACTTCAACAGGTGATATATATATATGTTACGGTCAATGACGTAAATTGGGCATTGACGTTAATGGCCGGACAATGACGTCAATACCCATTTATGCTGGCCATTAACGTCATTGCCCGGCCATTGACGTCAACGCCCATTAACGGTGGGCAATGATGTAAATATTTTCATATGATTGAAATATTTACGTCTTTGGCCGGTCAATGACATTAATGGCCAAAATGGATTGGACAATGATGATATTATAGAATAATTACTATAAGGAACAGCAATATGGCGATGCACTTCAACTAGGGACAATTATTTCTCGTGTACGCATTTTTCCGTGTAAATGACAGTAACTCGGCCCTTTTCTAGGCTTCATAAGTGTACAGAGATTTTTATTTAATTTAGACAAACGTTCATTTTAGGGTGGATCCATAATTCGTCGTGTTTCCGTCAGCCAAAGCGGCCAGAAGGAAAAATTAATTAAATTTAATTAATTCATTTTACGGTGGATTCGTGATTTGTTGTATTTTCGAAACCGAAAGAATGATAGAATACAAAATCTGTAGAATTGTAATTTCATCATTGTCCACCTTGTATTGAACATTAACGTCATTGCCCGGGCAATGATGTAAAAACCACATATACAATTTTAAATGTCAACATTGTCCAAAATGCATGGTCATTGACGTCATTGGCCGGTCAATGACGTTAATGCCCAACTAAGCTGGGTATTGACGTTATTGTCCGGCCATTGACGTTAATGGCCGAATTGTCAACATTGACCGTAACATATATATATATATATACACACATACCATCACACCCATATTGTTCTTATGCGCATGCGCAATAGCGGCATCGAATTGAAATTAATTTATTATAGACAAAGTAAAGACGATCTAACAATATACATACGTGATCAATTCTTTTCGGTCCATTTTCTATTGGTTTACATTTTTATTTTATCGAAATCGTGCAAATGGGAGGCTAACTTACCAAGAAAATTTATCGAAATTTGAATTTTTTTTTGAAAGACTGGAAGTGACCTAACAATAAAACCAGGTGACCTTTCTTGACCTAACGATGACCTAACGATTCCATATTTTTTTATCAAAATGTTGAAGATGGGAGGCTAACTTCACAGAGGTAAAATAAATAAAATAAATAATAAATATCTCTAAAAAATACTTAAAAATTATGAAACTAAACTATTAAAGTTTTTTTCACTAATAAATCGTTGACTTTGATGATAATTTCTACTTCCATTTTTCAAATATTTTTCCCAAAATTCTTCACCTATTTTAAATTCATTAAGGCAGTTTTTCGAATTTTAACCAAGTTTCTATTATAGGTATTTCTTGAGAAGGAAATATTTAATATTATTTATTGAAATATACAAAGTGAAGATTTACTAACGGCTACGATGTTTTCTAAAACTAAAAAAAATTATTAAAAAATGCATTTATTCACTCTAAATTTACATAAACTAAATATCTATATGATCCATTATGTTGCATGTCAACCACCTGTTTTTCTTGAATATATCGAAAAAGAAACTGTTACAGAAAAATATCAAATACTGTTCATACACATACAGATTTTTAGATTCAAAATTTTGGAACAAAATTTAAAACAATACCAAATCAAGGCGAAAATTAGGAAGCAGTCGTAGGAGCAGTTTGGTCTAAGAGTTCTAAGAAAAAATCTGAAAAAATCTTCAAGTCGAATCACGTTTTACAACCAAACAGTTGAATACCAAATAATAGAAATTAACTTAAAAAGGAATTTAAGCAAAGGTGTGGTAGTTAATTGTAAAATAAATTATAAATTTGAAAAAAAAGTTTAGTTTTCTTTGAAATATATTTTGTTAGGTAGTTTTAGATTAAATACAAAATTTCGAGTCAAGTTAATTAATATTTAACCGAAGTTGATCTAGTTCGACTGTCGGGGAATCCCCGCCCTTAAAATATAATTTGTAATTTTTAAAAATGATATATAACAGGCTTCCTATTTTTGTTCTATTTATGATAATATAAAGTATTAAAACATAATTTTTTCACAACGTGTCATAAATTCGATTCTCGAACGTTAACGGTTGCTTTCCCTTTTCTTATGTCAATCTTGAACGCTCGATTTAATAGACAGGTTGATGTAGCGAAGAAAAGTCTTTCAAGAAATATGATAAACACGAGATGCTGCTAAAATTGTAAGAGTTAAACAATTAAGCGTAAAGAATCGGAACAGAAAGTGAATACAAAAGTATTCCAACATCTCACGTACTTGTTTCTTACACATTTTCCCCAATACCTACATGTATTAGATAGTTCGATTGTTATGAATATAAAAACTGTAACGGAAAAAGCTGGGTAGTAGGTATGTGTGCTAATATCGAAAGTTAACAATAAAAACAAATAATTGAATTATAATAAAAAAAATACACCATGACCGGTTTCGACTTTTACTGTGTGTACTTCATTTACATCTTCATCTTCAAACACTGCCGAGTGTTTATTCAAGCGTATAATAACTATTGCTTGTTTATTTTACAGGAAAAATCGCTGATCAGCAGATTGGCCGAATCACGAATCTCAAAATTGGTCTCAATTTTTTTTGGCAAGCAAATACGGACTAGGAACCACTCTCATTTTTAATCCACCTTTCATGCAGCAATTAACAGAGGTAATAGCCTAGTGCGGGCTTGTTTGTTAGAACCGGCACGTGTAAATTTGCGGAAATGCAAAGTAACCTACATTCGTGCGTTGTTATTTTATACGATTATCTTGGACGTGAAATAACAATAATTGGCGGTTGTAACACACGATTGGGCATGCATCACTGCACCAACTGCATCCAACCTATTTTGATTAGATTTATTTATTTATATTGGTATTGTATTATTGTAACTTTTTTCAGTTTTTAATAGCAAGATCACCTTATTATTCAAATAGCTTTCTTTATTCATTTATTTATTACATAATTTGATGTCGATTGTAGTTGACTGCCAGTTTAGGTTTCCATAACAGAATCACCAAATAACCGATTTGTTTCAATGGTGAGAGAAGCAACTGTAGTAACCGTGACTTACGTAATTTGAAGTTCACAGGTGCTCCTCTTTAGTAATTTATTAATTTGAGATTTAAATGTTAAAGCAAGTTTATTCAAATTTTTAGAACAAAAGTTCGCCATAGTTACAGGCTTCACCGTCTTTCATTAATTTTTTTTAAGACAAATTTCTGTATTAACATTTGCTTAATTGTGGACCCTGCCCTTTTTGCTGATCGTTGATGGTCAGTACGAATTGGCTGAACTTTACGCTTTCCCTCCATACCGATTGTTTAGATCTCTGATGCTGTGAGAGCAGATGGATTTTATTATAATTACTAGAACTGATCAAATAAATTCTGTTAGAATTTCTGTTTAATTTAAAAAAAGTTGTGCTCTTTTTTGCAGATCTACAAGTAAGTTTAAATGGAAATTCTTTTTACAATTGAAATTGTAAGTTCAATTAACACTTTACTTTATGTTATTTTAACAAATATATAAGTTTATATACAAAATGTACATTATCGACTTGACATTAATTAGACATTGAAAATGTTGTTCTAGTAATACTTGAATTTTAATTCAACTAGTTATTTTTAGTTGAATTGCAATTATTCATGAATAAAAGTATGTTTTGCGTTACTTAACATAAAAAAGAGAGAAAAGTTTGCAATCACAAAACTTACACTCAAATCTTTGGTCTCGAAAACTGGATAGTTGCCAACCTTATCATATGTTGAGCTGCTTCGATAATTTTGGATTAAACAATGACTGTCCGTCAGGTCATCACTGTAGAGTAGCAGTTTAAATTAAAATAATCTCTCTTCACTTAGAATCGAACCCAATTTATCCAAATTTTGTCAAACAAAATTGAAACTAGACCGCTCCTGTGGCCATGTTGGCGTCAAAAGACCTTGTTATCCTACCCCGCTGATCTAAACTCAACTTCATAGCGGGAAAACAAAGAAGATTAATATTATTTACAAATTTAAAGCAATTCACCATACTGACAGAAAAACAACAATTAAAATAGTACATTTCTTCATTCTTAAGCATAATGACTCACAATGGTTTCAAAATAAAACTTACCCTTCGCACCTTTTCATTACAAAATTCAATGGCTCACTTCACACAAAGAAAATGTTGCTTACCTATCCTCCTGTTTAATGACAGAGCAAATCATCAAAAGAAAACAAAACATAATCAAACACAGTTTATTACCAAATAATTGTGTTACACATCTGTAACATCGCAGACATTAGGCAAGTACAAACCAAAACGAAAGGTGAAGCCGATTAGAACTGCTTCAAGCACTCCGAACCATTTCACACCATCCAGCCCAGCGTGGATAAGCTAAACGCTAATTCCAATCTTTATACACGGAACCAATAGACCCGTGCACTCCACAGATGCTTCTCATCCTCCATCCTTGTTCACACGAAAAACCACCCACATGTGCGACGTCAAAAACCAATTACGGACGCCAAACATAAATGCTGAAAATAACAAAACTTGGTAAAATCTCAAGCAGCAAAGGAACTAAAATCTTATCAGGACAAAATTTTTTTGCAGAAGTAAATACCACACAACACCAACATAACTTTAAATCTACTTATAGCCGTTTCAAAATCACAAAATGTACGTTATTTCAGCAACAAAAAACAAAGAAACATGTGTAATCTAGTTCTTAGTATCAGTTCTGTTTGGAACTGCCAAAAGTGATTTTTATTGTTTGGAATTTGAATTGTCCAAATTTTAAGCAAACTTTGGAATATTTTAGATTGGTATTTTGGATAATTAGTTCGGATTGATGTATTTGAATAAATGGAGATTAGCACATAACTTTGATGAAAAACTTGAAATCATAGTTTTAGTAGGTATAGATGTGAAATGTATAGATTTGAACATTGAAAATTCAAGACAACAAAAAATATAAATTTTGATATCCTAGCACATGAGGAAATTATCATTAAGAATTTGTTCTCTCATCTTATATGGGAAAATTGATTTAAATATACATTTTAATTTTGGAATTATAAACTAAAAAAAAATAAAAACAAAATAATAATCGTATTATTATTTGATTGGATCAAAAGTCTTATTGCTCGACGAGCAGTATAATTTAGTTCCGAAGGTAAAATTTTTTTAAATAAATAATAATAAGTTTGCTCCCTCTTCCCTTCAAATTAAAAGTTTTCTATTGGCTATTTGCCTTACCATTGGTGGCGCTCGTGACGCTATCAAATGTGAACATCATGATTTTGAATTATTTTATTGTAAAATTGCTGTGAAATGATAATTCACAAAATAAAACACCGAAAGAATGCAAGGGTTTGATTTATAAACAGAACTTTCTATACCAACTTAACTTATACGTATTAGATTAACTTAATATTTTTCCGCGTGGTGGCGTTGACTTAATATAAAGCGCGAATTGCAGATGTGTTTTTTGTATTGTAAATTTTATATTTTTAAATTCAATTTTTTTGATTAATTTATTGTAAATTTGATAAATGCTGAAAATGTTGACATTTCTGGTTTTCCCGCTAACTAATTAAGTTTGCATCAACTAGGGAGAAAGACTAGGTGTTTTACCGAGAAGATGATCGCTTAAGCGGTTAGACAAAATTGTGTCTGTCAGTTTTAGATAAAGATTTTGAATCGAAAATTTATATTTTGTGAATAAAAGCGATTTATTATTTTGATTGAGTAATTTTGATTATTTGATTTGGAAATTTTTGAAAATAGTGGCAATTTTTGTCGAATATATTTGATTTATTTGGATAATTGATAATCAATTGATTAATTTTGAGATTCGGAAAATTGCAATTGGCTTATAAATAAAATTTATTTAAATCAATGCAATTATAAAATTTAAGGTGATACCCGACATATGGGTCATTTATCTATTTGCAAAGATTCTAAAAGTATTGGAAATTTTATTTAAAATTAATTAAATTTTTTTTGGATTTGGAATTAACAAGGCAAATGGATTTTAATATTTTAAATTTCGGCTTTAACAAATACCATTTTATATTTGAAAACTATTTTTGGAATTGAATTGTTAGAATTAGCCAAGCAACATTTTTTTAAATTTGTATTATCTGAAGCAACAAATTGTTTTAATCTGGAATCTGGAAAATACATCTCAATATAGTTATCGTAACAAATCTTTTCGGAGTAAACTCAAAATTGTCGGTATTGTAGTACTAAAATCCTGTAAAGCATGTTTAAGGCTTACCATATCTGCTGAAATTCCGAATTCTGCTCTACTTTTGAGATAGCTTCACGCTACGCTTTGGATATGTATTGTGGGAGAAGTATGAGTGAAAAGCTACTTGATTAGTTTTTTTAAAATTAATTTTAATTATTGAGATTTCTCGATCTGATCGAAAATCGAAATGGACATGAACAGTCAGATATTCTTCAGAACATGTCCGTCTTGTCGTGTGCTAATTATTGTTTTGAAAATTTTCGTATTATAAATTTATCAAACATTTAGCTTACAAAACAATTTTGAATTTCCATAATAAACTATTGCTATTTGAAGCTGGCCAAATGTTCAACATCAAACATGTGTCGTACCTTCGTTGTGCCAGTTACCTTTCCGTAAAATTTAATTTCAACATAAATGTTATTTTATATTTTCTAAATTAATAATTTTTAATTAAATGCAATTTTCTTTTGTCCTCACTCTCCCTCATTAAGAATCAATTAAATTTGTGTTACCTTGCTTCCGATTACAATATTTATACCATCAATTCAATGTATTATTCTAATTTTAATACATAATAACTCCAGTCATTTCCAATTCACCAAATTTATTTTTTAATAATATATTGTTATGCATTTGTAATTTTTAAAGTTTGATCAGGAAAATATCAATCGAAAGTGAAGATTTCACAATAAAAGTTTCCACTGTTAAATTCCAAACAGTGATCTTGAGTGTTTGCTCTGATATAAGAATTTTTATTAGTTTTATTACTTTTATCTGGCGCCCTGTAACGGTAAAATTTATAAAATCTTTCATCTTTCAAGCCCGATATCAAAAGAACTAATTTCATAATTCCATTATGTTGGTAATGAGCTTAAATCTTTATTGTTTATATAAAGAAAATTAGTTTGGAAATTTAACAAATAAAAATTAAAAAGAGAAGATAATGGTGCTCAGTAAGAAAATAGACGAAGTCGAAGAGGATGCCATCACATTGTCGTTCCCTAACGAGTTTCAAAACGCCGAAACTTTGCTTATTTCCGAAGTTTTCATGCTGTTGCAAAAGCGAAAAGAAAAATGCGAGGCTGACGAAGAAGAGCAAGAACTTTCCGAAATGTTTACCAAAACTTTAGCGTACACCGAGAGATTTCGAAAATACAAAAATAAGGAAACGATGTTCTCCGTACGGAATTTGCTGGAGCGAAAAAAATTACATAAGTTTGAATTGGCTTCTCTGGCAAATTTATGTCCGGAGACCCCAGAGGAAGCAAAGGTCCTTATTCCATCGCTATCGGGAAGATTTTCAGACGAGGAACTTCAAGAAATCCTAGACGACATACAAACCAAGTGTAGTTTGCAATATTAATTTTTTCTAATGGTTGCTGTTGATTTTTCTGTCTCGAACGACTATGCGTTGCGCATATCAAAAAGTAAATTAAAATTGAATCAAGTGGCTTACATAAATTAATTAACTCATCAGTTAATTTAAGGAGTTTCCGTACTTTCATAAATTCCATATACACATAGACCTGTGTAATTAAAACGATCATTACATATTTACCTATTTTGAACTTTTTTTTAATATAATAAAATTTTATAACTGTGCTTGTGTTGAATTCATTTATACGCATAAAATTATGTTGGTTTTTAAAATTAAAGGTGTATTATGTTTATGCTAGTTAGTTTAATGCTTAATGATAGTAATTGCGAATTTCGACATCATGCACTGCCATTATTATAATGAAACTTCGTAGTATGTTAAAATATTTGCAAACAAAAATAAAGTAAAGTTTTGTTTTAAAAAATTTTATTCGATAAAAATTTAAATTTATTTTTTGTCGAACAGTCGGTATGTTACGGTTAAGGAGAAACGAATAAAAATAATTAATTATTCTCTGGGTTGCTTGAATCACCCTGTTTGAATGGAGAATATTTACATTCTCGTCTTTTACGTGAGGTAATAAACATAAGGAAGAATTACTAGATACAACTGTTATGGACACCATAGTGCGGATGATACATATATTATACAATAAATAAAACTACACGCACTTGTAAACATTAACGCCCGTTTTCTTGCACATTACTTAACTTAATAGGAAGTGAATTAATGTTAGCAACCAATGGCAGTGGTCCATAGAATTTTTATGTCCTACAAAATTCTTGTTTCTAAGAAATTATTAATTTTGCATAATCGATTGATAGAACTGGTTTAGATTACAAAAGCATTCGTCTGATAACTGGGCTAATCAGTCTTTATTGATTGAGGTTGTTCACCCCAACAAGATAATTACTGCAATAATATAAATCAATCAATTTTTTTTTCTTTGATTTTCCTTCTCAACGGGGATCATTTTTTAAGTGCCAAATGTTAAGTCGAATCGCTTAATTAAGTGAAACTGATTAGTAAGTCGGCTTATCTCATGCTAGTTTACTTATATGCAATTATAAGTAACTCGATTTACTTAAAATAATAATTATTATTATTGAGAATGTGTACATTTTAAAATTTAATTAGGTAATTGGATTCCTGATTAAAGAAAGAACTTTCTCATTTATCGCTATATTATTTTATTACTTTCCTTGACGGTATGCACCGGTTACACTTAATAACCTATGCATATTTTTCAAAATTGTTCAATTTTTCTTTTGTTTTATTTTAATATCATCGGGTTGAAGTTGCTCTCCAAACATAGACGTAAATTTTCAGAGATACAGACAAAAATGCAGTTTTGGATTTTTCAAATTTTTTTTACTTAAAAAGCTGTTATTTTAGACAATAAAAAAATTATTTTGTTTAATTAGATGAATTGTTTTACAATAGTTGTAATAATTTAGAAACATCTGAAATAATTGATCAAAACATAAATGAAATCATTATTACCCATAAAGTAGAATTTACAATCATTTAATAAAAATTTGTTTTTTTCATTTGTTGAACAATTTATAAATTTACTAGCTGACCCACAGACGTTGTTCTGCCCAAATTTGAAAAAATTTGTTCGATTGTTTTGTGAATTTATGAGAAGACCTAACGTGTTTGTGATAATCGATTAATATTTTTTATTGAATGAAAACATTTAACCAATATTTATAGATTCCTACTCCTCTTTCTCCTCCCCTTCCTATTCTACTGAGGATCTTCAAAGTTACGCAGCGATATTTCCCCATCGAAATAAATGTCTGCCGAAAATAAGGCCGAAAAAAAAAGCAAAATAGAAATCAAAAATGATCTTTAAACAATTACAACCCATGATTCACTATCGACATATCGACCTCTATATCCTGAGCTGTACAATGTACTTACTATAATACAGTGTACTTGCAAACATCACGCCATCTATCGATAATTATTTCAGATCTATTATACTAACAAATAATAATTTTCTAAATCTTTTGTTTATGTTATATTGATGTTTGTTGTGTTTGTTTGCAGAAAGAATGAATAATGTCAATAACTAATTTTCTAAACCTTTTGTTTATGTTATATGAACAAATACTTATATTAATTTTTCAAATATACAAAACGTGTTTACGTCAATAACCTATATGAAAAATAATGCAATGGGGGGTGGGGGATGAACCCCCCAAAAACTCCCCCCGTGCGCACGGGCCTGCTAAGAAATGATGTTTGTTGTGTTTGTTTGCGGTAAGAATGAAATGTCAACATCTAATTATTGTAATCACCTTTTTTTAGGTAGTAACAGAGCAGGGGTGGGAGTGTAAAGTAAAACATAGATTTAAAACCAATTTACAATAAGTGGTGTTACGCTACTGGTAGGTACCTACCTTAATATTTACAGGTAATATTAAGGTCTTCTATCCTTAAGTACCTATAAACTCTTTGTTCTCGGCAATGTTCAGAGCCGTGTTAAGGGGGGGAGCGTGTTAAGGGGGGGGATTCCGTGTTAAGGGGGGGGCTTCAAAAAATAGTTAGCCCCGGGTCTCATGTATCCTTAATCCGGCTCTGGTAATGTTACAAATTTTTTTCGCGAATTTTAAACTTTATTATTTGTCTAATAGATATGTATTCTAGAGATATCTTAACAATGGGTTAAGATCTACTTAAATTTCTATATACAAGACTCGGAATTCCAAATATTTCCAAGAATTCCAACGATTTCCAAGGAATTCCAACGAATTACAAGGAATTCCAAAAATTCCAAAGAATCTCAGGGATTTCGAAGAATTCCAAATATTTCTAAGTATCATAACGATTTCCGAGAAATTCCAAGGACTTAAATCTTCAACAATTCCAGAGATTTCCAAGGAATTTCAGTGATTTCTTAGGAATTCAAATGATTTCCAAACAAGTTCCAATATAACGAATTTCAAAAAATTCCAAGAATTTCTAAAGAATCTTAGGGATTTCTAAGGAATTCCTATAATTCTGAGGATTTCCAAGAATTCTAACGATTTCCAAGAAATTACAATAATTTCCAAAGATTCTAACGATTTCCGAGAAATTACAATAATTTCCAAAAATTCTAGATTTCCAAGAAAAATTGAGAAATTTTCATGGAATTCCAAATAATTCCAAGAATTTCTAAAGAATTCCAAGAATTTCCAAAGAATCTCATGAATTTCCAAGGAATACCAATGATTTCTAAAGGAATTCCAATTTTCGAGATATTAACTCCCTATATCTCAATGGGCGCGATTTGTATGAAATACAACGATTTCTATTTTCTACATCTACATCTATTTTAAACATAAAATCTGCTAGTTATATGATATGAACGTTGCTTACGATTTTGGATAGGATTTTTCGTACGATAAAGTCACATGAGATTGAGATATCACATAGTGTACACCAGCTATTAGTTATATTATTAAAAACTGAGGTTACTTTAGTTCGGCTTTGTTATACCACTAATCAAATTTTATTCTAAAACTTTTATTGACTAATTATTAAAATTAATAGTGTTAGAAAACTACGAGGCTAGGTTCTATGAAATGCGGTCATATTATTAATTTCAGAAAAAATAATCAAAATATTGAAGAATTTATAGGTATTTAGTAAAGATATTGCTTTGAAACACCGCCCTTGGGTTCAATGTGAAAATTACTGAATGGATAAAAAATTAAAAATGAATTACAATTGAGCGATTGAAGGAAATACCTACCTCTAAAACAGAATTCAAACAACTGAATAACTTGACAACGTATAAATCATTGTTGTAGAAGAATGAATACCAAATGAATATTTCACAAATTGTGAAAGTGTAACTGTAAAATCAAAAAGTGTCAACAATTTTGAATTTCACAAAATCCAAGATACCACTTCTATTGTTAATAGAACATTTTCAAGTCTTTTTATTTAAAACTGAGGAAAAACAAACAGATTATGGGCTCATGTCAATCATACGTTAAAAATGTGTTTCTGGATGAAGCATGGTTATTTCTAAGTTATTATGAACTTAGAAGTTTATATTGTAGAGAAGTCTATCTATCTCATTGAATAGTATGAAGAATATTTTTGACAGATTTATAATAAAGGCAGTTTCTCTATATAATTTATTATTAATAAAATTAATCGTATTTGATCCAAGTATGAAATCGTAAAACAATCATAAATTAGAAATGGAAGAAATAAAAATTAAGATAAATATATAAATTGTACGACTTCGTTTATTACGAAGTAAAGATTTATTATCTTTATATTTTTTAATTAAAAAAAAAATTACAGAACATGTTTCGTATGGAGAACCATACATCTTCAGTGGTGTCTACAGAAGAAATTTAAGTATAATCAAAATGTATATATATATAGAGGGACAGCTCTTATGAGTATACTTGCCACAAGTATTCTTAAATGGCTCTGCTACGCCATCTAGTGGGTGGTGCGATCTCTACGTTTTAATTTTTAATTCATGCCTGATCCTTTATATACAGGGTGCTTTGTTTGCAAAAATAAGTTCTTGCATGTTAATTTCCTATGTTCAGCTAACTCATTCAGCATCCTGTATATAGAGGACCAAAAATTAACGCGAGCCTAACTGCAGGAAAAATGTCTCCAATCAGAGAGCAGCTAAAGTGAGCACCAATGAGAGCAAAGCGCGCTGGGGACCTGTGATTTCAATCAACTATTTGCGTGTAATAAAATACTAACATCCAATTCCGATGCTAATGGTTGCTAATTCATTACTAATAAATTACATAAATTTATTAAAAGTTCTCAAATTGTAACGGTCTTTTTGGATTAAAAGTCTTATTTATCTTTGATCGTGATTACAAATAGCAATAAAATTAATCTATATCAAACAAATCTAACATTGAAATAAAGGGATAGAGATTTGATAACTATTATTTTGTTAGTTTAAAAATATTATCGAAGGGGTATGGTAAAACAATTTATTGTCTTTTTAGACGAATTATATAATTTATTGTTTTCATCATCACTCAAATCTTAAATTTGGTCTTGATTTTACATCTCTTTAAGTTAGTTAACTGATTTCAAGATCTGACCGAAGTGAATTATTTTTTCTAATCATGTTTTCAAAAAGTCTTACTTTGTGATATTAAAAAGTGTGTGAAAAAGCACTACTTTTCCGCATACTTTTACAAGTGTGCGGAAAAGTGCTGCTTTTCCACACACTTGTAAAAGGTATGCGGGAAAGGAAAAGTTTAGGAACATAAATCTACTTTATTTGTAATTTACATTTACGGTTAAATTTGTACAATTACTACTTTTTGAAAATATTAAGAATATTGATACCTTCGCAGTTGCCTTTCGTAATGGTGAATTTTCTTCTCGTATAAGTTTTCGATGTTGATGGTATAATAACTGTTATGAAGGTATTATTATCACCTGAAACAATGAAAAATCTTGTAAAATCAGCTAAATATAGTAAAATTTTATTTTAGTTCTTAAAGTCGCAGCAGCAGAGGCTTGTGATTTACTATAATTATTAGGGAGCGACGGTAATTCAACGACATTATGACGAAAGAACAAAATATCCCATGATTATTATCGCTCATTACTTAACTAATTGATTAATGCATGAATATAAACACTTGCACTTTTAAAATGTCATCAATGCAAATAAATAAAAATTAAACATTTTATTACAAAATTTGATTTGAAATCCACCTTGTTTGAATATAATATAGGATTCAAAATCTATAAATCTTCCTGTTCCATCTTTTGTATATGGTTTTGACGAAAAACGGTAGCAGCACTTGACAACTCCGAAAGGTATTCAAGCGCTTTGTCATTTTCTAACGGATTACCATCGTCGTCAAGAAATGTTAATATTACATCATCATCTTTTGCTTCAAGCGTCAGCTGACAGATAGTGACGTGAAGGAGAAAACTGTCGTAATAATAGAGCAGTTTTCGGTTATCATATATTGCCTCAATTGCCAAAGCTTTCAAAATGATTCCAAAAATTGACTGGTTCTAAAAACGTCACTTCGTGTTCCGAGCCATCAGCCTGGTTTTCAACACAAAGGTTCTTAAAGGGTTGCCGGTCCAAGGGACAGGTCGTACTCCGTTTCGCCCAGTTTTTAAGACACTTAAAACAAAACCTATGATTGCAATGACGAGGGTGGTCGACTATTTCTTGATCTTCAAGTGCTTCTAAACAAATGCCGCACTTTTCGACCTCAGAAAAGTCTTCTACAGCCGTATCTTGGTCACTGTTTTCGGTATTCATGTTGAATAATATAATAGGCGTACGTTTTGGTTTGCTGGTAAGTTTGAATTATGCTTCTTGCCAGTATAATTTTTGCCCTTTATAGCAATTAGGTAGTATAATCTACTTACCAAACTGATAATCTATACGGATCAACGATTATCAGCAGATAATCACACAAAACATCGATTCAAATACAGGGTGTCCCCGAATACACTTTACATAACTTTTTTCTGATTTTTCTGATTTTAAATTTTTAATGGAGAAATTAAATATGGAAATAAAATTATGAAAATTTATTTTTTGAAGTTGAAGTATTATTAAAGTCAGCATATAGGTGAATTGTATTACGATTATACTTTAATTTATTCTGTAGACACCTGAAGATGTATGGTCCTCCATACAAAATATGTTGTGTTATTTTTAAAAAAATTAAAACATATAAAGATTTATTGCGAAGTCGTACAATTTATATATTTATTAAATATTACTTCGCTAGACGTAAATAATTCTATTAAAAATTAAGGTATTTAATATGTATTTATTTGATGATTAAATAATCTAATACTTATGGTTGATATAGAAAGTTTTGTTTATAAACCAAAGGTTTGCATTTTTTTTGGTGTTTTATTTTGTAAATTTATCATTTCATCAGTTTTAAGATAATAAATAATTCAGACAACATAAAGTCTCAAGTGTACGTAATAAAGCCGCCATGTTGTTGACATTTGGTAGCGTCACGAGCGCCACCAACGGTAAGGTATAAATCGCGAATGGAGTAAATAAACCAAAATAATATAATTCGTAGTCTTAAGCTTGCTTTGAGCTTAGTGCAGCGCCGAAAAGGAAGTTTGACCTCCTAGTTGTTTAATATTAGCCATAACTCAAAAAATAACAAATTCCTGCAAATTGTTAGGTATTTAATATTAAAATTAAAAAGACAACACTGCATTATTTTTATATAATAAATGTTTAAATTATAATAAAAATCAAGTAAAATTATAGTATAAAGTACGGAATTTGAAATTAAAATTTTAATTAAAATCAAATTCATTTCTATACGAGAACGCCATACATTCCGCCAATCGCTAATCTGAAAATATGAGAAAAATAAAGGTTATGTCAGACTTATCTGCCTGTAGTCGTTCGTGTATCTCCACGTGTTCTAGTAATTTGACATAAGTGTCAAATCAATTTATGAACTAAAACCTTATTTTTGAGTGATCATTATAAAATTCTAATGAATATTTAATTAACATTTTATTGCGAAGAATTCAATTAGATGAACATATTTCTCTAAAGTAATTATTATTCAAATTATTCAAGCATAACCTAACAAATCAGTTCATCGATGTCTCATTCGAAGTGAACATGAAACCTGAACTTTCCAATATTAAACAGCAAAATATGGAAACATTTCAACGAAGTACACTTTGTGATTATTGTGGTTTGACTTTTGGATCAAAAGCCAATCTGATGAAACATTTAAAAATTCACATGGAAAGAAAACCTTTTGTATGCGAACAGTGCGGTAAGAAATTTGTAAACAAAGCAGCTTCACGTTATCATGTAAGAACTCACACGGGCGAAAAACCTTTTGCTTGCAGTATTTGTGACAAAATGTTTACTCAAAAAAGATACTTGGATAATCATTTAAAAATGCATTCCGGAGAGAAACCCTACGAGTGCAAGTTTTGTGATAAAAAATACTCGCAGATGTCGCATTTAACCAGACATTTAGATGCCCATATAGGTGATAAACCGTTTGCTTGTAATGTTTGTGATTTTAAGACTAGGCTTAAAACAACTTTACGTTTGCATTCTAGAATTCATACCGGGGAGAAACCATTTAAGTGCCTTATTTGTAGTCGAAGTTTTACTCTAAAATCGACGTTGAAAAACCATATCAGGACGCATACAGGAGAAAAACCGTTTGTGTGTCAGTTTTGCGGAGCAAATTTTTCTTTGAACTCGGCTTTAACAAAACATTTAAAAACTCACAGTGATGAAAAACCATACATATGCGAAACTTGTGGTTTCAAATTTAAAGAGCGACCTCATTTGAGGAATCATTTAAGAATTCACACTGGAGAAAGACCGTTTGTATGCGATGTTTGCGATATGAAGTTTTCACACCAAGCAAGTTTGCATGTTCACAAGAGGGTTCATTTGACCAAAAAGAATTTTTCGTGTATAATCTGTGATTATAAGTGTAAGGGAAAGAAATTATTACAAACTCACTTAAAAAGTCAGCATAGTGTGATTTGATTGCTAGTTGAGAAGAACAGTTTTATTCCGCATTTTTGGTGAAAGTCGCTTTTAAATAATTGGTCCTGTACAATTTTAACGCAATTATTAAATAAAAATGTTATGTTACTGCATGTAGATACTTTTTAATATTCATGCGGCAAAATCGGTAAAATTATTTTCTATTTTCTCCACTCCGCCTTGTAAATTAATTTTAATTTGTCTTGCAATTTAATTTTATGTATTTGCTTGTAATACACAATAAAATTACAATGCGATAAATATTCATTAAGTACAAATTGCTTGAATACAAAAATTGATAATTTGCTATGTGTGCATGGTTTTAATTATAGAAAAACGGCATAATTGCTATTAATAATAGTGGCATAAATTTGAGGCTCACACGCGGCTTTTCGCACGAGATGTGCAAACATGCTTTCAGCTGCAAGGGTGGGACAATTAATTCTTTTTGCATCAATGACGGCGACGTAACGCCTTTTGTCGTTTGCCCATTGAAATCCACACTCATGTTACGAGCAAATAGATAATAAATACGTCGTTTACTTTCAATTTGAAACAATAAACTATTTCACTGCTTAATGAAGTTATTTAATCAAACTTTCTTTTGCATTTGAAACACACTTAAATCATCGTGGGTACAAAAATTATATCTATTATTATCAAATTGTGAAATATAGTAAAGTATAGTATTTTAAGTATAAACTTTATACTTTACTTTAAGTAAAGTATAAGTATAGTATTATTAGCAATAGTATTGCTTTTATAACTTATTATACCACAGCATTGACCGAGCGGAAAGAAAGGAACATAAAACACACATAATCGTCAATAATTATATCTAGTACCAAGTTGAAGACTTAACCACTAGTAAGTAAAAATAAAACAAGCGAATGTCTGACCGTTAGGTCAGTTTTGTATCTGGAAGTGGAAGGGAACTAGAGAGCATGCCACCCTGTGAGTTAGTCTGAATTGTGGAACTTGATGAATTTCATGTCGTTTATTGCAACTGATACGAAGACTCGAAATCTAAAGAAATCTTAATAAGACTGCGAAATGTCACCACACTCCGAAATAACTTGTCAGTGTAGCAATGATTTGGTTTTAACAACAATGGATTTTTTAAAATCGACGAATAAACAAAGTTTGCTATAGCAAAAAAATTAAGACGTAGAAAAGCATAATTATCTGTAAGCTACTAGTTTTGCGTTAGATCAACAAAATATTTTTTGCTAAGCAAGTTTTTGTTGAAAGAACCAAAACAGTTTAAAAAAAGCAGGGACTAAACGGCTAAACACACTTTTAAGTTACAGCGTCAAGAGTCCGTAGGTCTGGGCGGTATGGGATACCTCCCAATAATGGCATAACTACAATTTAATATCACAAAATATATCAAAGGTAGGTATTGAGATGTATTTTCTCAGATTATAAATTCTCAAAACTGTTCCTTCAGAAAAATACAAATCTTAAAATGTTTTTTTAAATATTATTAATTTGGAATTGTTTAACAAATTATCAAAAGTTAACAGATGTTAATTGTAATTTCCATGTACTTCTCTTAATACATCAATCAAAAAGATAACTCGCTCATATACATATGTAGTTGTATCAAATAATTTTGTATTTTTTTAATTTTAATTCTAATTTTACGAATTTTAAATATTTAAATCGATTATGATTCCAATTATTCTAATTCAGTTTTGATCCCTACAATCTCCAAATTAATTATTTATTAATAATTCAAAAATATAATTTAATTTTATGTTGGACAACTTCCAAAGCAAAAATATCAAAATATTTGCTCAAAAATCATAACTCTTTTATTTACAAAAATATAAATTCAAATTAAATCGCAATTAAAATTGAAGAGACAAAATTTGTCTCATCGGCGACGTGAACGTTCGGGTTTTCCCCTTAGTTGGTGCAACTTCAACTAAAACTAGCAAATTAAAAAATATTTTCAAATTTTACAATAAAATAAAATAAATATTTCTAAACAAATTATCAAATTCAGAAAAAATTAAATTCAAATATTCAATTAAAATTTTAGAACACGACAGTATATTGCAGAGGTCGGAATTGTTAAGTGTGTAAAAAGATTTTCTCCTTTAAAGTTAAATCGTTCAACTGTTACACGGGCTAGATAATCTTGGGCACAGGACAGGAGAAAATTAACCTTATTTGGGGAGAGGACAGAAAAACTTTTTGGAGGACGAACATCTCGAAAATATTGTAAAAATTCTTGAAATATGTGCTGGCTTTAGAAGAACTAATGTTGCATTTGAAGATTAGCCTACTTTCATCCCTCCTTATTTCCGTCCATAGTGTAGTGCTCTTGCTCTCTTATTAAAATGGGTCGTTGATTCTCGAAAAATGGTTACATGTAAGACAATAAAAAATTGACGATTTAAAGAACAATTTATTTGCAACCTGAACACAAGGAAACAAAATTAAAACAGGACTCACACAAAATTCGCTGGGCAGCACGGTTAACTCGGACGATTTCTTCGCTTCTCTTGTCCTCAACACTCCTGCTACCACGACTATACGACTAGCCCCTCGGGCTCTCAAATTATCACTCTTTTACGACTAGCCTCTCGGGCTCTCAAATTATCACTCTTATTCGACTATTCTTTCGGGCTCTCAAATTCTGACTGACGTGACTCCCTCTCGAGATTTCAAATTCAGACTTTTATTCGACTAGCCTCTCGGGCTCTCAAATAATCACTCTTTTACGACTAGCCTATCGGGCTCTCAAATTATCACTGACTTGACTCCCTCTCGAGATTTCAAATTCAGACTTTTATACGACTAGCCCCTCGGCTGTAAATTTGCGACTGACTGTTCTTCTTTTTATTTATTTTCTCCATTTCCTTGGATTTCTTATTATTTTCTTTTTTTTTTTTTTTTAAATCAAGATTAGTATTTTGTTTCTTGCTGCTTGTGCTATTTGTTTGTGTACTGCTCAGTTGCATTCGTGTGAGTCGCTAAACAACGAAAATTAAAAATACAAACATTAAAATTTAGATAAAACAAACGAAATTACTGCAACAACTTAAATTAAATAATGTAACTTAAACTAACGGACAAAATTAAACACGGAACAGAAAAACAATTTTGAAAAACGAACACAGAGTCCTGCTTTTATTGTTCCTCAGGTTGCAAAGTCAGTTCTTTATTTCTAGATTACGCAACTCACTTTTCATTTCTTTATCAGAACACAACAATAGTCTTAGTTACAGTAACGTTATTCGCGATTTACCTTACCGTTGGTTGGTGCGCTTATGACGCTACCAAATGTCAACAACATGGCGGCTCTATTACGTACACTTGATATTGTTTTGAGTTTGATTTTGAATTACTTTATCGTAAAACCGCAGTGAAATGATAATTCACAAAATAGAACAGCAAAAGAATGCCAACGTTTGGTTTATTAACAAAACTTTCTATACCAACTGTACAGTCATTGTAAGTTACTGTAAGAACCGAGTCGAATAATTTGCATATAAAATTCGAATTAAAAATATCTTAATCATAAAACTAATGAGTTTCTTCTTTATTTTTCGTAGTTGTCCTTAAAAGTTTTCTAAAGACTGTTTTCTTCTGCTTTTTCAGGAGAAGAGTCTATTTAAAGGGGTATTCTAGTCTAGAGGCATGAATTTTCGAGCGGTTTTTGAAGCTCTGTCCAAACGAAACAAAAGATATTTTTACTATCCATTCTTTTATCATTTGTTTATTGATATTTTAAGATTACATAAAAAATTAACCGAAAAAAAAATTCAAAATTCACAAAGAAAAACTGGCGTGCACGATATCTCAAGTTTTATGTCCGTATCTATAGTCGATCCTTGGCTCCAGCAAAACTTGAGGACTGTACGAAATTTTCCATTTTGATTGGTCGATTTTGTACTTAAGTCTGACTCAAGTCCGAGATCGGGCGAAGTATCGACTATAGGTATGAGCATTAACGAACCGAGTTATTTGAAATTTGGTGTGAATGTTCTTTGTACATTCCTCTATCGCCTGAACCACGCTCAGATGAAAATTTTAAATTTAACTATTTTTAAAAATTCGGAATTGTTAATTAAAACACGCCAAAACGAAATTTTTTTTTAAACGGCCATCATTTTGTGAAATTTTTTTTTCACTTTTCCAAGGTACATTACTATAGCGGCATCTGTAACGAACATTCACACTAAATTTCAAATAAATCGGTTCATTAGAACTTAAAATATCGTGCACGCTAGGACACCTTTTTTTTGGACCTCTCACTTTGCCAGCTCATAACTTTGTGAATTTTGAGTTTTTCTTTCGGTTAATTTTTTACGTAATCTTAAAATATCAATAAATAAACGATAAAAAAATGGATAGCAAAATATTTTTTGTTTCGTTTGTACAGAGCTTTAAAAACCGTCCGAAATTCATGTCAGAATACCCCCTTAACTATAACTTAACCGACCCGTTAACCGCTTAACCGACTGTTAATTATATTTTTATTAGTTATTAAATATTAAGAAGGTGGAATCTGTTAGTTATTAACTGTAGGTTTCCTAAATTTTAACAAATGAAAGACACTCTTCTACAGGGTCAGGTTTTGTCACTTATGATATATAAAAGACATATTCACAGTCTTACACTCAATTCAAAATTACAAATTGTCCCTATTACACCATTAATAATTTTACAAAATCAAAATCATAAAATTCAATACACGATTTCCATGCTAAATATCTTTTGTTGTAAAATTATTAATCGTGTAATAGGGATAATTTGTAATTTTGAATTGAGTGTAAGGTTGTGAATATGTCCTGACCCTGAAGTAGTGCACATGCAGTAGTGCACGAAACTATAGTCGGTTGCATTAATAAAAAATACTTGTAGAAGAGTCTTTCATTTGTTAAAATAAAAAAAAAGAAAGTGGAAGAAAATGAAAATAATTAAAGTAAAATTTCATATCTCTAGAAAAATTATTTCAAATTGAACCTAGACTGGTCCGTAATACATACCTTTAAATAGTCAAGACTACTGTATACTATTAATTATATCGGTCTATGAGGGGTATTCTATACTTCCTAGACCCTCAGTCAAAAATAATTTAATCTGGTTGCTCTCTCTAACTCTTCTTTTCCTTTTAAATAAACTTTATAAAAAGAAACTTGCGTATTTGGAAATATCAGCTGTATGCAGGCGAAGATACAGGATTTAGTTCAGGGGGAGGGGGTAATTTTTGTGTTATTTTACATCTCTTCCAAAAATTCAAAAAAACAGAAAGTCTTCCAATATCTTATTCATTAGGATTTTAAAATAAAATAACAAATTTTTCAAAATTTTGAGATTGGTCAGAACAAGCGGGTGTTTTTTTGGGATAAAAATCTGCTATACAAGTAAAGGAAAATCCAGGAAAGATAATATTATGTAACTCCTATTATTTAATTATTATTACTCATTCCAATGTGATTAATACGCCAAATATTTTTAGTTCAGGGTAAACCTGCTCAAGGGCTCTGATCTACATTTCCGACGTAAATTCTAGATAGTAATTATGAATCTAGGTAGAATCAAATTAATTACATTGATGTTGCATTTTTAAATAAAGTTTCAGATTATATAATAAACCGAAATAAATAATATCAACACCAAATTGTTATATTAAAATTTAAAAATACGCAGATTAATTGAACAATTAAATTTTAATTATTTTTATTATTACACAAAATGTTGCTCATAATAAGTGCATTTATGCTGTACAATCAGGTATTATCTACTTCGTAATCTACTTAGTACTTCGTTTATTATTGTTTTGCGTTATATTAATCGTCGAACTAAGATTTATTGCATATTTTTTTAAATAAAAAATTCATAATTTATTGCAATAATTTATATAATTAAATTTTAATTTAACAATTTACTTATTAATTGCTTATTTTACATGAAAGAGTAAAAAGAATTAAAGTAAACAAATATCCTGCTTTGATGTGAAACTTTACATTTAATCAGTTTAAATTTAAATTTAAAATTTAAACACGTTTAAATTGGAGATTGCTTGAAACTTTTTTTTTATTGAAAAAATATTCAATGCTTCTTACAATGGATTTCTTAGGCAAAATAGGCAAAAAGTCCTAAGAATCATGCTAAGAATGTGAAATGTCCCTATGGCCGACAGCGCAACGGCGACGGCGAAATATTTTATTTCGTAAAAAGTCCTCTTTTAGCGCTTAGTTTGGATTCACAATGAACATAAGCATAAGAAATATAAATACAAAAAAATGATTAATCAAATATTGAATAACGATGGGGTTATTTTGGTATTTACAAAAAAACATTCTACGTCATGCAGTTTGATTTCAACATCATCCGATGCTCTATTAACTTTTAATTTATGTTTCTTATGCTTATATTCATTGTGAACGCACACAAGTATGCTTTTATTATTTTACGGTTTTCTAATGAATATTTGGAGCTGGTTTAGATAAATTATATATAGATTAGATGAATGTCTTCTAGAACTTAAAAATTGATCAAGTGCTTAATTTTTTAATTTATTAATTAAAATGTTTCTATCTATTTCTATCTCGACTTATATACATATGTAAAGCGTACGAAGTATAACCGGCTTAACCCTTGTTTGAATATAAAGAGGTGGTGGCAAATATATCAGCAAATAGAAAACCAAAATTTATTTTAGAAAGAAAAATGTTCTCACGCGTAAAACTATCATAAAACTAATAAAGTAGAATAATATTTCAATATAGAAATTTGAAAATATAAATTAAACAAATTAGTAAACTGCATGAGAAACTTGATGAATGGGCCGGATGTTTGTTATAAATTAAAAGCATTATTAAACGCAAAGAAAGGTTTTAATTTAAAAAAATTGAATTGAGATTTTATATTTAAACACTTTTTTACAGAAAATATACCAATATTGTATTAGATTCATTCTAAGACTAGGAAAATAAGTTTTAATATTATTAAAGTTTATTTTAATATTTAAAAAACTTATGTAATAACAAAGAGAGAGAAAGGACAATTGACAAAACATCAATGTAAAATTTCGTAAAATTGGTTCTTATAAATTTAATTGTCTTGCTAATTTCACCATAAACTCGGTTAAAAATTCCGATTTCATTGCAATTTTTATGCTCTGTAATTTAGAACTTGTTAATGATATACCGTGTTTGATATTAAATTAAATTTTAAAATTTGTAATTTTGTATAATATGAATTTATAGTGTAATAAAGTTTATAATGAAAGAAATTTTCAATCCATCATTCAGTAGTAGGTAATACTATTTTATGTTTCTAAAAAATCGACAAAGTAAACGAATTTAAAAACAAAAAGTTGCAGAAAAAAAAAATAACAAAATGTGATTTGCCAATATAATTTTTTATAATATGACACTGGGGTCTAAGATCACCTCGAATAGTGGTTTTTATAATAAAATTAAAAATTACAAAAAATACAACACTAAATTTCACCCATAAGAATATCAAAGTGCCGACTCCCTGCTGTATTTCTGTGTCCTTAAACTACATTAAAAAAAATTAATAAAATTATGATAATTTAAAACGGCAATTACTTACTTACTTTTGAAATATCCACAATTTATTCAATTATTTAGCCTAATTAAGATCTCATTTACATGCAAATCGAAAATATTTGCAGATCGTAATATTCCACGAGTCAAAACTAAATGAGCTGGAAATTATTGCAGCAATAATTTTTAAAATTAACAAAAAATTATTAATAAATAAATTTTCCGTAACAACTGCATGGGATATCGGGCATCGTAAATTATTAGTTATCTTGGTTGCAAATGCATGTTTTCCGACTGGCTTAATAAATAAAGTGTTGAAATAAAAGAAAATACCATGCGATATTCATCAAATCAAATTTTACGACTATTTTATTTTTACATACAAAGGAAGCTTTAAAATTAATAAAAACAACTGAAAAATTTATTATACTTATTTAATTAAGATTTATGAACTACCGCCAGGTTATAGAACTGTTAATTTAAAAACAGTGACAAAACAAGGAGAAAATTAATAAAATACAAATAACAGGGTGAATCCCCCAATACACAGTTTCTTCCTTCTATTTTTTCTATAAAATTCTTAAAATAACATTAGGATGATCAAAATTGTTGAGATATATTTAAGAAAAAATACTTTTTTTCGTATCGTTTAATATGGTAAGTAGCAAATTATAAATTATAATTGTGTGAAATTACACGCTTGCTTACACAGGTCACTGAATTATATATTATGACGTGTAATTTGTTAGTTTAAACAGTAAATTAGTTAAAACAGTTTAAATATATTTAAAAAATTTTTATATTTAACAGCGACTTCATAATTAAACAGTTTTTGATAATTATTGTATTTTTGACTTTGCGGTCTAACCGCCATACTTTAATAAAAGCAAATCAGAAGGAAGCAAGGAAAAAAATAAAGGTTACGTGTAGTACTAAAACAAAAAAAATTTAAATAAAAAACGTTAAATTAATTAAAAAGATATTTTAAATCTATTTTCTTTCATGTAATTTTAAATTGCGCATTTTTAATACTTTTTCTTATCTCTGTTGATGGAATTTATAAAACTTATAAACTTTCATTTTCTTGATGATCCACTAAACGTGTAATAAGATTGTCAAAATTTGTTGATACCTTTTTATTTTGAAAAATTATATTATAGGTAAAACATATAATTTTTTATTATTAAAAGTTAAAGACCTCAAAAAGTTACCATTCATCGAGAAGAAACTTTCAGAATGGAAAGTAAAAAATTATAAGATTAACAATCATGCAGTTTATGTATATAACATTTATTGTTTCTCTGAATTCCAAAGGAACAATAAACAAATAATATGATGAACTTTTCAGATCTGTTGCAAATAACAATTAATTAAATTTTATATTTATAATAGTGATACTAAAATCTTAATTAGTAATATAAAAAGGTTTTACAATAAATTATTCAAGTGCAGTTTCCACTGAATTGCGAATCACACGAAAGATATTAGTATTTTTTATTTCCGATTGTTCTAAATGAGCTTTATCGTTTGCCATAAGTAATAAAAATAAAAAATTAGAAAAATTATTTGTACTACAACAATATGATCAAGTAATTCATTAACATATTTATTCTTTTTGATGCTATCCAGCTATATTGAAATAAATCTAATATCATATTATTGATTTTCCAATATAACGCGTTTCGCCTATGAGCCCATCGTCAGATGTAAAACGCTGCACTGTTGCATTGTAAAATTCCAGTAATAACGATTTGGTTGATCTTCTGAGCAGAATACCTGGATTATTGGAGTGTTCCATAATCCCCAGCTCATGGTTTATGACCTTACATTTCCAATCGTCCTACTACTACACAGGGCCGTAGCTAGAGTTGAATTTAAGGTAGGGCAGCGGTGATTATAGGTAGAGCAAAAGTGTAAATTACAAACTAATAAGACCAATACCTAGTAGGGCATTGGTATTTTAAGGTAGGGCATTGCCCCACAATGCCCCCCCCCTTAGCTACGGCCCTGCTACTACACCAAACTACCAAAGGTCACGTTAATAGGATAAGATGAAGATATGCACACTGGAATTCTTCTTGAGAAGCTCCGATGATGATAACAATAATAATAAGAATCATGAAGTCTTTATATTACAGCCGAGTCTGGTGTAGTGGTCCGCTTTTACTATAGTCGGTTAAGTATGAGTATAACTAACCTATAGCTATGAACCAATGAACGATAAACGCAATAAACAATAAACCAATCAACATTCGTATAACGTTCCACCCCGGATAAATAATACTTAACCGACTATTGTAAAAACGGACCTTAGAGTAGTAGTTTGATGCAGTTGGAGTTTTCTGATGTTAAAAAACCCAGAATAATATGAAATATTAAATTTCCTTAGCCAAGGGATGCACGTGCCCCTTCATCAAATGAACTTTGTACATGCATTAGGTGAAAACAAAGACGTCTTTTTAGGCCCCCAATTTTTGAACTCTCGATCTCAGGGATTGTTTTAATGATTTGAGCTACTCAAAGATCCCGTGTTTGTAAAGCTGTAATTTTTGAGTTGAGACTGCTTCAGGGGTGTTTTAATGAAAGGAGTGGCTCAAAGGTTCCTGTCTAAGAAGATCTGAAATTTTCGACTGTAATTTATGCTTAAAAATGCATTACCTGATACTCAAATGGTAACAGCCGATTGAATATACCTACTGTCGTGTTACCAAATCATTTTGGAAATTTTTTTTGATAGTTTGTAAATATAATTTAATTTTGTTAATTCTAAAAGTTGAAAATAATGAAGTTTGATTGTTTTTGTATTTAAAATTTGATTTATTGTAAATAATTATTGTAAATTGCCGGTCTTTTCGTGCTGACAAGTTATGTTGGTACGGAAAGACGTGATATTCAGACCTTCCAACTTGGTCCGCCGAAGCGAACGGACGAATTTTTATGAGAATACCCTAAGAAATTTGTGATTTGCGTCTCAAATTTGAGGTTTTCGAATTTGATTTTGAGAATAAAATTGCAATAAATTGCAGTACCTAAGTGAATTTTTGTTTTATTTTTATTTTGGAGACTTTTCCAAGATTTGGAAATTTGGATTTGGATCATTGAAAATAAAATTTGCATCCGTTAATTTACTTATTGATGATGGCCTTGGAATATTTGGATGCTAATAATTTATTATGATTGGTTTTTGAATAATTTAATTCGTTAAATTGAACGGCAAAGTAGATTTATATGAGCGTCGATAGCAGACACTTGCGGTTATTGTTCCAGTTATGCATTGGAAATTTATTTAAGAGTTTTAATTTAATAATTTAATTGGAAATAGTTTTATGGATTATTCTTTTTATTAAATAGTGAAGAAAGATAAATTGGCGTTGTATCGTAGTAAAAATAAATAACCCACTCTTGAGAGGTTTCCGCTTCTGATTTGATAGCTAGCGGGCCAACCAGAGTTTAAAAAGGAAGTTAATCCAACGTTCCACGACAATACACAATTAGTTTTTGACCTTTTTACCCCAACTTTTGGATGATTTACGTCGCGTCGCCAAAAACTATCATAATTTCATTAGAAAATTTTTAAACTCGTGAAAATCATATGTAATGAAATTTTGAGTTTGCAACTAGCTGGGGTGCCTATGTGACTAACATAAGTTTTGTATAATACAACTATATTACACGAATACTCACTAATACTTCCCTGTCATTGGTTAAAATCAAAAAAGTACAGTGATTTTATTGATAGAAAGTTTTAGAGCAAAATACTCAGTTATATTATAATTTTGATTTGAGAATATTCGATTACAGTTTTGGTTTATTTAAAAAAAATTACACCAACGCAACGTAGAGCTTTCTAAATTTCGATGGCAATTTTTAATAAAATATGACTTCTTAATTTTGATCTGAAGTAAGGCAATATGATGGATTTTGCCTACTCTGGGAAATGTTTACCACATACTGAAAAAACTCAATTTATTTTTTTATTGTGTGAAAGACTCTAAAAGGTGTAACAACGAGCTAGATAATAGCGGTATGCAATGGCGGAACCCTTTCCTTTAAGTAACATAACCGTCCCGAAAGAATATAAAGGAATCTGAGACAGTAATATTATTTATTAACTTATTAAAAACTCGTTCAAGTTTTCTTATTTATTATATTATATTATTACAAGTTGTAAAGTCATTATCTGTTTACAAAGTAAATGAAACCTGGAAGTTCAACAGATTCAACAACAGATCAGAAGATTACTGATTTTGTACCACAAAAACTCGAACAGAAATTGATCTTGTGCCTTGAAGTCGGACATTAATTCGCGTTAATCGTAATTACGTATACTTATGATTGCTAAAAAATAATTAAAATCTTACTATTAATCCAAGCATATGAGGTTCAAAATTGGCGTTATGGACCCAGACTGGTCCATCGGGCATCAAGAGAAGAATATAGAATAGAAGAGAAAAAGAGAGGGGAAAAAGAGAGGAGTTAAGAGAGATTTAGTGAAAAGAGGAAAGAGTGAAGCACCGCGCTCTAGCGGTGGTTTATAACATCGTAGAATTTAAGTCAATATATGCAAATTGTAGAAAATTTTATCTACTTTAATTTTATATAGAATAGTTATTATTGAGAAATGCATCGTTCGTGAGTTATAAGCGAAAAACTAAAACCAGTTCAAAAATTTGCGTTTTTAAAAAAAAAATTTTGAATTATTTAAATTATAATAATTATTATATTTATTTGCATGATGTAACTATTGCACTATTTTTCAATTGTATGTCATGTTTTCAGGTGTTTATTTTCATGTTGACACAATTGAAAGAGATTTATCTGTTTTCGGCGCATGTATAACTAATATTGCGCTTATTTGATTATTTATTGCTTGTCAGTCTTGAAAGTTGTTCCCCATCAGCATCAACAATGAGTTGCTACTATACGCATACCGAAATACATTTTTATTTATTTGTTAATTTGCGATCTTTTGACAAGATTTATTATACTTCTTTATTGTTAATGAGTTGATCAAATTCAACACTTGATCTCCGAGCAAGTTCTGCGCTGTTATTTTATTTTTATTGTTTCTAGCAGTAATTGGCAATTTAGTCACGCCAATTAACAAGTCCATTATTGTTATTTCATTTCAAACCGATTTACATAAAACTATAGGAAAAACCTTTAAATTCGCCTTAAGATAAATCTAATTACAATCGTATATTGAAACATTCTCAGCTACTTATGATAAATACAATACGCAAAAAATGCATCAAGTAATTTAAAAAGTTGTTAAATAATTTTAAATTGTATAGCGTGCAAGGCTTGATTATGTGCCAAAAGCGTTAACTCCAGTTTACTCTCTAGGGGACAATTTAATTTACAAAACTGGAAGCATTATTTAAATATTTTAAAACACTGATTAATTTATCAATATCATAAAAAGTGTTGCATAAGTGCATTTAAAAAAAAGTTATTTATTGCATTATTAAATATTAAATTGTGGTTTAAAAAAAATCTAATGTAGGTAGTCAATCGTCATTGCGTGACTTAACAAGGAAGTTTAATCTAGAATATAATATATAATATATTAAAAGTGTTGTTGTCTCCATCACAGGGTACTGGCAACATCTTTGAGTTATTGAATCCTTATTATTTATTTTTTCTTCGAGCATTTGGGATGGCACTGCTTATTTTGAAATTTGCAACACAGAGATCGGCTATAAAAGTATAATATTAATGTGAATGTGAATTTTCTTACAAAATGGTTTAGAATGAGTAGAGAAAATCATACTTTCGTGTCTCTTCTGTGTTCAGTGTCAACCAAACACAATTATTTTTAATTTTAGTTCGAGCGGTGCCTTTTTTCAGGTTAAAATGAATTAAAATTGCATTCTATAACATTAAAAATACAAAAGTAAAAAGTGAATGCAAGAGTAAATTGTGTCGTATGCCTACACATGTCATTAACTTGGTAAGATTTACCATTCTAGATTAATTAATTTAAACCGAAAGGAAAGTAACACTAAGAGTATTGTCAATTCTGTAAACTCCCATTTTAAAAGAACTTGTTAAATTTTGGTCATCCTCGGCAACGAATCGATACTTAAAATTCTCAAAGAGGTTTTTTTATTTTAACGATTGGAATCTGCGAAGCCGTTCCTTTTCTGTCTTAATGACCACCTTTTTAAACGCATTATGTCGTTTAAAATCGCTGCACACATTAATTTTCTTCGTAAATGAAAAAAAAGTAAAGAAATTTAGAAAATGCGTGCTTATGGCACCACCTAAAATTATCAAGCTCCAGATCATTAAAATCGATACGTTGGATTGAAGTTTTGCTGTTATTGGAAGCTAATTACCTACTAATAATTAAAAATTTACTTATTTGCTTGCTCGAAATGGATGCAAGAATGCTATTTTAATGACATTCTCAAACTAGGCTGAACTCTTTTTTTGCCATTAGGATTTAATTACGACACTTTTGCTCCAACTTTGCTTTATCTAGTATAAATTTGCGGACAACGCTTGAGCAACTTCAAAAACAATATAACTTAATTGTGTTATAAATTATTAATTATTTTCTATAAAAAATAGGTCGTCGTTCATTACTTTTTCTTCGCATTTGATTAATTTATTGATGAAGAACTTCTAACAATATTGAGAACTGCAGAACAATGTTTAGGTAACATTAGGAATTTTTTCTAAATATATAATTAGTTGCAATAATTAATTTTTTTAAATTTTTTATGATCCTAATTATAATTTTAATGGCCATATGAGAAATATATATGCAGTGAGGTTGAAATGTAGTGGAAGCATTCTATTAAATAATAATATTACATATTATAACTTCTTTTATTGAATATATTACAATGTAGTCGTTTATACTTTTTAATTCGTAGTATTTAAATATAATTAAACAATTAATTAATTACTTTTTACTAAATTTTTAAAAATATAAAAATCGAAAATATTTACAAAAAGATTAAAAATCTTGCAATTTTTCTAAGAAAACTTATATTTAATGTTCTTTTGGGGTTGTTTACCCCATACCGTGTCTTTGAATATTAGTTTATTATTTAGTTTTGGTGATAATAATTTTTAAAATTTTATAATTATTTAGCTGACTGACATTTATTCCGTTATAAACCAGCAATACTGGTTGATTATATAGTATGTACCAGTAAACCACAAATAAATCTATGGGCCGGGGCAACGGGAAACCTCCACATAAATTAAATTCCCTAGTACGTCGTCTACACAATGCATAGGTATCACGTCAAAACACCGAAAACAAAAACATCGAAGTCAAAACACCGACAACAAAAACCGAAAAACAAAAATACCGAAAAACTCCTTTTTGCGGTAATCATTACTTATAAGCTTCAATTAAACTAGATTGTTTTTGCTTTCGGTGTTTTTGGTTTTGTTATTTTTGTTTTTCGGTGTTTTTATTTTATCATTCAGACAGAGATTTTATATTGCGATTCGGATTTTAAGTCTAAAATTTTATGATTTACTGTACAAAATCAGAGTAAAAATTTGAGTTAACAATAAAATTTGAAACTTTTGTAGAAGTATGTTAACTTCTCGCTTATCAAGTATGATACAATTAATATACAGTTGAATTTATTTAGATTTGTAATTGATTTAATTACATAATTAATTAATTCAATTGAATAATTTACGTTAACAAGATTTTCAAAATAGTGTATAAATCTACGTGTTTTTCATTTTTCAAATCATTAGTGAAAACAAACCAACCATACTTTGGTAGAATTTTCGTTCTGGATTCCAATGTAAATTATTTTCATGTTAATACGAAGAGTTATAGCGGTCATTTTCATCAACAAGTATATTCAGACCCTTTTTCCCATTCGGGAATCGGGCCCCCTAGTTCCTACCAGATCTGACTTATCAGTTTTTTGGCATTCCCATGTACAAGAGGCCTAACAAACACTGACATCTCTGTCTGGCTGCCTACCTACAAGGTGATTCCCCTAAATTATGTTTAAGTTTTAAATAGTTCTCTGCCTAAGTAACATTTTAAGCTAAGCAAAAGCCTGACAACCACCTGTTAGGCAAACTTTCACAGGTTTTTTACCTGTAACAGGCTTCCTACAAGCTTGTGACAGGCCTCATACAAGCAATAAGGCCCACATAAGATACCTGCCAGGTATCTGTATAACTGTATTGGCACCTACCCAGTACCTGCATAAGCACCTGCCAGTTAGCTGTCATAAGCAATATCCAGAGACCTAAGACCAGTCCTTGGGAGGGAGCTGTGTCAAGGGGTTGAACAGGGTAATTGTTTTCACGTGCAAGAAAAAATAATTTATTTAATAATTTATTTGAAATTAAAAAAATTAATTTATTGTGATTGTTTGCGAATGCTTATTTTCATCAATGAGAGGCTTAATTGTTGGGGTTTACAATCATTACTTATACTAAATTTATATTATACAAATTGTTGAGTATAGAGATCTTTTAAATCAATTTAAATTGACCGACGTTTCGAGTCTTCTTATAATTGACCCATTTTCAAGGCTAAAAATTATACAATAAAAATAAAATTATTAAAAAATTTTTTAAAAATATTTTTACATGAAATTGACGAATATTTTGACAAAATAATGTCATAGTAATGATGTTATATTAATTATGTGAAAAATAAAAATAAAAACAAATGAATTATTTAGTTAGCATAAAAATACTTTTTAAAATTTTTTAAAAACTTTTACAATTAACAATATAAAAATTAAAAAGAATTTGACCAAGGGGGGTTGGATCTTTCCCATTGAAGATGAAAGCGGTTTAATCTATCTTGTCCCTTGTAAGGATTGTGATTCTGTGTACGTAGGTGAGAGTTCTAGGAAATTAGGTATTTGCATAAAAGAACACTTAAGAGATATCAAAAATGCCCGCGTTTTCTTCCGTGAGGAAGATGACAATACTTTTACTGCTTTATGCAAACATATGACCGAAAACTCTCATTCCATAAAACGTGAGAATATCAGAATACTGGCTAGGGAAAAGATAGATAAGAAACGTAAAATAAAAGAGGCCATCAATATCCATATAAATTCTAATACCATGAATGATAAACGAGATGTGCAATTTTTTCATGGTGGATATAAATACATCCTGGATATAATGAAAACCTTATGTTTTGTAGAAAAAATCCGATAAATTTAACAATTAACGAAAACTTTGACACTTTGCTTTCATTCCGTTACATAAATAATTTCGTTGAATAGCATCTTAAATTTTTTTTAAATGTTTCCACATTTGGTCATTGTAAGTTTCTTCAAAAACTCATAAACTTATTTGTCATTGCTAATTTCTTGAAAAATTACTCGTTATTCAAAATTTTCTGAAAAACACTCACACTAAACCTTGACCTGTGAGTGGTGTAATCTAAATTTACCAATACCAAATCTTCTTTCAAGGACCGCCAAAATTTTATATGAGTTCTTACAAGTCAGATCACGAACTCAAGCTTGAAGTCGATTTTCTCAAGGTAACCACAAGACTCCGTTCCGATATTTTTGTAAAGTATCACGGATAAGAACGTGAAATTTAAAAGTTTTAAGTATGCCAGTTAAGTTCGAATAAAAGTAAAAGTAAAATAATAGTTGGGTCCCTAATTTTTTTAAAGTTTACGTTACGTTACCGTTGGAAAAAATCCCAGTATTACTTCGCCGTGTGCGGAATATAAAAATAGCGAATCACAACTACGCCGTGCCTTGCCATCGAGGATCTGCATCCAGCACTCAACATCGACCGCAATTATATTTTTATTCTGCAACCCAGTTGTTATCATAACTTTATATACAGGATGTTACCGAAATTTGGTATTTTGGTATAATTATTATTATGTTTTTGAGTACTTTTGAGGAGGATTATCAAAGGTCTTAATTTCAATATATCGTTTTTCTTGTTTTATGTGTTTTATTTGTGTGCAATTTGTAATTTTCAGTGTAAAGTTCGATCAAGCCAGGTTGGGCAGGGAACCCGTTGTTTTATCACAGGAACAGTCAAGTTGAGTTCTGGCCGCTCGATTCAACAAATCGGATTTGGCCAGTGGCGCCCTTATTTGTGACTCCGTACATAGCTGTTTTTATTTTATTGTTTAGCAACGCACAATTTTACGTAAAAATTGAATCACCCCTTGCGGTAACCCTTGCCGGCAATTCATCTGTTGCGCGGTTGAAAAAGATTTTGGATTGAAATGTTGAAAAAAAAATTTATATGAGGTGTTCATCGCTCGAATGCATGCTTATTATTTTTACAATACTCTTAAGCACTTATGACTATTATTTGTTATTAATTTCTAATCAAATATGTATTTATTGTTTATTTCTGAAGATTTTACTCATGATTATAATTTATAACAAAATGTTTTCCGTTGTCTAGGGGTAAAAAGACTTAAATTATACACCTGGAAGGTTTCAAAAACTCGATTTTTCAATTTTTACATTTTCTTAAAGTTTGATATCTTAAGAAGGTCTGGGGAACATATCCCCAAAATTATAGATTTTTTAGTAATTTATTTATGTTTCACCCCTTGAAATTTACCCCATTCAAAGATTTGATTTTTTAAATATTTTTCTAATGAATGTTTACCTGTTGCAAGTAGATTTCTAAAGTTTCAGATTTTAGTCCGCTTGTTTTCGATTCAGGTTGCCGATCGCTGCATTAGTAGATAAAGTAGATAAACTAATCTGGTTCTAAACTGTAGAGATCGAGGGATAATATTTGATACAGAATACATCGACTTATTAATAACAATACATACATTATTGAATAAGTATATTTTTAGTTTGCTTGATAACTATTACGATAATATTTAAATAACAATCAATCATGAAATGTTGACAGTTTACCTTGAAAATTGTAATGCAGTAAATTAATTGAAATATTCAATACTTCATTATTAAATTGAACATAATAATATGAAAAAAAAATAAATATGTAATTTACAGTAAAATACCCATTGTACTTTGTAAATTAATTAAAATACTTACAACTTTAACGTTAGTTTTTAATCAATGCAGCGTGTAACTCCTTGTACTACCAAAATTTTATGACTTCTTCGTGAAGAAGTAATACTGCATATCAGATTATCATAATGAAATGATTATCATAAAATTAGTATGGTAATGAAATGGTTGCATTTAATTAATTTGGGATTTTTCGTAATGGTAATTAATTTGATAATTAAAGTAATTCATCAATCAATCAAAATTTCAGTTACATCGAAAAATCTCAATATTAATTATATATATTAAAATTTCAATTAATTAAGATGATCATTCAAATTAAATTTAATTAAGTAATCTGTTGTGTTTAATTTTTTAATATTTTTTTCTACTCTACCTATAAACATTATGTTCAGAAAACTAACTTTTCATCCAGGTTTCAAAAATTTCAGCATCAGTATTCTAGTTGAAAGAAGTGCATGTTACCACATCAAGCAATTTTAATAATATTAACAACATTTATTTTAATTATTAGAGTTGCATGGCGTAACAAATTACAATAATTAATTATAAAATTGAACAAAACCTTAACTTATGTGCATTATAACAGTTAAATAAATAAATACTCAGAAAAACCTATTATTAACAATAAAAGCAGGGTTTTAAAATCAAGTTTCTGAGACGGTAATCGCTCTTGTAGTTTTTTAGTGCACGTTCACAATAAACATAAGGCATAAAAAGTACATAAGCATAAAACGTAATTTTTTATGCATCAGGCACTGCCAACAAAAAATAAATAAAAAAATAAATAAAATGTGTAGCTAAAATATGTTAATAAAATGAAATAAGCAGAAATTAACTTTTAAACTTTAAGTAACTAACAATAAAGATTATGTTACGTTAATTTAATTCAGCTTATAGCCAAACACTACTAACTTCAAACCACAAATTTCATTAGATATAACATAAGAATTACATAAAAATTACATAAAGTTTAAACCATTCCAATTTTATGTACAAACGTAACCAAACATAACCATTACGTAAACATAAAAATTACGTAGATACATTGTGAACACTTACATTGAATTGCTATAGTTCAACTTTACGTCTTATATAAATCTATTAGAAAACTAGATTCTAACTAGATTCTCTAATTTAGATTCTAGAAACAGGCTTAAGAGCTGATTCCATTTTGGTTAAAACTAAAAAGAATTTTTTTTTAATTTTATATAAAAATTGAATTAATAAGTACCTACCTATATTATTTTGAAGAACTTTTTTTCTGAAAGTGTAATTAGTCATGTGATTTTTTAAATTTATTTTTAAATTATAATCTGTCAAAGCTAGGAGTGGAAATATTTTGCAAGCATCCCACACCACGAATTTTGCGAATATTGCTTTGGTTTGAGTTATTTTCTTTAACTTACTCTTTAAGGAAAAAAATTTAATCTAAATTAGAAGGGGGAAGACCTATATTTCTAAAATTTTCCATAGTATACTTACCTACGATTTTGTACAGGTATTCTCAAAGCGCTTAATCTCTCTTTCACTTTTACACCTATTGAAACCAATTTTCCGTCTTCCTATTTTTGTCATTTTGTCTATGTAAAACATTAAAACTTAGTCAACTGAGTTTTTTTTATGAAATTAATAATATTATTATGCTTTGTAATACGATCACAAAAGATAATATTTTTGTTTAATATTAATTAAATGTATTTGTTCCAAATGTATTTATGTAATTATAACAAGCATTTAAGGAAAATAACGAAAAGTCAAGGGCAAATCAGATCCGTTTGATTTACCTAGTTAAATTTAATATTTAGTTAAATTAAGAAAGTTAATATTTGCCATTAAAAAATTTGTTTTTTATGGAAGATTCCATTTTATTAATGGTGCGTTACGAAATAGTTTCCTGATGAAAATTATCATTCAACACTATAACCAGCTATAATTTATTAGCACTGGTTTGATTTTAATCGTTAAATTAATAAACGATTAATTATTATTAAGTTAATTAAGACTGTTTTGGTAAACTTGACTTTTTCATTGCTAAGCTTAGTTTTTGTTGTGTTTACATTTGTTTATCAACACTCATCAGCTGAGTAACCGGCATTGATATGCTTTCTTTTCAATTTTGCTTTTTTGAAAGCAACTGTTTTACCTTAGTGCCTTCTTTGCCGGCACTAAAAGTTATCAAATTAAATTGGAAAATTTAATATTTATTACTTTTATTTGATATGGCTTTGAGAGCCAGGTTCCAGCCACTTTTTAACTTATATTTAAATAGTATTTAACTTTAAGCATACCAAATTTAAACTAAATTAAAATATTCAAAACTAAACACTGGAATGTATGTAAACATGGAATTTATTTAAATTGTAGTTAGTTTAAGAAATTGAAGTATTTAGAGTGTTTTTTAATCAGTTAAAAATGTCATTCCATGTCGTAAATTTTCATTATTATGCATGTTTGTGATATTTTCTCACGTTTTGTGGAGAAAGCTTAAAAAATTATGCAAAAACTGCAATTAAAAATTAAGAAGAACAATGAAGAAGAATAATGTCATTTAAAAAACCATTTATGCATTATGAATAAGGCTTATAGTACTAGGAGGCTTGATCGAGCTACAGGATTAAAATTCTTACAGAACTTTTAGCTTTGGTATTTCGTGCTTGCACGTCATATACAATTCATTATGAATCGAAAGCTTATTTTTATTAATTAAGTTCGCTAGTTCCGAGTTGCCCACTAGTATTAAATCCCTGGTGTGTATCATTCGAGCAATTATTTTATTATTTAAATTTTTGAAAATATGGATTTTTAATGCGTCGTTACACCAGGTGATACATGCTAATTGATGATGTTTTAATGAGGAATATGCAACTTTCGCGGTTACTTTGCGATAATAATTTTTTTTGCGCGTGAATTTCTATTTATGAGACGTAAAATTATTAGTTTAATTTACTACTGAGAATTTGCATAAGAACACGTGTGGTTTATATCGAAAACACTTGATTCACACATGGTGTCAGGTGATTTCCAATTTATATGAGTTTATCGTGAATTGTACGCCCTATCAGATTGTCCTAAATTAAGCGCCTTGCGGGAAGAACAATTAATCTGATTAAGTACTTTTCATTAATTAAAAACGGTTTAAGTTACCTCTTAAAAGGGTTATGTAAATCCGGAACTGTAATTAAAAGTTATTTTATTTTCCAGTAATCAATTACACATTAATATTCCATTGTGGGTAATACGGTAATATAATAAGCAGGTAACAAATTAGGCTTTTTTTTACTATTTTGGATATAAAATTTAAATAAAGCTTATTATGAATATTACAGTGAAAGTATAAATCAGAACAGACAAGAATTTTTACATGTAGTATAATATAATTGACAACCGAAAAGCCAGTGGATACGCACAATTGCACCAAATTTAAAAACCCATTTCGCTTGGTAAATACACAAAGCTAACTACTTTCTTTTAGAAGGTTACTTAAAATTTCTTTTAATAAGCTCGTATACATAGTACATGTTCAATTAATTTTTGGATAAAAATTAATAATATCTTTCATACATGGTTAATTTTGAACGATTTTTACACAAAAGAAACTAATAAGCGTGGAAAGCAGCTCGACTCGATTGATTACAATACGAATTTATTTGGTAATTACTTTTTTGTAAACTATGATTAATAGGTAAATTTATTATTATATTTTTTATATCTTAATAAATTTTAATTCAATGCGTGACTAACTGCTTTCAATTTTAAGCTCTGAAATAATGTCCTTTGTGTAATATTTATTATGTACTTGGTTTTTATATGGCTGCCATAAATTTTATCGGTGTGGTCTGTTGTGACCCAATCAAATCTTAAGGTGATCAGTTTCACCCTAAAAAGTAAATTAAAGTCTACTAAAGTAAGTAGAACGAGCATTTACAAGAGAAACCAGGTGCAAGCTCGATTGATTGTTAAGAATTTACAGAATCAAAAAAATTTTAAAAGTGGTTGTTTTATTAAACATAAATTAATTCATTTGAGTAAAAATCTCCCAAGGGCAGACAAGATTGCACTACAATATATATGTATTTGCGAATTTTATAAGTTTAATCGCATAAATCTAAACCCATGTTAGCTTTCAAGCATGTTACTTTTTCTCGAAACGTAAATAAAGGGAAGATGATTTTTAATTCAAGTTGATAATATTTAAATTAAATTTACAACTGTGAACTTCAGTTGTGACCTTTATTTAATACATTTTTTAGTTTAAAAAACAAAGTTTTCATTAATTTGGTAATATATAAAATTTCAAGTTGGCAATATTTCAGGATTGCAGGTTATGTAAATAAACCTCGGTGGTTTGCCATTTCCGTTTGCCAAATTTACACCGGGAGATGAAGTACTGACCTGACCTGTCGTTTAACCTATAAGCCTTCATTTTTTTTACAACTGGTTACTCTATGTACCTTGCGATAATTCGACTATACCTTTTTATTAAGCAAACGCCACCACGCGGAAAAATATTAAGTTAATCTAATACGTACAGACAGTTTTGTTTATAAAGCAAATGATTGCATTCTTTTGGTGTTTTACTTCGGGAATTATTATTTCACCGCAGTTTTACGATAAAATAGTTTAGAATCAAACTCAAAAACAACATCAGGTGAACGTTATGAAGCCCTCTATATTACGCAGGGGCGGAACTACCGGGGTACGCTGGATGCGATGCTCGCGGGCCGCTGCTGAAAGAGCCCCCAGTTGTACTTTGACCTTTTCAATCTTAATAAAAATCTCAAAAATAGGAGGTGCACAACTAGATGCTATTTGAAGTCTGGGGAGGTATAGAATACCCCCAGATCAACAGCAATTATGCTCAAATGATTACCATGCTATTAAACGTGTGACTTCCGTACCAGGAATTTTACTATATTCTGTGGGGTGTTCCACACCCCCCAGACCCCCCGGTGAGAGTTTTCACGACGCATAGCTATGTATATGCTGTATAAATATGAACGAAAACTGTTTGTTTGTATACCAACGATATGTAGATGTATTTGTTTTAAGAGAATAAAACGTTTTTATATGAAGGTAAATCATACAGCGTACACACACACACCTTTGGGTTTTTAGACCGGGGGGTCAGGAGTGGTATGGAATACTCTCCAGTGCACCAGCAATTATAGTTAAAGAATTTCCTGACAAAATTAGTGAAATCTTAAATTTTCCATGACTTTTCCAGATTTTCCATAGAAGTAGGAACAGGAACCCTGTAATTATTATATAGGGAATAATCAGTGGCGTAATTACGTTTAAATGTTTTTATAGCGATTTTTAAATCCTAATTTTTTAATAAATTGTAATTTAGGTCAAAAAATTAATTATTAATTAAATTAATAAAAAAAAAAGAACGAAAACTATTTTTAGGAAATATTATTTCTGTATTTCATATTTTACATTTCCATTTTAAATGTTATTGTGTTTGTTATTTTACTTTTCTCTCCCAAAGTTCTCTGGCATGATAATCTAGTTAATCCTTTTATGCGCACCAGGGATAGACAATTTCGCACACAATTTTTTGCAAAAATCTCAAAAAATCTAAGCAAAAGTTCATGGATGCGGGAATAAATATGCTACGTATTTTAATAAGAATATTGTATTTTATTATTTATATTTTTAATGTTTTAATATTAATATTAATATTTTAATATTTTTAAATTTTCAACAAAACAAAACGTAGTAAATTTTGTTGTATCCTGTTGTTGTATCTGCCTTTACCAGGAAATCTTATAAAAGGGGACATTTAGAATATTTTAGAAAATCTTAAGAGAGCCAATAGCCAAGGAAATTTCAAAAAATTAAAAAAGGAAATAAAAGAATTAATCTTTGGTACCTATTCTAAATATTTGCTAAATTTCCCAAAATTTCCTTGGGAAAAAAGGATTTCATAGAATTTCCTTAAAATTTGCTTGGATTCTTTTCACTTTTGTATATCACGATTTTCCCTTCGGTTTTGCTGTTAGTACAAAACTAAAGGAAAATTTCGGGAAAAATTGTATGTACTAGTGAATGGTAATCTGATGAAATTCTGAAAAATTCCAAGACATTTGAGGAAACAAATTCTTAGAAAATTTGTAGAAATATAGAAAATATCAAGAAATCGAAAGAAATTTCAAGAAAATCTTAGGAAACTCTAGAAAATTTTGGTAAATAGTAAATCGAGAGACATGCAGAAAAAGAACCCAAAATAAAAAATTATAAGTAAATTTGTGGTTTTTAGTTTGTATTTATGGTTAGGGGTCGTCCATAAATTACGTTACACGATTTTTAAGGTTTTTAGACCCCTCCATCGCCTTAAGTCACATTTTCATTAATCCCCCCCAAGTGACGTCACACTTCTACCCTATAAAATTTAATAATTCGTAGAATTTTTTTTTAAATAACAGTTTACTTTTATAATATATTTTATAACAAATATATTTTTTAAAGATTTGACTTTGTGACATCACAACATTTAAAATCCCCAAGGACCCCCTGTCACACTTTTGTTACAAATTTGAGATGACCTCCCTATCCCCTAACGTGTGACGTAATTTATGGATGGCCCCTTATATTTAAAAAATAAGAATAATACAATACGTTGAAAATCAATAATGCACAAAATTTAAAAAAATTAATCCAAACCTGCTATGTGATAATTATGTCTTTTAAGAATAATACAATAGTATTATTATTATTTTTTAAATATAAATGCAGAAAACTCGAGAAAATTTTAAAGCCAATATGAAATTTCAGAAAATGGAAAAAGCAAAAAAAAGGTAGTCTATAATATTTTAGATTTCCTCAAATTTCCTTTTTGTTTTCCATATGACAATTTTTCCATCATTTTTCCACTTATTAGTAAACAAAGAACGGGAAATTTTAAGATATCCAAGAAAATTTTAGAAAATCCATAAAAATTTCACTAATTTTACAATTAGGAAATATAGAAAATTAGAAGAAATAGAAAATTCTAGAAAATCTTAGAAAAATATCCAAAAAATCTTGTAAAGTGGGGAATCACAGAAAATTCTAGGATATTTTATGAAATTTAGACAATCTCAGAAAATTGAAAAATAAAAACTCATCTATATATTTTTTTAAATATTTAATAAAAAATAAATAGGGGGGGGGGGTAGTTACTCGTCTCTATATCCGCTCTAGTTTGGAAGGTATTCTTGAAAGGAAAGCAGGGTAAACTGGGAGACAGACAACTGGACGACGAGTAAACTCGTCGATAGGTAAAAAATCTCTCTCTCAGATTCTTTCGCTCTACGTAAGAGCATAGTGACCACTACTTTTTTTTGTTTTCTTTTTATAGAAGGGTTCTTTAGGCAGATACATCGGTGGTTTGCCATTGCCTGCCGAGGGAAGACGGTCAGAATAAAGTTTTTACTCCGCCCGGGATCGAACCGGTGATTTCGGCTTAGCAATCGGCGCACACAAGCGCCAGGCCGTGACCGTCTTCAGGTAAAAAATACGACACTGAATAAATGTAAAAATTTAATGTAATTGTAACTTATACCAACACAAATTACCTGATAAAATACTACTAATAGTTACTACAAGCTACTAGTTACTACAAGCTAGTACTAACACAATCTGGAATTTTTGTAAAACGCTATCCAGTAAAGATTTATTTTAGTCAGAGCCATCGAGAGAAAATCGGGGTCTAGGGGTAGTAACCCATATTTTTCATCTGATGCATGTCTTTTGTAACTTTTCCAGAATTTCAAGATTTTGAGTGAAATCCGGGCCAGTCGGGAATCACCCTCGATCCCCCCTTTTTGGTCGGCCCTAATTTCAGTTATTGATTTACACCAGATCCTCTAGACTAGATGTTGCACTCTTAATCCTTTAAAATTAAGATTATGAAGCTATTGGTATTATTACATTATGTAATACAGGATGTTCCCGGATACAGTTTACATATCTAAGTTGGTGATAAAGGACCTTTTTGCTCGGGATTTATAGTAGCGTCGCTCGGTTTACCCGTCGCCTAGTTATACTTCGTCCAGTTGTCTATTGCCCAGTTATATGTCGTCGCCCAGTGGGACTCGTCCAGTTGTCTGGATTCGGTTTAGTATAATATGATGGCTTATGAATAACTTTCTTATTTTGTATATGTTACGGTCAATGATATAAATTGGGCACTGACGTCAATGGCCGGACAATGACGTCAATGTCCATTTACACTGGCCATTAACGTCATTCACCTTATTTCACTTTCGTTAGTTTTGCATGGTGTTGATGATAAGGAATCTGAAGAATAGTAGTTTCATCATTGCTCACCCTGTATTGGTACGACAATGACGTTTTTAAACCACATATGAAATTTTAGATGTCAACATCGCCCAAAATGTATGGTCATTGACGTCAATGCCCGGTCAATGACGTCAATGCCCAACAACGCTGGACATTGACGTTATTGTCCGGCTATTGACGTTAATGGCCGAATTGTCATCATTGACCATAACATATACATGACCGTGAGCAATGATGATCATTGGTTATTGAGTTTGATTTAATGCTACTCGTGAGGTTGACCACTTCTTACATTTTGATTTATTTTAAATAGAAAATGTCTATTGGCTAAATTTCTTAACCTGTAAGTAGCGAGGTGGTTTTCTTGTCGCACAAGAAACGAGGTGGTTTACCCCAATTTTGTTTTAAAGAGATAAATTCAATCAGACGATGTGAAACACACATGTCCGAGGGGTACATGAAGCCCGATGATACAATGATTACACCTATCGATATAGTTAACTGACGGCATTTTCAAAATCTACTGGGAGCTCACACCCCACCTCGCTACTTACGAGTTAAATTTATTATTTTAATATGGTTTTATTTTTTCTTCATTTGGTGGTTACGTTTTCTTTCCGGATATTCGTGAGTTTTTCATTATTCAATCACTGCTTTTATAAGTATCTAAATTTTATCTAAATTCCTTTGCAGCTTTTATGGTTATTTTCTATATCAATCTTTCGTCTTATGTGAATTATTTTTGTATTGCTTTACTTTTTTCTAGTTCTTCAATTGATCTTTGGAGAGTTAATTTTTTTTTTGGACAGAAAGTCAACGAGGAATACAGTTTGAAAGAAACATTGGTTACTCTGGTTAGCGAAAAAATAAACTTAAAATTAAGCGAATGGACTAGGCCTCAAAGGGGGAGGCGATGCCTTCCAGGGGTTATTTCAAAAATTAAAAAAAAAGAAGTGTTAACAAATAGTATTATTAAATCAACAAAATAAAATCGTCTAAGTATCTGAAGAGTTTTTAATATCTTTAATAATAATATCTTTTCTTTTATTGAATTATTTATTCCTTAAAAAAATTATAGAATAAGAATTTTAAAAACCTCACATTGAGAAACTATAATATTAAGAAGAGAACTTCTTTTATGGGGGATTTTATGGGGAATTTATCAGGACATAATAAATAGTAACGGCGTATTAGCTCTTCAATGGGGGGGGGGGTAAATATTTATTTAATTAGTTGCTTTACATCAGTTAACACCTTTAATCGTTCATTATTCTGCAATTATTCAATTACATTTTTTCTTCTAATGTTGTTTTCTCTATCTTTGAAAAGAAGAAAACTACGTAAAACTAATTAAATGATTAAATGATATTGTTCACTTTTAAATTCCTGGTGTAAATGCTATTGGAGAAGGTTAAAAGTAACACCATTACCGATTGTTAATTAAAACGTTTTTCACCGCAATTTTCGACCTTGTCATAATAGGTAACAAAAAAATTGTTACAATTAATTCTTATAGCTAATTATTATATTCGAACATAGGTAACGATTGGAAGATTTATTAAACCATTTCTGCAGAAACCTTGTTAAAAAATAATCTTGGATGTAATCGGCAATGTTACTTGCGTTTGCGTTGTTTTACATTATAAAATCGTATCATACGGGCGCTTATAATTTGTAAAACGGAAGATTGCGATTGATAAATTATTATTCGTGCTTAATCATTCATACCAAATTGGTGATTCACTATCTTTGAATTTATTCTTGTTTGTAACCTTTAAACTTGCACAATAGATAACCACACCCCGGATATTTATTTATAGTAAGTTTCTGAAATTTATAAATATCAAAGCAGTTGAAGGAAATTCGAATGGAGTCCAATTTTCAATGATAATTTTGGTGAACGTATTTTTTTAGAGTGGTTCGTTTTCCTCAGCTCTCTTCTGGTTTCGGTTTTGCCTTTTTCTATTCCCATTCCTGGACAACACTTTCAATTTTCACTATCAAGGTATTGTTTTAAAGTTGCGAATGGAAGGAACAGTCGTGCTTCTCTAATTAAGTTACCGTGGAGTCGTGAAGCCTTCATAACCACAGATAAATTGTATAATATCCTTATATGGTTTTATACAGACGTTACGCCGCGACTTCACACTTGAAACGCTGCAAAAACCATAAGGAATAAAAAATCTATAAAATTACCTACCAAAAAGGTTGTGACAGCAATCAACCTATCAATTTTTTGTATTATGATCATATTATAGTTTTTCCGTATTTTTTATGGCCTTTGCAGCGTTTTAAGTGAAAGGTGGCGGAATTCTTTACATAGTAACCGCAATTAATACTTCTCTATGAGCATAATATTTGCATATATTAAATGGTTTCGAGTAGACACCGGGATTATATTAAGCAATAATATTTTACATTTAATGAAAACAATTTTTAACTTGCTATTAAATGCTGCTAGTGTCACCTCTTAATCTAAATAAAAGTAAATTTCATTTACACATGCCTAAAGACTCAAGTATGATGAAAAATCAGAAATGCTTAGTACAAAGTTACTTACAATTTTAAAAAAATGTTAATTATTGTCACCAGCACAAATTACTTCGGTAATAAAAGTCAAAGCAGTAGTAAACCTGGGTTAAATTGTATGTTAAATGTTGAAAGTATGTTACACTGTCCGGATGTAAAGTTGTTTTAATGTGTTTAATAATTTTTGTATTTTTTTGAAAATTATACACCTACAAGGAAAAGGTCAATGTGAAATTAATGTCACATGGGTTGTATAAGCCAAAAAACATACAGGGTGTTTAAAAATTTCCTTTAAAAGGAAATCAAGCTTGAGAATTATTCAAGTAAGAAAATGTGTCGATTGAACAATTTCAACGACATAATGATTTGTGTAATTTTAATTTATTGAACCTTCATACACACCCACAAAAGGATCATAATATTGAAACTATTTTATTTCTTTGGCGTGACGAGATTGCAATAAATCCTATTTGCAATATTTATCGATAAAATTTTGCACCAATTATGAGACACAAATTGTTATTGTAGACTATCGATAATATGTAAGCCATGGTGACTATTAGTGGGTTAAACAAATTTTGCTTATATGGGAATCCCAAATAAGAACAACCATAAACTCCAACGACTGGCAGTGCAAAATTTGACATTCAACATTGAAAAAATCAATATGGAGATAATACGGCTGTGATTTTTAAGGAAATACTATAAAAAAATAATAATAATGGTCGAAAACGAAAGAATTAAAGTAATAAACTAAGAATCTTTAGTAAAAAAATCAGGATTATTTACAGGACTTTTATCAGGATTAAAAACAAACTATTTTGCAAAATCAAGGATGAACAGTGATCAAAAGTGATCCACTTCACCCCATTCTACGGTACTGGAAACAAATAAAAGTATAAAAAGTAAAACTAGATGTGGTAACACTTCTCCTTAAGAGTATACACACGTTTACCTCTTATGCTATTTTGATCTTCTGGCAGCAAGCTTTTATCTGTAGCTTTGAGAGCGTGGATATTTGTAACATTTTAATTCATGTACTGTTGTTCGATCGACCTCGAGTAGCTTGAAAATTCACAAAACTATTAGCAAAATTTTTTTTACTTAACTACACAATATTCGCACTTTTTGAAAAAACACTCAGAAAACACCATTTTGCGTGAGAGCATTTTGAATATTTTTTCTTTCATTAATAATAATCGTATAGTCGAACAAAATATAACAAATATTTTTATACACAAAGAAATTATTTGATTAAATAAAAGCATAACATTTTAATTATGGTCTATATTATAGCCAATACAGACTTATCTCTGCCAATCAGCAAAGTTATAGAAAGAAGAAGTCCACTATAACCTCACTTGTGGACTTACGCATAAAGTGCAGTTTACGTTATGCGATTTTGCTTACGATTTTACATACGATTTCTCGTGTATGACCGATTTTGGTTGTTTTCTGTTCACGACTTCATTTACGAGTTCATCTTTGGGTGGAATTGTATAACGTGAACTTCGAAAAATTTTCTTACGGCAATTTGGAAGCAAAATCGCATAACGTAAACTGCACTTAAGATAATGCAGGGATACGATAAGAGCGATAAAGTGGAGGTTATCTTAAAGAACTATATTTTTATGGTTTCACAGTCCCAACACACAAATTATTGGATTCATATCTAACGGGAAGAAGTCAAAGAGTTTTTTTGGAATGGAAAGTTATCGAGCGAGGAAGGAGTAGTTTTTGGAGTTCCACGGGGGTCTATTCTGGGTCCAATTCTGTTCATCATAATATATATGAACGACCTAAGCATTGATGTAGAGGATGTCTTTACGTATCTTTATGCAGACGATATGACCTACCCGATTAGGGCTAAAGGCAAGGAAGAACTGGAAGATAAGCAAATAAATACAATGGACAAATCGAAATGTTGGTTTGGTAAACATAAATTAAAACTGAAGTTTCTAAGAGCGACAGTGGACAACAAGCTCAACTGGAGCTCACACGCGAACAAAAAACTGCAATTGAGGTTTTTAAGACATAAAAAGGGCGATTCGCGTTCTGAGCGGGACGGAATCCAAAAAGAGCTGCAGAAATGCATTCACGGGGAATAAAATTTTTAAGCTTCCAGCAACCTATAGTTATGGTGACCATAATATTTTCACGAATAAAAAGTACATAGCGGGTAAATACCTAAAAAAAAAGGTTAACGGCATCTAAAACTATGATCCTTACCAGGAATATCCTCCTAACCTCTGACCTTTCCTTGCCGTTGACCTTTTTTTTATTTAGGTATTCACCTTTTCTTTTCGTGAAAATAATATAGTCGCCAGAAGTACAGAAGCCTTTTTCAGTGTTTTCGAGTCAATCGAAAAAATAAGTACATTTGTATGTACTTCGAGAAGTTTTAAAGTACATAGGACATCGTTCCAAAAAAGAGTCCTGTCCTACTAAAATAAGTACATATGGTCACCATACTCTCTCGAATCCAGAGAGATATTGAAGAAACTGACATTACCACAATTTCAACACCAGAAATAGAGACAAATTACAGATACCTTTCCATAAACTAAAAAAACGCAACAGGCAAAACTACTGGGGGGGGGGGGGCTGTAGACATGTTTTGCAATTTTCCTTCCCATTTTGAATTTACGTGTGCAATTACTGTCAATTGATAGAACTTTGCTTGAGCCTGAATGAGCTTCAGTGAACAGGATTTTAAGTTAATTTTATACAAAGTTATGGATAGTTGAAATTTTCGACCAAAATCCGAGCAACACCAGTTAAATCTTAATCTTAAATCTTAAATAACTAGCTTATATTCAACAACAAGTGAAAATAAAAATAACATAATATCTCGTAACAGGGTCCGTTGCTTTGGCACTCCCAGTTAAAATTTTTGGCCATGAATCTATGGAGCTAACACCGGCTAGCACCCAAATATTAAAACTAGCACCTTTATAGTTTTTTCACAAATTCACATTGAAAGTGGGGGGGGGGGGCTAAAGTAACGCTAGCCCCCTCAGTTAATATTTTGGCTCCAAAAGCTAGCTCCGTAATCTATATAGCTAGCACCCAATTATTACAAGAACATTTCTGGTTTCGTAAAAAATAGAGTCAGATAAAGCAGGTGACCGGGGAAAGCAATATTTCGCAAGACCTATTGCTTCCACATTCATTGTTCTTGCTCAGTTTTTGAATAGTATTCAATTCTACCGATAAACCATTTTAGTTCCGTTAATTTCGGTCTCTATAATAGCCAGGGCTGGCACTACAATAAACATTTGCTTCTGTCTCCTCCCCCCCCTCCGAGTAAATAACGCACATTATTGCATGGATACAAAGCTTTGAAATTATTTGGGACTCTTTTTGCCCTATGGAAGACGGCACAATGGTAAATGGGAAATTTCTAATGACTCTTTAAAAAATTAAGAAGATGTTTCGTCAAATCAAATAGTCGGATGTCATTTTCTTATCTATATGTAACCCAATATCGGAATTCTTAAATAAATTACATAATGTTGATTAACTATAAGCCTTAAGCTGTTAAAAAATTATTAGTAAAGTTTAGTATGGGCGGGGCATGTGGAATCTATCGTCGCTCATGCGCAGTGGAATGAAACATTTAGACATTTTTATCAAATAGTAATTGGTGAAAAAACTGTAACGGTGCTAGCTGTAATAATTGGGTGCTAGCTATATAGATTGCGGAGCTAGCTTTTGGAGCCAAAATATTAACTGGGGGGCTAGCGTTACTTTACCCCCCCCCCCCACTTTCAATTTGGATTTGTGAAAAAACTATAAAGGTTCTAGTTTTAATATTTGGGTGCTAGCCGGTGTTAGCTCCATAGATTCATGGCCAAAAATTTTAACTGGGAGTGCCAAAGCAACGGGCCCTGTTACGAGATATTATGTTATTTTCATTTTCACTCTAAAGTTGAAAATAAGCTAGTTATTTAAGATTTATAATTAAGATTTAACACGTGTTACTCGGATTTTGGTAGGAAATTTTAATTATCCATAACTTTGTATAAAATGAACTTAAAATCCTGTTCACTGAAGCTCGTTCAGGCTCAAACGAAGTTCTATCGATTGACATTAATTGCACACGTAAATTCAAAATGGGAAGGAAAATTGTAAAACATGTCTACAGCCCCCCCCCCCCTACCCAGTAGCTTTTCGCTAATAACCTCGCGACCTTTGAGGCTCAAACGAAAATAATAGAAGCTCATTGAGGCTCAAACGATGTTCTAAAGCTTGACACCAAACTCATCCAAAAATTCGAAAATGGGGGGGCCACTGACATGTACCTTATCTTCTCCGAGTATTCTAAAAGAGTGTAAATTTTGCAATATGTACTGGAGGGTGTTCCACACCCCCCAGACCCCCCGGTTTACAATTTTGACTATATTTTTATAATTAACTTTCAAAGTAGCACAGAAAGTTGCTGCTAAACTCCGTCAGCAGTGAGGTAATTAAATAAATATGCTTTCCAAGTTTTAATTTTTTCTAGCCGAAGGTTAAACTTCTCTCATTTTTGCTTAAAAATTTAAATTTCCCGGTTTAGATTAATTTTGGACAAATATTTTTAGTCCTTTTATTAGTTTGATAATGTATTTTTTGTTGGTAAAAAAATCGACCAATTCGAGTGAGTGCTTTTTTTCACCAAAAAATGACACGTTGTAGCAGGAGCAGCAGAAGCGTGCTGGGATTTTATGTATTAGGATTAGTTACAACTAACGCGCAATGGATTATCGAGATTCCGAAAAATCTCTAATAAACCACCCCCCAAAAGCATTTTCTAAATACACCGCTGGATACGCTACAAGTTTTAACAAATCCAAAGCCATTAAAAAGAAAAGACAGTAGTTCCAGTTACAAAGTATTGCCTGAAAATCTTGTCAAATTTAATGAACTAAGTTCTCTCCCGAAGCATTTGTTGTTTATAATGTTTAGACAGCTTTTATTGTCTCCTATGAAATTTTATTTTTAGGAGTTAGCTGTTTAACACTCTTAACCGACGATATGTTAGTATCAATTTACTGTAGATTAACTGTATTTTCACCATTGTTCCAAAGCCCAAAAATATGCGAAATCCAAAATAATATCAATAAAAAAATTTGCAAAATTTAAAATGGCTCACAAATCTCACGCGTGCGCAATACGAAGTGCCCCAATATCTTAAAATCAAGTTCATAGAATGTACCAACATTGATAAAAATTTCATGCTTTTATCACTAAATACAATTATTTTTTTAACATGTTAGAAAAATTAATGATTGAAAAATCTTACTGTTTTTTAGAATGACAATAATTATTAATCTTTCTAACGTGTAAACAAATAATTAATTCTATTTAGTAAAAAATGTATGAAATATATTTTTGATGCAATAAATTCTATTTCTATTTCTACTTCTATACCTTATAGTCCTATATCCAGTAAACAGGCTGATTCGATGTGAGGGCTATCTGAACCTGAAGCATCAATACTTATGCTTTAAGACCAACATCACGTGAAATATAGATCTTCTTCGTTACCATTAGCCTTTGGTTATATTATTAAAATAAATTAGTAAAAAATAAATCTATCTAAATTGGTTGATATAAATAAGTAAATAATTTTAGTAATATAAACCAGCAGTATGGCGTAAAGCCTATACCTGCCGACTGGGAAGTGGGTAAACGCCGTTAAAATCCTGGTCGCGGCAAATACACTGCTATGATCTAAAGCCCAAGATAGATCTGTGGACTATGGGGAAGGCAGCGGGAACCAACCCCATTAATTAAATTTCCCTAGTGGGTACGTCATTTTGGTTTCAGCCAAGTGATCGCCTACGCACTATCATAGTGTAAGGCACTTGAAGAAGAAGTAATATTGAGTGAGAAATTACACAATAATCAATTGATACGTGGTTTAAGTAGTGTAACTCGATATTAACCATATCAATATTTTAGAAAACCCAAAAAATGCACTTAACACTTTTAAGAACTAAAATGTTTAAAAGTTAGCACATGTAAAATACACTGTAAGTATTCGCAAACGTTTTCACCATACTATGGCATCATCAGGCGATGAATTGACAATGAGATGACAATTCAGATTGACAATGAGATGACAATTCATCGCCTGATGATGCCATAGTATGGTGAAAACGTTTGCGAATACTTACAGTGTATTTTACATGTGCTAACTTTTAAACATTTTAGTTCTGAAAAGTGTTTAGTGCATTTTTTGGGTTTTCTAAAATATTGATATGAGAAATTACACGTTTTCTGATTTATTTTCATTTTACATGAAACAGGATCTTAAAAGTTTTTTTTTGTGGCAATAATTATTAAGCATTGCAGTTATCTATCTAGTCGTTTCAGTTCTTGACAGAAGCATCGTGACCACCGGCGGATCCAGAAATTGCCCAGAGACGGGCAAAAAGTGTTGTCAGATTTGGGATTACCTCGTTGTTTTCTTGTTATTTTTAAGCGTCTGGGAAGGTACGGAGACACGTCAATCAGAAATCTTGAAAAAAGTCCTTGTCCCTCGATTTTCTTTGGCATTTCTGCGTCGATAATAAGGTTTTGGCAGAGAAATCTTTGCCAGGGCTATCACAATAAAATAAATTTAAAAAGTTAAAATATTATTGTATCATCAGAAATGTTTACCCGATTGTTATAAAATTTTGTGTGCTAATAGAGTTTTTAAAATACAAGTATTGGTGAGAAAACAATTGGACGTAGTTATGCGAAAAGGAACCATCTACCAATAGTTAGTTTTGAGATATTGAAGCTTAAAGTTAAAATAATATAATTAAATCGGTTGATAATTATGCATATAATGATATGTAGTTTGTGTTACCAGAAAAATTTTGTGAAAATTAGTTTTCACATTATTTCGGTCACTTATAACAAATAAACTAAATTTTATGACTTTGTCGCTTGGTTCCTTTTTAAATAACTACATATGTCCAATTGAGCCAAATTTAAAAGCAGGAAAATTATACAAAATATTAACTGTAATCTTAATTTCAAATTAATTTTAGATTGGTAACTTAAAGCAATGTTGTTAAGAAGGTTTCATTACGTGTAAAGTGTAAACAATTGATTTTGACAAGATGAAAACAGATTCTTATTATAGATTCAAACAAATTGTCACAAAGTGAAATAAAAAACATTAAACTTCTCTTCCAAAGAGAAAATTAAATTTTAAATACGTGATTATTTTTAATGTCATTAATAAATCAATGATTAATAAATTAAACAATAAAATTCGAATTATTTTTATTGTTGCACCCAGAATGAATCCACTTTAAATTTTATTTAAAGTCTTTATACCTGCTTTGCTTATTGTTTTGTATTAGATTTATCTCCGAACTAGAACCATTATGTATTCCTCACATTGGATATTTTTCAAATAAAAAATTGGTAATTCTATTTTAATCTATAAAAATATATATTTCTGCTGAAAGAGTAGAAGTTTTCTATTTAAGACGGGATTTTAGCAATCGAAAGGAAATTAAAATCGATGCTATAATGATACCAAATTTTAAAGTTATTGCTGAAATTATCATTTTCATTTGTTTATTAGACATCAAAAAGATGTTATTGTAAACCACTACGGAGAACTATTTTTTTTAAATAAGACATTTTCTAACATAAAATTCTCAATTATTAAGACACGGATAACAATGAAAACGTTCAAGGTTGTCTTTAGAGCACTACGAAGTCCGATTTTTAGTATAGTAAAAAAATGAAACTTGTAATTTCAGCAATAACTTTAAAATTTGGTTTAATAATAGCATCGATTTTAACATATTTTCAGCTGCTAAAATCTCGCTTTAATAAAGTCGATCACAGAACATACATGTAGACCAACAATATTTTGAGCTATAAAACCGGGGGGGGGGGTATCTGAAGGGTATGGAATACATCACAGTATTATATAGAAAAATTATAAGTATAAAAATAAAAAGCGCCTATAATAAAAAATACTAATTTGCGATGTGGACACTGTAAATTGACCTGACCAGCTTCTACAGTTAACAGGAGGGTTAAAAGAAAACCATTGAAACAAAAATATATGTACGGAAAATCCCATAGCGTTAAAACAGAAATAAATACAAAATTATAACAATATCGTACAGGTATCTCCGGAAAAATAAATTTAATTTAGTTTTCCTCCCGAAAAAGCACAAAATGAGTACATTATGTAAGAGAAAGTAAGAGTGGACAAGAACTTGTACGGTGATTCTTGAGCACCGGAAACTTCAAGGGCTTTGAAAAATTATTAATTAAAAAAATAAATGAAATAAATTATTAATTTTTTTATGACAAACTTAAATGCAATATTAAAATATTAGCGGACCGCTTAGGAAGTTCACTATTTAATTTATTGATAGACTAGCCCAACCAACCGGAGGATTATTAATGACTTTATTACATGATGCTTTCTTTGCTTTTCGAGACTTTCTTTTCTTACATTTTCTGCTTTTTCCCACAGGTCTCACACCTAGACTTTCAAAATCATAGAAATATAAACATCTTTTATAAAATACATACATGATGGCTATCATAATTTGGTTTCGTTTCTCTTGAAAAAATTCGCTAATTGCCTTACAGATTTTTATTATTTATAGGATTTTCATTATACGTAAAATTATATTGTTATAATATCCTAATTTATAGTTTAGCAATTGTTCCGCTACAAAAATATAGTAGTTAAAAGTAAATTACAATTTATCAGCCCATTACCACTACAATTTAGCCAATTACTAATATCAACAGTTATTGTTTTAATTTAGTGTTCCACGGTTTTTAATTTTATATAAAATCAATCTTTAGATCTTTTAAATTAAAAAGCTTTTCACCAGAACTTAATTCGACCTTACTGGGCCTTCGTTAGTCCTTATGATCCAAAAACAGCTTTCATTCTTTTTTCCAAACAATGTTCTTTTATGAATTTCCCTCAAATAACGAACAAAAATTGAAACATCCGGTGTGATAACACGTGCGTAAATTATTTTGAGCATGAAATACTTAAGTAATTTATTACGGTAGCGATTTGAAAAATTACTTGTTTACATACATTAAAATTTTTACTAAGTTTTTCCGTCCGTTGTTAATTAACAGAAAGTTAGATAGAAAGTTTTATTCCAGATACTAGCAAACAAAACATGTTCTGTAAAGTTAGAATTTTTATGTAGATCCGATTAGAATAAGACGTGTTCCTACTACATTATGTGTACATTCGTATAAATACTCAACTATTCAAATGCACCAGTAACTTTTTTTATAGGAAGAAAATTACAATGAAAAAATTACAATGACTGCCGATACGCTCAATCAAACATAAAAAACCTATTTTCTACTTCACTTATTACATAAGATGGTATTTCTCGTGCGAGATTCGAAACTTGTCCGGCCGAAATGTGTTTGCGACAAAATTTGTTACAAGAACAGGACAAGAAACTTCCTTGCGAAATCAAGTTCTTTGTAACAATTAAAAGAAACTGAATATCAATCTCGTTAGTGTAACTACAGAAGTCGTTATTGTTTTTAATTCCCTTGTTTATTACAAACCCATGTCAATTTCCTCTATGTTTACATCACTGTACAATGAAATATAGCAAAACAATAAAAATTGTTGTCAACACTTATTAGACACTTTAAATGTACCCACGCTTACCGAAATTGTTCTGGATTGTATAATATGTTGCATTACATTCTATACTTGGATAAAACTTAAACTTTTTTACGTCTTTCGGATGTAGGAACTTCCTTATTCAATGTATATGAAAAATCAGTTAAATTGTTTACTATACATTCCATAATATATTGTAAATCTTCTTCATCCGGAAAATTTTACTCACACAGGCATTGCTATTCGTTACGCACGCATTATTCCTATATTTTCACTTTAAGTTCATTTAATATAGATATCTCACAAGATAGTTACGGTCTATGCACCGACTGCTAAGCTGTAACCTCCGGTTCTACCCCATCAGAAGAAATGACATGATTCTGGTCGTCTTTTCCATGAAAACAATGATAAACTATACTAAGTAATCCTCTTTGGGTTGTAAAAGAAATACATATCTTGGAAAGATTACATGGGAGCAGCGTCAGATTTGGAACTGTAACTCTATTACCTAAGTTGTACGGCCGTTTCCCTAATTTTTTTAGGTTGGTAGCTTAAATAAACCAATCGAAGATACGTAACGGAAGGAATGACGTATAAAAGAACATGGCTTTTTATATATCACTGCAATCTTTCCTATTTATAAGAGTGCAATTAATTACTAAATTAACATAAAAAGTAAAAAGTCGATACTTCTCCGACAATGCATATCCTAAGAGCAACGTGAGACTACTACAGGTGCAGCAGTATAGTCATTAGAGACGAAATTAAGCTAGAACTCTGCAAAAATTGCAAACTAGATGAATTTTTGAAATTAAGTAGAAAAATAATTGTGCAGTAAAATTTAAAAAATAAAAAATTGCATGGATATTTCCCACAAGTTCCAAAATCGAGAGAGAATTGGCAAAATAATTGTTGTGTTGCAAATATAAAATACAAACAATGAATTTATAGAGATATTGGTCATAAAAATCTACACAGTATATTGAAATTCTAAATAAACAAAATCGTAGCAAGACATCGGCAAACAGGACCGTCTCAGGAATCAATGACAAATAAAATAATAGCAAGAAAAACTCTATTAAATTCAAAAACAAACCTTAACGAGTTACATGTTTCGATCTTATTCGCGGTGTTATCCGCGACACTGATCTCAGCGCGAATCTGATGAGATCAATGTCGCGGATTAATAAAAATGCATTATGAAGAGGAGGATTTTGTCTTTCAAATATATTGCGGTGTAATTTTTCTGAGTAGAGACTAAACAAAAATAAATCTCCATAATCTAATACCTCTAACTTTCAATCTCCAATTCTACAAATTTTTAATTGTATTATTTAATTAATTTAATTAATTTTTCCAATTTATTATCTTTCCAACCTTCAATTATCTAAAATTATCAATCTTCCTCAAATTCCCTTAATTAACTTAATTAATACATATTTTTATATATCGTTGGAAAGTAGACAATTTAAGCTAAATAATAGTGTTAAAATTATCTTGGTATACCTATAGCAATTTTCAAGTACGAACAATTTCAATAGTTCCTTCAATTGTTTAACCCTTTCAGTCACGACTTTTTGTTATTGAAGTTAAAATTTTGAAACTGAGAGGGGAGCTTAAATGATTTTTTAAAAGATTTTTGAAATACATTTCAGACCCTTACGGCTGCTACTTTTCAAAAAAACAATTATTTTTGTTAGAACGAAATGATGACTCAGTGGGTAAATTTGGGTAAAAAATATACATGTTTTCAAAAATTTATTCACAAATACAATATTCTAAACATATAATACAATTCAATACAACTAATATATATTCAAAAACACACAAATAATTTACCAACAAATAAGCACAGGTAGCAGCTGTCACTTGTTTTAAAAGATTAGCAAAAACTGAAAAATTCGCAAAATAATGTGGACACCAGTCCTAAATATGCAATATGTAAGTGTACCCTTAGACGATCGCGATATTTAGATGGAGTAAAATGCATTCCGCTCATTTTGGTAGGTATGAAAAGTTCGAAAAGTTCATGTTCGTTTTAATGACCATGGTGACCTAAAGAGTTAAATAAAATTAAGTTTTTTTTTCGTTTTTGGCTTTTTTCCCTCACAATATCCGATATCCTAAACTTTGTATTTTGGCCCAATAGGTCAATACAAACATTTTGATACAAAATTCGCTGTATCTGACGATCATCCGATCCACTATAGCCATAATGAGACATTTTACGACAGGCGGATGGATTTTGTCGATTAAATATTACATTGACGCTAATATTGAAGATAAACTTTCTTATTGAGAATTAACGAGCTTCAATTTTTAAAGTAACTATTTTTTCGTAAAACTAAAATGTTTGAAGATATTATTGAAAAACCATAAATTATCACTTTAAATCCAAGATGGCGGACACTTCCGGATCTCGGAGGAATGGCGACTTTTTTTTGGTTAAACAGGGACCTAAGACGAAACTTTCTGCCAAGTTTAAAAACTTTATGATTTATTGTAAGGCAAAACTCCCAATTGACTGGACTACTAGTATCTAGCTCGATGCTACGTTTTTTTTGTTGAATTAGAAACGCATATCGAAAATAAAAGAAATTTATTCGATTCGCATATTATTTATAAAATTGAAAAATTTACCTTATGTGTGCAGGAGTTAATTATTTCACGTATGTACGTACGTCTATCAAGCAATATTATCCGACGATAAATGTTAATAAAACTAACAGTTATCATAGAAAGCAAAATGGAGATCTACAATTAGTTACAAAAATATGTAATATTATTTTAATATTTTAAATTGGGGATGAATGAAGTGAAAAGTTATTGCGCTTAAATTAATGATCTTAATTAATTTTATAAATTAGTGAAACGGCTGCAGTATCGTAATAATCATAAACCTCGTAATAAACACTTCTTACCAAATTTGAAAGTATAGGATTTTGAATTTGTTTAGTTCAGAAAGTAATACAAAAGTTGGTGTTTTGCACACTCTGTTGACGGTACGTGTTCTTGACTTAAATTGTCTTCTAGCCGGGCAACTGTTAACAACATATAAAAAAATTTTGGGTATTCAAGTTTAATCAAAATATTACCTGTTGCAGAATGTGTCCCCCTCAGTTGAACTTTGGCAATTACGATACCAAGCTTTGTCAAGACATTATGATTTTAATAACTGGGAAGTTGTCACAATAATTGTTATCTCTAAGTCAACAACATACACGAGGTCATTGATAATGAATGTGAGATAATAAAAAATTTTCTTAGATCTTCTTCTTTCTTAGATTTGTATTTGAAAGAACTCGGACGTGGGTTCTGCAAATGTAAAAAAGTAGTTTAAGTTTAAGGAAGAGTTTGGAGATAATCGGCCCACACTGAAAATAATGAAAAATTTGTCATTTTTTGATGAACAAATTCATGAATAGAATGTTTTTTTTTTCATGAATATTATGTACATCTAAAGCTAGTTTGCTTTTACCAAAATTTTATATTTGAATAATAACTGAATAAAGACGACCAAAATTTGCTCTTTAATAGGTCTTTAGCCTTAAAAATTGCAAAATTTCCTTTTGGAAGAAGGAAAAACATGTAATTTGTACTTGATACAATCATTTGGTACTCCACACAAATTTTTCAATTAATTATATCTTAGCCACGCCAGTAATCACAGTAAAACATAGAAAACATACCTTTCTCTCTCTTACACATCTTAAAATATACTTGCATCTCACTTGCGTGTATCACACTCATAAATCTAAATATTATACAAAATTCTACTATAAACCAATAATTAAATTATTAATCTACTAATTATCGCAATTATTATTTTTCTTTTTATTTAATAGTTATTATTTAAAATAATTTAATAATACTAATAATAATTCTTTAATATTCTCTATCTTCAAATTAATTTCTGTAACTTTTGTTTCAATTTTAAAGTAACCAAATTCTTCTTAAAATTTTCAAACCTGTGCACCTCACCACCATCCTTTATTTACTGCTGGTTGGCGTCTACTAACCAACTCACAAGAAAATAAACTAAAAAAAATAATACTAATAAAGTTTTTCTTAATAATATAATCAAAATTTTAAAAATCATGCAGTCCCTCTATATACCTATATAGTATACATAATATACAGGGTGCTGAAGGAGGTAACCAAACATTGAAAATTAACATGTAAAAACTTATTTATTAAAATTCCTGCTTCCCTAATTGTTTTAAAGAAAAATGAAAAACACAATAATAATTCAGAAAGATAAACTACGAATGATAAAAGCGTTAGATTTCCTCTAGCTTTTACTTAAAAAGTCAAAAAATGTTTTTGAAATTGTTAAAAGTTTTATTTATCAGACTGACCATGTAAGTTTCTAAGGTAATTATTTTTGAAAATAGAAATTAAATAGATATAAATATATAAATAAATTAAATAGATAAATGAAAATTTTTTATACAATGTTTTATGCAATTTAGTTTTATGCCCTTGTCGCACGGACAATATTCTGATAAAAACCATTTTAACCGTGGGAGGTTTGAAATAATTGTCATTTAGCGAATCAGTACGAGAGCACGACTCGATCCACTCGTTGTTTGAGTAACATACTCTAGTTTTCAGATTTAGTTACATTTAAGAATATCGCGTATAAAGATTTCAAGGATTTGGGAATCCCCGAATGAAGTTATACCTCAAATTTCTCTTTAAACATTTTGTTTCTACGAGTAAATCAGAACTTTTATCCATATTTGGATAGATAAAAGTTTAAAGAATGTCGCTAGCTAGAGCGATTATTTAAATGTTTGTAATAATTTGAATATTAAATGGTAGGAAACACGAGTTACCCAATAGCTGGTGTTATTAACAACTAATATTTGATTAAATTCTAGAGATATCTCAATAACCTAGTGTTAATTATGATAATGCAGTAGTAAATTATTATGATTAAAATATGGTACACGATTGCGTTTCACATGAATATGTATAAGTAAAAAGTACCTACATAAAGCTCGCTGCTGTGTATTATGAATACATAAACTTAAGTCGTGTGGCTAAAAATCTTAACCTCCGGCTGGAAAATTATCGGTCAGTAGTGTTGATAAAATCTACTACTACTACCTATATGCGCATTCCTACTACAAACATTGTCATGGAGCACTCGAGCGGAATTGTTATGTACTTTTTTTTGTTATGTAACATTCACTCTCTTAAATGCTGTTTAACACTAATAAAATCAAGTAACAATAATGAATTTAATGACAATGCAACAATTGTGTTTCTAAGTGAACTAATTTGAAACGATTAATAATATTAGAAAGGGCAGTTAACAGTGGCGTGTCTACACCGTTTCTGTAACAAAATTTGCAAAATCATGTTATCGTAACTTACTTCTCACAAGGGTGGACAAAATTTGGTTACCAATGCCGAGATTTTACAAAAAACTTGATTTTAATTTAAAATGATCTCAATGATAGAGGTCTTCCTTCTTCAGCTTTTCCAGCTCTCTGATATCATCATAGGTACTTGGTTCTTCCTAATTTTGAATGTTGCAGATTTATTTTGCTAGAGTTTTGCCCCTCAATCAAAAGCCTTGAACTGAGTAATAATTAAATAATGAATTTCCTGGAATTTCCATAGATTTCCCTTCACTAGTACACCACCTGATTTATACACCTTTGGGCCACATTCCAATTAGCCCAATTGGATAAGAAAAACGTGGGTTCAAATAACAGACTTCACAAAACTTCTTTGGACATTTTGCATATTATAAATATTTACATAACCAATAAATCCTTACCAATTATAAAAACAAACTAAAAGCTACATACCTATATGCATATTATAATGGTAGGTTGTTTTTTATGAGTGACAGGCAAGTAATGTGTCTAACCTGGTTTTCGTCACCAGTTTAATAGTAGGTACAGTAGATTAATTTTTAACTTTTACATAAAGCTTAGTATACCATATATGAATCCATATTCTAAAGGTAGCAAAAAATTAGAACATACAAACAGAACTATTAATAAAACAACGAAAAAATATTATCAAATATTGCATTATTTTTTATAAATCTGAAAATTATAAATTCCAATATTTTACTTATAGCGTATTTTATTTGAGATAACAAAAAAACTTTTTAGTTCTGAAAAGTTTGTAATATGCAATTTTTGGGTTTACAAAAATATTGATATGGTTAATATTGGCATTGTTTTGGATTTGGATGTTTATTCTATCTCAAGTAAAACAATATTTGGGGAACTTAATATACTACTTTGATGCCGCTTTATGCCGGCAGGACTAGTCATATTAATTAAATTTAATGACTTTTATCTATTTATCTATTTTAAAAATATAATGTTTTATTCGAAGCAAATGTATTTTTTGTAGTTTGTTTGTAATTGATTGTCGGACTTTTTTCGCTTCTATTGTCCATCAGCGCTACAGATTCAACAAATACCATATTCCTTGCTATAACCACTATTTTACTTTTCTCGAGTGCGAGTGTATTATTTTGAGTTAGCCATTGCTCAGTCATTGGTTTACTAGTTGGCGTGGTCCAATCATTTACTTCTATTTTTATTTATTTTGGTGTCAAAATGATCGCGTATGCGGTTGGAAACCAAGTTTTGTCTCTGAGATTATACTGAGATTTTGAATTTGAGTTTCATTATATTGCGAAAATAAACTGTTTCTGATTTTTGCGTAAGTGATTTTGATTATTTGGATTTTAAATTGTTTCAATTTTGGACAGATTTGAATTATTTTGAAAAGGGATAACTTAAATGGTTAATAATTTATCTCAATCGAGATTTTGAGAATTAAGGGATAGGATTTAATTAGACGACTTTGCATTGCTGTGGAAAGTAGCAAAATGGGCAATTAAGTAGAATCTTATTCAAGTACTGACAGAACTATGAGTGTCAAGTGCAAAACTTGTTAATGATGGTCGAGGGTAGAGACTTTAATAAAAATGAGAATATTCTATGCAATCTGATGCAGGATGCTCTCAGAATCTTAGAAAAATGGTGCGGGGAGCAATTTCTCTCAGATACAGTATAAAGTATGGTTGGAAACCCTACCCCCTAGACCCCTAAATGCCCACGTAATCAATGGAAGTCCCCTAATGATAACACAGTTCTGCAAATCAAATTTTCGAGTCCCGATTCTTATGTAAATTAACCTCCTGAATTCATTCATTCATGCATATGGCCTTCGTTTTCCCCATCATCTACCGCTATCGGAGGATGCCCCCCCCCTATCTTCTTTATTATTTTTTTTAACAATTTTATTTTAGCCTTTACATTTCTTCTGGTAAACTAGAGAGGTGAAAAGTTAAAATTTGTAACAAGAAAGCTCCGTGAAGATTTGTCTATCTTCTGAAATTGTAACAAAAATCATTAAAGATGATCGAATTTTTCATGTTGTTGCTTAATTTTTTTACTTATTTTTGCTGTTTAATTCAGCAAAAAATAACAGCAATCACACAGAACATGTCCATATGCAAGTTTTCAGTTTTTATGACCGGGGGGTCTGGGGGGTGTGGAACACCCTCCAGTACACTTATAAGTGTGTTAAAAAACCCAAAGAGGTGTACATTCTATACCAAAGATATTCCAAATAGCAAAAAGATTTCGATTCCAGTTTTAAAGTTGTGATTCCACTGAGCATTACTGAATCTAGCTTACAAAAGACATTTGGAAAAATCTATAGCAAGCTAGATTCTGGGACCAATTTTGTTTAAGTGTACTGGAGGGTGTTCCACACCCCCCAGACCCCCCGGTTTCAAAAACTGGAAACTTGTGTAGTACTTAATAAGAGACTGAAACTTTCAGGATCTTATTATTTTATTAGTACCAACATATCCTCTGAATATTGTTTAAATATCTTTCCGGGGCCGAATCACCATGCTTATACCCCTAGGGCTTTTACATTGTGTTATTATTTTTACACAAATTTTTTAATTTTACACGAACGCTACCGTAATTAATCATTTACATAGATAGGGCTAGGTTCGGGTAACCCAGCCCATGGTCCCGAGCCTTTCATTACGTCGCTTCGGCGGTTAAGACCTTAGATGACATCATAAAGACGGAAACCTGGTTTTATTACTGTCTTTCTCACAGGACACTGCAAACTAAATAAACATTTACACACAATGAGAATGGTCGACAGTTCAATCAGGCGTGGATGTAATTAAGCAGACGGAACGATGGAGCATATACTTTGCAACTGCCCGCTATATTAGGGTCAAGAAAAGGATCCATGTTGGATAACATCTGGCTTGACAAATCCAGTATTAGGAACACATCGCTCTCTGAAATACTCGAGTTATAGATGAGAAGATGAGAAATAGATGGGAAGGTGGGCTGCTATAACAGTCGGAGGTAGCATAATATTCACATTTAATCCAGAATCTAGGAGTATCTTAAAAAATTGGGCCCGGAGGCAAAAATTTTAGATAAAAGTATTTGTACAGCTTATAGAAAAAATTAGGATCATTAATTAACAGTATATTATTTAATTAATATTAATGAACGAAAGGTTGTAAAAAATAGTAATTTTTAGAAAATGCTAGTAATTAAAAAATTTACGTTTTTAAACATAAAAGTTCCTAGATTGAAACTTTTTTCGGAGCTCCACACATGTTCAAATAGGTAATTCAAATAGAAACCATTATAAAATCTCTCAGGACCTATAGAGGCCCCTTAAACCTTACGGGCCCGTTGGAAATTCCACCCTTTGCCTTCCCCCCGGTAGTTACGCCATTGATCTCAAAGAAGTTACAATTAAAGTTAAAAATCATTTTGAAAAACCTGATGTACAGTATTTTGCACCAATATTGCTGCTAAAGTACTTTAGTACTGCAAGTCACCGGCAGAAGTATAGTAAATTAATTGAATCTTTTAGTTTGACAATTCAATGAGAAAGTCAAGTTGATTTGATGTTTGGAGAGAAATAGTCAATTGTTTTATTTTTTATGGCGAATTTGTTATATGGGCGCCGGGGGTAGTGCTCCAAATAAAACATGTTTTTTTTTCAAACGTAAAAAGCTTATTAAATTACGTAATATAAATTTTACTGCCGAAAACGAGCGGCATTAAAGAAAATAAAAAAAAGGAATGCAAATTTTAATTACAAATTTACAACAATCAAATATTCATTTTAATCCTAGATTAAATTTTAAATTTGCTTTGTAAAACCGAGCATTAGTAATGGAAGGGGGGGGGGAAAGAATATATAAAATAAATATATAAAATGCTTACGTTAATAGGTAAAAAATTGCCAAAAAATTGCCAAAAAAATGCACGCGGGCCTGGTAATTCGTCATTAAAAATGAATAAATTAATAATTAAAATTATTAAATTTGAATATCAAATATTATTTTCTACTGAGAAAAGTAAGTATAAAGATTTTATTTGCCATAAACGACATAGAAAATTTAATACGAAATTTTTTTTTAATAATATTGTGCTTTTTAATCGGCACTTAATTAATTGAATTGAAAGAATAGTAAAAAAAATGTCTGATAAATTAATAATTAATTAAACAAACACATTAACAACTCATTAACATACGATATTGCCTAGACATAAACGTTATGACTGAATGACAGAATCAAACATTTATTGCAAAAATTGAAAGTGGATCAACTAATAGCAATTACAATATATTAGAGCATAACGTGTAATTTGCAAAAAAATAATTTAAAATTTCATAAATATTATATAATGGCTAATACCTAATGTGTGCTTGCACTTGTATTTAACCTCAAATTTATTAGTTCCTTTATGTTAATTCTTACTAATTAATTGGCTTAATTGTAAAGCACAAATTCGGAAACCTTGCATTACCATAATTTAACTTATAATTAATAAGGTAACGACTAATGACGTCAGCAGCACGAAATTTAAAAAAAACTTTCTGAAGTGAAATTATCGAATTACACAATTGTAGATACAACAATAAGTGGATGGTTTAATTATTATACGACGCGTGTTAAATATGAAAACAATTAAATTGTGGTAATTCATCCCAAAAATATTTTATTTCAAATCAATTATAATAAATTTCTATTTTCACAAGACTTACACACTCTTGTAACTTTAATAATTAAAGTGATAATCACAATTATTATTATTTAAAAATTTATGTTAATTGCAGTTGTGGGATTAAGAATTGGAACAGAGTACGCAAGTATCACTTCAAACATTTTGACGTGCCCGATTGTTCTACTTATTTGGGAACCCATATTTTCAGTATCATCTACGCAATTTTACAGTACGAAAGCGTATATTATTGTTATATGTAATTGTATATTATTTCAATTATGTAATATTACTAAATTTGTGCTTTTATTTAATATATTGAGGAAATTGATGTCCCAAGAGCCATAATTTTGATTTTTTTTCCGGGACGAAAGCAAAGTGTATCGCATTTAATGCATAATATGCAAATAAAAATTCGCAATTTTGGAAAGCAAATTAAAATAAAAATTTTTTTTTTGTTATTATAATAATTATTATGTAAAAACATCGATGTTGCCCTAAGCTTTGGGGTAGTTTACCACTAATACCCAACCACACACACAAATTATAACTTTTTTCAAGTTCAATTGATTTTAATCTATTTGTGCCCGTTTCTTTTAATTCTAACATGCAAATTTGTTTATAAATTTTAAAAATAAACATCCAAAATTAATTTAAATAATAGTGAAGATTTTAGATTGATTCATCTGTCTTTTATTTTAACTAGAGGTACTGGTTTCCCATTAAACTGTCAAGTTTTTATTTTATTGTTAGATAAATATTGACTATTTTTTGACCGGATTTTCTGACCGGATTGTTTTAATTTTTCTGCTTGCTGGGGCGGCATGAAAAGTACCACGGACGGCAACAAAAGTTCATGTTCTACTTTTTTTTAAATTTTATTTACAAATTTTAATTTTTATGCCGAAGTATATATTTATAAAGGAAACTAAACTAATCAAAATGCAAATTTTCATTGCACATGCATTTTTTATAAAATTTAAGTAATTTTCTAAATCACTTTCACTGAAATACAAATAACATACTGAGCCATTTTTAAAGTTGACAATATTTTGCTGCATGGAAATTACAAATTTATGATAATTTCTGACGAATCCGTAATAAAGTTTCAATGTAAATCGACAATAAATTAAATGTTATAATAGAAAGCACTTACTATTTGTTGAAAGTTTAATAGTATTCCTGTGTGAAATTGATATTTGCAATTAAATAATTAATTCAACAAACTTTATAAAAAGTGGATACGAGTAAAAATAATGCAATTATTATTTAATTGCTTGCTTGTTTTCAGGGTCGGATTTAAAAAGTTTTGTTTCACTTTCGCTATTTTAAACCCTTCGGTGAAAACGGGAGGGGTAATACGTTTGCCATGTACGGCTGGCCGTATTGAGTCCAACCCTGCGTGATTTAATAGGCGTACAATTATTATTATTGCAATAAATAAACATTCTAACATGAAAGGTTCAATTTTTCTCGTCGAGTATTACATAAATGATATATAAGCTGTTACGGATATTTAATTTAAATTGGATTAATTATTTTAAATTCACGAAATGTTGCTAACGAAAAAAAATTAAAAGTTTTATCGTAAATTCCAAATACGTGATGCTAATTTAATTATACGTTTAAGGTTTAATTTAATTGCTCGCATACATTCACGATAACCCTTGTTTCAATATGAAGGTTGTTACTATTACTTCAGCATAGTTAGGCTAGCAAAAAACGTAACAAATTAATAAAATCGATATTAGATAATATTTATGCCCACTAATAATTGGTATTTTTACTGTTTTTAATGATTTATGAGGACATCAGGGTGAGAGGTAATGGACCATGTGAATTTTCCGGTATCTGAAATAAATAATATTTATGTATTTACAGAATCTCTGTAATTGCTGCCATATGTATTAAATATTAATAATAATAAAAGCACAGTTATGTTGTGGTATCTTTTATTGCAGATATCAAAGAGAGCTTCTTTATAAAACAGCGCCCGAGGTTACTAATGCATATAAGAGAATCAGTCTTGCATAACAAAATAAATGTTCGTCCTCGACACTTGATCATCTTGATCTTATCCAAGTTCAATGACTAAAGAATACACTGATCGTGATCAATTAAATGAGGTGAATCGCTTATTTGCAATTTCTTGAACTTGCAAACCACTGAACTTTCAGACAGAAATGCAACTAATAGAATTAATATAAAAATAGTACTAATCTTTTCATTCATAATTTATAGCGAAGTATTTTAAACATTCGAATAAAAATTAAAATGTTAATTAATTCTCAGTTTAGAAACTCAAGTTCATTAATAGCGTTTAATTAGATATAATTGTGCAATTTTTAGGGATTAACGAGATTCTGGAATTAATCCGCCATGTCAATTTTTCTTTTTTGAAAATTACAAACAAATTATACATAGACATGCAACGACTGCTGAAAGTGTTGAGAAATGGAAGGAAAGCTTGGAAATTCTACCCATGTCCAGATGTCTAGAAAGAAGACCTACGAGTTTTATTCACCTCATTTGAAGGAATTTGTAATTTGTTTACCTACAAGAAATAAATCACAATTGCTATAAATCACAATTGATATTGTGTGTCATTCTTTGTGCATGCATATGTAATATCCTGTTTCATTATATACACAGTTATTTACACCTGTAGGTTTGTTTGATTTAGTTTGTAGATTTGTGATTTTTCTGCTCAAGCGATCCGTTTTAATTAAATTACTTGTTTATAAACAAAGAATTATTATAATTACCAGCTGATTAGGACACGAGTCTTATGCATTACATAAAAAAAACGATAAAAGCGGATCTATCCATAACAAATAACAGTACACTTACACAATTATTACAAATTATAAAACTTGGTGTCAGTTGCATTGCGCTGAAGTAACGATGACAAATAAACTTATTCAACAAAAAAGTCAAGAAAAGACCACTGCTGCCAAACCATTTCTTAAAGATATCATTGTAAGCCCGTTTGTTTTCAGAAAATTAGCCTCATGCTAACCGGCAATAACAAAGATCAAAGAATAAAGAAAGGCCAGAAAAACTTTTGGACAAATTCTACCGGTGGATTATCGAAAATGCTGCGGAAATCCAATGATAGAGATGGAGGGAAAATTGCAGAAATGACGATATTTTTTATTCTTAGCTATTTTGCAATGAAGAAACCACACGAGAAGTGGTTTAGAAGAAGATACTATAGAATAATAATAATAATAAATGAAGATAGTACACAAAGCTAAGATAGTAAATTCAGTGGTGGGAAATCCTACTAACTTGCTAGTAGCTCAAAAAATAGAACCCTGTCCTATTCAACTTTTCTGGCTTGAGAAGCTAGCTTATTAACTTCTTCACTAGCTTGCTAGCTTAAAAATGAAGATAGTTCTGTCTACACGAATCTAAAATTACCAGCTCACTAGCTTACTACTACTGGCTTGCTATTCTAGTTTTAAAAACTATAGCCTTTTGTATATCGAGCCTTAGCATTATTGCAAGGGTAAACTTATTAAAAAAATTTTGTACATGGGATTCGAATTTCCAAAGAATTTGAAATATTTCAAAAAAATTACAGAAATTACCAAAGAACTTCAGGTTTTTCCGAGCAATTTCAGTGATTTCAAATCAAATTCCAAATAAATATAAATTGAAGAATTGTTCTAGATTTCGATAGAATACCAATAATACTCAAAGAATTTTAGTTTTCTTGAAGATTTCCAGATATTCCCAAGCAATTTCAGTGAATTACATAAATTTTTACTGATTTCCAAACAATATAATATGGATTTATAAGGAATTCTAACAATTTCCTAAGGAAAAAGAAAAGTTCTAGGGTTTCCCCAAAGAATTCTAAAAATCTTCTGCAAAATTATAATGATTTTCAAGAAATACTACGGCTTTACAAAGAATTTCAATGACTTCTTACGATTTTGCGTAGTTTACAAGGAATTCCAGTGATTTTAAATAAATTCCGGTAACTTCAAAGAAATTTTTTTAGAAATTTTCTAAAAGATTTTCTTAATTAATTTATAATCTTAAAAATTTTCAAGGAATGCTACGAATTTCTAATGAATTCCAGAGATTTCTAATTCCCGAGAGTTTCTAAAAGAAGTTTAAGGAATTTTAATGGAATTCTAACAATTCGCTCACGCATCGTTTGAACTAGAGAAGATTCATGTTAAAGAAGTCGATTGATTCACTCAGTCTATTACCCCACCTCATCATCCTGATTAAGGGACTGTAGTATGCATAATTAGTTGCATGACACCCAAGAGAAAACAGGCTTTGAGATCTAGTGCCCATGCTAGGTACTCTAAGTCCCACAAGATCAAGCAAGTCTGGACATATGACAGAAGAGTTCACCAGCTTAAAGGTCAAATCCAAATTGACGCGACGCAGATGCAGAGGAGTCAGGCCTATGTCGCTCATAACATCATCCACCGGACAATCACGATATGTGTACCCGAGTCTGTGAGCCAACAATCGGATATACCTAGTTTGTATATTCGCGATCTTAGCAACATGAGTGGCGTAGTGAGGGGACCAGCCAACTGAACAGTACTCTAGAATGGGTCGGATAAGTGCACAGAACAACACTTTGAAAGTTTCAATTCTTGTATAATCTGTCGTAACCCTTAGAACGTAGTATTGCAGCCTCATAGACTTTTTAACAATGGCATCAATGTGGTCTCTAAATGAGAACTCCGAGTCAAGATATACCCCCAAATCCATTACCGTCTCAGTTCTGGGAATTATTACGCCCGAAAAAGAATAATCATAAAATACCGAATTTCTGGACCGACTGAACGTAACAATCCTGCATTTGCTAACATTATAGTCATCAGATTTGTTTGACACCACTTCTTCAGTAGTTGCAAGTCATCGTCGATAGCAACACAGTCATAGACAAACTTAACCCGCATAAAAATCTTTAGATCATCGGCAAAAGTTAAATATTTGACTCCAATGTCATTTACAAACAATATAAATAAGAAAGGGGCCATGCTTGAGCCCTGAGGCACACCCCAACAAGCTAGAAACTCAGAAGACAGCGCGGAACCCACCTTTACGGAAAGCCTTTTATTGCTCAGGTAGCTCCTGAACCAACTAAGCATACGGCTGCAAAAACCGTACGATTCAAGTTTCATCAAAAGTCGCTCATGGTCCACTGTATCAAATGCCTTTGCAAAGTCAGTAAAAACGACATCAATCTGGCTACCGCGGGAAAATGAGTCAATTACGTAATTTTGGAATACCAGTAGGGGAGTGGCAGTGGATCTTCCGCTGTGAAAACCATGCTGCTCATCCACCAAGATACCCGCAAAGGGTGGAGAAATCCTGTCTAAAACAACGCTTTCAAATACCTTAGATATACATGATTGAATTGCAATAGGTCTGTAGTTCTTTATGTCGCCCCTAACACCGCTCTTAAATATAGGTACAATGTATGTAAATCACTTTAAGAGAACTGGGAAACACACCAGCTCCCAGCGATTTAGAAAACAAAATATTCAATGGTTCATCCAACTGAGAAGCACAACCTTTTAGAAACGCCGGTGAAATCATATCAGGACCAGGCCCCTTGTCAGTACTCAATGTCTGCAGTTTATCATAAATCTCGTCTCGGGTAAGAGCACAACCAGATATAGATCCGACACCATTCGCGTAAGGTAGCTCATCGCCAGTAGGATTGTTGGCGTCGCTCACATATACCGAGGAAAAATATTCAGCGAACAGTTCCGCGATCCCCATCCCCCATCCGTCATCCCCACATGTAGCACCCTCATCACCATCGAGAAAAATTCTACCCGGGAGAGTATTGGTCTTTTTCATTGGACTCACGTAGGACCACTAGTTTTTTATGTTATCGGGGATTGACGTTTCGACATTACTGATAAAAGTTCTGTAGCACTCTCGCGAGAGTTGCTTGCAAAGAGCTCTAGTTGAAGAAAACTCTAAGTAAGATGCGTCATTCCGCGTATGCTTGTACTTCACATGAAGTTCTTTCTTTCTAAGAATGTCCCGCTTCATAATTTTACATCTTACCTTATAATTTTACACGGCGTACTCAACCTAATTGCATCACCGATGATGCTTTGAAATAGAGCAAAGGAGTCATCTGTATCCAGATGCAAGACTTGATCATTCCGCTTAAAGGAACTTAAATATTGACAAGCAATTTCATAATTACATTTTTTAAAATCATAGACAACATTAGGAACAGATAGTACGCTTTCAATGTTACTTACACTCGTGGTCACTTCAAGAGCAGGATGGTAATTTTCTTCGCTCAACAAAACATCAGCACAACGACACACCTTTGTACTTTTTGATGTACTGAAAACCAGGTGCAACATTTCACCTCTATGATTCCCCACATCACTGACTTGGTATAGTTCCATACTTGCAGGGAAATCCTCCATGATCTACCGTTCCGGACTGCTCTGCACACCACTCAGCGTTCCATCACAACAGGTAGGAATGTTGTGAAAATGAAAAGGTAGGAATGAAAAAAAGAGCAGGATGGTAATTTTCTTCGCTCAACAAAACATCAGCACAACGACACACCTTTGTACTTTTTGATGTACTGAAAACCAGGTGCAACATTTCACCTCTATGATTCCCCACATCACTGACTTGGTATAGTTCCATACTTGCAGGGAAATCCTCCATGATCTACCGTTCCGGACTGCTCTGCACACCACTCAGCGTTCCATCACAACAGGTAGGAATGTTGAAGTCCCCCAAAGCAAGAACATCACTAAAGTCGTAGTCTAGACAGATCTTCTCTAGTCCATCGAAATATTCTTCGTATCGATCAATAGTCGATCTGGGTGGCAGATATACAGCGCAAATCAGCATATTCAAACTTCTATTGTTCATAACACTAACAAAGACATGTTATACCCGCACAGATTCCGAGTCCAATACTCGCGACCGGAAGCACTTTCGCACTTCGACCAGCCCCCGCTTAATTTGCCACTAGTAATAAGGTCTCTGTCCTTGCGATAGACATTGAAGTCATGTAGACCCAGCTCAGAGTAGTTAATATCAGTATTCAGGTTAGTTTCAGTTAATACAATGACATCGTACGCACAACACACAACCGAACAAACAAAATCAGTCAATTTAGATCGCAACCCGTTTACATTCTGGTAATACACTTTTAGCCGTCCGTCATCAACTATCCGATCTTCCACAACCACAACTAATCATTGTGGATCTCTTCCATCGCGAACCGATCTAGACCGAAATGATGGTCTCCCTGGAAAAAACTCCCGGACCGCAATTCCTTGCGGCCATAATGTAGGGTCCAACAAACCAGAATGCTTTCACGTACACCCAACTTAAAAGAGCAAGCGTCTTTGGATACCACCAGTGATTCACATTTAACATCGTCAACCTTCAGTGAATCATTTAAGTAAGCCTGCATCATTTCAGGAGTGGTTTCTGGGGAGATCCTTCTCACATACATCCATTGGCGCCTGTCCGCTGCGCGCAATGAAACTGATTCAAAAGTTTCAGCGGTGTGCGACTTGCTACCTATGAGTAAGGGTGTCCTGCCGCTGGCAGCAGCCGACAGTCTTGTGGAGGGCATACCATCTCTCTCCCCCAACAGGGCTCCGCTGGAAAGAAACAACAGCGGCCCCTGCGAGGTAACTCGGTAGGCAGGTGTGGGTCTATCAGATATAATCATAAAATGCTTAATTGTTGCTGGTTTAGCATTAAGTTTCGGATTTTGCGAGACGGGCGGCAAAGGATCAAGCCCCAGGCTCTAACGAAGGTTTCAGCAAGGGTCCCCCAAGGCTCCCTACTAGCTCCGATTCTGTTCAACTTGTACTCTGACAACTCTACTTTGGAGAGCTCACTCAGCTTCAATATCGCAGCTGGTCGCATTCAAGAGGCCCTGAACGCTCTGGAAACCTGGTACCGCACTAGGCGAATTGAAGTTAATTTGGACAAGAGCGCATCTGTTCTGTTTCCAAAGCGCTGCCAAGTCCTTTAAGATGTGATTATGTTCGGTAAGAAGATCGCCTGGGTCCCTTCTATAAAGTCCATCGGTGTCATTTTAGGTAAGAATGTTACGATTAGGTTCAAATGTGGCGAGACAGTTAATTTTTTGTGGGGTCTGAGGGTATAATTTATTGCGGCCATCTGCGAGATAGCGTACCCTTTCTTGCAGGCTTGGACAGGCAAGACTCCCTGAATGCAATGGTAGAGTGGAAGGGAGAGCTCGAACCATTCTGTTACGGACTGTCGTAGCAAAAGCACACTTTGTTGTTTGACTCGTGTGGTTTTATTTTTCATAAGCCGCTAGGGCTTTTCGAGTGCCGATTTTCGGCAATTTTTACCGACTCTTTGTGAGCTATTTGATGTTATGATGTTATGTGCTAAAGGTTATCGCGAACATTATTGTTGTTCTCCCCTTTCTTGCGGGCTATAAACTTTCGTAGTACGCCTGAATTTATGTGGACAATATTTTGGTCTGCGTATAAGATTATCGTGCTGTTTACCGTTACCGCTTGTTACATTCAAGCCTTACCGTTTTGGGCCATTCGAGCAAGTTCGACCCTGGATCCACCCACGTCAACTGTTGCATCGGAACTTAGTTTCCATCATTACCGCCGCTACGCTTACGCTTACCGGGTGATACCGTTGCTCCAGCCACCTCAACACACCGAAGCTACCCGCCAGAAATCAACCAATGCGAGTACTACTTTTAAATATCTTGTGAAGTGCTTCGACTTAAAGTTTAATAAAGACGTTACGCCATTTCCATTACAAATACTATCGATACGGTGCCAGTACGAAGGCCTGTACATTTTGTATATAAACTTCTGTACGAAGATTGTTGTTGTCGTATTATTAATAATACCTATTTTATCGCCTAGTTTAAGTAGTTTTAGTTTAATATTCTTGATTCGTGGTCGACCCGTTACTTCTTTTAAATTGTCAATTGCCGACAAATTTGTAGATGTGCTTGTGTAAAACTTTTCCGTGTACATCATTCCTTTTTTATTAAATACCGGTTTTTTGTTTTATGTCTTTGTTTTGTGTGACAATTTTACTTTCAGTTTTAAGCAAAGTTTGTAAGTGGCTTTGGTGTGTGAAGATCGCTGGAGAACGCAATCGTTTCGGCTCTCGCAGACGTCGATGCGTATCTGTGAGAGACTTCGCGGTTTATTTAGTAAATATTCACGCCCTGAGTTCCGCTGAGCTACCATCGTCTATAAGGGCTTCCCGTTTTTATTTTAATTTTAAAAAGTTAGTCAAAACTACCGTATCAAGAACCTCTCCTGAGTTATACATCGATTATATGGTCAAGAATCAGGCTAGAATCGCCGCAAACTTTCTAAATCCACTCATCGGGAAACGTAGCCCTCATCAAGATTCGGTTATACAAATCCCTCATCAAACCGATACTCACATACGCAGCCCCGGCGCCGGCGTGGGCATTTGTCTCTAATAGACAAATGAACTGGATCTAGGTTGTCCAAAACATTTGCCTACAAAAGGCTTCAGGTACTTTCCTCAAGCCAACTCGTTATGTTCATTCCGAAGCCAAAGTCAGCGATAGCTCAGTTATTTCATCAAAGAATTGACTGAGAAACTACCTAAGAAGTCAAGAAATTAAAATTCCCTGAAGCCAACTGTACTCTGTACTCAACAAGACTATCCCCACATTTCCAATCTGTACTCAGTTTTTAGTTTCAGCACTAGTTCACTTTACAAGTCTGTACCATATCTAGAGCGTCAGTGTCCCAAACACTTCTCCAGTTCTACTTTCCCCCCACTTTCTCAATCATTGTTATATTTATAATTAATTACTTGCTCAATTTAATTATGTCAAATAAATCGATACCCTTTTGTTGTGCTGTGTTATGTTAAGTTATGTTATGTTGTTGTTAATTGGCTGAAAACGACGCTTTAAACTTGAATTTAATTAACGTTTTTTTCAACTTTTGACTTCCAGTTCTCATCTACTTCCCTTCACTTCAAAAGTAGACCCCGGACGATAGAAAAGTTCAAATGGATGCCAAGTTGCATCTGATCAGTGAAATAAATCTTCTGTTCTTGTGTTTTATTTATTTTCTTCAAAATCCGAATCCCACTCAACCTCTCCTTATTATCTTTTTTTTTCCTTCCCCCTTCACCCTTCTCTAGTTCAAAATACACTCATCAGCACCACAGCTTGGCTCAATGTCATTTCCGGGTTATGTTAATTCCTTAAAAATTACCCACGCCATTTCTTTTTTCATCAGTTGCCGCATGCTTACCTCTACTTTGCTTTGTTTTTGCTTTTAGTAAAATTAACATATTAGATGGGCGGAGCTAGAGTTATGGAAACATCTAATACAATATTCGCATTATATTTTTACGGATTTTTGCGCTTTTTTCCAAAATTTTGCAAATAATTTCTAAAATATTATGTTTATATTTGTCATTTACGCCTTCATTTTAGCACAATTTTATTAAGAAATATTTTAATTTGTTGATCTAGTTTTTATGCTCTTTATGCTATTCCCAGGACAATGAAAGTACTGCGATTAAAACTATCAATGGGGAAATCAAGAATCATGGATAAAAAACCAAAACGACATCATAGTATCTGACAGGAAACAAATTCATCTAATAATCGAAGACTTTTATCTTACAACATACAAGTCAAATACTCCCCACTGAAAAGTGAGGGCTAAATATAATTTATGGAAAAATGTCCTGGAGAAGACTTAATTACAAAAAGAATTTGTATATGTGGATCAATCAATAATCGTTCTGACGAATAGATGTGTAGAAGAGAGATAAAATTCCAAAAGAGTGGTGAAACTCAGAGGTCATATTTCTATTTAAAAACATTCAGTTCTGTAATTACACCTCTACAAAATATTTACAAAATTAATAACAAATTGTTTGACCAATAGAACAATCAAGCTTTAGAGTGCTTGCCTAATAGAAAGAGAACCGTCAATCATCCTAGACCATACCTCCAAAATATCTCCAACCACTTAAATAACACTAAGTCACTCAGTAGCGCGCCGTGAATTTCTTGAAAATGTTACGAATTGTTTTAGTTTGGTCCGGCAGTGTTCATATAAACACTTGACATGTGTTATGTTTTTAAAAACAATTGACATGATGAATTTTAAACACCTTTTCACCGCGAAACTACTAAATTCGCGACTACTAAACTGTTTGATATAGTTACTTCGAACCATCGTAATTTAAGCGGCAATGCAACTCTCTCGCTTATATGTATGCACTCATTGAAAATTCAATAGTATCTCTTTTAAAAATAATGTTACCAACTATAATGATTGACGGCTCTGTTTCTATTTGGCAAGCACTCTAGTAAGGATTCTGGCACTATAAAGCATATTCAAACAATAGAAAAAGGAAATAAATATTCCAATCCATCTGGCTTCTGTAGATTTCCACAATACATTTAATTCCATAAAAAATTCTTAAAATCAACGAATCCAAACACATGGCAATTATAAAAAATATCTATTTCCCTTCTGTCATAATAAAGATTGACATAAAAACAAATAAAATTTCCGCAAAAAGAAGAGTTTGGCAAAGAAATATAGTATCTGCAAAGTGGTTCACCTCAGCCTTGAAGGACGTGTTTGAAAATTTATCATAGAAGAACAAAGGTATCATGATCGATATTAAGATTAATTAATCCACCTGATGAGATTTATAGTTGACATTGCAATTACGACATTGGACTGAAGATGAACTTAATTTAAATATAGTCTAGGTTTCCTCTAGTTTTTACTTAAAAAGTCAAAAAATGCTTTTAAAATTGTTAACATTTTCATTTATCGGACTGGCCATGTTAGTAATAAATTCAATTTAATTCTATTTTCTAAAATAATTTCCTTGGAAACTTACATGGCCAGTCTGATAAATGATGCTTTTGACAATTTCAAAAGCATTTTTTGACTTTTAACATCTAATGCATTGGATTTCGGAAGCAGGAATTTGCATAAAAAAGATTTTATATGTTAATTTCCTATGTTCGGTTAACTCATTTAGCACCCTGTAGATTGTGATTACTCGACTGTGGAAACTGTTTAAATTCTGTCGCCTTTTAAATCAAAGGAACTTAATAATAATGTAAGAAAATAAGTGACCCCAGTAAACTTTTTTGAAATGAAGTGTAGTAGACGATATAAGGTAGAAAACGGAAGAGAATAAGTTTATATAATAGAAGATATATTTGTATATACCTGTTTTTTTTCTATTTTTAAATAGTTGTAGTAACAGGCCGAAACCAGGCCATTGCAATCCAAATTATTTAAAATTCAAATGCATTTTTGAGGCAATTTAATTTGGCACCAATAATATGTAAATATATGTATATATCTTATGTCAGTGTCAATGTAAAAAAACCATTTCCTTTAATGTGGGAGATCCAAAATATCATTAATCAAAAATTAATCGCCTGCTACCGAAGGATACTATAATCAAAATATGTAAATAATCATGTAACAGGCCATAGACGGTTAATTAATTTAATAAAATATCTTACGCAAGCATTTTACTTTAAGCACCTAATTTAATTTTGAATTTTAATCTGTAAAATGATTTACAAACCCGTAACACTTGTAAATAGTGTCGTATAGGTAACCCAGAAAGAATAAGTAACTGTTAGTATTTTTTTATGAATAATATTGCATAAGTGACTTGAATTCTTGTAGAGCGGAAAATTATACTACCTATAATATAAAGTTATCATTTTAACAAATAGATTCAAAGGCTTTAACGTGTGAGTCACATTAATAGGTTAAAGGTGAAGAAATTTAAAGTAAAATTGGATCCAGTCGTCATTAATCAGAAATCGTTTCAACTCGATCCAATTACGAGTGCGGTTAATCGAAATGCAAAACTCACGTAAATCACGATCGGTTTTTTTAACAAATATCGCGTTGTAATTGTTTCATAATGTGAACAAATAACTTCTGATCACTTATTTGAATGTAGGTATAAGATAGATTTCACAACGTCCCTGAGGTTACCTACAATGTCGTGTACTCAAGAAAATTATGTTAAGAGTTACGCAGTCACGATGCAGAAAAAATCGATCCCATTTCGAAAGGCTCGGTGAATGTGCGTTAGTAAATGTTGTGCTTATCGAGAAAATTGCATGAAAAATTACCAATCATATAAATTTACATTTTGTTGTAGGTACCTAGTAGTTACATCACAAAAATTTACATTTTACTTCATTTTTTTGTTTTAAATAAAAATTAAGTAATTAACTTGTCTGGGTGTTAATATAGTTTTTCTTTTTTTTTTGAATTACGAACAAATTACAATACCGGTTCATTATGCTTTCACGCGTACTGTGCGCCGACCGATGAAAACATTTTCGGAAAAATATCATAAATCTCCTTGCTTAACAATGCTTTATTATTGGAATCTGTATCAGGTGAATTAAAAAATAATAGCGGTTTTTCTTGTTTTAAAACTTTTAATCTAAAATGCAATCGCATTCTTCGGCTACCGGTGTTTAATTCTCACGAGCGAGCAATACTGGTAATTCACATAAACTGAACTCCAGTAATATTGTATTAGTTTTGGTATTAGGTTTCTTAATTGTAAAATAACCGTAATTGCAATCTGAAAATAATACAAATTAATTTATTATTATAGCATAGCGAAATTTATGCATCAACTTGACCTTTGAAATGCATACATCGTGAGCTACTGAATTATTTAAATTCCTTTGGGTAGTAATTAACGCTTCTAGACTATGATTCTTTAAAGAAGATTAATTACCAGCGGCGACTCGTAAGAGGTGGCAAGGAAGACTTAACTCCTCCTGAATTCAGGACTATTAAACTGCAATTTTAAATTTTTTGGAAACATTTTATATTAAGTATTTTAGTTATATGAAGTGTTTTCAACATGTATATATCCATAATGTCAATATAGATAAACTGGTAATTGGCAAAATATAGTCGGCTATGAAAAATAAATAGAAAAGCTTAGGCAACCCATAGTACATTGGACAAACAAAAAACTTTGAATGTAAGTCTCACTTCTCTTAGAAAAAGGTTTCGGCATTTAGATTAGGATGAATGCCTGTGATTCCAGTTTATATTGTTGATCTCCGAAGCACAGAGATGGTCATAGAAAATTTAGTCTATTTTCGGGTTTGAACCGAATACCTCAGCATTAGCAGTTTAACGCGAACTACTAGGCCAATGATGATCTCTTTATAATACAGTAAACTCTCCATTATAAAGCATCTCTCCCGCAATTGTAGTTTATAAAACAGGCATATGAAGTCAGAGCCTTCGAGCGCCACTTCGCGCCTCGTTGCAAAACTTTTCGCGGGGTCCCTGTTATTAAAAATTTTATAAAATTTTTTTTTTAGGAGTACACTGGGGGGTATTCCATACCCCCAAACCCCCCGGTGTAAACTTATTGTTTTTTACATTTACAACTTAAATTTAAGCACTATTTCAGCGCATCAGTCACCTGTAGCAGATAAAGGATAATATTCGTAAAGGACCTATACTTATTTTTTATTATTTCGCTCAATATAAAATAAAATTACTGATATAACTGCCAGTATAATCACTGGCAAACCGAGGGGTTTACCCCCCAGTGCACCATTTCAACGCACCAGCCACCTGTAGACACATAACGAATAATATCCGTAAAAGACCTATACATATTTTTTAGTATTTGGCTACTGAATAATTCGCGAACAAAAAGAAATAGTGCACGGGGGGGGGGCAGACCCCCCCGGTATACACTCATTGTTTGCTGCCTTTAAAACTTAAATTTTTAATCTAAGTAGTTTTAGGGGTCTCATAATACTTGAAAGCTTTGGTCCTCGAAAAAGATTGTTTCGCTACTAAGCGCACAAATAATTTTAATTTTACCTGCCCGGAAGTAGAAGTTAAGACGTTTTGGATTCATTTCGGTTAAGGCATGTAACATTGTTTTAATATTTGTCACACCTCACCTATATACTGATGGGATTTTTTTCCACCTAGGTAACGCCAGGTTTTAATAAGAGAAAAAAAACAAAAGCCAATATTTAATTTTTTTATCGTTCAAATATATTAAGTTATTTTTCCGGGCCCTTGAAGGATTCCGGGCCCCGGGGACAAAGCGCCCCCCTCTCTGGTTGGGCCTGTATGTAGTATGTACTATTTTTTACCTCTCTCAATACAGAAGAATTTCTCATTCTGGTCTAGAGGAATGCTTACAGTTCCATACATAACTGCTGTGTTCTGTAGAGAAACCTTTAATTTGATTTATTTATGGTACTTTGGAAAGGTTTGGTTGCGCAGGCAGTTCCCTATCCGGAAAAATTTTGATAAGGTCCACCTCGGAATTTATAAGAGGTTGAACGTGATTTTCCAAGTATTAGAGATATTTTGATTGGAATAAAATTGGATAAGTGATCGATTGTTGGTACATTGAGTTTCTTAAATATTGGAATTGGAAAAAGAAGATATAATAGCGCAATTATTAATTAATTTCAAAAGATATCACAATAATACTTATGTATTGTTGTTATTATTAACATAAACGTCAAAATATCATCGAATTGACGTCGCCTTGGTTTTACAAAAAATTATAAATTAACTGGATTTGTAAAATTATTGGAATTGTAATAAGAAGATAAATATATCACAACAAATTAATTAATTATTCATTCAAAGAAGATATCAGAGTAATATATTATAGTGCTATGTAAGGGCGAAAACGTAAAATAATAAATTCTTTTGAAATTTTGAATACAAATTTCTTCAAACTTCAAAATTTTCACATTTCAAAATTTTTCCAAACTCACTTTTCAGAAAAAATATTATTCTTCATAAAATTGCTAGGATGATTTAAAAAGTTTCCGATTTAATTTAACTGTAGTAAAGGAAAGTTAAATTTATAGATAGTTCGTTCATATGTCATGGTATCAAATGTATCCAATGATACCTTCAATTGTAAATTTTAATGATATCAAATTTTATATCCTTTCAAATTTTCTTTATTGTCTTTCAAATTAAATTTTCTCTTATCAAAAATCCATATAAATAACTAATCCAAAAATCATTTGAGCAAAATAACATCCATTCAGAATTTTATCAATTTTGTCCAAAATTCGAATGGACAGTTTTAAATTTAATCAAACGAAATTACTCATGCAAAATTAAAACAATTTTATTCGCAGACATAAAATAAATACAAATGAAAATCACAATAAAAATTTCAGAGACAAAATTAGTCTCGAGCACTCATACGACCATTTTAGCAGCAAAAATCCTTACTTCCTTATTTAGTTGGGATTCCATACAATGACAGAATGCCGAAAACAAAAAAGCCGAAGTCAAAACTAAGAAAACAAAAACACTAAAAACAAAAATATCGAAAAACAAAACCACCAAATGTGACCTACTTAGTGTTTGAATGACGTGAAAACTCCTTTTTGCTTGGGGAAACTTTGTTATAACTGAAATCCCAACTTTTTTTGCATCGCTCCGTACCTACATGCCATTTATTTGAATTTGATGTTTATTGATGTTTTGAAGAAGGAATAAGGCATGAATGAATACAAAATTTAATTTACTAATTGAATAGAATTTAAAAATAGAACAGTACCATATATTGGCGGTTGGCAACCAACTCAAGGGAGGCTGAAGTAAAGTCGGAATCAAGTCCAATTAAGTGAGCGTAACCTAGATAATTATCTAACTAGCATTGCTTACCACTTCGAACTTCAGAAACAAATAGATCCTGATTTATTCATAATATTTGACTTTTACTGTATTTAATTTAATCAAAAAGTTTTTTTTAACAAATTATATAGTAGACGTTTGAATATAATGTAGGTTTATCAAATTAACTTATAAGAATCAAGTTTAATTTAGACTTAAATTAATAATAAAATCAATGATTCCGAGCAAAAAGGAGTTTTCAGGTCATTAAAACACTAGATCAGTGTTTTTCGATGTTTTTGTTTTTGTTTTTATTTTTGCTTTTCAGTGTATATTTGTTTTCGGTGTTTTTGTTTCGGTGTTTTGGTGTGATACTCCTATTGGTTTAACGTCAACTGTTCAACAAGAAAACCTTACATTGAAAAATATAAAATATTTTCAAAATTTACAATAAATAAAAATATCTTTGCAAAAAAAATATTCCTCAAAAAGTCATTGAAGGATTTTGGAACACAATATGTTTCCCCGTTAGTTATACTGCCACACATAGCTTCCCGGTTGATGACTGTTCAATTTTTTATATTTTAATCAATTTGGATGTTTTTCTACCCATCCTTCCGGGAGGGGGGAGTTTTTGCAAAAGCTTGAAAAACTTAGATAAACTGTAATATTTCAAAGTTTGGGCTGGTAAAGCTTGAAAGTGCTACAAATATAAAAAAAATTATTACAAATATAATCCACAGAAAATAACAAAAGAAACGAATGTTTCAAATGTTAAAGATTCGGACATACGACAAAATTATGTACAGTCAACAAATCGTGCGGTTTTTGCTGCCGATACAATGTATGATTGAAATGAATGCAAACAAATTCTACGATAATAAGTCAATTATTGGTAGCTATTTATATTTAATTGTTGTACTATTATTATTTGTTGTAAATGGCTACTTAATTTCACCAATTTGCAGCTTAATTACCTCTTCCACAAAAGAATAAATTTAAATTGCCCACTGCAAGTTGCCGATAAAAGACATTTTTCTGGAATTTTGTTAAGGCTAATTGGACAATTTGTATTACTTTTACCCCACAAAATTATAATTCTCAATAATTATAAGTGAAAATTTTCCTTTCAGATGCAAATTAAGTACTTCCAGCCCAATTAATAACTATAGCGGTTGATATCAGCTGTTCATATGTGGTGTTGCTTGCACATTAGTAAGACTTTTGTCTAAACATCCAAAGGAATTTTGCCTTACATGAAAGCGATTACTTTCACCACAATATCATTTTACTGAAAGCTGGAAATGAAATTTTCATTTTTGAAAATATAAAAACTGCAGTTTTAGTTCCGTAATTTTACACTTTCTTATACAAGAAGACTTAAACAAAATCAATTTTTTATTTCTTAAAAACAATACTAAACAAAGATTTTTGAAAACCCCTGGATATCACAAAATATTAGATCTGCCGATTTAGTGAAACCGATTGTCCAAACATTTTTTTGCTTAAAAATTTCTCAATGAGTAAAACTGTGTACTAGTCGATCAAGTAGATAAAAGTGACAGTTTTCAAGTTAAATTCCATACAGTAATCTTTTGAAATCAATTCATGTATTGTGGTGCAATTAGCCCAGTTTTCACTAATCACATTTTTAATAAAAGCTATCACCTGCGGATTATGATCGATCCTGTTCGACCAAAATATCTATATTACAAAATCGAAATTCTATTATATATTTTTCAGTATAGGTATTATATTGCAATATTTTACTTTCTTTCTGAAGCGACTGGTCGAATATGACAATTCGACAAGTGTTATTGGTTAATTATTGGTTTTAATTCGTCGGATTTTATCTTCGAATCTAATTAGGATTTAATTGCTTGTTTTTGTTTACACATGTTTTGACATGGCAGCGGAGATACCAGACTGCCAGAATTTACATAATTTTAAAGTCGAGGTTTACTTAATGAAATCAGGGAACTTGAGAAAATAGCAAAGTAAGTCAATTAAAATTTAAAATTTCGATAAGATCTTATTCTAGATTGAAAGTTTTTAATCTCAAGCTACTGTTGCACTAATACATATTTTTTTGTAATAACTTTTCAAAAAATTTACATTTTTGTAATGTAAAACTTAATTAAGTTTTAGTAATTTACTTTCATGCATATCATAAATATATCAATACAAGTAACAAAATGTTATTCGTTGCAGAAATGCATACGTTATTCTATATTTATGGTTTTAACCATGAATCTCATAAGCAGTTTCAGGTTGGTTAAACATGTAGGTCCTTCTACACTTAAAAGGGTTCATAAATTCTCCGTTGTCGAAAATCGGAATTTTAGGTAATTTAAGAAAAATCACGCTTGCAAGTGCAATGGGTGAAAGCTAAGTATGTGAAAGCGATATGGAAAAACATTATTTTCTATTCATCATCGGAGTCGAACCCATCCCGTAATTTCAACAGAATGAAATCTGAGATTTTGTTGTAACAGATAAATAAATAAATCAATCAATAGAAGTCCCCCGAGCGTGTGCGAGAAAAGTCATTTGAAAAAATTATGGTACAAAATTATACGGGTATGATCTTCAAATAAATCTTAATCTTCAAATCACTACAATTACCTAAATTTTTGCAATTCGGCCACATTTAAATTTATTGAAATTTCAAAACTTATTTATGTGGCAATGCAAAGTATGCACCGATTTCGTTAAAAACAACTTTTAGTGTTTAAAATTCTTTTAAAAATTGCCAATGCTAAAAAGAAACTAATTTATTTTAATTGGCTATTGTAACAAATTAAATCGACAAATATGTATGCGTTTTAATTAACTATGTAGTAAAATTATCTCCCAGCATCTGCACGTCGAAAACATCAGCAATATATTGAACAATATAATTATTTTTTAATTAAAAATTTATAAAAACTAATTTTTGACCTTATTTAAAAAAAATATAAAAATGAATTTTTTTATGTTTATGTCCAACTCGTTACTAGAAATCTACGACTACAAGGCCTAGATTTGTAATTAAAATTAATTTATTTTCAGATCTTGTGGAGTCCATAAGGAGTTAATAAAACATTATAAAATGCGTTACATATTTAACCAGTAAGTGCGAAAAGAAATAATTTCTCAACTACCTATTTCGAAACTCTGTTGTGGACTCTACAATTTAAAGTAATTGATTAATAGTTATTTTTATCATTAGGCTGGAAACTGAATTTTTCAGAGTACGAGTTTTGTTACAGGCAGAGGCGGATTAGCCGAGGCCTGTATTTACGAGTACTCTTAAAACAGTTTCCTGCTGCATGATAAACGTAATTTTTTACGCCGGCTTGTATAATTTGTTAAAAAAAATCATAAAATTTAATTATTTTTTTAAATATTTGGTATTAAACGTCAAAATTTGACGTAAATTTGACGTTTAAATTTTATTATTTTTGTTTCTAGACTAGGCTTGAAAAACAACTTTTCATGCCGTATTTGAAATATGCAATTGAACACTTGCCTGACAGAGGCGTAAAAATTATATTATATATTATTATTCAATTATAATTTTAACGCAAAATGTGTAATATTCATGTAATGCGCTTTGTACTACCACTAACCATATACCTAATATATAAGATATTATTTTTACCTTTCCGTAATAATATAGTTATTGGTTTATATTTTTTATGTTTATAAGATCAAATTGAAAACATTATATGCCAATCGCGTATGTTTGTCTACGCAGTTACCTTATTATCTATTACTTTTTAAAATTTAGAAAATTAAACTCATTTGTCAAAAACTTATACATACAGAAAAATTTGACAAAATTAACCTCTATATAGTATTAACCCCAAGTATTAAGTACTAACTACAAATGTGCAATTAAGTTTAAATTAATAAATATATTAATTATGAAGTATTTATTACATCAGTAATTAGTGCGATTAAGATAAATTATTTGTTCATTGGGTAACTTGTAATTGCAATCATTTTAATTATTCAAAATTCATAATTCAAATAAGGTAAAACTTCAGTTTCCTAGAAAGCGGTGCCGTTAAATAATAACGGCCGTAAAAGTAATAAAAAGTTCTGCAAAGTAGCTTTTGCAGCTAGTTCTTTTTACATGCAAATTCTATGAATCAAATTGATAAATGAAAACTATAGAAAGTTAATTTCTGTACAATTTATACTTTTTTTTCAAGAAAAATAATATATTACGGCTGCTAACATACCGGCCATTGCTGCTTAAGGAATGAAAGCTTTATTAGTTCACCAAATTTAATATAAAATTTAGTTAAATAGGGTATTCCAGAGCCCCCAGACTCCCCCGGTTTATATTTACTACTTTGTGTTTTTAAGGCTTAAAGTTAAAATTTAAGAAAGTCAAAGATATGGGTTAACCTTTGGACTTTAGAACTCAAAACACCGGCTTGGCTGCTGAGCTTTTTGTGAGATTATCAGCGATCATATATCAACGATTTTTTTAAAGCGATTAATTCCAAAATGGCGGATATATGAGCCGTCAAGTAGAGAGAAATCCTGACTGGTGGTGTACTTGATTTCTCTACTAGGAATTGTCTAAAACACAAAAGCAAATTTTTTTCTTGTTTTTTTTTATTTATTTTTTTTAAATTAAAAATTTTTTTTTTGTAGAAATGACAGCTGTTTGACAAAAATAGCTCAAATTTGCCTTGAAATTTTGAGTTTATAAAGTTTATAACTTTTGAACATAACACCCAATCAAAAAAATCCTACGTCATAAGTTAGATAATATTATGAAAAATAACTGTTGTAAATTTCAACCAAATCGGTTGAGTAGATCGGGAGATATTGTGTACACCGTTTAGAAAAGCAGTTTCAAGAAAATCAAAAAAAGCTAACTTTATATGGTTAGTTCATGTTTAGCTTCAAGCTCCTCAGATCCCTTTTTTTTGAAACTAGAAATATTTTATTACAATTTCAAATCGCTGCTTTGGAAGAAAACCGTCACAACTCAAAAAATTGTGTTTATTTGTTTATGTCATAATCAGAACGAAAAAGTGTTATATTTTTATGGCCACTAGAATGCATCAGTTATGTCAGTATTGCATTAAGGCTGTTCAGTAGGTTGAGATTTTGTCAAAAAAAATTGAAATACAGTGTATTTATAATAATATTCTTGTAGAACTACATATTTTAGGCAATATTTGTTTATAAAAATAAATTCTAAAAAAATTAGTTTAGCCGTAATTTGTACTTAAAATATGAATTTAATTATGAAGCTTTTGGCCAATCCTGAAAAGATATCACAATGAAACTTTTACTAAACGCAAGAATATTTAATTTACTTTGACATGAAATAATTTTTATTTTGATTTTTACTTTGAAAAGCAAAAAAATTTTAGAACGAAAAATGTATAATTTGCTTATTAATGTACCATTTTGAATAAGTATTTGAGAATTCATATTATTTAAATCTGGGACTTTATATTATATTGAAATTTATATTAGAGCATAGATTGCAGTTTCAACTTCAATAATCTTTAAACAGATTTAAAAAAAACATTTGTAATAGCTAAATAGCTTCAAAATACGTCTTGAATATGTTAAAATCTTTGTTCTCTATATCGTCTTGCTTTGTTCAATTACCCCCGGTACAGAATACCTATGGTCACGTGTCTAAGGAGGATGTAGGGGTATTGATAACAGGAGAAAGATATAATTACACTACTAATTGTTACTAGAAAGATTAGTTATTATTCACTTCTTTATTAATCAAAAATGCCAAAAACCAGACTTTTTTTTATCACAACCGGCGAAGCAATAAAAATATGTTGACGTAGGCGGTAATTTTTTTAAATTTTGATTTCCAATTTATTTACAAATCCAAAAAATGTTATGGTCAATTTTATGAAAATTTATTTTTCAACCAAAAATAAATAGTTTTCAAATTGACCATCACAGATTTTATTCAAACTTTGGTTAATTATACTCTTTAACATCCTGAATTCAAATTTTTTTTATTTTAACTTATAGTTTTTGAGTTATTTAGTTATAAAAATCACCAAAACAACACTTTTTCGGCTCACGTTTAATTATACAAACTATTATAACTTCAGTTCTATAAGTCCTACGGAGTTGGACAATAGCTCATTTTAAAGAGGATTTAAGGGGCTTTAATTTTATTCTAATCTTGACCACTTTCTAATAAAAATGAATTTTTTTGAAACGCTCAAAAAATGTTTTTAAAAAAAATTTTTGAGTTTGTGTTTTTTGAAAATTATAAAAATAATATATGTTTATAATAGTGACTTGGTGAATACTTTATAAAAATTTCAGAGTGGGACCATGATGGGATCAGCAGTTATGATAAAAAATTCAACTAAATGTTTTAGCTCAACTACTTTTATTATATCAGTACCTACTATTAAAAATATATAAATATATAAATCTTAACTTGTGAGAAAATAAACAATTAAACTATAAATAACAAGTTAAATTCAATAATATAATCAAATATATCTTAATATTATATATATTAGATATATTTGATTATATTATTGAATTTAACTTGTTATTTATAGTTTAATTATTTATTAAAAATATATAGTGAGTAACAAAAATATCCAGACACTCCTATATTAACAATGTAAATTGAACATTTTTAAACCGTTTATTGACATATAAAAATCGATTTTACAGCAAAACTTTTTAAACATTTTTTGTTGGAAAATTCATTGGCTATAATTTTGTTCATATGAAGTTTTTTATTTTCTCGCGTCGTTTTTGATTGACAGCAACTTAAACAAGACTCTGTAAAATGCAAAAAATATTTTCATCTATATCTCGGAAACGGTGCAAAATAATGAAAATATTAATAAGAATTTTTTCTTCTCAGTTTTGTTCTCTACATTTTTGTTCCTATACATTTTTCTATTTGATTGCATTGTTTCCGAGATATTAATGACAATAGTTTTTGTGTTTTACAGAGTCTTGTTTAACTCGCTGTCAGTCAAAGACGGCGCGACAAAATAAAAAAATTCAAATAAACAAAATTAAAGTCAATGAAATTTTCAACAAAAAATGTTTAAAAATTTTTGCTGTAAAATCGACTTTTATATAAAAAACAGCGACTTGAAAATGTCCAATTTACATTGTTAACATAGGAGTGTTCGGATATTTTCGTTACTCACTGTACATGCAGAGTGCCCCGGATAGATTTTACAAAATTTCCGTAGTGTAGAGGACACTTTTTAAAAAATAAATATTTAATAAAATTTTTTTTCTAAATTCACACCCTCGAGAGATGGGACTCTTTAAAGTATTTTTTAAAATTTTTATCTTCACATGGCCATAGCTCCGAAAATATTAATTTTTGAGTAAAACTGGTTTAGTACTTTTTTAAAGAGCGTGAAATAATCTACAAAGAAGATTCATATCTTTTATTGTCTAAAATCAATGGCTTTCGAGTTATGAATTAAAGTAAGTACAAAAATGTAAAAAAATTTGAGCTTTTTTCATTTTGTTTTTTTTTCAAAACCCAGTATCTTTTAAATAAAACATTTTACAAAAAATCTGATGCCTCATTCCGGATAGGAAATTTAACGGACTACAACTTTCGTCGAATAAAAGTTTTTGAAAAACCAATCCATTTCACAGAAAATCTGAATATAATAAATAAGGTAACTATAAAATAAAAATTAAAATCGCAACATTTTTATATTTATTGAAAAATTATTTTATTAACTAAACTTAAACCATTAAATTATTTGAGTAAGTGTTCAAAATGGCAGGGTTTTGAAAAAAACTAAAATAAAAAAAGCTTAAACAATTCATTTTTATTAAAAAGTGGTCAAGATTAGTATCAAATTAAAGCCCTTTAAATTATCTTTAAAATGAGTTATCATACAACTTTGTAGTACTTATAGAACTGAAGTTATAACTTTTTGTATGATTGAGCGTGAGCCAAGAAAGTGTCGATTTTGCGATTTTTATAATTAAATAACTCAAAAACTATAAGAGTTAGAATTGTTTTTGAATCATATTTGAATTCAAGATGTTAAAGAGTATATTTAACCAAAGTTTCAAAGAAATCTGTGATAGTCAATTTGAGTGACTTGTTGGTTTGACATGAAATGACCCACTTATAACATTTTTAAATGAAAAAAAATTTAAATCGCCAAAGTAAAATGTTAAAATGCGGCGCATTATGTTAAACATGCAAGGCCAAGAGACCTCCAACAAAAGTTAGCCCCATGCCACACAAATCCTTAATGCGGCTCTGTATGGTAGTCACCTAAACCAACCCCCACAGAAAACCTGTCGTAATCGTAACCACAACAAATAAGATTCATTTTAATTATTGTTTTTAATAAAATTTTTAAATTATTATAAAACATTAAGATTCCATGAAGACTATTTAAAAAACCAATTAAACCTAACGTTAATGAATTTTTTCACACATTTAATTTAATTGCCTAAAAGTTTCTGTTCGAACTAATTTAGTACATTTTGAATTGAAAAAATATCACTTTTATAATTCCTTATTTAATTTATTAACATTTTATTTAAAAATAATTTGCGAACGTTGCATTTTTATATCTTGAAGTTGAAACAAGAAAATTCCACGCGATGCTTGCAACGCATAGAAAAGATCGAGTAGGATTTGAAGGCATTGGAGGGGAATACATATTATTAAGAATTTACTAGTGGCGCCCTGCTAGCGGAATAGTTATTCATAATTAGGTACTGAACGACCTTAACGAAAACTACTCTAGCTTTTGGAGAAACAGTGTCACATTATTAATAGTTCAGCAAAGTTTGTACAGTGTGTATGTCGATTTTGCTACGTGCGTGAACTTGGCTCCCCTTTTTTCAAAATATTAATTTTTTGTTGTTGTTTTCGATTGTTTTCCATTTGTTTTCAATTGTTTTGATATTTTTTTTGATTGACAAAACAAAATAAAGAAAATCTCAAAAAACTTTTTTTACTGCTATATCCTCTTTTTTCGCTGAAAAAAATTTTTTTTCTTATATTCGATTGTTTTTGATTTGTTGTCGATTGTTTTGTAAAAATAAAATTTTTAAATCAAATGATAACCTCGAAATTCGCGAAATATGATTTTAAGCCAATCTCTATTTTCTTTAATTATTGTAATTTTCTTTTTATGTTGTTATGAATCGTTCTTCATTTATTATTAGTTATTATATTATTGTTAAGCATATTTTGCAAATGTATACGTAATCTTTGTTAAAAGTATAAATCTTATATATTTCGTTAAGGCCTACAATAAGTTACTGTCCGAGGACGCTAGTACTTAATGGGTTAATATGCAAACAGATTCGTTATGAGATCTGGACAAATTAGGTAAAAACAACTGCTTGTCAAAATGCATATTTTGCATATTTTCAAAATTTGGTGCATATTTGAGCAAATAATGCATATTTGGGTGCATATTGGTGTTTTGTGAAGAATTTTAATAAAGAAAATCGAGAAAATTATAATTAAATTTGCAAATTAAACAATTATTTTATTTAATTTTAAACAGAAACATTAGTAAGTGCAATGACAAAAACAAAAGAACTACACTTAAAGAGAGAAAAACCTAAGCAAAAGAAACAATACATGAATGAGCACATAATGGAGCTGATGGAGGAGAGAAAAATGGCAAAACAAATAAATGAAAACGAATATAGAAGATTGCAAAGTGAGATACGAAGAGAAATTAGGAAAGCAAAAGAGAAATGACTGAACGAAAAGTGTGAGGACTTAGATACACAAAAAAGTCAAAGAAGCGGCCGGTCTATATAAAACAAGGCTTCCGGTAATCTACAAGATGAAATTGGCTGCGGCATAGTTGACAAACAAGAAACAATCAAAGTGTGGGAAAATTACATAGAGATTTTATTCCAAGACGAACGCTCACCCATTCAAATTACAGTGGAAGAAGTAAAAAAATCAATATCACTAATAAAGGACGGAAAAACACCCGGTCCCGATGATACAAACGGGGAAATTTTGAAGTTATTGAACCAAGCAAATTTCCAAAGACTCACTAAAATATTAAACAGAATATACAACACAGGCAACATTCCCAAATAATGGCTAAAATCCACATTTATATCAAAAAATGAATATAGTATAATAAGTCTAATGAGTCATCTACTAAAAACATTCCTAAAAATAATACATCGAAGATTATACGCACTATGCGCAGAACACATGGGGAACACCCAATCCAGAGATGCAGATATGTAAATGTAAACTGCGAAGTGCACATATCCTTTATTGATTATCAAAAAGCATTTGACAGAGTCAAACACCAAAAGCTATACCGATTCTGAGGAAAATAGGAATAGACGACAAAGATCTCCGCATCATAAAAGATTTATACTGGAAACAAACAGCTCATATAAAATACAAGAACGAGATATCCAGAGAGATACAAATCCAGCGAAGAGTTACATCCTATCGCCATTATGGTTCAATATATATTCGGAAGAAATATTTAGCAATGCACTGGAAAAAGTATCAATAGGAATACAAATAAATGGAAAAAGAATCAATATCATATTTGCCGATGACACCGTGATAATTTCTGAAAGTATTGAGGATTTGCAGGAGTTGCTGGACAGAGTGACAGAAAAAAGCAGAGAGTTTGGTATAGACATCAACATAAACAAAACAAAATATATGACGATATGTAAATATCTCATACCACAAGGACAACTGTATGTAAATCAAAAGACAATTGAAAAAGCGGAAAAATTTACTTACCTGGGTAGTACAATAAACGACCAATGGGATCACGCCTTGAAGATCAGATGTAGAATTGAAAAAGCAAGAAGTGGGTTTATAAAGATGGATAAATTGCTAAAGAACCGGGAATTCAACATGAACACCAGAACCAGACTCCTCCGATGCTACGTGTTCCCGGTGCTATTATACGGCGTAGAGACATGGACTCTAACAGAGGCATCATGTAAGAAACTCAAAGCATTTGAGATGTGGCTGTATCGACGCATGTTGAGAATATCGTGGACGGCACATATCACAAACAAAGAGGTGCTAGAACGAATGGGAAAAGAAGTGGAAATCATGAATCAAGTCGAAAGAAGAAAACTTGAATACTTAGGCCACATCATGAGAAACAGCCAACGGTATGAATTGCTTCAACCGATACTCCAGGGTAAGGTGTATGGGAAGAGAGGACCGGGAAAAAAACGAATTTTATGGCTGAAAAATCTAAGAACATGGTTTGGAACAACAACAACAGGGCTTTTCAGAGCCGCAGTCAACAAAGTCATGATAGTCAATATGATCGCCAACATCCGGTAACGGATAGGCACGCGAAGAAGAAGAAGAATTTTAAGCAATTTAATTTTCATAAATTTAAAAAATAAAAAATATATAAAAAATTAAATTGCTTAAAATTACAGTAAACAATTGCAACAACTATAAAGCTTAAGTGTAAAGCATAAATCGACGGGCTACGAAGCGGTAAACCGCGGATCAAAACCTGTTCGCGCCGACTACACTGCACTTCTGTGATCTTAAAACCTATGTTCGATATTTGGCTTATGGGAAAGGCAACGGGAAACCACCCGTAAAATTCCTTAGTTTCCTAGTACGTCATCTCGGCTTAAATAGTCAAAATGACAGCCATACATCCGAAATCAGATAATGCCCTTGAAAACGAAAAAGAAAGAAAAAAAATAAGAATAGGTGTACTGGAGAGTATTCCGTACCCCCCAGACCCCCCGGTTAACACTTACTATTTTGTGTCTTTAAGATTTAAATTAAAAATTCAAAAAACTTTAGAAGCTCTACAATATTGTTTAAAGCTTTGGGCCCTGAAACAACCGGCTCGGTTACTAATTTTATTTTCGCACTTCCGAAAAGTAGAAGTTCGTTAATTAATCGCAAAAATCGTTATGGAAGTGGCTAACTTTTTTATTGTTAGTTCATATTTAGGTTCAAGTTCGTCAGATTACATTTTTTTAAAGCCAGAGATTTTTTATTGCAATTTTAAATATTCGTAATCTAGCTATTGCCAAAGCAGGGAGTCTGGGGGGTATGGAATACCTTCCAGTGCACGTTTACTGTTTGTTCACTCTCCAAAACTGAAAAGTTACTCAGTAGCCAACGCTGGGGGTATTCCATACCCTCCAAATCGTCCGGCGCTAAATCTGTCTCAAATAAATTAGAATTTTTTTAAAAATATAACATTAAAATAAAGATAAATTAATTTCATTAATCCATTTATGCGCGTCACTGGTAGTCCTGCATATTTTTCGCTATTTTGGTTATTTTTTGGAAATGCATCCCTCAGAAGCAGTGATATAATTACTTTTGAATTATGGGATATTTTAGTATATGCCGTGGGTAGTGTGCGAAAAAAACAAATTTGATCAAAATAATAAAATATAATTAAAAAATACAAGGTCCAACCCCTGGACAGATCAAACTATGCTGTGTATATTAAAAACCACTCACACACGCTCATATATTTTTCACTCTTCGCTGAAGTGTCATAATAATATATTGAAGTATTGTATAGAATTTCTTCAGCAACGAGCTCTTTTGTGAACGCAATGCAAGCCAGACCAGATGCTTTTAATTTCAATCTATTTGGGTTGGTTTTGCATTCAATCACGATCTTCTTTTTTGATTACAGTTATTTAATTTTAATTATAACTTGTTACAATATTTTAAGTTACTAATATGCTGCTGACGTAACAATATAGATATTAATAGCATATAGGTATGTATGTGAACATTTTTAATCAATTGAAAATTGGATATAGTAATTATGTATTGCAACGCTCATAAATTTTTACATGAATGTATAACACACATTACTAAACGGATCTATAGAGAATTATTTATTGCATTGTCGTTACTAGACTTGATTACTTTATTGAGTCTGCTCCTAACCTTGTCCATTGCTGGGATTAATAAACAAAAATTACTCAACGCTTGCCAGAACAACTCAAACTTAGGTGTGATTTTTTCTAAAAATTACAAAAGGTGATTAATTAATTAAAATAGCAGTCAGTAGAAACTGCAATGCATTTTTCAAAACTTGATGTATAGTGTAACGGAGAGGTGGCCGTCCTACAGTCCGCTACAGACTGCATCAAATACAATCAACATTTTTTGTTGAATTTCTAAAATTGGGTCTTTAATATTTCAAAGCGTAGAAGGATTGCAAAAATTTCAAATAAAAACTAACATTGCACCGAGCGATCGAAATGTCTATTGCATAAAAACTTCTAACTATACTCCTATTATTTTCTCCGCTCTCGTTGGATATTAAATTAAAGGTAAATTTATTTTATTATCAAGAACTTTATTAGCTTACTTTCTATATTAATAAACATTATATGACTTGCAAAAAAATTGGATCAATTTTAGCGTTCAATACATATTTGGTCGGATTGTAATTTTTATACTGACCTATTGATTTCCTTAAATTTTCTTTTTATTAATTTTATTACCGTTAATTAAAAATGGATAAAAGCAACTTTCTAATCTTTGGGATAAAAACAAAATAAAACTTTGATACAGGGAAGTTTTTCTAAACTGAATATGCAACAATTTTTGAATTAGAATATCCGTTTAGAGAAAATAATTAAATCTTAAGACCTTCACACTTAAATTTCATACTTGCATCGTGAAATAAAAAAAGTCGAATTTATTTTGTAATAATTTTGGTGTAATACCTATGAGCTGATTAATTTTTGAAAGGTACAGTAACGGTTAATATCTACAAATAAATTAATTGATTGCAATTTAGATAAATAGCATAATGAACGTAGGTTCATTGTAAATGACTGTTTTACTATTAAAAAATTTATTAATGGTCGGACACTAATGAATTGTAAACCTTCAAAATATTAAAAATGTTTTTTTCGGCTTTCTTGAATTATTGTTAGAATCTCTCGATTCGCACGAGTGAACCTAGTAAATTTCTCAAATTTTATAACTGCAAGTTTATGTAAAGAATGTGAAGCGATCGACAGTTTTTGGATTAAAAATAAATTCACGTATCCTTTCAAGAAGAAATTACCTTACTTTCACTTAAATCGCAAATTGGCTATAAATCTTGATGATAAAAGTAAATATTTGCAAAATAAATAAAATTTGTATTGCTAAATATTGTAAACTAAATTAATTAAAATTTTTAAGTAAATTATGGAAAATACATGGATTTGAAATTTAGGTTGGATGGTGAAATTAAATATGGAAGTAATCAAATTAATTAGTGAAGAGCAATCATACTTTTATAATGGGTCTTTACACATATTAATTATTGTACTTACCTATGATTTATTGTAATTAATAATAAAAAAAATCATCTAAAATAAATGACTCAGGTGTAATTAAACAAATAATTTAAAAACATTTAGTAGCCACTAAAATAATATTTTAATTGTTACAATTCCTAATTGGAAAATCACTGAAATCGATGTAGGTAACTACATACATATAAAAAATCTAAAGTAATGTAAATTCTGTAGGTTTCGGCACACCTTGACTTCCAAGAAATAGGTTGAAAGTGGCATTAACTATTTTAAACGAATTTCATTTTTCAATTGTAATATAATACAAAACAATGTTCTCTACCTACCTAATTCAATTTAAGTAAATTTACTATAATAATTGAATATAGCATTGGAAAATCAAATATTGTAATAGCAAAGCATAGAGTAGTAATCTCGTGTATGTATCTAAATTTTGATCAACATATAAGATAGCAATAACTTTCAGTTGCCAATCATTCATTCAGTTACTTCAAAAGTTCTTTAAATTAATTAAGTGAAATTACAATCCAATAGAATGGTTTATAATAAATAATTAAGGTCAAGTTTAATACACGCACTTAATTAAGGCGAATTCTTTTTATTATAATATTTTTAGACTATTAATTACGAAGACTTCATTGTTTCAATAGTAACAACATAATTATTTATTATAAAGCTAATAATAAAATAAAATTTTCTGTTTCGTTAACAATCAACAATAAATCATAAAAATTAATTACCTATGCGCTTATATATTATTTTTCATCAGTATGATGCATTTGAAATAATATTTTTCCCATAGGAATCCTAAATACAGGCTGTCCTGTGATATACCAATAAAATAATTCTTGAAGAACTCTTGTTTCGTAATTAACATATTGCACTTGTCATTTATATTTGTACATATTGCGGAAGTGCAAAAATTTATTTTATGACAAATATTTTCTTCCGCTTTCTAACGCAATTTTAAATTGAACGGCATTCTCTATTATTTATAGAAAATAACACAAATTTACAAATTTCAATAACTTGAAGGTATGAAAGTTATATTATTTTACATCATTTATACTATACTTATTCGAGTGTAACTGAACAAATAATTAAACTATTCGCTGATTTCATCGATTGTGGTGCCAACCCCATAAAAAGCATGAAAGTATAGAGTCTATTTAAACTGCTTTTTGAGTTGAAATGCATTTATGCTCAACCATGCAATAACCATGATTAATTTAATAATTGCATTTTCAATTTTGAAACGCCAAGTTAGTGCAAATTTACCCATTCCACCTGTAATATATTATTATGTAAAGAAAAACAAATCTTTCTATAATCGCAGTGGCGGCTCGTAGATTCCTATACTAGAGGGGCAAAGGCCAGATATATGAGATATATACCGCAATGAATCCATGAATTTCTTCTGAAAAAGTGGTAAATTCCTAATTAATAAAATCAATCACAAAACATTTGATCAAATTTTCAGTCTCTGAACTGGAGGGGGGTCCGGAGGGGCTCCTCAGTATACAATAATCGTGTTTATATAGTCTATATTTTGAGAAAGTTAATTTTTTTATATTATTTAATTTTTAATTATTAAATTAAATATTTTAATTAATTCAATTAATTCGAACATATAATTTTGTTTAATTACTTAATATTATTGTACAAATGTAGATAAATGTGAAGATAATATTTTTTTTACAAACGTCAGTTAAGTCATTGATGTGATACCACCCAAGTGGCTTTTCATATTATAAAATGTGAAATGAGCCGGTTTAAGCAGATTAATTGCTTAAGTTAAAGAATGCTTTTAATTTCATTTGATGAAATGATATGCAACGTTTTGAAGGATTTCGCATTTAAAATTTGAAACAATAAAAAGTTGAAATGATGCAATGTATTTTTGAATTATTAATCTTTTATATGATGATATTAAAAGTTAGCGATGTAACTTGATATTTTTTTGGTTAAAATAAATTTTATTTGATATTAGTTTGATAGCTACAGTTATCTTCGATATTGACGACACTGTATTGCCAATAGCAATGTAGAGACTAATGAAAATTTTAAACTCTGCAATTTTATCTAAGGCAATTTATATTTTTAATCTACCTATTGCGCCTTTATTGTTTTTCATTACTTTTATTTTTCATCACTTTATTTTGAAGCAAACGACGTGATCCACCTTCCAGACTGTATTGGTTGGTACTTTGAAAATAGAAAACTTAATATATAAGTAAATTTATATATCTGACACAAATCAAGAATATTTTTGAACCAATAAAATGTCTAACTTATATTTTTATTCCAGAGTGGGATAACAAATATTTGGAATTGAGTCAATTCGAATTATTTAAATTAATTCAAGCTGCCCATTACCATGATATACCGAAACTGTTAGAGTACTGTAACAAGAAAGTTGCACTTTTAATTACCGGCAAATCGGCAGAACAAATGCGCGAGGTTTTCGGTATGAAAATTGTCAACAAGGAAGAAGTAAAACAGGATGACAAATCAAAATTCGGAAAGGCCTCTGGTCAGATTTGGAACATCAAAAAAATTTAAATGAAAAGCTAAAGGTGACATACTCATAATAGTTAAATGTATACATATCGTCGTGTTCAAAAAGTAGTTAAATAGGGGTTGATGATAATTGTTTAATTTTTGTATAAAAATTTTTGTGTTGTTAACCCTTTCAGACACAGCGTCCTGTAGAGAGGACATAAGTTTAAGGCAAAATTATAGCTAGTAGTAGCTATATGAAGAGTGCCAATCAAGTTGATCTGCTCCGAGAACTAGTCAGCTTGGCTCCTGAAAGATTGCATTACTTGTGTGACTTATTGTTATCCTTTAATAAATTTATTTTGTCTTATGTTTTGAAATTGAAAGCACGTGGTTGTGTTCAAGTTTTTTGTGTTAATTTTTCTTCTAGAATTTAATACCCTTTAAGTACCTAATATTTTTTCTACTTTGTATAATGTTGTATGCATTTAATAAAATAAATTTTTTTTTATAGAATCTCTCAAATTTTCAATAAATCGTGATCAGAAAATCACCATGTCCACTACACAGAGGACGGTTGGTATTCCGCACTCGGGAACCTTAGGGTAATCTAACAAACATGAAAAATCTTCAAAAAATTCAACAAGTTAACATGCCGAGTTTGAAAATTTTCCTACAGCCCCTTCATAATTCGTGTCTGAAAGGGTTAATAAATTTTAATCGACCTGTATATTTTAAATTGTTAATGTTAAGTTGGTAGTGTTTTGGTTAAGTTGGTAAATTATAAAATGTAGAAATGTTACGGTGGATGACGTAAATTGGGCATTAACGTCAATGGCCGGACAATGACGTCAATGCCCATTTACGTTCGCTATTAACGTCATTGATTTTAATTTAGTCAAACGCAAATTCAATTTAGGGTGGATCAGTCATATCGGCCCGGAGGAAATATTAAATTAATTTAATTAATTCATTTTGCGGTGAATCCGTGATTTAAGCTTTGCGCTCCGGGCTGTCTTGTCTGGCGCTTGCTCGCTAAAACATCCCGCTCAAATCAATCCACCTCGCCTGGAAAACCCGACATCTCTAGGCAAGCCCGAATTCGTGGAAGTACGAAACCTGTGTGACAGCTATCATTAAAAGTGATAAAATATGAAATCTGATGGAATCTGCAGAATAGTTGTAGTTTCATTGTTGCCCACCCTGCATTAGGCATTAACGCCATTTTCCGGACAATGATGTAAAACCCACATATAAAATTTTAAATGACAACATCGTCCAAAATGCATGGTCATTGACGTTATTGTCCGGCCATTAACTTTAATGGCCGGATTGTCATCATTGACGTTAACAGATATATTATGCTTTTTGATAGCCGATAGCCAAGAGAACAGGTGTGAGTTCGTTCGTTCTGATTAATTTAATAAAAGTTTTGATTTTTGAGTTTTAAAAAGAGTTTATTTATTTTTCAATTGTATTTAAAATTTTACTACAATTTCACCGTAATACGTTATTATAATTACTATAAAGACATTTAAAATTTGTGTTAAATTCTTTTTATAAAAATTATTTTATATTTTCTGGTGTAATAATGAAAAAAATTTTAATCAAAATTATTCGCAGCTTTGATGTAAGTAATTTAATAAAAACCCGAACCGAATGTTTCTGAAACTTAAATTAAATATTTATGAATGGTTTCAATTTATAAAGTTCGGATGCAAAAACCAAAAAATTAGATTTCGGTCCTCTTTGAATACAATCATTGTGATACTCTACTGGAGGGTCAAGAACAGGGGTGGGCATAGTACAGCCTGGTATAGAATATCCCCAGTTCCTCAATTTTACAGAGGAAAGATTTTTGTGGATATCTATAATTGATATTATTTGATGGGTTCCTTAGGAACAAATTTATTTAAACCGCGGCAGTAGGTAAAACAATCTATTACGGTCAATGATGACAATTAGGCCGTTAACATCAATGTTAAAGTCAATGGGCAATGAATCTCGAATCTACGTTAAAATGATTTTGCGTTTGTCTACATTAAATAAAAATTGCTGTCATTTACTCGGAAAAATGCGTGCAAAACAAATAATTGTCCGGAGTTGAAGTGCATCGACGTTTTGCTGTTCCTTATAGTATCTTAATATATAAAATCCCAGCACGCTACTGCTGCTCCTGCTACAGCGTGTCATTTTTTGCTGAAAAAAAAAACACTCTGATTTCCCTCACTTTCGCTTGAAAATTCAAATTTTCCAATTTTTTTCTGGCGAAATTTGAAAAATTATTTTGCTATCTTCTCCAAGTATTCTAAAAGAGTGAAAATCCTGCGATATGTACTGGAGGGTGTTCCACACCCCCCAGACCCCCCGGTTTACAATTTTCCCAACCGAAAAATATATTAAACTAACTAAGATAATTATAGGACTAATCGGAAAATTTGAATTTGTAAGTAAACATGGGGGAAATTTAACCTCTTCGGCTAGCAAAAATTAAAACTGGGAAAGAATATTTATTTAATTACCTTACTACTCATGAAGTTTAGCAGCAACTTTCTGTGTTACTTTGAAAGTTAATTATAAAAATAATATACAAATATAATGTCAAAATTTTAAACCGGGGGGTCTGGGGGGTGTGGAACACCCTCCAGTACATATCGCAGGATTTCTACTCTTTTAGACTACTTGGAGAAGGAAAATCGGGAAATTTGAATTTTTAAGCAAAAGTGCAGCAAATTTTTGCGTTACTTTGAAAATATAGAAAAACGGGGAATCTCCCAGTAGCGGAAAACGAAATTAAATGTTTAAATATTATACCGCTAAAAAAAGAGATCTACCATCTAACTGTCCGTCCGCGGTCGGGCTTTCAGTTAGTAAATAAATATATAAACAAATAAATAAAAATAATTTAAAGTTATTTAAATTTTATAGCTTCGTGGTAAACATTATTTTTATCAGGGGGGCATTCAGGTAACAATTCAAGTCATCCTTGGGGGGGGGGGCATTTGCCCCCTTTCCCCCCCCCTCTAAATACGCCACTGATTCTCTGCAGTTTAGTATAAAGGGCTTAAATCAGGGTGACCCGTCAAAATAACCTCGACAAAATAGCCCCGACAAATTATCCCCGACATAATAGCTTGAGACAAAATAGCCCGTGACAAAATAACCCTACGACAAAAAATCCGACATAACAGCCTGAGACATAATAGCCCATGCCAAAATAGCTCTGCGACATAGTAGCCCAGACATAATAGCCCTGCGACATCATAACCCGTGCTAAAATAGCCTTACGACATAGTGGCCCCGACATAATAGCCCGATGACAAAATAGTCCTCTACGACATAGTAGCCCCTATATTAGCCTGAGACACCTCGGGCTAAAGTATAGCTTCTCAAAATATACTAATATAATTCTGTTTGATTATTAATAATAACAACGACATTTACAGCAAAAGCATTTATTTATAAAGTTAAATTATGCGAGATTCCTCGTAAAAAAACTAAAATATATAAAAATTAAATATGAACGATCCATAACATTTCCGATAACTATTTTCACCCAAACTCTTAGGGGACGTCCATTAATTACATGAGGCAATTTTTGAGATTTTTGGACACCCCCTCCCACTCTGGTGAGATGTCGTAAGATTTGTCTCGACCCCCGCCCCCTTCTAATCTCACGTGAGATTGTTTGTCTTACCTACTTAATCTAACCCAGTTCTCTCGCAATTTTACAGTTTCTAGCGGAAAAAAAATTATGTAATATTTACCGAGACTCCTTCCCCCCGCGTGAGATTGGCTGAGATTCTGCTTGACCCCCCCCCCGTAAACGCCTCACGTAATTAATGGACGGCCCCTTTTCGCATCGGGCTATTTTGTCGGAGCTGTTTTGTCATCGGGCTATTTGGTCGGAGCTGTTTTATCATCGGGCTATTTTGTCAGAGCTGTTTAGTTTTTGGACTATTTGGTCGGAGCTATTTTGTCATCGGGCTATTTGGTCGGAGCTGTTTTGACGGGGCTGTTGTGTCGGGGCTGTTTTGGCTGGGGCTGTTTTGACGTGGTACCTTAAATCAGAAATTGCCAATTTTTTTTATTGTTAATTCAAAATATATTTTGAATGCTCTTTCGATTGATACCCAAGAACTTAGTTGTACTTCTTTTCATTCACAAAATATAGAGATATAGATATAGTAATACACAGGAACTATAGGAAAATTATAATTTAAATTACGTTTTCTGACTTAAGCCCTTTATACCAAACTGCAGAGAAACAAAAGAAAATTTTAAATATTGAAAGAGAAACATCATAAAATTGAAATAGATAAAATTGTTAAAGATAAGTTAGGAAACATGAAATTTGAAAATTTGGAAATATTTTGAAATACTCAGATAAAGAAAGGTTTTAACAAACATAAGGTGATTCTAGACTAGATGATATAATAAAAAACAAATTAAAACATAAGAAGAAAAAGTACTTCAAGGATTTGGGAAATTTGAAAATTTTGAAATCCATGACGAGAGAAAACTTAAAATTTGATAAACCAAATTTGAAATTCGTAAAATAATAATAAATTTAGAAAATCGGGAAAGAAAAGCTGAATTGAAAAAAAAAGAAAAAAAAAGAAAAAAAAGGAAAGTTTCAAATGAGACAATTTAGTAATAGTCAAAGTTCAAAATTTAGAAGTTATTAAAGAAGTATTAATATTTTAATTTAAATTCAATCCATTGCCTAGAAGATTGATCATATTTTTTATTTTGTCTTGTATTATAAATAATCATGTTAATTTATTTGAATTACATTTATTTATTTCATTATTTTTTAGTTTAAACATTTTGGGGGATAGATGCTGTGTATTTTAGTGAAGAGTGGCCTTTAATTTTGTATTTGATTTAATTTTAAAAACTTTCTTTTTAAATTTTGGATGAGGTGATCGGTTCTAGGAATTATGTCGGTATGAAAATTTGTAATCTAAATAGAAAAATTATTATTTTAAAAGTTACTTTATATTAGTAAATAACTATAATTAAAATATAAAAAATAAAAATATATAATTAATATACAAATAATTATAATTGTTTACTAAAATAAACTAACTTTAGTTTATTTTTAATAATTATTGGTAATAAAATTTAAGAATGTATAATTGAAATTTTGAAAAAGTGTTTTTGGAACAGAATTTGAATTGAAAATTTAATATTTATAAGGTCGAAATTGTTACAAGGTGAGAACGAAGTGTAAGCAGGTATCACTTAAGTTTGGACAGACATTCGTTATTGGATTTTGTTCAAAAGATAAATTTAAATATATTGAAACATTTAATACAAATACTCGTATACCTAATAACTAGGACATACAAACTAATTTGTCTACGCCTCGACAAGTTATTACTAGACACCTCGGATTCGATCCTGATGGCGGAAGACGACTTTTTATCTCATATTTTCTAGCGTACAACATCCGAAAGCTTTGAACCATCAGTTTACGTAGATTTTTTCAGACATTTCAGTCATCTTGGGTAGGTATGAAGCCTATATTTGAAGTCTTACTGCTGAGAATGAAAAATTGTGTCTGGTGGAGTTTTCTTTGGATAATGAAAGTAATTTAAATAAATAGTCGTGACAAATTATGCAAAATATAGGTAATAACAATTATGAAGTCCATTAAGCAATATCACAACACTTTAAGGTCTAAAAGTGTAGCAGTGCCGATACTAATCTGCTTTATAGTGGTAATTCAAAATAATAAGGAGGCGTTTTTTCCTTATAAAGACTCCAATTATTTTATCATTATTGTGGTTTTTTCTATTACAGTCGCAATTTTACAATAATTTGCAGCTAAACGACCTTGAGCAAACGGAAAGGATTCAAAATATGTAGTGGGTACTGTAAGAACACATTGTTATCCATAACTAACAACAAATATAACAATATTATGACCCCGAATAAGTGGCGTTCTCCTTTCACAATTGTAGATATCTATTGTATTTACAATTAGTGCAAATATTGTAGATGCAATTATCGAGGAGGTAATTTAATTTGGTCGTGTTCCGTTTTCCGTATTTGTTTATTCATGTCAAATTAATGAAGCAAGAAATCTTATGTAACTAAAAATTTTGCTTCGGAACATAAAAATACATAGAAAGCCGAATCAAACTTTTCTCCTCTGAAGATGGTCCTTGGTGTACATATTATTTGAATAACAGCAAAAGTAGTTCCATAAAACTGTTGGTGTGAAAATTGGAAATAAAAATTAATTACCCACAAAAGTTGCAGTGCTTCGCCCAAGTTTTACTATTGCAAAATATTGCAGTTTTAAGTAAAACTAACACAAATTTGGCAAGCGTTTAAGCTTATCAAATGATGATCTACGAATAAAAATATAAAGGTGTGTATATTTGACTAAGTATTATTAATTAATAATATAATTTATAAAAACAATTTCGCAAAATTATGTTAAGGTACGGTTTTTACATCATATTTCCGCAAATTGTCGACTACTTGCCAGCCGCCTACCAATTCCTAATTAATTTATTTTTAAAATAATGATTATATAATATCTCTAATTTATTAGTTTGTTTTATAGCGGAACGCGAATTTATTTCTCAAATAAAATTTTAATTTACGACATCGTAAAACTACAATAGCAAAAAATTTTTGTTTTGTCTACATAAGAAGTGAAAAATATGATTGGATTTAGATCATTTCTGGTTTTGTCTTGCATGAAACTGTTATAATTGAATTTGTCTGCAAGTGAAGCTCGAAAGGTTACCACAAATTACTTTTTTAAATTATACTAACTTCAAGATTGATAAACTTCGATCTAATGTTATAATAATTATCGTTGGTCTGGGTTCTTTTTCTTCTCTTCTTCTTCTTCTTTTTCTGTTTTTAGGGCTCTGCCCTGTTAATTAATCACAACGGTGCCTTCCTGAGATATAAAAGTCCATTCTAGGATGTTTGGTGTTACCCATTGATAGATCTATTATCTCATCCATCTAATCAAAATGCTTTAATTATTTTCGTGTTTGTTCTTCATTTCTAGAAATCGTTCCTTTCCTCAAATACTCTTAGCTTCTTCACTTTCGATGTCGTTAGATGCATTACTGCTGTAAAACTACTGTAAAAAATAGTGTAGATTTTTCTTTATGTTTTTGTTTATTAGTAATTTCACTTACTTTGTTTCCAGTCATTATTCTACTTTAACTATTCTTCTCTTTTGTTTGTATTGTAACAAGAATTAACAAGTTTAGTTCTCTTCAGTACCGTTGGTAATACCTTCGGTTTTCTTATTATTTTTCTATTAAGTTTTTTTGAGTTAGTATGCTTTTCTTCCAATAGTTTTACAAATGATTAACCCATATTGCCAAAACGATGAGTGCGGTTTACCATTTTTGTTTGTAAATCTACACTGTTTGATTTTTGTTTTTTGTTACATTATCCACTTTCCAGAGGATCAGTCCTCTATCACATTTCACGCCACTATTCATCAAGCTATATAGACTACGATGAGTTCTAGCATTTTTAATAATATTTCTCCACCTTACTTTATCATTGACCCATTGTCTCCATCCACCATTGCCCATATTTCTCAGATCCGCAGTTACACAATTCCACCATCCCTTCTTCGGTCTCCTTCTATGTCAATTCTTTATGGGGTTCCACAGTATCATCATCTTTATCACTTCCTCATCCTTACCTCTCGTTAGGTAACCCAGCTATTTGACCCTTTACGAATTTCGCAATATCTTCTCTGTTTATTGCTTCGTAAAGTTAGAAATTCATTCTTATTCTTGTTCTCAGTATTCTTCTTCTCCATACTCTCATCAAAAGAAAAACCAAACCACCGTGAGATTTCTTATCATCGGAGACAGATTAATCTATAGTAACTATGCATCAACCAGCGTTGCCATATTGGTTTAGTTGAATTTATTTATCCCTAGAATTCCCAAGATATTTTAATATGCAAGCTCAGCGGCGTAGCAACAAATTCTGGAGCGGCAAGCGGGTAAGAATCGTGCGCTTGCTCCACAGACGCCTTCAATTCTCCATTAAGTCGCTTACATAGTAAACCACCCACAAGTGCGATGACAGAAAACCAAGTACAGAAACCATTTATTACAAACACGCAATTATCAATCGACAAGTGTATCCAAAACCAACTTACATAAACCAGTTGTATGCAACCAAAATCCCATCTGTCGATTTATCAAAAACCCAACATCTGCATGCGACAAAAACCAAGGACGTCTAACAAAAATGCTAAAATAATGAGAAATATGACAAATAATGTAAAATTGCAGCAGCAGCAAAAACAAAAAATCTTACAAGGGTAATAAATACCATACTACACCGACAAAACTTTAAATTCAATTAAAGCCGCTTCAAAATTACAAAATTAATATCATTTCTGCAGCAGAAATCAAAATAAAAATGTGACTTAGCTTGACAAAAACGGTTATATTCAGAATTACTAATGTCAAAGGAGAGTACAAAGTGCTACTTGCAAACTATACAAAACAAAATTTAACATCAGTGAACACTGTTTGTTATAGTAAAACTTCCAATTTTCTGCAGGTTAATTTCTCTAGATTAACAGAAAAGTTTAAGAGAATCTTTTTTTGCCCATTTCTACTTCTAAAATCTGTAATTCGGGAAAGGCAACGCTGGAATTAATCGAAACTGCGCATAAATACATTCTTAAATATAATTTAAGGCAGTGTTGTTAGATTACACGATAAATGTAAAAATTATTGACCCATAATCGATTATTAACCCAAAATAGATTATTCGCCCATAATCTATTATTATTAGGTGACTTATAATAATCTGTTCCTTACAAGGCATAATCGATTATAAAACAACTAAAATAAAATAACTAACTATTTTCATAATCGATTATTTGTTACTTCCATAATTATTGCTAGGGCAAACGTTGTTACGACGTTTTTGCAGTCCAGTGGCGCATTTAGAGGGATTCAAAGCGGTAATTGCCCCCCCCCCGCCGCTAAGGGTGATTCGGATTGTATCCCTGAAGCGCTCCTTGATAAGGAGGCTTTAAAATTTTAATAACTTTTAATTATTTTTATTTATTTATTTAATATTGATTTATTTATTCGATTACCACTGACGCGCACGAATGGATTAACGAGATTCTGAAATTTATTTTTTTTATCAGCCCTCCCCCCAAAAAGATTTTTTAAATACGCCACTGTTCCAGTCTAAAATCGATTATTTTTATACTTATTTGATTATTTCTTAATCGATTAGAATGTTATAGCTATAATTTATTGCTATATATAGACTGGCCAATAGGGTACTGACATCTCAAAATGGCCGGCGACCATATGATGGGTGGACACAATGGTTTCTTAGTTTATTTGGACGAGATTGTCTTTCAGTTATGGTTTTTTAGGTTTATTTCTTGATTTACATGAAAATTGTTAGTCTTACATTAATTAACAATTTTAGAGGTGTTTCTGGGTGAAATTGCCAAGACTCTTGTGAGCTAATTTCCCCCAGAAACACTTCTAAAATTTTATATCAATAATACTAATAGGCCTAATTAAAAACCTCAGTGACCTCTAAAATTGTCACCAACACACTTCCATCTAAATCTTATGGGAAATAAACGTAAACAAACCAATGTGTGCACCCATCATATTATGGTAAATAATAAAGATGATATGATATCAGATTGTAAATACCAGAATATAGCTTAAACTACATTTGCTGATTATGTTCAGAAAGCCTCAAGTGATCATTTGAATTTAATAAAATTAATTAGACCCAAGTTGTTTAAGAGGTTAAAAACTTTACCTTATATAAGCAGGATTTGGCTGTTTGATTAAAAAATGCTTTAAGAAGAGTTGAATCACAGATAGCTGCCACAAATGGTTATGTGTAGAAGTCATAGAAAGCAAGATGAATATGTAAATATTAATCATATGTAATCATCATTATATAATAATATAATTAAAATTTTAATTTTAATTTTGAAAATTGAAGATGAAGTACAAAAATTAATAACATTTTAAATTAATCCGATTGGTTGGTGTTAAGAATTTAGTGAAACGTGTGCAGTGAATTAAATTAAAAAAAGAAACATTTACCAATTTTCATGTTTGAAAATAGAAGATTTAAGCAACAAACAAACTGGGATTTGTAAAGAAAAGCCAGCTGACAGAATTAAGTTGTAGCATACAAGTTTTGCTTATTAAGAATTTTTTGTTGTAAACTAAAATTTGTTGAAATAAATTTCATTTAAAATATAAACTGAAATGCTTAAACGCAATGCTAAAGCTAATCTTTGCAGGTAAATAATAAAGTTTATGAAACTCAACATTAATTTTTTTAAATTAACTTATTAAAAGCATTATTATGGACTTCAGTTCAGAAGAAGCATATCATAGAAATAGTTAAAATAACATTGTTTCAACACTATCTCAGTAGATTATATAAAAAAGAGTAAAAAGCAGCTTAATACTGACTAATGGTGCGCGACATCAGGTTTGATCTCAGGCGAAACAAGAACTTTATTGCTTATTATCTGTAATATGCTTGTACAATTTATGACTAGAACAAACAAGTGTGAGCTTACATAATGTAGCGAAAAGACAAAAAGAAACCTGCAACCAAGTTGTACATGATGCCGAGTTGACTATATTTGGAAAAAATCACATTATGTTCTATACAAAACTATTACTTAATAATTATTCTTTTCTTCGCCGTTTTTAATCTTAAATATCTCTATTGTGAAGCTTCGCACTTAAGTATAAAAGGCCGGCTTTCATCTGGCAATCAAAAAAGAAACACTTGGAAAATATTTAAAATTGGGTCTCATCACTTGCCAAGAATGATTAATAAAAATATAAGGACAACTCGGTATTACTGTGATTATCATGTCAGGATCTAAACAACAATGCTTTGATCTTGAATCCGGTCTGGTGAAAGGTGTAGTCTGTCTAAGTGAGCTTGGGGCGAGGTAGGTGTAAACCGTTCTCTATAATATTTTGTCACATTCACTGCACAAGGACAATAGGCATTACCAAATTGCATTATCCAAAGTTTGCTAATAATTCTAAACAAATTTAAGTTGTGCATAAAACAAAGACAAAACTTAAAAAAATTTATGTACCTATTGCTTTTATTCGTCAGGAAATTATGTAAATTTTTTAAATCGATTATAATAACAGAAACCCATAAATAACTTTCTATTAGAACACTAATAGATAAATTAGATTAATCGATTAAGTATTATTAATCGGGCTGTCAAAGTATGGCAGAGATCACTTTTACTCAAAGTTCGAATCTTTAGATTATTAGATTATTTGGTGACAATTCAACTTCTTTCTGATTTATATGACCGGAGATTTTAATGATGGTATAAGGCAGACTCTGAATATTGTCCTTATTTAAATTTCTAGATATTTCGTCGATTATGTACTAGGTTGTCTAAAGTTTTTCAACAATTCAAGGTTTCAAGGTTTGAAAGCATACCTATTCATGATAGATAGTAGGGAATCGTTATATTCTGTGAAAATTGGAAAATTCATCAATATCAATCAATAACAAGTAGAAGTTTCAAACTAGCTTATCCTGCAAAAATTGAACAAAATAAATTATATTATAAAAAGTTATAAAATGGATTACATGAACTATAACCGCTCCTTTTGTGCACAAAACACAATGTGTGCATTAGTTTAATTTGAATTCAACAAAAAGAAATATAAGTAGTATTATAGTATATCGCTTAAGGGTTTCCATTGTTATTGCCTGACTTGCTTTATTTTATGATCAATCCGAAAATTTATTATTTACTAACACATTATTTATTAACACCGATACCTTAAAATAATATATATTATCGAATGCTTTTTACGATTATTCTTTTAAGATACGAATATCGTCACCTTCCTATTCGTTCTCAAATCGATTCGAATCTACTCTAATATATTTGAAAGCTTTATTCATAAAGCAATTAATTTAATCCTTATATTATTGATTAATATTACTGCTATAATATGTATATGTGATGTAAAGCCCAGGGTAATTCGGTTACTGTCAGAGAATTGACTCCACGAATTTCACTTTTTCCTATATACCACTGGATAGAGAAAATTTTTTTAGGTACCTATATTAAAAAACATTTTTCTTGGATTATCCATTAGTTTTCGAGAAAACGGCATTTGAAAATCGAAATTTTCCATAATATGTTTAACATGGAAGTACATAGAAATTTCAAGTAACGGCCAGCGTAATTCCAACAAATTTCCTTGCCAACATTCCATCACCAGACGAAGAAGATCAAAGCCAAATGCCAAGTTAAATTAATTTGGCTCCTCCCACTAATTTATACATGGGATTTTATTTTATATATAAAATTTTCGATATTTAAATACCGTTTTTTTTTTGAAAACTAATGGATAATCCAAGAAATTTTTGTTGTAATATGCTTATAAAATTATTTTCTTTCCAATGGTATATATGAAAAAGTGAAATTCGTAGAGTCAAATCTCTGACATATGCATAGGTATCCACTGGGGGTACATTTTGGGGGTAGGTTGAGAAACACAAATCGATCGCAATTGATATAAAAAGTGCCCAAAAAAATTTTATTTTTGGTTTTTTTATGCTGTTATTTTTTACATATGCATAAAAACACAAAGTAATACCAATGTTTTAAATACTTATAAGATTAAGTACCCACTTATGTTATAAATTATCATTAAAAGAGGAAGTAATTGTGGATTACAAAAATCATTGTTCTCAACTTATCATAAATTTTCGTTTCTACTTTCCCGAAAATTTTGAAAGATAACTGGATAAGAGACCCCGTCCCTTATACTCAGATTATACAAGACGATTTTTCAATTCAAGAACGCAAAAACTTAATTGATATCTCAACTGATTTTGAGCTCCAGAGGTAATTTCAAAATGAAAATGTGTGCGACTTCTGGTTAAAAAGGAAAAGTGCATATCCCGCCATTTCACGAGAAGCATTAAAATTTTTAATGCCGTTCCAAACGTCGTATTTGTGTGAAACTGCATTTTCGGCCATGCTCCTTATTAAAAATAAATATAGAAACCGATTGATCCTTGAATCAGACTTGCGTTTAAAATTAACGAAAAGCAACCTATATAAAAAAAAATTATGTCAAATAAGCAAGCTCAACCTTCGCATTAACTAATTTTTTCTAATGTAATAAAAAATATAAGCTAAATTATTTTACTTATTATTGATTGCGTAATATTTTACGAATCCAAAACCAATTTTTGAATTGATAATACAATTTTACTACATAAGCAAAACTGCCTCGCATTTTGTGGGGGTACGCAAATCTTCTTGGGGGTACAAATAAAAAAAAGGTTGAGAACCGCTGCTCTAGTAAGTCATCTTGGCTTCAGTCAAGTGATCGCATACGCACTGCATAGTGTATGGCACTTGAAGAGAATAATATTTACAACCAAAGGTATGAATTCTCATTTAATCAAATTAAATGATCATAATTGTTTATTTTCTTTAAATTTTGGAAAATTTCAACATTTAAAAATTTAATAATTCGAACAGTGATTTACATTAATTCAGTTCATATGATCGTGATTGTACTGTATTTTCCAACAGCATATGACCTAAAAAGTTTGGACTAAGCTAAAATTTTGATTAATATTGCAAATTAATAAAATTGAATTAAAGTAACTTCTTAATAGATTGATACGTGGTTTAAGTAGTGTAACTCGATATTAATCATATCAATATTTTTCATCGCGAATTTATACTTACAGTAGATTTTACATGTGTTAGCTTAATAACATTTTAGTTCTGAAAAGTGTTTAGTGCATTTTTTGGATTTTCTAAAATATTGATATGATAAGGTAACTAAACTTAACTCAATTTTTTTGTCTGGCGGAATTGGTCCTTAGTGAAAACTAAGTATAGTAATCCAGAAAAACAATAATAACAAATTTAAAATATCTTTATTTATTACTTATTTATTAATTAATTCCTATTTAAATATTATTTAAAGTAATAAAGATCATAATAAATTCATAATTAAGTGTTTTTCTATTTAAGTACACATTATTCTATTCAATGAGCTGTTAATAATAACTTTTTATTATTATTATAATTATTATAACAATGAATCTGTTTAATAATAAATTATAAGATCTCTGATAAATGTAGTAAAATTTAAAAATAAACATTTTAACTCCTGGAATATCTGCAACCCAACGTATAAATTAAACAAGGAATTTACATTGTTTTGCAAAATTTTCTAAAACAATTGATGCTATGATTTTTTAATCATCTATACGCAGTATAGCGTCAAGTCCTATGATATGGCTCCGTGTCGGTCTGCACGTTCACATAATTCAAATTTATCATAATTTACTCAAATAGAAATAATTGTTTTTATATTTATTTGTAATTTACTAAAATTCAAAAATATGTATGTTTTCTTTCTTAACCTTGACTGCGACGAAGAAATTTTGTCAAGTCAGAGATTTCACTGAAAAAATGATTCATCAGATTGATGAAAAGTTCATCATTTTTGCGCCAATAAACAAAATTCATCAATATAATGATTTTTTCATGAATACTATGAATTTTTCATCAATATGATGAATTTTATTCATCGGCCCAAAAATGATGAATTTTTGATGTACCTTTTTTTCAGTGTTGAATAAAAACATTTCACTCTGTAGCTCAAACAGCGATTTCACCCAATAATCCACTGCTGTGGTTATCTAAAAAACTGAGAACTTTCAAAATGAAAACTAATCCGCTGAATCAGAAGAGTAGCCTGCAAACTGCGATCATCTGAGTTTCATTTTAATTTTGTTTTTTTTTGCTCTCGATATAGACTAATTTACACTCGCTTTTATCTTGCGCACTTTTCAATAATATTTAATTTTTGTCGTATTTTGTGTATTTTTCAATGCAATACAGAGAACCAAATTTCTTCTTGAATAATTACCCTAACCGAATATAATTCGGTTAAATATTACCCAATCGATAAGGGAACGAAATAAAGTTATTCGCGATTTACATTAAGCGAATGTCTCCTCGCGGAAAAATATTAAGTTATAGTCTAATACGTGTAGTTGGTATAGAAAGTTTTGTTTACAAACCAAAAATTTACCTTCTTTTGGTGTTCTATTTTGTGAATTACCATTTTATTATCATTTTTATGATAAATGAACGGTGAGGTAAATCGCGAATCTGTTAGAAGAGAACAATCTCAAAATAATTGTGTTCTTTTTGAACGAATTGCTGAGTCTTTACATTAAGAGGTTTCACTTTCTAAACCAACTCTAGGCTTTGAAAATAGCTAAAAATTTATTTATTAAAAAAAATTTTTTGTTTAGGTTTTCTTTTATTGTTAGATCTTGCTACTTTGGCTTTACTCGATGCTAATAATTTGACAGGAAATTTTACAACATGTCTTAGGACTTGACAATGCCAAACAATTGAATCTGAAATCTTTTCGCTTTTAATGATCTTTCACATCCAATGTACATTTCACTGTATATGAAATAAAGTTAAGTTTAACCCTCTGAATTCTTTGATTGAAAATAGCGATATCACTATCAATCTTTGAAATTGCTATCAGGAAATAGCTATACTTACAGATTCTTATCACCGACTCTTATCTCAAACGAAAGAAAATCTAAATAATATTATCTAAAAATAAGTGAAATTCAAAATCAAGATTATATCGATAGCAATTCGAATGCCGAATCTATATTAGATAGTAATTAATAATTTTTATCAAAATTATCAATCACTTTGAGACGACCAACGCGTCGTTTACGATATCAAATTATTACATAATGAAAACATTAAAAAGTAATGTTTTGAAATATTGGCTAACAATTATTTCTTTGTTTTTAACAAAATCAATTTGCAATGGATCTCCTAGTGTAATCATCGTTGGTGCTGGAGTTTCGGGAATTGCAGCTGCAGTGAAGTTTTTAGAAAATAATATCACAAATTTTACCATATTAGAAGCAAAAGACCGAATTGGAGGTAGAATTCATACAGTTTCATTCGCTAGCAATGTGGTTGATTTGGGTGCTCAATGGTGCCACGGAGAACAAAATAATGTGGTTTTCGAACTGGCCAGCAAGTACGACTTATTAGGATTCGATGAATTAGAATGGGAATTCTACTATTCTACAGGAAAACCTCTCGACCAAGTATTTATGACTGAGCTACACGAAATTTTTCTCAACCTTTACGAAACCGCTTCAGGAAACATTTCCATTGGAGAATATGTTTCGATAAAGTAAGTTTAGAAGGTAAGAATAACAATTGCATTGATAACTTTTTATTACTGCTAAAGGTACACCGAAATTATACAAGATTTATACAAAAACAACTCAGAAAAATTAGAATTGGCGACAGAGGCTTTGCAATTACAACTAGACTTTATTAACGCAGTACAAGGTTCGTTTTCGCCTTTTGACCCCTCCGCCGAAAACGATTTTGAAGCCAGCGAAGGGTTTTTCCATTTGAATTGGAAAAATAAAGGTTATAAAACTATCCTAGACATTTTGACAAGGAAGTATCCCAATCCAGAGGAGCAACTGCCAATCAATGATAAAATTTTGTTTAACAAAGAAGTTAGTGAAATAAATTGGAACGACGAAAAGCAAATCAAAGTAACGTGTAGTGATGGCAGTGTCTATCAAGCCGAACACGTCATCGTAACAGTTTCCTTAGGTGTTCTGAAACATAATCACGAAACTTTATTTTCGCCACGGTTACCGCAAGAAAAAATATTTGCGATCGAGGATCTCGGTTTTGATGCAGTTGGAAAAGTGTTCCTCCATTTTCCGAACAGATGGTGGAAAACAAACAATTCGAACATTTTTAAAGTTTTTCCTTTACTGTGGAAGGAGGAAGATAAAAAATTGTTATTGAATTCCTCAGAGGTAAGTTTCTTTATCAAAAATAAGATGTGGAATAAAATAGTAATTAATTGGTTTCAGATTGATAACTCTTGGTTACTCAATTTCGATGCGATTTTTACAATGAAGAACAATCCAAATGTGTTAATGGCCTGGTTGACAGGAACATCGATACCACAAATTGAACTTATGTCTGACGATGTGCTAACAGAGGGACTGATGTTTGTAATGCACAAGTTTTTCGACACATTTTATGATAATATTACTAATCCTGACGCTATCACAAGGTGAATTCTACTATATTTTAAAAACACTTTTTATTTGGATATTTTCAGACACGGCTGGTACACAGATCCACACTTTCGTGGTTCGTACTCTTTTCAAACTGTAAAAGCACGACAATATGAGGAATCTCCAGAATTTATTTTGTCCAAACCTTTGGGTGGTACGAGGGTGCTTTTTGCTGGAGAATCTACAAATCCAATTCACTACTCTTCAGTGCACGGAGCATTGGATTCTGGTCGTCGAGAAGCCAAAAGAATTATCGACTTGTATTAAGAAAATATTGTCGTTTTAATAAAAGTTTGTTTATCTAAGTTTTTTCAATTTTTCTACCCAATTGCACTAATTAACTAGATTAATTGGAGATAACAGTATAATCTCATTCAAGTGATAATTTTAGCGATAACACTTATTGTAATAATTTATTACTTTATTACATTAATACTAAAACTTTTAAAATTAAAAAATTCTTTTTTTGACGTCAATGGCCGAATTGTCATCATTGACCGTAACAGTCGTCACGAGCTTTTTCTACCTCCCGTCCGCGCGGTGATCCATCTCTATCGTGACAGGAGATACGAGACGTGGCGTGGCGTGGGTGTGCCACTACACCCTACACCCTAAAATCTTAAAAACAATAATTTCAGTGACCTATTCAGGCCAAAAGGGGCTTCATTTGGTGGATTTTATGTCTAAAAAAACTACCATTAATGTAGAGGCTTACTACAAAACACTAAAAAACTTAGAAGAGCCATTCAGAACCGCAGAGGGGGAATGCTGACCCGGCAAGTCAGCCTTCTGTATGACAATACCAGATCCCACACCGCGCGAGTTTCACAGGAGCTACTGACATCGTTTGGATAGGATATTATATCCATACTCCCTTTATTCCCCGATTTCGACCAAATTCAGCATTTGCTTATGTCCGCCATTTTAAATTTTAGGAAAAATGGCTTTTCTTGAATAACTCCATCATTTCAATTTTTCAATTACCTATAACTTTGATTACCGCATTTTTTTTCTGAAATCGATATTTTTTAAATTAAGTCTGAAAAAAGTGACGAAGTAAACCTCTTGCATTATCTTATTTATTTTTAAGTTAAGGCACAAATGAACATCAATAAACTTGTAGAGAATTATTATTGAATAATTTTGGTCTTCACTTGTTTTGCTACAGTCAATATTTAAGGTCCTGCGTCAATGGCAAAGAAAAATAAAAGCGTCAAAATTTTTTAACAAATTTGTTTAAAAATTTCTCACAAATTTGTTTATAAATTTCCCACAAAATTGTTAAAATATTTCCCACAAATTTGTTAGAAACTTTCCGACAAATTTGTAGGAAAAAGTACAAGAGAAACTTTTGTAGCTGTCAATATAGCCTACAAAAAACATTTTTAACTTCTATCTGTGGAATTAACTGTCTCGGCAATAATTCAATTTGTGTTTTTTTATAATTTCCCACCAATTTGTCTGAAAATTTTGTAACAATTTTTTGTGGGAAATTTTCAGACAAATTGGTGGGAAATTATAAAAAAATACGAATTGAATTATTGCCGAGACAGTTAATTCCACATAAAAAAGAAAAAATGTTTTTTGTAGCTCTCCAAATTGCCTACAAAGATCATTTTTATCTTTTTTATTTGATGACAAAATTTGACGTCTGACACAAAACTCGAAAACAAACAAAAACAACACACATAAAAAACACAAACAAAATTTTGACGGTTCTCTTTTTCTTTACCATTGGCGTAAACCTTAAATATTGACTGTAGGATCTAAAGGTTAGAACCAAAATTAAAATTGTTGAAAATTTAATTCTCTACAAGTTTGTTGATGTTCATTTATACCATTATACCCTGAAGTTAAAAATAAATGAGTTTAGTATATTATTTGTGAAGTATTCTGTGAATTTCAATTAAATATAAAATTTTTCGATCCTACGTAAATGTTGTCACTTTACTTTCTGAATGACCCTCGTACACTATTTTTGTAATTAAAATTTTTTTTTAATTTTGACCTTTCTCTATAAAACTACTGTGTACTGGTCACGTTTCGCTCAACTCTGTTGTGGGCCTCGTTAGGACTACAAAATTGATTTATTTTGATTAAAACAAATTTTTCAAAATTTTTTTTTTTTTTAATTAATGAAAGAAAACTAATGAAACAAAAGAAATCTTAGTAGAAAACAGGCTGCCTAGCTTGTAGCAATATTATGCTCCCAAAAACTTTGAAAATAATTTATTACAAAAAAAGTAAAAATTCAAAAGTAACAATAGTGAACAAATTAATTATTAATTTTAAGCAAATATGAAATAAAGAATTGCTTAAATAAAACAAAGAAGGAAAAACTACATTTTTTCTTGTTTTTAAGCAAATTGAAATGTTTATAAATAAATAAGTATAGGTAATCCCCTTTAAAAATTCAACAGAATCATATTAATTGTAACCCAATCAAGAATCAAAGATTATTTTCAAACTTAAAATTCATCTTTCGGGGAATATTTGTTTAAATTTATATGGATAATCAACCAACTCACCTTTTCATAAAAAATCATAGTCGAAAATTCCCACAACCTAATTAATCAAATATAATATTGAATACTAGAAACTAGAAGTGACCCTTACTTATCACCATCAGTCTTAAAAACAATTTTTTTTTATTTTTAAATTTCAAAATACAAGAAAAACTTAATGAGGTGGTTCTTTCAAATTATTTGCTGAATTCAGTGTTTGGGAGAATCGAAAAATATTAATCTCGGATTTAAATTTGAAGGTAACTTCTACCACATTAATTTAGTTTCGCTTTACAAACATTAAAATAATTTTAAATAGAAGTTTATATAAACACACACAATTTTTTTATACGAGTAATATTAGCTAGGTTAAGGCTTAATTACATTATTTTAATTGTTTGTTGTAGGTATAATTACCTAAAAGCACATCTCCTTTATGGCATACTACAAAACGGAAACTGTGTTGTTTAGTAATTAGGTAACTTTAAAAGATTTACAGTGGGATTAGCAATTCAAATTCTGTGTTTTCGTGTTTTTCTATATTTTACGTTTACCAATTTGCGTTATTAAAAATCCTTTTTGATTTCGAAAAGTCACTCTTCGATTTTCGATACCTTACTAATATTTCGATTATGTTAAAAGCTTGAGTCATAAGATATTAGCCATATTCAACCATAAGCATCAGTTATATAGGGTAGATGCTTTTTTAAATGTATATGTTACGGTCAATGATAACAATTCGGCTATTAACGTCCATAGCCGGACAATAACGTCAATACCCAGCCTAGTTGGGCATTAACGTCATTGACGTCAATGACCGTGCATTTTGGGCAATGTTGACATTTAAAATTTTATATGTCGTTTTTACATCATTGTCCGGGCAATGACGTAAATATTACAATCATATGAAAATATTTACATCATTGTCCACCGCTAACGGGCGTTGACGTGAATGGCCGGTCAATGACGTTAATGGCCAGCGTAAATGGGCATTGACGTCATTGTCCGACCATTGACGTCAATGCCCAATTTACATCATTGACATTAACATATATAATACATACCTACATATGTATTACTGTATTAGACTCAGTTGTGGTTGATTGTCTAAATGCAATTGTTACCAGTTCGAAGGCACTAAGCAATCATTCCAAAGAAAATTGCCTTCAATTTGGTACCGAAGTAACATTTAGATCACAGCAGCATAATTATTTTTATTATCAACGGATAATAAGAAGCAGCAATAATTAACTTCATCATTTTATTACAATTAACTTTTAAATTATAATAATATACAGGAAACTTTATAATTAATAAAAATAAGCTATTAGTTAGGTTAAACTAATTAATAACAAAATCACCGTTTAAATAAAAAAGCAGATAATAATTAAATATAAAACAGAAAATATACTAAATTAAATATGTACATAAATGTATTATCGTGTTCCTCGAGTTTCTATTGTTTTTTACAATATAATTTTATGTTTAAGTTAGAAAGAATGTTTTTTATTTTTGCAAATATTTTATTATTTTTAATTTTATAAAATATTTGGAAATTTTCTAATTTTCTCACTAAATAGTAAGACATAACACACAGTTATATTATTTCTCCAAGGGTTTTATTTAAATTTGAGTTAATTTTGAATAAAATAATTAATTATGGGTAAGTGATGTTGATTTAAAACGGATTTAGAAAGTTTTCCGATATTTGAACTAGATTAGATATTTTTGGATTCAAATTAGTAATAATTTTTTTTAGTAATAATTTTAAGATACAGAATTGTTGAGTTAGAGGTCTATTAAACAGTTTAATGGTCCGGTGTTTCGAGTTTTTTAAATTTTTATTAAATTTTTTTTAAATTTAAATTTAAATTTGACTCGAAACGTGGGACAATTAAATTTTTTAATAGACCTTTAACTCAACAATTTTGTATCTTATTAATTCCAATTAGATTTGGACAGAGAATTTGAAACTATAATTTTTATAATTTGGATTTCTAACTATAGTCTGACAAATTAATTTTATAAGAGTGTATTTCTTTTAAAGGTGCCTATCTGTAAAGTCGGAGACTGAAAAAAAAAATGGTGCAATATATTGCTAAATATCACCTATATACATAGGTAATACTAAAAAATTTGAAATTGAAATACAAACATTTTTTATTATCAGATAGGAGCTATTAATTTAAATATTTTAAAATCATCCAGAACGTTTTTTTGGTAGAATAGGTCGGTATATATTTAAATATGCATTTGTTGTAGCAATAATGTCATTTTGATATCTTGCCTCTAATTCAAGTTTAAATTGACCACTTGGCACGAAAGGTGGAAATTTGGATTCATCCAATATGCAATTACATATAACATACTGAATATTCTAAAAATAAGTTATAATTTCGTAGTATAACGTTAATTAAGTGTAATGTTCAAAATCAATCAATCATGTTAAAAATTAATATAACCTTATAGAGTTTTATAATGTGAATTTCATTGGTTAATCTATGTAAATTCAGTTGAATTAAGCGAGAAGAAAAATAAAGTAATAAAAATAAAAAATTTAAATTTAATATAGAACTAAACTTAATTTTAAGGGTTTTAATAAAAGTGTAGGTTTTAATAAAACTTAGATCAGCAAAGAATATAATCATTAAATTCTCAACGAATTGTTTTTTTTATGAAACTTACATTAAAAAGATTTCTAAACTTACACTGATTTTTAACAGTAATAGGAAACAATTTTATAGCTTACCTTTTTCATTGGACAACTCAGGTATCCGCATTTTTCTGCACAATAATTTACTCCAGCCAAGTTGTGCTTTAAACCTTTGCAAAAGTTATATTCAAAACGCATTGGAAAAATTCGATATTCGTTACTTAGAAATTTATATGCTTGCACAATAATCTAAAAATCAATAATAATAATAATCATCAATCGTTTTCAATTAATTTACTAACCTAATTAGAACTAATACATAACAGGTTTAAAAAGTTGTTTGTATTAATAAAAATGAAATTTAAAAACTCCTATCTTTTAAGAGTTGAATTTTTAATTGGGTCTATTTATATTAATTATTTAAAAGAGAATGAATCTTCTGTACCAAATCACAAAGAGATGAACTCTGAAGACTGGAGCAAAAGAGATAAACTCTTCTAAGTTGAAGATGAAGTAAACTTTCGGATACTTCAACGGACGTCGTCAATCAAAACTAATTTGAATGAGAATCGTTTATTTAAGAAATTTACATAGTTTATATATCTAATAACTGGAGTAATAACAATTGCTGACTAAACAAATAACATGTACTTGTATTCTTGACCTAGTAAAGAATTTGTAATATTAGCTATAGTACTTTGAGGAATTTGCACTTCTTAACAATTAAGTGTAGCAAATGTTTTCATCACCTAGATTAATATGTTTTGTGAATTTGCAGTTTATGAATTAGTTCAAGGTGTTTTACAAATTGCAATATTAAGATTACTTTTGTTTCGACTACAAAAATTACAATTTTGAAATATAAAAATTCCATGGTTAATTTTGAATTAAACATTAATTAAAGAAGAAGCTTCGTCAGTCGTTTTTACAGACACACATAAACTACAAATGTACCTATACTTATGTAGTATTTAAAAAATTTACTCACCTCTAAATCATTTCCAACATCTATATTAAACAATGCAGTGGAATTTGTCGCAAAGTGGGTACGATTATATTTAAAAGTTGAAATAGTTAATTCCACATAACTTTTATTAACATAGGTGACAACTTCTCTCTCATAAGTTAATTTGTAGTCGGCTTGCATAAACTAAAACCAAGTTAAAACAGTAACATTTTATATTATTGAGAAAAGCAATTAGGAAAAAAAACATATACGAAACTTTCGACAAAGTTTAAACAATTCCACACACCAAATTACCCCAATATGACTTACATTTTTTGCAGTTAAAGTATTTTATTGTCTGTCATGTAGTTAGAAGATAAAAGCCAATCCCCAAAGAATGTAACAGAAAAAAAGATTGTAGAAATTTATAGCTGCCAAGGAGGGGTAAATCTTCCAGGAAGTCTGGTGTACAGCTTGTAGGAAGTCCCGGGAAGTCTGGGGAAGTTCGGGAAGTCCGAGGAAGTCCGGGGAAGTCCAGGAAGTTTGAGGAAGTCCGGGGAAGTCTGGGAAGTCCGGGGAAGTCTGGAAAGTCTGAAGAAGTCTGGGAAGTCTGAGGAAGTCTGGGGAAGTCTGAGGAAGCTCGAGGAAGTCTGGAGAAGTCCGGGAAAGTCTGAGGAAGTCTGGGAAGTCTGAGAAAGTTTGGGAAGTCTGAGGAAGTCCGGGAAAGTCTGGGAAGTCTGAGGTAGTCCGGGGAAGTCCGGGGAAGTCCGAGGAAGTCCGGGAAGTCTGGGGAAGTCCGGGGAAGTCTGAGGAAGTCCGGGAAGTGTGGGAAGTTAGAAGTGGGAGGAAGTCTGGTGTACACAAATTTTAACCGTGGTTTACCCCTTGGCTGCCACGCTCAAAAATGAGCAAAGGATTGTTGGTAGTAATCCCGATCTCAGGGTAGATTTGGCAATGCCCTGGCTAGCTACTAAAATAGAAAAGGTGGATTGGTGAGTTCCAAAATAGATAACAAACATAATTGAGAGGCGCCACGTGGTTAAAAATCAACCTCCCAAAGCGTGCTACTACCCAAACCACGAACGGTAGCGTAATTAAACTCAAGAAAAAAGAAGAAAAAATGAAATTGGTACAAGAATATACTCTTGAATTGTATAATAACGTTTTATAAAATAAATAAAAATAGCGCCAAATTTCGATTTGAACTAACCAAAAGTTTAACAAGAAGTCGCGAATAGCTTTTCTTGCAAAAAGCGTAACCAACCGAATATAGCTATATAATGGTCTTACAATAAGATTTGTACACTATTAAATTCCCAATTAGGAGATAAACAAAACAATATAGTGACTGATGGTAAATACAGTAGAATCCGCTTAATGTGATCACTTCGGGCCAAAGTCATTTTAATAATATTAACTGATAACTGATAACTAATAACAATTAGCGAAATTTAGAAAAAGGCGAATTTTACAAGACTTGGATTAGAACAAGATAGAAGAAAAAAAAGAAAGAAAAAGTGGCCGGTTTCCAAAAAAAATGATCACAATAACCGACTGATAACATTATCCGAGATCACATTAAGCGGATTCTACTGTATATAGTTTAACCAAAATTAAGGTGCAACAAAAATAATCAATAATAATTAATAACAAATAAATATGAACGGCACAAAACACTTAAATATCTCTTAACCTGATACGAAGTCCTGGCAGATGGTAAATATTGAGTCAACGGTATAACTAAGATGGTTAGATAGTAGATGGCAGTGGCGTAACTACCAGTGTTCGATGTGTTCGATCGAACAAGGGCCCGGGCATTAACAGGGCCCGGTCGCCATCACGACCAAAAAAATAAAATATTTTTATGATTTAATGCGAATTCAAATTTTTGTGATTTTTAGCACTAAATATTGAAAGCACCAATAAAACGAGAAAATATGCGGCACTTTTTCAAAATATGGTAACTTGTCTGCCACATTTTTCATGTGCCTAAGTATTTAAAATATATTTACTGTCTCTGTTTCGTCTTTTGTTGAATTGAAGTTGAAGCCGGCATCAAGAAAGACTAAACGCACCCGCCAAAGCAAAACTTCCCATCTGGTAGCGATTACAGTAATAAACAAATAAACTGTCACCCTCATCTAGCAATTTAACAAAATACCGAAAAAAATAAGAGTAGGGTATATTTCGATTTTTAACACTGCACTGCTAGTTTTTGTATTACTTTTCCCTACAATGATTTTAATGAAACTAAATAACAATATTTATTATTATTAGCAACGAAGACGAATCCTTAGTGTAATTTTGCATAATTAAGCGTGTTCACACTGGCGTACCTAGGGGGAGGGCGGTAGGGGCGCACCGCCCCGGGCGACACATTTTTAGGGGCGGCATTTTGCGGCATGTACAAAAATATTTTTATAAAAATTTTAAAAAATTTAGAAAAAAATATTTCAAAAAAATAATTTTTTTTTAAACATTTTTATTTTTTTTGAATAATATAAGAATCAATGATTATAATAATTATTAAAAAAGCCAGTTACCTATTTACACTGTATAATATACATCGACTTAGTTTAACCAATCAGGTAAAGATAACATGCTATTTTATAATATTAGTAATGTTGGTACTATATTACTGCATCAATACTATATAAGGAGGATTGTATTAGGTGTTTAAACAAAATAATTATATAAAAAAATAGAAATACTGCATTAATCGAAAATTAAATAGAATTAATTCATGAAACGAACAAAGGAAAGCGGAGCTTCATTTAGAAAGAAAAAGAAGGCTAGAGAGAAAATCCAGAATAGTAACGCTGGAGCTCTACTGAAATACGTTTCTGTATCTCGTGAAAAAACTTCTTCTAATGTTGTTGAAGAGGAAGAACATGTCTCAAATACTGGCGAAGAAGATGGATTACTGAAAGACTCCTCTGTATTCGGTAATGAAACTTCATCGAATGTTGAATAAGAAGAAATACCAGCTTCAAGTACTGGCGAAGAAGTAGATGTTTCATCATGCTCTGATGAAGAGTGTTCTGAGCAACCTATATCCTCATCCTGTACTTCCTTGAAAGATATTGGACTATGGCCTAGCAGCATTGAAGACAAAACAAGAGTCTTTCTAGTATGTCAAGGCCCGTTTGAAATCCAAAATTTAGATTCCGATTTTAGTGAAGGAGTAGTTCGTCCTGGTAAGGTAGCCAAGGGCAAAATTAGAAAACTTACTCGCGACTGGTTTTTTCAAACTATGTCAAATGGTGAAAAGATGTTAAGATCGTGGATGGTGTACTCTCCATCGAATAAAAGTATTTACTGCTTTTGCTGTAAACTTTTCTCAAATAACTGTCAATCAAGTTTTAACTCGGAAAATGGATTTACAAAGTGGTGGAAACTGAATCCCAAAATATCTCAACACGAATCGAGTCAACAACATATTCAATCATTTACCAAATGGAAGGAATTCGAAATCAGACTTGGACATGGCGCAACTATTGACAGATTAGAACAACAAAATATTGAAAAGGAAACAACAAACTGGAGGGAAATTCTTTAGAATTCGTTTTAACGAATACTTGACATAATTAGATTCTTGGCAAAACAAAATTTGGCGTTCCGAGGTCACCGTGAAGGAGTTCATCAGGAAGACATTAATTCAATAGAAAATAGAGGAAACTTTTTGGAGCTCGTTGACTTGATGGCTAAATACGACCCAGTATTATGTGAGCATGTACTAAAAATTAAGATGGGGAATAAATATAGTACCACTTACTTATCACCAAAGATTCAGAACGAATTCATAGATCTATTAGGAAACAAAGTGAGAAAAACAATAGTTGACCAAATAAAGCAAGCTAAATATTTTTGTATGATGTTTGACAGCACTCCAGATGTTTCTCACAAAGATCAAACCAGTCAAATTATTAGATATGTCGTTATTGACGGAAGAGACGTGAAAGTTGTAGAATCGTTTATTGATTTTATAGAAACTAAAGGGAAGACTGTTGAAGAAACCACAAATATGATTCTATCGAAATTAGAAAATGACGGATTAGATATACAAAATTGCAGAGGCCAGGCTTACGATAATGCAGAGGTAATGGCAGGAAAGCTGTCTGGTGTTCAAAGTCGCATTAAACAAAAAAATCCAAATGCAGAATTTGTAGCGTGTACAAATCATTCTTTAAACTTGGCATGTATACATGCAGCTTCTACTGCTGCAAATTCCATAACATTTTTTGGGACCATCGAACGGTTGTATTCATTTTTTTCGTCTTCTACTCATCGATGGGCTATTTTATTATCTGTTACTGGTCAAGGTATTAAGCGCAGTGTAGAAACTCGTTGGAGTTCAAGAGGAGAAGCGGTGAGTATTGTAAAAAAACATTTTTTAAACATTTTAAATACTTTGGAACAATTGACATCTCAAGAAGAAACTATTAAAACCAGATCAGACGCTGGAATATTATCCCAAGCAATGGAATCCTTTGCTTTTCTGTGCTACCTCAATTTATGGGAACCCGACCTTGTGGAAATTAACGACACGCAACAATACTTGCAAACCAAGGGGTTAAATATCTATCAATGTACTTCAAACTGAATTCTTTAAAATTGTATTTCAATGGACAAAAGGGACACGTTAGTGCAAAACGCAGTTACAACAAGCAAACAAATTTGTGAAGAGTTGGGAATATCCACTGAGCGTCGAGTTAGAAGGAAAAAAATGATGAGTGGTGAAAACTCGCGAGACGTGGGACTATCTCTAGAAGAAGAAATACGAAAAGAAATGTTTTCGTCATTGGATCGAGTTATCCAGGAAATTACGGTGCATTTTGAGCAACTCCATGTCCTTGCAGAGAAGAATTCGTGTTTAATACCATCAAATCTTTTGAACGACAATTTTGAATGTCAAATGAATAACTTTGTTGACATTGACGAAGAAAGTTCCATATTGAAAGAAAAAGAATTCAGAATTTTATGTCTGTACCTGGTCTACAAGAAGAAACAAAACTTTGGGAAAACGAGCAAGGGCCTCTTGAGCTATTAATTTTTATTCAAAAGTATAGGTTGGAAAACTGTGTTCCCAACATAGTAATATTGTTAAGAATTTTTTTAACAATAGCCATCAGTGTCGCTAGTTGTGAACGGAGCTTTTCCAAATTAAAATTAATTAAAAATTATCTTCGTTCCACAATGAGTGATTCGAGATTGCGAAATTTAGCAATACTTTCAATAGAAAAAGAACTAACGGATGTTATAAATTTTGACGATATCATTCGAGATTTTGCAAATAAGAAGGCAAGAAAAATAAATATTTAAGTTTTTATTAAATTTTAATTTTTTTTTATCAAATACATTTTTTTATATTATATTTATATGTAGTAATATTTATATGAGGGGGGGTAGGGGGCGGCAAAATTTAAGACCGCCCCGGGCGGCAAAAGCTCTAGGGACGCCAGTGCGTGTTCATCGTTTTGGTAGCAGCAGGTAAGGGAGCGTCCATTAAGTACGTGAAGTGATTTTGGCGATTTTTAGACCCTCCGCCCCCCTTGGTGAGATATCGTGAGATTTGGCTCGACCCCCTCCCCCCCCCTCAAATCTCACGTAAGCTTTTAAAATGCGTATCTTTAGTGTAAATACTTTAATCTGTTCTTGATTGTGTTAGATTTATTAAAAAAGCATAATTTGCTTAATTATTTTTATTTAAGACTAGTTAACTCCAAAAAATTTCGTGATATTTGCCGAGAGCCCCCTCTCCCCCACGTGAGATTTGGTGAGATTTGGCTTGACCCCCTCCCCCCCTCTAAACGCCTCACGTAATTAATGGACGCCCCCTAAGGTTGTCAACTGACGACGGCCAAGTTGCCAGAAACACATGCGTCTACTGCTCTTCCTTAATTATGCAAACGTGTTTAATATTTATTATATATTTTTCATAAAAATTAATTTTTAAAATTTGTTCTGCTTATAAAAAAGTTTCATGTTAATTTAATATTCCATTTGGGGCCCCGCTTGATTCAGATACACAGGCCCGTAGCTACCTTGTTACGCCACTGGTAGATGTTTCCACTCGTAAGGTTAGGGGTGAAGCGGATTGAAGTTCCCAAAATTAAAATTCATGCAAACAATTATTCCTCCAATGAAATGACTGTCACCGATGTATTAATGAAACAATGGTTGGTTAAACTCGGACAGCAATTTACTGTCGGGAAGGTAAGACGTAAAACAAATACCCTAAAACAATAATTATTGGCGTTAGAGGAGGAAACGTTAGAGGATTCCCAAAATTACCTCGCAGATCAATTTTCTTTATGGTGATTTTCGTAGTTTCAAAAAGATGTAAAGTTGACTAAAATAAAAATTATAAACATAGTTTGTATTTCGAAATCAAAAATTGGCACTTACAGAAGAAATCTGAATAGTAAATTCTTCAAAGGAGATAAAATTAATTATCTTCGAACGGAATCGATAACAAAATCTTCAACGCTAAGTTCAGCGAATTAATCCCAAAGAAATCTGAAGGCTAATAAAAAAATAACCCACTTTTGTAGCACTTTGTTAATCCAGAAATCTCGTGCAAAGAACCAAAATTACGAAATTACGATTTTGTCAAAATTTGAACATTTTAACAACGAAAATGTGTTTGATAATGATATCAGAAACAGGACCTCCAGCATAATTTCATATTTCTCAAAAATACCAATAACAAATAAAACAACGAAATGTTGTTTATTTTAAAGAAAATCAAAATCGTGGTGAACCAAAACGAACTTCTTCTTCAAGTGGCAAGCACTTGGCTGAAGTCAAGATGACGTATTAGGGAATACCACACATCTATCTTGGACTTTAGATCACAGCAGTGTATATGACGCGACCAGGATTTGAACCACACCGCGGCTATCCGTTTCCCAGTCGGCCGGTATACGCTTTATAGTCCGGGAGCCAGCGTGCACGTTAACTAAACCATAAGGTACAAAATTTTTGTGACCACACAGGCTGAAAGAACATTGAAAATTAGTAATAAAATCACCCGTCTGCCACTCGTCAGTGACAGCGTTAACTTGGGAGCGGCGCTAGAATAGAGGCATTTTTCGGTTTAACTAAACCATAAGGCACACGGAAAAACTTTATATGAAAAGATTTCTTTTTTTATGTAGATTTCGAATATAGTATGACAGACGGTTTTAAGTGCAGCGCACATAGTGGCAGACGCGTTTGAAAATACCGAGCGAGCGAGAGTAATGCGCGGAATAGTACAACAACAGAGATAGACGTTCGTCTTGCTTTCAAACGATATTTCATAGATATAATTCAATTTAATAAATCATTAATTATTCCTCCTCCTCCAGTCTATCCGTCTTAACAGACGCGTAGTGACTACGTCAAGTGTCCAAGCGAGCCGCAGTCTGTCGTATCGTCTCGCGCCATCCTTCTCTATCGTAAGTAGATCGGACGGCATGCTCAAGATCTGTGTCCAGGAGCACCTCACGTAGAGGAGCGCCGGGCGTTAGCCGGATCGCCAGACAAACAACCGCTCAAGGACAACATAATCATAGTGCTCTTGGGAAAAATTGTGTAGTAGATTCCCCTGCCTTTCTACACCGCAGTACTTTAGCAGTTCTTACTGATACAGTTCCGTCTGAAGAAATCTATTTATGATCCATGCCAAGATTATTCCTTTTCTGCATCACCATAGTACTGATGGATACTGGGATACTGCTGCCCTCCATCAGGGTTCACCATATCTGGCTATCCTCACCTAGTTTAGCCTGCAGGTCAATGCAGTTGCCCGGGGTATAGCACGTGGAACCATAGGTGAGAATTGGGTATCCCGCGAGGACCAGTTACGAAAGACCCTCTCCCGTAATCGCCGCTCGATGTGACCGTCTTGGCAAAAGGTGCTACCTCTGCAGCATAACCCCCTATACAGCATTTAATTATTCACTATGTGTTTAATTTCTTTATTGTAACACAAGTCATGAACTACAATGTTTATTTTTGAAAAGGCTTAAAATGAAAATTACCTGCTTTTTTAATATATTTTTATGTTACGCGAAATTAAAATTTTGAATGTATAGCAACAGCAACTATGAAAAGTTTGATAGTATAAGCATGGCTTACGGAATATCTCATGGTAATTAAAACTTTATCAAGTACCTACCAATTATTGAATTAGTGCATTATAGTGTCCATTTATTATTTCATAAATTGCATTCTTGTAGATTTAGTTGAAACTGAAAAGCTGTTTTGTTTTAATCAAATTAAAAAATTTTAATTAAATCAAAAATACGAAATATAAAAGTATTACGGCCTTGATTAAATCTTCGATATTTTCAGCAATCTTTATGAGCTACAATAAATAGTAAATTTTACCTAGATTATGAAATCTCAAACAAGATTTTTCAGAAACGTACCATTTTTGAGTTAGGTATACATAATACGCAAAAGTTCAAAATGCAAATTCTTTAAAAACTTGATAATTTATATTCAAATTCAACTCAAAATTTAAAATAATTAAAACTACATATTACATGTATATTGCGGTTATAATGAAAACCTCAAACTTTAAACTTATAATTTACCAAGTCAGCATTATTTTTATACAAACCGAAAAAGTTAGATTTCATTATGACTCAAAAACGATACGCTTCTGAAAAACTTTAGTTGACTTTTTTCTTTGTAATGATTAGTAAAATTTACTATCTCTTTTAGCTCATAAAAGTTGCCGAAAATATCAAGAATTTAATCAAAATTTCGTATTTTTGATTTACCTAAAAATTAAAATAAATCATTTTTTTCCTAGAAAGGCAGTGCCATAGGTGTTTTCAGAAAATGTGTTTAACAGTTTCCATAATAACGACATTTAAAAGTGCTCCTAACTTTTGACCAAGCTGTATGTCTTTATATTATGCTAAGAGACTGGAAGGATTTCTATTAGAGTAGGGACTTTGAAAGGGAAGAACTGAAAATCGTACAGAAATTACCACAGGAAAATCAACTTGTTTACTTCAACTTATAAAAGAAGACAGATTAAAAATTAGTCAAAAATCTGTAGAATTCATTCAAAAATCATTAGTTATATACTAATTTCCACTAAATACTATTATATAAAAACTTAGTAACTCTGATAAATATATTAAAAAGAAGATTCTCGTCCGATAAGATATGTATTGAAAACAGGATATTGGGAATGCGGACTCAATAAATCAAACAATGTTACGTTGTCGACGTTTCGAAGGTGTATTTAGGCCTTCATCTTCAAGACTGAAGAGAAAACAACAATAGGAACGTCGGCATACAAGCAGCAAAAAACTACAAAAAGTAAAATATCTCACCTCTGTGGTGTAAATATTTAACAATATTGGGACAGCAAAGATGTTATACAACTCCGGAGGTAAAACAAACAGCTTACAACAAAGTCACACAGTTGAATAAAAGTTTAATAAAACTAATTAAAACTGTGAACATTACAATTATTTTCAACTAATAAACCTATCTGTCGAATTAATATAAATGTTGTTTTCTCTTCAGTCCTGAAGATGAAGGCCTAAATACACCTTCGAAACGTCGACAACGTAACATTGTTTGATTTATTGAGTCCGCATTCCCAATATCCTGCTTTCAATGATAAATTAATATATTGTTTGCAAAAATTCATCTACTATAACGATCTTTATGGAAAATATAATAATTAATATAATAAAACAAATAATTCTGAATGCAATAAAGCTTATCTATTTTCGGTAACATTATTATTATGTAAAAATTTAAGTATAGTCACAAAATAGCTGAATTGTTTTCTCGGAATGAATTGAATAATTATGTAGCTAGCTTTGTTTGAAAGCAGCAGATTCTCACTTTGGTTCAAAAACTACCGACATATAGGGTAGAATTGCCTATGATTACTGAGTCAATATCTATTTAAAAAAATTGTTATTGACGTAAAAAATATTTTTGTAATTTGGTCGGTATAGGTAGTAAGTACAATTTTTAACGTTATTTAGTCTAGAGACAAAAAATTACAAATGAAGTTTCAATTGGAATAGGTTTTTTCAAGTCACTTTTCATGGTTGCTATTTCTATTCGTTTATCTATATAAAAAACTATGAGACTATGACGTCAATTTGGGAGATCTTGGGAGTTTTAATATGTTATTTATTAACAATTTTCACATTTTTTTTTCTCGGTTTGGACAAAATTTTAAATTCAGTTTTACATACTCCTAATATCAACGGCAGCTCGTGAGATTATACAATGACCCACAATAATAAAAATTGTTTTTAATCTGAGGCAGTCTTAAAGGGTTGATTGTCTTTATGCAAGAATTAAAATTTTACTTCTCACATACTTTCCATTAAGAAAATTTTGTTAAAATTTGAGCCAAACATAATGTAAATTGAAAATTAGTTCAAGTAAGTACATCTAAGATTTGCTAAATATTAAAATCTATTCAATTTGGTCAAAAATTAGTAAATTGTAATGGTAACAAAGCCAATTCTCACCATTGAGAAATAAAGAAACAAATACAAAGTTCTAAACAATTAAATTACCAAAAAAGCTACCTTTAATGTTTGAAGATCATTTAAGCCAATTTTCTGACTTATAATATTTTTTCAAAGTCGAATGTTAAAAATTCTGAGCTAATTCCCAAAATTTCGAACATCATATTTTTCTAATCTAATTCATTTTCTATTTTTCTAATTTTCAATTTTCTAACTCATCACCTGATGATGCCATAGTATGGTGAAAACGTTTGCGAATTTATACTTAAAGTGTATTTTACATGTGTTAACTTAAAAACATTTTAGTTCTGAAAAGTGTTTAGTGCATTTTTTCGGTTTTCTAAAATATTGATATGATTCATATTTTTCTGCTATTCATTTTGCGAAAATAATTACTAACACGTAATGTAAATTTATTTTCCTATCAACATTTGAAAAATTAAGTAAAAACAAGCTTATCTCTTTTTAAAGGCAATTTACAAATTAAAAATTATCTCTTAAAAAAAAATTTAATTATTGTTTGATGTTGATCGAATTTTTCATCTGAATAACCTACACTGAAAATTTATAAATATTAGGTATAGTACTCACTTTTTTATAAAAGTCATCGTTCGAAGTTCCCAAATGAAATATAACAAAATGAAATATTAAATTGAAAGAAACTGTAACTGCCCACATTTAGCTATGTTATACACTATTCACGTCAAATTGTTTGTTTTACTAAATTAATGATATTGTGTCGGTCTTTTATACATTTAATTTAGTTCCACACTCACACGACTGAGACTGATGTCGCTATGAGTTTCAATCATAATTATGTGAGCCGCTGTTGTGAATCAGTGAATCCGCATTTATGGGGTCGCCGAAAAAATTTTTACAATCTTATTTTATAGATTGTGACCTTAAAACCTTTAAAAGCATACTCTTTTGACTATTGGCTCCCATCTTTCTCTGCCTATGTGTGCTGGATGTAATTAACTTAATGGAAAACAAATCACCACTGTTTTCTAAAGTCAATAAATGATTTAATCAAGTATCATTCTGATAAATCTCGAATAAGCATCTCTTATGTGGATCTGTTATTATAGACATCGAGGGGCCATTCAAATTTTGAAATATTTTTCCGGATTTCCTTCAGGATTACCTTAAGATTTGCTTCAAACAAATGCAGACCTGTAGTATTTCTAAGATTCCTTAGACTTTTCCAAAATTTCTTATGATAATCATTCCTAAGATTTATTCACATATTCTAGAATCTTCTTAGATTTTCTCAAATTTCCGACCTGATTTTCTAACCGATCCCCCTCCATAACTATATCTGGTGTTGGTAATAATGTGGCGAACAAGAAGCGATTAACAAAACAAAGTTTTGTACACTAGATTTCCTTTTACAAGATTTTCTTAGATTTACTCCTGGATTGCTTTAAAAAATTGAAAAAAAAAGAGCTCATTTATAGCATTCCTAATTTCTTAAGTCTTGGATTTCTTAAGATTTCCTGGAATTTTCCAAGATTTTAACAGATTTTTCATCACTTGCATACCAAATCTTCTCTGCGTTTTCTTTCTCAGTGGTGAATCATCGTAAACCAGGTTCCAGGAATATTTTGTCCTGTTCTGCATCTGATCATCTTAGTTATAGTCACCTCCTACGTATAAATTGCGAATGGGACATTTTCCCGTCGTCACTTCGCCGTTGAGTTAAGCACTTCGTCAAGCATATACAGTACAATATACTATATTAAAATTTAAAAATTAACAAATTAATCAAACATTAACATTTTAATTCTGTTTATTATTGTAGATATCCAAAAAACACTTTATTTACGATTTACAATTGAGAATTCAAGTCTATTTTAAATCATGTTTTTCCCCACAGACAAATTTAAAGTTGCAAAAGTAGCTTTTTCTTGGAGAGGGAAAAGTTACTATTCGAGAAGTTACACCTAAAGAATTGAATGTAATTTTCAGGACTTTGCACTCAAATGCTCTTGTTTTTAATGAGATTAGTCTTCTGATGGAAAGGCTTGTTTTCTCATTTTAAAGTTAGGTAATTAGTAATTTGCTAAATTATTCTTTTAAAAATGAAAAGGGACCATTTATTTAGAAGGCATCATATGCGAAACCTTGTTTTAAGATTTTATTAGCTTTGGAACATTCACATCTTCGTCCACTTTGTATTTTATCACTTTTTGCAGAAATTGCTGAGTTCTTTATCAAGATCATTTTACTTGAGCATATAGGGAGCACTTGACGAGTGAAAACATTAAAATTCGTATACTTAGTTGGTATAGAAAGTTTGTTTATAAACCAAAGTTTGCATTCTTTTGGTGTTATTAAATTAAAAAAAGGTTCTCAGGTTGAATGGGAATTCAAATCAAACACTATATAGTATGTAAGTCGACGTTTCGGAGTAATCTATCTTTATCATCTTTATCATACTTACTGGGTGAGAATTTGGTTTATTTTGGTGTTATTTATTTAGGCGACACTATCTCAGTATAAAGTTCATGTTCAAATCTGAAGGTAACTTCCACTATACGTTAATTTTATTTTTTCCACGTAATTACCGAAATCCATAATCTTCATTTTACATACTACAATGAAGCGGAAGTTGTGTACCTTTTTGGACAAAACTGATATAAGCTTTATATTCAGATTAGTATTCCGATTTAAAATTTTGTTTTCGTAGATTGTAACTCGACACGATAACTTTTGATCAAAATTGTGGATCTGAATTAGGAAATCTCGATATAATATATTATTATTTAACTAAATAACAGAATTGATATAGCATAAGATTTATATGTAGCATAAGAAGAAAAACAAAGGAGTTTTTATTGATTTACGATATTAAAATGTCAAAATTTTACTCAGGTGTTTTTTGATTAAGTAACACTGGGGGGGGGGGGGGTGTCGTTCATGAATGGTTGTTTGAATTTATGTTGTAATTATGTCAAAACAAAAACAATTTAATATTGACAAAGATAATTTTAAATATCTGCTAAAATTTCGCCTAAGATTGATTAATATTGCACTGTTAACTGTGGAAGACTGTTAAGAGTCTATACTTACTTTTTATTTATGCAGTGAATGCACAACTTAACGAACCTCTGCATGTCTTGAACGAAATAAATTTTTGTTATCAATTTTTTTTTGAATAATAATTTTTCAAAGAAACTTCAAATATGAAATGAATTTTTGTTATTTATTTTTGAAATTTAAAATAAACAAATGAATTACATAAATTTGTAAATGAGACTCCGCCTAACGACGCGCTCTTTCCCTAATATAACAATTTCCGCAAAATCCGCAAATATACGCGATATCACTTTAAGAATCTGTTAATGCAAACCTCCCAGGAGTAAAATTCGTACGTCCAACTTCTTTTTTCGAACTGCTTTCTGATTATCTCTCGTTCATCAGCTTCCCCCTTTGAAATGGATGTGGTCACCTCGTTCTCCACCACGTGAAATTGAAAACATGTCCAAATATTTTCAAAATAATTTCTATTGCCACTTCCAAAAATAATTACCAAACACTATCCAAAAATCTTCGAAATCAAAATTTATTCTTCTTAGGCCGAAATGTAATTTTATTCTCTAATGGTTGGGTTCTTAATTGATGAAACCCACCACGTAATCAACTCGATTGGACTCGAGTTCGTGTTCCAATGTTGGACTCTTAGTCCAAACTTGAACCTCCTTGAAACGTGTCGAGAGACCAACCTTCCCCGACGACGCTCAAAGATCGACTAAATATTTTCAAATTGTTTCTTTCAGGCGTTTCCAAGGAATTCAATTCTCTTTTCAGATTCACATTTTTTTTTTATTTACTTCCTGTTTTTTCCCCTTGAATGTATCTGAACCTTGCCGTGGTGAGGGGGCTTGCGTGTTTTGAGGAAGCGGTGGGCGTGTACCTGCTAGGATTCGAGACAGGAACATGAAACTCTCTCGTGCTCGGTCTGTTTTGTCAGGCTGGCTCGGGCCGGGGCTTGAAAACCTTTGTGCTTGGGCTTAGCTTGTCAAGAAAACAGGATGACGGCCACTGTGAAGAAAGTGTCTGGCAACACTCCACTTTGGCCTGGTTTTCCACTCAAACGGGCGGTCAGGACTAGTCCGCCCTGATCAATCGGCTGTGCTGTTCCGTCAGAGGTTCAGTAGGACGAGTCCTTAGGGAAGGATGTGGTGTGCAAGCACCGCACCTTCCAGAGGGCTATATCCTCCGAGTAGCCCTGGCGTCAATTTTTCGACGTCCCCAACGTTGCGGGCTCCATGGCGGGTGGGGAGCTCTGGAGGATGAATACTAAATTCTCTACATGGCAGAATTTAAACCCAAAAAACCAGCTGATGTATCAGCTACTAACCAGCAGATGGGTGCGTCTTCGGATACCCCGTCTCAATCTGCAGATGCGTCCAACAAGGACACACTACAAGTAGCACCTCCTTCCGGGACAGACCTACCTCCCAAGACTGGGAGAAAAGGGATCTCCGGAGCGGAGATAAAACGTCGTAGAAAAGCCTGCCTGGCAGCAATGCAGTCAGGCGAGGGCACCCCGACAAGCAAAACCCCACACGAGCAGGCCAGGTTATCCAAACCACCGGCACTTGACGACGGTGTTAACAAAACCAAGCATCTGAAAACCGAAGCTGCTAAAAAGCGACTCCGATCTCGGGACTCCTTGCCTTTACCCTCGAGTAATCAGGAGAAGAGGGCAAAGCCGACTTCCGAGAACACGAGTTCAAATCGGGTGGGCAATGTCACCTACAAAGAAGCCGCTGGAAAGCACCTCCGAGTAGCGGTGATAGACCGCTCAAATCCCCTGGGCAAACTCGATGAGTCCCAGCTAGATTTTATTCTAATATCTAGCTATAATTTAACGTTCCATTTATGATATTAGTAGAAGATTAAATCTTATCAAAAATTTCAACGAATCAATTGATTATCGGATTAATGTTTTAAAAAGCGTATATATAGAGACAATACTTTATACGTTTAGTACTAAATTAAAATTACAACAGATTACATTCCAAATATCATTTACAACGACATGGAAGACTGTAGGATCTGTTTATATGAAATTATAGGCGAAGCAGAAATTGTTATTACTTGCAAGCACATGTTCTGCGCTCCTTGCTTGCAAAAATGGGAAGAAGAACACGATACTTGCCCTCTGTGCCGAACGGAATTTGAAGAAACCGTGGAAGGACCGGTTTCAAGACTTATTCAAATCAGAAATTACACGGATTCAAGATTTGTTTCTGGGTTAATACCATTTGATACGAAATTTATTCGATTCATGCTTATTCGTATTGATGATGAAAATAATGGTGATTCTTATGAGATTTATTATACGATTTGTGATGATGAAGAGGACGAAAATAATGAGGAAGAAAATGAACCTGGAGAGGATAGAGACGAAGATGATGGAAACGAAGAGGATAGCGACGAAGAGGATGGAGACGAAGAGGACGAAAACGAAGAGGATGACGGCGATGAGGATAGAGGAAATCCTAGGATGGTATGCCGTGAAAGTAGACTTCAAATATATTTGAAGTATTATTTAAATTAAATTAAAAAAATTGCTATAAAAAAATGAAATATTATAAATATAACAAATAAATAAAAATATTCCATGAATATCAAATCTATGCGATGCTTAATTTTCTTATAAATATATTATGCATTGAAAAACCTTGATTCGATGCTACGTTAAGCAGGTTATTAGTTAATCCATTTATCCTTTTATTTTAAAATGTTGATCTGATCATCCGATGATCAAGTTCTCTTTTCATCTGATGAACATTTTATCTGCTAAGAGAAATATAATTTATTAGATAATGTAGACATTAATGTAAATTGCTTAACTAGATCCTAGTTTAACTTTTTCATAATTTTTCATGTTTGGAGAATTTTATATAATTTTCACTTAATTTCCAAATTTTATTCGAAAAATCGATATTTTGAACCCAAAAAGGAGCTAGAATTGTTTTACAATCCATAAAAAAATTTTCCTGTAATACTTTCGACCTCTTTAGCTATAGCCACGTGTACGGTCGTTTGGGATCTTTCAAATGGACTCTATAAAATGTAGTCATTAATTATTATTAGCGATATTTTAACGGTGTGTTTAAAATTGTTTACCTTAGAGTACGCTTCGAATATCTTAGAAACGAAACTCCATATTAAGTTTCATATATAACTTGTGCACGCATTCTGATAGTAAATTAAAAATAATGGAGTAAGCACCACGCCAGGATGAAGCGCGTTTGAAGTACTTCAAACGGGGTGAGACCGGACAGGTTTTGGTATATTTTGAATAACTGAATCTTTTCTGTCACATTTGTAAGTCTAAGTATTTAACCATGTTGCAATGAAAGCCTAAGCAATAACTTGAACTAAATACTCGAGCAAAAATTATCAAAATTAGGAGAAAACAATTTTTGTTTGCCGTCCCGACTCACCCGAGTGTTTGGGGTGAACAACAAACTGAACTCTTAGGGGAGAGGCTTGTAATTTGACCACCCATAGCATTTTTGCTCCATAACTCATCTTCAAATTAATATTTTTGAATATATAATGCTATCTTTGGAAAGAGGACTTCATTAGCTAAATTTTTGCTGAAGACACTTATTACATTACTCAAAAAACAAAAAAGTTATGACCATTCTCCCGAAGAGACTAAAAATTGGTTTATTTTATTTTTGGCATGTAAGTTGACCACCTCCTAAAAAGTTGCTGAAAAGTCAAAAACCTTAACTGAAATGGACCGATGTACAAAATTAATGATCTTTTATTGAGTTTTAAGTGAAAAAGTGAAAAAAAAAAGAATAAAAAACATCAAAATTGAATTAATTGTGATAATTGCAATTGATGCTTTTTCGCTCTTCTCAGCCTCCTTGGGCAAAGCAATGGCTTCCTTGTCTTTAGCAACAAGCTCCTAGAGCTTAGCAGCTAATTCCTTCTTCCCTTTTGCAACTTTTCGCCTTGGGGTCATCTTACATTCTCGACGATTTTGAAACAAACACAAAAATAAACATGCAAAAACACGATATATTTGGAATTCACTTTGGATTATTAAAATTCAATGGACTACGAGTTTAGCACATATATTTACCATAGAATATCAACAAAAATTGTTCACTTTATCAGCAAACTGAAAAATCAATATTTTAAAAAAATAATTTTTTTTCACACAAATGTTTGTCGGAGCTAGTGCGACGCGTCTGTTCACTTCTAAACCACATAAAAATTGAAGGCTATGTCAAAGAGCACGATAACAGTTGAAATGGCGGTATTCCCATTGACAGTTTTTTCTAAAATACCGGGTGGTCATCTTACATGCATGGTCAACTTTCAAGCCTCTCCCCTACATATTTCAATTGTCAGTTTCGAAATTATATCAATATTAAAGCTATAGTTACAACCACTTCGACTAGCATCTTTCAAAGTTTAAGAAATTTAACAGGAGAAATTAAATGAATTTTATTCCACACTATGAAGGCAAATTTTATGCAGTAAAAACTTGATAATGAAATTTAATGATGGTCTCGAAAAAATTACTTTATAATTAATATCAATTAGAATTATCAATATTGAGCTACAGGACACAAATAAAACACATTTTTTAAACGAGCTTTCGAAAAATGTCTTTTTTTATTTTTTTTTAAATTTTTTTAAAGACATTTTTCGAAAGCTCGTTTAAAAAATGTGTTTTATTTGTGTCCTGTAGCTCAATATTGATAATTCTAATTTATATTATTTTCAAGAGCTAATAATTTTAATTTATAATTAATATCTACTAATTTGTACCGAACCGGAACACAGAATGCATTGCTGTAAAGTGCAACAATCTGTGTGAACTATAGGTAGACCACTCTTCCAATTTCAAAAATGTTATGCTAGTAATCTTCTTCTTTCATGTGCCGTGTCAGTGTCAGATCTTCCTGACGTTGTTGGCGATCATATCTTGGCTGAAGGCAAGATGACGTACTAGGGAATTTTAATTAATGGAGTGGTTTCCCGTTGCCTTCCCTATATAGTCCACAGATCTATCTTTCATCTATGCTGCACCTGTCTGGGGCTTCGTGTCCATCAGCCATATAAAAAGCTTCCAAGTGGTGCTAAACTTAACTGTGAGACGTGCCATGAAAACCCGATGGTGCGTCTCAAACAAAAGGCTGCAAAAGGATGCCAACTTAGTATCCATCGAAGAGTTTATCAGGAACGCGGCGGCTAACTGCGGGTTTCTCTGAAAACCTCATTAATCAGAGAGCTTGGAATTACCAGCTCGAAGAGGACCAAAGCTATCTTCAGCACTCCCCCCCCCCCTCTACACTGCTAATACCTTATTTGTTGTTGTTTTAGCAGTGTAGAGGGGGGCCTTCTCTAACCAATTTTTTAACAAACTTTTTACAGGGAAGCTCTCGAGACTCCAAGAAATTGAGAGAACTGGTGCCGAGAGGAGCACCAACACCTCAATCACACTCTCTAATAGCCCACCTCAATCCGCAACTCCTCTACGTTAGGGCTAAGGCTCCTATCCTGAACACCCAAAAAGGAGTCGAGGACAAAGTGCGACCCAAGAAGTCGTTCGCTGCGAAAAATACCTGTGCGAACCCCAGATAATTATCTGTGGTGCAGCGACCCAACAGAGTAAATCAGCAAATTCTGTCACTCCACGATAAACCGTCAACGGCACATTAAGGGTACGATCCCATTCAAAAAACACTTCTTAATCCCCCCCCCCCCTAGGCACGGAGTATACGGCAATGCCGTGGTATCCATGTAATGAACATGACTTGACTTGTTTTAATGGACAGAGCCGGCCGGAAATATTTTCTGGGAGTGCAACAATTACCATCATATCACTCAAAAACGTTTATTTAATCATCCTCGGTAGGTTTGGTCTTACCTGGTAAGAGCTTTAGACATACTCAATAAAAGTGTTCAGGTTCGAATCCCAGTAAAGGTTATTGTTTCTGGTGGGTGCCGTGATTCGGATTCCGCGTTAACAATGATAGGTGTTGACAAAACACTCAATTACTGTAGGTGTTTCTGTGGGACACTACATAAATTATGACAATCAATCAACGAACCAGGGATTCGAGATTTAGCCAATAACCATGTACGATCTCCTCGTCTGACAAAGACAATAGATCCATTTTTTCTAGTTCGGTAATTTTTGAGTTAAAGCGGCTTTAGGAATGTTTTTAATAAATGGAGCAGCTCAGAGAGATTCACTGCCTTACTAGATTCACCACGGTTCACCATTTCAGAGTGCGATTTATGCCCAAAAATGCTTGTATAACATAATAACACACCATTGGCTGGGTTTACCTTATAGAAACAGCTAATCAAATAATTGCATTAAGGAAAAAACGGAATAGTGGGGAAATTGGACAGTCAATAAAACACAGGTTTTTAATCGATCTTTTCTTTTTTTTTAATCGATTTACGTTTCGAGGTTTTATTTTTTCCTCTTCCTCAGGATCTGTAATAATAATCGATTAATCGATTAAATCGATTAAAAACCTGTGTTTTATTGACTGTCCACTTTCCCCACTATTCGGTTTTTTCATTGGTTAGTATGGACGCGACTCAAGAAGTTGAATTGCATTATGTTTATTGACCTATTTTACTCGAAATTTTGAAAAATGTATAAAATTTAATGTTTATATTTATTATTTATTGTCCCAACTAGCATAATTTTATTTAAATATTTTTTAATTTGTTGGCCCGGTTATCATACTATTCCCATCAGAAACAAGACATTTTTTCAATTTATTCTGAAACAATGTTCAAATTTTCAGCTGAACATGGAGCAAGGTAACAACTGTTTACGTTAAATAAATTATTTGGGTACTATAAATTAAAATGAGTAATTAAATTACTTTTGTTCACTTAAATTACTTTATTCGGGCCTTTTAATTGAATTAGTAGCTACTTTCAGTTTAGGTTATACAAAGATCATCTCACAGTTATGCATTAATTAATTATTTTTTTAATTTATTTATCGTAATAATTAAAATTCTCAAAAAAAATATACGTGGGATCAAACTATAATAAGGTGCATAAGTGCATAACATCTCATAGAGTTTTGTGTTTACTCAGATATCTCAGTTTGCATAATCACATATATTCACATAAACAGTTTTTATATTTTTTATATCTTGAAATATTTAATTTTAATAATTAAATTATTTTTGGTTTCGACAATTAGCGTAGACTGCTTGTTTTTTTTATGTTACTCCGCAGGATAATAATAGAGGCAAGTACGATTCGCAATTTACCGTTGGTGGCGCTCGTGACGCTACTAAATGTCAACATGGCGGCTCTATTACGTACACTTTTTGTTTTGAGTTTGATTCTGAATTATTTTATCGTGAAATATTTATTGTGAAATATAATGTTTCTTTTTTTGAAAAGTTTTTTGTGAATTCTTAAAATTTAAATAAATAAATGATATAAAAAGTGTATAGCTAAAATATTAATTGTGTTTGTTTTATCGACCGTCAAAAAACGCCCAAAAACAGTAGCGGATCCAAACAATTATCATAGAGAAGGGACCAAAAAATAAATTAAATATGAAAAATAAAAGGTAGTTCTTAGTGGGTAATTTAAAATAGTATATTATACATCATGGGACTAAGGTGATACTTTTCTTCCCGCGTGCGAAGGTTTTTGCACGAGTTACCAACTTTTTAAAGTACTCATATAAGGAAACATCAATAATAATTAATATTATAAATAAAAAATCATTTATATGATATTTTGATCCGATTAATTATTATCTGCTTATCGGATTACTCAATCACCATAAAGGTAAAAAAGGAAGCTAAAAACGTCGATAATTGTATAACACGAAAATCTTACTACTAAAATCAAATCTCCAAAAGTCTGCGAACGTCTACAAAGAAAGGTCGTGTATAATTCTTTAAAATTTATTGCAAATGTATTCGTTTTAATCATATTTTTGATTTTTAAATGGCCGAAAATAACAAATTAAGACGTCCTTTTCAGTTGGAAACTTCAAATTTAGAATGTAAAAATTTGTACGAATATTTAACCACTTATTTGAAGGCCAAACTCGAGAAATTTTACAATGAACCCACTATTTGTTTAGCCTTATTTAAAGAATTACCGCAATTGGCTCAGCATTATGTTGTTAGGTTACTATTTATCCAGGAACCTATCTCTCAGGAAGTAGTGGCTTCTTGGGGTTGTGGGGCATTTAAATTTAAATTTAAATACAACAAGTTGGCGGTCACGAGTCCAAGAGGCGAGGAATTGGAGCGGGATTGCATTGACGACAACGACGTGGTTGATTGATTGATTGATGTAATTATTTATTTATTTGTATATAATTTAAACGAATTTATATTGGAAATAAACTAATCCCCAAACTGGTGACCCCGACGTGATATACAAACAATAAATAACGATTAGTCAAAACGGCGATACCGCAGCAACACCCACAAACCCGCAAGAGTAGCCATCAAAATTCCTCCATTTTGGGAAGAGGATCCGGAAACATGGTTTGCTCAAATCGAAATGCAGTTTGCGCTTAACGGCATCACGCAGGACACCACGAAGTTCTACTATGTCGCGAGCAACCTCGAACACCAACACGCCGAAGAATATAATTCGCAACCCGCCCGCCACAGAGAAGTATTCAAAACTAAAAACTGAACTAATCGCCAGATTGTCAGCATCCGAAGACCACAAAATAAAACAGTTACTGGAACGCGAAGAAATAGGAGACAGAACACCATCTCAGTTTCTCCGTCACATACAAGACCTCGCAGGTAAAGTACCAGACGCAATATTAAAAACTCTATGGTTAGGTCGCTTACCCGGAAACACGCAAGCAATATTGGCCTCAATGGACAGCAAAAGCCTAGAAGAAATGGGTCGAGTAGCTGACAAGATCCATGAAACAAACTCACCAACTGTACACATACAAGCAGCCGAAGCTCCTGAATTCTTAGCCGACAAGAGAACACATCAAAGTCTGTTCGATATGTTAAGGATGGAAGTCAACCAGCTGAGGACCGAAATAAGAAATAGGAGAGATAGTCTTAGTCGGAACAGAAGAAGATCCATAAGCGAATCGAGAAGCCTAGCGAACCCATATTGGTGCTATTTTCACAAGAAATTTGGTAGCAAAGCTCGGAAATGTCGAGATCCGTGCTCATTCAACAGGTCGGAAAACCATTTCGGGTGTCAGTAGACGTTGCAACTGATCTCCAAACCACAGCACACCGCCTCATTATTAACGACAAAGCAACGACAACAAAATTTCTGATCGACACCGGAGCAGACATCAGCATATTCCCGAAATCAGCTTGCAAGGACAAACGCACGTTACAAGATTACAAGTTATACGCTGCTAACAACACTATTATTAACACTTACGGTTTTACCACGCTTAAACTTGATCTCGGTTTAAGACGTCAACTAACATGGCGCTTCGTTGTGGCAGACGTAAACAAGGCAATCGTCGGTGCCGACTTCCTTCATCATTTCCGTTTACTGGTTGATATTCGCAATGGACGGTTGATCGACGATACCACAGGCCTAAAAGCAACTGGTCAACTAAGAAAAGAAGCTCATCTAACCATCCGAACTGTCAACTCGGACAACAAATACAATCGAATCGTCGAGGAATACCCAGCCATTACAAACCCCAACATGGCGAAAGCAAGAATCGTACACCAAACCGTGCACAGGATCGAAACACTGCCCGAACAGCCAATTACATGCCGCCCAAGGAGACTTGCTCCAGACCGCCTTCGCATAGCAAAGAAAGAATTTCATAATATGCTTCAGAACGGCATCATCTGACCTTCAAAAAGCAATTGGTGTTCTCCATTACACCTCGCTGAGAAGAAAAACAAGGAATTCCGACGCTGTGGTGACTACCGGGCCCTAAATGCAAAAACCATCCACGACTGTTACCCGATACCTCACATTCAAGACTTCGCGCAATTCAATCAAATTCCAGTCCATCCTGATGATATTCACAAAACGGCAATTATAACTCCTTTTGGCTTATTTGAGTTCATACGAATGCCATTTGGTTTAAGAAATTCTGCGCAAACCTTCCAACGTTTCATACATGAAATCACACGAGATCTGGATTTCTGCTATGTGTATGTCGATGACATGTTAATCGCTTCCACATCACATGAAGAGCACCTGAAGCACCTCCACCAATTGTTTCAACGCCTACAAGATTACGGGATTGTTATTAACCCATCAAAATGTATTTTTGGTGTAAATGAAATTACCTTTCTCGGACACACGATCGACAAAGATGGGACCAAGCCCTTGCAAGAAAGAGTAGATGCCATTTTATCCAGCGAAAAGCCAGCAACCATTAAGCAGCTACGTCGATTTTTGGGAATGTGTAATTTCTACCGGCGCTTCATACAACGTTCGGCAGCAATTCAAGACCCATTAAACAAATTGTTAACTGGGAAAAAGTCGAGCAATGCAATAATCAACTGGTCCGATGAAAACGACACCGCTTTGGTAAACCTAAAAAACGCACTTGCAAAAGTCGCTCTTTTAGCACACCCTTCACCAACCGCACCTTTATCTTTGATGGTAGACGCGTCCAACGATGCAATGGGTGGAGTCCTGCAACAGAAAATCAACGGTGAATGGCAACCACTAGGATCGAGAACTACTTGCCGCATTCTCAGGTATAAAACATTTCCTACACTCCCTTGAAGGACGAGAATTTACATTGTTCACAGACCATAAACCTTTAGTTTTTACTAAGGCTGGGAATCAAATTCGAATAATTCGAATATTCGAATATTTGAATATTCGAATACGAATAATATCGCAAATTGAATAATCGAATAATTCGAATATTCGAATAATTTGAATATTCAAATAATATGAGTAATCGAATTATTATTCAAAATATTCGAATATTCAGATAATTCGAATATTGACAAATTCTTTGAATTTTAAATTATTCGATTATTTAATAAATTTAAATATTTGAACAGGGCCGAGTTGAGTTGCTCGAGTGCTCGAGCACCATACTAAAAATTTACAAAAACTGTTTTTATAATAATTTGCCGACACACACGGTAAATTATCTAAATTCTAAAAATAATAAATTAATACCTACTTAAAATTATTATAAAATAAAAATAGATTTAGCAAAGCTACATTATATTATGCGAGTACCACACGGAAAATCGAAAATATTCCCGCCCTGTGTATTTGAATATATTATAATCTAATCTGAATTCTGAATATTCGAATATTAAATTATTCGATTATTTACCAATTTAAATATTTGAACAGAGCCGAGTTGAGTTGTTTGAGTGCTCGAGCACCACATTAAGAATTTACAAAAATTGCATTTATAATAATTTTCCGACACACACGGTAAATAATATAAATTCTAAAAATAATAAATTAATACTTAAAGTTATTAAAAAATAAAAATAGATTTAGCAAAGCTAACGGAAAAACACGGAAAATCGAAAAGATTCCGGCGCTGTATTTGAATACAAGATTCTTTGTTCTTTGATTAAAATATAAATAAAAAAAGTTTTAACATTATTTTATTACTACTAAGTTTAATATATTAACTTCATATATTTTACGAATTATAATAAATAAATCTAAAAGTCGACAATGTATGTAATAGTCGACAGGATAATATGAAATTCATTTGAAAGCCGGGATATAATAATTTGAATATTCGAATACATAATTTGAATCTTCGAATATTCGAATATTATTTTTCGAATTAATTATTCGAATATTTGAATTATTCGAATATGCAAATAATTCGAATAATTATTCGAATTATTTGAATATTCGAATAATTATTCGAATTATTTGAATATTCGAATTATTCGAATAATTTGATCAACGAATATTCGAATACAAAAATGACAACGATTCCCAGCCTTAGTTTTTACATTCAATCAAAAACCTGAAAAGTGTACACCACGACAATTCAGACATCTGGATTATATCGGGCAGTTTACAACCAACATTGTACATGTGAAAGGTACAGAGAATCTCCCAGCAGACACTTTATCTCGATTAGACAACGTAAACAGGATCAATGCACAAACACTCAACTTGGAAGACCTATCCAAATCGCAAGATGAAGACCCTGAAATCAGATTATTTTTAGATCAACGAAGGACATCACTGAAGCTCAAGAAGATGTACTTCCCCGAGCATCGTGTATCCATTTATTGCGACACCTCAACAAATAACCTTTGCCCGCATGTAACCGAACCATTCCGAAATCAGGTATTGGAAAATCTACATGGATTAGCGCACACCGGCGCTCGTGCAACTACTAAACTAGTCTGTTCAAAATTCGTCTGGCCTACAATCAGAAAGAACATTAGAGATTGGTGCAGAAATTGCATTGCCTGTCAACGCTCGAAGGTACACAGACACACAATTGCTCCAACCAGAAAGTTCGCACCACCTACACAACGATTCGAACACATTCATTTAGCCCTAGTCGGACCCCTACCATACTCTAAAGGATATACGTATTGTCCAACAATCATCGACAGATTCACAAGATGGATCGAAGTAATACCAATTGCTGACATAGGTGCAGAAACCGTGGCCGAGGCATTATTATTGAATTGGATCGCAAGGTATGGTGTTCCCCTCAGAGTAACAACCGATCAAGGCCGACAGTTTACGTCAAATTTGTTTGCAAGCCTTACAAAATTACTTGGCACTGACCACATACACTCAACTCCATACCACCCGATGGCAAACAGGATGATTGAAAGAATCCACAGGCAACTAAAATGTGCAATCAAATGTCACGCCATCGACAACAACGAATCGTGGGTAGAAGCCCTACCAATTGTATTACTTGGCATGCGAACTGCTTTTAAAGAGAACCTCAATTCATCGTCAGCTGAACTCGTGTTTGGGAAACACTCAGAGTACCAGGAGAGATTTTTCAAGGCAGTCACGACTTCACAGAACCAGCTGCGATGGTCACGAAATTAAGGCAATACTTCAAGGAAATAAGCCCGTCACCTGGAAGTAATCACGATAGCAGAAGGAAAACATTTATAAACAAAGACTTAGCAACCTGTACCCACGTATTTGTCCGTCACGATGAGGTCCGAAGGCCTTTACAACCAACTTACGATGGTCCTTACGAGGTAATTAGCCGGAGTAAGAAGGTATTTCGAGTGGACGTGAAGGGCAGACCGGCTTTAATTTCTATCGATTGAATTAAATCAGCGTACCTGTTGTCAAACTGGATGTCAAAAAGCGAAGGATGTCAAAAGCCGAAACCAAGGAAGTGGTTACGCACACGCCACCGGTAGTCGAAAGAAAGGAAGTAATTGCGCACACACCACCGGCACAAACTACAAGATCCGGCAGAAGAGTTCACTTCCTTCAGAAATACGTATCATTCTTTACAGCCAACTGAAAACACTGGGAAGGGGGTAAATGTGGGGCATTTAAATACAACAAGTTGGCGGTCACGAGTCCAAGAGGCGACGAATTGGAGCGGGATTCCATTGACGACAACGGCAACGACGTGGTTGATTGATTGATTGATGTAATTATTTATTTATTTGTATATAATTTAAACGAATTTATATTGGAAATAAACTAATCTCCAAAGGGTCACCAAGACTTTTCAACAGAACATTTACACGTTATTAAAATTTTGAGTGCTTTGTACGTTTGGCTAGAGGTTCCAACACCGAATGGTTTATTAGTTTGGATTTTATCTCCAACATTCAAAAAGAATTTAGAAATAGCATTATCGAGTGATGGCAAACCGTTAAGTACTATGTCACCACTCTCGTACCCAGACAATAAGCCACGTGATGTTGCTTTTCTTAATGCTTACTCTTCTGAAAGATGGGAATGCGTTCTACACTATATGGTTAGCTACCAGAAGCAAGTAGGAATATCAATAGATGCTGTTGGAGTGCTACTACATGCCGGCAGGGGTGGGCAGAATTTAAATACATGTATTTGAAATACGTATTTGAAATACGTATTTGAAATACGTATTTGAAATACATTTTGTATTTTGTATTTCAAATACAATTTGCAAATGTATTTTGTATTTTGTATTTCAAATACAAATTATTTTGTATTTTGTATTTTTATATTGTATTTTGTATTTTTATTATGTATTTCAAATACAAAGTACATTTTAAAATACAAAATACATTTTGAAATACAAAATACATTTTAAAATACAAAATACATTTTAAAATACAAAATACATTTTAAAATATAAAATACATTTTAAAATATAAAATACATTTTAAAATACAAAATACATTTTAAAATAGAAAAATACATAGTGTAGATATAATTTATTGTTAAGAGTTGGGCCAATGAAAATGTCTATTAAGGGTCCTGTTCACAATGTCTGTGCAAAATGTCCTTTAAATGCGTTGTAAATCATATTTTTTAATAAAATTTTAAATACCTTGAAAATTAAAAAAATTCATGTCTACAAGGTGTCAGATTTTTTGTAAAATGTTTCGTTGGCAAGAGCCAACTAAATTGAAGTATTTTAGCGCAATTTTTAAATTTTTTATTTTGGTTAAATCTGATTGGCTCTTGCCAGTTTCTAAGCAACGCAAGTAAAAAATCGCTATCTGAACGCGGCTTAACTCTTGAAGGTTTAAATTTAGAAAAAAATTTTTTTTTTATTTATTTAGAAAAGTGCCCCCTATCACCTTTAAAGTTATATAAAGTGTATCCGGGGACACTCTGTATAGCGAAATCGAATACTCTTTTCTTGACACTTTCATCTCTTTATAATTTTTTTAAAAATTTGTTTTCAAATTTCTTGTCAAATGTAGCAATAAAGACAATAGAAAAGACAGCTATTTTTCAAATTTTTGCAGGCTTAGCCTGTCCTAGCCTTTTTTTTTCTGTTATAGTGTTATGATTTAAAACAAATATAATTTATATATTTTTTTAAATAAAGCAAGCATAGTTCGACGTTTGACTTTCTGGATGTGAGTGATGAGCTATTTTTTTTTAGACATTAGACAATTTTCAGCCTATCTTAAGCCTGCCGTAATGTTTCAGCCTGGCTACGGCCCTGAATAGGACCATAGGACGTTACTAAAAGACTAAAACAGTGATGGCGCCAGATTGGAGTGCCCAGCAAGTGATCACCCAAATTTTTTAGGTGCTTATTTTATTAATGTTTTTTTGAGTTTATTTATAAATTTTGTGTGATTCTACCCACCCATTTCAAAAATACTGGCGCCGTCGCTGCACTACAATACATTTTACAGAAACTCTGCTTTAAATTAGACTATTACCAATTCAAAAAAATTAAAATTTTTTTATATATATACCGACTTAACAAATTAATTAACTACTGTGAGATAGAGAAAGATTTACATCGAAGTGAAACTGATTTCCGATAAAAATTGATATAACTATAAAATTATTGATATAACACATAATGGCTTCATCATCAAAGAACGTTCTTGAAATGGTGGAATCTTCAGAAGATTCTGTTTTTCCAGCAATTTTAAACGGTATGTATTTTAAAGTATGTAAAGATCAGGTATTTTCAGGTACTATAAAGGCTGTTTGCCAAATATGCTTGAAAGATAAAAATAAAGAAGTGCTAATTAGTGGGACGATGAAGTCAACAACAAATTTTAAAACTCATTTAAAGCGATTGCACCCAAGAGTTTCGGAAGAATACGAAAAATTCAAAACTGACAACAAAATTTCTGGTAACAGAAATAAAAGAAAGCATGATGGTAATTTGGAGGTACTCGATGGTAAAACGTTAAAACAACCAAAAATAGTAAACTATGCTAATTGTTCAAAACAAGATACCTTTGATCAAAATATAATGGATTACATTATCAACAGCATGAAGCCGTTATCAACCGTTGAAGATACAAATTTTATAAAACTGATTAAAGATATTCGACCGGAAGTAAATATAATGTCGCGACGTAAGCTTGGAAGACAAATTGATGATAAATACTTCAGAATTCAGGAAAAACTGAAAGAAACCCTGAAAGACATCAAATACATTTCTACAACCGCTGATATTTGGTCAACAAGACATAGGAGTTTTATGGGCGTCACTGCTCACTGGATTGAATTTAAAACTCTTGAGCGAAAGAGCTGCGTGTTGGCCTGTCGAAGATTTAAAGGTTAAATTAAAATTCTTATGACAAAATTGCCGAAATGTTGTTTGAAATTAGTTCAGAATATAATTTAAAACAGGAACAGTTAATATCGACCGTAACCGATAATGGTTCAAACTTCGTCAAGGCGTTCAAAGAATTTGGAATTGATGTTCTAAATGAAGATTCAGATGAGAATGCCGATGATTGTGATGATTTTCAATTTGAAACTATACAAACTCAAGATTTTCAAATAAATTTACCAAATCATTTGAGGTGCGCAAGTCATATACGTTAAGTTTATTGGGAACAACCGATTTACATAAAGCCTTAGTGAAATCTAAAGCTGCCAGAACGCATCATCCTGCTCTTGCCAAATGTACCACATTGTGGAATTCATCACGACGGCCAAAAAGTGCTGAAGTAATTTATGAGGTCCTTGGGTGCCAATTAGTATATCCTTGCCCAACCAGATGGAATTCAATGTTTGACTCGATCAACCATCTTTTAAAGCATAAAGAAAAGCTTAATGTTTTAATTGATAAACTTCATTTAAATATTAAATTCAAAGATTTAGAAGTCGAATACTTAGAACAATTTTGCATCATAATGAAACCTATAGCATGTGCGTTGGACTGCCTGCAGGCACAAAATAACTGCTACTACGGTCAGCTTCTACCAACAATATATTCTTTAAAAATTCGAATGCAGAATGTGATAGCAGGTTCCAATGTGTCGCCCATTATTGCTGATTTAACAACAGAATTAATTATCCATTTGGAAAAACGTTTTGAAAAATTTTTTAAATTATAATTAAGTTGATGAAGCAATTATAGCAACATGTTTACACCCGCATTTTAAACTTCGGTGGCTACCTAATACGACAAGTGATGACAAGATAAATGAAATCAAATCTCTTTGCTACAAAGCTGTAGAAGCAGTCATAAAAGCTAGTAATATAAATAATAATAATGGCCTTACTTCGTCTACGCTTTTGAATACAGAAGATGATTTTTTTGTTTTGGCAAAACCAACCGAGGAAATTCAGGCATCTTACTCTAATGCAGAATTGGAAGTGGTAACATTTTTGAACGACCAAAGTAAATGCTTCTCAAGTTTTGAAAATTACCCAAATATTAAGAAAACTTTTATCAAATTTAATACAAGTTTGTGTTCTTCTGCACCCGTGGAAAGATTATTTTCTTTTGCTGGATTTATTCATTCTCCAAGAAGGGGAACATTAAGCGACAAAAATTTTGAAAATCTTGTATTTTTGAAAGGAAATCAATTATTTAAAAATTAGATCGGTATCTATTGTTTATTAATTTTGTTTTTTAAATATACTAAATTGTTGATTAAAGAATGGCTTTAATTTAATATCATTTATATATAAATAATATAAAAAAATGTATTTTGTATTTTAAATACTGTATCTTGTATTTTGTATTTCAAATACATCACATAAATGTATCTTGTATTTTGTATTTCAAATACATTATTCAATGTATTTTGTATTTTGTATTTCAAATACAATTTTACATGTATTTTGCCCACCCCTGCATGCCGGTTTGATGAAGAGGGACGAGTTTGATGGTAGTCCTATAATAACACGTCAAGGTTTTCAGTTTGTTTTATTGGAAAGACAAGCACAAGTTTGGCACTTCATCTTACAATACTTAGATACAGCCGAAGAACGTGGACTCGATTTAACCGAGTGCCTTACATTTTTAATTCAACTTAGTTTTAGTACGCCAGGTAAAGATTACAGTTCGGAAGGTATGAGTATGCAGGATTATTAATATTTCTGCAACATTTACGTGAATTTGGTTGGGTCTATCAGAGAAAGCGCAAAACTGGTCGTTTTTATCCCACCAGATTAGCTGTAAATATAACCAACCAACATCGAATATTTGAAGAAAATGTCTCTAAGGGTTACATCATCGTCGAAACAAATTACAAGGTGTACGCATATTCTAATTCAGATCTACAGGTTTCCCTCCTGGGTCTATTTACAGATTTATCATTTAGATTTCCCAATTTGGTGGTAGGCAGGTTAACGCGAGATTCCGTTCGTCAAGCTTTAAAATGTGGTACAGTGGTACAGTAGAATCCTCTTAATGTTATCACTTTGGGCCAAGAACATTTTGATAACATTAACCGACTGATTACAATAAGCAAATTTCAGAAAAATTAGGTAAATTTAGCAAGAATAAAGTAAACTTAAATTAAAATGCATAAAGTAAAGTGCATATTTATCAAAATAAAAATAGAAACACGCCATGAAACGGGAAACTTAATTCGTTTTTGTATAGAAATTAAAACGAGTGACGTGTTTTGTAAAGATATATAAAATTTCAATGACCAATCAGAAAAAGATATTTCGAAAAAGAGAATATTGTGTAGGAAATTCCTTGAAAGTGATAATAATAAACGTCTTTTTGATCACATTATCCGGTGGTTTTTGTATGTAAAGTGATTAAAGCGGCCGGTTCCCAGTCAAAATGATCGCAATAACCGACTGATAACATTATCCGTGATCACATTAAGCGGATTCTACTGTATTACAGCTGAACAAATAATTGGGTATCTCAAGCAACACTCGCATTCTGAAACGTTTCAAGTTGTTTCTGGCCCTTCACTTCCCCCCACCGTTATGGATCAAATCAAATTATGGGAGATGGAACGAATTGGCTAATTTATTTTGACTTAATTTTGTACAGTCAATTTTTATTACAGCCCGATTCCCAAAAAGAGAACAACCTAATTTGGAGTAGCGTACAGGTGAAATGTATACATTAGTTAGTAAAAATAAATAAAAAATAAAAATAAAAAAGATTTTATCAAAAATGATGTTGAACAAATAAACCACACCAAAAAAAAGGATTTCTTAAATTAAGAATAAATATTTTCTTGAAATTATTTATTTCATTTAAAAATATAATTTCTTCGTGCAATAAAATATGCTGGTATTAAAAATATCAGATTTCGTCCAAAAAGAATATTTTTTTCTTACAAAAAGAAAATATTTTTGTGCGGCTATTGAAAACAGAGAATTTCTTAATTCAAATGGTACTTATTTGAACCAAGTAATTTTTTTTCCGTGCACATACCAAGAAACGAACCAAATTAATGAACAAAAAAACGAACGAACAAGTGAACCCACGGACTAATAACAACACATATACTTCCACAAACAATTAAACAAAAAGAAAACTATACATCAAATCAACAAAGACGTTGAATAAATTAATAAATTTTACAAATAATCGAACGCTCAAACAAACGAAGGTACAAACAAATTAACAAAAAACACTTACAAACAAACAAACATTCAAAGATAATATCCAAACAAAAAATCCATCGAACAATAGAATCATTTAATAAACGAATGAACGAACAAACTCACAAAATAACAAATATACAGATTTACGATCGAACTAATGAAAGATCTAAGAAATAAACAAGCAAACCATCTAACGATCGAATGAACGAACAAACACATAAACCAAGAAATCAACGAGCAATCTAATTAATAAAGATCGAATGAACACACGGATATGTGATTGCCCAGACAAGTAACTAAGTAAACAATTGAACGAAGAACCACAAAACAATTGAGTAGAAAAACCTAGGCTAGGCGTTAGGTTTTACGCAAATACGTCGTCGAGGGAAATTCGTTTTCACGCAGGACTACCGATCGGATAACATCGATTTGAAAATATGAAAACAACTTCCAAGCTTTTGCAGAATATTCACAAATGGAAAATTTATCATTGGTATTTAGCTGATCGGTAGACCTGGGCAATTCCCTAGGAATTCCTTCCAAATAAAAGCGGATATGAAGACGAGTAACTACCCCCCTCCACCCCCCTATATAATTTTATTAAAATTTGAAAATGATACCTTAATTTTTATCTAAAATATTATATATAAAATATTATTATAGTTTTTCTATTTTTCAATTTTCTGAGATTTCCTTGATTTTTCTAACATTGTCTAGATTTCCTAAAATATCCTAGCATTTTCTGTGCAAGATTTCCAAAAATTCTGAAAATCTTAAGATTTTTAAGAAATTTTTTTGGATATTCTCAACCTTTCTCAAGGTTCTCAACCTTTTTTTTATTTGTACCCCCAAGAAGTTTTGCGTACCCCCACTAAGTGCGAGGCAGTTTTGCTTATGTAGTAAAAACGTATTACCAATTCAAAAATTGGTTTTGGATTTGTAAAATATTACGCAATCAATAATATGTAAAATAATTTAAATTATATTTTTTATTACATTAGAAAAAATTAGTTAATGCGAAGGTTGAGCTTGCTTATTTGACATAATTTTTTTTATATAGGTTGCATTTTCGTTAATTTTAAATGCAAGTCTGATTCAAGGATCAATCGGTTTCTATATTTATTTTTAATAAGGAGCATGGCCGAAAATGCAGTTTCACACAAATACGACGTTTTGAACGGCATTAAAAATTTTAATGCTTCTCGTGAAATGGCGGGATATGCACTTTTCCTTTTTAACCAGAAGTCGCACACATTTTCATTTTGAAATTACCTGTGGGGCTCAAAATCAGTTGAGATATCAATTAAGTTTTTGCGTTCTTGAATTGAAAAATCGTCTTGTATAATCTGAGTATAAGGGACGGGGTCTCTTATCCAGTTATCTTTCAAAATTTTCGGGAAATAGAAACGAAAATTTATGATAAGTTGAGAACAATGATTTTTGATATCCACAATTACTTCCTCTTTTAATGATAGCATATTCTCCTTTATGAAATATTCCAAAGTTGTAAATCCATCAATCCTGTTTAGCTCCACATCTCGAATTAGATATTCCAATTTTTTTACAATGGCTTTTATAATGTACTGTATTTATAACATAAGTAGGTACTTAATCTAATTAGTATTTAAAACATTGGTATTACTTTGTGTTTTTATGCATATGTAAAAAATAACAGCATAAAAACAACAAAAATAAAATTTTTTTGGGCACTTTTTATATCAATTGCGATCGATTGGTGTTTCTCAACCTACCCCCAAAATGTACCCCCAGTGAACACCTATGCATAGATTGAGAAACGCTGTTATAAACTATTCTTTTTTGATTTTTCCATTTTCTGAGATTTCATTGGCTATAGAATTTTCTGGATTTTTCGAAATTACGAAAATATTCCATAAAACAATTCTCAATTAAATTATTAAACATCTAAAACAATTTTACATCCAACAAAATGGAACGGCGCGGCGATTGCAAGCGCTGCTTATCGACCATATTTTACTTTTTTACTTTGCCTTCGAATTTTAATACTCGTAATTTTAAATTTTCGTAAAAAGCTATTATAATAATTTTTGATCATCCAATTCCACCAATTAATAATTAACGGATTCACTCTTCCAAATTTAAATATCCAAAAACTCAATCCTCCTCAAAATTTGGACGACTTACAATATTAAACAAAACAAATAATGATTATTCACGTAAATCACAATTTATTCGCAAATTATAACAAAAACTATTTCTAAAATATCCCCAAAATAGGGACGCAGATCTAATAAATGTCGGGAGACAAATTCATAAATTCATTGATTTTGTTCATGAATACTATGAATTTTGTTCATCGGTTGAAAAATGATGAATTTTTCATCAACATGATAAACCATTTTTTTCAGTGACATCTTACTAATTGTACGAAATATGTAACAAAATATGTGAAAACATGTAAATATGTAAATATATGTAATTTTACAAAAATATGTAAAAATATGTAAAATAAAATTGGCGTAAATCTGTTGGGTTTTATTAATGAATTATACTCAGTAATATCAAAGGTATATATTTAATATAATATAAACTAAGTTAAACAGTACATTAAATTGCCATAATGTAGTATTTCGTAGTGAAGTTTTAATTTTACTTTACGAGTGTTGAATCACGACTACTCCTAAAATAATAATGTTGCCACTTATATGGTCTTATGAAAAATCATAAAAAACTATTTTTAAACTATGCTACTCGTATAAGCTTGTAAGTTGTAACCCATTTTTTTAATAACTTGCTTTTATAAAACATTTTTAATCTTTTATTTATTTTCTTAACAAAATCAATTCAAAATGTCTCAGAAAGTCCAATAGTAGTTAATAAATGGTATTATCTAGCTTCGGAAAAAATATGTATTTATATATAAATCCGTTCCTTAGTTATTGCCATTCTTCAGTTGCACGCAATCGCTTACATTTTCGCTTTTTTAAATTTTTTGAATTTTGATTTTCTACGTATTGTATTATTCTTATAATTTTTTTGAATTTAACCATAAATACATACTAAAAACCACAAATTTACTTAAAATCTTTTATTTTGAGTTCTTTTTCAAAGTAATATTATTGATTATTATCGAACAGTTTATTACATTATATAGGATTGTTGGTTTTATTATTACAATTTTATCTAACGTACAATTATTTTCAATTATTAGTTTTGTTTTTGGAATAATGACTATTTCCAAACTGGTAGGTATAATGATATCGTTAATTAATTCAGAATAAGCAAAAGTACATTCTTCAAAACTATGTTGATTCATAATTTTTTCTATACATTTTGTTAATGGTTTTAAATCTTGTTGATTACAAAAGTAAATATTTTCTAATTCTATGCATTGATTTTGAGAGATCCATTGATTTGTTTTTGATACTATTAAAAAAGGGGGTACATTAAGTAGAGTTTTATTTGACATAGGAATTGCTAATAAATTATAATAAGAATATTCGTCTGAAAATTTAGGAACTGATATTATAAAAATTTTAGATTGTTTTCAATATGGACGTTGCAAGTAACCAATTAAAGAATTCATACGAATTCAAAGAGAATACTATACCTGTGTTTTTTATTAAATTTAGAATAGCTGGATGTAAAATATGCATTCTTGCAAAATTCACAACTGTAATTATTTGATTAATGAAGTTTTCTATTTCCATGAACTCATATTGTAAATTGATTATTTTCAACATTATTGAATCATTTTCGAAATTTTCAATATTTTTTAATTGTTGAATTACTATTTCTTGATTTTTGATTAAACTGTTAATTTTTAAATCGTAACTTTGTGTTATATTATCCAATAAGATTTTGTCTTTGGTAAAAGATTTTTGAATTTTTCTTTCATTTGATTGCATTAATTTAACGTAATTTATTATCTCTTTCTTATCTTTATCGTCAAGTGTACCGAAAAGAAAGTTTGAAGCTTCTCCAATAAAATTAAATAATCCACGTTTACGTTTGGTTGATATTAGTGCAAGTAGATTTTGAGATACTTGGTTTAAATGTTTTAGTTTTCTATGAATTATAGGAGAATTCATATTACTAACCTTGATAGCTAAATTGCCTAAAGTGCCTTCGGATTTCAAACTAGCAGTGCTAGGTAAACGAATTTCTTAGTTCAAATCATTTTTAAATTATTCATACTTCATGTAACAAGTTCAGTTTTGATAATCTTTGGAGGTTATGGTAAGTCAATTTTGTACAATTTAGTCGATATTTTTGTTTAGTTTGAAATTTTTTTCTTATTTCACAATGTAAGCGATTGCGTGCAACTGAATATGAACAATGAAATAACGTTATATTGTACTATCGTATTACGAAATTTTCATTTTTTCAAATTTTCTTAATCCATCCCTGTTATGTGTTAATTGTCTCTTTTTTAAATTTTTTGAATTTTGATCTTCTACGTATTGTATTATTCTTATATTTTTTTGAATTTAACCATAATTTAACCAATACATACTAAAAACCACAAATTTACTTAAAAATTTTTATTTTGAGTTCTTTTTCTAGATATATGATGCTGTCAAGAGTGATAGTGTCAACATAAACATGATCGAATGGGTGTTGTCCTATAGGATTTTGGAGTACTGGTGTTCTTTCGATTGGTCGTCTTTCATTTTTTGATTCTAAACATACCCTGCATTCCTTGATAAATTTGTTAACATGATTTTGTAGATTAGGCCAAAAGTATTTTTTTTGAATTTCTTTAACATTTTCTATAATTCCTTTATGATTTGAATTTTCGTGAAATTTTTTTATTATATCTTTTTGTTGAAGAGGGTTGGTGACGATTATTAATTTAATATTACAAATTATAAATTCTAAAGGTTTTGTCAGGTTTTTTTTACGAATTCAATGATTGGTTTTCTTATAGTATCTTCTATGGAATAGAGGGCATATTTTATTTTAGGTTTTATAAATTCCGCAGTTAACTGCATAAATTGATCATTTAAATTTTCAAGTTCATTAATTTTCCAGGTTATTATCTGTTTATTAAATACTTTTTGAGTTCGGGACTCTAAATTCAAAGCATGCATATCTATGTGGATTTGATGAAAAAATTGATTGATTGGTTTTTCGGAAATAGGCAATTCTAAAGTTGTCTCTGAATTTGAATGAATACTTGTTTTTCCGGGTTGCTTGAAAGTTTGTAAGGATTCCGGAATGGACATACTGGAACTGCCAGCAATGGCTGAAATAGAACTTGCATTGATTCTACTTAATGCATCTGCTACTAGATTACTTTTCTCTTTGATATATTCTATTTCATAATCGTATTCTTCAAATTTGAGACGCCATCTAACTAATTTCGATTGTGGTTCCTTTAAATTGAATAGCCACGTCAATGGTTTGTGATCACTTGTAAGCAGAAATTTAACACCGTATAAATATGGTCTAAACATTTTACACGCCCAAACTATTCCTAAAAGTTCCTTTTCAATAGTGGAATAGTTAATTTCGCTTTTATTTAATATGCGCGACATATAACTTATTGGTAAATCATATCCTTGATCATTTTTTTGACTTAAAATGGCTCCCAAGGCAAATTTTGAAGCGTCTGTTGTTACTATAAATTGCTTTTTAAAATCTGGGTATTGCAAAATGGGTTTATTAGTAAGAATTTCTTTAATTTTTTCTACTGAGTCAACGAATTCTTTAGTGTGCTCTATTTTGTCATTTCTTTTTAAACAAGTTGTGAGAGGTTTTGTTATTTTGGCGAAATTTTGAATAAACTTTCTGTAAAATCCGGCTAATCCAAGGAATGACTTAATATCTTTAGTTGTTTTCGGAATAGGATAATTTTGGACCGCGGTAATCTTGTCGGGATTGGGTTCAATGCCTTTTGTAGTTACTTTATGACCAAGAAACAAAACTTCTTTGTGTAAGAACTCGCATTTATCTAATTGAATTTTTTAGGTCTTTTTCCTCAAGGGTTTTAAGTATTTTGTCTAAGTCAATCATATGTTCTTCTAAACTAGTTGAAAACACTATGACATCGTCCATATAAACTAAACAGATTTTGTTTATAAATTCTCGTAAAACATGATTCATCATGCGCTGAAAGGTAGAGGGTGCGTTTTTAAGCCCAAATGGCATTCGAAGGAATTCAAAATGTCCGTCTTCTGTGCTAAAGGCAGTTTTTTGTATTGAATCTGGGTGAACCTGAATTTGGTGAAAACCGCTTGCTAAATCTAAAGTAGAGAAATAATTACATTTACCTAATTTGTCTAACAAATCGGTAATATTAGGGATGGGAAATTTCGATTTGACAGTTTTTTCGTTTAACTTCCTATAGTCTATAACTAAGCGCCATTTTTGTATTTTTGAAGCATCTAATTTTTTTGGTACTATCCATATAGGGGAGGACCAGGCAGAAAAGAATTCTCCAATAATATCCTTATCTAACATTTCGTTAATTTGTCTGCGTACTTCCTGTTTGTGGACAAAAGGAAATCGATAATTTTTTGCGTGTACTGGAATTTCGTCTGTAGTTTTAATTTCGTGTTTAATTTCGTTGGTAAAATGTAAAGGACCTGAAGGGTTAAACAGAGCTCTTTTATTTTTATCAAGAATTTTCAAAAGCTGGGATTTTTCGTCGTAGTTGAAATGGTCTAGTCTAATTTTACCAAAATCTAAATCATATGATTGTTCTGCATGAAAATTAATTTCACCTAATAACAAGTAATCATCTAATGGTTCAATCTTTTTTTTCGCGAAATCTTCCATATTTATATTGACTTGAAATGCTTCCAAAGAGGGATTAGTTAGTTGAACTTTTATTAATTTATTTTCTACCGTAGTTAGAATTTTGTCTATATTGGTTGTTTCGGATAATTTTCCTTTTTTTATTAGATAATGTCCGTCTGGAAGTTTAGTAGGCATACTAAATAGTTTTGTTGATTTAGGATCAAGTGTTGTTTGAAATATGGAAGGTTTATTTTCCGATGGTGTATAATTTAAAATTGGTATTTGGTAAAAATCATTAGATAATATTTTATTTGTTAAATCTATTTTGAATTAAAATTTTTCTATTAGAGGTACTCCAATAATTCCGACAAAAAATGGATGGAAATCGTGTAATAGGCAGGCCATGCTTTCATTTAGATTGAAGTCTTGTAATAAGGGAATTATTACTTGTTCTTTTAACTTCGTGGAATTATTAAACGATACAACATTTGTGTTGTAATTGGATATCTTTTCTGGAAAATATTTTCTAGCTAACGAAGGTTTAATGATATTGATTGTACTACCTGTATCAAGCAAAAACTTTGCGTTTAGAAAAGGAATAAAAATATATGGTAATTGAGGGAGAATTTTAAAATTTAAGTTATACGATTTTGATGGCAAACTTGGTGAAAATTTATGTTGTCTTGAGATTATTCGTTATCTTCAGTTACTTTTTGCAATTGTTCTTCAAAATCAGAATTATTTTGGACGTATTGTAATTGTTCCAGATATTGTTGATTTGGGTTGTAATAATTATTATTAAAATTTTCTTCGTAGCTGAATTGATAATTATTATCGTCGAAATTAAAGTTTTGATTGTTTTCTGTGGGTTCAAAAATTGGCAAAATTTTGACTACAATTTTACATTTTCTTCGCATTTGAAAGTTGTTTGCACAGACATGGGTTCAGGTTTAGAAAACGGTTTGATAGGTTGTCTTATCTGATTACTCGGATTTCTCTGGAAATTATTCTGAGGTCGATACGCTTGCTGAGAAGTGTTTTTAAACGGAAACTTGGTTTCGACTTACAAAATGTTGATAGGGGTTTCCGAATGTAAACTGGTTTGTTTTAGCAAATTGTTGATTTTTGAAATTAAATCGATTATTATTTGGTCTGATTTGTGTGGGTTTCGAATTTGGATTATGTAACGAGTTGCTATTATAAAAATTATTATAAGTAGCATTTTGTTGGACAGCTTTACTCCTGTTGATAAAGTTTACTTCGTCGTTCGCTAATGTGATTGCTTGATCTAAGTTTTGCGGACTTTTGAGCCTTACTTGTGATTGGATATTTAAGGGTATACAGATAAGAAATCGATCTAGCGCGTTTGACGTATATAGTTCTATTTGAAGGTCTTTATTATTTACATTTGACAAATTGATTTTTGAAATTAATTTTGCAAGTTGACTTCTAATTCGATTACCAAAGATTATCAAAGTTTCATTTTTTTCTAACCTTATGTTGTTAAAATCAATCAATAATTGTTCAATTGATCTACTATCTTCAAAATGTTGCAAGATAGCATTTTTTATTTGTTCCCAAGTGGTTAAATCATTTCTTGGACACAAAATTTCAGCAGCTTTACCTCGAAATTTGCAAAAAATATTCGCTCTAATCGTAGATGCAACTTCGTTAAATTCGGCATATTTAGTGATAATATTTTCGACTGTTGTAATAAAATTAATAATTTGAGTTTCTTCTCCGGAAAATATTGGAATGGTATCCAAATCAATTTTGAATAATTGATAATTCATTGTCATTTTATTGGTGTTATTAATAAAAAATTCTTATACTTCACGTTTTTTTATAAAATTTCGAGTTTTTGGAATGTCGTAAGGTTTTGGCATGAATTACAGCAATTAATTATTTTAACGTTCAAATTTTATTTGTTTTATTTCACGATTTTTGCATAAAATTTTGATTAGGTTGCATATACAATTTTTTTTGAAGTTTTATTAGTATATGGATTTTCTATCTTAGTATATTTGAAACCGAAAAGTTGTAAACTTTAAATAGTTTATAAAAATTAAATTAAGATTTTGTTCGATTAAAATTATAATTATAGTTCCTTAAATTATTTTGGTTAAGGTAAAAATTTCCTTTTTTTTCGTTTTTTCTTAATTCTACTGTCTTAAAATTAAACAAAGGGAAACAATCAATGGATCGACTCACCACGTTATTCGAAGTATGAATTTGATGATCGATGCACTGTATTGATTCCTGATGAAAGCTCGATGGTGTTGCTACCGCGAAGACGTCTTGGCTGTTGGAACAGGAACTTGTGGACCTCGATGGACAATCACGAATTATCTGTTTCAAGCCTTATTCTTTCTTCTTTATTGATTTTATTATTGCACTGCCGATTTTTGGGTGTAACAATTTAATCAATATTTGTGCAGGTATTTGGTTTCTACTTTTCAAAGAACTGAAGTTCACCGAAAGTGTCGTTTTTTTGAATTTCGTAAAAGTATCCTAACGACTGCGCCATTCATTAAATTTTGAATTTTAAGTTTTCAAAATTATTGTTGCGTTAAGTCTCGATGAATAATAAAACATTTATTAATTAAAGAGAAGTGGCGTTTATTTAACGAACGTCTTTATTTATTAAAAGTCAAAGCTTAACTAAACTTATCTAACATAATGTAGTAGCATTCGCAGATTACCTAGAATAGGATAAAGTCATTGGCACGAAGATAAGGTATGATGTAATATAAAATAATGAGAAACACATCATAAATGCAGTTAATATAACATTTTTAAGCAAATTGAAATTTTTATAAATAAATAAGTATAAGTAATCCTTTAAAAATTCAACAGAATCATATTAATTGTAACCCAATCAAGAATCAAAGATTATTTTCTAACTTAAAATTCATCTTTCGGAGAATATTTGTTTAAATTTATATGGATAATCAACCAACTCACCTTTTTATAAATAATCATAGTCGAAAATTCCCACAACCTATAATTAATCAAATATAAAATTGAATACTAGAAACTAGAAGTGACCCTTAATTATCACCATCAGTCTTAAAAACAATTTATTTTTATTTTTAAATTTCAAAATACAAGAAAAACTTAATGACGTGGTTCTTTCAAATTATTTGCTGAATTCATTGTTTGGGAGAATCGAAAAATATTCATCTCGGATTTAAATTTGAAGGTAACTTCTACCACATTAATTTAGTTTCGCTTTACAAACATTAAAATAATTTTAAATAGAAGTGTATATAAACATACACAATTTTTTTATACGAGTAATATTAGCTAGGTTAAGGTTTAATTACATTATTTTAATTGTTTGTTGTAGATATAATTACCTAAAAGCACATCTCCTTTTTGGCATAGAACAAAACGGAAACTGTGTTGTTTAGTAATTAGGTAACTTTAAAAGATTTACAGTGGGATTAGCAATTCAAATTCTGTGTTTTCGTGTTTTTCTATATTTTAGCGTTTACCAATTTGCGTTATTAAAAATCCTTTTTGATTTCGAAAAGTCACTGTTCGATTTTCGATACCTACTAATATTTTGATTATGTTAAAAGCTTGAGTCATAAGATATTGTCACAAGTGGAAATGTATAAACTATAAATAAATGTATAATTAATGTAATGACATAGATTTCCACTTGAAGCTCCCTCGTATAATAGGTTGACAAAGTATCGTAATAATAATTAATAACTATTATGGAAGGGGAAGCATCAAGCGGTGCAACAGAATAATTAATTAGTAGAGTCAGTCGTAAGAGAGTCGTCAAGTGGCCATCGAAGGTGGTTAAGTGGACCTGATAAGGTCAACATAGAGAGTAAGTTATAGATTTAAGTATGTAAATAGTTCTTAGTATTAATTCATATTTTCATACAATAAATAGTTAATTTTGATACACCTGTGCTCATAATTAATTTAATAACAACTAGTAATTAACAATTAGTAATAGCAGTCACACACGTTTCGTTTTTCGCCGAGGTCGGGCCTCCAGGTCGAGGTGAATTGATTTCGGGGATGTTTTAGCGAGTAAGAAAGCTTTTTTTAAGACAGCCTTTTAGAGAGCTCCGGGCGCTCTGTGCCGTTTTGATTGATGTAACTACGACGAATCACAGATCCACCCTAAAATGAGTTTGCTTTGGTCTAAATTAAATAAAAATCCCTGTACACTTATGAAGACGTGAAAAGAGTTGAGTTGCTATCATTTATACGGAAAAACGCGTGCACAGCAAATAAGTGTCCATGCCATCATTGTCCAATCCATTTTGGCCATTAACGTCATTGACCGGCCAAAGACGTAAATATTACAATCATATGAAAATATTTACATCATTGTCCACCGCTAACGGACGTTGACGTGAATGGCCGGTCAATGACGTTAATGGCCAGCGTAAATGGGCATTGACGTCATTGTCCGGCCATTGACGTCAATGCCCAATTTACGTCATTGACCGTAACATATATAATATGTATTACTACATACTACATAATATGTATTACTGTATTAGGCTCAGTTGTTCTTGATTGTCTAAATGCAATTGTTACCTGTTCGAAGGCACTAAAGCAATCATTCCAAAGAAAATTGCCTTCATTTTGGCACCGAAGTAACATTTAGATCACAGCAGCATAATTATTTTTATTATCAACGGATTTTTAAGAAGCAGCAATAATTAACTTCATAGTTTTATTACAATTAACTTTTAAATTATAATAATATACAGGAAACTTTACAATTAATAAAAATAAGCTATTAGTTAGGTTAAACTCAGTAATAACAAAATCACCGTTTAAATAAAAAAGCAGATAATAAATATGTACATAAATGTATTATCGTGTTCCTCGAGTTTCTATTGATTTTTGCAATATTATTTTATGTTTAAGTTAAAAAAAAATGTTTTTTATTTTTTGCAAATATTTGTAGCGGTCAATTGGTCAATTTATGCTACATGGTATTTATTATTTTCAATAAACTAATTTAAACTTAAAACTTATTACTTTCCCTGTATATAAAACCAAAAGATAGATAATAGAAAAATCGAAACGAAAAAGGATTAGATATATGGCGTTGAAGACGATAAGATCGAGAGAATTTGTGTTTCGAAATAAAATTGGTTTATTAAGAATATTTAATTATTACTGGTCGATATAAAGTATCGAGTTTTTTTCTTTTGAAAGTGAGTGTGGCAAGTGTTTGGCTCGTCAAAAGATTTTGGTGAGTTTTTTTTTTTTGGCTATAAATTTGTGGGAGACACTTGATCTTATTCCATCTTTGATTTTTTCAACTGGGAAATTCGTATTCGCCTTCTATTCTGTTGAAAAAATTATTTTAATAGTTTTGGAACGGTAATTTTACTTTATAATCGAGGACATTTGTTAAGCATTTCTATCGATAAAATTTTGTCTTTGCTTGCAATAAGTTTTATCAACGTTGAGGTTTAAAAACAAGTAACTAATTTTAATTATTTACTATTCAGTAATTAAATTATTTTTGCTGTTGGCGTGGACTACTTGATCTTTCTATGTTCCTCCGATAAGGATAATACCAAGACAAGTAGCTATAAATTTTTTTATCTCAGTTGTATGGCTTTCGGTTTCTTCGCAGCAAGTTTCTTGCAGTTATTTTTTATCACGGAAGCCACTTTTTTTTTAACTTTAAGATTTCAAAGACCACTTAAATATATTTAAAAACATTTATTTTTTTATCAAATTATAAATATTATCTTTACTTCTTTACATAATCTTTAACTTCAGTGAGTTCTTCTTTATTCTTGGGGGGTTTATTGATGTTTGGCGCTCACCAAGGAAGTTGTTAAAGAAACAAAATTTAAATACAAGAAAAAAGAACCTACCAGCATCTCGTGCTCTCACTAATAGTTTAAGCTAGTCTGCCTGCCATAAGAATCGCAGGTCATCGAGGTAAAATTATCAATAAGAAAAAAAAACGCTATTATTGGTACATATTTTATTATTTTTAATTTTATAAATCATTTTGAAATTTTCTAATTTTCTCACTAAATAGTTAGACATAACACACAGTTAATTTATTTCTCCTAGGGTTTTATTTAAATTTGAGTTAATTTTGAATAAAATAATTAATTATGGGTAAGTGATTTTGATTTAAAACCGGATTTAGAAAGTTTTCCGATATTTGAACTAGATTAGATATTTTTGGATTCAAATTAGTAATAATTTTTTATCGTTGACCATTTTTGATATATTAATAAGATACAGAATTCTTGAGTTAGAGGTCTATTAAACAGTTTAATTGTCCGGTGTTTCGAGTTTTTTACATTTTTATTAAATTTTTTTTAAATTTAAATTTAAATTTGACTCGAAACGTGGGACAATTAAATTTTTTAATAGACCTTTAACTCAACAATTTTGTATCTTATTAATTCCAATTAGATTTGGACAGAGAATTTGAAACTATAATTTTTATAATTTGGATTTCTAACTATAGTCTGACAAATTAATTTTATAAGAGTGTATTTCTTTTAAAGGTGCCTATCTGTAAAGTCGGAGACTGAAAAAAAAAATGGTGCAATATATTGCTAAATATCACCTATATACATAGGTAATACTAAAAAATTTGAAATTGAAATACAAACATTTTTTATTATCAGATAGGAGCTATTAATTTAAATATTTTAAAATCATCCAGAACGTTTTTTTGGTAGAATAGGTCGGTATATATTTAAATATGCATTTGTTGTAGCAATAATGTCATTTTGATATCTTGCCTCTAATTCAAGTTTAAATTGACCACTTGGCACGAAAGGTGGAAATTTTGATTCATCCAATATGCAATTACATATAAAATACTGAATATTCTAAAAATAAGTTATAATTTCGTAGTATAACGTTAATTAAGTGTAATGTTCAAAATCAATCAATCATGTTAAAAATTAATATAAGCTTATAGAGTTTTATAATGTGAATTTCATTGGTTAATCTATGTAAATTCAGTTGAATTAAGCGAGAAGAAAAATATAGTAATAAAAATAAAAAATTTAAATTTAATATAGAACTAAACTTAATTTTAAGGGTTTTAATAAAAGTGTAAGTTTTAATAAAACTTAGATCAGCAAAGAATATAATCATTAATTTCTCAACGAATTGTTTTTTTATGAAACTTACATTAAAAAAATTTCTAAACTTACACCGATTTTTAACAGTAATGGAAAACAATTTTATAGCTTACCTTTTTCATTGGACAACTTATGTACCCACATTTTTCTGCACAATAATTTACTCCAGCCAAGTTGTGCTTTAAACCTTTGCAAAAGTTATATTCAAAATGCATTGGAAAAATTCGATATTCGTTACTTAGAAATTTATATGCTTGCACAATAATCTAAAAATCAATAATAATAATAATCATCAATCGGTTTCAATTAATGTCTCTTAATTTAGTAACCTAATTAGAACTAATACATAACAGGTTTAAAAAGTTGTTTGTATTAGTAAAAATTAAATTTAAAAACTCCTATCTTTAATTGGGTCTATTTATATTAATTATTTAAAAGAGAATGAATTTTCTGTACCAAATCACAAAGAGATGAACTCTGAAGACTGGAGCAAAAGAGATAAACTCTTCTAAGTTGAAGATGAAGTAAACTTTCGGATACTTCAACGGACGTCTTCAATCAAAACTAATTTGAATGAGAATCGTTTATTTAACAAATTTACATAGCTTATATATCTCATAACTGGAGTAATAACAATTGCTGACTAAACAAATAACATGTACTAGTATTCTTGACCTAGTAAAGAATTTGTAATATTAGCTATAGTAATTTGAGGAATTTGCACTTCTTAACAATTAAGTGTAGCAAATGTTTTCATTACCTAGATTAATATGTTTTGTGAATTTTCAGTTTATGAATTAGTTCAAGGTGTTTTACAAATTGCAATATTAAGATTACTTTTGTTTCGACTACAAAAATTACAATTTTGAAATATAATAAAAATTCCATGGTTAACTTTGAATTAAACATTAATTAAAGAAGAAGCTTCGTCAGTCGTTTTTACAGACACACATAAACTACAAATGTACCTATACTTATGTAGTATTTAAAAAATTTACTCACCTCTAAATCATTTCCAACATCTATCTTAAACAATGCAGTGGAATTTGTCGCGAAGTGGGTACGATTATATTTAAAAGTTGAAAGCGTTAATTCCACATAACTTTTATTAACATAGGTGATAACTTCTCTCTCATAAGTTAATTTGTAGTCGGCTTGCATAAACTAAAACCAAGTTAAAACAGTAACATTTTATATTATTGAGAAAAGCAATTAGGAAAAAAAACATACACAAAACTTTCGACAAAGTTTAAACAACTCCACACACCAAATTACCTCAATATGACTTACATTTTTTGCAGTTAAAGTATTTTATTGTCTGTCATGTAGTTAGAAGATAAAAGCCCATCCCCAAAGAATGTAACAGAAAAAAAGATTGTAAAAATTTATAGCTGCCACTGTGGGGTAAATCTCCCGGGAAGTCTGATGTACAGCTTGTAGGAAGTCCCGGGAAGTCCGGGGAAGTCCGAGGAAGTCCGGGGAAGTCCGGGAAGTTTGAGGAAGTCCGGGGAAGTCTGAGGAAGTCCGGGGAAGTCTAGGAAGTCTGGAAAGTCTGAGGAAGTCTGAGGAAGTCTGGGGAAGTCTGAGGAAGTTCGAGGAAGTCTGGGGAAGTCCGGGAAAGTCTGAGGAAGTCTGGGAAGTCTGAGGAAATTCGGGAAGTCTGAGGAAGTCCGGAAAAGTCTGGGAAGTCGTAGGTAGTCAGGGGAAGTTTGAGGAAGTCCGGGAAGTCTGGGGAAGTCCGGGGAAGTCCGGGAAGTCTGGAAAGTCCGAAGTGGGAGGAAGTCTGGTGTACACAATTTTTAACCGTGGTTTACCCCTCGGCTGCCACGCTCAAAAATGAGCAAAGGATTGTTGATAATAATCCCGATCTCAGGGTAGAGTTGGCAATGCCCTGGCTAGCTACTAAAATAGAAAAGGTGGATTGGTGAGTTTCAAAATAGATAACAAAAATAATTGAGAGGGTTGAATATATTGCCCTAGGCGCCACGTGGTTAAAAATCAACTTCCCAAAACGTGCTACTACCCAAACCACGAACGGTAGCGTAATTAAACTCAAGAAGAAAGAAGAAAAAATGAAATTGGTACAAGAATATACTTTTGAATTGTATAATAACGTTTTATAAAATAAATAAAAATAGCGCCAAATTTCTATTTGAACTAACCAAAAGGTTAACAAAAAGTCGCTAATAGCTTTTCTTGTGAAAAGCGTAACCAACCGAATATAGTGAGTATAGTGGTATATATGATCTTACAATAAGATTTGTACACTATTAAATTCCCAATTAGGAGATAAACAAAACAATACCAGTCCTGAAGATGAAGGCCGAAATACACCTTCGAAACATCGACAACGTCACATTGTTTGATTTATTGAGTCCGCATTCCCAATATCCTGCTTTCAATGATAAAAATATTGTTTGCAAAAATGCATCTACTATAATGATCTTTATGACAAATATAATAATTAATATAATAAAACAAATAATTCTGAATGCAATAAAGCTTATCTATTTTCGGTAACATTAACAAGTACTATAAATAAAATGCTTTCAAACTGCCGATTTTTCGGTTAACTTAAATAATATAATGTATTGAGATGTTATTTTTTGAAAAATATAAAATTGATCAACTTTTAAAGAATTTTAAAGTTATGACTTAAAATCTCAATTCTGTTGGATATTAATCTTGCCTCGGCTAACATCAGGGAGGAAACTCTTTTCTGTAAAAAAAACTCCGGGTGCCCTTCCCTCGATTTTTGTTTTATTTTTATAAATAAAAGTGATAAGATAAATATCAGAAACTTTAATTTCACAAATCTAATTTTTGTGAGTCACAATTTGACCATAGAACCAAAACAAACTATAATTCAGTATTAATAAAGCTTTATTTAATTGACAATTTTTTCAGTCTTCTAAACTTTATTAATACTGAAAGCAACAATTTTACAAATTTTATGTATTATTTACACGTTTAAAAAAAAATATCAATATAATTCGATGTAATCCACCCACTATTGTTTATTAAATGTGTAATTTTGCCGTTAGTTGTTTATAAAAAATGATGTACTCACTTTAATTTTATACATGCAGTGTATCACGTGAATTTTCGCAGCGTAATGTAATCCCCTTTGGTTTTACTTTCTCCAACCCATCGGTAGCACTCCAATATGGCACTTGCAAAACAATCGTGGCTCCAAAATAATTGATACGGTCACTTGATATGAATGATCATCAACGAACCTGCCTCATTCCTTCACCCAGCTTATCCGTTTTGCCAACATCCAAATTCCAGCACAGTCGGTTTACAATCAAAAATCTTAATCTCAAGAAAATACGCTTCTCTGCTTTTTACAGTATTACCAAAAGCCAACTTTGCAAAAATTTTCTTATCCTCGCTCTACTATCTGTCTTATTCGGCCTCACACGCACTTATCTTCCTGGTGCCAACCTTTACACTGCCCGTTATCATTGCACTTTTAAAAATTTAGCGGCAAAATACTGTTTTAAAAATATCAATTTAATTACATAAACCTAAGAGTTATAATTCTAAAAAAAATATGGTTCTTATAGATATGTGAAATTTAAAAAATATTGCGCACATTAGGAAATTTAAATAAATTAAGGAAATAAAACACCCAAAGCTTTTGACAAATTTCCTTCTTTTTTTTTTATTACAGTGATGTCAGCTTCAGCTTCATTTAGTTCCAAAACCACCAAAATCTTTCCAACAAAACAAACAAAAATGTAAAATAACATGACAGTATATAGAATTATTATGTAAAAATTTAAGTATAGTCACAAAATAGCTGAATTGTTTTCTCGGAATGAGAAAGCAGCAGATTCTCACTTTGGTTCAAAAAGTAACGACATATAGGGTAGAATTGCCTTTGATTACTGAGTCAATATCTATTAAAAAAATTGTTATTGACGTAAAAAATATTGTTGTAATTTGGTCAGTATAGGTGGTAAGTACAATCTTTAACGTTATTTAGTCTAGAGACAAAAAAATTACAAATGAAGTTTCTATTGGAATAGGTTTTTTCAAGTCACTTTTCATGGTTGCTATTTCTATACGTTTATCTATATAAAAAACTATGAGACTATGACGCCCATTTTGGGGGATCTTGGGAGTTTTAATATGTTATTTATTAATGTTTGAAGATCATTTAAGCTAATTTTCACATTTTTCTTCACATTTTTTTTCTCGGTTTGGACAAAATTTTAAATTCAGCTTTACATACTCATAATTTCAACGGCAGCTCGTGAGATTATACAATGACCCAAAATAATAAAAATTGTTTTTAATCTGGGGCAGTCTTAAAGGGTAGATTGTCTTTGTGCAAGAATTAAAAATTTACTTCCCACTTACTTTCCATTAAGAAAATTTTGTTAAAATTTGAGCCAAACATAATGTAAATTGAAAATTAGTTCAAGTAAGTACCTACATCTAAGATTTGCTAAATATTAAAATCTATTCAATTTGGTCAAAAATTAGTAAATTGTAATGGTAACAAAGCCAATTTTCACCATAGAGAAATAAAGAAACAAATACAAAGTTCTAAACAATTAAATTACCAAAAAAGCTACCTTTAATGTTTGAAGATCATTTAAGCCAATTTTCTGATTTATAATATTTTTTCAAAGTCGAATGCTAAAAATTCTGAGCTAATTCGCAAAATTTCGAACATCATATTTTTCTAATCTAATTCATTTTCTATTTTTCTAATTTTCAATTTTCTATTAAATAAATAATCTAATGCCATAGTATGGTGAAAACGATGGCGAATTTATACTTAAAGTGTATTTTACATGTGTTAACTTAAAAACATTTTAGTTCTGAAAAGTGTTTAGTACATTTTTTCGGTTTTCTAAAATATTGATATGATTCATATTTTTCTGCTATTCATTTTGCGAAAATAATTACTAACACGTAATGTAAATTTATTTTCCTATCAACATTTGAAAAATTAAGTAAAAACAAGCTTATCTCTTTTTAAAGGCAATTTACAAATTAAAAATTATCTCTTAAAAAAAAATTTAATTATTGTTTGATGTTGATCGAATTTTTCATCTGAATAACCTACACTGAAAATTTATAAATATTAGGTATAGTACTCACTTTTTTATAAAAGTCATCGTTCGAAGTTCCCAAATGAAATATAACAAAATGAAATATTAAATTGAAAGAAACTGTAACTGCCCACATTTAGCTATGTTATACACTATTCACGTCAAATTGTTTGTTTTACTAAATTAATGATATTGTGTCGGTCTTTTATACATTTAATTTAGTTCCACACTCACACGACTGAGACTGATGTCGCTATGAGTTTCAATCATAATTATGTGAGCCGCTGTTGTGAATCAGTGAATCCGCATTTATGGGGTCGCCGAAAAAAATTTTACAATCTTATTTTATAGATTGTGACCTTAAAACCTTTAAAAGCATACTCTTTTGACTATTGGCTCCCATCTTTCTCTGCCTATGTGTGCTGGATGTAATTAACTTAATGGAAAACAAATCACCACTGTTTTCTAAAGTCAATAAATGATTTAATCAAGTATCATTCTGATAAATATCGAATAAGCATCTCTTATGTGGATAGACATCGAGGGGCGATTCAAATTTTGAAATATTTTTCCGGATTTCCTTCAGGATTACCTTAAGATTTGCTTCAAACAAATGCAGACCTGTAGTATTTCTAAGATTCCTTAGACTTTTCCAAAATTTCTTATGATAATCATTCCTAAGATTTATTCACATATTCTAGAATCTTCTTAGATTTTCTCAAATTTCCGACCTGATTTTCTAACCGATCCCCCTCCATAACTATATCTGGTGTTGGTAATAATGTGGCGAACAAGAAGCGATTAACAAAACAAAGTTTTGTACACTAGATTTCCTTTTACAAGATTTTCTTAGATTTACTCCTGGATTGCTTTAAAAAATTGAAAAAAAAAGAGCTCATTTATAGCATTCCTAATTTCTTAAGTCTTGGATTTCTTAAGATTTCCTGGAATTTTCCAAGATTTTAACAGATTTTTCATCACTTGCACACCAAATCTTCTCTGCGTTTTCTTTCTCAGTGGTGAATCATCGTAAACCAGGTTCCAGGAATATTTTGTCCTGTTCTGCATCTGATCATCTTAGTTATAGTCACCTCCTACGTATAAATTGCGAATGGGACATTTTCCCGTCGTCACTTCGCCGTTGAGTTAAGCACTTCGTCAAGCATATACAGTACAATATACTATATTAAAATTTAAAAATTAACAAATTAATCAAACATTAACATTTTAATTCTGGTTATTATTGTAGATATCCAAAAACACTTTATTTACGATTTACAATTGAGAATTCAAGTCTATTTTAAATCATGTTTTTCCCCACAGACAAATTTAAAGTTGCAAAAGTAGCTTTTTCTTGGAGAGGGAAAAGTTACTATTCGAGAAGTTACACCTAAAGAATTGAATGTAATTTTCAGGACTTTGCACTCAAATGCTCTTGTTTTTAATGAGATTAGTCTTCTGATGGAAAGGCTTGTTTTCTCATTTTAAAGTTAGGTAATTAGTAATTTGCTAAATTATTCTTTTAAAAATGAAAAGGGACCATTTATTTAGAAGGCATCATATGCGAAACCTTGTTTTAAGATTTTATTAGCTTTGGAACATTCACATCTTCGTCCACTTTGTATTTTATCACTTTTTGCAGAAATTGCTGAGTTCTTTATCAAGATCATTTTACTTGAGCATATAGGGAGCACTTGACGAGTGAAAACATTAAAATTCGTATACTTAGTTGGTATAGAAAGTTTGTTTATAAACCAAAGTTTGCATTCTTTTGGTGTTATTAAATTAAAAAAAGGTCCTCAGGTTGAATGGGAATTCAAATCAAACACTATATAGTATGTAAGTCGACGTTTCGGAGTAATCTATCTTTATCATCTTTATCATACTTACTGGGTGAGAATTTGGTTTATTTTGGTGTTATTTATTTAGGCGACACTATCTCAGTATAAAGTTCATGTTCAAATCTGAAGGTAACTTCCACTATACGTTAATTTTATTTTTTCCACGTAATTACCGAAATCCATAATCTTCATTTTACATACTACAATGAAGCGGAAGTTGTGTACCTTTTTGGACAAAACTGATATAAGCTTTATATTCAGATTAGTATTCCGATTTAAAATTTTGTTTTCGTAGATTGTAACTCGACACGATAACTTTTGATCAAAATTGTGGATCTGAATTAGGAAATCTCGATATAATATATTATTATTTAACTAAATAACAGAATTGATATAGCATAAGATTTATATGTAGCATAAGAAGAAAAACAAAGGAGTTTTTATTGATTTACGATATTAAAATGTCAAAATTTTACTCAGGTGTTTTTTGATTAAGTAACACTGGGGGGGGGGGGGTGTCGTTCATGAATGGTTGTTTGAATTTATGTTGTAATTATGTCAAAACAAAAACAATTTAATATTGACAAAGATAATTTTAAATATCTGCTAAAATTTCGCCTAAGATTGATTAATATTGCACTGTTAACTGTGGAAGACTGTTAAGAGTCTATACTTACTTTTTATTTATGCAGTGAATGCACAACTTAACGAACCTCTGCATGTCTTGAACGAAATAAATTTTTGTTATCAATTTTTTTTTGAATAATAATTTTTCAAAGAAACTTCAAATATGAAATGAATTTTTGTTATTTATTTTTGAAATTTAAAATAAACAAATGAATTACATAAATTTGTAAATGAGACTCCGCCTAACGACGCGCTCTTTCCCTAATATAACAATTTCCGCAAAATCCGCAAATATACGCGATATCACTTTAAGAATCTGTTAATGCAAACCTCCCAGGAGTAAAATTCGTACGTCCAACTTCTTTTTTCGAACTGCTTTCTGATTATCTCTCGTTCATCAGCTTCCCCCTTTGAAATGGATGTGGTCACCTCGTTCTCCACCACGTGAAATTGAAAACATGTCCAAATATTTTCAAAATAATTTCTATTGCCACTTCCAAAAATAATTACCAAACACTATCCAAAAATCTTCGAAATCAAAATTTATTCTTCTTAGGCCGAAATGTAATTTTATTCTCTAATGGTTGGGTTCTTAATTGATGAAACCCACCACGTAATCAACTCGATTGGACTCGAGTTCGTGTTCCAATGTTGGACTCTTAGTCCAAACTTGAACCTCCTTGAAACGTGTCGAGAGACCAACCTTCCCCGACGACGCTCAAAGATCGACTAAATATTTTCAAATTGTTTCTTTCAGGCGTTTCCAAGGAATTCAATTCTCTTTTCAGATTCACATTTTTTTTTTATTTACTTCCTGTTTTTTCCCCTTGAATGTATCTGAACCTTGCCGTGGTGAGGGGGCTTGCGTGTTTTGAGGAAGCGGTGGGCGTGTACCTGCTAGGATTCGAGACAGGAACATGAAACTCTCTCGTGCTCGGTCTGTTTTGTCAGGCTGGCTCGGGCCGGGGCTTGAAAACCTTTGTGCTTGGGCTTAGCTTGTCAAGAAAACAGGATGACGGCCACTGTGAAGAAAGTGTCTGGCAACACTCCACTTTGGCCTGGTTTTCCACTCAAACGGGCGGTCAGGACTAGTCCGCCCTGATCAATCGGCTGTGCTGTTCCGTCAGAGGTTCAGTAGGACGAGTCCTTAGGGAAGGATGTGGTGTGCAAGCACCGCACCTTCCAGAGGGCTATATCCTCCGAGTAGCCCTGGCGTCAATTTTTCGACGTCCCCAACGTTGCGGGCTCCATGGCGGGTGGGGAGCTCTGGAGGATGAATACTAAATTCTCTACATGGCAGAATTTAAACCCAAAAAACCAGCTGATGTATCAGCTACTAACCAGCAGATGGGTGCGTCTTCGGATACCCCGTCTCAATCTGCAGATGCGTCCAACAAGGACACACTACAAGTAGCACCTCCTTCCGGGACAGACCTACCTCCCAAGACTGGGAGAAAAGGGATCTCCGGAGCGGAGATAAAACGTCGTAGAAAAGCCTGCCTGGCAGCAATGCAGTCAGGCGAGGGCACCCCGACAAGCAAAACCCCACACGAGCAGGCCAGGTTATCCAAACCACCGGCACTTGACGACGGTGTTAACAAAACCAAGCATCTGAAAACCGAAGCTGCTAAAAAGCGACTCCGATCTCGGGACTCCTTGCCTTTACCCTCGAGTAATCAGGAGAAGAGGGCAAAGCCGACTTCCGAGAACACGAGTTCAAATCGGGTGGGCAATGTCACCTACAAAGAAGCCGCTGGAAAGCACCTCCGAGTAGCGGTGATAGACCGCTCAAATCCCCTGGGCAAACTCGATGAGTCCCAGCTAGATTTTATTCTAATATCTAGCTATAATTTAACGTTCCATTTATGATATTAGTAGAAGATTAAATCTTATCAAAAATTTCAACGAATCAATTGATTATCGGATTAATGTTTTAAAAAGCGTATATATAGAGACAATACTTTATACGTTTAATACTAAATTAAAATTACAACAGATTACATTCCAAATATCATTTACAACGACATGGAAGACTGTAGGATCTGTTTATATGAAATTATAGGCGAAGCAGAAATTGTTATTACTTGCAAGCACATGTTCTGCGCTCCTTGCTTGCAAAAATGGGAAGAAGAACACGATACTTGCCCTCTGTGCCGAACGGAATTTGAAGAAACCGTGGAAGGACCGGTTTCAAGACTTATTCAAATCAGAAATTACACGGATTCAAGATTTGTTTCTGGGTTAATACCATTTGATACGAAATTTATTCGATTCATGCTTATTCGTATTGATGATGAAAATAATGGTGATTCTTATGAGATTTATTATACGATTTGTGATGATGAAGAGGACGAAAATAATGAGGAAGAAAATGAACCTGGAGAGGATAGAGACGAAGATGATGGAAACGAAGAGGATAGCGACGAAGAGGATGGAGACGAAGAGGACGAAAACGAAGAGGATGACGGCGATGAGGATAGAGGAAATCCTAGGATGGTATGCCGTGAAAGTAGACTTCAAATATATTTGAAGTATTATTTAAATTAAATTAAAAAAATTGCTATAAAAAAATGAAATATTATAAATATAACAAATAAATAAAAATATTCCATGAATATCAAATCTATGCGATGCTTAATTTTCTTATAAATATATTATGCATTGAAAAACCTTGATTCGATGCTACGTTAAGCAGGTTATTAGTTAATCCATTTATCCTTTTATTTTAAAATGTTGATCTGATCATCCGATGATCAAGTTCTCTTTTCATCTGATGAACATTTTATCTGCTAAGAGAAATATAATTTATTAGATAATGTAGACATTAATGTAAATTGCTTAACTAGATCCTAGTTTAACTTTTTCATAATTTTTCATGTTTGGATAATTTTATATAATTTTCACTTAATTTCCAAATTTTATTCGAAAAATCGATATTTTGAACGCAAAAAGGAGCTAGAATTGTTTTACAATCCATAAAAAAATTTTCCTGTAATACTTTCGACCTCTTTAGCTATAGCCACGTGTACGGTCGTTTGGGATCTTTCAAATGGACTCTATAAAATGTAGTCATTAATTATTATTAGCGATATTTTAACGGTGTGTTTAAAATTGTTTACCTTAGAGTACGCTTCGAATATCTTAGAAACGAAACTCCATATTAAGTTTCATATATAACTTGTGCACGCATTCTGATAGTAAATTAAAAATAATGGAGTAAGCACCACGCCAGGATGAAGCGCGTTTGAAGTACTTCAAACGGGGTGAGACCGGACAGGTTTTGGTATATTTTGAATAACTGAATCTTTTCTGTCACATTTGTAAGTCTAAGTATTTAACCATGTTGCAATGAAAGCCTAAGCAATAACTTGAACTAAATACTCGAGCAAAAATTATCAAAATTAGGAGAAAACAATTTTTGTTTGCCGTCCCGACTCACCCGAGTGTTTGGGGTGAACAACAAACTGAACTCTTAGGGGAGAGGCTTGTAATTTGACCACCCATAGCATTTTTGCTCCATAACTCATCTTCAAATTAATATTTTTGAATATATAATGCTATCTTTGGAAAGAGGACTTCATTAGCTAAATTTTTGCTGAAGACACTTATTACATTACTCAAAAAACAAAAAAGTTATGACCATTCTCCCGAAGAGACTAAAAATTGGTTTATTTTATTTTTGGCATGTAAGTTGACCACCTCCTAAAAAGTTGCTGAAAAGTCAAAAACCTTAACTGAAATGGACCGATGTACAAAATTAATGATCTTTTATTGAGTTTTAAGTGAAAAAGTGAAAAAAAAAGAATAAAAAACATCAAAATTGAATTAATTGTGATAATTGCAATTGATGCTTTTTCGCTCTTCTCAGCCTCCTTGGGCAAAGCAATGGCTTCCTTGTCTTTAGCAACAAGCTCCTAGAGCTTAGCAGCTAATTCCTTCTTCCCTTTTGCAACTTTTCGCCTTGGGGTCATCTTACATTCTCGACGATTTTGAAACAAACACAAAAATAAACATGCAAAAACACGATATATTTGGAATTCACTTTGGATTATTAAAATTCAATGGACTACGAGTTTAGCACATATATTTACCATAGAATATCAACAAAAATTGTTCACTTTATCAGCAAACTGAAAAATCAATATTTTAAAAAAATAATTTTTTTTCACACAAATGTTTGTCGGAGCTAGTGCGACGCGTCTGTTCACTTCTAAACCACATAAAAATTGAAGGCTATGTCAAAGAGCACGATAACAGTTGAAATGGCGGTATTCCCATTGACAGTTTTTTCTAAAATACCGGGTGGTCATCTTACATGCATGGTCAACTTTCAAGCCTCTCCCCTACATATTTCAATTGTCAGTTTCGAAATTATATCAATATTAAAGCTATAGTTACAACCACTTCGACTAGCATCTTTCAAAGTTTAAGAAATTTAACAGGAGAAATTAAATGAATTTTATTCCACACTATGAAGGCAAATTTTATGCAGTAAAAACTTGATAATGAAATTTAATGATGGTCTCGAAAAAATTACTTTATAATTAATATCAATTAGAATTATCAATATTGAGCTACAGGACACAAATAAAACACATTTTTTAAACGAGCTTTCGAAAAATGTCTTTTTTTATTTTTTTTTAAATTTTTTTAAAGACATTTTTCGAAAGCTCGTTTAAAAAATGTGTTTTATTTGTGTCCTGTAGCTCAATATTGATAATTCTAATTTATATTATTTTCAAGAGCTAATAATTTTAATTTATAATTAATATCTACTAATTTGTACCGAACCGGAACACAGAATGCATTGCTGTAAAGTGCAACAATCTGTGTGAACTATAGGTAGACCACTCTTCCAATTTCAAAAATGTTATGCTAGTAATCTTCTTCTTTCATGTGCCGTGTCAGTGTCAGATCTTCCTGACGTTGTTGGCGATCATATCTTGGCTGAAGGCAAGATGACGTACTAGGGAATTTTAATTAATGGAGTGGTTTCCCGTTGCCTTCCCTATATAGTCCACAGATCTATCTTTCATCTATGCTGCACCTGTCTGGGGCTTCGTGTCCATCAGCCATATAAAAAGCTTCCAAGTGGTGCTAAACTTAACTGTGAGACGTGCCATGAAAACCCGATGGTGCGTCTCAAACAAAAGGCTGCAAAAGGATGCCAACTTAGTATCCATCGAAGAGTTTATCAGGAACGCGGCGGCTAACTGCGGGTTTCTCTGAAAACCTCATTAATCAGAGAGCTTGGAATTACCAGCTCGAAGAGGACCAAAGCTATCTTCAGCACTCCCCCCCCCCCTCTACACTGCTAATACCTTATTTGTTGTTGTTTTAGCAGTGTAGAGGGGGGCCTTCTCTAACCAATTTTTTAACAAACTTTTTACAGGGAAGCTCTCGAGACTCCAAGAAATTGAGAGAACTGGTGCCGAGAGGAGCACCAACACCTCAATCACACTCTCTAATAGCCCACCTCAATCCGCAACTCCTCTACGTTAGGGCTAAGGCTCCTATCCTGAACACCCAAAAAGGAGTCGAGGACAAAGTGCGACCCAAGAAGTCGTTCGCTGCGAAAAATACCTGTGCGAACCCCAGATAATTATCTGTGGTGCAGCGACCCAACAGAGTAAATCAGCAAATTCTGTCACTCCACGATAAACCGTCAACGGCACATTAAGGGTACGATCCCATTCAAAAAACACTTCTTAATCCCCCCCCCCCCTAGGCACGGAGTATACGGCAATGCCGTGGTATCCATGTAATGAACATGACTTGACTTGTTTTAATGGACAGAGCCGGCCGGAAATATTTTCTGGGAGTGCAACAATTACCATCATATCACTCAAAAACGTTTATTTAATCATCCTCGGTAGGTTTGGTCTTACCTGGTAAGAGCTTTAGACATACTCAATAAAAGTGTTCAGGTTCGAATCCCAGTAAAGGTTATTGTTTCTGGTGGGTGCCGTGATTCGGATTCCGCGTTAACAATGATAGGTGTTGACAAAACACTCAATTACTGTAGGTGTTTCTGTGGGACACTACATAAATTATGACAATCAATCAACGAACCAGGGATTCGAGATTTAGCCAATAACCATGTACGATCTCCTCGTCTGACAAAGACAATAGATCCATTTTTTCTAGTTCGGTAATTTTTGAGTTAAAGCGGCTTTAGGAATGTTTTTAATAAATGGAGCAGCTCAGAGAGATTCACTGCCTTACTAGATTCACCACGGTTCACCATTTCAGAGTGCGATTTATGCCCAAAAATGCTTGTATAACATAATAACACACCATTGGCTGGGTTTACCTTATAGAAACAGCTAATCAAATAATTGCATTAAGGAAAAAACGGAATAGTGGGGAAATTGGACAGTCAATAAAACACAGGTTTTTAATCGATCTTTTCTTTTTTTTTAATCGATTTACGTTTCGAGGTTTTATTTTTTCCTCTTCCTCAGGATCTGTAATAATAATCGATTAATCGATTAAATCGATTAAAAACCTGTGTTTTATTGACTGTCCACTTTCCCCACTATTCGGTTTTTTCATTGGTTAGTATGGACGCGACTCAAGAAGTTGAATTGCATTATGTTTATTGACCTATTTTACTCGAAATTTTGAAAAATGTATAAAATTTAATGTTTATATTTATTATTTATTGTCCCAACTAGCATAATTTTATTTAAATATTTTTTAATTTGTTGGCCCGGTTATCATACTATTCCCATCAGAAACAAGACATTTTTTCAATTTATTCTGAAACAATGTTCAAATTTTCAGCTGAACATGGAGCAAGGTAACAACTGTTTACGTTAAATAAATTATTTGGGTACTATAAATTAAAATGAGTAATTAAATTACTTTTGTTCACTTAAATTACTTTATTCGGGCCTTTTAATTGAATTAGTAGCTACTTTCAGTTTAGGTTATACAAAGATCATCTCACAGTTATGCATTAATTAATTATTTTTTTAATTTATTTATCGTAATAATTAAAATTCTCAAAAAAAATATACGTGGGATCAAACTATAATAAGGTGCATAAGTGCATAACATCTCATAGAGTTTTGTGTTTACTCAGATATCTCAGTTTGCATAATCACATATATTCACATAAACAGTTTTTATATTTTTTATATCTTGAAATATTTAATTTTAATAATTAAATTATTTTTGGTTTCGACAATTAGCGTAGACTGCTTGTTTTTTTTATGTTACTCCGCAGGATAATAATAGAGGCAAGTACGATTCGCAATTTACCGTTGGTGGCGCTCGTGACGCTACTAAATGTCAACATGGCGGCTCTATTACGTACACTTTTTGTTTTGAGTTTGATTCTGAATTATTTTATCGTGAAATATTTATTGTGAAATATAATGTTTCTTTTTTTGAAAAGTTTTTTGTGAATTCTTAAAATTTAAATAAATAAATGATATAAAAAGTGTATAGCTAAAATATTAATTGTGTTTGTTTTATCGACCGTCAAAAAACGCCCAAAAACAGTAGCGGATCCAAACAATTATCATAGAGAAGGGACCAAAAAATAAATTAAATATGAAAAATAAAAGGTAGTTCTTAGTGGGTAATTTAAAATAGTATATTATACATCATGGGACTAAGGTGATACTTTTCTTCCCGCGTGCGAAGGTTTTTGCACGAGTTACCAACTTTTTAAAGTACTCATATAAGGAAACATCAATAATAATTAATATTATAAATAAAAAATCATTTATATGATATTTTGATCCGATTAATTATTATCTGCTTATCGGATTACTCAATCACCATAAAGGTAAAAAAGGAAGCTAAAAACGTCGATAATTGTATAACACGAAAATCTTACTACTAAAATCAAATCTCCAAAAGTCTGCGAACGTCTACAAAGAAAGGTCGTGTATAATTCTTTAAAATTTATTGCAAATGTATTCGTTTTAATCATATTTTTGATTTTTAAATGGCCGAAAATAACAAATTAAGACGTCCTTTTCAGTTGGAAACTTCAAATTTAGAATGTAAAAATTTGTACGAATATTTAACCACTTATTTGAAGGCCAAACTCGAGAAATTTTACAATGAACCCACTATTTGTTTAGCCTTATTTAAAGAATTACCGCAATTGGCTCAGCATTATGTTGTTAGGTTACTATTTATCCAGGAACCTATCTCTCAGGAAGTAGTGGCTTCTTGGGGTTGTGGGGCATTTAAATTTAAATTTAAATACAACAAGTTGGCGGTCACGAGTCCAAGAGGCGAGGAATTGGAGCGGGATTGCATTGACGACAACGACGTGGTTGATTGATTGATTGATGTAATTATTTATTTATTTGTATATAATTTAAACGAATTTATATTGGAAATAAACTAATCCCCAAACTGGTGACCCCGACGTGATATACAAACAATAAATAACGATTAGTCAAAACGGCGATACCGCAGCAACACCCACAAACCCGCAAGAGTAGCCATCAAAATTCCTCCATTTTGGGAAGAGGATCCGGAAACATGGTTTGCTCAAATCGAAATGCAGTTTGCGCTTAACGGCATCACGCAGGACACCACGAAGTTCTACTATGTCGCGAGCAACCTCGAACACCAACACGCCGAAGAATATAATTCGCAACCCGCCCGCCACAGAGAAGTATTCAAAACTAAAAACTGAACTAATCGCCAGATTGTCAGCATCCGAAGACCACAAAATAAAACAGTTACTGGAACGCGAAGAAATAGGAGACAGAACACCATCTCAGTTTCTCCGTCACATACAAGACCTCGCAGGTAAAGTACCAGACGCAATATTAAAAACTCTATGGTTTGGTCGCTTACCCGGAAACACGCAAGCAATATTGGCCTCAATGGACAGCAAAAGCCTAGAAGAAATGGGTCGAGTAGCTGACAAGATCCATGAAACAAACTCACCAACTGTACACATACAAGCAGCCGAAGCTCCTGAATTCTTAGCCGACAAGAGAACACATCAAAGTCTGTTCGATATGTTAAGGATGGAAGTCAACCAGCTGAGGACCGAAATAAGAAATAGGAGAGATAGTCTTAGTCGGAACAGAAGAAGATCCATAAGCGAATCGAGAAGCCTAGCGAACCCATATTGGTGCTATTTTCACAAGAAATTTGGTAGCAAAGCTCGGAAATGTCGAGATCCGTGCTCATTCAACAGGTCGGAAAACCATTTCGGGTGTCAGTAGACGTTGCAACTGATCTCCAAACCACAGCACACCGCCTCATTATTAACGACAAAGCAACGACAACAAAATTTCTGATCGACACCGGAGCAGACATCAGCATATTCCCGAAATCAGCTTGCAAGGACAAACGCACGTTACAAGATTACAAGTTATACGCTGCTAACAACACTATTATTAACACTTACGGTTTTACCACGCTTAAACTTGATCTCGGTTTAAGACGTCAACTAACATGGCGCTTCGTTGTGGCAGACGTAAACAAGGCAATCGTCGGTGCCGACTTCCTTCATCATTTCCGTTTACTGGTTGATATTCGCAATGGACGGTTGATCGACGATACCACAGGCCTAAAAGCAACTGGTCAACTAAGAAAAGAAGCTCATCTAACCATCCGAACTGTCAACTCGGACAACAAATACAATCGAATCGTCGAGGAATACCCAGCCATTACAAACCCCAACATGGCGAAAGCAAGAATCGTACACCAAACCGTGCACAGGATCGAAACACTGCCCGAACAGCCAATTACATGCCGCCCAAGGAGACTTGCTCCAGACCGCCTTCGCATAGCAAAGAAAGAATTTCATAATATGCTTCAGAACGGCATCATCTGACCTTCAAAAAGCAATTGGTGTTCTCCATTACACCTCGCTGAGAAGAAAAACAAGGAATTCCGACGCTGTGGTGACTACCGGGCCCTAAATGCAAAAACCATCCACGACTGTTACCCGATACCTCACATTCAAGACTTCGCGCAATTCAATCAAATTCCAGTCCATCCTGATGATATTCACAAAACGGCAATTATAACTCCTTTTGGCTTATTTGAGTTCATACGAATGCCATTTGGTTTAAGAAATTCTGCGCAAACCTTCCAACGTTTCATACATGAAATCACACGAGATCTGGATTTCTGCTATGTGTATGTCGATGACATGTTAATCGCTTCCACATCACATGAAGAGCACCTGAAGCACCTCCACCAATTGTTTCAACGCCTACAAGATTACGGGATTGTTATTAACCCATCAAAATGTATTTTTGGTGTAAATGAAATTACCTTTCTCGGACACACGATCGACAAAGATGGGACCAAGCCCTTGCAAGAAAGAGTAGATGCCATTTTATCCAGCGAAAAGCCAGCAACCATTAAGCAGCTACGTCGATTTTTGGGAATGTGTAATTTCTACCGGCGCTTCATACAACGTTCGGCAGCAATTCAAGACCCATTAAACAAATTGTTAACTGGGAAAAAGTCGAGCAATGCAATAATCAACTGGTCCGATGAAAACGACACCGCTTTGGTAAACCTAAAAAACGCACTTGCAAAAGTCGCTCTTTTAGCACACCCTTCACCAACCGCACCTTTATCTTTGATGGTAGACGCGTCCAACGATGCAATGGGTGGAGTCCTGCAACAGAAAATCAACGGTGAATGGCAACCACTAGGATCGAGAACTACTTGCCGCATTCTCAGGTATAAAACATTTCCTACACTCCCTTGAAGGACGAGAATTTACATTGTTCACAGACCATAAACCTTTAGTTTTTACTAAGGCTGGGAATCAAATTCGAATAATTCGAATATTCGAATATTTGAATATTCGAATACGAATAATATCGCAAATTGAATAATCGAATAATTCGAATATTCGAATAATTTGAATATTCAAATAATATGAGTAATCGAATTATTATTCAAAATATTCGAATATTCAGATAATTCGAATATTGACAAATTCTTTGAATTTTAAATTATTCGATTATTTAATAAATTTAAATATTTGAACAGGGCCGAGTTGAGTTGCTCGAGTGCTCGAGCACCATACTAAAAATTTACAAAAACTGTTTTTATAATAATTTGCCGACACACACGGTAAATTATCTAAATTCTAAAAATAATAAATTAATACCTACTTAAAATTATTATAAAATAAAAATAGATTTAGCAAAGCTACATTATATTATGCGAGTACCACACGGAAAATCGAAAATATTCCCGCCCTGTGTATTTGAATATATTATAATCTAATCTGAATTCTGAATATTCGAATATTAAATTATTCGATTATTTACCAATTTAAATATTTGAACAGAGCCGAGTTGAGTTGTTTGAGTGCTCGAGCACCACATTAAGAATTTACAAAAATTGCATTTATAATAATTTTCCGACACACACGGTAAATAATATAAATTCTAAAAATAATAAATTAATACTTAAAGTTATTAAAAAATAAAAATAGATTTAGCAAAGCTAACGGAAAAACACGGAAAATCGAAAAGATTCCGGCGCTGTATTTGAATACAAGATTCTTTGTTCTTTGATTAAAATATAAATAAAAAAAGTTTTAACATTATTTTATTACTACTAAGTTTAATATATTAACTTCATATATTTTACGAATTATAATAAATAAATCTAAAAGTCGACAATGTATGTAATAGTCGACAGGATAATATGAAATTCATTTGAAAGCCGGGATATAATAATTTGAATATTCGAATACATAATTTGAATCTTCGAATATTCGAATATTATTTTTCGAATTAATTATTCGAATATTTGAATTATTCGAATATGCAAATAATTCGAATAATTATTCGAATTATTTGAATATTCGAATAATTATTCGAATTATTTGAATATTCGAATTATTCGAATAATTTGATCAACGAATATTCGAATACAAAAATGACAACGATTCCCAGCCTTAGTTTTTACATTCAATCAAAAACCTGAAAAGTGTACACCACGACAATTCAGACATCTGGATTATATCGGGCAGTTTACAACCAACATTGTACATGTGAAAGGTACAGAGAATCTCCCAGCAGACACTTTATCTCGATTAGACAACGTAAACAGGATCAATGCACAAACACTCAACTTGGAAGACCTATCCAAATCGCAAGATGAAGACCCTGAAATCAGATTATTTTTAGATCAACGAAGGACATCACTGAAGCTCAAGAAGATGTACTTCCCCGAGCATCGTGTATCCATTTATTGCGACACCTCAACAAATAACCTTTGCCCGCATGTAACCGAACCATTCCGAAATCAGGTATTGGAAAATCTACATGGATTAGCGCACACCGGCGCTCGTGCAACTACTAAACTAGTCTGTTCAAAATTCGTCTGGCCTACAATCAGAAAGAACATTAGAGATTGGTGCAGAAATTGCATTGCCTGTCAACGCTCGAAGGTACACAGACACACAATTGCTCCAACCAGAAAGTTCGCACCACCTACACAACGATTCGAACACATTCATTTAGCCCTAGTCGGACCCCTACCATACTCTAAAGGATATACGTATTGTCCAACAATCATCGACAGATTCACAAGATGGATCGAAGTAATACCAATTGCTGACATAGGTGCAGAAACCGTGGCCGAGGCATTATTATTGAATTGGATCGCAAGGTATGGTGTTCCCCTCAGAGTAACAACCGATCAAGGCCGACAGTTTACGTCAAATTTGTTTGCAAGCCTTACAAAATTACTTGGCACTGACCACATACACTCAACTCCATACCACCCGATGGCAAACAGGATGATTGAAAGAATCCACAGGCAACTAAAATGTGCAATCAAATGTCACGCCATCGACAACAACGAATCGTGGGTAGAAGCCCTACCAATTGTATTACTTGGCATGCGAACTGCTTTTAAAGAGAACCTCAATTCATCGTCAGCTGAACTCGTGTTTGGGAAACACTCAGAGTACCAGGAGAGATTTTTCAAGGCAGTCACGACTTCACAGAACCAGCTGCGATGGTCACGAAATTAAGGCAATACTTCAAGGAAATAAGCCCGTCACCTGGAAGTAATCACGATAGCAGAAGGAAAACATTTATAAACAAAGACTTAGCAACCTGTACCCACGTATTTGTCCGTCACGATGAGGTCCGAAGGCCTTTACAACCAACTTACGATGGTCCTTACGAGGTAATTAGCCGGAGTAAGAAGGTATTTCGAGTGGACGTGAAGGGCAGACCGGCTTTAATTTCTATCGATTGAATTAAATCAGCGTACCTGTTGTCAAACTGGATGTCAAAAAGCGAAGGATGTCAAAAGCCGAAACCAAGGAAGTGGTTACGCACACGCCACCGGTAGTCGAAAGAAAGGAAGTAATTGCGCACACACCACCGGCACAAACTACAAGATCCGGCAGAAGAGTTCACTTCCTTCAGAAATACGTATCATTCTTTACAGCCAACTGAAAACACTGGGAAGGGGGTAAATGTGGGGCATTTAAATACAACAAGTTGGCGGTCACGAGTCCAAGAGGCGACGAATTGGAGCGGGATTCCATTGACGACAACGGCAACGACGTGGTTGATTGATTGATTGATGTAATTATTTATTTATTTGTATATAATTTAAACGAATTTATATTGGAAATAAACTAATCTCCAAAGGGTCACCAAGACTTTTCAACAGAACATTTACACGTTATTAAAATTTTGAGTGCTTTGTACGTTTGGCTAGAGGTTCCAACACCGAATGGTTTATTAGTTTGGATTTTATCTCCAACATTCAAAAAGAATTTAGAAATAGCATTATCGAGTGATGGCAAACCGTTAAGTACTATGTCACCACTCTCGTACCCAGACAATAAGCCACGTGATGTTGCTTTTCTTAATGCTTACTCTTCTGAAAGATGGGAATGCGTTCTACACTATATGGTTAGCTACCAGAAGCAAGTAGGAATATCAATAGATGCTGTTGGAGTGCTACTACATGCCGGCAGGGGTGGGCAGAATTTAAATACATGTATTTGAAATACGTATTTGAAATACGTATTTGAAATACGTATTTGAAATACATTTTGTATTTTGTATTTCAAATACAATTTGCAAATGTATTTTGTATTTTGTATTTCAAATACAAATTATTTTGTATTTTGTATTTTTATATTGTATTTTGTATTTTTATTATGTATTTCAAATACAAAGTACATTTTAAAATACAAAATACATTTTGAAATACAAAATACATTTTAAAATACAAAATACATTTTAAAATACAAAATACATTTTAAAATATAAAATACATTTTAAAATATAAAATACATTTTAAAATACAAAATACATTTTAAAATAGAAAAATACATAGTGTAGATATAATTTATTGTTAAGAGTTGGGCCAATGAAAATGTCTATTAAGGGTCCTGTTCACAATGTCTGTGCAAAATGTCCTTTAAATGCGTTGTAAATCATATTTTTTAATAAAATTTTAAATACCTTGAAAATTAAAAAAATTCATGTCTACAAGGTGTCAGATTTTTTGTAAAATGTTTCGTTGGCAAGAGCCAACTAAATTGAAGTATTTTAGCGCAATTTTTAAATTTTTTATTTTGGTTAAATCTGATTGGCTCTTGCCAGTTTCTAAGCAACGCAAGTAAAAAATCGCTATCTGAACGCGGCTTAACTCTTGAAGGTTTAAATTTAGAAAAAAATTTTTTTTTTATTTATTTAGAAAAGTGCCCCCTATCACCTTTAAAGTTATATAAAGTGTATCCGGGGACACTCTGTATAGCGAAATCGAATACTCTTTTCTTGACACTTTCATCTCTTTATAATTTTTTTAAAAATTTGTTTTCAAATTTCTTGTCAAATGTAGCAATAAAGACAATAGAAAAGACAGCTATTTTTCAAATTTTTGCAGGCTTAGCCTGTCCTAGCCTTTTTTTTTCTGTTATAGTGTTATGATTTAAAACAAATATAATTTATATATTTTTTTAAATAAAGCAAGCATAGTTCGACGTTTGACTTTCTGGATGTGAGTGATGAGCTATTTTTTTTTAGACATTAGACAATTTTCAGCCTATCTTAAGCCTGCCGTAATCTTTCAGCCTGGCTACGGCCCTGAATAGGACCATAGGACGTTACTAAAAGACTAAAACAGTGATGGCGCCAGATTGGAGTGCCCAGCAAGTGATCACCCAAATTTTTTAGGTGCTTATTTTATTAATGTTTTTTTGAGTTTATTTATAAATTTTGTGTGATTCTACCCACCCATTTCAAAAATACTGGCGCCGTCGCTGCACTACAATACATTTTACAGAAACTCTGCTTTAAATTAGACTATTACCAATTCAAAAAAATTAAAATTTTTTTATATATATACCGACTTAACAAATTAATTAACTACTGTGAGATAGAGAAAGATTTACATCGAAGTGAAACTGATTTCCGATAAAAATTGATATAACTATAAAATTATTGATATAACACATAATGGCTTCATCATCAAAGAACGTTCTTGAAATGGTGGAATCTTCAGAAGATTCTGTTTTTCCAGCAATTTTAAACGGTATGTATTTTAAAGTATGTAAAGATCAGGTATTTTCAGGTACTATAAAGGCTGTTTGCCAAATATGCTTGAAAGATAAAAATAAAGAAGTGCTAATTAGTGGGACGATGAAGTCAACAACAAATTTTAAAACTCATTTAAAGCGATTGCACCCAAGAGTTTCGGAAGAATACGAAAAATTCAAAACTGACAACAAAATTTCTGGTAACAGAAATAAAAGAAAGCATGATGGTAATTTGGAGGTACTCGATGGTAAAACGTTAAAACAACCAAAAATAGTAAACTATGCTAATTGTTCAAAACAAGATACCTTTGATCAAAATATAATGGATTACATTATCAACAGCATGAAGCCGTTATCAACCGTTGAAGATACAAATTTTATAAAACTGATTAAAGATATTCGACCGGAAGTAAATATAATGTCGCGACGTAAGCTTGGAAGACAAATTGATGATAAATACTTCAGAATTCAGGAAAAACTGAAAGAAACCCTGAAAGACATCAAATACATTTCTACAACCGCTGATATTTGGTCAACAAGACATAGGAGTTTTATGGGCGTCACTGCTCACTGGATTGAATTTAAAACTCTTGAGCGAAAGAGCTGCGTGTTGGCCTGTCGAAGATTTAAAGGTTAAATTAAAATTCTTATGACAAAATTGCCGAAATGTTGTTTGAAATTAGTTCAGAATATAATTTAAAACAGGAACAGTTAATATCGACCGTAACCGATAATGGTTCAAACTTCGTCAAGGCGTTCAAAGAATTTGGAATTGATGTTCTAAATGAAGATTCAGATGAGAATGCCGATGATTGTGATGATTTTCAATTTGAAACTATACAAACTCAAGATTTTCAAATAAATTTACCAAATCATTTGAGGTGCGCAAGTCATATACGTTAAGTTTATTGGGAACAACCGATTTACATAAAGCCTTAGTGAAATCTAAAGCTGCCAGAACGCATCATCCTGCTCTTGCCAAATGTACCACATTGTGGAATTCATCACGACGGCCAAAAAGTGCTGAAGTAATTTATGAGGTCCTTGGGTGCCAATTAGTATATCCTTGCCCAACCAGATGGAATTCAATGTTTGACTCGATCAACCATCTTTTAAAGCATAAAGAAAAGCTTAATGTTTTAATTGATAAACTTCATTTAAATATTAAATTCAAAGATTTAGAAGTCGAATACTTAGAACAATTTTGCATCATAATGAAACCTATAGCATGTGCGTTGGACTGCCTGCAGGCACAAAATAACTGCTACTACGGTCAGCTTCTACCAACAATATATTCTTTAAAAATTCGAATGCAGAATGTGATAGCAGGTTCCAATGTGTCGCCCATTATTGCTGATTTAACAACAGAATTAATTATCCATTTGGAAAAACGTTTTGAAAAATTTTTTAAATTATAATTAAGTTGATGAAGCAATTATAGCAACATGTTTACACCCGCATTTTAAACTTCGGTGGCTACCTAATACGACAAGTGATGACAAGATAAATGAAATCAAATCTCTTTGCTACAAAGCTGTAGAAGCAGTCATAAAAGCTAGTAATATAAATAATAATAATGGCCTTACTTCGTCTACGCTTTTGAATACAGAAGATGATTTTTTTGTTTTGGCAAAACCAACCGAGGAAATTCAGGCATCTTACTCTAATGCAGAATTGGAAGTGGTAACATTTTTGAACGACCAAAGTAAATGCTTCTCAAGTTTTGAAAATTACCCAAATATTAAGAAAACTTTTATCAAATTTAATACAAGTTTGTGTTCTTCTGCACCCGTGGAAAGATTATTTTCTTTTGCTGGATTTATTCATTCTCCAAGAAGGGGAACATTAAGCGACAAAAATTTTGAAAATCTTGTATTTTTGAAAGGAAATCAATTATTTAAAAATTAGATCGGTATCTATTGTTTATTAATTTTGTTTTTTAAATATACTAAATTGTTGATTAAAGAATGGCTTTAATTTAATATCATTTATATATAAATAATATAAAAAAATGTATTTTGTATTTTAAATACTGTATCTTGTATTTTGTATTTCAAATACATCACATAAATGTATCTTGTATTTTGTATTTCAAATACATTATTCAATGTATTTTGTATTTTGTATTTCAAATACAATTTTACATGTATTTTGCCCACCCCTGCATGCCGGTTTGATGAAGAGGGACGAGTTTGATGGTAGTCCTATAATAACACGTCAAGGTTTTCAGTTTGTTTTATTGGAAAGACAAGCACAAGTTTGGCACTTCATCTTACAATACTTAGATACAGCCGAAGAACGTGGACTCGATTTAACCGAGTGCCTTACATTTTTAATTCAACTTAGTTTTAGTACGCCAGGTAAAGATTACAGTTCGGAAGGTATGAGTATGCAGGATTATTAATATTTCTGCAACATTTACGTGAATTTGGTTGGGTCTATCAGAGAAAGCGCAAAACTGGTCGTTTTTATCCCACCAGATTAGCTGTAAATATAACCAACCAACATCGAATATTTGAAGAAAATGTCTCTAAGGGTTACATCATCGTCGAAACAAATTACAAGGTGTACGCATATTCTAATTCAGATCTACAGGTTTCCCTCCTGGGTCTATTTACAGATTTATCATTTAGATTTCCCAATTTGGTGGTAGGCAGGTTAACGCGAGATTCCGTTCGTCAAGCTTTAAAATGTGGTACAGTGGTACAGTAGAATCCTCTTAATGTTATCACTTTGGGCCAAGAACATTTTGATAACATTAACCGACTGATTACAATAAGCAAATTTCAGAAAAATTAGGTAAATTTAGCAAGAATAAAGTAAACTTAAATTAAAATGCATAAAGTAAAGTGCATATTTATCAAAATAAAAATAGAAACACGCCATGAAACGGGAAACTTAATTCGTTTTTGTATAGAAATTAAAACGAGTGACGTGTTTTGTAAAGATATATAAAATTTCAATGACCAATCAGAAAAAGATATTTCGAAAAAGAGAATATTGTGTAGGAAATTCCTTGAAAGTGATAATAATAAACGTCTTTTTGATCACATTATCCGGTGGTTTTTGTATGTAAAGTGATTAAAGCGGCCGGTTCCCAGTCAAAATGATCGCAATAACCGACTGATAACATTATCCGTGATCACATTAAGCGGATTCTACTGTATTACAGCTGAACAAATAATTGGGTATCTCAAGCAACACTCGCATTCTGAAACGTTTCAAGTTGTTTCTGGCCCTTCACTTCCCCCCACCGTTATGGATCAAATCAAATTATGGGAGATGGAACGAATTGGCTAATTTATTTTGACTTAATTTTGTACAGTCAATTTTTATTACAGCCCGATTCCCAAAAAGAGAACAACCTAATTTGGAGTAGCGTACAGGTGAAATGTATACATTAGTTAGTAAAAATAAATAAAAAATAAAAATAAAAAAGATTTTATCAAAAATGATGTTGAACAAATAAACCACACCAAAAAAAAGGATTTCTTAAATGAAGAATAAATATTTTCTTGAAATTATTTATTTCATTTAAAAATATAATTTCTTCGTGCAATAAAATATGCTGGTATTAAAAATATCAGATTTCGTCCAAAAAGAATATTTTTTTCTTACAAAAAGAAAATATTTTTGTGCGGCTATTGAAAACAGAGAATTTCTTAATTCAAATGGTACTTATTTGAACCAAGTAATTTTTTTTCCGTGCACATACCAAGAAACGAACCAAATTAATGAACAAAAAAACGAACGAACAAGTGAACCCACGGACTAATAACAACACATATACTTCCACAAACAATTAAACAAAAAGAAAACTATACATCAAATCAACAAAGACGTTGAATAAATTAATAAATTTTACAAATAATCGAACGCTCAAACAAACGAAGGTACAAACAAATTAACAAAAAACACTTACAAACAAACAAACATTCAAAGATAATATCCAAACAAAAAATCCATCGAACAATAGAATCATTTAATAAACGAATGAACGAACAAACTCACAAAATAACAAATATACAGATTTACGATCGAACTAATGAAAGATCTAAGAAATAAACAAGCAAACCATCTAACGATCGAATGAACGAACAAACACATAAACCAAGAAATCAACGAGCAATCTAATTAATAAAGATCGAATGAACACACGGATATGTGATTGCCCAGACAAGTAACTAAGTAAACAATTGAACGAAGAACCACAAAACAATTGAGTAGAAAAACCTAGGCTAGGCGTTAGGTTTTACGCAAATACGTCGTCGAGGGAAATTCGTTTTCACGCAGGACTACCGATCGGATAACATCGATTTGAAAATATGAAAACAACTTCCAAGCTTTTGCAGAATATTCACAAATGGAAAATTTATCATTGGTATTTAGCTGATCGGTAGACCTGGGCAATTCCCTAGGAATTCCTTCCAAATAAAAGCGGATATGAAGACGAGTAACTACCCCCCTCCACCCCCCTATATAATTTTATTAAAATTTGAAAATGATACCTTAATTTTTATCTAAAATATTATATATAAAATATTATTATAGTTTTTCTATTTTTCAATTTTCTGAGATTTCCTTGATTTTTCTAACATTGTCTAGATTTCCTAAAATATCCTAGCATTTTCTGTGCAAGATTTCCAAAAATTCTGAAAATCTTAAGATTTTTAAGAAATTTTTTTGGATATTCTCAACCTTTCTCAAGGTTCTCAACCTTTTTTTTATTTGTACCCCCAAGAAGTTTTGCGTACCCCCACTAAGTGCGAGGCAGTTTTGCTTATGTAGTAAAAACGTATTACCAATTCAAAAATTGGTTTTGGATTTGTAAAATATTACGCAATCAATAATATGTAAAATAATTTAAATTATATTTTTTATTACATTAGAAAAAATTAGTTAATGCGAAGGTTGAGCTTGCTTATTTGACATAATTTTTTTTATATAGGTTGCATTTTCGTTAATTTTAAATGCAAGTCTGATTCAAGGATCAATCGGTTTCTATATTTATTTTTAATAAGGAGCATGGCCGAAAATGCAGTTTCACACAAATACGACGTTTTGAACGGCATTAAAAATTTTAATGCTTCTCGTGAAATGGCGGGATATGCACTTTTCCTTTTTAACCAGAAGTCGCACACATTTTCATTTTGAAATTACCTGTGGGGCTCAAAATCAGTTGAGATATCAATTAAGTTTTTGCGTTCTTGAATTGAAAAATCGTCTTGTATAATCTGAGTATAAGGGACGGGGTCTCTTATCCAGTTATCTTTCAAAATTTTCGGGAAATAGAAACGAAAATTTATGATAAGTTGAGAACAATGATTTTTGATATCCACAATTACTTCCTCTTTTAATGATAGCATATTCTCCTTTATGAAATATTCCAAAGTTGTAAATCCATCAATCCTGTTTAGCTCCACATCTCGAATTAGATATTCCAATTTTTTTACAATGGCTTTTATAATGTACTGTATTTATAACATAAGTAGGTACTTAATCTAATTAGTATTTAAAACATTGGTATTACTTTGTGTTTTTATGCATATGTAAAAAATAACAGCATAAAAACAACAAAAATAAAATTTTTTTGGGCACTTTTTATATCAATTGCGATCGATTGGTGTTTCTCAACCTACCCCCAAAATGTACCCCCAGTGAACACCTATGCATAGATTGAGAAACGCTGTTATAAACTATTCTTTTTTGATTTTTCCATTTTCTGAGATTTCATTGGCTATAGAATTTTCTGGATTTTTCGAAATTACGAAAATATTCCATAAAACAATTCTCAATTAAATTATTAAACATCTAAAACAATTTTACATCCAACAAAATGGAACGGCGCGGCGATTGCAAGCGCTGCTTATCGACCATATTTTACTTTTTTACTTTGCCTTCGAATTTTAATACTCGTAATTTTAAATTTTCGTAAAAAGCTATTATAATAATTTTTGATCATCCAATTCCACCAATTAATAATTAACGGATTCACTCTTCCAAATTTAAATATCCAAAAACTCAATCCTCCTCAAAATTTGGACGACTTACAATATTAAACAAAACAAATAATGATTATTCACGTAAATCACAATTTATTCGCAAATTATAACAAAAACTATTTCTAAAATATCCCCAAAATAGGGACGCAGATCTAATAAATGTCGGGAGACAAATTCATAAATTCATTGATTTTGTTCATGAATACTATGAATTTTGTTCATCGGTTGAAAAATGATGAATTTTTCATCAACATGATAAACCATTTTTTTCAGTGATATCTTACTAATTGTACGAAATATGTAACAAAATATGTGAAAACATGTAAATATGTAAATATATGTAATTTTACAAAAATATGTAAAAATATGTAAAATAAAATTGGCGTAAATCTGTTGGGTTTTATTAATGAATTATACTCAGTAATATCAAAGGTATATATTTAATATAATATAAACTAAGTTAAACAGTACATTAAATTGCCATAATGTAGTATTTCGTAGTGAAGTTTTAATTTTACTTTACGAGTGTTGAATCACGACTACTCCTAAAATAATAATGTTGCCACTTATATGGTCTTATGAAAAATCATAAAAAACTATTTTTAAACTATGCTACTCGTATAAGCTTGTAAGTTGTAACCCATTTTTTTAATAACTTGCTTTTATAAAACATTTTTAATCTTTTATTTATTTTCTTAACAAAATCAATTCAAAATGTCTCAGAAAGTCCAATAGTAGTTAATAAATGGTATTATCTAGCTTCGGAAAAAATATGTATTTATATATATTTTTAATCCAAGTAGAGATCCTTATAAAACTAGGACTACCAGAGATCCCCTTTAAATATTACAAATTAGCCATATATATTTTCATAAAGAATCTGGAAACAGTAATTCTGAATGTTACCACCATAGAGGGGAAAGAATATTCCATTTTAATTTTTAATGTTAAAAGTTGAGACAAGGGAGATCCTTAAAAGAAAAAGGACAGGTTGAGATCCTTTAATGTATAAATTGTAATCTATAGGACAAGATGAGATCATGTAGTGTTGCCAAGTTTATATAAACTAAAAGTTGCAAGAATAGCAAAAAAAAATTTAATGCTTGCATTATTATAGTGCATTAGTATAACTTATATTTCATAAGCATAATCGTGTTTTTAAGAGAACTTAAATTTATTATATTAATTTTAATTTATAAAATTATTAATCTTACATTAATTATTGAATTTTTTAATTAATAATGAATACTCGTGGTAAACTTATATTAGAATTGTTAGTACGCAAAGAAGAATATAGGTACTTAGGGCCGTGATTTTAAACGACGAATAAATATTTCCTTATGAAGTTCTGGAATTAGTAACTTCTGATTGGTCAAATTTTACATTATACTTAACCCGTAAGTAGCGAGGTGGGGTGTGACAGCTCCCAGTAGATTTTGAAAATGCCGTCAGTTAACGATATCGATAGGTGTAATCATTGTATCATCGGGCTTCATGTACCCCTCGGGCATGTGTTTCACATCGTCTGATTGAATTTATCTCTTTAAAACAAAATTGGGGTAAAGCATCTCGTTTCTTGTGCGACAAGAAAGCCACCTCGCTACTTACGGGTTAAATTTGACCCATCAGAAGTTACTAATTTTTATTTAAATTTAATCAATCAGAAGTTACTTATTCCAGGTCCTCACAAATAAATACTTATTCATTGTTTAAAATAACCAAATTCCATTAGACCAAAGTTGCGCTACAACTCAGGATGGGTTTTAGCTGACCGTTTTATTTTATAAAGGGTTTTCAATGCAGATTATCGTGGTGGTTCGCCTTCACATGACCAGGGAGTACAGTTAATATAAAGTTTTTGCTCCACTCAAGCTGAACCACCGAAACATCAGACCGTAACTGTCCTTTAATAGAAGTAAAAAATCTATGGTGGGCGATAGAAACAGTACAAGTAAAAAAAAAGGCAACTTTACAGGAGAGCGAAAAAACTGTATAACTTTTGATATTATAATTTTAAAATTTTTGATATTTTACTTGACATTATGTAAATCATGGGTCTCCAAACTACGACCCGCGAGCACCACCAATCCGGCCCGCAATAGCGGACCTGGCGGGCTATTAATTATTAATAATGATTAATAATAATCAGATATTTTATTTACCGACTAAAAGTAGTTGTCAAAACACATCACATAGTTGTCAAAAAGTAATCGTAATCTGATGAGCTAGATCTTGGCTCTTGGGGCATTGTGGAGTAATCAGGCTGGCCCTTAAGCTAAATAGTTTGAAGACCCTTGATTTAGACCGTTGGCAGTTCGATTTATTGCCGAAAACCCGAACTCGATTTGACTTTGAATTAAAGTGTTAACTAGCGTTTTGCAAAATTCACAGGTCCCCCCCCCCCGTTTTATGGTATGATAATTTAGACCGTTGGCAGTTTTATTTATTGCCAAAAACCCGAACTTGATTCGACCTTGAATTAAATTGTTATTTAGTGTCCCACAAAAATTGCAACCTTCCACCCCTATTTTTAATTTGGATTATTTAGACCGTTGGCAGTTTGATCTATTGTCAAAAACCCGAACTCGATTTGACCTTGAATTAAAGTGTTAGCTAGCGTTTTTAAAAAATTCATAGGCCCCCCCCCTGTTTTATAATATGATAATTTACACCGTTGGCAGTTTGATCTATTGCCGAAAACCCGAACTCGATTTGACCTTGAATTAAAGTGTTAGCTAGCGTTTGTGAAAAATTCATAGGTCCCCCCCCTGTTTTATAATATGATAATTTACACCGTTGGCAGTTTGATCTATTGCCGAAAACCCGAACTCGATTTGACCTTGAATTAAAGTGTTAGCTAGCGTTTTTGAAAAATTCATAGGTCCTCCCCCCTATTTTATAATATGATAATTTACACCGTTGGCTGTTTGATCTATTGCCGAAAACCCGAACTCGATTTGATCTTGAATTAAAGTGTTAGCTAGCGTTTTTGAAAAATTCATAGGTCACCCCCCTGTTTTATAATATGATAATTTACACCGTTGGCAGTTTGACTTATTTCCGAAAACCCGAACTTGATTCGACCTTGAATTAAATTGTTACCTAGCGTCCCGCAAAAGTTGCAAGCGCCCATCACTATTTTAAATTGTTGTTATTTAGACCGTTTGCAGTTTGATTTATTGTCGATAAACCGAATTCGATTTGACCTTGAATTGAAGTGTTAGCTAGCGTTTTTCAAAAATCACCCCCCCCCTCCTGCTTGATGATTATTTAGACCAGGGGTCTCTAAACTACGGCCCCCGGGCCAGATCCGGCCCGCGAGCATCAACAATCCTGTCCGCAATAGCGGAGCTGGCGTACTAGGTGTCCGGCCCGCCCTTTAATTTATTTTAATCAATCAAATCAAACAAAGTCATCATATAAAATAATAATCTGATATTTTATTTACTGACTAAAAATAGTTGTCGAAACACATCAAAAAGTTGTCAAAAAGTAATCTTAATCTGATGAGCTAGATCTTGGCCTTCAGGGCATTGTGAAGTAAGTAAATAATTAAGTTAAGTTTTTAAAAAAGTTTTTTTATTAATGCCTTATTAAAAAAATTACATAACTTTAATGACAGAAATTGACTTGTATTGTTTCTATCGCCCACCATAGAAATAAGATAATGATCTCTAAACCATTTAATTTAGCAAGGTTAGCACCTAGGTTAGCATATCGGTTATCAAGACGCCAACGTTTTTTGTTGATTCTAGAGGCTAAAAAGTAAAACGTGATTACGAATTTTTAAAAATAACGTTGTGATTTAACCATCCAGTGAGAGGGTTTACTTTATATGGTATAATATAAAATGTAATTTATTCTACCCATTGGCCGTTTCGTATTACCTAAAACCCGAACTCGATTCGACCCTGAATTAAATTCTTAGCGTCCAAAAATTACAAGCGCTCCCTTTACTTTAAATCGGATTACCCATTTAACTAATTAAATTAAGAATCCTAGTTTTGTTGATCTTAGCAATTATTTCTAATAATTTATTATTTTTGCAAAATAGAAGTTCATTTAAGTTCATTAAAAGTTTATTTTCCCATACGTAACTTGCTCGGAGGTCCAAAAAATTTTGCACTACTTGTATGTACTGTGTAGTTTTAACATTTATTATAAAAATTTAAAAACAAATCCATTTAAATATTAATTTAATCCACTAAACATTTTAATTGACTTGTTATAAACACAGAAATAAACTACGCCAACTAACCCAGTAACTTATCAAACTGATGAAACAACTTCATATTCAAACCTAAATTCTTAAATTTTCGATTAACCCAAAAATATTACGTTTATCCGAAACAGAAAAGAAAAATAACTATAACAAAAACTGAACAGAAATTTTCAATAATTCATATATTATATTCTACAAGAATTATTTTTCAATTTTCTAACTTGCAATAGAAACGTTTAAATTTTTTTGGTAAAAATTTAGATTTAATTTTTTATATTGAAGTTTATTAACTAATAACAAAAGATATTAATAATATTGTTATTTTTTTCTTTACGGAACATTTACTGCATCATTGTAATCATTAAAACATTATCTGCTAAAATTAGTCAACTCGGTTATGAATGCGTGCTTTGCTACGTTGCCAAGTTATCGGATCTCAGCGTGGCTTAAAACAATTACAAATATACATATATACACTTTGCCGATAGCAGCGCTCCACCTTACTACTCGAGAACTACTAATGTATATAATACGAAAAATATCGGAAAAACGAGATCCAGCATAAATTTCAAATAAGCGACCTACCTTACCAACATTTAACGGAAAAACTCGATATACACGTTAAAAAAGTCGAGATCCGAAAGTGGATCTCGACTTTCTCCAAGTGATCTCGCCTTGCTAACATTTTTCTCAAAAGGATCTCACTTTTCCTCTTTTTAAATCTATTTATATATAAATCCGTTCCTTAGTTATTGCCATTCTTCAGTTGCACGCAATCGCTTACATTTTCGCTTTTTTAAATTTTTTGAATTTTGATTTTCTACGTATTGTATTATTCTTATAATTTTTTTGAATTTAACCATAAATACATACTAAAAACCACAAATTTACTTAAAATCTTTTATTTTGAGTTCTTTTTCAAAGTAATATTATTGATTATTATCGAACAGTTTATTACATTATATAGGATTGTTGGTTTTATTATTACAATTTTATCTAACGTACAATTATTTTCAATTATTAGTTTTGTTTTTGGAATAATGACTATTTCCAAACTGGTAGGTATAATGATATCGTTAATTAATTCAGAATAAGCAAAAGTACATTCTTCAAAACTATGTTGATTCATAATTTTTTCTATACATTTTGTTAATGGTTTTAAATCTTGTTGATTACAAAAGTAAATATTTTCTAATTCTATGCATTGATTTTGAGAGATCCATTGATTTGTTTTTGATACTATTAAAAAAGGGGGTACATTAAGTAGAGTTTTATTTGACATAGGAATTGCTAATAAATTATAATAAGAATATTCGTCTGAAAATTTAGGAACTGATATTATAAAAATTTTAGATTGTTTTCAATATGGACGTTGCAAGTAACCAATTAAAGAATTCATACGAATTCAAAGAGAATACTATACCTGTGTTTTTTATTAAATTTAGAATAGCTGGATGTAAAATATGCATTCTTGCAAAATTCACAACTGTAATTATTTGATTAATGAAGTTTTCTATTTCCATGAACTCATATTGTAAATTGATTATTTTCAACATTATTGAATCATTTTCGAAATTTTCAATATTTTTTAATTGTTGAATTACTATTTCTTGATTTTTGATTAAACTGTTAATTTTTAAATCGTAACTTTGTGTTATATTATCCAATAAGATTTTGTCTTTGGTAAAAGATTTTTGAATTTTTCTTTCATTTGATTGCATTAATTTAACGTAATTTATTATCTCTTTCTTATCTTTATCGTCAAGTGTACCGAAAAGAAAGTTTGAAGCTTCTCCAATAAAATTAAATAATCCACGTTTACGTTTGGTTGATATTAGTGCAAGTAGATTTTGAGATACTTGGTTTAAATGTTTTAGTTTTCTATGAATTATAGGAGAATTCATATTACTAACCTTGATAGCTAAATTGCCTAAAGTGCCTTCGGATTTCAAACTAGCAGTGCTAGGTAAACGAATTTCTTAGTTCAAATCATTTTTAAATTATTCATACTTCATGTAACAAGTTCAGTTTTGATAATCTTTGGAGGTTATGGTAAGTCAATTTTGTACAATTTAGTCGATATTTTTGTTTAGTTTGAAATTTTTTTCTTATTTCACAATGTAAGCGATTGCGTGCAACTGAATATGAACAATGAAATAACGTTATATTGTACTATCGTATTACGAAATTTTCATTTTTTCAAATTTTCTTAATCCATCCCTGTTATGTGTTAATTGTCTCTTTTTTAAATTTTTTGAATTTTGATCTTCTACGTATTGTATTATTCTTATATTTTTTTGAATTTAACCATAATTTAACCAATACATACTAAAAACCACAAATTTACTTAAAAATTTTTATTTTGAGTTCTTTTTCTAGATATATGATGCTGTCAAGAGTGATAGTGTCAACATAAACATGATCGAATGGGTGTTGTCCTATAGGATTTTGGAGTACTGGTGTTCTTTCGATTGGTCGTCTTTCATTTTTTGATTCTAAACATACCCTGCATTCCTTGATAAATTTGTTAACATGATTTTGTAGATTAGGCCAAAAGTATTTTTTTTGAATTTCTTTAACATTTTCTATAATTCCTTTATGATTTGAATTTTCGTGAAATTTTTTTATTATATCTTTTTGTTGAAGAGGGTTGGTGACGTTTATTAATTTAATATTACAAATTATAAATTCTAAAGGTTTTGTCAGGTTTTTTTTACGAATTCAATGATTGGTTTTCTTATAGTATCTTCTATGGAATAGAGGGCATATTTTATTTTAGGTTTTATAAATTCCGCAGTTAACTGCATAAATTGATCATTTAAATTTTCAAGTTCATTAATTTTCCAGGTTATTATCTGTTTATTAAATACTTTTTGAGTTCGGGACTCTAAATTCAAAGCATGCATATCTATGTGGATTTGATGAAAAAATTGATTGATTGGTTTTTCGGAAATAGGCAATTCTAAAGTTGTCTCTGAATTTGAATGAATACTTGTTTTTCCGGGTTGCTTGAAAGTTTGTAAGGATTCCGGAATGGACATACTGGAACTGCCAGCAATGGCTGAAATAGAACTTGCATTGATTCTACTTAATGCATCTGCTACTAGATTACTTTTCTCTTTGATATATTCTATTTCATAATCGTATTCTTCAAATTTGAGACGCCATCTAACTAATTTCGATTGTGGTTCCTTTAAATTGAATAGCCACGTCAATGGTTTGTGATCACTTGTAAGCAGAAATTTAACACCGTATAAATATGGTCTAAACATTTTACACGCCCAAACTATTCCTAAAAGTTCCTTTTCAATAGTGGAATAGTTAATTTCGCTTTTATTTAATATGCGCGACATATAACTTATTGGTAAATCATATCCTTGATCATTTTTTTGACTTAAAATGGCTCCCAAGGCAAATTTTGAAGCGTCTGTTGTTACTATAAATTGCTTTTTAAAATCTGGGTATTGCAAAATGGGTTTATTAGTAAGAATTTCTTTAATTTTTTCTACTGAGTCAACGAATTCTTTAGTGTGCTCTATTTTGTCATTTCTTTTTAAACAAGTTGTGAGAGGTTTTGTTATTTTGGCGAAATTTTGAATAAACTTTCTGTAAAATCCGGCTAATCCAAGGAATGACTTAATATCTTTAGTTGTTTTCGGAATAGGATAATTTTGGATCGCGGTAATCTTGTCGGGATTGGGTTCAATGCCTTTTGTAGTTACTTTATGACCAAGAAACAAAACTTCTTTGTGTAAGAACTCGCATTTATCTAATTGAATTTTTTAGGTCTTTTTCCTCAAGGGTTTTAAGTATTTTGTCTAAGTCAATCATATGTTCTTCTAAACTAGTTGAAAACACTATGACATCGTCCATATAAACTAAACAGATTTTGTTTATAAATTCTCGTAAAACATGATTCATCATGCGCTGAAAGGTAGAGGGTGCGTTTTTAAGCCCAAATGGCATTCGAAGGAATTCAAAATGTCCGTCTTCTGTGCTAAAGGCAGTTTTTTGTATTGAATCTGGGTGAACCTAAATTTGGTGAAAACCGCTTGCTAAATCTAAAGTAGAGAAATAATTACATTTACCTAATTTGTCTAACAAATCGGTAATATTAGGGATGGGAAATTTCGATTTGACAGTTTTTTCGTTTAACTTCCTATAGTCTATAACTAAGCGCCATTTTTGTATTTTTGAAGCATCTAATTTTTTTGGTACTATCCATATAGGGGAGGACCAGGCAGAAAAGAATTCTCCAATAATATCCTTATCTAACATTTCGTTAATTTGTCTGCGTACTTCCTGTTTGTGGACAAAAGGAAATCGATAATTTTTTGCGTGTACTGGAATTTCGTCTGTAGTTTTAATTTCGTGTTTAATTTCGTTGGTAAAATGTAAAGGACCTGAAGGGTTAAACAGAGCTCTTTTATTTTTATCAAGAATTTTCAAAAGCTGGGATTTTTCGTCGTAGTTGAAATGGTCTAGTCTAATTTTACCAAAATCTAAATCATATGATTGTTCTGCATGAAAATTAATTTCACCTAATAACAAGTAATCATCTAATGGTTCAATCTTTTTTTTCGCGAAATCTTCCATATTTATATTGACTTGAAATGCTTCCAAAGAGGGATTAGTTAGTTGAACTTTTATTAATTTATTTTCTACCGTAGTTAGAATTTTGTCTATATTGGTTGTTTCGGATAATTTTCCTTTTTTTATTAGATAATGTCCGTCTGGAAGTTTAGTAGGCATACTAAATAGTTTTGTTGATTTAGGATCAAGTGTTGTTTGAAATATGGAAGGTTTATTTTCCGATGGTGTATAATTTAAAATTGGTATTTGGTAAAAATCATTAGATAATATTTTATTTGTTAAATCTATTTTGAATTAAAAATTTTCTATTAGAGGTACTCCAATAATTCCGACAAAAAATGGATGGAAATCGTGTAATAGGCAGGCCATGCTTTCATTTAGATTGAAGTCTTGTAATAAGGGAATTATTACTTGTTCTTTTAACTTCGTGGAATTATTAAACGATACAACATTTGTGTTGTAATTGGATATCTTTTCTGGAAAATATTTTCTAGCTAACGAAGGTTTAATGATATTGATTGTACTACCTGTATCAAGCAAAAACTTTGCGTTTAGAAAAGGAATAAAAATATATGGTAATTGAGGGAGAATTTTAAAATTTAAGTTATACGATTTTGATGGCAAACTTGGTGAAAATTTATGTTGTCTTGAGATTATTCGTTATCTTCAGTTACTTTTTGCAATTGTTCTTCAAAATCAGAATTATTTTGGACGTATTGTAATTGTTCCAGATATTGTTGATTTGGGTTGTAATAATTATTATTAAAATTTTCTTCGTAGCTGAATTGATAATTATTATCGTCGAAATTAAAGTTTTGATTGTTTTCTGTGGGTTCAAAAATTGGCAAAATTTTGACTACAATTTTACATTTTCTTCGCATTTGAAAGTTGTTTGCACAGACATGGGTTCAGGTTTAGAAAACGGTTTGATAGGTTGTCTTATCTGATTACTCGGATTTCTCTGGAAATTATTCTGAGGTCGATACGCTTGCTGAGAAGTGTTTTTAAACGGAAACTTGGTTTCGACTTACAAAATGTTGATAGGGGTTTCCGAATGTAAACTGGTTTGTTTTAGCAAATTGTTGATTTTTGAAATTAAATCGATTATTATTTGGTCTGATTTGTGTGGGTTTCGAATTTGGATTATGTAACGAGTTGCTATTATAAAAATTATTATAAGTAGCATTTTGTTGGACAGCTTTACTCCTGTTGATAAAGTTTACTTCGTCGTTCGCTAATGTGATTGCTTGATCTAAGTTTTGCGGACTTTTGAGCCTTACTTGTGATTGGATATTTAAGGGTATACAGATAAGAAATCGATCTAGCGCGTTTGACGTATATAGTTCTATTTGAAGGTCTTTATTATTTACATTTGACAAATTGATTTTTGAAATTAATTTTGCAAGTTGACTTCTAATTCGATTACCAAAGATTATCAAAGTTTCATTTTTTTCTAACCTTATGTTGTTAAAATCAATCAATAATTGTTCAATTGATCTACTATCTTCAAAATGTTGCAAGATAGCATTTTTTATTTGTTCCCAAGTGGTTAAATCATTTCTTGGACACAAAATTTCAGCAGCTTTACCTCGAAATTTGCAAAAAATATTCGCTCTAATCGTAGATGCAACTTCGTTAAATTCGGCATATTTAGTGATAATATTTTCGACTGTTGTAATAAAATTAATAATTTGAGTTTCTTCTCCGGAAAATATTGGAATGGTATCCAAATCAATTTTGAATAATTGATAATTCATTGTCATTTTATTGGTGTTATTAATAAAAAATTCTTATACTTCACGTTTTTTTATAAAATTTCGAGTTTTTGGAATGTCGTAAGGTTTTGGCATGAATTACAGCAATTAATTATTTTAACGTTCAAATTTTATTTGTTTTATTTCACGATTTTTGCATAAAATTTTGATTAGGTTGCATATACAATTTTTTTTGAAGTTTTATTAGTATATGGATTTTCTATCTTAGTATATTTGAAACCGAAAAGTTGTAAACTTTAAATAGTTTATAAAAATTAAATTAAGATTTTGTTCGATTAAAATTATAATTATAGTTCCTTAAATTATTTTGGTTAAGGTAAAAATTTCCTTTTTTTTCGTTTTTTCTTAATTCTACTGTCTTAAAATTAAACAAAGGGAAACAATCAATGGATCGACTCACCACGTTATTCGAAGTATGAATTTGATGATCGATGCACTGTATTGATTCCTGATGAAAGCTCGATGGTGTTGCTACCGCGAAGACGTCTTGGCTGTTGGAACAGGAACTTGTGGACCTCGATGGACAATCACGAATTATCTGTTTCAAGCCTTATTCTTTCTTCTTTATTGATTTTATTATTGCACTGCCGATTTTTGGGTGTAACAATTTAATCAATATTTGTGCAGGTATTTGGTTTCTACTTTTCAAAGAACTGAAGTTCACCGAAAGTGTCGTTTTTTTGAATTTCGTAAAAGTATCCTAACGACTGCGCCATTCATTAAATTTTGAATTTTAAGTTTTCAAAATTATTGTTGCGTTAAGTCTCGATGAATAATAAAACATTTATTAATTAAAGAGAAGTGGCGTTTATTTAACGAACGTCTTTATTTATTAAAAGTCAAAGCTTAACTAAACTTATCTAACATAATGTAGTAGCATTCGCAGATTACCTAGAATAGGATAAAGTCATTGGCACGAAGATAAGGTATGATGTAATATAAAATAATGAGAAACACATCATAAATGCAGTTAATATAACATTTTTAAGCAAATTGAAATTTTTATAAATAAATAAGTATAAGTAATCCTTTAAAAATTCAACAGAATCATATTAATTGTAACCCAATCAAGAATCAAAGATTATTTTCTAACTTAAAATTCATCTTTCGGAGAATATTTGTTTAAATTTATATGGATAATCAACCAACTCACCTTTTTATAAATAATCATAGTCGAAAATTCCCACAACCTATAATTAATCAAATATAAAATTGAATACTAGAAACTAGAAGTGACCCTTAATTATCACCATCAGTCTTAAAAACAATTTATTTTTATTTTTAAATTTCAAAATACAAGAAAAACTTAATGACGTGGTTCTTTCAAATTATTTGCTGAATTCATTGTTTGGGAGAATCGAAAAATATTCATCTCGGATTTAAATTTGAAGGTAACTTCTACCACATTAATTTAGTTTCGCTTTACAAACATTAAAATAATTTTAAATAGAAGTGTATATAAACATACACAATTTTTTTATACGAGTAATATTAGCTAGGTTAAGGTTTAATTACATTATTTTAATTGTTTGTTGTAGATATAATTACCTAAAAGCACATCTCCTTTTTGGCATAGAACAAAACGGAAACTGTGTTGTTTAGTAATTAGGTAACTTTAAAAGATTTACAGTGGGATTAGCAATTCAAATTCTGTGTTTTCGTGTTTTTCTATATTTTAGCGTTTACCAATTTGCGTTATTAAAAATCCTTTTTGATTTCGAAAAGTCACTGTTCGATTTTCGATACCTACTAATATTTTGATTATGTTAAAAGCTTGAGTCATAAGATATTGTCACAAGTGGAAATGTATAAACTATAAATAAATGTATAATTAATGTAATGACATAGATTTCCACTTGAAGCTCCCTCGTATAATAGGTTGACAAAGTATCGTAATAATAATTAATAACTATTATGGAAGGGGAAGCATCAAGCGGTGCAACAGAATAATTAATTAGTAGAGTCAGTCGTAAGAGAGTCGTCAAGTGGCCATCGAAGGTGGTTAAGTGGACCTGATAAGGTCAACATAGAGAGTAAGTTATAGATTTAAGTATGTAAATAGTTCTTAGTATTAATTCATATTTTCATACAATAAATAGTTAATTTTGATACACCTGTGCTCATAATTAATTTAATAACAACTAGTAATTAACAATTAGTAATAGCAGTCACACACGTTTCGTTTTTCGCCGAGGTCGGGCCTCCAGGTCGAGGTGAATTGATTTCGGGGATGTTTTAGCGAGTAAGAAAGCTTTTTTTAAGACAGCCTTTTAGAGAGCTCCGGGCGCTCTGTGCCGTTTTGATTGATGTAACTACGACGAATCACAGATCCACCCTAAAATGAGTTTGCTTTGGTCTAAATTAAATAAAAATCCCTGTACACTTATGAAGACGTGAAAAGAGTTGAGTTGCTATCATTTATACGGAAAAACGCGTGCACAGCAAATAAGTGTCCATGCTATCATTGTCCAATCCATTTTGGCCATTAACGTCATTGACCGGCCAAAGACGTAAATATTACAATCATATGAAAATATTTACATCATTGTCCACCGCTAACGGACGTTGACGTGAATGGCCGGTCAATGACGTTAATGGCCAACGTAAATGGGCATTGACGTCATTGTCCGGCCATTGACGTCAATGCCCAATTTACGTCATTGACCGTAACATATATAATATGTATTACTACATACTACATAATATGTATTACTGTATTAGGCTCAGTTGTTCTTGATTGTCTAAATGCAATTGTTACCTGTTCGAAGGCACTAAAGCAATCATTCCAAAGAAAATTGCCTTCATTTTGGCACCGAAGTAACATTTAGATCACAGCAGCATAATTATTTTTATTATCAACGGATTTTTAAGAAGCAGCAATAATTAACTTCATAGTTTTATTACAATTAACTTTTAAATTATAATAATATACAGGAAACTTTACAATTAATAAAAATAAGCTATTAGTTAGGTTAAACTCAGTAATAACAAAATCACCGTTTAAATAAAAAAGCAGATAATAAATATGTACATAAATGTATTATCGTGTTCCTCGAGTTTCTATTGATTTTTGCAATATTATTTTATGTTTAAGTTAAAAAAAAATGTTTTTTATTTTTTGCAAATATTTGTAGCGGTCAATTGGTCAATTTATGCTACATGGTATTTATTATTTTCAATAAACTAATTTAAACTTAAAACTTATTACTTTCCCTGTATATAAAACCAAAAGATAGATAATAGAAAAATCGAAACGAAAAAGGATTAGATATATGGCGTTGAAGACGATAAGATCGAGAGAATTTGTGTTTCGAAATAAAATTGGTTTATTAAGAATATTTAATTATTACTGGTCGATATAAAGTATCGAGTTTTTTTCTTTTGAAAGTGAGTGTGGCAAGTGTTTGGCTCGTCAAAAGATTTTGGTGAGTTTTTTTTTTTTGGCTATAAATTTGTGGGAGACACTTGATCTTATTCCATCTTTGATTTTTTCAACTGGGAAATTCGTATTCGCCTTCTATTCTGTTGAAAAAATTATTTTAATAGTTTTGGAACGGTAATTTTACTTTATAATCGAGGACATTTGTTAAGCATTTCTATCGATAAAATTTTGTCTTTGCTTGCAATAAGTTTTATCAACGTTGAGGTTTAAAAACAAGTAACTAATTTTAATTATTTACTATTCAGTAATTAAATTATTTTTGCTGTTGGCGTGGACTACTTGATCTTTCTATGTTCCTCCGATAAGGATAATACCAAGACAAGTAGCTATAAATTTTTTTATCTCAGTTGTATGGCTTTCGGTTTCTTCGCAGCAAGTTTCTTGCAGTTATTTTTTATCACGGAAGCCACTTTTTTTTTAACTTTAAGATTTCAAAGACCACTTAAATATATTTAAAAACATTTATTTTTTTATCAAATTATAAATATTATCTTTACTTCTTTACATAATCTTTAACTTCAGTGAGTTCTTCTTTATTCTTGGGGGGTTTATTGATGTTTGGCGCTCACCAAGGAAGTTGTTAAAGAAACAAAATTTAAATACAAGAAAAAAGAACCTACCAGCATCTCGTGCTCTCACTAATAGTTTAAGCTAGTCTGCCTGCCATAAGAATCGCAGGTCATCGAGGTAAAATTATCAATAAGAAAAAAAAACGCTATTATTGGTACATATTTTATTATTTTTAATTTTATAAATCATTTTGAAATTTTCTAATTTTCTCACTAAATAGTTAGACATAACACACAGTTAATTTATTTCTCCTAGGGTTTTATTTAAATTTGAGTTAATTTTGAATAAAATAATTAATTATGGGTAAGTGATTTTGATTTAAAACCGGATTTAGAAAGTTTTCCGATATTTGAACTAGATTAGATATTTTTGGATTCAAATTAGTAATAATTTTTTATCGTTGACCATTTTTGATATATTAATAAGATACAGAATTCTTGAGTTAGAGGTCTATTAAACAGTTTAATTGTCCGGTGTTTCGAGTTTTTTACATTTTTATTAAATTTTTTTTAAATTTAAATTTAAATTTGACTCGAAACGTGGGACAATTAAATTTTTTAATAGACCTTTAACTCAACAATTTTGTATCTTATTAATTCCAATTAGATTTGGACAGAGAATTTGAAACTATAATTTTTATAATTTGGATTTCTAACTATAGTCTGACAAATTAATTTTATAAGAGTGTATTTCTTTTAAAGGTGCCTATCTGTAAAGTCGGAGACTGAAAAAAAAAATGGTGCAATATATTGCTAAATATCACCTATATACATAGGTAATACTAAAAAATTTGAAATTGAAATACAAACATTTTTTATTATCAGATAGGAGCTATTAATTTAAATATTTCAAAATCATCCAGAACGTTTTTTTGGTAGAATAGGTCGGTATATATTTAAATATGCATTTGTTGTAGCAATAATGTCATTTTGATATCTTGCCTCTAATTCAAGTTTAAATTGACCACTTGGCACGAAAGGTGGAAATTTTGATTCATCCAATATGCAATTACATATAAAATACTGAATATTCTAAAAATAAGTTATAATTTCGTAGTATAACGTTAATTAAGTGTAATGTTCAAAATCAATCAATCATGTTAAAAATTAATATAAGCTTATAGAGTTTTATAATGTGAATTTCATTGGTTAATCTATGTAAATTCAGTTGAATTAAGCGAGAAGAAAAATATAGTAATAAAAATAAAAAATTTAAATTTAATATAGAACTAAACTTAATTTTAAGGGTTTTAATAAAAGTGTAAGTTTTAATAAAACTTAGATCAGCAAAGAATATAATCATTAATTTCTCAACGAATTGTTTTTTTATGAAACTTACATTAAAAAAATTTCTAAACTTACACCGATTTTTAACAGTAATGGAAAACAATTTTATAGCTTACCTTTTTCATTGGACAACTTATGTACCCACATTTTTCTGCACAATAATTTACTCCAGCCAAGTTGTGCTTTAAACCTTTGCAAAAGTTATATTCAAAATGCATTGGAAAAATTCGATATTCGTTACTTAGAAATTTATATGCTTGCACAATAATCTAAAAATCAATAATAATAATAATCATCAATCGGTTTCAATTAATGTCTCTTAATTTAGTAACCTAATTAGAACTAATACATAACAGGTTTAAAAAGTTGTTTGTATTAGTAAAAATTAAATTTAAAAACTCCTATCTTTAATTGGGTCTATTTATATTAATTATTTAAAAGAGAATGAATTTTCTGTACCAAATCACAAAGAGATGAACTCTGAAGACTGGAGCAAAAGAGATAAACTCTTCTAAGTTGAAGATGAAGTAAACTTTCGGATACTTCAACGGACGTCTTCAATCAAAACTAATTTGAATGAGAATCGTTTATTTAACAAATTTACATAGCTTATATATCTCATAACTGGAGTAATAACAATTGCTGACTAAACAAATAACATGTACTAGTATTCTTGACCTAGTAAAGAATTTGTAATATTAGCTATAGTAATTTGAGGAATTTGCACTTCTTAACAATTAAGTGTAGCAAATGTTTTCATTACCTAGATTAATATGTTTTGTGAATTTTCAGTTTATGAATTAGTTCAAGGTGTTTTACAAATTGCAATATTAAGATTACTTTTGTTTCGACTACAAAAATTACAATTTTGAAATATAATAAAAATTCCATGGTTAACTTTGAATTAAACATTAATTAAAGAAGAAGCTTCGTCAGTCGTTTTTACAGACACACATAAACTACAAATGTACCTATACTTATGTAGTATTTAAAAAATTTACTCACCTCTAAATCATTTCCAACATCTATCTTAAACAATGCAGTGGAATTTGTCGCGAAGTGGGTACGATTATATTTAAAAGTTGAAAGCGTTAATTCCACATAACTTTTATTAACATAGGTGATAACTTCTCTCTCATAAGTTAATTTGTAGTCGGCTTGCATAAACTAAAACCAAGTTAAAACAGTAACATTTTATATTATTGAGAAAAGCAATTAGGAAAAAAAACATACACAAAACTTTCGACAAAGTTTAAACAACTCCACACACCAAATTACCTCAATATGACTTACATTTTTTGCAGTTAAAGTATTTTATTGTCTGTCATGTAGTTAGAAGATAAAAGCCCATCCCCAAAGAATGTAACAGAAAAAAAGATTGTAAAAATTTATAGCTGCCACTGTGGGGTAAATCTCCCGGGAAGTCTGATGTACAGCTTGTAGGAAGTCCCGGGAAGTCCGGGGAAGTCCGAGGAAGTCCGGGGAAGTCCGGGAAGTTTGAGGAAGTCCGGGGAAGTCTGAGGAAGTCCGGGGAAGTCTAGGAAGTCTGGAAAGTCTGAGGAAGTCTGAGGAAGTCTGGGGAAGTCTGAGGAAGTTCGAGGAAGTCTGGGGAAGTCCGGGAAAGTCTGAGGAAGTCTGGGAAGTCTGAGGAAATTCGGGAAGTCTGAGGAAGTCCGGAAAAGTCTGGGAAGTCGTAGGTAGTCAGGGGAAGTTTGAGGAAGTCCGGGAAGTCTGGGGAAGTCCGGGGAAGTCCGGGAAGTCTGGAAAGTCCGAAGTGGGAGGAAGTCTGGTGTACACAATTTTTAACCGTGGTTTACCCCTCGGCTGCCACGCTCAAAAATGAGCAAAGGATTGTTGATAATAATCCCGATCTCAGGGTAGAGTTGGCAATGCCCTGGCTAGCTACTAAAATAGAAAAGGTGGATTGGTGAGTTTCAAAATAGATAACAAAAATAATTGAGAGGGTTGAATATATTGCCCTAGGCGCCACGTGGTTAAAAATCAACTTCCCAAAACGTGCTACTACCCAAACCACGAACGGTAGCGTAATTAAACTCAAGAAGAAAGAAGAAAAAATGAAATTGGTACAAGAATATACTTTTGAATTGTATAATAACGTTTTATAAAATAAATAAAAATAGCGCCAAATTTCTATTTGAACTAACCAAAAGGTTAACAAAAAGTCGCTAATAGCTTTTCTTGTGAAAAGCGTAACCAACCGAATATAGTGAGTATAGTGGTATATATGATCTTACAATAAGATTTGTACACTATTAAATTCCCAATTAGGAGATAAACAAAACAATACCAGTCCTGAAGATGAAGGCCGAAATACACCTTCGAAACATCGACAACGTCACATTGTTTGATTTATTGAGTCCGCATTCCCAATATCCTGCTTTCAATGATAAAAATATTGTTTGCAAAAATGCATCTACTATAATGATCTTTATGACAAATATAATAATTAATATAATAAAACAAATAATTCTGAATGCAATAAAGCTTATCTATTTTCGGTAACATTAACAAGTACTATAAATAAAATGCTTTCAAACTGCCGATTTTTCGGTTAACTTAAATAATATAATGTATTGAGATGTTATTTTTTGAAAAATATAAAATTGATCAACTTTTAAAGAATTTTAAAGTTATGACTTAAAATCTCAATTCTGTTGGATATTAATCTTGCCTCGGCTAACATCAGGGAGGAAACTCTTTTCTGTAAAAAAAACTCCGGGTGCCCTTCCCTCGATTTTTGTTTTATTTTTATAAATAAAAGTGATAAGATAAATATCAGAAACTTTAATTTCACAAATCTAATTTTTGTGAGTCACAATTTGACCATAGAACCAAAACAAACTATAATTCAGTATTAATAAAGCTTTATTTAATTGACAATTTTTTCAGTCTTCTAAACTTTATTAATACTGAAAGCAACAATTTTACAAATTTTATGTATTATTTACACGTTTAAAAAAAAATATCAATATAATTCGATGTAATCCACCCACTATTGTTTATTAAATGTGTAATTTTGCCGTTAGTTGTTTATAAAAAATGATGTACTCACTTTAATTTTATACATGCAGTGTATCACGTGAATTTTCGCAGCGTAATGTAATCCCCTTTGGTTTTACTTTCTCCAACCCATCGGTAGCACTCCAATATGGCACTTGCAAAACAATCGTGGCTCCAAAATAATTGATACGGTCACTTGATATGAATGATCATCAACGAACCTGCCTCATTCCTTCACCCAGCTTATCCGTTTTGCCAACATCCAAATTCCAGCACAGTCGGTTTACAATCAAAAATCTTAATCTCAAGAAAATACGCTTCTCTGCTTTTTACAGTATTACCAAAAGCCAACTTTGCAAAAATTTTCTTATCCTCGCTCTACTATCTGTCTTATTCGGCCTCACACGCACTTATCTTCCTGGTGCCAACCTTTACACTGCCCGTTATCATTGCACTTTTAAAAATTTAGCGGCAAAATACTGTTTTAAAAATATCAATTTAATTACATAAACCTAAGAGTTATAATTCTAAAAAAAATATGGTTCTTATAGATATGTGAAATTTAAAAAATATTGCGCACATTAGGAAATTTAAATAAATTAAGGAAATAAAACACCCAAAGCTTTTGACAAATTTCCTTCTTTTTTTTTTATTACAGTGATGTCAGCTTCAGCTTCATTTAGTTCCAAAACCACCAAAATCTTTCCAACAAAACAAACAAAAATGTAAAATAACATGACAGTATATAGAATTATTATGTAAAAATTTAAGTATAGTCACAAAATAGCTGAATTGTTTTCTCGGAATGAGAAAGCAGCAGATTCTCACTTTGGTTCAAAAAGTAACGACATATAGGGTAGAATTGCCTTTGATTACTGAGTCAATATCTATTAAAAAAATTGTTATTGACGTAAAAAATATTGTTGTAATTTGGTCAGTATAGGTGGTAAGTACAATCTTTAACGTTATTTAGTCTAGAGACAAAAAAATTACAAATGAAGTTTCTATTGGAATAGGTTTTTTCAAGTCACTTTTCATGGTTGCTATTTCTATACGTTTATCTATATAAAAAACTATGAGACTATGACGCCCATTTTGGGGGATCTTGGGAGTTTTAATATGTTATTTATTAATGTTTGAAGATCATTTAAGCTAATTTTCACATTTTTCTTCACATTTTTTTTCTCGGTTTGGACAAAATTTTAAATTCAGCTTTACATACTCATAATTTCAACGGCAGCTCGTGAGATTATACAATGACCCAAAATAATAAAAATTGTTTTTAATCTGGGGCAGTCTTAAAGGGTAGATTGTCTTTGTGCAAGAATTAAAAATTTACTTCCCACTTACTTTCCATTAAGAAAATTTTGTTAAAATTTGAGCCAAACATAATGTAAATTGAAAATTAGTTCAAGTAAGTACCTACATCTAAGATTTGCTAAATATTAAAATCTATTCAATTTGGTCAAAAATTAGTAAATTGTAATGGTAACAAAGCCAATTTTCACCATAGAGAAATAAAGAAACAAATACAAAGTTCTAAACAATTAAATTACCAAAAAAGCTACCTTTAATGTTTGAAGATCATTTAAGCCAATTTTCTGATTTATAATATTTTTTCAAAGTCGAATGCTAAAAATTCTGAGCTAATTCGCAAAATTTCGAACATCATATTTTTCTAATCTAATTCATTTTCTATTTTTCTAATTTTCAATTTTCTATTAAATAAATAATCTAATGCCATAGTATGGTGAAAACGATGGCGAATTTATACTTAAAGTGTATTTTACATGTGTTAACTTAAAAACATTTTAGTTCTGAAAAGTGTTTAGTACATTTTTTCGGTTTTCTAAAATATTGATATGATTCATATTTTTCTGCTATTCATTTTGCGAAAATAATTACTAACACGTAATGTAAATTTATTTTCCTATCAACATTTGAAAAATTAAGTAAAAACAAGCTTATCTCTTTTTAAAGGCAATTTACAAATTAAAAATTATCTCTTAAAAAAAAATTTAATTATTGTTTGATGTTGATCGAATTTTTCATCTGAATAACCTACACTGAAAATTTATAAATATTAGGTATAGTACTCACTTTTTTATAAAAGTCATCGTTCGAAGTTCCCAAATGAAATATAACAAAATGAAATATTAAATTGAAAGAAACTGTAACTGCCCACATTTAGCTATGTTATACACTATTCACGTCAAATTGTTTGTTTTACTAAATTAATGATATTGTGTCGGTCTTTTATACATTTAATTTAGTTCCACACTCACACGACTGAGACTGATGTCGCTATGAGTTTCAATCATAATTATGTGAGCCGCTGTTGTGAATCAGTGAATCCGCATTTATGGGGTCGCCGAAAAAAATTTTACAATCTTATTTTATAGATTGTGACCTTAAAACCTTTAAAAGCATACTCTTTTGACTATTGGCTCCCATCTTTCTCTGCCTATGTGTGCTGGATGTAATTAACTTAATGGAAAACAAATCACCACTGTTTTCTAAAGTCAATAAATGATTTAATCAAGTATCATTCTGATAAATATCGAATAAGCATCTCTTATGTGGATAGACATCGAGGGGCGATTCAAATTTTGAAATATTTTTCCGGATTTCCTTCAGGATTACCTTAAGATTTGCTTCAAACAAATGCAGACCTGTAGTATTTCTAAGATTCCTTAGACTTTTCCAAAATTTCTTATGATAATCATTCCTAAGATTTATTCACATATTCTAGAATCTTCTTAGATTTTCTCAAATTTCCGACCTGATTTTCTAACCGATCCCCCTCCATAACTATATCTGGTGTTGGTAATAATGTGGCGAACAAGAAGCGATTAACAAAACAAAGTTTTGTACACTAGATTTCCTTTTACAAGATTTTCTTAGATTTACTCCTGGATTGCTTTAAAAAATTGAAAAAAAAAGAGCTCATTTATAGCATTCCTAATTTCTTAAGTCTTGGATTTCTTAAGATTTCCTGGAATTTTCCAAGATTTTAACAGATTTTTCATCACTTGCACACCAAATCTTCTCTGCGTTTTCTTTCTCAGTGGTGAATCATCGTAAACCAGGTTCCAGGAATATTTTGTCCTGTTCTGCATCTGATCATCTTAGTTATAGTCACCTCCTACGTATAAATTGCGAATGGGACATTTTCCCGTCGTCACTTCGCCGTTGAGTTAAGCACTTCGTCAAGCATATACAGTACAATATACTATATTAAAATTTAAAAATTAACAAATTAATCAAACATTAACATTTTAATTCTGGTTATTATTGTAGATATCCAAAAACACTTTATTTACGATTTACAATTGAGAATTCAAGTCTATTTTAAATCATGTTTTTCCCCACAGACAAATTTAAAGTTGCAAAAGTAGCTTTTTCTTGGAGAGGGAAAAGTTACTATTCGAGAAGTTACACCTAAAGAATTGAATGTAATTTTCAGGACTTTGCACTCAAATGCTCTTGTTTTTAATGAGATTAGTCTTCTGATGGAAAGGCTTGTTTTCTCATTTTAAAGTTAGGTAATTAGTAATTTGCTAAATTATTCTTTTAAAAATGAAAAGGGACCATTTATTTAGAAGGCATCATATGCGAAACCTTGTTTTAAGATTTTATTAGCTTTGGAACATTCACATCTTCGTCCACTTTGTATTTTATCACTTTTTGCAGAAATTGCTGAGTTCTTTATCAAGATCATTTTACTTGAGCATATAGGGAGCACTTGACGAGTGAAAACATTAAAATTCGTATACTTAGTTGGTATAGAAAGTTTGTTTATAAACCAAAGTTTGCATTCTTTTGGTGTTATTAAATTAAAAAAAGGTCCTCAGGTTGAATGGGAATTCAAATCAAACACTATATAGTATGTAAGTCGACGTTTCGGAGTAATCTATCTTTATCATCTTTATCATACTTACTGGGTGAGAATTTGGTTTATTTTGGTGTTATTTATTTAGGCGACACTATCTCAGTATAAAGTTCATGTTCAAATCTGAAGGTAACTTCCACTATACGTTAATTTTATTTTTTCCACGTAATTACCGAAATCCATAATCTTCATTTTACATACTACAATGAAGCGGAAGTTGTGTACCTTTTTGGACAAAACTGATATAAGCTTTATATTCAGATTAGTATTCCGATTTAAAATTTTGTTTTCGTAGATTGTAACTCGACACGATAACTTTTGATCAAAATTGTGGATCTGAATTAGGAAATCTCGATATAATATATTATTATTTAACTAAATAACAGAATTGATATAGCATAAGATTTATATGTAGCATAAGAAGAAAAACAAAGGAGTTTTTATTGATTTACGATATTAAAATGTCAAAATTTTACTCAGGTGTTTTTTGATTAAGTAACACTGGGGGGGGGGGTGTCGTTCATGAATGGTTGTTTGAATTTATGTTGTAATTATGTCAAAACAAAAACAATTTAATATTGACAAAGATAATTTTAAATATCTGCTAAAATTTCGCCTAAGATTGATTAATATTGCACTGTTAACTGTGGAAGACTGTTAAGAGTCTATACTTACTTTTTATTTATGCAGTGAATGCACAACTTAACGAACCTCTGCATGTCTTGAACAAAATAAATTTTTGTTATCAATTTTTTTTTGAATAATAATTTTTCAAAGAAACTTCAAATATGAAATGAATTTTTGTTATTTATTTTTGAAATTTAAAATAAACAAATGAATTACATAAATTTGTAAATGAGACTCCGCCTAACGACGCGCTCTTTCCCTAATATAACAATTTCCGCAAAATCCGCAAATATACGCGATATCACTTTAAGAATCTGTTAATGCAAACCTCCCAGGAGTAAAATTCGTACGTCCAACTTCTTTTTTCGAACTGCTTTCTGATTATCTCTCGTTCATCAGCTTCCCCCTTTGAAATGGATGTGGTCACCTCGTTCTCCACCACGTGAAATTGAAAACATGTCCAAATATTTTCAAAATAATTTCTATTGCCACTTCCAAAAATAATTACCAAACACTATCCAAAAATCTTCGAAATCAAAATTTATTCTTCTTAGGCCGAAATGTAATTTTATTCTCTAATGGTTGGGTTCTTAATTGATGAAACCCACCACGTAATCAACTCGATTGGACTCGAGTTCGTGTTCCAATGTTGGACTCTTAGTCCAAACTTGAACCTCCTTGAAACGTGTCGAGAGACCAACCTTCCCCGACGACGCTCAAAGATCGACTAAATATTTTCAAATTGTTTCTTTCAGGCGTTTCCAAGGAATTCAATTCTCTTTTCAGATTCACATTTTTTTTTTATTTACTTCCTGTTTTTTCCCCTTGAATGTATCTGAACCTTGCCGTGGTGAGGGGGCTTGCGTGTTTTGAGGAAGCGGTGGGCGTGTACCTGCTAGGATTCGAGACAGGAACATGAAACTCTCTCGTGCTCGGTCTGTTTTGTCAGGCTGGCTCGGGCCGGGGCTTGAAAACCTTTGTGCTTGGGCTTAGCTTGTCAAGAAAACAGGATGACGGCCACTGTGAAGAAAGTGTCTGGCAACACTCCACTTTGGCCTGGTTTTCCACTCAAACGGGCGGTCAGGACTAGTCCGCCCTGATCAATCGGCTGTGCTGTTCCGTCAGAGGTTCAGTAGGACGAGTCCTTAGGGAAGGATGTGGTGTGCAAGCACCGCACCTTCCAGAGGGCTATATCCTCCGAGTAGCCCTGGCGTCAATTTTTCGACGTCCCCAACGTTGCGGGCTCCATGGCGGGTGGGGAGCTCTGGAGGATGAATACTAAATTCTCTACATGGCAGAATTTAAACCCAAAAAACCAGCTGATGTATCAGCTACTAACCAGCAGATGGGTGCGTCTTCGGATACCCCGTCTCAATCTGCAGATGCGTCCAACAAGGACACACTACAAGTAGCACCTCCTTCCGGGACAGACCTACCTCCCAAGACTGGGAGAAAAGGGATCTCCGGAGCGGAGATAAAACGTCGTAGAAAAGCCTGCCTGGCAGCAATGCAGTCAGGCGAGGGCACCCCGACAAGCAAAACCCCACACGAGCAGGCCAGGTTATCCAAACCACCGGCACTTGACGACGGTGTTAACAAAACCAAGCATCTGAAAACCGAAGCTGCTAAAAAGCGACTCCGATCTCGGGACTCCTTGCCTTTACCCTCGAGTAATCAGGAGAAGAGGGCAAAGCCGACTTCCGAGAACACGAGTTCAAATCGGGTGGGCAATGTCACCTACAAAGAAGCCGCTGGAAAGCACCTCCGAGTAGCGGTGATAGACCGCTCAAATCCCCTGGGCAAACTCGAAGAGTCCCAGCTAGATTTTATTCTAATATCTAGCTATAATTTAACGTTCCATTTATGATATTAGTAGAAGATTAAATCTTATCAAAAATTTCAACGAATCAATTGATTATCGGATTAATGTTTTAAAAAGCGTATATATAGAGACAATACTTTATACGTTTAATACTAAATTAAAATTACAACAGATTACATTCCAAATATCATTTACAACGACATGGAAGACTGTAGGATCTGTTTATATGAAATTATAGGCGAAGCAGAAATTGTTATTACTTGCAAGCACATGTTCTGCGCTCCTTGCTTGCAAAAATGGGAAGAAGAACACGATACTTGCCCTCTGTGCCGAACGGAATTTGAAGAAACCGTGGAAGGACCGGTTTCAAGACTTATTCAAATCAGAAATTACACGGATTCAAGATTTGTTTCTGGGTTAATACCATTTGATACGAAATTTATTCGATTCATGCTTATTCGTATTGATGATGAAAATAATGGTGATTCTTATGAGATTTATTATACGATTTGTGATGATGAAGAGGACGAAAATAATGAGGAAGAAAATGAACCTGGAGAGGATAGAGACGAAGATGATGGAAACGAAGAGGATAGCGACGAAGAGGATGGAGACGAAGAGGACGAAAACGAAGAGGATGACGGCGATGAGGATAGAGGAAATCCTAGGATGGTATGCCGTGAAAGTAGACTTCAAATATATTTGAAGTATTATTTAAATTAAATTAAAAAAATTGCTATAAAAAAATGAAATATTATAAATATAACAAATAAATAAAAATATTCCATGAATATCAAATCTATGCGATGCTTAATTTTCTTATAAATATATTATGCATTGAAAAACCTTGATTCGATGCTACGTTAAGCAGGTGATTAGTTAATCCATTTATCCTTTTATTTTAAAATGTTGATCTGATCATCCGATGATCAAGTTCTCTTTTCATCTGATGAACATTTTATCTGCTAAGAGAAATATAATTTATTAGATAATGTAGACATTAATGTAAATTGCTTAACTAGATCCTAGTTTAACTTTTTCATAATTTTTCATGTTTGGATAATTTTATATAATTTTCACTTAATTTCCAAATTTTATTCGAAAAATCGATATTTTGAACGCAAAAAGGAGCTAGAATTGTTTTACAATCCATAAAAAAATTTTCCTGTAATACTTTCGACCTCTTTAACTATAGCCACGTGTACGGTCGTTTGGGATCTTTCAAATGGACTCTATAAAATGTAGTCATTAATTATTATTAGCGATATTTTAACGGTGTGTTTAAAATTGTTTACCTTAGAGTACGCTTCGAATATCATAGAAATGAAACTCCATATTAAGTTTCATATATAACTTGTGCACACATTCTGATAGTAAATTAAAAATAATGGAGTAAGCACCACGCCAGGATGAAGCGCGTTTGAAGTACTTCAAACGGGGTGAGACCGGACAGGTTTTGGTATATTTTGAATAACTGAATCTTTTCTGTCACATTTGTAAGTCTAAGTATTTAACCATGTTGCAATGAAAGCCTAAGCAATAACTTGAACTAAATACTCGAGCAAAAATTATCAAAATTAGGAGAAAACAATTTTTGTTTGCCGTCCCGACTCACCCGAGTGTTTGGGGTGAACAACAAACTGAACTCTTAGGGGAGAGGCTTGTAATTTGACCACCCATAGCATTTTTGCTCCATAACTCATCTTCAAATTAATATTTTTGAATATATAATGCTATCTTTGGAAAGAGGACTTCATTAGCTAAATTTTTGCTGAAGACACTTATTACATTACTCAAAAAACAAAAAAGTTATGACCATTCTCCCGAAGAGACTAGAAATTGGCTTATTTTATTTTTGGCATGTAAGTTGACCACCTCCTAAAAAGTTGCTGAAAAGTCAAAAACCTTAACTGAAATGGACCGATGTACAAAATTAATGATCTTTTATTGAGTTTTAAGTGAAAAAGTGAAAAAAAAAGAATAAAAAACATCAAAATTGAATTAATTGTGATAATTGCAATTGATGCTTTTTCGCTCTTCTCAGCCTCCTTGGGCAAAGCAATGGCTTCCTTGTCTTTAGCAACAAGCTCCTAGAGCTTAGCAGCTAATTCCTTCTTCCCTTTTGCAACTTTTCGCCTTGGGGTCATCTTACATTCTTGACGATTTTGAAACAAACACAAAAACAATCATGCAAAAACACGATATATTTGGAATTCACTTTGGATTATTAAAATTCAATGGAATAAGAGTTTAGCACATATATTTACCATAAAATATCAACAAAAATTGTTCACTTTATCAGCAAACTGAAAAATCAATATTTTGAAAAATAATTTTTTTTTCACACAAATGTTTGTCGGAGATAGTGCGCGGCGTCTGTTCACTTCTAAACGTCTAAACCACATAAAAATTGAAGGCTATGTCAAAGAGCACGATAACAGTTGAAATGGCGGTATTCCCATTGACAGTTTTTTTTTAAATACCTGGTGGTCATCTTACGTGCATAATCAACTTACAAGCCTCTCCCCTACATATTTCAATTGTCAGTTTCGAAATTATATCAATATTAAAGCTATAGTTATAACCACTTAGACTAGCATCTTTCAAAGTTTAAGAAATTTAACAGGAGAAATTAAATGAATTTTATTCCACACTATGAAGGCAAATTTTATGCAGTAAAAACTTGATAATGAAATTTAATGATGGTTTCGAAAAAATGACTTTATAGTTAATATCAATTAGAATTATCAATATTGAGCTACAGGACACAAATAAAACACATTTTTTAAACGAGCTTTCGAAAAATGTCTTTTTTTATTTTTTTTTTTTGATTTTTTTAAAGACATTTTTCGAAAGCTCGTTTAAAAAATGTGTTTTATTTGTGTCCTGTAGCTCAATATTGATAATTCTAATTTATATTATTTTCAAGAGCTAATAATTTTAATTTATAATTAATATCTACTAATTTGTACCGAACCGGAACACAGAATGCATTGCTGTAAAGTGCAACAATCTGTGTGAACTATAGGTAGTTCCAATTTCAAAAATGTTATGCTAGTAATCTTCTTCTTTCATGTGCCGTGTCAGTGTCAGATCTTCCTGACGTTGTTGGCGATCATATCTTGGCTGAAGGCAAGATGACGTACTAGGGAATTTTAATTAATGGAGTGGTTTCCCGTTGCCTTCCCTATATAGTCCACAGATCTATCTTTTATCTATGCTGCACCTGTCTGGGGCTTCGTGGCCATCAGCCATATAAAAAGCTTCCAAGTGGTGCTAAACTTAACTGTGAGACGTGCCATGAAAACCCCATGGTGCGTCTCAAACAAAAGGCTGCAAAAAGATGCCAACCTAGTATCCATCGAAGAGTTTATCAGGAACGCGGCGGCTAACTGCGGGTTTCTCTGAAAACCTCATTAATCAGAGAGCTTGGAATTACCAGCTCGAAGAGGCCCAAAGCTATCTTCAGCACTCTCCCCCCCCCCTCTAACACTGCTAATACCTTATTTGTTGTTGTTTTAGCAGTGTAGAGGGGGGCCTTCTCTAACCAATTTTTTAACAAACTTTTTACAGGGAAGCTCTCGAGACTCCAAGAAATTGAGAGAACTGGTGCCGAGAGGAGCACCAACACCTCAATCACACTCTCTAATAGCCCACCTCAATCCGCAACTCCTCTACGTTAGGGCTAAGGCTCCTATCCTGAACACCCAAAAAGGAGTCGAGGACAAAGTGCGACCCAAGAAGTCGTTCGCTGCGAAAAATACCTGTGCGAACCCCAGATAATTATCTGTGGTGCAGCGACCCAACAGAGTAAATCAGCAAATTCTGTCACTCCACGATAAACCGTCAACGGCACATTAAGGGTACGATCCCATTCAAAAAACACTTCTTAATCCCCCCCCCCCTAGGCACGGAGTATACGGCAATGCCGTGGTATCCATGTAATGAACATGACTTGACTTGTTTTAATGGACAGAGCCGGCCGGAAATATTTTCTGGGAGTGCAACAATTACCATCATATCACTCAAAAACGTTTATTTAATCATCCTCGGTAGGTTTGGTCTTACCTGGTAAGAGCTTTAGACATACTCAATAAAAGTGTTCAGGTTCGAACCCCAGTAAAGGTTATTGTTTCTGGTGGGTGCCGTGATTCGGATTCCGCGTTAACAATGATAGATGTTGACAAAACACTCAATTACTATAGGTGTTTCTGTGGGACACTACATAAATTATGACAATCAATCGACGAATCAGGGATTCGTGACTTAGCCAATAGCCATGTACGATCTCCTCGTCTGACGAAGACAATAGATCCATTTTTTCTAGTTTGGTAATTTTTGAGTTGAAGCGGCTTCGGGAATGTTTTTAATAAATGGAGCAGCTCAGAGAGATTCACTGCCTTACTAGATTCACCACGATTCACCATTTCAGAGTGCGATTTATGCCCAAAAATGCTTGTATAACATAATAACACACCATTGGCTGGGTTTACCTTATAGAAACAGCTAATCAAATAATTGCATTAAGGAAAGAACGGAATAGTGGGGAAATTGGACAGTCAATAAAACACAGGTTTTTAATCGATCTTTTCTTTTTTTTTAATCGATTTACGTTTCGAGGTTTTATTTTTTCCTCTTCCTCAGGATCTGTAATAATAATCGATTAATCGATTAAATCGATTAAAAACCTGTGTTTTATTGACTATCCACTTTCCCCACTATTCCGTTTTTTCATTGGTTAGTATGGACGCGACTCAAGAAGTTGAATTGCATTAAGTTTTTTGACCTATTTTACTCGAAATTTTGAAAAATGTATAAAATTTAATGTTTATATTTATTATTTATTGTCCCAACTAGCATAATTTTATTTAAATATTTTTTAATTTGTTGGCCCGGTTATCATACTATTCCCGTCAGAAACAAGACATTTTTTCAATTTATTCTAAAACAATGTTCTAATTTTCAGCTGAACATGCAGCATTTTTCGACTTTTTAAGTAATGCTCTTATCATTCGTAGTATCATTCAGCACGCGGTATATTAAATATAATTAAATATATCATCTAAAATGCAGAAAAACCAACACTGAAAATTTTGAAAAAGCAAAACAAACTAGGGTATTCCACTGATATTCCTAGTATACTACATCAATGATTTAAAAACAACAGCATAAGCTACCTCTGTTGACCGTTTTCGTATACCAACCACAAATCAAACAAACTGTCAAGCATAACATTTAAAGTTAACCTATAAATAACAGTTTTCAAATAAACTTATAAAAATGTCTATTGAAATTGAATCTGCGGACGTTATTCGGCTAATTCAACAATATTTGAAAGAGTCCAATCTTACCAGAACTCTACAAACACTTCAAGACGAAACGGGCGTTTCTTTAAACACTGTCGACAGTGTGGATGGTTTTTGTTCGGATGTGAACAATGGAAATTGGGATACCGTTCTGAAAACAATTCAGTCGCTAAAATTACCAGATAAGAAACTTATAGACTTATACGAACAAATCGTGTTAGAATTAATCGAACTAAGAGAACTCGGTGCTGCACGTTCCCTTTTAAGACAAACCGATCCTATGATCATGCTGAAACAAAACGAACCGGAGCGTTACATTCATTTGGAAAATTTACTGGCACGATCGTATTTTGACCCTCGCGAAGCTTATCCTGATGGTAGCAGTAAGGAAAAACGAAGGGCCGCAATATCACATGCACTCTCGGGTGAAGTTTCTGTGGTGCCTTCGTCACGCTTATTGGCTTTACTGGGACAGGCTTTAAAGTGGCAACAACATCAGGGCCTGCTACCTCCAGGGACTACTATCGATTTGTTCCGTGGCAAAGCAGCTATCAGGGAACAAGAAGACGAACAATTTCCTACTCAAATGGTAAAACAAATCAAATTTGGACAAAAATCGCACGTTGAGTGTGCGCGTTTTTCACCTGACGGTCAATATTTAATCACCGGAAGTGTTGACGGAATTATAGAAGTATGGAATTTTACAACTGGTAAAGTTCGTAAAGATTTAAAATATCAAGCGCAAGAAAACTTCATGATGATGGAGCACGCAGTTTTATGCATGGCTTTTTCACGAGACAGTGAAATGTTGGTCAGCGGTTCGCAGCACGGTCGCATTAAGATCTGGAGGATTACTTCGGGTCAGTGTTTGAGAAAGATTGAAAAAGCTCACTCGAAAGGAATTACGTGCTTGCAATTTTCACGTGATAACAGTCAAGTTCTTAGTGCATCTTTTGATCACACAATAAAAATACATGGGTTAAAATCTGGTAAAGTTTTGAAGGAATTTCGAGGACACTCATCTTTTGTCAACGAAGTGATTTTTACTCAAGATGGTCATAATATTTTAAGCGCGTCTTCTGATGGCACGGTAAAAGTTTGGAGCATTAAAACGACGGAATGTATGAACACTTTCAAAGCGCTGGAGGCTGGTGATGTAACGGTCAATAACATCCATAACTTTCCCAAAAATCCTGAACATTTTCTTGTTTGCAATCGTAGTAATACGGCTGTTATTATAAATTTACAAGGGCAAATTGTGAGATCGTTTTCTAGCGGTAAGAGAGAAGGAGGAGACTTTGTGTGTTCTACTACGTCACCGAGAGGTGACTGGATTTACTGTATTGGTGAAGATATGGTTTTGTATTGTTTCTCGACAAGTTCTGGTAAATTGGAAAGGACATTGAATATACACGAAAAAGATGTGATTGGTATTTCTCATCATCCTCATCAAAATTTGCTTTGCACTTACAGCGAAGACGGCTTGGTTCGCTTATGGAAACCATAAGATTTTTTTTAGTTTATTGTGTTGAATGTATGTGACGTTTTGTAATAAAAAGTTTAGAAATATTTGTTTAATTTGTTTTTATTTTGATTTAGAATTTGTTTTACTTGAAATCGTTTGATCATTAATTTTAAATTTATTAATTAATTTGAAAATTAATAATTCAATTTTAACCTTAATGCTTAAGTGCGTCGACTACTAAGCAGAGATCTATGGTTCAAGCCCGAGTGCAGCAAGAACATTATTCTAACCGATAACCGTCCTCCCTCGGCAGGAAATGGCAAACCATCGAGGTGATTTGTCTTGAAAACCCTTCATAATATGAAGTGATCAGCCAAAACCCATCCAGGGTTATATTTTTTATATCTTGAAATATTTAATTTTAATAATTAAATTATTTTTGGTTTCGACAATTAGCGTAGACTGCTTGTTTTTTTTATGTTACTCCGCAGGATAATAATAGAGGCAAGTGCGATTTGCAATTTACCGTTGGTGGCGCTCGTGACGCTACTAAATGTCAACATGGCGGCTCTATTACGTACACTTTTTGTTTTGAGTTTGATTCTGAATTATTTTATCGTGAAATATTTATTGTGAAATATAATATTTCTATTTTTGAAAAGTTTTTTGTGAATTCTTAAAATTTAAATAAATAAATGATATAAAAAGTGTATAGCTAAAATATTAATTGTGTTTGTTTTATCGACCGTCAAAAAACGCCCAAAAACAGTAGCGGATCCAAACAATTATCATAGGGAGGGGACCAAAAAATAAATTAAATATGAAAAATAAAAGGTAGTTCTTAGTAGGTAATTTAAAATAGTATATTATACATCATGGGACTAAGGTGATACTTTTCTTCCCGCGTGAGAAGTTTTTTGCACGAGTTACCAACTTTTTAAAGTACTCATATAAGGAAACATCAATAATAATTAATATTATAAATAAAAAATCGTTTATATGATATTTTGATCCGATTAATTATTATCTGCTTATCGGATTACTCAATCACTATAAAGTTAAAAAAGGAAGCTAAAAACGTCGATAATTGTATAACACGAAAATCTTACTACTAAAATCAAATCTCCAAAAGTCTGCGAACGTCTACAAAGAAAGGTCGTGTATAATTCTTTAAAATTTATTGCAAATGTATTCGTTTTAATCATATTTTTGATTTTTAAATGGCCGAAAATAACAAATTAAGACGTCCTTTTCAGTTGGAAACTTCAAATTTAGAATGTAAAAATTTGTACGAATATTTAACCACGTATTCGCAGGCCAACCTCGAGAAATTTTACAATGAACCCACTATTTGTTTAGCCTTATTTAAAGAATTACCGCAATTGGCTCAGCATTATGTTGTTAGGTTACTGTTTATCCCGGAACCTATCTCTCAGGAAGTAGTGGCTTCTTGGGGTCACCAAGACTTTTCAACAGAACATTTACACGTTATTAAAATTTTGAGTGTTTTGTACGTTTGGCTAGAGGTTCCAACACCGAATGGTTTATTAGGTAGGATTTTATCCCCAACATTCAAAAAGAATTTAGAAATAGCATTATCGAGAGATGGCAAACCGTTAAGTACTATGTCACCAGCCTCACCCAGATAATAAGCCACGTGATGTTGCTTTTCTTAATGCTTACTCTTCTGAAAGATGGGAATGCGTTCTACACTATATGGTTAGCTACCAGAAGCAAGTAGGAATATCAATAGATGCTGTCGGAGTGCTACTACATGCCGGTTTGATGAAGAGGGACGAGTTTGATGGTAGTCCTATAATAACACGTCAAGGTTTTCAGTTTGTTTTATTGGAAAGACAAGCACAAGTTTGGCACTTCATCTTACAATACTTAGATACAGCCGAAAAACGTGGACTCGATTTAACCGAGTGCCTTACATTTTTAATTCAACTTAGTTTTAGTAGGGGAAATGTGGATATGATGGCACCCCAGGTATGATGGCACCTTTTCAATTTTAGCGTTATTTATTTGAATTTAGTTGAATCTAAGCCCACAAGTGGTGCTAGAGACCACTTCTGCTCTACTGTAGCAGAGGTGTGACAATTGAGTGCGCGCAACCAATGTAAGTTGATTTTGAAATTTTTGTAAGACACAAAAGTTTCTATTTACTTTAAATTTCACTGATTTGTAGTCGCATGCTTGAATATTTCGCTAAATGTGATAGATTCATATGATAGTATGAACATTCAGCTTTCTAAACATGATTTACTCTATAAGTCAAGTTTCCGTTAGAATGTGACAAATTAACAAAGTTTAAAATTTTGTATTTTTGATATGATGGCACCCCCAATGTTTGTTAGGATGGAGTAGGGTGCCATCATACAAAATGAATCTGTTATTTAATGTATTTGGGAAGTCGTAGTTATTATTTTTTATTTTTCAATGTATGTTCGTTACTTAAGATTCACTTTTCGATTTTTATTTTAGTAGAATTATTGTATCCCATCATATTTTAATTGGGTGTGCCATCATATCAACTGATTTGATATGATGGCACCTTTGTTATGAAATGAGAAAAGGTAAAAAAATATATTTTATTTATATTTTAATATACTTCAAAGTAAAATTTGCGTAGTCTATGATATCCTTGACTTGTTCCCTCAATAATATACAAATAGAAGCTAATTTAGGCATTGAATAGAGTGATTGAAAAAAAGGGTGCCATCATCACCGAGCTTCCCCTACGCTAGGTAAAGATTACAGTTCGGAAGGTATGAGTGCAGGATTACTAATATTTCTGCAACATTTACGTGAATTTGGTTTGGTCTATCAGAGAAAGCGCAAAACTGGTCGTTTTTATCCCACCAGATCAGCTGTAAATATAACCAACCAACATCGAATATTTGAAGAAAATGTCTCTAAGGGTTACATCATCGTCGAAACAAATTACAAGGTGTACGCATAATCTAATTCAGAATTACAGGTTTCCCTCCTGGGTCTATTTACAGATTTATCATTTAAATTTCCCAATTTGGTGGTAGGCAGGTTAACGCGAGATTCCGTTCGTCAAGCTTTAAAATGTAGCATTACTGCTGAACAAATAATTGGGTATCTCAAGCAACACTCGCATTCTGAAACGTTTCAAGTTGTTTCTTGCCCTTCACTTCCCCCCACCGTTATGGATCAAATCAAATTATGGGAGATGGAACGAATTGGCTAATTTATTTTGACTTAATTTTGTACAGTCAATTTTTATTACAGCCCGATTCCCAAAAAGAGAACTACCTAATTTGGAGTAGCGTACAGGTGGAATGTACTATACATTAGTTAGTAAAAATAAAAATAAAAAAGATTTTATCAAAAATGATGTTGAACAAATAAACCACACGAAAAAAAAGGATTTCTTAAATGAAGAATAAATATTTTCTTAAAATTTAAAAATATAATTTCTTCGCACAATAAAATATGCTTGTATTAAAAATATCAGATTTCTTCCAGAAATGCCATCAACATCGGGACAAAGGACGCCTTGATCTGGCACTGCAATGTCTGTGGCAACAAGTTCGTCTTCCATTTTGGATGAAATTGGTTCTCTACAGGTTGCCACGCCAAAGAAACCATCAAATCGGGGGCAGAAACCAATGCAAAGTGCTGTGTTGACTTCTCCAGAAAACATAGCTACTCTAAAGGAGAAGAAATCCATAGTAACATCAAAAAAAGCAAGAAAAACGAAAAAACCGTCAAAACAGAAGGTAACACCATCAGCCAAACGCTTTAAAGCAAGGCTGTCACCACCATCAGACAAAGATGCGGATCTTTGCATCATTTGCTTGCAGATGCTACTGCGGAAATTGACTACCGCAAATTCCATCAAATGCATCGATTGTAAGGGCCTGGTTCATTTGAAGTGTGCAAAAATGCGTGCCAGATTCTTTATGTGCAAACATTGCGAATCAGACATGAGTGAATAAGAAGATGCAAAACGATGATAAATTATAGAAAAAAGTGTCATTTTAATTTGTAATTTTGGTCACTGAAAGCTTTTATGATTGCGGGTATTTCAAATCAATTTAAGGAAAAACTGGGCTCATACGTCTACATTATCTGATTATATTTCATTAGAATGTCTTTGTTATAAAAAACTTAGACACTCAAACTTGACGTATATTTTGTAGCGCAAAAATTTAAATCCAGTTTCAGTCTTTTCTTAGTAGATAAACAGTTCATCGAATAAATAGATCACTTGATCAACGGATCATCGGATTAACATTTAAAAATAAAAGGATCAACGGATAACTAATCGGACAATAGTAACTTCAACCGATGCACAGTGTGGATTTAGCGGACAAAAGGTGATTTTTAAAGTAATTCATTTGGTCTGTTAAAAAATAGTTACTTGCTAGGAACATTCCAAAGATGCATGAACACTAAAAAAATTATACAAAATGTTCCCGGAAGGTGTTGAAAAAAAATGGCAAAGTCCATCCTTGTTTCATTATTGCAAAAATTCGTGATTATACATAGGTACTTTAACTTTGCTGAAATCGGAAATACATTGATTTTTTTTAAGTTTTCAAGTTGAAATGTTGTTTCTGTATCTCTTTACTAACACACAAGTGCGAAAACCGAACAAAAAATAACATTTTAACGGTTTGTAGGACCTAATTTGAAAAAAAAAACTCAATTTTTTTCTTAAAGTTGACTTCTCTTAAAATTTTAGTTATATAATGACGCATATGACTCAACGAAATTTTTTTTGCGGTATTGTGGATATCTCTAGTACTTGCCCTCCAAATTTCAGCTGCAGATACTTGCAGATGCGACCACACGAACGCTTTTACTGAGACTTGTCCTATGGATTATCGGATTATCGAAAAAAAATGTTTGTTCCCCATTGTACGGCGTATTTTTTTATATTAAGTAAGGTTACTAATTACAATCGCCAAAATATTATAAAATATCTTCATGGTATATCTTATAACTACAATATGGATTAAATACAATATATTTATTAATTTTTATTTAAAAAAATTTTTTTATTTATTTATTTTTACTTATTTTATTTATTAAAATTATTTCTTTTCCTTTTTTTTTATTGTTTATGATTTTGATGTTTCATTAATAGGAGTATAATTTCTTATCCTTCTATGGTTAACTCTTTCTTTAAATCATCGCCTCAATCAATTAATCATCGCCAAGTTGACCGGTCGCCGAGTTGACCGGTCGCCGAGTTGGCCGTCACCGAGTTAATCTGTCGCCGAGTTGATCGATCGCCGAGATGACCGCCGCCGAGTTGACGGTCGCCGAGTTGACCGATCGCCGAGTTGACCGTCGCCGAATTGCCGTCGCCGAGTTGACGGTGTCCGATCCGAAACATGTGTTCTTCAGTTAGTAGTGGGTTCCTTTATGCTTTTTTCAAAAGCATAAATTTTTAAAAATTTTCAAAAATAAACCAAAAATTACGAAAATATTCCATAAAACAATTCTCAATTAAATTTTTAAACTTCTAAAACAATTTTACATCCAACAAAATGGAACGGCGCGGCGATTGCAAGCGCGGCTTATCGACCATATTTTACTTTTTTACTTTGCCTTCGAATTTCAATACTCGTAATTTTAAATTTTCGTAAAAAGCAATTATAATAATTTTTGATCATCCAATTCCACCAATTAATAATTAACGGATTCACTCTTCCAAATTTAAATATCCAAAAACTCAATCCTCCCCAAAATTTGGACGACTTCCAATATTAAACAAAACAAATCATGATTATTCACGTAAATCACAATTTATTCGCAAATTATAACAAAAACTATTTCTAAAATATCCCCAAAATAGGGACGCAGATCTAATAAATTTCGGGAAACTTGCAAAAATACATTCGTGTTCCTCTACGGACACGGCCGGAAGCTCTTATCACTCTTTTAACGCCAACATTTAAATTTGCTAGCACCAAAAGCGCACAAAATTCAAAATCTTACAAATATTTATAAAAATAATTAAATAAAAATTCAAATTTAAAAAAATTATTTATCATAAATCAAAATTGTTCATCATCAAATCAACCATCAAAAATGTTCATAAAACAGATCACGGCCTTTTTGAACTCTTTTTAATCCATTCAAAATGGTTAAGTCCTTGCACCGAATCGGTTCGCACCAAACCGGTTCGTACCAAACCGGTCACCGCGAATCGGTCGTGCCGAAACGACCCATCCCGATATTTCTAAGCCTGATAAAAAATGGTCATTGGTGTTTCTTTACTTTCCAATACCATTAACGATTGGTTAATAAATATGTTGATGACCTCTTTTATCTCTTTAACAGAAAGTTTTACGATCATATCTATTCAGATTTTTTTTTCAAAAATTTATACTAAATCAGAACCGTTTCAGATAATAAAAACACTTGTAAATGATTCCAGAGAAGTTAAGAAATAACATAATATTTATTAAATTCAGCATAAACCTACTAAAGTAAGTGCTGTGCGTTTAACATAAGCATGTTTAATATAAAGATGCGTTTGCATTTGCCTCTGACAGTTTGAAAACATTCTCAAGTGCTGCAAAAATAAAGCTATAATACAAAAAACTTATAAGGCGTTCCATCTATTCAAATATTTCTTTATGGCTGAATTTCTTAAAAATTCTAAGCAGAAAATTCAAAATTCGAAATTGAGTACAAAAATAATTATGGGAAATAATTTTCAAAAATCATTTTTATTAATCATAATTTTAAAATTACAAAACATGATAATTACTGAATTAGAAGTACATTAGTTTATTCTAATATTGTAATAGGTAAAAAAAGGACCTCTTTACACTTTAACTTTGGCACACACTCAGGTTATAATTAAACAAATTGCACTATCAATGTCATTTAATTACCATGCTATAATTAGCCCGTATTTACATCCCATAATTACACATCTTAACCAATCATCATAGCTTTGAATTCTAAAACCAAAATTGTTTAATAAAATGTAAAATTTCATTGTAAATCTTAGCCTACCTTCCCAATCAACTGTTCCAGAACCATCTGTATCAATTTCTTCAATCATTTGTTCGAGATCTTCTTTGGTCATTTTTTCATCCAATTCTTTCAAGATTTCTCTTAATAGATCGGTTGTTATGAAACCCAAACCTTCAATTTTTCATTAAAAATGAAAAAGTAATTTTCTTTGATTCGGCAATACTTACCCTCTTTGTCGTATAATCGAAATGCATCTTTAAGTTCTTTGAGAATTGCTTCGGTATCTTCTTCCTCTTCGACCAAGAAGCGTGCAGATAAATGAGCAAACTCCTCGAAGTTCAGTTCACCGTTTCCGTCTTCATCAATTTCTGCCACTATGGCCTGTAATGTAATAAAAAATGTAATCGAATTATTTAAATCGGTAAGTACTTACCTGCAATTCGTCGGATGTTAACTGATGACCTAACATATCCAATATCTGTCCAATCATTTCAATATCGATGAAACCTTTCTTCTCCAAATCGAACGATTCAAAAGTTTGCATCAATACTGATGCAGAAATTAACAAAAATCTAATAAAATCCAAACTAAAATACTTACAGACTAATTGGTCCTTGTGGAGTTCTAATTTGGTTGATAATTCTTCCAACTTTTGTTTCGTTTCATCGTCCAATTCAATTTTATCCTAAAATTACAAATTAATACTACGAAATTTAGTTTCGAATTGTCGTCGTCACATTTCACGTACCATTTTTTTTATTTTGAGTGGCTTCCACTTAACAAGACAAAAATTAAACTGATTGACACATTTATCTATAGAGCGTCAATCAATGTCTTTTTATAACATCGATGCATCACTAGGAAGGGGATAACTTGCTTGTTTACACCTTGAAAACTATCTTGTAACCTTGATTTGTTTTAAATTAAACGGCAATAAACTATATTTCAAATAAGGAACCGAAAAAAAAAATTGAAAAGTTCGCAGCTGACTCGATTATTTTGATTTATCGAAACAAAATTAAGAAAATAAAAATTATCAACAAAATGACAATAGGCTTTCTACGGAAAAACAAAAAAAAAATTCGATGGTTTTTTCATTTCTTAAGTCAGATTTCGTAATTCCTGTGTTGTGATAATAAAAACATCCTTAATATGTAAGGAATAACTTTCTGATATCAATGAAACATTAAAGTTTTGAAGAAGGACTTACATATGAAATCCAACTGGGCATCGAACTTACAGTTCGATAAAATATCCTAGATTTAACAATATTAAAAATTTTCAATAATATTCATTTTATTGAATCTAAATGCGTACATCGAAAGTCTGAACTAAAATTTGGTCATTTGGTATTAAAATAGAAAAACTTAAGATAATTTCCTCTCTAGCCAATCATAACTTCTTTGAACTCTAAAAGAAGTAAAATTTGTTGGTTTGATTTGTAAACAAAATTATTAAAATAAATATAATACCATCCCAGTCGACGGTTCCCGACCCATCCGTATCGATTTCTTCGATCATGCTATCAAGTTCATCATCGCTGAGCTTATCGTCGAGTTCTTTCAAAATTTCTTTGAGAACATCAATGGTAATAAAACCATTTCCTGGAAATATACCCAAAAAAATGCAAAAGCTAAAGTTCTCAAAATGAAGCCGAAAAATTTCCTACCTTCTTTATCGTAAAATCTAAAAGCACCTTTCAACTCAAGTTGAATTGCAGCTGTGTCTTGCTCCTCTTCGTGCACAAAACGTGCAACCAAAGTAGCAAATTCATCAAAACTTACTTCTCCATTACCATCTTCATCTATTTCGTTAATTACCGACTGAAAATCCGCATCCACCTTTAGAACCTTAACGTTATAGTCAGGTTAAAAAATTGAATAAAAACCTCTAATTCATCTCCTACAAGCTGCGTTCCTAGCATGTCCAGGATTGTTCCAACCATGTTCGTCTCGATATAACCTTTCTTATCCACATCGAACGCCTCAAAGGTTGATTTAAGCACTGCAGTTATTAAAAAATGAAAGAAATAAAATTATCCTTTAATGAAAAAAATGCCTACCTTGGAGTTGCTCCTTCTCCAGTTCATCCTAAAAATTGTAAAACTCAAGTGCATCGTAAACAGATTCTTCAAAAATTAAAAAGTTTAAGAATAACTTACTTTTTTTATGTATCTGTTCATTGTAATTCTTCGTCTAAGCCACTAGCACGTAACACAAGCGAATATTAATCCAAGTGATGAACTCTTGTGAAAATTTATCTAAATGAAAATTCAGGAGGGGACTTTGCAAACTGGAGTAAGAATATTTTTTGTTTCTTTTGAGGGCAGCAGTTTATAGATGACACATTAACATTTACGACCAGCTGAGACGTAATTTAAGATTGCATCTTTGTTTTTCTATATTTAAAATTGTAATTATTACATTTTTAGTCTTCATCAATCAAAGAAATTAGAAATTTATGAACCGATAATTTTATTGTGTAATTCGTACAACAAAAATTTTCTATTTATAAATATTAACATATAATAATAAACAACACTGGATTTATTTAAATTTATTTAGGGTTGAGATGAGTTAATCGTCTCCACCGGTCATTACTTCCATGAATTCTGGAAAAAAAACATAAATTATATATAATTATTGATTTGCCAACAGAAAAGTGTTGTTTAAATTAAAACATATCAGTAATAAAATTATTATGGTAGAAAACTAATTTTATTTGTATTTGTAAATTAGACCTTAAAATAAAATTTTCTTTGTTGGAAAAATGGACCAGATGTTGATTACTAAATCAAAATTGATACAAATCAAATTTGCAATTAAATTATATTAATTTTTAAATTTGAATTTAAAAGTTGAAAATGAAACTACCTTATAATTTAAGGGTGGCTCATAGCAATATATTGTCGTGTTCCAATATTTTCTATTAATAATTTAATTTTTATTTAGCACATTTTATATTTTGTTTGAAAAAATATTGTGAATATTGTGAATTTTTTAAGTTTGCTGAGAAGATGGCCGTCTAAGCGGTTACACGAAATATTGTTCGTTGGTTTTGAATCAAATAAATTTGTCAATTTGATTTTAAAATTATTCAAATATAATTTAGAATATAAAATTTGGTTGATTTGGATAGTTGCTTTGGAATACGAGTATTAATAATTTAATTTGGATTGCAGAGTTAGAAGATAAATTTTAATTGAATAATTGGAATTAAATAATTAGTAGAATGGTAGTTTCATGAAATTTAAGGCAAATAAAATTGAAATTTATACGGTTACATATGGGCGATTTATCTTTTAAAGTTAACGTTTTCAGTTATATTACAAATTTTAATTAAAGTGAAATTTTAGTTTATAGAAAACTTGAGTACTGGATTTTTCTGAAGAATTGCTATTGAAAATATTATAATAACTAGGAAATTTTTGCCGACGATTAGCATTTAAGCTTCGCCATGATTTATAACAGTAGCTAAGTCTTAACGTAGACGTTCCTTAATCCTTAGCGTTTTCAGCTTCTTTTCATGTCTAAATAAAACTAAATTTACATTTAAAAAAACTTCCCCACCCCCCATTTTAGGCTTCGAAGTATAGAAGTTCTGGTTTCGTGTCCATCCGTCTGCATGTTTCAAATTTAAGAATTTTTAATTTAAAACATGCGCCAGCGGACGAATGAACAGATGGCCACATACTTATTTTTTTTATACTATTGGAGTATAAAAAATATAAATACGTCATAATTAACAAAGATTTTTATTTTCTTTCTTATTTAAAATTCTTCTTATATTCGGAGTAATTTACCTTACCGTTGCGTTGGTAGCGCTCATGACGTTACCAAATGTCAACATGACAGCTCTATTATGTACACTTGATGTTGTTTTAAGTTTGATTCTAAATTGTTTTATCGTAAAACTTCGGTGAAATGGTACAAAACAAAATAAAACTATCTATACCAACTATACATATTAGAATTACTTTATATTTCTCCGCATAGTGGCGTTCGCTTAATGTAAATCGCGAATAGTAAAATGTGGGCTTTATTTGAAATTTTTCTGTATCCATATTCTAATCTATATTTTTCAAGTTCAACCAGAAAGATAGCAATGTAGAAGCCTAAGTATTGCGGTCATCCGAGTTCCACCTTGTTTTCGGTTATATAGCTTAGAGATTATATGCTCATAATACTATTTGCTTTTAGCAGAAAACATTATAAATCAAAAATAAATATACACAGAACTCAGAATTTAAAAAATTTCAGTAATTTTCAATAATTTATATGCATCGGCGGTTTGTCAGAGGAGGCAAAGGAAGCTTAGCGTTCCCTAAAATTCAGGACTATTTATTAATTAAACTATTAAAATTTAAAAGAAAGTGAAAAAGTACATTTTCGATTGTGACAACTATCAAGAGATATAGATACTTTTTCCACAATACTTATCGAAAAAGTAAAATGAGGCTACCGCAACAACAAAATCCTCAATTTTTTTATTCAAAAAAAAGTTGAGTTGGGACCGAGAGGAAAATCTGGTGCACAAGTAGTGGCATATTTAGAAAATTCTTTGGGAGGGAGGGCAAAAAAAAGAGGGTTTTTCAGAATCTCATTAATCCATTCATGCGCGTCAGTTGTAATTAATCCTAATACATAAAATCCCAGAACGTTTCTGCTGCTCCTGCTACAACGTGTCATCCTTTTGTGAAAAAAAGCACTCTGGTTGGTCGATTTTTTTAACAACCATAAAATATGAAACTAAGATTAGGAATTTTGAAGTAAAAAGAAGTTTAATTTTCAGCTAGAAAATAATAAAACTTGGAAAGCATATTTAATTACCTTACTGCTCACGGAGTTTAACAGCAACTTTCTGTGTTACTTTGAAAGTTAATTATAAAAGTAATATAAAATATCAAGTCAAAATTGTAATTGTCTGGGAGGTGTGGAACACCCTCCAGTACATATCGCAAGATTTACACTCTTTTAGAATACTTGGAGTAGATAGAGGATTTATAATTTTACAAATTTTGCCATGAAAAACCGGGAAATTTGAATTTTTAAACATGGGCGTCCATAGGATCTTTTTCAGGGAGGGGCAAAATCCAAATAACCAAAAAAAGGAAAACAAATTTTTAAATTTGTTCTTTGAAATTATTTAAAACCAAAAGTGTTAGAAAATTTTAAAAATCCATTTCGCGTCGGCGCGGCGTCGGCATAATATTGAATGTTTAAAAAAATTTGAGGCTAAAGCCCCCCCCCCCCCATGGACGCCCATGTTTTTGAACCTGGCTAGAGAATATTAAATTTTGGAAAAATTTTTATTTAAGTGCTTTACTGCTCAGAGTTTAGTAGCAACTTTTACTTTACTTTGAAAGTTAACTGTCAAAATTATAGTCAAAAATGTAAACTGGGTGATCTGGGGGTGAATACCCTCCAGTACATATAATAAAATTCCCACTCTTCTAGAATACCTGCAGAAGACAGAATAAGTATACAAATTTCGTCGGAAGACGCTGGGAAATTTTTTGTTTTTGAGCAAAAGTGAGGGAAATTAAATCGTTCGGCTAAAGAATATTAGAATTTGAGAAACTTATTTATTTTTATATTACAAAAAAAAATTTTAGTTGCCCCACGGGCCCACGGCACATCAAGTTTAGCAGCAAATTTTTGCGTTACTTTGAAAATATAGAAAAACGGGAATTACACAGTAGGGATGACAAAGCCACGATTCGCCACTGTTTATATGTAATTCTGGTGAATTTATGAAGGAGTCTGACATTTTGAAACAATTAAATAAGAAGTAGTATGTAGAAGATAAAGAAATATAATACAAGAACATAAACTAAAAAGAAAGTAAATAATTATCCATATTATTCTTTTTAACCTAACAAATGTTCTATTTCACGTATCATGCAATTTTGGAATTTTGCAATAGTAATGACAGAAAGTTTGTTTTGACACTCCAAAATTGAAGTTTGCAGCACACGTTGTACCATCAATTTTATCGGATTATTTTCTGATTCTCTTTCGTCCTGGTCTAAAGCTTGATTCGTCCAACCTTCTTGTATATTTTCATACTTAATCGTTCCATCTTCATTTACCCAATCCATTTTTTTCCAATAACATGATAAAAATTGATTCAAATTTGCGTCATCTTCGGGGACTGTGTGCAGATTTTTGATTATTTCTATTTCAGTTTTATTTAAGTGGAGTTCATTTATGCAAAGTTCTTCTTCGACTTCCAACTTGCTTGTGTTTGCTTGAATTGTCTTACCTGTTGCTGTCTAAATATGTTAACAAAATATGAAACATATGTAAAAGTTATTACCAAACAAGTGCCTACCTGATATACGGCGAATAAAAGACAAATTAATACAGTAATTTTCATTGCGATGCTGTATTACGGAATATTTTACTTGAAAGCTAGAACTAGTATGGTCGGGAATGATGCGTAATTCCGTAAAAATAAATAAGGTCAAGAGATTAAAATATCACAGTTTAAGTTTTAATCACTAATGATTATAAAAAGTAGCTATATTTCAATTTAAACTATTGTTCAATCTTAATATTGATGTTGAAAGTGAGGAAAAACCTTAATTTTACCTTTAATTTCATTCTGCTAACAGTACGTGTGCTCGACGAAAATAATGCAGTAGTGTGTTTTAGTGGGCGTAGCTAGTCGCAGGCAACTTCTAGCATTAATCTATTTAATTGTTAATTAAAGCCGAATTTAACTTAAAAACAACGATCTCAGTTTTCTAGATCCGTAATTTTCGAGTTCGGTCGCGCCCAGGGATGTTTCTAAATTTTTTCCATTACTCAGAGATCCCAGTAAAATTTTATTGTTATATTTGTAATTTATGACATAAACTACCATAATTGCATTAGGGAATTTTTATATTCCGGGGCACAATTTGCGTAAAATTAACCTCAATATCTGGAAATAGTATATGACAAGCTTTTCAACAAATAACACCTGTTGAATTTGTTGGCTGAAATTTGTCGAATACTTCAATATCATGTTCACGCATAAAATGTGATACTTTGAATATAGTATTGCCTCGTTCATTATATTTGCCAAAGATCTTTAAATCTACAATCAGTATAGTTAAACAATAAGAACTCTGAACCACTTTTATTTTAATTAAATTGACTGAATTTAGATTTTTGTATTTTAAATGTAAATTGAAATATTTAAAATAATTTAAAAATAATAATTTATAATAATATGTAGGTGTTTAGGTGCCATGTAAAATTATTTAATAAAAATTTATTATTTAAAAAATATTTAATATTTTGAGTACGAAGTCAAAATCTTCGTTCTCGTCTGCAAAATAAATTGCAGTTTATTTGCAATTTATTACGTAACAAAGTTACAAATGTAGTCTCATTTTCTAGAATTTACAAAAGTTTTCTAGAGTTACAAGATTCCCAGTGATTGCTGTTTACAATCCAAGAAAATAAACGAACTTTTTATACCAATCAGAATTTTTATCTATCCAACACCAAACCCTGAGTATAAAAATTATATTTAAAATATCAAACATAATTATTCTATAACGACATGTCTCATTTATAAAAAAACCGATTTGAAATTAAAAAAAATTAAAATAGATTATTATGCGTTTGCAAAATGCTTACGTAGATATGTTATTGCGCCGTTTTAAAATATAATGAAACTCACCATCAAAGTCCACAGTACCAGAACCGTCGGAATCGATTTCTTTGATCATTCCGTCTAAATCTTCGGGACTAATTTTGTCGTCTAATTCTTTGATAATTTCTTTCAATACATCTGTTGATATGTAGCCATTTCCTGTTCAAATTCAAAAACAATGAATTATCAAAAACAATTCCAAAATTAATGTTTTACCTTCTTTGTCGTACAATCTGAAAGCTTCTTTCAATTCTTGTTGTAAAGCTTCGGCATCTTCTTCCACCATAAATCGAGAGGCCAAAGTGCAAAATTCTTCAAATTCTAATTCTCCAGATCCTGTCAAAACGCAAAATAAGTAAAAACAAAACAAATTAATTTTTTGTATTTTGTACCATCCTCGTCAACTTCGTTGATGATATCGTTGAGCATTTGGTCAGTAATTTGGATGCCTAACATGTTCAAAATTGTACCAATCATGACGGTGCCGATGCTGCCCTTTTTTTCAACATCGAAAGTGTCGAATGCTTTCTTGAGCACTAAAATGCAATCACTTTATAATTTTGAATATTAAAAACACTAATTTACTTACATGCAATTTGTTCTTTGGGTAATTCTTCGGCCTGAAAAACACATTAAGATTATTTTCCTGAAGTAAGTTTTGAAAATTCTTACCATTTTTGAGATGGATATTGGAAGTTTGAAGAAGTCTTCGAAGTTCACCAAGTCACATAAAACTGCCGAAGTATTTCGATATGTAAAACATTTTGTATTCTCAAAATAGAAAATAGCAGCTGTTTGGCAAATTTTAATTTTTAAATAATTCCATTGCTTAGGTAATTACTAACGCAAACCACTAATGCAGTCAGGACCGTACTTTAAAATTCTGGTTAGTTTCAAATAGTTTGGGATACTAGAAGGAAAAACTTGTCGTGATTTTTTCCAAAAACACCGTACTTAAGTAACTCATTATAGAGTAATTAAAAGAAAAGGAAACTGTGAGAATAAATGAGAAAATGTTTCCAAATTTTTTTCTGCAAATGCAAGCTTAAGAGAGTTAGTTTTATAAACCGCACTAGAGATACTTAATAATTTACTTTATTTTAGAAAATTATTGTAAATAATATAAACGCCATCACCTAATTATGATATAAGAAATTATCTGGCGTAATATTGGACAGTTTTCGTGGGAATCTAATATATCATTGACGCTTCATCGCAAACGTCAGCCGCTTTCAAAGCTTTAAAAATTGCAAATTTGAGCTAAAATATGTGTTTTTAATTTTTTTAAATCTATTTGATAAATGAAATGTTAAAATTAAACTCGGTGTTTAGAAATCTACTATAATTTTGTAAGATTGTTTTAGACTTGCAGGACAGCTGGCCTCTTCTTATCGACGATAAAATTTATGGCCAGATAAATGTAATCTAAATTTTTTACAATAATCATTATTACTAATGAAAATATTACCGAGCGTATCGTAATGGTGAGGGTGTATTTTATAGTAAGCAGAAATTAAGGCTAAAAATAGCACACCGCACACAGCAGCTCTTGTCGTCGTGAAAATTCGGAGGGTTGCAAAAATATGGTTTTTTAAAATTTCTGATCCAACTCTGTTTGAAAATTTATTAACAATGCAACAGATTTTTAAGATTTAATTTCATAAATTTGTGTCCTTGAATTACGTGTTGTCTGTTCGATTTTATACCCGTTTACCGCCCCTGGCAAATGCCCAAGTATCTAACAAATAAGATTAAATTGAAATCCACTATAAAATACCTACAAGTAAATTACCGAACAGGAAGCGCTTGTTTGTAGAACCTTTATTTAATATCTCTAAAGGCAGCATTTACGTAATATTTTTTAAAATGTAAACATTCAAATTTTCCATCTCAAATTTTTTTACACCGAAATACTAAAACTGTTATATTTTTTGTGGTGTCTATATCTAAAAATATTTTAATCTTTCATATAGGATTCCATTACAAAATTTAATTAAAATTTTTGCTTAGTCGATTTTCCATAATATCTTAAGAATGGGAATGCCAAAAAATATAAATAACTTGCCAATACGTTGTTCTAAATATTCGAACGTTTATAATTAATAGATATTGGACTAATAATTATAAATGCTTTAAGTAAAAATGTGAAATTTTATTATATAAAAAATTGGCGGTTTTAAAAATTGTTAAGTGACACTTCAGAAAATTTTCAAGTTGGATGATAAATTATTGATACTTATTGATATTGATTTAAATTATAAAATAAATTTTGTGTTAAGTGCCCCATATAAATCTCATTTAATCTCTATTCAATCGAATTTTGAAAAAAAAAAAAATGTTCGGCTAATAAGCCACTTTTAAAGAATACCTATGACGAGAAACATAAAAACAACAATCAAACAACTAAAAAAAGAACAAAACAATACAATCAAACCTGAATAAAAAAACTGTAAGGGCCAAGTAGAGAAAAAAATGAACCCGTAAAAACAAGTTTTTCACTATAAATCCTTTATGTGCAATACTTGATTTTACAAAAGATGAAAAATTTAATTATTGACAATGAACCATAAAAATTTAATTTTTGCACTTTTTTTTATCGGAAAATGTGAAAATTCGGAAAACATTCTGTTGGCAAAGTGTATTGTCATCAGGGACGAATCTATATGTGTAAAATTTCAGCTCGATTGGATAGCGCGAACTGGGTCAAATTTGACTTTCTAAGTTTTGCCGTATTCAATCAAGCAAGCAAGCAAACAAGCAGAAAGGTGAAACTAATATAAAGGCTTTAAAAACAAATGATAGTTAAAATAATCAATAATAAGTTAAAACTAATAGTCAAATTACATATTGTCGTAATCCAAAATCCTCCATTGGATAATTTGGATCATTTTGAAAATTGTAGATTTTTTTATATAAATTTAATATTCACACGTCTCATAGAAACTTATGTTACCAAAGTGTCATTCCTGCGTGTATGCACTCTCGTCGTTATCTAGATTTATATCAGTAAATATATGCTGTGCACAATGCTGTCGCAACCCCTACAAATTGCAGACCATACTGCCACCCTGTCGGAATCAGGGATCTCTGATGAAGCCCGCTGGGATTCATAGGCGATCGACAAATATGTTTGCACGCAAAAATCACATTGTTCAACGGACCTCCCCATTACAGCGACTGATACCGCGTAGAACATAAACTTTCCTTCTCCATTTTTCGAAGAAACCCAATTTCAACCGTCTAGGACGGTTAGAAAGCAGGGTCTATTTTACCATTAGGCGCATTAGGCACGTGCCTAGAGCCCAATGACCAGAGGGGCCCGAAAAGAGAGAACATAAAATCGTAAAATAAAAATCAGAAACTGATAAATAGAGCTCGGATTTATATGCAGCAAAATACTTGAAAATATGCGCGTATATATGCACCGAATTTCCTTAAAATATGCACTAAAATTGATAATAAAAGTAAATAAAGGTCGTGTTCGACTTGGACGCTTACACGTTTTTCGTACCAATTGGTGCCAATGCTAATAGCGCGCAAATTTTCCCGTTCGACTTGGACAATTGACGCTTACACGCGCTGACGCGAAGTTCCAAATCGAACGAAGTTTTAGCACTTGTATACCTTAGGTTTGTTCGTGCTAGTTACACTTTTTACACTTAAAGTGTAAACAGTGTAATTTACACTTTAACTTTTTCTCAAAAGTGTAGGTTTAACGCGAACGCAAAAAGTGTAACTTGGGTGTAACTCCTCCCCTTGAATTCAAATTTGCGTTAGTACGTTATGTAAGTCAAAATTTAGATGTTGGTGAGCAATAAAATAATTATAATTTTTACGATTTTTGCAATCATTTTTCATTAACTTTTATATAATTTAAATTTAAAATAATTTTTAATTTAAAAAAATCGTAAATTGTTAATAATAATTAATAGTAAATAAAAGGTACTTAAATAAAGGTACTTAATTAAGTGTAAAAAGTATAAACGTTTACACCTGCTCCAGCCAAACTCAAAAATATGTAGTTAATCTTCGAATTTTCCATTTTTTTTTTCAAATTTCCAATAGATACTACCTATAATAAATTTTAATAGAGAAAATAATAAATTATTATTCAATTTTGCTAATTGAAGCAATTGTTTTATTTAATTTTAAGCAAAAATCACCAAAAGTGACCCAAATATGCATTATTTACTCAAATATGTACCAAATGTTGAAAATATGCAAAATATGCATTTTGACAAGCAGTTTTTCGGATTCGTTTTTACCTAATTTGTCCAGATTTCATAACGAATCTGTTGGCATATCAATATTAAAGAACATGCAAAAGCATAAAATCCGACCTTTGCTGATAAAATAACCCAAAAATTGGGCCTTCTATGCTATTATAGTTACACTCGAATATAAGGGGGCCGAAAATTTGCTAGAGCCTATAGCCCAACTTAGTTAAAAATAGGTCCTGTTAGGTCCAAATCCATGCGCCTGCCGCGCATCTTGATATCAATCAAGTTGTACATCAATTAAATTGCGCATCAGTCGAATTCCATGTCAATCGAATAGTGCCTCAATTATTGAGTTGTACATCAATTGAGATCTCAACCAATCGAGTTGCACATCAGTCGAGTTCTACCGTATTCACTTATTAGAAGGTCATCGCAGCAAAAATCCGCGAATACTTGGTATTTTAAGATAAAAATCAAATTTTACTAATCAAAACTATAAATAATGGTAAGCAAATTTTATAAAAACGTTTTTATTTGCAAAACCAGTTTCGGGTAGTGGCGGCGTTCGTGTTATTTTTTATTTGAGGAGGTAAATCAAAAAGTATACTATGAGAGTGTTACTCAGCTCAGTTTTTTCTATATTAAAAAAATTAACTCGGATGATGCTATTTACAAATATACGAAGAAGTATGATTTACAAAAAAGGCTGACGTTCAACCACGTCAATAAATTAGACGCACAATAATGAACTGGATCCTTCTTATAAGCTTCATAATATGTATATTGCAATTAGCAGCATTTATTTATGCTGCAGTTTCAGTCGATGCATAATCACTGGAAGTGAATCTGTGCCTGATGATGAGAAATCTCTTTAGAGAAATTTTGAAACTGTCAGTATTACAGTAAAACCTTACAATTTTGCACGGTGAGTGCTGCTAACATTTTGGATGTGTATTGTGGAAGGAGTATCTATGATATGATAGATCTCACGATTGCAAATCCACTTTTTACTCTTTAGAAAATTTTAATAGTTTAATCTAGAATTTCAGGGGAGGCTAAGGTTAGTATCTTGTAACCCCATTATCAGTTGCAAAAAAGTCACAAAAGCGAAAAAATATTGAAATGCATATACAGTAATACAAATAAATCAATAATTCCGCTAAAGACATATCTGCTTCCAATAAGAGAACAGAATCTAGTATAGGTAGTACGATCTTATAGTTTTTAATCAAACCGCAGCACAGTAGGAGTACGCTACTGATTTTTTTATCTTTATAATTGTAACGCAGTCACGAACGAACAAGCATGCATTTTTGTTAAGTATGGGTTTCAAGAAAGTACCCTTGGGCGGAAAATTTAAATAAAGTGCATATTAATATTAAACGAACAATTCATAAATAAAGTTTCTTAACTCTATAAAGTAACAATAATTTACAAAAACAAAAAATATACTTACAAGAAAAAGTTTTAATACTTGGATATTACTTACTGTAATAATAAATTATAGTTTATCAAATACTCGTAAAAAAATTTTAATTTAATTACACTGAATTGTACAAACTCTCCTCATCAAAATCCGTTTCAAGAGGTACCCGATTTCTACCATTAGGAGGTGGCAGGGGGGGTCGAAAATCGTTGAAACGATTTCTCAATTGTGCGTTTCGTTCTTGCAATCTCGAATGCGAAATCCTCATGTCGTAAATATGTTTTGGATCATCGTAGGCAGTCGAGGTATTCGCTAAACTCCATTCCGAAAAACTTCTCCTTAAAGATGGCCTGTATTTGACTCGGTCATATTTGTGAAACTTCGGAGTGAGGTAGCCATGACTAATCGATTTGAGGTATGGATCAAAGTACACGGGCTTTTCAAAATCTTTCGAAGGTTCCAAATCCTCAGTGATTTTTTTTTGTTTAACCACGATCACATTTTTGTTTCCGGAAATTACCGCAGGGAAATTTCGGATAAAGAAAAATGTGCCTAAGATGGTCAGAGTGATTATTACAACAACAGAAGAACTAACGGCTGCAATTGTGATTGTCCGATGTTTATTGGATATCCAAGTTCTTTTATTCCATTCGGGGGTGGTTTTTAATCCAAACGTGCATAATGGAGATACCTCTTCATCGCATGGTTTTATAACGCTGAAAGTGTAAGTGGTGTCTTGTTTCAAATCCTTTAAAATTGTTGAATTGTGTATCGGTGTTTCGCATCCATAGTCGTCTTTGTTGTTTGAATCGAACCAAACCAAATAATAATTTTCCAACGATACATTGGTGAAAAGTTGTACTTTAAGCGGATCTGTGCTGTATTCTCGGAATTCCAAATGTACACAATCCTGAGCTATTTTAATGCTTACAGAGTGAATAACAATAATTTCTTCGCGTATGGAAATTGGAGACCCATCATGAAACGAACAATCAATTTTTAATTGCATGGGTGTAGGAGGTGTAGGAGGTGTAGGATTTGAACAGAAATCGACGTCTGTAAATTCTATGGAATCGTTGCACAAAGGCATCGAGGTTGCATTAATATAAGATTCCTTCCGTAAAATATCATCTTTCAACCATTGCAACGAGCAATTGCAATACCACTTATTTTTCCCCAAATATACATCAACTGCACCTGGATCTCGATTTATTTTATTAAAGATGCCATTTTCCAAGGTTCTTAGTTTATTTTCTCTTAAATCTAGTAAATGTATATCCGGATTACTTTCAAATGCATTTTTATCGATAGATTTTAAATTAACATTCCTGAGATAGATAGATTTGATATGAGGAATATTAGTAAAAGAGCAGTCGGTTAATCTGTCTATACTCCCATACTGTAAAGCCACTATTTCAAGTTTGGTTAACATGGCTCCTGTGCAGCCAAATGAATTGCTCAATGCGTCATCGTTCAGTATGACTTGAGAATATGAAATCGATTGCAAGGATTCAAGTCCTTCTAGAGCGTTCTCTTCAACGTGCAGCGCTCTCAGTGAGTTCAAACGAAACTCAAAATATTGCAACGTTTTCATTCCAAGGAAGTATTTCTTTTTCAAAGTTCGCATATTCAACTCAATTAGATATAACAGGTAGAGAAAATAGAATGGTGGATCACTAGTTAACGCATTCTCTTCAATTTCTTCCAGATTTCCTCCATAAATGGTTAATCGTAGAACATCATGTGAAAGATTTTCTAGCCATCCCTTTTTTAAAGTTTTCTTTTGGAAATTGCACTGGTAAAGCTTTAAATCCTCTATGCTTACACATTTCTCAGCCTGAAAAATAAGTTCTTGCTTCAGTTTGTTCAAGTATATTTAGAAGACCACAGCTAGAGATGTTTCCTTTTTTAAAGTCTAAGGGGCTAAATACAACTGTGCATTTTGAGATCTTGGTAAAAAGAAACACTTCTACTATGGAATTTTGGATTTGGAATAGACTTGACAAAATCAGTGCTGAGGCACAAATAAGTAAAAATGCAGCTTGGTGGATTCTTTGGTTGATTTGAAAAATAACAAAAAACGACTTACGTTATTACTCATCGCAGCGTTAATGTGGTCTGCAATTAATCCTTCGCCGTCGTCGTCAATATTAGTGCAATTTACAACACAATCGCTTTCAAAACACTTTGATTCAAAATTCCCGCTGAACATACGTGTATTATTTTCTTCCGTGTTACAACTCGTGGATTCGGCATAAATAATGTTATAAATAACAATTCCAATTAAAGTGAAAAAGGCTAGTAATCCAAAAGCAGGCGCAATTCTTCTATCCCATTTTTTGTATACTTGCAGAAACGTCTTTCTAATTAAAAAAATGCAATTTTGACTTTGACCGTTTATAACAATATTGTATACTTACTTATCAGTAACAACATCTTGATCTACCTTGGGTTTTTGATTAGCCGACATGTTTTCTTTGCTGCGTTGATGATTACAGAGCTGGAATGATATTTTACGATAATTTGATTAAGATAACCAAAATATCAAATTGTTTAGCAATAATTAGTAATTTTTGTGAATTGCGTATTCAGATAATATGATAACAGTTTTGCCATCTGTTTCATTCTTTTTCCAAATTAATAACCAATAATCCATCATATCCATTTACTTGTTTTGTTTAAAATAAATGTAATTTATTTAGATTGGTTATCGATGCTATTTATAGTCGAGATTATTTGGATTTTTAAGCATCGCATCAAATTATTATTTAATTATCAATATTTTTTTTTAATAAGGAATCTGATAAACTTATTTGTATTGTTTTGCAAAGTAGAAGAAATAGAACCTTGTAAACACCAATAAGATTGAAATATATAAGAAAAAAAAGCAAATACAATAGGTTTCTATCACTGATTATTTACATTGCTACAAATTACGGAATTAGAAAAACTGGATCTTTGTTTTTAAGTTAAATAAGTTAAATTAATGTAATCAAATTAAAAATAAATTTATGATTATGATGTTAACAGTTGCACTTTTGAAAGGTAACTGCGGCCGGCTCCGCCCACTTTGCCTCTGAACATCTGGCTCTATTTAATTACATATTTGAAGGTTCTATTATCTAGTTACATTACGCCAGTTTCCCCCTCCCTCCACTTCAAATTTTGGATTAAAAATGTTTTAAATCGTTTATACCTTCTCATCTCCAAATAGTAACTCAGAGCTACAGATATTTTTGCAAATAATACTAAGATTTTATTTCTTAGGAGTTGATTTGAAAACAATCTTACTATTGAATTTCAAATTGATATCTCGAAAAACTTTTATGTGGTAGAGCTGGGAATTTTGAATATTTGAATATTTATACTTAGGGGGCGTCCATTAATTACGTGAGGCGTTTACGGGGGGGGGGGGCGAGCCGAATCTCACCAAATCTCACGTGGGGGAGAGGAGGGGTCTCAGCAAGTATCACGTAATTTTTGTGTGTTAACTATTCTTAAATAAAAATAATTAAGCAAATTATGCTTTTTTAATAAATCCAACGCAATCAAGTACAGATTAATTTATTTACACTAAAAATACGCATTTTAAAAAATCTCACGTGAGATTATAAGGGGGGTAGGGGGGTCTAGTCTCACGACATCTCACCAAGGGGGGCGGGGGGGTCTAAAAATTGCCAAAATCACCTCACGTAATTAATGGACGCCCCCTTACACTCCTGGCTGCACTTGCAAGGTTATTTTACTAATTTTTATTGGTCGAATGTGAATTTAGTGTGGACTTGATTCATCATAGCTACAACCAATACGTAGTAAATACTCTGAAAATGTCATATACAAGATTCAAAATTCCAAAAAAAATACTAAAATAATGATTACCAACAAATTTCAAATAATTTGTTTTAAGTAATTCCAGTAACCAGCATTAAGCCTTTGATGTCCTTGTCCGAAACTGAAACTTGAACATTTTCTTTACTCTCCCACTATTTTTAAGTATTTCGGTGCTTTCCAACCAGTGGCGGCTCATTTGATGAGGCTAACCATAAAATACAGTGTAAAAGTGTAATCCATCGTACGGGCGGCTTTCCATATGTGGTAGATATGGTAATTGTACGCCTGTTTAAATATGCGATTATTTTATTTTATCCAAAGAACATAGTTGTAATTTTACTAATGTCAATGTTACAGGTAATTACACTAGATTTTTTTACGAGATTTTTAAAAGATTGCTGGATTTCCTTGTTGATGGCCTCAAGATTTTTTTTCAAACATGTTGTACTCCTAAGATTTCTTAATTTCCCAAGACTTCCTTATAATTCCTAAAAAAATTTCGGATTTCCTAAGATTTTCTTAGATTTCTTCGAATTTTCTATTTTTTTGGATTTTAGCGAAATTCCTTAAATTTTTCTTTGCAACAATTCTCTTCTTGGTTTCAAGTGAAAGGAAACCTGAGAAAATGTCATAAGAGACAAAGAAAATGCGGCATACAAAATTTTACGTTGTCATTCAAGTGAAAGGTTCCTACTACTTAATAATCTTGATAATAGATTATGAATAAAAATTGGTAGTGTTTGAAACCGGGTGGTCTGGGGTTTCTTCTTGATCTCTTGATGGATATTAACCTACGGTTTAATCTGTGTAGCTGGAGTTATCTCGAAATCATCAGTAGTACAGTAAAACCTATCGGTTCATGTGATGATTACATCATTTGCATCTAGGTGCTAGGCTGAGGATTCTGTTCTTGCGGTAGCCTCGCGTTACTTCTTGGATAAGTGTTGTAGAAGGAGTATCCATCTTTTGATAGTTCTCACAATCAAAAATTAACAATTTTACTTTTTCTAGAAATTTTTTTTTAATAGTTCCGAATTTCAAGGGAGGCTAAGCCTCTATTGCCTCCTCTGACGAGCCACCGCTCGCTGTTACAACAATTTCTAAGTGATTTCCATGGGAAATCCGTTAATCCCATAGTGGTGGCTTGATGTGATCGCTAGTTGAAGTTATGAGCGGAAATTACGGGTTCAAATCCGGGACTCGGCATAATTTCTTAACTCGTCCCTCTGATAGTGAACATCAAACTGTGGATCGCAATACTTATAACTTTCCTTAACAACTAAATGGAAAAATGGGGTACAATAAGCTTAGAGCTTTAGTACAATAGGGGCCCCCGTTCCGAAGATGGACACGGGCTATAATCCAAGTTGTTACTCCCTAATCGAGAGCAATTGAGCGTAAAATGTTTTGGGGAAGATAAACTGTCTATCGCTCAAAGGAATACCACTATTGTTGGAAACCAGATAACAAAATTGCTTAGCAAATACTACGATAGTGGCTATCTATCCAATTCGAAAAAAGGTATCAACAATATCCTGAATCCAAAAACCACCTGACAATCTTCAAAAGAATAATTTATTAAAGATTAGAGTAGTATTGAAATCAAATTTCCCTATTTTACTACTACCAGAATTTAAACCAAACTTCCTAAACGCTAAGCTAAGTGGTCATCAACCCGAAATACTATATCGTCTAATACCAGGACCTCCATGTTGTGCACAAAACCGACCTACGCGACATGCTACAAATCCAAGTCGTAATGAATTAAACTAATATTATCATCTGTATCTCCGAAACGGTGCGACAAAATAGAAAAATTTATATAAATAAAAATGTAGGGAATAAAATTTGCAACAAAAACTACTTATACATTTATTTATTTCGTTGCACCGATTTTGAGATACAGACAATATTTTTTGTATTTTACAGAGTCTTGTTTAAGTTGCTGTCAGTCAAGAGCGGGACGACAAAATAAAAAAATGTATAGGTACAAAATTGAACACAATGAAAATTTTAACAAAAAATGTCTAAAAAGTTTTGCTGTAAAAGCGATTTTTATATGCCAAAAAACGGTTTCAAAATGTTCAATTTACATTATTAACAGAGGAGTGTCCGGATATTTTCGTTACTCACTGAACATACACAACTGCAGGCCTGAATGCAGCTGATCGGTACAAAGCAAACGAGAGCGAACGTATACATAATTAAACACAAGAATGGTTTTGATGTTTTATAATTTACGTAACTACTTACTACGTAACAAGTAGAAAATTAGCAGATGGAAACACAAAAAATCGAATCTCGTGCTTAGTTTTACATCCTATATATAAAATAATCAAGCCTTTCAAACTAATATCGAATCTTGCTAATTAGACAGATAAAAGCCTTGCAATTGTTCAAAATTGTTTTTATAAAACTTAAGCATTTAGGTATTTAAATAAATTAACTAAAAATTAAAATTTCTGAATGGACGCTGAATTTTCGACTTGAGAGAATTTATTGTCGTTTGAAAATTATTGTGATGTGTTTATTGTCAGTTTGAGATATAAGGTACAAGGTTATAGATTTGGGTACAATCATTAGATAAAAAATTCAATTTAATTGCTTTTGATTTCTGCTTTGGTGTTGTAGCGACAACCAAAAAGCATGTTGAGAACGACAGAACATTCGAATTTTTGTTTTCAGTTTTAGGCTTTGTTGTCGATAAACTGTGAATACAATAAGTTAATCTTAATTAACGTATTAATTGATATTCTAATTGATGTAGAAATAATAAATTCTGACTAATGAAACCTTATAAGTTATAACCTTTACAAACGCATGTCAATGAGGTTGCCTATCTGTACATATGCTTTCTGTTACTCATTTATATTTTACACGGTTTAACCAATCAGTAGAGAGGTTATGAGTATTCTAAGTTCTTTTGGACTAAAATCTAAATGAAATTACCGTTCGCAGTTTCATTAAATTGTTATTGAATTTCAGTTTTTTACATACCAATTAAAACAAATTCAAGATTAGGTATAATGACACACTGCTGTTGTAATTTTGCCATGGATTAAAAAAAAATTAAACCACAAATTGATGTAAAAAGCGCCGTTTTTAATTCACTTTGAATCATTTACAAACGAAACTAATACCTAGTATCTATATACAAAGTTATTTCTTTGAAAGTTAAAAACCCAAATTCAGTTTGCGCAAATTAAAAATTAGGGATTTCGCTATGAACCAGTATGTGTTGTTTTAATTCACTCCGAAATGAAAAGCTGGTTTGGCAAATTTTACAATCAAATTTTTTTGCGCAATGAGTAATCACATGTCTGTTCAAGTCGCTTCTGCGTATAAACGTGGAAGGACAAACTTTGCAGCCAAATGCTCTTATTTTGGAATGAACTAACATGTGGCTTTTCAAACTAGATTTTTGAGCAAATTTGGTTTGGCAAATTTCACAACCAAATTGTTTTTCACCAGAATGGATTAAAAGATGTTTTCTCAGAGAAGTCCTCTGAAAACACTTAAAATCGCAAATTTCACAACTGAGAGGCTTCTCACCTGTGTGAGTCAGCATGTGTTTTTTCAAAGTGCACTTTAGTGAAAATTTAGTATGGCAAATTTCACAACTGAATGCTTTCACTCCAGTGTGAACTAGCATGTGCTGTTTTAAATTCTTTTTGTGACAAAACGCGGCTTGACAAAGCTCACAACGGAAAGGTCTTAGACCAAGATGAATCGGAACGTGTGTTCTTAAGTCGCTTTTTCGTGCAAACTTGGCGTTGCAGTGTCCACATGTAAATGGTTTTTCTCCCGTATGGATAACCATGTGATCCTTCAAATAAGACTTGTGTAGAAACAACGATCCACAGATGTCACAACAAAACGATTTTTCTCCGCTGTGACTAAGTTGATGTCGACGCAAGTGATTTTTAGTTGAAAAATATGAAGGGCAAGTTTCGCAAGCGAACGGTTTCGTTTCACTTGGAATTTTCAAGTGGATACAATCAAAGGGACAAATGTTGCAATTATTAAACGGTTTTATATCACAATGGATTTGTAAATGTCTTTTTAAATAACTTTCAAGTGCAAAAGTGGAAGGACAAATTTCACAACTGAAGTTTTTTTCAGGTGTGTGAGTCCGGACGTGACTTTTGAATCTCCTTTTACTTGTGAACGTTTCGGAGCAAACTTCACATTTAAAAGTTTTTTCTACAATGTGAGTCTTCATGTGGGTGTTCAAATCGTTTTTCCGGTAAAATTTCAGCGGGCAAATTTTACAAGAGAAAGAACGTATTCCGATGTGCCGCAACATGTGGCTTTCTAGAGAAGCTTTACGTAAAAATTTAGCAAAGCAAATGTCACAACAAAAGTTTCTCTCCCTAGTGTGGCTTAAACGGTGCCTATCCAGAGTACTCTTACGTAAAAATGTTGATGGACATAAGTCGCACTTGTGTGGTTTTACGCCGGTATGTGAAAAGATATGGTATTTGAGGTCGTTGTTACGTAAAAATGTTGAAGAGCAAATTTTACAAACATATTGTCTTATTCCGGTATGAATCACCATGTGGGTTTTCAAACTTCCTCTCTCTGTGAATTTTGCTTGACAAACTTCACAGGTGAACGGTTTTTCCCCGGTATGAATTCGTAAGTGTTTTTTGAAATTTTTAGCTGACGAGAACCTGGAGTAACAAATATCACAGCCAAATGGTCTTCCGCCAGTTTGAATTTTCACATCACAATCAACCACCACCTCTTCAGAGTGAATTTGCATGTGAGCTGTTAAATCACTTGGGTTTTTAAAACCAAGTGAACAAATATCACATTTCTGTGGAGAGGCTTCTATTTTAATATCGCATTGTTCAATGTGGGATAGCATGTGACTATTTAATTCATCTGGATGTAAAAAATTCGACTTACAAATTTGACAACAAAGCCGTTTAGGTTCATCTAAATGAATTATGTGGGCAAACCGTTTTTTTTTTAAATGAGTTTGCGCATGTCGGACCAAATCACTCAAAATCAAAAACTTGGATTTGCAAACTTCACAACCAAAGAGTTTTTCTCGAGGGTGAAGTTTCATGTGATTTTTTAAATCGTCTTTTGGTGCAAATTTATAATCGCAAAATGATTTTACTTGTGTATGAATTAGAGAGTGAATTTGAAATGCGCTCTTCAATCGAAAAGAAGTCAAACAGATCTCGCAGGTATACGATTTCTTCTTACTTTTATCTTCTAAAGAGGACACAAAATTAGAAATTATCAATAATTTAATGTACTTATTTACCTATTAATTTTGTATCCGTTTTGATGAAGTCTATTTCGTCTTTTATGGTGACTTCGTGAATCTCTTCACTGTTAAAGTCCAAATTTTGTGCTTCTTGTTTTATTTCAGGGTTATTGGCAAGTCCTTGAAATAAAAATAAATTGTAGTAGTGTGAAATTGATGAATTGGTATTTTTTATGTTGTAATAAACTTTTCTGATTAGATAAATATTGCATCGTTAATGACTACTATTATAGAATATCCACAAAATTACGCAATATAATGCGATTATGAAAGAGCAATGAAATTGAAAGAAAAGATTTTTCCCATGAAAAATAGTATATTATATAACAAGGGAGACAAGTAGGTACTTAACTCCTAACTTAATGAAATCAATTTAATTTATATAAAATACTCGACGATAATGAATTAGAAAATATTGGTATGAAAAACTCGATGGAAATGGCGATGCTCGAAGAAATAGGGATGCTGTTGTTAATTCTCTTCATTAAAGCTGGTTCGATGTATTTTTAAATTATTATATTATAATAATTGAAAGAAGCACACTCAAATAAAACAATATTTTAACATACAAAATTATATTTCTTACAAATTATCGCATCTACATTTTTTTTCTTGCAAAATTTTATTCCTCTCCTTCTCTAATTCATTTCGTTCTTGCATCAAAGCCATGGTTTCCCTATGGGCTTCACGAAGAAAATTAAGTTTTTTCTCTTGGTATCTGAGCTTATCGTCTCTCATTTGTTCTAGAACGGCTTTTTTTTTCTTAACCGCTCTTCTTCGTAGCAATTCTCCCCTGGATATTCTATTTGACACTTCCTCCCTTGTTGGAGTTTCTTCTGTAGCTTTCAAAACATTTTTTTCCGTTAAATTGGCAGGAACGTGCTGGGTATCCGACCTTTCTGGATTGATCTCTCGATAGATGACTTGCATTTCTTCACCGAATTCAAAATGCTTTCTTCCACGACCAATCGAGTTTTTATTATCAACCCATTTTTTATAATTTCGCTCCAACACTTTCCATCGATTTTCGCAATTTTTTGCCGAAATTTCTGTTTCCATTTGTTCAGTTAGCTTTTTGGCGACTACTTCCCACATACACCTAAAGTTTTTCATTCTCGTACAACCGACTTTTGACCTGTACTTTTGATACAGACCAATCAATAGTTTGGTGGCATTCGAAGACCAAAAGAATACCGTTGTGTTAACTTCAGGGTTTACTCTTGGAAATTCTTCTAAATCTGTAATAAGCAAAATGTCAGATATGAGTTTATATTGAATATAGCTTGTATTTCATTTCAATTGTCAACTTAAAAATATGTAGATATCATAAACAGTTCAGTACAGTCACTTCATGAGCATGTTTTAGTTATTACTCGTCATCTAATAAATCTTTTTACTACGAAACGTTTATCTATTTATTTGTATTTAATAATTTATAATTAAAATAAAATTAACAACTTACCGTCTTGCATTTCTTTTAATTTTTTTAAATAAATTTTAAAACTACAGTTAGTAGCGTTATGGTTAGTTTATGATTTTTCTTTAGTGAAATTGTCCGTAAAAAAAGATATATCCGCGCAAAGATAGGCATTGGTTATGTAGGTTAGTGTTAGTTTATGATTTTTCTTTAGCGAAATTGTCCGTAAAAAAAAGATATTAGCGTGAAGATATGGATCGGTTATGTAGGTTATATAATCGCCCCATTGGACTCCTATACTAATACTTCATAAGTAATATTGGACTCTACATTGACAATTTTAGAGTTGGAAATTAAATATCAACCATCGATGGAATAGTATGCCGTCCACGGTAACAGTAGCAGCCAAAGAAATGAACTCACAATAAAGTTTATAAGGGTATCCGGTCATAACATTTTAAGGTGATTATGCACCAAAAGGCATAAAGAGTACCTTATTGTCGTTGTCGGGTACTAATTGTTTCAGCTTTTATATTTATTCTTAGAAATTAAAAATAATGGAAAATATGTATAAATTAACAGTTTGTCAATTCACAGGCTTCTTCGTCCATATGCTAGGACGATTCTGAACCACCATACCATTTCTTTGAACCTTTACATATTACTGAAGTAGTAATATACAGGTTGCTGAATGACTTATGCCTGATTTCTTCACCTTGAGATATCTATCGGATAAGTTTAACCCGTCGTTGGTACACTTCATTTTTTAACGCGATTGGTACACTGTGAGCGAAGCGCTCACACGTTATTTTTATATCATTATTAATTGCTCGATCAACTTAGAACGTCCAATTGTACATAGAAATATGTATATTTTTACCCTTCATTAAAAATGTAAATATGTTTTGTATGTACTCTAAATAATTTTGTGTTATTCTCCAACGAGATGTTTGCGGAGTATTTGATTATCGTGTACTAATGCTTAGATGTAGGTTCAGAAATATCACTATCAGACTTCCAAAAAATTGTTCTTCGGTCTCCTCCAACTACGAAATTAATTTATTGGCCATGATGAATTGAAAAAATAGAAACACGTGTACGTACGACGGTGATAAAAATATTGAGCGAAGCTCATTTTATCGGAGTTGTCAACTTTGTAAGACGATAACTATGACGGAACGGCAAATAGCGCTATAATTTATTTTTGTCAATATTTGTAGACATGTCATTTAAAGGTATTAATAGTATCAGATTAATTCGACATCATTTATAGGATTGACGGTCGAAATCTTATTCATGTGAGCGTTTCGCTCACATGTGTACCAACGACGGGTTAAATATAAGTATAACCAATCAAATTTTTGATTTGTTATTTTGAATTTGAATTACGGTTTTCTGATTGGTCACTTGATTAATTTGATTGGTTATACTTATAGTTATACTTATCCAATAGATATCTCAAAGTCAGGCAAAAATATCAGGCATTAGCCGAACATAGGAAATTAACATGTAAAAACTTATTTAAACAAATTCCTGCGTCCCTAATTATTTTAGAGAAAAAAATGAAAGACACAAAAATAATGCAGAAATATAAACTACGAATAATGATAAGAGCATTAGATTTCGTTTAGCTTTTACTTAACAAGTCAAAAAATGCTTTTGAAATTGTTAAAAGAAATAACAATAATACTAAACTAACATTTGCCGTGGCTATTCATGTTACGAACTGTTGGTACTAGCTCCAAAGCAAGAATTGTTTGAACCGTAATTGAACTGAATTGAACCGTTCAACATATTTGCACAAAAGAACTTCTTAGGCGAACTTGACAAAAATTAAAACCTTAGCGTATAGGCCATTTCGTTGTTTTTTAGGTTTAACAGTATCATTTTTAAACTTAATTAATTACTCCAGAATAAGTAAAAGCCAAAAATCAATTCAGAGTTTCAGAATTAAACCAACTTTAAAATTATACGCCAGAGTGCACTAATACAAAATTTTCAGCATATGATCTTGACAAAGAATAAAATTCTTGTATTTAGATATGTTGTCCCTGTAAATGTTGTACTGTGTTACCAACGAGGGTTAATAGCTGCCGTAGAACCAACATAATCAAGATTTCGATGAAGAAAGAAACTAACAAACAATAAGCTTTAACTACGTCCTCAGAAGTTTTTACATCAAACCTCTTTTACAAAGCAATATAAATTGGCAACTTCCACCTCAGGTGACCTGTCTTTAATATATCTTACAATAAATTAGGTTAACTACAATTAAATTAATCAATTAGTTTAAATTGAAACTGCTTACCAGAATTTAGTGAATCACAAATAAAGACATGATCAGTATACTCCTCCGGTTCCTTCTTCGGCTCCAGCATGATGCTAATCACACAGCTATTGTTTTAAACAAAATTACCTCTATAAATAAGTCAAATACAAATTGTACACAAAAGTCAAATTTGTAGGTTAGGTAAAGCCAGAGTTTTGCTTACTTGTTGCAAATCAATACAATAATAATCCAGAGGTAGTCAAACTTTTTTAAGTAGTAGAGGTAGTCAAACATTGTACCAAAAGATAACATTTGTAATTTTCAATTAAAATAATGATAAATTATTTTATCAAATGGTAGCGTTCAGTACTTCACTGATTAAAAGAACGGTCACTTTCGCTCACTAAAATTTGTTGAAAATTATCATTTTTGACTTAATTTTTTATTCATTAAATTCAATTAGTTCCAACTCGGACGAGAAATGAGCGAAAATAGTTTGGTTTATGATGGGTAGGTATATATATTTTTACAAATTATTATAGTATAATTTTTACAATATTTTTTATGTATTAATCAACAGTAAAACAATATTTATCGCTGTATTTTGCTAACAAAACTTTCAAAGGTTATCTTTCGTTAATCACAAAACAGGAGTAAATATACTAAAAACTAAATCATGTACTTGGTAATAAATATTATATAATATACAATAAATTATTATAATAAAATTATGAACAATGGATATTATTCATTGTTGGCAATTTGTCAAAGGAAACATCCTAACTCAACAATTGTAAAAATATTGCAATAAATGAGTTAATTAGTGCAAAATTGTTAACTTAATAAGATGTAGGTCAACGATTGACCAAAATCTTGTATAAAGTAATTTATCTTTATGACGTGAACACTAATGATTCAAAATACAAGTAGAATTATTAATAATAATAACATCGTTTTTATATGTTTCTCATTAAAGTATTTAATTTTTGTGAACGGTGGTTTATCTCAATTATAATAGCTGGTAAGATTTTTTCATATTTTCAAAATACAAATAATTAAGGTTCGGTTCGGCATTTCACCAATATTTAATTTTGAGTAATTTAATTATTATTTCATAGTTCAGTCATTAGATACCTGTCCCTATTTCTGACCTTTGACCAGGAGTAATTGATAAAATTTTCACAATGCATTGAATGCCTAAGGCAAAAATTAATGAGAGGTTTTTACTTTCAATATGAACAGGTCCGATGGTGGTTTTTGCCAAAAACCCCCGGAAATCGTTCTTGTTCTTGTCCAAACAGGTACGCAGTAGTCCCTGTTGCATACAAAATCTGATTAAATATGCTTTTTGGTACCATTGCAGTTAATAATACAAAGTTTTATTGAAAGGAATAAAATTACGATAAATTTAGCTTATTTTTGCTAAAGAATAACTCGGAATAAAATTGTTTTTGCTTAAACCGTTTAGTTTTCATAAACTGTAGTATTTAAAAAATTTTGATATTTTAGCAAACCGAAATATATTATTATTATTATAATATCATGTAATACCATAACAAAGTGAAAATGTCATCGTATCTTCGGAAATGTTTAACCGATTTAGATAAAATTTTGTGTGCTGATCAAGCTTCTAAAGTTTAAGCATTGGCGAGGAAACAATTGAGCCAAATGTAACAGCGCTGCAAAACTAGAAAATTACAGACAACTTTACTGAAATCTTAATTTATCTATTTTTTGTGAGAATTCGTTACATGGCTTGTAAAAATAAAACAATACATTCGAAAATTTAAAAATATTTAATTGTGGGCGATTTTTTCACTCGACCAACACCTCGTGCAAAAACCTTCGCACGTGGGATGAAAAGTAGCACCTTAGTCCCATGATATGCTATTAACAATATTACTAGTATAAGTAGCTACTTTAAAGTGTAATTCCGGTTCTTCTACCCAAGCATCAAATTTTTTTTATCATTTTAGGCGTCATTATAGTTTTATAACCACCCTCCGTTCCAGATCGTATGAACGAACTTCTTTCGCTGGCAAGATTATACTTGACATAAAAATTTTCAATTATTCCTTCTTTATTCAAGTCTGTTTTTTTTTCATGTTTTCAAAACTTAAATAATCAGCTGCTTTTGCGATATCATCATCAGAAAAACTTTTTCCTAAAAATGTTGCCACCGTTTTAATAACACCTGGAAGGTCCTTTTTCATATCAGAATATTTAACAAATAAAATATTAGAACGATGCTTTTGTTCCCAATAACTCCTTATGTGTTTCCAAAAGTGTCCAAAGTAAACTAAAAGTTATGGTTTAACTTACTACATAAATATAAGTAATAATACTGTGAGTAGGTACCTTTTCCGGCCAAAAACAATTGGAAAAACTGTTCGAATGTTCCAGTATAGCTGTACATTAGTTTACTATGATGATAAAACGACACACACACATCGTAAGGATTTCTTAAGGGTACAATGATCTAAAGTTATAAATAATTAATTACAATAAAAACAATTAAAAATAGGGGAAGTACATACTTTAGGCATTTTAGTTCCATCTCTTACTGTTTCAGGTAGTAAAGAAAAATACAAATGTGTCTTAAAGTTTCTTGGATTTTCTATACCAATCAACAATTTTTTTAAATATTCATAGTCAATATTCGATTTATGAATATTACTAAGTAATGCAAAGTTTAAGATGCCAGCTCCTCTGTAAAAACAAACATACGAGTATGTAGCAAATATTTTAGTTAACTTTGATTGCATAACCTACTCTACGCAAGCAGGTAATCTTTTAAACTGTGGTTCTTCCTTTATTTTATTGTAGTCAAAATCGTGACAAGCCAAATAAACAAGTTCATGTAACCACGTTGAACCTTTAATGAAAAAGAATATAATTGCTGTGCTGTACCGATGTCAAACTCTTAACTTACCAGTCTTTGAATAAGCTGCTAGAAAAATATCTTCATTTCTGACCTGCATATTTTTTATATCATCCGCGAGTTGTTCTTGTAACCATTTGTCAAAACAAATTTGTCTGGTCCTATTTCGACGAAACTAGGAGCTATGGGTGAGGTACATGTCAGTGACCCCCCCACTTTTGAATTTTTGGATGAGTTTGGTGTCAAGCGTTAGAGCATCGTTTGAGCCTCAATGAGCTTCTATTATTTTCGTTTGAGCCTCAACGGTCGCGAAGTTATTTGCAAAAAACAAGTGGGGGGCTGTAGACATGATGGCCCCCCCACTTTCGAATTTTTGAATGAATTTGATGTCAAACGTTAGAGCATCGTTTGAGCTTCCATTATTTTCGTTTGAGCTTTAAAGGTCGCGAAGTTATTCGCGAAAAACTACTGGGGGGGGGGGCTGTAGACATGTTTTACAATTTTCCTTCCCATTTTGAATTTACGTGTGCAATTAATGTCAATCGATAGAACTTTGTTTGAGCCTGAATGAGCTTCAGTGAACAGGATTTTATGTTCATTTTATACAAAGTTATGGATAATTAAAATTTTCTACCAAAATCCGAGCAACACGCGTTAAATCTTAATCTTAAATAACTAGCTTATTTTCAAGTTTAGAGTGAAAATGAAAATAACATAATATCTCGTAACAGGGCCCGTTGCTTTGGCAACCCCCAGTTAAAATTTTTGGCCAAAAAGCTATCTCCTGAATCTATGGAGCTAGCACCGGCTAGCACCCAAATATTAAAACTAGCACCTTTATAGTTTTTTCACAAATCCACATTGAAAGTGGGGGGGGAGGCTAATGTAATGCTAGCCCCCCCCAGTTAAAATTTTGGCTCCAAAAGCTAGCTCCGTAATCTATATAGCTAGCACTAGCTAGCACCCAATTATTACAGCTAGCACCGTTACAGTTTTTTCACAAATTAGTATTTGATAAAAATGTTTCATTCCACTGCGCATGAGCGACGATCGAAAAATACGAAGTGTTATAGGCAAAAATCTATCAGTGCGCACCCCTCCCCACAGACAAAGCTGTCTCAAGTTCTTTTTAATTTTTGCACCTCGATCTGATTTTGTGTCCCTTTATCGTTTGCGCCCTTGGCAGTTGTCTAATTTGCGTAGTGCCTATAGCGCTAGCACTGGCCATAGATAAGAGAATTTGGGGTATCTCTATAATAGCCAAGGCTGACACTACAAGCAAGACTGAAGATTTGCTTCTGCCCCCCCCCCCCCGAGTAAATAACTCACATTATTGTAAGGATACAAAAAGCTTTGAAATTATTTGGGACACTTTTTGATCTATGGAAGACGACACAACGGTACATGGGAAATTTATAATGACTCTTGAAAAAATTAAGATGTTTCGTCAAATCAAATAGTCGAGTGTCATTTTCTTATCTATAGCATGTAAGCCAATATCGGAATTCTTAAAAAATTACAAAAGGGGTAAATATCCAGTAAATTTTCTGTAGACAAGACTCGGAATTCCGGAGATTTCCAAGAATTCCAACGATTTCCAAAGAATTCCTGGGATTTCCAAGAATTCCGGGGATTTCCAAGGATTTCCAAACAAGTTGAAATCTAAAAAATTCCAGGGATTTCCAAAGAATTCCAGGGATTTCCAAGGAATTCCCGTGATTTCCAAGGAAGTCCAAAGACTTTCAAGGATTTCAAAGGGAATTCCAAACAAGTATACACAAAATTTTCGGGATATTTACCCCTTGAAATTACATAATGTTGATTAACAATAAGCCTCAAGCTGTTAAAAAATTATTAGTAAAGTTTAGAATGGGCGGCGCATGTGGAATCTATCGTCGCTCATGCGCAGTGGAATGAAACATTTAGACATTTTTATCAAATACTAATTTGTGAAAAAACTGTAACGGTGCTAGCTGTAATAATTGCGTGCTAGCTGGTGATAGCTAAATAGATTACGGAGCTAACTTTTACAGCCAAAATATTAACTGATGGGGCTAGCGTTACTTTAGCCCCCCCCTCACTTTCAATGTGGATTTGTGAAAAAACTATAAAAGTGCTAGTTTTAATATTTGGGCTAGCCGGTGCTAGCTCCATAGATTCATGGCCAAAAATTTTAACTGGGGGGTGCCAAAGCAACGGACCCTGTTACGAGATATTATGTTATTTTTATTTTCATTCTAAAGTTGAAAATAAGCTAGTTATTTAAGATTTAAGATTAAGATTTAACGGGTGTTGCTCGGATTTTGGTCGAAAATCTCAACTATCCATAACTTTGTATAAAATTAACTTAAAATCCTGTTCACTGAAGCTCATTCAGGCTCAAGCGAAGCTCTATCGATTGACATTAATTGCGCACGTAAATTCAAAATGGGAAGGAAAATTGCAAAACATGTCTACAGCCCCCCCAGTAGTTTTTCGCGAATAACTTCGCGAACTTTGAGGCTCAAACGAAAATAATGGAAGCTCATTGGAGCTCAAACGATGCTCTAACGTTTGACATCAAATTCATTCAAAAATTCAAAAGTGGGGGGCCATCATGTTTAGAGCCCCCCCCCAGTAGTTTTTCGCGAATAACTACGCGAACTTTGAGGTTCAAACGAAAATAATGGAAGATCATTGAGACTTAAACGATGCTCTAACGCTTGACATCAAACTCATCCTAAAATTCGAAAGTGGGGTGGCCACTGACATGTACCTCTATGGGTGACACCATCAACGTGTTTAGCATCCGATTCTCTTCAGTATCATTTTCAATTGGTCGAAATTTGTATACCATTTTGCAATGCCCTTGTTAGATCCTATTTTTTAGTTCAACTAATTTTTGAGTTCTATAATTTTATTTGTACTCTATATTGAGTGTTTTTTACTGATTGTGAGTAAATAAGATAAATTAAAATTATTAAAGTTATAATCGTTATAATTATTTTTAAAGTGGGATAATAAGATAATAATCAAACGTAATGAATAAAGATAGGTAACGGAAAATTTGCAATATCATGTAAGTACAATCTTTAAAAGTGTTTTTTGATTATTTCTGCCTCTGACTGGTTTTTCAAAACAAAATACAAGTCATGTGAGGTTCATGTGTACAATATTTGTTTATATAGAGCAGTTAGCAGTTTGTCGAAAAGGTTCACAGCTATGTATCATCACACTAATCTTTCCGATCACTGCTTTGGAAGAAAACCTGCACAACTCAAAATTCACTAATTTGGAGAAAATCGCATTTAAGGTTGTTAAGAAGGAAAATGAAAATAATGAGAAGTTCTTGAAATTTTTACAGTACATTATTTGCGTAATAAAAAAATTTCTGGCAAAGTTTGAACTTAATCTTGGTTTTAGTTATCGAGATAAAAAATGTCAAAGTTACATTACGGTCGCATTGAATTAAGGATCATTATTTCAACAATCAGAAATGTCAGCATTACCAAAAATTGCCAAAATATTTATGAAAGCCTTATAAATAAGTATACCAAATTTCAAAAGAGTCATGTTTTCAGTTTCTGAGAAAATTAAATTATTATTCCAAAAAGTGTACAAAAGCTATCAAGATTTAGTAAATCATGGCAACTACTGATTTCGTAACCCATTCATTTTCCCACCAATATTTTTGTTTTTAATGTATATTTATCGAAAATCTTGATAGCTTTTGAACTACTTTTTAGAATAATAATTTAATTTTCTCAGAAACTAAAAACATGACTTTTTTGAAATTTGGTATACTTATTTATAAGACTTTCATAAATATTTTGGCAATTTTTGGAAATGCTGGCATTTCTGATTGTCGATTTAATGACCTTTAAATTAATGTGAACTTTAACATTTTTTATCTCGATAACTAAGAACAAGATTAAGTTCAAACTTTGCCAGAATTTTTTTTATTACGCAAATAATGTACTGTAAAAATTTCAAGAACTTCTCCTTATTTTATTTTCCTTCTTAACAACCTTAAGAAGTTTACCCAAAGTGCAACTGAATGTATTTCACATACAATACTTCACATGTATTTTACACTTTACACAAATATGAGACATTACATATTCACTTCACATAACACTTTGGGTTAACTCTTCAAATGCGATTTTCTCCAAACTAGTGAATTTCGAGTTGTGCCGGTTTTCTTCCAAAGCAGCGGTATGTCATTGTTAAATGAGAGACTTGACAGCTAACAGCCAATCCAATATTGATGCAAGTGGAAACAGCGTCAACATTCATAAATACGATGATGAAGGTGATTATAAAGTAACACAGTTAAAAATTTTAAAAAAAATTGACTCCAGAATGGTTGATTCGATTGATCTAAAAATTTGATGTTATGGGGACTGATAGGGACTCTTAAGAAAAAATTTAACATTTACATGGCTTCATATGTTTCTTGAAAAAAAATTTTTCTTTAATTTCATTTTTTTTCTATAGTAGGTACAATTTTTGTAAAATTATGAAACTAGTTATTTTCAAGCCTCATATATTACACTTTAACTTCATAAATTTTTCAGATTTTTAAAAAGGGTACGCTACAGTGCAAAAATATAAAAAACATTTTTTTGGATCAAATAATGCATTTATTTAAGGGTACGATTTTTCATTTGGTTGAAAAAAATTTCAACAGGTGGCGCGAATATCTAGATTTAAAATTGAATGACTTTCATTGGTTGGAAAAAATGAAATGAAAATTTGATTGGTTTTAAAAGGCGTTTTTTTTAAATCATTCAAATTATAGTCTAAACAAAACTTCAGATACAGCACTTATAATATACTTGATATTAAAACGATTTCAATGCAGAATATTAAAGGTTACTATGTTAACTACACTATGATATATTTTAAATTGTACTATAATAAATTTTTTTTTATATAAAATCGCAAATTAAATTAATCAAAATTTTAACCCGTTATCAATACAGATTAAAAAATATATCATAGTGTTCGGAAAATTCTCCTCTTTCTGTTAAAAAAAAAATCATAGTTGTATCTATAACCAATTTTGAGCAGTAACTGAAGTTTAGAAACAGTTCTAAAAATCGCACCCTTAAATGTTTTGAGCATTAATTTAATTATTTTTATGCATATTTAGACGATTTTTTTTATAAAAAATTTTATATTTAAAACAACAATAATTTTTTTGTCAAATTTAAAAATTTAAAAAATTAACATAGCTTGATTATTAATATATTCTTATAAATTAATTTTATTAATATAAGCCAAGTTCATAGTATTAATGGAAAAAAAAAGTTTTTCAAATTATTAAATTAATGTTCCGTAAATAAACAATAAATAAAAGAATAAAAAATACAGGAAATACATTTTCTTCAATCACAACTGATCACAACTGAAAAAAAAAATTTATCGACATTAATATATATTATATATATTAACCCATTAAGTTCCAGCGTCCTCATTCGATGACAGTAACTTATATATTTTTTTTAAGGCCTAAAAACTGATTTTTTCTTATAACAAAAATTTGTGTCAACATTCTCAAACATCACTAATTGTATTTATATTTTTGTTTTCAAAAAATATCAAATTTCAAGTACCTCAATAAATATTTTTATGAGAGGGTAACTTAAACGAAATTTGCAGGCTATACTATTGTTTTTTTATCTGTCAAGAAGGTCAATGTAATAAAACAAAAAAAATATGAGGTGTATTTCAAATGTTTAGGAATTGTGTTAAAAATATTTCTGATCGTTAATAAGGAATAGTTGACGTACAATGTGGGTTTAAATTTGGTTGTCATCAAATGATGACATTGGGAGAATATGTTAGTAAATTGAAGATATATACCGTGGTCGGCAATACTAATAAATTTTAAGATAATTTAGTTCAGTCACAATATTTAGAAGACTTTATTGCTTTTTAGGGTGGTTTTTAAAATTTTTAGCATTCGTGTATGCGTTTAGATTTGGTGTAGTTGTGTTAAAAAGTGTTCTTGTTGTGACCTAATATTTTGTTAAAGTGATAATTTTTTTTATATTTACGCCTGCTTTATTTATTTCTAGTCAGTAATTGAGTAGTACTATTCATATTTTATGCAGGTATGTCGTACCACATGAAAAATGCCCAATCTTTAGCTGAACTTGAGGAAATCGTAAATGCTGATGACTTCTATCAATCAGATGAGGAGGACTATGCTGATATTATTTTGATACCACCCAATGTTCGTGAACTTACCGATGAAGAAGATGTCGATGATGATACAACGTTAGTTGAGGCACCTAAAATACATGATGCTGCAGGTACATTTGAAATAAATTGCCATTTAGAAGGAAAACAGCTAGAAATATCTTCTTTCGAATCGCAGCCTTCTACATCTGGACAAGTAAAAAGAGTTCAACGTCGCGAAAAGTCGAAACAATCTGTTTCTAAAAAACGAAAACTATCAAAAGAAGAAGCTAAGTGGACTAGTGAGAAACCAAGTTACAAAGAGCTACCTAAGGGAAACAGTGAACATGTAAAAGAGACTATGAATAATATAAAAGGAAACTACCAACATTGCAGCCCACATAATTTGAATTATTTTGGAATGAAAACATTTTCGTTCACATTGTGAAAGAAACAGTTCGCTATGCTTTTTTTTATGTATAAAATTAATAAACTTCAATCGATGTTTTACGTTCTTTTATTTGTATAAAAATTTTAATAGTCAAGAAAACCTACTCATATTATCCCAATGTCATCATTTGAGGACGGCATTTATCTCGGTTATAAAGCCCTAAAATTAAAAAATGATAAGGAACATTTTTGAATAACTATTTTTTTGCAAACTAATTCAAGAAAAAAAAACAATAAAATCTAAAAAATATATGCTTGGTACTTAATGGGTTAATGTCGATAAATAAATAATGATTAGTTATTTTTAACTGCTTTAATTTTGTAATTTTACGAAATAATTATTGTTGTTGTTTTAAATATAAAAAATTATTTATAATAGTTAGAAATCATCTAAATATGCATAAAATTCATTAAATTAATATTTTTAAGTAAAAGTTAAGTTAAATGTTAAATGCAATACATAGAAAATCAATAGTTAAAAAAATAAAAAAAGATATAATTATCACTCAAGTAACAGGTCAGGATTAAAAATATTTAACGGAATATAAAAAAATAATATGCTGAAAAAATATATAGTGTATGTGAAAAATTAAAAGATAAAAATTCATAAAACAATATAAGGTCCCTCTTTCACGTTAATTTTTGATCATCAGTCGTATATAATGAAAAATTGACAAAATAATAAAAATATTCGAACTAAACTAATATGAATCTATAAATAATAATGAATAAAATATTAATAATTGAGGAAAATGCTTTTCTTGAACTGACACTGCCAGGCTGAAATCAGAAGGCACTGCCCCCTATGTTGATTTCAAAATATTTTGAAAAAATTCAAAATTACCAGGTTTTTCAAGTAAATTTCAATTAAATTAATACTAAAAACATTTAAATAAATGCATTATTGAGCCGAAAAATGGTTTTTATTTTTTTCTACTGTGGCGTACCTTTTTTAAAAATCTAAAAAATGCATGAAGTTAAAGGGTAATATATGAGGCTTGAAAAAAACTAGTTTCATAATTTTACAAAAATTGTACCATGGCAAAAAATTGAAATTAAAGAAAAAACAATTTTTTTTTTAAGGGTTGTATGAAGTGTTATTTTTTTCTTAATAGCCCCTATCGGCTCCCAAAACATCAAATTTTTAGATCAATCGATTCAGCCATTCCGGAGAAATTATTTTTTTAATTTTTATATATTTTGCTTTTTCTCGAAAACCAATGGAGTTAGCGATCTGAAACTTTCAGGATTATATTATTTATTATTTTCGGAGTATCGTTTACATATCTTTCCGGGGCCGAAATCACTATGATGATACCCCTAGGGCGTTTGATTTTTAATTAAATTTTAAATTCCCGGATCCAACTTACCTCTGTGAGCAATGAGATAGACTCTTTAATATACTAGTAATTCCATAAATTTGGAAATCCAACCTTAAAATATTTTCAAATATTAATTTCCTCCGGCCGACGATTAAGAATTTCTTCTTCTAAGATATAATCATTGAGCCATACCTGGCTTCTAACTTCTCATCTAAGATTTCTTAAGTTTATTTCACCTTTAGGGAATTATCATTAGTTATCTCTTCCTGTTGAAACTTTCCGTTTGATTTTTACTGATTTTTAACCAGTTATGAATTTTGTTCAGATTTTATTTTGTTAACATCCTATTTTGGGCATGAAATACACAAGAAAAAAATTATATTTTGGAGTTAAAATATGAACTACATGCTAGGGGTAAGTTCGATAAAACGAATTTAGTTTGCTTCAGTTGCTTTTTTCTGGAAAAAGCGGGGAATAACTTGATTACATTATTAGATTCTTTTATTGTTAGAGCAATTGAATAAAAAATGTATGACCAAACAATTGAATTATTATAGCGTGCCTTCAAAGGTTTTTCTGTTAAATAAAAACAAAAGGAATTTAGAATCTTCCCCCGCATAGCATTGTTTTAAAAAAATTGAATACGTAATAGTATTTATTGTACGAAATAAGTAATTTGCTGATTCGTTTGAATGTTTTGTGCTAATTTGTTGTGTTGTGTTCGTGACCAGCTGGTTAGTTTTGAATTTTCTCATCATTTCGTAATCTAAAAGTGGTCCTCAAACATAAAGTAAAATAAGGACGCTTTGAACGAATTTCGCTTTATTAAAAATCAATGACAGCAACAACCGTCACGCAAGAATGAAACTGTCACTTAAACGAAAAAGCAAAATTATGAGTATAGAAATAAAAAATTGTGAAAAAGAAAATGTGATGACCTTTTGAAATACGTTGACACACGAAGCTGATTACTTCTTCCTATTCTTATTCGATTCTTTTCCGGTTAAGATGATGAAGCCTGCGTATTTTAAGCGCCAATAACCAAATTTTCTCGTTGCGTCTCGCTTTTCAGGCCGGGAAAATCGACGAAAAGCGTCGTGCGCGTCTAGTTCACGTGTTTGCAATTATCAATGTTTCTCTTTTTAAACGTCTATATGTACAGTGTAACGGAGACGGAAAGTCAAAAATGTGTCTGAATTTCTCTATGTTGTTCCGCAAAACCCGATTGTTCTAAACGGGCGGTTACAGTGTTCAAGTGGTGTACAAGAGTGCGTTTCACCTGCAAAATTCAGGTAAGACGATTTCATTTTAATAATATCATTAATTTTAGAATTTAAACTTTTTTTTTGTTTTTTTTTCAATGAGAATTTATTTTAAAATCCATAAACCGACAATCCATTGCTTTTATTTTTTGGGGAGCTTTTGGTAAAAAGGCTCGACATGATTTGGATTTTCTTCACGTTCGCTAGCCTTTTAATTTTCAACCAATCGACTTGATTACAAAAGAAAGTTTTATCATTAATGCTTCCAGAGCAAATTGGAATTTTATTTTTCAACAAATTTTCTTTTTTATCCTGTTAAAATGCAATTAACAAAATATAATATTTATGAAGGTAATGTTTTACCTTCATATGTTTTTAATGTTAAACCGCTATTAGTTTTAATTTCACCAACATCAATACAAGGTACACATATTATATAATATAATATGTATAAGTACATATCATGTGAGGTATATCATATTTATCATTAGTGATGAATAAAATTGCACAATTAATTTAACTCGTCCACCTTGATAAAATTGTTATATTCGTATGCTTACATTCTATCATGGGACTTTCATAATGGAAAGCGTTAAATTTTAATTGGGATGATGTTCGCTAAAAGCACTTACAATTTATCAGCTTAAAAATTCAGAACCTAAATTTCCTACAAAGAAACTACGTAAGATGGCTTGATCTATATGTCTTTGATGATAAATATTTAAAAACCGACTAAAAAACATTATTTAAGTTTCTGATCATCTTCGGTTACTATATACAGGGTGCTGAATGAGTTAGCCGAACATAGGAAATTAACATGTAAAAACTTATTTATGCAAATTCCTGCTTCCCTAATTATTTTAGAGAAAAAATGAAAGACACAAAAAGAATGCAGAAATATAAACTACGAATGATAAAAGCATTAGATTTTATCTAACTTTTATTTAAAAAACCAAAAAATACTTTTGAAATTGTTAAAAGTTTCATTTATCGGACTTGCCATGAAAGTTTCCATGGTAATTATTTTGAAAAATATAAATTAAATTGAATTTATTTACATGGCCAGTGCGATAAATGAAAATTTTAACAATTTCGAAAGCATTTTTGACCTTTTAAGTAAAAGTGAGATAAAATCTAATGGTCTTATCATTTGTAGTTTATATTTCTGCATTATTTTTATGTCTTTCATTTTTTCTCTAAAATAATTAGGGAAGCAGGAATTTGCATAAATAAGTTTTTACATGTTAATTTCCTATGTTCGGCTAACTCATTCAGCACCCGGTATAAAAAGTAGACAGCTTTTTAAGCTTTAAGTGAATGGGGAGCTAAGAACTGAAAACCGTAATGTTTGATAGGCTTAGGCTTATGTACAAAATAAGCTTCTCAAGTAAATTTTAACAACTAAAATTATTCAATAGCAAATTTTTCAAGTTTCGGGTAAACAACTAAAAACCCTAGTTTATTATTTATTAGTCAGTAAATTCCGAACCATGTTCCGGATGGAAGACTGATACCCATATTCACAAACGTCCGTAAAAATTTTAACAAACCGTTTATTTAAACAAACCAATAGAATTTATTTGCTTGGACTACGAAATCATTTTCATTCATTTTACGGACGTTTGTGAATAAGGGCATGAATAAAAAAGAGAAATAAAAAAAGTATTTTGGTGAAAACTTAAGAAAAATGAGTCCAATTTCCAAATTCCAATCTCTCCTGGGATGAATCTTTGAGTTCTCTAGTCAGATTTGCACAAATCATTAGTATCTACTCAGGACGTCTCCTACTCCTAGATGTTCTGAGAGTAACAGGCTCTACTTTTAAAATCAGATAAAAAAGAAAAATTGGAAAGTAGGAACGTCACAAGCTCAGACTAAAAATATAGAAAACTTTGACTTTAAAAAGATTTTTTGCTTCGGCTGTTACATTTTATATTAACTATATAAAAATTCGAACAATATAAAAACTTGACTATACCATCATATAATATAATATAATGTATGTATAAACGGTTGACATTTCTAAGATATCGGAGTGCTGGTTGTATGTCAAATTGATTGATTACGATTATCTTGAAACCATTCTATTAGTACTTACAAACTAGGTGACATATTATCTGTAAAATAAAATTTAAAAAAATAATGAAATTGACTGTCGCATTTAAATTTTCACTCTGAACATCTGCAGTTTAAATTTTAAATTGCAGTTTAAATTAAAAACCAATTACATGTAATTTACTTAAAAAATTTAAATAATTGTTAGTCTAACAATCTGCGCACGTAATTAACAGTAGAGCAACATGGAAAATGAAATCCAGATTATTAAAAATTAAAGGAAAAATCCCACTAAGCCCCCCCCCCCCCCCCGCTGAGTGCATGTAAAGATAAAATAATTATTAGTGTAGTTGAAAAAAAGAATAAAAAAAATATGTATAGTTACGCCATCTAATCAGATAATTTCTCGTCCGAATAATAAATCATGACCTTAATAGTTAGCAAGTTAGAAACTTCATTGTTACAAAACTTAAAAATAAAATAATCTTTTGTTTTATTTTTATTTATTTTCAGTCAGATTACTAATAAGTCGCAATCAAAAATTGTTACATAATGCCATTTATAAGTCTGATTATTCTATCAATACTTTTTAATTACAATTATTACTCATAAAGAGAACCTTAACTTTCTCATAATTTGAAATTACAGAAACTTTTAAATCAACTTATCAATAAAAATAATTACATTATGCACTTAAAAATTTGCCGCCGTGAAAATGGAACAAGATGACGCAATTGTTTCCATGAAAATGACTCAATTGCTTAAATCAGGGCGATTGCTGAATTGCATCCAAGTGGAAATTTTGTAAATTTTCGACCCCAGAATAAGCTTTATATTTATGTAAGCTGACAAATCGTCAATATCAAATACAAATACAAAACCTTTTAGAGAAACTTGTGGGGAACGGGGGATTTTAAATGATGTAAATCTGCTTCCCGGCAAATATTTTCAAATAATTTTCAAATTATGCGGCCTCGGGCCGCACTAGGTCATAATTTCTCGTAATATCTCATTTGTTTAAACTAGTAATTTAAAATAAACAAAATCAAAATAAAAAATAAAATTTTTTTCGTGTATTTTTTTTCAAGATTTTACCAATCTTAGAGTTTTGAACCCGGACCCGGGGCTTTAGTACCGTCCTCGATATACAAATAAAGTAATGATTGTGTCAAACCAGTGGCGTTGCTTCAAATTTTGCCTTCCAGCTCAAGAATATCTTTTTTGTTTCTGACAATTGATTTAAAAAGTTAATTTATTTTTGGATTTCATTTGTTTTAATGCTAAATATTTCCAGTACTAGATACTTTTAAACTTCAATTTCACCTAAAATTTTCAAATTAATGTCACCCTCTATTATAACAAACCACAAGGCCGAAGGTTTTTATCTAAAAATTGAAAAAAATACCAAAAGTAAATTTGTTGAAAATAAACTGATTTTGTTAAATTAAATCACAATTATTAAAGAATTATTTGATTTAATTTGACCAGCATGGTCAAATTACGCTGCAGCGCAATTGATGATAGAAGCTATTATGTTTGCACCTGTAGATATACACTACGATATGTTTTTTAATTAGTTACTTAGTCGAAAAGTTCATAATATTTCTTTTTATTTCAATAGTAATTAGTAGCAGAAATATTTTAGTATATACTAATTCAATTCTTTAGATTAATATAAATAAAGCAGTAAAGTTTCAGCAAGCTAATAGGAACAATTTATGTTTGTACATAATAATTATGAACACTACGTTCTTTACTTCACTTCTTGCAGATTTTAGTGGCGGTTTTACATTAGTAGGGTAGAACTATTTAATAACCTCGCAAGATTAGCATTAACTAGATTTTCCTACTCTCGAGTTGTAAGTATTCAAATCTTGTTTACATATTCCGAGATAAATTCTAAAAGAAACATTTTCGTTTAGCCGCGCATTAATTAAGTTTTGCAAAACGAAAATTAAAAAATTCTTGCGACGATACGCTACTCACGTAAATATTCTTAATTTATATATTTTAGAATATTTAACTGAAACGAAACAAGCAAAACTTTCAACACTTGACAATACAATTATATTATGTTAACTAAGGACGCTCTCTGTGTGTTTGTGTAACTTATTCTGAGCCATTAAAATTTTCCGAATATATTTATTGTACGAAAAAAAAATTGCTTTTACTCAAGAGATTTTTAATTAAATACCCAGTGAATATTAGAAACAAAATAAATTAAATTAAAAACTTATTATATGGAATTATTAAAGCTTATTTTTATCCAAAAAAATTCCTCCTTTTCCCACAGAAGCTCGAGACACTGTTCATTACTGTGTTCTTCTCCTAGGTACCCAAGTAATAGGTGGGAACTGCGCTTAGGATCGTTATCCTGTTTTAGCACAAAATCAGGTCTACTATTCTGCAACGAAAAAGTAAAACATTCAAAATATTTAATCTAATTAATAAATGATTACTGGTAAATATTTACTAGATTGCGTTATTATCTGTAAAACTCCACCGTAACACAATATTAATAATCTGCAAATATTGATTTATTAATTTCAAATCAATTTAGGTTTTGTCAAGTGGGAAAATCGATAGATAATTAATACCTAAAGTGAAAATGAATTTACATGAATAAAAGGTTTGTGAAAAGAATAAAAGTTTTAAAGTCGATGCTTCTTATTCAGTGGGCTACAATCATTGTCTATTTTAAAAAGGCTCTCGATGTCATCATCGAGATTGCTGGTAGAAAATTGATTGCCATTGAGCGTAAGTCAAAAACACTTAAAATTTCCTTCACTGTTTTGAAACGATCATTCTAATATCGTAATTATATTTTTTTAGTTTGTTCTTCAATGGCGAGAAAGAACAAAAATATTTAAATTTTACTTTATTAATTTAAGTTGACTTACGGAAATTTTATATTGAAATTCAACATTATCGTTACTTTTGATTGGTTAATTTTATAAAATCGCAAGATAAACAAGACAGCTTAAAATTATTTATGGTAAAATTTATTGATAAAATTATTAAATTGCTTTATAATTATTATAATTTTTATTGTGCTTATCAGTGTCAGTTTATTAAATATAATTAATTTTTTTTCTCGTTTGCATATATTATGTGAACACCAGAATTACCATAAAGCCACCATAAATTAGGTTTAATTTTTTTACTATTAATTGTATTATATTGTCTCGAGTCCGCGTGTTTCGTAGTCGTAGGCTATCGTCACCTGCACAATCGGATCGTAATCGACTTAACAAGAAAAGGAAATATTTTCTAATAAAACATAATTGACATAAAAACGTCGGAATTTTAGAAACACGCAACATCAAAAAAAATATTTTTTAATGACAATTTTATGTTCTAATATATATATTATTGTTATCGGATTGCTACGGGTCGTTTCCTCATTATTATAGCGGCGGGTTTTTTGAAGCTCTACGATATTATGCTACAATAAAACTTCGTATGAACGGTTTATTGTTTAGTGAACGTTATCGATATGAAAATAACCCGTAGGTCTGTGTGTGGTTAATGTAGAATATGTTTACTGTTTGGCACTCATTGTTTTTAACTTTTAACAATAAGAATAGTATGACAAATTATTCTACAAAGTTACTCATCAGTTTCATCGGGTCACTTACCAAACTGTAAAATTGTATATTGCATTATAAATCCTTCCATTGTCTAGCAGTTTTTCTAACTGGCCTGGGAGGTATGGAATACCCTCCAGTGTACTCTTTGCTCTTTATTTACCGACCAAAGTGAAGAATCATTCAGTTTCCAAACTTGAGTAGTATTTCATTTCTCTATATATAAAAAATGAGAAAATCCAGTGTATTTTTTTAAGATGCAAGAAGTTAACTCGGATATTTTATTAATACACGGAAATTAACGAAAATAATGACGGAGAAGTGGCGACGGCGAAACGTCCCAGGTCGATCTTTGTCTTTGGGAGCCTCAGGGATTATTTTAAATAATATTCCGTTTTTTTTAGTTTTTCTTCATCTCATAGGTACTCAGGTTTGGCATTGTCTATTGCTTATCTGTATCTGTTTTCTTCGCATTTGATACAGAACGATGGCAACTCACACTATTCAGCAAACAATTATTCCCTCAGTGGAAAGGATAAATCTTTCACTCAGTGGAAGACAGACAAATATCAGTTAAAATAGCAATTACAAAACGACGACTTTGTATAAATTTTGGTTTTTAAAATTGAATCTTACATATGGAAAAACGCCAGAAATTTTAAAATTTGGGTTAATGTTTTCATTGTGCCTACCAGTTTACCATTCAATATAGATTTTATAGAGATGACATTTTATGTAGGTTTGATATTGATTAGATGCGTATAGCTCGTTTTTAATTATTATTTGTTGAAGCCTTAAAAACACGAAAATATTATAAATACTATATATTGTTGATGATGTGAATATTTTATTGATTTATCGAAACAATACCTACCTTAATACTTATTAATCGTTTCGAGTTTGATTGTGAGATTGGAAACTCAATCCACCGCTTAGGAAGCCTAACATACGTTATAATTAAGAATCTTAGTATACCATAGATATTATTGCTTTTAAGCAAGAGCACTCGATGTGATGCTCTTGTGCGTTGCTAAGTAACAAGAAATTTTTGTTTACAACCTTAGCTCTTGTACTACCAGACAAAAATAATTCATAATATCACTTTGATCAGGTACCCGGTACCTGCGTATAATACAGGCCTAATCAATGTTTCTATTGGTTTATCCGGCATTATTGGTACATATTTTGCATATATAATTTATCACCATTCAATCCTGTACTTTTTAATTACTTAATTCGTAATTCCGTCTATTCTGTCCGCTGCAGGACAATTTTGCTTCTTTTTCTAAGAGGAAGGTTCCAATACTTAGGCCCCCCGGCTGCTTAAACCGGATAGAGTATGTCTGTAACACTATTTTATTCATTGATGGTAACTACCCTTCTGCTATGCAAACATCAGCCTATGACAATAATTAGTGACTCAATCAATTTTAACAAATAGTCAGCAAATTACATCATAATTGTTTAAATTCCTTTGATAATTGAAGGCTTTCATTTAATAATTTATTTGTAAGAGTTCCTTTATAATTATTGCCTAAGTACTTTAAATATTACGATTACATCCTAAAATATTTAATATTATTAGGTAAATCTCATAGGTACTTAATGAACTCAATAAATTAATGTTCCATTCTTTAAGCTTCAAATTAAAAACACAATTAAATTATATAATATTATAAAATATTTGCCTGTTTTTCAACGCCAAAATATAATTTAAAAATAATTTTTTTACTTTACTTTAATCAAATTTTATTGTTTAGTAGTAAAATAATGTCCTCGTAACAATGACAGCTATATAAAAAAACAAAATGCTTTAAACCTTTTAATCTTGGGACAATAACAACCTTTTGGCTGTAACTGTGGTTACATTTGTGCTGCACTGACGGCGATTCTGAAGTTTTTACATTGAAAGTGTGGTGAAGTGCTGGAAATCTTGGCTAAAGCCTTTGGCGTAGAGACTATATGTCGAAAACAAGAGTGTATGAGTGGTACAAACATATTCAAGAGAGCCTTGAAGATGTGGAAGATAATACCAAATGTGGGTGTTCAAGCACATAATTACCAATGAAAACTTTGGAAAAGTAAAAGAAATGGATTTTGCAAATCGTCGAATCACTATTGAAGAGGTCGTAGAAGAAGATGCAAATTTGATTGGGTCTTAAGTAGGGCAGGGCGATATTCAAAAATCGATATCGAATATCGATAATTCAGAAACTATCGATAACTACGATTAATCGATAACCTCAATTAATCGATAATTATTGGAGTATCTAAATATCGATAATTATCGAAGTATCGATATACCGATAATAATCAAAGTATCGATACGTATCGATTTCAATACTCGGAAAATTATCGAAATAATAAACCCCAACTTTTTTTTTTCTTAAATAAAGAAACCAATCGAACCCACAATTGACCAATGGGAAGTCCAGAAAACAAAAAAATAACAGATGTCTATTTTCGTCCATTTCAATTAGTCTACAAATAACAAAACTATCGAAATATCGATAACTATTAAAATATCGATATATCAATTAATGGATATTTCAAAAATAAAATATCGTTATTCGATTAATCGATAACTATCAATATTTATCGATTAATCGTTAAAAAGTCCCAGCCCTAGTCTTGAGACGAGTGGAAGCCAAATTCTTTCCAAGATTGTTGAATCTTCAACAAAAACTGAACCGCAAAAACATCCAAAAACTGAACCAGTGTGTTGCAGCAGCCTCCGTATTTGCCTGATTTGGCTTCATGCAACAGCGGCTCGTCAGAGGAAGTTTAGCCTCCTCTGAAATTCTCTTAGTAACAAATTATAATTTTCAAAAACGTAAAAACTGGATTTTTGGCTAGATTAGAGGCTACTGCAAAAGCAGCACATGTGGATGGTTTTTACTGCACTACTGATGGTTTTGAGATTACGTCCAAGAGATTTATCATCATCAGGCATAGATTGACCAGTAGTCACTATACATCGGTACACGTCGTTTCCGCGACCTCAGTTCGGCGAAAGCGATTCGGCAACGTATATTCGGCGACGGTGAATTCGGAGACCCGAAATTCGGCTATGCTACTTTCGGCGATTCCAATTCGGCATTGGCATTTCGGCGATTCTCATTCGGCGACAAAAAATTCGACTACGTCGATTCGGCGACGGAAAATTTATTTAAGTATTAAAATTTATTAAGAATATTAAAAAAATTAATTTTTTATTTTTAAATTAAATATTTATTTTCATATACATCACAGGTATCATAATTATACATACTTTTTAAGCAATTAAATATTATGATAAAAATAAAAAATTAATTTTTTTAATATTTTAACTCTTAAATAAATTTTCTGTCGCCGAATCGACGTAGTTGAATTTTCTGTCGCCGAATGAGAATCGCCGAAATGGCGGTGCCGAATTCGACGGTGTCCGACTATACATCGACTAAAAACTACCAAACGTATGGCGTAAAGCCTACACCAGCCGACTGGGAAGCGGGCAACCGCGGTTCAAAGGCTGGTCGCGTCGAATACACTGTTGTGATCTAAAGTCAACGGCAAACCACCCCATTAATTAAATTCTTTAGAAAGTCATCTTGGCTTCAGCCAAGTGATCGCCTACGCACTGCATAGGGTATGGTACTTGAAGAAGAAGAATCAACTAAAACCTCCGCATAAATATATGCCTCTAGCGATTTAATCCTGTATAAGGAGAATTCAGTTCCTTGTTGTGAATTCAATGTGGTTCTTTAATGAAGTAGTTGAGAGTCAGCTTTTTCTGTAAATTGTGCGTCTATGCGTTCGTATAAAATAAATAGCTGTATGTAATAAAAGCTTAAAGTCGCATTTCTATATTTCTGCGGTCACATGCTATAATTTATTGACATAGACTTTTCTTCTTAAGCGTCGTTCTCGGCCAATTAACATGACACAACATAGCATAGCATAACTTAACATAACAGTTAAAATACATTGAAACATTTATGTGTGTTCAAAGTGACATTTGTCATCTATCATTTTTCATTTTGAATACACACATATGTTTCAATGTATTTTAACTGTTGTGTTAAGTTATGCTATGCTATATTGTGTCATGTTAATTGGCTGAAAACGACTCTTAAGGAGAAAGGTCTATGTGAATAAATAATTGGAAATTTACGAATTTTTTTACAGATATACACATTATACTTAAAAGCAATCAAAAAATCATTAATTATTTATTTTATTTTTTGTTTACTTCTGCTATAAGAAAATTTGTGATACATTTGTGAGATAGCAATTAAATTTTCAAAGTAAAAGTTTAGTGGTTATAAGCTAGTAACTTTTAAAGTTAAAATTAAAAAAACGTTTTTTGGTTCTCCTGTACAGTTAGCTCCATGGTGGTGGAGAGCTTTTACACTCTTATACTGTACTTTATGATTGGCCTCCTCGAATGAAAAAACCGCGAGCCGCCACTGGCTTCATGTGACTTTTTTCTTTTTTCAAAAATGAAAAAAACATTGAAAAAAAAACAATGAAAAAACATCAACGCCATACCAAAAGAGGCGTTTGAAAAGTATTTTGAGAATTAGAAAGAAAAGTGGCTAAAGTGCATTATATCTGAGGGGAATTACTTTGAAAAGGACAACGCCAACATTACTGATTAAATAAAAAATTCTGTTCTGTAAAAAAATTTATTCGCAGACAAATAAAGAAAGTATGATATTCCCATCGGACATTATTTCGATTAATTTAAACGTCAAAACCTTTAAACATCATAAATGATTATAAATATCAATTTAACTTTTTAAAAATCGTATGTTTTAATATAAAATTAAACGTTAAAAACGTTCATTCTCAAATAACCGGCATACAAAATTATTTTAGCAAAAATATGTGCACACATAACGGTCAGCTGTTTAGTTGAACATAAATTTTTTTATAAACTAAAAACAAACAAAACATTTGTTTCGATGAAGACATTTTTAAATAAATCAATTTGTTTTGCCATTGGTTGCCATATGGTCACCCGTCGCTCCTGTTACCACAACTACAAAACTCAAATTATCTCAAAATGTTTTTACCGCATCATTTACGTCACCACAGTCACAGCCAAGATTGTTAGTTATTACTCTTTTAACTACCAATAATGTTTTTAAATTGTAACTGTACTCTGACCAAAGAGAGATTCAGCTCAAAAAACAGATTTGCTCAAAACTAGTGAAAACTGATTCGAAATTAATTATTTATGAAATTTTGCTGAAAAGTGGTCCAGAATTCCCTTAGCACTTCGACTAGAGAGTTTGCCTAATAGAAACAGAATCGTCAATCAATATAGTAGGTAACATTATTTTTAAACGAAATACTATTGAATTTTCTACGTTTGCATACATATAAGCGAGAGAGTTGCATTGCCGCTTAATATACTGAGTATCGTAGTATTTATAGAACCTCCCATATAGTCAACCAGTTTAGTAGTTGCGAATATGAGGTGTGAAGGTGTTCAAAATTCATCATGTCAATTGTTTTAAAAACATAATACATGTCTAAACATGTTTTAAACTAAAACAATTCGTAACATTTGCAAGAAATTCAAGGCGCGCTACTGAGTGACTTAGTGTTCTTTAAGTGGTTGGAGATATTTTGGAGGTATGGCCTACAATGATTAACGGTTCTATTTCTATTTGGCAAGCACTCTACCACACGACATAAGCAAAAACAAATAATAGTATACCAACAACTCGAAATTTTAAAATGTCATAAGTTGTGATTACAGTAGTATTCATTTCAGCTGATCAAATTAGATGAATTAATGGCGATGTTACGTTGCCCTCACAAAGTAAAATATATAATAATTATTCAATTTTAGATAAATGAATGCATAAAATTTTTTTTAATTTTTTTAATTTGGCTATTTGGGAAATTTTATTCCTTAAAATTTTATTTATTATTTTTATTAAAAGCATTTGCTTTAAACAATAGATTTTGGAAAATAACAAAAGTTTAGGCAAATTGGTCTCTGAGCCCACTCTTTGGGCAACATGACTAAGGTCGCTTGAGTGTCTTTGGGACTGAATTGGGTTTCAGGGTGTCTGCGAATGCCTTTGGCTTTTCTTCGTCGGAGTGGGCAATACCGTGGGTGCCTTGGATGGGGGCATCGGAATTGGAATGCTAGTGATGGCCTTGACCATGCTGCATGCTGAGTAATCTTCTGCGGATAAGCTTTCGAGTTTGATGAACCACGATTCGTCTTGAAATTTCATTAATTCGTTTTTTAGCTGGAGCTTAAGTTGGTTATCTCTGGTGCGGTCAAAAGGGACACCCACTGAGCTCATTGATGCATCTAAATACATCAGGCATACGTGATGAGCAAATCAAAGTCTTTTATGTGAAAAATTGAAAAATTAAATTCGATTATTTTAGAAATTAAAGAAAAATTTTATGTACACCCTGTTTAACTTAGGTTAAAGTTACTGCTCTCCTATTATAGAAAACCACAAACTGTCACTGGCATAAACACGCATTGAACGTCTAAATCCCATGCTACTTCTGGTCGAATAAACTGACATATTAATTTATTAGCTGTTTATCAGACGAATAAAATATTTACGAAATATTAATAAATTTCTACTAAATGTAAGTACACTCATGCGGAAAAGCTAAAAATCTCAGAAAATATAATGAATCACCACAGAACAGACATAAATGTTCGTTTGAAATGAAATCGATTACTTACAATTTGATTTAGAAAACAGTCTACAATTGATCAATATACAGAAGATTTTCTTTTCTTATCCCACCTCTCCAGTTATGTCAGAAATGCTGCGTGATTTTTTGTATAAAATTATCGACATGGCTGTATGGTCAAAACGAAATGCTTTTTTACTATTTCAATTTATGATCAGCACTTTTTTTACACCTGCTTAAATTAAATTAAATTCGTATAATTTGTTCAACTTCTGGACTAAACGTCTCGTGACATATAATCCATACTCGCGCGATTAATAATAATCTATATTGTTCTCTTGTCGGCTAATATACTATTAACCTACATAAAATTTGATTTCGTCTTTGGAAGCGTTAACTGACCTTTTTATTGTATTCAATATTCATAAAAGTATGAAAATAAATCACCGTAATAAGAAACATCAAGTTTAATCATAAACTAATATGAAATGATGTGCTAGGGCTCTTATCGTATCATTAGAGTCGGAATAGTTACAATAAATTGGAGCGATTATAGTTAATTTTCTTATGCAATTAACAATATTAAAAATAAATCGTTAAAGTTTATCGCGATGGAAACTATAATATTGCCGATGTAAAATTATTATTAAACGTGGAATTCAAAAAATCTATTTTTACCGAATAAAAAGCGAACGAAATCTAAACGAATGTTCTACAAATTATTTTTAAGGATTACAAGTTCCAAGTTTTGTTTACACTTATTTTATCGAATCAATTATGTGCACTTGAATTGAAAAATAATTGATACGCTTCTGTTTCGAGGAGCATTTGGGTTAAAATCAGAGACATTTCCAATTAACCCAGCTAAATTATTTAAGTTTGTTCGATTTGTTGTTCAAACATAAAGCCATTAAAGTATTAATGTTAACCGATGATGTTCCATCGGGGGGATACCTAATAAATAGGTACGGAATTATATATTATATAGTTTATATAAGTATTGATCTGGTAGCGTTCGCACTTAGCTCAGACAAACTGACACTCCAACAAAATCATTAAGACATTATGGCTTATCTTTTGCTTTTTAAAATAAACCTAAATCGTTTGTTGTTTGTTCGATCGTTCATGAGCCATATTTTCTCGCCATTGTGTAATTCCTACATATAATAATATATATTTGAATAGAAAGTACCTACGAATAGCTCACAAAGATTCAATTGCAAGCACGAAACTTCCTGTTTCGACAAAACAATAATTCATGACGATTTAAACAAACTGTACGATTTAATGCAATATTAAATTTAAAAAGTTTTTCAAAATATACCTAACACATTTACAAAAAATTTTAATTAATTTTAATATTAAAGAACAATGCAATGATTTAAGCGGAGCAAAAGTTCCACTTTTTTCCGTATAAAGCAATATACTATTTTATTCATTTGTCATCAAGTGGCGTTTTTTAGTTAGGATATTCAGGGGCGAATCTATATTGAAATTAATGAAGCTGAAGCTTAACAGATCTATTATTATAAATAACTAGTCCAAGTGCCTTCGAAAATATACCTATACTCTATATCCTGAGAAAGTACTTCGCCTTGAAAAACTTCACAGTTAACATAATGATTACAGGAATTAATATATTATTAAAACAGACCTCACGGTTGCCGATTGGATGGGTTTGCCGGCTTTGAGAGCGGTTAGACGATTAAATCGATATCCAAATTTTTCTCTTTAGCTTAAATTAATTCTTCTTTGCAAGTTTTCGCATTCTTTAATTATTGTAATTGGGTTCCAGTTCAACTGGAGCTTTGATTAAATGTTTATTATCAAACCCGGGGACGGGGGGGGGGTTAGTATCGCGAAAAATTTCTAAGCACAGCATTTAGAATTTCAGGGATTTGCAAGAAATTCCAGAGATTTGCAAAGCGAACCAAAGAAACAGTCTGATTGGTCGACTTTTTTAACCAACCAAAAAATATGTCAAACCACCGGTAAAAAATTCTGTCTCTTTATCTCCCTGTCATGAGTTGCGCATCAATCAAGTTTCCAACCAATCAAATTGTAGATCAATCCCGTTCCATATCAATCGAGCTCTCCAACTAATCGAGTTGCACGCCAATCGAGTTCCACTGTATTCACTTATTATAAGGTCCTGCTAGTTTAGTAATATTTATACTTCAAAATTTTATTGTTTGAATAAATTAAATGAAATTTTAAATAGATTTAAGAAATCTGAATCCGCCACTAGGGAAATACGTCAATCATTTCAATTTGTCTGTTTATTTATTTGTCATTCAAATATCAAACATAATCAATACTAAAAGTTTTAAATTAGAATTAAATTTTTACTTTATCGGTAATATGAAAAAGTATTCTAATCGTACAGAAATAAAATTTGAGATTTTGAAGACCCAGAAGTTAGTAAAACTCATTATTTTAAAAAAGTGTCTGTGTGTATGTATGTCGTCAAAGTTTGTGTGCGCTCTTACCTTAAAAAGTCATAAGAATTTTGTTTAAAAATGTTGTATTTAGTACTTAAAAGGAGTAATTATTCCCGCGATCCCGGAGGAGGGGGGGCAAAAAAGGAAGATTATTAAAATTTATTTTACAAAATAATAAATAAATAAATAAATAAACAAAATAAATTAATTAATTCACACATCTGTTTCCGTATATTAAATAGTTCTTTAAAATATATAGGTTGTCTACGGAGGGAATAATGACCGAATTTTTGTAATTCGCGATTTCCATTAAGAGAACGCCACCACGCGGAAAAATAGTAAGTTAATCTAATACCTATAGTTGGTATAGAAAGTTTTGTTTATTTGTAAACCAAACGTATGTATTCTTTTGGAGTTTTTTCACCACGGTTTTATAATACAATAATACAGAATTAAACTCAAAACAACATCAATATCTCGGGAAAACGGGATCCCGTTTGAGAAACCCTAGTACTTAAATATTAAGGTCAGTTGTATAAAGCTCAGGTAAGAGTTAACTCAAGATTCTCACTGTTGATCCAATCAGAGCCCTCGATGTTAAGGTTAACGTTGGTTTAACCGTAATCTGAGGTTAATCTTTTGTTGTACAACTAACCCTTTCATCTGATTGGCCCGATTGTCTTCCAATTTTGTTAGTTTGATAACTTAAACTGGATCAATGAGTTTGAATCTTGAATCAATGCTTTACCTAAAGAGAGAGAAAGGTTAGATCAGATCAAGATCAGGTCAGAAGCTACATAGATGAAAAACTCTGTCTGCCAATTGCTTTACGGAAAATCCTATTTGGATTGTTATAAATAGCTCTTTATAGAACTAGACAGCCAGGTGACTGTCCAACTTGGGTTGAACGTTCTGTAAACCGCACTGAATCTTCATAACATCTCTTAATTTTTTAGGTGCGTAACTTCAATTTTCACTTTTACCAATAAAAATGCGTTAAGGTAGGAATGACAGACAGACTTGATTCTTTATATCTTCATATACATATGTGTTACTAGAAGATCTAGATTGGTGTGCAGTTTGAATGAAAGCATCACTACCTCGTCAAAAACCTCTCAATGCTATTAGGTTTGTAGCTTACAATGAACCAATCAGCAGTGTTTTACCAAATAATATCATAATTTTTGTATTTTTTTCTTTATATAATAAATTGTTTTAGTAACTTCCAACATATTATCTAAACAGATAGCTTTAAAGGCAGTTTACAATACCCTCATTAAAAAGATTTATTCAATACTAACTATAACAAATTTAGAATAGTTCACAGGTGAGAATAGAGTTGACCTTTCCAATCGCCGGAAGAGAGTTGACTGATTTATTCCATCTGCCTGATGAATTAGGACAGGTTACAATATTGCGAAGCCAGATTTTGATTTTGTGGATAGGAGAGCAGGTGTTTACAAAAGTAATTCACTTTTTTATATTTTGAGTTACAGCGGAATCATTTTCCAGTTTTCCTATATCTTTTTCTACAATTGCATGACTTCATTAAGTTTTTTTAATTTTAAAAATGAATTTTTTTGAACTACTACATCACTTCTTTCTTGGAAGAGTTTTCGAAGTCTGCTCCTTGCTGTTTTTCTTTAATCTTGTTTATCCATTCATGCGCGTAAGCATACATCAAAATCAAAAATTTATTAAATCAAAGCAGTTCCTCAGCATAAGATCAATAATCTCCTTTGATATTTAATGTACTATTAATAATTGTATAGGTATAGTGACCGCGGTCAAAATAATTTTAACTTTAGAATTTTATTCCAAATTTTCAGATGCTAAAACATTTATACTCTGTAAATATTCAAAAGAGATGTAACAAAAGCTCAGCGTGAAACTTCTTTTTCATTAAGAGTTATGTGTAAAAATATCACCGGGGGTCCGACAGGATCCCACGTCGTCTCATCGGAGAGTTTTAAAAAATAAAAATTACCTACCTACTTTGATTATTTACTCAATTGAAAATAAAAAATTACTTTTTACTTTTTTCTACAGGCTGTTGAGCAGAAGTAAACATTTTATATTGATTTTTCTTATACCTATTTAAACGCCTGCGGTACTTTTTATACAGTTTTTCAAAATTCTGTTAAAACTTGAAGCATTCAAAGCCCACGTAATAAGAATCAGGTTCTTAAATATTTACAAGAATTTAAGGGATCTTGCTTGAAAGAATTGTAAAGAAGTTGTTTTAGGAGCAGTAGATGTTTTTAAATTATTATACTGGAAAAGAAAATGGAAGAATGGATTAAGAGAAGGGGTGCACGGATTCATCTAAATTAAATAGTTTATTGATTAAAAATAAATTTTCATAGCATAGACAACAAAATATATAACAAAAATGTTGATATTAAGTTTTCCCTTCAGTGGCAATTTTTTCATAAGAAATAAATGATAGCCATATCAATAACATTTTAATTTGTTTTAATTAAAATTAACGAACTAGTTGAAAAATTCAGTTCACGTAATTACAAGCACTGGAAATAATTGTTTAGGATGTAACAAACCATTTGGTAAATTACTAAAGAAGTTGTGAACAATTTTAATGGGATTGCGAAAATATTTACAACGCTTTCTCTGATTAGTAACCCGCAATTTTCCTGAAAAGCTCCTAATGTCCTACATTTTTATCCTCAACCATTTCTAAATCACGTCCATTTTTTTCTTTAAATTTGTTCGCTTCGAAATTTGAAACTTTATTACATTTTTCTTCATAAATAGGTCACATAATACATTATGTTCGATTTATTTGGCCGCCTGTGTAGTCCTGATATTTCATGGGTAATTTCGCATTTTCTGGTATTTCAGAATATTTTAAAAACCTTTATTTAACTTGGCATGTCTTTGTATAGACCTCTCTGAGTGCTTTGTTAACCAACTTTCTCAGCTCCTCACATTTTAGAGAATCTAAATTTATTAGGCAGACAAACAGATGAAATTTCAAGAGCTCTCAACTGATCAAAAATTAAAATATTTTAGCTGTTAAATCGAATGCAAATATTTTGTTTTGGTTTATGTTGGATGGGTGACCGCTTTGAGATCATCACTTGTAACTTAATTGAGGATTGTCCCCATAAATAAACTATAGAAATATTTTTCCTAGATAAATAGTTGTAATATTAAATAAACTCCATCTGCACTGCTTCGCGAGTTAATTTTCACGGTTTCTTCCAAAATAAATATTTTCTTTACATCACATTTGAAGTGTATTATTTCAAACAAGAAACAAACAAACAAGATAAACTTGAGTGTTTATCAAGAAGACGTCTTCATTACATCAAGGCTGTACATCCGATTGTTGGAAGACCACAAAAATCACCAGCCCACGCTGGCGAAAATACAAATATAAAATAACAAAACAAACAAAATTAAATGCGTGGAAGAGATTTAAGACCAGACAGAAAATGTATTTCTGGCAAATAGTAGACTGAATTGGAAATAAATGCGAAACATTTAATTAATAAACAATATTGAATTAGACTAAAAGTATCTTCAAGTGTAAAATAAGAAGTTACTAAGAATAGATTCACTCTGCAACCCTTGAGATGATGAAACACAATAGGAGCAGCTGACATTGTTTACAATTAAATTTTTATCAAGAGGACTCATCTCCGTAGAGATATTATTCGCGACTCAATTTAATTTTTGGTAAATTAAAGATCTATATTTTTTAACCAATGGCTAAACACCGATATGTGTTGTCATGATGTAACCATTTTGGATTTTGCCGAATGTTTTCAAAACAATAAGCATATTATGCAATTGGTTTACAAACAAACATCCGCAAAAATGCAAACAAATCTAAGGCGATTAAGTTAAATTTATTTTAATTTTACTAAAAATAAATTCGAAATATATTTTATAAACTCATTTTTATTTTAGTTTTATGAGATGTATTTTTCCAGATTCCAAATTCTATCCAACCACCAGAAAAATACAAATCTCCTTTAATTTTTCCCGGTTAACTTTTGAATTTTGCAATAAACTCAATATAAATCATACTAAACTGGGTAAGCCAAATTATCAAAAATTAATTTCCATTTCTTCTTTTTCTTTCTAAAATTAGAAACCAAATCTTAGAGTGCTTGCCAAACAGAAACAGAACCGTCAATCATCGTAGGCCATACCTCCAAAATACCACTTAAAAAACACTAAGTCACTCAGTAGCGCGCTGTGAATTTCTTGCAAATGTTACGAATTGTTTTAGTTTGGTACGCCAGTGTTCATATAAACACTTCGCATGTATTTTGTTTTTAAAAACAATTGACATGATGAATTTTAAACATCTTTTCACCTTATATTTGCGACTACTTATTGTAAGTTGATGACAGTTGAGTAAGAAGTCAATAATTCGGGTTTCTTATTAACCCATTTTCAAAGCCAACAAAATACAAATAAAATATAAAAAAAAACAAGAAAATGACTTGAAGATTTTTAAAAATTGAACACGAAATTCAAAAAATTAGCAATGCAAAAAAAATAAAAATTTAAAAATTTAAAAATTAAAACTTAATAGATGGAATACTATTGTAGAAAAATTGCAAATGAAAAGCAACATAGTTTGCAAGAACTGGAAGAATCAACTTAATCAAATTTGGTTTCCAATTTTCCAATTGTTTTCTTGGCGAACTTCTCTTACTAACGTTTAAATCAAAAGAAACCGAATTAAAAAATCATTAGTTTTATTCAAATCTATTTTATATATAAGATTTTATTCATATTGGCGCAACGAGCCTGGTTTCTACCACTAGTTTGCGCAACATCAAACAATTCGCGGCAAAACCAAAATTTTACAAAATTTACAACAAAATAAAAATAAAATTTTTTTTGCAAAATATCAAATTTACAAAATAAAATTAAATTATTTAAGTAAAAATTTTGGTACCTACATGACAATATATTTTACAGAAACAGTTCTATTTTAAACAGAATCTGAGAAATCTTATTCTGGGGCTGTATTTCCCAGCTTCCACAAAACAACTAGCAAAAAATATGATAAGGAATCGGTATAATAGATCACGAAACTTCTTGTCAGTCAAACTCGTATTATGTAACTGAAGGAATAAAACATTAATAATAATTAATAATCTCGTTATGTAGGACTCTTCACTTGCTCTAATTAATTATGGTCAGACATATACCTACATATTAGGTGATTTAATCCGATTCGAAAACGAAAATTATCAGCTTGTAGATTTATACATATAATATTAACAAAGTGCTCGTGCAAATTACTCCTCTTCACTCTGACTTTCGTTAACAATATTTTTCAAAATGTCCGTCTTCCCTGCCATCCCTCCCTTAAACCCAATTACCCAATATGTATAACTTTTTTTAAAGGATTAAATTCAGTATTTTTATAAAATTGTAAATTACTTGTTCTAAAAATATGGAGTCATAGTGTAATTCCAAATTATTCAGACCAGACAATAACTAAATACTTTACTCTTTCATTTCATGGTGTAAAATAAACAGTTATTTACCATTACACGAGTTTTCTTTACTCTGGGGTATTCCATAATGTCTAAAAGTCTATTTGCAAATTCTGTGATTTATTTTCTTCATATATGAAACTTTTACTCTTTTAGAACAAAAGTCTATCGTCTACATAGTATAAATATCGCAGTAGTACGGGGAGTCCGGGGGTAAGGAGTACCGCCAGCACCACAGTAATTTTATTATTTTTTATTAAAGGTTTATAGAAACATTTTTTTGACAAAAATCACTTGAAATTGCAACAACAACGTATTATTCTTAATATTATTAGATCTCATCAGTTACGTATCGAAAGGAAATTTTTGAAAATAACTGAATTTGTCTGAAACATTGGATTATAAAAAGTTTTTATTCTCTATAAAAAGGGTATAAGTAGGGTTTACGAATGGGGTTAATCCACAACAACCGACCTGATAGAAAAGCTTTTCCATCGCCCGGTATTGAATTTTGGGTTAAAATATCAGATTTTATATCGAACCTGGAAGCTAAAATATTTTCAAAATAGTTGCTAACTTCGAGACTTTGAATTGAAATAGAGTAATTCCAAAAGTTTTAAGCTGAACACGCGATTAAATCTTACACCTCCTAATCGTTTTCGAAAATTGAACATTAAAAATTCCCAAACGTTTTAATTATCGTAAAATTTACTTGATTAAAAATTTTAATTTTAAACGAAATTAACTGCAACCAAAATTTACGTAATTTACCCTAAAGTTTATAACTTCTGATATAGTTTATCGACATAATAATTGTCAATGACTTGACTTGGTTTAGTTTAATCTTGGGTAGGGTAACATTACAAGAGGGCGGTAACAAGAAAATTTGGCAAAAATCCAAAAATTAAACTCGCTTGGATACATTCCAAAAAATACGAACCTATAAATTCAGTGACCTTAAAGAAATCCAAATATACTCGGGAAGTATGTTCGTGTTGAGTATTGATTTAGCTGGATAAAATTATTTTGAATCCGGTTCTGGAACATTGAAAATTTAATTATTCTATTATCGGTCCCCAAATCCTTCCAGTCAGTTGCTAGCAGCTAATTTCGGTAACCGCTGCTAATCGACTTGTTTAAAAAAAAAGAAATATTTCCTACTGTACGAAACCTACATACCGGAAGAAACTCGATCATAATAGGGAAAAGGAGAAAACAAATTGATAAAAAGAAACATTTTTGATACTAGCGTTTTTGCTTTATAACTTGTTTATATTTTTCTTTTTGAGATACTGGAAGTTGTTTTTCGGTAATTTTATTCACAACCGAAGAAGCACTTTTTATAATGGCAGGTCGTTCTTTTGTGTACGTTTTGTCTTGGCTTTTTCTTTTTTAATTAACTTTTCACAAAGGTAGTATAGCGTAATTGCATAAAGTACGTCGAGCGAAGGTGTTTTCCCAGCTCTTCCCGTTAGCATCATACCTCGTTATCATTTAGAGTAAAATTCAAGCAGTAAAGATTCAAACAATTCGTCTCTTTCACATCTGAAAATATAATCAAACAGTTCTGTCTAATTCGTTTTATTATTTTCAGGTCATGAAACGCACACGACGTCACAAATTTTTAAAAGTTACGGTATTTTTTTTAATTTATTCAGTAATCACTGTGCTTTCCAAAGACGCGCCGAAGAGTACGGAAAACAAATTAAAGGAACCTGAATTTAAGGTTAAACCTGAAACAAAGACTGAAATTCCAGCTACTCAAACTTCTTCAACTTTAGAACCGACATCGACAACTCCATCAAATGTCATTACTCGACCCACATTACGGCCAAAGAGGAATTGCACACCGCCTGCAATCGAACAGGTAGTTAATTCGGTCAACAGATCTTAAATTTATATGACATTTCCTTGTTTGCAGTTTCCCAGACCGTTGATGGGCCCGTGGGCCAGAAAACATGGAGGAATCATAATTCACATTCTGGTGTGCGTTTACACCTTTGTGGGATTGGCTATAGTTTGTGATGAATACTTTGTGGCATCTTTAGATCGAATATGCGAAGGTTTGCAGTCGTTAAAACCTTATATAACAAATTTACAAATTGTTTGTTTTAGAGTTAAAATTATCTCCGGACGTAGCTGGAGCAACGTTTATGGCTGCTGGAAGTTCGGCACCCGAACTGGCAACCGTTGTTATTGGAGTGTTCTTTGCGAAAGATGATATAGGTGAGCGTTAATTAAGAAAGTTTCATTTTAAATTGTATTAATTATTGCTATAGGAGTATCTGGAGTAATTGGATCGGCCGTTTTTAACATAATGTTTGTTATATCTGTGTGTGCTTTATCAGCTGGAACCGTATGCTATTTAAACTGGTGGCCATTAGTTAGAGACTGCTTTTTTTATGCAATAGCAATTCTAGTTATGCTTTTCACAATTTACGACGAGTTCATCACCTGGTAAGCTCGTCAAGATTAATCCGATAATATTTTAGAATTTTTTTTTTTTAAATTTTAGGGGAGAATCGTTATTTATGTTGTTTATGTACCTTGTGTACTGTGTGGTACTGCATTTCAATTCTCAGTTGGAAAGATGGGCACATACTCTTCCAGTTCCTTGCAAAACGATAGCACTTAATGAGGAATCGGGCTTGGTTACCTATAAAACGTTGGACGAAGAGAAGAAGCATGCCATGTACGGAAGCAGCCCAGATAAGACTGTCAATAACGCAGAACAAGGTATTCCAGCTTTAATTCCAATACTTTGAAAATTCCTAATTCGTATAGCGTTTAATTCAACACTTGGAGAATGTGGTGAATTGCATTAAACTTGTTTGACGACCAATGTAAACTACTTGTAGGAAATGGGCTCTTGATAGAGTAATCGAACCTTTATTTAAATGTCTTTTTCACGCCCGAAAAACTTCAACTTGTTACGAATTATTGTAAAACACGTATCAATGTAGATTTAGCTCTACAAAAATTTTAAATGGCTCGAAAACTTAAAAGCTTTTTTCTTAAATTATGGTTACAACTTAAACTGTCGTACCTTTTTATTTTCACAATGGAATCCAATTTCAACATTTATTTTAGAAACCTCTCTAGAAATACACTAAATCTTGTGTAATATTAAATTTACGTTTATTTACGTTTAATGCGCGATATATATTAAAGTTGACAATAACATTTTCCGGTGAAATGTCGTACAGAAAAGGAATTTCTTCGTAAATTTTTACGACAAACAAATGAAAATTTGATATTTCCTGATTTTTCATCCTGATAAGGATCATCAATTTTCATCGAAGCGCGATAGTTTATTTGTTTCGGCCTATTTGGATTATTTACATTTGATTTGGTTTTATTCCTATTTTTATGTCGTACTTCAATACATTTTGTGACGTAAGATGCCATATTATGATTTTCGTTACAGCAACGGTATACAAGCCTCGATTTGGACTAGAATTTGACGTAACTCAAATCAAAGTAAACTTGACCTAACTTAATAGTTCGGGAGCACAATGTACAAAAATAGCTCCCCGTGGCAATCTTAATGAAGGGAAGGTGCCAATGGTGTTATTTTATCAGAAAAATTGTGTAGTTTGTTAATTTTTATGGTGACACCGTCACAAGTATTGTGTTTGTCTGTGGTGACTCACACAAGATGACCACCATAACAGTATAAACAATATGCCTTTTCAAAGCAGCTGTTTAACCAATTTTAATTTTTTTAAGCTTGTTAGAAAGGTAATGAAAAGAGCAAAACAAAATATTTTTGCAAGTATTGCGAAAAAGCAATATTTTGGTTGCTGGTTGGATTTAAAGTTAAAACATGGAAAACTGTTGTTAGGTGTTACCTTGTTTACATCAAAACAAATTAATATGATCTACGTTAGATTAGTTTAGGTATTTCAACAAATTTAAGTATTATATTGGCACATAAATATTTTTTAATAGCATTACAAATCGGCCTCATCATCTTCATCACTATCTCCATCGGTATAATCGGGTGGATACAAATTATCAAAAGTTCAATGGTCGGCATTATAATTACACATTTCTGTACAAGGCATATTATTTGCTAAACATTTGTATGGTGGTGAACATATATTTTTTAGACACGAACATTTAATCAATTTGAGAAGGGACTCTGGAGCACTACCTCTTCCAAACATCAGCCGTGTTCAACTGGATTTGGTATGACTCAATTCGGTTCATCATCTGTTGATCACACAAATACTTGAAAGTTAGCTCTCTTAATTGCGGGTAAAAGGAAGCCTCTAGTGGGAGGTAACTTATCTCCAATTGCTTGTTTGACTGTAACCATTTCAGTAAGTTCTTATTCGCTCGCCGAAATAAAAGATTTCCAATGACAACTTTCCTCTCCCAAACAAACTTCCTGTGGTCTCACAACCTGATAGTGCATGAAACCCGGGCAATGTTGAAGCTTTTAGTGATCCGAGTGAAAGATATGCATATATTTTTTACTGATATTGCTTTGCCTGACGATGGTACAGTACAAGAAGTCTTGCATAGCGCCTCACTATAACAAAACCAAATGTCTTTGTCTTGAGAAAACACCAGTAGTGTATCTGCACTTCTATCTTTTGCGTAAATGACATGTAGTACAATTTTTGTGACGGCTTCTTTTAATAAGCAATCCAAAAAAGCAGTTCGTCGCAGAAACTTCAGTACCTACGCCATGAAACAACACATTTCTTTACAGATGTCTTGGGATGACTTAGAATTGTGTGTGCAAGATAGGAGGTTAATTCATCTTTAATACGAGTGTGTGATAACAACTTTTTCAAATGTATCTTTGAAATATCTGTGGTGTCACATATTTGTACTGTTTTGCAATACCCCCATAAAGCTTCTTATCTCTAGTAAGATTTTTTATTGATTCGTCTAAGTACCTACATGTCGAAAATAACGTGAAGTTTATCATACTGGCAGTATTTCCTTTGGATCGCAAAAATCATCTTTTTGCATTGCCAAGAGGCAGGGCACCAGAGTACGGATATATGCTTCTACCGCACGTCTAAACTTTTTATCTGATATAATTTGACTGATTGTGCTATCACCATACAGCACTGACCACAAGTCAGGAATTCCAGTTCGATCAATGAGAACTCCAATAATTGCACTTATCATTAACTAAATATACCAAATATCATCCAACCTATTAATTTTTCGCAATATATTCTAAGGAAATTTTTTTTAACTAGTAAAAATACCTTTCGAACAAAATAAAAAACATCAAAATCGATGTGACAGGGACCGAGATAGGTCACTTTGTTCATAGTGAAGCGTCGGTCATCTTCAATGACATCATCACAGCCACACGTATCATCTGTGAAAATGTCACCATCGAAATTATTAAATCCCATGTTTTTATTTATTAAATACTACCACTAGTACCATCCCTTCATTGATTTTCCCACGGGAAGCACAATGCTTCCGTACTATAACTCAAAAAGTAGTGTAGAATTTCTACTTAATAATCCCGACTTCCATTGTGTAAGCTAAAAAAAAGCCTTATTTTACTTTCACTGTAAATCCGAAGTTAACAACTAATCTAAGCTTAAATTTCTGTCGGTTGTTGTCTGCATTGACTTAATACTACTTTTGGAAAGCCGACGCTTTATGACCCTATCTGTACCAACCGCCGTTGACGTTACCTTTAATTTTGTATTGTTGGTATAGTTGGTGGTTTCATTTGCAAGGGAGGGGAAAAGGCATCTATATCTATCTAGTCGTTTTACTTCTTTCCACAATTAAAATACCCAACATTGTACATTTCGCAGAAAGGGGATACACAAGCCAATTTGTTTTAATTGGATTTTGTTAATTATAGCCAAATTTTACTTAAAAACAGAGTCGCTTTCAGAGATGAACATCTCTCTTTGTAGATTCGTAATTTTTTAGTTTGGTTGACCTTTGGGGTTGTTTTTTTAAATTTTTTTAAAGATTTAAAAAGTTTTTTTAAATCCGTGATTTTTGGGTTCGGGCGGTCTTCGGGAGGCTCTTTCTACCAAGTGCGTGGGCTTCTTGTTCTTAAGTATGCCATGCTTTTAACGGGTGTTGGCAATCAAATCAGGTAGAACGTCACTTCTTTGTTACTTCTCGTAACCGATATCCGAGATGAGGCTTCGCTTCGAAGAAACCGTCTTCGCTTCGGCCCATCTGTTTTACCAATCTCTCATCATATTAGCTCTGTTCTGCGTCACTTCCCATGAGACTGGTGTTATAATTTGCAGATCTCTCCTCCGAAATCAAGTCTATGTGGGGCAAGCCGGCCAGGACACAGACTGCATTCTCAGATATTCTGTTGTAGGCCCAACCAACTCTTATAGCCGGTCTCCTTTGTATACGATCTACCTACTTATTTTCTTTTTGTATTTTTGGGTTTGTATAGCTTGTACCTATATTGGGACCTTATATTGGATCAAAGGCGATCAAACTTGGCTAAAGCCAAGATGACGTACTAGGAAATTTAATTAATGGAGTGGTTTCCCCCCAACAGATCTATATGGGGCTAATCTATGTGATCTAAAGATTACAGCAGTGTATTCGACCCGACCATGATTTAAACAGCCAGCGGTTATCTGCTTCCCGGTTGGCCGGTGTATGCTTTATGCTACTACTTGTGCTTATTGAACTAAAATGAAATAAAATGAAATGAAACTGATCTGTCAGCCGAATAATCCATCGACCAAATAAAACTTGTTATTTTTTCATTTGGTAATTTTTTTCTTCTGTTTTGTTATGGTCAGGAAATAAAAAGTTGCAACTTCTCGCAAAGATGAAACTCATACTTAAGCTAACTTAACTTAAACTTAACTTAACGTAAACCAAACTCAAACGTAACTCAAACTTTCTTTATTGTTTTTTATTAGTAGTATGAGACTTTCACTCATTAAAACTTCTCCCCAATCCCAAAAATCCGAAAATCTGCACTCTATGAATGAGTCATTTTTATATTCTTTTCCTTTCCCCTTTTGGATATCTGCTCTATGAGAGGTTAAGTAGATGATGTAGTCTAGTTTGTTGTTTTTTTGATTTGAGAATAAAATAAAAACGTACACTGGGGGGTATTCCATACCCCCCAGACCCCCCGGTTTATCCTCTTTGTTTTGCGTCTTTTAAACTAAAAATTAAAACTTTAATAAGTTGTAGAGGTCCCACAATTTAAATCTTTGGGCATCGAAAGAGATAGATCCACTGCTGGACGCATATGCATGTGAGTAATAACCGAGAGTTGAATATCGTTGATCGATGGCAGAAATCATAATAAAACGGGTCCGAGGTTAAACGTATTTATTTATTATTATAACTTCAAATAGTGATTGAGCTTTAACGTAGCAATTGGCAAACCGGCGGGTCTGGGGGTCCCGCCCGGGGTATTCGAATACCCCCCAGTGTACGGTTTACTCTTTATTTATGAACCAATAGTATCAGTTTTTAGGTACCGAAGAGTTATTTAGTAGCCAATGCCGGGATCCTTAATTATGAGCGCAGTATTTGAAAGTCGCAGTTTTTTATCTTCTCAAGCTTACTTCAAGATGTCTGCAGCTTCTGTAGCAACGCTCAATTTTTTCTTTCCTGAGTCATAATAAAAACGTTACTTCCTCTGGTACTCTTTATCTTACTAGTTATTGGCAAATCTTTGAAGCAACTGTTAATCTTGGCAAGAGTCTCTCGATACGGCAGCTCAGGTGACATTCTTACGATTATCTCTGGAGTTTACCCAGGGTCCCTTACCCGCTAGGGGGTTCCTCTAGTCTTTGCTTTGCTGATTTCTTGGAATGCTTACTTACATATTCAGTAATTATTTTTCACGCCGGTAGCTTTCAGAGCCACCGATTATAATTCTATAAAAGTCCAGTGAAGATTTCTTCGAGCTTTCTATATTGCCTTTGGATGTCTTCCATGTGGACTTGGACACAACTTCCAGACGCAGCCTACTTCTTGTCCTAACACCAGAAAAAGAGCATCAAACAAAAGTCTTGGTGTAAATCTACCCTTTAAATCGAATTCTCTATCTTTTTGATGGTCTATTTAGAAGTATTCTTTCTCCGCGTATTTCTGTTGAGGTTTGATAATTTTCCATTCGTCTTTCGCATTTTGCAGGCTGTCGCCCGTTAGCCTAACTTTGACTGAAATCAACTTAACCTAACCTTACGTAAACCAAACCTAATTTAACCTAAAACTACCTTAACTTTTATTTTTTTGTCTACTGAAGAATATTCAAAATTGTACTGTTCAGTTGAAACACAGAACTGTTTGAATTTATTAGATAACCGACCAAGCTGTTACCTTATAAGAAATGTTGGTATAAAAAGTGAAGTGCAAAAAATTATATGAATGTTTATTGTATATTATACCAACTTTTTATACCAAAATTTCTTATTTCAATTGGAATTTCTTGTAAGAAATTAAAAACTGTATTGGCTGTTAAGCAAGACCACGACAATTAAAATTGAAAAGTAACAATAAGTTGGCGCCCAACGTGGGGCCAACGACTCTAATTTTCTGTGTAAATATTTCATCGTTATCTACTTTAATTTTGTTTGTCAGATTTTGGTGGCAGCATGAGCGGTGCCTCGCTAAATCAATCCGTAGGTGCACCACCCGTACAAAATTACTACAAACCAAAAGAGTACAATCCAGCCGATCACATTGATCCGTTACTTAGACCAGAGAGTAAATTGCGACGTTGCATGCGATTTTCTAAATTTTTGTAACATTTTCTGTTTTAGATCCAAGTTATTTGGTACAAATTCCATGGGTGATAGTTTATCCAATTCATTTTATGTGCAAAAAGACGATGCCAAATTGTAGGGAAGAGAGATTCAAAAATTGGTATCCCTTTACGTTTTTGGTTTCGATGATTTGGATTTCCTTTTATTCTTATTTTATGGTCTGGATGATTACCATAATTGGCACAACTTTGAATATTCCGGATACTGTGATGGGTCTTACTTTTGTAGCTGCTGGCGTTTCGGTACCTGATGCATTGTCAAGTATCGCCGTTATTAAAGAAGGGTAAGTTGTGGTTTCGTAAGTAACTGTGTATGATAATATGGTTTTTAGATATGGAGATATGGCGGTCTCAAACGCAGTAGGATCAAACGTCTTCGACATATTAATTTGTTTAGGTCTTCCTTGGTTCATACAAACTGCCATCATAAAACCAGGTTCTCACGTGAACGTGATTAGTAAAGGTAAGAAGGTTTTTTTTAGAGAGAGAAAAGCAAGTATGGAGACGTTTTTCGTTTTTAGGTTTGACATATTCCACTCTTTCCTTGTTATCTACTGTAGTATTTTTGGTAGTAGCTACGCATTTAAACGGATGGAAATTGGATCGAAAGTATGGCATTATCTTAATGGTTTGGTATTTGCTTTTTATTACATTTGCTAGTTTATACGAATTGAATGTTTTTGGTGATCTAAATCCTCCAGAGTGCCCAAGTATATATTAAATTATGTTGTACCTTCCCGTTGTACAATAGATCCAATTTTTGAATTATTAATCATTGTTGAAGCACCAAAATGAAAATATGCACGCTCGTATAGCAAAATGCTCAAATGTTTCAATTTACAAAAGAAAAGTGTTTTCCAATTTGTACCGTTTAAGTATTAACAAGCAGTGCAATTATGAAATGTTGAACATTATTGACGTAGATATCCTGATGTGACTTAAATGTTAGACGTTTTAGTAATTGTTAGTAGCCGTCCCACTGTTTTCGATTCCCTAAAAAATATTTGTATTGTTATTTTATAATAAAAAAATTCAAAAAGCGGCTTAAATGTTCTTAAACCTGTAAAAAGAGTGCTTGCGTGTTACATCGAAAAAAAAAAAAGTTTTTATAATCTTAAGGCTGAATTTTGGTTATAGTTGAATCGGCGATATGAGAAATGCGCAACGATATATTTTTGAAAAGCGCATAAACTGATGCGCGTGGTTGTTCTGCGCATATTATAACCTCGAAATGTTTTTTGTAATTTTGGAAATATTTTCTTGCCTATTGGAGATCGTTATTTTTAGATTTTTTTCCGTTCTCCGACAAAGCGAATGTTTTCAAAAAGTTTAGTAATAATATGCGCACACATTTGTTTCTGATATCACGATGACATTTATTTGTATTATTTAAAAGTTATTAATATCAAAATAGATGTTTTCAAATAATACATCTGTGATTAGTTTGTTTTCCTAATTGTTTAAATAAATTGTAAAAAATTTAATTTGTTAGACTGATTTTGATTATCAAAACTTATGGGTTTATATTAGAGAAACGTAAGACAATAAATAACGCCTTATGAACATAGCATATATTATATAATAAATAGTATATTATATAAAGTCCTAGTATTTCCCAAAAACTCTTTAGTTTGTATTAGAATAAATTATAAGATCTAGGTAAAAATAATTATCAATTTCAAAATATTCATCATTATCATTTTTTAAAAATCTAGAAATAGACAAACTAAATTTATTGTAGTTTTTAAATTAAGTTCACTTAAATTTTAAGCGCGGTTTTAATGTGAAGAAGATATTTAGTAAATTTCCGAATAGAAGATTCAATTCATAAACAATGTAAAAGTTACGTTTACAAAAATGAGTAAAATTTTTTTTAATGAACCGGGTTTTTGTAAAAGTAGATTTTTGAATTAGCTCCCTAACAAAATTTTATTTCCTAATTTAAAGATTTTGGCCGAATGTAAGTTTAGGCCACAAATCGGTCTATCTGACACCCATCGCTCGGTATGTGTGAATGACTGAGTTAAGGAAAAGTTTTATATCGGGATAAGAAATTAAAAGAATTTCTGATGGCCACTGCTTGCGTTACGGTGCGGAAGTTCTATGAAACCTACAGTTTCACCCTTCCAACGCCAAAATCTTTAACTAAACTAGCCCTAGGCTTTCGACAACATCTGTGTTCGTTGCCCTGACACCCTGTAATGCAGGTATTTTTTAAACTTTTTTTAAATTTTGTGAAATTATGAGATAAGTATAAATGAAAGCGCCTGAAATACAGACTTATAGAATATGCCTCAGGCGCTTCTATAGCATCACTAATGTGTGACGGGATCCAGTTATTAAAATTTAACTTCAAAGTGCAAGTGAAAATTCTATCTCGATTGGATTCTGATCTCTTGATAATAATAAACAAATTTAAAAAATTAAAATTTCATCTTATTCTCCTATCATTAAGATTGTTCTAAGTTTTTTACTCATTTATGTGGCGATTACTTAAAAAATTGAATTATAGTTCAGGTCTATGCATAACCAAAGGAGAAATTATAATTAATTATATTTGGGCCGCTGCCAATAAATCGTTAATTATTGTAGCGGTAGTTGAGCATCAATCTACCATAATGGTCGATTCTTAATGCAGTTAATTTAAATTACCTCTAGCCAGGCGCAGCACGAGGCATGCTGCCAGCGTGCCGAGCCCTTTCCAGAACTACGACTACATTAATGATGCTTAAAAATGCAAAAAATTATTTTTGAAAATTAAAAAAAATTCTTGAAGCTGGATTCTTACCGTGGCAAGCACGGTGGCACCATGCTACAAGCCGCATATGCTTCTAGCAGAAGAATAAATATAAATTGCACATAGTTATCCTAAAATAGCAATGCGCAACCTCTGATTTGTCTAAAAGTTTCTTGTTGCCGGTAAGCCGACAATAAATTACATTTTCTGTCTGCATGTCTATGTGTTTATGTTTTATGTATTCTGCTTTGTCTGATCTATTTGACCCAGGGGTCAAATCTGAAAAACATGTACAATTCCAGGGATTTCCGCGGAATTCCAGTGACTTTTAAGGAATTCCAAAAATTTCTCAGAACTTCCAATGATTTCCAAAGAATTCCAAAGATTTTTCAAGTATTCCAATGATTTTCCAATGGAAAATTTTTTTATGATTTTTAACAAATTCTAGGATATTCCAAGGAATTTCCAAAAAATTCCAGTGGTTCCAAGGAATTTCAAAGATTTCATAAGATTTTCAAATAATTCCAAGAAATTCCAAATTTGATCAATTTTCAATTAAAAAATGGTTCTGGCACCATAATAATTACCTAAGGTCAGTGTTTTTGGCAACTTGATTTAAAATTTTGAAAACGCTTCAAATAAATACGGTTGCGCATGTCTGTCCTAGACCATCAGAAAATGATTGTTATTCACTTTTCTCAGGAAAAGATACTTTTAAGTAGATTGAAAATTATACCCAAAAATCGAGTTTAACCTGTTTGTTTATTTTGAAACAGAATGTTATACAATAAAGAACAAAGTTCTGCAAGTTTCAAATATTAATACCAAAAAATGTTTATATTTAGAATTTTGAAGCTTGAATCTCCAATTTCCAAAATTTTGTTATAATTATGTTGCGATTTCAAAATCCAAATAAAAATTTGTTTAACTTAAGGAGGTTTTAAAATTTAACAGGTCTGAAACTAAAACAAACCTAAAAGAAAAATTGTAATCAAGAACCAATAGCAAATAAGTACAAAAATTAAAACGCTTAAAACGATTGAGGTGAGAAATAACAAGCTCAATGAACAGCCAGATTTCAGTCTCATATTATCAACTGTATAATATTAAAAACTTCAATATAACATTAATTCAAATAATAAAATAGAATTAGAAATAGCAATATAATTTCTATTTTATTATTTGAATTATTAACTTGTTAGAATTAAGTTTTTAATATTATTAATTCTCACAAGTTAAGATTTATATACTTAAATATTATCTACTGTATGCATTGCGCTTTATTTGTATGCTTGCTACTGTTTCTCGGATTACTTTTCTGCACTGGTCCCTGTCACCACCGTCAATTTGGGAATATGCTTGCAAAACCAAGGAAAGACAAACAATCGTAGGTTCGCTTTCTGGCTCCATGTTAACTATATCGCTGCGTTGTGAGAGTTTTTGCTAAAGACTTCTGCACTAAGCATGGTTTAAGAGGAATTGAAAGACAAAAATTACATAAATGTACCTACGCAATATGACAAACTTTTGTACCATCTCATTCTTTCATGTAAACTATTATTCTGCATTGCTTGTAAATTTAGCAAAGCTTGAATTTTGGGCACTACAATGAAAAGAATAGCAGACCTATTGAGACTATTTTATATCCCGCTTGGGTTATCATAACCACGTGTTAAATGGTTTCTCGCTAGTATGAATTGTAGAGTTGAAACGGTCAATCTGGTAGGATTCCCCTAGTTCCTTTTAATAAAATTGAAGCAAAAGAAATTGGTTACTGTAACTTTAATATAAATAAAAAGTGCCAATAATTACAAAATGGCACATAATAATTAGCTTGTTGATAACCGCTAACCGCATTTTTTTATTTCTCTACGCACTATCTTATCTCATAAAGAAATTTTTATTTTAAGCAGATGTTGTTATCGTTTTGATTAAACTTTACTAAAGTAGACCGAGCAGATTGCACGCACATATCAAGTATAAAACTTATACTGGCAAGAAACCATTTAACACTTGTTAAATGTTAAGAACAGAGCTCATTACAATGCTATTCTGCATATCCAGTTTTTAATTTAGTTTTCTATTAAACGGCTAAATAAAAAATGGTCTAATGTTAAAACTCAGCTATAAGATGAAAGTGCAAAGACTAAAAACAAGATATTGCTGAATACACAAGCAATACAAAATCCGCTAAATAATAAGCAACCTAATAAAGAGTATTTTACAAATAATAAAAGCACTGTTTAAAGACTTGTAATGCACGAGAGATCAGTGTTCAATATTGTAACCGAATATTAACAAATAATAATAAAAAAATACATACAATTAAACGTATTTTGTTGATTCTTTTAAATGCAATATTAGAGTTATCTCTAAGAGATAATCGGAGATTGAAAACACCAGTCAAATAGTCTTGTATGTTAGACAACAGATGAACTGAGATTTCTTTGTTATATTGAGAGACTGGAGCCCTCAGACTCTATTCCACTCTCCAAGGCAGCACGGCTTGACCGCAAGCAGGTCCACCGTCACGGCCATGGGCGTCCATAGGATCGTTTTCATGGAGAGGCAAAATCCAAAAATAAAACTTAAAAAAAAACACTAAAAATTTTTAATTTTCTTTATTTGCAGAAAAGACAAATTTTAAATTCCGTGGTTCCTTCACGAACTCAAAATATGTAATGTTTAAACAAAATTTGAAGCAGGAACCACTGATCTATTAAAAAACCTAGAGTTTGCTTCTCACTTTTTAAAAAATCCTAAAGATGCTTATATCAGCATTAAAAACTTAAATATTAAATTTCCGACGGCAAAGTGGCGACGCGACGGCGAAATTTCTTAGCCCGCTTAAGAATACACCTATATTTCTAGAATTCTATGTATTCTCAATAATTTTAATTTGTTGCTAAGAATTTTCAAGTATTTCCAAGAATGATCATTTATTTTCAAAAGTTCAAAAAGCATCCATTAATATTATATTCCGTAAAGATAATTTTTTTAATTTTGGACCCCTCCTTTGCTCCTTTCCCTTTTCTGTGAAAAGTACATTAAATTTTAACAACAACTCACCTGTCTTCTGTAGCGTAACCAGAACCTTACTTTTGGGGTAGGGGAGATGAATTACACAATTTCCTTTTTTTCACACTTTTCCATTTTCAGCCATTCTTCACGTTTACAACTTTTTATATTAAAGGAAAGCTTGAAGAGTAAATTTGTTTTAGATTGAATAAGCATCCAATTCACGAATTATTTTACAACTTAAATTTCGAGACTGAGAAAATGTCAACCCAGCACAAATTTTATGTCACAGTAATGTAAATAATAAATATTCAAATGTTACCAACTTCAAACTCAATATTCGCGAGAAGGGGGTGCTTTATAGTACTCCACTCTCCCTCTATCTCATTTATAATTTTTATGATAAACAAATTAACTTTGTTTTGCAGTAATTATATAATATAGCATTGATTGTTTATTAATTTTGATTAGTTGAGTGGCTGTTCGGTCATTTTGTTAGATTTTAATTTGACATCATATTATTTTATACCTACTCTCTCCATTTTACGTTTTGACTATTTACCATCTTTTGTTTACGCCTCTGGTAATAATTAAGCTTATTTTATATTTTTACCTCCAAGCAAAGAGTATGTATATATAGAGGGACAGCTTTTATGGGAATACTTGTCACAAGTATTTCTTGATGGCTCTGCTACGCCATCTAGTGGAGGGGGTTATCACTGCGTCTTAATTTTTGGTCTTCTATATATAGGGTGCTGAATGAGTTAACTGAACATGGGAAATTAACATGTAAAAACTTATTTTTTCAAAAATACCTCCCTGTATATAAAGGATCAGCCATAAATTAAAAATTAAAACGTAGGGATCACACCGTCTACTAGATGGCGTAGCAGAGCCATTAACAAAAACTTGTGACAAATATTTGTTAATGGCTGTCCCTCTATATATACATACTCTTTGCTCCAAGCAAAAAAAAAATATTTTTTGGAGGTAAGATAATCGAAAAAAAATTTCAAATTTTTTTTTACATTTTCAAAATCATCCTGTTGAGACACGTTAAGATTTGCAAAAAAATAAAAGAAACATTTCTTTGTCGGTCTGTCGTTAGATGTTGTCTCTCGCTTTATTTAAATAAGGTTTTCGTAGCGATCTGTCAATCAGGAGTGCCACTGCAATAAAATAACAAAAGATTTTTAAAAACCATTTTGTCTTGTGATAGGTTATTTTAAAGTCATTGAAAAGCTTTATCCAGAATAGTTAAAATTTTCTTTCCATCTGTCGTCTGTCAAAAATTACAAGTTGCCAAATTTGAAATTTGAAGAGTGAATAACTCATGAAGTACTGAAGGGATCTCAACCAAATTTGGTATGTAGGAACATTGCCTCCACAGGATTTGACAGCATATGAAACTATTTGAGAAAAATCAGGAATTCAACATGAAAAAGAAGATTACGTTTTTTGGTGAATTCTTGAAAAAAGTTTTTGTCCCTCGATTTTCTTCGGCATTTCTGCGTCGATGGCAATCAAACTTTTTATATATATGTCTGGTGGGGCTCTAGTGGTGAAAATAAAGTTTTAGCAGAGAAATCTTTGCCAGGGTTACCACAACAAAATAAATTTTAAAAATGAAAATGTCATCGTATCTCCGGAAATAGGGAACGGCCCCCCCAATCGGCGCAGCAGTTTCGGCAAGGGTCCAGTTCGGCGCAGCCGTTTTGACTCGAGTTCGGTTTGGCGCAAGCCCGATTCGGTGTGAATTCCGTTCGGGCGCGGGAAAAAGATATGTGGAATTTGTATATACGCGCCCTAAACAAATTCAACCGAACTAACAACCATGTCGAATATAAAAAACGGGATATTGACGAAGTAACCCTTGTGTTTTATTTTGAGTCCGCAAACCCAATATCCCGTTTTGTATATTCTAATCATCGGACGAGAAGTTTTATTCTGCTCAACCATGTCGAAGCTGATAATAGACGAATTCAGGCTGAATTAGGAATGACACATTCCACTATATGGCAATTCATTAATGGGTTAAAGAAAATTCAAACACCGCAAGATGTAGCTTATGAGCGACTTGTTGCCGGAAATCCTCCACCATTAAAACTAAAAAAATACAGAGACGAGGACATAAGAATCGCAACACTGGCACTGATGGAGGATTTTGATAACCGCGATATCATCGATCTTTTACGCAGATAATTTTGCTATGCGCGAATAATTTTTTTTAAATTGGTTTTTTATAATTATTGTTTTGTTTATTTATATTTCTTTAATTAAATTAATTTTTTAAATAAAATTAGAATTTTAATTAGAACAAGATTAAAATTATAGTAACTGTATCCCGAACTGGACTCACGCCGAACTGAACTCGCGCTGAATCGGGTCTACGCCAAATAGTACTTGCGCCGAACTGTAGACTGTAGGTACTTGCGTCGAAACGGTTTTGCATCGAAACGGCTGCGACGAAACGGTTGCGTCGAAACGGCTGTGTAGAAACGGCTGCACCAAATAGTACCCGACCCCCGGAAATGTTTACCCGATTGTAATAAAATTTTGTGTGCTGATAGAGCTTTTAAAATGCAAGTATTGGTGAGGAAACAATTGAGCCAAATGTAAAAGAACGAAAATTAGAGAAAATTTTATCTGAAATCTTAATTCATCTATTTATTGTGAAAATTTGTCAGATAACTTGTAAAAATATTACACATTCGAAAATTTTAATAATTAATCTGACAGTTATCAGTAATTTAATAATTATTTATTAATTATTCATATAAATGAATATGTCATCGTATCTTCAGATAAAATTTGGTGTGCTGATGATTGGAGGTATTGCGGCAGAAGTGATGATATTTTTTTATTCATAGAATAAGTAATAATTATTCTCACGAAGAGAGTATACATTAATCTTAATTATTCGTTGGCGTGAGGCGCCACGATCTCGTTTAAGTCCAATTTAATATTAATCATTCTATAAATACCAAATTTCGCTATAATTCTTCTAAAATTTAATCAATCCCTGTTTTAATTATTAAATAACTCTATATTAAAATCTTTCTTAATGGTCTAAACGGAACCATAATAAATAATAGCATCACTACACAGAAGGCCCGTGCGTTCAACCCCCCTCCGCCCCCTCTATGATATATTTTTTTACCTATTAACGTAAACACTTTTTATATATTTCAAAAATTTATAATTGATTAAGTATATTTCAACTAACGCAAAGAATTCCACGTCAAAACGACAAAAACAAAAGCACCGAAAAACAAAAACACATACTACGGCTTTTCGGCTGCTCTAACCCAGCATTTGAATGATGTAGAAACTCTTTTTTGCGCGAGATCATTGATTAAGTTAAGTCGAGTTAGGGCAAGTCCAGATTTATTTTTGTTTTTTTTTTGTTTCAGTGTTTTGACGTGATACCAAGCAAAGGCCTACGTCGATACGCCACTGTTCTAGTTTCTAGAAATTTAATCAATAATCAATACTAGAACTACTGTTATGATTAAAATAGATAGTACCGAATTATTTTTCTGATAATTAGTATTAATAATTAGAACTTTGATATTATTTATAAATAATTTGAAAAAATATTCACATTTACGTCTATAATGCTATTGATAGACATAAAGTTACCAATAGAGCAGATTGGCGCAGCGGAAGCGTGCTGGGCCCATAACCCAGAGGTCCGTGGATCGAAACCACGATCTGCTAATTTTTTTTTGTTTTTAAATCAGTTTAAAATTAAATTTTAACATTAATTAACATAAAATGTCAAAATCATTATTTTTCTATTGCATTTTTTTTTAAATTAATTAAATGCATTTTCATGCAACATACTAACTTGCAAGATCGACTTACTACCTGTGGGTTAGATAAATAATTATAATATCTTGAGAAAGTTTTGCAGCACCAGTGAAGCAAATGCAATCTCGTTTTTATAAAAAAAAAATGTGACTTGGAATTCAGAGAAAATTGATTGAAGCACGACTAACAAGTAAATCAGGTATAAAAAATGTTGGAAACTATAGTTTAGATTGTACTGTACTAATTAAAGTCTTGTCACATGGGATCTCGCCAAACGCCAAGGTCGAATAGGACAGGTCGTCGCACTTTCCTCAAAAAAATCAGGCAATGCACTCCAATTAAAAAACTATTTAAAAGTTGATCCAACTTATATTTATTTGTGACTTAAAATACAAAACAATGATTACAATAATACTAACTACGAGAAGTAATACTAAATATTATGATGATGCAAAAAGCAAATTCAAAGAAACAGATAAAAACATTTTTGTGGGTTGCAAGTGTGATCAAATTCTTCTCTAACTATAAAAAAATACAGAAATCAACCCAAGTAAATAAAACATACAGAAATTATTGTTACAAAATTATCCGAGCAAGTTTCTTCAATTTTTCTTATTTTATAATTTGTACCGAATTACAATTTTTTTGTCAATATAAAATATTTTCAATTTGATAACAGACGGGAAAAAATTTTGAAAACGATCAAAACACCGCATCATTTATTTTTCCAACTCCATATAATGGAGCGCACGCGCACTAATTATTTCACTTACATGATGGAACACCATTTTTTCGGATTTAATTCGTCGCTTTGTTCTATTTTGATTTGACCTTCGCTGTTGTCAAATTCCCCGTCCCGTTTTTCGAAAGCAATCAAAGTGGGAGTACTCGATTTTCCGAATGTTCCCTTCAGGTTGTTAATTGGACTGGTTAAATAGGAAAAGAAGCCGGATCCTTCTCTCTTGAAACGTTTATTCCCGGAAGGCGATAAACTGCGATCTTTACGTTTGATTCCCGGCGTGATGCGTTCGACTGCTTCGTATTCCCCTTTAGTTTCGCAATTGTTTCTCAGCGCGAATCGTCTGTAGTCCGTGCTTATCGGACGAATAGTACGGCGTGACGATAAACTGCCGTAAGTTTCGATGATCGAATGATTCGGGCTAGTGTACGTGTTTTCCTCAAAAGTGACGTCTTGGTATGTGATATCTGCGTTACGCGTTACGTCGCTACCGGCCACCGCTTTGGTGCTAATGTTATCCGTCGAAATTGTCGAGTGCGTATCGGAAGTGTCGTTAAAATCTACGTTTTCTTGCGTCTGAACCTCGGGTTTCTTGATCACACTCTTGCCGATTTCTTCCTCTTTGGTTGGTATTTCGGCGATAATTATTTCCTCACCAATGACCGCTTTGGTGCTGATGTCAGTCGAAACCGAAGATTGAGTGTCGTCCAACTCTATAACAACCTCTTCGGGTTGCGTGTCCAAATCTATTGTTTCGATTTCGGGCAGGCGATCAAACGAAATGTCGGATTTAAGTTCATCTTCGACTTCCAGATCTTGAGATTTTGGAGTCGCAACGTCGCCATTTTTAGACCGACGCGTTGTGCAACGATGCGGAGATTTTTCGAACGATTCGTTTACATCCAAATCATTCTCGTCAAAATTCAGTTCGGAAATTTCTTCGTCTCTTTCCATAACCAGCGGTTCCATTTCTTCCGAATAAATATATCTGTCAACTTCGACATCAGCGAGGTTTTCCTTTGGAACCGCTGGTTCGTTCTCGTCAACATTTTCGGCGTTACTGCTTATTTCGCCGTCATCACTTTCACTTTTTTTTCCAGCATTTTCGGTTGATTTTGTCTGTGGAGTACTTGAACGACTTCGTGTTTGGTACTGTCGAACTGGGTCGTTTGAATTTCCGTTACTAAAACCTTTTAGGATAAATTCATCGTCGCTGCTGTCTTGTTTACCGTTATCTTCTTTATTTTTGGTGGACGAGGCCGGCGTCTTGAACGGTTTGTCAATTTCGTCAACACTAGCACGTTGCCTGTTACGTTTGCTGCTTTTTTGACTCATCGTTCGCGTCTGGAAATAAAAAGTTGATAACAATAACTAAGGAGTGGTTAATTATTTGAAATAATCGACCATGTCGATTTAACTATCACACGGTGAAAGTAAATTTTGAGCGTATCAATTGTATAATTCTACATTAATATTTTGTTTTGATGTAATTCAAGTCGCAAGCTTAATTAAATTACACCCTACATCAAGCAGGAAAATGTAAACACGACGCTGTTTACTAATTTATTTTGTGATAAGAAAACGGATGAAAATAGATCGGAAGCTCAAAATTTATTAACACAGCGAATACGCGACATATTAACTTAAAAAATGTGTACCTACCAATAAGTTTTAAACACTTTTTAATAAAAACCGGGGATCATCGGAACCGTTTAAACAACCCAACTGACACATCAGTGGCCATTTAAAAATTGAGTCGTGCGATGTTGCCAACCTCATTGCTGTTTGGCGGCAAACGTCATAATTCAAATTATAGTTTCATTGAACGAATTCATATTTGAATAACAAATAATTTATTTGTATTTGATTTAAGAATATACTGGTGAAATATTACAGTAAAAAGGCAGCTTCGTAGGTGCACTTTTGCTTTAGAAAGGAAAGATGTATCCATAGATAAAGTGGCCATAGAAAGGTAATGCAATGGATGTGTATCGACGATGTGTGCAGTAATTCTTAAAGATGGGGAGATCCACATTTGTGTAACAGTCAGGAGAGAAGACCAGACCAGACAGCGGCGATAAAGTAGTATTTTAGCGACCGCAGAGCTAAAAGTTATTTAAAAAAAAACATTTACTTACATACAGCGGCGTGCCCACGTGGGGGCTCATGCCCCCGTCCTTGTCCATAGTGCCGCCCTAGCACCCCAAGCTGAAGCTTTCTTATCTTTGAGCATGGGTATATATTATGTTATTCTTGATTATGATAAGAAAACATTATGTACAGTTACTCGCAAAAGAACTCGTGTTACCAATGTAAATTGAACATTTTGAAGCCATTTTTTGTCATACAAAAACAAAATTTTAATTTTGTTTTTATTCATTTTTTTATTTTGTCGCACCGTTTCTGACTGACAGCGACTTAAGCAGCATTCACATAGGGTATTGTATTTGGATGGTAGAATAGGTAAGAGCTAAAAAGCACTAACTTAGGTAGAAGCGTTCAGATAGACTTTAATCTCTAGCACGATGTAAGAACTGGTGGAACGGGCTGTAGAAAAGTTTTCATACTTTTAACTTTTGCAATGCATCAAAATTAATAAGCATTTTTTCTTGTAAATTTTATTCTCTACATTTTTGTTCCTATGCATTTTTCTATTTTGTCGCACCGTTTCCGAGATAGATCAAGATATTCTTTACATTTTACAGAGTTTTGTTTAAATCACTGTTAACCAAATATGGTGCGACAAAATATAAAAATGCATCTGAAAAAAGCTGAAGGCAATGAAATTTGCAACAAAAAATTTCTAAAAAGTTTTGCGGTAAAATCGATTTTTATATTAAAAAAAGGGGCTTCAAAATGTTCAATTTTTAAAACTGTACCCATCGATATTGATGAGCCGAGAAGAACCATAAACACCACTTTTAGGACTACGATAAGAGGACAAGCTATTCAGAATCTGACAAAATGAGTAGAATAATTCTACTCGTTTCCTCATTAAAATAAATAAATAAAATATAAAAATAAACATGTTATCGTTTTTAATTCAAAACCATAGTTTTTAAGTAAGCAAGCTTTCCTTTCAAATAAAAAAATAATGCAGTTTATTTTTTAAAAAGTCAACTCTTTACAACTTTATTATTTTCATGTACCTTCATGTATATTTTTATTTAAAAATGGTGGTGGACAAACTTTCTTCGATATCATGTATTCTTTTATATGATGCCTTGCAATCTGATGCAAAAATGAGTTCGGATGCAGTTTTTTCATAAGTGCAATCTTATAAGATCTTAATAATTTTGTATCATTTTCATGTGGATTCAAATACATTTCAATGGGAGACATCACCTAAAGTAACAAAATTTAAATTCACAATTTTATTTAATTAAATTAATCAACGTACCTCTTGTTGGCTGACATTGAAAACCTCCACTACACCCGAATATTCAGACCACAAAGTATCCCTGTAGACTTTGTTGTGTCTTTGCATCAAAGGCAGCAATATGAAATTACCAAACAGAATGTCACGACAACTGTCAGCTTGATAATGTTCTAACAATTGAACATAAAAATCTTGAAAATTACTCAACCCTGAAAACCAACATTAAATCTTCAATTTAATTTCCCAAAAACATTTGATAAACTCACCTTGTATCGGCTTATCAAAATTAATTTTATCAATACTTCTTAACAAATTTTTTAATCCGGCAACCAACAGGTCTTTAATTTCAAAATTCAAAAACAAATCGCTCACCAAGAATGTACAAGCAAGCCTGCAAAACCGATCAGTCGGATCGATCAAACTTGCCAACTTTGGAAAATATGTTTCGTAAATATAAATCCAGTACAAACAATTTTTCGTTATATAAATTTGTTCCTCTTCCTTTAACTTCTCTTTACTATCTTGTTTGTTCGAATAGAGCAAAACAATCGGACTATAAATCCAGTCAAATGGTATAACATTGCCTTCGGTCGCGTCGACAGCAAATCCAACTTCATTTTCTGGTTTTATGTTCAGAACTTTTGTGTAAACGTTAAAAATGTGATCTAAATTGATGAGCGCCTTTTTGAGTAAATTATTGTCATCGGTGACGTCTAAATGTTTTAGTAAGGCAGAACAAGGGTAAAATTTAGTACTAAATATTATGTAACGAAAAATAAACTCTATATCTTGATTTTGTTGAGAGTTAAAAGTGCTCAAACACTTCACAGCAATTTCATAAAATACAGATGTATCGATACTGTTTTGTACGGCTACCGATGACTTAAGAATGTTGATGATGAGTTGGGTTTCGAGTTTGGTAAACCAATTATTGGTTAAATTAAAACTTACAGCAGCGTTAAGATAATGTATGTACTTTTCCAAGTTAGGGTTGTTTAAAAATTGTAATTTAACCTACAAAAATAAGTTTGTGTCAAGAAGATGAAATTTAATTTAAAAAAACATTACCTCGTTAGAAGTAGAGTTTACGACAACCTCAGATAAGACACGTAAAAATGGAATACAGCTTTGACAGCACAAAACTGGAATAATGTGGTCTTTTCCTTCCCAAACAGCTGCCTCTATGCATTTTAAGTTGGAGCTAGATTTGTGACATTTAAATTGGCTCAAAAAATTAGATCCCGCCCTAGAAAAAACCAAATCTAATTTATTTTTTTACTCCTTTTCATTTGATCAACATCTGTCCTACCTGATATTTCTTGTTACGTTTAGAAATCCTTTAGATTTTAATAATGATAAAATAAAGACGTCTTCAAGATCACGAAATTTAAAAAGTGAAGAGTTTATTTGTAACAAACCACACTAAAAATAAGTCTAAACAATTAGATACTAAAGAAGTAAACACTCAGAAGAACTTACACTAAAACTCTCCAGATTACAAAATTGTGCCGTCCATTTCTCCGTCGCACGCCGTAATATTACTGCTACCTGTTCTTTATTTGTACCAAACAAATTTTTATTTAATCCAATGGTAATGAGTTTAACCAGTGCAGATATGTGCTTTTGGTTTGTAAACGTTGTTTGTAAAGCAGTGTAATCGATTTGACGATGAAAATTTTTCAAAATTGTTCCTTCCAATTCCCTGGTGAAAAATATATCAACCTAATCGAGCAATTTTCGTTTGTGCCTCTCTTGTTTTTTACTTATTTTAAACTCAGAGAGGAACAGGAGATATGCTGCCTTACTTCCCACCTAACGAAACTATTCATTCTCTTACCTAAAATAATCCAAAGCAAGATCCTGCAGCAATAAAACGCTCCACATGTGGATTGCTTCATTTTGTAATTCTAATCTGGAAACGTTCAAACCCATGTCTTCATTTGTTAAGTAGGAAGCCACCGAATCCATTATTTTATGTCTGGAATAAAAAAAAAAATACAATTACAGTACAGAACATTTTGATCGATGAAATATTACCTGTTTACTAATTCAACAGCAAATTTGTGACTCCTACATGCCAGAATTCTGAATAATTTTACAGCTTGTACTAAGGGATACTCATAATCGGACGTTTTACGACCTTGAAAACACAAAAATGTTCACTCAAATGTGAAGGATAAACAATAACTTACTTGTTTTAATTGGACAAGTAAAATATTGAACAATTGCATCCAACAAGTCCCTACAATCCAGCATTTTTTGGACGACAAAATTAGAATCCCTAGCTAGTCGAGTTAAAATTTCTATGCAATACATAATAGTTTCTGTAGCCGGCTTCAAGGTATTTACAATATATCTCATCCTGTTAAAAATGTTTGTCCTCATTAAACACTTCACCAAATTAGTTTCAGCCAACTGTTGATCATTAACCGTATCGTCATCGATTTCCTCATCAATCGCCAAAATTGGTTGTACGGTCCCCAACCCATACCCCAAAAGGTTATCCAAACATGTTTCGTCAATAATATAGAAAAATAAATTTCTTATTGCTTTAACACTTGCATTAAGAACAGCAGGCGTGTTATCGTCTAATGAAATGCGTAACATAAAAAAAATTTGTTCGAGTGGAATGTCGATAACGTCATCGTAAATTCCGTACTGATAGACGCTCAAAATATTAGCAATAGTATTTAACGCCACAATACGTTGTTGGTTAACACTTGACCTAAAAATTTAGGTGGTTTATAAACGAGAAATAAGGACAAAGAGGTAAAATGTCGAGATTCTAATTATCAACTCCGGGGCTGTGTTTGGACTAGTTATGAAGTAAACATACTAAAAGTCCCCGAATCTAGCAAGTATGGGGGAGGGTCAAGGTGGTACAAAGAAGGTCCCGGATTTTCGTTTTTTGCTTGTATCTTAAAAACTGTTTGCCCTAGCCAAAAAGTTGATCTATATAAAATTGAAGCTGATAAAATTTACTACAAGAATATATCTATTTATTTTTGAGGTATCTATTTTAGTTTTCTCATGAAATTCGCAAATGTTTAAGAAACTCCAATAAATGCATCCTGTTTTCTAATAACCTTTGTCTCTGAATTTCTTTACCGTACCTCGTAAGTTTTAAGACTTTTAGCATGATTATTTCCTAAATAGTTCAAACACAGCTGCGAGAAAAGATAAACTTACCTGCAAAGTTGGAATAATTCCTGTAAAGTGTAACCCGGTCTCCCAGGTTCATCTCCATGATGATACAAACTCCTATTACTTTCATTTATTTCTGGCAGAGTGAAAGGTAAAATAAAACCTTTAAAGTCAAACCTAAAAATAAAAAGCGTTGGTTATATTTGTCGCAGAATTTTGCAAACAATTTTTGATTTTGTTTTTAGGATTAGTCAAAAAATCACCTTGCATGATATTCGCCACCTTCTTTAAGTTGAGGTATATCCATCTTACTCATCCATGCTAGCTTACCCACTTCGACTTGATCAAAGTTGAGCCACTTTTCAGCGCCTGGAACTTCCATCACCTCATTGGGAGCCTCTAAATCATCAATGTTTACGTTACGAGCAGCTTCATTTTGTTTATCGATTTCAATAGTACTGCTTTCTTGGTTGACCTTTCGTTTGCTTTTTAAAAAGTTTGCTATCGCAGGATCCATCATATCCAATAAACGTTGACGCTCTTCCAAAATTTCCTCTTCCGTCATTTCTTGCATAACTTTGACATTTTCTTGATGAATTCGTTCCTTTTCATTTTCTGGTAACTCCATCGAAATAATTGTGGAACTTTTTTGTTGTGGACAAACAAATTCTGTAACATCCATTGGTTCATCTTTAGGTTTTGTTGTTTTTTGCATTCTTTGAGAGAAAATACTGGTTCCTTTACGTCGTTGCTCCTAAAATTAAAAACATAAATAATAATTGAGGCAGAACAACGTGAGATTAAAATACTTTGTAATGCTTAGGCGGAGGTTCACCTCCTTCTCGCCTTTCGTAGATTTTCAAACTATGATCTATTGGAATCGCTTCGAAAGCGTCCAATACTTGAGACGAAAAATCCTCTTTTTCCTCCTCATTTTCTTGATTTTCTATTAAATAAACTCATAACAAAGTTACAGAAAAACTTTGCACAATACGAACCCTTAATTGATTTCAATAACCCATCTTTGCCTTTTTCTAATAAAAATTCTTCCTGCAACTTGAGGGTATCTTCGTCAGTTTCGTGAAGTGCTGGTCGTTTTGCCATTATGTTATAAAATTAATTACCAATTTTAATTGCCTTTTAAAAATTAAATTACAAAATAGAAAAGGTTACACTTTTCTACGTTCCGATTTTTGAAATATTATCATAACCTTAAAAGTTAGAAGTGTCAAAAAGCACATAAAGCCATGTACACACTGGTAAATTTCTTTGTGGAATAAAGCTTTTATCGGGGAATGAAATGAAAAAATTAAGAGAAAAAGAAAGGGTCTGCTGTCGGGTAAGTACCAAATTGTTGTAACTCGAGTCTCAATATAAAATACACACAAATAATTCAAATTTTTAATGAAGTATAACTTATATCTAAAATAATAAATATGTATTTAAGGAGCTCCCAATTCTTCTTCTTCATCTACTGCATATCCTGCATTCACAAAACTCTTCTTTGGTTGATATTTTGTTGGCGTGTTAAAATGTACATTCCGTGCAGCTCGGTTATAGTGAACCGTACTTCTTCTGTTATTAACAAATGCTGCCATAGACTTACGTCCTTCCATATTTTCTAAGAAAAAATAAATTAATTTAAATCTTTTCACATGTCGAGCAACTTACTATTTTTCTGGATAAATTTGGTGCTGGTTCGTCGATCAAATGCTTCGAATAGGTTGGTAACGCTGGGCTCCCTAGGTTTTGATTTAGCAAGGTTTTTAACGGTTTTGCGACGCCCAGGAGCCAACTCTTCTTTATTGTCTTCTTCATCTCCATTTTCTGCCCCTTTAATTTTGCACAATTGTTTTACAACCTTCACCGGATCGTTTTGAAGTATTTGCTCTTCCGTCAAATTCTTCTTATCTAATGTTTTATAAAAATCCCAATTTATATAAGTCGTGGACAAAATTTGCGCAAAGGTGCCAAAACGGTGAAACAACATTGCTGTAAATTGAACGACTAACAAGCTCGCAAAAAATATTAAAAACACAAATCCGATTGGTTCGAGTTCCAAATACGTCTTGTACATTTGAATTTCAGTCACGTCTTCTTTGTAGGTAAAATTAACTTTGACATTCAAGGGCCACTTAACGTGAAGCAAATCTTTCTTCAAAGTCAGGAGGAAGACAATTAAAACAAATAAAGCGTTTAACATAAAAAATGCCATGACGGCTTTGTCTCTCAAATCTTTCAATTTTGCTGCAACCTGTAAAAAAGGAATATAAACATAGAACAAGAAATTATTTGAAAATTACTATCAAAACAAACTTACCACTACTTTATCATCTTCATATGGAAATAGATATTGATTCAAAATGCCTTCCCAAAACATCTTCTCTTTTTTAGATATAAAATCAATTTCTCCATGTCCTACATATTTTTCCTCTAACCAATTTTTAGGTTCGGGTTCCAGATCATCAGAAATTTGACTTTTGGATTCATAAGAAGAATCGGTCACATGAAATAGTCCAATATCGGTGGCTTTGGAACCTTCCAACACCATCGTTTGTGGATGGTGCTGATGACGAATGGAATCGGTGTCTGTACTATCTGGATCTTCAATTCGTCTTCGAAGTTGTTTCACTTCGTCTCTCATTTCTCTTAGAGTTTCATTCAGCACTAACAATTGTGCTTCTTCGTCGGTCTTTTTACGGTGAGTGCAAAACATGAATTTGGCCAAACCGGCAATGGAAAATTCGAAAGTTCCAGCATTATCTTTATCGTTTCCGGTTCCAAATAAAGCAAATATTTTGTCCTTCATTTTGACATCTTCTTTTTTTACTTCTTCCGTCTAAAATAAAATTTTTTAACCAAATAAAAACACAAGGGGTAAATATCTCGAAAATTTTGTGTCTACTAGTTTGGAATTCCCTTGAAAATCCCTGGAATTCCGAGTCCTGTGGACAAAATTTTTTCAAGCTATTTACCCCTTTTAAGAAACGTACCAGTTCCTTAGGTTCTGGAGGTTTACTGACGACGGTGACTTCTCTTGTTCCCCATGAAACGTTGTTTAAATTAAAAACAGAATATATGACCAACAACATGTACATGCTGGGCACGGTGACGTAGTACACGATTCCATAAAGGAGACAATTTATTTCTTTGGGATGTAAAATAGCAGCGATAATCATTTCGCCAGCAACACAAAAGAAAAACAACGAAGAAGGAGCCATAATACCGTCCTGAGAAATCTGCAGCATAACACCGACCAGTACAGCCATCATGACCAAACCATAAACTGCGCTGATAATACCAGCAAATAGTAACTGAAATATGAAACTCTTTGTGAAGTTTTTGGAACTACATAAGCAGATTTGTTCATTATACCTGAATTTTGGAATCAAATAATATACATATAACCATAAATAATAAAATTGGAATGGCGTTCCAAACAAAACTGGACCACTGATCCATCTGAAATGCTGCCACAAACGAACCAACCAACATGAGGAAGATTGTTCCTGGACCCAAAACTGTCCCAACCATTAAGACGATCTGCAAGAGTTTTGTTTTAAAAGTTCGCGCATTATTGCGTGAAACCTACCTGATAAAGAATGTAAAGTTTTGAAATGCTGTCGTTAATTTTGACAGTTCTTTTGTAATCCATTAGTAAATCAAAAATGTTGGCAGTTGTAGACGGCATCCATCGGCGACGTTGGTTGTAAAATTCGTTGAAGCCTTCCGGACAGTGAGTGAAAGCATCTGATGCTGCCGAATACTCAACGCGATAACCTCTTTGCAAAAGCAGCGTACACAACCAACGATCTTCGCCTATTTAACACAAATTTTGTTTTCCTTTAAAAATCTGATTCATTTCTTTGTTAGCTCACCTTGATCGTATTGCACGAAGTGGATAGCTTCCTTTGATGTTGCCGTATATCTTGCCATTACACTTTGATCCATAAGAGCTTTAGCCCTGAATAAAGAGAAACAACCAGGACTGCACAAAACGCAACCAATCATGTGCTCTGTGGATTTTTGTAGCCAATGCCCAACTGCGTATTCAAACATCTGGTACCAAACCATTGGCCCAGAACCCATAGGATGAATTCTCCCGCACGCGGCTCCCAATACCTTGCTTTTTTTCATCAAATCCACCAACAAATGAACAGCTTCAGGTTGAAAATCAATATCACCGTCGAGAGCAAGAAGGTAGGTATTTTCAGCAATCATCTCTTTACGATTCGGTGTTAAGTCTTCTCGCTCCATTAATCTGAAAAGATGAACGCCAAAGTCAAAACACCGAAAACAAAAACGCCAAAATCAAAACACCGAAAAACAAAAACACCAAAAGTGACCTAGTGTTTGGATGACGTGGAAACTCTTTTATTGATGTTCTGAAGACAGAACAAGACAGAACTCAATGGAAGAAAAGAAAACCGCGACGTTGCAGCCAGGATCAAGTCTATAGTATAGTCGTATTAAAAAGGAGTTTTTTTCACATCACCCAAACACTAGGTTGGTGTTTTTCTGTATTTTTGTTTTTCGGTGATTTTGTTTTTGGTGTTTTGACGTGATACCGCAAAGATTGAATATTGGGTTAAAAGAATCAAGGGGTAAATATCCCGAAAAAATTTTGCACATAGGACTCGGAATTATAACAATTTTCATAGAATTACACGGAATTCCTGAGATTCTCAAAGAATTCTAAAGATTTCCAAACAAGTGTACACAAAATTTTCGAGATATTTTCCCCTTGATTAAAAGCTTAAACAAGTTTTATTACCTATGTCCCAGTAAATAATACATATACATAACTTGGGACCATCTCTTCTTTGAACGAATTTTTGCTTTATCTTTCAAGTGAGCATACATTTTGGTTTGCCCAGGGAGTGTCCAAATAAGTTGACCGCCATATGGAGTGATTAATTTTTTAGGTGGTTTAATCCGCATTCGAATCTGATGTACTTCAGATGCGGCTTCATCAACTACAGAAACCAAATCTGCTACGTACTGATTGACCATTGGATCGTTGTCTTTCTCGTCAATTCTTACAAAAGCGTCATCAAAAAATATGTGAGCTGAAAATGCCAATAGCAGAAGATCGAACGAAACAATTTAATTTCTTACTCTCTAATTCATAATAATTTTTTAAAGGAATATCCAGTTCTTCCCTCACCAATCGTCTGGCACCTTGATCCTCGTCTAGCCTCATAATAGACTTTAAAAACTCCATCATTTCTATTTTGGTTTCATGCCACATCGTACCGCAAGCGTAAATTTGAGTTATTGCATCGGGATTTTCTTTATGCAACAAAGGAGTTGTGTTGGTATCTTCTAAAAATTAACATCATAAATTATTCAGAAAACTGGAATTCATTTATTCGTACCGTTCTCATCGTCATCATCTTCGTCGTCTTTGTCATTCTCGTCATCTATAAACTTTTCCGGAAAATCATCTCGCCTTCTATTCAATGCAATAGATTGATCGATTAAAAATGCATCAAACAGTGGTTTCATAAAAATTCTCTCAGTTCTAGCCAGTTTTTCGCAATGTGGAGACCATAAATGAATAGTCACCCATGTTTGTGAAAATAACCACAACAACCAAACCCAAGAATGTTCGCTAAATAAGAAGTCTTGCAAAAAATACACCGGTGGAATGTTAAAGAAGAGATACGGTGGAATGGTATCTGCAAAAGCGCACTCGTCGCCGTTGAATTTTCCACAAAAAAGAATCAACATTGCAATTGTAAAAGGTACGGCTAGATTAACAGGAAAAGCATATCCAAAACCCTGAATCGATATTTTACACGCAAATTTTCCAAACGCGTAGCAAATGTAGCTGGATAAGATGTTGATCAAAAAAACCCAAAATGGTGTTAAATTACTAGACATTTCCAAACGTGTACCAATAGTTGCGATAGCATCACTTACTTCAAAATCCGTCATAATTGGTTTGATCTAGAATTTTGTTTGTTAATTCAAGTGCCCAAGGAGAAAAAATCACTTACCTCGGTGATATCGATGTAGTGCTCTTCAAATGCTTTCACAAAATCTTCAAAAAGAAAATCTACGCGGTTTTCGTTAATCGATACAATGATAATCGTGGTTATTAAAAATAAAATGCACTTCCATATTGAGATAAAGATATAAACAAAGTATTTGCTGTTATCAAAACTTTTTTTTGATCTACCCAAATTTTGGATAAATTGTATGGAAGAATTTTCGGAAACGTAGTTTTCCCACCAACCACATGATATTAAAATGACTGATAGAGGAATTAACCACATAAACGGTTTGTTTTCGACTAACGGCCACACAATGAAAGCCGACGCTTGCGATACAATGCTCACTATGTCCAACGTCATCTTGTAATAGTTGGCGTCTTCTGCTGGATTGCGGGAGAGTAAACCTACAACAGCGGGTACGAAGCAAACTGCATTGGTCAACATTACACCCTTCACGACGTCCATTTCTGGTAAAATGCAAAACACCAATATTGCGCTTCCAATGGTCGGCAATGATTCGGTAATAAAGCAAGAAACAAAATCCATTACAGATGGTAGTTTCCATGTTTTAAACAAGCAAATCCTGACCGATCGTAAAAATGTTATTATTTCGGGAACAAAATAAGTAAAGATAATGATCCATATCCATGCTGTTTTTTCTAGTCGTGAAAGTTTCACAACAAATTGTGCAGTCGGTTCTGAAAAATTTGAACATAAGGAAGGTGAGTTCAAGTTTCAATGGGAAAAACATACCTATTTTCTCATTGCAGTAGGGTCGTGTTTGATTGGACGCAATCTGGGATGTCATGAACAATAAAGTAGCTTTGGAAATTCCAGCCGCACCTAAAACTACTACGAAGGATACCACATAAGATAGAATTTTTAAAAGTTTGACTAAAAATTCAACAATGTTAGATTCTACCATAGAACCCGTCACTAATTTTATGGGGGGATTTTCGAATACGTCCCATGGTTTTCTTTCCTTTTCGGGACGCCTACGGCACAGCAGTTAGAAATCTTTTATTGTCATAATAATAGGTATTAAAACTTACAAATATTCGCTAGGAATAAATTCTTGTTCTGCCATGGTAAAAAATTAAAAAACTAAAAATATTAATAATTTTATATTATTTCGCATATTTGGCACTCCAATCAATTTTGTATATTTTTTACTTACCTCTAAAATTTCAAGACATATTCACATTCAACATATTTCATAAAATGTAATACCTTAATAATCCAAGTGATCAATTAATATCAAAAAATTAGATAAGGACATTTAATCTCTAATGGGAGATTAATTGATAAGTAGAAGGAAAATGTATAAGCAAGAATTTTGATAATATAAATCGAATCCCATTAAAAATATAACAATATAAATTCGCAACTACTGATAATACTATTTTTTATCAATTAGATTATTGATTAATTTTTTAAAATTAATATTAGTATTTTTATTATATCCTCAATCTAAAAAAATCGGCACTTAAATATATATATTTTATATTAATTATTCATTGTTTCTTTATTATCCATGACTGAAATATATGAAAAATATTCTCTTTTTAACCAAGTTCAATTCCCTAGAAAGTTTTTCATATATAATAATATTAAATTCGCAATCAAAATTAAAATAAAATTTGAAAAGCTTGATCAGTTTTACTTGTCTTAAATTAATTTAGGCTGGACCGCATGAAGCGAAATTATCCAATAAGAAGCACCGCCAAGAAAGTTCGACTTTAAAGAACGCAATACCACAGTCAAGGGGGGCTTATTACGACAAAATATTCGGGAGAAGTTACGTGGGAAACTAACCAAAAGCGTGCGTTCCATCCATTATAATGCACTTACAAGGGAGGATTGCAAGGAATTCTCAAGAATTCCAAACTCTCAAAGATTTTGAAGAAATTCCAAAGAATTCCAGTGATTTCTAAGGAATTTTCTAAATATTTACCGCTTGATTTTTAGTTTAAATTTAAAAATACAAATTATGAATTTAATTATTTTGTAAGTACAATTTACAAGCGATTTTAATTTATTTTTTAATTAATAGATGAATTTGCTTGCATATTTTTTTATTATTTATTTTCAAGAGGCTTCGCATTTTATCAGCATTAGGTAATTTATTATTATAATACATATAAATACGTCTTCCAGAAATGACTGACAATTCATTATTATTTTATTATCATAGCTGATGATGCTAAAAAGCGAAGCCGGTTAAAAAAAATAATTAAAAAAAATATACAAAATTTTTCAATATTAATTGAAAAATAAAATAAAATAAATTACAAATTTAGTAATTTTTTAATAAATCATAAGATCATAATATTTGGAATTTAGCATAAATATTATAATTATAATTTCAGCGATTTCTAATAGAATTTTAGGACAAGTGAGAGGCCTGTAAATATACAGGGTGGCCGTATTTCGAGCTTCACCATTAGGATCTCAGTTATTATAAGAGATACGAGGTCGATGAACAATTATATGCTGAACAATTATTTGAAAAAGAAAATTTGATGGGTCATTTTTAGTTTTTGAATTATTGGAAAAAAACGTAAATTTGTAATTTTCGTTTTTATTTTTTCAATCAAAAACGAAAAGAACTAGACATTTTGAACTAGGACGTTCTTGGTGCACTTTTTCATAAGGAATCTAAATATATATTCGTAGATCGTTTCGTATATTCCAAGGCGTTCTTGATGTCAGAGTTACAACACTCAACTTTGGTATTTCTTATGGGCGCCATATTGGATTTTTGCATTTTTGAAGCTTTTTTTTCTGATTACAAAGATGTATCACACAATATGATCAAATCTTATAAGCTGATCAAAATTGGGATAAAAACGTTATTGCGAAGAGTGCTTTGGAAAAAACGTCAATACTCAAAACGAGGTGCATTTCGCCCCCCCCCCCCCACCATTTTGAATCCAAAATAATTTAAATCGTTTCTACCTTTTTTATTTTCGTTGGTTTGGGAACAAAACCAATTTTGTTTTTCAGATATTTCTAAATATCTAAAATAAGCATTTCGCCAGCATTGCCCCATTTCGAATTTTAGATCCAAAATGGTTTAAAGGTCGTAACTCACCTATCATTTAAATACAATTAGCTTGTGATGATCAGGCGGCGTTAGGTGACAAACGACCTTTACTATGCGAATAGAAAAATTCCAGTGCGAATAGAAAAACATGGAAACTGATTGCAAACAGAGAAAAATCACACAAAAAGTTAAAGCAAAGAGTGACAACAGAGGAGTAATCCACCTCATGAAATGGATTGTGAGGACTTTTAAGAAGTGGTTATATTCTGACAGGAATGGAAGGCTTTGATTGATTGATATCTGACAAATCCATATACATTTTCAAAAAAATTTGAGTTAGAGCAGTTCGAGTTAGGGTATAGTTCACTGTATAATAAAGCCCTAAACCACTTCTTTTTGAAAATATCTTGGCAAATTACTTCTCCGATTTATTACAAGCAAAACAAACTTGTATAAGTTTATACGGCCAATCTCTCTGTCTAATGGAATAAAATGTAGGTACTTATTTGATTAAAATATATAAAAAAATTTAATTAGATCTTATTTACAATGAAAACCTTATTTATGGTTAATAAAATGTATAAAAATTAGTAGATACTATTTCAACATGATCACACTTAAATACTATCAACAAATATTACTTATTTTGTTTTACATAATAATAATTTATTTTAACTAACATAATTTAGCAATTAAAAATATTTTCGTAATCTTCAATTAATTCTTGGACGGAAGGCCTCAAGTTTTTATCAAATCGCAAACAACTTTTTAAGGTATTTATAATGTTTTTCGGTATCCAATCAATCTTTGGATATTCAATTTCATGATTTGGATCCGTTATGACCCTGAGTTTAAGAAACACACCAGAGTAGTGCTGAAAAGGAGCTCTGCGGTAAACCAACTGATAAAGGATGCACCCCAATGACCAAACGTCTGATTTATAACTGACCTATAATGAGCAAATAAAATTTTACCTAAGTACTTTTAATTTATTCTTCCCGTGCTATTTTTAAAATATCTCATCTAAAATTTACCTTATACTTGGGTTTCTGTTGTCTCATAGAAACGTCCAACGAAGTTTCAGTTTGCTGATTAATTAGGGCTTCCGGACTGATGTAATTGTAAGTACCCATTTGTACGAATTTTACGGCGGATGTCATATTTTCTGGTATTGGCGTTGCAATCCCAAAGTCAATTAATTTAAGACTATCGTCTACTTTTAAAAAGTTTGCTGGTTTGAGATCATTGTGAACGATTCCTGAATATTAAATTCATAAGAAAATGTGTGAAATAAAATTTAGCAATCGGTTACCGTTTTCGTGAATCTGCTTAACCGCATACAGCATTTCCATCCAATAATAGATTAGCACGTGAATGGGCAAATGCTCATTAGTTGTAGTTAATTTTTTCAAAATTTTCGAAAAATCCAAACTACCTCGTTCTAAGACAACTAATAGCTTTTTTTTAGATTCAATAATTTCACTACAAAAATGTTTCAAAGTAAAAATTAGATTAAAAAAAGAAAATTATGAAGATTTTGTTACCCTGAGATTAAAAATTCTGACTAAACAAAAAAATCTCAAGCCTGCACTGCATAGTACAATAATAAAAAAGAGTAGGTACTTACTAATCAAACATCTTGATAATTCGGTTGCAATGTTGCAGTTTTTTGAGAAGCTTAACTTCATTAATATAGGAAATGGAACACAAATTATCACTTATGTCTACTTCTTTAATAGCCCTTTCGCTTTTAGTTTTCACATCGTAACAACGATAAACCATTGAACTACCACCTTGTCCCAATCTGTTCAAAATTATGTACGATACTCGATTAACTTCAATTCTTTCAAATACAGGATTCGAAAAATTTGAATATTGCACATTTCCATTATTATTTTCCTTGTTTTGATGATTTTCCTCTTCAATTAAAAACGATTCAGGAAGCATGCTCTGGTTTTGTATAATTTCCTTTAAATTCACATCCTGATCGCTTTCTTCCTCATTTTCACAACTTTCTTCTGTTGCAAGGAAGGATTGTTCTGGTGTATATTTGGAAACATGATGTACAGGTTGTGGCTTTTTAGGTATTGGAGGTAAAGGAATGACAAATTTAACACCATCCGATTTTGTAACAACACTCTTTTCAATCTCCAAAGTTGTAATACCCAACTCAAATCGTTTATCACTAATTTTAATTGCCTCATCTTCTATATCCAATTTGGAAGCGGTACTATTTTGTTCATCACTATCGCTGTCATCACAAGTAGTGTAAATAGTGGGATCTCGACGCAATGGTTCTTGCGATGCTTCTAAAACTTCACGATGAAATTCGGTCATGGGTAGAGGTTGAATGTTATATCTCGAAAGAATTGAATCTCTTTGAGTTCTAAGTAAAATTAAATTATGAGCAAAAAATTATGTATTTGGTTTCATGTTTGTTACCTTTTGGTTGAACTACATGCATCTTTAAGTTCAATTTTATTTTGGTCTAGTGATTTTTCCAACTCCATTAATGATATATTTGTTTTTCTACTTTCATCTTTATCTGACTTCATTTTCTTTTATGTTTTCAAACATCACAAAGTAGCAAATGTGAGGTTAACATGCAATCAAAAAATGTCGACAACAACCACAAAATTACAAATGTCACCGACAATTCAAGGTCAATTAATAGTATATTGTTTTATTAGGAAAAAAGTTGTAGGTTTGGCGGACGAGAGAAGCGGAGAGCGTCTAAAACAAACAAAAATTTTAAAAATACCTCACAATTTTCCAAAATATCAAAACCATCACAAAAATTCTTATTTAATTTTTTGTAAATATGTACCTATGATGAAGATGAATGATGGTTTCGATTACACGTTATAAATCCCCACATATTGCATCCCATAATATTTACAAGTGCCGGAGTTCGGCGTTTATATTTCGAGATCCTTGACCAACTAACTTAAAATTCCTGCTAAAGTCTCTCTTATCTATGGTCTACACCCATACCGCGGTTTTGCTTCTGCAATTGCTTCTGCATTATACACGGTGGTCAGGACCGGATTAACCGTAAGGCTGGTTAGGCTATAGCCTAGGGCCCGAGCTCATTGGGGGCCCTTAAATATAGTCCCCCTCTTTTTTATCAGTATTAAAAAAAAATTATCAAATGAATAAAATAAAAGTTTTTAAATCAAAAAATTTATTGAAATAAATATTTTGTTTATACATAATACGAAAGTGCGTGTACTCACACACTTACGCATACGATAGCTTGATTTTATATTAGTCTAAATTCAGCTAAAAAAAGGTTGCCGAAAATAATAATTTGTCACCTTAGTAAGTAAGACCTAATCCGGCAGTGATCATGGTCGTTATTCCACAGAACATATTATTTACAATCGAGGGGGAAATTTCGTGTACAAAAAACGGGAAATTTTAGTAAATCCGAGGAAATCTTAGGAAATCTCAGGAAATCTAGATGAATCCGATAACTTGTAATAAATTTGACATTCTGTTATTTTATTAGGAAGTAAGGATACCTAATAAATAAAATAGTATGCAGAAATAGCCGACATCCGTTCGTATCTTTTTCAATGAGGACCGTAACGTAATTGCATGATATCATAGTGTGATATCCAATTTTATAAAAATTGAAATATTTTTAATTTTTGGACTTGATGTTTAAGGATGTATAGGAGACTAAAAATAAAACTCAAAAATATAAGATATCGATGAAAATTGGTACACATGTCATCATTGACTTTGCGATGTAATAAAAAAAATTTCAAATCGATTCACTACCCCGACCGTTCAACAGTTCTTGAAATTTTAATTTGATGTTGACTTTTTGTTATAATTCAAGAAAATCACAACTATGGTTTTGCTTAAGGGTCTGCTTTGAAGAAAAATCACAAGGTGTTAAACAGTAAAAGACTTGTCTAAATAAAAATCTAAAGCTAAATCTTAAGAAATCCTAAAAATATTATATAATGTAAAAATTAATTTAATAAAAACCAACATTTTATTGAATATATTAGCTTAAAATATATGATCAAAATATAAGAACTCTTTCAAATTTTCTGTAATTATAGCTTGTAAATAGACGAAGGTTTTAGCAAAATTCCATCACGGTTTACTACCCCGTTCTTGAGAAATTAATTAGTAATTGAACAACCGATATAGAGTTGTCACGTTCAATTCTCTAAAAATAATATAAATTTCGACGCAAAAAGAACCCTAAACATATTTAACACTTGTTGGTATTATAAATATTATGTATATCTCGGTTTTTATTAGTTTTAACCACAAATATCAATTTTTACACATACAAATTATTACATTTTTTATTTAGATAGTAGGTTGGATTGCAGGGATAATCACTAATAAAAATTTTGTTATGTCAAATTTAATATTTGTAATTTCAGAAAATGAACCGATTTAAAGGAGAAAAACCTTTCATCATGCATTTTTATAACTTTGTTTGTCGTTTATGATATTTAAAAAGTATTTTACTACACACATGAGACCAATATTCGTGAAATTCAAATTAACCCTACTTTTGTCTCCGATTGTATCTCCTATACATCCTTAATTAGGTACCTACTAGTTTAATTACACATAATAATGGAAAGTCACAAAGTAATATGTAATTTACAAGTCTAACGTTAAATATGTGTTTAAATTATATTATGTACGAAAATTGATTTGCATCTAATAAAATTTTTGCAAAATAATTCTTTTAACAAAATTTGTATAATTTATATAAAATAAAATAAAAATAAACAATAAAAATAAATTATTAATATTGCTTGTTATATAACTATGAAAAGAGCCGCTTTTATTTATTTTTTTTTAAGTAAGCAAATTAATATAATCGACGATTGTTACTCGCATTATTTTTAATAAATTCTGAAGTGTTTTCTTTAGAATTTTTTTTTAATTGCACTGGGCCCAAACCGCGATTTGATGAAAATTTATTAAAATAAAAATTATTTAAATCAAATACAGTACAGCCTCGCTTATCCGGATACACTTTAATCTGGACACTCCAGTAATCCGGACACTTCTGCTCTTCGGACATTTTACATTTTTTACCTCTGCAATCCGGACGTATTTCTAGTTGCAGTTTCTAATTAATGCAATTCATCAGTACTCTTTTATAAGACTAAACTATGACATCACTGCCACTTCAAACAATCAAAAATTAGTTGTTTCTTAAAAAAATCATAGTACGATTGTTTGATGAAAGTTTTATTTTTGCTTTTTTATTTCTCTGGTCACATGCTAGAAGGGTATAAGTACAAATAGCTAACTTTACAGGAGAAGCAAAAAAAGTTTTTTTAATTTTAACTTTTAAAGTTACCACTAAACTTTTACTTTGAAAATTTAATTGCTATATCATAAATGTATCACACATTCCCTTATAGTAAAAATAAAAAAAAATAAAATAAAAAATTACTGATTTTTTGATTGATTTTAATTATAATATATTTGTAAAAAAAATTGTAAATTTCTAATTATGTATTTATTGACATAGACTTTTCTCCATATACCAGAAGTTGACACCTATATTATTATTATGAATCTAATTCTACAAAAAAAATGGATTTGGGCATAAGTGGACTTATTCCCTTAAAGCATGTGACCACAGATTTGTTAATTTTATTTAGTTCAGTTTTATTACTTTAAACTAGTACCTATATAAAATAAAATAATTCAATAATACAATATATCAACGGATTTTATTCAATAAAATAAGTAAAAAAAAATATCTCTCTAATCCGGAAAACTCGGTTATCCGAACCAACTCAAAACTATATCTGTCATGAATAACAAGGCTGTACTGTACATTAATTACCTAATTAGTTTATATTGTTGAGTTAAACGCAAGAAGATGCACTTATAGTAAATAAATCATAATAAATTAATTAATTTTCGACGTATAAAATGTATTTGGTTTTAAAAATCTTCCCACAGATAATTTCTGATCAGGGACGTAAACTTTTGTGTATTTCAAAATTACTCATTGTAGGTACGTAATTTATGTCAAAATAAATTCAAATGTCTAGATGTTCTTAATTTTTTCCAAATACTCTTTGCTTGTTTTAAAAAGATGATATATTTCTACAGACCGACAAAGTAATAAATGAACCTATTTACTCGTATTTCATCCATTTAAAATACTTAAAATTGATTACTTTATTACTAGATCCTGTAAAGGGTGACAACCCATAGATAAGCTAATAAATAACGTTGGATTGAATGCTAAAATTTGTTAAAATATGTTTTGTCAGCAGTTCACGGTCCTCTTGTATCTTTTCAATTACCATGTGAAAACTATAAACAGTTTTGAAAAAACTTATTGTTATTAATTATTATAAAAAATCGATAAAAAATAAAAAAATAAAATTACCTACAAAAAATTCGGTTAGGTACTATTTTAACATAGGAGTTTTCCGAACATCAGACAAATTAAATAACTACACATATGTGTAGGGGAGCGAGGAACATAAATATTTATGCCCCCCCTAGGGGCCCTCGCAGTCTTGTGCTAAATTTATACACGGGCCCCGAGAAGAGTTGTTACACCACTGAACAGAATTATAAAAAGTTTGGATTTTTCAAAGAAACTTTCAAATTTTATGACCGGACATTAGTTTATTTCTAAGTATAATTGCTAAGCTCACAAAGAACAGCCGATTACAGCAGTATAGTCATAATCATAACTCAAAATCGATCTAACTCGAATTAAAGTTTTGTTCCTTAGAAATTGTAGGTATAGCACATGCACATTTTTCTGTCAAATATCTATTTTGTAAAATAACCAAATGGTTTTGTTTATTCTTTCGGATAATATTGTCTAAGCTTCCATTTTTTCATTTTTGTTTTAATTATTAACTTTTTCACAACTTTTTTTGGCTTAATTCAAACTTATTTTTGTAAAATAGCTTGCTTTTTTAAGCACTTGCTGCATATATTAAAATCTGATGTGGAATCAACTATAGTGGAATGTATAAAACAAGCAAACTATTTTTCCGTAATAGTGGACTCAACCATGGATCTATCAAGAAAAGAACAGTTTGTCTCTTTCTATCAGATTCATTTCGAAGAACGGATTCGTCGAAGAAAGATTTATTACTTTTGTTGATATTTCCAGCGGATCTGCCAAAACTTATTTTAATGTTGTAACCCATGAACTGAGCTCCCGAAATATTGATATATTGCACAGTGTAGGGGTCAATCATATAATGGAGCCAGCACAATGCCAAGACATTTGACAGGATTGCAAGCTCGAGTTAAAGAACAGGTTCCTGAAGCTATATATATATTCGAGAAAAAGAACTCAAAATAAAAAATTTTAAGTAAATTTGTGGTTTTTAGTATGTATTTATGGTTAAATTCAAAAAAATGTAAGAACAATACAATACGTAGAAAATCAAAATTCAAAAAATTTAAAAAAGGAGACAATTAACACATAACAGATCTGGATTAAGAAAATTTGAAAAAATGAAAATTTCGTAATACGAAGTACAATATAACTTTATTTCATGGTTATTGCCATTCTTCAGTTGCACGCATCGATTACATTGTGAAATAAGCAAAAAAATTCAAATTAAACAAAAATATCGACTAAATTGTACAAAATTGACTTACCATAACCTCCAAAGATTATCAAAACTGAACTTGTTACATTAAGTATGAATAATTTAAAAATGATTTGAACTAAGAAACTAGCAGTGCTAGGTAAACGAATTTCTTAGTTCAAATCATTTTTAAATTATTCATACTTCATGTAACAAGTTCAGTTTTGATAATCTTTGGAGGTTATGGTAAGTCAATTTTGTACAATTTAGTCGATATTTTTGTTTAATTTGAATTTTTTTGCTTATTTCACAATGTAATCGATGCGTGCAACTGAAGAATGGCAATAACCATGAAATAAAGTTATATTGTACTTCGTATTACGAAATTTTCATTTTTTCAAATTTTCTTAATCCAGATCTGTTATGTGTTAATTGTCTCCTTTTTTAAATTTTTTGAATTTTGATTTTCTACGTATTGTATTATTCTTACATTTTTTTGAATTTATATATATATATTCATTGCTGTGCACACAATCTTAATTTAGCTCTTAGTAGACGCTGTCAATTCTTGTAGTGAAGTTAAAATTTTTTTCGGAACATTGGAAAAAATTTATGAATTTATTAGCGAAAGTTTTCCAAAGCTTAAACAATTCCAAAGCATGCAGCACCAAGAAAATGATTCGCAAACTTTAGCACTCAAAAGATTATGTACTACTCGTTGGGCAAGTCACAAAAACGCGGTTGATTCCATATACCAGAATATAAACGCTATTACAGATACACTCACTAAAATAGTGGAAAGTGAATTGCCAAATGTATCAGCAAAACATTTGGTAGAAGGTAGTGGTCTATTAAATACATATTATTGATACTTTCGAGTTCAAATTTTTATTAATATTTTGGAAGGATGTTCTTTCAAAAATATTTTCATTGTCAAATTATTTACAAAATTCCAAAATTCATTTAAATGCTGCTTCCATTATTATAAATTCAACCATAGAAGATTTGAAGACATTACGAAATGAACAAACTTTTTTAAATTTCGAAGAAGAAACCAAAATGATCTCCGAAATCTGAAATACAGAGGAGTTTCACACAGAACGATGCAAAAGGAAAAAAAGATTTCATGTTGAACTTGCTGATGATACAGTTCACGAAAGCGCTAGAAATCAACTTAGTATCAGATCAGATCAGAACTTAGTATACTACATAACTTTGGATACATTTATTCAAACACTGAAGAGTAGATTTACCGATTTTTTAAATGTAGCACGAAAATTTTCTAGTTTAGAAAATATTATAGTCTCGGAAGAAAATATTAAATGTTTAAAAGACCTACATCAGTTTTATGCACGAGATTTAAAATCGGAGTTAATCGATTAATAAAAATCGTTTGTCAACTTCATCGAAGAATTGAAAAAGGAGAATCCAATTGAATTTGAAGAGATACTCCCTTTCATAATTGAAAACGATTTAGAGAGTGTATTTCCAAACATTTCAATACTTCTTAGGATTTATTTGACATTAGGTGTTAGTACTGCTTCAGCAGAAAGAACATTGACTAAAGCTTATTAAAACTTATAGCCGAACCACTATGGGTGAAGACCGGCTTAACAGTTTAGCATTAATTTCAATCGAGTCTGACCACGCTAAAAATATAGATCTAAAGGTAGCTTTAGATAAATTTAAAAGTTTAAAAATAAGAAAAATACTTTTATAACTAGTTCACTAGTTGTGTACATTTTCTGTTATAAATTTTATTGTTGTTTTTGATTAAATTCGTTAATATTAAAAAAGTGGTGTACATTACTTAGTTTGTTACTTTTATTTTACAAAAGTATGTATATGTGTTATAAAAATATTTAATTTGAAATCCACACATATTTGCACCCCTAAGAATGTTTTGCCCCCCCCCCCGCCTCAAAAGGCACGGCACGCCGCTGATATGTACCTATAGGGGTTTATTGCTAAGCGATACGCTACCTAGCGGATTTTATTTGAACCCTTCTATGTGATATAGATTTGTTTGTTTACTATGCGATGAACGTGTTTATCAGTGTTTAATTTTGGTGTATTTGTATGCAAAAAATTTCAACTTCAAAAAATGATTTCCAATGAAACTCCCCTTATAGATGTAACCGCACTGTCTTCCCTAGGCCATGTTGCCGCCACTGACATTAGTCAAGGTTATTCAGTTTTTAGCAAAAAAACAAAAAACCCTAACCTATACTAAAACTGTCAAACTACAACTCCCATAACTTCTGAGAGATGTTTTGATTAAAATGCTCGTTCGTAAAAATTCAACAATATTTTTCCTTTACAAAAATGTCGAAATCTTACGAATTCCAGTATTATAAATGTATTATAGTTTTTAGTTTTCTTTTGCACTTGACAACGACGTACAAAACAGGTAAGATGCCATCAAATATTTCAACTTGAATACAAACCAAATTTTAGTAACCCTCGACGATGAAAGACTTTGTGTAAACTCAAGAACCGGTGAAGTAAAGCTGGGCCCTGATAGAAATTCTGCAGTTATTGTCTCTTTGGGCAAATTGAAGAAACCCACTTCAGCACATGAAAATACCTTCACATGCAAGTTTGAAGTGCGCACTTCGAAGTCAGTTAATGATGGTTTATTTGCTGTGATTCAGCAGATGGTGTTTAGGAAGAACGAAACAACAGGAGATTGCATCGATTTTGTGCAATATGAAACGTATCATAGTCAGTATAGTCAAAAGTATTGTGGTCGTTTAAGCGCCAATCTTGGCATGAGTCCTATTTTTCGGTCGCCGGATTTTATGCATAGTAATGTTATGCCTACTATTAATTCATATGTTGATCCTAGTGCACATTTGACTGTTCACATTTACTTGGATGCTAATTTCCCACAAGCTTGGGATGAATTGGAATTGGAAATTTCGTTTACATCATATAAATGTATGTATATTGAACATTTTAAGTATTAAATTTGGAACTGTATTCTAAAATTTCCAGATTGTTTTCCAATTGATGAAAATTTTAAACCTTGTAGTGTTAAGTTTAAAGAGCGGTGCATTTACAAGAGCTTCTTTAACGATGGAGTTATTAATTGCCCATATCCGGATTGTGTTGACGAAACTAGATGTTCTGAAAGTATTAACAATGAGGTAAAAGCTAACTGTAGGAGTGGAGGACTGTAGGAATAATGAGCTTAAGTTGTTAGATAATTAATACCCTAACTTCAGAATCAGAGTGAAAAACCTTCAAATTAATTTCATAGAAAATTAAGCACAGATTAATCTAAAACTATCTCCATCTTCGTCAAGAACTTCACTAAAAAAAAATTTTTATTTTAAAATTAAGATTTTTTTTTTCTGTTTATCTTCCGATTTATCGAAATGTCAGGGAAAACCCTTTCGCTTCCATTTTTGCAATTTCCTTTCCATTTCCATCAACATCAACCTTGTTCTTAAACTCTCCTTCTTGATCTGGGCTTGAGACCGGTAACAACTATAACTGAACTACTCAATCCAGCCAGTCACAGTTGAAGGCGGAGTTTCAGTTTATCGATGGGTATATTCAATATTTCCAAAATGTATTTTTTTTGTTTTTAGGTAGAAATGGCAGAAAAAAAATCTGTAGGTAACAAAGTAATCATTGGATCGGTGTCACTCTTGCTGGTTATTTTCTTACTGTTTGTGTGTTTTGTGTGGATGTGCCGAAAGTATCGAAAATTGTGTTGGGCGGAAGAATTTGCACAATCAAACGTAAGTTTTACTTTTCAGAATTTTACAAATTCACTTTGGTATAAATTATAATTAACAGTCGAGAACAATTGAATTGAGTGAACCACCCATAAGAGATATGCCTATTTCGAGTAGCCAAAACGTAGCTTCTGGGCGAGGGCTTCCACCAACCGAAGAAGACAAAGATCTACCTCCTTCTTATGAAAGTTTATTTCCCAATAGATAATTTTCATCCTTCCATTAGAATAAAATAAAATTTTCTGTTTTCTTGTCTGTAAAATTTTAATCTTGTTCAGTTCCACGTAAGATTATGAAGGAAAGCTACCAAGTCTGATGTAAATAATGTAATTTGAGTGATTTTAGTTTGGTTTTTAAGAAATGAGGTTTCTTGAAACATACTTTTTAATCGTACTTTGATGTGTATAAGTGCCGTTATTTCAAAAAGTGTCTTATAAAATGTTTAGTAGTAAAAGAAATAACTACTCTAATGATATTTATTTTTTTATAGGAATCTCTTATTTTATATTTTTCCTACCAGTATTAAACTGTCTTGTATTTTAACACCACGTGATTTTATTAATTGATATTTTTGTATATTTATTTTAATAAAAATGTTTTTATTTATATCTCCTTCTTTTTTGCAACAAGAGAAATTAATTATACAATTAAAATGATGAAAATAAAAAGATTTGTGTAATAATGAACGTAAACGGTTATTCTGTTGTAGAAAAAATTTTCACAATAAAATAAAATTACTATGATATGTACAGGCTTGGCATCGAAGTTATAATAAACAGTGGTGGCTCATGGCTTTTATTTGAGGAGGTGAATCATAAAATAAAAGTCTAATCCCACCCCACCGGCAGCTTTCCAGAATTTTCTTCACTTGCTCCAATTTTCTATTTTTCAAGATTTTCTTGGATTTTTTACATTTTCTCTGATTTCTTTTCACTTTTACACTAGATTTTCTTAACGATTCCCCATTTCGTTTCAAGTGAAAGAAAGTCTGAGAAAATTTCACAAGTGATAATGAATATGCGGTGTACAAAAATTGATATTGTCATTTGATCCTACGAAAAATTGAAAGATTCCTGCTTAATAAAGTCGATAGGGCCAAAATCTTACGTGCCCTTATATGAGGGAAGGAGGGGGTCAAAAATTACAAAAATCGTCCTTACGTAATTAATGCACAGTCTCTAACTAGTCTCTCTCATTGACAGTGGCGTATTTAGAGGGGGGCAATGGTGCAATTGCCCCCCCCCCCCCGAAGGATTCCTCGGATTATATCCCTGAAGCGCTCCCTGATAAGGAGGTTGTAAAATTTTAATAACTTTGAATTATTTTTATTTATTGGTTTAATATTTATTTATTCATTCGGTTACCACTGACGCGCACGAATGGATTAACGAGATTCTGGAAAATATTTTAATCTACCCTCCCCGGAAAGCATTTTCTAAACACGCTACTGCTCTTTGATTTTTCATTATCTGAAAATTTCAGATAACCATTAGCTCCAAGTTTGCTATAAAATTTTCTTCCATCCAATATCCAAAATAAAATCATCATTTTCTCTTCTTTTTTTTTGATTATTAAATAAATCCATATTGCTTCTAATGCTTTCTAAATCTCCATGTACTTTGTCTTCCAGATTTTTTTGGATCTGTGTCTGTTTCTAGAACAAAATCCACAGAAACATCCAAATCCAAAAATGTTAAACCTAAACTTTTGAGTTTGTGGTCCTAAATCTAAACAGTATTATTATTGATTTTGATCTAAATATTTAGTACCTACATTACTAACTAAGCATATCGGCCAATAAATTTTTATTTATTCTTTAATCTCCAATTAACCTTCGGGTTCATGGTAAACCTTAAACCGTCTCTGGTGAAATAGAATGTAAGTTTGTGTTCTGTGCAGTTTAATAAATAATTCACTACTAATTTTTATCCAAGCACCAAATTACTTTAATACTACTTTTAATTTCGATGATTACAAAAAGTCCAGAATGTTATCAGCGGTGCTTAATGATAACAGTGCTTACTTTGCGAAAGGTAAAACGTTAGTTGAGTTGTAACTAAACAATAGCAAGCGACTAATTTTTGTCAATACGGTTTGTGCTATAATTATCGCATTTTGAAATGTGAAATTTTGAAAAAAATAAAGTGCAACTTAAAATAATATTCTGAAACACTTTAAATCTGACGCAAGCGTTTGATACTTAATTGTTTATAATTGAACTATATTTATTTATACATTGAATTGATACAAAATACATTAAAGGTGATAGAAAAACATTCCAAACATTTTGTGAAAATGTGGCCCTTAATTATTTTTGTTTTGTGCTTCCATAATGGTTTTGCTTTCGATCAGCCTCAGTATCCAGGTAATTCATTTTAATAATTATTGCAAGAGTGCATTTGTAAAAGAAACGAAGAAATAATTGCACCTTAAGAATTATAATTAATGCAAACTAAAAGTAATGAAGTTCCTTATCACACTCGGTATGAAAATTATTTCAAAATTATCATATTATACATAGTATTATGATAATTTTACCGATAGCCCCAATAATTATAATAAAAACTGTGTATTAAGTATTGTATTATTGCGTAAATCAAATAGGTGTGTAGAGAAAAACTGAAGTAATTTCGCCATCGAAATTCAAATTTGGTAGCCCAAAATTTTAACTTCAATCCTATACTTCCTGTTGAAAGAAAAATAATATGTTTAAACCTTTATTGGCACATAAACATTACATTATGCGTTTTAGAATTTAAAAATAAAGAAATCTTTATCGTAGTTTTGCATTTACTCATGAGAACCAATGACCTATCTTTTGAAGTGCTTTATTTACATGACTGAGTAACATAATTTTGTAACCAAACACCAACTTATCTGGAATTTTCCAGATTTGTTGTCACCAAAACAAAGAACAATTTAAAAAATATACATTAATTTTTTTATGATTAACGAAACCAAAAATATCAAAATTTCAGAGTAGAACTAAATAGGAAAATTTAGACTCTTGTAATGATGCATTTTATTATTTGCATTTTACTTTGAACTTCGGATAGATGCTATTTTGTAATCAATAAGAAAGCGACGTTAATTTGACGCCATTTTAACGTTAAATTAACGTTGCAATTATGCGATTATTGTGTGTATACTTAAAATTTGTAATTTTAACTCACAATCCAACTCTGTACAATAACTGAGGTACTAAAGAGTACCTATTGTTCAAATGTTTTGAAAGAAACATTTGGTACAAAAACCATCTCGAAGTTATCTGACATGGATGCTGATCTGCTGTTCAAGCCTGTTAAAGTCTGAACTTTAAAATGGTGTTTTTACATATTTCTTCTGAAAATTTTAATTATTTGTGAATTTATCAAAAGCAAAATACAGTTTTAGTGATGATTTGGGTTGGGTTAACTGCAATAGGCATATACTTGAATTTGCATCTTTTTTGTTATTAATTGGGCTAGCATACCTAGCCAAAGTTTAGCTGACTGTCTAAAGCTAATGCTATCAGCTTTAGCTTTAGCCGTGCTTCACGTTTTTTTCCAATTAGTTGGTACAAGGATGGTGGATGGAGATGAAATGCTGTTCGCCCAAAACAATTGTGATTTATTTAAGTACAAAATAATTTTTTTATTCCTCGTTCTGAATAATACTTGTTATAAGCTTTTGATGACTTAAGTTACTACTTTACTCCTACAATTCATAATATTATAGTGTGAAGTGGACTGTTGTGTATCATTTTAGCTTTTTCTGGACCCAATTACTAGGCACTAAAATATATTCCATACCGAGACATGCTTCGTCTGTTTTTGATAGGAAAATCTCTTTCTTCGTCCTTTGCAAATTGTAAACTTTATCTCCGCTCAAGCAGCAAAATCTTGTGCATCTGTTATTGTAGTTGTCCTCTTTCTTTTTTTTTGCCTACCTACCCGTTCTGTAGTTTATCTACCAGAACTACTATTTATTAACGAGATATACCCGATTTGTTGTTAAAACTTCTCAAATTCATTTGAATAGTAGTTTAAAATTTTAATTAGCTTGTAATGATACAAACGAAATTTAAAATTACCGCCAAATATCCGATTTGACACAAGAAAGAAGGTAGGGGGATGGAGATGACAAGTTAGAAGATGGCTATTTTATTGTGGTTTCTCAAATTCAAAAGAGTAAATGTATATTTTTGTAATAATATTTGCAACTAAAGATACGAATTCTTGTCTAATCGAATTAAATTATCATGATTGTTTTATATTATAATCTTTTGATGAATGGAGTTATTTATGCCCTTTTAGTCTATGTTAATTTCTTTACAGCATAATGCAAAAAAATTGCCAAAATGTTTATTATTAACTTCTTAAATTGAAAGTGTATAAAAATATTCCAATGAACAGTAATACTATACAGTAGCTTTAAACTGTTGTACTGTAAAATTTAGAAAAATTATACCCTGATTCTGAGGCGACAAAATGCCGGAAAAATAAATTTGAGCCTTGCGAATTCTAATTGAAGTGAACGATAAAGGAAATATTAAAATAATTATTTTAATATCAATTTTTCCATTCTGAGCAAGGTCAAGTACAATAAGTATTTTATCAACTTTACAATAATTTTCCTCTTATCAAATTTTCATTTCCCTCTGCGTTATATAACTGTTGTAAAATTTGTGAAAATAATGTAGTTTGTGCAATGTTCCCAATAATTTTTACTTTTTGGTTAAAAAAAAAATATTAAAAGAAAATGTAAACTCAAGCAATAGCCCTTCAAGATTTCTATAAGTAGCAATAATCAGATTTTTAAAAATTATTAGAAAAAACGGAAGTAGCAAACAATTTTATCTAGAAAACCTTGATATTTTTAAAAATGCTTTAAAAATTAACGATTGAAAAACAATTTTACAAGTAATTGAAGATAAATAAAAAAAAATTCCATTAATAATGCCAAATATTTGCTTAGCAATTAAATTGCGGAATGGAAGAAACCAGAAGGTAATAAATTACAAAAGAACGTTTGAACAACCGATATTGAGAAGAGATCTCTTGGTGGAGGGAATACCATCAGAGTAAAGTTTTTACTGAGATTGGGTTGGAACCGGAAAAAACTTTTGCAAATTTGCTACCACTCAGATACGTGAGGTCTGAAACGTAGTTACCTAGGTAGTTGTTTGTATAGACTTAGTATTAGTTTATTAAGCAGTTGAAATTAAAAGATAACACATAGAACAATGTCCACTTGATATATGTAATGATTAGTACCTAACTGCAAAATATTTTTTCGGAAATTCTATTTTCGTAAAATTTGTCATCGTAATTTTGTTTATGTTTATCAAGACATATTTTATTTCAGAGGAAAGTCGTCAACAAGATGAAATAGAAGTAAATAATTTCTTCTACCACAATGAATTTTTTTATAAATTCGAACCATCAGATAACTTAAATACATTTAGTGTTATGCAAAACACTTCTGAGGAAAGCGTATTGAAAGGTCAGAAAATGAAATTTTTTATAAATCATAACCATAACAGCATATAACAAGCATTGAACCATTTGCATGTCGCATGAATTATTTTAATTGGTTTCTTAGAAGTAATTAATAAATTATTGTAAAATTATAGTAGAATCGTTAGTTAACTTATAGTAAGGAGAATTAAATTCTCTCTGAGACTAACTGGACTGAGAGTTCCGTTAACATTTGATAAATTATATGAAAAATAAAACTACGAAAAGAAAATGCAAGGAAAATTCGAGTTTGAAGAAGTTTTGAGGGAATAACTTTCCCAAAACCTTCATTCATTGGTCTTTAGGCCATTAGAGTAGCTTAGTCTATAAAATCTTATGCAAGGATTGCGATGCCGTATACGTTGGTGAGACGAATAGAAAATTATGTGTTCGCATAAAAGAACACACTAGGGACTTGAAGAGCGCTCGTACCCTAGGTTTAGTAGCAGGGGGGGGGGGAGACAAACTCTCAAAAATATGATTGACAAAAATCTTAATATCAACTGCGACGGTATCGATATTCTTGGCCGAAAGAAAATAGACAAGAAAATATTCGCATGCATCGTCGATTAATGACAAAAGAGACGTCGAATACTTTGATGGTGGTTTCAAACGGATTTTGGATATAATGAACCCAGCATAGATGGAATGATTCTAGAACAATTGTTCGCCGCAAATTGTTCGCCGGACAATTATTCGCCGGACAATTGTTCGCACAGGACTATTATTCGCCGGACAATTGTTCGCCTAGGACTTTTGTTCGCCGGACAATTGTTCGCCGAGGTCCATTTCCCCAGCACCGCCCATTTTGAATTTCCGGTCCAAATTAATTTTAATCGATTGTGTATCGTTAGTGTACGTTTGTGTATTAATTATTTTTGTTTGTGTTAGCACCGTTCGCGAAATATCGTACATTTTTAGTTGGGGCGCTGGGGAAATGCGAGCGCCGCCCATCGCGAATTTTCGCTCAATTTTTGTATCAATCGTTTGTGTATCGTTAGTGTACGTTTGTGTATTAATTATTTTCGTTTGTGTTAGCACCGTTCGCGAAATATCGTGCATGTTAAGTGGGCGGCGCTGGGGAAATGCGACGCCGCCCATCGCGAATTTTCGGTCAATTTTGGTATCAATCGTTTGTGTATCGTTTGTGTACATTTGTGTATTTCATATTTTTGTTTGTGTTAGCACCATTCCCGAAATTTTCCAAATCAAAAATTTCGGGTTCATTTCTCCAGCGCACCCATTTTTGGATTTTAGATAAAATATTGTTAAAATATATCGATTTTGGTATCAATCGTTTGTGTATCGTTTGTGTAGGTGTGTGCATTAATAAGTTTTGTTTGTGTACGCTTCGTTCGCGAAATAACTTTAATCTAAATTACGGAGGGGGGCGAATATGCGTAACACTCGGTATAAAAAAAGAGTAATTTTTTAATAAAAAATGAAAAGCAAAATAAAATCACTACCTTAAAACTATTTAAGATTTTTATTAATATAATTTTTATATAATGAAACCTGATGGAACAATATTAAAATGTAAATAAATGATTATAGTGTATATACAATGTATTGACAGTTTACAACGGTACTAGAACGCACGCATTTTTTGCGATCCACTTTCGTAAGGTCGTCATATTTTTCCCACCTATTTACATGATTTCTCCAACAGTAAGCTATGTAATGTCCTACGGCCATGTGGTTCCTACTTTTAGGTGCAAGAAAACTAATAACACCTTTTAAATGAAATTGTTTTTCTAGGATTTTTAAAGTCATTGGGATATTTGATAGGGCTGCTGAAAATTGGGAGTGAAACGATATCGAGCTAGTCACTGTTTCAATAAATAAATGAGAACCCGTGGTAAAACTTCGACTAATACCTAGTGCACCACAAGAACCACAGTTAACTTGATCTTCAAAAAAGCCATCCATCACTTTTTGCAATAATCCAATATCTTGACATGGAAAATTGGCTACTATGGTTTCTTCTGTTCGGCTAGTTTCCCAATCACAGGAAGTACATTTTCTTGATTCGTTCAAGGAGGGATACCTTCCTAACAATTCTTTAAGAAGATAATGGGCAGTGCAACTTGTATCTATTGTTATACATTCTCCAAGTATTCGAGCTCGTTCATTTTCAAATATTGATAAGAGAATTTCTGCTCTTTTTCGATAACATTGAACGGTAATTCCATCTCGTATGGCATTATGAATTAATTCAAAATAAATGTTTTGTTTCGAATTGTTATCTATAAAATTGGTATAATGAACACTATCGGCATAACTTACAAACAAAATTTGTGTAATGGTATCAAAAGTACAAGTGTTTGTTAAGGTGTAACTTTTGTTTTTGATATTTACACCTTTAAGTTCTAATGAAGTACCATTTTTTAATAACCCTATGACGGAACACTTACTTCGACTGCTGTCGTTATACAATGAAATTGTGGGATCAGCGTTGATCCCAGCGTTGTGGGATCAATAAATAATTTGGTTTCTTTCTTTTTTCTTTATGTTTTACCACTTCTCCGCCCCAATTTTCTTCAGAAATTTCTATTATAGCGTCATTATTTTTATCTTCTTCATGTTCAGATTTTTCAACATGTCCTTCCTCCAAAATTCCAGTTATTGGATCATCATATTTCGCTTCTCCATATTCAGATTCTTCAACACATCCTTCTTCAAAAGTTTCTGTTATTAGATCATTCCCTTTCTCCTTTTTATTTTCATAATTTTTTTCATTTTCTTCACATGTTTCTTTATTTTTTGTAAGATCAGACTTGCCATTTTTATCTGCTTCTATTTCATTTTGAAAGTTTGAACCTACGATATTCATGGATCCTGTAATACTTTCCACATGAACTTCTATGAATTTATCGATTCTTATTGGCAGTGGATTGTGTAAAAAGACTCTGTGTTTTAGATCGTTAAACATGCTTTCAGAAGAAGCCGATGTCTCGGTAATATTCCCATAACCAAATATCGGCACCATCACAGAAGACCACAGTGGTAAAAGTTTAGTAAACGCCAACAGCTTCTTAGCAATACCCGTTGAATATTGTAAGTTATCCCGGTCTCCATGAGATATATCATTCTTGGCTTCCTGTACACAAGTGTTGTAACACCTTTGTATTTCTTCATAAATATTTGTTGGCGGTGTTAGATCTTCTTCTTCTTCTTCTTCGATATTCGATATGTCTTCGTCCATTATATCAGAGTCATTGTAATTCTGTTTAAAATTCTCAAAATCGCTATCGTCGAAATCTGTATGTATGCGAATTTTTTCCTTTAAATAAGTTTTTGCAATTTCACTAGATGTAGCTTGACCATTTATATTCAATCCTTCACTTTCGTTAACAGCCACCGAAAAAATGAACCACAATAAATGTTTTGCTATTTTGATATCCGAACACGAAATAATTAATCCTATAGATCTCATGTAGAAATTTTTAAATCTTGGAGAAGCAGTTTTAAATTCAATCCATGTGCTTATTAAACTCATAGTATGATTAAAGTCAAGTCTGACCATACAATGGGGAATTTCACTATTTTCGGCTTCTTTTCTTAATAAAGCTGAGCACACTGTCAAATATTTATTGAGTGTACTATATTGAGTAAATGTATTTACCACGGCCATTATTAATGCTTTAGACTGGTCGACCACAACAATTTTTGGTAAAGGAATATCGTTACAACACCAACGGCTAAGCCATCCTCTAATAGCAATATTACTATGTTCTTCAGATAGCATATGTGCTACAGAAAACTGACTCTTGCTATGTTCATTATCCATAACTGTCACTTCGTACAGAAAAATCGGTCCTGTTTTTCTTCCCGTATGTAGAGTAAAACTTTGAACGACCCCTCCAGTTGCGTCTATCGAAATACGTGGAACTTTTGATTTTTTTGCATAAGTTCGATATGCATTCAATTCCGAACATGTCCAATAATGTATAAAAAATTTATCATACCCTACATTTCTGATAATACCGTTTAAGGGATAACTCCCTTTTAATTGGGCGATAGCTAGAATAGGGTCCGAGTTGATCAGTGTTTCTTGGCGGGCTTTGTATTTTAAAATTCTTAACGCATTTAATGTTGGTAAGTTACTTGGTTGTCGATCTCCATAATTCATCAATTTTGTTGCTTCTTGGCGTTGTAGAAACGAAGCAGACATGTTCTGATCTAACAGTTTGGACACATATTCAATCCGTTTACTGTTCATTATTCTACGTTTCGTTCCACCACTACATCTTCGAAACTCTCCACAATACGTACAATTTATAACTACGCGAGAATCCGGTGGTGGAGGACTCATTATAATACCACTGAATATACTGTCACATACTGTACAACGGCCATCAATTTTAAGGTAAAACTCTCCAATTTCAGAAATATTATTTCCTCTAAAACTCAAACAACAATTATATCTAGTAAGCACTAAGAAATGCTCATTTATAACGTCAGTCCAATGATACGGCTTTAATACTTCGTACGACCTTTGGTAATTTGGGCGATCTTTTCGGTTATATACCACAGGGTCACATTTCATATCCTTCCATTCGTCCACAGATAATGTTATTTTAAATTCAATCTTGTCATTATCGCTTATATGTTTACTCGATACGCTATCATCGCTGTTATGTTCAGATTCAACTTCGAAGGGTTCTGAATTATCTTCTAACTCCAATTTGTTTCTTACATCAAATCTATTCAGAAGAACAATGGCGTGCAGATATTTTACGGTAATATCAAATTTCAATTCTTTTTGTATGATCTTCCATACCGGATTCGATACCGAACAGATTTTATTTGTATGCGAATCTTTGATATCCGATTTATGTTTTTGAAGAACGACCAAGAGCGCTTCTACGTCAATTGCAGTTTTGCGAGGCATTTTTAATTCGATTATATTTAAATTTAAAGTATAATATCAAATGATGTGGTAAAGTGTATATACCATCATTCTTATATAGAAAAAATTTCATTGTTGGTACTGGTTTTTTTAATCCGATATTTGATTACAGGGCGTTTGCATATTCTGCACTCTCCTTCTAATTTAAATTAAATTAATTTTGCGAATTATGCTAACATAAATGAAAATATTAAATACACAAATGTACACAAACGATATATACCAAAATTTACCGAAAATTCGAGACTCATTTTTTTTAATACAGAGTGTTACGCATATTCGCCCCCCTCCGTAATTTAGATTAAAGTTATTTCGCGAACGAAGCGTACACAAACAAAACTTATTAATGCACACACCTACACAAACGATACACAAACGATTGATACCCAAATCGATATATTTTAACAATATTTTATCTAAAATCCAAAAATGGGTGCGCTGGAGAAATGAACCCGAAATTTTTGATTTGGAAAATTTCGGGAATGGTGCTAACACAAACAAAAATATGAAATACACAAATGTACACAAACGATACACAAACGATTGATACCAAAATTGACCGAAAATTCGCGATGGGCGGCGTCGCATTTCCCCAGCGCCGCCCACTTAACATGCACGATATTTCGCGAACGGTGCTAACACAAACGAAAATAATTAATACACAAACGTACACTAACGATACACAAACGATTGATACAAAAATTGAGCGAAAATTCGCGATGGGCGGCGCTCGCATTTCCCCAGCGCCCCAACTAAAAATGTACGATATTTCGCGAACGGTGCTAACACAAACAAAAATAATTAATACACAAACGTACACTAACGATACACAATCGATTAAAATTAATTTGGACCGGAAATTCAAAATGGGCGGTGCTGGGGAAATGGACCTTGTTCGCCGGGAAATTGTTTGCTATTTGTTCGCCGGGCTATTAGTTCGTCTATATATACATATGTTTGTGTCACCATATCTCCCGAACGTTTATAAATAGCAAAGTACTTATTTGACAGGATATGTGTAAGGAGAAGATCAGGAGAATGTTCCTTTTCCCGGTCAAATACAAATTCTATATTCTATATATAAATCTATATTTTTTTTATTAGCTTTTTATTAGAAATTAGCACAAGTTGGTAACTGTTTCGTTTAAAAATAAAATTGAAAATTTTGAAAACCTTTAACTGTAAAAAATACCAAAAATAAAAATTAACAATAAAACAATAAAATCCCCCCCCCCCCTACAAAATTTAAGTTTCAGTGGAACTCATTGGTGCAAATGATCCGACGATTTGGAAATTCATAAAAAGTCTCCAACTGGAGCAAAGTAGAAATGAAGCTCTGATTGAGCAATACATTGTCGGTCAGCAGCCCCCGTTGAGAAAAAAAAATACCGTGATGTCGCCGAACGCACTGCTCGTATTGTCAATCAGTATGACGCAATCGATTTGCTTGATTACCTGCGTGGCTTAGCTCACAACTATAATTTTTGATGTGTTATTATTTTTTGTTATTGTTATTATTATTATTTTGTTATTTTTGTTAAATTTACTGTTATTATTATTTTATGTTATTATAATTATTTTTTAAATAAAAATTTAATCTTCAGCAAAGTTTTAAATTGTGTCTATTGTAGTATGTTTTTCAAACAGTTCTTGGTATATGGTACATTTCATAAGGTAAATTATCTACAAACGAAAAATCAGGCGAATAATTTTTCGGCGAACAATTGGCCTATGCGAACAATTAAGCGAATAATTATCCGGCGAACAATTGTCCTATGCGAACAATTATCCGGCGAATAATTGACCTATTCGAACAATTGTCCGGCGAATAATTGTCCGGCGAACAATCGTCCGGCGAACAATTGCCGGCGAACAATTGTCCGGATACCAGATGGAATACTATCATCTCTTTCTTTTTCTATTAATTCTTTTTTTATAAAGAACTAGCTGGCCCGGCAGACGTTGTCCTGCCCAAATTTCAATATTTGCCCACATGGATTTTCTAGATCCAATCCGCATATAACCTTGCGACTTATTTATGGTCATCGCAAATACCAAACGTATTAAAAAAGGATTACCTAAATAAATAAACGATTAAAGAATACAAATCAAGGTTTAATAAAAAGTTTAACAAAACTGCTAAGTACCTATATTCATAAAAATCACAATTACTAATTTTATTTTTGCCAACTACTGTTCTTCCTTTACCTTCCCCCCTTCGTCTTCTAATGAAGAATTTTCAAAATTATGCAACGATATTGCCAATTCCTGCTCTTCTTTCTGATTCTTCTTCATATAGGCAGCAACCAATCCTTCTTCTCGTTTTCTTTTTGCAATAGTTAATGCATCAGTACGCATGGGGTATCCGCCAAAATCTTGCAATACTTCATTTAAAGAATTTATAGAGGCTTGAGTAAATTCCTCTTTCCTCCGACCAGCAATTGGTTTGAAAATACTTCACCAGATTGGTCCATGGGCGTCCAAGGGATCTTTTTCAGGGAGGAGCAAAATCAAAAAAAAGAAGAAAAACTAAAAAACACTAAAAAAGTTTAATTTTTTTATTTAGGCAAGAGCCTGGGGCAGCTGCTCCCTTTGCCCCCCCCCCCCCCCAATGGACGCCTATTGATTTGTCGTTCTGCAACTCCACACGCATGTTTATACTAAATTTGAATGTTTCATCGTTTATTTCATTTTCAATTCATCGGCTGGCGTTGACCGTGGAAACACTGGCAATGCTTGACGAAAATCACCTACCAACAGAATCATCGCACCACCAAACCGATTTTGATTGTTTCGTAGGTCTTGCATCCTTCTTGTACATTCATCCCAAACGATCAACTTTTTGGCTATCGCACAGTTCTTCGAAAGGTTGCACGTTTTATTTGATTTGCATATTCAAGGACAACTTGAGTGCTGAATGACCTGTTGGGCCGCCTTCCAACAACGTATCCCTCCAGTTCCATCGTTTACAAACTTCCATGAGAGTGTCGTTCGCATATTTTTGTTGCCAATTCAACAGCGAATGTTTTTTCGAATTGATTTTCGTTGCAACAGCCAATTATGGGTTTTGAAGTTTTGCACTACGTTGGGAAAAACACTTCCAATGAGCTATTCCTTTGATTCGGTCAACTGGCAGATATCAGTGGGCAATATGGTGAATACGGTCGAGATATCAACCGCGATTATCCCATTACCAATGTCCAAGAATCTGGCAGGTATGGCTTTTTGGCTTAGTGAATGGATTTATTTGGACAGTTGCAACTAATATAATTGGTGACATATTTAAGTGTCGCCATCTACCAATCACAGAATATTTAAAAATAATTATTTAAGAACGCCATCTGTTGAAAGCAAAAAATTGCTATCGAATTCATTTTTCTCGAATTTTGTAATTTTCCTGTTAACTCTTCTAATTTTTCTTTCCGTAAAAACATTCCTTGGGTTATTACAAACATTTTTTTTTAAGTAACAAAATCGGTCCAGCCGTTCCCACGTGATGCCGTGACAAAGGATTTTCGGATTCATTTTTATTTATATAGATGATGATATGGTCATCGCGAAGGCTAGACTCACGGGGAATTACAGTTGTTTGAACTCGAATGGATGAATCCGCTTGAGATTTTAACTACGATTTTCCCATTACCAGAACAATTGCTCCGAAAACACATGCATTACACCAGGAGAATGTCAAGACGTACTAGCCACGCTGCCCCGCATGTTAGTCGCCAACCGTAGTGTCTTCATATGGCGCTAGAAATTTATTATTAACAAAGTACATTTTATTGTCGCGTCACCTGTCGACCACACAATTTAGTTAAACGTTAGGTCCACCACGAACGCCATCTATTGAAAGTAAAATATTTTTATCGAATATTTTCCAAATTTTTCAGTTTTCCGGGAAAGTTTTTAAAGATTTCTTTCCGTAAAAACATTCTACAAAGTATTAGGAATCTTTTAAAACAAAAATGAATGAAATCGGTCAAGTCGTTCTGAAGTTATTGAATGACCAAGAGAAATAGGGATTCATTTTTATATATATAGATTTGTTTCCTTCTTCCTTTGTGCTCTTTTTGATCATGTTCGTTTTCACGGGTCGACTTGTTAAAATTCAAATTTAAATGTTACCAATTTTTGTTGTGTTTCTACTAACTAACTAGGGAGGTTTTTACCACAAATTGATTATATTGAGTTTCAATTTATTCAGTAATCATTCCTCTATGTTAAGGTTGGTTTATGCAAAACGTCGACGCACGCAACGCACGCGTCCAAATAAAGTTGAAGCATAGAATTTCAGTAGAAGGGTTTATGGTGCACACGCCGCCAAAAATCAAGAGTGTAAACTAACTGCATAAACGCTCCTACTGAAATTCTATGCTTCAACTTTATTTGGACGCGTGCGTTGCGTGCGTCGACGTTTTGCATAAACCAACCTTTAGACTAGTTTTATATTTGAGTTTGAACAGAGCACCACGTGGCTGGTTAAAACTTGGTCAAACACAGCCAAAGAAGAGGTCACCTTTCACCTCGATTTTTCCTACTATAGGTTAGTATTCCATCTACTAATTTTTGTTTTTCAATTTTTAAAATTTTTCTATTGTTCCAAATCCAGCTTCCAAATCTTTGTGAATCGAATTAATGTACCTAATTGTACAATCGTTTATTTTTCAAAGAATCTTACAGAAATTTTGTTGTGAATGTTACGTTTTATTTTTAAATCAAATAAACAATTGAATTACAAATTTTAATTGTTTGAATCTTTCATTTCCCCAATTGCGCTTTATATTTGACTATTGGTTTATCTGCCACAAGAAACACGTTTAACACTTATAATGGGAATTATTCATTCGCCTGTACATACACGCACTTCTCACAATAATTATATTACAACACCTGAAGTTCTTTAACTTTCAATTGTTTATTTTAACCAATTATTTCTTTCTAGATTAATTTTTGATAAACTTCAATGTTAAGTTTCTTTGAATTTGTATTTTTGATTTTTAACATAATTCTTTTGATTTCACAACCCTTAGGCTCGATTGCTTGCATTCTAGACAGAGACACAGCAATATATACTTTATACTTACCTAACTATAACAATTTTAATAAATTTTTTAAGTTGCATACAACTGATTTTTAATATTGTTATTGCTCTTACTCATCAATGAGTAAAATGATATTCGATTGTTAGATGTTTTAATACGGTGTATCGTGATCTATTTGATTGACGTAGCAGATTCATTATGTGGTCAAATGGTAGAAAATTTCGACTTAGTACTTGTAAGTTGTTATATCGGTTTTTATCATGAGATTCGTCATTTAGTAGATACGTAAAAATTGTACTTAAGATGATGTTCTTTAAGAGAAGTAAACATTCATTACCGAAAAGTAACACAAATTTTATTTGAAAAATTTATATAAATTTTTTGTAAATAACAAAAATTACTTAATAAAAATTCTATTTAAGTAACATTTGTTACTAATCTTGATACTAATGTTGGTAATCGTTTCTTTCTTCTAAAATCCTTTTAAGGTTGGTAATATAATTTTAGTATATAAGAACACTAACTAAGAAAATAAAAGAAAAATTCCATGGCTAGTGTACAGGGTGGTTCAATTTCGATCCTTCTTATGGGGAAATCGGTAACTATAGGAGATATCGAAAAATGGATGGCGCATCCTCGATCTCTTTTTTTGAGAAAAGTTTAATGGTGTAAACCCGAATTCGGTATCTTTTTTCGTTTTCGAGTTATGGCCAAAAGTTCACTTTTTCGACTTTTCGTTAAACGTCGATATCTCGGTTATTTGTAAAGTTATAGAAAAAATATTTACACTTTCTTCAGACACTTTTTTAAGGGCAATAAAATGGGCTAAAGAGATTTTAAATATCTAACTTAGTTTGCGAGTTATAATATAAAGTTATGTTTTTTTAAATAGAAACCATAGTTGGCTATGAAATATTTAAATAGAGTTTTTTATCCTCTTTTCAATTATATATAATATGTGGGGTCTATTATTTCAGTTTCGTCCCATTATATTAAAAAATGTTAAATAAAAACAAACTAAGATCGGAAAATTAAATGTTGGATTTATCAAAACAATCCATTATACATTTATATTATAATATTTCATAGTTTTGATAAGCCATTTGACACGCTTGTGAAATAATATGTAATAGGTACTAAATAAAAATAAAAATAGGTATCGAAGTATTAGGTACTAAAAACACTCTTTAAAAACAACTGGAGACAATTGTTTTAGATGTCAATATAAATTTTGTATAGTGTTTTGTTTTGAAAAAGTCGACCTTTAATTTTCCGATCTTCTTTTGTTTTTATTTAACATTTTGTAATATAACGGGATGAAAGTGAAATAATAGACCCCACATGTTACATATAATTGAAAAGAGGATAAAAAACTCTATTTAAATATTTCATAGCCAACTATGGTTTTTATTTAAAAAAACAAAACTTTATATTATAACTCGAAAATTAGGTAAGATATTTAAAATCTCTTTAGCCCATTTTAATGTCCTTAAAAAAGTGCCTGCAGAAAGTGTAAATATCTTTTCTATAACTTTACAATCAACCGAGATATCGACATTTAACGAAAAGTCGAAAAAGTGAACTTTTGGCCATAACTCGAAAACGAAAAGAGATATAGAATTCGGGTTTACACCATTAAACTTTTCTCAAAAAAAGAGATCGAGGATGCGCCATCCATTTTTCGATATCTCCTATAGTTACCGATTTCCCCATAAGAAGGATCGAAATTGAGCCACCCTGTACATCGGGATGGACGTTTCGGCGCGACCGATTCGGCATTCTATCACGCATTTGTACCGACTCGACTGCTGATTTTCCCCCCAGAGTTGTAGTCATTATATAATCGTGTATTAAATTACATGGAGAAAACAAACAATCATGCCGAAGCGGCTCATCGACGCCTCCAAATGGAAATAGGTATGGACCATCCGTTTTTATGGAAATTCATAGAAGCATTGAAGATAGTTCAAAGAGAACGTGATATGTTCTACGAACACCTACTAGCAGGCCACGAACCACCGAAAAAATAAAAAAAATATGAGGATGCGAATAAACTCATAAAAACGATAGTGGGCGATTATGCAAACCGAAATATAATCGATTATCTGCGAGGATTATCGTATAATTACGAAATGAATCTCTAACACAGTAGCTACATTAACCTATTTTTTATACATGTGTATTAGTTTTAATAAATTTATTTATTTTATTTATCTATTAATGTTTAAATTTTTCCAAATTATTTCTCTTTTTCTTTCGTTTTTTCAAATTTTTTTTCACCGGGTCGCGCCGAACCGTCTTCGCGCCGAACTGTCTTCGCACCGAACTGTCTTTGCGCCGAACAGGCTTCGCGTCTAATCGGTTGCGCCGAAATGTCGTGGACGGTTTTTAATTGTGCTTAATAAATTGTTAGTTATTACAAGCAAACATTTCTTATTAATTCTTAATAAATATTTACTAATTACAAACAACTTTGGTAATGTTTGCATAGTATTATTAATTACAAGTAATTTTTTAAGATTAACGGTTAATAAATTTTACTTCTGAAAAATAACTTTTTGTTATTACAGCTTAATAAATTTACAGTTACTTGTGATAAATAACTTTTTGTTATGAATGCTTAATACATTTTTACTTGTAACAAATAACATTTCGTTAAAAATAAATGTTATTAAAAGCAAGTAACATTTTGTTTGAGGCTATAGCAAAAATTTTTGTTCCTTGTTATAAATAAATTTTCTTTATTTTTAGCAACCTATTTTTTAGAGTGTAGAGCTAGAAAACTCTTTTTAATTTCAAATGATAGCAAATTTAATGTTCTTTAAAAAGGTATTGCATAAATTTTTTGTCAGATGCTTACTTTGGCCGCTATTTGGCAAAAACTGAAAAAAGTAAGAAAAATTCGAAAAATATACCTCTTCTAGAATATAAAAAATTAGGTTATTAACTTAGTATTAATTTTTAATATGAATACCAGTTGTTTATATAATAACTTCTCCCAGCGCTGTCAAAATACCAATTATTTTAAAAATATGGGTAGTATTGATAACATGTTTAAAAGTATGAAGTATCGTTAATCTTTACACCAATTTTGAAGGGTTATCCCAATAAATATATTCAGTTTTATATTTATATATATTCAGTATTGTTACAATATAAACATAAACTGCATATAATAATAATTGTATTTTTATTTTATTTTACTTATTTACCAAAATTGACATAATAAGGCAAACAAAAATTATATAAAATACAAAGAAGGTTAATATAGAAACATCATGATATATTTCAATTTTTCCAGTTTGAGGCCCAAAGATTTTGCGAATAACTCTGCTATAATTCCAAATTAAAACCAATTTTATTTAAAAAGACTTCTGTCTAATATATCAGAAATGAAGGGTTGAGGTTTTAACGATAAGATTGGATTCTGAATTTTAGGTAGGAGGGCAGGGAAGAATCCCTACGCGTACTTAAGCCACTAAAATCAGGTTATTGGATTGTACTACCTCCGATGCAGCGGCTCCCCGTCCTGTCACTTCTCAAACCATCTTGTCTCCAAGATAAACTTGAATATCCTGGCAGACGGAGTATTACTGATTCTGGCCATGTTAGTCCAGAAGTCCTATAGCATGGCACCTCCCGTTGACGCTAGCGAAGGACAGTGACAAAACACATATTCCGCTGTTTTGTCAGCTTTATTGCATCTCCGACATCTGGGTTGACTACAAGTCCCAGTGTGTTAAGATATTCGTTCAGTGTGCAGTGTCCGGATTGGTTCTGTACAACTTCAAGTAATATTTCGAATGTTTACCAGAGGATGCTTTAATAGCTGCTCTTGCTTGTCTGCATTTAGTTTCTTTTGGCCATTTGCTGAAGTGCAGCCCTAGGATCTGTTGTTTTAGAAGGGTGTCGGTAGTTATGATAACTGGTACAATCATCGGCTCCCGGTTGCATGGAAAGGCTGTTGGTACCGTTTCTTGCCAGTCGTCCGCTTTTACGTTATCCTCATTACCTTAAAGTCCTTTCACCCACGAAAAGGAAATTACATTTAAGTTGGATACCTTATTTAGTGTCTGAAAGCATACACTCATGTTTTGGTCAAGTTCAGCAAAGAAAATTTCCGCTCCTGAGCTAACATTATGAGAATAAATTATATGCAGCAGAAGTACTCTAACTGAATAGTCCTCTAAAATCCCCATATGACCCAAAATTCCTCGTCTGTAGTTTCACAGTCTTCAGCTGCGCCACCTAACAGCAGCCTTAACCTCCATCTCCTGTTCATGAAGATCAAGTGGTGAGAGGCAGAGAAGGGCTTCCAATGCTGCAGATTAGTCTTTGAATCCGGTACAAGAAGGACGCTATTGTTACTTGTTTGGTTCTGAGCCTCCAGACAAGTGCATCATTTTTCAAAAGTTTCAAAAGTTTCTTCAATTGGTTCAATAAAATTAATTTTTTTTTCGTTTTTGGTTTATAACTTTTGTCTCTTACAATTGCCGATGTTCTAAACTTCGTATTGTGTTCCATTAGGTCAAAACGAACATTTTGATATATAATTTGTTTAGTTCTACGTCGTGATTGGGTTAGTGAACGCTTTTGACGATCATCCACTCCACTATAGTCATAATGAGACGCTGCACTACATTTCACGACAGGCGGATTGATTTTGTGGGTTAAATATTACATTGACGCTAATATTGAATATAAACTTTCTTATTGAGAATTTAACGAGCTTCAATTTTTATACGAACTATTTTTTCGTAAAGTTAATATTCTTGAAGATATTATTGAAAAACCATAAATTGTCACTTAAAATCCAAGATGGCGGACACTTCTAGACCTCGGAGGAATGGCGACTATTTTTTGGTTAAACAGGCACCTAGGGCGAAACTTAAGCCAAGTTTCAAAACTTTATGATTTATTGTAAGGCAAAATTTTCCATTGACTGGACTATTTTTGTCAAATTCTGTCTGTCAAGCTCTGTTTTTGTCCGATTGACCGAGAGAGAGTGTTCAATGCATCAGTCTTCAAGTATTTTGAAAACTCTCTGCATTCGCATGCAGATTATGCTCAACGATAAGAATGAAACCTCAAACGTTTTTAATTCTAATTTTACTTAAAATTTCTACAAGATTAGTTTTTAATAATCAACTTTTCCTTTGCTACCATATTCTTATTGAATGCTCGTCTAGATAAATCACTCGACTAACCTCTCATGACATAATTATTTCTCACACTAACCATTAATAAGGTCGTTTACCCACTTGATAAACAATCTACTATGCTCGATCCCATTAAAGTTGCCCGTCAGGTAACTAAATTTATAGTAGAATATTATTGAGAGATAAACTTATTCCGAAAATTAAAAATAAATTTTTCGAGATATCGGGATCAATTACCCTTGATACTCTAACAAACAATTATAGAAAAGTTGATTATCTATCTATGTATGCTTGACTATATATAATCAAGCACGAGCTCGCTGTGGAGTAAACTGGATGGTTCAGTAAACTTAACGTGGAATTCTAACCACGACACGAAAATTTTTATATAAGCTAGGTACTCCAGAGTACCTATGTAGCCACATTTTTAGTCTTTGTTCTTTATTCCTGTTTATCAATAAAACTATAATACAAATCTGTGTAATAGTAATAAAATCCTTATCGGGAGAAGGTAGGTACATAATATTAAAAAACTAAGAGCGCTAATTTTCAAACGAAATGTGATATCTTCAAGTGGTGTAATAAAGATGAATCATGGCCGTTGATAATTAAATTTGATTTGACCAAGGCTGTATATTTATTCATTATGTGTCTAATGCCGTCTTTTATCTTGATTTTGGCTTAAAATGATTAATCCAAATAAAAACTCTAGTCATTCTTTACATGTAAATATGATTTAGTTTTACGACATCACTGCCAACCAAACTGATTTTCTAAACATTCTTGATTTTTCTAACTTTACCTTCGTCTTTACTAAACATAGTTTGCCATCTCTGGGTTTTTGCTAATAGTACAGAAGTAAAAATCAAAAATAGAATGCAACACTAATATTTGTCTTGTTTTAGTGGAAACTGCCTTTCAACCATGGTCGATTTTATGGTACGCTGGATCCTTCGGAGGCTTGATCGCCTTCTTCTTGGTCATATCGTGTTCGGAGTGGTGCTGCAGAGCAAATAGAAGAAATACAAACCTCTCAAATACGCCATCGTTATGTTCCAACGAAAGTCCACCACCAGCATACGACCTCTTCGCACCTCCGTCTTACGAAAGCTTGTGCAGCAAAGACGAAAAGAAGGCTAACTACGATGTCTTTGTGGTGCCGTTACACACCGTACTTACTTCAAATAGTATAAACAGAGATTCAAATGATCTTCCTTCTTACTTCAACAGTTCCGAAACCAATTCTGGTGTAGACGGTGGCTTAAATGAAGTGATTGTCAATGTTGCTAGTGCAGACAGTGATTTTAACGTGAGACAGAAAGAATTACGCGAGTCGGGAACACAAACGTGAAGACTGACAGACTTTTATTTTATTTTGACTGAACAAACGCTTAGTGATAGAATTATAAATATTATAAGTAAGCGTTTTATATCGATGACGCTTTCACTCAAAACACGTAAATTATTTTTTAAAATAACGTATTATTTAAATAAGTTGTTGCTAATTTTAATAAACATATTTTTTTCTATTTTTTTTTTTAAATAAGACCTTGCGATGCACCTGATGTTACAAAATCGTTTATCGGCATTATCGAACTGTGTCTTGCATTAATCGATAAGATTAACGATTCGATTTACGTTAAAGTTACGTACATGGGAAATTGATATCGTTGCATTCGAGTTAACTTGAAAAGATTTGAGAACTTTCATTTTCAGAGGTTCAAGTTCCATTTTTGTTGGCATTTTAATTTTTTTAACGAACACACCTACAATCTATACAAACAATTTATCAATATTTATTCCTTACGATACTAACTTATGAAGCTAATCGATCAAATAAAGTGATGAGTGTTTACATTTAATTTTTTTTTAATGGGCTTTATTTTATCTCAAGTTGATAAAAATAAAATAATTTATTAATATTATTCAGAATTAAAAATGGTTTTTGTGTAGAGAACAAAATAAATAATTATTTTGATAAATTTTGATAAACCGATAAAATTAAAACCAATAGTTTTGACAATGCATATTATTATACATATTTCTTATCAAAAAACCGTAAGGCAACGTGTGTGGCTAAAGCTGCAGATATAGAATACATATGCAGATAGCAGCTTCGAACGTGAATCGCATTACTTCACAGCATGGCCAGTTTCGATATTACCCAAACGGTTTTTTTTTTTTAATTTTTAGTTTAGTTTAAATAAAAACAGAAACCGTCAATCATCGTAGGTCATACCTCCCAAATATCGCCAACCACTTAAAGAACACTAAGGCACTCAGTAGCGCGCCGTGAATTTCTTGCAAATGTTACGAATTGTTTTAGTTTGGTACGCCAGTGTTCAGATAAATATTACACCATGTAATATTTTTTTTAAAACAATTGACATGATGAATTTTAAACACCTTTTCACCTCATATTCGCGACTACTAAACTGGTTGACTATAATGGGAGGTTACATGGTTACTTCGAACCACCGTATATTAAACGGCAATGCAAAAATTCAATAGCATGTCTTTTAAAAATAATGTGATCAACTATAATGATTGACGGTTCTGTTTCTATTTGACGAGTACTCTATCTCAGTTATGATTAATCTTTGCTAACGTATATTCAGTTTTTCTACAGTTGCTCCTGACTTTACCATATTGGTATGGAGTCAATACCATTATGACCGAGATAATCTTCTACAAGATTGAAAGTGATAAACTGAGATTTCTTTCTTGATCTGTGAGGTGAGTTGTATTACAATTATTGTTTACTTTATTTTGTTTAGTGTGTTGATTGTGCTAGCTGATACTATTCAGATTTACTACAAATATTTTAATGATTAATACCATTGAAAATCAAAAAATTTTAAAAAAATTTATATATTTTTTTTCTCGTTAATTAAAAAATTGTTTTTTTTTTGTTTTTTTATATTTTAATTTTAAATGTATTTTGTAAAATATATTAATTTTTTAAAATTTAGAAATACAATATTGAAAAATTTATAATTTATAAAATACAAATTACAAAATACTTTTAAAAATTTGTTATTAAAATACTTTAAAAAAGAAAAGGTTTTCCTAAAGAAAACGCGTGTTTGTAAACTCCCTAAATGCTGCCCGTCCATGCTCGGGTCTTTGGGTTAGTAATTTAGTGTTAATTTTTCGATCACAAATTAATTAAATTTATTCTTTCCTTAATAAATTAACGTGTAGTTCAGCTCATCTACAAGGTAGGTCCTTCATGGTAAGGATTTTATTTAAGATAAGGCAAACCTAATTACAAGTTACCAAATTCCAACAGTGGAATTTAACAGTAAAATTATATTTTATTTATTTATTTATACTTATTCAATGCAGTCATTTGTAATTCAATACAAACCTTAAATTTATTAATTAAATTAAATTTGTTTAAATTTTTGTTTTGTTTAGAAAGTGATAAAATAAGATACTAAGTTTTTCTTTTGCAGTATTGTCCTTATAGGATGTTACCTGTATATTAGGATCTTTTGAGGAGTTCTCTGGGACATTTTGCTACGGGACATATCGCTTCCGGACACAGTGGCGGATCCATGGTGATCGCCCTCCCCCCCCTTAGAGTTCAAAAGCCATCAATTCTTGCATCAAAAATTTTGGATTTATTAAAAATCAAAATACAAATTTATTTTTTTATTCCTAATTTTCATTTTTCACGTTTAATTAATTTATATTTTGTCCTCCCCTTCTACTTGGAAATTATCTGGATCCGCTACTGTCTGGACATTTTGCTACTAGAAAATTTGGTATCACTTGAAGTTTGTTACTAAAAACACTTTAAAAATAATAACTAACAACAAATAGAAAATTTGTTAAGAATTAGCAAGGTAGCAAAATGTGCGGCCACCCTTTCAAGGTAAGCTTTAAATTTTTATTTTTGAGAATAATCTACACAGTAGATTCGCCAAATTGATTCAAGTTGATCGCCAAACCTGCCATCGCTTATAGAGTTTTCCTAAGGGGTAAATATCTCGAAAATTTTGTGTACCCATATTTGGAATTCCCTTGGAAATCTCTGGAATTCCTTGGAAATCAAAGGAGGATTCAGTCAAAATTCATAGAGAAAATTTAGGTATAATTTTGAGTCATGAGGAGGGTTCATGAGGAATTCTATATAGAAAATTCTATTATTTTAGGAAATCAAGAAAATCTTATGAAAGCCAAGAAAATTTCAGAAAATTAAAAAATCTAAAAAATTAAACTTACTTATCCCGATCATTCTTAAGATTTTCCTTCATTTTTGTATTTCACGATTTCCTCTCGGTTTTCCAGCAACAAACTACGGAGAAATCATCAAAAAACTCTGGTGTACTAGTGAAGAGAAATCTGAAGATATTCGAGGAAATTCCAAAAATTTTCAGAGTTTTAAAATCTTGGAAAATTTCAAATTATTCATGGAAATTTTAAGAATTTCAAGATAATCTCAGGAAATTCTAGAACATTTTAGTAAATAGAAAATCCAAAGAAATGTAAAAAATCCTAGGAAATATTTAGAAATTAAAGAAATCATTGAGAAAGAGGAATTCAAGAAAATGTAGAAAATCCTAGGATATCTTAGGAAATCTAGAAAATCCAAAGCAATATCAGAAAAATCTAGAGAACTTCAGGATCTTAGGACATTTTGTGAAATGGAAAATCCCAGAAAATGTTGAAATTTCTAAGATATTTTAAGAAATCTAGAATATCCTAGAAAATCCAAGAAAATCTCAAAAAATTTAAAAAATAAAAAAAAATTTTCTAATTTCCTTGTATTTTCTATTACTTAAAATTTCATCAAATTTACCTTCAGTTGTACACAAGAGCAGGTTCAGGAAAAATTCGTCGGTGACATAATATGAGGTAAATGAGGCTGAGGAGGGTAATACATATTTTTTTGATAAGAATTTTGATATAATTTTTAAGTTTAAACAAAATTTAGTAATTAAATTGGTTTTGATGGGTCATGAGAGAGGGGGGGGGAAGTTACCCCGTTTCCTCAGTTTTTATTTAGAACAAACAGCAGTAACCAACAAACAGCAATAGTCAAACAAAATTTCCATGTGAAAATAAATATAGAAATGTAGACTATGGACTACTTCCATTACTGGGCTCAAATGATTATAGTTGGAACTATATCAAAAGAGGGGAGGGGTCAAAAATATGGAGATGAAAACGTAATTCTGTTTTAAAAAATATCATTAAAAATTTGAAATTTAATTAGCCATTCTGTCTTTCTGTCTAAAATACCTCCTATTGGTTTATTTTTAGTTACCAACCTAAAAATACTGGAAGATTACAAAGTGCGATCTTATGGCTGCACAACCTGGTAAATCTACTAATTTAATATTTAAAGGTCGCGGTCGGTTTGAACATTGGATGCCAATAATTGGTTGCTCGTACAAAATCGATCCTGGCCCAGCACTGGTCATACATTGTATGCCAAAGCTTACACTGGGCATATGCTCGATACTGGCAAATGGCATTGGTTCAAGGTTGGCAATTGGCACTCAGTGACGTTTTTTGACTTTAAGCCGCCTTACGCTAAAAAAAGAAGGCTATTTTGATTTAATGTGAAAATTAAAAGCTTTTGTTTCAAGTAAATTACAATGGTGTATTTTATAGGTTAGCGCCATAATTATCGGTGTTTAAGTTTCAAACTACATTATAGTTCCAAAAACAACATATGAGTAAAGGACGCGCATGAAAAGGTAATCGAGATTTTTTTAAATCTCTAAATTTTTAAATTATTAAAATAATAATTTGTATTTTAAGCTTAATACTTTCAACACTACTATATAGAGGGTGCTGAATGACTTAGCCGAACATAGGAAATTAACATGTAAAAATTTATTTGTGCAAATTCCTGCTTCTTTCATTATTTTACACAAAAGATGAAAGACACAAAAATAATGCAAAAACATAAACTACGAATGATAAGAACATTAGATTTTATTTAGCTTTTACTTAAAAAGTCAAAAAATGCTTTTGAAATTGTTAAAATTCATTTATCAGACTGGCCATATAAGTTTCCATAATAATCATTATTTGAAAATATAAATTGAATTTATTACGTGGCCAGTGCAATAATTGAAAGTTTTAAATATTGCGAAAGCATTTTTGAAACTTTTAAGTAAAAGTTAAATAAAATTTAATGGTCTTATCATTCGTAGTTTATATTTCTGCATACTTTTTCTATCTTTATAGTTTTCTCTAAAATAATCAGAAAAGCAGGAATTAATTGTTAATTTCCTATGTTCGGCTAACTCCTTCCGCACCCGGTATATCATAGTTAATAATATTATTGAATGCTTATAAAGTAGCTCATTTCACATTACAGATGAATATTGAAAGTGCATTTTTCCGAACGGCAGCAGACAAATTTTTAATGTCTTTTTTTGGATCTTTTTAGGGCAGCCAAGTAACATTTTTGTTTGGCAAGTACGATTCTCTGTCTTTTATGAAGTCCTAAATACTATAGGTAGGTGTACATATTGTTATAGAGATTTTTCCAAAGTTTTTGAAAGAAAAGCACGGAGGTATCAAACTTTGTCTATGTGCAATACTTTCTTTACCTAAGGGGTTCGAAATGTAAAAATAGGTATGAGCTTACAAACATAAATAACTAATAAGCTAGAATAACAAGATACAGATAAAGTAAAATAAGTTAAAAATGAATATCTAAAGATAATTTCATACTTTATTAATAGTATAATAATTTTAAACAACAATTTTGATTGATTTTCATGTTTTTTCTGGTTTACACATTTTCATAATTGCAATAAACTAGGTACTGGTTAGAAGTTCAATATTTCGGAAAATTTAAAAAGAAGAACAAATGCGCTACAAAATTGATATGACAATATTAAAAATTGTTACAATAATTGTTACGTTACAATAAAATGTCAAGTTGGGCGACCTAGGGCCGGAGTTCACGATTAAAGCCGTTTATCACTTATCCGGTTTTTGGCGGCAATTATGAGAATTGATTAATATTTTTTACGTTTTCAGTTTTGCGATATAACCAGCTTTGAGTAGATAAACAGCTTGAGAGCTCAATATTTTGTTATTTGTCATTTTCCTTTCCAAATGAAAATAACATTTATTTTTCCACCGATAACTGGAAAGTTCAAATAAATATAACGATTACTATTGTTAATCTTTTTTTTTCTTCGATAGTTTAATTTACGGCTCTCAACGCTGTGTCGTAAATAGACAATGCTAGCTAATTCTCGAAATAATATTTACACGCAAGCAAGCAAGAGAGAACTTAAATTTATATGATTTCCGTCAGGTGGTCCCTGATTTTTAATGATATTCGGTCCTCATTTAGGAAATGAAGTGGGAAGTTTAAAAGTGGGTTGCCACATCGTAAAGCAGCCATTGTTAAAAGGAAAATGTAAATACTGAAGATATAAAAAAATTAAAAATACAATTCAGGAAATAAGTTTCTAATATAAAATTAAAATTAATTTGAGAAATTTCTATTAATTTATTTATAATTTTTTTAATTAAACGTGGAAATATTTAAAAATATCTATTAGTTCGTCAAACTCAAATGCAGGCTTTTGTTTTCGTTATCAACAATTAAAATTTAAAGAAAGTGTAATTGGTAGCCCCTTATCCATTTACTCTACTTTATTTCACTTCGACTTGAGTTAAGGTGTTTTTTATCTTCTAATTTGGATAAATAAGGAGCCGGTAGTATTGTAAACAATTTAAAAACAAACGAAGTTTGTTACTGATTATCACTAATTAAACAATTATAACATAATAAATAGGCTACCACTTATAAAATTGCAACTGTTACTGGGTAAACAAACTTGGTTTGATGTATCCAATTTGCAATTTCCTTTATTTACTATTCATGGCACTTTAACTCAATGTATATTTGCAAATTTTAAATTATTGAGATAATGGAATACATTTTTATTATATAAAAAATGGCGGACATAGTAATTATGACGTTTTGTGACAATGACACATTGACAAACATTAAATATTTGTTTAAAGTTGTACTTTCATCTGCACAACTATGTACTCCCGGTCTACGACATTTCTTTTAAAACTTGCTAATAAACTTTGTTTTTCTTATTAGCTCTCCAGTGGTAAGCGAGTAACGTGAATCCACCATGCTGGTAGCTGAAAATCAACTGTAATATTCGAAATTTAACAGCACTTGCTAAATAAATTCATCAAAAATAATCAAAAATCAAATTGAGCATTTAGGAACACGGCAATATATTATTCCCAGAAATATAGAGTCAACAGATTGTAGCCCATGTCAAATTGGAATTAAACGCAGGATGAGCTACTATCTTTTTCATCTTAAAAAAAATTAAAAAGTCTTTTTTTATTGTTAAACGGTGGTACAGAAACTCCTGCGAGATTCGGCTGCACCGAGTTGGCTTAGCTTAGCTACGCCACTGAACCTACGCCTTGTAGCAATGGCGTAACTATGAAAGGGGCTTTGAGATCTCAAGCAAATAATAATCAATGTTCATATTTTTTAGATAATACCACAGGCTAAAGTTTTGGTTACGCCGGAACTTTGTAGGAGCTACATTCGTTTAATTTTACAGTTTTTTGCGCAATTTTAACAAACATGTTAATTGTGTTGGTAATGAAAGTGTGTGCAGGAATTACTTAATACTAAATTGTACTTCCTGATTAATTTTGATAAAACAATGAAGTGAAATTTGCTTTACAATTATAGATAATTTTAATTATCATAATTTACATTTATAAATTTTTTGAATATAGCAAAGTGCAAATAAACAAATTTCCTTTCGCCTTAATCGTGTTTACGCTATGGTGTTGCCGATAAGGAAAAGTTTCACGAGGATCTGTGTGACTTTTGAATAAAAAACTTACTTGGACATCTAAGATGAATTTTATTTTTTAATTAATTCTGTATATTTATAGATTTATATTTATTTAAATAAAAATTAAAATAAATTATTTTTATAATAATTTTTTTATAATAATAATTTTTAAAAAACTAACGATGGGCAATAAATTGAAAAATAAGGTTTAAAATTCAATAATTATTACTGTTAATTTACATAAAATAATAAAAAGATGCCTATAAATAAATAATAAAATATGAATTAATCCCACTACGAAACCATATTATCATATTATTGGACTCCGAGACTTCGAGCCCCTCAATATCTTAACAGTTTCTAGCGGTCAGGGCCGAGAATAAAACATATCAATAATATGAAAGTGCTCTTCTAAAAATTTGTTTTTCAAAATTTTGAGTGTAATGTTTTAGTTTAAATCGTTTTCGACACAATGCCAGTTCCTAAAAATTTATTAGTTTTTTAAAAAATTTAATTTTGTGCATAGAAAATGCAACAGGTTTCAGTGTATATTTTGACTTTTGCGATATTTTTGGTGAAAGAAATCAAGTGCGAAAGTAAGTTCATGTTTTTTTTTAATTGTGAAAATATTGAAAGTATAAATTTAAAAAGAAATTGTACATGTGTGACCAAATTATTCGTGTAATGTGCTGAATAAATTAGAATATATTTTAAAAAAATTGGATTTTGGAGTCAAAGTTTAGCCTTGAGAAGGTCGAGGAATCTAATTTTAATCTTTTAATTATAGTAACATGAAATTAAGCAATGCGTGATGCGAGTACTATCGAAATAATTAAATTTGTCAATTTAAAGGATTAGAAAATAAGCGGGGGGGGGGGGGTAACCAAATGCTCTCTCAAAATAATACAAAAATTGGTTTTTACGATTATTGCTTGCATTTCAGTTTTTTTTTAGAAAATATTTCTCTAATTCAATTTATTTCAATTTTTTACGCTTGTTTGGCAAAAGGAACGATTGATTTGTGAATTAAGTTATCATTTTTGTATACATGTAAAATATAAAAACAATAATAATATAATCACCGATGCACTTTCGGAAAGTGCATTCACTTATGGAAGGGAAAATTTCTCCAACATAAACTTTCGACCGATTGGATGATGGAAGTAGACGTAGTACGATATATGATTGATGTTCGATCTATAAGCAACAAGTTTTCACAATAATTTTAAATTGTTCAGTTATTCTCTCTTGAATTTTTTTTAAACATTAGGGCTTAAAAAATAATAAACCAAAGAAAATCGATTACCTGGTTATTCCCCAATCTTCAGGTTTGAAATTTGACATCCGGTGTAACAATTAATTGAAAAATAAATATTTTATAAAAAATTGCTTTAGTTTTCGTACCCGGGTTCGCCTGGTTTTCGATAATAATTGCAGCTAAATTTTGTAAATTAAATTAGATTTTGTATCTGATTCCGCTCCATTTACAATAACTTTTTGAAATTAAATTAGTAAAACTTGTAATTTTGTATTGTTGTTTTATGATATAAACTCAAAATTCTCATTTTTGCGGATCTGAAACAACATTATTACATATACCTATAAAATTTGATCTTTTCAGATCAATAAGATACTCTAATTTAGACCAAATTTTTTTTACCAAATTACCAATACCTTTAACATTTAAGATAATCGCGGAATATAAATATTGCAATGTTTTTGCGCCTCTAAATGGGGGCAAATTTATTATTTATTTATTATACACCTAAACTCCCCCCTCGGTTCGCAGCCCAAAAATTAAAATGTATGTTTACGATCGACTTTCTTAAATAAAAGCTGTAAAGTATTTCCAGTATTTCAGTCTTCAAGTCTGAATTCAGTCTACTCCTGGATCATCAGTCTCATTTTCTTTAGAGAAATATTTCAGCATTTAGACCCCACGGCTGCTTAAACCGAATCGGGGAATACCTGTAAGTAGGGATGGGAATTTTTCTTCGATTAATCGATAACTATCGATATTTCTTCGATTAAACGATCACTATTGATATTTATCGATTAATCGAACGATATTTTATTTTTGAAATATCGATATTTCGATAATTATCGATGTTTCGATAGATATCGATATTTCTAATTTAGGTTATTGTCTTATGTTTTTTTGCACTTCTCATTGGTCAATTTTGGGTTCGACCGGTTTCTTTATTATAGAAAAAAACGTTGTACTTAATAAAAACACTTTCTCTGTTTGTAGTACTAGGGCTGGGAAATTTTATCGATTAATCGATAGTTATCGATTATCGACATTCGATTAATCGAAGTTATCGATAGTTTTTCAATTATCGAAATTCAATATCAAATTTTGAATATCGCCCAGCCCTACCTGCAACCCCGTTTTCAATAGTTGATGGTGGCAATCATTAATGCATGGGACCGCCAGCTTTACTTACCCTTCGAAACAATGAAAGTTTTAGACTCTCTCAGGCTTAACCTGCTATCTTAGAGTTAGCAGTTCTTCGGCTAACTTACTCAGCTGATGACGATCTCCAGTAATTAACATGAAATACTCTCTTTCTTTGACTAATTTTCATTTGGGATGATGGCGCAATTTTACATTGAGAATACCGTATTCCGTACAATGACTCTCAGCATAGCTTTCTGTGTAATAAAAGTAACTACACAATGTACTCTCAAACCTTCGGTTTCTAAAACCGCGGGAGGTCTGAGAGGTATGAAATCCCTTCCAGTACATTACAAACATTATCCTTATGTTTGTTTTTGCATTAGCAAATTAATTCTAAACGGACGAGTTATGTCGTAAAACAGCTACAGCGACCTTACTACAAATGCATGCGTTGACGCTACCTTTCGTAATTTTCCACGTCACAACAGAAGTACCAAAAATGTAACCAATCCTTTCCAGTCATGTTTAGTGCGATGCTATTTGGAAATATAATTACTTATGTTTACTTCTTTTTTAAAAACAATTCAAAGTAAAAATTCATTCTAAACATAATTAATTGTTATTATCATAATCAAAGGGAATGCAATTAAAGCCCACACAAAAAATTAAATCGGTTAATGTGCTACGTGTGACATACTGACGTTCATTATTACTAAACAAATTAGAATTTTGTTAATAGGTTTATTAGCATTTTAAATTGTTAACATTTAAAATCTTTATAATGTCAAGCTAAACATGTACAGGTACAAACACTTACTACAATGTCAATGTTTTGGGTACAGTTTGCCTGAAAATAGAAAATGGCGTAGTTAACTATATGCTACATATTATGGAAAAACAATAATTGCTTCTTTCTTCTTTGAGTTTGCTCTTCCAAAAGTAAATTTTTGACTATTAAACAGAGATATCTTTCTCTCGAAAGGACATGGCAAACCATTGAGGAAATTTATCCTAAAAATCCTTAGTACATTTTGGAGGGTTTGCTTATTTTACTGTCCAAATTGCACCTATTGGTGAAATAATTAGAAATAATATGGAGGATTTTGCAGTTCATGTACTCGGTATAAGCCCATGGTAGCAAAATGCACTTTATAACTTAATAAGCAATTTAAATTGGGGGGTTATCGTTTTCAATCCTCGATATAATAAGTTATCACTCGTTGGAGAGATTTAGACCAAATTGGGTCATTCGGCAATACGAAAACGATAAGGAGTGCTTCTATCTAACGAAACTTGACAAATTTTAAAATCACTCTTGGTTATGGTAATGTGTCGATAATGGTAATAAATTAAAAAAATTATTAGTAACGCGGATAAGATTTATATTTGAAGGACTTGGAAAAAGGTCATAAACCTTTATACTTATTTATGTAAATTACAATGTACATTATTTATTGTGCATAATTAACAATTAATTGAAATAATCTGTTTTGAGTTTTATATAAATTATTTGCAAAAGAAAAAAGTGAATTAATTAATTTTTTTAAATTGTTGTAAGGAAATAAGACAAAATAAACGATAACGATAACCTTTTTTAGCATACGTCATTATACAGCATTTTTCAATTGTATGAAAGTTGGTGCCCTTTTTCTTATCGTTCATGCTTAAAACATTCTACAACGATAAACAGCCATAAACAATTAAACTGAAGTTATTATTTGTATTACGCAGTTTTGCCAATATTTAAATAAAATTGTAATTTAAATAACGAAGACAAACTTAAAAACTCAAAAAATAATATTTTTTATCTGTAAAAAATACAAAATAGCAAAAAACCTATATAATCTCATTAGGATTTAATGCGGGTCATTAATATTTTTAGATCCAAAAATAAAAAGTAAAAGTGTTAATATGTTTGTCAAAGAAGTCAAAGATTAAAATACTAACCGAATGGAAATTTTGTTGTTTTCTAAGTTAACATTTATGATTTTTCGGTACCTATTTTTAGAATTGAATAAGATTTTCAATCTTAACCTTCAGTTATTGCTAAATTATCCAAATTAGTCGTCTTGCAGATTGCCTTGCATCAAAAGTTTTCAATTTTTTTTATAAATTATTGCCATTTTAAGTTAATTTTTATAAGACGAATCAACCTTGCAGTTATTATAATTTTTCTATTAGAAGCTTACGTCACGAAATCGATAATAATTACAGCATTACTCTTTTCAAAAACCTTGAAAAATTGCAGTTTTTTCTAAAAGATTACGACGTAAAAAATTAATTATTTAATTGTTTCTGCCCGGATATGAAGGAGGTGATAGCTGAATTGTACATTAATACATAACTATTATAAAAATTAACTTATTGTCATGTTCCAAAATTATCCATTGGATTTTTGATAATTTTTTTGAAACTTACTTATTGTAAAATTTTGTAAATAGTTTTAAACTTGCTTGTTTGCCCGCCAACAGCACCTATTTTTAACTGGGTTGGGCCCTAGTCTCTAGCAAATTTTCGGTCCCTTGATATTCGAGTGTAACTAATATCATCGAAGGCCCAATTTTTGGGTTATTTTATCAGAATTTGACTTTTATTTTACGATTTTATGTTCTCTCTTTTCGGCCCTTCTGGCTATTGGGCCCTAGGCACGTGCGTCTAATGGTAAATGGTAATGGTAAAATAGGCCTTGTTGAGAGGTTAAGTAGATGATGTAGTCTAGTTTGTTGTGTTGGGTGTAGCGATTTGGGAGTACAATAAAAGCGTGGAATGGGGGGTATTCCATACTACCCCCCCCCCCAGACCTCCGGCATTGTCCTCATTGTTTTGTGACTCTTAAACTTAAATTTAAAATTTAATAAGTTGTAAATGTCAACAATATGGTTCAAGTTTTGGGCATCGAAAGAGTTAGATCCACTGCTGGACACATATAGTTCATCCCGCGACGACGGGTGTTACATTTGTACGCATTCAAACTGTTAAAATTTATAATAGAACAAAAAGTCTCCATTTTGGGTAATTTATTAAAAACATTACAAAACACATTGGAAATTATTAATGCACATAGATAATGGATTTAAGCCCTGTGACGGGCGTTACTAGTACTTTTGCAGAATATGCTACCTAGTTATCTGATCATCAAAGTTCAGCTAAATTTCAAATTTTTTTCACAAAATAAATTGCTAAGTAGACAGTTAAAGGTATCTTCCTATATACCTGATACCTCCTCCTAATACCTGATATAGAAAAGTTTGTGACGGGTGTTACAAGTGCAATTGTAACATAGTGCAAATAAATTCTGTTTAATATAAATAAAACTTTTTGGTCCAACAAAAATTTATTTAAATCAAACAAAATTTATTTGGCTAAAAAAATTATTCAACCAAAATAGTTATTTTAATTCAAAGAAAAATTCTGGACTGTGTTTTATTACTCATATTAGGGTTTTAGGCAAAAATATTGAAAAATTTCATTTGAATTATGAAAGTTGAAAACATAAAGCTTGTTAATTTTCTATTTTAGTGTATATATTTGCAAATTATTTTTTTCTTCTTAGTATCGATTACGGCGGAATGGCCCATATGTAAGTAATATTATTTTTCTAGCTAATGCTGGAAGTATTCTATACCCCCAAACGCAACAAAAAGTTTGGGAATAAAATAAAGGCGTTCACTGGGGGGTATTCCATACCCCCCAGACACCCCGGTTTGTCCTAATTGTTTTGTCTCTTAAACTTAAATTTACAATGAATAATTTGGGTGTTCCTCGTGGGTAAATTATCAATTATATTGGGGGTCGCGAATTTAAAATTTAATAAGTTGTAGAGGTCCCACAATATGTTTAAAATTTTATTTCTTATTTTATTTTTGCATACCCGAGAGTTGAACCATAATGAAAAGGGCCCGAGGTTAAAAGCAATTATTTATTATTATAACTTCAAATATGAATTCAGCTTTAGTGTAGCCATCGGCAAACCGGGGGGTCTGGAACGGTTCTAGGACACTTCGCTCCGGGATATTTCGCACCCGGACATTTCGCACCCAGTCATTTCGCACCCGGACACTTCGTCCCAGGACGTTTCGCTACCGGGGACATTTTGCACCCGGAAATTTCGCACCCGGATATTTCGCTACCGGAGACGTTTCGCACCCGAACATTTCGCAAATAATTTGAATTATTGTTATTATTTAAAATTTTTTCAATTTTTCATTTTAGCCACCCCTTGCTAGTAGCACCTATTCGAGTTCTTGGTTAACATTCATTAAAAAATAATGAATAATAATATGCAAAAAGGGGTATCAACAACAGGGGTCAGGTTGATGCCAGAGAACCAGCAGCTTCTTTGGCTGTAATTTTTTTTATGAAAAAAAGAGATATAAAAGCAGAATTGACATTTGCCGCCATTTGCATCAATTATAGCATCTTCTGAAAAATAAACAATTTTTAAATTATTTTAATTGTAATTAATTTTTTACTCGTTAAATTGTGTTTTATTTAATTATCCTATTGAAATAAAATTTGTTATTTTGCTAAACCAAATGGTACTGAATACGGACCTGACCCCTGTTGTTTTTGATACCCTTTTTTGCATATTATTATTCATTATTTTTTAATGAATGTTAATCAAGAACTCGAATAGGTGCTACTACTAAGGGGTGGCTCCATTGAAAAAATGAAAAAATTATAAATAATAAAAATAATTCAAATAATGAATAATATGCTAAAAGTGGTAGCGAAATGTCCGGGTGCGAAATGCCCCCGGTAGCAAAATGTCCGGGTGCGAAATGTCCGGGTGCGAAATGACCGGGTGCAAAATGTCCGGGTGCGAAATGTCCCGGAGCGAAGTGTCCCAGTGCACGGTTTACTCTTTATTCATGAACCAATAGTATTAGTTCTTCAGTACGGAAGAGTTACTTAGTAGCCAATGCTAGGATCCTTGATTGTGAGCGCTGTATTTGGAAGTCGCAGTTTTGAGAAGATGAAGGGAGGATATGGAAAGGAAAAAATTGAAAGGCAGGGCCAATTTTTAATTGGGTTGGACCCTAGACTCTAGCAAATTTTCGAGCTCCTGATATTCGAGTGTAACTAATAGCATCGAAAACCCAATTTTCGGTAATTTTATCAGAATTTCATTTGAATTTTACGATTTTATGTTCTCTTATTTCGGGCCCCTCTGGCTATTGGGCCCTGGGCACGTGCCTATGCGCCTATTGGTAAAATAGGCCCTGCCGCCCCAAACTGTTAAGATCGTAACAGCTAGGTGGGAAAACCAGGCTTTTACCGTGGATTGAGTAGCCATAGTTAATAGACAAGTTGGTCCTTCGAATTTTGATTTGAGTTTATTTATTTTGTCAATAAAAGTTAAATTTAGTTTGCTTAATAAGTTGATTTCATTAATTTGATTTGACACTTGGAGGGCGTCCATTAATTACGTGAGGTGTTTAGGGGAGAAGGAGTCGAGCCGAATCTCACGTGGGGGAGAGGTGGGGTCTCAGCAAATACCACGTAATTTTTTTGTCTGAACTAGTCTTAAATAAAAATAATTAAGCAAATTATGTTCTTTTAATAAATCCAGCGCAATCAAGCACAGATTAACAAATTTAAACTAAAAATACGAATTTTAAAAAATATCACGTAAGATTAGGGAAGGGTCGAGCCAAATATCACGACATCTCACCAAGGGGGGGGGTCTAAAAAATTGCCAAAGTTGCCTCACAAAATTAAAGGACACCTTGATGACCCACATTTGGACGAAATGAAATAGATATTTTTGGAGATTAAAATTTGGGTTGTTTGATAGTTGAAATTGAGATTGGAACGATAAGCATTTTAATCGAAAAATTATAATTAATTTAATGGTGAAAAGTATTGCAAAAATTTACTTAAAATGAAATTTTTATTTGGAATTGAATTTGAATTGATTTTGGATTTTATTTAAATTGGAATAATTAATAATTGGTATAAGAAGAGTCTCATTGCTTGATACGTGCAGTAATTCGGTATATGTTTGGTTAAGAACTTTTATTTTACCTCCCCCCCCCCCTCAGACTATGAAATACCTTCAATGAGAGTAAAACACAATTTTATGCCTTCAGAAGCGGATAAAATAGTTGATGTAGATACTCAATAATAATAATATATTTAGGCCCAATTTATCAATCTCCAGTTATCTCTAATCAAAAGATAATCTCTATAGGAATATTGTTTCTATGGAAATAATCCATTGATAAATTGATAAATATTAAATTCTGTTACAGCAGGTAATATTACCTCGAAATGGGACATTTCGTCGTCGCCGTTTCGCAGTCGATTATTTCACTGCCGGAAATTTAATACTTAAACTTTTAAAGTCAACATGAGCATTCATAGATTTTTCTTGAGCATCAAGTAATTCTAGACGACAAATGATCCCTACAGCAAATGAGCCAGGGATTATTGTCCTAGATCAATATTACCTTTCTCTGATTAAAATAATAAAATAAATATTGTAAGTTGGTAATTTTATTTCCTAGAATCGGAAATTAGAAGTTACGTATTATTATTATCTATAAACTTAATGATCTTGCAGTTTTTTCTCGTTGAATTCCGGATCCTTTAAATTAAATGAACAGGTCAGGCAATATAAATTTCTGATATTTAAAATTTTTAACAATACTTTTTAATTTTAATTATATTATAAAGTTAGTATAGTAATATAGATCAAAATTATGTTGTTATGATGTGTGCATGCTAAAACAAGTTATATGTGCGTGTCACACAGTAATATAAAACAATTAATATTATAATAATCAGAAACTATTTTATATTCTAAATGGTTACTAGTTTTTCAAGTATTTTTTTATTCATCAACATTTCTAAGTATTATAAAAGTGTGGAAAAACAGGGAAAAACCTATTGAAGTTAATTATATTTTCACTGAAAACTAATTTATCTTTCAAGATTGAACCATCAAAATCGTAATTTTGGGACTTATATGCCTAGTATAGCGAGAAGCCTTATGATCTAGCTCCGTGTCCGTCTGTCCATCTGTATAATTTAAATTCTTAATAATTTAGCTAAATAATTTCATATTTGTGATTTACCAATCACAAATTCATTATTACCGGATTGTTCAATTAAATTTACAGTGGGAATTTCGTTACCTTCTATAAACCAAAAAAGTAGCTGTAAAACTAGGATAATCCGAATTCAATCGTGTTTTTAATTTATTCAATTTGTGGTAAAATCCTTTTGCACAATAAAACAATATAAACCATTTTAAAATTTGAACACAGTGGTGTATCCAGAGGGTGTGCTCGGATCCACCCTAATATGTATTTTTTTATACAACAATAATTCGATAATTAAAAATTAACAAAACATAAATGTGAAACATTGGTTTATCAAATCCCATAATTGAAATATTATGTTCCATATTTGCATAAATTTATAAATGAAATTATAACTTAAATGCTCATAATGTTTTTCAATGATAAAATAATTACATTATCGATATTTTATTAATAGACTAAATAAAATAAATAAAATTTTGTTTTCTTGTACAAACAACTAATGCGGTACTTCCACGATTTTTTATCTAGATGAACTAAATTTTACGAGAGGAACCTTTGTACTGAAACTCTAAGGTCAGGAACAGGATTTCACAGAATAACCATATTTTTGTTAAAATACCTCTGAACAGCCGTTGTCTAAAAATTAAGGTTAATTTTTTTGCTTTTTTTAAATTCTAATTATTTATTTGTTTTTAGTTGTTACTGTCGAATTATGCGGACCCGACTCGATAATAAACCTAGAACCAAGTGGAAGAGAATCTTCGATCACAATCTTACTAAATTCGATAAACCTAAAAAAAACGTGCAAACTAAATATCACTGCACCTGCGTCACATCTTATAAATTTACAATGGAATGACGCAAATAAAGAACTATTTGATAATCATAATTTTGGAAATCACAAATGTGGTTTAGATGTGGTAAGTAGATTTAAAAATTCTTTGCCTTCCAAATGTTAAATCCACACTCTACACTTATAGTTTCTTTCGGACAATACGGAAACTGCCGTTTGGAAAGGAGATCCATGCAGCAGAAACTTCCTCTCGGAAATCGATCTCTTAACTCCAGAACTGAATTTGATTTGGACTCCGCCACAATTTCCTTTGGCCGTGAGAGAACGAAAATTGGTTGTTACAGCCGTAGGTCAAAGTAAAAGCGAAATTTCGATAAATAGTTTCGATGTTGCTTATTATTTATTTTAAGATCATTTCTGTGAGGGACCGGATCTGCATGTTTGCAGCAGAATAGGATGGAAACCCGCGCTGTGCGTTTCGGAATTATTGGTCTGCGATGGAAACTTAAACTGTCCAAAAGGATCTTCGACGAGTGACGAAGACGAAGTTTTATGCAAAAGTCATCTGAATGGACACTCGTCTTGGCAGCAGCTAGCAACGGACGTGATTAAAAAACTACCGCCTGGTATAGTAAACGAAAATTGGTTGCAAAAACAAAACATTACCGATGCGGACCTAAACTCTCCACCGTTACCGTTCTGGAAAGAGTTGAACAAAATTGAAAGTAAGTTTGGTTTGAAAAATTAAACGGTTTTTTTTACTTCTGTTTTGTTTAGGTACAACCATTAAGGTTAACGAAGTCACTCATCACGAAGGTGTGGAAGCGGTGTCCGAAACGTTTTCTCATTATGGATCACTGGGTTACGTGATGCTTTTGATGCTGATATGTGGAACAATTTTGATGTTTTGTGGTTTGTGGGAGTGTTGTTTCAGAAAACCAAAAACTCAGATTGATTTACAGAACCAGCATCAACCAACGACGGTTTTAATAATCAATCGGTCTCAGGATGATGGAGCGCAACCACCAAATTATGACGACCTCGATCAACCTCCTTCGTATTTGACGTTATTTCCTAACAGTAAAGTGGAAGACTTAAACATTACAATTGTGACGAATCAACCAGTAACTGAGAGTGCCGAAGAAGAATTACAACCAAATGTGGAAAGTGAAACTGTAACTATGAGTAGTATTTCTAGTGATACCACCAACGACATCGAAGTTGTGATTGACAGACCAAGATGTTTGGTGACGAGTGTGTAAAAGTTACCTCATATTAAGTTAATTTTACTATATTGAAACCAACGTTCCTTCTAAGTTCAACGCGCAGGTAATTCTAATTCGATCAGAATCAAACTACTTATTGTCGTTTTCGGTCAAAATTTTAAAAATTGGGGAGGAGCGTTGAAACAAACCTTACGATATTGTGATAATTGAGACTGACGATTTTTAATGACACGTTTCATTGTATTCTTGTTTAATTATTTAGTGTTAAGTTTGTTATTTAAACTAAAATATTTTTTTACATTCCGAAATAAAAACAAAACCCGAAAAAATATATTTTAATTTTGAAATCTCGCCAATCCATTTAAGCGCGTCAGTGGTGTCGCTCATTGGAGAAATATTTGCAATCAGAGGTAACCGCTTTGATTGTCGTAAAACTATCTTCTGAAAGAAAAAAGTTCCTGTATTTTTCGGGTCTATGACGTTAAATACCCCCACAGGTTTTTATAATACGTAGGTAGGACCGAAATTCTTGAAGAATTTTATGGATGATATTAAAATGAAACGATTAATCAGAAGATTAACTTAAATTTTTCTTTCAATTTCCAAAATAATTTAATTTAAAGTTTCGATTTTTTACATAAAAAACTGGGATTTGCTCATTCTGTTAACGGTACGTAAGCTAGACGTGAATAAGTTCAATAATTAAGGCGGAGCCGACTGCAGTTGACTTCTAAATAGTAGTAGTGACAGCATCAAATCGACGGTTTAAAGTCAGAAGCAGAAGGGTGTAACTACAAAAATAGCTGTTTTGATTTACCTTATTTATATAGCAAATTTAATAAACACTTATCAAGTTATTTTATTAGTTTACTATCTTAACAACTGTATTACCTAAAAAATAAATTGAGAAATTCTTAATTAACAGCATACTTGCTTGAAAATGTCGGTTTTTCTTCAATATCTCAAATATGGTAATTTGTAGTTACATCCTTTTGACTCTAAATCCTCGATATCCGATTTTTGATTGGCCACAATGTTTTTTTTTATATACTATAGTTTAAGACGGAATAAAAATAAGTTTTTTACGTGTGAACTTAGAGATCCCAGATAGATTTCTAAATCGACGTTTTTCGAGTTCTGGCAAATTGCGGGGATGTTTTTGCCAAAAGAGTGGGCCCATTTTCGTAACTTTCATTTGGGGCGAATACTTTTACTGAAGATGATACAAATGTTGTTGTAAAAAAACAGTTATAATGTAATTAAATAGATTTCCACTTGTAATAAGATAAAGATGATACTCTATGGGCGAGGCTGATCTCATGGACAATATTATTATTTATGTAATTACTCCCTCACCGGCTTTAATTCCATTCGAAAAATGTTTAATTTGTGGGGACACTTTATGCCCTACTCCCGTTACAATATGATGCTGTGTATCGACTTTATTAATGGGATAACTTAATTATTTTGTAAATATTTATTAAGAAAATTTAATTTTTTATTTTAATTTTGGGTTTGCCGCGAACTATACCTTTTCCAGTATGATTTTGAACAAATAAAAACAGATTTGGAGTAAACAAATACACATTCGGAGCAAACGAAAACAGTTTCGGAGTAAACGAAAACAGACTTGTAGCAAACGAAAACAGACCTGGAACCAATGAAAAGAAATTAAGAACATGAAATGAAAAATGAAAACAGATTCGGAGCAAACGAAAACAGACTTGGAGCAGACGAAAACAGACCTGGAACTAATGGAAACAGACTTGGAACAAATGAAAACAGATTTGGTTTAAATGAAAACACACTAGATGCAAACGAAAACAGATTTGGAGCAAATGAAAACAGACCTGATGCAAACGAAAACAGATTCGGAGCAAACGAAAACAGATCTGAAACCAATGAAAACAGTCCTGAAGCAAACGAAAACAGTCCTGAAGCAAACGAAAACAGACTTGGAGCAGACGAAAACAGACCTGGAACTAATGGAAACAGACTTGGAGCAAATGAAAGCAGATCTGAAACAAGTGAAAAGAAATTTTGAACAAAATGAAAACAGATTTGGTTTAAATGAAAACACACTAAATGCAAACGAAAACAGATTTGGAGCAAATGAAAACAGAGTTTTAGCAAATGAAAACAGGCCTGAAGCAAACGAAAACAGACTTGGAGCAGACGAAAAAGACCTGGAACTAATGGAAACAGACTTGAAGCAAATGAAAACAGATCTGAAATAAGTGAAAAGAAATTTAGAACATTTGGAACTAAATGAAAATCTGTTTTCATTTGTTCCAAGTCATACTGGAAAAGGTATAGTTGACTTTGCGCGAACTAACGGACAAAATTAGGCGGAAAGATAAATTTTATGTCAGAGATTTTTAATTAGTTTTAAGTAATTTCCGAATAAATAGTGATATTTTTATGTGGACAATTTTTTAATTAAATTAAAAATAAATTAAAAATGTGGTCACTTCTGCCGCTCTACCTTCAATCAAAGGTACACCAAATTTTAACGGAATCTGTATTGTTTTGCATTTTTTGTGATTTTTGGAACTTTCAGTTATATTTTTATCACTGACGCGCATGAATTTAGTTTGTCCCCCCCCCCCCATACTATTGCTGCCATTTTGTTTAAAATGATATAAAAATTTAAAGACCATGCAATATTTCCTGTTTATTTTGTTGCAAAAAGATGTCCAAAAAAATTTTTTGTTTGATTGGAGGTAAAAATCGTCAAATACAACAAACGATGGAACAAACACCTAGAACGAATAAGCACTGAAAGGTTACCACTAGCGGCACAAAGATATAATTCCTCGGCGAACAGAAACGTAGGACGTGCGAGAAAAGGATGGGTGCCGGTACAGGCATGATTGCCTATCCCATGAAAAGAAGAAGAAAAAAAATTAATTAATATATTTTTGAAATAAAATTAGTTTTATTTAGCAGAAATTAAAGGAAACGGAAGCAGCAGCTGAATAATTTTTGTAAAAATCAATTTTCTCGTATTCATTGGGACATTGGCGATTTTATGGATTTAATCGACATTCGATTTGACAAAACACAACATATATTTAATGAACATAGTTATGCGAATAAACAAATGTAATTTTTTGACAATGTATTGACAATACCACAAATGATTTATGTTTGTGGGTTTTTTAAAATAAGAACACAATTTTATAACATTTTAAATGCCGCAGAAAAGCAAACGCACGAAGAAAAAAAATAACCCTAAGCGCAAATCCGAAGATGAGGGTGAAAAAGCAAACAAAACCAAATGTCTGCTAAAAGGGTCAATTTCAAAAAATTCAGATAGTTTGACTACTCTATTTGGAAGCGAAGAAATAAATAAACTAAAAAATATTTTAAAATTGAAAGATGTGGTAGGTTCCTGGAGTTTTTTATTTAAATAATTTCTTCACTCCAATAATATTTATAGACCAACGTCTCGTTGATAATAGCGGCTGTAATTTTAAACAAATTCTCACTTGTACAGAGACTTACTCAGCAGGGATGCAACGTAAACGAAACCGGCCCTGTAAGTTTCAAAAGTTTAATTTTTACGAAGCAACTTAACAATTTTCTTTTAGAATTACACCTCGGCTCTAATGTGGGCTATTAAAGACAAGAATACCGAAGTGATTGACTTTCTCTTGTTTAATGGGGCCGACCCGACGGCCAAAAATGACAATGGCGACAACATTCTATTTTTAGCACTAGAAAATAAGCAGTGGGACGAAAACTCATACGTGACTCTTTTAAATCAAGTCAAAAGTATCGCATTTGTTGATTTCGATTTTACGAGTAAAACTGGTCGAAACATGATACACATAGCGGTGAGAAGAGAATGGAATAAACTATTGAGTATTTTGATATCGGAAAAGGTATTCTCTCCCCCCCCCCTTGAGGTAACTTTTCAACATTTTGTTAATGTTCCTGGCAGGTAAACGTCAACTTGGAAAATTCAAATGGAATGACGCCGCTCATGTTGGCCTGCTATTTTAATAATTCCGATATGGTCTCCACTTTGCTGCAGGCCAACGCAAATTTGATGAAGGAAGATATCAATAAATGTACCGCTCTTTGCTACGGAATGGCGTACGCGATGTACAAAAATATTCCACCTCCTCATTCTGTGGTTGAAAAATTGATAGTCGCATTAAAGAATTCTAACGTTGACTTCAAAAGTTTTTTTAAGGTAGGTAAGAGAACAGCGGTGGGCATATTTAATTTTTTATGGTGTCAGCTTAACTGCTGTGATCTAAAGTCTAATCTTATAGAAAGAGCGTGAAAGTAACGATTGCAGTGTTAAGTTAATCACAACTGTTAAAGCTAACAATACTCTAATTTTAGTCTCGAATTGAAGTAATTTTACACGATCCAATTAAGCAAAATAAATCAGGAAATCTCATACTGAGCACAAAATCCTTAGTAATTCCATATGCACTCAGATATCTAGAAGGAACGGTGGCTGTTTTACTGGAAGCAAACATTTTCAAAGGGATCGCCAAAGTACTAACCTTTTTAGTTCATTATTACCCCATTACTAATATGAAAATATCAATTAGGCTATCAAAATTTATATTAACGAACCGTTACATATAAATAAATTTCTAACATTAATTAACGAACTGCTAAATCATTGCGAACGCTGTTCTTCTGGAGACTGTAGGAAGAAATTGTTAGATACTTTTGTTACAGACGGAGGGGCGGAAGCGTGTTTGATAATTTTGAAAACGTAAGTTATCTGAAAGGTTTCAAAATATTTTCAAATGATTAAATTTTAGATATTATGGTAACAATCCAAATTCTGAATACACTTTTTTGAGTTCGGCATTCACCCCCTTCGTTACCGTGTGCACTTTGCAAATAAAAGGCAAACTATGGTTACAGAGAAATTTTGCAGACGTTGTTCCATTTTATGAAAAGTTTCGCCAACTGCACCTTGCAGAGGACTCCCGAAATAATCAGGTTACACTTTAAATTATTTCCTTTACCTAATCACAAAATCTCCTCCATCCTCTATCTTCTTCTTCACCAAAGCAAAATTTTTAGAACAACGAAAAATTTACTACATTCCATGAACTTATTGAAAACATAAAACTGGAAAAATCAAAAATCGAACTTGTGTACACTAAAATTAACGAAGAGTCTGCGTCGGATGAAGCGTCAGCCGATTTGTTAGATGTGGATGACTACAAAACCGAGAAGGATACGAAACCAGATAGTAAATCGATCACAAAAATAGGAAAACAACGAAGGGCAAAAGCCTTAAAATCAAAAATTACGAAGATAAGGAACGAAGAACTGACGCTGCGTTTGAACAAAAATAAAAATGAAATTTTGACCCAAAAATGCGTGTCCGATTCATCGATAGCTTACAAGAAACCTTCCGAAAATATGAACGTCCAGTCGACTGTTTCGGACGTGGAATTGGAATCGCAGGAGTCGTGTAATGATTCTGCTTGGCAACAAATTTGGCATTTAGATGACGATAGCCGTCCTGCAATAAAAGAATTCCGACAGACTCTTAATGTGCTCTGCAAACAAATTCTTACCATTAAAACCGACGACATGTTTAACATCGACTTAGAACCAATGATATTCGAAGCCGTCGAAATGCCAGACGACGATGAAAGTCTTCTTTACTCAAACTGGAACGAAAACGAATTAAACATGGAATTTAACGGCGATGATAGCACTACGCCAAAAAATTCGAAATCCGAACCCAACTTTTCGAGCAAAGACGTAAATAAATCCCAAGAGCAGTCAAATAAAGAAGGCATTGATGGAATGATGAGCGATGCGATAAATTATGTGTCAAATTTGCTGAATAAAATTATTAAGACATACCAGAACAACTGGGAAAACGATAAGCAGAACGAGTATCAAGTTGAATACGTGGAAGGTTAGTGTTTTTATTTTTCCGGACGAAGCCAAATATAAAAATTATAAATTCCAGGTGTTGAGAATATAATGAAACTGGTAATGGACAAATTGGAAGCGGAATATGTGGATCGCGTTCAAAAGCAATTCAATAGCTTGGTAAACTATTTAAAAAACAGTGCAGACCAGCATATATTTGAATGTAGCAAAATAATGGATAAGCTGGAAGAAATTTTGTTAAGCCATAAAATTAGAGGCGAATCGATAATTCACGAAACGCCGATGCAGTTGGTGGAAACTCATAAAAGTTTAGATAAAAGTTATAACAAACATTTTGCTAAAGAAGACAGTTTTATTCCCTACAGTGCGAAGGAAGCTTTTCACGAAAACAAGTCTATCAGCGAACTAGAAACGAGTGATATGGACTACTATGGGCCGCAAGAAGAACCCGAAGATAGCGAAAGAAGAATAAAAAAAAATAAGTTGAATTTATATCCGGATAAATTGTACTTGCAAGAAGTGTCGAAGTTAAGTCCAAAATCACTGCCAGATCCTAAAAAGCGAAAATTAGACCGGGATAAAACCATGGGTAGCTGCTACCACTTGGTAGCTTCAATTATGTCCATCTGCGATGAAGATAAAGACAACCTTATAATTAAACAACAAGAAAAGGCGAAACGCCAAAAGCTGCTTTCCAAAATTAGAAAACGGAAAACCCTCCACGACACTCTGTTGGTCATGCCCGAAGCCGACGACGCAGGAAAACTATTGGAAAATTTCAAAAGTTCACAATCGATAACACCCCCAGAATTGGATAACTCTACGAGTAGGTGGTGTAGTGTTATACGAAATCTTCAAATAACTAACGATTACGTCAGCGTGGGCGAAGTAAAAGTCAGCACCAGGACGAGATGTCCTCATTCTGTCATTCCAGGTGGAAACTTTAATCCGGTCGTGTTAGGATTGGATTCGAATAATCGACCACTTGCAATAAAAAGAATACTAAAATGTAACCCAGTTTGCAAGGTAATGAAGAATCTTTTAAATCCGTTACTAGGTCTAAGAAACCTAAACATTTTGCATTATCATACCTGCACGTACGAAAAAAACGAATTATTATTGGCTACGCCTTTGTGCGAGTACAACCTTGGAGAGTACATCATGGAGATGAAGACAGTTCCCAATATGTTGCCAAAATACATGGATATGGTAAAACAATTTTTGGCCGGTTTGAGATTTTTGCACGATCGCCGCGAGCCAATCGTGCACGGCAATTTGAAACCTTCCAATATTTTTATAGATTTAAATGGTGTCATTCGCGTTGCTGAGTTTGGAATGAGTAAAGTAAGTTCATTTTCTCGAATTCTAAAAAATATTATCAAATTTTCTCTCAGGCTTTGTACTGTTTGACGGAAGCAGCCAACACGTCGATTATTTGGTTTGCACGAGAAACTTTTGAAACTTTTAAGAAAACTTCTAGCATGAATTGCTGTTGTGCATCCGACATACAAGTTGCTGGTAACTCTATCAAATGCTATCCTCTTCGATGCAATATATTGATTTTGTAGGTATGCTAATTCACTTTGTATTAACTGTTGGTAAACATCCGTATGGAACAACGGTGAGCGAAATTATAAAGCACCTAGAAAAAGGTCTGCCTCATTTACTAACAAATGACGTCGATCTTCACGATTTGATCTCGTGGATGTTATTGTATGAACCTAACGAAAGGCCCACGATAAACCAAGTGGTGTCGTACGTTTTTAAATGTCTCTTCATTCAGATTTTAATTAATTTCTATTTTCAGGCACGTTTTCTTTTGGAGCGTCGAACGGAAATGGAATTTCATTCTGACATGCGCTGGAGTAAGTCCACACGGTACCCAACTTAAGATTGCAGTCGAAGAACTTCACATGTTTATTAATACAATCGCGACAAAAGAAAGTATCAAGGGTAAATGGCTGACAATAACGAAACAGCGATTTCCGGATTTGAATTATTCAGAAACGGACGAAGATACTATTTCGGGATTTCTACGTTTCATCAAAAATTGCGTTCAAAATTATTTGGCGTTTCGTATGGGAGCTTCACATTACGACTTACGTAATTTTATTTTATCCGCGTTTCCGGCATTGCCGCTTTCATTGTATCGCATATTGGATTCGTCTACTTGGTTAAATCATCATCTGTTACAGCCATTCACCACTGTTGATTCTCTTACTGCATAAAAGTAATTATTTCAATTTTAATGATATTTAAATGTTTTGTAAGATTTAAATAATTTAAAAAATTTGCTCTATAGGTACATAATTTGACAAAATAAATTGTTTTTCAAGTTGTGTCGTTTTTGTTCAATAGTCCAGATTGCTCGTACCTACTCCATTTGCAATGGAGTACCTCACTTCACTCAGCTCAACTTCGCGCTAAGCGAGAAGTCACGAATTGAGATTTAATTCATATTTTCTTTGATTTAATTGGTAATGTAAAATAAGAGGGCGTTAATAACTTGAGGCGATTTTTCGACCCCCCCCCCCCCTGTGAGATTTGGTTTGACCACATCTAATCTCACGTGAAATTGTTTATTTTACTTAATTTAACCCAGTTCTCTCGCAATTTTACTTTCTAGCGAAAAAAAATTTGCTGATTTGCCGAGACCCCCCTCTGCCCCGTGAGATTGTGTGAGAATCGGCTCGACCCTTCTCCCCCCTCATAAACGCTTCATGAAATAAATTAATGGACGTCTCCGAATGACAACACTGGTCTACAAATAAAAAATTTTTTGCGAGCCCTGATACCATTCCTGCTGATTTTTATGTAAAATAACCTCCTGAATCCAAATATGACCTCCGTGTTCTCCTCATCACACACGGTTTCGGGGCATGCCCCCTCCCCATCCATTTTTATTACTTTTCAATAATTTGGAAGGATGAAAACGATTATTTTAGCCTTTACAGTCCTTTTGGTAAACTAGAGAGGTAAAAATTGATTTGGGAGAGAATTTTTCCCCTGAAATTGTAAAAACATTAAAAATGATCAAATTTTCCGTTTTTTGCTCAATTTTTTCACTAATTTTCTACATATTCCAGCTTCTAGCCTCCCTCATCCTTTTCTAAACACTCCCAAATAATAAAAATTTTGGTTTTAATATAACGAAAGTTAATAAGTTAATCTAATACGAGGTATGGTTGGTATAGAAAGTTTTGTTTAAAACCAATCGTTTGCTTTCTTTTGGTATTTTATTTTGTGAATTACCATTTCACCGCGGTTTTACGATAAAATAATTCAGAATTAATGTCAAAAAAACATCAAAATTGTACGTAATGGAGCCGCCATGTTCTTGATATTTGGTAGCGTCATGAACACCACCAACGGTAAGGCACTGAAATAGTTTAATCCGGCACTGCCAAAAACTGAAAATCATGATTATGATACATTTTCTTAAAGTTTGATATCTTAAGAACGTCAGGTGAAAATTTCAAGTAAAAATTCAAAAAAATACACAAATATATTGTGCATAACTGTATTTTACCTGCACCTAGGTGCAGGTAAGGTTGTGGTATTTTTGGATCCATGTCAAAACGTCGCGGATATTTGGTCGTGCGACATTTGGACGCAGTTATTTGGACGCGCGACAATTGGACGCATACAACAATTGAACGAGCGTCAATTGGACGCATACGACAATTGGACTCCGAAATTTGGACGCGCGTCAATTAGACGCATGTAACAATTTGGTGATACGACAATTGGACGCGGATATTTGGACGCATGCGATATTTGGCTCATGCGACAATTGAACATAATGCTATAATTTGACATAAATATAATAGATATAAAATTTACTTATAAATAATAAACTACAAGAAGTAAATAAGAAATAATGTTATCAATATTTTGATTGAAAATCTATATTTGGGAAACACTTATTAGACACAAATCATAAACAGGGCGGATAGAAAAATTTACACGTAGAGCCAAAAAGTAAAAACTTAGAAATTTTAGAAGCCGTGGAAATTAACAAATTTAAGCAATCATCCTTTTTATTAAACAGCCAATTGACTTAAGTAACTCACCTCGATTAAACATTTTCAAAAAATAATTAAAGCCTGTTTTCTTCTTTTCACCTTTTTAATTGGTTAAGGACAATACACCCCAATTGGTTTAACTAAAAGGCGTACGAATACATTTTTTATAATTATTGATACCCCTATTAAAATCCCTTTTCAAAAATACATGCTCCTACCACCCCGAACGATATTTAACCCATTTCGTCCCGATGTTGCGTTACTGACACAGTAAACTTTTTAGTGGCATAGCCAGGAATTTAGTTTTGGGGGAGGGGGCACCCCCCCACGAACTATTAAAAAAAAATATTTTTAAAAAACCGGACAAAGGGTTTATTACATAAGATATAATTCCAACGTCCTAGGCGTTTGGGCTGAAATGGGTTAAACGAATTGTGTAATTCTTTAACTAATTAATTATACGCATATAATTAATATATTTATCTATATATATTTTATCTATAATAGGAAAAACTATAACTACTTAAAAACATGATTTCCGGGCAATAACAAGATATAATTGAGTGTTCATATAGGGGTTAAATGTTATAACTTTGGGTATAACCTTAAGATAATTCGAGCTGTTTTATTATTTGGGATTTGAGTTTATTTTTCATCAAAAGCCATTAATACCATAATACACCATCGGTGCGTCCAATTGTCGCGCGTTCAAATATCCACGTCCAATTGTCGTATCACCAAATTGTTACATGCGTCTAATTGACGCGCGTCCAAATTTCGGCGTCCAATTGTCGTATGCGTCCAATTATTGTATGCGTCCAATTGTCGCGCGCCCAAATAACAGCGACCAAATGTCGCACGACCAAATGTCCGCGACGTTTTGACGGGATACCGGTATTTTTCTGTACCGGGTGTTAAAACTATTTTCGTTTTTCTATAAATATTGTTTTCTTATTGAAAACAAAAATAAAAATTTACAAAAGTGGATAATTGTTTTCAAAATTCTAGCTGTATATTCCCCCTTTAGCCACACGATTTTTTAAAATATTTTTCCAAGGGATATTTACTCAAATTGAACACATCCCCAAAATTATAGATTTTTTAATAATTTATTTATATTTCACCCTCTGAAATTCACCCCATTCAAAGATTTGATTTTTTTAAATATTTTTCCAATGAATGTTTACTTCGCGCAAGTAGATTTCTAAAGTTTTAAATTTTTGTCTACTTTTTTCGGATTCTGGCCCACTGTGAAGTCCTTGGAAAGCACCGTTATTTCTTGAAAATCCTTGGAATTCTTTGGAAATATTTAAAATTCCTTCAAAATCTTGGAATTTCTTAGAATCATTAGAATTCCTTGGAAATCTTTGGAATTTCGAGTCTTGTGTACACAAATTTTACATTTTTTACAAATTTATCTTTTGATATTATATTTTTAAATTTTTTCTAAATGTAATGATGAAGTCATGTGGATCCACATCAGATTTTTGGTTTTACCTCTACATTTTGAGATATTCAGAAAAAGCATAATCATGGGCTTATTGCAAAAACAAGGTAAGTCCATTTCTGGACACCATGACATTTGTCTTATTTTTGCAGCGTGTATTCCAAATGGAATTTATGAAAAAATAAAATTGAAGCGAAAAAAATAAAACTAAATATCTCAATCAAAAATTTCTGATATTGAGTTTCGACGAAGTCCATTTTTGCCATTTGGAATACTGCAAATATGTTTTTGCAAAAAGCCATATATAAAAAATATGGTCTAGATGCGCAACACGGATTAACGAGATACTTTAATTTAAAATGCGAGTTTTCTATTCTCAATTTATTATAAACAAAATAAGTAAAATCAAAGCACTTCAGTGCCAAAGAATACACTTGACCAAGGGGTGGGTCACGAATCAAATTTTTGTACACCAGATTTCCTTTTACAACAATTTTAAAAGATTTCACCAGATATCCTCCTAGATTAACTTAAAAAGAATTTATTTTATAAATAAAAAGCAAAAAAAGCGTACCTATGGTATTTCTAAGATTTCTTTGCATTTCCTACATTTTCTACTTCTTAACATTGCTTTGAATTTGCTTGGATTTCTCTTCACTTGTACATCGGATTCCTTCCTCGCAAGTGACATTTTTAAATTACATAAAAATTAACTTTCAAGTCTGGTGTGTGTGGAATGAAACGTATATCAAATTTCCTGTTGTTAGCTAGAAATGCAATATTCTTGTAAAATTTAATAAATCGCAACCAAAAGAACTTCAGAAAAAAACTCGGTTATAGTCGTATAACTGTATTATTTCCTGCTAATACTTAAGAGTTATGAAACATCATACAATATTATGGTAATAATACACAATAAAATTATCATACATGCACATTATGAAAAAATTACATCTAGAATAAATTCAGTTTTGAATTTATTCCTTTTACTCGATAATATAAAATAGTCATTGGGGTATAAAAAATTATTTTAAAAATCAATGGACGTGGAGAAAATTTTCTTGGTACATTTGACGATTTTTAAGCCTAATAAGTGTTATAAGTTTCATGCATCCTAAAAGATAGTAAAATGTGGATTAAATAAATGCTCAATTTTTCAACTTTAAATTGCTTCATCTTACTATTGTCACCATGTCATGCACTTGTCGGGGTCTGCTTATAATGCTTTAAAAAATATAAAAAGCAATTTATCTTTAGTATTATAGAATCTAGCCGAAATGAAATTATAACAATTTTGAAATAAACAAGGAGTTTTGATAAATTTCAAAATAACAAAATATATAATTTCTTATAACAACATAAAATATATACAACAACACATTTATTATCATAAGGCAACAGCACCAGCTTCTGCTCTACTTTCGGGTAAAGGGGGACCATCGTACCACATATTAGTGATAGGATTAAAACATTCAACAGAGGATACAGTAAATTGGGCCCTATAAAATGGATTTTCTAACGTTTTATAACCACCCATTACATACAATAAGCCATCGACAGCAGCAACAGCTGGACCACTACGTCCCAAACTCATTGGTGTAACGGTACTCCATTTCCTCTGCATCAAAACTTAAAATTATAACAAGCACAACTTTCAAACAGCCACAAACCTTTTTAAAAGAGTATCTTTCCACCGAATCAAGTATTTGGGACTTATTATTTCCACCAACAACATAAAGATAATCATCGAGCACAGCTACACCCATTTGAGAACGTGCAATGGACATGGGAGGTAAAGTAATCCATTCTAATGTTATGGGATTGTAACTAAGCAAATCTTGGGAAAATCGTTGAAATTCGGTACAACCACCAACCACATAAATTAATCCTGCAAATTTTTTTATGTTATACTGTTTAATTAAAAAAAACTTAAGTCAAAATACCTTCATACGACACTACGCCCATGCTAAAACGTGGTTGGGGTAATGTACCCATCAAACTCCACATATCGGTATGTGGATTATAACTCTCTATGGGATCTCCAATGTTACCTCTATCGGCACCAACCCAACCACCGACGGCAAACAAGAGACCATTCCATGCACACAAACCAAATTCGCATCTCGGTACTATCATGTGAGCTATTTGAGTCCATTTATTTTCTTGTGGATCAAAACATTCACCACAAGCCAAACTACTGGAACCATGTTCACCACCAACCACATACACCTTGCCATTTAGGCATGCCACGCCTGGCACAATACGACTGACCGTCATATTTGGAGCCTGACACCATTCCCTAAACATTATTTAAGTTAATAAAAGTAGTCAAAGCTATGAACGTTCAAAATAGGGAAATGTTGAGATCAAGCTGTGTTAGAACTAATTAGAAGGTGATCATCCTAAAAGTCTCCAAACCCAGGACGTGCAGGGGGTGTAAAGAAGGTATTGGGTTTTAATTTTTTGCCTATATTATATCAGCCCTATGCAAAAATTGTTCTGCATAAAATTCTGTAAAATAAATTTAATGCTAAAGGACGTGTTCTCAGCGACTAAGAATTGACTAGATATATGTATCTCTCTTTATTTGCTGCAAAGTGCAAATTCTTTAATTAAAATTGCTTTAACATAAAGCTGTAACCTTATACTTTATATTTCTGCTTCATTTGCCCTCAAATTCTACATACTTTTTCCATTTTCATGGAAATGGTAGAGCAACTTTTCTGTCATTAAAAATTTGCGAATTTCACAAATCTGAAACAGATACGTCAAAAATAAAAAGAAATATTCTTGTAAAAAATTATATCAGCTTCAACTTTATACCCAACATCTTTTCGGCTACCTAACGGTTTTCAAGATACAGTAGAACCCCTCTATAACGAGTCCGGTTATAACGATTTATCGGCTATAACGAGTAAAAATTTAGTCCCTTGACTTTTGTTTACATGCTAAACTGACTGTTTATAGCGAAAATCTACTTATAACGAGTAAATAGGCTGGTTCCTTGAGCTCTCGTTATAGAGGAGTTCTACTGTATAAGCAAATCACCAAAACACGGAACCTCCGTTGTACTCCCTCTGCACCTCCTAGGTTCGGAAACATTTAGTATGTTTACCTCATAACTAGTCTAAACACAGTTCCAAAGTCAAAAAATACTTTTACCTTTTGTAAATGTCAAATCTTTCTATTGTAACATAACTGCTTTCAAAACTTCTGTTTAAAACATTGTTTAGTTCGCGTTTTGATCCTCCAACTATAAATATGTGCTTCTTGGCTGCGAGGCGTGGAGTAACATTTAGAGGAACCAAGCAACCTCGTCTACTGATTAAGTCGTTATGAATTGATTTAAGTGCAACTCTTAGGCTGCCATCACTGCATTCACTGATTGCACGTTCCAAAACACCTACATAGAAAAGAACAAAATATATTTTCAAGATACATAGGAAAATTTTGAAAAATTTTACAGATGGGTCATTCCATATCAAGTGATCCAGCTCGACCATTCTAAAAATAATTGATTTTTTTTGTGTAAACATCCTATCATGTTAGTAGTACTAAATGACCATTATTTCAATTGTATTGTCTTTTGTTTTCGTGTGTAGGCCATATTTGCAGCAATGTGCGGCATTTTTTTGCACTTTTAAGGGTTTAATCTTCGCCAATCAGTTAACCCGAGTTGTAAATAGCCACACAGGAAGGTTGTGTTTTTTTTAAGGCGTTAAAATTTGAAAACTTGAATGAAATGTGGGTGAACTGATTAGAAGTGCAAAAAATGTCGCACATTGCAATGCAAATATGGCCCTCACATGAAAACAAAAGACAATAAAATTGAAATAATGGTCATTTAGGACTACTAACATGTTAGGATGTTTACACAAGAAAAATCAATTCTTTTTAGAATAGTCGAGCGGCAAGACTAGACCACTTGATATGGAATAACCCAGATTGAAGATTACTTGCCTGAAGGTAAAAGAGATAGTCTCACATATTTTAATATTTCGAAAACATAACATCTTCGTTCCACAATATCATGAGTGATCCATTTAATTGCGGCTTGAAAAACTTGAGTTTCGGAATCGACTTGTATATTTTCCGATACCAAAAATTTTATTATTTGATCCTTAGATAATTCGTATATTTCGTCTTCTCGTATAATTTGGGGAAAATAATTATGGATATATTGTAAAGCAGCAGTTTTTAACGCGATCCAATTGTGCAATTCGGCAAACCTACAATTTGAATAAGAAATTAATTTTCTAAGCAATGATAAGTCCAGAAATTATTGCAAACAGGCACGCTATTTTAAAAAACGTTATTAAAACATTTCAAGGGCAAACGCGTCTATATCAACATGATGAATCAATAGTCTGGACTTCTTCGGTAATTATTTTTTAATAATATTCCCATACCACTTAATAATTAAAAAGCATGATAATTGTAACGTCAATTCTATTTATATTTTTTTTTAAAAAGCCCACATATTGATTACCCTGCATATTTTTATGGATCAAATTTTTTGAAGATAAAACTAAACAAATAGAATATAAATGTATTGCCTACCTGTAAATTCCCACTGCATTTACGGCATGCAATTCTTTAATAAGATATTCTGAACAACCAATCACCACGTCCTCCAGTTCTAGCATATCAGCAGTAATCATTATTTCTTGTACGTTGCTTTGATTTACTTCAATTTCGCCGGTATAAATAAAGTCAACTAGAGCTGTTAGAATGGTGGATGAAATTTCGTGCAATTCCACAGACCTCTGGTCCTTTTCGCATAAATCATTTGTAAACATGGCGTTGAAATATGGACTGCTGGCAGCCAAAACAGCCCGGTGCGCCTAAAACAAAAACATTACAAATAATAGAATATTATGTATAAAGTAGATTTTCACTAAATGAGCAGACAAAGCTGAGATTCTGCAAGTCGAATAAAAATATTGAGCAAGTAGGGAGAGGTTCTAGTGGGTAAAAATACCACATTACCACCTAGCCGAGTTTGGAATGCTTTAGAAGATTTTCCCTTCTATTCAAAAAAGGGGGTAAGGTCTGGGGGGCCTGCAGAAAGGTCTCTATATCTTTGCTTATTTCCAACTTTGTATAACTGGGTTATATTTATTGGAAAATGTAGATTACTCCTAATGCAAGGTCAATCAATAAATTGAGGAAAATAGGTTGTACCCTCGTCAATACATTTTCTTTCGTATTCAAATTTTTAAATATTGTAAATATTAAAGAAAATCAAAACTATCTATTTTTTAGAAACTACTATCGACAGAACTACTACGAGACGGAAGGTTTTAAAATTACACGATTTATTATACTTGTACTCTCAAGTAATGATTTAAACATTAAATTGAAAGTAAAATAACTCACCGTGATAATCTTTCCATCGGCAATGATCTCGACATCGCATAAAGACTTACTCAGTCTCAAGACATTCAGATTGCTCAACAATTTAGGAAAATAATTGTAGCTGTTGTTTAGTTTTATGTTATCCGTTGTGCTCAAAGATACAAAATTGTTATTTTCTTTTGATGTGATTTCGGACATGTCTTTGGAACTTTTCAACGGTGGCATAATGATATCCATTAAAAATCTCATTTGTCGTTTCGATATTGATAATCACATAGCAGTAAGTAGGAACCATAAACTTAAAATTAAGTAAAACAGACACACCTCCTTGTTCTGCTGTACAACACCATATTTTTATTTTTTCATTTACTTGTTAAATTATTCACTAAAATTTTGATCACTAAAAATTTTGAACAATTATATGTAGGTAATCACATAATTGGGTTAAAAATTAATTATTATTCCATAACTTATATTTTTTCGAAAATAGAAATTGGATCATTTTTGTGCTCAAAACAACAAACAAGTGTCAAGTTACAATCTGTTTACAGATTTCTGTAATAGCGGCGAAACATGTAAACACAAATTTAAAGTTTTCGCTCCGTAATAATCAGGTCTATTTTGTATCACAAACGTTATTATAAAGGTGACAGTTGTGACATAAAATTAAAATTTCTGCAAATTGGTATGCATTTTAAATGTTACGAAAACCTTTATTATAAAGAGCATGTTAAAATCACGGTTTGTGAAAACGATACGTAATACCAATTTGCCGAAAACCTTGAATGTTATGTCATAACCACAAAACAACTGTCACCTTTATAATAACGTTTGTGATACATAATAGACCTGAATTAATGGTAGATTACTGGCCGAGCCTCCGTTACTGAGCGCGCAGCTATATTGTAAAGCGAGCGATAAGCGAGCTTTTTAAAGCTGCAAGCCCCCCAGACCCCCCGGTATTCGGGCTGACGCTACACTTTATTTATTCATTGTTCAACCCCCCCCCCCCAAAACAAAATCCGAGATACGGCCCTGTCACAAAGTGAACAATTTTCGTTGATATCCTATGGTAAATACATGTGCTAAACTCGTATTCTATTGAATTTTAATAATCCAAAGTGAATTTCAAATATATCGTGTTTTTGCATGTTTGTTTTTGTGTTTGTTTCCAAATCGTTGAGAGTGTAAGATGACCAAAAGGCAAAAAGTTACAAAAGCGAAGAAGGAATTAGCTGCTAAGCTCTAGGAGCTCGTTGCCAAGGACAAGAAAGCCATTGCTATGACCAAGGAGGATGAGAAGCGCAAAAAGCATCAATGGAGGAGTTTCCTACTATTTTTTATTTTTTTATTTGAAAGTAGAGATCAAACAGAGTCATCAGTTTTTTTTCTGATTTTTTTGAGTGCGGTAAGTATCAGAAAAAAATTAATGAAATTTGAAATTGTTAGGGTTACGACGTCATAACCCTTCTTTGAGTGGGAATAGATAAACCTATAGGATTTTAGACAACTGTACTATGTTGCCGTACTTTCTTCTATTAAAATGTTAAAATGGAGATGCCTATGCCTACCTGATGACAACTAATGGTCGCCGTGTATTTCGTGGTTACTTTTTTATTTTATATGAGTGATTATGGATTACTTAGATTCACAATTTTTATTTAATGAAAACAAATACTTTAGTTTTACAAAGATCTCGACAACTTACAAGAGCTTTGCATCCACAGTTTAAGATATTTTAAATGCCACACGTAAACGGCTTTTCGCCTTCTGGCGATTTTCATCAAATTAACCCAGTTTGTCGAGTTTTTCAAAAATAAACAGATTTTGTTAGTGAATTGGTTTAACATGCATTCTTAATGTAATATTTGAAGTCCGTTACATTTGGTTATTCTGTTGGGTTATAATTTGTTGATCGGTTGTGCTTCGGTAAGATTCACATGTCGACAATGTTTCATTATTGATTTACTAACAAGATAATTCTTTGTATATTTTACATAAATATATTATATCAACCACTTAAAACATCAATAATACTTTTACAAGAGCTTTGCATACACAGTTTAAGAGATTTTAAATGCCACACGTATATGGCTTTTCGCCAGAAGCTTACCGGAAGCTATCATCCAGCTTATAGAGTTCTTAAAAAGAGTGCACCAATTTTGTCAGTTAAAGCATTGATCAGCATTGATGTGACGAAATAATCAATAGCATTAAATGAAAAAATAAAGAATTTTAATTAACATATGATTACTGACAATAATAACCCAATTAAGAACTGACAACATCGGAGGGCCATGTTTAAATCTTATTGGTTACCTATGGCGGGCAGATTAAATATTTTTTTGAAATTCAAAAAAATTTTTTAAATTGTACGCTGAGTTTTAAGACCAACCAATTACATCAACATGCACAGTTTCATGTTTATATATTATTTAAAAAAATTATTTCTAAGAAAACTCCCCCGTTGTAATTATCACAATTAATTCACTTTTGATGTTTTTTATTTCTTTTTCTTTACTTTTTTACTTAAAACTCAATAAAAGATCATTCATTTTGCACATCAGTCGATTTCAGTTAAGTTTTTTGATTTTTCAGCAACTTTTTAGGTTAACTTACATGCCAAAAATAAAATGAACCAATTTTTAGTCTCTTCGGGAGAATGGTCATAACTTGTTTTTCGAGTAATCTAATAAGTGTCTTCAGCAAAAATTTAGCTAATGAAGTCCTCTTTCCAATGGTAGCATTCATTATATATCCAAAAATATTAATTAGAAGATGAGTTATGGAGCAAAAATGCTAAGGGTGGTCAAATTACAAGCCTTTCCCCTAATAAATATAATAAGATCGTTTATCGAATCTCTCTTGCTTACGGGAACAGATCCAGATTCTTTAAGGGAACTCGGTTGAAAATTAGGAGTTCTAAACAGGGGCGGCGGACTGGGGGAGTTCTTTTCCCATCATAGGCAATAGTATTACAGGTTGGAAAAATTAATAATTGAAAAATCTTACTGTTTTTTTTTATTTATTTCATTTATTGGACTAGACATGAAAGTTTCCATGGTAATTATTTTGGAAAATATAAATTAAATTGAAGTTATTACATGGCCAGTGCGATAAATGAAAATTTTAACAATTTCGAAAGCATTTTTTTACCTTTTAAGTAAAAGTTAGATAAAATCTAATGGTCTTATCATTTGTAGTTTATATTTCTGCATTATTTTTATATAATTTGCATAAATAAGTTTTTACATTGCGATGAAACACGTAGAGCGTATAAAGCCAGCAGACGTGGGAGACTTCCACGGTCCTAAAATGGAATTTAAGCTGTTAAATAAAAATAAACAAATCAAAGTAAAATTTGTAAAACTTTAATTCAAGAAAAACTTTACAATCCGAAATATATAAAAATATAACAAACCAAATTTTATATTTAAACAAACAAGCGAAAATTGGAAACCAAAAATGTGTATAAAACAAAAATATTGCCAACAGAATAGAAAATTATTTTGGAACTGAAAAGGACAGTTCTTCTTTAACGTGGGAGACAGAAGAGGTACCCAAAACCCATTTAAAATCACCACAAGGACAGAAGTTCAGGTTTGCATAAAAATTACTTTTAAAGTGCTCGCGATTTAAGCGAAATCTTATTCGGTTCGGAATAACGATGCGTCACTGCCAATATTTGTAAATCAAAAATAAATTTTTGTAATTCAATTGTTTTGTTTAATAAAAATAAAATTTCCATTCATTCAATAAGTGGGATATTTTTTTGAATTAAAGAGATTTAAAGAGTCACATCCATCAGATATTTTACTACCTTACCTCAAAGAGTTCAAAATAGAGAAAGTAGACACGAATTTAGGTTCTTCACCGAGTCGTAGCAACATGTTAATTTCCTATGTTCGGTTAACTCATTCAGCACCCGGTATAATGAAGTTGGCCACCCCTGCTATATAGTATGCACCTATTTGTAAAATAGTTTATTATTTTTATTTTATTTTATTTTATTTTATTATTTTTATTTTATTACTAGCTGGATACCCGGCTTCGCACGGAGTCTCAATAAAAATAAAATACTTTGTATTTATATAACAATACACTTCGTGTGGTCTCAACTCCCATCTGAACTTTCGATGTGTTCTTATGCACTTCCCGTGCGTATTCTAACGTTTTTCAGTCTTGCTTCCAGTTGTTCGTTTGTTTGTGAAGCTCGTAATATCCTTTTTTGTATGCTTGAGGTGATCCCGGTGAACCGGGAATCGAAATGCCTTTGCTTGTATTTGATTCAATTTAAGTATCTACTTAAATAGTAAGCGACTCAAGTTTAAGTAAGTAATTAATTATGTTATTGTTGACGTCCACCTGTTGACGACATTTTCGGATTTGTATTTTATTTTGCGAATTTAATGAGAGCTCACATTTTTAAAGATATTCCTGCACAAAAACCTTCCCCAAGTCCTACTGAGTAAGTGTGCAAAGTTTGGACGTAATCGGTCCAAGGGTCTAAAAGTGCATAAGAAACAATCAACAAACAAACAAACTTTCATTTTTATATACGAGTTTAGTAGTCCATCAGGCCCAATAAGTTGGTGACCGCTGATCCATAAAGTATAATAATTATTATTATTATAGTTAAAATTTTAAACATCCTGTCTAAATTTAAAGACCAGATAGAATAAAACTGGTAACACTTATACTGTATTTACAAACACTATTAGTGGCACAAAGCTTACATTTGAAATTTTTAAAAATTTAAATATTTTTTATAAATGAAAATATTATTTTAAAAGTTACATGTTGAAATATACAATATTTACCGATGTAAAATTAATGGACTACTGAAATTTAAAAATTATTAGATTTATTAAACCCTAAATCAGTAGCGGATCCAGACAATTACCACAGGGGGGAGGGACAAAATAAAAATTTATTAAATATAAAAAATTTAAAGTATATTGATATGTGCAGAAGGAATCTCAGAATATTGGATTATGTTAAATCAAACTACAAAGATTTGATGTGCCGACGTTTCGGAAAATTTATTCTTCCATTTTCAAGACTAAAAAGAGAACAAAATAAGCCCTAAAACATTGTAATATCACGATTTGTATGGTGAGTGTAATTAGTTTGTTGCCCTGTTTTAGGGATCATATTGTTCTCTTTTTAGTCTTGAAAATGGAAGAATAAATCTTCCGAAACGTCGGCACATCAAATCTTTGTAGTTTGATTTAACATAATCCAATATCCTGAGATTCCTTCTGCACATTTGATTTTTGGATGAGATACTTTTCATTTAGTATATTGATATATTTTTTAATAATTTAATATTAAAATCCGGCACTTTTTTATAAATGCACTTTGTTTGACCGTGAAATTGAACATGTGACGCCCGGTCACTGTTAAAACAAACTTTTTATTTTCTTCCACAATTCAATCGCACAATTCAACTCAAATTAAACAAATTTTTGCACACAATTAAATTTATTTTAACAATTTAAACACAATTTCATCGGCGCTTACATGAAAATAACTGCGGACTTTTCGTTTACGTCCAGTACCACTCTTCTCGTATTCGATTGCGTCAATGTCGATCCTGGAGAAGCCAAACGTGCCCAGTAAATTTTAAATTCGAATAAAATTATTTAAGTAAAGTTTTCTTCGCCAATCAATTATCTAAATATTTTAAAAACACGACAATATATATGACAGCACTACGGGCCTTGTAGACCCATGGCTTGTTTGACTACACTGGACCGTTTCTTTCGATTTCGAGCTTCTTCCATCCATTTCTTGATGTGCAAGAAATCCAAGTCTTCCTGTACTTCTCCTTTCCATTTAGATCTTGGTCTACCTCTTCTTCTTTGCATTCCACCCAGATGCATTTTTAATATCTTGTTTGGCACTCTTTCCTCACTCATTCGCACCAAGTGACCCAACCACCGTATACGCTGCGATTTAACCATGCCGATAATGGTAGCTTTATTATATAGCTCATACACATCTTGGTTTGTTCGCTTTAACCATCTTCCATCTACGTATTTTCCTCCAAATATTCTTCTCAATATCTTCCGTTCCCACACACTTAACATTGTCTGCTCTTGCTTCCTCAACGTCCAAACTTCATTTGCATACGTTACTACCGGTCTTATTATTGTCTTGTATACTCGAAACTTGACAGACCTTGAAAACATTTTACCAGACAGTATCGATTTTAGGGCAAACGCACTTTTGTTCCCCGCAACAATTCTGGCTTTTATCTCTTCATTGCTTCCTACTTCTCTCGTCACTAAAGTTGCGAGATATGTAAATGTTTCAACTTTTTCGAATTTAACTGTTCTATTCTCTTCTAGTTGTATTTGAAGAAATGCACCCTGTTCGAAGGGTTTGTCGTCCCACAACATATATTTTGTTTTCTCTTCGTTGACCTCTAAACCCAATTTTTGTGCAGCATTCAATATCTTTTTTGTTGTTTCTTGTAGCTCGTGTTTCATTCGCGTTAAAATTGTCATGTCATCCGCAAAGGCAATACATTATTGTCGATTACGAAATATTATATTCTTATCACCAATTTTGCTGTCTCTTAATGCTTTTTCAAGTACGAAATTAAACAATACCTCTGATAGTGGGTCGCCCTGTCTTAACCCGCATTCGATCTTAAACCTTCTTGATAGCTTTCCATTCACTTTTACTTTGTTAGTTGTTTCATCGAGTGTCATTTGTACCAATCTTATTAGTTTATTAGGTATCTTAAATTCTTTAAGTGCATTAAATAGTTGATTTCTTTTGACTCTATCATATGATTGTTTAAAGTCGACAAATAACAAGTGTGTCGGTAGTTTGTGCTCATGATGGCTTATGGACTGTATTTCTTTGAGTACGTATATTTGGTCCGTCACTGACCTACCTTTACGAAATCCACTCTGATGGTATTCTCCAATTATTGTATCTGCGTATTGCTTTAGTCTATTTTTAATGCATATTGCTAATATTTTATAAGTAACACTCAACAAAGCTAATACCTCTATAGTTATTGCAATCCGTCTTGTCTCCTTTTTTGTGAATTGGGCATATTAGAGCATCTCTTCATGATCTTGGCATTCCTTCTTTTTCCCAGATTTCTTCGATTAATTCATGTATCATAGTTTCGACCATTTCACCTCCATATTTTATCATTTCTGCCTGTATAGAATCTTCTCCATCACTTCTGTTATTTTTCAGGCTTTTAATTATGTTTCGGATATCTTCTATTGTTGGTTTTTCTACGTTTGGTTCTATTATATTGCTTTCGAATACTTCCGGTTCTTCCATTCTATCTACTGGTTTGTTGAGAAGTTCCTCAAACTACTCTGCCCATCTTTCTAGTACTTCATCTTGGTCTCCTACTAGGTTTCCGTGTTTGTCCTGGCATAATATTGTCTTTGATTGGTAACCTTTTTTTTACTTTTTTGACACCTTGGTAGAAGTTTCTAATTTCCTTGTTTCTATATTTTTCTTCTATCGCCTCTAAATGCTCTATCATGTGTTTTCTTTTCTTTTCTCTAAGTAATGCTTTGCATGCTTTTCTTTGCCATTCATATTTGTGTGTGTTTTCTATTGTTTTTGTTTGTAGCATTATATTCCTTAGTTTTTCTCGTTTATTTATTTTTTCCTGGCAATCCTGGTCGTACCATTCCTTATTTTTGTATTTTCTTACCATGGCTTGTTTGGATGCTGCTTTTCTCATTACTTTTGTCAAGATATTTGCTTTTTCTTCGGGTTCGGGTTCGGGTTTTCTTCTATTTTCGGGTTTTTTCTCTGGTGTTAAGAGCTCATTAATTGTCTTTGTAAATTCTTCTTGTGTCGTTTTTTCTTGAAAGTTAATTTTTGTCGGTTTATTAGTTATTTTATCTTCAACTGTTCTCTTTATCATTGGTATAATTTGTTGTAACTTTGTTCCTACCACGAAATGATCTGAGTCAATATCTGGGCCTCTATAAGTTCGTACATCTTTCACATTTGCTTCACTTCTTTTTTCTATCAAAACATGATTAATTTGGTTTACATTTTCCCCATCAGGTGTTTTCCATGTTCCTTTGTGAATTTCCTTGCTTTGGTATTGCGTACTTACTATTTTCATATTGTTTTCCATACCAAAATCAATCAAGAATCTACCATTTTCGTTGGTTTCTGCATGTTTACTGTGCTTTCCTATTGTTGGTTGGAATACCACCTCTTTTCCTATTTTGGCGTTACTATCTCCAATAATCATTTTTAAGTCGTATTTCGGAATATTTCTGTATTTGCTGCTTAGTTCATAGAATTCTTCTTTGTGCTCTATTTGCTTTTCTTCTGTTGGTGCATGAATATTTATTATATGTATTTTCTGGTATTTACCCCTTAGTCGAAGGATACACATTCTATCCGATATTGGTGTAAATTTTATGACAGCACGCCGTAATGAAATCCACTACTCATAAAATATGTGTATCCTTCCATATCAAAAATCCCGCTATCTCTATGTTTTGCCTCTTGTAATGCTAATATATCAACTTTGAAGTTATTTAAAACATTTATTAATTGTTTCATCATACCTCCCTCAAAAATTCCCCTTGCATTCCAATTTGTTACAAATATATAGTTATTTTGTTTCGTATTCTGTTCCTCTTTCAATCCATAATCCAATTCGTTTTTTCCGTGTCTCGCCATTTTTGTCATTGTTTGTTTCCGTCCATTTTTTTTGCTAATTGTTTTTTTGTATAGGTGTTGTGGTCTGTTTTACTATTTTCGCCGTGTATGTATCCCAATTCCAGCGTTCTCCATTTATAAATATTTTCCTGTAACCAACATTCGCTCTTTTCCCCTTATCTCGTTCCGCTTTTGCAATTTTTCTCAGTTGAGCTTGCACATTTCTTTCTTCTTTTGTCAAATCATCGTAGATATATTTTGTAGTACCTCGTAAAACATATAGTACAAAACATCAATACTTATAAATAAAGCAGGTAAAAGGCTTTTAAAAAGAAAACTGGAATTTTTGATTGTGTAGCACAAATGTACTCATTCGAGATACAACAATAAAAATGATACGAATGTTGTTGTTCAATTATTTATTATTAATCTGTTAATTTTTAATTTTATTATATTACGTTATACTGTATATTAAGAAAATTATAGTTTGCTTTCCATCTCTTGAAAAAATTTATCTGGATGCTTCTTTTGATATTAATAAAAATTAAATGCTAAATTTCGGACGAAGAAATAGGTGAACGGCAAAATGGCCGATGGCGAAACAAATTCTACTGTTTCATCTGCTTTGTTGCACCTCCGCAGATACATTATCTTATAATCCTCAGTGTATTGAGAAAAACTGAATATTAAAACAATGCAGGCAACGTCAAGTGGACCTTCTGACCCCTTCATCCCGGTTTTAGAGTTGGAAAATATATTCAGATTTGTCAAAATTATAAATCTCCAGTTCCCCAGCCCTAGTTCTATTTCTTTCTCCTGCAACTAGTGAACATCAACTACTTTAGATGTGATTTTAACCACTAGTTCCACACTAGCGAATTCTAGTGGGGGGGGGGGAGGCAAAATAAAAATTTATTACAAATGAAAAATAAAAAGTAGTAGTAATATCAAAAATAAATTCACGGGGGCGGTCACCCCCCTTTTTGGATTCACCACTGTAATCAATAGCGGTTGCAGTGGCGTAGCATCACAAGGTTACAGGGGTCGTTCGTCTTCTGAGAGTTTGACCACTTTTGGCGCTCCTTTCTGTCTAATCTTTACAATATTTACATTTGAAAGAACATGATGCTTCTTTACTCTTAGGTCCGCGCCACGTCACTGCTTCCTGGATCAGTCTTTAAATTAAAAAAGTTTTGACTCTGTATTGAAAGAGCTGCTCAAATTCGCATAACAATGTTGCCAATATGGTTGACAGAATCTTTTGTTGGTATTATAGAATTCCCCCCTTTGAAACGCTTTGATCCGTTCGTTTATATACATAGTTTAAGCAGGAAGAGGGCCGATTTTATTACTGGTGGTGATTCACTGATTAAGCTTTATTGAAGCAATCGAAGGAAGTAATTTCGTTTACTCAAATGAATAGAGAATACTAGAAGACACCAATCATTTATTGCAACTAGAATAAATTAACACATTGTATAAATGCGTTGAAAAATATAACAGATAAAATTTTAGATAATATCGAAAAAAACCACTGGCGTACAAAATTAATTTTATAAATGCATTAAAGAGTATAATTAGTAGATTTTGATTAATTATCTTTAATTAAGGCCAATTCTGTCGATCAATGACTGAACTTTACTGATGTACTCTTCTTTGGCTTTATCTTGCGACGTTCCTTTTCTGCTGGTCCATGCGTCCCATTTGGCTTTTCCTTTTAAGTCCAACATACCCGGACGGTCTGAAAAAAGTTCATCAATATTTATGAATTAAACCAAATAATCAAAACAAATAACGGATGTTTGGTTAAAACAAAAAAATGCAATGCAGTTGCAAAAAGTTTGATTCCCAAAACTATTACCTGTTGTATTATCGCCTACAGTTCCTTGTTTGAATAAACCATAAATTTCTAATAATTCATTATCGGTCGGTTTGGACTTCAAATTTTTGACATTTTCGGCGGCTTTGTTAAAATTCTACGATCAAAAAATAAAGTCAAATACAAAAATGAATATTTTTCTAACTACTCACCTCTGTTAAAGACATGGTTCCTGAAAAATAAAAAAAAAACATTAATTTTTCGGTTTAACTCAAAATGATGTAATTAATTTTGCGGTTCTTCTCTTGTTTGAGAAGCACTGCGATAGATTTTGCATTATTAAGCAATAAATTGGTTTTTACAAAGTATCGATTATCTATAGTTTCTTTATAAATATAATAAATAAGAAATTAAATTAATGCTTAAATCAATACTTTGTTGCTATAGTAAAACCACGAGAGCTCGGATATACTGACCCTAGATTTTCACAAATAGCTCAAAAGCAGTTTAAACTTCTTCTTTTTTTTTAATTCAAAGTCAAATTCGTGCTCTTGTGTTCATAATAAAATAATGTAAAATATAAATAGATTTTGCTTTTTTTTAAAAACTAAGTATTATTTGTTTTCGAAACTGATAACCTGGCATGGTGATAGGTGATAATCTCAAATATAAATAAAATAGATAACTAAACTTTCCTTATTTTCAAATTACATTATAATTGAAATTTTAATTCTTAAAAAAGATAGAATTAGAAAAGGAAAGTTTTCTGTTAGTTTTATGGCAAAAACTAAAAAGTTCAAAATTATAAACTACATATTCGGTGGGGGAGGAGCAAAAACCAAGGCGCCAAAAAAAACTAATTTTAGGTTGCCATTAAAAATTATGATTTTATTGATATTTGATAGCTATAAGGAACTTTGAAATCTGGATATTTTGCCTCACGTTCATGACGCACCATTTAGTATGGTAATTAAAAAAAAACTTTGAGTTTGCTATTATATATTGTACTTCACACATTGTTATATTTAATTATTTGACCTCCCATTAATGCACCTTGATCAAAACGAGTTTATGCAAAAAAATCCAGTGCACGAGGACGAAAAGCTAATAAATCCAAGCAATAAAATTTTTTTAATTGTTTTCCCTTTTTGACACAAATAAAAATTGAACCAAAACTGACCATTTTGAAATTTGAAATTTTTAAGTCTGCAAAAAAACTTGTCGAGATTCGAAAAGCGATTGCATCAAGATCTGGTTTTGGGTAGCTTTTTTTAATTAAACGATGTCTTTTAATTTGAATGTAAAATTTCCAGTTTAGAATTTCAAAATTTTACTTTTATTTTCAAATAATAATAAATATAATATTCTACCAGTAGGTTATTTTTTTGTTTCTGAAAATTCCTGCTTCCCATTGTATCGGATAAGATCTGTAAATGACCAACACTTAATATTTTTTCAGCGGGGGAGGAGTAGTGTAACGAACAAAATGAAATAAAAAATTTGGTATTTTTATAGATTTCAAAAGTGCAGGTGAAAAAGTTGTTTTACAAAGACTAATGAACCCAAAGATCGTTAAAGCCGTCCTTGAAAATCACGCCAAAATTTTTAACCAATTTACCTTGACCAACTACAGGGAAAAGAGAATCCGAAATTGTGAGAATGAGTCAGTCCTGAACACCTTTCATAAATTAATAAAATTTAAAAAATATGAGTAAAAACCTAAATCTTTTGGAAATATTATATTTTGATTGATTTCAAAAGTAAGACGTAAACATGAATAAACACTTTTGCACCATTGCACCCCCACCCCCTTGCCAATATACCAAAATAAAAAATGTATGTTCTCAATAGCCAAAAATTTAAAAAAAAGTGAAAAACACAAAAAAAAGTAAAAACATAGATTAATCTAAACTTTCCATTTTTAATGTACTCTGCTTGTATGAGAAAAATTCTTTCAATTATTGTGCCTAATGCATTTGAGCAACGCGTCATTAAGCTCATGGCTAACAAATCGAAGTTTAATTATTAGAACAAAGTTCGTTGATATCACCTGATGCAATAAAACATAATTACATAATTTATTCCAATAATCTATCCTAATATAAATATATTATCCTTTCAAGTTTCAATGAAATAAATTATTGAGTTCCGTATTCGAAAAACAATAAAATAATATTTAAAAGTTAAACAAGTTAAATTTGTTATAAAATCTATAAGTTTCGAATATTTTGGAATTAAATAAAATAAAAAAATTTGAAATTTTTATTTTCAGGATATCTGCAATAAACCTTTCTTAAATCAATCGTTTAAACAATGAATTGGCCTTTGATAACAATGACCAAGCAATTTTGATCCACATCTTTTTTGTAAAAAATTAAAATTACGAAATTATAATAATATGGTGGTCACGTTTCGAAAAAATCCAGGCCATCATCAAATCGAATCAAGTGAAAAAGCAAAGTAAAAAAATATTTAAAATAAAATCAATTAAAAATAGTTTAAGATATCGAAACGTATTTAATTTTATCTCGATTACCAGTTTTTTATTAGTTATTTTTCCTATCTACAACGAACCCACTCTGATTAACGAAGCATGTAGGCATTTAAAACTGAAACAATTTTATAAATTCATAAATGAAAATTTTATTCAAACTCAACTAAATTTTGTCACGCCGTTAGAATAAATTTTTGAAATAAATATAGAAAAAATTACGACAAATTTTTAAAAAATTTTGTTCAATAAAAATTAATTTAGCTTCGTTAAATTCGAATTAATAATAATTAAAATTTTTACTTACAATCTATGTAGTTTTTGGATTACTAATATTTTGAAAAAGCACTAAAGTGACTTAGTATTCAGGTCGAAGGCAAAACTACAAATGCTCTGTGATTTAAAAAATAATTCAAGGTGAATGAAATATCTAGTAATCGTCGTAGTTTTAAGTGTGTGACGGCTGATTCGTTGCGGTCCGTTGGTAAAATTAGCTCACATCTGACGACCGTTTTGTCTTCGAACCGCTCAATAACCAATGTGTACGATGTGTTGCCTACATTTACTTCAAAATTAAATAGAAATGAAAGTAAAGATCCGTAACAGATGTCATAAAACATAAAATCACTTATTTTTATAGATACTAGTTCATCATCATTCTGCAACATCAATAATGTATGATTCAACAGCTCAAGGATTTTTTATATTATCATAAAAAATTTTTTTTCATTATTATTGTCAACAGTGGCGGCTCAGATTTTTTTAGGGTGCAGCCCTAAAATTTTGCTAAAAAAATTTGTTGATGTGGTTATTTTCATTCTTAATAAACTTTAAATTAACCTTTAATCTAGATTTACCCGTTGCTTTAATTTTTGTTCAGAATGAGGACACTTGCGATGCACTTAAACTGACGTTCCACTTCACCAGCTTTGACTTGGATCGCCGAAGAATTTATTTTCCTCGGTGCTATTTGCTTCTTACTTCGAAATATTTAAATTTGATAGAATAGATCCTGTCGATTCAATATATCTTGAAAACAGTCACGGCGCCATGGGATGGCCAGGGTGGGCACGTGCCCACCTTGTTGATTGAAATGCCCAACCAAGTACTCGCCCGAATTTTTCAAAATATACGTATCAATTTTAGGAGCGTATTTCAATAATGTTTCAATATTGACCCCAAATATATTGGGTCCAATTTGTGCCCACTCATTTCAAAAATGCTGGCGCCGTCACTGCTTGAGCAACTGAAATAAACTCTTTTCCGATTTTAGTTGAATTTACTTATGTAATCTTAACTTGATTTAATAATTAGCCAATTATCAATATCATTTATGTATACCATAATATGATTTTATACTTGGAATGTTTCTGAGTTTTTCTCAAATTTATTCTCTGGCCTTTTTCGAATTTTTTCTAAGAAATTTTATACGCTTTTTCTCTCGAACTTATAATTTTTCAAATTTACTACTATTTTTTCAATTCTACGTCTTTTGTTTTTACAATAATGGACAACATCATATAAAAGATTTCGCCGTCGCCATTTCGCCGTTCCGCTGTCGACCATTTTGCATTTAATTCTTTTAATTAGAATTTTTTTCAAGAAGTGGAAAATAAACTCAAACGTTTTTAAATATAAATTACAATAATATAATACTATTAAAATATAAAAATGAACAGATTAATAAATAGAGTACGGATTTCTAGCAAATTTGCTATACATAAATATTGATAGCAGAAGTGTAATTGTCATAAATGTCCATGAATTTGATAAAAATAAGGCATTTGGCGCTAAGTTTTTTATGCTTATATGCTTATTTTGATACTTTTATGCTTAGATTTATTTTTAAGCATTTTTAGTGCTTATTTTAGCACATTTTCGATAAATTTAAAAAAAAATTGCAATAGATACATAAATACCTACATATTTTAGACTGAGAGCTAATGACGATTTGACCTAACCCATTTTATATATCACAAAATTTTGTAAGGTAAATATAGGGTGTTTCTTGACTAAGGAATTGAAATTGGCAGACGTTTACCGGTTTACCTCTAAGGATAAGAGCAATAAATAGGTTTGAAATTTAAATCACAGTAGGCATTCGTCGACTAAACTAAATTATTAAATAAAAGGAGCTTCAACTAAAACTCACTTTTATAAAAGCACGTTATAGCTAAATTAGCGCATCTATTAGGTAGCTGAACACAATGGATCTTCCTTTAACAGAAGCTATAGATGTGGTAAAGATCTTTTAAAATACAATTTCAAAAGTTCCAATTTTTTGGAAAAAAAGTTAAGTATTGGCATAAAATATTGGTTTTAATTATGCATTAGAGCAAATAGCTAGCGTCTTAGTGAAACTTAAGAACGCCTCAATTAACAATTAATTTTTAATGAAAAATTTAGAACAAAATTTAATAATTTAATTTTTTAGAAAAAAAATGATGTTAAGAAATTTTACTTTATATTTTACTTTATTACTATTTTTTTTACTTTATTACTTTTTTCTTGTGATACTTTTCAAATAAATTTTATTAAAAAAAAATTTTAATGCTTATATTTAAGATAAAATCATATTTTTATGCATATAATGGCAATTTTTTGTGCTATTTTAAGCGCTATTTTTACGATTTTTTATGCTTAAAAGTCCGTACTCTATTAATAAATTACATAGTAAGATTTGAATTAAATGTATTATTTAAAGTGCATATTGCGCAATCGAGGATTTAAGATTTCCTCCTGTTAAAGAATTTTACTTACTTTATTTATTATTGTTTTTGTAATTTTGATTGAAAACTTTTTATAAGGAAATAAAACAGGGCAGTCAAGAAAAACTCGAGACTCGGGAGGTAGTAACCAATGGTACTCTCTGTTGCTCTGTGTGATAAAAGTGATTACTTCGTGTCAAATAAAAAAATTTGCTTTTCTTATAATCAAATTTTGCATCAGATGCATGTTTGTAGTAATTTTTCTCGGATTTCAGAATTTCGATTAAAAACCCCAGGCCGGCAATAAATGGGACAAAAACGAATGTTAATTTTTTTTAACAATAAAGATGTTTACTCTTTTTGGGGGGGGGGAGTTACTAAATAAATATATAATTCTGATGAGAATTTTAGGTAGGTATATTTTTCAAGATTCTAGGACAATTGTTCGCCGCAAATTGTTCGCCGGACAATTATTCGCCGGACAATTGTTCGCACAGGACTATTATTCGCCGGACAATTGTTCGCCGGACAATTGTTCGCCTAGGACTTTTGTTCGCCGGACAATTGTTCGCCGGACAATTGTTCGCCGGGAAATTGTTCGCTATTTGTTCGCCGGGCTATTAGTTCGTCTATATACTATATGTTTGTGTCACCATTTCTCCCGAACGTTTATAAATAGCGAAGTACTTATTTGACAGGATATGTGTAAGGAGAAGATCAGGAGAATGTTCCTTTTCCCGGTCAAATACAAATTCTATATTCTATATATAAATCTATTTTTTTTTTATTAGCTTTTTATTAGAAGTTGGTAACTGTTTCGTTTAAAAATAAAATTGAAAATTTTGAAAACCTTTAACTGTAAAAAAATGCCAAAAATAAAAATTAACAATAAAACAATAAAAATACCCCCCCCCTACAAAATTTAAGTTTCAGTGGAACTCATTGGTGCAAATGATCCGACGATTTGGAAATTCATAAAAAGTCTCCAACTGGAGCAAAGTAGAAATGAAGCTCTGATTGAGCAATACATTGTCGGTCAGCAGCCCCCGTTGAGATAAAAAAAATACCGTGATGTCGCCGAACGCACTGCTCGTATTGTCAATCAGTATGACGCAATCGATTTGCTTGATTACCTGCGTGGCTTAGCTCACAACTATAATTTTTGATGTGTTATTATTTTTTGTTATTGTTATTATTATTATTTTGTTATTTTTGTTAAATTTATTCTTATTATTATTTTATGTTATTATAATTATTTTTTAAATAAAAATTTAATCTTCAGCAAAGTTTTAAATTGTGTCTATTGTAGTATGTTTTTCAAACAGTTCAAACATGGTACATTTCATAAAGTAAATTATCTATAAACGAAAAATCAGGCGAATAATTTTTCGGCGAACAATTGTCCTATGCGAACAATTAAGCGAATAATTATCCGGCGAACAATTGTCCTATGCGAACAATTATCCGGCGAATAATTGACCTATTCGAACAATTGTCCGGCGAATAATTGTCCGGCGAACAATCGTCCGGCGAACAATTGCCGGCGAACAATTGTCCGGATACCATTTTTCAAATACGAATTTAATTGGTTTTTGAGGAATTATATGGCAGGGTGGTTACCCCGTTACACCCCCCTCTGTAACCACCTTGGGTTCTTTAAAAACAACAAGATGACTTAAAGGGTAGGGCTATGACTTAAATGCAAAATCATTCTTTTTAAGAGCTTCTTCTTAAAAACATGGAATTGCCTATATAAAAGCATGAGTCGAAGGTCTCATGATTGAAGGTGATAACCAGTAGTGACGTTCCTAATAGGGATAGTAGACAAGAACCTTATAGCGACAGAATTGAGGGGACGACAAAATTTTGGAGCAAAAACTTTTTTTTAATTTGTTCTAATTCTAATTGCGTGGAGATGACATGATATTTTATTTCTATCTTTGTTACAGATATCATCATTTGTATTTGTTAATACAAATAATCAGTTGTCTGAGCTACATTCATTTCAGCACATTCAGATTATGACGAGACTTGAAGTTCCGTGATAACTAAGTACTATATTATATAGGTAACCCTCATATACAGGGTGACCCAGACCACCCGTATCAGTACTTTTTTTCAAAAACGGTAAGTCGTAGAGAGTTGGGCTAAAAAAATTTATTACAAAAGCCCTAATGACGAATTTAATGGTGATATTATTATTTCCTGGAAAAGTCGGCATCCAGAGTAGTTTGCTCCAGAAAGTCCAGAAATCCAGAATTTTAAATGGCAACATATGTCGAAAGTGGTATCGTTGGAAAGCTCTTTAAAAAATAAGAAAGTTTTGTAGGAAAATTTTTTTTATTACTCCCACCCCTTTTAAGTTATATTCATTTGAAATTATTAAATTTCAATTTCTTATAACAAACTTAACTTTAAAAGTCAGCACTTGAAATCCAGCTACCGCGTTAGAGCAATGTCGCAAGTGTTCAAAATGTCTTTCATTTACTTCTAAACACTGTTGAGCTCTTCTGGTTTATTGTCTAATTATTGTCTAACCCGATAGCTAGATTTTGAATGCCAATTTTTAAAATAAAGTCAAAATAATCAAAATAATAACTGAATAACTTAAGTCGAATATAACTTAAAAGGGGTGGGAGTAATAAAAAAAATTTTTCTACAAAACTTGCTTATTTTTTAAGGAGCTTTCCAACTATACCACTTTCGACATATGGTGCCATTTAAAATTCTGGATTTCTGGACTTTCTGGAGCAAACTACTCTGGATGCCGACTTTTCCCGGAAATAATAATATCACCATTAGATTCGTAATTAGGGCTTTTGTAATAAATTTTTTTAGCCCAACTCTCTACGACCTACCGTTTTTGAAAAAAAGTACTGATACGGGTGGTCTGGGTCACCCTGTATACTATATTTTTTCTTATATAGGTAAATATACATAATAGTAATACATACTATATTGTAGTGGTCCTAGAGCATGAGACTTTCAATTTTATTTTATTTTTCTTAATCAAATTTATATTTTAAATCATTGAATTAACTTTTCAACAAATAAATTTCGATAATTGTAAATGTACGACGCATCAGACCAGTTGCTCGACGTTCACAGAAATTTTACAACGCCTTATTCCAATTCAACCAATTTTGTTTAAAAAAACAATTATTAATTTGAAGATCCAAGTTTTCAATTTCACTTTTATCATTTATTAACGAATCCATTTTGTTTTAATTTTTTCCAAACCAATGCTGTCCAAACTTTCGACAACTTCCAAATAAAAACATAAAATTACTCACTCACAAATTCAAAATTTTACATTATATACCTAGTACAGGAGATATAAGCAAAAAATAGGTGATAGATGGAACTAATTCCCACAAAGACGGGGTTTGATTTTTTTAGTTCGTTGGTTGTATCTTATTGACATACTAAAAGTCTAAAAAAATCGGAGTGTGCAAAATGGTTTTTTTTGACCGTTATCTGAAAAAATTCAAAAAAATTATAAAAAAGCGTGTGTGGTATCAAATTACAGAAAATTTCTTGCTGAATAAGATTATAATAAGTATTGGTTTTAAAAATAAATAATATTCTAAATCAATATAAATGCGTACGTATGTATCTTACATAAGAGAAAAGCTTAATCTAATAATCATCTTCAGTTTCATCTAAATCACTTTCTTTCAGTGTACTATTTGTGCAATCTCTACCAGAACAATTTAAACATATCTCAGTGCATTCAACACCATAACGTCGACAAGTACATCTACCACTTCCATAAGGCTCATTTGTACCATCTGTTTTGCATGTGCAGCGGATCATGTTTAATAATAACTCTGGTGCAGGGTTCATTTCACATGCGATGGGCTGTAGTTGGTTTCCTACTTTTTTCCAACCCCCCTCTTCGGGATTGGCAATATTGGTGTTCATAGTTTTCCAATGGAGACATTGTAAATGTACCCGGAGAAGATGATGTACAGCGGCATCTTCTGTAGGTGGCAATCTTGCAATATTAAATTGACTTTTGGCAGTTGTAATTTTTTTTAAGTAGAGATTATATCGTAGCAGGTTTAGAGTCACCGTCTTTGAATTTCCACCGTACAAAGATACTAATGCTTTGGTGCCAATATCTCTAAGTTCCTTTCTGTTTGCATTTTCTGACCCAAACAGACTAGCGCAAATGCTAAATTCCTCACATTTGCAAAAATGTCGATATGCTGCCGATTTACTTTTACCAAATAAAGAGCTTGTGGTATCACATTCAGCTAAAGCATGTGAAAAGAAAATAATTTTGCATTCCTTTTCACCAAGCTTATGTTGCATCGTTCTAATATCACGTTTTTTATCACTGAGCGTGGATGACTGCAAACAAATATTTTGTGTATTATGGTGAATCAAAAGTACAAGAATATCAGTATCGTCAGCAACAACTGTTACATGTTTTTCTTCTGACAAGTTCAGTGACTTTTCACCAAGTGGTCAGAATTTGCACATTATAATTCCCATTCCATGGAAAGTGTTGTGACCATCGATGGTAGCAGTGTTGTGGTCCACATTATCGGCTATCCATTGACAAAAATGACCAGGTGGAACTTCAAAATTTGGGCTTCTGTCCATTATTGCAGAGTGTAAATATTTTTTTACTTCTACATACGATACGGAAAATCCTAGTTTGTGAAGCATCACTACAAGTAAACGCGAACCGAAGTCTCGATGAAGCTGTACACCAACACCAAGAAGGATTGGACTTATAAATTATACTTTTTATTTTCCTGTTCAGATGCAATTTCTGACGACGAAGGATAGTACTCCATAGAAGTCGACAATAGTTTGATTTCTGTTTTGATCAGTTTTGCTGCTGCTTCAATTAGACGATATTTTTCTAATTCAGGGTCTTCTAATTTCTTTTGTATTTGGTAATTAAAGAGAATATTAGACACTGTTTGACCCATAGTTAGCATATTAGGCATTCCATCATTCTTGGAAAAGATAATGTTACCAAAAAAGTGTTCTTTAAACTTTTGCAGCATGTGACGATTACTGTATGGTTCCGTATTAACTGGTAGAAAGTCTTTCATTTTCGTAACCAGTTGCTGGACAGAAACCGGTTCATCATTTCCTTGAAACCACCTACATACTTCCAAAAAAGCATCATGGTTTTTTTTCTCTGTAGGACGACCACGAGGCTTGCAATATAATTCGTCTTGGGAATGGTCTCGGTACTTCTTAGGGATCGGGTCACCTTTTCGAAAATTTAATTGGCTGACCACAAATCATTTCTGGAGTTACACGTCTTTATAACAGATTTTTGAAACATTACTGTAAGGACCTGCAATACGCCAGATTTAACCCGTTTTTCATTGTCAGTAATAAAGCGACCACAAAATAAACATTGTTCTTTAAATGTAAACGTTGGTATATCCGTCCGTAATACTCTACTGCAGCTTGCTAGTGCTTCATCCCCAGTATGCAATTTTAATTTCATATTACTCTGGATATTATACGGATTTGTGTACAGGCGGCGACATTCGACATGGACACTCAACGGGTGATCAGGCAACGGTTCTAATAATTCATGGATATTGTCTTTTCAAATTTTACTTGCACTGATGATACCTTGTATACCTTTAGTAGACAACTTAACACACTTTGAAGTTTCATTTTCACTTTCAGAGCACAAGATACAATTCCATTCTGCCATTTTCAATTTCTTATAAGACATCAATATTGTATTATTTACAAAACAAATGATAGCTCATTTCTACCTATCCTGTAACGCACCTCTGATTGCTCAGCTTTTTACCAACTTCGAAACTACTTTGTATACCAACTTAAAAACCTCTTTGAATACCAACTTAAAAGCTGCTTTGTAGCAGATAAAAACCAAGGTACCAACCAGATAATTACGGGGTGTAACAAAAGGTTACAACTAAAATAACATATTATAATAACACAGGGTTTCTGTAGCTGGTTTGCCTCTACAACAATTATAAAACTCATTTTGATTAATAAAAGTATGATTTTCACTGCAAAAGTTTTCAGTTTCTCGGCCACCATTGTGTTATTTATGTTTCTTTTTAAAACCAATATTATAATCTTTTTCAGCAAGAAATTTTCTGTAATTTGATACCACACACGACTTTTTATAATTTTTTTTAAATTTTTTCAAGATAACGGCCGAAAAACGCATTTTGCATACTACGATTTTTCTAGACTTTTAGTATGTCAATTAGATACAACCACCGAACTAAAAAAATCAAACCCCGTCTTTGTGGGAATTAGTTCCACCTAAAAACCTATATCTACTATACTAACCGGGTGCTGCAGAGTTAGCCGAACATATAGGAAATTAACATGTAAAAACTTATTTATGCAAATTCCTGCTTCCCAAATTATTTTAGAGAAAAAATGAAAGACACAAAAATAATGCAGAAATATAAACTACGTGTGATAAGAACATTAGATTTCATTTAGCTTATACCTAAAAAGTCAAAAAATGCTTTTGAAATTGTTAAAAGTTTTATTTATCAGACTTGCCATGTAAGTTTCCATGGTAATTATTTTTGAAATTATATTTTAAATTGAATTTATTACATGGCCAGTGCGATAATTGAAAATTTTAACAATTTCGAAAGCAATTTTTGACCTTGTAAGTCAAAGTTAGATAAAATCTAATGGTCTTATCATTTGTAGTTTATATTTCTGCATAATTTTTGTATCTTACAATTTTTCTCTGAAATAATTAGGGAAGCAGGAATTTGCATAAATAAGTTTTTACATGTTAATTTTCTATGTTCGGCTAACTCATTCAGCACCCGGTATACTTACATAAAATTATTCACAAAGCAAATCTAATTTATACCTATATCTATAAAAGAATTCAGTGTTACAAAGTAAAAATTCAATCCGAAAAAAATATAAATTCAATTTTTAAAATTTCAAAAATTTATTAAAAAGAAAATTTTGTAACATGACAATGTATAAAATATATAAAAATATGTAGGTACAATAAATTGTATATCCAACAACTTGTTTCTCCTTGAAATAAGAGCGGCAAAAACGTCAGTCTGGTGCTAACCCAACGCTCATGGTTTTTGACTTGGTGTTTTCAAAAAGGTGCTTTTAAAAACACTTATTTTATATTTAAGTAATAGCCCCACGTTTTATGTCATCTTGATGTTTTCAAAAAGATGCATAAAAGTTTGCTTTATGAAATTTTTAAAAGCTTTTATAGAACATGACGTAAGCGTTGTCAGTGTGCATACACTTTTTTGAAGTCATTTTTCGTAGCCGGTAATTTGTCCCTGGTAATTTGAACCCCTTGTAATTTCATCCGCGGTAATTTCATCTCCGATAATTTTACCTCTGGTAATTTGATCTCCTGGTAATTTTACCCCTAGTAATTTGGTCCCAATAATTTTGACCCCGATAATTTCATCCCCAATTACGATTTACATTATTTCACTGCAATTTTGTAACGAATTACTTAAAATACATTTATATTTGAAACTAGCTGACCAGGGAAACTTCCTATCACCTAAAATTGATTTGATTGTACCTCTTCATAAGAGGGCGTCCTTTAATTAAGTGAGGTGATTTTGAAACTTTTTTGACCCCCACCCTAGTGAGATGTCGTGAGATTTGCCTTTAACCCACCTCCTTTCTAATCTCACGTAAGATTGTTTGTTTTGATTGATTTGTTTGTTTTAACCAAGTTCTCTCGAAATTTTACAGTTTCTTGCGGAAAAAAAATTACGATTATAATCAGCCCCATTTTGTTAATAAATTCACAAGAGTACTTTTCATTTCTATATAAAATATTTACTTAAAAAATACACTAATTTAATTTAAATAAATTCATATTCAGAAATTTTTTAATTTAATTTTAAAAACGCAAAACTCCGCGACGGAATTTAACCAAACTAATGGAGTCGCTGCGCGGAAAAATTGGCTTACAGTTATATTGAGTTCCTGGTTATATGAAATATATAAAGTTTCCATTTTTATTTAATTTTTATATTAATACAAATTTATATGTATTAAAGCTCGGGAAAAAATATGATCGCCATCTAGCGGCACGTGAAAAGGAAGTACAGTACAGCCTCGCTTATCCGGACACACTTTATTCTGGACACTCCAGTAATCCGGACATTCCGGCTGTTCGGACATTTTATATTTTTTATCTCTGCAATCCGGACGAATTTCTAGTTGCAATTTCAAATTAATGCAATTCATCAGTACTCTTTTATAAGACTAAACTATGACATCACTCAGTGCCGCACCCAGCGCCAAAATTCAGAAGGCTCTAAAATTGAGCGTTTTTAATTTAATTTTCTATAAAATATTAAATTTTGAATAAAAAGAAGAAAACGCTATACGAGAAGTCACCAATTGTGATTTAATTCATATTTTCTTTGATTTAATTGGTAAAGTTAAAGAAGTAGGGGGCGGCCATTAATTACGTGAGACGATTTTTCGACCCCCTCTGCACCTAGTGAGATATCGCAAAATTTGTTTTTTTTAATTACATGATATTTACCGAGACTCCTTGATCTCCTTCTCCCTTAAACGCCCACGTAATTAACGAACGTCCCCTAATGGTAACACAGGTCTGCAAATAAAAATTTTTTTTCGAGTCCTGATACCATTCCTCCTGATTCTTATGTAAATTAATCTCCTGAATTCGAATATGACCTTCGTTTTCCTCCATCATCCACCGCTATCTGGGGATGCTTCCCCCTACCTATTTTTTTTTACAATTATTTTAGCCTTTACATTTTTTCCTGATAAACTAGAAAGGTGAAAAGTTAATATTTATAGCAAGAAAGTTGATTTGGGAGTAGATCTGTCCACCGAAATTGTAAACAAATCATTAAAGATGATCGAATTTTACGTTTTTCTGCTTAATTTTTTCACTCATGTTTGCTGTTTATTTCAGCAAAAATAAAGCAATCACACAGAACATGTACATATATATGCAAGATTTCAGTTTTTACTACCGGGGGGTCTGGGGGGGTGTGGAACACTCTCCAGTATACCTGTAAGTGTGTTAAAAAACACAAATAGCAAACAGATTTCGATTCCAGTTTTAAAGTTGTGATTCCACTGGGCATTACTGGATCTAGGTTACAAACAACATTTGGAAAAATCTATATAAAGCTAGATTCCCGGACCAATTTTGTTTAGGTGTACTGGAGGGTGTTCCACACCCCCAAGACCTCCCTGTTTCAAAAACTGAAAACTTGTGTATGTTTTTTGTCAAACTTTCAAAAACAAAATCCCTAACTTTTCCAAGTCTTCCCCTAGATCAGGCGTCAGCAACCTGCGGCTCTTTTGATGTCGAGATGCAGCTCTTCAGGTCCACGCACAAATATTACCTAATAATTTTATTATTTTATTTTCGAAACTCATAAAAACTATTATTCTGCAAAAAAAACTTTAAACAGGGTAAAAACACAGGATAAAAACAGGATAAAATACCATAATATTGAAATAAAAATGTTAGTGGCTCTTTAAAAACTGGGAAATTTTGTAAATTGTAAGTTTTGGCTCTTCCGTTTCAATAGGTTGCCGACCCCTGCCCTAGATCAAAATTAAAAATTTTTCAAATTTTAAAAATTGTAAATTTTTTATTTGTCGAATTTTCCAAGAAAGTAAATTCTTTTACTTTTGCAAGTGAAAATCCTGCTTAAACATTTGCCCTAATTTTTAATTTTTCGCCCCCCCTCTGGCCCCTTAATATGACAAACTACAAGTCGCTGCTTAATCCATATTGCGATCAGGGGCAGTTCCAGAATTTTTTCTGGAAGGAGCAAAAAGATCAGACGGCCAAAATGTGTTTTCAGATTTGGGATTGTTCCCTTACCTATTTTTAAACGTCTGAGGAAAGGGTGCCCCCCCCCATAAATCAGCCTAAGCTCGCGATTGATATCTGGCAGTTTATTTAATATTTTTCATATTCTTATCTTGTACTTCGAAACCATGCAATAATTGTGATAAATTTGTTTTTCAATTATCAGTGACGATAAATAAAATTGTCAATTCATGCTTACGGTACATTGTCAATTTGCTAGTTGACACTGACAATATTGTCAATTTGTTTACAATCGGAGGTTAAGCCAGTTCTTCAATTATTACAAAATGATACTAAAATTTATCTATCGGAAACTTAATTTATTTAACATTAATAGGAATTACGTTAAACCTTTCATGATTTAGGAAAGAAGTTCGATACTTCCGAAGACCCTAATTTGATTCGATACCCAGGTCAAATAGGAATTTTATGAAATAAATTAAACAAAAAAAAATCATAATAATTAGTATCGGCGTTTTTCCACTGGTCTGTTTAGAATTGATTAATTTTAAGTTACCAGCCTAAAAATATTAAGTGATTACGATGGAGTGATGCATCAGGCAATCAGACATCGTCAACTTTAATATAGATTTGTCAACTGATATATTTAGAAATTGTCAACTACAATTCAGATTTGTAAACTGCTATTCAAAGATCGACAACTGTAAATTCAGTTTTGTTCAGAACACCCCCCAGACCCCCCCAGTTTCAAAAACTGAAAACTTTTTGAGAGTAAGTGTGCATTTGTAGTTTTAGGCTATACGCACTGAGTAGTACCGAGTACCCCAGTATCCAAGTTTTATTTTGACTGTTTTATTATTTGTTAATTTTGTTTAGTTTAGTTTTATTAATGTAAACTATATGAAATAAAATAATTGAATAATACATAGGGGAGAGGCTTGCAGGTTGCCACCCTTGCGGGATTTTGACATTCCAACATTGTCATCCCCTAAATTTCGACGGACATCGAATAAAAACGAGTAGTTGTCGCTTTTAATGTAATTGTGATGCACCCAAACACAATAACAGGGTGTTTGGTAAACAAAATGTGAAATTTAATTTGTAAAAAAATGAAATATTTAAATTGAGTTTTTCTTCTGTGCCCATAAATTGAACATTTTCAACGAAAATTTAAGGGAAATATTTTTGCTGTGTTGCTTTTTCATTCAATTTTTATTATTCTTAAATAATTCTAAACATATCATGAGTTGGAAGTTTTTTTTCCTATATATTCTAAAGTGGTGTAAAAATGCAGGTTGCCACCATTTTTGGCTTGCAGGTTGCCACCCTTCTTGTTTTACATTGTGACGTATACTACAGTGACTATTTAGGGACAGTGGCAACATAAGCCCCTAAATCGGCCTAGGACATGTTCCCGCGCAAAGGGGGGTAGGTTTAACCCCCCCATTGCATATTTTATGTACCTATTGACGTAAACGCTTTTTAATAATTGATGCATTTTTTATATATTTTTAGATTTAAATGAAAAAAAAAATTATTTGTTTTTCAATTTTAACTTTTTTTTTCCTGTCAATTTACTCTCATTTTTTTTGTTCGCAGCCACTAAGTGTAATTAACATAAATCATATGTTTTTACTTGAGTTTTTCTACATTTTCAACAAGTTTTCAAGGGGCGGCAACCTGCAAGCCGAAATTTCATGGTGTCGATTTTAGATACTTTTGAAAATTTGCTGTAAATTTTCAGTTTTTGAGAATTAAAATGATTTTTTGCGCAGGATCGTGGCTTTATACTTCCCCTTTCCTGTATATGTTATTATATCAACAATACGTTGATTGTATGACGAGTTATGACCAAAAAAGCTATGGGGTAGCAACCTGCAAGCCTTTCCCCTACATATCAACGGTTTTTAATCAATAAAATAATTAAAAAAAACATCTCGTTAATCCGGAAAACTCGGTTATCCGAACAAACTCAAAACTATATCTGTCCGGAATAACGAGGCTGTACTGTATTCTGATTGGTTAAAAAACATGAAAAGCTTTACTTAGTTCAATCTGTATAATTAAACAATAATAACTCAATAAATTATACAACAAAAATTGATTCAATATTATTAATATTGCGAATCAAGAAAAATAGCTACACGATGTTGTTAAGGTTAGTTCGTGAATAAAAAAATTTATAAATATTGACAAACATTGACAACGAAAAATTGACAACGACTGATAATAGTCAAAAATTGACAATTACGAAGATTGTCGTGAACAACACTGATTATGTAGTCCAAGTTGACAAAACAAAACTTTCTATAACTTTGCCAAAAAGTATATTTACAAAAATTTTCTTCCAAATTTTTTAGAAAATTTCCTACAAATTTGTGAACCATCGCCCTACAAATTTATTAGTGAATCTTCAACAATCTTGTGGAATGTGGTATCACAAAAATTTACTACAAAATTTTATAGAATATTACTACAATTTGTATAATCACTATTCTATTTAGAAATTATAGTAATTTGTACTACAATTGTAGAAAAAAATTGCTACAAATTTTTTTCAGTGTATTTACTATATTATTGTAGCACAAATTTTAAATATTGTAGTAATAAATGCTACATTCAATTCCTACAAATTTTAATAGAATTTTACTACAAGGTCTTCTAAAACTTCCAACAAATTGTCTAAATAAGTTTTACAAAACATCTACTACAATTTTGTAAGAAATTTTCATAGTGGATTTTTTTCAGTGTATAATACAATAGCGTGAGTTTGGTACTTTTCGTTTGAAATAGAGTATGTAAATAAATAACAGAAATTACATTTTATTATTTTATTAATTTTTAGATATAACAAACGTACGAAACTTCAGGATTATACAAATACCTAAAAGAAAGAAATGTCCGAATAAAGGTGAAAATAAAGATAACTAAAATATATTTTGTACTAACGTAGGTAGTATTTTATTTTATAAAAAGCAAAGTGTCACACATAAGAATATAATGAAACTTACATGGAAAATATTTTTTAAGTTGCAGAAGGTTATAAAAGCTATTATCATGACGTACCAAAGAAAATCCAGCCATAATAGCTCATTTTGGTCTTCCTCATCGTATTCGTACTCCACAGTATCGTCCTCATCATCATCATCTTCGTACTCAAAAGTATCGTACGCTTCAAATTCTTCATCGTAATAATTTGAAATCAAGAATGCATAGTTTAATACGTCATCGTCAAATTCTGAACTTCGATTATCCGAATTATTTGGAATTTTGATAACTCTAGAAACTGGTCCCTTCAAGTTTTCCCTTATTATAATTTTTTTAAATGGAGCTCTACAAAGAGGACAAGTATTGTTTACTTTAGCCCATTTTTTCATACATGGAGCACAGAATACGTGCTTACACTTCTTAGGAATACCTACCGCTCCAGTAATTTTTTGGATGCAAATGCTACAGCTTTTCATGTCGTTGAAATTTTTTTTGAATTTGGAAAACTGTGGTCTGTTACGATTCAGTTAACTTTGTACATATCGAGAACATAGCACGTATTCCCTAAATACACATATTCAAACGTGAATCCGTTGATCCGATGATCCGTAAACCTGTTGATTCGATGATTCGTTAATCTGATGATCCGTTGATATGTTGATCAGATTATTATTATTAGCTAATCTGTGATCACCTTATTTTGATAAATTTGAGTATTTGATTAATTTGATTCAGATTGACAAAATAATAGCAGTCGCTTTTATCAAATGATCATTATATGTATGATCCAGTTTACTTAAATAGCTTATCAGTTTAAATAAATTGTTTACATTTTGAATTTAAATTCTAATTTTATTCGCGATTTACTTTAAAACCGCTATAAAGTGATAATTCACAAAATAGAACACCAAAAGAATACAAACGTTTGGTTTACAAACAAAAAGTGGGTTTGGGTTTTAACCAAAATAGGTTTGGGGTAAAGACCGCAAGACCATGTTCCATGTTAAAATCGTTTTTGGATTTATTTTAATAGAAATTCAGCTTAAAACATTTATTTTATTGTACAAAATAAATAGATACTATATCATTTAGTCAATAGTGCGCCAGCTCCGGCATAGTTCGTCTACTATCATCGACATGTTTTTATTAAACAGATAAACTTCCTTATCTTATCTTCTTAACAACCATCCACACCTCGCCGAAAATAATGCATCATAACTGTTATTTTTATAATCGAATTGAACATAAACATATAGTTAAAATCCAGTTTTTTATTTTAAATGAACCCAGATGGTAAATTTACAGTGAATGTCTGAAAGTGGAGTGTATATTTTGAAAAAAACTTACAACTAACGCTTAATGAATATTATTTGAATCGGCAAAATGCAAATTTCGGGAATATGGTAAACGTTAAAAAAGGTTTCGTACTCGGAGCCGCATTGTTATCAGGTTTGGGTACGATTTTGCTGTGCGTTTCGTGCGCGACCGAACAATGGGTGGTTGCAGACGGTAGATTTAGAAACAATAATGATATGGTCAGTACCATAAAGTATGGACTATTTTGGGGTGTTTATGAACGACACCTTGGCGGTAGAATTTTATATGAATTATCAAGTAAGTTCTAAAACAGTGGTTCTCAAATATTTTATACATATCCAGAAAATTTTAATAATAATAGAAAATAATATTTTTAGTAACATGCTTGATCAAGGAAAATATTTGCGCTTATTTATGTGGATCGAAGTCATCGATTAGAACAAGCGAACTTCAGCAGTTGTATAACAACGAAAGAGTTCAGTTTCAACTCGACTGTCCCCAAATATTACGAGAAAATCCAAAATGGTATAATTTTGATGCTGATAACATAAGAAACGGTAAAATGAACTTCATAATAATTTTTCTTGCTAACCTAATTGAATTTATAGAAGGTCGAAGGGAGTTTCTAAACGCTGGATTGTATGTGTCCACGGTTACTTTTCTAGGTATTTCTATTCTTTTTGGATTTATTTCATTTCTCTTGCTGGTGTTCAATGTTGTAAGAAATCCAGTCCAAGTATATTTGGGTATATATGGTGTGTACGTGTACAACTCCATTGCGTGTTTTGGAAGTATTATGACTTTGGCAACATGGGGTGCTTTGTATGGATCCATAGCTATTAGGAACGTTGGTATTTTAGAAACAATAGACAATGTGTTGAGTACAGAAGGAATGGCAGATCTTGGATTTTCATATTGGTAAAAAGTATTTTAGATTTCCATGATCTCAAACTGATAATTTCAAATTATTGTATGCAGGCTCCTTGCTCCTAGCACTCTTTTATACGCAGGAAGTATCGGATTGCTGATGACGAGAGAACATTTGATTAATACAGAATCCAAATCTAGAAGTTATAACACATCTCAAGAAATGGAAGCAAGAGAAGCTATGATGTTTAGGATATAATTTAATATTTGGATAAAAAAATATAAAAGCTAATTTAAAAATATGTTTTCTTTCGCACACAAAGTAGAAAAGGCTGAAGGAACATTTAAAAAGCTATAGAAGCCCAAATCTTCCTAGGTAATTCGAATTAATTTTGAATGGGTTAGCCGAACATAGGAAATTAACATGTAAAAACTTATTTATGCAAATTCCTGCTTAACTAATTATTTTAGAGAAAAATGAAAGACACCAAAATAATTCGGAAATATAAACTACGAATGATAAGAGCATTAGATTTCATCTTTTACTTAAAAAGTCAAATGCTTTTGAAATTATTAAAAGTTTCATTTATCAGACTGCCCATGTAAGTTTCCAGGATAATTATTTTTGAAAATAGAAACATCGCCAGCCCGATAAATGAAAATTTTAGCAATTTTAAAACCATTTTTTGCTTTTTAAGTAGAAGCTAGATGAAATCTAATGCTCTAATCATTCGTAGTTTATATTTCTGCATTATTTTTTGTGTTCCATTTTTTCTATAAAATAATTAGGGAAGCAGGAATTTGCATATATAAGTTTTTACGTGTTAATTTCCTATGTTCGGCTAACTCATTTATCACCCGGTATAATTTCCAATTTATTATTTGAATTAATTGAAGATTTTAATATTATTAATTTTCACAAGTTAAGATTTATATATTTAAATATTTAAAAAAATTTATATTAAACTATATATTTTCTTTATTTTAATGCTATTTGCATTATATGCCCTCGTTTTGATCTATTATTATTTATTACTAAATGATACCTTTTTCAGTGAATAGAAATTTTCTTTTAATATTATTTGTTTTTGCGATTTTTGAGACCATATTACTACCATATTACCATAAATTAATTAAAATAATTTTAATCTTTGACATAAAATTTGACCTCTTTTGAAATTATGAAATATGTTTGATCTTCATATATAACACTAACCTCCGCAAACGCGTAATTAATATTTATCGCAATTAGGTGTTGCCAGATTAGCCAACAATAATCTGATCAACGTATCATCGGATAAACGGATTAGCGAATTTCTGAATCAACGGATCAACGGATCAACAGATCAAGGTTTGTTTATGTGTATTTAGGGAAAACGTGTTATGTTGTCTATATCTAAAGAGTTAACTATAACGAAAATCAGGCGAAATTCACAACGACATGGGGAGCTGCAGCATTTGTATTCAAGAAATTACTGGAGCCGTAGGTATTCCTAAGAAGTGTAAGCACGTATTCTGTGCTCCATGCATGAAAAAATGGGCTAAAGTAAACAATACTTGTCCTCTTTGTAGAGTTCCATTTAAAAAAATTATAATAAGGGAAAACTTGGAGGGACCAGTTTGTAAAGTTATCAAAGTTCGAAATAATTCGGATAATAGAAGTTTAGAATTTCACGATGAGGCATTAAACAATGCATTCATGATTTCAAATTATTACGTGTTCGAATTTGAAGAAGACGATACTATCGAGTACGAAGATGATGATGATGACGAAAATGAGCTATTTTGGCTGAATTTTTTTTGGTACATCATGATAATAGTAATTGGTTGTATAATCTTCTACAAATTCAAAAATATTTTTCTTGTAGGCTTCATTATGTTCTTATGTGTTACATTCTTTTTATAATAGTATATTATTAAAGAAGAGGTTTAAATGGCTTATTAAATGCGAGGTGGATCGGATGTCACGAGGCGCAGCCGAGTGGTATACAATCCACACGAGCGTTTAATAAGCAGTTTAAACTTGAGTTTTAATATACTATTTTATTCGCACCTGTAGACGTAATAAGCAAATTAACAAATTAATGGGCAATAACAAAAATATTCGTGGAATAAAATAACAGTTGAAATATAATTTATTGCTCGTAGGTAAACTTTGCGAATAACTAAGTAATTCGATATACTGATATACACTTATGCAGTATAAGCAAAAAGACTGACCTGAGAATAATATAGACATAAGACGAGACGGCCACGGTATAACAATGCTATAATAGAGGTAACGTTTTAATGTAGTTGAAATGCGTGGGCAAATTATATCTTAAAGTAGGTAACTTTATATTTTATTAGGGTCGTGTTTAAAACGGCTTATAGTAAAATAAAGCCTAAATAATTTAATTTATCAAAAAGTAGATGTATAGAAGCCTAAGAACTGTCGCAAAAGCGAGTTCCACCTTGTTATATTTTATTATAATATAATATATTATATAATTGTCTGTCGATACGTTGATCAGATGATACATTGACGCAAAATGCGGGAGTAACAGAGGGGAGTAAGCAAACAGTTAAAATATTGTATACCCAAAAGCTTTCCAAAAACAAGAATAACGTTTGAAAAATTATTTTTTCACTTTGAATTCATTACGTTATATTCGTTATTCATTACGTCGATTATTAGGTCATCTAATTAGCCGTAGACGCAATTAGTCGTAGCGTATCAACGGATTGGTGGATCAGCGGATCAACGGATATAGGTTTATAGAGTATATAGGAGTTATAATATATGTCTAAAATCTAAAAACGCTAACGGTAAAAATATCCTAAACGCCGGGTGGAGTTGAAGCGTGCAGAGGAATTTAAAAGAAGAGAAGCAGGTAAGTGTAAGGCGGAAGAGGAATTGTCTTATATATTCTATATATTAAATTTTAGATTAAATTATTTTGGCTTTATTTTATTAGAATTTTTAATGCGTAAATCTTTTAAATAGGTATGTAGATACCAACGGCAAATTTTTTTTTATATAAGGAAAAGGCTAACGAGTTCTGTTTTTTTGAATCATGCGGACAGACAGACACGGAGCCAGATCATAAGGCTTCTTCCTATACGTTGTATAGAAGCCTAAAACCCAAAAAATGCTCGAAACAATTAACTAGAAGATGATACACTAGGGGCATTTTTGTAAATTTTGCCACTTCTCGTGCTGGAAGGTCAGCCTTTGAATAACAATTTTTTTTTTGATTAACAAAACTTTCCCAAAGTTATAGAGAAAGATGGCCAGAAGTTTTCGAGAAAATCGACGAGGTCTAATTTTTTTTTCTTTTTTAATTCATTTTAGTTTTGTCCAGTACGTAAAAATTATTCGAATTTATGCTTCTTGACCAACAATTTTTATGATAAATTAAATTTTGGTACAAAAATAAAAAACGTCGGGTATAGTAAGTAGGTACACGCTAAAAAGTTTTCTTTGAATCAAAAAAACTATTTTGTTTGAAAAATACTTTTTGAAACAAATAAATTTAGTTTAAATAAAAATAAAATTTTATTTTAACAAATAAAATTGTATGATTTACGGCACACGTCGAGTAGAATCCAATACAATTTTGATTTTCAGAATTATCGAAAATTGCGAGGCTGACTTCTACCCCAAAATAAGCAATCGCTATAAAATCAAAATAAAAATATTATAGTTTTAAAAAACCAAAAACACGCTTTTATGATGTACCTACTAAAAATTAAAAAATAATTAAATTTAACCCTTTCGGACACCTTGTAGTCAATTGACAATTGGTGACTGAAAGGGTTAATAAACTAATTCAAAAAGCGTGGAGCGCGTTTTGGTTATGTGTTTTTTTAATTAATTTAGACAAAGCGCTCCACGCTTTTTGAATTAGTTTATTAACCCTTTCAGTCACCAATTGTCAATTGACTACAAGGTGTCCGAAAGGGATAAACTTAATTATTTTTTAATTTTTAGTAGGTACATCATAAAAGCGTCTTTTTTGGTTTTTTAAAACTATAATATTCTTTTTATCTTAACCTAAAAAATTTTAATAAATGTCACAATTGAAGTTAACAGTTGCAAATTCAATTTAAAAATTACTTTGAATAGTAATGTCGATAGGAGATCGTTACATAGCTAACAATGTATTGTCATCCGTTATGCAAAATTTCAGCTCAATCGGAAAACGGGAAGTGTGTCAAATTAAGCTTCCAAGATTTTCTTACATAGTTAGTTAGAGTTCGTTCAGAAGCTTAAGTCTCATACAATGCGCGAAACGGGCAAAATACATAAGAATAAATGTTAAATGAAAACATCAGCTTGGCGCGAAAATTTAAAAAATCTGACTTGAACATTATTTTCATTATAATTATAGAAAAGAAAAACTAATTATAGAAAAAATAAAATGATTACTATAGGAATGTAATTTATTGTAAAACTTTATTATTATAGTACAAGCAAATACTATTGTACAAGTAAAACAAATTATTTTTATTATAATAAAATAATAACGAACAAGAAAGTGAGTAATCGCACATCGAAGTAAATTTTATTAGCCGAGTAATTGATTTTTTTTATTTTTATCTTTACAAGATGGGCTCACATTCTAAATTGAACTCTTCATCATCTTCTTCATCTTCCGAAGACAGATAATCTGAACTGTCACTTTCATCTTCGTAATTTACTCTAATAATGAGTTCATCTACATCATCCATAATATATTCCTTTTCTGTGGCTTCTACATGGCGACAAATATTTTGCCAATCTTCTATTGTGACTTTATTAAATTCTTCTTCAGTCAATCTTCGGACATCGTCCATTTTAAATGTGGTATTTCGTGCGGCAACACGATTCTTTTACCAACGCCCAAATTTTCTCAATAGGGTTCAATTCTGGGTGATATGGTGGTAACCGTAATACAACGTGGCCATGTTCGGCTAAAAGTTTATCGGCTACATAATTTTTATTACGTGGCTTGTGTAATTTAATTATATTATACAGATCCATTTTTGTATCTCTGATTTGCCATATTATACTTCTTTCTGATAACCATTGCTGCATAGCACCTTTTCTCCATGAAGACGTAGGGCATTTTAAAATACTAACGTTATGATACGAAGCGTTGTCAATAACCAAAACGCTATTTTTTTCTAGATTTGGAATTAATTTTTCATTTAACCATTTCAAATAATTTTTGTGATTCATGTCATCGTGATAATCTCCAGTTTTAAAGCCAGATTTAAATATTAATAAGGCCCTCGTAACAAAACCTCTTGCACCGCCAGCGTGAACAATAATTAATCGTTGTCCTTTAGACACTGGGGTCTTTAAACCGTTAGTACTTCCATCGTCCCAACATTTAGGAACGGTATGTGAACTATGGATGTAAGTTTCATCCGTATAAACAATATTTCTTCCTTCTTCTTTATATTTTATAAGGTTTCTTAAGAACATAACTCGTTTACCTCGAATATCACTTTTTTCAACAAGTATTTGCTTATTACATGGGGATTTTCTCCACCTAAAACCAATCCTATGTACTACAATTCGAAATGATGAAAGCGATCCAGAAAAGCCATGATCTTTTTTCATCGCTTCATACACAGTTTTCATTGTAGGTCGCCTTTTATGTATAGTCGCATAAGAATGAATTATACGCCTAATAACATCTTCTTCAAATTGGCTTGTTGTAGTTTTTGGGGATGGCATTTTAATAGTTTTCCTGGGAGTAGAAAACTTGGCTTGTTGAGGATTTTCAGCTCCTTCCTTCATTATTCTTATAACAGTTTTATAAGAAACTCCAGTTGCAGATGACACTTTTGCATACAAAATATTTCCTTTGCATTTTTCTTTATTCATAATATATTGAATGACATTATAAATTATTTGTCGTCCTTGACTATGAACTACTTTACGGTTATTCATATTAGTAATGAATTTTAACTGTAAAAAATATTGTTTGTTTAAAAAACGATGTTAAATTAATTTGTTTATGCATTACCTACCACAATAAAATAATAAACGTTTTCGTCAAATAGATGTAAAAAAAGATTTAGTGATGCACACAGTAGTTTAACCTAAAAATAAAATTTTCGTTTAAAAACGATTTTAAATTAAAATGTTGTTTGTACTAACCTCAGTATAATAAAAATACTCAAATTGCGTTAAAAAAGGCTGATTGTTATTTAAATTATCAAATAATGTTAATATCATTTAATAATCAAAAGCACGAAAATAGCGAATCTGTCAAAGCAAAACGTCAACAAAGAACGATATTTTCAGGACTGTATTTATTTTGTTAAAACGAATTTTATCATTTCTGCGCACTATTGTATGGGACATGACCTCCTGAATGATCTTCTACAAGTGAAGCTAATAGGTGCCTTTAGACACACAATCCTGGCACGTAGGTAGGATCGAACGCCAGCACGCGTGCCAGGCGCGTGTGTCTAAATGTAAGGACGCGCCACTCCACGCGCCACGCTTTGACGTCACAAAATATTTTGTTCATTATCGTCAAGAAATAATATTTTTGATATAAGAAAACTTTCAAAATAATAATGAACAAAATATTTTGTGACGTCAAGGCGTGGCGCTTCCTTACATTTAGACACACGCGCCTAGCACGCGTGCTGGCGTTCGGTCCTACCCGCGAGCCAGGATTGTGTGTCTAAAGGTACTTAATAAAAGCGTTTTAAAAAGTAAAATTTAAAAAAACACGGAACACATCGGGCACAGTCCGGCACAATATTCAATTTTTAAATTATCAAAAATGGTGGGGCTAACTTCACGCACATACGTAATTCGGTTTCTAATTACCTATAATCAGAAGCCAACGTTACCATTTAAGAAGGCAGCATCGACTACAACCATAGATAAATCAGCTTTGAAACCTGAAAGTATGACTCCTGAAATAATATCAAAGCATGAAATAGTTATTTATGTATCAAGGGCATTATGACGATGTTTATGTCGAGGGCAACCAATTTAAAAGGTCGAGGGCCGCTTGGCCCGAGAGTTTCCTAGTTTGCCGTGACTTGTGTATATAATTGCGATGAGAGGGCATAATAAGCGGGCATTATGATTTATACGCCCTAGGGTATTATAGCATACTTAATAATATATTTCGTTGTCAAGGTATAAAAAACAAATAATGATTCAGTGTAATATAATAGCTATTTATTATACAAGTGGCTTATAAGGCAAATAAGTTACGAAAGAAATGTTTAGCCACGAGAGCTTGCTCGAGTGGCTAATTTTTCTTGAGTAACTTATTTGCTGTTAAGACACGTGTGTAATACAAAGCTTTATCCAATATTTCGTAATAATAGTTTAAAATGTAATTAAAAGTTTTGACATTTGACGTTTTAAAATATCAAATTTAAATTATGTAAACTAGTAAGTAGTAGGTGTACTCATAATTTACATATAAGTCACTAGTGTGTAATTATGAATTCATAAGTCCACTAGTGTTTTATAGACCCCATAAGATATGTAAAATCGGCATTATTATGCCTTCATAAGACAGAGGTGTTGGATAAAAGCTTTTAAAAACACTGTTGAGGAATACTGTGCTGGAAATTGTGGCTTCAAAGAGTGTGAAGAAAAATATCAAAGTATTTCCCCTTCTTTACTTCCCCAAATAGTAGAAGAAACGATTCTTAGCAATCTAGAGCGATCCAAAAGTGTAAGAATACGAACTGGCGAAATTTTAGCTTTTCTTGTTAAAAGTGAAATTGTGGCAAAGAAAGACTTTTTTATACGACTAATACAGAATACGAACATTCTGGCTCAATTTTCAATTCAGAAAATACACATTCTTCGCACCTGTTACAGAATATTTCATTCTGTAACATCCGTTAGAGAATCACCTACATCTAAGAAATATTAAAACCTGGTAGTGACATCTTCTATCAACAAGTTATTATTTTTTATTTTTTGCTTTGACGAAAATAAAATTTGTTATTTTTATAAAAAAAAAATATCTTCAAGTTGTTTTACTGGTTTTATAACGCCAACTGTCAAATTGGTGTTCGCGTATTACAAGAAATACTCTAGCACTGTGCGTCTGTCGTATAGAAAGTATAGTCTGGAACTCGTTTGGAATAGATATTCCGATCGATTGAAAATTGTATTTTCATATTGGGAAGATTTCATGATGGACATTCTCACCTAATGTGACTTTTTGGGTGAGGTACTAACAGGGCCAGCAACAGTTGTGTTGCTTGAGTGCTCGGGCACCACACTACGGATTTTGAGCACCACACGGGATATTACAAAACAGTAAATAATTTGGAAAAAAAAAACACTAAACACTTGAAAAGATTGTATTTCACATCACATAATATTATGTGAGCACCACACGGTAAGTCTAAGAGATGCCGGCCCTGGGTACTAATACCAATTTTACATCAAGAAATTATTAGTTAATCTGCAAGAATAAATTTCAGAACAAAATAATAGAAGTTGGCTGCAAAAATGTCTGCAGTAGAGTAAAAGTTATATTTTTTATGTGTGAATTTAAATTTGCTCTAATAGGGGAGATCGGGGTAAGTTGCAACACTTTTTAATTTTAATTTTAAGACTATTATGGAAAAAGAACTCCAAATGTTGATGGACATATGTCTTTAAGGAATATAGGTGTATAAAATTAAAGAACTTAAAAACAACAATGGACAAATTACATAAAGTTAATAAAAAAGGTAATCGTGTTGCAATGTACCGCGTCTTCGGGGCATACTCCCTTATTTTTTTCTGTGATTCCCCACAAAATTTTTTAGTTGTTTTTTTAGAATTTTCTATTTCCTATAATTTTCTACATTTTGTAATTGTAAAATTAATTAGATTTTTTTGGATTTCTTCAAATTTTCCCCTCGTTTTTTACTAAGTAGAAAAAAGATGGAAAAATTGTCATATGCAAAACTAAAAGGAAATCAGGGGAATTTGCGGAAATCTAGAATCTCTCTCTCTCTCAGGTTCTATAGTTCTACTACGTATGAACATAGTGGCATCATGATGCACTCTCAGGAAGATAATCGGGTTGTTTCTCCTTGCCTGCCCGATTCTATGCCGTTGACCATCATTTATTGACCGTCAGGACAAGAGAGTGCCCTTCTTCGTCATGACGAAGCTGAGTATTTATCCCGAAACTCTCTCGGTCCCTGTCTACGTTAGCCATCTTAGATGTTGCCCGGCTAGTACCACGTGGAGGTGTAGATCAGGAGTTTCCCTTCATTGTGGCCATGACCTTACGGCTTTTCCTGCCAACTCTAGTACTTTTACTAGACAGTGATTTTCTAAATCTAGAATATTATGGTTTATCTTTTTTTTTTGTTTTTTCCATTTTCTGAGATTTCATTGGCTTTACATTTTTTTACCGGACATTTTTTACCGCACACAATTTTACCGGCGATTTCCTCTTAGTTTTGTACTAATTGAAAAACCGAAAGGAAAATCGTGATATACAAAAGTGAAAAGAAATTCAAGCAAATTTTAGGGTAGGTATCTTACGCCCAGATTCATAGACAAGTAATAAGTGCTAAGTAAGACCAACAAGGTCGAATTTGTTTTTATGGCAACCTTATTTACTCGGTCGATAAGGTTCATTTTTAATGACAGCGTTTTAAGTATAAGTAACGCATCGTCAATGAATACGGCTGTAAGGAAATTCTATTCCCCCATCCATGAACTTTGCCTAGATCATCCCTTTGTTTTAGATTTCAAAGCTCTATTAGACTACAATGACTTCATTTTTGAAATTTTGAAATTTCTGCACAAAATGGTGTGCAAAAATCACTGGTGCGCATGAAGGGATTAACAAGATTATCATCCCAAAGAACTTTGAACTTTGGAGCCTGGAATTGAAAAGTAAAATAACAACAGTTAAAATAGTTTAATAGTAAAATAGTTAAAATAGTCCTAAAAATAGTTTTCTTCTTTTTTTTAATGATTTAATTAGTAATTAATTTTCTGATCTAAATTATAATTTATTAAATAAATCAGGATTTATAAATCGCTCAAGACTTAAATATTTAAATAACAAATAACTGTGTTTTAATATATTGATTAGTTATAGAGGGGCCCGGACCTCCTAGCCCCCCCTCCCGTAAATACGCCACTGGTTATTCTCGATGTAACAATTACAGGGTTTCCACTTCTTTGGAAAATCTAGAAAAGTCATGGAAAATTTAAAAATAAAACTTAAATTAATTAATTTAAAAAATTGAACAGTACAACTGGGGGCCGCTTTAGCCGGGGGCTTCCGTGTTCCGCCCCTGACTGTACCTTTAAGCAGGGACGTCGAGGCAGAAGGACTAGTGCCGGAAGCTAGCTGAGAGCTAAATATTGTTGTTATGTTGCTTTTTTTTGATGATTGATTTCAAATTATTACGATGAAGAATTTGAAGAGGACGATACTTTTGAGTACGAAGATGATGATGATGAGGACGATACTGTGGAGTACGATGAGGATGACCTAAACGAGCTATTATGGATGGATTTTTTTTGGTACGTCATGATAATAGCTTGCATAACCTTCTTCAAATTAAAAGATATTTTTCATATAGATTTCATTATATTCTTATGCGTTACACTTTTCTTTTTATAAAATAAAATACTCCGTAACGTTAGTACAAAATATATTATTTTGGTAACCTTTATTTTCACTTATATTCGGATATTTCTTTCTTTTTGGTATTTGTGTAATCCAAAAATTTCGTACTTACGCTTATTATATCTAAAAATTAAAAAAATTATAAAATGCAATATCTATTATTTATTTACTTACTCTATTTCAAACGGAAAGCACAAAACTCACATGAAATACGAAATCCAAGAACTTTGGAATATTTAAAAAACAGAAAATTTATATTTGAGATTTTTTTTAAATTTAAATTTTCTTCCAGATGAGCGAGTTTAACCGAAACATCGCGATTTCTACCTGTGACTCACCTGTACCTACAACCGAATAAGTGTAGTAAATGCAGGTCACGTTATTTTACTTTTCCACCATTAAACATAACATTTTGCTCCTACCATCACCATCGTACAAGAGCGAACGATCCGAAGAATTTCACCTGTCGCCTCGCCTGCCTATTGTGATCGCGTAAATAATTGAGTTTGTGTAACATCACCAGTGGAAGATGACGTGAATTTGTGTTAAAATGTGATTTCGATTACCAAAACAAATTACTATAGTAAACACATTCGGACACTTTTTGTTTAATCACCAAACGGATCTTCGCGTGACCGATCTCCGGAGGAGAGACTTCAATGCAAAGTTAAGACATAAACTCGATAAAACCGAAATAAATTTGCAATTAACGAGTTTTTTCTCATATTATTTTTATAAATTATGTGTTTAATAAAAATTCCAATGTGAAACCTTTCACTTTGTCATTTATGAATTTTAAACTTGAAACCAAATTAGTGATCATGTGAATTTGCTTTGAGTAGAAAGTATTTAAACAAAGTTATTTAAATTTTAGTGGATCGAGTGATAATTAAAGTTCGGATGTTATTGAAATGTGATAAATAAAATGAATGTGTTTAAAAGGGGGATGATTTTTGTGACATTTTTTGGATCGTGCCTTGCCATGGTTCTTTTGGTTGCGAGTTTGGGTACCAAACAATGGGTTAATGCCACAGCCAAAAGAACTACTAATCCGCAAGAATCGGAAGGAAAAGTGCAATTTGGATTATTTGAAGGGAAGAAGGAACTTAACGTTGCTTACGGATGGAGATCATATGACATTGATGGTAAGAATTTAGTAGATGCTTCAGTTTTGACCCAGTTGAAAAATAATATAGTTATCAATTAAAACTTTAATTAATGGATTGTGGGAAAAACTATAAAAAATTTACTGCTTGAAATTCTTTATATAAAAAAAACTTCCGTAGATAGTAATAATGTCAAACAATATAAAATAGATAATAAATATCTAATAGTGTTCAAAATTAGCGTTTAATGCAATTTTTTCCGGTTTTATTTTTCTCTTTTGATGGCCAAGATGAAGCAGACGATACAGAAAGAAAAATGTAAAAAAAAGAAGATTATTTCCAGACTGAATGACCTAGTAAGCAAAAACTCATATAAAAGTTCAAAGGTGATGCTACAAAATAGCACCGAGTGATTAATGATAATCTTAATAGCCTTAATACCGCAAGTAAAACTTGCACAATTCTTAACATCTGAGTTTATTGATTTGTCCTTTGTGCTAGAATCGGGAGTAAAAAAACAATCTCAACAACATTGTTAAGAAAATATCAATACATATTATGAATTATGATTGAATAATAGAAACACCAACATACTTGTGTTGCACCATAAATAAAAGTAAATGCAAAACTTTTCCGCATTGTATATTTTTTGAAATTTCTCAATGCCATTGCAGTTTATACAGTTTGTCTTTATCTTCCACATTTTTCTGATTCATTCAAATTTGCAATTGAATTGATGTTGTAATTCTTTAGCAATAAATTTACCAACACCCAACAGGAATGGCCAAAAACGCTAAAAGTGAAAGACAAATTTTATCTAATTTCATGGAAAAAAGAGTTTCGATTACACAACGATTTTTATGAAAGTCAAAAATTAAATAAAAATATTAATAATATGAGTAAATAGATAGATTTAAGCTCGATCTATCAAGCAAAATGCGCAAAGCAGAACTAGTTTTTTTTTTAGTGTATCGATATTTTACCTATTCCGCGTTATTGAAGAAATCAAAAATCGATGAAAAAATGGTTAAGTAATATCCATTACTCATTGGCTATTAAATTACTTCTTAGTTTTTATCTTTTTTTGGATTCTTTTTTCTATCTTTCGAGGAAAGACAATTAGAAAATTAGAATTAGGTTTTTACTCAGCCTAGAATGGAAATTAATAATCATAAAATGTATTATATTCATTATTATCCCTAATCTTGGTAAAAATAGTGAATTATGTCGGGTTTCGATTTCTGTTCTTTCAGTATAGACCTGAAACAGTATCAACAGATCGGCGGATCAATAGATAAAACAACATTGCCTAAAAAAAGCTCTGCAGCTCTGATTGGTTCACTTTTTATATCAACCCAAAATTTATATGACGATCAATCGACACCTCCTCACCAGTCGCAGTCGGGGTTGCACACTAATTAAATTATACTGCATCCTCACAGAATATGCGACTGATATAGCAAATAAATGTTAAGATTAGATTTTACGTACAAAACTCTGTTTGTCTATTTCTCTGTAACTACCTAGTCGGGACATAAATTCTGTTACCTGTAAAGAACCGTTAGATTTTACAGCTTAAGATTACAGAGGGTGGAAAACAATTACATATTTAGAAAGCCCTTTCTTTTGGCAACTTGTACATACTATAGTTAAAATTTTTGAGTTCAACCAGCAACATGGATTGGGGTGTGAAAGAAAATCGGATAGCAGTTTATGCGTTACATAAATGTGGTGTATCAAATAGTGAAATTTTAAAATTGCTAAAGCCGTTAAAAATTTCAAAAATGTTTGTAAGTCGTGCTATAAAACGGTTTACCGATACAAATGCAATAGCTGACAGAAAAAGAAGTGGACGTCCTCGTACCATAAGAACTCCACGAGTGATTAAAGCAGTGCGTGAAAGAATACGACGAAATCCTCTGCGAAAACAAAAAATTATTGCTATGGAGATGCAAATTTCAAAAAAAAGCGTGTCTCGCGTATTGAGGCAGGACCTAAAACTCGGGGCTTTTCGTAGAGCAACAGGACAAAGGTTAACAACAGCTTTAAAAAAAATTAGGCACGAGAGATCGAAAACCCTATTAAGGAGGCACGGTAATAATAATTTTAAAAATATTTTGTTTACCGATGAAAAAAATTTTACCGTCGAAGAAAAATTTAATAAGCAAAACGATCGTGTTTATGCTCACAGCTCTAAAGAAGCGGCAGAAAAAATTCCGAGGGTTCAAAGAGGCCATTATCCAGCATCTGTGATGGTTTGGTGGGGTGTATCCTACGAAGGGGTTACTCAACTTCACTTTTGTGAAAAAGGCGTTAAAACATCGGCACCAATTTACCAAGAAATGTTAGAAGACGTGGTAAAGCCTCTTAACGACTCTCTCTTTCAAGGAAACCATTGGGTTTTCCAACAGGACTCTGCACCAGCACACAAAGCTAAGACAACCCAAAGGTGGCTAGCAGAAAATTTACCTGCGTTTATTGCAGCAGAACAATGGCCTTCTGGAAGTCCTGATCTGAATCCTTTGGATTATAAATTGTGGTCAGTTCTTGAAAACATGGCTTGTAGTAAGCCTCATAAAAATATCGAGCTTCTGAAGCGGGATTTGGTGAAAGCAGCAGCATCGACACCGTTATAAGTCGTCCGTGCCTCAATTGATGATTGGCCACGGCGTTTAAAGGCTTGTGTAAAGGCTAAAGGAGGACATTTTGAGTAAATATATTAAAAATGTATTCTTTATATATTAAGTAATAAAGCAGTATATATCATAATTGAATTTATTATTTTGAAACATTAAAAATTTAATTAATACTGTGTAACAGAACTTATGTCCCGACTAGGTATAGTAATCACTAGAGTACGGATTTCTAGAAAATTTGCTAGCAGAACTGTAATTATTGTTATAAATGTTCACGAATTTGATAAAAATAAAACATTTGGAGCTTTTTTTATGCTTATATTCTTATTTTGATACTTTTATGCTTAGATTTACTTTTAAGCTTTTTTAGTGCTTATTTTAACACATTTCGATAAATTAAAACAAAATTGCAGTAGATACCAGAATACCTACATCTATATATTAGTTCGGGAGCTAGTGACGATTTGACCGAACTTATTTTTGAAGTCACGAAATTTTGTGAGATAAATATAGGGTGCTTCTTGACTCTAGGGATTCGAAATTGACAGACAGAATTTGCCAGTAGGGGGCTTTCGAATTTTGAATCCAAAATAGTTTAAATTAGTGTTTCCCAAATATCTCAAAATTGCGGACCCCCAAAATTAAACCCTAGTATCAAAAGTACCAAATGTAAACCCTAGATCAAGGGACCCCCAGAAACAGTCTCATTAGAAAAATAAGCCCATGGCATATGTGTCTATGTGTTAGCACCGTTGCCAGATCAAACATTAATTCTTAAAATTTCATTATTAAAGTATTTTTGTTTATTCGCCTATTTTGTTTTCTTTTTATGTCGTGGGTTTGCGCGTCCCTAATAAACATGCCGCGGACCCCTAGGGGTCCGCGCACCTCTATTTGGGAAACACTGGTCTAAATCGTTTCTAACCTGTTCGTACCTTCCTTATTTTCGTTTGTACTCATTTGGTTGTAATAATATTTTTCAACATTTTTTTAAAAACATTAAAGCAAATAACTAAGTAGTTGAAATACTGACCTTATTGTGAAATTTAAGAACGCCCCAACTACTAGTGTGGAGGTAGAACTCAGTTTTTTCATATTTCAACATGATGTGTTAAGGATTGTGGCAATAAATTTTTATTGGAAAATTTAGAAAAACATTTAATAATCACATTTTTTTATAATGATTTACAGTAATTTTTTTATTGTGGTACTTTTCAAATCAATTTTATTTTAGAAAAGGATTTTTAATGCTTATTATGCATATTTTTATGCATATAATCGCAATTTTTTGTGCAATTTTAAGCGCTATTTTTACAATTTTTTATGCCTAAAAGTCCGTACTCTAGTAATCACACTCTAATTGATCAACTATATTTTTTGATCAACTAAGTATAACAAAAATTTATTTAAATCAAAGAAAAATTAACTACAATAAAATATATAAAATTTTATTTTGATTTAAACAAATTTTTGTTTGAACAAAAATATTTTAGTTTCGTTGTTTCGTTTCAAATAAAACGTTTTTAATGTGTACGTTTAGCTTCAGGAATTGAAAAAAATACTAGCTTGATGAGGATACCAGCTGAAAATGTATGTTATACTGCCGAGCTTAATAACTACTAATACATGAGAAGTTAGTAACATGAGAGTTACATAAGAGTGACGGGTCAGTGCGGCCTTCAGGCCGCACAACCTAAACAATCTAGTCGATAAATATTCAATATAATAGAATGACTGTTACGCTGATCACGAAGTCAACCAATGTAAGTTGTAATTTGCTCTTAGATGAGAGAGAGAGTCGACTTACGGTCGCTGAAAAACAAACTGACTTAACACAAAATAAGAAATGCAAAGTAGTCTATACCTAGACAAAAAACAATATTATCAGTGGTGGGTAGTACATATGGAGAGGGTGATGGAGCACTGCTCCAAAATTAAATCATGATTCATGATTAAATTTTAAATACTCAATAATTATTATTATTGGAAATTCCAAATAATAATTTTCTTCATATCCCCAGACCTTCCGGTTTAAAAGGTTTGTGTTTATGTGTTACTTATAAAATTGATAATACAACTTTTCATTATTTCAGAATATTTTTTATTCGAAAGCTAGAAAGTAGATTTACTGAAAATAATTTGCTTCTCAATAAAAAGAGAAAAAAACAACAATCTTGTAAATTTTATAATTGATTGAATAATTAGATTTAATCATTCTCATGTAGTAAATCATCCACAATTTAAATAAAAATGCAGGTCAAATTCTTTGTAATTGTAACTAAGTAATAATGGTTTATAAAGTGAAAAAAAAATTAATGTGAAACTCATCCAACAGCACAGTTGAATTGTTAGCATTTTGGCACTGCAAACTTAATCGCAGGATCTTAACGACGGATCTAAATTTAACTGCAGTATTCATATTCCTAAATAAATTTTATCAAACTTTAAGGTCGAACAAATTCAAAAAACTAAGAAAATATCCACTGGTATTTCAATCTTCCAAGAAATGACTAATATCCGCAAACGCGTAAATAATAGCTAAGCGGTGGTTATACAACAGTTTGCTTTTTGCATACTATATTCAGCAGTTTTTAACAAAATAAACCTTAGTGAAATCTTTAAAAAATACAAAAATCCACAATTCACTCATTTAAATATAATAAATTATATCAAAATTTAATTTAATATTTAAATTATCATAAATATTTAAATTTCATGCCATGAAATGCTCCCAACATTCGCAGTTGTTCTACAATATCTTGGATATTTTACAATTCCAGGCTATTTTATAGTTATTTTAACTTTAACTAATTTTGAAAACAATTCGGTATACATGTAATTTTTTCAAAATTTTTTTCTCACATTTTCATCATGCTTTATGCAATCGCCGCTTCCTAGAGCTTAAAAAGCATCAATTTCTACACCAAAAAAATTTAATTTATTACTACTACTTTTTATTTTTCATATTTAATAAATTTTTATTCTGTTTCTCCCCTTTCCTATCGTAAATGTCTGGATCTGCTACTGCCAAAATCTTACTTTATACTTCACAATGTCCCCTTTCACCTATCAAATCTTTGCCGCGCTAAAACCAAAATTTAAATTTTTTTAAAATAAAAACAATTTTAAAACATACAAATTTTTCAACAAAAAGCAGCTTATAATATATTCGGTTCACAAATTCATCACGTCAATATATCTGCGAATTCAATTTTTTTGCAAGTTTATCTGTAGAAATTTGGAAGTAGGTGCGATATATGTTATAGGCTCAAGTCATACAAAGAATACAAAGTACAGATTACCAACAATATTTGTGCCAGATAAGTCTGTAATATGGATTTCAGATAAACGATCTTAAAGGACAAACAATCGAGAACTTTTTTCGAAATGAAAAAAAAATCTTTTTATTGCAAAATTATTTTACAATAAAAGCTTAAGGAAAGAACGAATCAGGTTAATTCAATAAATTTTAGTTGTTACTTTGGTGAATTCGGCTGTAAAAATCACAAAATGCAGGTGTAAATCCAAAAGGGTCTTGAAGTATGGAACACTCCCTCCCCCCCCGCCCCCAAACATCATTTTCTCTTTATTCACGCGCCAAACCTAGGAAGTTATTCCTCCGGTCATGATGTCATGATTGGTAATACTTAAATATTATGTGCAATGATTTGAAAACTATAATTAGCCGCCTGATATTTTCAAGTTAATACATCTATTACGTGTATCCATGAACTACGTATCTCTCGAATACCTTCTTCTCGTAACCCTTAATGTGAGAAAAAACTAGATAAATCTTTGTAGTAAAGCAAAAAGCTCAACTTCTTCGGAACTTCAGAAGCTTCATCAAAAATAGACCCTTATGGAAGAAATATAGCTTAAAAGCCTTCCTCAGCTTTAGGAAACCGTTTTATGATGAAGTTACATCTGATTTTGTGAATGCATTAGGTTTTTGCAATGTACCTGCGTCATATTTCAAAATGGAAGTAATATTTACGTGAGCCTTCTTTTAAATTGATATATTCCAGAGATTAAAAGACTGAAAGAATGACTGAAAAAAAAAATTTCTGCTTTCTTAGAGTTCAATCAAATCTTCAGCCTATCCAAGTGTCGTTTGATTAATTATGTCTATAGTAAGCATAAATAGCTGTATCATCCGCATATAGGGCCAGAGGTTAAAGACGTTTTCGATCATAAATTTCAGATTTCAAAATCGTGCAAAACGCGAAAACTTCGTGAATAAAAGCGAAAGTTAAACAAAATTGGTTCTATATTGTTGAAGAGGATCGCATGCAGACATCGTTGTATTGTTATTACGAGCATGACAAGTGTAAGTAGCTCGTGATGGAAATATCAATTAATTTACAAAATTAGAAATTCTATACGCATTAAGTAAATTATTATAATAAAATTCCACTTTATTATTATAAAACAATGCCTTAATTGTTTAAAAATTGGTTCGACTTACGTGGCCACAAAAATTTGAACCATAGTAATCTTGTGCAAGAAATAATTTATTTATTATTCTATTATCAATTTTTTATTCGGAAAGTTACGATTTTTATCGTCCAAGTAAAAATAATAATAACAAAAAGTCCGGAAAGCTTCCTCAATCTTAATCATTAAATCGGAAAAAACTACGCTTGCGTGGTTTTTCACCAAAAAAATTCTGTTATGGAATAACACGATTATAATTGCAGTTTTCTAATTATGCAATTGAATATGAACGATGCATTTTGTAATAATTGATCAATTGATTTCTAGAAAGTGGAACTTCTCGCACCTACATATCACTAATTAATGAATTAGCAACTCATATTTCCATAATTCTACAATTTTCTTTTCCTAAACCGACTTTTTCCTCGTAATTATTGTTTCTCCCGTTGGGTCATCTTCAATGACGCGCGCAACAGTATCCGCATTCTTCTCAATTTTTCAAATTGCATGATCTACCACAAATTATTATTCATTACGTAAAATTATTGTGAAATGCATTAAGGGATTCACGTTTAAGAGTGAATGTGGCATTTTAAAAATTCTGGCACACCTTGCTCGAGTAACGGTAAAACTTCTTTAACGATTTTTTAATGACACATATTTATTTTTAAATTTTACTTCAATAACACACATTTTTCTTTTAAATAAAATGTATTTTAGCTTCGGTGCATAAAAAACCTCAGAAATCCTTATTTGGTGCTTTGCAGCTTTCATTCTTTGATGTTGACTTTTAGAGATTTTAATAAATTAATGAAGCAGATGACAAAAACTTGAACTTTTCAAATGTCACTTATTTGCATTATAGACAACTAATAAAATTTGAATATTGTCTCCTGCAACTTTCTATTTATCGATCTCTTAGTAGGTAACACCTTTACCTACTTCTTATAATTTTAATCTATTTTTGTCAATAATTTCTTTTTTGTTTCAGTCATTCACATGCTAAAATATGAACCGGAATTTTTAATATATGGATTTTGGATTGGCACCGTGATTTGCGTTTGCTTGGGATTGCTCTTTTCCGGAATCAGCGGATTATTTGCAGCAGTAAATGCAGTTTCTACGCCATCCTCATGTCTCGTAGGAGCACGTGGACTTTACTTATGGAACTTCGTGGCACGTAAGTAATCCCCCCCCCCTTTTAGAAGCAATTCTTTTCACGGTGTTTCTAATTTTTTTCAGTTATCGCCGACTTAATCGCAATAGGACTATGGTTGGCCGAATTTTTCCTGTCGATCCAATTCAATGTAATGTCTCGAGAAGACGTCGATAATATGTGGACGTCCGACGGAATGGCCGAATTGGGTTACTCATTTTGGTTTGTTGTGGGAGCTGCAGCCGCCACTTTTGTAGATATTTTGATAATTTATATAGCAAATAGTGAAAGTAGAGAAGAGCCTCCCATATATCCCGTCCTGGAAGAAAAAACAAACGGAGCCATTATGCTATATTAGATAATTTGCTGTACATAAACAGCTTTAATTTTAAGTTCTGCCAATGTAAATACAAGAAACAATTTTCTTATTTATTATAAATTTTTTTTTATTTATGTGTTCGTTCTTTCCCTATTGAAATATTAGTTTCGAATTTTCAGAAAATATTATTGTCGATCGTTTGATGAATTACTCGTGAAAACTTGGAAACAAAATTTACATTTTGTTTATTTTAATGTTTTCAAGTTAGGAATTATAATAATAAATTACAGGTGAGTTCATTAACACACAAAACATAATTAATTTTTTTTTGGATTATATTATTATTTTCATAATAATTTATGAGTTATAATTAACTTTTTCATTCAGGTAAGTTAATTTTGATTGATATTTTTAACAGTTTCTTGCGCATTGTTGGAATTTTAAGACCTATTTCAATTTTTAAAATTTAACTTTAATTTTTAAAATTCAAAATATTTAACAATTAAATTTTTAAAAAATGATTAATATTTAAAATCCGCATATTTTAAGGCAAACCGCAATTCGCTTTGAGTAAAAAATAAATAACATTTCAACTTTAGCGAAAAACAAAACAATAATTATTATCAGTATCAACCATAGCTGATAGAGATAGTTACTTATCTTATTATATATTTTTTTTTCTTTCTTTCTGTTATATTTTGGGTTCTTTAAATAAAACTCTTTTAATTACGACCATGACTTTATTCTTGCATGTTAGACGCGATGACTGCTCTCTCTCTCTGCGCCTGCGCATTGTCCTCACAAATATCATTATTTATCATAACACGCTCTTTTTTTTTTTAATTGAATAATCAATTACAATTCTATATACAAATAATTTATATACACAAACTTTAAAAAAATAATTACATCGATCTTACAAAATAAACTTTTTATCTCTACACATAAAGAAACAAAATAAAATTTCAAAATATTAATTAATCATCTCGGTCATACATTAATCGTTTAGGAGGTTTTATGACTCTACCACTTTTACTACGATATTGACTAGTTACATCGGCTGTGTGTAGTTCAGGAATATGACTAGGACTTATTTTTGGACTAGGACTAGGATTTCGTTCCTTTTCTGGACTTTGAGATTTACTACTGTTCCAATCTTGTGGGTAGTAATGATTATATCTTCTCTGATTATAGTTTGTATTTTTCAAAACCGAGGGAGGCTGCGCTAAAATATGTTTCCTATTTCTTCTATATTCCACCCCTTCTGGACTTTTAATTATATACGACCTTGGACCATGTATCTTGACAATAATTCCTGGAGACCAATGACTATCTGGTTTATACTTAAAGTAAATTTGATCTGATATATTTAATCTTGATAACGGCTTACTTGATTTGTCAAAATAATATTTAGACTTTTGTTGTTTTTCAAATGCTATTCTTAAATGTTTATTTTTATTTTCAATTTTTGGACGTAATAATTTATGATTAATAGGTAAAGTACAACGTAATCTACGTGACATTAACAATTGTGCTGGAGACGACATTTCATCTTTGGGTGTATTTCTTAGATTAAGTAAAGCTAAATAAGGATCTGTTTTTGCATGTTGACATTTACGAAGTAAATTTTTAATAATTTTTACAGCACTCTCAGCCATTCCATTTGACCTAGGATTGTATGGACTACTCATAATATGCTGTATGTCCCAATCATTAACAAAATTTCGAAAATCCTTGGAGGAGAAAGGTGGTCCACCATCTGTAATCAAAACTAAAGGAATACCATGTCGAGCAAAAATTGACTTTAAATGTGTAATGGTATTGTAAGCAGTATTTGATGATAATTTTATTAAGTCTATATACTTTGAGTAGTAATCAACTACCACTAGATATTTCTGTCCTTCATAATCTAAAAAATCTGCACCTACTCTTTGCCAAGGTAATGTTGGTAATTCATGTGACATTAAAGGTTCATCAGTATTTTTTCTCTTATATGTTAGACAAGTATTACAATTTTCTATCATATGTTTAATTTCCATCGACATAAGTGGCCAATATAAAACACCTCGAACTAAATTTTTAGTTCGTTCAATACCCATGTGACTAGTATGTATTTTTTGTAAAATACGCGAACGTAATTTAGTTGGAATAATGACACTTTGATTTCTATAAACTAAATCTTTCATGACGTTGATTTCTTCTTTGATATTCCAAAAATGTTTCGCTGACTCAACTACTAATGACTTGTTTTTAGGCCAACCTTCTGCACAATACATTTTAAGTGCGTTCAAAGTTTCATCCACTAAGGTAGCTTCTTTGATTTCTGACAGAGTTTGAGGAGAAACTGCTAAAGAACTTGTTATTAAATTAACATGAATTGCTACATCTTCATCTAGACAATGTTCTATTTCTGGTAAAGGAGCTCTTGACAACGTATCTGCAACATACATTAGTTTTCCAGGCTTATAAACTACATGAATATCATAAGGCTGTAATTGAAGAAGCATGCGTTGCAATCTACACGGTACAGTCGCCAAAGACTTTTTACAAATTGTTACTAAAGGAGAGTGATCAGTTTCCACTGTAATTGACTGGCCATAAATGAATTGATGAAATCTGATGCATCCAAAAACTACTGCATACAATTCTTTTTCAATCTGTGCATATCCTTGCTGACAAATTGTAAGGGTTTTAGAGGCATATGCAACTGGTCTTCCGTTTTGTAACAAAGCTGCACCAACTGCACTCTTAGAACTATCTACTGTTATAACTATTGGCTTGTTAATATCGAAATGAGATAGTACTGGACTTTGTGTAATAAGATTTTTTAATTTATTTAATGCTTCTTGATGATGGCATTCCCATTGCCATTGTGATTCTTTCTTTATGAGCTCTCTTAAATGAAAAGTTTCTGAAGAAAGATTTGGAATAAAATTGCCCAAATAAGTTATCATTCCCAAAAAACGCTGAAGACTTTTTTTATCGGTAGGAGATGGCATTTGACATATGGCTTTAATTCTTGACTCGTCCACACTCATACCATGTTTTGAAAAAATATGACCCATATATTTGACTTGACTAGCCCCAAAATTACATTTTGAAATATTAAACTTAATGTTAAGTTGATTGGCACGTTCAAGAACAGCTTTTAAGTTATCGTCATGTATTTTTTTATTTTTTCCAAATACCAGTAGATCATCTACATAAATGCGTACCCCAGGTAAATCACCAAAACATTCAGTCATTTTTCGATGAAAAATTTCAGATGCCACCTTAACACCAAATGGCATACGATTAAATTTGAAGCGTCCAAATGGCGTATTAAAAGTTAATAATTTTGAGCTTTCCTCTTCAATTGGTATTATCCAAAATCCTGAATTTGCATCTAGAGTAGAAAACACAGCTGCATCATTTAATTCTGTCCTTATTTCTTCTAATGTTGGTATTTTATAATGAGAACGTAATAAAGCATGATTTAAATTACGTGGATCAATGCAAATTCGTAAATCACCTGATTTCTTTTCTGTTATAACCATCGAGCTTACCCATTCGGTCGGTTCTGTTACTTTGGAAATTACTCCGTCTGATTCCATGCGTTCCAATGCCAACTTGACTCTCTGGTATAATTTAAAAGGTAATTTTCTAGGAGGATCTATGACTGGTTGACAATTAGGTTTAAGGAATAGTTTACATTTAGTTGACAAACAACCAAGACCATTAAAGATATGATGATATTTATCAATTAATTCATTGTAATCCTTGTTATTGCTAATCATTTGTACTCGTTTTACTAAACCTAATTTTTTACAAGTTTCTAATCCTAACACAGTTGGACAATCTAAAACTATTATTTGAAAAAGAATATTAACTGACAAATTGTTAATTTTACATGGCAATATACAAGATCCATAATTAGGTATTTCGTTACCACAAAATGATTGTATTTTAGTTTGACTAGGTTTTATCAACTTTCGATTAATATCTAAAGAAGTAAATTGTTTTAACGACATGCAATTAGCTTGTGCTCCTGTGTCTAATTGACCCTTTATCACTGTGTTGCCTATAATAATATTTACTAACCATTCTTTTTCTAAATTAGCATGTGATGCTGATAACATACATACAAAATTTGTATCTTGACTTGAATAATTATTATCTATCTGTCCTTGACTATTTAAAATTTTTACAAATTTTGTTTTACACATTTTGGCAAAATGATTAAATTTTTTACATTTGATGCATTTCTTACCATAAGCTGGACATTTGTAGCGATGGATTTGTCCACATTTGTAACATTGACGACTGCTACTACTATTTCTGGATGACTGACGAAAATGATGACTGTTCGTTGGAGAAGCTGAACGAGAGGATGAACGGGAAGATGCAAAACTAGATGTTGGTCGTCTGTTGGTTTGATTGCTAAAATTGGTTCTTATAGAATGTATACCTTCGCCTTGATTACTTTTTTCACTGATATTTTGTGCTTGCGATTGTGTTAATTCCAGCCGTTTACATATTTTCATAGCTTTTTCTAACGATAAACTATCTTCCATTAACAATCTTTCTTTCATTTGGTAATTAGCTTTATTTAAACCACATATTAAGACATCTTTAACTAAATCTTCTCTAAGATTTCCAAGCTCACATGACAAACTGAAATTTTTCAATTCTGTTACGAAATCATCAATCGATTCATTTTCACGCTGACGTCGTGATAAAAATGTATATCTCTCAACAGTTATGTTCTTCTTCGGTGTAAAATGGTTATTGAATAATTTCAACAAATCATCAAATTTTATGGTATTTGCATCCCGATTGAACGATTTAAATATAAATTTACCTTGACTACCAATTAATGATAATAAAATTGCGACCTTTCTTCTATCATTTTCCACTTCCAGACCTGTGGCTGTTAAATATAATTGAAATTGTTCTCTCCATTCTGTCCATTTCTGGTCTTCATTTCCATCCATTTGCAATGGAGAAATGTTTGGTTTTATATCAATGATTCTTGAACCCAGATTTGCTGCACTTGCAATTGACATTTCTGTTTGTTCTAATTCGCTAATACCACTGTCTCCAGTCAATTCTGTCATTACTTTTACCTTGAAAAAATCACTTCTGACACCATGTTATATTTTGGGTTCTTTAAATAAAACTCTTTTAATTACGACCATGACTTTATTCTTGCATGTTAGACGCGATGACTGCTCTCTCTCTCTGCGCCTGCGCATTGTCCTCACAAATATCATTATTTATCATAACACTTTCTTAATGTTGAAAAAAGCATCCCGAGTATTCTTGTTCTCTTGTTTTTTTTTTATTTGCTTATTTATTATTGTTTTTTATTATATTTATTTACAGCAAAACAAGAAAATTTATATTGAATTTCACGAAATATAAGATTCAAAAAAATAATGCCTATCTCTAAAATTCAAAAATTTGAAAAAATAAAATTTAATTAATTAGAAGGAATTAGCTATGTGTTGGGTACAGGGTACAGCCTGGTACAGCCATAAGCAAAAAATAGAGATGGGTTGCCAAGCCCAGGGACGTGCCCAATGGGGGGAGTGTCGGCAATTGGCAAAAGTTGGTAATTTCAACTGAGTAGTTGGCAAAACTAGTAGGTTTGCTAGTAGTAGCAAAAATAGGACGAATCGCAACATTCCCTTCAAAAACAAGCAAAAAAACAACAAAAAACAAAAAAAAAGGTAATCCGTATAATGCAGAGAGAAAAGTAGTTGGTAAATTCAAGACTGCTTCCCACTCAAAAGAGTCGGTTCGGCACGTCCCAGGCTAAACCCACCAAATGCAACAATACAATTGATATTAAAAGTTCTTTAAAATGTTTCTTTTTCAATCTATCGACTTGAATTTTATCACATTTTTCACAGCACAAAATAACTAATATATAAAAATAACCCCACTAGTAAAAAAAAACAACACAAACATTGTACATTTCTTGATTAGAATAAATATTCAATATTGTTTATGAATAAATAAAGCTATCTGTTTTTAATTCAGGTTATAGAACTGTTTAGTCTTAAAATTTCATTTGAGGAATCATTTCACTCGAATATGGGGTAAAAAACAGAGATTCTCCAATTCTCCAGACCTTCTCCAATTTTTCACTAATGCTGTAACTCTCGCAATAAGAATAAAAATCTTATCAAGACGATTTATCAATTTTAAATACAAATTCGACTTGGCAATATGCCACTGCTACACCAGCATAACTAAAAACTCTTTTTAGTAACTCATTTAATAATTACTGCATACATGGACATTAAATACAATACATACCTAGGATAAAAAATGCCGAAGAAAGTTATCAGCAGTGAAGTCACTACCCATAAAAATGACCTGCAAATAATCAAAAAATCGTTAGAAAAATGGCTTTCATTTTTAAAACCTGCTTGGAATATTATGCTCATCAAAGGTATTGAAAAAATAAAAACAAAATTTTTCAGAACAATCATCCGAATTTATTTCACAAAAAGTAATAAAAAATATAACCTCAAGTTTGTGTAATTGTGAACAAATAAAAAAATTAAATTAATTTTTCCAATTTTCAGAGTTAAAATACAATTTTGAAATTAATTTTTTGGATAAACTAAAAAGATTTCAAAAATTAATCTACAATGTTTTTTTAAAATATTTTTATAAAAAATTGTCCACCCCCTAATACTTGGTGACAAAACCGGGATATAAGTTGTTTAACGACCACCTCTTCTAACTTCCAACCAGCCATCTTCAGTTTCATCTTGTGAGCGAGCTAACATCAAAATTATTAGTAAATCAAAATATTTAAACAATAAAAAGAAAAATTAAAAAAATACTTACGTTTTTCCATCTTCACAGGTGGGGGAGGACGCTTGACTTCCCGTTTATCATCTCGCCTTGGTACAGCCTCGCTGCCGTTTCTTCTCCAATCACCAGCTTCTTTGCTTCTAGGGGGACCGCTCTTACGTACATCGTCGTCTGGACCCTTGCTTCGCCATACATTATCTCGGTTCCTATCGTCATCGCGACGGGGCTCCCGTCGAACATCGCGATCGTCACGGCGAATATCACGTTTATCGCGATCTTCGCCGCGTCTATCACGATCTTCGCCGCGCCTATCGCGATCGTCGCCACGTCTATCGCGATCGTCGCCACGTCTATCGCGATCTTCGCCACGTCTATCGCGATCGTCCCCACGTCTCACGCGATCGTCGCCGCGTCTATCGCGATCATCGCCGCGTCTATCGCGATCGTCGCCACGTCTATCGCGATCGTCACGGCCATCTCGTTTATCGCGATCCTCACGACCGTCTCTTCCATTGCGATCATCTTGCCTGTAACGTTCACTGCGTCGATCATCGGTCCTAGTTAGCTCGCGTCTATCGTCGCTTCTACCTTGATCACGTCTATCATCGCTTCTACCTTGATCGGTTTTAGTTGGATAGTCGCGCCACGAAGAGGATGGTTGTGCTTCCCGTACTCGAGCTAAAAAAAATTATTGTACAGTATTTTCGCGAGAACTAAATCAAAAATAACGAATTAGAACCCATTTATACAATGCGGTAGAACAGGATCTGCTCTCCATGAAGACCACAAACTATACTGTACATCTGTGCTAAAATAGGAGGTTACATTGAAAATAATAATGCCAATATTATATGTTGGAAACATGTCACCGAGCAGATCCTGTTTTACTACGATATTGTATAAAGTAGTAGTATAAAGGTGGCCATTGCCCCCTCCAAACCAACATATTAAGTGTTAAATCAATGTCCTTACTAAATATCTTGACAATTAAAATAATTTTAATTTATACAAATTTATGAAAATAAAAATAATTTTAGTTTAAAACTTTAAAATTTCATGATTTTTTTAAGTATTCGAGATTTTCCAGGCGAGTGAGAACCCCGAATGACGAATTAAGTTGAAGTAACAATGTATAGTTAATTTAAAACAAAAACACTTACTAGGTCTCCACACTTCCGTGGCCTTCTTGGGTTCTTCCGTCTTGCCTGCAGAAACACCAGAACTGCCTCTTCTCCAAGAATCGCTTTCATCGCCACCTCGTTTAGCAGCATCCATGGTTCTCCATCCATCTCTACTTCCACCTTTTTGTTTAGCAGCTTCGCGTTCTTCTTCCAATCTTTTCTCAATCTCTTGCTCCTTTTGTCTCTGTTTAGCAGCAGTGCGCTCCAATCGCTCATTTTCCTCGAGTCTCCTCTTCTCTCGTTCTTCTTTTTCAATTCGTTCGCGTTCCTCCTGTTCCTTGCGTTCAATCTCTCTGATGCGTTCCATCTCTTCTTCCTCCCGTCTCAATTCCTCTTCGATTTTCCGTTGTTCTTCTTCCTGCTTGTCTTTAATCCATTTCTCACGTTTTTCTTCCATTCGCAACTTGCGACGCTCTTCCAAACGTTTTTTACGCTCAGCTGCAAAAAGTATTTCAAAATCTCTCAACTTATCTTCATAAACAACATTTCTATCCTTGAATAGCTTATTAAGGAAAATTTCTTTCTCAAGTTTCATGTGAGACAGGCGCTCTTGGTGAATGACCATGGACTTGCGTTCCTCAATAGAGTTCTTGATGCGCTCCTCCTCCTGTTGTTTCCAGAAAGATTCGTCTTGAGTTTCACGTTCTTTCACGTGAGCTTCAAGAAGCGGGATTTCTTCCAGTCGCTTGGCCCTCTCCAAATAGTCAATCCTTTTCTCTTGTGACTTCAACTTAGCCTGCAGTTCGCGGCGTTCCTTTTGTAGCTCTTCGGCCTCGCGTGCGGCGATTTGATCGGCGTCCATTTTCTTTATATCATCTTCGTCCAATTTCTTTAGAATCTTTTGACCGTGGGTCGTTAGTGAAATTTGCTGAATTTTTTCTTTAACTTGACGATCTTTGATTTGTTGAATCTCACTGAGGGCGCGTTTGCGTTCGCGTTCAAGGCGCTCCTCTTCCAAACGTTTTTGTTCGGCTAAGGCTTGTTGACGTTGGGTTTCGACAAGCACTCGTTGCTCCTCTTCTTCTCGAACAGTATTTAAATGTTCGATATATTCTTTACGGTCTTCAATTATTTGATGACGTTTCAAAATCAGTTCACGTTGGTGAGTTTTCGTGTCGTGATAATGTTTAACCAAACCAACTCTTAGCTGTTGAAGCTTGTCCTTTTTGTTATCCGGATATACAATGCTAATGGCTCGGTGTAAGACAGTCGACATGTTAACAAGTTGATTACGAATTTGTTCACTCGGCATGGACTGCAAGTTTGGTCCTTTCGGGGTATCTTCTCTTTGACTCTCACTTAAATCAATTCCAAAAGAAATGTACTTTTGGCAATGATTGATTCGAATTTGCATATCATTGTGTCTAACACAGTCGACTATTAAACGTTCGATCCGAAATTGGGTAGCAAATTTGGCCAACTCGAGAAGCTTTGAAAATTCAATCGTTTGGTAGACTTGCGCTATTTGACAAATTAAGTGCACTAAAGTGACATCCTGCAACGATGGAATGTATTGCAGCAAAAGATTGTTTTCTTCAATTTCCAACGACTTAATAAGGCCTTGTACACGACTACATAATAACAGAGGATCAAATTCAACTTCCAACCAGTTGTACAGGTCTTGCAATTGCGGAGTAGCTAAATTGATGACATTTAAACGAGTCAGATCGTTTAGTAAACCAATACGAGTGGGAGGGTGTGGCAAGCCTAATAGAACTGCCAAACCTTGAGCTTTTTCTAGAGGTGTTTTGTCGGACTCGACAAATCGGTCAAATTCAGGATGTGCAGACGGTAGAGGGATAGATAAAGTTGCAATTAAAACACGTGAAGCAATCCTGAAAGAAAAGAAATTAAGAATTAAATGAAAAATGCTTACAAATATTACCTTTGTAATTCTTCCTGGGTGATGTTTTTCTTCATTTCTTTCAAAAGTTGAAAATGTTTGAATAAAGCAGCGGCATGAAACAAATGGTTACCCATTTTCCAGAAAACCATGGCCAATTTCTGGTAGTAATTTGCCATTGTTTTAGACAACGGCACCCTTTTTGAAATGCTCATCAATCCATGAATATCTTCTATCGCTCTGTGGGCTTCTTGCCACAACTCAATCTGAATAGCAGAATCTAATTGATAAAGCCGTGTCTCCAAGTTGAGTTGTTGAGTTTCGGGTTTTGACATAGAAACATTGGAGGCTTGAACAGGTAATTTGCTGATATCGGCCAGATGTTTGCGTAATTTATCGCACAATTTGCGAAATTCCGTTTTGCGGTTGTATCGCAAACAAAACTGAAAGGTCATGCGAGCAATGTCGTGATACAAATGTTCTACATAAGCGTTGGTCCGTAATAATTCCAAACATTGGCAGTAAGATTCCCATAAAAACTTAACCCAGGGTATTAAAATGGTACGATCGGACCGATCCTGTGCGTCTTCGCCTGATACGGCACTAAGAAGAATGCTTTCTGGAGTGGCTAAATTATCGAGGTCGTCAATATCGATCACAGCTTGCGTTGATTGCAATCTAGCGTTTTCTGTTCGCTCTTCGGCCATATGCAAATAAGTTCGAATAACAGTCTCTAGAGATCCAACATTTACAGATTGAAACATATTTCGGTACTGAAACAGGCCCTCCTTCGCGATGTGGGTCTTCTTGAGATCCACACATAATTCTAAATATTTGAACATAATCGGTTCTAAAACCGACTCCGACGAACTGTAAACCCATTTTTTACTACGAAATACTTCTTGTAAAGTTTCTAAAGCCCTTTCTGGTTTTCCAACATCGATGAATTCTAACAATAAAGAAATTAAATTATGTCATGCAGCAGCAGAAAGTGAGGTTATAACTTACCGTTCGCTCGTTGCAGAGCATTTTCAGGCCTTTGCCCGTATCGCGCCATATTTTATTAAATACGTGAACAACAATTAACATTTACTATATCAAAAAACTTCAACAAGAAATATCTGTTTATATATCATAAAATACAGACACGCGTACGGTTAGCAAAATTGCAGTTGATTACAGAATTGTGGCATATGGGGAAAATGGGGGTTCGAATTAAACAGTGTTGCCACTATTAATAGTTAAAATAAGAAATTAGTTTGACAAAAAAACAATGAAGCATATGTACAGGGTCACGCAAAATGTTAAATTTTTTTTCATTTTTTTCTTTGATGAAAATGTCATAAAATAATAAATAAAATTTTTACTTCAAAAATTACTCTTCGTTCTACAAATTTCTCTTTTGCTTTTTTCATTTAAGGAGACTAATCATAAAGTTATAGTAATACAGTGTCATCCCACTCGAACTCAAAAATCAAAATGCTCAATTTTTTTGAAATTTTTCCAGATACCTAATTTTAGGAACACTTTATGATATTTAGGTTAAACTAGACTTCCGACTAGAGAGATTCATGAAGAGGAAATTTAAAAAATATTTATAAAATAATTTTAAAAAATCAACTAAAAATAATTAAAGAAACAAAAGAAAGTTAAAAAACAATTAACTGAAAATAAAACTGCATTTATATTCAGAAGTAGTCATATTTCAAATTTCATTTCTGAAAAATAACTAAAATATTGAAAATATATAGGGATTTAGTAAGGACATTAGGACAAAACCCTATAATAAGTTGATTTGGAGAGCCTGTGCTCCTTATCCTTATCACTATCCTTATTGTTATTTGAAAGTCTATATAGATACAAAGAATGTCAGAATTACTATAGTATTTTAACAGAAGTGTCAAATATTTAGCAGCTATTCTTAAAGAAAAAGTTAAAAATATGCAATTTACTAAGCCGTTCCTGAGTTTTCAACCATTATAATTTAAAAATCAGTACTTAAATTTTTTTTTGTTTATTTATTATTTATTAAAAAAAATTTTTATTTATTTGTTTTTTTATTCGGAATTTTGTAACTACTGGGCCCTGTTTCATAATGAAAATTTACTAATATTACAAGTTACAAGTAACTTTAAATACTCTTCAAATCGTTAATCTGAACACCTAGCTGCGTGGTTTTTGGTACTTATTCATGAAATAACTTGTTCTACAAGCATAGTCAAAAATTATTCTCCATTATTTCTCAATAGTAATAATATTCAACTTGTACTTTCCGACTAATAGTGTTAGTACTATTATGGAACGCGACCCAGAAGCAAGGGCGTCGCTTCCAAAAATTGCAGGGCGGAGCGAATTTTTTTAAACGCTATTAAAATTAATTATTTATGTTAAAAACTTTATATTTTTATATTGCAATTGCAAATTTATAGGTTTTGCCAAAAAAACTGTAAAAAAAAACTTTTGCTGTAGCCCCCCTCTGCCCCCCCCCATTGGCAACGCCCATGCCCAGAAGTCTTGCCCTTTAGTTGAATGTAAATAATTCAGTGGCGGATCCAAGGGGGGGAGATCGCTCCTCTTACAATTAGAGCTCCAAAAACATCAATAATTAAATTTTTGGTTATTTTAAGTTATTAAAAAACAAAATATAAATTTATTTGTGTTATTATTACTACTACTTGTTATTTTGTCGTCGGGATCAAAAAATTTTTGTCGTCAAATAATTTTAATTTATTAAAAAAAAATATATAAATTTATTTTTATTATTATTACTACTACTTATTATTTTGTCGTCTGGATTCGTTACTGAAATAATTCCTTATTTTTCTCTTATTAATCTAAATAACATAATAATTATTTATTATATCGACCGGAAAGCAAAGATAAAAAGAAATTTATTTAAAATAGTATTATTATAATATTTGGGTAATTAGTAGACAGTAGAGCAATACATTGCAAATTTATTACTTAAAATTTTTGTAGATATTATTTCTATAAAGCAGTAGCGCGACAGCTCGTAGTTTCTTATATTAGGGGGCAACGACTAATATTTAGTTATTAATTGTAGCTAAATTTAAATTTCAAATAAAAATTAATTAAAAGCAAAAAAAAACAGAGAACAGAAACAAACATTGATTAATTTGTTTAAAAATAGGGATCTGTTAGCTACACTTACTTTATAGGTCAGATAATAAAAAAAGATTACACAGAAGGTACAAAACATAAAAATTAATCTACAGAACATTACACCCCCTTGATGCAAAAAAACTATTTTGGATGTGGAATTGATTATTTCAAAACTCCCGTAATTTGCATTATTTTTGAAAGCTGTAGCCCATTAAATTTCCTACTTGCAAACAATTTAGAGATTTTATAAAACGTTTCGTTCAAATCCTAGGAGTTTTCAAGAAAAACAAAAAATAAACCTTCGAATTTTTCAAAATTTTTATACTTTTTTATTTTAGATAACATAGAGTTAGGATCTAGGTTGTAGATTATTTTAAGTTTTTTAAAAAGTGGTTTTAACCATATTACCTTAAAAAAATAAAATCACTACTATGTACGGGACACCCTGTACACAGCATGTTACCATAGAACTTGTCGAAAACTGAAACAATCAAAATTTTCTTCGTCAGTTAAATTTGAATAATTTAAAATTCTTGCGCTCTAGGCAGGTGTCCCACTCACTCTGACCTAGTTACGTTGCTGTGCAAAATTGAAAGTTTTTGTAATAAATGTCAAGGATGACTTTTAAACTTCTGCTTCCCTTCAGAGACGCTCATGTTGATATTTATTTTTAAAAATGCCAAAAATAAACTTCGAAAACGTAATAATTTCGTTTGATCATTATGAAAACTAAAATTTCTGTTAAAAATTATAATTTAAAAACATTGACGTAATTTCCTGTTTTTACAATTGTCATCTGTCAACAAAAATCCGTCAACCATATTGCTACCGTATTACCGAAGTGTTTGCAACATTTCGGTAAGAAAGGTAAACTCTTTATTTTTGTAAAGCATACATTGAACTGGTCGATGTGTTTATAGTGTATCTATAATTGGCAAAAATGGCTCGATACGGGCAGCGTCCTGAGAATGCACTCAAACGAGCAAACGGTGAGTGGGTAACCTCACATATGGATGATCATTCACTACCACGTTGTTATTGTGCTTTAAATAAAATTCTCTCTCTTTTTGACTAGAATTTATCGAAGTCGGAAAGTCGTCTCGAGCCTTGGACACGTTACAAGAAGTCTTTCGTAACAAAAAATGGGCTTACAATTGGTCCGAATCGGTTCTCGAACCGATCATGTTCAAGTATTTGGATTTATGTGTCGAACTCAAAAAGTCACACATTGCCAAAGAGGGGCTATTTCAGTACAGAAATATGTTTCAGTCTGTAAATGTTGGTTCTTTAGAGACAGTCATTCGTAGTTACTTACGTATGGCTGAAGAGAGAACCGAAAATGCTAGACTTCAGTCGGCTCAAGCCGTAGTCGACATTGACGATCTCGATAACTTGGCTACCCCGGAGAGCATTCTCTTGAGCGCTGTTTCAGGAGAAGATGCTCAAGATCGTTCAGACCGTACAATTCTAACACCTTGGGTTAAATTTCTGTGGGAGTCTTATTGTCAATGCTTGGAATTGTTACGAACAAATGCTCATGTCGAAAATTTGTACCACGATATTGCACGAATGGCCTTCCAATTCTGTCTCAAGTACAATCGAAAAACGGAATTTCGAAAATTATGTGATAAATTACGCAAACATTTAGAAGATATTTGTAAATTACCTGCTCAAGTGGCTAATGTTTCTATTTCTAAACTCGAAACTCAACAGTTAAACTTGGAGACTCGTCTCTACCAGTTAGATTCTGCTATCCAGATGGAATTGTGGCAGGTAAAACAGACTAAATTAAGTTAGGGTTTTAAAAGAGCAAATTTTTGTTAATAGGAAGCTTACAAAGCTATAGAAGACATTCACGGTTTGATGAATATGTCGAAAAAAATGCCTGTTCCTAAAACTATGGCAAACTATTATCAAAAGTTGGCTATGGTGTTTTGGAAAGCAGGAAATTATCTGTTTCATGCTGCCGCATTGTTTAAGCTTTTCCAACTTTCTAAAGAAATGAAAAAGAACATCACACAGGAAGAATTGCAAAGGTACGTGAATCATAAAGTGAGTGCAAGTTTTCATTAATTTTCTCCATTTTTCTTATTACAAAAGTTTAGCTAGTTTTCTCTATTGTGGCTAAGTTAAACATTGCTCTACTACTTTGATAGTCCATTCTAAATACAAAATTTTAGATTTATTTTATTAAGTTCTTATTGGTTTTTATTTTATTCGACTTGAATAATACAAAATATTATTGCATTCATCTCAATTTATCACAATAGATGAATGAGAAGGGATGTTTGGGCGCGAGCCGATTCGGATATACCATTTCTAGTGGAAAAAAAGTGAAATTTGTGGAGTCAATTTCCTGACAGTTTCTACATTTTCTATAGGTAAAAGTATTTTATTGTAAATTAAATTCTAAATTATAAAATAAAAAAATCTGATGTGGACACCACATAACTTCCTTGTAATTTTTATAATAATTGGACAGGAATCTCGTTAATCTAATCATGCGCGTCATTAATTACAACTTTTGGCACGGACAATCGCAACCAAAAATAGGAGGTGCACAACTAAATGCTATAAGTGTCTCAAATCCAAAATTTCAACTTTCTACGACCTACCGTATTTGAGTTATGCGACATACAGACGTCCGTACATACGTACGTACAGACGTCACAACGAAAATACTCAAAATGGATTCAGGGAAGGTCAAAACGGATATTTCCGTCAAAATCTGGAAATCGAAAAAAATCGGTATCACAATACTTCCTTGTTTTACAAGGAAGTAAAAATGTACGAAATTAAATTCTCGCGCCGAAGATGTCAGTGTCATATATTTACGTAATGCTTGGTGTTCACGTTTTATGAACAATAAGATAAGAATAATTTATTGATTCTGATAAGAACTTATTCTTATCTTCAGTTATATATTATTGCCAATCTGTACATAAACTAGAAATCACGAGCAGGATAATTTCTCTATTCCAAAATCCAACGACTTTTTCTTATTAACCCATTCTTTCTTATCTCCTTCTCACTTTGCTTACCCACCCACTTACTATCACAAGGCTAGCGATTACCTGCAGTTGTGGAAAATTGGAGATTACTGCAAGAATCTGTGAAATCCAGAAAAGAGATTACTCCAGAAAAAAAGTTTTTCTTTTTCAACTATAAGTATGCTACTGCTACTTTACTTTTTCTGGGAGGTTTCATCTTTAGGGGGGGAGTTGAACTCGGTTTAGGACATTTCGCCATTGACTCATGTCTCCGTCTGATATTTTGTATTTAAATTTTTAATGTTGACCTGAGCATTTTTAGAATTTATTAATGGAAAGCAAACTGTGCGAATAAAATTAAATTAATGAAATAACATGAATTTTTGATTAAAAATTATGCAGTATAAAAAAATAAATGTTAGTTCTTGTTCGGCGGTAAATATAATACAGAACAACAATAAATAAAGCAGGTAAAAGTCTATAACAATAATTAAAAATAATTTAAATTTTATTGTTTAATTTGGGGTCTCTTTAATTTAAATCCCTTGAAAAAATACTTTTGATGTTCATTTCGACATTAAAAAATTAAATACTAAATTTCGTATGGCGAAATGTTCCATCTCCAGCCTTACTTAGTCTGGCCTCCTTGTTGTTAATCCTTATTACTTCTAAACTAAAACTAATTTTCAGAAATTGATTTTTCAATTTTATTTTCAAGTTATATCAAAATTCTCTATAAATCAAAATATCACTGTTTTCTAACTCTAACTTTGGTGCTAACTATCTCAAATTTCACTCCACATACCTCTGCATAAGAGCGAGTCTTGTTCAAGTTCAAGGGAGCAGTTTTGGAATTAGTTCGAATTTAATCAGAATTATCAGAAAAAAAATCAGAATTAACTTCTTAGTTTTTTGCTCTTGGCTTGTTTTCTTTGAATTTGTTTGATAGTTTTCTTATGTATTTGGTCTTGTTTTTCTTCTTGCATCAATGCTTTTGTGATTAGTCTTGAACAATCAAACTGTTGCATCAGTAAACTAGTCTCAATGGGCACCAACTTGAGATATAACACTATTATAGCATTTATTAAAGTTTAGATTAATCATAGTGTAGTACTTGAAGGATAATTAGGACTATCTTTTTTATGTTATGCTTTGACATTATCTAAGTTGAATCTAAAATTGAAATGCAAAGTTGCTGAAGGCCCCTGAATTTGTCCAATAATTCATCTGGCTTGCTCAGCTGATTGTCACAGTGTAAATTATTAATATTAATTCAATGTAAGATTTATTTCTCATTAGGTCACAAACTACTCGACACCATTTGAAACTCACCGCAAAACGCAAACTGCATCTTAATATCTGTTTCTGAAAGTGAAATTGTGGACTGTAATTTGGTTGATTGTGTTGCTAGATGTTAAAAGGACAGGGATTTACCAGATTTTGTCTTCTTTTTTATGTGAGAATTTTTAAGATTTTATTTAGGTCACTAAAGCTACCATTTCCTCCCTTATTTTTCTTGGAGCGAATTAGCGTAGCTTAACACGTAAATAACTATTGTTAATTCATATAATAATGGCGTTAAAAATTGTTGTATTTAATTATTCATTTTTGTTCATAAAACCTTTATTTTAATATGACAAATTTTGTTGTACATTTTTGGGTGGGAAAACAGCATCATAGTTCCCTTTTTAAAATAATCAACTTGAATTCAACAATATTGCTAGTAAAGTTATTCTTATTATAAAATTTATTTTATGAGAACATTTTTTACGTTTAATGCTGTTTTTTCACTCGATGTTTTAATTTTGTTATTTCATCCATTTATTTTTTGTTCTTGTTTTATTCCTTTTTTTAAATTAAGAATAATAAAATTCAAATTTTATGCTTACAGAATGGCCTGCCGCGTTTTAATCGCCACTTTATCGATTCCTCTGCCTTCTGCTCATCCAGAATTTGACCGATTTATAGAAACTGATAAGTCACCTTTAGAGAAAGCCCAGCGGTTGGCAGTTCTGTTAGGTTTATTGCAACCTCCCACACGTAGCAGCTTACTGAGAGATATAACTCGATTTAATGTTATAAATTTGGCCATACCTCAACTACAAGACTTGTACAATTGGTTGGAAGTTGATTTCAATCCTTTGTTACTGTGTGGACGGGTACAAAACGTTATTGAATCGTTAGAAAATGAGGAGCAATTGCAGCTTTTACAATACATTCCAGCTCTTCAAGACGTAACTCTTGTGCGTTTGATACGTCAGATCGCACAAGTTTATCAAACTATTGCTTTTTCGAGACTACTGGAACTGTCTAAATTTGCGACAAGATTTCGCATGGAACGTCTTCTGGTGGATTGCGTGAGACATAATGACATGCAAATTAGTATCAATCACGGTAAACAGTGCATTCATTTCGGCATTGACTTGAGCGAAAGTCAACGCGAAGACAAACCAGAAGGGCCCACCTTGCAATCGATGCCGAGCGAGCAAATTCGTAACCAACTAGTCAACATGTCGATCGTGTTACATCAAGCCATGCACGTTATAAATCCAAACAAAAAGAAGGCTGAGCGCGAAAAGCAGAGAAACGCAATGGTAAATAATTACCACGAAACAAAAGTTCACGAACACCAACTCATTCTACAACGTCACAAGATAATCGAAGACCGTAAAGAATATATTGAACACTTAAATACGGTTCGTGAAGAAGAAGAACAGCGTAGACTTGAGGAAGTGCAGCGCCTACAAGTTTTAGTTGAACAGAAACGTTTGGAGCAAGAACGGATAGAACGCGAACGTAAACGCGCTCTCAACGAAATTCAACAAATAAAGGATCGCCATCTGAAGGAAAAAATGCAACAAATTTCGCAAACTAGTCACGGTCAGAAAATATTGAAGAAATTAGATGAAGACGATATCAAAAAAATGGACGCAGATCAAATTGCAGCACGTGAAGCTGAAGAGTTACAAAAAGAACGGCGCGAACTACAGGCGAAATTAAAATCGCAAGAAAAGAAGGTGGATTATTTGGAGCGTGCCAAACGAATAGAAGAAATTCCGTTACTTGTGGCTCACTTGAAGGAACGCGAGCTTCAGGACGAAGCGTTTTGGAAGCAAGAAGAAGAGGAACGTATCAGAGATGCCATTACAGAACGCGAATTGGCCGTCGGTCATCAAAGTCGTCTTCTACATATGAAACCGGAAAAGATGATATTTTTGGAAAAATTATTGAAAGACAGAAACATTGTTTACGAAGATAAATTGAAAGAATTTGAAAATTTGTTAGCTGGCGAGCGTAAGAAACGTTTAGCCGAGCGTAGAAAGCTGCGCATCGAAGAGAGGCGCGCTAATTATATAAGAGAAAAACAAGAAGAAGAAGAATTGAAGAGAGCCGAAGAATTGAGGCGTCAAGAAGAGGAGAGGCAACTGCTCGAAGAGATCGAGAGGAAAGAGCGCGAAGAACGCGAAAAAATTGAGAAGGAGGAAAGAGAAAGTAGGATGCGCGAAGAGCAAGAAAAATTAGAAAGATCGGCGGCTAAACAGAGACAAAAAGAAGAAGAAATTGAAAGGAGATTGCAGGAAGAACGAGAGGCTAATAGAGAAAAAACCTCGACCAAAGAAGGCTCAAGTGCTTGGAGGTCTAAAAACGAGGGGAGATCGTTGGAAGCGTCAAAATGGGGTGCGAGTGAAATTGATTCGTGGAGGAAAGGCGGTGCTCTTGCAGAAAAGCCGGAAGAACCCAAAAAAGCGCCCGAAGCGTGGAGACCAAGTAAATGTCTTTTTATTTTACTTAGTTCCTGTTATTATTTTTTTTTGTTTTAGCTCGACTTCGGGAGGCTCAATCCGCTTCTTCATGGCGCGATGATAAAGAAAAAGAGCGTCGCGATCAAGGTGGTCGTGACCGCTATCCTCGCGAAGAGCGTGATCGATATCCTCGCGAAGATCGTGATCGTTATCCTCGCGAAGATCGTGAACGCAAGGACGATCGTTACGGAGAACGCGGATTTGATCGCTACGGCGGTGATAAGGATCGCGATCGTTTTCGAGACGAACGCGACAGACGTGATCGTAAAGATTACGATAGTCGAGATCGTAAAGATTATGATAGTCGAGATCGTAAGGATTACGATAGTCGCGATAATGCAGATCGAAAAGATGGGGATCGTTACAAACAAGACGATCGAGATAAGCGGGACGAACGTGAAAGACGAGATGATCCAGAAAGACGGGATGATCGTGATAGACGCCGGGATGATAGGGGGGGTAGAGAAAATGAATGGCGACCTACAAGAGGTGGAGATGATGACGTACGACGTAGTACTCCTAGAAATAAAGAAGCTGGCGATTGGCGCAAGGACGTTGGTGTTAGAAAAGATGATGTCGCTCCAAGACGTGCTGACGATCGTCGCGGTGATAAACGTGACGAAACTCGCTCTTCCACTAAAAGTGAGAAACGTAAGTAGTTTGCTTTTTCATTTTTAATTGCGGATTTATTTTATATATGTGGAAATTTTGATATTAGCTCGGGAACCACAAGCAGATTCTGAAGATGGATGGTTACAAGTTCGAAGAGGTGGGCGTTAAATCATCACAATATTTTGTCACTAATAAATTTAGGGAAGGTAGTTTAAAAATGATTGATTTAGCTTTTTGGTTGATATTTATGTGTATAATGGAAGCAATTTGTAGGAAGTTTTTGATTCTATTTCAGAATGGTAATTTTAAAATGTTTTGTTGTTTGTTAAGGTGCACGTTTATTTTATTTGTATAATTTTATTGCATCAAATATTCTATTTGTATATAACTTAAGTTTTTTTATGAAACGACGTAGACATTTATCAGTTGACAAAGGCTGTCTTAATCAAAGAGCTAGGAGTAGGACAACCTTTTGTTGAAAATAGAAGTGAATATAATCAATTTTTTTAATCATGTGTTCTAATTTTCAGGTTATTTTTATGGATAATGGTTACTATTTTTTATTGTAAGAGCCTAGAAAAAAGTTTTGATATTCACTATTGACAAAATGTCTTCAGAGTATGTCAATTTTATGTATTTTATTTGTACAATAAGAATTATTGTACCATGCATGTAGTTTTCATTAAATTAACTACAAAATTTTTTGTTCTTTATTTTAAAATCTTCACTTCAAAACGTTAACAACAAACTTATAATTAATGCAACTTATTTAGTAAATTTCACATCACTTTAAATTTTTTCCAACGTTAGGATTTCCCTGTGTCGTCTTTCCATTTCTAATTGCTTCACTCTTGCGTAACCTGCACTGCCCAGTAATACAATTAGATTGGACATCCACCATAGCACAGACTTAATTTCGTGAAACCAATAAGTTGCCAGTACAGTCTGGGCACAAGCTTTTGCGGTTCCAGAAATATTGTGCGTCAAGGCAGACGTATACTAGAAGAAAATTTTAAGGAAACGATTTTTTGGCAAATCTAACTAACCTTAATTTGGAGTGCAGTGAAAACGCCGATTACAAAGCCACAAATTCCTCCAATCAACATAATGAACCAGAAGCTGAATTTGTCGAGATTTACGTAATTCCATAATTCGGAAAATTCTCCGTTTAAGCACATGAGGGGCATAAATAATATGCTGGAGTAGACGTTGTTGTAGTACGATAACAACCAAACGTTTTGGTCCAATTTTGGTAGGACTCTTTTCGTGAAAATCGAATACAGTGATAACGCCAGCGATGCTAATACTCCAAATATTGTGCCCGTCACTGATAAGCTACCTGAAAACATCACAAAATGAAATGATCCAGTTTTGTAAATTTTTCCAAAAGGTTAATGCAGGATAATATTCCTATATAATATAGGAATATATAAAATAGGAATTCCTATATAAAGGATAATATTCAGCGTAATAAAATGGAAAAATTATGTGAAGAAGGCAAAAACCATATAAAAGAAAAAAAATCATCAGTTCGTTCCGATGAACAAAATTCATTGTACTGATGAACAAATTCATAAATCCAATGATTTTTTGATTAATAATTTTTTTTAAATTTAAAGCTAAATTTTTCATCATTAGTACAATGAATGTTGTTTAGCGGCACAAAAATGATAAATCTTTTTTTTAATGTTGAAAAGAGGGGGTGTGCACATTGTTTTACATTCGCTTACCTGCTAAACTTTCTTGATCTACGCCCAAATAGAATCCAAAAATGATTACAAAACAAAAGAATATACATCCCCTGGATGTTTTTTCATGTAAAATTAAGTAAGTAAAAATGACATTAAAAATGGTGGTCAAAGACCGTCCAATGTAATAAAATGCCACCGAGACGTTTTGGAGGCAAAAATTATTTAAAGCTATGGTGGCGGTAAATACAAGAGAGGTGGGGAGTACCTAAAATACAAAATAATTAAACACCCAGAAAACAAATTTTCAACACATAGACAGCGCTTTCAATTAGGTAAGCCAGCCGAAAAAATTAAGTTGCAGCATATCAGTTGCTTAAATGCAAAACCCGACAATTCCAGTGAAATATAAAACTAGATAATGCAGAAAAACTCATAAAATCTTTATCCAACCGAATTAAGCAACGATTTTTTTAGCATAGTTTCCTACCCATAGATCAAAATATAAAAATCAATTCATAAAATCTGGGGTAGTCAGAATTAATTTCATTTCTGAAAAAGTTGTGAGATGTCGGCTTTTGCATTTAAGCGACTGATATAATAAATATCGATAATAAAAATCATTTTAATGCTAACGTTTTAGGGGTAGTTTATAAATTACGCAACGCAATTTTAAGAATTTTTTTACCTCCCAGCCATTGTTGCAAAAATCTAGACCCCAGGGCCGTAGATAGGGGGGGGGGGGAATTGTGGGACAATGCCCTAGCTTAAAATTCCAATGCCCTACCACCCCATGTGCCTGAACTACTCGTTGTTTGCAAGTTATGGCATTTTTCCCTGAAATAAAACGGCGAAAAGCTAAAAAAAAAAAGCTCATTCGTTGTCGTTGTCAAACATTCATGCACCCTTCAGGAGTACATTATTTTAGTTGCCCTCTTTGTGACCACCGCTGCCCTACCTGAAATTCAACTCTGGCGACGGCCCTACTAGACCCTTCCATATCATGATACTATAACTATAGTATCATGCTTCCATATAATATTACGTCACACATCCATGAGCTCCTTTCAAACCGAAAAAAAACAACAAAATACCAACTACTACATTTAAAATATTAATTTCAAAATATGAAAAAGAAAAATCGAAAATTTAACGATATGTGACGTCACTATTTTAGAAACCCCTCTCCCTCAACGAAATAACATCAATATGAAATTAATTTGCAGAAGAAAAGTTTTAAGAATGCTGTCATTTTTTTTATTTACATAAAAAACTCACCAAAATAGACTTATAATTGAAAAATAAATTATTATTATTAATAATAAACAGGAAAAAATAAATAAAAAAGAAGGAAAAACGACAAAAGATATCCTAAGGATTATAAAACAAAGATATTATTTAATTTATTGCTTTTATGAAAAGATAAAACTTATCTTTTTGATGGATTAACAAAACAAATGAATATAAAAATTGTTTCCATAAAATCTTTCATAATAATGAAGTATTACAGCCAAAATTAATTAATTTGTTTAAATTTTGCAGTTTTCAAGTCACAAAGAAGCGTCATGACAGTACATATTCTCTTCAAGTAGAAAAACGTGTTTATTTTAAATTATACTAAATAATAATAATTTAGCAATTCCTAGCACTAACAAGTTTTCTATCCCAGAATAATATACCTCAACATAATTCCGCCACTGGTGTGTAGCCTGCTTTATGTCACAAAATGATATTTGTCAAGTATTATGAAACATGATGTGCTAGTGTCAAGAGAGGATACAAAGAAGGGGGGGGGGAACTACCCTCCATGACTAATTAATATATTTTGTTAAAATTTGAAAAATATGGAAATTTTTATGTACCCCCTCCCCAGCTTCATTTACCCCTTCCATGAAATTTTCCTGAATCCGCCCCTGACCAGTTTTTCCTTTAAACTTTAAAAAGAAAATAATAGAAATTGTATGTATTTACTACACGTAATAATAATATTTATAAAAAACATGCTTCTTACATTATTTATGGTTTCCCTTTTAAACACGTTCGTATCGGCAAAATGGAACCACTTTGGAAAAGTTTTACCCAACACAATTGTGGAAAAACAAATTAATGCCGACGTGACGGTTTGGAAAAATGCAATAAACATAGGCGCATTTAATTGGATTTGACTCAACAAAATTTTATTCACAAAAACCGTCGAAATGGAAACCACCCTAAAAAATTCAATTTAAATTTCGCGCACTTTTATTGGCACTTAACCTAAATAATTTTGTAAATACACTGATCTTGCGATACAATGTGGTCAAATTCGATACTCACCAGTAGCCTGCCACAACGAAGAATATTTTTACATATTTATTTAAAAGAATTTCGTTTTTAATCGACATTTTCAATGATGTTCGAGTGCCACGTAAAATTTCTTAGATTCCTCCCTTAGGAGTGATTTATTTATGTTTTAGTAAGAAACATGAATAATTGGTGAGAAATTCGACATCTTTTCAAGTTCTTTTCTTTTGAAATGATCAATAATTTTCTTGGATTAGTAGATTAAAACCTCAATATAATTTTGTAGATTAAAAATTACGCAAGTTTCAGGTAAAAACTAATATTTTTTTTATTTATAAATGATACGATACGTAAATATCGATTAAAATATCACGATTAAACATGTTGCCTTTTGATACGAAAGTTTATCAAACCAACAATCACAAAATTCTAACCTTAAAACTTAACCTAAAAATTTACTGTCACTTTTCACTACCACTTGAAATTAAAAGGTTTGTTGTTTGCGTACGCCGGACTTTTAGTCATTTTGAGGCCTCGAGTATACGCAGCGTAAGGTAACAATGGTTTCCTTATAAAAATTCCTCGTGATTCGGGCGTCCATGCTTTAAAAATAAAATCTGAGATTTGTTGAGAAGTTACAGAAATCCATCCTGCACTTGACAAGACAATATCCACACAGGCTGTTTTTGTTTGACTAGCTGATAAAGTTAAAGTTTGTGATTTTAAGATGGGCCATTGACTTAAACGTTCTTTGGTGCCGGTAGGCACTCTAAGTAAATCTGTACCAAGGAGTTCTTTGTAGAGTTCATTGGCATCGGTCGTTTTACACATCGTGATTGGAAGTCTTTTAGAAGCAAATACAGTGATTCTGCAACAAAAGTGGTTAGTTTAGAAAATTTTCAAAATAACAACAGAGAATTACTTACAGCGTCGAAGGGGGACCTTCTAAATAATCTAATCTAGAGATACCAGCGATGAATAAAGTTTGACCAAGTCGTATGTTGAAAGTTCTGGGCCTAATTACATCTTTCGGTAGAGTTAACATGAGTTCTTCTGTTGTCAGCAAGTGGATAATCTGTAAAAAAATTTTTATTTATACAGAGTGCTCGGTTTTAAATGGCATACAACAAGAAATTCGCTCTTTATACTAAACAAGATTCTCATGTTGAGCCACTTAAAACAGAGCATCTTGTATTTATTTATAACATACCTGATCGGGTTGAACGACACCAGGTGTATCGTAACACCACTTGCTGCGTACAAACTTAGGATCACTTTCATCGATACCAATTCTTACAGGATCAGACTCTTTTTCTTTTGATACAAACAGGTCAGATGTTTGATTATATTTTAGTGAATTGTCAGGCATAAACGTCCTATTTACCAAATCTAAAAGTGATGTAGTGCTCTTTGAACCACCAAATTTCTTCAATTTCCTTTCTTGGTTCCTCAAATTTCGCATCTCAATGAGCCGTTTAGTTCGTGCATACAAACGCCAGCCTAAAACAGTATAAAACTAATTCACAACCAAACTAAAATGTTTATGTTACCTGAAGGCCTGAGAATTGGAAATTTGAGCAAACTTAAAGTGGTACCAGGCCACACGCTTGTAGTCGCCCTTTGAACCAAATCAACCGCTTGCACTTTACACAAGTCCGATTGTAAAAGACAATTAAAAAGTGTCGACTTGCCTACGTTTGTGCATCCCACCAAATAAATATCACCCGAGTACCCCCATTCGTTATGAATTTTGTTTATAAGCTCTTCAACGCCGAAACCGCTTTTTGCCGAAATCAAGCAAACGCCTTTGATGTTAATGCTCGAAGGGTCATCGGTCATTCTTTCCACCGTTTTCTCTCTCAGTTGTTCTTGGATATTTTTTAAATACGGACCCGGATCTGCTGGAATTAAATCAACTTTGTTGCCCACTATTATTATTGGTTTTTTCAAACCTAGAAGTTAAATAATTCTAATTCAAGTTTAATTTTTAAAATTCATCAAAATTTACCAATTAATTCTCCCATGTTGGGCCACACAGAACCAGGAAAATCTAATAAATCTACCATAAGAATGACTAAAGCCTTCTTTGTTCGAAGTGTTTCCAAAACTTGAGGATAATCTCCAGAAGATACGCGCACTTGCAGTGCCAGATTAAAGTTTTTCAAAAAGTGACATCGTTGACAAACGATTGATTTTAAGCTTTCCCCATCTGATCTAAAACTGTTTTTGAAAATCTCTGACGGTAAGTAACCAGGAATTGAAGTATCCTAAAATTTAAGAACCACGTTTTCATTATATCGTATCATCAAGTTTGTCAATATTTACTCGACAGTGAAGCAGAGCACCACAACCACCACAGGGTACATTACTGGTTTCTGAGTTTGGGTCAGGAGTACCATAATTTATTTTCCATGTATCAGTTTCTGTCACTTCTGAATCATCAAAATTTTCATATTCGCTCATCCACGTACTAAAATCCAAATTTTTGGAAGCCTCCTGTTTAGCTCTAATTTCATTTTCGGTAACATCAGCAATACTTTCAATTTTCTCGTCTCCCAGTGAAGCATTACGTTGCAAACTAACCGACGGAACGTTGTCGTCGCTAAATGGAAATTGTGTAACTTGCAGTTTACCGTTACCTACTTCATCGACAACTTTTTGCTCTTTGTTTTTCGATTCGCAGTATTTCAAAAAAACTGGCAAGGGTTCGTTGCTGCGTACAATTTGCTCAAAATGTTTGGTTTGTTCTTCTAAGGCTTTTCGTTTAAGAAAACTGGGAATTCGACTTGCAACGATACTGTTATACACCAACTTGTCTTTATGCTTTTCAATTAATGCTTCTAATGGATTAATTGGATCCAATTTTTTCTGAAAATGTTGTTTGACTGTGTTGGTTTTCTTGAATGCGTGATAACGACGGGAAAACAAATTTGCTGCTTTAGATAACAACATAGCAGTGATTTTCAAATAAATATAACCTCAAATAGTACACGCTTGAACTAATACAAATGTCAAAAGCGGAAAAACATAACATAAAGCAATGGCGGGCCAACTTTTTCAGCTGAAGGGATACATTATAAATTTAAATGGGGAAAACCACATAAACAAAAATTTTTTTTGTCCAATTTATTCAAAACGAAAATTGATTTCTCTAAACCTCCGATTATTATTAAGGTGCTAGATCCGATACGCCACAACTCGGGGATCGTCAACGATTAACTTGGCGACCGAGTTGGTTAAATCAAATATTATTCAAATAGATTGCTAAGTTGGATTCTATATATGTTAAATCGTTTTTGTTTTATTTCAAAATTATTTTTGTTTATTTATTTAGATTTATTTTATTTATTAAAATTAATTATTTTTTAATTATTATTTTAAAAATAAAAAATACCTAATCTCCAGCCATTGGGCAAACCATTTCTTTTCCTTTTTTATTGTTTATGATTTTGAAGTTTTATTAATTGGAGTATAATTTCTTATACTTCTATGGTTAACTCTTTCTTTAAATTATCGCCTTAGGTTCGCTTTTGCAATAGTCGGTTAAGTTTTATTTATCCGGGTTGTAACGTTAAACGGATGTTTATTGGTTTATTGTTTAGTGTGTTAATCGTTGATTTGTAAAATTTTTTTGTCAATTGTTGCGCGATCCCTTGATGACGATTTTTAGTACGCCTATGTTTAGTAAGACATGCGCGAGGGATCGTAGAGGGCGCGTACTTGAGCTGAGGTTAAGGATTCGAAGCAGGGTGTTGAAACTTGGTGGGAGAAAGTGAAATAATATAATTTATTAGACGACCACACGGATAGATGGCGTTATTCTGAAATCTACTTTAAAACACGCCTACTGAAAATCAAAATAACCTATAAATTTATAAGTTGTTTTTTTTCTGTCCATAGGTGGTTGTGTTGAAGGTGTTTAAGTAAATAATTATAATTAGTGGACATAAGAAAATCATGAAAAATTTGATCGTCGTTTCATTAACAAAAATGTTATTATTTTTGAACATTAAATACTTCAAATCATTTTGTCTTGGGAAAAACAATACAATGTAAAAGTTAAATTAATGTAAACAATAAAATTATATTAAATTTTTATATATTTTTTTAAGATTTTTATTAAATATTGTTATTTTGTAATTATTAATGTTTTTGGATTCATTATTGTATGAATTCGTAAAACATTAGTGGTTATAAAATAATAACTTGAAATTAAATTAATTTATTAAGCGATTTTGGTATTCTGATTCTATAGAATGCCATCTATTATTGGTTTCTGAACTATTTTACTTGGCGACCATGCGGTGTGGCGGCGCTGAAAGCTGATTTTCAATTTTAACATGGGAGTTTCCCTTCTATTGTAAATAATATGTTCTGTGATTCGAAGAGCGCACTACGAGGAGTGAAGACGTGTTTTAGTTTCGTGGGCTGAAGATTTATTCAGATAGGGCCGAATATTTGTAACGAGTAAGCCTGAGAAGAAATCGTTTAGCGAAGTTTGATTTACGAAACCGTAAAACCTCGTAATTAGTTAATAACGGAAACCTTAATTGTGGGATTTGTACCGTGGCGCTGAAAACTCAAACTGTCACCAATCTGCAAGCAACATTGAATGTTCGATATTGAAAACGGTGTGTGGCCGTATGTTGCATCTTTCTGATTTTTACTTACCATCGACGACTACTGGAAGGAGTCAGTTTCTGTGCTACGATCAAGTGTTTAGTAGTGAAATTCTTGTTTGTGCGACGCAACGAATTCTGCAAGCAGCTTCGCAATCGAGCCGAGTTTTTTTCATCAACAGTAGCCAGGGAAGTCATAAGTCAAGAGCTTGTGTGGATTGCGGTTGCAGTACACTACTGGTAAACAAGCTTCTGTCGAATTACCAATTTGTAAACGAACCAGGCCTTGGTAAGTGTTTTTTTGATTTACCGAGTTTTTTACTGCAATTGCGGAAACGTGTAGTTTTACATCGGCTGGCGACGTGGATGTTTCCCTATTTGTGGCGAACGATTTATTTTATAATTAAATTGGAAATTGTTGTATCAAATTTAACCTTCAATATACGGTTAATTGTTGATAGAGTTTTATTGTATGCAAAGGAAGCAAATTCTTATTTTCAGAACCGACGATCCTGCCTCCGCATTAAAGAGTTGGTATTCCATCTTGGGTCCACCACAATTATTAAATACTGGGGGAGATCTATCCCAGGTGTGGTGAGCAAGGTATTTTCTTAAAAATACCGAAATTGCTACAGATTGGTTCATATACTGATATACTTAACCGACTATTGTAAAAACGGACCTTAATTCCTTAATCAATTATTAAGAGAGTGGAAATTTTGAACTATAAGTGGATTTTGTTTAGAAAAAAGAATAAAAATGATCTTTTCTTGGAATCATCGCCGAGTTGACCGGTCGCCGAGTTGACCGGTCGCCGAGTTGACCGGTCGCCGAGTTGACCGGTCGCCGAGTTGACCGGTCGCCGAGTTGGCCATCGCCGAGTTAACCTGTCGCCGAGTTGATCGATCGCCGAGGTGACCGTCGCCGAGTTGACCGATTGCCGAGTTGACCGTCGCCGGTCAACTGTTTTTATTATTTTTTATTTTGAAAAACACTCAAAATTTTGTGTTTTTTTCTTGAGAAATTCTTACATTAATCCCGGTCAGAATTTCAGGAAACTGAACGAGATTTTCCAATTTGGGACCTGGAATGTCTACATTTGACAGTTCTGGAACCTCGACACTTAACGATACTGGAACTTCCACGTTCATGGGTACTGGAACCTCTACATTCGACGATCCTTGAATCTCTTCATTCAGTACTAACATTGTCTTTCCTTTGTATTTTCTAAAAAATAGTATTAACTATATTTGTTTATAGTTGTTAATTATAACTATAAGAATCGAAGCCGTTCATTTTGACGCGCACGTTTAGACTCGGCACGTTTCGACGCAGTACGTTTTGATGCCGTTACGTTTCGACGCAGGCAGGTTTTGACGTCGTCACGTTTCGATGCAGGCAGGTTTTTTTTTCGACATTTCCGAAACTTGAAAAAGTGCGCATATCCTCGCGCAGATATGCACCGGTTATGCAGGTCAGAGCTGTACAAAGCACTCAGTAAAAGTAATCCAATTACCAAATACTTTGTTAATGTTGAAAGTACTTGAAATACCAAATACCATATTTTCTTAAAAGTAATTGACATGTCAATTACTAAATTACTTTACTCAGAAAAAGTAAAAGTAATTACCAAATACTTTGTAAAAGCAATTGAAATATTTAAAAAGTAACCAAAAAGTAATTCAATTACTCAATGTAACAAAAAAGTAATTCAATTACTCGAAGTAATTCAATTACTCGAAGTAATTCAATTACTCGAAGTAATTCAATTACTCGAAGTAATTCAATTACTCGAAGTAATTCAATTACTCCAAGTAATTCAATTACTCCAAGCAATTCAATTACTCCAAGCAATTCAATTACTCCAAGCAATTCAATTACTCCAAGCAATTCAATTACTCCAAGCAATTCAATTACTCCAAGCAATTCAATTACTCAAAGTAATTCAATTACTCAAAGTAATGCAATTACTCAAAGTAATTCAATTACTCGAAGTAATTCAATTAGCAAAAAAGTAATTTAATTTCTTCAAATATTTCAAGATCCAAGTTACATTAAGGTAAAAATCAAAAACTTATTATATTATTAATTTATTAAAAATTATTTAATTATTAGAAAAAGTACTATTCTAAAAAAGTTAATTTACTTTTTTGGAATTATAGCTTTTATTAAAACCAAATTTTCTAAATTTGTATCCGATGTAAGTCAAGAAGTAACTCAATTGCTCAAAAGTAATTCAATTACTGAGAAAGTAATTCAATTACTCAAAAGTAATTCAATTACTCAAAAGTAATTCAATTACTCAAAAGTAATTCAATTACTCAAAAGTAACTCAATTACTCAAAAGTAATTCAATTACTCAAAAGTAACTCAATTACTCAAAAGTAATTCAATTACTCAAAAGTAATTCAATTACCGAGAAAGTAATTCAATTACCGAGAAAGTAATTCAATTACCAAAGAAGGATCTGAAACCCAATTACCAAATACTCAAATACTTTATTAAAGTAATTCAAATACCAAATACTTTAGGTTCATTTCAAAAGTAATTCAATTAAAGTAATTGAATTACTTTTGAGTAATTGAATTACTTTATTCAAGCCTTTTAATTGAATTACTTTCAGCTCTGATGCAGGTTAGTGTTAGTTTATGTTTTTTCTTTGGCGAAATTGTCCGTAAAAAAGAGATATCGTCGACACAATGTAAATATCAACCTAAAATAATTTTTTTTTCTTTTATGGTTGCTTGTACCTTTTTTTTCTTTTTCTTTTTAGCATAAGCAGGGAGGAGGAAATCTCGTACGAGACACCATCGCCATCAGCAATGGTAGTGTCAGACTTTCACTGACTAAAACCTCCCCCCTACCCCCCGACTTATCCATCACGAGAATCCGCCGTGAGGCATTACTTTCGTGTCGCGCGGGGTGGTACTTCCATTCCTGTTCCTTCTTTCGCCGTTGGTTTGATGGCTCGTCAGATTTGTGTTTCTTCTGTCATTATGGAGCGGCAGATTGCTCCTCGCGTTCCGCCGCTTCCTTGTATGATAGGACCGTATGTATCCACGCCTCGATCGTGGTCCAGTCCTCTGCGCTTCGGAGCATTGTCGCCACCATGTTGTCGGGTGTCAGTTGCGCGCTGGTTCCCAATTGTGCGGCGGTGCTGGCCGGCTCCCACCTTTGGCATTCAAAGAAGGTGTGCTCGGCAGTGTCCTCTTCCGCTTCACAGTGGCTACACTGGGGGACCGATCTCCTCTTGAAGCGGTGGAGGTATGCATTGAAGCATCCGTAGCCAGTGAGGGCTTGCGTCAGGTGGTAGTTTACCTCACCATGGCTACTGGCTACCCATTTTCTGATGTCGGGTATGAGTCGCCTTGTCCACCGTCCAACCTCGGCCTCTTCCCATCTCTCTTGCCAGCGGTCCAGAGTGGTGTGGGAGGTGTTCACTTGTCCGGAGTGGGTTCTCGCCCTTGCTCCGGCCTGTAGATCTGCAGGTAGTATAGATGAGATTACCAACGCTGCTTCACCGGACACGGTTCTGTACGCGCTGATCACACGAAGTGCAGCTCTTCTTTGCACTCGGAGCAACCGCTCTCGATTCCGCTGTACATGGAGAGCCTCGTGCCATACTGGTGCCGCGTACAGCATAATGGAGTGCACTACGGTTGCAAGCACTCGGCGTCTGGCTGCCTTGGGCTCTCCCACGTTCGGCATCAAGCGGGCGATGGTCGACGCCGATTTCTCCGCCTTGGCCGCGGTTTCCTTGATGTGCTGGGCGAAGTTAAGATGTTTGTCCAACCTTACTCCCAACACGGTCACGGAATCCCTAAGCTGGATTGGGAATCCGTCCATTGTGATCTTTATGTCGGGGACCTTTCTTCTTCCGGAAACCAAAACCGCTTCCGACTTAGCGGGGACCAGTTGTAGGCCGCGGGAGCTAATCCACTGTAGGATCATGGCGATGGCCTGGTTAGTTTTGGCCTCGAGCGCCTTTGGGTCACGATCGCTGACTATCAAAGTCAGGTCGTCGGCGAATCCCACCAGTGTGACTCCCTCGGGTAGACGGAGCTTCAGGACGTCGTCGTACATGATGTTCCACAGGGATGGACCAAGAACAGATCCCTGTAGCACGCCGCTGGTTGCTCTCATGTGGGGAGAGTCCTTTTCTCTCCCAAGGATGATTTTCCGCTGGCTGAGGTAGCTGACCACGATGTTGTAGATGTGCGGGCCGACTCTTTTGTTCCGGAGAGCTTCGAGGATGTGGCTCCATCCGGCACTGTTGAAGGCGTTGCGCACATCCAGGGTCACCACCATGCAGTACTTTCTTGTCCTGTGTGTTCCTGACCTGGCCCGTTGCGCCGCTTGGACGATTTTTTGCAGCGCATCGACCGTGGACCTTCCCTTTCGGAATCCGAACCGGTTCTCGGAAAGACCGCCTTTCTTCTCGATGTCCTGCGTCAGCTTTCACAGAATCATCTTTTCGAAGAGTTTTCCGGCGTGGTCCAGGAGGCAGATCGGTCGATACGATGACGGCTCCTCGAGTGGCTTTTGGCCCTTCCTGATGAGTACCAGTTCCGCCTTCTTCCAATCGATGGGATAAGTGGCTTCATCGATGGCCTTGTTGAAGACGGCCAGGAACGCTTCCGGGTTTTCTGTGGCCAGAGCTTTTAGGGCCACAGCTGGTACGCCGTCGGGGCCGGGTGCCTTGTTGGGAGCTTGGTAGCCCAGTCCTATCCTTAAAGGGGGGGCTGTTCCCCTTTGTGTTCTCTTTTCGGGGATTTGTGTTGCTTTGGGCCGGATAGCATCGACGGCCCTTCTAGTACTCTTGCACTTGCTTCCCCACTCCCGGTGCCCCTCCTGGCCGCATCTCTTGCACTGCGGCGTTTTCTTCCGGCACTCCGATACTCGGTGCCCGGTTTCTCCGCAGTTGAGGCAGTCCCTCGATCTATCCGGGCCACTGCATTCCCTTGCCGGATGGCCTTCTGCCCAGCATTTGTAGCAGGCGGGGGGCTTCTTTTCCAGTGGGGCAACTCTGCAGCTGGTCCATCCTATTCTGATGGAGCCCTCCGCTGCCAGTGCTTGCGCTGCCTCCGCTCCCATCTGGACCACGGCTCTCTGTGTCCCTCCTGCCGCACCACGAAGGCTTCTGATGTTTATTTCTTCGTGGTGTCCGATCTTTTCCCTAATGGCCGCGATGACGGCGTCCCGGGTCACTCCAGCGTCCATCCTTGTGATTGTGACGGAGGTGTTGGGTGTGAGCGACTTAACCTTGAATCCGCCTGCTGCTTTTATTTTTTGCAGCAGGGGGGCCGCTTTAGCTGCTCCGCTGAGGGAAATTATTATGTCTCCTCCTCTGGACATCCTTAGGGACTGTATGGATGTCCGCAGCTCTCCGGGGTCGACCCTACTGGTTAGGGTCTTGACCGCCTCGGCGTAGGGCTGGTCTTCTACTCGAACCACCAGTGCCTCGCCTCTTCCTCTAATGGCGGGCTGGGATGCTGGTGGGAGTTGCTGGGGTCTTGGCCGTTGGGAGGGGAGATTTTTGGGGGGTTTCTTGGCGCCAGCTGGCTTTTTGGATGTCTCCGCAGTTGTTCCTGCAATGGCTCGACTTTCGGTCGGAGAGACATCCTTTGCCGCGGCAGCCTCTTCCCTCATCCTCCTCACCATCGTCCTCTTCTCTCTCCTTGACCGCGTTTTCTTGCTTACGCGTGTAAGCTTCTTCTCAGCTTCTTGTTGTTGCTGGAAGGGGGGATCTTTCCGCTGCCGATTATGTGCTGCGGGTCTTGGTTGCGCTGGTCTTGATGCGCTTGGTGGTGATGGGGATGGCGGGAGGGGGGGAGCACTCTTTGCCACTCACCGCCTTGTTTCTTTCCACGGGTGTGACCTCCTGCGTCTCTGCATCCTCTTCTTCGGCACTAGTGCTTAGGATCAGGGGGTCGCAGGGAGTGCCGGACGGGGGGCTTCTTGTGCCTCTCTCCGTCCGCACTGTTTCCGCTGGCTGGGACGCCTGGGCTATGGTTTCCTGGATGCCATCTATTTCTTGGGTGAGGGACTCCACCGCACCAAGCACTTTCCGCACTCCTTCGGGGGTGTGTCGCGCCTTCGCGATTGTGTCCGCGGTCTCCCTAAGCGCCGATTGGAGACCGGAGACCACTTATCACACTGACGTCCGCCAACGGTAAGACGTGTTCATCCCATTGATCTCAATGTTCCTCACTGCGTTCGCGAGTTCCTCTACCGCTCTGCTTTGATCGACGCTAAGCAGGTTTATGGCATCTCTCGTACGCTGGTTACTGTCCTCCATCGCGCTTGCACGTCTTTCGGCTGCCTCGTGGATGTCCTCTAGCCTGGCCGCTACTACCTGGATGCGGTCGGATTGGGCTGCCGCCGACTCGGCCAGCTCTTTTAGAGTTTCTGCGACTGCCTCGAGCAGTTGGGGGGGGGGGGTTCTCGTCCCTCCTACACGCCTTCAGCTCGTCCAGAGCGTCACGCATAAACTGGATGCAGGCGACCACCGCGCTCTTCACGTCGCCCGAGGTGTTTGGGTGCGCTGCGATAGCGTTTTGTAGGGCCAGTATCGCACTCGCGGGGGTAGTTGGCACTGCACTTTTTGCCGTCACTTTGCCCGCACTGCGCGTCTTTGTGGGAGGGGGGGTAGGGATGTGATTAGGATTTAAGGATGTACCTGTTAAGAAATTCATTGTTTTTTTACTGCACACTGCACACAGGCCACAAGGCCTAACTTCATGCAGAACAGCATCAGTTTCTTAATACATTTTCAGAGTTGCAACAAGCAGCCAAATGCAAGAGACTCCGCGCCCAACAACTGTAAGAGCACCCAATATTATGTAAGAGATTTTGAATTGGCAAGTGCTAAGAAAATGGGTTTATGTTTTGTATTAGCCCTCCGATTTATTGGGATTTATTCGTTGCACTTAGCATTGAAGATTGTTATTGATTCGAAGATATTTAATCTTATCTCCTTTGGATGATTTAGTATTCAGATTTCTTTTGTAAGTACAAATTTTTAATTTCGAAATACAAACTATGTTTGTAATTTTTATTTTAGTCATCTTTACAACTTCTTGAAAATACGAAAATTACTATAAGGAAAATTGACACTCAACAACATCTGCGACGTAATTTTGGGAATCCTCTAATGTTTTTTTCTCTTCTCTACGCCAAGAATTGTTTCAGGGTCTTTGGTTTACGTCCTACATCTGCGAAGGTTTTTGTTTACATCTTACCTTCCCGACAGTAAATTGCTGTCCAAGTTGAACCAAACATTATTATCATACTTTATCATTTCGGCGACCGCCATTGCAGTGGGAAAATTGCTTTGTATGAAAGTCAGTATTTAAAACATCAATTCACCCTTAAGTTGAATATTGGTTAACAATTGAGAACGTCTACCATCTTAATACAAGTTAATACCGTTTTACCATCTACTAGGACTCTGTACCAGCGGTTGAGGTAAGTGTTTTGTGCCGTCTATGTTATTAATTGTTAATTTTTGTTGATGATTTTTGTTTTGTTGCACCTTAATTTTGATTAGACATTATTTACCACCAGTCACGATATTGTTTTTGCCTCCTAATTGGAGTTACTTAATTGTGTAAACTTTTCTGTGAAACCACATATAGCTATATCGGGTTGATTACGCTTTTCGCAAAAAAAGCTATTCGCGACTTTTGTTACCTTTATTTTTTTTTTGGTTTTTCATTAAAATCACGTTATCCAATTCAAGTGTATATTCTTGTACCACTTTCACTTTTCCTTTTTTTTTTAGTTTTAGTACGCTACCGTTCGTGGTTCAGGTAGTAGCACGCTTTGGGAGGTTGATTTTTAACCACGTGGCGCCTAGGGCAAAACATTCAACCCTCCCAATTATTATTGTTATCAGTTTTAAAACTCATCAACCACCTTTTTTTTATTTTAGTAGCTAGCCAGAGCATTGCCAATTTTACCCTGACATTGGGATTATCACCATCAATCCCTTTGCTCACTTTTGAGCGTGGCACCTCATACAAAACAAACATACCCGTACAATGCAAGCAATTTTAATCAACCGACCCTTAGCAACTTCTCTCTTCTTTTGCAAAATGTCTGCTCTGGTTAATATTTTGCTTTTTTAGGCTGCATATTGTGCTATAACAATCAATATTATATTGTAATGGAAGAATAAAATTTGTATAAAAATATATATTGTCATGTTATTTTCGCATTTTAATAATTTTTGGAAAATTTGGCGGTCCTCGATGCTAACCGAAGCTAAGACTGACATCTCAATATGGCATCCTTAATTGTAAAAGCTTTTGGTAGTTTGTAACGAATTTAAAAAAATAAATGTCCTAAGATGATATAACTTCACAAATATCTAAAGGAATCATTTTAGCATTGTAAAATTTAGGTTTTGTGTACAATTTATTGTTAAATATTTCAAGTGATATTTGCCGCGATATTTTAATTTAAAGTGAAGTGATTTAAAAAGTTTAACGAAAAAAGTAGGCATAAAAAAAAGGAGAATAATAAAATTTGGAACATGGTTGGCAAGGAGACAGTTTTTTGTTGAGGAAGATGTCACTAATTATTTAAAAAAATAGAAAAAAAAGTTTAGTTAGTTGATGGATTATTATGATTATTATGATTATTATTATTAGTTGATGATAATTAAAAACCAAATTTGGATCAATTTGGATGTGGATGTCCCATGCCAGATGGATGATTATTGAAAATCAGATTGGGGAAACATCGTGAAAATCTGTCAAGGATACGTGTGTTTATTTGGAGTCACCGATTAAGGCAAATTTCACCTCAACGTAAAGTGAGTAATAAACAGTTTCTTTAAAAAATTACTCGTGTCGCAAAATTTTAAATTGCAAACGTTAAAATATAATTTAATGAGAGGAACATTTTTTGATTATCGTTAATTTTGTACATAAAAAAATAATTTGTTTTGTTTGATTAGCGCAGCAAAAATAAAGTTTAGCAAGGGACTGAAATAGGTGTCATAGTAAATGAAACGTTATTCTTGCACACTACATTTACTATTAGATTCTTTAGCGAAAATTGTCGCATCAATAATTAGAATTTGTGAAGTAAATAATAAATTTTGTTCTAATTTTGAATTTAATTCATTTCTGTTAAAAAATACATTGAAGGCTAGTACGTGAGGTAAGGGTCTCCTACCGCTGATGTTAGTCGAGGCAAAGGTAAATATTATCATTGGAACTTGAGGTAAATTTTGATTTTTGCTTAATTAATTAATAAATTTTTTAAATTTTGTTAAGTTAAAATTTTTATCGAAAATAACATCTCAATATATATATTGTTGTGTTCTGATAAAGTAATGAAAAGTGAGTTGCGTAATTTAGAAATAAAGAACTGACTTTGCAACCTGAGGAACAATAAAGGCAGGACTCTGTGTTCGTTTTTCAAAATTGTTTTTATTAGTGTTAAGTTTGTTCGTTAGTTTAAGTTGTATTGTTTAGTTTAAGTTTGTTGTTGCAGTAATTTCGTTTGTTTATCTAAATTTTAATGTTTGTATTTTTAAATTTCGTTGTTTAGCGACTCACACGAATGCAGCTGAGCAGTACGCAAGCAAGAATCTTGATTTTATTTAAAAAAAAAAGAAGAATATAAAAAACCAAGGAAATGAATTGGAATATAAATAAATAGAAAGAGAGTGAGTAAAAAAAATTACAGCCAGACAGGCTAGTTCTATAAGATTCGTTATTGGAGAGCCCGAGAGGCTAATTGTATAAAAGTCGTGATTTAAAAGCCCGAGAGGCCAGTAATAGTAATAGAAGCAGTCGCAAATTTACAACCCTAGTGGAGTTGTAATTGAGAGTCCAAGAGTTGGTGTTGAATTTAGCCGAAGAAATTTGTGGATAGAGTGGGGAAGAAAGAAACCGAATTAAGTGCTGCTCAGCAAGATTTGTGTGAGTCCTGCTTTATTTTATATTGTTTCTTGTGTACAGGTTGCAAATAAATTGTTCTGTTATTTGTCAGTTCTTTATTGTCTTACATGTAACCATTTTTCGAGAATCAACGACCCATTTTTAATAAGAGATCGGAAAGAGAGCACAACAATATATATATATTGTAGTGGAATGCTACCGAGATTTTGCCCCCCTAAATTTTTTACTAACAAAAATTTTTTTTACCAATCTCGATAGCCTCCTTTTCTTCAAATTTGCCGACTAGCTTACTCAATCTCAGAACAGAGACGTCCCAGGGCATGGATTGCTTCTGTCTCAAACCAATAATTGTGTGGGGTAATAAAATTGAAATTGACCAACGATAGCTAGGTTTATTTAAAAACAAATTAATTTAGCGGTTAATATCGCTTTTTTGACTCGTTAGTGTTTTGGTGTGTAGTCCGTGGTCCCTGAACTACATTTACGGTTTTAATAAGGAGTCTAAATTCAGTGACCATTGACTACTTTTGTGTCGAATATGTGCGGAATTTGTACAAAAAATTGATTAACTAAAAATAATATTGTCTTTGTATCAAAAGAAATTTTAAAATTGAATAAAAAAATAGTTCCACTGTGTTTAAATTTTATAATAGTTTTAAGTACCTGATACCGATGATAGGTGACGCTCAGTTCACGCAGGTAGCTCTTAACTTCCGTGTGGTTATCTCGATCCTCGTAAGTTGTAACCGGTGTTTTCCTTCTGCTTTGATTGAAGTTCGGCTCCAGCGAAATTTGTGGTGTTGTCGTAAAAATAGTAAACTCATACGTTTTATCCAATTTTATTCTCCATAAGGGCACTCATTAAATTTTACAGGTAGGTAAAATTTTTAATACTTTCCAAATTCCAAAATGTCGGACCACTCGCGTCCTTTTAATCCTCTTATCAATTCTAACTTTGCTCTAATTTTAGCAAATAAACGAAACGTTAACGCATTCTTCTCTCGATCACACCCCACGGCACCCTCAAAAACCACTCTGATGACTTCACCTGTAATACTCAGGCAAATCGCCACCAAAAATTACGCTTAAAAACGTGGAACGCTCCAAAATCGTCCACCGGCCTCACGTGTCTCCACGCTTATCTTCCCACTCCAACCTTTCTGGTAATCTTTTTCAAAAATGTACAAGTTGAACCAAACGTATTAAACACTCTTTGTTTTAGATTTTATGTCGAACTACAGTCACTCGCACCCGGATAAATTAGCAATAAAAACAAAATTATCGTGTTGGCAGCGTGTGGATTTGTAACAATTTTAAGTCTTTATTTTTGTTCTTAAATAATAAAAACCGATTTGCAGGCTATGAACAAATCTAATGACCGCGGTACAAAAAAAACAATTATTGGTCCGTCGTTCCATGACAATATATATATATAAAATAAATAAAGACGACAAGGGACTGATGATTTTCTTGAAAAACTAACTATAACTTTTGATTAAAACGAGATATTGTTTATCTTTACGTTAGACAATGTTAAGTTACACAAAGAACATTGGAATAAACGATGATCTAAAAAAAATTCATGATTTACAAAATCATGCCAATACTAATGATTCAAAAAGGACTACTTGCAAATACAGACTTTTAGCGTTAACTTCAAGTGATATTGGTTTATGTTGAACAGATTCATAGGTTTTCAACCTTATCAATTACCACGAATTTTAAACTTTTATATGTGACAAGAGACTGATGCCCGATGTTGAGTACGCTACTTTAACTAGGAAGATATTGTTATTTATTTATTTACATTTAAATTCTATTGATTTTTTACATTTCATACAGTATCTTAAAATATATTGAAAATAAAAACAACTGTTTTAACCTAATAGTTTGAAAAATATGATCATTCTAATGTCAAAATATGTAATGGTAACACGACAAGGGACTGACATTTTAGACAAGTAAGGACGATTTTCCCTATTATTAGCCGATAGGCGAGGTTGACGGTCCACGAGTCAATACAAATTTAGTAATACTTAATCGCGAAGATGTCCATAATTTTTATGTGTCACCCCATCGCAACTTGGTAATTGACATTACCAATTGACTGGCAAGTGTCCAACCAACTGACAATGTCAGATAATAGATCGATTTCTTTTAAATTAAAGGTTAACACAATGGAACCCAAGCAATGTAGGAATAATCAATTGATACGTGGTTTAGGTAGTGTAACTCGATATTAACCATATCAATATTTTAGAAAACCCAAAAAATGCAATATTAAGAATGCAAACAGGACGGTCTTCTTAGATCATCTGTTCACATCCATGGAGTCCACATCCAATGGTGAGGGGACTTTCCAGCAAAGAAGAGTCAACAACTACTGAGACGTATGGTAATGAGCTGTAGAACTCGGTCGGCTAGACTGCGAGTTCGAGCAACGTCTTGGTGGTGTGAAGAACTCGACCAGCTAAGGAAAGCGACAAGAAAGCTCTATAATAAAATGCAGAACTCTTAAAAGGACGCCGACTGGACAGCGTTTAAGGCGCACCGGTCGGAGTTAAAGAGAGTAATCCGCAAAACAATGCGAGTCGTGGAGAGCCTTGTGCAGCGATCACTGCAAAAGTTCATCAGCATGTGGCAGCGTATGTTGTGAGGATGGATCGTACACAGAAACCCTCTCACAAACTGCCGAAATACTGCTACACACACTTTCCCTATAGTAGTTAAGATAGTCTCCGATTTCGATTGGACTGACAATATAAGACAACCACCGACTGAATTGTTGCATTCGATGAATTGTCGCAGGCGATAAATTGTCGCGGCTATGAATTGTCCGCGATGTATTGATATAGGTTTCAAACTCTCCTGGGTAAAGCACATCAGTTCGATCAATGGCAAGGCAAGGGGTCATGAAGACACTGGATCCAATTTAAACTTTAAATAAATTTCAAGATCAGATTTGACATGATAGTCCAGTCAATACGGACCCAAAAATGATGTTTGCTTGCAATAAATCATAAAGTTTTGAAACTTGGCAAAAAGGGCATAGCCCAATAAGATGGTGCAAAGTCCCCCGTCTAGGATTTTGACTGGAACTAGGGCATTTGATTTGGTATCAAAAAAGACCAAGCCCCCCAAAGTTTCAGCCCGCTAGGGCAACCCTAGCGTCTGCTACCGCCGAAAAAGCCACTTTTCACCATTTTTACGATAACTCTCGCTAGAAATAACATTTTTACACCCGGTTTTCGGCATTCAAAGGATGATGTAATGAAGAAGACGTCTGAATTTTTTGAGATTTTTTGGGCTCCATAACCCAAAAATGACACCCATTTTAATATTTGGAACGTGATTTTCAGGACTTTATCTCCTCCCGGCACAAAATTAAAAAACGTTAATTTGTGGCATTTTTTATTACCTTTCAGATGGTGTATTGCGATAAAATTTTTAAGTGGGACCCAAGGTCAAAAACATGTGAAATATGCGATTTTGCACATTTTTGGCCTATTTTCGACCGTTTTATTGATTCTCTTGTGGCGTTTTTGGGAACATTGAGTTATCATGAGGTTCATGAGACATTTGAGCCTAAGTTCCAACCCCTCGGGAATGATTCTACCCAAAAATGAAGCTCCAAAATCAATCCAGCACCATAAAAACCACTCAACTCCCACTCTCTGATCCCCACGATTTTTTATTACAATTTTTTTCATTTAAAACCCATATTTCGATTTCAGTCTAAACCCTTGCAAATATTAAATCAAACAACTGACCCCGGAAACTGCATGAGCGCCCCTGAAATCCCCCGAGAAGGCCTGTTTGACCTATGATGTACTTGCTTGAGGTTAGGCATTTACCTATACTCGAACTAAATAATTTTCTCAGTATGTTTTTTAACAGATTTTATTTATTAGACAGTTTCTTCTATATTTACAAATTCCATAATTTTATTCATTGTCCCAGAAAATCTCACTCGTCATCATCTGAATCGTCGTTGATGCACGCCACTACATTATCGGTCATGAATGATTTTGTTAAGATCTCGGCTGGTCTCAAAATTCTATCTTCATATCGTCCATTGGAGAGATAATAAATGATTGCAGCTGTTTGTTGTAGCTGTTTTCAAACTTGAATGCTCGCAGACATTATGCGAGATTTACCGCGAGTCGTATGGCATTCTTAGGGCGAATCCACATGGGGTTTTAACGTCTGAGAAGTTGAGTTTAGCGGGCGAGTTTAAATGAATAGATCGCATTTGTACCTGACTTTTTTCACCCCATATTTCCCAAATGTTTCTTCTAATAGTGTTTAATTGTGGATTTGGGACAATCGATTCATTTTGGGAGGGAAACGCAGTGACAAAATTCATTTTACATGATCAATAAGTGATGGTGAGAGATTGGCATTGGCGGGCAAGTTCATTTGAACTTCAAATGAATAATCCATTGTTTACTTGAGCTTTCTAACCCCCAATTTTAACATATTGGAAAAATTATTGTGGTAAAATGGACTTTTTCATGGCCTTTGCCCATCAAAATGAATCAATCGTCTAAAAAGTCAGGTACAAATGCGATTAATTCATTCCAACTCGCCCGCCAAACTCAACTTCTCAGACGGTAAAACGCCATGTGGATTCACCCTTACCGTCTCAGAATTCACCAAAACTTTCGATGTCTATTTGCACAAATTCTGGGGGTCAGAGAGTGGGAGTTGAGGGGTTTTTATGGTGCTGACTTGATTTTGGAGCTTCATTTTTGAGCAGAATCGTTCCCGAGGGGTTGGAACTTGGGCTCAAATGTCTCATGAACCTCATGATAACTCAATGTTCCCAAAAACGCCGCGAGAGAATCAATAAAACGGTCAAAAATAGGCCAAAAATGTGCAAAACCGCATATTTCACATGTTTTTGACCTTGGGTCCCACTTAAAAAATTTTTCGCAATACACCATCTGAAAGGTAATAAAAAATGCCAAAAATTAATGCTTTTTAATTTTGTGCCGGGAGGAGATAAAGTCCTGAAAATCACGTTCCAAATATTAAAATGGGTGTCATTTTTGGATTATGGAGCCCAAAAAATCTGAAAAAATTTAGACGTCTTTTTCATTAAATCACCCTTTGAATGCCGAAAACCGGGTGTGAAAATGTTATTTCTAGCGAGAGTTATCGTGAAAATGGTGAAAAGTGGCTTTTTCGGCGGTAGCAGACGCTAGGGTTGTCCTAGCGGGCTGAAAATTTGGGAGGCTTGTTCTTTTTTGATACCAAATCAAATGCCCTAGTTCCAGTCAAAATCCTAGACGGGGGACTTTGCACCCTCTTATTGGGCTATGCCCTTTTCGTCTTAGGTCCCCGTTTAACCAAAAAAAGTCGCTATTCCTCCGAGGTCCGGACAATTTATGGTTTTTCAATAATATCTTCTAAAATATTAACTTTACGAAAAAATAGTTCGTATAAAAGTTGAAGCTGGTTAAATTCTCAATAAGAAAGGTTATATTCAATATTAGCGTCAATGTAATATTTAACCGACAAAATCCATCCGCTTGTCGTGAAATGTAGTGCTGCGTCTCATAGTCTATAGAATAGACTATAGAGGATGATCGTCAAAAGCGTTCACTAACCCAATCACGACGTAGAACTAAACGAATTATAATATCAAAATATTCGTCTTGACCTAATGGACCAAAATACGAAGTTTAGCACACCGGCAATTATTGTGAGGGGCAAAAGTTATAAGCCAAAAACGAAAAAAATTTTTTATTTTATTTAACCAATTGAATGAACTTTTGAAATCGTTCGTACTTGAAAATTGCTATAGGTATACCAATATGATTTTAACACTATTATTTAGCTCGGAATGTCTACTTTTCAACGATATAAAAATATTGCCATGTTGATTATGCTTAGACACCTAAATTACTTATTAATACCTTCCATTCCTACGACAATTAGTAAAAGCCAACGTTTGACTATCGGAGGTGGTTTGTACTTGCCAAAATCTAAAAAGTTGAAGTCAATTAATTAAAATTTAGAATTGTACAGTTGCGTACAACATAAAAACTTTACCTTGCTTGTGAAAGCTCCATAAAATCTAAGTTTTCAGTCATTTTCTTATTTAAATCAAAAAGTCATCTCACACTTTGGTTGGGATTTTCAAAATTCAATTTAATTGATTGTTGGTGGTCAAATACTTGATTTAGTCCATCCAACTAAGTAGAACAATGCATCGGTGCTATTCAAAGGGACTGTTAGAAGCCCTAAATGACAAATCTGTTAGACAAGAGAGGCTTTGTGGAGGATATTTGGTTTTTCTTTACCTAAAAATGAAAAGTTGTTAATTTTAAGTAGTACATAAGTTGTGTCAGGGTAATTAGGTGATAAAGACAAAAATTTGTGATCGTGCAAAGCGTAAATGAACATTTTGGACATTTTACCTACATAAAGGCTAGATGACCGTGGTTTTGTGAATAACAATTTTTGGTAGAAAAGACTTATGCTTTTAGTAGTAACATGACCTGGAGAATACGTTTCGTGCGATAAAAATCGAAACAAAGCCCGCGTAATGCGTAATCTGCATCCGAAGTTATGACAGTTGCTGAAGCGACGAGGAATGGTTTTGCTTCCGACTAGCTTATTGTTAAATCAATTCGAACAGGAAAATAATGGGATGTTATCCGAAGTAAGCGGGAGGTTTCCTGAAAGTTTCAAGAAGATTGGTGTTAGAGTGAAATCCAAATCTCAAAAATGTTAAATATAAAATGGATTGTCATGGTTACGAAAAGAAAAATTGAAATCTAGTTGGCGGATTTCGCCAAAACATATAAAAGGAAGAAGCAAAATGGCTCATTTAGTCAGTATTGTTTCAAAATTCGTTGCGTGCAGTTCGTTATATGGAAAACGTGAAATTCATTAAATGTTGATGCGGTTATAACCTCAAAGTTTATAAATGTATATGTTATAAATATTTATCACTAATTTATGGAAGACTGATGTAAGAAAAGATTAATATTTGGAAAATGGAAATGATTATGGTTTAATTAAAGAAATATTGTATTTAATGAAAAAGGGTGTGACAATAACCTAAAATATTTACCTGTCTTAATTTAAGTAAAAATCAATTGGATGTTTTACTGTGATGATTCAATCTGTGAAGCAACGATAAAGGTAGTATTTAATTTATTTTATAAAAAGAAAACCATTTGATTGAAACTCGATTTCAAATTATAATTTATGTCTGCACTCACCTGTTTGTGAAATTTAATGTTAAACCAATTATTCACTTTGACACTTTTACACTAGATTATAGGATTTATTTATGTTTTAAACGCTGCAAAATAAATAACTTCCAGAAAATTTATCTGCGTAGAATAAGTATTTGTCTGCATGTGGCGTCATATTTTCAGTAATAAAGTTAACTTCACTAAAAGAATAAAGGAGCGTTCACATCTTGAAATTCAAGCAAGCGTCAAATTCAATTTATTAAATTTCAACGTACAGTCCGATAGTCAAAACGTCGCATAGTTAATTGGCACCCAACGACAGGGCTCGATAGGAAAACGTCGCATAGTTAAGTGGCACCCAATGTCAGGGCTCGATAGTAAAACGTCGCAATATATATTAATTAAGTTCTAATTAACTCTAATTTAATGTTATACGATCAGTGAGAAATTTGAATTGCCGAAATATTTGCAATCAAAGAAGTGCCTGATGGAAGTAGTGACGAAGATGTCAATTTTTAATTTTTATTTTTCATTCCTTATTATGTTGTTATTTATGTGTATTATTTATTTTAAACTATTTAATATTTTCTTGTAAATTCGTAACTACTTGAAAAAAATTGTAATTTTCAAAAATTCAAAAAAAATTTTAAATTTTGTTTAGTTGGATGAAACTTTATAAAACATTATAACAAGTTAGATACAATACTTGATTTAATAAAAAATATAAAATGCTGCTTTTACTATCGAAACATGCGGTGAAAATCAAAAAATAAAATAAATTGCGAATAGAGCGGTAGCTCATGAGGATTAACCTATCGGTATTTATCTTTTATTGTTCTCCTGTATTTATTTATAAAAATAAGTGCATAGTGTAAGCGTATGAAATATTCTCCATAAAAGCTTTTTGTCACGTGTTTTTAAACATTTAAATAAATATAAAAAATCTCTTAAGTCTGGTGCAGGAACAAGCGATATTCCTGGTTTTGGATTCGATGTGCCACCTACATTGTTGGAATCGTGGATCGACTATACGTTAAACATCACACTAAACGTTAACACATTAATGTAGCCATTCAAAAATATATAATTTAGCTCGTAATTTTTTCTCTCGTTAAATAACGCATTTTCTCCCATTAGACATTAACGCAGGTGTAGCCCTAGCATTATAAAAGCGCACTTAAGCTAAATTAGCTCATCTATTAGGTAGCTGGAAACAATAGATCTTCCTTTAACAGAAGCTATAGATGTGGTAAATATCTTTCAAAATACTATTTCAAAACTTTCAGTTTTTTGGCAAAAAATATTGGATTCAATTATATATTAGAGCAAATAGCTAGTGTCTTAAAAGCAAATTTTGATAATGAAATTTACACAAAACACAAAACTTTATAGTGAAATTTAAGAACGCCTCAATTACCAGTGTGGATGTGTAGAGGTATAGAACGCAGTTTTTCCATTTTTAAACACGTGATCGTCACAATAAATTTTTAATGAAAAGTTAAGCGTCGATTACACCACAGCGATCACGGTTTAGGTAGCGATCGCGGTAGCGATAAAAGCGTCGAACACACCAGAGCGATCGAAGTGGTGGTAGAATAACTTTCGGTCTTATAACTTATTATAGAAAAGAAAGAAATATTTGGATTCATGATATAAATCTAAAGAGAAAAGAAGAAGGTGAATTCCACACATTACTATATGCCCAACTTCGAATGAATGAAGACAAGACATTTGGCACACAAATTTTGAGTTTTGTTTCGACCTCTAAAAGTAAAAGTACCTACAGCCATATCAATCGTAAAAGCTACCTGCATACTTCATAACATGATACGCACTAAAAAAATTGACCCAACATTCGTACATATCTAAGAACCTAACATTTCTATACAAGCACTAAACAACATGCCAGTCGATCCAAGAAGAGCACCTAATTATGCCTTTAACGTTAGAGAGAAGTTTGTTGACTATTTTAGTACTTTAAATACTATGTAAAAATAATTCTTTAGTAAGCATCGATATTTTATTTATAATGAAAGTTAAAATAAATCCCCTAAAAATTTTGTTTCTTTTTCTTCGAATGCCATACACCTTGCAGTACGTATCACTCACGTATCACGTACTAGGGAGTATTGCCCTCGATGTGACTCGCATGAATGGATTAACGAGATTCCACCCTGAGAACGGCTTTGATGACAGGCACGAATGGCCGAAAAAGTGGAATAAACGGTAAAAATGTTGAAAAATTTTCCGGAAAAGAATCAATTTTTTGGCAAATAAACTAGTTTTTTCAGCGTCCCTTGTCCTTTTTGTGCTGTTCTTGGATAAACAGCCCCGGGCTGTTTTCGGGAAAAATCAGAGATTTTTCCCTCCCGCCCGGGGCTGTTACCCATGAATATAATTTGTCTCGTTGCCTTCCTCATAGCCCACAGATCTATCTATATTTACTGCTGGTTATGCACTTACCTTACTGCTAGTTTTAATTTGGATATAATTTTAAATTCAATGTAAACATTCAATAAATAAAGATGTTCTATACAAAATTTAAGAAAATACCAACAAAAAAAATTTACAAAATGACCACAAAATATCCTTCAGCACAACACTAAAAAAAAACGCCAAGATACTTACCAGTTGTTTTTGTTGGCATAATTTCTGGAAGGAAATCCCATACTTTATTTTTTTTGCGTATGTCTTTGTATCCTGGTTCAGATAAATCATACAAAATTTTATATTTTTAATATTTTCAATTAAAATTTCGACAAAACTATCGTTGCTTTTCATTCCTTTTTTTAATATCGCACGACCAAACGCAGCACGCAGCGTTCTACCGCTATCGCAACAAAACAGCAGAAACAAACGTGAGCAAAAATTTTGACGTTTTTAGTCAATATGCAAAAGTGCATGCGATTTTAATTTGCATTGTAATAGCTATTGCGATCGCTACGATATAGCACGGGAAATTATTGTATTAGGTTACCGTTTATTGCTATTTCTATTACTTTATTACTTTTTTCTTGGGTTACTTTTCAGATAAATTTTATTTAAAAAAAAAGATAGCGCTAGGGAACCGATCATAACCTATGGAAAGGAAAGGCAAGAAAAGTTGGACTAGAATATGGACTGACGGGTGCTCACCATATACTACTAGAAGGAGTTTACATTCCCACCAGAGAGAAGGTCTGCCATGGCACAATCTTTGGGTTCAATGACGGAAGTTTTATGTATGATTAGGAGCTGTTGTCGAAATAATTTAGGTCGGTAAGATATAGAAAAAAAAAAAGAATTTTGTTATGATTATGTCAGTAGGTTAATTTGCTTTGAGAATGACAAGTTGTATTTTAATTGATTGTGAAGAAAGCCAAAAATAAATATTGTTAAATATTACAGTCCATTTATTTGAAGAAACATGGGTTTTCGTGAGAGCCCTCAGCCGTGGTTTTCGCACCTGATCTACATCTACATAGATCGGAAGAAACAGGAGCTCTAGAGCATACGTGCAGAAGTGGGAAACAGCTGTTAAAAGGATGCTGTCACACATACCACATATTGATGATATAATTTCTGCTTTGAAGAAAGCAAACAAAGCAGCAGAGGCTGAGCAAATGGTATCAACACTGGCTGACATCATCCCTTTAACAACGAGTAGACAAGCAACTCGAATGTTCTTCCCAATAAACATGGTTTATAGAGCATTTCATGATAAGATAGCTTATTTAAGGAAATTCAATGTGTCAGGTCATGGAGGTTTCTTCACCTACAAATTAGCAACTAAACATAAGTGGTTAGTGAATGGTAGAATGTCACCTGAAAGTGCTAAGCAGGTAGTTTTCCACAGCATCTTCGGGACATTCAAAGAAGATCTAGGACTATTAGAGAGAATAACCGATATTGCCGATTGGGACACCAGAGAGAAACTAGGTGGTGAATTCAAAGGAATGGGGTCAGCGGAAAGAGGAAGATCCTTCAAGTTTGTAATGTTAATCTACATTTTTTTAATTCAGGCTCATTCAAAATTTTATTCAAACCAAATTTCGTTCAATTGTCACATTCACTAGGCTTGGAAAATTCAATTTTCACACTTTTAATTTGGTAAAAGAACATTCTTATGCCCTCTATCGATTAATAGTATAATTAAGCCAATTTTTGAGTAATTACAGATTCATTATTAAATGCAGTTACCTGCAAAACCCCCTTCCCCCTTTGGAGGACTAACTGCGCATAGACCGCAGCGAGCAGTTCTGTCTTCAGCACTCATAGAAGGTTGTGTGTTGGGAAATGGTTTCTTTTTTGTTGAAAAACTTGGAAAATTTTAGTGTTACCGTTTAAGTTTTGGGGTTCTTTATGGTCTAGGCAGATCAAGAACCATTCTGCACTTGTTGCAAATTTAATTCACAAATTCCAAGGTACTATCCAACATTGCGCAATCCCAGGTAGATTGCGTTTCATTTGAAAATTTGAAGGAAAACCATTTGCACAACCATTGCAGACAAATCAATATCAACCTTTGTCGACTACTTGAATTAATATCCAGAAACGTTGTTGGTTACCACTATTTGCACCCCAGTGAGGCGATGATTGCAGATTTCATCATTCAACCACGTTGTTCAGCGTCCATCTTGTTTAGTTTTCAACGTTAATCCGCTCCATGGACTTAGAAGCTAAGGACCCGCATCTTCATACCTGAAAGCTTATAATTTTCGATTCCTTAAGCGAATAACGAATAAGTTACCACCAGGTGGCTCTGAACAACCAAGGCCGTATTAATTTTAAAATTCAAAATGCGTGTTTATTTATACCGATAAAAAATAAAATAATATTGAATTATAATATGAAAGAAGAAAATATACACTTATTAAAAGTTTAATTTTTTACCGGTTTGTTAAAAGTTAGTGTTTTTAAGTTTAAAGTGTTTGTTTGTGTTGTAAGTATTTTCTAACCTGATTTATATAAAGTTGCGATAAATTTGTATTTTTTGTTTAATTAGATTTAAAATGGGTTTCAAATGTGTCGTGCCTAATTGCTTAAGTGGATATGAAAGCGAAAAGAAGAAATTAAAGTCCTATTCTATGTTCATTGCACCACGAGATCTTGAAAGACGTAGGCAATGGAACAAAATCATTCCTCGAGATTTTGAGTTGAAAGAGTCATAGGGTTTGTGAAAGACATTTTACAGAAGATTGCATTATACGAACGAAAATTATAAGATATAATATTCCAGGCATTCCAGATGAAGAAGTAAGTATCGATGACATTATTATACGTAGAGGTTATTATTATAGTTACCACCGAGGTTAGTCTTCCTGTGTTTAAAATAACTATTGACATTTCCAGTTAATAATATTTTTTAATGTATTTTTTATTTGTTAATGTCTGTAATTGATTTATCAGAACACTTATTAAATAATTGTAATTACAAATACGTATTGACAGGCAAAATGAGCCAAGATCCTCTGGAGGTAATTTTTATAAAGAAATATTTTCTGTAAACTATTATTATTTATGTTTTAAATATGATTATCATTATAATGTATTTTCAAGAGCTAATAATTTTAATTAATTATTTATGTTTTATATTTTAGCAATTTTTTGGAACCATTCGACAAGCTGGTGGTGCAAATGATCACCCGTGCACTCCCACTTTTTTGCAATTGTATAATATTTTGTCACTAAATTCGATAATAAAACCACCTAAGTATGGCAATTGTATGATCGATACAGAAGATAAACCATTGCAAATAACTTTGGCAGAAATTAAAGAAATTTACAAAGATAAAAATCCAATTAATTTTAAACAAAATTTGAAAGACAAGTTGGATAATTTAATTGAAGAAGGAAAGTGGGAGTGTGAAGATGTGATTCAATTAGATCACTCTTATTTACTCGCCGATGCAGCAGATTGTGTCAATTATTATGTGACCGGCTATTTGTGCAAACAATTAAGAAAGCACACTAAATGCGAAAATTGTTTGGCAGCTTTCTGCAATCCGAATTTTGATACAGTGAATAAGTATTCTTCTCTAGTAAATATTAAGAGCTTAGGAAGATTGACACATCCAAACTCACATTTTTTTGGAATAATTCAAATTATTGAATCAACTTTGTTGAAATATATCAAGCAAACCGATGTATATGAACAAGTGGTTACAGATTTGATTAAAAATGTGAAGTTTACATTTCCATGTGTATCACATAAAACAGATATATTGTCTTATATTATTCATTATTATATTACGATGAGGTTAAGACAATATACTCATCATATTAATTGTGAATCAAGAAAAGTTGCTGCTGAACGGAAAAAAGTATCCAAGTTTTCAAAAACCAAATTTTAATTGTTTATTTGTATTTGTGATTTGTTGTTCTTAAATATATATATATTTTTTGTTTAAATATTACTATTACATTACTGAAAACATACGCTATGTGAAGAAAATATTCAAAAACGTCATAAATATGATTAATTTTTATAAAAACTCATAGCTTTCTTTCGAATATTAGGCCAATGAAATTCTGCGCCATCTGGTATCATAGTTTGACGTGATTCGCTTAAGAGATCGCCATTTCAATCCATAGATACCTGTCCTGAGCTTCTAAGTCCATGATCCGCTCTTACTCTACACAACTGTAAGTGACTACGATTCTTTTAATTAACATTCCTCGAAATTTGATTTTACCAACAATTAACGGTCCACCTTGTATTGAATTTCTCCAAAAATTTCCGTTGTGACGTCATCCAGTGACCTTGCTGATTTGAACCATCCCCAGCAATTGTGATTACCGGTTTTTGCATTTTTTTTAACCGACCTAAGTAACTTTCATGTTATTTAGTTTAGTGCCACCGATACATTGCCCCGTTAAGTCTATTGGAATTTTAATTCTCCTTCAATTGACAATAATTTTGATTTCACTACCGAAATAAATTGAAGTGCTCCATGCCAAACGTATTTTTAGTTAATCTTAATTGCTTTTGACTAACACTGCAAAACTTTGACTTGACTCGTTGGAGATCATCGTTGCAATTATTTTGTGTTCAGACTTTTTACGACACCTCTACGAGTCGGGGATACAAAGTATTATTTTGTATGCTTGCTATTTTAATTATTTGATTATCTTCAAGATATTATTTCAAAAACTCTATTCGTGTTAATTGGGTTGTCTATCTCTAAGGCTCTATTTTATTGTATTAAATTTTTAATGTTACGACAACATATTATGTGAAAAATTATATTATTTACAGGTATTGAAAATTAATGTTAAACTTCATCTCATCATTCATTTAATTTTAAGCATTATAACTGTCCGGAAACCAAAATTATTATCAACCTTTAAGATTTCGTTTGTGGTACTGTTGCAAATTATTCACCAACTATATTTTTAATAATTTGTTTTTGTCATTAATCAACCTTTCATTAAATTTTATTAATTTTTCATTGACATATCTTTCTATTGAATCTACCTGCCCAAAATTTGAAGATTCCATCTCGAGCCGAACTCAACTCAAGGTAAGATTTAGTGACATTTGCTCGAGTGGCGCCCTCTCGATTTTGACGACTCTTGAAGATTCTTTGAGAAACATCGTTTACTTGGACCCAGGATTTCCTTGTTTTTCAGCGACCCACGACCTCACCGACTCCAGCCAGCGGCAATCCTGTGTGTCTGAGCGGATAGCCATTCCCCGCTATCAATTTTGAGACTTAGGGCAATTTGAGCCCGTCACAACTTACCTAACCTAAAGTACTATTCGAAGTTAACATCAGCCGCCCAGACCGACTTGTTGTCAGGAGTATACTCTCAGATTTACAGCCAGCCAGTATTCATCGGAGTAAGAAGGCAATTGTATGATGAACATTTCTTTGAAGCGATGAACAAAAAGAACAAGCAAGTAGTCGGAGGGAAAACTATAGCTGAAGTGAATAATAATACATTGTCTTCTATATTGGATGAGGTACAGAAGAAAATAATAGAAGAGAAAAGGAATATTTAAAGTGCCATAGCATCATCACAAGGGCATTCTAAATTACATTCATTCACGTGTTGTCTCACATCTACATACAGAAAACGATGACAATATGGCAATCCAAGAACAATTATCATTGTTTTGGACAATTGAAGAAGTAAACACACCCATGGCAAAGTATCTCTAAATTAAACATTAATGGTTGGTCTTACCATCCAACCTGATCTAATTTCAATTATTCTAAGATTTCGAACCCACTTATACGCATTTACAAGTGACTGCGAAATAATGTACCGCCAAGTCAAGATTAACAAAGATGATCGTATTAAACAAAATATTTTGTGGCGAGACAACAGCGCAGAAAACTTGCAATGCTACCAATTAAACACAATCACTTATGGCACAGCTCCTGCGTCATTTTTAACCACCAGGTGTCTACGTCAATGATTACAATGATTTCCATGTTGATGATCGCATCAGCGGCGCTTCCACGCTGGAACTTGCCATTACAATGGTTAAGCAAGTAAACAAATTATTATTATCCGCTGGTTTTACTTTGAGAAAATGGTCTTCAAACAATCCAAAAATATTATAGGATTTAAATAATACAACTAATGTCATGCAATTTACTGAAAATAATTTAATAAAAACTTTGGATTTAGTGTGGAACTCCAAGTCCGACATGTTTAGTTACCCAGTAACATTAGAAAATTATACTTTAGTTACGAACCGTACCATGTTATCTACCATAAGTAAAATTTTTGACCCACTAGGATTAATTGGTCCCATAATCATAATCATTGCCAAAGCCATGCTTCAAAAATTGTGGAGTTTAAACTTAAATTGGGATGAATCTGTTCCAACAGATATTATTAGACATAAATTATATCGATTATATTGAAATGGTCAAATATTTGGGTTTTGCTGACTTGGGCCAGCACATTTGGAGTAAGCGCCACCAACTGCGAATCGTGTATCGAAAGATGTACTGACTTCTGAGCCGAAACTCACCTTTATCAAAATATAATTCTTGTAATAAGAAATTCTAACTGCTCTTGCGGATAAACAGAATTTTTCTCTACACGCTGGAAAAGATGAGCCAGCTTTAAATTCGTGTAGAAGCCCACGGTGTTATGACCAGCTGTAAATAGGTAGGAAGCAAAGGGGGGTGGCCTCCGTGATAAGAAGAAAAAAATAACTGCAAGAAGTTTGCTGCCAACAAACCAATAGCCACAACTGAGATAAACAAAAAAGAAGAAATTGTAGCTACTTGTCTCGATATTATCCTAGTGGAGAAACACATAAAGCACAAGTAGTCTACACCAACAGTAAAAATAATTAAATTTTTAATTATAAAAAAATTTAAAATAATTACTTGTTTTAAAATTCAACGTTGTGGAAATTTTTATGCGAGCTATGATAAAATTTTATTGATAGAAATTTTAACGTAGTATCTCCAGAAGGTACACTTCACGAAGCATTCATCATATAGTTTAAGATGATCAATGATTAATCTTTTTGAGCTTCTTATACACATCGATGGACCGATGGTATTGTTGGTTATTGCTATTGATGGTTTTATATTTATTTCACATATTATGTGAAAAAAACCCTTACAGTTTTTACTCAGTGGATGGAAGAAAGGTTCGATTCGCTGGATAGGTCTATCAATGACATTAAAAAAGTTTCGTTGGACAACCAGCAGCGAATTACTATCTTAGAAAACCGGCTTGATGACTTAAAGCAGTACAGTCGAAGAAACTGTTTGCAACTGTATGGGGTTCTTGGGTATTTCCAAAACTAAACTGAAATTTGACATTTCTAGTATTGATTTAGATCGAATACACCGCATAGGAAAATAAAGTGACCAAAAACCAAGTGAAATCATGATTAAGTTTGTTTCTTACCAAAAGAAATCTTTGGTGTTTTCGAATAAGAAAAACTTTAAAGGCATAAAATATGTATTGAAAGGAGACCTAACCAGGAAGCGGCTGGATGTGTATTTGAAAGCTATGTCAAAATATGGGTTGCGACGCGTCAATATTCGTGATGGGAAAATCGTAGTTAGATCCTACGAGGCTTTTACTTTTTTGAGCCGTAGAGTGGGGACGTTTAACGGAGTTGGTCTCCGGTAAAAATTTAATTTTAAAATTGCGATATTGTTCATGAGGTTTTAAAGTTTGTGAATAAAATTAGTTTGATTTGCGTGAGTTATTTTAATTATTGATATTGAAAATTATGCAAAGTTTAGAAGATATGGAAGCATTCTTCTATTTTTATTTTATTTTGTTTGAAGTTTTATTTGCTACAATGACCAATATTAATTATTTGACGGGTGACGAACTGTCCTGAGAGTTACGAGTGCAAAATGTAGAAAGTCCTAATCTTACAGCCGAAGAATTGCGTAAATTTTTAAGAGCCTTTTTGGCAAAGGAAACAGTAAATCCTCTTTGATTTCTTTTTATACGCTGTACGATTATGACATTGGAACAGAATTAAGAATAGTTGATGCCAAACTAAGTTGGAATCTGAAAAAACAACTTTTGTTGAAAAACCTCTCACCATGGAGAGTAAACGATTGTGCATTAAAATTAAACACATTATTCGGAAAACAGATTATATGCTTAAGTTACATTTACTTTAGTTGAAGATGAGCGGGTCAAAGTCGACTCATTATCCGGACGTGCTCTTATACTTTATAAAACGATGATAATGAGGAATGAATGCGGCGTGAATGACATGTGAGTGAAGAATTCTATATTTTGCATTACATTTTTCTGGTTACATGATTTAATCCAATTTTTTTATTTTTCTAAGAACCAGCTCAATTTTTATTTTATTTTGAGAGTGCTTGATATTTGCAAAGCCGTTTATGCCTGAAACTTTACAGATTTGAGAAACTGGAAGGTTCCTAGTATTTTTTGATTCACCATTTGGGATTTAACTGCTGTAATAGGGATTGGAAGCGACCTACAATCTGGGATTCAAACTGCACCAGAAAAGGCTTTATATTCGTGTCTAGATTGTCGCATAGGATTGAAGCAAGTGTTTTGGATAATTTCTTGAAGAATTACGTTTCCTGAAGTTGAATGCAGTTTCATAACATCGAGATTTCCTCAACATTATTCGTCTTTTAAGATAACGATGTACTTACATAATTTTGAAAATACCATGGATTCAACAATTTGGCAAAGTGGTGTATTGGTGAAGCGTTACTTGCATGCAAAACTTAAAGTCCAGGATTTTCGGGAGGACCCAAGATCGGTGACGCAGGAGTGGAGTCACTTACTTATGCAGCTGCTTTGCCCGGGTCCGCAAACTTTGGTAAAGTGAGTAAAATTATTAAATGTTTTTATCAAAATCAAAAAAAAACTAGTTTCATAACACACGTTTTTATCGCACGCAATCCGATAAGTGTGATAAAACGTCTTATGAAACCAAAAGTTGTGGGATGCGAATGCAAAACTTTGGCTGACTCGCAGACTAACATAATGATCCGACTGGAAATTAATAATACCCAATAAGAAGTGGCAAGAGTACTAGAGTACCTCTGCATGCAGACACACGCGTTTTCAGTCGCTCCTGAGAAGATCAACAATTTTGGCATTTTGGATGCTTAATAAATTGGAAATTTTTGTATACGAAATTCGAGGTGTATTCTGTGGACCTATTTAAATTAAAAATTTGGTATTTTGGATGGTTTTTAAGTGGAAATTTATATAATTTGTATTTGACGTTTGTCAAAAATTTTAAATTGGATAAAAACTACAAAATTAGTAATTTATTCTTAGATACAAAACTCGATCGTGGCTCAACGATCACAAATATATTAACAAAATTGGATAGTGGTGTTACTTTTGGAAGATATTTGGAAATTAAAATTTTTGACGTTTATGAAAATTCAAGTTACAAAAATTTTTTTTTCAAAATTACTAAATTAATTGGAAATAGGAAAATAGATAAGGTCGTAAGAGTCACATTAATATACAAATCTTAAATTTGGTCTATTCTTAAAGAAATATTGGCTTCCTAAATTTTTACAATTTTGAAATTCTAAATTTTAAAATTAAACTTCCAATTAATACATTAAATCATACAATGGGCATGCAGAAGCTGACCGGCTTCTGCAAAAACATCGAGGCGGAGCTCGCAAAAAGCGAAAACTTAAAAGCCTCCATCAAGTCAAACATTATTAAAATCCTTCAGCAAATCGTCGCTTTAGGCCAGAGTATGGAAGCTCACTCCCCGGAACCCACCACATCCATTCATAAAGAAGGGGATGTCGCTTCTGTGTTGCGTAGTATATTGAAGGACGAACTAAATAATTTAAAAAAGGACTTGTTGGGGGAAACCTGTAAATCTAAAACCTTCGCCGAAGCCATTCAATGTAAAGAAGGATTCCAAAAACCCAAAAAAGGCCCATCTCTATTAATATCATCAAAATCTTCAGTCAAGATCAGTCATGAGGAATTAACCCGTAGGTGGAAGGATGCAATTTCCTTCAAGAAAAAATCATATGCTCCAAACTCCATTAAAAAAACCTCAGACAACAAAATAAAAATTGAACTGTCATCGATCGAGGAAAAAAATTATTTAAAAAATTCTCTTGCAGGAAATCTAAATTTAAAATGTGAAGATGTGGTGCTCAACAACCCACATCTAATTATCAAAGGAATTTCAAGAGATGTGGCTGAAAATGAATTGGTAGATGTTTTAATATGCCAGAACAGCATTATAAAGAACTCAATTTTGGAAAAAGATGACTTGAAATTAAAATTCATTAAAAATAATAAAAACAAAAAACTTACAAGACAAAATTAACATCGACTATGATCGCGTGCATGTGGAGGAATACCTTAACATCAAGCAATGTTTCTGCTGTTGCCGTTATGGCCACACTTCCAAGTTTTGTAAAGAGCCCATGGCGGTGTGCTCTTTTTGTGCGGGGATCGCATAATTTTATTGAATGTAGGATTAAGAACAGCAACCTTAATGCCAAGTGCATTAATTGCACGACTAATAACTTACATTCAAACTTTAAAGTTAATACAAATCACTCTGCGACTTCCAACTTATGTGGGGTACACAAATTGATTGAGGGAAGGATTAGGGATGACATAAATTATGGTGAGTAATCCATTAAATTTTGTACAGTGTAACTTGATGCGCTCTTATCTCGCTTACCGTGAATTCCTATCTTATTTTATGAAGAGCGATAGAAATATCGCTCTCATAAGCGAACCATACGTAGGACGAGTTAATCATGTTAAAGGTATGGACGGAGTATATGTCTTCCAAAGTAACTTGACTTTTTTAATTCTTGTACGAAATACTTTAAACAGTTATTTACAATTCACGGATTCAAAAATGGTCACTATATTTCTTTAGCATTTTGTCTCCTACCGAACAAATTAGAAAATACATATGTATATCGATTGTTGGTAAATATCTGCAATGAGAAGTATAATTATTTACGTTTCCAACCTACATCGATTGTTGCCGATTTTGAACATACATTTCTAAATATTATAAAGAAAGTTTGACAAAAATGAAGAAATTATAGAGTATCGTTTTTACATCAGTCAAGCTTGGCACCGAAAATTTAAGGAATTTGGACTTTCAACTGAATATCAAGATAAATATTCGCTTATTGGAAATTGCTTGAAATGGACATTTGGCCTGCAGTATTATTTAAACCCCACAGAAGTTTCAGAAAGTTTTGCTGAAGATTTAATGCAAATTTATAAAACGTTTTGACGCTGGATTAAAATCATTTTTATATTATGTGTTTACTAGGAGATACCTACAATTACCATCTATCAGATGACATTAATAGTTTATTTTTCAGCAAAATGGGACCCTGATCGTTATTCCCGTGTACTCTTCACATGCAAGTATCTCTTTATGTTGGCGCTTTACTTCCAGAAGTAAGCGAAGTTGATCTATTTAATACATTTTCAAGAATTGGTGAAGTGCAGTCAATTCGAGTTTGCAGAAATTTGTCCCAAGAATCGCTTGGTTACGGCACATTACAATATGGCGGGCGGTCGAGGCTTGACGTGCAGCTTATGCAACAAAGTTATCGATCGAAGTTATGACGATAAAGTGGTATGTGCTGAGTGTACCAAGTCATATCACCTAGCTTGTGTAAAAATGGATATTGTGGAATATCGAAAATATCGGATGCAACATAACCTCAAATGCACAAAATGTGTCTTGCAGTGGCGGATCCGATGATACCGCAAAAGTACCTTGTGAAAATCAAGTAATCAACACGGATGTCGATAAGTCGTTCAAAGTGGAGGAATTACTTAAATTGAAAAATTGTTACCTAAAAAGTTCGCGTAAAGAATGTTTAGAAAAATTGGGAGATAATGATACTCTATTTTCCAATATCTATATAAAAAATTTGTATAAGGATCTTACCGAACAAGATTTGAACGACAAATTTAAAGGTTTTGGAAAATTACAAGTGTGGCCATCATTAAAGATGAGAATGAAAATTCACGAGGTTTTGGTTTCATCAATTCAAAAAGTTTCAACTTTAGATCGGCAAAGGTAAGCGGTTATATGTGGGTCGCGCTTTGTCAAAAATCCAACGACAACAAGAACTGAAAAGAAAACTTCTTAAATTTAAAAAGAAGACCGACCGTCAGCATCAAGGCTGTAATTTATATATAAAATATTTGGGTGATAGTGTGGATGACTCGAATTTGGAACGATTATTTGAAAAATTTGGATCGATAACTTCAGCAAGAATAATGAAAGGAAACAATAACCTTAGTCGTGGATTTGACTTTGTTTGCTTCTCCAATGCCGAAGAAGCGAGGAAAGCATTAACGCAGATGAACGGGCGTATGGTAGGTTCCAAACCATTATATGTATCTTTGACAGAACGCAAGGAAGACCGAAGAGCTCAACTGATTCAGAATAAGGAAGTACAATGTTTGAATGAATTGTATGCAATTCAAAATCAGCAAAACCGTCCAATTTCGTGCCACGTTCCTCCTTATATGCCTCAACTCTCAACATGTCGTCAATTATCCCGTGGCTCATTCTTTAATGCAGCTAATAGCGTACCTAACAACACTAGTTAACGCTAATAATAATCATCTCACTTACAACAGATTTCGCCAATCTCACATTGTAAAAGAAATATCTTTGCAATTTTTAAAATTGTGCAAGCAAGAGGCGGTTATTTGGAACCCTACGGGTGGAAACCACAAAAACAGAAATTTGGTAAACGACGCATGAAACAAGATCAAAGAATCACTAAATGTAGAATAATGTTCGGTGAAAGATTTAAAAAAAGGAGAAGGAATTACTTATGCCAACAATTAGACCATTGATTGTTGAGTAAATTCAAATCAAGTAGGAAATCTGGCAGTGGTACTGATGAAATGTATACTCCTACCTGGTTGGCGTTTGAAACGATGGCGAAGTTTCTGCATGGAATATATCAACCAAGAACTACAAGAAACACAGAGATACCTTCTAATCATCTAAGATGGAACAGAATTTAATTGGGAAAATGTTACATCTACTAACAGATCTAGATCCTCATCAAGAAAAAGATGTAAAAATGTGCTCCAGCGGATAAGATGGAAAGTCGCATAGAAGATGCATATAAAATTATGCAATCAGTTTGTGAAATGCCGAGTAAGGATGTATGTTCTCAGTATGCAGATTTAACGGCTACAAAATTGAGAAAATTGACAAAGTATCTCGTGACATTCTCATGGACGAAATTGAAAATTTAATATTTAAAGCAAGCATGCAAAAACGACAGCATCATCTTCAGATATTACCATCAACATCATCGTTCCAAGAAACATATTATCGAGATCAATTAATTATTTAGATCCAATCACATCTTCTACGCTCACTACTCCTTATACAAATATGTCTGAACCTCCATAGTTTTGCACACCATTCACACAGTAACACTATTTAAGTAAGTAAAATACGAATTAAAGAAGTTTTTCCAAAACTTAAGTATAAAATCTGTAGAAATAAACATCAATCGTCTAATTTGAGTTTGCAAGATTTACACAACAAAACTAGTGATTTTCATTCGGATATTCATACAGCTATTACTATATTATTAACATTATCGTCAACAACGTATACTGTAGAACGCAGTTCTAGTACTCTCAGAAGAGTAAAAACGTGGCTGAGTTTCACGATGAATATGATGAATGAATAATAAAATAGATTAAATGGTCTTTGTACACTGAGCATATACTGAAATTATGTAAACGAAAATAAGGATATGCTAGTGAATATGTAATCGACAAATTTGATACAATAACAAGAAGATTACAATTTTTATTTTCTTAACCAGAAGCCCCCTCTGGACTATCAGCTTACGATACCAACCCACATTCATATATCTATTTACTATATATAAGAAACTCGATTCCCTGGATTATAAGAAAAATGAAATAAAGCACAGGTTCACGAAGTTAATGATTCCGAAGATTGTGGGACATAAAACCGAGAATTCAATTCGGCGCGATAAAAAACTGAAGTACCCAAGTTAGCCAATATGACCATGTAGAGGAAGTAGAAAGAAACAAGAATGTCGTTCTTCGTTCAACAAAACGAAAATCAAATTTTCAAAAATGAAAATACATTGAATGAGTTGTAAGAAATGTTAAACAAACAATAATTAACAACAATAGACAAAATACTAGCGGTAAAAATGTTGAACCTCGTCGTGAAATTTATATTCTATCCGAACCTTCTTATGATAAGAACGAAACTTTTGGCACCAGAATGCCTTTAGGAATAAATATTGAAAAACTAGATCAGGTGAAAGTGTAACTGAGTGGCGAACACATTGCAATAGCAGCTAATTCATTTGAAGAGTTAAACTTAGATGTCATCTTTATGATATCATTAAAATGATGCTACCATATTTTTTTAGATTGCAGCATCGTTCTCAAGTAACAAAATAAAATCCCAAAGAGTTACACTACTCTAATGAAAATGAACTAGATTTATCATTCGATTTAACTACAACGAGGGAAGAAATTCCATTCGAAATACAGCAAGAAAAATATATAAGTGTTGCTACTCAAACTGAAAGGTATTTACTACTAATTTCATAGAATTTATTTTGCTAACAAAAATATTTTTCGGGCTAGATGATTAAGAAAAAATAAAAATTCTGGAAGATGAATGCGAACGTCTTCAAGACATTATTGAAGAGCAAAAACAAGAATTGCACTCAATACAAAAAATTTTCACCGAAAACCAAAATTTCGAAAACTGAAAACGAGCAAGCAAATTCAATGGTCGGTTGCGGATGTTGCTTCTGCAATATGATTAAATGCAGGAGGTCCACGCGCCTACAGGTTTCCATTTCCAGGTTTTATAATTCCAAAATAAAATATTCCATTTATAAAATATCTTAATAAACTAAATTAATTCCTATTTACTGAATTAAAAATATCTAATCAGTACACGTTTACGATAAATTTTTCACGTCTTTTAATGCAAAATTTGCGTTTTGGGTCAATTTTCATCAGCATTTCTGAAATGATAAAATTAACTAAATTGAAATACATTTCTGTTCGAAGAATTAACGAAAAAATTCTTGAATTAAATTACAGTGAAAATTTGTGCGAAGTTAAAATTGAAGAAGAATTAAAAAGTTTTTGAACGAAAACTGAAAATAACAAGATTGCTTTAATTTTTATAGAATTCATTCCAAATTTTTTCGAAATTTTTACCGACATCGACATTGTGTTTTCGCACGCTTTGTTTCAAACGTTTTTGAACGAAAATTACACTTTGCTGTAATTTTACTTTTTGTGTTTTCATTATTTTGTATTGTTTGGAATAGCTTTTACTAAAATTTTGATGTTTTTATTTGTTAAATAAAATAAACTAAGTAATAAAAAAATTAATAGGTAACTATTCCTTGTAACTAATTAGGAAATGTCTAACAATTCAAGTTCATTGTTCAATTTGGAGTGAACACTTAATCGGTGGCAAAGCAAGTGACATAGTCGATACGCTTTTGAAAATCCTATCGAAAGTTTTGGCAAATTAAGTTGATTGTACATAATAAGAAATTCCTCTTCTTTTCCAGAATTTTTCTCTACACACTGGAGAAAAATCAATCAGCTTTTTTTGGTGCAGAAGCCCAAGATGTTAATCTAGCTGGATAAGGGTCGGCGGAGAGGGTGAAAGGTTCCGCGAAAAGCAACAAAACAACCAAAAAAAATCTTTGCAAATAGTTTGCTGCCAATAAAACCGACAGCCAAAACCGGTGAAAGAAGATAGCCACTACTTGCCTTAATATTATCCTATTGGAGTAAAATAAAAAGAACAAGTAGTTCACACCAAAAGTAGAAAATAATTTAATTATAATTAAATATTTCGCTTTGATAAATATTAAACGTTGTGCAAATTAAAATTTGCCTTATAATAAAATTAAATTTTCGAAAAAATTGGAAACGAATACAATTTTACAAGCACCAAAAATATAATTTCGAAATACCGAGGTGTCTACAACAAAGGTTTCCCCCTACAAGTTTTACAGCAAAAAAAAAGGCAAAACTTACCCAATCTTTTGACGAGACCAAAAACCAACACACTCACTTATCGAACTCACATTCAAATAGTGGCGTCCTGCGTTCAAAACTCAAACTCAATTCCCCCCAAATCAGATTCTAGGTAGGGACGTACTTAGAAAATAAAACAAATTACTAAAATTAGTTACATGATTTGACTGAAATTCATATATGAAGTGATAGTTGTTGTGTAGCTCAAAATCGAAATTTAATGCTATCTTTTGGCATTACAAATGTTTTGTTTGAAAATAAAAATCAATCTGATTTTTGCCAAACTCTTTGCCAAATTTGTGATTGCTAGCTCAATGGCGAAATTTTCATCCGACTTATCCGAGGCGGAAAGATGCCTACCTGAAAAACGTAAGCGACATACTAAGTGACAACAGTAACTTCTGCATCTTATCATCTTCAGAAGAAAATATTTCAACTATAGAAAATTTATTTTCATCTAATAGTGCGTATGGCCTGATAATAAGAGCATAAATGTCTAATCCTTAAAGAAACTGTACAGTAATCGTAGACAGGAGATTCGGAAAGTTGTTGTACAAGAAACAAAGGAGCGTTATTTAACAGGAGGGAGTACTGCAAAAGAATTAGTTCTTTTTCTGGTGAATAAAAACACTATGTATGGTGTGGGAGGTATTTATGACTCAGGTGCAGTTGGAATTTCCCAGGAGAAAGATGACGACCTGATTATGAATATACCTGAAGAGTTTCTTAGCGATGAAATACAGGAATTTCAAGAAAGTGAACTAGCATCGAAAAAGGTGAAAGTGTCTACTGCGTCTGTTGTTGGCCTAAGCAGTGCGCCTGACAGTTGGTCTCATTATAAACTAACCATGCTACCAGGCAGTTAATAGGTGCATGCCACAAAAGTCTTACATGGCCTGCTGATACATAAAATACAGTGATACACTGATACATGCATATAATAGCTACTAAAAAGTAGCAGTTATAATAGGCCAAAGAACAGGAAAAATTTTGTTTCTCGGGATAAAAAATAAATATTGTTGTTTGTGCTAAGTTTGCTACGTTAAATCAAGAGCAAACTTAACACAGATACTGTAAGAAGTGGAATTCGTCGTCAATTTCAATGGAATCGGATATTATCTTACAAATGTTTATTTCTAGTATTGAAAATACACAAACTAAAATATATTTATTTAGTTGCGAATGGTGACAGTAGTGTGACTTAAAAATTAGCTGAGGCACGACCATATGGTCATAGAATAGTACAAAAAATAGAATGTTGCAATCACTTTACTTCCAACTTTTTGTACTAAGCTAAAAATTATACTTGACAAAGGAAAAGTCATTTTCCGAAAGCTCGTAAATTTAATCGTTTTATTTGTTTACTTTAGCTCAATATTGATAATACTAATTAATTAAAAAAACTTAACGACAAAAAAAGTTGGCTCGAAAGGATTAAAAGTGATTGTTCATCAAATGAATTTATTGAATAACACAATTAAGCATATCTTTGAAATTTGCAATGATTTAATGCAGGTTGAAAAGATAAAACGATTGCGGAGAGATATTTTAAGTGGACCTCATCATGCCTTTGGAGATTATAATAACTGTGACATCTATTTTTGCACTGGTCCCAAAGAATTACATGAAAGAAATTGGATACCAGATATTATACAGTCAGGACTACATCAAGATATTATGATTCCTGTAGATCGAGTTGCACGAAATGTAGAAAGCTTACTGTTAAATATGAACAATCTTATTGCACATCGTTATAACTCTGTTTTATCTAAATTTGTAGGAGGCAAAAGTATAAACTTTTCTCTTAGAAGACCTTATGAAATTCGTTGTGAAGCTGTCTCAATTTCATTTAATGTTAGGAGCAACACAATATCCGAGTGTGACTCATAAAAACATAAGTGGTCGTAGTCCTGGACATTTCATGAGAGAAGTTTATCGGAAATTAATTTAACGGAAACGTCTTCATCTGTAATTAAAGAACCCTACCGGAGCAGAGATGGAAGGATATTTAACTATATCAATCCTTCGTATGAATATAGCGAAGATTTATCAGAAGAGGAAGATATCGACGATTTTGATGATCCTAGTTACGTTCCAACAGATCAAGAGCATGACAGTGAAGATGATGAAACTTGTGATGAAACTGAAACTGAAAAAAAACATTGTTGGAAGAGAAGGAAACATCAACAACTGCAACCGACTTAGAAAAACTTAAAAATGAAAAACACATATTGGAAGAAAAAATACAAAAATTAGCTTCTAAAACTCCAGAGCAGTTCTGGAAAGAAGATTTGCAGGACCTACTTAATCAACTGCTTAGGGAACCTGCGATGAAGTCAGCAGTAATCAATAAGAGATTAGCTCGCTTACAGCTTCACAAAGAAGCCAGCCCTTCTCCATATGGAAAACTTGTTGCAGTGTCGGAAGTAGATACGACAGTCGATGAAACTTCAGTAGGCTGATCATTTTTGTTAAAATTATTTGTTTTTAACTAATGTGTCTTACAGGAAGAAGAATTTGGTGATATATCTGGTATTCGAGAAGGGGCATTTTTCACTCCTATGACATCAAAAAAAAATTGCAAAGAAGTTAATATTTCAAGAAGTTAGCTCCTGAAAAACCTATACCTACTAAAGAAAACTTTAAATTTTGAATTGCTTTGTTTTTTTTATATTTTTATTGTTTTATAATAAATTTTATTTAATAAAACCTACTTTTCTGAGAAAATATTTTAACTATATCAATTCTTCGTATGAATATAGCGAAGATTTATCAGAAGAGGAAGATATCGACGATTTTGATGATCCTAGTTATGTTCCAACAGATAAAGAGCATGACAGTGAAGATGATGAAACCTGTGATGAAACTGCAACATACAATGGAAGAACAACAACGGACAAATTAGCAAGTTTGAATAGAAGCAAAGACAGTTTTGGTGCTGATTTACGTCTGAATCGCACAGTGTTCAAAGAAATTCATGTAGTTTACTTAGAAAATATGTTTTCAAATGGTATCTATTACGTGAAACGCAATGAGAAAGAAAGAACTGCAAATCATCTTGGACTTCGATGCGATGCAGTAAAGAACTGGTTCAAAAACTGAAGAGCTAAGTCAAAGAGAGATAAGAAGTCTCAAAATATTATAAGTTAATTTCCAATTAGTAATTTAAAATATTTCCTACTTCTAAGTTATTACTCCACTACTTAAATTTCAAAATTCAATACAAATATTATTTATTAATTAAATAAAACTGATTTATCAAAAATGATTTTTAATTTTATTTGTAAATTTAGTGAACTTGATCTGATGATATCACAGGTAACTGATATGCTGAGACAATATTTTGGTAAACATTTATAAACCAACTGCACTTTGCTATGTTTTAGGAGACTATATTTTTTTTTACATTTTATTTTATTTATTATATCATTTTATACATTTTTAATTTTATTGATCTGTTAATCCGCTGATCTATTAAGCTGATTATCCGAGCATATAAAGAACAAAGATTTACAAGATATAAATACAACAATTTTAGCAACTTATTTAATTTTAACTTCGTTCGTTCTATCTATAAAATGGATCACGGAAAGGAATGTTTACCAAATGAGAGCAGTTTATCTGAAGAGAAACTTCTTTTACGGTAATTAAAGAACCCTACCGAAGCAGACATGAAAGAATAATTAATTATACAAATCCTTCGTATGAGTATAGAGAGTATTCGTCAGAAGAGGAAGATGTCGACGATTTTGAGGATCCCGATTTTGTTCCAACAGGTAAAGAGCATGACAGCGAAAATGATGAAACCTATAACGAAATTGAGGCTTACAATAGAAAATCAACAATGGACAAATTACCAAAACTAAATAAACACAAAGAAAGCTTTGGTGCTGTCTTACGTCTGAACCGCACAGTATTCAAAGAAACTGATGTCGCCTATTTAGAAAAAATGTTTTCGGAAGGAACCTATTACGTGAAAAGCAATGAGAAAGAAAGCATTGCAAATCATCTTGGACTTCGGTGATCGGTGTGATGCAGTAACCAACTGGTTCAAAAACCGAAGAGCAAAGTCAAAGAAAGAACCAACTGCACCAAGAATAAACACCATCCCTTAGTTAGCGTTAATTGTAAAGAAGTTATTTAGTCAAATTTCGAAGATGTATATCGTATTATATTTAATTATATTTATTACTTTTGTCCTTTGCCCTATACTCCTGTCCTTCCTTTAGAAAGAATATCACACTGATGCTGGTGCTATTGGATTTATCCGTTTGTGTGTGACCTTTTTATACCAACAAAAAAAAATACACACCGACGGTGAATTTGCTCCCTTTAGGTTCAATCGTACCTTTTTAATTTAATCTTGGTGCGATAATACCTTATAACTTGCCACTTGATGCAACTTGGTGACGCGAAGCGTTGATAAGAAAACTTGTGGAAAGGGAAATAATTTATGTAGATCTGCCTCTTTGGTCTTCAGCCTCCAAGAAGTTTGCTTGTGTTTTTTATGTGAGGGCCGATGAGCTCTAATTAAATAAATTTCTTGGAAATTTATCTTCGTATTGCATATCGTTGGTTCCACTTCGATACCTAAATACCTGAAGTTATGGAAACCGCAATAAGTGGAATTTGTAACTAGTAATTCCTGAACATGAACAACGCCACTGGAAGCGGCCATAATGGCGACGATGGCGCCAAGTCTGCACAAGCAGCCGACATCAACCCATGCTGGTAATTCAAGCATTACCGCAGCAGCAGTCGTTGAGTGCCTTTGTGTTCCTGACATCACTCCTAGTATCCAGCAGCAATCAAGACGTTAAAATTATTATCTTCTGTAAGTAATTTTGCTAATATACTTTTTAACGGGCTACGAGTGCGACGATAATTTTACAGTGAACTAATAATTATAAATTTGTCTACAATTTCTAAATTTCTGTATATAATTATAATTAAGTACACTGGCCAGAATCAATTATCGACGAATGATCATTCAATTTATTCTTTTTAATGCTGTTTTTGTATTAACTGTAATATGTACAATTGTAACCTGAATAACTCATTATATTTAAATTAACTGCATTTCTTGTCTTTTCATTGTTCTTTTACAGAAGTTATAAGTTGTTATTTCGTTACCCACGGATGGATGTTGATATAATTTCGCAAAGGTATCGTCGAACATCGATTCGCCCTGAGAGAAGAACGCATGAGCTAGTCCGGAAAGGCATTTCGCCAATTTTCTGGTGCGAACTTTATTTTGGAATATCTAATGCCTTTTCAGCATAACAATGGCGCCTCAACATGTGCGGCCTCGAAATTGAAGAAAAACGAATAATAACTACTTATAACTTCGATTCAATTTTATTTTTAATAATTATCTTAAGAAATGCAGTTTTTACTTGTAAACTATCCACAAGGTTAAGCATCATAAAATCTATTTATAAAAAATGCTAACGGTTATCAAGGGCAAGTTGCAAGGTAAATGATTCACCGGATGTCGCCAAGAACTTTGTTTATAATTCTTATCTAAATGGTAACAAATGCATCTAAAGAAACTTGAATTTTATAATATCTTGCTGCAATTAAATTTAAAATTATTGCAATTTTTTTTTGTGTTGCGAAAAATGTTATTTGACAAAATAATCACCTTTCTTCAATGTACAGGGTAAAACACATTTCTTTTATTGCGTGGTCAATAGGTGTACGAATTTACGGATTCGATTATAAAAGGTGTTTAAAAACTTTATGTTGAACAAGTTATTTAGTACAGGGCGGTACCAAACTTATTTTTTGAATAATTTCTTTTTTACTTTTAATTTTTTATTTCTAATAACTACGATAAATAATCATGGAGCCAAACTATTTGTCTAGTGCTGAATTAAATTTCAAACTATTAAGTCGAAAAATTGTGCCGAAAATTACCAAAACCTCTCGTAAGGCACAATTGCAAATTGCTTTTACGAATAAACAAATTCAATTAATTGACCCCTATGATTGGGAAACAAATTATAACGAATTGAAGGAATCACTCGAAACAATTTCGGTAAATCTAGAAAAGTCTCTAACTCCCGAGTTAATTAAGAAAATCGAAACACAAATCGAGCATGTATCTAATCGCGTGAAAATCATTGAAGTCAAAAAAGACGATACCTTACATATCGTCCTCGAAAGTATCAAAATGCAATTAAATGTTTTCGAAAATACTCTTATAAATAACGAAGATGATTCATTCATTTCTAACTCGATGTTGTTGCCCAATTCACACATAAAATCAGTTCCGGTATTTAAATGGAATATAAATAAATTTAGCGGGCATAGCGACCGAATTGATCTGTTAACATTTCTTGAGAATGTAAATGACTTATCTGTGGCAAGAAATTTAACGGATACCGAACTTTTTGATTCTCTTTACGATTTATTTACGGGGGAAGGTTTAACATTTTGTAGAAATGCGAAACTCAAGGCTAATAACTGGACCGAATTTGTCAATCTATTAAAAATTGAATATTTACCTACCGATCATCAAGTTCAATTAGAACGGCAAATTCAAAATACCATGCAAGGTACAAGTGAAAATATTTTCACTTACATAAACACGATCGAATCTCTCTGTCGAAAATTAGATCGTAAGGTAACGGAAATTGAATTAATTCAAATTATTTTGCGAGGTGTTCACCCATATTTTGCTTCTATCTTAGTCGCGTCAGAATTTAATTCTTTAACGGAATTAAAAAATAAATGCAAAAAGATTCATGAATTAAAGTTGAGAAATACCTCGTACCGAGCTCAAAGTGCAAAAACGGTCGACAAGATCGGTCAACATGTTTCCGAATTAAATTTATATGCACCGGAAGTAGATTCTCGACCTATTGTTAACCCTACCGAAAAAATCCCTAATTTGATTTGTTGGAATTGTCGTGGACCGGACCACAGTTACTTTGAATGTGCAGTACCGCGCAAAATTTTCTGCTATGGATGTGGGTGTCCAGAGGTTTATAAAAATAACTGCCCTCGCTGTTCTAAAGCAGTCGGGAAACGAATCAAGTGGTGCGACCGCCAGGGTCAACGACGTATCCACTCAACTTCCTATAGTAGACCCAAATGTAACGCCATTAACCACCAATGTTCCTTGTGGACAAAGATGGGAAAGCGGACGAGGTCGCGGAAGAAGACGTGGTCGAGGAGGCAGCCATGGTCCACTCGCCGCCAGCACCAATTAAATAATATCGGTTGCGTTTATAAAAGTAACACCCCTAAATTAAAATTTTCTCATGATAAACCAGATTGGTCGAATTGGTTATCTCAAATTAAAAACTTTTTTAATCCTAAATTGCCTTCATTAGAACCGGTGTTCTCAGCTAAATTAAATGATCATCGTTTTAACGAGTCTTCCGGGCGCCTAGCTCGCTGGTCTTTGAAGATAGCGCAGCATTCCTTTGACGTCCGACATCGTCCAGGAAAATTGAATATAGTACCTGACGTACTTTCCCGCGATGTCTGTATTTTAAAAGCCCAAAATATCGTCAAAGATCAATGGTATACCGACTTAATTTCTAAGATTGAAGAACAACCCGAACGTTATCCCCAGTTCAAAATTGAGAACGACCTTGTGTATAAATTGCTACCTTCATCTACCCCCAGTTCTTCAAATCTCCCTGAATATAAATTAGTGGTTCCTCTAGCCAATCGAAGTGAAGTGTTAAAACAGTGTCATGATGACCCCACTTCAGGTCACTTTGGTATTTCTAAAACCATTTCTAGAGTAACTGAATTGTATTATTGGCCTAAAGTTCAGGCTGATGTAAAAAACTATGTTTTGCGATGTGATATTTGTTGTTCTCAGAAGAGTTCACAACAATCTCGACCTGGCTTCATGGGAAAGCCCAAACAGATTTCATATCCCTTCCAATTAATATCGATGGATTTGTTAGGACCTCTACCTCGTTCGAAAAAGGGCAACCACCATCTCTTAGTAATCACAGATTGGTTCACCAAATATGTTATCGTTAAACCTTTACCAAAGGCTACGGCCTCAGCTATCGTTCGATTTGTGGAACAACAGGTATTTTTAGTTTATGGTATTCCTCAAATTATTCTATGTGATAACGGTGTTCAATTTACTTCACATCTCTTCCGTGAACTACTTGATCGCTACGAGGTACAAAAGATTTGGTTTAATGCTAAGTACCATCCACAGTTTAATCCAACAGAGCGCGTTAATCGAGTTCTCGTTACTGCCATTTCCTCTTATGTAAAAACTGACCATACTCGATGGGACGAGAATATCTATAAAATTGCTCTAGCAATAAATACTGCCAAACATGAAGCTACAAATTTTTCTCCTTCCTTCCTAGTTTTCGGTCGATATATCCCTACCGATGGTTCCTATTATGGTCCTGTTCCTGACCAAGTAGATGTGTTACAAGTCGACGAACGTATCCGTTGGGATAAAACTCAACAGCAATTGCCTAGTTTGTACGCAGAGGTTAGAAAACATTTACAGCAGGCATACCTTAAAAGTAAGAACCATTATGACCTAAGGAAGCGTCCTCTATCTTTCCAACCGGGTGATATCGTGTGGAAACGTAGTTTCGTGTTATCGGACGCTTCAAAGAAGTTTTCGGCTAAGTTGGCTCCGAATTTTATCAAATGTACTGTCTTGCGTAAACTTGGTGATTTAACTTATGAGTTGGTCGATGAGAATAAGAAAAATATCGGTAGATGGCACATAAAGGATTTAAAATCGACACTACCTAAATAATCTATCAGTAAATTTTTTTTGTCTAACTTCTGTTGCAAAACTTTTTCCTCTAACTTCATTATCTTAGACTATCCAAGCTTCTACAGTGTAGGACAAACACTTACGGACTTTTATTTTAGATCGCTTTTGGATTTACCTTTTACAATGAGAAGAATGACGCTATGTTGGAACTGCAGAAGGGTGGGCCACACCTACACAGACTGTCAAGAGGCGCTGCGAAGGTTTTGTTTTGGTTGTGGAACGCCCGACACCACAAAACGATTATGCCCATCATGTAATACGGATAATCTGTGTCCAACATGTGGTCAACGCAGGCCCGAAGCAGGGATAAGAAGAATCAGAATAGTGAGAAGATCTCCCCCCGACTGGGCTGAGGAAGCGGCCCGCAGAGAACGGCAGGCGGATGCGGAAAGGGCGCGTGCGGAGGCGGCCGCAGGAGCGGTAAATCTTCGAAGGCCTCTGGAGCCTGCAATAGAAGAGGCCGAAGAAGAATTTTATGATGCCGAGGTGGCTTAAGAAGGCACTTACCTACCTACCTTGTATCTTTCTTTGTCTTGTGCCTGTTGGCAATTTTTTAATATTTTTATATAATGCCCGTTGACAAAATTTTTAATATTGTTATAATGCCCGTTGGCAATTTTTTCTTTTTTTTGATTTGTGTTACGCCCTTGGCTAACAATTTTTAGCTTTCTTTGTCTTGTGCCTGTTGGCAATTTTTTTAATATTTTTATATAATGCCCGTTGGCAAAATTTTTAATATTGTTATAATGCCCGTTGGCAATTTTTCTTTTTTAATTTGTATTATGCCCTTTGGCAATTTTTTATATTTTTATTATAACAGTTGGTTATATTTTGTTTTTTATTTAATCTTTTTAATGTTAGTTGCTCTGTCTACACAAGTCGATGAACTGTATTTTCTTACTCTTAAAATTAGTCAAAGACTAATAATTTTTTATTTTTTTTGAACGCAAGTCGCTTAGATTTAGTCTCATAATCTTGCTTAACGATAGACGATGTGATTAGTTCGTATTTTTGCTTCCTATTGATGGATGTAATTCGGTGTTTTTGTTCTAATCCGTAAGCTTGCGATTGAACGTCAAGAAAATTATTGAATAGTTCAGTTATAGAAGTTATTATATTTTGCACTTACTCCAAATTAAGTTTTTATGTTTTTTTGGCTTAAAATAATTTGTTTTATTTATGAAATTTTTTTATATCATTTATTATTCTAATATCGAAATTTCTTCAGCTCATTGTTAATAAGCACCCGCAACGTTACATTGTATTCATTTATATTTTTGGTGTACATATTCTGTCTAATTTTTGTTAATCTTAAGATATCTTTTGAATCATGATCTAATTCCTTCCATGGCCGAAATTCATAAATTGTCGTGCCTGAGAATTCTCTTTGAATTAGAATCATTTGATAATGTCGACATCTCTTAGTTTTGTCGTTGAATTAAGTTTTATTCGCATTATTGTTGAATTATGAATCTCTTTTAATAATGTCTAGTTGGTGGACATTAGCTTGTAGAAGCAATTGGCATTTAAGAGTTGAGCTTCGACTCAATATATGCTCATAGCTACCGATACGGAGCTAGTTTTTTTTGGTGTTTGACCATATAAATAGATATTAAACAGCTACTATGGCTTAAGATATTTAAATTTCTTTGAAAATTTATAATTTCGTCTGGGAATTTTTAAATTAGAAAACTTTAGGTGTTTCACCTGTTCTGAACCAAACAATGTACATATTGTCCATAATTAGCTTTAATTTCACTACGCAGTGATAATTTTTTTGAATAACTGAGACTCGCTGAATCTTTAGATTTATTGATTGGATTATTTCGCTTAGGTTCGCTTAGGCTTGTGGGACAAATATTGCTTCTTGATCTCGGATAGAAGGAGTATCCCTCTCGTACGCGTTACTGGTGGATTTTCTTGTCGAGCTGTCTTCGGGCAAAGCGAGAATTAGTTATTCTTTAGTAATCTAGTTTTTTATTTTTAGTTCTTAATTTTGCTCCTTACTTAGTTTATAATTGTTGAATAACTGATAATCGCGGAATCTTGGGATTTGTTAGAAGGGGATTATTTCGCTTAGGTAGCTAAGGCTTGTGGGACAAATATTGCTTCTTGATCTTGGATAGAAGGAGTATCCCTCTCGTACACGTTACCCGTGGATTATCTTTTCGAACTGTCTTCGGTTGAAGTGAGAATTAGTTCATCATTAGTTTTAATTTTTATTTTTTATTTTATTTCTAATCATAAGATCGGCATGTAAATATGATAGCCAAAGTAACGAATTTCAATTTCTTGGTTTACGGAATCCGAGTACTCCATTTCAAACTAAGTGGCGTCCAACTCTCCTTCCTTGTGTCAATAGCGATGACTTATAGTTAGATTGTTTATCCTCTCGAGCTAGCCTACCTCCTTGTTAGCTTTTAATTTACTTTTTCTTTTTTTGGTTAAGTCATAGACAAGTCTCGAGTATATCTACCCTGAGTTACAAAAGGGGGATCACTGCCGTACTTGCTCATTTTTTGTCTTGTTGATTGGTTGATCTACTTGATACATTTACCCCGAGTCAAAAAAGGGAAATCAATGTCAGTAATCCTATTGGTACTATTCTAGCTCTCTAGATTAAATAACTTGATTACGATTTCAATATACGTAGTGAAGATGCTACAGTACATATTTGACCTATCGATTACCGCAATGTGTTACTCCGTACATAATTGTTTAATTTCTGATGTATTATATTCATGCGATTCCTAAGAGAATCTTATTATTATTTAATTCTAGTTTCAATTCCTTAAGAACTTTTGGTCTTATTATCAGGTCATTAATTTTAATTTTTTTGTAAATATGTTTCTATCTAGAATAACTTAAGTTAATCGTCTAGGACTAGCTTCCAGACATTTTTTTATTGTTTTTTTTTAACAAGAAGGGATCTGTTACGATTTGCTCCCTTTAGGTTCAATCGTACCTTTTTAATTTAATCTTGGTGCGATAATACCTTATAACTTGCCACTTGATGCAACTTGGTGACGCGAAGCGTTGATAAGAAAACTTGTGGAAAGGGAAATAATTTATGTAGATCTGCCTCTTTGGTCTTCAGCCTCCAAGAAGTTTGCTTGTGTTTTTCATGTGAGGGCCGATGAGCTCTAATCGAATAAATTTTCTAGAAATTTATCTTCGTATTGCATATCGTTGGTTCCACTTCGATACCTAAATACCTGAAGTTATGGAAACCGCAATAAGTGGAATTTGTAACTGGTAATTCCTAAACATGAACAACGCCACTGGAAGCGGCCATAATGGCGACCATGGGCGCCAAGTCTTGATAAGCAGCCGACTTCAACCCTCGATGGGTAACTTGAAGATCACCGTAGTAGCTACCGCCTAAATCGTGCCTTCGTTTGTTCCTGCCATCACTACTTTGATCCAGCAGCAATCACGACGGTGAAATGATTATCTTCTGTAAGTAATTTTACCAATATACTTTTTTCGGGCTACGAGTGCGACGATAATTTTACAGTGAACTAATAATTATAAATTTGTCTAAAATTTCTGTATATAATTATAATTAAGTACACTGGCCAGAATCGATTATCGACGAATGATCATTCAATTTATTCGTTTTAATGCTGTAGTTGTATTAACTCTAATATGTACAATTGTAACCTAATAACTCATTATATTTAAATTAACTGCATTTCTTGTCTTTTCATTGTTCTTTTACAGAAGTTATAAGTTGTTATTTCGTTACCCACGGATGGATGTTGATATAATTTCGCAAAGGTATCGTCGAACATCGATTCGCCCTGAGAGAAGAACGCATGAGCTAGTCCGGAAAGGCATTTCGCCAATTTTCTGGTGCGAACTTTATTTTGGAATATCTGATGCTTTTCAGCATAACAATTTTTTTTTTTTTGCAGTTAATTTAAATATAATGAGTTATTAGGTTACAATTGTACATATTAGAGTTAATACAACTACAGCATTAAAACGAATAAATTGAATGATCATTCGTCGATAATCGATTCTGGCCAGTGTACTTAATTATAATTATATACAGAAATTTTAGACAAATTTATAATTATTAGTTCACTGTAAAATTATCGTCGCACTCGTAGCCCGAAAAAAGTATATTGGTAAAATTACTTACAGAAGATAATCATTTCACCGTCGTGATTGCTGCTGGATCAAAGTAGTGATGGCAGGAACAAACGAAGGCACGATTTAGGCGGTAGCTACTACGGTGATCTTCAAGTTACCCATCGAGGGTTGAAGTCGGCTGCTTACCAAGACTTGGCGCCCATCGTCGCCATTATGGCCGCTTCCAGTGGCGTTGTTCATGTTTAGGAATTACTAGTTACAAATTCCACTTATTGCGGTTTCCATAACTTCAGGTATTTAGGTATCGAAGTGGAACCAACGATATGCAATACGAAGATAAATTTCTAGAAAATTTATTCGATTAGAGCTCATCGGCCCTCACATGAAAAACACAAGCAAACTTCTTGGAGGCTGAAGACCAAAGAGGCAGATCTACATAAATTATTTCCCTTTCCACAAGTTTTCTTATCAACGCTTCGCGTCACCAAGTTGCATCAAGTGGCAAGTTATAAGGTATTATCGCACCAAGATTAAATTAAAAAGGTACGATTGAACCTAAAGGGAGCAAATCGTAACAGTGTAGTTTTGACTACAAAAAGGCGTCTGGAGGCCGTCAAATAAAATTTTAGTTATTGTCATGTTTTTAGTCACACTCGCAGTTTTAAGACGAATCGATTGAAAAAAAATCATCAAAATCGGTCCACGCGTTTCGGCTCTAGAGTGCCACAAAGGAACAAACATACACACATACATATAGACTGATAAACACATAACCCTTCTTTGCGTCGCGCAGTCGGGTAAAAAGTATATAAAACCTTTAACTGCAAAAAAAATTAGAACTAATATTAGAAAAGAATTTTTTAAGAACACATCCAGTAATAGGTATAAAACTATTGCACCAGCTGATGCTGATTATGGCGGATGTGGATCAACTGCGGTTATCTGAGAAAGAATATCAAATTCATATCAAACAATATTTTATGGAGGCCAGAACGTTCCTTCCGAATAACTGCTTCAAATTTTAGTAAAGTTTTATCATTGCGAAAACACCTTGAAGTCCCTTTTTATGGTAATGACTGGACAAAATGGGGAACTGATCAAGAAGCCATAACAAACAATTAGAGGATACAAAAGTTTATATGGAATACATGTTCGAGAGTGCGGTTTTTTATTGATCAGCAAAATCAATTTTTTGGAGGATTCAATCCACGCAGAACGGGATATTATTTATGTTGAATTCAAAATTACCGCTAATTTTTTATACTTGTAAATTTTGTAGACCCTTGTCAATGTACTTTGCTAACCCTTACAATTTGGGTTATACGCATGTCGATTTTTTAACGCTAAAACAACAGTATCCAACCAGCGTTCGAGTCGTACTAAAAGGTTCATCGTTCCGGACTCAAACCTTCTTATAAATTGTAAACCATTTCAGTTATTTAAGAATAAATCAAGTGCAACTAAAATATTTATTTATTCGCCAAAGCACATAATCTTTCATGTGTTTTTCAAAGTTAAACTGCAAGAGTCCATTTAACACCCGTGTTCGAAAGCAGTTTCTGCAAACTTTCAACAGCTGTTAGTAGCCCAAACAATATATAAAGATGAAAGATTTTAAAAAGAAATGATTACTCTATTAAAAACATTCATTCGTTCCATAAAACAAAAATATTTTAGAGAATAGAACCATTTTTTTCTATACACTTTCCATTTACAAAATTTCATTTAATCAGAGTTTTCCATAATCTGTATGGAATAGGTAGTCTCGATATATGGGAAACTCGGTATTTTGTGCCAGATTATGAAGATATGATTATTAAGCTTGAGATACCAACCCACATTCAAATACATTTTTACTGTATATAAGCAACTCAGTCCTCTTGAATATACCATAAAAAATAAAAGTATAAAGATGATATAATAATAACAATTTGAAATTCAAGTGCAAACTATTAAATCAAAAATGGTAAGGAACTTCGCAATTTCGAAAAACTTCAGGTGAAAGTATAATCAAGTGACGAAAACATTTCAACAGCAGTCAATTCATTTGAACAGTTAAACTTGGATGCCACCGTTATGGATATCATTAAAAAATCTGGGTACACCAAACCAACCAAAATTCAAAAATATTTAATTCCAGTTATAATGGTTAAACGGGCTCAGTAAAAACAGCCGCATTTATAATTCCTATTTTGAACAAAATCATGTCGGATCCCAAAAGTATCGCTGTGAAAGGTCATACACAAGTAGAACCAGAAGTGGTTATTGTTTCGCCAACTAGAGAACTTGCGCATCAAATTTAGTACAAAACACGCAAATTTGTGTGCAAATCAGGAATCTACACCGAAATTGCTTATAGAGGTACTTCAGTAAATCACCAACTGTCGCGCATCCAAAAAGTAATTTAGTATTTAGTATTTGATAAATAATAAACTAAATAATAAACTAAGTAATAAAAAAATTAATAAGTAACTATTCCTTGTAACTAATTAAGAAATGTCTTTAACAATTCAAGTTTATTGTTCAATGTGGAGTGAACACTTAATGAGTCGCAAACGAAATGACATAGTCGATAAGCTTTATCTGAAGTTCTGGCAAATTATGTTGTTTGTAATAAAAAATTCCTCTTCCCCTGGTGGGATTTTTTTGTACAGAAGCCCAAGATGTTAACCTAGCTAGATAAGAGTCGGCGGAGAGGGTGAAAGGTTCCGCGAACGGTAACAAGACAACAACAAAAAATCTTTGCAAATAGTTTGCTGCCAATAAAACAAACAGCCAAAACCGGTGAAAGAAGATAGCCACTACTTGCCTTAATATTATTCTATTGGAGTAACATAAAAAGAACAAGTAGTTCACACCAAAAGTAGAAAATAATTTAATTATAATAATTAAATATTTCGCTTTGATAAATATTAAACGTTGTGGAAAATTGGGCAACGAAGATAAATTATTATCGATAGATAAGCTCGACAATTGTCCAGTGCAAATTAAAATTTGCCGTAATAAAATTAAATTTTCGAAAAGATCGGAAACGAAAACAATTTTACAAGCACCAAAAAAATAATTTCGAAATACCGAGGTGTCTACAATAAAGGTTTCCCCCTATAAGTTTTACAGCAAAAAAACAAAACTTACCCAATCTTTTGACGAGACCAAAAACCAACACACTCACTTATCGAACTCACATTCAAAAAGTGCCGTCCTGCGTTCAAAACGCAATCCCCTCCTCAATCCCACCCAAATCAAATTCTAGGCAGACAAGTACTTAGAAAATGAAACAAATTACTAAAATTTGTGTTACATGATTTGACTGAAATTACACTATGAAGCGATAGTTGTGTAGCTCAAAATCGACATTTAATGCTATCTTTTGCCAATACAAATAACTTTTGTTTGAAAACAAAAATCAACTGCAAACCATTACTTTCAAATATTCCATACCAGGTCGCACTCTTGCGTGCAGAAAGTAAATGTTTCTGGCCACCGTTAACCAGAGGAACCTTACAAAATTCTATAAAATCTAAAGAAGAACCAAGCAATACATGGATAATTCACAAAATCAAGCTGATTAGTGAAAATCTCTTTGCCAAATTTGTGATTGCTAGTTCAATGGCAACAATAGCGAATTTTTCATCCGACTTATCCGAGACGGAAAGATGCCTACCTGAAAAACGTCAGCGACATACTAAGAACAGAACAGAAATTGTTAAGTTAAAAGTAATTCAGTAAATTCATTACACTATCTACCAGCATCCCATAATATAGCCCTGACAAACCGTCCACTTCCAATCTACCCTTCATTCGTTTTAAATGCGCTACAAAATAGAATTACAATCTATATACCTTTCTGTAACCCCCTTCTTCTTCTTGGGCCATAAACTATGCAGTGCGTAGGCAATCACTTGGGTGAAGCCAAGATGACGTACTAGTGAATTTTAATTAAGAGCTCTATCTTGGGCTGTAGATCACAGTCTAAGGTCCAGTATTGCAGTTAAACTAAATTCAAGTATTAACCTACGTTTATGGCTACCTGATTGGTCAGATATTGAGTTTAAACTCTGATCGTAGTTTAAACCACAGCTGAAATACCGGCCCTCAGTGTATACGACGCGACCAGGATTTAAACCGCGGCACCAGCATCCCAGTCGGCCGGTATAGGCCATACTATTGATTTTAGCCAATATTGCAAATTGTATGTAATTGTAATTACTATTGTTCTATTGTAATAAAATCTCTTCCCTTGTAAATAACATTCTTCTCACCTTTCTATACTTTTGGTGATTCTAAACTTCTAAACATTAATTACGTGAGACAATTTTGGCGATTTTTTGACCCCCCTCCCCGTCCTCCCTAGTGAGATGTCGTAAAATTTGACTCGACCCCCTACCCCCTCTAATCTCATGTAAGATAGTTTGTTTTACTTAATTTAACCCAGTTCTCTAGCAATATTACAGCTTCTTGCGGGAAAAAAATTACGTGATATTTGCCGAGACGCCCCTCCCCCCACTCTTTTCCTTCCCATGTAAGATTAATGCCCGCTTTTACAATAATCGGTTAAGTATAAGTATAACTAATCTATAGCAACGAACTAATAAACGATAAATACAATAAACAATTAACCAATCAACATCCGTATAACGTTACACCCCGGATAAATAATACTTAACCGACTATTGTAAAAGCGGACCTACGTGGGATTCTGTTCGACCCCCCCCCCCTTAACACCTCACGTAATTAATGGACCTCCCCTAAGCTAGATACTAGGCTGGCTACAATGGTAGTAGAAAACTAGACAATAAAATATACTAAAACATCACCAAACCTCCTGTTAGAAACACAAATTTTCCTGAATAATTAAGTACAAGACTATAAAACCATCGTTCACCTTGTATGTGGTGATAAATAAAGCAAATTAAAAGTCCCGAATAAGCCAAAATATCGTAACAAAGCGTAGACAACACACACCATTGTCTGTAGGTAGAACTATAGAAAGGAAAACTACCCCATTCCATTAATTCCCTAACGCCAAAGAGTATGTATACATACTCTTTGCTAACGCCTAGATTGTCATCTTGGCTTCAGCAAGTGATCGCCTACGCACTGCATAGTATATGGAACTTGAAGAAAAAGAACTACAGAACAATGAAAAGGTGGAAGCCTTCACCGTTCATCACTAATCTAAAAAGTGCAGGTTGTAAAAAAATATGTTTTTTTTGTCTCATGTCTTAGGGCGGCTCTGAATACAATATAATCCTTTTTTTAATTTTTCTATTTCACAACCTTGAAAACGAAGTTGATATTGATATTTTGTCAATTCAAACTTAGAAATTCTGCTCCGAAACTCAACCAGCGATCATATATGAGTCCACTGCCGATGCTGAAAACTAGAATTACAGCTAGATCTATTTGGCCTGGAAAACCTCATGTTTTTATTTCAAATTTTTCTTTAACTGCGAGCTTCATTTCAGCTGAATCGAACCCAAGCTGCTATTGTAATCATTGATCTTACAAGTCATTTAAAATTTGATCATGGGTTTTTAATGTTGGTAGACTTTTGAAATAAAATTATGTATAATAATAAGTAAGTACCTATTTAAAAGAACGTAAAAAATAATATAATAAATCGTGAATTTTCAACGATTAATAGATAGTGTAATGCGGAGAAAGTAGTCCCTTAGAGCAACTAACCAGCCATGCAACACAGGATATTGCACTTCAAGAAATAGTCAATAAACCATCTACAACCATACATACTCAAATCAATGAAATGCCTCCTCAGACGTTTAGAATGAATGATTTAATACACGAAATGAACGTAATCGAATCTGAACGGGGTGTAATGCCAGCCACGGTTAATCAATTTCCCGCTGCTAATTGGACACCCGAATATTAGGAAATATGGTTTTTCAGAAGTCCACCGCATTATAATAGTGATTGTAATAATTTTGGATTGCCTGATCAGCAAGCATACTATCCAAACAGATTAAATCAAACCCAGTTAGAACAAACAACAAACGAAGATGTTTTAGAATTACAAGAAGAAACTGAAGAATCTTTATCAGTTAAACCTGATTACGAGTACGTGACTATTAACTCTTTGGATTTATTAGATAATATAATGCAAGAATCTAAAATAAACCAGTTTGAAGATGTTGGAGCACTCGAAGAAGCAGAATCGGTTGAAGGTAAAGGATGTTCTATCAAAGCTGAAGAAATCATGCATAAAGTAGAAACGACATTGAATGATCCTGTAATGTTCAATAAGTTTATCGATACATATCTCCTTGAATGTACACCATGGGGAGAAAAGCGACATCAAATTTCGGAAGCAAAATTACTTACATCGGAATACCCATTTGCTGTAGACAATCCCATGATGGGAAACATGCTATCCTCGATGGGTTAAGTGGATTAGGAAATGGTGAATTTTCAACCGCTGTTTTATGTTTCGAGGCAGGCATTCAGAATGACCCCGGAGTTCTTTTGACTTGAGCTTGGTATTTATTATGTAAAACTTTATATCGAAATAATGACTTTTATGTTATTGTGTACTACAAAGCAACTGTTTACATTAAAATCCTCTGATCCATTAGCAAGTGTGGCCGTAGCAAACTTATACAAGTTGAATGATTATTGCTCTTATCAAACATGTCAGTCGCTGTTCAAATGGTTAAAGAACGACAAAATATTTTGCGATGTAATACCACCAAATTTTGAAATGGAAGACAAGAAAACGACTGAATTAGACGTTGAGGTACTCAATGCTGTTAAGTTCATGTTCATAAAAGCGGCACAAAGAAATCCTTTGCATCCTAGTATGCCAAATTGTTTGGCAATGTTGTACCATTTATCCGGAGAATATGATAAAGCAGTCGATTGCCAACGTCTTGTCAACATGCGTATTCATCAAGGCATGTTATATAGAACCCAAGAATTCGATCTGGTGATGTATTTGTTTTACGCTAACAAACCTTATGAAGCAATTAATGTTTTCGAAAAAATAGCGGAACAAAATTACTGTTATGAAGAAATTGGCGCTTATTTGAAAATCGGTTTTATTTACATGTATTTAAGAGATTATGATAAAGCACTCGAATATTTTCACCAAGTTCACTTTCTGAGTTTCGATGATAATTAATTAATAATCAATTTAAAATTTGATGAGTTTTATGATCTTCAAGAATTAGCTAAACAAGGAGTTATTAATACAACCCTAAACACAAAAAAGGAGGAAGTAAACTGGCTGAAATTAAAATGGCTGCGTTTTGATAAAGAGAGACCTTCTATCATCCAATATAAATATGCAATACTTGATAAAGAGTTTCTTGAAATAGATGTATTACAGAGAGGAAAACCTGGTCGAAAGAATAATACTCACAAACTTACACTGAAGAAAAAATATGATTCCCGGCTTCCTGTGACCCAAAAAAAGAAAAAGGACTTGGACTTCCTTCTCAGATCTAAAGTTATTCCTGAAGAGTATGCAGGTTTTATAAACAACATTCCTGTCACACACAAAAATGAAATTGGAGCTGAAGAATCTGACTGTTCCGATTAGCCTTCTGCGAGTTACCAGTTATTATAATTATAAATAAGTTATTTTTTGTTTAAAGTACGATTATTTTATAAAAATAAAGTTTACGTTTGGTATCAAATGTGTTTGACTTAAAAATTACAAATGTGTTAAGTATGTACCTTTACCTTTCTTCTTTAGATTTTTTTGACTATTAATCACTTTAAAAGTACTTAAACACTGGTTAAGTAATCTTTAAAGGTGTAATTATAAACTAGTATAGTTATCAATCGTATGCATAATAATGTAAAATTGTTTGAGACCAACAAAGTTTCATTTTCAATTAGCACGTATTTACGTACTTAACACATTTGCACGCTAGACCATCGATATGTAAATAATTAAATGTTTACGCACTATAATAGTGTGTACCATTGTACTGCAAACTTTATTATAGTTATTTAAGAAATCTTAGTAATTTGTAAATATTCAATGGGGCGGCGCCCTGATGTTAGTTCTTGTAATTTGTAAATAGAATAATACAATGCTTAGCTTAAGTTTTTTTAGAACTGCAGGGGGTGTTGGCATTTCAAGCCCTTAACGCAATCGTTACGTCTTTCGTCTTTGTATTCTAGGTATACACCGGATTCAGGATATGTAAAGATGTTAACTTTCTCAAACTGCACATGGGGTCTGGGGTCATATCTGTAGCAATTGCACATTTCATGATTCACATTGCAACTATTATGGCAGAAGCATTTCAATTATACGTTTAAATTTGCTTGTGATTTAGAAATCTTTAATAAACTGAAGTCTTTGTTAGAGTTTTGTTTCAATTATTTAATTTTACTTACTGATCTTCAACATTTTCGTAAACGCATTTTCAAAATTTAAGTAAAAATTAACACCAATTAGATCCATTTATATAAAAAATTTTACAACTATTAATAAAATAATTCAATAGTTATTTACATCACTAGCTGAGTAGGTGATGTTTTTTGGGCAAGAAGGTAGTTAAGGGACGAGGTGAAGCCGAGGCCAGTAATCCTCCGCGACCAAAAACAAAACCTATGCAGCATGTGATGTATTAAACTTTTCATACTACCGAATTCAAAATTATATATCAAATAACGATTATTATGTATAAATATTATATGACAGTACTTATTATTATTGAGTAGGCAGGTCATTTCAAAATTTGTTGACTAGCAACGTATAAACAAACAATTCAGTTGTGAAATTGTATTACACACTATACGTATTACATTTAATAATTGTAATTATAATAATTTAATAATTTAAAAAATGCTTAGTAGTGAAAGTGAGATTGATAAGGCTGCAAGTATCGCTTGCGCCTTGCTTCTGCCGGAAAAATCAAAAATGAGATACACTCAAGCATTCGAGTTATTTTCAAAGTGGTGTGCATCTAATAATGTAGTCGAAATAACTGAAAATGTTATGTTAGCTTATTTTCTCGAAAAATCCAATGCTGTGAAATCACCATCAAGCCTGTGGTGTATATATTCCATGCTGAAATTAACAATTCGCGTAAACAAAAATCAGGACATTTCAAAATTTGAGAAATTAAAGGCATTTCTTAAAAGGAAGAACGATGGATTTAAACCAAAAAAATCAAAAATATTTACAAAAGAAGAAATTGATACATTTTTTAGTGAAGCGCCTAATCAAAGATATCTTATGATGAAAGTTCTAGCGATAATGGGTATAGCTGGAACATGTCGAACAGATGAGCTCCATAAAATGAAAATAAGTAACATACAATATAAAGATGATGTAGCAGTTGTTTAAATATATGAGACAAAAAACAATATTCAAAGAAATTTTGTAATTTCCAACAATGCAGAAAGTCAGGTCAATTGGTTAAAACTACTATATGACTACACACAGCTTAGACCTAAAAATGCATAAGATGAGCGATTTTTTATCGCTATGAACGAGACAGATGTGTTAACCAATTAGTGGGAAAACATACAATTTCAAAGGTTCCATATGAAATTGCCAAATTTTTAAATATTAAAGACGCAAGTGAATATACTGGGCACTCTTTCCGAAGAACATCGGCTAATTTACTGGCAAATGCACCAGGAGTCGATATCTTGGACTTAAAACGACATGGGGGATGGTAGTCATCTACGGTCGCAGAGTTATATAGCAGATTCACTCACAAATAAAATAGAAGTTGCTAATAAAATTTTACACGGCAATTCTAATAATTCGTTTTCTTTGTTAGAAAAAAACCCATCCATTAAAATTTCAAATTGTACGTTTACATTTAAATAAATAACTAATTTATTAATTATTTTGCTTTCTTTTAAAAGTTGTCGCTTGTGATTTGACAGATGTTGATTTAATAATTAATATACGATGTGTCAAGTTAAGTGTAACAAAAGACGATCTACTTTTCTGATCAGGCGACGGAAGTTTCACTTCCGTTGCTAGCAACTAGGTACTAGCATGCTTCACTTTCGTTTGCGTGCGTATTGTTAGAATACGAAACGTTAGTTACGGAAGGGGTAGTATGAAAATATATTTATAACAGCTGTCTTTCACGAGCGTATAACAATGGTCAAAATGAGCCCAACAAACACTAAAATGCACTTGTTATTCGGTGCGATTCTGATTTGTACATGGTTATGCAACCATGTCGTTATGACTAGATTGTTATCCTAACTTATAACCAACTCCGTAACAATGCTACCGAAAATGGGTATTCTGTTTACACACGCATAATCATGATGGTTATCATTTAAACATAACCACACGTTGTTAGAAATAGTTCAAATGTGCCGTAGTAGTTGAAACGTAGTAGTTGAAACGTAGTAGTAGTTTAACAGTTGAAAATGCACATGTCAGATCTTTACAGAAAAAACTTGAAAAGTGTTTGAATCAATTTTAATTTAAAATTTATAAAAATGGATAAAATTAAGCAGCGACGCGGAAAAAAAGACGTCTCACAGTCAAATGGAGACGATTGTGAGTTTTTTATTGAAAAATAAAATTATGTTGAGTGGTAAATGCCACCCATGAAATCCGGAGGAATGCGACGACAAGTGGGAAGATTTGTGCACCATCCTCAACAGAGAGCCAGGTGGTGCAACAAAAACCACTAAACAATGGAAAACTGTAAGTATTTAAACTTTTATTTAACTATAAAAGTTTATATGAATTACGTAAATACTGTTAGAATGCGGACCGTTAACATGCAGCTATAATTATATAAATATATATATCCTTATATAAATAAGGATTATTAATCCTTTTCAGTTTGTCTTCGAGTGGAAGTCGAGAATCAGAAAGAAGGCTCGTACACACCGAGAAAATTTAATTCAAACGGGCGGTGGTGGTTTCACGCTCCGTGATTTGAGCGAGATTGAAAATCGATTCATGGGTGCTATAGGATGGGTGACGATTGTTGGAAACCAAGAACTACTCGAAGAAATATATCCAGGGGTTGTAGAAAATATGGATGAACCAAATACTGATGTACAATATGACGTAATTACCGAAGAAGAGAACCAAATTACCGAAGAAGAGAACCAAATTGCCGAAGAACAGGACCAAATTGCCGAAGAACAGGACTAAATTGCCGAAGACGAGGAGAGGCCCTTATTTCTTGATATTTCAAATGCAGGTATGTTCGTCACTTTTAGTAAATTTATAGTTACAGTAATACAAAATGAAGATAATTATAATTATTAATTTGTGTTACAGGAAGCAATACAAATCGAAGACCGAGGAAACGCCAAAGAACTTACGTTAGCAATAAAAGCCAGTTACAGCAATCAGCAGAGCTATACGGTAAGTCTGCAGAGAAAATAAGTGTAGCTGTAAATAACTTTTCTGCTAGTATTACGTTATTAGCTTCTGCGATAAATAATCTTGCCACATCCCTTAATAAATAGTTTGTTTAATCTTAATTTTTTCCTTATTTGTTTAATAATTTTTTAAATTATAGTGCAGAGTCCTATGCTTTAAGAGGCACCGGAATCGTTGTTTCAGTACACCAAAAGCACGTTCAATAGTATTTCTCGTAATAATGTGACGTTTGGTGTATCTACCTTCTGGAGTATTGGGAGCTGCACCAGAAATTGGCGTCATCATCCATGGTTGTAGAGGATATCCTGAATCGCCAATTAACCACATCGCCTGATGCTGCTCCGTATACCTTCTCTGAAGGAAACTGTTGATGGTAGATAATTCCCATATAGCGGCTCATGAGTTGCGCCAGGATATCGAGCATTTACGTTTAAAAATATCATATCGGAATCGCACACCTAAAATAAATATATATTCCATACAAAAAAAAGCAATTAAGTATTAACTTAGACTACGTGTTAAAAAATGGGTTAAAATCTGAAGACATTTCTTCTATTTTAAACAAATATCCGGCACCAATTAATTGTGTTATGTTTAACCCACCCCAACTAAACCTAACAATAAAAGGTTGCTTGTCAGAAACGATTTTACAGCGTGACGTAAAATTAATACATCACCAAGAAAAGATTAGATCGGCTTTAGCAGCTTCTAGTAGAGCATTAACTGACCTAATTAAAAAAGAAGGCGGGGAAGAAATAAATGATCTTAATATCATTGAAAAAATAAACGATTCTATACGCATATTAGCTGACATACAAAACCATCAGACTAAACTTAGAAGAAACTTATTAAAACCAAACATTAAAGAAAGTTTAAGAGACACTTTAGATGCAGCTAACTAGTGATGGACACGAGACGAGACCGCTTTTTAAAAACGAGACTCGAGACGAGACCATGAAAAGTCCGAGACGAGACGAGACTGATAAAAAAAAGTCTCGTCTCGTCTCGAATAATGGGACATAATTTTTTAAATTTTGCATAATGGGAGAATGGGACGTTGTTTTACTAAAAACTAACAAAAATATTAATTTTAACGAAATACCTACTTTTTTATTAGAAGCTGATTTACCGGTGCGCGTAGTACTCAGCCGCTGAGGGCCTCAAAATTTCGTTATCATAAAAAAAATTAAAAAATAAAGAAATAATTAATTTAAATTAACATGGGGGAAAGAAAATGAACAGAAGTTCCCAATTTTATCAAAAATGGTTCGAGATTTGTGCAGTACATCGGCAATTTTTGTTTCTTTTGAAAGATTATTATCTAAAGCAGCCCTAACAATTAGAAAACATCAAAATCGTTTAAACAACGAATCGGCACGTAGTTTAATATGCGTAAATGATTGGGTAACTAATCCCAAACGAAAATTACATACTAATTGTTCATAATTACTTAATATTACTAATTCCATTATTTGTTTATGAAGATTTATGTAAAATCAGACCCGTAATCGGGGGGGGGGGGGGGAGCACCTGGGGGCACGGGTTAAAAAAAACTGAAAGTAAATTTGAATTTTGAAAATAAAACGGTAAATAGATTTATTTTGGGGAAATTTTTTAAGTGAATTTATTTTAAGTGGGAAAAATTTTTTTTCCAAATTTATTTTCCGTAATTTATTGTTATTTACCTTGTCGGCTTATACGTCGACCCTACTTATCCCTTTTTACTTGGAAGCCATGGAATTGATGTAATATAAAAACCATGTAACGGTAAACATAATAGCTGTTAACAATAAAGCTTAAACCATTCTTAAACTTTATTTATAATTTATTTATGGAATTTCCCACAATATTTGTAGTAATTATTTGGCTAAGCGGTCTAACGCGTTAGTTTAAATTATAAAAAAAATTAGCGAACGAAGAACATTTTTATGTAATGAAAAGAAAAGAAAAAAATTTAATGTTTGTTTAAAAAAAAATAAATTAAATAATAAAATGAGTTAATTTTACAAAAAAAATTTTAAAAATTGAAAATTTGTAATAATAAAAATTATTGTTGAAATGAAATCCTGGCTACGGGCCTGTGTGGAATATTCTTAAATTTATTTTAATAAATGTTTTTAGTATCACCGAAAGTTCGTTATTATTTTATTTATATTCCAAAATGATCTAAAATGGCTTGAACTGAAAATAAAAATAAATCTCAAAATTTCTATATGTAATGATAATACGTTTAGTTCTTAATCAATTTTAATCAGACGAGACCAACGAGACTTTTCGAGACGAGACGAGACTTTCTCAAACGAGACGAGACTTTTCGAGACGATACTTCGAGACGAGACCCAACTTGACACCTTCGAGACGAGACGAGACCAGTTCAAGTCTCGTCTCGTCTCGTGTCCATCACTACAGCTAACATAGATGAATATTTATTCGGTAAAGAATTTGAAGAAAACGTTAAAAACGCCAAAATTATAGAGAAGGCTTCGAAAGATCTTGCCTTGGAGCAAAAAAGAAAACTTCCAAATCATAAACAAAGACCAAAAAACTTCAAGACCCCGTCTACATATCGACAGAAATATCAAAGACAATATGTAGGCGGGCAGACTCGACGTCCACCAGTAAAATACAATCAGAAACTTGCCAAGAGAAATCCTATTCCTTACAATCACAACAATCCCACAACAATACCGACAACACTAACACAAGTAAGTCCCATTATAGCTGGAAGATTAAGTAACTTCGTAAATAAATGGGAGGAAATTACCTCCGATTCTTTCATCATTTCTTGTCTAAAAGGTTATTCCTATTAATTCCTATTATCGGAAACATTTGTCAAAATTATATTCCACAAGAAAAAGCATGGACACCCTTAGAACGGAAAGATTGCTCAGAACTTATAAAAAATCTAATTTCTATGGGAGCTATTGTTCCTTGTAATCACGAAAAAGGCGAATTTATATCGAATATATTTTTAGTACCGAAACCAGACGGTACTCATAGGTTTATTCTAAATTTAAAGAATTTTAATCAATGGGTTAAGAAAGTTCATTTTAAAATGGAAGATTGGAGGTCTGCAATAAATGCAAAAAGATTCATATATGGCTTCAATTGACCTACAAGATGCATATTATTTCGTACCTATTCATAAATCATCTAGGAAATTTTTGCGTTTCTTGTTCCAGAATAAACTTTTTGAATTCACTTGCTTACCCTTTGGATTAAGTATAGCACCATACATATTCACCAAGTTGCTAAAACCCGTCTTCTATTATTTGCGACAAAAAGGGTTTATTTCCATCACTTACTTAGACGATTTTTTATTATTTGGACATAATTTTCAAAATTGTAAAATGAATATAGAGGTAACTAGGAATCTTTTAGAACATTTAGGTTTTATAATAAATAAGAAGAAAAGTGTTATGTCACCTTCAAAAGAATGTAAATTTTTAGGATTTATGTTCAATTCTGAAAAATTGCATTTAGACATTCCAAATGATAAAAAGCAAAAAATTCTGTCATTTATTAAATCTTTTGAAATAGGAAAACTTATTAAAATAAGAGAATTTGCTTGCTTAACAGGTAAAATTGTATCATGCTGTCCAGCTGTACGTTTTGGTTGGATTCATTTAAAACCATTTGAAACATTAAAATATAGAGAATTAAAACTTAATGGCGGAAATTTTGACAGTTACATGTGTATTCCACATAGTCTTAAGAATGAATTAATGTGGTGGAAACACAACATAGAATTTCCCAACCCTATTAGGACATCCACCTATAAATTGGTAATTTTTTCGGATGCCTCAAAAACAGGTTGGGGAGCTCATTGTAATGGTGAATATGTACATGGTTTTTGGAACAAGTACGAGAAAACTTATCACATTAATTGTCTGGAATTATTGGCAGCATTTTTCGGGTTGAAATGCTTTGCAAAATCAATTCAAAATTGTGAAATATTGTTAAGAATAGACAACACTACAGCAATTGCTTATATTAATAAATTTGGGGGTACAAAATTTGAAGAATTAAATAGACTTTCTAGGGATATTTGGGAATGGTGTGAAAGTAGAAACATATTTATTTTTGCATCTTTCATATCTTCGAAAGATAATAACGAAGCAGATTTTGAATCAAGAAAAGTAGAAGGAGAAACTGAATATGAGTTAGCTGATTTTGCATTTAACGAAATTATTAGTAAATTTACTTCTCCTCAGATAGACTTATTTGCCAGTAGATCCAATACTAAATGTCAAAAATATATTTCATGGAAAAAAGATCCAGATGCTTTGGCTGTGGACTCTTTTACCGTTAAATGGACTAACCTGTTTTATTACGCTTTCCCACCATTTCCTATTATTATTAGAGTCTTAAGAAAAGTAATTGATGAGGAATCGGAGGGAATTCTTGTGGTTCCAAACTGGCCCACTCAACCATGGTGGCCCTTATTTACATCATTATGGGTTGATGATCCAATTATTTTTCAACCAAATAAAAAATTATTAACCTCTTCTAGGGGAGATCCACACCCATTATGGAAGAACATTTCCCTGGTTTCCGCCAGGTTATCAGGGAAGCTTTTATTTTAAAGAATATTCCAGATGAGTCGATTGATATATCTAATGACTCTTTATCACTATCTTCACAAATGCAATATACAAGCGCATTAAGAAAATGGTGGACATACTGTCACAAAAATAAACTTTATTTTTACAAATCTTCAATTACGTCTATATTAAGTTTTTTGACTGCGGAATATAATACCGGAGCTTCATATAGTAACTTAAACTGTATAAGATCTGCAATTGCCCTTTTAATAGGGCCAGAAGTAGGAGAAGATTTCAGAATAAAACGATTCTTTCGAGGTGATGCTAAATGTCGTCCACCAAGGCCTAGATACGAAGCAACTTGGGACCCTCATATGGTTTTACAATTTTTATCATCTATACCTAACACAGACGCGTCATTAAAGAACTTGTCACAAAAACTTATTACTCTCATCGCCTTAACTACAGCACATAGAATACAGACATTAAGTTTAATTAAACTGTCAAATATCAAACATTACACAGATAGAATCGAAATAAAAATTTCGATAATATCAAGACTTTTGGTATTAATAAAGCACAACCTCCGCTGATTTTTTTTTTTTAAAGATAATTCTATATATCCAGCTCATGCAATGCAATGTTATTTAAGGAGAACTGCACATCTTAGGAACGATACAGATATATTATTTCTATCTTTTAAAAAACAATTTGAACCTGTAGGTTCCCAAACTTTAGGAAGATGGATAAAATTAATTTTAAAAAAGAGTGGTGTGGATACAAATATTTTTAAAGCTCATAGCACCAGACACGCTAGTACATCGGCGGCAAATCGGGCAGGTGTAAGCGTAGAGACAATCCGCAAAACTGCAGGATGGTCTAAGAACTCTGAGACTTTTTCAAAATTTTATAACTTAGAATTAGCCGGCTAACTCGGCGCCAAGCCAACTCGGCGCCAGGACAACTCGGCGCCGATTAAGCTTAGGTTAGAAAACGATATTTTATTTAACTACGATACATTATTTTTATAATTAATATTTTTTATATTAATTATGAATTAATTAATATTTTTTTAATTAAGAGGTTCTGCTAAAAAGAAATCTACATGTTAGATGTATCTCGACCTCATTAAAGAGTACTTGACACAACGCGGACTCTCCGCCATCATTTTCAAAAAACCCATTTACGTCCATATCCACTGGCGAAGCCAGATTTGTTTTTCAAATATGTCGAGGACGTATACGTTTAGGACGTAAATCATCGCAATACAAAATTTTTGATTTCGGAAGAAGGGTAGTGCTTGGGTAGATGGGGAGCTAGTTCTGAAGTTGATTTGGGCATTTTTTTTGATACAGGTACCGAAGGCTAATTGTCTCCGGGGCCAGTTGTCGGAAGCCAACTGTCGTAAGGCTAAATGTCCTACAATCACTTATAAAATATGTTAAAATAAGTAAGACATACCCTTGTTACGGTCCTGATAAGAGAACTCTTACAATATGCGAACGACTAGAGACCGGATAAATAAGCACGGTTTTTTGAAAAATAAGTGCTTAAAAAAGCACGCTATTTTGCCAAAATAAGTTCGAATAATGTCAAAAAAATTTATGAAAAAGTTCGTAATTAAAATAAAAAATGCTAAAAATGGGAACTCGGGGAATATTATTAAGTGCTTAACAAAGCACTTTTGCACATATTTATTTAATACAATAATATGTTGCAGTGGTATTTTGTGAAAAATTATTTCAATCCCAACAAAACCTTTTCCACACTCTAAATTTTTCCCAGACTAGCTCAAAATTGCCTGCCTACGCCACTGACTGATAATTTAGGGGTAACAATGTATCAAAAATTTATTTTTGATTAATTTTAAAATTAATTTAAGTCAGTTCAAATTAAAATTAGAAAATAAGTTCAAAATTAGCACAAAAGTAGAAAATAAGTTCAGGTATAAGCAAATAAGCAAGAAATCGCAAAAAAAAGCAAAATAAGCACGAAAAACTATATGTTAAAATACATCTTTTTATGTATTTTGTCCACATCTCAAATTTCAAAGAGCTACTTTTAAAACTGACAATAAGCAAAAATGCTTAAAATCCGGTCTCTACGAACGACCCTGAATGTGAAATCGTTATAACAATAACGATTTAACAAACATTTTATTAAAAAAATGTATTATTTACTTGGCGCCGAGTTGTCCTGGCGCCGAGTTAGCCGGCGCCGAGTTAGCTGGCGCCGAGTTGGCCTGGCGCCGAGTTGGCGGCGCCGAGTTGGCTGCGCCGAGTCGGCGGCGCCGAGTTGTACCTGACCGTTCGCAAATTGCTTTAACTCTGGAATCAATTCCAACGTAGAAGCTTTATTTAAACGGAATAATTTTATAAATATTTCGTCCGAAATTTGGAATGGATCGCTATTATCCCGAATCAACCTATATTCTAAACGCAAGTTATTCCTGTAGAAATTACAACACTTGAATAAACTTCAAATACTAGAATTATTAGTTTAACTTGATTTACTTACTGATTTTCAACATTTTCATATACATTTTGAAAATTTAAATGAAAATTAGCTCCAATTGGATCCATTTTTACAAAATTATTAAACTAAATAATATAAATTGTTATATAATAATTTTATAACAACCACTAAAATGTCACTGTTATGATAGCAATTGATCATAACAAAAATTGTTTAATTTGACGTTTCAAATTGTTATCATTTCAACATCAGAATACCAAATTTCACCATTATTGTTGGATAACAATTTCATAACCATATTGTTACATAACCAGGTTGTTATGTCAAATCAGAATTGCACCGATTGTAACCATGAATTATAACAAGAATGGTTCACAAACCCCGCTCTCGTGGTAACGTTTTGCAAATCAGAATAGCAAATCAACGCAAATAACCACATTGCTACAAAATAACCAAATTGTTATTACAACAAGGTTGTTATGTTAAATCAGAATCGCACCGATATTATAGGCGTAATAAAATATTTTAAATATACCGCTTTTTTTAATACAATTTAGATAATCTTATGCTACAGATTTTAATAATAATTGCTACAATAATTGTATAAGAGAGTCAATTATGAAAACATAAAAAATGCTATAAATTTATATCAACTTCTCGTAAATTAATGTAACACTACTTATGTCGTTGCTGCACATTGTAGCAAAATTTGCAACTTAGTTTGTAGTCAAATTTCAATAAAGAAAGTAGCAATATATAAATTTGTAGGCAACGTTTCACTACAATTTATAACAGTCTTTAACACAAAAGAGTTGATAAAACCATGTCTTAAATTATCCTAGAAATTACAACTGGGGCCTATAGTTCTACAAATTGTAGTATTTAATACAGCAATAGTAGCATATTCTCTTATTATTTTTTTCCGTGTGGGCAACCAAATTAATGTCATGAAATTCGGCATAAATGTGCATCATAGTTTAAATTAGAGACATGGTAAAAATTCGTTGAAAATTGCGGAAATGATAAAGAAAATTAAAAAAAGTTCAAGTGTCAGTTACTTTTGGACCACTATTTTTTATATCCAAATTAAATGGGAAAAGTTATGCAATGTTTACCTAGCCAATTTTTTTGTTATACAGTAGAATCCGCTTAATGTGATCACTTCGGACCAAGGTCATGTTAATAATATTAACTGATAAATTGCTGTTTGACATAATTTTTTGCACAACTCATTAGTGATCATTAATTAAGAGATTCGATTTAGTAACATTACAGGCTTTCCATTCAAATATATACAAAATAATACATTTGTCTAAGTTCTTTAATTTTAATAACCATTTTTATAAGAACCAATGCTAATAAATAAATAACTGGTTATTTGCAAAAAATATTAATTATTCAGTAAAACTGGTTTAGTGCTTATTTAAAGAGTGTGAAATAATCTACAAGCTAGATTTAAACCTTTTATTGTATAAACTCAACGGTTTTCGAGTTATGAATTAAAGTAAGTAAAAAAATGTTGAAAAATTGGAACTTTTTCTATTTTTCCGTTTTTTAAAAACCCTGTATCTTTTAAACAAAAAATTTAAGAAAAAATCTGATGCCCATTCCGGATTGGAAATTTAACGGACTACAACTTTTATCTGGTAAAAATTTTTGAAAAAAAATTAGAAAATAGTAAACAAGTTAAACTATTTAAATGTTAAACTATTATATTATTTTTTTAAGTAAATATTCAAAATGACCACCCTCAGTTTCAATGCGCATATTTTGGGCTTTGTAGCAAAATATTCTTTAAATGAAATATCCTGTAAAATTGATCGAAAGAGGAGAACCTATTAATTGGCCAGCAAGATCCCCAGATTTAATTCCTCTTGATTATTTTTTATGAAATGCTGTTAAAGCGTTGGTGTACATCAACAGAAGAAAGCCTGACACCAAACAGAAATTAATGGAAAGAGTAACGAATGCTATAGCGGTCTTAACGAAAGAGGAAATGTTATAAATAAATAATACTATACAACATCTGTTAAAACGATTGTATTGTGTATTGAAAGTAAAGTTGGTTATTTTAAACATTTACGTAAATAATGTAACAGTTTAACCTTAATTAATAAAATAATTTTTCAGTAAAAATAAAAATTTTGTCAATTTAATTTCTTGTTTTGTAGCTGTCATGTTTATTATTTTCAGATTTTCTGTAAATGAATTGGTTTATCAAAAAATTTCACCGAAAATCGTCATCAAAACAACACTTCCCTACTTATATAAGAGCAGGGAAATTGAATTTTAATGACTAGTCCGGTAATAATTAGTAATTGTAACAAAATTAAAGAGACGTCGCGTCGTTCTTTTCGTTATTACTTATTATTGTTTGACAGTAACTATCTATGGTAACTATGTAGTCAACAAATTGACAAACTTGATTTTTGCTCAATTTAAAAATGTCGTTCAATAATGTTTTAAAATTTCGATTTTTTACTATTTTCGGTAAAATTTATAACCATACTCGTCAGAAAAATGTCTCACTTTACTCTGAGCTTTAAAATACTCGGCACAGAGTGCCTCGTATTTCAACATTGCTCCTCGTCAGTAATGTATCATTTTCCTGACTTTTAGGTAAATAACTATTACTTGACAAAAGTTATAGTCCGTAAAATTTCCTATCCGGAATGGGGCGTCAGTTTTTTGGAAAATGTTTCGTTTAAAAGATACAGGGTTTTGAAAAAAACCAAAATAAAAGAAAGTTCAAATTTTCAACATATTTGTACTTACTTTAATTCATAACTCGAAATCCGTTGATTTTAGAAAATGGAAGGTTTAAACCTAGTTTGTAGATTATTTCACGCTCTTTAAAAAATCACTAATCCATTTTAACTGAAAAATCAATATTTTCGGAGTCATGACTATGTGAAGGTTGTAATTTAAAAAAATGCTTTAAAGTGGCCTAACTCTTGAGGGTTTGAATTTAAAAAAATATTTTTGTTAAATATTTTTCTTAGAAAAGTGTCGTCTGAAATTATGTAAAGTGTATCCTGGAACACCCTCTATATGAAATATTTTTCATAAAAATGTCTTCAAAAGGTACAATTTACCTTGCTAGCATAGGACTGTACGTGTGTCACTGTATATACTATTACTATTAGTAACCTCAAAGGAAAATTCGTGGGTGCGTGTGGAAAAGGGGACAAGTCATGATTTTGTGAAAAATGAGTTATTCCATATATAGTGTGCTAATAACATAATCTTGGTTGTGTATAAAGCGATAAGTCGTATGTGACATAGCAAAGCAGTAAACAAGTTGTGTATTATGAGTTAATTTACACATCTCTATTTCTTGCGCGTGTAAATAGGGTTATTATGACTTAACACCTAACACTGTTTGATTTTGTTTTCAGAATTTTCAGTAAACGGGGTTAAGTAAGACTTATCGCATTATACACCATTCCAACAAGTTTTAAGGTTAAGTGACTTAACTCCTTTTACACTGTATGTTGTTGGTGTTAGTATTGCTGTGTGTGATTAATCTCGTATTAATAAACAATGTGATAATGTTTAATTCAAGAACCAATTTAATTATGCAACGATGCAGGCGTCAGGAAAGTAAGTAGTTTCTTGTGAATATCCTAATTAGATATAATATTATGATGCAAATAATTGCAATCTTTTAATCTAACCTCAAATGTTGATTAGATTAATATAATTTAATTCAGGAACGTCAATTTTTTTTCTAATTAAAGATGATTGCGATTCAGTGGAAGAGCCGGTAAAAGCAGATTCCGTGAATGAGATTCCTGATAAAACTTTAAACAATGAAAACCTGGATTTGTTGTCAGCGCAAGATAATCATGAGATGCAAGATGATGATTTTATTGATCCTGAAGGTGATTGTGATGATGTTGTGGATCCTGATTACATAGTTAATGAACATGACCTAGGTGGTGACGAGAGTTCAGATTCATGTTGTCCATCTGAAAAGTTACCTCTGAAAGAAAAGGATGAATCAATAGACATGATAATAGATAACGTTGAAAATGCAGCAGTTGTAGAAAGATCAAGGCAAAATCGGGGTAAAAAACGTGTTATAAAAGGGGATACGAGAAGCAGTAGAAACAACAGAAAATTGGCTAGAAACTGTGGGCAAGAATATAGTACAAAATCTGGTAAAATAATTAAAACTAGAAATTCAGTACTTTTGGGCCTATGTATAATGAAGTGCAGAGAGAGGTTTACTGAAAAAGAGAGGCATGCAATATTTAGAGATTATGGGAATCTGTGCAGTTCAAAGGATAGAACCTTGTACATTGCTACACTGATAAAACTGTATGTAAAATTACAATTACATTACAGTATTGTAACAGTAAAATTACTGTTAAAAATACGTACATTCTGTGTTTACATGAATAATTAGTGAAAAAAGCATTTGAGTTGTAAAATCACATGTAAGAAATGGATTTTACATGATGGAGGAGCAATTTACAGTATGATATGTAAAAAATTTCTTGTAATTTTCCTTATTCATCATAATTTTCCATATTTTTCTGATAATTTACATTTAATTAGTAAAATCACAATACTTTTGTAATTTTACGTTTCTAATACCGTATTTTTCAAGGCTTGGTAACAACGCCCTAGCGCGTTATCTTTGCCGATTCTGCAACTTTAGCTTAATATAGAAAAGTGCATTCATTTTTATAACGTTACGCTAAAAGAAAGGTTGTTTTATTAGTTCAAACTAAAAAATATCAACGATAAAGGAGTAGGTAAGTACAATACAACTTACAACTATATAATTAATAATAATAAATAATGTTTAAGTGTAGTGTTTGTGGTACTCTTTCGAATACAATTAAACATTATCAAACACATCAAAGCTTTCACAGGAATACTCCTGGTATTACTTTTAAATGCGTACAAATTAACTGTGGCATAGAATTTAAAAATTATAACCGTTTTAAACACCATATATTTCGACAACACTCATCTACTTTTGCTAAAAAGCCCTTAGTAAGTGTTGCGCAATGCAATGCTGCTGAATGCGCATTTAAAAGTAATAATAAAACAGAATTTTGTAAACATGTTTATGAACATATTAAGAGCGGGGTGGAATTGAGATGCCCTTTTTATAAGGATTGTCAATGTAAAACTAAATTTGGGCGAGTCGGTAATTTACAACAACATATATTTAGAAGGCATTCTAATCGTAATTCTGAGACGACCATCAGCCCTGCATGTCATTCTGGTACGGCTACGGGTTCTAATTTGATTGAAAGTGACTATGAGGAAATGGAAATAACTGAAAGTTTAAGCTGTGAAGATAACAAAACAGAAAACTTAACGGAGTTATCATTAAAGTTGTTGAGTTCTCTTTATTTAACATTAGAATCAAAATACTTTTTAACTAACAAATCATTGCAACTTCTTATTGAGGGGATTTTTGACGTTAACAAAATAAATACAAATTTTATTATGCAACAGTTAAAAGAAAGGGATGTAAGTGTTGCGAAGTCAATTATTGAAAATAACTTGTTTCAAAAAACACACAATTCTCATGACGGAGAACTAAGAAGCAAGTATTGCAGGCATAAATATTACAAAAAATTTTTCGATTATGTAAACCCAGTCGAGATCAAATTAAAAAATCAGTCTAAATTTTATTACATACCAATATTAGAAACAATTACTACTCTTATAAAAAGTAAATTATTTTATAAACAATTCTTTGGTGCAGAAAATTTACAATCACATAACAACTGTTTTTCAGATTTAAACGACGGCCTATGCGTAAAAAACAACAAATTTTTTAATGAAAATGTAAACACAATTAAAATAATCTTGTATCAAGATGCCTTTGAGATATGTAACCCACTGGGATCATCCAAAAAAAAGCATAAAATTGTGGGTATATATATGACATTAGGCAACGTTCCTCCTTGGCAAAGATGTAAAGTTGAGCAAATTCAATTAGTGGCTTTAATGTATGAAAAGGATGTTAAAAAATATGGATTTCCCGATATATTACAGACAGTTATCAATGACTTGAAGAAATTAGAATGCGAAGGTGTAACAATAACTTTGGAAAACAGAATTTTAAACTTAAAGGGTTCCCTATTGGTTGTCGTTGGAGATAATTTAGGTAGTCATCAAATTGGGGGTTTTAATGAAAATTTTAATTTAGCTGGATACTGTTGTCGTTATTGTTACGGTCATAAAATGCATAGCTATAAAGACCTCTGTAAGGTTTATGAACGGCGAACACAAAAATCTTACATACATGACGTTAATATGGCTCTTGCTACTAATGACGCATACAAAGGTGTTAAGTGTGATTCTGTTTTAAATACTTTAAGTCACTATCATGTGTGTAACTTTGGTCTCCCACCTTGTATTGCACATGATATGTTTGAAGGGGTTGTACAGTGGGATACAATGCTCGCTCTTAACAAATTGGTATCCGAAAAATTAATATCCTATGACGAACTAAATGACAAATTGAAGAACTTGGTTTTTGAGTGTGAAAAAAAGAACTGTTTTCCATTAATTAAAAAAAGCGATAAACTTCCCGGTACAGCATCACAAAATTTTGAGATAATAATTATTTTACCGTTTTTATTTGCAGAAAATTACAATTTAATAGAAAAACCTGTGTGGAAAATGATATTACTTTTAAGAAAAATTGTATTAATTCTTGCAAGTTTAAAACTATCAATTGGTCAGATTGCTTTGCTTAGAAGTTTAGTTCGCGATTATCTTGAACAACGAGAAAATTTATTTCCAAATAATGGTTTAAAACCTAAACATCATTTTATGCTACACTACCCTTTTTTAATAACAGCATTCGGTCCCCTAAGACATGTCTGGACATTAAGATTTGAAAGTAAACATCAATACTTCAAAAATGTAGTTCGGCATTCTACAAATTACAAAAACGTTTTACTTTCTTTAGCTCATAAGCATCAGTTGCTGCAAGCTCTTAATTCTACTCAACTAACTTTGTTTGCTGATAATGTCCAGACCGACATATTATTTATAATAATATAAATATCCTCGGTGCAATAACCACTTCCGTATTGTGATAATTTGAAATTTGTTAAAATATTGTTATATCAGGCTGTAAATAATAGTGATATAGTGATAATCAATCTGATAGTTTGATAAACCGATCGAGCAAATATTATCTCTCTTTAAAAATCGATAGTTTAAAAATTATTGTCGGTCGAATAAAAGTAAGGTTAGGATGTAAACAGCACGAACATGCAACGTACGCCGCCTCCAAAGAAAACACCACAAGTAAGTGAACCACAAGGCGATGAATCGTGGTCAGGTCAGCCCAACACGATTAACGACCATCCTATTATGGAGTCAAACGCGCAACAAAACCATATGAATCCAACAATCCAACATCAAGGGCCAGGGCTGTACTTGCCCCAGTTACAACACCCAGCCCATCCATTAATTTATTACAATCAAAACTATCCATCAATTTTGCAATATCCTGGACAACAAGTGCTGTCAATACCGGGTCCATCAAACGTTAACCCCGTGCAAATGGCAAATCAGCAGTATACTGGTCCAGCCCAACACCATACGTCCATGGGAAACTCTGACTTCCCACCGCTACCTAAAAGCACGGACTGGGTAACCGTCAAAAATCATAGAAAGCGAAATAGAAGTCCTGAACAAAGCACCATCAGCTATAAACAAAAAAAAATGAGCGACTACTGGCTAAATTCTCCCATACAAACAAATAATAGATTTAAATCATTAGAAGAAGTTAACGAAAACCTAGAGGAAGATCAACCTATAGAGCCGGCTGCACCCAAACCACCACCAATCTTTGTCGATGGAGTGAAAAATATACGACCACTGGTCGAACTGCTGAATTCCACAGCCAAAGATAGTTATACTATTAAAATCATAGGTAACGAGCAAGTTAGGGTACAACCACAAACTGGAGTAAATTATACCCAAATAGTTGAGGGACTGAAAGAGAAGAAAACTGATTTCCATACCTACAAACCTAAGCAAGATCGAAACTATCGAGTAGTATTAAAAAACCTGCATTCATCAACAGATATTGAACAGTTCAAATTGGAAATGGAAAAATTGGGTCACACGGTTGCTAATGTTAGCAACATAAAACATCGAATCAATAAGAATGCGTTACACATGTTTTATGTCGAACTTAAACAAAAAGAAAACAACAAGGAAGTGCTTGGAATCGATCGTATTATGAACGCTGTCGTACAATTCGAACCACCACGAGCTAAGAGGGAAATTCCCCAATGTATGAATTGTCAGCGGTTTGGACATACGAAAAATTTTTGCAGCAAACCCCCAAGATGTGTAAAATGTATAGAACATCATTTGACAAAGAATTGTCCCAGAAAAGACAAAAACGATGAGGTGAGATGTGTCAATTGTGGAGAGGGTCATCCCGCTAACTATAGAGGATGCATTATACACAAACAACTCCAACAACGACTGTATCCAAAACTGAGGGAAAGAAACGATCAGAAAGTAAATCAAAACAATACTCAACACCCAATAACACAATCACAAATGGTACAGCCAGGCACTTCATACGCACAGCAAGTAAGTCAACCTACATTCAATCAATTACCTAATAATTATTCCAGTCAATTCAATCAAACCATACCAATGAAACAGTCAAGCGATGATTTTGAAGAGCTCAAGATCATGATGAAAAAACTCACGGAGCAAATGACCACAATGCTTAATCTACTAACAACACTGGTCAATAAAATGATGTAATGGTCGAACTACTTAAAATTGCAATATGGAACGCCAACGGCTTGTGCCAACATGCACAAGAACTTCAACTATTCCTGGAGTCACACAAAATAGACATAATGCTAATCTCAGAATCACATTTTACAACAAAAAGCTATTTAAAAATTCCCAAATTTGTAATATACAATACCCAACACCCAGATGGCAAAGCACACGGTGGCACGGCAGTAATTATCAGAAAAAGCATCAAACATTATGAACTCGAGAAATATCAACACGATTATCTTCAAGCTACTAGTGTAGCAGTTGAGAATGGAAAGGGCAACTTGGTGGTCTCAGCGATTTACTGCCCACCTAAACATAACAATAAAAAAAAACACTATGAACACTTCTTTAGCACACTTGGAAACAGATTCATTGCTGGTGGTGACTTCAATGCCAAGCATACGCACTGGGGCTCAAGACGAATAACGACCAAAGGAAGAGAGCTGCTGGCAACAATAACGTCTAATGGTATGGCAAGTCTATCATCGGGTCAACCCACATACTGGCCAAGCGATCAAACTAAAATACCTGACATAATCGACTTCTACGTGATAAAAGGTATAAATATCAAACAGCTCAAAGTGGAACCAACATTGGATCTCAGTTCCGATCATACACCCGTTATACTAACAATTCACTCCCAAATCATTTACAAACAAAAACAACCATCATTATTTAGTAAAAAAACTGATTGGGAATTATTTAAAAGAAAATTGGACGAGCAAATTAATCTAAATGTCCCTCTGAAAACAGAAGAAGAGCTTGACATTGCAGTAGAAAACTTAACTGCAGCAATTCAAAATGCAGCATGGCAAAGTACACCTGATCGAAATACAACTCATATTGAAGAATCGTGCCCCGCTTCAGTTAAACAAAAAATTTCCGAAAAACGAAAACTTCGAAAACAATGGCAAACCTTAAGAACACCTGAGAGCAAAGCAAAATTCAACAAAGCTGCTAAACAACTTAAAATCCTCTTATCACAACTCAAAAACCAGTCTGTTCAGGACTATCTTAGCAATCTAACAGCTACTAGAGCAACCGACTACTCGCTCTGGAAAGCCACAAGAAGACTCAAGCACCCACAAGAAACAATACCACCAGTCAGAGATGATAGGGGTAAGTGGGCTAGAAGCGATAAGGAAAAGGCTGATGCATTTGCCAAGCACCTTTCTAATGTTTTCAAACCATTCCCATCAACATCTACACTAAAAGATAATGACATCTATAAATATCTCGATGCACCCTTTCAGATGGATTTGCCAATAAAGAGTTTTAAACTTCAAGAAGTTAAACAAACAATCCTACGCGAAATCAATCCCAAAAAAGCACCCGGCTTTGACCTGATTACAGGTAGGGTTTTACAAGAATTAACTCCTAAGTGCCTAACACTACTTACGTACATCTACAATGCAATATTAAGATTAAACCACTTCCCGCACTTATGGAAAGTTGCACAAATTATTCTTATACAGAAACCAGGAAAGAAACCTGAAGAAATAACGTCTTACAGACCAATAAGTCTGCTACCAGTGCTAGGAAAGATTTTCGAAAAACTTTTCTACAAACGCCTAAAACCAATATTGGAGAAAGATTCACTCATTCCTAGCCACCAATTTGGATTTAGAAGTCATCATGGCACGGTAGAACAGGTTCACAGAATTATAAAACAAATCGGTAACGATCTGGAACATAAGAGATACTGCTCTGCGGCATTCCTAGATATAAGCCAAGCATTCGACAAGGTGTGGCACGAGGGTTTATTCTACAAATTGAAGAAGAGCTTACCACACAATTACTATCAGGTATTAAAATCTTACTTGACTAACAGACATTTTTTAGTTAAATATGGTGAAGAATATTCCGAAATGTATCCAATCCAGTCGGGTGTGCCGCAGGGTAGTGTCCTGGGTCCGGTTTTGTACTTGTTGTACACTGCTGATCTACCAACGACTGAAGCAACAATGGTAGCAACTTTTGCTGACGACACCGCTGTGCTTGCATCACATACTAATCCGACGGTCGCTTCAACAAACTTGCAGAAAAACCTAGATAGAATCCAAAAGTGGCTCAAAGTGTGGAGGATAAAAGCCAATGAAACAAAATCTTCACAAGTTACATTCACCATGAGAAGAGATGATTGCCCACCTGTAACTTTGAATGGCTGCGTTCTACCCAAGGCTGAAGATGCAAAATATCTGGGTTTACACATAGATAGAAGACTTACATGGCGCAAACATATTTTTAATAAAAGGAAGCAGCTTGGTATCAAATTTAGACAAATGTATTGGTTAATAGGTAAAAATTCACAAGTAAGTTTAGAGAGCAAACTATTAATTTATAAAACAATACTGAAACCGATTTGGACATACGGAATCCAGCTCTGGGGAACTGCGAGCACATCAAACGTCGAAATACTTCAAAGATTCCAAAATAAGACACTTCGAACAATTGTACAAGCTCCGTGGTATGTGCCAAATGATACAATCCATCGAGACCTGAAAATTCCTTCAATACACAGCGAAATTAAGAACTACTCCGTTAAATATAAAGATCGATTGAAAACGCATCCAAACGAATTGGCAGTGGACCTGCTTGATGATTCATATGAGATTCGAAGACTGAAACGCTTTAAGCCCTCGGACCTGGCTTCTCGATTTGACTAACAACTAGTGTATTTGCATTTTATGTTCACAAATTTTGATAACTTAAAATGAGTACATTCACTGGAATGTTCTCAACGTGTCACTAATTTAAGCCAAATAATTTACTTATTGTTTAATAAACAGATTGTAAATATTAATTGAAATAAAAAAAAAAAAAAAAAACTTTGTTTGCTGATAATGTCCAGACCGACGATGCTAAATTAATAAACAAGGATTATTATTCTTCTCAGTTGATTTCCTTTATAGAAAAGAATTACGGAAACACAGATTGTCTTATTTCTTCAAAAGTTGTATATAGGGGTATTTCGTATAAAAAAGACACGATTGTATGTGTAAAGAAAAATGATGTAGGAGTATATATTTTTTGTAAAATAGAGCACATTCTTATTAGCAAAACATTTGAAAATTTGTACTTTGTAGGAATACAGTTAGAAATAGTGTATAATGATAGCACTGGCTTATGTTATGAAATAAATGAAGGCACAATCCCTGAACTAATATTTGTCAACTCAAGGGAGTTAATAAATTACGAGACTATTTTTAAGAAAAAGTTGACTGATGGGAATTATGTTTACGGTTTTAAATCGGCTCCCTATGAAATACTCTAATTTATTTTATTAATAATAATATATGTTTGTTAGAAATAGTTTACTTTTAGGCTCATAGTTATAGTAATTACTCCCGAAATAAAGAAGGGCGTTAGTTAAGATTGGAATCATGCATTTATTCAAAATATGGACAAGAAACCGTAAACGTAAAGCACTGGTAATGGTTCCTGACGGTGAAGACATTTATACCAATTTAATTCTAAGAGGTACTGATTATTTTATATTATTTGGCTTCTTGTTTATTATCTGTTTTATTTAGCTTCTGCTAAGCTTCAAATTGATGGGGTATCATTAGTTTTGGAAAGTGATGGTACTCCAATCGATGCGGAAGATGAGATCTTATTAGCTGTAAAATCCAATACACTAATACTTTTGGAAAATCATGAAACCTGGGTTCAAACTGATGATGTCTCAGAAACTATTTCTTTAGCATCATCGAATGTTTCATTGTCAACTGAAACTATTTGCTCGTGTAATGAAATCTTTCAAAATTCGCCAGAGTTGTTTAATAGCAATACCAACGCCGATCCTCCAAAAGAAGTAATTGTCCAAATGATAAGCGAATTTTCATGGGTGAATTTTGAAATCCCATGGGAAAAAATTCCACAAGATATGGTGGTGCAGTGCCAAGATGGAAAGAGAGAGAAGCAGACTATAACTTACATAGTACATTTAATTATAAATCAAATGAGGCAATTCAAAGAAGCAATACCAAGCAAAGCTTTAAAAATGGTTGCCAATAAACTTGTTAAAAAATTTCCGGATACATTTAAGGACGTAGACGATGACGGTGTTGTTTTGGGTGACGGGTCGTCTACTTTGTTCGCCAAATTACAAGAAAGGGCTTCTTATTTGCGGAGACCGCACAAAAGAACTTCTTCCGAACCTGGGACAACTGCTTCTGCGGCAAAGAAAAAACATAGTGCTATGGCAGGATGCTCACAATGGGCCCCCCAGCTGTATGAAAATGTGGAAAGTTCGACTTTCAAAGACCAAGTTAATAGTATGATGATTCTAAGCACGCCAGGTGAAAATTTTTTTGAACTAATGGATTTAACTTACCCGCAACAAAGAGCTTTTCTAAATAATTTGGATAATCCACCTTCGGTAAAGGAAACGAAGGCCGATTGGCCTATATTATTTAAAAGCGAGGCTATATCTTGGCACTTTCGCAAGCTCACCAGTGTTAATTTGGATACTTTACCATCTCAAATTGAAGAAAAATCTGGCAAATTAGTAAAATTCGCACTTGACAAAAATATTTTTAAGGATGTCGATGTTGAACGATATAACGGCATGGTTGAACGTTCAATCTTATTTTTTGCCTGTTATTTCAAAGAGAAATTAAACACTTTTTGGTTTAAAAATCAGGTGAGAAAATTTAATTGCCCAAAACGTTAGTGCATGTACCTAACTGCTTGATTTTTTTTAGGATGAATCAGAAATTATTCCAATCGGTACAAATTCGCCATGCATAGTTGAAATTGGTAAGTTTTACTCTTCCTGATATTTAAAAACATTAAATTTATATTTTTATTGTAGAAAAAGATATACCCTTCAAGTTTTTTGTATATATGGAAAAAGAAATAGTAATCAAATGCACAACATTTCTTGAAGCATTAAAATTGTCGTTTGGATTATACTTTATATTCAATTTGGAATACCCCAAAGAAGTCGCCACAGTTCTCGAAATGATACAAAGGTATTATTTGAAAATACATCCCGATAGTGGAAGCAAATCTAAAAAAATGAAGCACTCTAAAAAAAGAGTTCTTGCCTTAATTAATAGGTTAAGGGATATTTAAATGCAGTGTTTAAATATGTACTGTATATTTTTTGGTTTTTTCTAAGCATTTTTGACCTGTTAGTTCACATGTGGACCTATGTGTGTTCTAGTAAGTCCTTTTTAGATCTAAGTTTTTAAAGTATGCATAAGTTTTTATTTTTCTTAGTAAGTATCAGAATAAAGTTGTTTTATTATACTTTTAGATTGCTTTTGTTAGTTGGTAAATTAATTTGATTTTAATTTTAATTTTTTATTGTAATTATTAAGAGCCTGAAAAGTGTTTAAGTATACCTATAAGTACAGAAAACTATAATTTTGTTTTTTGATGAAAAGTGCCTAAGTTTATTTTTGTTTGTTTTTCGAAGTGTTTTTGACTTGTTAGTTCACGTCTAAGGTTCACATGTATATAAGTGTTCTGTCAAGTCCTTTTTAGATCTAAGTTTTTAAAGTATGCATAAGTTTTTATATTTCTTAATAAGTATCAGAATGAAGTTGTTTTATTATACTTTTAGATTGCTTTTGTTAGTTGGTAAGTTAATTTGATTTTAATTTTAATTTTTTTTTTGTAATTATATTAAGAAGCTGAAAAGTGTTTAAGTCTATTTTTGATTTTTTCAAAGTGTTTTTGACCTGTTGGTTTACTTATAGCCCTAAGTGTCGTCGCAAGTTTACTTTTCGATCTTTAGGTTTTAAATATGCATAAGTTTTTATTGTATACATAAAGTCTAGTAGGTTACAATGCTATTGTGTCGCTAACTTGAACAATTTTATAGTTTGAAATAAAATGTAAAATTTTTTATATACAATTTTGTATTTTTTTTTATAAAATTTTTGATAACCATACGGAAAATTACAGGAAAGATCTGTAAATATACAGAGTAATTTTACATGACAATTCATTTAAATTCCACCTGTAAATATACATGGATTTTAAGGTAAATTTCAATGGTGAATTTACATTATTTAATGTGTAAAATTCAGTGATTGTGATTCTACATACATTGTGTAATTTTACTTTTGTATAGTAATTATACATACGCATTGGAAATATACTGTAAATTCCTTGGCCACCCATGACCAGTGATTTTCCCAGTAAATTTACAGAAACAGTTTTATCAGTGTAGTTTACTACAATGCGTTCAACTAGCAGTTCATAGAGCACGATCAGAGAAATCAGAGAAAAACTTTCGTTCAGTATCAGTCAAATATCACTTACAAATAGATGGTCAAAATAAAGCAATCTGCAAAGCATGCTTTTGTAAAGTATTTGGAGAGACCAATAACTTTATTGAAGTTGTTCTAGCAAAAAAACGTTCATCTTTAAGTGGCATAATAGCAGGTGACCAGCGTGGTAAACAATCTCCTGCAAACAAGGCTTCAAATGAGCAACTAGAGACTGTAGAAAAGTTTTTGTTGTCTCTGCCAGCATACGAAAGTCATTATACCAGAAGAGATTCCGAGAAGAAATATTTGCCATCACACTTCACACTCGCCAGCATTTACAATGAATATAAAAAACAAAGCTCCGAAAGCACGCTTAGTAGAAAAATACTCGAAAATATGTTTCATAAATTGAAGTTAACAATAAAAGCTCCACACAAAGACACTTGTCAAACATGCGATAAGTTGAGGATGCAAATAAACATGCCCTTGTCGATGGAAGAGAAGCAAATAGCTCAGAATTGTTTAGATACCCATCAAGAACTAGCTGATAAAGCATATGCTGCAAAAGCTGATGATAGAAAATTTTCTAAAGACAACCCTGAGTCCAAAACAATCACCTTTGATATGCAGCAATGCCTCCCAACACCTCATATCCAAAGCTCCCTAGTTTTCTATAAAAGACAACTATGGACTTATAATTTCACAGTCCACGATTGTGATGATAATCAAGGATTTTTCTTTATGTGGAATGAGAGTGTTGCATCTAGAGGAGGCAATGACATAGCATCCTGCTTATACAAATTTTTAATGAACCTTAAGCCACCAATAAGTCATATCACGATGTATAGTGATACATGCGACGGACAAAATAAAAATTGCTACGTGTCTGCTATGTGCATGGTGGTGTTACAAGATTCACCTAATTTAATTAAAATAGACCACAAGTTTCTAATTCCAGGTCATACACATATGGAATGTGACTGTGATCACAGCATTATAGAAAAAACAAAAAAGAAGTATGGTGCTCCTCTAGAACATCCTCATGATTGCATTCAGTTACTGAAAACAGCAAGCAAAAAGATTCCGTTCAAAGTATACGAAATGAATCAAAGTTTATTCTATCCATACTCAGAACTTTTTAAAAATACTTTACAGAATAGAAAAGTGGATGATCAAGGTGAAAAGATAAATTGGAGAGATATTAAGTGGCTACAGTATGAAAAAGAAATGCCTAAAACTCTAAAATTTAAGACTACTCTTGACAAAGACACGTTATTCAGAAAAGTAAATTTTCAAAAAAGTGGATGGCTAGATGCTGTTCTCAAACCAAAATTGGCTTATGATGATTCACATCCCATTTCTGCAGAAAAAAAAAGGATTTACTAGACTTACTACCATTTATTTCAAACGTTTTCCGTTACTTTTATATAAATCTTAAAAGTAGTAAATCCGTAAAAAATATACACCCTGATGTTATTGATGAGGATGAAGAAATCTACAGTAGAGATCATTCAGGAGGTCATGTCCCATACAATAGTGCGCAGAAATGATAAAATTCGTTTTAACAAAATAAATACAGTCCTGAAAATATCGTTCTTTGTTGACGTTTTGCTTTGACAGATTCGCTATTTTCGTGCTTTTGATTATTAAATGATATTAACATTATTTGATAATTTAAATAACAATCAGCCTTTTTTAACGCAATTTGAGTATTTTTATTATACTGAGGTTAGTACAAACAACATTTTAATTTAAAATCGTTTTTAAACGAAAATTTTATTTTTAGGTTAAACTGCTGTGTGTACCACAAAATCTTTTTTTACATCTATTTGACGAAAACGTTTATTATTTTATTGTGGTAGGTAATGCATAAACAAATTAATTTAACATCGTTTTTTAAACAAACAATATTTTTTACAGTTAAAATTCATTACTAATATGAATAACCGTAAAGTAGTTCATAGTCAAGGACGACAAATAATTTATAATGTCATTCAATATATTATGAATAAAGAAAAATGCAAAGGAAATATTTTGTATGCAAAAGTGTCATCTGCAACTGGAGTTTCTTATAAAACTGTTATAAGAATAATGAAGGAAGGAGCTGAAAATCCTCAACAAGCCAAGTTTTCTACTCCCAGGAAAACTATTAAAATGCCATCCCCAAAAACTACAACAAGCCAATTTGAAGAAGATGTTATTAGGCGTATAATTCATTCTTATGCGACTATACATAAAAGGCGACCTACAATGAAAACTGTGTATGAAGCGATGAAAAAAGATCATGGCTTTTCTGGATCGCTTTCATCATTTCGAATTGTAGTACATAGGATTGGTTTTAGGTGGAGAAAATCCCCATGTAATAAGCAAATACTTGTTGAAAAAAGTGATATTCGAGGTAAACGAGTTATGTTCTTAAGAAACCTTATAAAATATAAAGAAGAAGGAAGAAATATTGTTTATACGGATGAAACTTACATCCATAGTTCACATACCGTTCCTAAATGTTGGGACGATGGAAGTACTAACGGTTTAAAGACCCCAGTGTCTAAAGGACAACGATTAATTATTGTTCACGCTGGCGGTGCAAGAGGTTTTGTTACGAGGGCCTTATTAATATTTAAATCTGGCCTTAAAACTGGAGATTATCACGATGACATGAATCACAAAAATTATTTGAAATGGTTAAATGAAAAATTAATTCCAAATCTAGAAAAAAATAGCGTTTTGGTTATTGACAACGCTTCGTATCATAACGTTAGTATTTTAAAATGCCCTACGTCTTCATGGAGAAAAGGTGCTATGCAGCAATGGTTATCAGAAAGAAATATAATATGGCAAATCAGAGATACAAAAATGGATCTGTATAATATAATTAAATTACACAAGCCACGTAATAAAAATTATGTAGCCGATAAACTTTTAGCCGAACATGGCCACGTTGTATTACGGTTACCACCATATCACCCAGAATTGAACCCTATTGAGAAAATTTGGGCGTTGGTAAAGAATCGTGTTGCCGCACGAAATACCACATTTAAAATGGACGATGTCCGAAGATTGACTGAAGAAGAATTTAATAAAGTCACAATAGAAGATTGGCAAAATATTTGTCGCCATGTAGAAGCCACAGAAAAAGAATATATAGAAAAGGAATATATTATGGATGATGTAGATGAACTCATTATTAGAGTAAATTACGAAGATGAAAGTGACAGTTCAGATTATCTGTCTTCGGAAGATGAAGAAGATGATGAAGAGTTCAATTTAGAATGTGAGCCCATCTTGTAAAGATAAAAATAAAAAAAATCAATTACTCGGCTAATAAAATTTACTTCAATGTGCGATTACTCACTTTCTTGTTCGTTATTATTTTATTATAATAAAAATAATTTGTTTTACTTGTACAATAGTATTTGCTTGTACTATAATAATAAAGTTTTACAATAAATTACATTCCTATAGTAATCATTTTATTTTTTCTATAATTAGTTTTTCTTTTCTATAATTATAATGAAAATAATGTTCAAGTCAGATTTTTTAAATTTTCGCGCCAAGCTGATGTTTTCATTTAACATTTATTCTTATGTATTTTGCCCGTTTCGCGCATTGTATGAGACTTAAGCTTCTGAACGAACTCTACAAGTGATTAGAGTTTTATAAAAATTAAGTATTTTAATAAAATATTATGTATTTTTGTTCTTGTGTATAATGAGTAAAGTCATAAATAAATTGGTGCCAAAGGTATTAAGTCAGTTTACAATGAGTTTCGCTTGTTGAATATTAGTAACCAAAAGTATAAACATAAAGTATCCTGAAGTCTCTACTTTCAGCTTGAATTGAAATTTCTAACCCTTTTCTTCGATTTTGCATAATTACTTGAAGGTTCAATTGCAATTTTCTCCTTTGTTTCATTTTGTGACTTGTCCCCTTTTCCACGCGCACCCACGAATTATTTAACTATCGTTTGGTGATAATCAGATTATTTAAAAGTAATTTATGTTTGCACGAAATTTTTCTCAAAAAAGCTCTTGTAAAATGTCGTAAAATTCATCTTTTACCGAACTACCCTACTTTATAATTTTCGAAAAAGCAAGCGGTGCGAGAGGTATCTACCGGTGCAATTTTCGTAACCGCATAGTGAGGTTAGGTACTTACATTTCAATAAGCAACATCAAAAAAATCTTCTTTAGCGACCTATGCACAATTTGGATCCTAGATTCACAACATTTCGTTTAATGTTCATTTTTTCTAAAATTCACCACACTCGTATACGCACAAAAACATTTTACATGCAATTCCCAGCACTAAACCACTACTTGTCACGGAATGTCAAATTTTATGTCAAAAATTTACTAAGGCGTAGGCACAAAACATAGGCGTAGGTAATAAATGTTACCCGTTGTCGTATTTTATACAGCGGCGTAACATTTGGGAGTTTTTCAGTACAACTCCGCAAATCGTTATGTAATAATTAGTTAAATTAGTAACTAGTTATTTACCTAAGTCAGGAAAATGATACATTACTGACGAGGAGCAATGTTGAAATACGAGGCTTTTAAAGCTCCGAGTAAAGTGAGACATTTTCCTGAGAAGTATGGTATTAAATTTTACCGAAAATCGTAAAAAAAATCGAAATTTTAAAACATTGTTGAACAACATTTTTAAAATGAACAAAAATCAAGTTTGTCAATTTGTTGACTACATAGTTACCATAGATGGTTACTGTCAAAACAATAAAAGTAATAACGAAAAGAACGACGTCTCTTTTATTTTATTACAATTACTAATTATTACCGGACTAGTCATTAAAAATTCAATTTCCCTGCGCGTATATAAGCAGGGAAGTGTTGTTTTGATGACGATTTTCGGTAAACAGTATTAAAATAATTCGTCAAATTTTTTTAATAAATTTAACTTAAAATTTCTTTTTGATTTACGCTTAAAATGGAATGTTTTTATATATTTTTATCATTTTAAAATGTGCTACGAAGTCCCGTGGTACGCGCAAGAAGACTTTGGATCTCTAAACCACTTCCAAAAATTTAGAGTTTAGACCTCCCCAGATTCAAACCGGGTACAACCATTCAAGCTAATGATCGTAATTACTTCGAAGAGCGCGTCAAGCTGGCTCTGACTTCCCTAGAAGGCCTGTGTCCAGAATGCAACACCCTGGATGAACCAACACATCGAATCCCTGACTGCGGATTATACAGGGAAGAAAGAAATGAAGTGGAAAGCTACTTTTAAGTAGACCCACCTCTGAACCTGGCCGACCTGTATATACGAACCCCGTGGGAAATATTCCGAAAATTCCTTCCAATAAAAACTGTTAACATCCCTGCATAAAAGCTAGAAGATAGCCTTGAATAAAGACTAACAGAAACATGGCATCTTCCCATCCGGAAGATGAACAACAAACCTCGACCAAAACAACCTACGACGATGAAGTGATTACCGAATGGAGGACCAAAACACCAAATAGATCCCTGAAGAATCTAGATCAAAGTCAAACTAACAACCCGACATGGCACCATCGAAAACTATCGTAATGGAACATAAAAGGTCACCCGAACAATATAGCGTGGTCCGAAACCGACCCCCTAATTGGCAAATGCAATAAAAGTGCTTTCAATTAATATTTTCCCACAAACCAAATTTTTTTTTTTTAGAATAAACATTATTCTAGGTTGTATGAAGTTTGACCAGGTTTTTGAGAACTTTTTTTTTCAAATAACGGGGTCAAATTTAAAATTTGCATTTTTGTTGTTTTCAAAAATCGTGGTCCGAAACCGACCTCCCCATGGTCCGAAACCGACCGCCCCATTTTTTTGCTGCGAATCGAGGGAAAAAGAAGAAATGGAATTTTTGTGGAACTTGCTATAAAACAATAGTATTTTAAAATGATTTTGATTTTATTGAAGAATATTAAGAGGCTTTTTTTCAAAAATACAGTGAGGTTTACACAGAGTTCAAATTTTTATGGTTCACTGTAAACATCAAACTTTTAATCGCTGTTCGAGGCGTCATTTGCCTCACAATAATTGCGAATAGCTAATGGGCGAGTTGTTTTTCGCGGCTGAAATTCCTCTTCGTGTTCTTGTCGCTCTTTTTCTTCTCGTTGCTTTTTCTTCCTTTTTTGACCTTTTTGCTTTTGTTTGGAATTTTCCTTTTTTCGGTTGGCCTTTTCCTCCTGCCTCCTTGCTTTTTCGAGTTTTGCATTTTCTTTTTCGGTAACTCTTTGCATCTCGGCATCAGATGTCAAAATCGAAGTTCGAACGGGCGGACGACCTCTCTTTTTCTGACTGCGTGGTGGAGCTTTCGGGAGAGGCGCAAGTGACTCTAAAGTTGAATCCAGAACTGATGTGGATGTGCGTGGAGTTGACGTGTCTAACGGAATTATTTGTTGCTCTTGATTATGATTTTCTCCATCACTTTCTACTTCTTTCTCAACATCTGGTTCATTTGGAGTATCATTTGGGTTTGCTCGATCTGTCGTACTGCTTGGCAAGAAATCTATTTCCTGAAAAATGTTTTCATCGATTGGCCAAATTCCTGTGGATCGAAATCCGGATCTGATATTGCATTCATTTGCACCAATCTCCAAAGCACGCGAGACCATCCCCGGGATATCAAAGATTTGAACGAGGCGCCCTGGATGCATGCGCATGAACGTGTCAAATTGCTTGTTAATCGCAGCTTTGAAAGGTTTGAACACTCCTACGTCTAAGGGCTGAAGGCGATGAGAGCAGTGGGGCGGAAACGAAACAACATGAATTCCGTTGTCACGACAAAATTGTATTGCTGCCAAAGAACAATGGGATTCATGATTATCCAAGAGAAGAACAACTGGATTTTCAATGTTGCAGCGAGTGAAGGACTGAAAAACTTTCAAAAATTCCACAAACAATTCCGCAGTGATCCACCCGCTGGGATTTGCACCTCCTTTCGCACCTACGGGCCCACCATTCAAAAAATGTGGCTGCATTCGGGCGCGCGGAAAGACAAAAAAGGGCGTTGCACGTATTCCAGTCGCCGACACAGCTTGGACAAGTGTCACCAAATTTCCACGCTCACCTGAGGTTATATGCCCAACTCGCTTCTGACCACGACGTGAGATTACACGGACTGCTCGGTGCACTGTTGATACGCCGGTCTCGTCGACGTTCCAAATATCTTTTGGCTCAACTTTGACGGTGTCCATTACTTCCAAGTAATTTTTAAAAAAAGCAGCAACATTTGTTGGATTGAAGGCGCTGGCTCTGGCCAAGCTTGTCGCCTCAGGCTTCCTCAGTGACAATCGAGGGTGTCGAGACATGAAACCACGAAACCATTCTAAGCCGGCCATTTCCTCCCGAGCCCAAGAAGATGGAAAGGAAACTTTTAACTTTTTTCCATATTGGTAGGCCAATGATCGTGCGTCTATTGGGTTAAGTCCAAAATAAATATCGGACAATCGAAGAAGATGCTGCTCCAGAGAACTTTCCTGCTGTTCACTGAACACCTATACAAAACAAAAAAAATAAAATATTAGAGTTAATATCACACGACATTACAGAATAACGGCTTTTTAGAGTGTGTTTTGCAAAAAAAATATAAAAATAGTTGGCAGAATTTTTGAATTTCAGAATAGAACTCCGATTTTTTTTATTTGTGAAAATTAACAGTTTAATTAGTTAATAGACATACGTCCTCCCTCACTGAGAAAACTATATAGAAATTGAGCTTAATTCTGAGAATACGACAATTTTTACTAGATTATTTAAGTAACTACATTAGTAAAAATAATTATACTGACTTTACAAATACAGCAATTGATGCTATATATTTTTATCAGTGATATTTCGTATTTTAAATATTTTATTTCTTCCGTGAATAAATTGAAGTTTACTTCCAGTTTAATTAAAGTTGAAATCCAATTAGGTTATAATTTTGTTCCAGTTAAATTTTTCTATTCAAAAAAATTACCGTTTTGAATCCTTTCTCCGCAATCTTGAAATCGTCTACATTAATTTCCGTCGGCATAGCAGTGTCCTCTTTTTCAGTGGTTGTCACATTATTTCTCCGATGGAGCAGCAATGTTGATCGGGGAATTTTAAATTCACGTGCAACTGCACGAAGGGAAGTTCCAAATGCCATTGCAGCAACTGCGCGCCGCAGAATTTCCGGATCTCGTTTTGGCGTTTTCCTTTTGAAAGATCGTCCCATTTCTTAAAAAACAAGCATGTGTAATTACAGTTAGAAGTCGTAAAATCAAATTTTGAACATCAAAAACGCAGTAAAAAATTATAAATGCGAAAAAATATAGGGGTCGGTTTCGGACCACCTGTAAGCGGTCGGTTTCGGACCACCACGATTTTTTACAAACAATGACTTGTCATTCACTTACGACAACAACATTCATCAAAATTCGATAGCATCTATTTAAGCTTAGACCATAACGAATATAAAAAACTTACCTTTTGATTTTTCAAGGAACAATAAAGCACTTGTAACTAAAGTTCCGTGTACGCTCAAAAATGAATTTTATTCGTGTCAAAACACAACACGTCACATAACCACGAAATGAAATGCGTGAAATGGCGGCTCTCCACCTCCAAAATGTCTGTGTTGAAAGAGCTTTTAAATGCTCCCACTGATAGTTTGGGGGGCAGCACAATAACTGAGAAACATGTGGAGGTCGGTATGGGACCACCGGTCGGTTTGGGACCACGTTACCCTAAGCTAAGAAGAAAATTAGAACAAGATTAAAAATTTGGAACCCAATCAAAAACCAAGCACTCTCTTGGTTATGTTTTTTGTAACTTTATATTTGTGTAATTTTAAATAAAGATACTTAAGTAGGTCCTCTGAGTTAATAATTTTCAGATTGTCACTATTCATGAAACTATTAAAGGCATTCTCCAATTCAGTGGCATAGTTAGAAAATGCTTTTTGGGGGGGTTTAAAGATTTTTCAGAATCTCGTTAATCCATTCATACGCGTCAGTTGTAACTAATCCTATTACATAAAATCCCAGCACGCTTCTGCTGCTTCAGCTACAACGTGTCATTTGTTGGTGAAAAAAACACACTAGTTGGTCGATTTTTTTTACCAATAAAAAAATACATTAATCTAAGATTAGGACTAATAATATTTGTCCAATATTAATCCAAACCAGGAAATTTGAATTTTTAATTAAAAAATGAGGGAAGTTTAACCTTCGGCTAGAAAATATTTAAAATAGGAAAACAAATTTATTTAATTACCGTATTGCTCACAGAGTTTAGCAACAACTTTTTGTGTTACTTTGAAAGTTAATTATATAAAAATAATATAAAGTCAAAATTTTAAACCGGGGGGTCTGGGGGTGTGGGACGTTTCGCCCCCACCGTTTAGCCCCCGCCGATTCGCCCCGGCGCTGATTCGCCCCCAGCCGCTTAGCCTCCGCCGTTTGGCCTCCGGCGATTCGCCCACGTCCGCTTCGCCCCCGTCCGTTTCGCCCCTGACCGTTGTGGTCCTGACCGTTTCGCCCCCGTATGGGGCCATCCATAAATTACGTCACACTTAGGGGGAGGGGGGTTATCTTAAATTTGTGACAAAAATGTATCAGGGGGTCCGGGGGAGTTTCAAATGTTGTGACGTCAAATTTTTAAAAATATATTTTTTGAATCCATGGATCGGTTGTATGGTGCGGCCGAAAAAAAAATTAAATATAGTTTCGCGAAAGTAGATTTTCCATCCGCAAGTTTGTGGGATCGCGAGTGTTCTTTAAATCGTGTTTGGAAAGATCTACCTGTATGACCGATATATTTTTGAGAGCATTCGCAAGTGAGCTCATAAACTCCTGATTTGGTTAAAATATCTGACTTTGATTTGGTTATGAAATTTTACATGTAGAGCCAAAAAGTAAAAAATTAGAATTTTTAGAAGCTTTAGAAATAAATAAATTAAAATATTCATCTTTGTTATTAAATAGTCAATCGGATTTAAGCAATTCACCTTTATTAAACATTTTTAATAAGTAATTAACCCCCCCTTATTCGAACCTATTAGAACGCATATTTTTGAACACCAACCCCCCTTTTTGTAATGACTTTCAAAATATCCCTTCTTTTCTTATAAATACCTGCCCCTACCACTCCGAACAATATTTAAAGGATTCTCTCTTAATTTTCTTTCTAATTCATCGCCTGATGATGCCATAGTATGGTGAAAACGTTTGCGAATACTTACAGTGTATTTTACATGTGCTAACTTTTAAACATTTTAGTTCTGAAAAGTGTTTAGTGCATTTTTTGGGTTTTCTAAAATATTGATATAGCAACTTTTACGTTACTTTGAAAGTTAACTGTCAAAATTATAGTCAAAAGTGTAAACCGGGTGGTCTGGTGGTGAACACCCCTCCAGTGCATATAATAAAATTCCCACTCTTCTAGAATACCTACAGAAGACAGAATAATTATACAAATTTCGTCGGAAAAAGCTGGGAAATTTTTTGTTTTTGAGCAAAAGTGAGGGAAATTAAAACGTTCTGCTAAAGAAAATTAAAAGTTGAGAAAATTTTTTATTTTTATATTATAAAAAAAAATTTTAATTGCCCCACGGCACATCAAGTTTATCAGCAACTGTTTGCGTTACTTTGAAAATATAGAAAAACGGGAATCACCTAGTAGCGGGAAACGAAATTAAATGTTTAAATATTATACCGCTGAAAAAGAGATCCATGGACGGGCTTTCCAGCTAGTAAGTAAACAAATAAATAAAAATAATTTAAAGTTTTTTTTTTATTATTTTAATTAATAATTTAAAAATGATTCACCAATTCTACCACATCGGCCAAAACCAGACAAAATAATTTAAAGTTACTTAAATTTTAAAACTTCGTGGTAAACATAATTTTTATCAGGGGGGGGGGAGATTTAGGGGTACAATCCGAGTCATCCTTGGGGGGGGGGGGAATTGCCCCTTTGCCCTCCTCTAAACACGCCACTGCTTCAATCCGATTTAAGCAACTGTGAATCTAAATGCTTGCTGGAAAGAAAAAGAGACTAATTGTTCAGGAGTAGACTACTCAAGAGCTGATGAAGAGAACAGCAAAAATAACTATCCAATTAATGTTAAATTAGGGTTTCAACAACTTAAGCCTACTAAACATTTTAGAATTTAAAACAATTAAAAATCAATTTTATGCAGTAGCGGTTTACGACGCCACTGACTGACTAAAAGCTGCGTAAGCCAATCGAAAATAAGAAACGCGCATTATCTCAACAATACTAAAATCTCAATTCATAATATGCAAAAAAAAATTCGGCAATGCCTTGCATCACAATATTATTATTTAATTTTTCCATCCCTCTGGGCCCTTGAGGGATCCAGGGGGAACATCCTCGAGCCCCCCCCCCTCTGGTTTGGTCTCCAAATATCACGTAATTTTTTTCCGCAAGAAACTGAAAAATTGCGAGAAAACTGGATTAAATTAAGCAGGCAAAACAAACAATCTCACGTGAGATTAGAGGGGGGGATCGATTTAAATCTCAAGACATCTCACCAGGGAGAGGGGGCTCTTCCGTATGTCACCAACAAACGATGTAAATCTTGAAAAATATTCAGAGCGAAAAATTTCAGATGATTTTCACTTTTCGCGGGAATAAGTTGGAAACTTGCATGGCTTTCCCTAATTTCCCAATTCGTTCACAGGTAGTTTATCTCATCCTTGTTGCTCATCACACTATGTCTCTGATTTTCTGTGATCAATGTTGATATAATAAATTAAAGCATAAAAAATATGCTTACACACAGTAAAAAGTATTTTGTTAAATTAACAAAAAAAAATTGTCCCAGCAGGTCCACTACAATTTTATGTTATATTAGCAAATTTATTAATTAGAATAACAACTTCTATAATATATTTTGTTATATTAGCAACTTATAGAAGTTGTTATTCTATAAAAGTTGTTATTCTGCGTAATAAATTTGCTAATATAACAAAAAATTGTAGTGGACCTCCTGGAACAACTTTTTTTGTTAATTTAACAAAATACTTTTATTCACAATCGGTTAGTAATCGATACATTCCTGACTTTTAATAAGTTGGGAAGCAGTTTATTATTTAGTTTAACTGCCAACCAATCAAAAAGCTATTTTCTTTAACTTTCCAACCTACCCCAGGTTGGGAAGTGGCCACTTCCCGACCTTCAATGTCGCATGGATGGCAAGAAAAGAAACTAACAAAAAATATGCGTAAAATTATTTAGTTAAGGTTATGTCAAGTATCAAGTACAATTTATATACAAATTTAGTACAAGCTAAATTATAATCTAATTTTATTTTAGTTACTTTATACGTTTAAGTTTAGCCAGAATAATTAAAAATTATTTAAGCAGTAATATTAAAAACACTAAACAAATCTGTAAATTTGTTACTAATATAATATTTGCCAGTTGTCAAAACAAATTTTTTGTTTGACATAAACAGCAATTTGTTTTTAATATTTCATACTAACTTGATAAACAATTTTTATTTTCAAAAGTGAAATCAAATGAAAAGCAGTGTATAATTTAATTCAATTTTTAATTACTTCTTGTTTCCAAACTGATTGTGAATAAAATAGTATACATACCTCGGTGTCAAGCTTCATTCCAGCGTCGCGTTTATAGTTGACTTTGGCGCTTCGCGCCTCAGTCAACTAACTTAGCGCTCGGCTGTAATGCAGCATTTCCCACCTCGGCACGTAATATACTATTTACTGTGCACTGTCCGAATATTATTCTCTAATTTCAATATAAAGGATTTTTCTATGCTATAATAGAATAATAGCGGAAGTCTTTATTGGAGACGAGAGATGAAACTACCTCATGATCTACATCAAAATTAATTCTCAATTGTTTATTTTTTTTAAATAAAATTTGCGATTTCTCTGTAAAACTTACCATCAGCCGCCACTGCCCAAAACACGCAAGTTCGATAAACAAAACAAAACTGACATAAATGCACAAATGAAGTGTCAAACAAACTTATCATAATAACCTAAAATTTGTGTTAATTAAATAAACATTAAAATGGATTTAGAAGAAACGGACGATTTGTTTCGTGATTTTAAGAAAGTAACATTGGAGTTAAATTCGGAAGAATTGAAAATTTCTTCACCGGTAAAAGAAAATGCATCATATGATTCTGTAGAAAACAAGAAATCGCGCGAAAAAGTTGGTGATAATAAACATTCATGGGAGAATAATTTGATTGCACCTATTGCGTCAATTCCACAACGAAGTAAGTCAATAGTTTTATCTTTTTAATTAACTATTTAATGGTAATCTTGTTTTATTGTATTGATAATTATGTCGACAGGCACTGGCCTTATTTTGTGTCCCTCTTTGTGTCACCTTGGTATACAGGTTTTTAAAAAATGTTGTGTTTATTTAATAAATTTTGTTTGTAGTTACCGAAACTTTCAAGAACAGAAAATGCAGCACAGTTGAAACGACTTCGTTGAGACCTGCTGCCGAACTTCTTACTGGAGGCGAAGCCAAAGATTTTTTTACATTTCGTGATGGAATAGTTAATAGAGCTGTGGACGAATGTGTGGAACAATTTTTAGATTTTGCCGTGGATGGCCCTTTGCAATTTTCCTTTTTGTTAACTGAGTGAGTTGGAACCAAATTTATTCTTCTTTGTATTATTATTTTCTTCTGTTTAGAATCAGTTTGTGGGACACTGATAAGGAAAGACTGATTTTACTTTCGACCAAGTCAATTGTGATAGTTAAATACGATTTCATTGCAATGAGGAGGCTAGAATACAAAAAGCTGTCTTTGGAGAGCATTGATACAGTTTTCATTGGTGATCTCATTTACCCATCCACATCTATTGTTCCGTAAGTGTGAAAATGATGAATTTATACTTTTTAACAAAATTGAGAAAGGTCCAATTGTACATAAAAGTTATTTGGGTTATTTTTCATATTTTCCTTGTAAACAGAATGTGTAATTTATTATGGTTATTTAGGCATGTGAATGGTTTTATTGATGGAGCATCGAGTGCTCTGCAAAATTGTCTAGTGAACGTCTGGTCAAAAAATAAAACTGAAAGAAATTTGACCACCTACTTTCATCCCAGGTATTGGCATTTGGTTCATATTGACGTACCTGCCTAATTTTCAAATTTTTTTTATTGCTTGAAAAAGTCTTTTGCACGACAATATTTTTTTTGTAGTTTTTCTGGGCTTTGGGAATATTCTTGGGCGTCAAGGTTCGAAGCGGTTGAAACAATATTTTATAGTGCATGAAGAAAACCTTTAGAAATTAGAAAGTTGTTTATATTTTTCTCGTAAAATTGATTATGTTAGATTTTTAATTTTGCAAAGAGCACGTTACTATAATTGTTGTAATAACTTTGCTATCTCTAAAATATTTTTTTAGTAGTAGAAATATGCGTGGCATACGTTTAATGTGGAACCATGGGGAGCCCATAAAATTTATCACCAAATGGAATCCTCTAAATAAAGATGTACAATATACTACATTTACAACACATCCATTATATTTCCATAAAGGTAAAAATCATGTTCTGAAGTATTTTTATAAAGTAATTACATTTCAGATTGTATAAATGATGAACAAAAAAGGATTTATGATGTAGAAGAATTTATTGAAAGTTTATGTTCTCTTGTCTCTAAACTAAATTCTAACGATAACCAAATGTCTTGCATTATTCATCATAAAAATATAGTTCTGGAAAATTATGTAGGAATTGGATCGTTAATACATAATAGAAATGCACTGGGATTCTTTAAAGTTAGAGGTCGTTTTAGTTTTTAAATTCTACTTAATGTTAATTTGGATAAATTTTAATAAAGCCTATCTCGATGTTTATAATGTTGTGTTCTTTCTATACAATGAAAGTTCTGATAGATTTCAAATTATACATGCTCTTCAATTACATAATTTTTCTTTATGAAAGTGTAATTATTGCACATATAACGCTACAGAGAGCGAAGCGAGAACTGCTTTAAATAAATAAATCACATTTAATGTGCACTTATGGTAGATGAAGACGTAAAACAGCAAAGTAGTCCCACAAGTTTTCATAGATAAAATTTAAAATGTTGTAGACTTTGATCGATGGCATTAAAATGAGCCAATTAAAATATGGATAAACCTACATTTTTCTTTTAATTTCAGAAAAAACAGATTTTAAAGTTGCTATTTTTCACATGAAAGGCGGTGTTTTGTTCATTATGTTGACAGTATGTGTGCTCGACGTAAATCGACTTAGAAATGTGTTTTAGTGCAGGCGGAGACGGCTAAACTTGACTTCTAGTCATGCTACTGCTAACATCATACCATATATTTATTTTATTTTATCTTTTCTTGCATTCGTAATAGAGAAATTAACACATTGTCAACGTCCACTATAAGCAGGCAATAAAACACCTAATTGTTACAATTTTTAGTTTACTCTTTTACAATGCAATATACCCCAACATAAATATAATGTTTAATAGTAGTGGATTATAATAACATCGCCGAATTTAACTTAAAACAGATTTCTGCTATAATTTTTAACCCGTACCCGTAATTTTCGAGTTTTGGTGGCTTCAGGGATTTTTTAATGAATGCATGGACTTAGAGATCCATGTTTTTTGAGTTCTGGCGGCCTGGGCCTTCAAGGATGTTTTTTTCGGTTATCATTGCGAAGTATGTTCCTGTAATCTTGGTAGAGTTTGCTCCTATGGGCCGCGTACGGAAAAGAGTTATTAGAATTTAAAGTGGAACCGACACATAGAACTTGGGGGACATGATTGAATCCTAGGGGACTCAAGTTTCGAACGCTAATCCTCTAGTTTTACTCTAAATCTGCGGCCCAACAGAAATGATATACTATCAGTCATACAAATGCTGAGTCAATGCCGCCTTTAAGGATCTTATAAAGATTCTTTTTGGGTTTAGTAGAGTAAGAATTACCTTTACGTTAAACTTTCCCTGAGAGGAGTAAGCAGACTGATAGGTCTGCACGACTCGAGGTGGCGCGAATTTTGCCCAGGTTTTCGCAGCATAGCAATATGTTACTCCTGCTCAGGCAGTTCCACAATAACACTGTTTGTAGTACTGTCTCTTTAAGAAATTTGATTAGTTGGAGTACAGCCTGATGAAAGGTACTCCAGAAATGGAGACGTCAAAGTTTGGGTTACATAGCGCTTTCAGAGGAGTTAGTGCTGACGTCCGGCGAGCAGGTTTTGTATTTTGATATTACATGGTGTACGGGAGTGAGTGGCTGTTCGGTAGAGTTTATACAGGTTTGACGTAAATTGTGGTTCTCGCTAAGCGGTGAGTATCTTTGTTATTCCTATATAGCAGGCTTATCAAACCCATAACAAAATAAGTCTGACGTCCTTGCTACATAGTTAGTATAATTTGGAAGTTTCGTCATGATCGTGTGACTGGCTTTAAGATGCGTCTCGCTCATTATAGGATTGCGTCTATTCATAGATCATACTTGCGAGCAGTGTTGAATCCAGACTACAAAATGCCCTCCACCCCGGAGGAATTTGTAGAAGCAAATAAAAATTTAAAATAATTATTTTAAATATAAAACATTACATTTTGAAAAAAAAAAAAATTGAATATAATAATATAAACATGTATTTTTGGTTCCTTGAATTTTGTGCTAACACTAACCTAGATATCCGATGCATATCTTCGCGCGGAAAAAGATACATTTCAGTGCGACCGCGAAAACAGCGAAATTATAGTGCGACCGCCGAGGGTTAATAACGTTTGACAATTATTGCATTTCTAGATGCTCGATGCTCGACGAAGTCGATAACTCGACTTGGATACTAACTATATGCATCTCATAAGATATGCATTTTTAACGATTCACAAACTCACAAATAATATTTTTTTGAGTGCTGCCGTATTTATAAACAATTTGCTATATAATGCAAAAGCTTTCAATAAATTTTAGGGAATTGAATTAAATTAATTAACAAATAAGAACCACATTTTATCAAATATTTTTAAACAGAAATTATGTTTATTATAAAAAAATAAGCATTTTAAAAATTTACTATCCTAATATATAAAATCCCAGCACGCTGCTCCTGCTCCAGCGTGTCATTTTTTGGTGAAAAAAGGAGCACTCTGATTGGTCGATTTTTTTACCAACCGAGAAATATATTAAACTAAGATTAAGACTAAAAATATTTGAAAAATAAAATAATGAATAATTCCGGTATAAGAGGAAACAATTAAAATTTAGTAATCATTCGAGTCCGGATTATATGCATTAGGGAACCCGATATTTAGTATGTGGGATGTAATTTATAATATGTACAATATCTTGCGTTTATGCATAAATTGCATGCCGCATACCAGATATCGGGTTCCCTATTGCATATAATCCGGACTCTAGTAATCATAGTAATCATCCTAATACATAAAAACCCAGCACGCTGCTCCTGCTGCTCCAGCGTGTAATTTTTTGGTGATAAAAGGAACACTCTGATTGGCCGATTTTTTTTACTAACCGAAAAATATATTAACGTAAAGTTGGGACTAAAAATATTTGAAATAGAAAATAATGAATAATTACGTTATAATGAAAACAATTAAACCATATAATAACCATCCTTCGGCAGTGTCCTTAGACACGACTCTGTAAAACACAAAAACTATTGTCATCTATATCTCGGAAGCAGTGTGATGAAATAGAAAAATGTATAGGACCAAAAATATAGAGAATAAAACTTACAAGAAAAAATGCTTATTAATATTTTAATTATTTTGCACCGTTTCCGAGATATAGATGGCAATATTTTTTGTATTTTACTGAGTCTTGTTTAATTTGCTGTCAGTCAAAAACAGCGCGACAAAATAAAAAAATTCATATAAATAAAATTGAAGGCAATGAAATTTTCAACAAAAAATGTCTAAAAAGTTTTGCTGTAAAATCGATTTTTATATGAAAAATAGCGGCTTCAAAATGTCCAATTTACATTGTTAACATAGGAGTGTCTGGATATTTTCGTTACTCACTGTATGTACATTTAAAGTCACAAACTTCACACGTGAACGGTTTCTCGTCAGTGTGGATTTCTTTGTCTTGTTAAATTTTCTTTATAACATAACAAAACATTATTTTAATTAACTAAGTAACAAATTAATTAACTTAATTAATATATACGGCAAGAAGGTAAGATCTTCCCCCCTTACTTAATTTTCTACTTGACCCTGGGTGGAAGTCAATTTACCATCATAGTATAGCCCACCCCGAACAACTTTATCGAGTACGCCACTGACTACATATGACAACTGTTTTCAGATAACAAAAATAATCATAACCTTTTTTGTTTTTATTTTAAAAGTTAAATTCGATAATTGACAGGTTTTAGTAAATTTTGTAACCAAGTAATTTATTTTTTAAATAGATTTTTTAAGTACGACGTAATCGTACTTGGTGCGCAGGCGTCGAGTGCAAACAATAGTCATTCGTCGCCATTACTGGGACGAGCCGCGTTATTTTCGTCTCAAAAGTAATTTCGTCGTCTACGACGATAGGGGGTCTCCTGCTCCCACAAGGAGTTTTATTTCGAGTTTTTCGTGCAACCGCTGTTATCTGAAATTGTTTATAACGACGTTAAACGTTATTAATTTTCTATTTTGAATTTTATAAACATGGCTTTCTAAAATGACGGGTCTGAAGTTGACGGTATCCACATTCTGTGGCGGAGCTGCACTCTCCAAAACACATTCGTATTCCGTAAAATTATTATTAAACCGTAATGGAGAAGAAAGGAAATCGTTCGATTCAGCCCTCGCCGAAGGGTTCCGTAACTGAAAACAAAAAGAACCAAGGTAAGAACAAAATGGCGTCCCATATTACGTCGTGACCTTGTTGTGTTTTTTCGCCCTTTAAAGTTTTGTTTTGATTTTTTTTTAGATTCCTCCAATAAACAGTGGCCACGTGGTGGTCGCCGCCGCGAATCGCACGGCGCTACAGTCTCCAAAAATGACTGTTATCGCAAACCCACCCCTCAACGTAACAAAACTATCGATAAGCGGCCACGTCCACGAGGAAATTATTATTCGGGAGCTCCGGGTGGAAGCGAGGAGACCGGGCTAAACAAATGTGACACCGAAATTGGATCTGTTTTTAATCAGGGCAGCAAGAAACAAAATTTCAGTCACTTGCTTAACTTCAGATATGACAGCGTAGATAGTTCGAGGCATTGGAACGTCAATTCGGCTAAGTATGGACATAGGTGGAATTCTAATTTGAAGCATAAATACAACAAGGAGCAATTTTTGCAAGCAAAGTAATATTCGATATTATTGTTTCCATCCACATGTGTTATTATTGTTGGTTTTTAGTTGCCAGTTTATCGTAAATGAAAGCGGCGATTACAAAATCTATGCTAATAATCCTGATAGTCTAGTAGATTGGAATTTGATCGAACAAGTGGTGAGTTTTTCTAACCTTACTTTTTGGACATGGTTTTTCAGTTGGTACAACTGTTACCTCATGTCGCCCACGCTCGATTCTAACCTACCAAAAGTTTGTAAGCTTTTTGTTTTGATTGCAGAATATTCACGTGTCTGAGTTTCCGTCATGTCCGATATGCTTGTATCCGCCTGTTGCGGCAAAAATGACTCGCTGTGGTCACATTTATTGTTGGTCTTGCATGCTATATTACATCAAAATTTCCGACGATTCAAAGTGCTCCTGCCCTATATGTTATGAGACGATTCGCAAAAATGACCTGAGAAGGTAAATAAAATTGACCTAGTAAAATTATGTAGCTTTATTAACTTTTTAAATCTTTTAGTGTTGTTGCAATTCCTCACCAGAGTTTCCAAGTTGGAGAGATTATCACTTTCAAATTGATGAAACGTGTACGCGGATCGCTGATTGCCTACCCATGTGATTCTGAAATTCATCAAACCATCGATGCTCCTTTGAAGGTATCGGACGAAGATGCGTTTAGTGTTTATTCGAAGCTTCTACTTGCCAATAAAAATGACATCAAGTTGTTAGTATGCCGCGAGCGTCGTGAATTGTTGCATTTGCTCGACGAAGATGAGAATTGTCGTGAAAAGGACTCTATTGAAGAAGCTCTTCTGTCGCTTTTGAACCGAGAGGAAGTATTGCAAGATAACGACAAAACTGATTGTAGTGATGAATGCAACGAGTTGGAGGCACTTTCAAATATAACTCAAAATTTGGACATTGTTGCACCCCTGTTTCACTACTTTTATCAAGGTGAGTTTATGCTCGTTACATTTAAATTTGTACCCAAAGTGTTGAGTACACATCACCGTATTATTTAGGTTTTGTGAAATGAAATCTTTGGAAAACCAACAAATTTGTTGGTATTTATTTTGCTTAATTGCTTTGATGTTGCAAAACCCCAACAAGTTTGACAATTGCAACTAATTATAAATTCATTAAAAATTAATTCAACGAAGTAATTTAGTCAAATTCAATTTTCGACTAATATTATTTAATAACTGAGGATCATCAGCATTCTGAATATTTGCTGCAAGTATGGTCAAGTCATCTAAAATGGTTTCTTTTATTAATGTTTCCAAGTGCATTTCAATTTCAGAAATGTTATTTTCCTTCCGTTCTGAATTATCATTTTGTACAATTGGATTATTAATTCCAATACAAACCTTGTGTATATGTTTGCATACATTAGCATGGATCAGGAAATCTAAGCAATTGCATTGAAATATATGTACGCATGCACCACACATTGCACAATTTATTTGGCAATTATGTTCAGATATTGAAGTCTTAACAACTGAATATATATTTTCACCCGATGACACTGTAAAAATTTAATTTTTATTAAATAATCTTTGTGTATCATCATCACCTTGTTGTTTGTACACAAGAATTTACATATTTTCATTTTGTGCAACTTCATTAACCAATAGGTCAACACTAACAGCATCGTTCTTATCTCGAATACTATTATTGTGAACATTGTAAGCTTGAAAATAACCAAAAACGAAACCAACTAGAAAATAAAAAAACTCCAATACACGGGCCCTCATTGGTGGTTACCTAGCTTTATTCTGATTGGAGAGATCATTCCTGCTATTATGTCCTGCTAAAATAAAAAAGGAAAAAAGAAGGATAAGATAAGAAAAGATAAAAATTTTACTGAAGGAAACCATGATGTAATGCCAATAAATATGCTCTTGATTTCACTATACGTTTCTCTAACACTGGGTTCGTTTTTTTATTAGGGGCTCACTTCAATCTCTATTACAAATGCCCAACAAAATTAAAACTATTGGGCTGATATATGTTTTTGTCACGGGAATTCCCAGCAGAACCCAACATAAACAATGTTGACAATGTGTTGGGAAACCCCAGTAAGTTCCAACATAAATATTCCCTTCAACATAGTTTTATGAAGTTTTAATATTATTCTTCTCATGAATTAAGATGTACCTATATATTATTTACATAAATTGTTGCAAAAGTTTTGCTGGCTGGTGGTACAGCGAATATTTCTAACCCACAATAAACTCGCTACTTGGTGGTACTTATACTTTTTTATTGTAAAATTGGTTGAAAATTACTACAACATAACGGGTAAAAAATATATATACAAAATTATAAAATGTACTTACAATTCCTGCTCGCGTGCCGTTTGAGGTTAGACTTCTTATAATGCTGAATTCACAATGTTTTCTGCTCCCGAGCCACAGGTAGGCACCTACTTATAGCAGTCCTCGTAGGGTTGGTAAGAGTCCCCCAAGACGACTTGTAGTTTAAATTTAAACCGCCAAACTAAATTCTGGATCCCAGAACAGGACCGTCATCGGATGAATTAAAACCCTAGAAATCCAACCTCAAACTAGATGGCGCACGGGCAGAAATTTTAAAGTAACGTGACTAGCTTGCTGATGCTATTTCAGCAACATCCTCCCCCTCGGTACACTGACTTTCGTCTTCGGAAGTGAGTTTAACTCCTACATCTAATACAGCTACCTTAGCTGCAGCTCGAGTGAAGATGCCGTGACTTGTCTGGATTGTCACGCGACGAACTTGATTGTTGGTGGCATCTTTTACGACCTCATTAATTTTTCCTCTTCTCCAGGAGTCCCTGCGTTTATCGTCCATAATTATGACCAAGTCTCCTATCTTGATGGGTTTGGTACGCGTAAACCATTTTGTTGTCCTTGTCAACTCGGGAAGATACTCCCTAATCCAGCGACACCAAAATTGATTAGCCATTTGTTGGGACAATTCGTAATTTGTTCTTACACAACGGTCATCCGGGGGTGGTTCTGTGAACGGTTTTGCACCGCTAGACGATCCCAGTAACAAATGGTTAGGGGTTAGGGCTTCGCTGTCCTCGGTTCTAATGGAGACATGGGTTAGTGGACGTGAATTGACGATGTTCTCTTTCTCCGATAAATAGCATCGCAGAGTTTCATCGTTTGGTCTTCTTGTGGGCATCAACTTTAGAAGCGTTTTTTTTTATCGATTTAACCAGCCTTTCCCAACATCCGCCTGTGTGAGGTGCCAGGGGGGTTAAATAACCACTTGATCCTCCCAAATTCCCTTCTGTAGTCATCAGGTTTCATTTCTATCTGCAACTTTCGTAATTCATTCGCTACTCCTACGAAATTTGTTCCGTTATCGGAACGGATCTCAATAGAAGTTTCTCGTCTAGCGATAAAATTTCGTATGGCCATCCAACACGAAGGTTTGTTTAGGGAGTGCACAACTTCCAGATGCACCGCTCGGATGGTTAGGCAAGTAAATAATGCTACCCAACGTTTTTCTACTCTTCGACCAATTGTTACTTCAAGTGGGCCAAAATAGTCTAGTCCAACGTATGAGAACGGAGCAGTAAATGTGGCCAAACGAGCTGGAGGATGGTCGGCCATTTGTGGGGGAGCTGGCTTTATTCTTGCATGTCTGACAATTTGTACGCACCTTTTGCGTGCGCTTACGAAGGCGGGTAATGGTATATCTTTGTCGAACTTCATTAATCACCTGTTCGTGATTTTTGTGAAGGTAATTAGAGTGATAGTGAAGCAGAATAAGTTCAGTAACGTAGTGATCTCGTGGCAAAATAATCGGATTTAGAGAGTCATAAGTAGCTCCGACTACACCTTTAGCTCGCCCTTTCACTCGTAGTAAACAATTCTTATCCATAAACGGAGTTAATTTGGATAGAGGACTAGACTTATTGATTGGCTTGTCAGGATTTTTTTCTAATTCTGCTATTTCTTTTTTGAATCTTTCGGACTGTACCTGACGAAATATTTCCATTTCGGCTTGTTCGATTTCTTCAATTACCAATTCGCCTTTACCCGTACCTATTCTTATGTTTTTTGCTTTCCAAAATATTCTTAGAGCCCAGGCCTGTGCCCGTAACATGCGGTTCCAATTCAAGAACCGTTCGCACTTGGGAACCAAAGTCGACATAGTCACTTTCGTCTTAAACCTGTGAGTGTCACTAAAGACATGACAATAATTAAAATTTTATATGGCGCCCACCAGACGCCTTTTTGTCGCCAAAACGACACGTATCAGTGTGTACTTTTTTTGTTGGTATAAAAAAGTCGCACACAAACGGATAAATTCTTTAATTCACCCCATTGTAGTGTAAAAATTTTGATTGATAAGGGTTTTTCACCCATTTTTGCGAATGGTCAAGCCGGGTTAGGTCTTTAGATCATCATCAATCATCAGTAGCATAGATAGAACAGCAGTTACTTAAAATCCACACGATATTAACTCCCTCAATGAATTGCCAGGTTGCAAAATTTGCCATCATACCATAACTAAAAAGGTTAAAATAAAATAAATTATTAAATAACAAAAAACCTGACTGCGTTATGACTGCGTTAAAAAAAAAGAGCTAAAATAAAAAAATAGTAGTTGTAAGAGGTATTGCAGGCGGGGACAAGCAAAGAATTACAAAATATGTGTTATAAAAAAATTTACGCTTAGCTTGTCCCCTCCTGCAATACCTCTTACAACTACTATTTTTTTATTTTAGCTCTTTGTTTTAACGCAGCCGGTTTTTTTTTAACTACAAATTTGGAATATTCCATTTGAAGACCTGGAAATCTTAATTCTTTTAATACAGTACCGAACACTGATTTTAAACATAATAATTTTTTAGTGTGCCCTTCTTTCTAGCATCTGATGGGCAACACATTTACCTTCACCCATTAAATGTTCGAATGTTGGAGCACACTTATGGGATGTTAGAGAACTCTCCGAGGACAATTCAAGGACGAATCATTGAAAAAGAACCGGGATCCATAACCGATGAAGTTCGAAAGCGTTATAAATATTTGCAACATCTTTCCATCACTTGTCCATTTGAAATTGCCGAAATAGAATTGCTTCCATCTATCATCGATAGAGACACTGTTCTGCATTTTCAAGGTAAGTCCCTAAATTTTTTAAATATGCACTTTTTTTTTCACAAGTTTTATTAAATTACAATTACCTATTTTGTAATTTTTTCTAATTTGAGTGCTAAAGCAAAGTCAGGTTAATTAATTTGGACGAAACTTTACATGTTTGTTCAAGTCAGTCCCCTGCACTACATTTATTTTATTTTTTTCTTAAAATTTTTGTTGAACCAATTGAAAAACTGACTTTGTTTGTTTTTATCAGATGAAGTGGAAACTAGGCGTAAACGTCGTCAAAGGAAGGCGCGCGAAGAGAAACGACGCGAAAAGCGTATCGCGGAAGAGGAAAATAAAAAGCTAGGAAAATTTGAGGAGGTCAACATTTCGTTGCAATCGCAACTTGAGTTTCCCGATTTTTTGCACGAATTGCCTCGCGGTAACAATTTCAGATTGGAAAACTTCGATGGTCCAGCTTTGCCTACCATAAGTGATGATTGTGTTTTGGGATCGGATCATACTGATAATAGTTCCAACGTTGGAAGTTTATCTAGTGAGGATAAATATCCTGGTTTATCATTTGCCAAAGTGAGTTTGTGTTTTTTTTGTTTTTTTTTGATTTGCACAGTTTGTTTTGTGGAATTTGCAACTTTTGCCTGTTCTGTTTCATTTTGTGCTATAAAAATGTCAGGTTTAATTAGCTTTTAAGGGTAATTTTTCCCTTTAGAGGTCAGTACCCTGTACTACATTTTTAACTAGCTAGATTTTTGAAAGTCTTGTACTTATTGTAAGATTTTTTCTAGATGCTTTCGTCGAATATAACGCCCTCGAAAGCTTGGCCTTCTAGGAAGCCTCCCAGTAGCGAACCAAAGAATGCTCTGAATAACAATACAGCAATAGGCGAGAACAATGGTGAATACCCTTCACCGGACACACCAACAACGAGTCAAAGCATTGGCGATTTCATTACAAAAGCGTTTGAAAATGTGCAAGGTAACATTTCTTCAAAATTCTATCAACTTGGAATTAATTTTGGCGTTGTTTTAGGAAGTACCTCAATTGGAGGAGGTAAAAAGAAGAAAAAACACAAGTTTAAACCCTTTACCGAATAGTCAAGCTAACAATAATTTGTATTTTGTTCTAAAAGTAAAATCTGAAATAATACAGTTATATTTGGGCCGGTGAGAATCAGGATGGATGTAAGACATTTTTTAAGGGTTGATTAGACTATAAAAAAATCCGCTTATATTGTAAAAATAAATATACTGAAAATTATTGACTTTCATCATCCTGATTCTCCTCGGCTCATTTATTGTTTGAGTTTGGAGATTTTAGTTATTGCTAATAATGTAAATTTTAATTTTCAAAAATGTAGTTTAGTTTTATGGGTCAAATTTTTAATTTGTTATGTTTGTTTACATTGACTAATTTTTAATTTTAACTAATCCTGTCGTAGAAATTAAATGTTACCATATTCTCCCCTATTTATTTTCTGTGAACCTACTACTTATTTATGATTTGTAATTGCCAATAAGCAAATAAATCTCATGTGATAAATTTAGGACCATTTTTTATAGGACCATTTATGTTGAAGCAACACCCAAATCAATGTTAATGCATGGAACAGCGATGATTCTTTGCAAGAATCACTGCTTACAGCTCCAACATAAACGTACCCTTAGCAAAGCATAAACCTGACAATTACAGTGTTGAGCCAGAGAGTGATCTTAGGGGAAAGACCCCATGACTGTACCCGCTTTACAAATTTTAGTTTTCAAATGTTTTTCCCAGTTTAGCAGCTTCTTATCAAGTATACCCAGATACTTCACTTCATCCGTCTGCTTCAGAGAAATTCACATTAAAAGTAGCTTTCTTTTATTGGTAAACAGAACAAATTCTGTCTTTTTCAGATTGACAGAGAGAGAGAGAGAGAGATTTTGAGAGCTGTTTGCATTCGCGTGCAAATTATGCTTTCAAATTTATTAAGCAAGCAGTATGGTGTAAAAACCATTTTCGTTGAAGCGTCATAAAAAGTTTAAGACTGTGTCCGGACTCGACTGAAGTAGGGCTGGAAATATTGCGTCAGGTCCAGGTAACTTTAAAGGACTGAAGGATTTTATGCCTCGTGCCGTTGTTGCCTTCAACTCAAGTTGAATACAAAAAATTTCATATTTTTGAAATTTAGATATTCCTTCATAATCTCAAGAAATCTAAAAAACTTACGTTAGTCCGAACGATGCCAAACAATTGGGTTTTTGGCTGATCTAGAGATTTCGGTTGATTAAAAGAATTTTTAATGATTTTTTAATAGTCACTCAAATTCTTCCGGACCTCCCCCACCAGTTTAGAATCACTGCTTTAAATAAATTTGTTACATAACCTCAAAATAATTTTCAAAAATGACTGTAGAAAACAATCAAAATGCAAGTGAAAATACAGAAACCGGTGACCATGTATACGAAAATGAATGGATGGTAAGTTCTTGCCTCGATTCGTCAAATTTGTAGCTTTCTAAATTTAGATCCGTCCATGTAAAGCATACATTGAAGAATATAAAGATTGCAGAGGCATCAAAGGCCGGCTACATCAGTACTTTATATACGGAAAAACCATCGATTGTTCGCAATGGAAACGAGATCACGACAATTGCATGAAGTTTCAAGATCAGAAAGATGTTAAAGCCGGGGTAAGTTGTTCTACTCGAAAAGTCACAACATCGAAACTGATTGTCATTGAATTTAGAACGAATTGGTTAAAAGTGAAACAGAACGACGACTGAGTCGGCTACGAGGGCATTACAATAACACCGTATGGGAAAAGCGTGATAAACCACCCGAAGACTGGAATAAACCTCTACCGGATTATATCACCAAAGATTACGAAAATACCTATTTATACAAAAAGTGTCAAGAAGATGAAAACCAAAAAATTCGCGAACAAGACCCCGATAATTCCAGTTTGTGTGTTATCAGTTGATATCTATGAAAATTTAGTCCGAGTTTTTGAATTTTACCGCTAGGGAAAATATCGTTGGTAGGCCTGTGTATTTTCAGCTGTCATTTGTAACTGTCTGTTTGACGTTTCAATAAAAATTTTTATCGAGTAACGAGAGTGAGTCATTTAATGTTGGTAATGTTTTGAACTGATTCAGTTCAAAGTAGGTTTTGGTTTATCAACCGCAAGCTAAACTGATAAAAAAGTAAATTAATTCTTATAAAAAAAATATCAGTAACCTTAAGTACAAATGTATATGAACATATCCGTGTTATTTTTTTAATCGAGTTCGACAACATCGAATAAGTGCAAAAATAAGGTTAATCTGTGATCACACGAAGTGTTTTACGTTAATAATGGCAAATAAAGACGATTATTTAACGGAATATCGTTGTTTCTTTGAGAATTTTGCTCAAACCGTAAATCCGAACGATCAACTACCAGTAAAATTGGGGAGTTATAAGTTAGTAAATATTGAAGTTGTTGGCGGAATCATTGATTGGACCACTCAATATTTAACGCAAAAGTGAGTAACTTTGTTTATCTGTTTATTTTATTGTTATCTAGTAGGTGCGATCTATAATAATTTGTTTCATGCTGATATGCTTTGCTGATTTTTTACGTTTCGTTGCCATTCGGGGTCGAGTAATTTTCTATTCACAAAATCTGGCGGCAGTTTTTGTTTTTTTTACAACAATTTACCTACCCTTGAGTGGCTGGTTACGCCCATTTGTAAACGTAAAGCTACGACGAGGAGGATGACCTATATATTTTGTGTGCGCGTAAATCGGTCACCCACGTTTTTGTAAGAACAATCTCGAGATTTTGAAGAGGCAAAATGTTTTGTTATCGTGGCGATTATGATGTAATTTTACGAATTTAAACCGGTCACGGTGATGATCCATCCATTCTTGTTTTCCTTCCATTTCCATTGTTTTCCTTTCCGGTTCGATGAGATTTTGTTTACCTGTATAATATAGTCAATTTGAAAAAAATTCAGTTTTACATTCATACTGGGAGTGAGTCACTCTTTTAAAGGGAATTTTCATTGACTCAAATTAAATGGTGTGCAATCCAATGTGTGTAGGATGTGTTAGGGCTATGAGCTGGATATGATTAAGCATTTTTAATTGAGTTCCACTTGCAAACTTAAATAAAGTAATTTTTTAGTTGAGCGATTATGCAATCCCAATTTTCAAAAGCAATTCAGTTGTAGAATTAATAATAGGAATATATCTAGCGGTTTATAGTAAGACTTCACATAAGAACCAATCAAATTGTAGTTCGAGAGAGTAAAGAGCATTGCATGATTCCAAGTATTGTTCACATAAAAATTAGTTGTATTGCACACTAATACGATAGAAAATCCGGCCCCTAGAAGACCAGAAAAAAAATACAGAATTCAGTGGCAGACTTAAAAAATCGAGCATTGAGCAAGGTTCTTATTGCGAACTTTATTTAGAGTCAAGGTTTTGCTAAACATTGGGCGATCATGGCGGTTTTTACTGTACCATTTCTCAAAAAAGAAATTTTAATTTAAATTTTCTTTGCGTACAAGGATAGTATTTTTTAGTATAAACATAGCAATATAAATAACAAGGTTCAATCAATCTAGTGTACAGCAATAAAGGCAGTCCGGGATAGTCCCAGATAAAAACTAACAAGGACTCATCGCAGCGAGTATATCAGAAATTGAGATTCCAATTTTTTTTGTGATACTAGGGATGAAATAGTATATTATATATTTTTTATTCGGTTTACTCGGCTAACACCTCGTGCAAAAACCTTCGCACGCGGGATGAAAAGCAGCACCTTAGTCCCAAGGTGTATATACTATTTTTCACAATTTTACTGAAAATACTGAATTACATTGGTTAATAACTAAATTTGAAATTTTGAAATTGCAATAACTCGAAACTGAACAAAAAATTTACCCCCGTTACAGTAACCTCCAACGATTTGTCGTAAGAAGCCTTATGCAAAATTTCATATCAATAGCGCGCAGTAATGGTGCGGGAAAAAAGTATTACTTTAGTCCCGCAGAAGCGGGAGTAAAGTGAGCACTTTACTCCCGGAATTGTGAAAAAATATACCGGGTGCTGAATGAGTTAGCCGAACATAGGAAATTAACATGTAAAAACTTATTTATGCAAATTCCTGCTTCCCTAATTATTTTACAGTAAAAATGAAAAACACAAAAATAATGCAGAAATATAAACTACCAATCATAAGACCATTAGATTTCATCTAAGTTTTACTTAAAAGGTCAAAAAATGCTTTCGAAATTGTTAAAATTTTCTTTCATCGCACTGGCCATGTAATAAATTCAATTTAATTTATATTTTCCAAAATAATTACCATGGAAACTTTCATGTCCAGTCCGATAAATAAAACTTTTAGCAATTGCAAAAGCATTTTTTGGCTTTTTAAGTAAAAGTTAGATGAAATCTAATGCTCTTATCATTGGTAGTTTATATTTCTGCATTATTTTTGTGTCTTTCATTTTTTTCTGTAAAATAATTAGGGAAGCAGAAATTTGTATAAATAAGTTTTTACATGTTAATTTCCTATGTTCGGCTAACTCATTCAGCACCCGGTATAGGTACCTCGTCTTTGCTTTTTGTCAAAAATGCTCTTTATATAGTTTCGGAGTAACGAATTTTTGAAAATAAAGCATAATTTTAACTAGCTTACCGTTACCAAAGCTTACAACAGATTGGTCTATTTTAATTTACAGGCAGTGTTGCCAGATGTGTTCAACAAACTTTTGGTAGATAATTAAAAGAAAATCTGTAGATTTCGGTAGATTGTTCAAAAGTAAAAATTTGGTAGTTTTTACTACATTTTCGGTAGTTTATTTAAAAAATGTATAACCATGGACTGTAACTAGGTCCAATCTTTTAAGGGGAGGGTGGTACAAAAATTAACAACTTTTTTTTAGATTCTTACCGCTTGTTTTCACAAGTTTGTTGTAGGATTATCTTGAGGATAATATTAATATAAAACAAAACAAAGTAAAATCGGTAGATCTGGCAACACTGTCTACTGGATTACCAGAAAAAACCTTAGAGTGAAATTCCGTCTGAATGAATAATCCCTCGTTCTCTTTCATTCTAAAAGTCTTTGATTTGGCTATTTTAGAAATAGTTCTTTAAATAGATAAGTTGTTAAAGACCCAATTTTTGTAATTTGCAATTTGCATTAACGCCACTACACAAAAAACAATAACTTGATTTAATACGTATAGTTGGTATCGAAAGTTTTGTTTATAAACTAAACCAAACTAAACGTTTGCATTCTTTTGGTGTTCTATTTTGTGAATTAAAATTTCACCGCGGTTTTAATTACGATAAAATAATACAGAATCAAACTCAAAACAACATCAAGTGTACGTAATAGAGCCGCCATGTTGTTGACATTTTATATTGTCAGCAACAACGGTAAGGTAAATCGCGAATAAAAAGAGCTGCTCTAGAAAATGCTCTTTCTGATTTAATGGATGTTAGTGAGATGGTCATTAATGCATTATATAATTTGTCGAGATTCTCTGTGCGATATCCAGTTACTTATTCAAACGCATTTATTTCTTTTATAATATTTTTAACATCATATACAATATTTTTTGCATTCTCAATAGGGCAGTCCAAGATGACCGCCGAACAGCAGCTTGGTGGTAATGGTTATTTAAATTTGCGATAAGATTTGTTAAGGATTCAAGTGTTTTCGTTATAAAAATGTATTTTTTAAAGAATTTTAACCAGTTCTTTTAGCATTTTTACCTTTTATGACACGGTGGTGATTGTTTTATAATAAATGGGACTAGTAAAATCCACTATACTTACAAATAATTGAATAATTTGTACGTTATTAAATTTTTGAAAATTATTAGCCTTAAATATTAAAAGTTAGGTACAATAATTTGAAATAAATTGCTTTAAATAAAAATAAACAACATTTCAACTGTTTATTAATAGAGTAAAGTGGCCATATATGGAATAGGCGCTTAATATGGAATACCATCAAATTTCCGAAACCACTGCATCTATTTAGCCATTACTAGAATAAATAGCAACCTAGTAACAATAGTTGACCACACTAAACTTTACAGCGCTCTATTACCATTAATATCCACATGGCGGGACATTATCCTTTTTGCCCACTTGTAAAAGTTTATTATTAGTGGTGCAAATTTTGATCTACAACGTACGTATTAGTAATTTTTTAATTACGCTACATTTATAAGCATGCAGAAGGATGACTGATAACATTACGTATGTTACTTTTAAGGAAAATATAACCTGGCTTTCAATAAAAAAACATTATTCTTAAGTGAAGTTAGTTCCTAATTTGAAATATATAATTCCTTAGGGATAGTGGTCACCTGGTGTGTGATTTTGCAGATAACTAAGAAACACAACTGTTTTTTTATCATTCACTTTGTATGTATCTGTTTTTTCTTCTTTGTTTTGTTTTAATTAAAATTAAACATTTCAAGATGTAACACTGACTGTAATTATGATTTATGTTGTATTCCATATTAGGCATACCTGTATTCCATAATAGGTTACCGTTTTTTTGAAATGCCAAAAACAGAATTTTTACATTTTTACTAAAAACGGTTTTATTTTTGAAGCCTTTTTTACGAAAATGCTAAATTTGCATTATGTAGTAGTCTGTCCTAACAGGTTATGTAGTTTTTCCAAAAAATTTTAAAAGTACCAACTTTTATTGATAAAAATGAAAGTGGTATTCCATATATGGCCACTTTACTCTATTATTTGCATTTTTGTGTTTTTGAGTAATTTACATAAATACATTCAGATTTGGTGAGAGAAATAATCGTAACTAGCACAGTTCAGGAGTTTACTAAAAATTGTAAAAATTATGTCTCCAAAATCGGAAAATCTTCTAGTCGTAAATGCTTTAAGCCCGGCAGATACAAATTTCGTCCAAGTTTGAAAATTCACTACCTATAACTCAAACTGATGAGAAGCCATTTAAATTAGATATTTTCTATTTTGATTTGCTTAAGTTTAATTATTTATTTAATTTTACTGTACTTTTTATTCTGTGAATATTTGACTTTATTTTAAGGCAAACCGGTAGAAGTTGGAGAATAACAAATTCTGGTTGTATAGCCCTGCTATTTCAACATGAACCGGAAAGTCAAACAAATTACTGAAACACAAAAATGTTGGCAAATAATTAGAAAACATAACAGCTGAAATGTTGTTTATTTATTTATTGCAATGTATTTCATTTAAATAACTCGTCGGCATACAAGCAAAATTGACTAACTACAAAACTCAAGTTTTACAGGAGAGTAGCTTTTAGGTTAAATTTTGCTTATAAAATCAGACAATTAATGCTAATTTTCAATAATTTTAGTCATAATACAGTTAATATAGTTTATTATATTAAAATTTTAATTATTTTTTTATTATTATATCGTTATTCAACTCAATTAGTCACGTATTTTATTTTCGCCATTTATGCAGTTGGTCACTTTTGCTTGTATGCCGACGAACTGTTAAAATTATTAAATTATTGTAACTTTTAATATTTCAGGTTAGAAATTTTGAAAAATTTAATAACATACAATTTATTCAATTATTTGCAAGTATAGTGGATTTTAGTAGTCCAATTTACTATAAAACAATCACCACCGTGTCCCAAAAGCTGAAAATGTAAAAAAACTCATTAGAATTCTTTAATAAATACAATTTTATAACGAAAACACTTGAAGCCTTAACAAATCTTATGGCGAATTTAAATAACCATACCACCAAGCAGATATTCAGCGGCCCTCTTGGAGTGGGGGAGTGGAACTGTCCTATTCGAGTGACATTCGAAATTGAAATGACATTCCAATTTCTGCTGTAGTGTTGGTGAAACGCACTTGGTGAAAACAGAAGGCCGTCCCAACTTGGGAGCCACTTTAAAATTCCACAGAAAAAATTGAAGTAATTATTACTTCAATTGAAGTGCAAATCAGCCTCACATCAATTTTGAAGTAAATTTGATTTTTGAAGTAAATTTTACTAAATATATAAAATTTACTCTAATTGATGTAATATTTACTTCAAAATTATTGCGATGATTGTTTTTTCTCTGTGTAGGTACTAATCACTACAAACAAAAAAGTCTCAAACAAAATTTTTCAGAAACTTACCGTTTTTGGGTTATACGCAAAATTCAACGTACAAATTCTTGAAAAAAACTAGTAATTTACATTGAAATTTAACTCAAAATCTGAAATAATTAAGTTTAACTTTAAACTTATAATTTTCCAAGTCAGCAGTATTTTTTACAAACCGAAAAGGCTATATATTATGTGCTTCAGTGGTAGACAGATAAACGGATAAGATTTCATTTTTTTTTAACATATTACCGTCAATAATTAAGACACCCGGGATTCCCGGATGCATACCGCCGATTGAAGATTATTTCAGAAAACGGGAGATTTAAGAACCCCTATCTTGGAGTGGTGTATTTAAAAATTTCTTATGAGAGCCAAACTTTTTTAAATTCTATATCTCGTTTATCTATTCATGCGCATTACTTTGTCTGGCTCCCATACCCACCTGTAAACACGCCACGGACCCACAATATTGCTTGATTTGTTTTATCAAATCATCACAAGAAAATTCGGCTAAATTTTTTTAATTTTGGCGGCGAGAAGAAAAATTAAGCTAACTGCTAACTAGCAAATTTTTAGTTGCGTAGCAATGTTAATGAATTTTTCATATTTTGGTTGTAATAAATTATGAATTTTCACAAAAAATAGGTTTTAATTTTTTTCTCACCAATACTTGTATTTTAAAAGCTCTATCAGCACATGAAATTGTAACTCAATCGGTTAAACATTTCCGGAGATACAATGACATTTTTATATTTTTTTGATAATGTTTTTGATAGTATTCCTAAACATTACTTTTGTCATAATATGTAAGAGGCCTAGAAAGGATGAAAATAGATAGGTAGGTACTTAGTATCAGAAAAAAGGCTTTACGTATTCTACAACAAATTTAAATCGGATCAGGAGCAAATTTGTCAAGAAATGTCTCAAAAATCACAAGTTCTTAAATTGGTTTCATGTACATCCAATTTTCAAAATGGGAGTTGATCTAGTTTTCGAGATATAGTCCTTCACAGACAGATAACCGTAGCCAAAGTCTTTCGCGAGGGAGGGTCATCAGTAGAGCCCGGAATCTAGGAAATAGGAAACCCGATATTTGGTATGCGGCATACAATTTATGCATAAACACAAGATATTATATTATTATAAATTATATGCCACATACTAAATATCGGGTTTCCTATTGCCTAGAATCCGGACTCTAGTCATCAGTTTGTAAATTGGTGACTCTTTTTTTTTAGAGAATGATTTCCCTCTCTTTCTCATAGGGCAGTCCCTATTCCCGAACCTTGATTGTTATCGAGATTTTATCACCATCCTTTCCAGTTAAATTTAACGATGCAGCTTTCCAGAGTTAGCTAAAAATCATAATTTAGGCTGAATATACAGTGGTTTTATAAGGAGAATTTCTCTTTATTCTTACCAAATTCAACCAAGAGCATGATACAATTATTATTTTTTTTAAAAGTGGACTGGATTAGTATTTATAAGCCGCTACAACTTAATTCTTACGGCTGCCCTTTGCTAGATCCGATAGATAGATAGTTTTATGCATAATATCGTGGACAACTAAGGATTATATAATGAAGACAATTAACATTGCATAATCAACTAAGAAAGCAAACGTTTACTTTCCAAGTTAGGATATGTTCGTGAAACAATTTAAGGAAGTTCATATTATTCAACAGCGCTAGAAGGAACGGTAAATAATCTTCTTTTATAAGTCGAATATTTAAATTTAAAAAATGCTTTGATATATTCTGTTGGTACTATTATAATACAACATTTTATATTTTAGCTGAAATGTGAATTTCTTACTTAAAATATTTTTTGTTGCTCGATCTTTTAAAATTGCATGCTTGGGATGCGTTTTACATAATTTTTCAATTTTAACGCCCAGAAAGCCGTTCGTATGGTAATTTTATGATTCCAGGCGGAGTTCCCTGCTACATTTTATTTTTTCTGCATGGTTTAATTTAAAATCGCGATTACGACATGAAACTTGCTTTATTGCTGCTGAAGATCACTTTGGACGAAGGTTATGCGTATGCATCATCAAATAATGCAATCACCATAAAGCCATATCGAGAAATGTGTAACTAATCGTTTGAACAACTCGCAATACGGAATTAGTGAATTCGTAATAATTACTTTAGCCTGATACCAATTTTAATCTATTCTATTTGCAAATAGAAATCTTTCAGTTTAATTTCTTAAACTTGTTTCCTGCACTGGCAAGAACATTTTTATAATTTACTGATAACTGCGGTGTGCCAAAAATAACTCTACCTTATCAGTTGTAACGGCATAATCTAATCTGCAAAAAAACACCAAAACAACTCAATTTTAGATCATTGTTATTTTCATCGTTTTTTTTTTTTAATTATTACATTTAGTGCACCACCCTGTATAAATTAGGCAACCTAAAATTCTAACTTGTAAATTTTTGCTTGTAACTAACTACTTGTAAATTGTAAATTTTGCAACATTCTGTAACAAACGTCTATAGATTGGTCGGCGCGCCATCTAGTGTCGCATTTCGAAACCACATTATTGATAATAAATGTAATAAAAATGGAAGGAATTTAATTTTTTTATTATCATCAAGAGTTGTTATAAGTTAGTCACTGTCAAAATAGTTTTTTGTGTGATTTTTGTTTAATCGAATACTTAAAAATTAGTTGATTAAATAATAAGGTAGTTATTTACTCATTTAATCCTTTTACGTAGCATTTCTAACCTAAAAGTCATAGTAGTGCTTATTTAATGTTTTTATACGATAATCTCAACTTAAGCTTCCATGTACCGTAAATTTATAAACAATTTCGGCGTTGGGTATATTGTTAGTGGTTTTCGAGTCGCTTGTGTAGTAAGGCAGGGCCGGGTCCGCCCTTCGAGCTATCTAATATTTGTATTTTGAGTTGGGATTATCGCGCGATAGAATTTTTTGATGTTACTTTAGTTAAGTTTTGGTTAATTTTTGAATAGGTTATACTACTTAATATTTGAGCAAAAAAGATGAATACGGACATGGTCACCAATTGGACGCCCAACGAGACCTTGCTACAATCTGTCGTGGAAGTCCTACAAGACTCGTTCGCCCCCGACAGCGAGGTTCAACGACGCGTACAAGAAAAGTTGTCCGTAATACAAACCCATCCGGATTTTGTAAATTATTTACTATGCATCCTTAAAAATTCGAACCTTTATGATCAGAACGTTCGCTCTTTAAGCGTCATTATACTCAAAAATAATATTACTGCGACATTCGAAAGTTTACCCCCATCTTTGTTAGAATTAATTAAACAAGAGTGCTTAAATTTATTAACCGATCTTTCTAGCGAAGTGCGTAAAACCATAACTACCTTAATAGGAGTCCTCGTATGGAAGGGAACCATCGCAAGTTGGCCAAATTTGATTCCCTATCTGTGTAATTTGGTCGATTCGCAAAATGTGGAATTGAGCGAAACCGCCTTGCTCGCATTGTTTAAAATTTGTGAAGAATATTTATCTAAACGAGGTACCGAAATGGAAGAGTCAAATGAAGCACTTAACGAACTTGTAGGTAAATTTATTGCGTTGGTCACTAACGAACGAACGGTTGTGCGACAGAACGCAATAAAAATTTTAAACCAAGCCATGCATGATTGTAACGGGTTGAATAACATTCAGTTCGATGCCAAATTGTACATGAATAATTTGTTTCAAATTATCAAAGATGAAGATTTGGAAGTACAAAAGTTGATTTGTCAAGCATTTTGCATCTTTATCGATACTCAAAATTGCGCAATATTAGTGCGCATGCATAGTGCTATCGAGTTTGTTTTGCAAATGACCGAACACGAAGACTCGGAGGTGGCTCTACAAGCGTGCGAATTTTGGTTAGCCATTGCAAGATTGCCAACCTGCAAGGAAATTTTGGGAAGTTATATCGAACGTCTCCTGCCTATGCTTTTTAAACTGATGAGGTATTCGTTGGAAGAATTGGAAGCTCTGAAAAATTACATTGGCGTTGACGAACACTTGGAAGACAAACCCGACGATATTAAACCATTTAATTCTCGCAATTCCGCGGTAGCATTGGCCGACGACGAAGATTTGGATTATTGTAACGGTGATGGTGATTACGATAATTCTGCCGAAATTGGAGAATCTTACATCGGTTGGACTTTGCGTAAATGTAGCGCTGCTTCGATCGACGCGCTTTCTTTAAAATTCAGGTGCGATATGTTGCCGATTTTTTTTCCGTTACTGAATCAGGCTCTAAATAACAATGACGCTTTGGTAAAGGAATCGGCCATTTTGGCGCTGGGCGCGATCGCCGAAGGTTGCTTGCAAGGTTTGCAGGAATATTTGCCGCGTTTGATTCCCTACCTTTTGGAATGTATGAACAGCGACCAGTCTTTGGTACGGGTCATCACTTGTTGGACCATCAGTCGCTACATGGCATGGATGATGGAAAATCAACAGGCCTGCGATACTTTTTTCGTTCCGGTTATGACGCTTTTATTGAAACACTTTTTGGATTGCAACAAACGGGTGCAGCGGGCCGCATTATCGGCGTTTTGCATATTTCAAGAAGAAGCTCGTCAGAAGCTGGTGCCTTACATCGATTTTATTTTGCACGCGTTCTTGCAATGCTTCAATAAGTTGAAGTTTCGCAGTAACTTCTTGCTGTACGACGCGATCGGCGTTTTAAGCCAATCGGTTGGTAGTAATTTGGGCAAGCCCGAATATATCGACATGCTGCTGCCTCCGTTAATGAACAAATTTAACTCGATACAAGATAACTACGACCAACAGTTTATAGCTTTGATGGAATGCTTGTCCGCCGTGGTGCACTCCATCGGGGTTGGTTTTTTGCCGTACGCCGAAGTCGTTTACAATCGCTGTCTCTTAATTATTAACGAAACTTTGACCAGTATTCAGTGCAATATCGAAAATCCGTACGATTATGAGCATCCAGATCGAGATCCCATGTGTTTCGCGCACGACCTGCTTTTGTGTATGGCGCTCGGACTAAAAGCGTGCTTCGTAAAATTCGTCACCAACAGTAACTTATTACAGAGTTTATATTACACCATGCAAGACGAACTTGTTCAAGTGCGCCAACCGGCACTAGCGTTATACGGCGAACTTATCAAACTTTGCTACTCCCACTTAAGTCCGACGGTGATCAACTGCATTCCAATTATAATCGAAAATATTGATCCCCGCTACGAGGTGGCGTGCAACAACGCAGTGTGGGTGGTCAGCCGATTGTGCATTGCAATGGGCAATAAAATGGAACCATTTAGCGTTCAGATTGTTGCAAGAGCATTAGAAATCATGCCCAGATTGAATCCAACCAGAGCCATGTATCAAACGCTCGCAATTTGCGTGTGCACTTTAGGTTTGGTGTGTCCCGATGCGGTTTTACCTCACCTTTCGACTCTACTAGCTCCTTGCTGCCAGGCTATACGTAACGTGGGCGATTGCGAAGAAAAAGAAATAGGCTTCCGCGGGCTTTGCAATCTCGTGTTGAGAAATCCGATGGCCGCGGTGGAAAATTTCGTTTATTTTTGCGACGCGGTCGCTTCGTGGAACGAACTGCCAAACGACTTAAAGGAAGAAATAAAAAATATAATGTTGGGCTTCAAGAGCCAATTGGGCGAGAATCATTGGAAACAATTTCCGATTGCGTTGAGGCAACGTCTTCACACTTTATATTGCGTGTGAACTACATCTTTAATCCATAAAATAACCGGGGAATATTTAATAAAAAAGTAAATGGGTGGGAAGGCTTGAGTGCACCTGCCTTAAGTGTGTATGCGTGCTTCTCGGGGGTTAGTTTTAGAGAGATCCGCGAGGGAGGGTTCCGTCGTCATCATAAAAAAGTCGGGTTCTGAATTTTGGAAACGCTCCTTATCATCAAACTTATTATTTTTTGGATTAATTATATTTTGTCCATAATAATTGGGAATTTTTCCTATATTGTATGTATTTTTTGTAACTATCGTGGTGGAAATTTTTGTGCCAAACTTTTTGTACGATAATTTCGTTGACGAGAAGCGTCCTAAGTGATTTTTTTATTGAATTTAGCTAAGAAAAATATTTCGGGCGTTTGTGGAAATACATTTTAGTGTGGATTTTTGTGATACTTTTTTATGTTCTTACGAAATTTATTTTGTAAATGTTTATTTTATAAAGTAGTGGCCCTTTTATACTGAAATAAAATTTTACAGGGTTTACGTGATACTAGTTGTAACTTTTGTATTCTACTTACTTTTATTTTTTTATCTCAGTAATATCTTTGATAGAAAGGACAGGCAGTATTGTGTTTAAAAATTTTATGATATAAAAAAAATTATTTTTTGTTTCTTGATTAATATATTATGTATTTTTGATTGACTCATTTAATAAAATAAGTTTTGTTTAACATTGAGCCGCTATTATTTTTCATAGTGATTGGGTTGAATTTTTTTTCTACACAAATTCAAAAACGAGTTTATAGATTGCACACCCAATAGATTTTACCAAATATCACCAGAGTTAGAAGCAATTTAGTTGCTAACTTGAAACTTTCTCTATCGAACTTCCTAAGGTAGGATATGCTTCATGCTCTGCGCAAATTAAGAGAGGCTAGTGACGTCACTCGTGAGTAAAACCTTAGAAAAGCCTTTTGGTTTCTTTATTTCGTGGGAAAAGGAGGGGAAATAGAAATTGCTTACACTTCGGTATTGGCTGTACCACGAAATCAACAATAATTATCACGATCTCCACACTAAATGTGTCTATCTCAAACTTTTTACAAAGCAAAACGGCAATCTCGTAATTCTTATTTGACAAAATACCCATGCACATTTCACGAATTTCTTCGCTTCGTTTAAGCTCGATTCGAAAGCGAGGAAGTGGTAAGAACAACATGAGATGAAGTGACACAACAATAACCTTCAAACGCTTCTGTTGAAGTCTGCTATAAATTAAATTAACCTATAAGCTAGCTGACTTACCCACATCTTAATGGTCTGAAGTAAAATCAATCAGATTCTAGTAGCTGGACTATTAGTACAGACCTCACAGCATTAAGCGTTCCATAAATCGGTAAGTGCCATTTATTTATTCCATTTGCCTATTGGTTGGAATAACATATAACAAAGTAAACTTAAGATGGGTGGTACCGACAAATTGTTTTTGTTTAAATTGCCTTTATTAATATTGCTAGCTAACCTTGGTTACGGTTGTTCGATGCTGGCAACAAAAAAATTAACTATCAGTATCAATCACTAACAATTGAAGTCGGTGTAACCCACCCTAAGTGCAAATGACCAATTACCTCAAAATTCAGTGAGTTGTCATTCCCGTGCTTGAGATAAAACACACCACAAACTTAGATCTATGAGAGGAGGCTGTACAAATAGTTTACTGTGTACGAAGAAGAAGTTGACTTTTCAATCGAAAGATATTTCTTGCAGATGCTTGAATATAAAAAAATAAAGTATTGTACTTGTTCATAAAAGGATAGAAAAATGTTTACACGACTGATGATAGGTAAGGGAGGGAGGGGGTTAAAATGATTGTGCAAAATTCCACCGCTTTACTTGTCAAACGAATTCTTTTCGGTAGCTTGCCACTAGACCGATAAAAAGTTGTAGATCAAAAACTTATATAGATAGACGTGGATCTAAGCTTTTGAAAGGGAAAGATGGTATACTAAGCTAAAATTTCTTAAAAAAACAAAAGTGAAATTTGCTTATGTTTGCTATTAGTTAGATTACAACATCAGAGGTGCTTTTCTTGTCAATTCATCCCAAAATCTGGCTTTTTAATTCGATAATCAATAAAATCAGTTTTTCTAAATTAGAGTTTTTTTCCTAATTAAGGTTTCACTTTGACGACGACTTCTGTATTTTTCCTAGCTTCCACAGTTTTTGTTCTACAGTTGACAGCCTTCTCTACTACTAAAGAGACTATCTTTATTTTTAATTAGTAAAAAATAATGGTACAATAAATACCAACCCACCAAATTGGTTGGGATTTCTGGTTTTCAAAAACATAACTTCAGGTTTTCGTGTCTTGATTATTTTCATGATTTTCGTTATTTGATGAAAGCCTTCCACCTTCCTGCAGTGACGGCGTCAGGGGTGGGTCAGGGCCAATCACCCTGTTGATTGGAGTGCCCATCTAAATTTTTTAGGTGCTTATTTCAATAAAGTATTTTTTTAAGTTTATTTATAAATTTTGTGGGCTCCTGCCCACCTCCAATATATTTTGGACCCAATTTGTGTCCACCCATTTCAAAAATGCTGGCGCCGTCGCTGCCTTCCTGTTGAACTAGACTTCGAGTTATAGAATATTTATTATGTATGCAGCCTACCCATTGTTTGGTATTCTGGCTAATTCGGGATTTTTGTTTTTCTACATACCTTTACTGCTATTTCTTCAAAAAATATCTGTACTGAGAAGGTGAAATTAACCCATTATCAGCCATTGTCCCATTTATGGGACTCTACTTTTTTGGGAAATATAAATAAAGTAGGTAAATGCAGAAAACTGTATTCTTTACAGATTTAATCAGGAAATGGTGTTCACTCCTGACCAAAGATATTAACTGTAAAGCTTATACACGCTAGTTGCGAAGTTCCGATTTTTATTAAACTACAATTTACGCTCGAACATCCCAGTTAAGTTTAGCTTAGCCGCTAGGACTGCACTTCTTGAGTTACGATGCGTAGTTTTGATTGGCTTTTTTGAAGCGCCATCTTCGTTTACGCTCTGGTTGACTCAGTCATCCTAGTTACATTCAACTTGACCGACTAATGCTCGATTTCTTCACTTTCAAAAAATTCAAATTTTTACGGTTGTTTGATTGGTTATACCAAAGATGTTATACTTATCCGATAGATATCTCAAAGTGAAGAAATCGGGCATAAGCGTCACCACGTGAACTACGCAACTAGCGTATATATTAATTGGGTTAGGTATGAAAACAACTTCGATTTTCCGCTACTTTGGATTTAATTCATATTTTAAATTCTAGCATAAGTAGCAGGTCCAAGCTTTCCTGTAAATCAATTATATTGAGATTGAGGTTTTCTTTTGTCTATAAATATTTAATAATCTGAGTAACTTAAATGAGCTTTCACACCAAAAGCAATAGGTATGCCCACTCAGTTGTAAGTCGTCTATTGCTTCGGTGAGAGAGCCCACTAAAGCTTCTACGAAACAGAAGCATAGCGTCGAGGATATTGAAGGACATATTTTATGAAAGAGGGATTCCCAAGATTTATCAAATTTATGGAGGCTTTGGCGGAGTGGAAGCTTCTAGCTTTCTTTATAGACGGGTAATCAGCCTGAAAGAAAGTTACGAGACCCTCTCTTAACTGAGTGTAGGTTAAAAAATTAGTTGATGAGATAGTATGTTTAGAAAATAGGAAATATAGAAAGAAATGTAAGTTTGTAAGTACTCCCTGACTAGTACGTTAACTAGGCCCACGAATTTAAAAATTTTCTGATGAAATTATGTTGGTTGAGAGCGTAAATTACGAATATAAACATTTAATTTTAAGGATCATTCAAAAATACGCGTACAAAAGGCCAAAAACTGTCTTTGCTGTTTCCATAAAGGTTGCCCCGCCCATGGCGTGTTTTTCTGTTATACAAGTATTTTTGAGCATATATTGCAGTCGAAAATGGCAAATCTAGTTCAACAGTATATTTAAGTCGTCCTAGTCCTTAAAACTATATCCGAAGCGATCCCAACTCAAAAATTGCGAATCTACAAAGAATTGCATCTTTGTTTTTTAGTTAAATTCTGATATAATTAACGAAATCCTATTATAAATTAATTTATAATATGTTGTTAACAGTACCACGACTAGAACTCAACTATATGCGACTGCGCTCACTAAAACAAATGCAGCACTTTTTATTTCGAAATTTAAAGAAAAAATTAACGCAGATTTTCTGTGTAATTGCTTCATTTTAATGTTATCTTTTAACTCTAAAAACCTGTGGGTCCAGTTAGTGTACTACCGCCGTATGATTTTCAACTGAATATAAAATTAATGGAATAGTACACACTATAAATTAATTTTTTTCTTTTCAATTGAGTTATTAATTTTTAATAACTACCACAAAAGTTTTAGTTTAATTAAAGCAATTTCATCTCGATCTAAACTTTATATTACATTATTTCTGCTTTTTGTTTTGCTATCAGTTTAATTGCTTCAACTGCAAAAGTTTGTCGATAGTTTCATTAACTCAAAAACCACTTTAATGTTTTCAGTAACTTTTATATGAAATCCATTGAAAAACTTTTAATTTCTTTTTATTAAATTGAATTTTTAATGTTTTCAGACAATGTCCACCTCCACTCATTGCACCGCTCATCAAAATAATTATACAAGAAACGAGAAAATTATGCAAAAAGCAGCCAGTTTTGTGTGGTTTCAATCCGATAGACAATGGTAAGCTCTTAAATCTTATTTTTAATTACAATATCATCTTATAATTTTTAATTTTTTAATAAACAATAATTTTTTGTAGCTTACGAACCGCTCAAACTGATGCAAACAGTAATGGCAAAAACAAACGAAGTTTGCATGAGATATTTAGATAACAGCAAACTATGCACCCTTCCGACGCCTGGTCCTCCTTACAATGAAGTTAGTACATGTGCAATTAAAAATACTAGAAGACGCATGGAGGATCGCCATGTTGTGATACACGATTTAAATTCTTTATTTTTCGATCAGGTGGGTTTACTATTTATATTACTATTTTGCTGTTTTTTTGTTCCTAATAATTTTCTAATGTCCGATTTCTTCACTTAGAGATACCCACCCGATAAGTATAAACATACCGATAACCAATCAAAACGGTTGATTGTTTGGTCACTTGATTAATTTGATTGGTTATCGGTATGTTTATACTTGTCTGGTGGATATCTCTAAGTTAAGAAATCGGACATTAAACTAATAAGGTCACTATTCTGAGTTTCTTGAATTTTTTTAGGAAGAATATCCGTCCAGCTATTATGCAATATTCGATGGTCATGCGGGATTTGACGCTGCCTTTTATAGTTCAACCCATTTACACCAATTTTTAGCGGAAAGCGATCATTTTATTTCGAATCCGGAACAAGCACTGCGAGAAGCTTTTTTAAAAACTGACTCCCTTTTTGTGGATAAATGTAAAGTGGAGGTTAGTTGCTTTTGTTTTGAGTTGCACTCTGATGTATGCATGTTGTTTTTGTTGTTAGAATTTGAGTAGTGGCACTACTGCCGTTTGTGCTTTACATCGACACAAAGAAAAAACTGTTTATATTGCCTGGGTGGGCGATTCACAAGCGATTTTGGTGGAGCAAGGAAAGATACAACAATGTGTTCAGCCTCACAAACCAAGTCGTGAAGTAAGTTGCATGATTTTGAGAATTCAGTTGAAAATTTGAAATTTTTGAACTGTTTTTGTAGGATGAGAAGCAACGTATTGAAAAAGAAGGTGGATGTATCATGTTTTGGGGAACGTGGCGTGTAAATGGGCAATTGGCAGTCTCCAGAGCAATTGGTAAATGTTTTTATATTTTTCTACATCAGGAGATGAAGGGATTGGTGTTTATTTTGCAATTTTTTTATTTAATTATGTTTTGTCGTTCAGGTGACCACGAATACAAGCCTTACGTCACTGCAGTACCTGATATTGTTGAAATAACGTTAAAAGGAACCGAAGACTTCTTAATTCTTGCGTGTGATGGCTTGTGGGACTTCATTTCGGAAGCTGATGCCGCGAATTGTGTATACAATCAATTGGCGACTAATCCTGGTAAGTGACGTTTTTTTACATGATTTTTATTTAGCTTTTTCGACATTATTTTTAAATTTACAAGAAAGAAATTCCATTTAAAAATATTATGTTTAGAAAATATGTCAACAGGTGGCACCGCTTGCATCGTTTGTTAATAAATTCAAACGCCGCGCTCCGAACGGAAAATCTGGCAAATCACAGAATTTGTTTTAATTGATTTTCAACTGTTTGTGTAGTACAAAAAATTTTTGTTATTATAAAAAAATTTTTCACATCTTGTTTACAGGAGGTTATTTGCCAACTCATCATTAAGTAGGCGCTTAACGGCTTAACAAATGAAAATTCAGGCTTAATATCGAAAATAATTTTAGCGTTGCATTTCGTCGTTCTCTAAAATTAATTAAAATTTTTTAATGCCGGAAAACTCAAAAACTTCGAAAATAACCTTCTTCTCTTTACCAGCCTCTACTGTTAGAAATGAATTATTATATAATTTAAAAGAGCATTAATCGAAGACACGTTTCAATCTTGTTCACAGTTTTATTTATGAAACCGATTTTATTAGATCCTTACTGGAAAAATGAAAATGTAACTTTTTTTTTATCAAACAAAATGTACTAATTAAAAATCAGAAAAGAAGAAACTTGCAATTCTGAATAAAAAAAAAAGTTTCTCTCTGTGTCTTTCGAACACTATCCCGTGAAAACTTTGTCCCACTTTGGCTTGGATTTGGCTTACTTGATTTCATGATCCATTTCATCAGGATTCAAATGCCCTGTCTTTTCAGCAGCTTTATGATATCTATCGATTTTGTCATTAAAAAAAGTAAAAACTCCAAAATCAAAACAATAATAATTATGTACTTAAATTAAAATAATTATCCTCAACTGTTTACCTAATCCATGACTTTGCGTATATACTAACAACAAATTTCCATTTAAATATACTTTACAATAATCATATCAAATGACCTCCAAATAGAATTATGTTGTAAATAATATGTTTTGTGAATTATGTCTACACAGACAATAAAGTTTCCACTTCGATGTCAAGTAATAAGGCAGTTCCACTCCCCCCCTTCCAAGATGGCCGCCAACATCTGCTTGGGAGATAGGGTATTCTATTTCGCCATAAGGTTTGTTAAGGATTCAAGTGTTTTCGTTATAAAAATGTATTTATTAAAGAAATCTAATGAGTTTTTTTCCACTTTTAGCTTTTGGGACACAGTGGCGATTGTTTTCTAATTAATGGGACTCCTAAAATCCACTATACTTGCAAATAATTGAAAAAATTGTATGTTATTAAATTTTTCAAAATTTCTAACCTAAAATATTAAAAGTTAGAATAATTTAATAATATTAACAGTTATTTAAATGAAATTCATTGCAATAAATAAATAAACTACATTTCAGCTGTTATGTTTTGTAATTATTTGCCAGCATTTTTGTGTTTCAGTAATTTGTTTGACTTTCCGGTTCAAGTTGAAATAGCAGGGCTATACAACCAGAATTTGTTATTCTCCAACTTCTGCCGGTTTTCTTTTAAACAAAGTCAAATATTTACAGAATAAAAAGTACAGTAAATTTAAATGAATGATTGAACTAACCAAATCAAAATAGAAAATATCTAATTTAAATGGTTTCTCGTCAGTTTGAGTATAGGTAGTGAATTTTCAAACTTGGACGAAATTTGTATCTTTTGAGCTTAATGCATACTCGACTAGAAGATTTGCTGATTTTTAATTAAGACATAATCTTTACATTTAGTAAACTCCTGAAAAGTGCTAGTTACTTTCAGTTACATTTTTCTTTCGACAAGTATTATGTTATGTAATCATAATCTGAATGTATTTATTGTAAATTACTGAAAAACACAAAAATGCTGGAGTCCCATTAATTAGAAAACAATCGCCACTGTGTCCCAAAAGCTAAAAGTGGAAAAAAACTCATTAGATTTCTTTAATAAATACATTTTTATAACGAAAACACTTGAATCCTTAACAAACCTTATGGCGAAATTAAATACCCTATCTCCCAAGCAGATGTTGGCGGCCATCTTGGAGTGGGGGGAGTGGAACTGCCTTATTGTCACTATGAGAGGGAAGTACCCGGAAAATCAGGTGTACAAGGGAAGGGAAATTTGAGAAAATTCTATAGATTAATTTCCGAGAAGTGAATGAACTTTTTTATTTTGATCTCAATTTGAAGGTGGGATTAGAAGTGACAAAATTCTTGACTGGAAGGGGAAGTATCAAAAATAATGTGCATGAATGGATTAACGGAGTAAACGATTGGGAATCGGATAGATTGAAATTCAAATGTTTTCGTTTTGATCAAGACTTAATAAATTCAATTTATTGTGAGGACTCTTTTTGAAAAGTCAGGAGATCGGAAACAGTCATATGAAAGATATTGACTCTGTTCGGAATCGAACCGAGTACCTTCGAGTCGCAGTTGTTTGGCTTGAATAGAAAGAATTTTTTTTCTTACAAGAAATTGAAACAATTGAAGAACGTTGATCCGTGATTGGTTCATTGTAAACCAATCCGTTTGAAAATATCGGAAACATGATCAGTGGCAAAACTACAATGCGCGGTGGGCCGGAGCTATAGGGGGCCCAAATGCATCATGAAAAGAGTGAAACATTCTCGAAACTGATTATTTTGCGAGAGGGGAGCAAAAATTGAAGTTCTGGCACTGAATATGATCTGACGTCGCTAATCTATAAAATTTTAGTACCCCTGATTAAATTAAAAATTTATGTTTGGATGTTTCGATTACAAAATTATTTATAAAAATCGTTGAATTTGCAAAATGTACTTATATTGTTCTACTCAATAATAATATTATTTATAGGCCAAGTTATAAATGTCGGTGAGTTTCCACTCGACATGTCAATCATTTTCAAGTTCATGACAGCATACATTTTTAATACTTGATGCGTCAAAGGAAAAGTCAGAATGTTCTAAATTTCTTAGAACTTACTCTTTTAACCATATCAATATTTTAGAAAACCCAAAAAATGCACTAAACACTTTTCAGAACTAAAATGTTTAAAAGTTAGCACATGTAAAATACACTGTAAGTATTCGCTTACAGCGAATACGATTGCTTACAGCGAATACTTACAGTGTATTTTACATGTGCTAACTTTTAAACATTTTAGTTCTGAAAAGTGTTTAGTGCATTTTTTGGGTTTTCTAAAATATTGATATGGTTAATATCGAGTTACACTACCTAAACCACGTATCAATTGATTATTTACTCTTTTAAATTTAAGCTTTCAGTTTTCAAAAAATTTTGCGATGTACATTTTTGTTTTTCACCCGTTTAGAAAATCTCCACGTTCTTTGCTTTTCCAATAATTTCTTTTTTAAATAATATGTATGACAACTGTGAGCTTACAATAATTTTAAAATTAAAAGATTTTGCAAGAAATAAAATTTTCTACAAAAAGAAGTCCGCGACAGCATATACCAATTTATTATTTTCAATAGTTGAGACTTGGAACACAAATTTTACTGAATCAAATTTCGAGTTTAATTTAAATTTTATTCGATACAAATGAATCTTAATAATTTTTTTTGAATTTGTTGTGCTGTACCTAGTACCTACCTGTAATATAAGTAATCGATATGATTTTCTATATTAATTATTTAACCTCAAAGATTCAATTCAAAACTTCCATTCAAATGAAGCGAACTCACATTTGAAAAGGAAATTACAAATAAAATCTTGAAACATCTACAAAAATACTCTTCACAATCATCGGGATGCAATTTTTTGCATTTTACTTGATTTTTTTATATCTATGTATTTACCAAGAAATTTGAAACATTTAATAAAAATTCTTGACCGGAATTATTGGATTGGCGTGAGTAATAAAAAACTCAGCAATCAGAAAAATTGGGCAAACGCGCTTTCAACTGAAACAAGAATGAAATAAATTGCCTTGTCAAAACAGTTAAACACCAAAAATAGATTCCAACTGACATTTTCAAATAAATAAATCGCACATCAAAAATAATTTTAGAATTAAAAAATTTTCACTTTCTAGCTGGAAGAGTCTTCGCTCGCTCCGCTCTTGCATTTCTTATTTTGAGTGCAATTTTTAGACGATACATTTTTTTATAATTCACGTTCAAGTGAAAAGTTTCATAATTTATTTTTGAATTAGTTCAACGTCGCTGGCGGTTAACATTTTTTGTTGAAAATATGGAATGCACATATTTTTGAATTTTAACCAGGCGAGACGTTGTATTTTTAATCTTGCGATGACCGGCCTTGAAATTTTTAATGATATTTTTCTCTGCAATCTGAAAATATACACATTTTTATATTTTTGGGAAATATTAAATTTTATGGAAACTCGAAGTTGAAATTTTTAAGTAAACTCGATAAGGAATACGGAAATGCCACGTGTTCTCAATATTTTTCAATTTAAATTTTAAAATAAACCTTGCAAAAGTCAATGCAGAAATTCTTTTAGTGGCGAAACCGCCTTTCGGAAAACTTTTGAATGTTAAATTAATTTTTTGTTAAATGGACGCCGGAAAATGCCGGCAGCGAAGTTTCTGAATCGATAAAGCGAAATTGGATCCGAAACTTTTATAAAATATTTGACATACCTAACGATTATGCAGCTAAATAATATTTAGTGAGTGCCCATGTGGCAAACTTAAAATCCGTCGTGTGATATTTAGAATATAAATGATAATGTGCTCGTAAGTTCGTTGCCATTAAAGCTTTTTATTCCCATTGCGAGGGTGGACATCAAACGAATTATTGTTTGCAAGTTCCTTAACACATGCATGTTTCAAAAGAGGAGACATTACTCGAGGAGTGTTAAAATGTTATGGTGCATTAATGGGTCTTTTTGTAAAAAAAAAAATAATACTAACACATCAGATATTATGACTTCTTGCTTCGTTACGATTCAAAAAAACGATTAATAATTTAATCTGTTGTCGAATTATCGTATCAATCATGATATAATTTGATGGAACGGTGCCCGGAGGACTTATTCTTCAGAAAAGTGAATAACGTTTGACAAGCTTGATTGCTTGATTGAAGCTATGCTAATGTAACTCACTTTGTTCAGTGTGAACTTCGTCCACGCCTCCCTTTTCCTTCAAAAACAAAAATTTTAAATTGAAAGCTATGTGTCTGCTTTAAAAGCTTTTAATAAATTTCCCTTGCATGTTTGTCGCAATAGTTAGTAGAAAAGAAAAATTATATTTTTTGCTTTTGAATAGGTATGTAAGGTGTGAACGCCGAGACTCAAAATTAAATTGAACTGTCAAAATTTTGTTTGAAACAGATGTTTTAATTTTGTTCCAAAGCATTCTCGATAGAAATTTGTCTGAAAAACAAATCGCACATAATTCATCAAACTCATGTGCGGTTAAAATGCCGTATGCGACAGAAAATTATTGTCGCAAGTTAGCGCATCTCTCCCCAATTCATAATCAATGCTCCAGACATGTTTTTACTTTCCCTACTTCGAACTAAACCGAAAAATAATTATTTGTTTGTATGTTTTATGTGTCTGCTTGTGTAATTGGAAAGTTTCCAACATTTTATTATTTCGGCCTCTCCTCGACTGGAAAACTTAACGCAATTTAATCTCTTCCTTACATCTCTCTCGAAAAATTTTGTGTCTAATTGAAATTATGGCATACTAAATGTTTTCCGAATTTTGAAGTATCGATAAATAAACAAATTTTTGTCTGTAATTTACTGCGAAAAGTTGTTTTTTCCTGCTACCCTACGTTTACGTATTTTATGATGAGTTTGTAAGACCGTTGCCGGGATTAAGGTGGATCTTGTGGAAATTTATGACTCGAGTAGGTACATTTATAAAAGCTTTTGCATGTGTGTAATTTATTTTACTGCGTTAATTTAACTTAAATTAAAAAATTGAGTTCCATGTATGACTAAATTGCGTGACACATATTATTTTGAAAAAAAATCTTTTTAATTAATTAGAGAACATTGAATTTATCTTTCTAAAACCGCATGCGGATCGCTACAAACGAAGGGAACTCCTTTGTATGGGCAGAATATCCCTACGAAGTTTAAAAAGATGAACTTTATTGACGAGCGAATGGTTAGCCTTCTCACTCGTGAAATCTTAATGTACTTGAAATTCTTCTTCTTGAATAAAAAACCATAATAATCCGTAATTTGTAATATATTTTTGTTCAAACATTAGAGCTGCTCCATAAATACGACTTGACATGTTCACTGCTTTAGGCCAAGTAAATCAAATTTCCACTTCAATCATAAATCCAATGTTTTTTTTTTCGAACCAGGGTTTAAACTGTAGGTCTCCAGTATTCGTCACTGAGAGATTCCACCTGAGGTTTTATTTGAATTAACATCAGTGGCAAGTTACATCTTGTAATTTAAGCCCGATTTATATACGTTACAACGGAAAATTTTTGCGTTCGATATTCCTCAATAGTATATTAAACAACAAGTTTAGTAAAGCAAAGTTTTACTAAACGAATTTAGCCTTTGAGTACGAGCGAGCGCAGCGAGCGAGTAACTTAAAAGCTAATGAGTTTAGTAAAAATGCTTTACTTACAAGGTTTGTTTATACTATTTTTTCGGATTTTGTGCAATATCTAGTGCCGTTTTTGAGTTATTGCTAATTCAAAATATTTCATAGTAGGTACTTGTGTAGGTTGTTTATTGACAGTGACATTACTATATAGTAAAGTGACTTTTCTATGTGGTAAAGTGCCACTTTAATAAATGATTTTGAATTGAATCCGAAAAAAGTTTTTTTCCTACTCATTTATCTTTCAGGATAATTTATTACGACGAGCGCTATCAACGAAAATCAATATAAATAATTTCGATAAGAGAATTGCCATTTTATGGCTTCATATTTATAGTTTTCGTATCTCGCCGAGTTGTGGGAGAAAAGTCAAAATATTTGTCGCTTTTTATTCGTTGGGGTGCACGACATCAAAGAAGCAGTAGGAAGGGAAGACCCTTGAAATTGGGTACTTTCGAGTTTCGAGTAGTTGGGGTAGTTGCAATATCGCGATTGCGGTTTCACTTTAAAAAAAAATATCGCTGGTGGCGTTTGTTTGTGTTGGAGTGCCGATACGTACAGGATGCGTTAAAAGTTGCTGAATTATTTAGTGTGTTAAATTGGCATAGCGTGCAAATTGAATTTTATTTAAATTAGCAGGCGTACATAGTAATTACGTAAGTATGCGGTTGGTGGATAATTATTCATTTCAAAATTAAAACTGTAAATCCTAGTACAAATAAAATTGATTTTCTTCGCTCAGCTTTGCCACATTAAGCGAGAATATAATAATTATTATTTGCGATTTTAAAATTTTACAATTTGCTAGCTGAAACGACTCGGCGTCAATTACGCATGTGCAACGTTACATTATAATTTTCAGCTGTGCAAAATTTTTAATCTATTTAATTAATAATTTAAATTACGCATCAGTCTTAGGTCATTAGCCCAAATTGTAAGATATTTTAATAAATTATATCCGTTAAAATTATTGCATGACTGTACATGAAGGTCAAGTTTAGACAACGAGTCTATGGTTTTCAAGAATTTTGAAAGTTTTAATTGTTTAATTTTATATAATAATGGATCCATAATTTACGGTTAGATTGGTTTCCACTTAAACGAATTATTTTTAATTATATTTATAGCTTTTCGACTAATTGAAAAATTGTTGCCTATTCTTACTTGCCGTAATCGAATTTGTTAATTGTTTAATTTTTTCGTTAAAATTAATTACAGCGCCGTTAAACAACTATTTTGATCAACCAATCAAACAATAAAACAAACTCAAAACTTGCAAAACTCAAGGTCACGGGAGTTTTCCAGCGGTTATACTACTTAAAACTCAATTTTTCTCATCCAAATATCTCGTTTATAGAGGCTAACAACCATCATAAATGATATTCCGTGAGATTGCGGTAATTTCTTGCATTTTTTGATTATTTTCTCATTATGTTGATGAAGTCTGTCTTATTGTTCTTTTCGCCCATAAAATGTTAGCTCTTATTTAGCAATCACTCCAAGCGACTCAGACTTCTCGCGATTAGAATATAATATTATTTCTCTCACCCACATAGCATCTCCCTAATGTTCCTCGCGGCAATATACCACTCATTATGAGTAGTGAACTTGTTAATTGAGAAACGTTTCATCAACGTTCTGTAGTGACATGTTCAACACTTGAAGTACAAAGCGATGTCTTCATTCTCGACTACTCGAAAACTTTATTGCTACACCCCTGCTTTAACCTCTTGTTTGTCTTCCCTCGGAGATAATTTAACTGTTTTATAAAAGGGGACGAGGTCTGAAAATTGGGTGTGTTATTTACCAAAGTTCGTTAAAACATTAATTTACTTTGTATACGGCGGCGACTGTTTGGGAACTAATAATATTTTAAATATGTAAATTAATATTGTTCCGCCACTGTCCTGTCATCTTGTCAGATATCAATTATTTTTTAAGGTTAAAACGCACTTGGGTCTTGCGGCCTACTTCGCAAACATGAACGTTGGTATTTGTTTTTGTTGTAAACAGTTTTTAATAGAAAGAACCTCTTGTTTTAATAAATATTTAATATTGCTTTTATCCTAAATAAATAAATTTTTTCTACTCAAGTTTCAGAAAATCGATTGATATTTTTCTTCACCCTAGTGTGTTTATTTCTTATGCACCCTCTAAAACTAACCCGGTTCGGTTTAGATTAATGCGAAGCGTCTTTTTTTCCAAAGCTTCACGTATAGGTCAGTTACCCAACCCTTAGTGTAAAACGATCTTTAGCCAATGACAATATTTAAATTACAAGTTTTCATTACAATTTCTCACATTTCATCTCGGCCGGTTTTGTAATTAAATGCATTGAAATTGTAATATACTCAGATAGTACGAAAAATTTGAAGTAAGTAAATGCAATACTCCTGCAAACACTGATGATTGAGATGAATCACTTTAAAGGTTCCTTTGTTTACTCTCCTAATCAAATTTATCTAAGAGAGCCAAACAGTTTGCTCACTTATTAACAGTTTTAATGAGACCGTACAGATAATACAAATAGATAGATCCATTTAATTACTGCAATCGGACAAAAAAGTTGAAGAAATTTACAGAAATAAACTTTTATACGCTTCTTGTAGAGTAAGCATATATTTTATTCATCGAAATCGAAAGCAAAAGTTTACCTTTATTTACCATGATTAATTAATACATCGCAGACCCCCTAGTTGAATAAAATGTCTATATTTCTGAAACTTTACTCTCTTGATATCTAATATGCTATTATTGTATCTTAGTTATATCTGGTTCTTTGTTAAAACTTCTAAAATTTGTTTTAAAAATTCAAATGATTTGAAATTCATGGAACCCAAGGGAAAATTTTACTATATTGTTTTGACTCTTTATCTTTTTAAGTATGGCTGTGTCGTTTATAATTAATAAGACCATAAAGATAACATAAATATTATGTTTAATTAATTAATTAACTACTGCAATCGAGCGAAAAAATTGAAGAAACTTGGAAAAATAAACGTTTATTAATTATTAAGCTGGGCATTGACGTTAATGGCCGAATTGTCATCATTGACCGTAACATATACAGCAGTAACAAACTGTTTGCTCAATGCAAGGCTATTATTCTTTCGGCTTCCCGTCGACCACTTTCCAGTGCTCCGTGCACGGTGGAATAATGAATTGGATTTGTCGATTCCCCAGCAAAGAGCACCCTCGTACCACCCAAAGGTTTTGACAAAATTACTTCGGGGGATTCCCCATGTTGTCGAGATTTTATGGTTTGGTAGGAGTACGTGCCACGAACGTGTGGATCCGTATACCATCCATGCCTAAAAATGCAAACATTTTTAATTTTAAAACATAGCAAGATCCGCAAAGAGATAAGAAAACACACCGTTTCATGGCGTCAGCACGAGTTATATTTTCGTAAACTGGTCCAAAAAATTTGTGTATTACCAACATGAGACCATCGAGCACCTCATCGTCGGACATTAATTCAATTTTTGGTATGGAGGGTTCTGTCAGAATGGCCAGTAACACGTTTGGATTTTCTTTTTCTATAAAAATCGCACCAATGCTAAAGATCCAGGATTTATCGATCTGAAAAGTTTCAGTCTTTCTAATTCCGATCTAATTAATAATACCTCAAGTACCTACATCTAAAGAATCTAAGAACAATTCTTTATCTTCCGTATTCCAAATTAAAGTAAAATATTTAAAAGTGGCAGAATTATTCATTTGCCACCATTGGTTGGGAAAATGAAGGTATACTTTTCCAATTGCGTCGAAACCAAGATCTTGAATTGCTGTTATTTTTTCTTGCGGTAACTGCGGCGAAAATAACGTTTCGTAAGAATACTTCAGCACGCCTAACGAAACTGTTACGATAACGTGGTCGGCTCGATAGACACTTCCATCGCTACATTTTACTTCGACTGTTTTTTTTTCGTTCCATTTTATTTCTGTAACTTCTTTGTTGAATATGATTTTGTCATCGATTGGCAGTTGGTCTTCTGGGTTCGGGTACTTCTTGATCAAAATGTCCAGGATGGTTTTATAGCCTCGATTTTTCCAATTCAGATTGGCATTTCCTGCGTTGGTTACATATTCTGATTGGAGGGATGAATCAAATGCCGAAAACGAACCTTCTAACGCCATTACTTCCCTCAGAACTAATTGTAAAGTTTCTGTCGCTATTTTTAGTTTCTCTGGGTTATTCTTGTACAAATCTTGTATCTTCTCGCTGTACCTAAATTAATAAAACTTGGGTCAAAGGGAATTTACAAATAGTACTATCCTACTTACTTCCTCGTAACATATTCTCCAACGGAAGTGTTTTCTGAAGATTTTTTGTTAAGATCCTCGAATATATCTTGCAATTCCTTCGTAAAATCTGGATCGAGAGGCTTTCCTGTTGAGTACAAGAAGATCCAGTCCAATTCTTCTAATCCTAATAAACCGTACTGGCTGGCCATCTGGAAAACTACGTTACCTTCTTCTCCGTGGCACCACTCGGCACCCAAATCAACCACATTGTCTCCAAATGGAACCGTATGAACTCTGCCTCCGATTCTGTTCTTTGCTTCCAGTATCGTGAGATTGGTGATGTTATTTTCTAAAAGCTTGGATGCAGCTGCGATCCCCGAGACTCCAGCTCCCACGATGATAACACTAGGAGATTCGTTGCATACCGAATTTGTTGTTAACAATGAGACTGCTAGCAAACATTTCAATAAATTATTTGTTAAAGCTTCCATTACATAAGAAGTAGCTATCACAAGCGCGAATGTCTCAAGACTGTTATTATTTTCGATCAATGTCAGGATGATCTCATAATCTAATTGGCCCAATGGCAATGTGACCTTTACAATTTGTATTAGTTTTGCTGGACATTTTTTCGCATTTCTCGATATTATGCTGGAAATGTTTGTTTTCCTTCGGCGTGGGAGAAGTTGGGGGATACAAATTCTGTACTTATTACCCGATAGTAATCTCTACAAATTGAATGATGTGTTTAGTTATTATTTACGTTGGCTCACGTATGTTGTAAAGTCATTTATCAAATGCGGGATATAGGCAACGTATAATTAAGGTGAGAATGTAATGTGAATTCTTAAGCTATTTATAAATATTTTTTGTATACGCACCTTTGTGTATCTTGAGTTATGTCCTCACAAAGCAGACTCATAGAGGCGGTTACTTACAAAATGGAACATAAAGTTTCTTTGCGCACAATGTTTAAATTTTTATCAAAATTTCCTTTGATCTTATTTACATACATGGTCTATGGTGATTACATTCCAATTGGAAACTTTTAGAGCGAAGAAAAGAGTTCTATCGGACGATACTTATCGTTTTCCAAATATTACAACATAACTGCTATCGATTTAGGATTAATTGATTACAAATATTGCATTTTTTATCTTGTAATCGCGTATGTTTTGGATTTGTGATATTATTAATTGCTCCATTTCGGTATTGACCCACGATAAGGGGTTCTATATCTGATTATTTTTCATTTTCGTTTTTATTTAATTATTTTGTACGAAATCGACCTATTCAACTCTCGAGAGATTTCGCAATTGTTTTTCAACCCCCCGTGTCACGTCTAACCGCTCATCGAACTCCAAAACCACGTTCCATGGTTCCCGAGTCCAAGTACCTTCCAATAGCACTTCACTTAATGCTATCAAAGAACTTCGCTTAAAACTATTAAATTAGCTAGCGTATACGAATTATAAAATAAGGTTAACAGCGTCTAATTAGGGTAATAATAATAATAATTAATTAAGTACTAAATTTGAATAAATCAATTACAATTCGCTCTCTCCGAAGTGTGCCACCTTATTAAAATCGACGAATAATTTAACGAAATTACCGAATTAACTGCCTTATTATGAAATCGAAATTAAAAATTGGTTCACTCGTCTTATCAAAAATTATTTCTTCAAACAAATTTGCCCAAGATTTCGTAAACAAAAAATGCTTTAAAAGGAAGCATCCAATTAGGTTGGCAAAATTTGTAATCTGTAATTAACAGAAAATTACAGGTTTATCGTGTCGTTAACAGGTTTTTCTTCATTTTCCAAAACTTTGTCTTTTTAGTTGAAAAAATATGTTAACTACTCCATCGGGTCACGAAATGCTCCAATAATTAAAGAAAGCAATTGTTATTAATTAAATTCTAAAAAATATACTACACTGTAAAAAATAAGAGCGAACAGTTTGCAATAATTAAAGCTCCATTCGCTTAACATTTAATTTAAATGATATTTAATTTAGGTCACTCCGCACAAGGCCAATTTTTAATTTTTAAAATTTTTGACAAATAAAGCAAAATAATAAATTATTAACACTACGTGGAACTTTCCTGCAGCAGTAATTAATTCAAATTCGAACAAAAAAATTCACGCAGTAAATTTATTCAAAAATTAGTTCCACATGAAAACCAAATAAGCGAACAATTTGAAATTAATCAAAGCGGAAGTAAAAAGCTTTCCATAATATGAAAGACGAACTTAACATTGTAATAGTAAATATTTAAATCAGTTTACGAGCACAAATTATACACCTCGAGGTTGCTTTTTCAATAATAAATTGCATGCACGTTTCAAATGAAAGATTTTCATGTTACACGTAATATAAGAGATAAGATTTGGTAAATAAAATGCTTGAGTGTTTAGCTTTATCGACTCTTGTCTGTTGGGTCTGAAAAACTGTCGCAATGTAATAGGATTTGTACTATTTTCGGTTCAGAAGCCCTACACTGCAAAAGCGTCTAATGAAGTTAGTTAGTAGCTCAACTTGCGGTTACACCACTACGAAGAGGATAACCACGTCAGCAAAAGAGAATTCTTCGCTCGCATTCGAACTAGAAGTTTTAGAGCCTGAAATTTTAATGCTAACAATAATTATTTAGTTCATGCAATTACAACCCCACATCTATCAACATCTCACGATGACAATATTTTTTGATAATTTACAAAAATTAAGCAAAATCTCGTCTGAGAAATTGAAAATATACAAGAAAGGTTGAAATTTTAGCAACTTCTACATGGAATAGGTGTCTGTTAGTGTGGTATTGAGTGAGGGCGGTTATTTTAAGTACAATTTTTGATACTTGGGCTTTATTAGGCTACAGGCCTTATTACCCGCAGGTACCTTATATAAACTTTTCAGTTTTGGAGTTACCGTTTCCGAGTTATAGTGACATCAAAAAATATTGTCATTTGTATCTCGGAAACGGTTCGACAATATAGTAAAATGCATAGGATCGAAAATGTAAGAAATGAAATTTACAAGAAAAACTACCTATTCATTATTCTATTTCATTGTACCGTTTCTGAGATACAAATAACAATATGATTTGTATTTTACAAAGTTTTATTTCAGTCATTGTAAACTAGAAAATGGTAGGACAAAATAGAAAAATGTGTATAAACAAAAAGATAGACAACAAAAAGTGTCTAATAAGTGTTGCTGTAAATGCGATTTTTATATGACAAAAAATTATTTCAAAAGGTACAATTTACATTACCAACATAGGAGCCACTGATATACATACCTTTTCCTTTTAATTGAACATCATCAATTCTAAGATTACAATGTTGCTGTTCACGATTTACATTAAGTGAACGCCACCACGCTGAAAAATATTAAGTTAATCTATTACGTATAGTTGGTATAGAAAGTTTTGTTTAAAAACTAAACGATGAAAAATAAATCAAATTACATTATAAATAAATAAATTTTGTTTATTGTTTGACCAATCCCAGGTGCTTTTTAAAGTGAAAAAGCACCGTTATGTCAAATGAAAATCTGACAAGATGACAAAACTGTGGAGAAATTCAACTGTTTTTCATTTGAAATGTCAACTCGATATGGCGACTGGATTTATCGAGCCTTGCGTATAACCTCTAAAAGGTAAATCCTAACTTGACATCTGACAATTGAGATGTACAGTGGCGGAACAAATTGGCGTCGAACAAGACGATAAAACAGTAGCGGAACATCATTAATAATTTATAGAAATCGCCACTGTAAGTGCGGTCAAGCCACACAACCTTGGCAATCGAGTTTATGTATACAATAAATTATGTATAGCACCGGCCCGAACGTTAGAGTAAAGGAAATCAGAATATGCACACGAAAACCCAAATTGCTTAAACATTACGAGCAGGAATAAAATAAAACATTTCCTTCATGTTAGCTTTCACAATTTCATGTTGACTTTCAATTTTCTAAATTAATGCACGGATCGTAAAAAAACCATTTACGCCACATTTTACAATTTCGCGTGTAAATCAAACAAAATTTATTTCGATTTTCAGCGAACCGCATGTAGAGATCCAAGATAAAAACACGTTCATTTCACTTTAAATAAATCGCAACATTTGTGTTGTATAAGTACATTTTGCTTGTTTGTAAATTTTCGATAAAAAATAAAATATGCTATACGTGATTCGAACAGAAAAGCAATTTTTTCAAATTTGATTTGTTTGATTTATATCACTTGTTGCAAGACTTTTTATTTAGTTATTACGTGATTATCGTTCACGTTTATCGTTTAAATCATGGCGAGAAATTAAAAAAAAAACTTCCACTTGTTCTGGTTGAACTCCAACTTGCGTTATTTCAATCTCGTCCGACTTAAATTGCATTAATAGCGAAACAAAATTGATTTTTTATCCATTTTTTCCAACTTGATGTCACTTACAGGTGTAATTTTCACCGAAAATTTGTTTTGAGGAAATTGGAGAAGTTGTTCAACCCAACATCAACAGCTGCGATGTTCCGCACGAAAGTTCCAGATTTAACCAATTCGCCTAATAATTTTCTTCTCTAGCAGCACAATAATATGCATTTTGCAGTTACCAATTTAGTCTGATATAATTAGATGTCATTATTATTTTATTGCAAATACTAAAATTCGTTTCGCTTAACAGGATCTCAAAAGAAATTTTATTTTATAATTAGAAGTCCGTCACACACTCGTCACATATTATTTACATGCAAAAAATTATAATAACATTTCGGTTCTTCCAGCTAGGGCCAACTTAGCTAACATTGCAGGGGTTTAGATTAATGTTATAAGAGATATAACCATTACAATATACAAGGGGTGAATCACACCCTCAAAATACTACCCGATTGACTCATTTTGCTTTCCTCGTTGAACTCGAAAATCTCGTCATCATTTGTGTTCAATAGAAAATTTAATCGCTCATCATCTTGTGTTGCCTCGTAAAAACTTTGTATCACGGAAAAATTATTATTAATTGCGCGATAATTAGATTTACTTAAAGGGCAATTTAATAATATGCTCCGGTGGAAATTAAAATTTCTTTATTAATTACGGCAATTTTCTAACACTCGCAGCCCGCAAAAGTTACATTAATTTCAAGCTCTCTACTTAATAATGCATAATATACAGGGCGTTTTGAAATGCCCGAAGAGAGCATAAATTTTCGCTTACACCATAAATTGCACCAGTCGATAACATGGAAGTCTATAAAAGGGAACATTGAAGAAATAAGGGACACGTGACCGAGGGATGCGATGGCGAATTGACGGCTCAATTACTGTCCAAGTGGCGTATATTTTTACATGAATTACACGACATTATTGCTTCTAATGATGTTCGAATAAGGGATAAAGTAATCTAGGCTATGCAAAAAAAAAACTCGTTAACGCATTAATTAACGGCTGGTGTACGTGCAATTAAAAGCGGTGGAGATTTTGCGCACGAATAAATTGTTAAAGAAAAATTGTAATTTTTTTTTAATTTTTAATAATCAAATTTTTATTTGATCATTTTAGAAACGAATTTATCTGAGCGTGCTAATAAGTGGTAGTCTAATGGTGGGTTTCGTAAAAGTTATTTAAAATTTAACCAATGATTAAAATTATTAAACAATAGAGCAATGCACGAACAAGAATTACAAATTAGGAAATCCATGGTGTGGATTACGAAAGGGAAAAATGTCTTCTTATGAGCTCGATATACATTTTTTAATATATTTCGTCATAATCGGAATCTTATTTAAATCCCCCCCGATAGAGACAATTCAATTTTGTATCCTTTGTAGCTTGTCGATGATCGATGAGGATCCAAAAAGGTGTAGGGATAAACCAATCAAACTAAATCTTCAGACCAGAGACTCAACCCCTTAAATAGATCTATACTAATAGTTTAGTATAGTCCTACAAAACATGACTATTGCTACTGTCTGATCTCGAAAACGTTGGTTTGGTTATGAAGTATCTATCTTTAAAGATAAATCATTCGACTGAAGCCACAAACAGTTTTTGACTTGCAATAGCAGATTAATTCTTAGTATTGCTCTTGTTATACTTTTGCTGTTAAAACTTTAAAAATTTGAAAGAGAACAATTTATTGTATTTGTGCAATTTTTAATATAATATTATTATAGCTAAGCTGGAACCATAATCTGTTATTATTTTAGCTGCTATTCCAGAGATTACCAACCGAATGGCCCAACGAAGGGCCAAACTAATTGCTCTAATAAAGCCCCGGTGGCCAAGATCTAGCTAGCTCATCAGAGATTTAGATTACTTTTTGGCTACTTTTTGTTTCTTTTACAACTATTTTTAGCCGGTAAATAAAATATCTGATTATTATTTTGTACGAGTGATTACTTTGTTTGATTTGATTCATCAAAATAAATTAACGGGCGGACTAGATACCAGGCCCACTAATGCGGCCCGGATTTGGCCCGTAGGCCGTAGTTTGGAGACCCCTGATCTATGGGCTCCACATTGACCTTTAGATTCGAAATTATTTATAACTTGATCGGTGCTAAGATTTGAGTTTCCGGCCACGTTTACTTCTAACTTTAATGTAGTTAGATTCTGAAAACCTTATTTCTCAATTTTCGGGGGCTAAAATCTGGTGACCCGCAGGAGGGCCTCCAGACTCGCACTTATTTATCACTTGATATGTTTAGAGTCTAGAGACCCGCATCATTTATTTTCAATTTTTTAGTCAATAGTCTGGAAATCTCATAGGGGCTTCAAGATCTGAGGGCGCCTCGTACGGTTTGCATCTGTACGCGCTAATTTTCTCGATTGTAAACATTACAAAGACGTTCAATTTTTTTTTTAAACTAAACGTAGTTAAATGATGAACTTAGTCGCGATTTACATTAAGCGAACGCCGCCACGCGGAAAAATATTAAGTTAATCTAATACGTATACTTGGTGTAGAAACTTTTGTTTATAAACCAAATGTTTGTATTCTTTTCAAAATCTATTTTAAAAATCTTACAATATCACCAAATAAATTAGAGCTAAGATCCCGGGAAGCCAGAAAAACAGAAATTATCTATTACATATGGTGACATCCTTTTGCTTTTTGCTAGAGTTGAATTTCTGTATATGCTATAATCTGGTGCTGATCTGATGCATTTATAGCATAATTATTATTCTTAAACCCTCTCCCAACAAACATGCATGCTCATTCGTTCATGACTGCGTTAAAATTGTTATAATAATGTCCTTTCTTTTGTAACGCATTTCCGATTTATTTGTTTTAAGGTAGTAGTCTGGTAACTTGCACGTTTTTTTACGTCTTTATTGGAAATTTTTAATAATAAATTTAAAAATTTAATAATAATATATACTAAAAAACCAAAACCATTGAATTTTATTTTCCCATACAAAAAATTCCAAATAACGAAGTAGAAATACGTGCAAGTTATACCAGACTATTACCTTCAGTTGCCAACCTAAAATAATGGAAAAGTAACGGGCTAGTTTTTGACTGTTTTTGTTTGTTAAGAACTTTTAATGTTTTATTCGCGATTTACCTTACCGTTGGTGGTGTGCGTGACGCTTCCAAATGTTAATAACATGGCGGCTCTATTACATACACTTATGATGTTATGAAATGATAATTTACAAAATAAAACACCAAAAGAATGCAAAGGTTTGTTTGGTTTATAAACAAAACTTTCTATACCAACTAATATAAGTATTACGTATTAGATTAACTTAATATTTTTCCTTGTGGTGGCGTTTGCTTAATGTAAATCGCGAATAGATAACCTGAAGTATGAAATGGTAGTAATTAATAATTAACTAAAGTTAAGCTTTATGGGAAGATGTATTTGACTGAAGATAACGATGAAAAGTGAGATTAAAAATAAATATGAAATTGAAATTTAAACAGACGCTAATTAACAGGAAAGAGATATAAAAACTATAATTGCGAAATATTTAATAACAAGAAAAAGGTCTAGGTAACTCAGGTAAAATATTAAATAAAAATTTCAAAAATTTAAATGGAAAAATAAAATAAGATCGCGATGTCGTAACATAACTTGAATTATAATTTGATGTTAATTAAATTTTGAAAATTAGTAACCACCGTAAAGTTTTAAAGGTAGATAGATCAGAGCAATATAAAATAGCAATGTTTTTTCTTCTTACGTAATGTATTTCCGATTGGTTCGGTTTCAGTTACCAACCTAAAAAATTGAGACGGTGAAGAGTCAATGCAGTCTTCAGTCTTCGATATTATGTTTAGCTGCAGATTCCAAAAAAGCTGAAACTCAGTTGACTCCTACCAAAGCGGTTGAGGTTTTGATTCATACTTTTCATTACAATTAGAAGCAGGAATCTTGAAAAAGCTGATTTGTGCAGTGGAAAGCAGGCTTCCCAGTTATTCGAATTGAATCTAAATAATCTTTTGCTTCACATTTTCATCGTTTCAAAATTTAAGAGAAATTGTGACCTAAAATATTTCTCGCTTTATGCCCAAAAAGGCTGGCTCCATTTAAGAGTCAAGGAAGACGCTGGTTAATCTTATTTATGGTCATCGTTAATAATGTGAATTGTTTTATTGCTCTTTATGATGCTTAAAATTGCACTGCGGAGTCATTATTATTTATAATGGGAAACTTTCACAAGTTTAAAAATCGCATTGACTCATCCTGTTGCGAAGTACTTTCAGAACACCCACTTGATTTTATTTTAACCAGCACATTCTGTGATTTCTCAGCTCAGTTCATTTTTCATAAAATGCGGCAAAAACGATTTGCTTCACCTTCTCCACCTTTCTCGTTGCAATATTTTTGATAAGATTCATGCAACGTCGTTGTTCACCGGATGTACAATTTTCTAGTCTCTACTTAGGAAGGCACCTTGCCAAAAAGTTGAAGTTTCCGGTGCAAGTTCAATGGCCCATGATAAAAAGTATTGCTTTCGGTGTGTTTGTTTTACAAGAACCGTTTTAGCAAATTCTCATCGTGTTCCTTCATTATTATCCATGTACAGTAGAATTGTTATTTGTTACATAATTTCTTTTCGTTGTGCGATTAATTTTAGAAGTGTACAACAAGTGCATTCTTCTCGAGTTGAAGAATGTGGCATTAAAATATCGAGTAATTGATGGTAATGGTTTAATTATGTTTTTCTAGCTCGCAATTTACATTACAGTACGGCGATCTTGTAAATTACTCCATCAAGTTGACAAGTTCCTTTATCACGTCAAGTAGGATGATGATACGTGACAGCTTTTTCACATCGACATCATGGTAAAACGTATTTCTCAAAGAACCCAAGTCCATTGTTCTATGAAGATGGGCTAATCCAGATTCCTATTCTTTCATTATATGGAAATATTCCAATTTTGACTTCTTCGTCCAACTTTCGATTGGAATTAACACCGCAATTAAGGCTAACTGTTGTTTAATTTCTTTCGTCGCTTCTTTATTCGCATTATTTTTCTCGATAACGAAACCATCTCGTATTTGTTAAATTGTGCGGTACTTCTCCATATAATATAAAAGCATGAGAACTGGTAAGTCAAACAATGCTGCGAAGCTTTGTTGAAAAAAATCTGGCCGTAAACACAATGTTGGATTTGTTCGTGCACGACTATTTTTTTCCGTCATCGAATACTGTAAATTGCTGCAATAAACGGTGCTTTTTCTATAAATTTTTTTAAACCATAACCTCATAATTAATCGATAGCCAAAACGGGCGATTAAGTTACTATTGCGTATTTTTTGCTGCGCCCTCGGTAAGGTTTTCGTGGCTGCGAGGGACAGCTCGGTAATTATATTTTTTTCAAAGATATCGAATTATTTTTTAATTATACGTTTGGATCGTCTAACTGCGTCCTTGGCTTTAGTCAAATTATTATCCCTCGAGATAGCTAATTGGGAAGGGTCAAAAAATACGGTGCGCAAATTTTTTTAGATTTTATAAAATGCATTGGAACGTTATGGTAGATTATATGGAGAAACTTGCAAATTTAATAAAATGTAGAACATGACGATTACTTTGTTAATCATCAAGTGCAAGGCGATGATGCAATTCTTGTATCCGGCACTACTCGAGTGTGCCAAAAATGATTTCCTGCTCAGCAGATCATTGTCGGTGTGCAGTAGCAATGAAGACTTTGAAAATTAGAAAAAAGTGCATGGAGAATTTTAATCGATACTCGTCGGTTCTTTTTTGTTTTGTCTTATGTAAGAGGTTATGTATGCTTTTACTTCCCGTATAATTTTCTTGAATAAGTGTGTGAGTCATCGATGTAGAGAGGTTGGCTCTTGGTCTTTCCGATACCCGTTTGGTTCAAAAAGTAGTCAATCAATTGTTTCTTGTTTTTTTAGCTTTTCACGTGTTCATGAATAATAATAGTAAATAGTACGACGCATACATAGTAGTAGAGTTTAGAGTAGACTTTCACTCTGAAATACTATTAACACACATACCAAACTGAATGTTGCATTTCCTGTAAAGAACTTCCTGTTTATACATTTACATGTTTTCATGTTATTAAAATGATGGATCTATTCATCATTGTTGCAGTTACTTCCATAAATTTCTGACACTTATATTCGAATTAGTATACAAACATAATCTAATTGCATGATGATGGTCCGGTAGACACAGGTTGGGTTAGCACCTGCCGAGAGAACTATCACTTCATGAAGTTTCTTGGTTCTAACTAAATTTTTCATAAATTAACTTGAGTTGGAATTGAATTGAATTGAAATCAGGAGGTATATCGTAGAGAGACAGATTTAGCAAGAGACTATTCGCGGTTTACCTTACCGTTGGTGGCGCTCGTGACTCTACCAATTGTCAACAACATGGCGGCTCTATTACGTACACTTGATGCTGTTTTGAGTTTGATTCTAAATTGTTTTATTGTAAAACAAAATAGAACACTAAAAGAATGCAAACATTTGATTTTTAAACAAAACTTTCTATACCAACTATACGTATTAGATTAACTTAATATTTTTCCGCGTGGTGGCATTTGTTTAATGCAAATCGCGAATACCTACCTGGGGTTCACCTTCACGCTAAATTGATAACCCAGATAGCACATCCTTCATTTTTTGTTATAAGATAATTTTTCTATTGAAGATTGAAAAACTGTAATCTTGGTTAAAAATTTCATTCGCTCTGAGAAACAATTTATGAATGTATTATTTGAATTTACAAATATTTGCGGGCAAAAGGTTGAAAAGAAGGATAACCTACTTGTTTCATCCAAGACTATAATCCAACATCTTTTACCAAAAGTTTGTTCCTGAAACACAAAGCAAACGATGACTTAACGATTGCATTGCATGTTTTCGTTGGATGAAATTTGCATTTACAAGTGAACTCATCTTTATATGGATGGAGCTGTCAGCTTATCGTTTTGGATCTGGAAATTCGTGTTGTCAAGCTTGATTTCTTCTTATAATTCCAATATTTATTCTAAAGCATTAATTTTGACAATTTAATCTGAACCCAACTGACTGGAACGTCAAGACAATGGTCGGTTACTAACGGTTCGTGATGCATTCTTATCTCCTCCATGTTGATGCTCAACTACCAAACTTGTTCATCTCGAATCTCACTAATCATAACATCTCAAACAGCAGAAAATTTATTTTATAAACAAATCGTGATAGATTTTCGTGTGTGTGGGACGGGAACACTTTGCAGTTCGGTTATAAGTTTCCATCGCGTGAAAAAGCGGTCTCTATTTTCGATTGATTTATTAGTTCAAATTTTTCGGTGGCCAAGGTCAAGTTTAGAGGTGAAAAACCTCGATCGTGCATCCAATTTGAAACGGTGCCATAAAAAAAATTGCCATTTTATTGTGTTGCGAAATTTTCTATCATTATCTGGAGCAATGGTTCTTCAATTTGTATTAAATTGATATTAATTGTTCCACTTATTGTTTTGGACGGCGAGTGGGTGGATTAAGTCAAATTTAATTCTTCGTTTTTAACATTCGAATTCTTCGCAAAATATAATTTGCTGCTTTATTGTAGATACTAATAGAAGACGTACCTACCTAGTTGAAAGTAATATAACGGAACTTATTAATGGATCGAAGCAACGATGCATAACATCAGATTTTATAAATTAGAAACAATCCTTCTTTTTTTTTTCTAGAACAAGAATGAAATTTTTTTTATGCTGTTGCGACGCGTACGGTCAGGAAATTTATTTTTCGTGCAAATTGAAAGGCTTGGCACCTGAACGTGTAAAGTAAAAATGGGGTTGGTTAGTTAATGTTCCCAGGACTCCACCTTTTTAATAATAAAATTGTTTTAATTTGATGAATTTGGTTTCGTTGAACTTACAAAATTAATTTTAATCGGAAATGTGGTAATAATTTATTTTTTATCTTCCAGTTTACATTAATCGAGCGTTTGTATCCCATTATCTTCAAGAGCTTATAAAACCGTTCTGTTTTTTATCTGTTAATTGTAATTGCTTTGAGTAAAAATGATACTTCCAGGAAGTTGTCCAGCTTGATGGAGGTGGTTTGAACAAGGTTTTTTCAGACAAAATTGCAAAAACTTGTAGTGTCGAGTCGGTTTTGACAAAAAGACGTTTAACGATACATCGAGGAAGTTAACTTACAGTTGTCATGGGTAAACCGTAGATCCGTTACATCTCTTCATGTTGAAATTTTTTTGTTGACGAGGTCAAGACCAGACACTCTTCAGTAAATTTATCATTTTCCAAAAATAGTGGTTTTCTCGATGTTTAATTTCAAAATAGCACACCAAGTCATGAATTTTTCTCCCACACAAAGTCTCACCTTCTTGGACCTCTCTCATTCTCGATGTTCTAAAATTTCTATGCTTTTTTTTTCTTGCAATAAAATCGAGACTACAATTGCCCAACGAATTTGCTTTCATATTTTAATTGTTATCCTTGAAATTTCTAACAATTACTTTCAATTACCCACCTGTTACGTATTTAATTTTTTTGTTAAAATTGGACAACGTTGAATCACCTCGTTTTTTTGCGAGAAGAAAAACTAAAAACGCGATTTGAAAGCAATTTTTGGGTGATTCATGAGATCAAGGTTCGAATCGTGAATAATGAGTTTGCTTTTTGCAATACATATTTTGTTTGTTTACAAAAGCTTGTTTGTTTACTAATTATTATAACAACTTATTTAATATATTTCGAACAGGTTAACTCCCCGATAGCAGGAAATAATTATTATTAATGAATATTAAGAGCAAGGATCGACAAACATTCTCTCGACTGAGGCTCGAAACTAAGATTGGCAATTTTATCATTTGTTTGGTTTGGTGCATTTTCAAATTGTCATGATCTTATCCAGTTGAAACAATTAAATGACTCACGAATTATTTCAAGATCGTTAAAAATATATCATTAAATTTTATTAATGACTTTGGTAATTAATTTACTTCCATTGTTTGTTTGAGAAGGTCCACCTCGTTATTGTGAACTAAAAATAAATAAATAATGCAAATTTTATAGAATCAACCGACGATGCATTGAGAAAATAATGTGCATAATTTCTTTTGGGAAATTTTTTCTCGTTAGTAATTTACAATTTTATTGTTACCTGTGTGTATGCATTCTAAAATTTAAAATATAAATACCATAATAATTTAAAATGCACAATTTACTAAAACAACGACCGGTGAAGTTGGAAAAACAACTTAAAAATTATTGCTGTTTTGTTATGCTGTTCAAAATAATTTTCAAATTTGAATAAAATGTAAACAAAGTTGTAAAATGCTACTTACCCTATAGATTACAAAATCGGATATGATTCGTTCTTTGATATTATAGGAGTTTCTTGTGATTTTACTTTGCTAAAACAAGCAGAAAATTACAAAATTGGTTACACAAAAAAACAAGGTCAATCTCTGTATTTCTAATGTTTACTGCATCAAACAAATGATTTTTTTTCTCAGAGGTGTCTGTAAATGATGAATAAGGATGACAACGGATAAAAAATAAAATACACATTAGCACTGAATATTTGGGGATTTCATATATTTACACAAAGCATTTGTATAGATATAGTAAACAAAGTACCTATCATGTAAAACATAATTTAATCTAATCTGAACTACAGCGGTTGTAAGTATTCTTTATTTATCACATCAGTGATGTAATTTCGGCAATTAGCAAGTTTAAAAAAGTAATTGTTATTGCATTAACACGAAATAATTTGAAAGTTGTCATTGCAAACTATTAAAAAGTTACCATAACTATACTATTGGCGAAATGCATTTCTATATCTGCAATTGGAAGTACACTGATCATTGAAATAACCTCATTAATTACATTTCCCTAGTTAGTAAATATTTCTCGTAAACGTTCAACAATTGACTGTTGCTGAAATGGATTATTACTCCGTACCAGTCGGTACTACAGCAAAATATCTTGGGTTTCCCCGCTTAAACATATAAGAATCTAGCAATTCGAAAATATTTTATTATTAGAGTATATTATAAATTCGAAGAGGGTTAGCGTTCCAAACGTCTGGCCACCACTAAATCTTAAGATTCTAGGAATTTTGTTCGACAACATTTTTTTCGACTGCTTTTGTTCGACTGCTTTTGTTCGACTTAATATTTGGTCGACCAAACAAATTAATAGTCAATCGAATAGATGTTAAGTCGAACAAATGTTATCGAGCAAATTTCTGGATAAACTTCCGATTATAGTTCTGCACACACTACAGCACTGAATATTTTGCCTTGCCATCTTTTATACAGAATTTAATTATTTAATTGAGTTTTTTAGTTTTTTTACTTTACTCTCCATTGGAGAAAATTAGTACGTTCACCACAGGGAAAATTGCATTTCTACTTTATGTCGATTGCCGACCTTATACGTTGCTCCCTAATTTAACAATATTATGTAGTCGCAATTTTTATTTTTTTTTCTAATTAACAGGTGTAAAGTGAGAGTTATTTGCCCTAGGGCAATAAAGTAAAAATAAGTTGTCCCTAAAGTAATAAAATAATAATTTATAACATTTTGAAAAGTTCTTCGATTTTCTTCGTACAACATTAAAAACTTGAGCCGCCAAAACAGCTGCTCGTTGACAGCGCCATCGAATTGTACGTTGCTCGGAGCATAATGACATTCATTATTTGAGCTGTGGAATGCGCTTATCCAAAGTTAATCGTAATTACTTATTATTTAATTAAACATAACCTTGTGGGTAGTCATGGTGTCTGTTGTACAACTACCCAGCGAATCCATGACTCACATTTGTATTTCCAGTATTATTCAATTCCGAAGCCGAAGGTTGCTTAGTAAAAATGATTGAAGTGAAAACAAACGGTATAACGAAAATCAAATCGAATGAAAAAAACATAAGACGAAGTGAGTTTGGTTGCAAATTTATGTTCTATAATAGTTCCTATCCATTCGTTCCGAAACTTTCGCAAGTATCTTGTTCGACGAAGTTTCCCCAGCTCGGATAAAAAGGATGATTTACGATTTGACATCCTTCATGCTCATGTTTTCATACGCCCCACTTGTTGGTCATCGCGAACTCCCTTATTTGATGCAATTTGATTGCAGATCGAATCTACCCTTATTTTTCAAGCACTTGAAAAATGTTCTCGCGTCCAATTTTATCTGCTTTTTTATTCACTTTTGTGTTACAAATTTTTCAAGAAAACGCTTGAATTATTAACCCCGATTGTTTTCGAACGGGGAAACAAATTACTAAGCGGAATCTTTGAAGGGGTTCGAATTTTGTGTTCGATTTTGCCGCAATAAAAGAAATCGTTCACTAAAGTTGAAATTAATCGTAACTTGACGGTCAAATTACGTGCGCTAAATTTTCATCATATGGCTCTATATCCGTCTAGGGTCCGAAAAGCTATTTGTTCCGGTTTGACCCAAGATCAGTGGCGTTTCGTGGATATTTTATCCATCGGCTCCAAGTTTCAACTCATCGTTAGGGCCGCCTAAATCTAATGAGTGCGAACTTGTTTTGTAGAATGAGGCCAAGTTTATCATGCACACGCAATTTTACTTCCCTCAAACCCGCTTCGGGACACCACTGTTCAAAACCCCTAGACATCGGTAAAATTTGAACTTTCCCGTTGGTGTTCATTATTGAAACGGTTAATTTAGGCGACTGAAATTTGTCATTTTAATGAAGGTGAAACCCAACCTGAATTGATCGATAGACGCACTCTGTCTGGTTTTGGTTTTGCGTGCAATGAACTTTATGGGAATGATGAAAGTTTTGTTTGCGGAGTTGGGTAACTTTTGAAACAGATATATGTTTATACGTCGTGTGACATATTTTAACCAAGAGGTAAAAATGTCTTCTTGTTGGGTGCATTATTTACATTATATTTACATGCCGGTCTCGTCGCGTGTCTGGTTTTTATAGTTGGCGGGTAGGGAACGACGGCTGGTCGGTGACTGAGCGAGTGAGTCATACCCGGTGATCAGAGGTTCTGGGCCGCGGGCTCGCTGTGCCCACCGGCCAGTCGCTTTATGACTCCATCGTGTACAGTGGGTGTTGAACGTTCCTTCGTTGCTAAGCTCTCCGACTATCACTCCTGAAGGATTTACTATTCCATAATCTGCATTCTTTCAGACGGTATGTGCTTTATTTTATTCAGTGATTTGTGAAATTTTTTGTGAGTGTTATTGTTGCTAGTGACGGATTTACATTTAAAAAAATTCTAGGGCAATTTTGGCGTAGTAAGTTTTTGAAAAAAATTTTTAGATGTTTTTTTTTAATCGAAGTGGTTAAATGACCTCAAAATACATATTCAACATTTATTTAAATTTATTGTTATTTACCATCCCCACGCATATTATTTACATGTTGAAGAGCTTTAATTGAAATTTATCATAATTTTTTTTTTTGATTTTTCATTCACAAAAATTAAAAACAATATTATTCCAAAAAAGTTTGATGAAAGCCGGTATTTTGGATGAACGATCGTGAATAATTTTTCGGTCTGATTGAAAAAGCAGTGGAGAAAAATATTTGAATTTTTATTGGTTTTGAATTTTGAATCGCAAGAATTTAAAAAAAATTATTCCTAAAAGTTTGGATGAGCGATCGCGAGTAACTTTTCGGTCTGATTTTAATTTTAAATGTGTCGGTCATTGAGTATCTAGAAAGAAGTCTTGTACATCCGGAGAAATATATTATTGAGAATTTAAAACGTGGGTATAAAGTGTGCTTTGTATTTAATTAAATTTGCTGTATAAATTGACGTGAACGTCTCTTAAAACACTAACAGACGAGGCGCCGTGCGAAATTACCACACCTCACGATTATAGGTATCTAGACACAAAAATGTTCCTGCATGATGTGGGCATTGTATTGTTTGATAATAACGCAATTTTCTCTTCATTGGGACGATCCATGTCTACCTTATTTGGTTTTCTAATTAAATCGTTTGACCTATTGCTGTCTCATAGTTATTTTCGAAACGTCGAAATTCGCTATGACTAATATAACAGATGTAAGTCCATCTCATCAATTTTAACTTCCAATTTTGGTTGAAAAGTTCACGCCGAACCCTCGTTTGTTAAAGTTCCTGCATTCTGGACTCAATGAACTAAAGCAAACTTGGAGCAAATGGAAATTTATGATGTACGAAATCCTGAAATTTTAATGGAATTTTGAAATATTTTGAACTTTTTTCTTTCTAGGTTTGTTACATTTTACGTACAATGAACTCTCCAAGTACCGAGAAATAAAACAATTTTATGTCGATTTGCGCAAGTAGTTGCTAACCATTTTCTGTAACAAGTTATTTTTGCAATTGTTTATATAAGAAAAGAATACAAGTTTGTAACTTTTTTGTTTTTGCGGAAACTGAAAATGTTGCATGGGCTTGAAACAACCGTTCCAATGCAATTATTGTTTTTATTTTTATTCTATAAACTGATGAGGTTCCTGACATTGCGTTATTTATAATCGGAAGATAAAATTGGAAAACAAGTTTAATTATGAAAATGATGCGATAATCGAGAAATTCGTTAGGAAACTTTGACCTTATTATTTCTGCTCTTTATCGGTGTAATTGTTAAGTCTTTCGATAATGGCGTTTTTTAGACGTCTAGTGGAACCGTCTTTGTGTTTTTTACGCTCTGAATTTTTTTCAATTTGGTATTGTGAAGGTCAGATTCGAAAAAATTCACTTTGCAATTAAAAGACATGCGAATGTCATGCATGAAGTAGCGTTCCATCACAATTACTCTAAGTTGAAATTCGAATATTAACGTTTTGACCATTAGAAAGATCAGATACGAGCTTCGGTCAGCGTGAAAACTCATGGTTGTGCAATCGAAAGTGTTTTCCTGGTTTTTCTAAATTGAGCTGACACGAAAAGTTAAAAGTTTTTGTAAAAAAATATGAATTTTCGATGTGAATCCTCGCTCTTTTTGTTGTAAATTGTTGACTCTGAATTGCGCGGTATGCATACCTAACGAGCAATTGACATGCAGTTATATTGGCGAAAATCGGAAAATTATCTATTTATTGGCGAATAAAGCTGAAACTATAGTATTCATCACCTCGATCGATAATTTGGACATTATAGATAGCCTGACATTCAACGTCAAACTCAAAACAAGATTTAGGGCGCCACATACACCCCTCTCCTCATCGCAGCTAACCCTAGTACAATAAAAAATGTTTATTGAGATATCAGATTGTTCATAAAAATTATACCCATTTCAGATCATCAGAAGTTATTTGATATTTTATCAAATTTCACCAATTCAGCAAGAGGTATGCTGAAAACTATGTTCCCCGATTCGAAGTCTGGCAATTGTTTTTATCTTTTATGGTCCTATATTTGTTGCCAATGATAGGATTGTAATATCTCAAGTGGAATTCTACAAGATGACTCAAGTCAGCTCGAGTTATTTTTACGCATCATAGAGCTTTAATACTGATATCTGAGAGGAAACTTACAAATATAAAATGCTTTTTCACTTTTTCTAAATTCATCTAACTAACACCGAAAACTAAATTTATTAAGTCGAGAGTAGCGAGACTTTTTACAGTGCGGGGTTCATTCCAACATTTTGTCCGAATGGGCAAATTGCATTTCTGAAACTTAGGAGTTAATAATAATATATGTATTTACAAGCATTAAACAAATGGAATAATTTTTAATTGCTTACTAGGCACTAAAAGGGCACTATTTTGAATTACCTAAGAATCAAAATAAACGTTGAGTCAAATTTATGAGGAGACACCAGCAGAAGATGCCAACCTAGTTTTAAGACTAATAATAATTATTGTAGTGGGAATGGATACTGATAAAAACTTTAGAATTTTAGGGGTAGATACGCAGCCGTTTTCGAGAATTTGAAGGTAGATGTTTTTGACACTGCTCATAACTCTTATAATTTGCCAAAAGAACATAACAACCGGTGCAGACCGATTGGCATGGAAGAATACCCTCAGTATATTCTAGTGTTCAAGTAAATGGAAACCTGAGGAAGCTAGATCAAAATCAGATTTTCTAATTTTAAACCCAGAATTTGCAAAATAGTACCACAAGATTGGCTGTATAGAATTGCAGAAAAGGGAGAAAGGGACATGAGTCCGCAGCGCTAACCACTTGGCTACCGGTTACTATAAGTTTTTCTATTAAACTTGAAAATGTCTACTCTCAATTGATTTTTATACGGATAACTGATTTTTTGTGATTTTTAATTTAATATCATTTCAAATTAAATACAGGAATATTTAATGGCAATAAATTGCTTTATTATGCAACGCAAAAATTTGCTAATTGCCTATTAGGGCATTAATTTAGAATTCATATCGTTTGTACTGCAAATTAAATAGAATTTTTTAGAAGGAAGACACTTGGCACCAAATTAGTACTATATCAATTACTCAGCAGTCATTTGAGTCTCATGCACAAATTAATTTTTTATCTTGATTATGAAGCATGCATAATATTCACTGTTACGAAAATAAGTAATAGAGTAAATTAATGTGCGGCTATATACATTTTATATTAAAGCGGTTCTGCTTTTAACCCTCCAGTCAACGGGTAGAATAAATTACATAATATATTATACCATATAAGTAAAGCCGTTGACTGGTGGGTTAATTCGTTTATTAAGGTTGGTTTATAAGACAAATTTAAAATCGTGATGCAGAAGCTTTAATTACAACAGTTAATCGTTTTTTTTAATTTTTTACAAAACCACAATGTTTTCTAAATGTTGAAACAGTTGAACTTTGTCATTTAATTGTCAAACTTACGTTTTACATTTTAGTGAAAGCAGTTGTTTTACTTCAACACTAAAATAAAACAGTTGTAGCCATAAAATTGTCAATGTTTGACAATTAAATTATAGTCAAGTTTTCTGGTTTCAAGTTTCTTGGTAAAAACAAAAGTAAACAATGTTTTTTGTGGTAGCACCTCATTTAAAAATTTATTCAGAGCATAAAACAATAGATTACTTTATTGTTAATTTTTTTGCTAACCTAAAAAAATTTGGAGATCACGGGAGAGTGATGAAATAGTGCGGCCTGAAGGCCGCGTGCCGATTGAGTTTTACCCTGTATATTCGCTAGTTAAAAATATTACCAATAAGATAACTATAAATGGAGACACTGCATTAGTTATCAAGTTTTTGCTTTGTCTTTGCTTCACTTTCAATACATTTCCTCTTTTTTTTTCATTTTTCTTTTAATTTGCAATTTTAAACCGCCTAATAAAAAAGATTTCAAGAAACTCACCGAGCTGATTACATTATGGTTAGAAATTTTGGAATCACAATTGAGATCAATAAATCTAAACCATCTACTATCGATTACTTAATATTATAAAGGATTACAAAATCATTTCGAGAATTATAAGAGATTACTGATGAATGATGATTATTGAGGTTACAAATAAGAAGCGTTACAAACACGGAGGGGTAAACCACGTGAAAAAAAAATGAGTTAGATCGACACCGACTACGGTAGTCGTAAATTATAGGGATTACATTATAGTTAGAGTTTTAGAGAATTATAGATTACGTAGTAATACACAATAATATAGAGAATTAGCGATGATTACTGATGATTACAAGTGTAAACTTGGAGAGATTACAGAATTGCTTTTATCTCTCTAAGAATTGCGCTGTGGAAAGCTAGTGTTCAAGTGTAACAGATCTGAAAAGATCTATAGAAATTTGAGGAAATTCAAGATAATCATAAATCTTAAATTAATTCAGAAGGAAATCCAACAAAAATCTTGTAAATTGAAATGTGGCGTACAAAATCGGTTTCTGTCAGGGAATTGGCTCCACGAATTTTAGTTTTTCCTTTATACTGTTGGAAAAATGACAATTTGTTAAGTATATTAAAAAATAATTTTCTTGGATTATCCATTAGTTTTCGAGAAACCGGCCTTTAAAAATCGAAATTTTCAATATGTTTACATGGGTCTTATGGGAGTACATAGAAATTGCAAGTCACGGGTTTTCTGTTGACGGTATGTGTGCTCTGATATAGTCTCAGTGATAGCCATCACACGCGTGTTGCCGAATGCGGGCTTCCCTGGAGAGGTCGGGCCTCCCAATCGAGGTGGATTGATTTTAGACGTATTTTTAGCGAGTGGGCCGTTTTGGCTGGCGCAACCACGGCAAATCACAGATCCACCGTAAAATGAATTAATTAAATAGGCTCCTCCCACTAATTTATACATTCGATTTTATTATGTAAAATTTTCTATCTTTAAATGCCGTGTTTTCGAAAACTATAATGGATAATCCAACAAATTTTTTTTTAATATGTTTAAAAACTTGTTCTGTTTTTAACGATTTATAGGAAAAAGTGAAATTCTTGGCGGCAATTCCCTGGCAGTTCCCAAAAATCTATGTTGCAGATGATTATAATAAACTACTGCGGATTACTGAATTTACTGATTGCTAAATTACAGCTGATTACAAGTGATCACATGAAGTGGTCTACCTCTCGACCGCCAAAGATCATACGTCAAAAGTTGTTAAGTTGCATTCGCCATTTTTTTTTCTTGTCAGAAGCGTCGTGACCTTCTGAGACTAACTATCTTCAGCAACTCTCTTCCTATGACTTTTCGCCATCGGCTTCTGTTCCGGGCCTTTCTTGCAGATTGATTACTTTGATTTGGTAGGTCAATTTCTTTGGCGAACTATTCCTTGCACAACCAATCTCTCCATGTTGTCGGGCTCTCTGCGATGTATAATTCATAGAGTCTTGCTATAAGTTTCTGGATGAGACTGGAGGTCTTTGCGGCTCTTGAATTTCTTCCACAATGGAGAGATCAGCTTCACCACTTCGAAGGCATCTACTTGTTGTTCGTCATTTTTTCTCATGATCCAGGTTTCCGAGGCATTGAGGAGGATGGGGAACACGAGTGTCTTCATCAATGCTTTTTTGTTTCCCATCCCTCTCGGATGGTATCAAATATTTTATCACAATATCTACCGACTTTTGATGTTTTGCAGCATTTTGTTAATTTCAAACTTAAACTTATACTTCTATTTTTAAGGACTTAAGTAAAACCAAGCATCCTGATTCGGTTCCACTTCTGAGTGCCAGTCCTGGAAATTTTTATGAAATGGCGATTTCGTAGTCAAGAGGACACGTACCATTTACTAAGCAAGAAGCTGGGCACGTCTTTTGCCTTTTGTTTTCCTTGCATGGAAATAGAAATGCTTGTGAGCTCGAACGAATAACCAAACGCAGAATTTTTAAATATTATCGAGATTCGAATAACCATTTTTTCACGTTTATTTTCAAAATTAATTAAACTGTTGCATGTTGGTATTCAACGGTTTCAATACTCCGTTTACTCTTTGGCTAATTTGATGAACCGTTAACCGTTCTAATCTACACAATATGAAATTCTTTGCTTCTTCGTAATGAAAAACCGATATAATCGGTTGTTAAAACAGTTTTTGTTTTTCTTTTAAACTTTGATGAATTGTCGTGTTATTCATGAAGACACCCTTAAAGTAGGGTGCATCCGAGTCGTACTAACTCGAAAATGTTTACTGTGCCATTTCGTTAGTAGCATTCCCTCATCAACATGTCATGAATAAAATTGGCACTTGATGAATATAATCTTCGTGCCGATGACAGCAAAGCGACGCCACTATTTGAATTTTTTACTTGGTTCGGGACGTCCTTCAATTTTGTCGCAATTAATAATTACGCGTGAGGTTGATAGCATCCGAGAATTAAAATTAATTACATTATTTGTATTATTCGCGCGTACGAAACGCTTATTGAGATTAATCCAAAAACTAACGTTGAATATTTGCTCGTTTAATGTCGATGACATCATGGGAAATCACAAATATTATTTCGATGCCCGTTTTGTATTTGGTTAAGTTGTGACAAAACTTCGTGTTCGAAATATTTTATTTCACATTACTTTCGTCAAATCAATCTTTTTTCCCTTGCAGGGTTCAATTAACAGTCTTATCTGCAAGAAGTCGCCAGAAATGAGACCTCATTCCCAGAGGGAGTAATTTAGAATTTAGGGCTGGTATTTCGTATATATTGTCTTATTGCATCCAATTTTTATTTGTTTCGGAGGGAACGGTAATATACCCAAGTCGGTTGTAGAGAGATATTCGTATCAAAATGGCGCTCGTTCGTTGTTGATACTCGTTAATTATGTTGGCATGTTCAGTTACAGCGTAATTGCCAAAATTATTATCCAAAAACCTTGTATCTATCACGTAAGTCACGCTTATTAGAACCGATCCCATTTTGGGGACCCTGCCTTCCTCAAAAAGATTTTCAAAACCAATACAGCTTGAATTTTTGACGTTTTTATGATTTAATTGTTTTACGCTTCAGAATTCAACAAGAAAACTATTTGCAATTACATTTTTTTTAAATCTTGAACAGCGTGAAGAACATTGCAATTTCAAACTCCAAGGTTGTTTACTATGACTATTCAACTGGAAATTATGTTCTAAGTTTTTTTTTCTGTAAAACCAGAAGAAAATACGTGGTGCACACATAAACCCTCGGATAAATATTTTATAATATTGCTATTTTCTCCCCTAACACTAACACGAAGAACTATAAGTTTTAGGGGTATTTGAATGTAACATGCGAATTCAATTTTGTGTCGTATCGCCAATATCATCCCGTATTTGTTCACCCTCTTTCTTTGTATTTCTACATTTGTTCAGGACAAATTAGGGATTTCGTTTGTGTTTAAATTTTGGCTATAGGAAGATTTCCTTCATTTTGTTTTAAACTGAACATTTTATAACAAATACATGTATACTTTTTAATATTGCAGTGTATTTATACCTGCCCCACCTTGCATTTTTATGGGAACTATTTATTATTTAAATTAAATGCACCTGGGGTTGGAAATGCACGCAATAGGATGTTCTTTCAGACGTGAATTTGCACGGCTTCCAGTTACCTGTCTGGGACAGCCATATTTAATAAAATGTTGGGTTTTAAACAAAACACTGTTGTTAAAATAAAATATATTCCAAGTAGGCTTTAGTGTGGCTCAAACTTCCTTCTATATAGCAAAAAGAAATAGTTTATCGTATGTGACTTGTTTTTTTTATTATGCTGTCGGTTTCAGTTGAAACGCGACCGTTCAGAGAGACAAAACCAGTAAGCCGTATAAAAATTAAGAATTACGGAAAAGATGTCTATCTGGGGGTCAAAGTAAAAAAGAAAAACTAAAAGTAACGTGTGGGTAAAGAACTGCAATAAGACGATCAAGTCATAAAATAAAAATATATGGCTCTGAGCAAGTTGCGTAACGAGAATCTTGCAACAGGAAATCTTGAAAAAAACCGGATTCAGGGCATAAAACAGTGGCAACTCGTGAGATTGTACAGTTGTGGTGGCAGAATTTGTTTTCAACGTCATTGGCAGAGTCTCAGTTTCGATCATAGATAGAACCTTGCAACCTCATGTTTGTGTGAAGGCTACTATTTTTAAAAATTTAAATATTATATTTAGCGGCGGCGAAGTGGCGACGACGAATTGTCTATTTTCGGTGTTGTCGTGCTAATAATGTGGTATCTATCAGAGTACTTGACCTACATTTTCACTTTTAATTTTACAGTATGACAATATTTACACCCAAAAATAGTTCATTGGTAGCTCTCTAGAAGTACGATAGGCAGTAATAATAATTATTATAATCGGAGATGTCACGCAAATACAGTAGAATCCGCTTAATGTGATCATTTCGGGCCAAGGTCATTTTAATAATATTAACTGATAACTAATAACAATTAGCGAAATTTAGAAAAAGGCTAATTTTACAAGACTTGGATTAGAACAAGATAGAAGGGCGGTTTCCAAAAAAAAATTATCACAATAACCGACTGGTAACATTATCCGAGATCACATTATGCGGATTCTACTGTACTTGGATCTTTGCGCTACTCCCTTTATAGGTATCCATGCGGATATTTCTTTTTACTGATACTATGTAACTAATCAGGTGGATCGTGTAATATTCTGCATCGGCATAGGGGAATCGAAATATAAATTACGCATTCATTTATGTCGAATGATTGTGGTTGATAAGGAAGTTAGACCGGAACACTCGCAATTCTGAAGTGCGGAAAACAATGGCGAACTTGTCTATTGTTTTTCTTCGAATATGCATCATTAGTTTTTACGAGAACTGGAGAGAGTGTGAGAAATCCGTCTGGTTCTCGAATAACCTATATTTTAAGAATGGAAGCAAATTTCCTCCCATAAAAAAAACTTGCAAAAATAATGATTCGCAATAAGTTAGTATCCTGTCTGTTTTATTTAAACTTTTAATTTGGAACTTGCAGATTGACAATGAATTATCCATGAATGGAAATTTTTTTCGCGCTCGCTCAGTTTCATTCGGAAAGTATACTTTGCACTTGACGTTTTTAATTACCCTGGCGGAGAAATCGAATCAAAAGGATTTCATTGGGAAAATAGCAGTTGAAATTTAAATCTTTTATTTGCGACAATGTTGAAGTTTTACATTAGCGATTTTTCAGGAAACCTTTTTACTGTTCGCTTTTCGCTGCATTTTATATAAAATTGAATCAATAGAAACTCGATTATTGTTAGGGTTATCGAATTTCCGTCGAACAACTGTCGTTCTACCATATGGTACGCTCAGATTTTGCCCAATTTATTCGAGCTTATTAAATGTTTGGTTTCAATATTAGTTGGCCAAATTTTTTAAGATTAATTACTTTTAATTTGCGTTTAATTGGCAATTTCGCTAGAGTGTGTCAAGAATTTAATTATTCGTAGAGCGATTTATTGTTGTAAGGACGAAATTCGTTCTTGTGCATCGGGGAAATTACCAATATTTGCATATTTGCTTGAGAAACTTGTCAACTATTCAAAGTGTAGTCGCTTGTAGCTTATTTAAAGGGGAATTTCCATTTAGGTTTATAATTTTCTGGTAGACTAAGGGCCGATTGCACCAATGCCATTTAAATATTCATTTTTTATAATATACATACATACACTAAAAAAAAAGTAGCTATATTAGAAATTTATCATTTTTGCCTCGATGAACAAAATTCATCATATTGATGAAAAAATCATTGTATTGATGAAATTTGTTTATCGGCACAAGAATGATGAATTTTAAAGTATTTGAATCGGGTTTTCTTATAGAAAATGTGGACTAAATATAAATTGTCTCGACTTACGGCAAAAATTCTTCAAGATACCATAAATTAGGTTTCTTACTGACACATTCATATGAAAACGCTTTCTGTAACTTATATTCTTGGCATCTCCTCATCATCGCTTACAGTTTATTTTTATCCATCCATCCAGTCTGATGTTAATTCCTGTACCATGCATGCAGTTGGTTTTAATTTTTATTTCTGTCATGCCGTAATATATTTAGAGAAAAGAAAAAAGATCAAAAAGTTGGACTTATTTATTTATCTTTAAGTGCCTTATGGTCGGTTTTTGCTGAATTTTTTTCCTCGGGCGTCACCCCTTTCAATGTTTTGACACAATTAAAAATAATTCGTCATGCGTTCACTAATGCTTTTATTAGTCAATGGTTTTTATCTCATCGTGTTTATTTTTAGTCACTTACTAAGTGACTTTGTTTACAATTACAGTTTATTTTTAAAAGTTACCTTCGTAATTTGATCGTTGAAATAGTCAAATTCTTATCGGAAAAACGGTAAATATTTTTCTGCCTCGGAAGGAAAATTTCATTTAGTTTTGGAAAAGTCGAGTTTTCTTTTTTGTCTGACAGATTATGTCGCTAGATTTTCTTGCGAGCAAAGAGATTTACGATTTTTTAAAATTCAGTTTTGTAAAAAGAAAGTCATGGAGCATATAAAATATTTATTTCAAATTTATGCGTCCATAAATAACAGAACTTAAAGTAAAGGCAACAAGAAGATGTCAATGTTGATTGCCAATTAAATTGCTTTAATTACCCCCTCATGTATAATGTTGAACAAGTTATAAATTATCGCATCGTAGAATAATAATTAATCATGAAATGGAAATGATATCAACCCAAACCAATTCTTAAATGCGAGTATACAATAAAATGATAAACCAAGTAAAATCTTTTGAACCGCTACAGTGCGCCCTCGCAAAATTTAATTTTTGTGATATATGAAAAATTTTGCCCAGGGTCAGTCGATTTTGTCGGGTTTCATAAATTTGAATTGGATAATTGAACTACCGTAACGAAAAAGAAACGAATTTGATTGATGTTTGTGGGTGATGCGAACTATAATTTTTTTAATATGCCCCATAATAATAGTAATGATAGTATCAGTCCAGGTAATTATTTTTGATATCTCGACTATACAATCAGCTGATCACGTTTATTTATTATGTTAGTGCAACGGATTCTTAAGCAAAATTTTGAATTTAACATTTTGGTTATGATAGTGGGCAAATAATTAGAGCGTGCACCAACCGATCGCTTTGTGGTGTGATGATGGGTCAGAAACCTTGGAAGACTTTTCACATTTTGCTGTTAGAATGGTTGGTAATAGGTAATTTTAATAGTTTTAATTTAATGGTTGTACTAAATGGCTCGGTTCGATACAACATCGACGTGGTTAATAGCGCGATTGCCACCTGCAGACGCTCTGCAACTGCTGAAGAGGGTCGACGAACTATTCGTCTTCACGGCCGATGAGCTTTTGCGCGTCTGTTGCTCACACCTCGTTGCCTTCTTCATTCTAATATTACCGTGCAATTTAATTTCTATTCTAGAAAATAAAATAAAATCGGTTTATCACACTTCCAAGCTAATAACTTCTTTTTTTCTGTTTCAGACGATATCGAAGCGATAAGTTCGAGTCTTGTTCAATTGGCCAAGAAACAAAGTTCTTGTGATAATATCTCTGTAATCGTAGTCTTCCTTCGCGAAACGTCCAAAATAGCCGCGGAAGCCCATTGGGCAACCCGCAATAACCTGATCATGGATACGTTGGACAATGCAAACACAACCAATCCATTTGCCAATTCAAACAATGCAGCCGACATATTGGCCCAAAAAGATAACTTCGTTCTCAACTTGGGCGACAATTTCAAACATAACGGTACCGAGAAATCGTCGTCGAATGAATTTTTATGCAAACCTACGAATGGCAAACGACCGGCCGATGAATTTGACGAAGACGACGATTTAGGTCCCGAAACCGACGTCGACGCCGTCGACGATGTGCTTTTATCGCCCACCAGTAACAGCTTTAACGATGGCAATATAAACAACAATACAAACACATTATTCGACCCTTTTTGTAACATTAAGGACGAAAAAGCGACACTGGAAATTGCTTCGGAATTACAGAAACAATCATCCAGTGAATTTGATTTAACGTCGCCAAGAGAAGAAACTCCGACGCCTCCAGTAGATACAGGTACATTTTTCATTCACATTTTTACTGTTTATTTTTTTCCAAATTTTGTTTGTTGAGAAAATTCGAATTTAGACGGAATGGAAATTGTTTGTTCGTTTAAGACTCTCATACGAAGTAAATTAAGTCGAGAGTAGCGAGGTTTTACTCTTGTGGGTTCCCTTTAAATATTTTATTCAGATGTTTCGTATTTTGTAATTAATTAAAAAAAAAAAATACATTGCATGCATATATTCTACACCCTGATTTGACTGATTTCTTGTGAGTTCAGTACATTTGGAGGAATTACATATTAAAGTTTTTCAATCGGTATTTTTTTATAACAAATTGATTATTTTGTGTGTAACGTGTATTATACTGTACCCATGGTTATAGTGGGACAAATATTGCGAGCTAGTGTAATATACAAATTAATGTTTGAAATTAAAACCAAGTTTAGGTAGCCAATGCGTAACTTGACACTCCAGGTTCGATCCTTCCGAGAGGTAACTTTTTATATCGAAAGATTCTTTTTTTTTGTTGACTATTTTACAATTTAAATCGGCACTTGAATTTTTAAATTAAAAAATCGGATAATTGAAATCGTCACCCCTTTGAATGCAAATTTTTGAATTACTAATTGGATTTCGATGGGAGATTAACCACTTGTCTCGAGTGAATGTGGATTTTTCCTTTTTTTTCAACAATTTTTGTGCCTAACGAACCGCTGCTGGTTGGACGGACGTGCATCCAAACTTCGGGATTGATTGTCTGGAAATGTGTCTCGTCTGACGTTGTCATGGTAACTATCAACTATTCAGTGAGAAAATTTAATTTGGCGTGCTGCACTGTTGTAATGAAATTAGATTGTACTCGACAACAATACGTATAACGTAATAATATAATAATTTATGTTCGGTTTGATTTTTTACCATTGAGAGTAATTTGAATTTTTTTGAACATCACGAAGATGGCAATTTGAAATGACGAAACTTAAATGTAATGTATTTTGTACCTATGAATTAGATGAACATGCAGGAAGTGCAATATTAGACCACATTTCGTATTTGCGTCACAATAAATTGTACGTGCATTAATCTTACTGTGGATGCTGATGATAATAATAATAACCTTAAAAGCTTTATGACAATATTGCGATTAATATCGAAAAGGGATACTTAGATTTTCTGCTAAAATGAACACCCTCGTTGCTCGTATGTATGGTTTACGAGTATAGCATTTGTAATACGGAACTTGAAAGTGGAAGTTGGGATTATAATGTTATTGATATTACAATAATCTTCAAGTTAGAAGAATGGCGCTGGCTGTAGTAATTTGTGATCCAGAAGTTTTATGATGAAATAAAATCCGGACCGGTTTCGATTTTATTACAAAGTCATCGTCAAGAGGGTAGTTACATGAAAGTTATAAATAAATATACTAACTAAAATTTGATGAAAAATTTAACGTTATTGATTTTATCATTAGGGAGAAAGTCGCAACTAATTGAAATTTTATTCTCGAATTTATTTCAGTGCTTTATTGCTTTTAGCACTCATTTAACGTCGTTAACATAACGCAAAAAGCTTGTTTACTTTGGGAAATTCCATCAATTTCATTTTTATGCTTTTTTTAAGAAAACCCAGACATCACAAATAATGCGAGTGCCTTTTTTCGGTACTAAACGACAAGCCAAGTCGCTATTCATACTCTATAGAAGCACCCAGCCACTTTGACGATCTTATCGCAGATGACGATGCACTAGTTGTTGGCAACATTTGCATCACTGGTTTTATTCTTTTGGTAGCATAATTTATTCGGTAGACAAACATGAACTTGAATTCAAAAAATTTGGCTCTGTGGTGAAACTAACAATTGGAGCGATATTGGTGAGTTTTGATCAATTGCCTGTCGGTAAAGGCGCGTTCTTACGATTCAAGTTTAGTTGACCGATCCACAAAAGTTGAATAAAATCTGAAGTTTAAACTTTAGCGCGTAAGAACGCGCCTTAATGCAAGTTACAACTTTTATATGGAGTAGTTGAAGGTCTTTCGAAGTGGTTAATTTCTCCCAATAAATGGTTTTTCTATAAAATGTATTTAAACATTCCCGTTCAGCTCTGCATATTAGTACCCCAGTTGATGGATACTCGACTCATGTACAAGCATTAGCTCCCTAGTCAATAGTCTGAAATGAGGTATTCTGAACTGAAAGAATAAAACTTAATCAGTAGGTACATTCAATCTTAGTAATGCGCTGTAAGTAAAAATAGATAGCAAAATACCGTAGGTGTATCTGCAACACGTCATACATGCATGCATGGTTGTAAAAGTGCCGCGTTGTCGTTTAAAAGTGTCGGTCGAATTTTTCTTACACTTTTTTTCGGCTAGTTTCTCATCCGCTCAAGTGTGAACGGCATATCGTGCGATAAAGAACCTTCTTCCAAAATAAAATAGGATAGTCTCGCGACAATCTTTTTGAGGAGTACAACCTTTCATGGCTTGTCGACATGTATTCTGTATCTGTTTACTTCACAAATATCAAAACAAAACTGACAATTGCCGCCATCTGCAAAACCCTATTTTCCGATAAGATGATACATTTTAGGCCACCTACCCAAGTAACATTTTGTGCTAAATATCAACTGCGAACACGCTGTGGCAGTATAAAATTCAGTTATTGAACTGAGGCAGCTGTTGATATTTAGTAACGTCAGAAGCTGAATTATTAATTTGGCGGCTGAAAACCAGCTGAAATTGCGCTGCATCAGCTGTTTAAAATGCTGAATCAGCTGATATTCAGCTCAGCATTTTGAACATTGAACAGCTGACGTAGCGCAATTTCAGCCGGTTTTCAATCGCCAAATTAGCAATTCAGTAGCTATTCACTTACTGAAACGGCTGATATTCAGCGCTGAATTAGCTTCTACTTTTTATAAGACAATCTTTGATTTTAAAAATCCACTCGGAAATATCCGGATTTTTTTGAAACATTTGTTTGAAAATGGCCTATTACCAACGTAAGAAATAGGAATAGAGTAGAAAGGAAGTAGCAGTTCTGTTTTGTTACCAGTCGGTGGGTGGAGGGAACCCTTCAGTTTTGCGCGTGAATAAAAAACAGCCGTACAATGGGGGTTATAAAACTCAGTCAGTAGACTGTAAACGGCAGCTTAAGCTAAGTTGAGCTAAACCGAAGTTCAATGAATTTTTACAAGCAATTTTAGAAGTTATGGCAAATAATTGACATTCGTTGGACATAAGTTTTGCTTATCTCAGGTTAAGTTTTTATTTTAAATCAGGCTCTCGAATTTTTTAATTTTGCAATAAACAATTTTTAAAGAAAAAAAATTGGTATATTTGTTTAGTTAAAAAAATTGTTTTGAAAAAAATTGATATCCTGATTTTTCTTTCGTTTTTCTCCTAAGTTCCTTTTTATTATTGATCGTTTTTGTCAAAATCTTCCATGTTGGCCAAATAGAACACAAAAGCGTCTTCTTGTAACCTATACGGAAGAATGACTACGCTGGGCCCATAACCCGATATTTGCGAAAATGTGTCTACTCTTTTACGCTATGAAAATTATTCCTCTGTTACTTACAGTGTAGATCTGTATACTACGTAAAGCTACCCACAGATTATCAAGTTTGACGTGACATGCCTGTCGGATTTCAAAAATATCCAAGCTTGTTGGATTCATAGCTGCGATACTTTGAAATACGATAAGCATGTCATGTCAAGCTAATCCATCTGTGGTTAGCTTCAGTCAGAAAGCCCACTAAAAATTGTCTGCATTTCTGAATGTTAAAATTGCTTTTCATGTCAAAGTTACTACTCTTCCACTTTTACCCTTATGATTTTCGTATTTCCAAGTATATATGCGCAGAATGGCAGTGAACGCTGCCTCACCCTGTAATTATTGATTCATCAATTCAGCGGTCTAGAACTGCTGCACAGCCTACTACTGGATGTGAGAATGTGACAAATAACAAACCATTCTTGTCCAAATTTCCGGACAATTAACTTTATTGCATTTTTATCAGTTTGTAATTTTAAAGCTCTTGGCGTGTCGAACACAACCCGTTTTTTGTATTACAGCAAAAACTGTGAAATCCGTTCTGTTTTACATGCAATATGCGGTAAACCAAAAGGATCAAGCCAGCAACCCTTGTTTAATTATCTTTAATTTTACGTTGGCGATTATTTCGCGAATTGCTGTATTTTATAATGCTCGCTGAATGTTTGCTGAATTTTGCATCAACAGTCAAGTTTTCATTACGTGATCATTTCAAACCGATATTGCTATTTAATGAACTACCTGTGTTGGCTCGTGCTCATATTGCTTTGGGCTACTCAAAACCAGGTCATTAGCATAAATTGAATTTCAGAGATTTCCAATGTGTCTATTCGAAATTGGAAATTATTCTCATGTAAATCAATCGTTCTGTTTGTTATTACGACCAATGGTGTAATTTGAGTTATTCTGTTAATAATTATTTACATATTATCCATTTCGAAATTCTATATTCAACCTTCATCTTCCACATGGATGCACAAACTAATTTTTATGCGAATTTCGTTTTTCTCTATTTTACTAGTGCAGTATATTATTTCTTGTTAGGTCAAAAAGATTCTGTTACATAATTTTTTGTTATCCATACAAAACGCTTCTCAAAATCTTCGCCCGTGTTCTAAGCACGCACTTAACGCACCCCTATTATGTTGTATTATAAATATTTTGTTGACAAAGAGGGCGCCCGCAGTGTATTAAATTTTTTTAGTGCCTTGATAACATTGGGCAATTTTCTCACAATATTTTCTCGAAAATAATATTTTTGAATATCCTGCATTTCAAAAGTTCAAGTGGATTAGCTGACATTATACAACACAAAAGAAGGAAATGCCACCGCATTTCCCATTAATTAACTTTTTCTACTTTTTCATTTTTATTTTGTTGAATATTTTATTTATACAAACGATCCCTCTTTTTCCTTCTTTTTTTTGTTTTTTTGCATCTTGAAAGAATTTCGAGTGTGACTTATTAATTTAAGAAACTTAAAAGCCGGTTATAAATTTATGTCGCTCTTAAACTTGGTAAGTGCGGGGACAAGCAGACGCATTTAAAATTAGCACCGTTGCATGTTTGTTCTCCGATGTCCTATCTTTTTCGACGTCGTTTTCTTCGTTTTGTCTGCACACACTTTCAACTTGAGGACAATTTATTTTTGAGAACGTACCGAAATGTTAACGAACTGGATTGCGATCCAGAAATAGGCCGTAATCTGAAGCTTAGACAACAGAAACAGATGTAAATTTAAACACTACTTGGTTTGATGGTTTGAAAGATGCTTTCGGGATCGTTAAGTTTTGCATTTTGGTCTGCAAGAATTCCAAAACTGCGGTATAAAAAATTGCAACTCTTCGGATTAGAATGTCTGAAGCTTGAATGCATCCATATCTGTTGGGCTTAATCGACCACACTATTTCTCGCACGGCTTAACGGTTGCCTAGTTTCTTTTGTTTTTGAAATTCGATCTAAGGTCTTACCGGAAAGTCAACTTTCAATCCTTCTACAATTTTGAAATACGATCGCTCCTTTATGCAAAGGGAGATTAGACGTATCCACTTTTCAGATTCAAAGGGCTGCTTTATCCGAGGATCTCGACTTTTCCGAATTCCGCAGACTTCAATGACCTCTTTCAACACCCTACGACATAATCGCCCTCGCGCTGATTATACAATTAGGGCGGCCCTATTGCCCTACCGAATTTGGTCACTCAAATGGGTGTGACGTCTAAAAATAGCTCACTTAATTACATAAAATTAATGACATGTCTTAATATGGCTCCACAAAAGTTTCATTATGCAATTAATTTGTGAAACTTGTTTTGAATAATTCAAAATATTTCACTTTTTAATCGTACGTTTGTCAAACGATACAATGTGGCAGTGGCGTAGATGAAAGTTCAACAAACGAGGTCAATTGAAAATGTCGGCACGTTATTTTTCGATGATTTATAATCAAAGTGCGAATGAATAATAAATTTTTACAAAAGCTTATATTATTAATTTTTTCAATAGGTAACACACTTCTGCATATCAATGCGTTTACAATTTGCCGTTCTTTAACTGTATTCATGGTGCGCAAGTAATAACAATTAACTTCTTCGTTGTGTTACACTCGGGTAAGCGAAGCCGCTTTACATTCCTTCTTGTTAATTTTATAATTTCATTTGTAATTATAATCGATTATTCTGGAGCATCCGTCGTGGAAGGAAAGCGGAGAAACGTTAAAAGTTATTCCAAATTCGGTCAATTGGATGAGGAAGTTTTAGTTGACGATTTACTAAGTGGATGAAAGTGTAATGTCGCAAGATTAAAATTCAGAGATTTTAAGATTTTACAAATAGCACAAAGGGATTCGAAATGAATTTTATCGAACAACTTTTAGTTTGTCATATAAGGTTGCCTTCACAAGAGGCTTCTTTAGAAGCACCACAAGCAATAATATTGCTGCAATATTATATTATCGATGGCCCTGTTCGATTGCCTTAACTTTACTCAAGTCGGAACAATACACTTTTCTTCGCTGATTTCTCAATAATTAAAAACGGTTAGCTGTTTAATATTTTTGTTCAATTTCCAACTCTAAATTTATAGTTTGCATTTATGAGCCACTTACCAAAGTACCTACTCCAAAATCTTGTATTAAAAATTAATTATTTAAGTTAAAATTTAATTATTGCATAATACACACCTATTATATTAAATGCACGTAAACTTGTGATTCTGCTTTTATTTTATAGGTACCTTAGTAATGAATAATAATTACATATAATATATAATATTAAGTACTACGTCGGAATTTGATAAGCGCCCATGACATGTATGAATAACGAGCTAGGTAATTAATTGAGATTATAGTCAGCGGCGCGGCGGTTCGTAGTTCGTTCTCCCCGTACCAGTCGTCACTGTGCATATTCTCGATTGTCATCATGGGATTTTGTTATGTTAAGTTCTAATTGTCTGGACGTGAATGGTATAGATTCTGACGGTGTACCGGGTATTCCACATTCTCGAGACTACTGGTGACACAGACCTATTTGTTCCGAAAAGCAACCAGCAGTATACAGTAAAGCTAGAATCAGCCAATTAGAAAGTTGGAAAACTGTCCAAGAACTGGTCTGTGGGGAAGGCAAATGGAATTAAAATTATATTCTCTGGTAAATATCTTTAGCTTCAGCCAAGTCTGCAAATAGTGTTTGGCACTCTAACGAGAAGAAGTTATGAAAGAGAGAGATTTAATATTCGATAGCTAGATCCTGGGGTATTCCGTATCTCCCAGGCCCCCCAGTTTCATAGACGGAAGGTTTGTTAGTATATCCGGTTCATGGCTTTTATTAAATAAGAAAGTTACATTTTTCTTAGAAAAAATTTCTTTTCACTTGCACTAGCGAGTCTACAGAATAGAACCTATTAAGAAGTCTCTTTCTGTTAGATGAAGGTTTTTGCAATTGGATATCGCGGCTGTTTAAACCACATTAGGGAATGTGCGTGTCTACCTGCAACTCAGGTGGACTGATGTTGCGGCTTCCCTTACACTCCGAAGCAGGGAAATGGTCATAAGGAACATTGTTTTCTTCTGGACGTGAATAGGTTAGCTTAGTAGTAGCAGTTGATCGTATCTACTACTAGACCAAGGACTGTCTTTTTAGGAGATTAATATTTTAAGTAAAATTTTTATATCTGCCATAAATATTCAATACTTTGATAACTATATTATTATTTTCCTGATGATCAGTGGTGGCTCGTTGCTTTATCATTTGAGGAGGCTAACTATTTATAAAATATAGATTTCCATAAATTTTTTTTGATTTCCTCGAATCTTCTCAGATTTTCCTAATCAACTTATTTAAATTAAAAAAAAATTAACTCTGATGATGATATTTATTGGTATATGAAACCGCACGATTTACAAAAAAGGCTGACGCTCAACTACATAATTAAAGAGCTACGGTGGATTCACAACAAGGAAGTGTGGGCATAACGCATCAGAATGCCCTAGATCAGGGATTCCCAAACTGGGTTCCGTAGGACAGTCGTCAGAGTTCCGCCAAAATTATTTAATATTAGCTATTGAAATTAAATAATACCACGGTTACAAATATTATCCCGTTCCTCAGTCGTCACCTTCAATTGTTTCTTGAAAAGAAAAGATATTTGGTTAGTGTTCCGTTATCTGTAAAGTTTAGGAACCCCTGCCCTAGATATATTGCAATACCACATTAAGTCGATAGCGGCATATATTGCAGTCGCTCCAGGCGCAAGACAAAAGGCGACACAAATCAATGTACGCCACTGTTTTATAGACCTCATTTAATGATTGTGGAAAGAGTATCTATCTTTTGATAGTTTTTACAATAAAAAATATACTTTTTTACTTTTTTGAAAATTTTGATAGTTTAATAATATAATTAATAGTCCAGAATTTCAGGGGAGTCTAAACCTTCCTTTGCCTTCACTGACGAGCCGCCGCTGCTATTGATACACTACAATATTATTTTTTTACAATATTATAGTTCTTAACGAAATATTATTTCGTAATAAAGACCAATATTTTTCATGAAAAAAATATTTTCATAATAATAATTTTATAAAAAATAATATTTTCATGAAAAATATTGGTCTTTATTGTTCTGAATCCGTAACCACAGCAACTACTGTAGAACTTAGTTTTAGGGGTTTTTGATTTGAGCTTTAGGGAGATAAATTTTTGAGCGTTGGCAACCCTGGTGCAGAGTACGGTCTCAGTCGGCCCGGATAATCGAGGTTCTACTGTACGTACTTGCTACGAACCAGGACAGGCTGAATGGACTAGCACTCACTCATATTAAATCTGGTGAAATAGATGTTGACGATGTAATCAATATTATTTTGCAATATAAAGCTCCGACGGCGACGTTTATAAATGTCAAACTGGAGTGAATGATTTTTATGTCTACGAATTTTGCGATTTACTTTTTCTTTTCTTTAGTTGTTAAATAATTTTATTATGTATTTTACTCGTAGTTGAAGTCTCCTTTGTGACTCGGTCTTTTTGACAAGTAAAACTTGAAATTTGTACACCAATTATTTCGTTTTGTTAAATAATTACACTCCCCCTCGTTAAGGGGAGTTTATTTAATCTTTTTTGTTTTCGTATTTCTGCTATCATTTTGCTATATTTATCTCGATCTACTTCCGTAAATATTTTTGCGCGGGTCAGGCAATCAACCAATTAAGCTTTATCAACTTAAATTGTTTACAATAATTTACAACTTTGAAATATTCAGGATATCAAGGTCACGATTAAATTGTGATGTTTGTTTTGCAGTGGGTGTGTTTTTATTGATACTCAAGAATTTTTATGAGAAACTGAAAAGAAAGTACAAGTGGAATTTTCTGTCGTCTATTTTCGTAAAATTTTACTTTTCAAGGTGCCCTTTCAGCATTTACACCGCGATAATTACCGTACCTAGTACGATTCTGCTACCGGCTACCATCAATAATAATTTGGCACTGTCTTCAATTATTGGTCAACCTTATCATTTCTGGCCTTCGTTTATTTTGAAATTTTACGTAATTTTTACCTACATAATTTATCATCAACAACAACTGTGTTTACATGTATGATTTGACCAAGGTCGCGCAATACTTAATAACGACCACCAAAACTACTAATGCAAAAATAAACCTGATTTTTTCCCATATAAAAATTTTTTAATTTATAATAATGTTTTTTTCTACGTACTATTTACACCTGTCCAGTTATTTTAATCTAAATTTCTATTTAGGTTACCCGTCGAGTCGCCCGCCTTTAGTAAGTTTTCGTGAAACAAAAGCCGAAATTTCGTAACTTCCGCTTTAATTCGTTGTTGGTTAGTTTCTCCGAGTTGTCTAATGACAGTTGGCCATAGAAATATAATTATTTAAAATAATAATAATACATTTTGAATCGTTCGATTATTTCTAATTTCGCTTTAGTTTTTTCGCGTGGGTTTGAAATGTTGAATTTGAAAAGTTTGTGGTGCAACGTGCATGCGTATTAGGACCGTTGCGGATATGCGCGCAGACGTAGAAGACGACCCAGCCCGGCTGTCAGTTTCTTAGCGAGCCGGTATAGCTTTAATCTCGAGTGTTCGTGTTAAAAGTGCCTCTTTTTTTATACTATTTGTACAATTTGCTTTTATACTTTTGCAGTTTTAAATTGTTGTGATTGTGTCGTTTTAGCCTTGCCTTGCGAAATTAGGTAAAAAATTATTTTTGTAATGTTAAAAATAGCGAAACGATTTTCGTGTTGTTGAAAATGTGACCGAGCGTTGTGTTTTGTTCTTTTTAGAAGTGTGACGGTTCCCCTAAGTTTTTTACCTGAAAATCGGGATTTAATGTGTCGAGCTATTTTCACGTAGTACTTTCCTCGTGTCGGCGAACCCTTTTTCCGTGTGTCGTCTTGCATCCCCTGGAGAGAAGTTCCAAGTTTTATTTTCGGACGTTCAATTATAGTTTGCCAATTTCGACAATGGAAAGAACAACTTGTTGATAGAATAATACGCAAATTTCGTTATCTTTCCCGTTATTTATATTCTTGCTTTAGGAAAAAACGGATGCCGTGTCGTAAATACGATTGTAGGTAAAAATAATTTCGTTCGTATAGTTGTTAAACTAACTCGCGAACCCCCCTGTTTCCCCCCGCCTAACTACGTTCTATCTAAAATGATCGTTAATGCGTAACGTTTTGTTTTACCATAGTAACGCTAAAGAAAATTTTTATTTCAATTGTTTATGACCCTAAAAATGTTTGCGAATGGTGCAGTTCAATTTACGACCTCATGTAACACTGCCACGCACGGACGGAAATTTTAAGATAAAATTCAAACATTCGAGAATTTTTCAAATACGATTACAGAGGTTGCCAAAAGGTTCGGTAATTGGCATCGTGTCCCGATTATTCCTCACGTCAAAACAAAGATAGCATTGTTTTGGACCGGAAACTAAAAATGTAATGTTTATTTCATAAACCCGGATAAAAATTACAAAAGCAGCTTTCAAGAAAATTTGTACGAAAAAACTGTTGTCACGTCGACTGACTGACAAGCTGTCCTGTCCAGTACTCCTCGAGTGAGAAGTTGAGATAGATCAGTCTCGTCAGTTTCCACTTGTTATCGCACAATATTTTTCGGTTTCATTTTTTTGATTAATTTTTTGTAAAATTAACCATCAGGTGTGCAATTTTTGCCCCCGCAAGTAAATTAGGACACGGTTATTACGTGGGATTAATTTTGCATACCCGTTCGATTTAGAAAGTTTTTTTTTGCATTTTCGAACAGGTTTTACGCCCTTTTAATTCGGGGAGTTGACCGGCCCTCTTGTACATGTCGTAGGATGCGTATAGGTCAAACGGGCGGTAAATCTCGGCAAAAAATTACTTGAATAATATTTTTTGGCCCGTGAAAATTATGTAACGATCGATTACATTTTTTGAAAATGATCGCATTTTTTTTACCATTTCGATTTCTCTTGTCAGGGACGGCGCAGGTTTTCGAGTGCGAATTTGGCACTGCGCGTTGCAACTTTCTAGTAACCAGGTAAAATGATCGTTAAGTATTTACATTTGCATCACATTTTCTGCGCCGTGACAAAATACTATTAGCAAAGACTTTCACTTGTTTTGTCGCCAGATAACCTGCTCTAATTCAACCTTTACGAAATTCAAACGTGTTTGGGTCAAAAAACTAGAACGTGTCTCCTTAAAGGGCAACGCGATTGTTATCCTTCGCGATTTCTCATGAATCGTCCACGGAAAATTCGCGATAACATCCACTGGGGAGTGCTTTGCATCTTCACACGTAATTAAACAATAAAGAGCGCAATACGGAGTAAAATTTTGTTATACGGGGGCCAGGGCCGTAGTTAGGGTACCAACTGATACTGCAAACTCCCTGCAAGTCAAGTCATTTGTTCAGCCGTGCAATTCGCATTTATGTCAAAAGAATTCAACTTGATTACGTGAAATTAATAGGTAATGTAAGCTTAATCTTACAGGGGAGGGGATTCGCTGATTGCCGAGTCGGAAAAACTGTGCTTTCGCTATCGCAACCCTGTCACCGCTTATCTGCTATGGCCAATTCGGTGGTCCGATTGGTTCTTCCGAGATTAACAATGTTGTTAATAATATTTACAAAAAATATGGTTGAAATTAATAAACATACAAGGAAGTATACAAAAAATTTATATTGCTCGGAAAAATATTGAGAAAAAGCAAAAAAAAGTCGGTCAAATCGATAACGGACTTGACTCGTACCAGAAGATTTACGAAATTCCCACTGTTTAATTATCGTTTTGTTTCGAGCTATAAACATACCGCGTAAAATAAAACAATCTAATATTGCTTTCTTTTTTTTTATATTGTGATAATATTCGAGTGTTAATTTCCCTAGGTCTATAAATTTATTATAAATCTTGGTTTCAATAGCTCAATCTAGAACTCTACACATTGCAAAGATGCACTTTCAGTACTTTATACATAAGTAACTTATTGAATTATCGAAAACCGGAAATATGTATAAACTATTTTCTGTGTAACAACAACTATCTTGTGCTTGTATAATGTAGGACAGCGGTCGCCAACCTTTTCCATGTGTTGAGCTATTTCACCTAAGAATTAGTCGTAAGCCAACCTAAATCAAATAATACACATAGTACATGAATCTATTTTACTATTTTTATATTATATATTATTAACTATTTATTTTTAGTTTTGTTATTGTATTTTCAGAATATATTGTGAGCTACCACAATTTATTGCTTTTGCGGGTTACCAGTAACTCGCGATCGACGGATTGGCGATCACTGTTCTCTGATAATATGACAAATTATGCAGGCCTTAAACGATTATACCACCATCTGTATCGTAACAGCTAAACTAAAACAAGAATAGAAAAATTAGATACTTAAATCATTCTTTATATTATTTGTAAATCAGTTCCTTTTTCCTTTCGGTTTCCTTGACGTTGATGTATGATTCTTTCTGCGCTATCATGCCCACATAGTGAACCTACACGAACATGGTCAATATGCGATTCTCTGGGATTCCCCGAGGATTTTCTATATTAAATTTGACCACAAAACACGAATGGACGATTAAATTTTAAATACAAAATTACTATTATTTCCAATTCTGAATAATATTTTGTAAATACTTTTGACGGCACAAACTCAAATCTGGCTTACAAATTAAAAAATTTTCTAATGAAATAAATTGTAGATTATGGCGTAAATTACAAATATTAATATTAAATACATTGTATGGTGGCTTAAATATGATATCTTTGAGCCGATTCATTTAATTAAAAACATCCCCGAAAATTACTGATCTGGAAAGAAGGGATATTCGAGTCTCTTCCTTATTAAAAAAATCCCTAACGTCGCACGAAACTTACGGGATCTGTGTTTTTAAGTTAAAATCGCTTATAATTTACGGAATCCAATTCCGTAATCCAAAATACTAGCAGTAGCACGCTTAAAAGTCGACGGAGGCCGGGTTCTCCCACTAAAACATACTACTTCATCTATTTACGTTGAGTACAGGTACCTTCAACAGAATTATCTGGAAAACAGAAGTCAGTGTATTTCGTTCGAGAATATACTTTCCTCTTTTAAAAGAATTACAATGGGAGTTCCCCAAGGTTCGGTACTGGGACCAATCCTATTTTTGATATACATAAACGATCTACCGAATTGTTCAATTACAGACTTTCTCTTATTTGTTGACGATACTACAAATTTCAATAGAGGCAAATGCCTAAATGCCTTGACGGCATTGGCAACGCGAAACCATGAAGATATGCGAAGGTGGTTCATTGCAAATAGAATATGCCTAAACGAAAACAAGAGTCAAAGCTTAGTGTTTACCCTTAAACTGACTGCCTGTAAAAATGAAACAGTCGACTTTCTAGGAGTCAGACTGGACTCAAAACTAACATGGGAGCCCCATATAAATAAACTCACAGGCAAGTTATCAAAGAATATATATCTTCTCAGACAACTAAAAAACTTAGTATCGCCTAAAGTTCTGAAAACAGCATACTACGGGTTAATTCACAGTAATTTATCTTACGCGATTTTAGCATGGGGACATTCTGCACATGTAGATAAAATTTTTGCGCTTCAGAAGAGAGTCAGAAGAATCATTTCTGGTCTGGGTTATAGAGATGATTGTAGACAACAATTTGTTGAAATGAAAATTTAAATTTTTACTATATGTAAAAGAGAACGAATCATCGTACCGGACTTACTCACATACCTATGCAACGCGTCAGAGGGACCACCTTTTACCAGATTTTCACAGGCTGACCCGATCAAGGGAGGCTACTGGATTTTACGGCATTAAATTTTATAATGCACTTTCGGTGCATATGAAAGCTTTGCCACCAGTTCGTTCATTTTCGTAAGAAATTGTCAAAAGTTTTGGAAGAGGCTGCACTCTATTCTGCAGATGAATATATGAAATATAATTTTGAAGTGAAATTTGAGGTTTTTATAATAAACAAAAGTATAAAAAATGTACTTTCAAAGTCTCGGCGCCGGGTGCTCTGCCTTTCTACGGCTCTAAAAGGAATTACGAATGCATTTTATGAGTTTGATCGAGATGATGGAGATTTTGTGGCAAATCCAATTAGCGTAATGAATATTTCCAATTATCGGTTTTTTTAAAATGCTACAACCGATTTTAACTTCGAAGACTTAATCATTTCGTGCGGATTCAACTTACTGGTTTTTTTCTGCAATAAGATTACCCACCTGTTGCTACTGTCTAGAAATATAGTCGGCTTTTCCTGAAAACGATCGATGCAAAGTCTGGCGACGGTTTTTCTAAATTGTAAATTTCAACATCGGGTGTGGCAATAAATCTACAATTTTTCTTTTCAAAATTACCTCAACTGCCATTGCGATTTGCGAAGTGTAGTCGGTTTTTATAATAGTATAAAAAACGAGTGTTTAGTATTTTCACGCATCCGTGAACTTTATTTGTCACACTTGCCCTTATCTGGTCGTTAGCTTGTCTACATTAGCCTTTATAGGCGGACCTTGTCGTGTTTATTCGCACTTGAACTTGTGTAAACACAAATATTTACAATTTTAAGTGTTGTATTGAATATTAATGAAGAGTGTTTATATTTCAGTTCACGATGCTAGTGGTTTGTTAGAAAATGTAGCTGACAGTGGAGACGATTCCGACGACGAGTGGAATTATTTTAAAGGCAATACAACAAACGAAAAAGAAAAAGTCACTTCGTCAGAAGTGGATTTAGAGGTGAGACCATTCCGATTTTTTTTTTTCTGTTATTATAACTTACACAATTTTTTGTTTGACTCCATAGGTTTGTGCATTGACTACATCAAATTTGGACGGTGACACAATGTCACAATTAAATCCCGACGCTCAAGAATTTGTGCCTGTTTCGCCTTCGAGGCCTCCAATTTCTCCTCCCTTTCAAACATTAATTGATGATTCCATTATTTCTCAATCGCCGAGAAGGCCAATTGCGGAGATCGATATAAATTTGCCCAATATTGGCGAATTCACTTCGGAAATCAAAAATAGAGCTAGCGATTTGTTCCCATCAAATGGGTCCGATAAATCGGAGAGTCCGCAAAAATTGACATCCCAAGAAATAATGGAAAACTTTCTCAATGGTAAAAGTATCGAAGAAATTGAGTTCCAACCCAACAAAACGCCAACAAAAACCAAAGTTGCCAAATCTGACGAATTTCATTTTGGACCAAACGCAACCCCATTTTCGACACCTGCCAAATCGTTAGATCAGTCTGAAGCGTTTTCGACGAAAGCCGTATTTGGAGACGAATCAACTGCCAGTTATCTGGATGGTAAAACATTGGATGTTTCTATAAATAGTGAAACATCAGCTGTTCCTTCGGAAACCGATAATCCCATGTCGATGTCGTTTTACCAAAGCGAAGAAAACGAAGAGACTCCATTTGATCTCAATCGAGTTCAAGTTTTACCAGAAAATATTGAGGACTTTTTAAATAAATCTGGCGAAAACGGATCGTTTAACGAAACCATTTCCGATTTGCCCGAGCATCAGCCTTTAGGAAACGGCATTTCTCAGCATATGGATGATTTATTAGAAGAAGGAATTCAAAATGGAATTATGGAAACTCGATCACCTGTGCCTGTTGCGGAATCCCCGGTGCAAGAATCAGAATCGCCAATTTCTGCTCAATCTCCAATTCCTTCTCACTCTCCAGCTTTTGTTAAAGAATCACCTGTCCCTTCACCATCGCCAGTTCCAATTGTGGACTCGGAAATTCATTTGGACTTTATCGCCAAATCGCCTATTCCTTCTCAATTTTTAGATTCGACCTCAAAATCGCCAGTCCCTCTTCAGTGTTCACTTCCAAAATCTCCAATTCCTCCTCAATCGCCAGCTTTAATTGCCGATTCGCCAATCCCTCCCCAATCACCGGTTTTAATTGCAGACTCGCAAATTCCTTCTGAATCACCAGCTTTAATTGCAGCCTCTCCAATTCCTTCCTTATCCCCACTTGTAGCCACACAGTCACCAATTCCACCTTCTCAATCACAAGTTAATAACTTTGAGTTTGAACAAAATTTAATTGTTACGTCGCAATCGCCAGTCGATTGTTTATCACCAGTTGATGACTTAGAAGTGGAAGCAGAGTTGGCAAAACTTTCACAATCCCCTATTCCCGGTTTAGAATTTGATCAAACACCGGCTGTGGAATTGGAACCAAAATTACAATCCCCGCTAGTTCCCACAGAATCGCCAGTCCCACAATTTGAAACTCTAGACCATTCAACCAATCCATTTTTACCTTCACAATCACTTAAAGAAGAATTGGAATCGCCCGTGGATGATGCAACTTCTTCCGTAAAAGATTCGCCAATAATTGAGGAGAGACTAGAAGATTTAATACCACCAAGTGTGAACGAAAATCAGACCGACGTTTGCGTTCTAAATTTCGCTCAGGAAGTTTCCAACGCCCAAGTAGAAACGATAAACCCAGAAAGTTTTGAAATTGTGTCTGAAAAGGAGGAAATCAACGACGAAAAAGAATCGTTTAATACAGATCCGTTCTCAACCAAAACGGTTGAAAGTGAAATAGAGAGGAAATTAGAAGTTTTAGATCATTCACCTGAATTGATTGCTGCTGTTGCTATTCCAGATAACGACAAAGTTGATGATGTCTCGCAAACAATTACAGAAAATTTGGTTCAAATTGCTGAGTCGGATGATTTAATTCCAATTGAATGCGCTTTAGAACCACCATATAATATTGAAGTTAAATCAGAGTTGATCGAGCCCGAGTATCCTGTTGAATCTTTGGCTGCTACTCCATCTGAAGAGAGTAAATTAGAAGACACTGTTCGGAGTTTGCCGGAAGTGGAACAAAATTTAAGTCAAATTGTGGAAGCTTTGGTTTCTCCCGCTGTAGTTCCACCAGTGGAAGAACCAGAGAAAAAATCTGTTGCTGCTAAAACGAAAACTACTACAGTAAAGAAAACCACAACGAAATCGTCTGCATCGCCAGCCAAACCTTCCACTGTTACCAAAACTGCAGCAGCAACGACCAAATCTGCGGCTGCACCACGAGTAACTTCAAAAACTTCCACTACTACAACCACATCAATGTTGAATAAATCTGCTAAGGCACCACTTTCCAAACCAAAAACTTCTACTACGACCACCACGACGACGACAACAAAGAAAGTAGAGGAAGTGAGAGCACCCATTAGAAAACCGGCATCTATGTCTGCTACTAGCAAACCAGCTCCCTTGCTCGCTGCTAGCAAACCTTTAACCAAAAATGTTCCTAGTAAAATGAGTCCAACCAAAGCGGCAGGTGAATCAAAGAGCACAGTCGGAAGCACCAGACCTGCATCATCTACCACCAGCAAAACTAGCGCTACAAGACCGGCTTCTAGCACTACCGCCAGACCTACAACTTTAACTTCGCGCGTTTCTGCAACAAAAACTACCGCTCCATCTTCCGTGACTGCTACAAAGGTGAGTTTTTGGGTACTTCCCCAAATTTCGAAAACTAATTTTGCGTGTTTTATGTTTGCAGACCACGGTTAAAACGTCGACTACATTGACTTCTCCAAAAGTGGCGAGCGTGGGTACGTTAAAACCAAGTTTGTCTGCTACAACGGCTAGACCGAAACCTTTGGCCAGCAAAACGTTGGTCAAGACGCCAGAAGTGACGAAACAAATTAAAGAAACTACAAACAAACAAATCACGGCTGCGAGTCGTGCTGCGGCAAACACTTCGACTAGAACGACGACGACAAGCAAGCTGAATGTTACTAGCACCACCACACGCAAGGTTGAAGCAAAAGTGAGTTATAACAACCTAATCTAATCTATTTTCTACATAGTGTACTTCAAAAGGTTAACCAGAGCTAAAAGATACACAGCAAGTTTTCACATTACACTTTTTACAAGTTTAACCCTGCGTGTGAGCTATGGGTCTTTTAAGGAACAGCGATACATGTGTTTTCCATAAGAGCATAAAATGTGACTCACACGAAGGGTTAAGGATTATAACTAGGGCGATTTTTAAAGAAGCAGGTGAACGTTGGACCTGTTTGTCCAAAAATTGGTTTACAGATCATGATCTGTGTGCACTAAACTTGTTTTATTTATAAATAACAATGAGGAATTCTCATGCATTGCAAAAAAAATTTTTTCTTAAAGTTTGTGTTAATAGAATGAGATTGGTGTTTTTAATTTTTTTGTGCCATTAATATTAAGCCTAAAATAAATTTTTGAAAACCCAGTGACTTCTCTAGGAGGTTTTACAAAACATGACAACCACGTAAACAAAATGAGTAAGATATATATCCGTATATTGTGGTAAGATAAAGTCAAAAAATAACTTAGAAACTTGACATTTTTTAAAATTTGTTCTAGTGTATAACATACTTTTAGACCCCTCGCACACTGCAGACTTTTTATTGGCCGATAGTTTGGTCGGTTTCTTCTCGACCAATCATATAGCCCATAAAACTTTTTATCGGCCGATATCGAATCGTTATAATGTGCGCACTTGCATACATCTTCATACTGATTAAGAAACCAACCACACTATCGGCCGATAGAAAGTCTGCAGTGTGCGAGGGGTATAAAACGTCAGATTATACTTCAATATCGCTGCAGACATATGTTTTGTACAATTATTATTATAATAATTTAATTTCTTTATTTTTGTAGACTAATAATTATTATTAACTTATACATTTTGTTTACAAGGTTGTCATGTTTTGCAAAACCTCCCAGTGACGTAGCTGGATTTTTAAAAATTCAATTTTGGGATTAATATTAATCGAAAACAAAAATTAAAAACATATAATAAATTGGATTAGTAAATTTTATTGATTGATATTATTCAAAAGTACTAATTCCAACTGTAGCAAATTCCTGATTAAACAAGGCGAAATTAAAATCAAGTAAATGTGACCGTTTATGTAAAAACAATTAAATCTTATCCAATATTGCTGAGAACATTCTTTTTGTAATGCATTGTTATAGCTGTGAGTGAGTGAATACACTAGAAATGATACAAAAAAATTTTCTTTTATAAAATAAAGTACAATACATTTTCATTAAATTAATCTAATGTAAGTCGTACAGTTAACAATGCTGACTATACAATAGTTACTCAGGATGTGGAGTGTGAGGAATAAATATTTCCCCTTTTCTTACAAAAATTATTAATATTGATAACAATGGAATAAAAATTAATAGCATTCTGTACAGTTACATTCAAATTCTCATATTTTCATTAAAACAAAATCTTGGTCAGGTCTAATTATTTACAAAATTGCTTCTAAATTAGGCAAAATAAATTAGGTTTCGTTTATTGAAGTACAACTCAAGGAAAAGAAAATTTTGTACACTAGATTTTTTTGTATAAGAATTTAAAAAAATTTCTCGATGTCCTCCTGGATTGCATTAGTTGAATGAAAAGTTGAAAAAGAAAAAAGCTCACTTACAGTATTCTTACTAGATTTCCTAACATTTTCTCAGATTTTGTCAAGTCAAAAAATGTGTTTTAAAAATATCAAAAGTAATTTTTTATGAAAAATAGAGTAGTGAGTATTTACGTTCCCACTACACATTATATCATCAGCGGTTAACCTTTTGAATAAACGATAATTTAGAAAACTGTGTAATTTTGAAAAATTTATTACAGGTACCAGCCTCGCGTACACTAACCAAAACCACGACGACTACAGCAAAAACCGTGGGAAATGCGAAAAAGCCAGTGGAATTGGTGCGTAGCGTAAACAAAACAAAAGCCGAAGTGATAAAGAAGACGCCGCCGTCGACTGAGAGCAAAATTATCAAAGAGATCACCAACACAGAACAATTAAAGGAAGTTTTACCCATAATTGAAAATAACGTATGTGATAATTCACAATTAGAGAATAGCAATGCTATACCGACAACAGACTGAATTTATAAATTTTTCAATTAATATATAAAACTATTTATTCATACATAAGTAACTTAGCGAAGAAAAAATGGTATGTAATGATAAATTAAAAAAAGATTTTTATATTTGTAAACTTTTTTAATCTCCCACTATGTTTTGTTTTTTTAAATTGCTTTGTGGAGGTGGAAATTGAACAAAAAACTTGAAAGACTCTTGACCTGACATCCCTTGCATAATGTTTATAACTTATTATTATAACTTTTTGTATCTTTTTTTTAATTGTTATTAAAGAAATGTACTACTACTACTTAAAAACTACGGTTGAAGAAATGTAAAATGTATTAACGTAAAAAAAACGATGCAGTTTTGTATGTATTTATACTAAGGTTTTTAATTTTAAGCTTGGCTTTTTAGGTGTGCTGAAATGTGATTTGCTATGCACTTTTATGTAAATATGTTGTAAGCGTACCATTTAAATTATTGGAATAAAAAAATACTTGATTGGGTGCTAAACGCTGACCGCTTTTAGATTGTAGTTTATTTGTTATACAGTTTTTCTAAATTAAGTTGTTTACCTTAAAAATATGTATTAACTAGTTGATGATGCAACTTGTAATGTTTACTTAAGAAAACTGTAAAATGTCAATTTTTTTATATTCACTTCAACAAACCCAATTTTTAAAAATTTTCAATTATTAGCCACTATAAAATTATTGTTTTTAATCTCATTATTTAGAATGTTTGCTTTTAAACTATTTAAAGAAAAAAGTAAAAGTTGTTTTATTTATCGTTGTATTCATGTAGCACGAATAAACAGTTTAATAATCGAATTTTTTATTATTTATTTCTATATACAGTTGATACTGCAGTATTAGTATAAACTAATTTATTCATTAATTAAATCGAAAGCGATTTAAGCTCAAGAATTCAGTATTAGTGCTCAAGTACTACTAGGGTTACCTGGTCGATTTTCGTCTTTTTTTGGTAAAAATAATATAACTCGAGTGACAAATTTAGATTTTTCACGTTTTAAAACATCATTGTTATTATAATTTATATTTATAGTTTTTTGACTCCTTTTTTTTGAAACCGTTGGGGACTGTTTTAGATCTTAATTTTGCGCACAACTTTGGTACAGGTTCCTATCTCTATAAAATCTAAGATTTTAGGGCTATTCCAAAACGGTCATGTCACTGCTGCTCGGACTTAGCTGCATAATCAGCTAAAAAAATACAAGCAGAGTTATTATTACAGAGAAGCTATAAATAGATCTCACGATTATTTCTTTCAAATTCTGAATTTGAATATTTGGTTAGATATGTTACCAAAATTAATTAAATTTTATAAAGAATGTTAGCTCCCCAAATAATTTTAAATAGGAGAGAAAAGAATTTACAATGCAGAGATCCTCTCCTTCAATAGTACAGTAGAATCCGCTAAATGTGATCACGGATAATGTTATCAGTCGGTTATTGTGATCGTTTTGACTGGAAACCGACCGCTTTAATTAGTTTACATACAAAAACCACCGGATAATGTGATCAAAAAGCCGCTTATTATTATCACTTTCAAGGAATTTTCTACACAATAATCTCATATTAACCGGATTCTACTGTAGTACGACAAAAACAGAATAAATCTAATATAGCAAATAATTACAGTGGCTCATAATGAAATCCGAACACCCCTATGTTAACAATGTAAATTGCAGGTTTTCTTAAAAATATTGACAAGGAAAACTTGACAACGATTGATAATAGTCAAAAATTGACAATTACCAACATGTTGGTCGTGAATTAAATAGCACTGAATACGTAATGTAGGGTTAAATTTGGCAATTTTAAGCCATGCTGATTGAACTTATAGTTTTCGCCTTCTTTAGTTTAAACCGTTCGACTGTTTAAGATCTTCTTAATTTTACGCACAACTTCGGTGCGTTCCAAAGCGGTCACCGCTGTTCAATTTTCTCCTAGCGCCGCTCCGTACTGAATTTGTATGTAACGTGGTACGCACAAAACGTGGTACGTAATAGACTGGGAAAGTGGTGTCGTCACGATCAATCAGCTGATGGGTGGAAACATGATGATAACCTCACTTTGTTTGCGTTTAGTTACCATATAGCTTCAAACACTGCACTTTTCTCGTCTAGAATTATGTAGGCAACCTGGGCAAATGCAATAAAGGCATAATTTTGAATTAAAACATTGTAAAATCACGAAAAAGTTTAAAATAACGCATGCACCTAGCAACGTTTTCACCCATCAGCTGTTCGATCACAGATCGGCCACATTTTGACGTCACACTTTCCCAGTCTATAAAAAATTTCTGCTTAGCGCCATCTAATGTGAAGTATAGAACTTTGTGGCAGAAGTGTTTTAGTTGGTTAAAGTTGGTTAAAGTGCATTTTAGTGTTTTCCAACGTTGATTAACGTCAAAGTGTTTGTTGTGTAAAACTGCGTATGGTAATAAATTAAACATTTTCATTGCAAGTTAGTGAACATAATAACGTAGCTCTGGCTTTCGAGTCAACGTAGATAATAAACCATGTACGAAAGGGAAGATGGTAAATTTACTTTAAAAATGTGAGGTTATATTATATTAATTCCGGTAAAGATTTCGTTCCAGATCAATTCGAAGAAGATGATGGACAAGAAATCAGTTCAGAATTATGGCAAGAAGCCTGCTGGATTGTTATCAACGCCTACTTTGACGAAAAAGGTTTGGTTCGGCAGCAGTTGGACAGTTTTGACGAATTTATACAAATGTCCGTGCAGAGAATTGTGGAAGATTCTCCTCAGATTGAATTACAGGCAGAAGCTCAGCACATGAGTGGCGAGATAGAAGTTCCCGTAAGTTTCGTGTCCTTCTCATGTTCCTTCTTTTTATATCTCTTAATAATTTTAGACAAAATATTTGCTGAAATTTGAACAAATTTATTTATCAAAACCAACACATTGGGAAAATGATGGTTCTCCTGCACCCATGATGCCGAATGATGCTAGACTGCGTAACCTGACGTATTCAGCGCCTTTGTACGTTGATATAACTAAAACTACATTGCGACCAAATGAAGATCCCGTGGTCGAACAGTCTCAAAAGAAGTCAATTGGTAAAATTCCAATTATGTTGCGTTCAACATATTGTCTTTTGAGCGGTTTGACTGATCGTGATTTAACTGAGTTAAATGAGTGCCCTTTAGACCCTGGCGGTTATTTTATTATAAACGGTTCTGAGAAGGTCCTCATTGCTCAAGAAAAAATGGCTACCAACACTGTGTATGTCTTTGCAATGAAGGACGGGAAGTACGCCTTCAAGTCTGAAATCAGATCATGTATTGAGCACAGTTCGCGTCCAACTTCGACTTTATGGGTCAACATGATGGCTCGCGGTGGTCAGGCGGTCAAAAAGGCCGCAATTGGTCAACGTATTATTGCGATTTTGCCATACATTAAACAAGAAATACCAGTCATGATTGTCTTTCGTGCGTTGGGTTTCGTGGCTGACCGCGATATTTTAGAACATATAATCTATGATTTCGAAGATCCCGAAATGATGGAAATGGTGAAACCATCCTTGGATGAAGCTTTTGTGGTGCAAGAACAAAATGTTGCGTTAAATTTTATAGGTACCAGGGGTGCAAGGCCTGGTGTGACCAAAGAAAAGCGTATTAAATATGCACGAGAAATTTTACAGAAGGAAATGTTACCTCATGTTGGTATTTCAGATTTTTGTGAAACTAAAAAAGCCTACTTCTTGGGGTAAGTTGGGATTTATACTGTACGTTAAGGTTATAACAGCTGTTTGGTTACAGTTATATGGTGCACAGGTTGCTGCTAGCATCTTTAGGTCGAAGAGAATTGGACGATCGTGATCACTATGGAAACAAACGGTTGGATCTAGCTGGCCCTCTGTTGGCCTTTTTATTTAGAGCGTAAGTTTCAGTTATATAATATTATATTGTTATGTAGCTTAGTCCAGGCAATGAACGCTCAAAACTTATTTCAATTTCAATTTTTTATTTGTTTGGACTAATTTTATTAGTGGGGAAACATATTAAAAGTTCCGGAATCTAGGTGTTGCGGGGGTGCAAGGAGGTGTAAAGATGTCCCGGATTTTGTTTTTTTGCTTATATCTTGAAAGCGGTTAGCACTAGCCCAAAAGTTCTTCTGTATAAAATGGAATCTGATAAAATTCCCTACATTAATGTTGAACTTATTTTTAACCCTTTTCTTTCTATTTAGGTTATTTAAAAATCTCATCAAAGAGGTGCGCATGTACGCCCAAAAGTTTATCGATAAAGGCAAAGATTTCAATCTTGATTTGGCAATCAAAACTAAATTAATTACGGACGGTTTAAGATATTCATTGGCAACTGGAAATTGGGGTGACCAAAAGAAAGCCCATCAAGCGAGAGCTGGTGTGTCGCAGGTCTTGAATCGCTTAACGTTTGCATCTACTCTTTCGCATTTGAGGCGCGTGAATTCGCCGATTGGACGTGATGGAAAGTTGGCCAAGCCACGTCAATTGCACAATACCCTATGGGGCATGATTTGTCCCGCTGAAACTCCTGAAGGTGCCGCCGTAGGTCTCGTGAAGAATTTGGCTTTGATGGCTTACATTTCGGTCGGTTCGCAGCCGTCGCCAATTTTGGAGTTCTTGGAAGAATGGTCGATGGAAAATTTAGAAGAAATTGCTCCATCAGCTATTGCAGACGCGACTAAAATTTTTGTTAATGGTTGTTGGGTGAGTCTTAGCTTTAGAGACCTTATTAGTCTTATTTTTATGTGTTTTGTATAAATTGTGAAAGGAGAATTTGTGTGGCTGTTCAAAATAGTTATACTTTTTTTATACTTTATACTTTTTTTTTTAGGTTGGTATCCATAGAGACCCAGAGCAGTTGATGTCAACTTTAAGAAAGTTACGAAGACAGATGGACATCATTGTATCGGAAGTTTCAATGATACGTGACATCCGTGATCGTGAAATCAGAATTTACACAGACGCCGGGAGAATTTGCAGGCCTTTATTAATTGTGGAAAACGGGCAATTGCTACTGAAGAAGCGTCATATTGACATGTTAAAGGAACGTGAATACAATAATTACGGTTGGCAGGTGCTGGTTGCTCAAGGTGTAGTGGAATATATTGACACTTTGGAAGTGGAAACGACCATGATTTCAATGACTCCCGACGATTTACGTCAAGACAAAGAATACGCTTATTGTACAACATATACGCATTGTGAAATTCATACCGCCATGATCTTGGGTGTTTGTGCTTCTATTATTCCATTTCCCGATCACAATCAAAGTCCCAGGAACACTTACCAAAGTGCTATGGGAAAACAAGCTATGGGCGTTTATATTACGAATTACCACGTACGAATGGACACTTTAGCACATGTCCTGTATTACCCACAAAAACCATTGGTAACGACTCGCTCTATGGAATATTTACGGTTTCGAGAGTTACCTGCTGGTATTAATAGCATTGTCGCTATTGCTTGTTACACTGGTTACAATCAAGAAGATTCGGTTATTTTGAACGCGTCTGCCGTTGAACGTGGATTCTTTAGATCGGTATTTTACCGTTCGTATAAGGACGCCGAATGTAAACGCGCCGGTGAGAATTGGGAACAGTTTGAGCGGCCATCACGGCAAACTTGTCAAGGCATGAGAAATGCGTTGTATGATAAATTAGACGATGATGGAATCATATCTCCCGGTATTCGTGTGTCCGGTGACGATGTCATCATAGGCAAAACTATTACTCTTCCTGAAAACGACGACGAGGTACGAATATTCTATTTTTAAACTGATTTAATAACAAAATTTTTTTGTAGTTGGATGGCACAACTAAACGATTTTCAAAACGAGACGCTTCCACGATGTTACGTAACAGCGAAACCGGCGTCGTAGATAAAGTCATGTTGACTTTGAACGCTGAAGGTTACAAGTTTTGTAAAATTCGAGTCCGTTCTGTACGTATTCCACAAATAGGCGATAAGTTTGCGTCTCGTCACGGACAAAAAGGTACATGCGGTATTCAGTACCGTCAAGAAGACATGCTTTTCACTTGTGAAGGCTTAACACCCGACATTATCATTAATCCACATGCTATCCCATCTCGTATGACAATCGGCCATTTAATCGAGTGCCTTCAAGGTAAAGTCTCAGCCCTGAAGGGTGAAATCGGTGATGCAACGCCGTTTAACGATACTGTAAATGTACAGAAAATTTCGACGCTTTTGCAAGAGTATGGTTACCATTTGCGAGGAAATGAAGTTATGTATAATGGGCAAACGGGAAGGAAATCAAATTCTCAAGTTTTTATTGGTCCAACCTACTATCAGAGATTGAAACATATGGTGGACGACAAAATACATTCGCGTGCACGTGGACCCGTTCAGATTTTAGTTAGGCAACCCATGGAAGGTCGTGCCAGGGATGGTGGACTGCGTTTCGGTGAAATGGAACGAGATTGTCAAATTTCTCATGGTGCCGCTCAATTTTTAAGAGAAAGATTATTTGAAGTTTCCGATCCATACCGGATTCATATCTGTAATTTGTGTGGCTTAATTGCTATTGCTAATTTGAAAAATAATACGTTTGAATGCAGAGGCTGTAAGAATAAAACGCAAATCTCTCAAATTCGTTTGCCGTATGCAGCTAAACTGTTATTCCAGGAATTGATGAGTATGAATATAACACCTAGGTTAATGATTAATTAAGATATCGAGAACTTTGTTGATTTTAATTTTATAATTTAAGCTGTATTTTATTTGAATAATAAAAATAAATTATACTTGTAAAATTTTTGTGTTTTTATTGTGAAATTCTTTTCAAATGAAACAGGACTGCCTATTCTATTACGCTTTTCTTTAAATTTAATTTAAATATTGAGCAAATAAATAAATGAATAATAAGGGTATTCATGTCACTTTGTACTTTTTGTAGTTATCGTACTTTTAAATTTTGTAGACTTATGTGACATGAACACACTCACCGTTCAAAGTTTCGTAAATTTTTTCGTACTTGTATTTGTCGATTATTTTGACGTTTTCAGGTAGATTTTAACTAATTTAATTATTCTATTCACATTTACTGACATTATTTATTGTCAAATATTTCTTGGTTACTATGTATCGCCAACGTATACTTAAATGTAACGAAACTCTCTCTCTCAGATTCCTTAGCTCTACGCAAGAGCATAGTGACCACTTCTTTTTATTTAGAAGGGTTCTCTAGGCAGATACCTCGGTGGTTTGCCATTGCCTGCCGAGGGAAGACGGTCAGAATAAAGTTTTACTCCGCCCGGGATCGAACCGGTGATTTAGGCTTAGCAATCGGCGCACTCAAGCAACCAAGCCGTGACCGTCTTACGAAACTACACGTGTATAAAGCCAGCATCCCCACTTTTTCAAAATTAAAAATTAAATTTAAATTAAAAAAACAAAAATTAAGTTTTATTTAGTGTAGGTAGGGACGGCTTGCGCCCCGGGCCATGGCCCTCTTGGCCCTTGGGTAAATACGCCACTGGTTAGCACATGATTTGCACAATATTATTAATTATTTGATTTTTAATTTTGAGAAAGTGGGGATGCTGGCTTTATACACGTCGAAACTACGACATCTACATAAAGTACGACTGCGTAGATTTCGTAAACTAGATCTGTTTTAAAAATTCTACAAAATTTACAAAAATCAAGATCTACGACATTTACGACAAAAGTACAACGTGACATGAATCCCCTTATTATTAAATTTTGCTTACGTTCATTACCGCCCCCTACAAAAAATAAAAAGCCTTGGGGTAGCCAATTTATTGATAAGTACGGCACTGACTTTCTGAATATGAAATTTATTAACGTCAAATGGGTCAAATGCACTGCTCAAATATTTACTACATAACCTGTAAAAATTGACAGTTTTGTTTTGTGTACGAACATGACTGATAAAAACATGAACGTTTTGGACATAAATGGGCAACATTTTGATCCAAATTTGTATTTGGAAAAACTGTTTACAGTAAAGTCGATCACTACCTTGGCATATTTTCCATTTTATCTTATTTTTATTTAATTGTAGGAAAGCAGTCTGAAGCAAGTGATGGATCATGAGAACGAAATAGTCAAAGACACCCAAACTTTGCATTCCGACATGCAAACTTTAGTTTACGAAAATTACAATAAATTTATAACTGCGACTGATACAGTCCGTAAGGTAAGGGTGGATAAGGTAAACCGGAACTGCTTTCAAATGTAAATTGTTTGATTTTTAAGATGAAAATCGATTTTAAAAAGATGGAAACCGAAATGGATCTGTTAGCGCAAAATATGGGTTCAATCACCTCATTTTCACAACAAATATCCTCTACTTTGCATGACACTCGTGAGCAAATTGGCAAACTTTCGGGGGTTCACAGCCTCCTCAAAAGGTTACAATTTTTGTTTAAGTTGCCTTCGACGTTAAAAACGAGAATGGAGGAAAAGAATTACGCTCAGGTGGGTTGAATCTACAAAAATTGGATAAAACTAGAATGTTTTTGATTTTAGGCGGTGCACGATTATTTACATGCACAAAAGGTTCTACAACATTATGGCAACATGCCATCATTTCAAGGTATCAAAGCGGATTGCGAGTCAATAGTGAAAGTGCTTAAAGTTGAATTGCGTAACCAATTCAATAATCCGGATGCAAGTGCTAAGCAACTGGCAGAATCGGTTGATTTGTTGTTGCAGTTGGACGAACCCGCTAAAGAATTGTGTTCAGAATTTTTAGTGAGTGCCGAAAAGCGTTTATGTGAGCAATTGGTTGTGCTAAGGGATCAAAGCGAGCATCGCGACATTACAGAGTTTGTGGATCTTGGTTGTTCAGGTTTCTTGAGCGATTTATGTTTGGTTGTTGCATCGTTTTATGATATGTTTATCAACAGAATGAATACAGAAAATATTGAAAATAGGTAAAACTTATTGGTTGATTGAATTTGAAAATCCTAATCCCAAAGTTTTTGCAGTGAAATTTTCGAAAACTTTGCTGCGATCGAACTTAACACTTTCATCGTAAATAAAATGCAGCAATACTTCGAGCTTGTGCAAACTAAAGTTGATATGGAGCAGGACATCATCGGGGATACAGGCGTTTTGGTGAGAGCGTTGGATCGGTTCTATCGGAGGTTGCAAGCTATGAATACTTTATGTCGAGACACTGATTTTGCCAAGTTAGTTTTCTATTTTTGAATCCTTTTAAGTCGGTATCATTTGCGATTATTTTAGAACTGGAATTGACATTGTGATAAATGCTGGGAGAAAGCAGTGCAAAACATACTTACAAATTTTAAAAATGCACTTCACTGATATGTTAACAAAAATGCGACAAAGCTTGATAACTCCGAAAATAATAACTCAGAGTGATTCCAACACAAACCTGACTGAATTGTTGATGACTCTTATTTTAACTGTTGTCGAAAAAGTTAAAGGCGTATTGCAAGATTTAGGGGTAAGAAAATCATCTTTCATGTTCAAGTTTGCATAATAACTAATGTTTTTTTGAAGGTTTTTATTCAATCTGATATAAATTTTGCTCAGCTGCAGTTATTCCGAGACAGTTTTTGCATTGATAATGTTAGGGAAGGTTTGATTGTCTGTTTTATGCATCATTTGACTGCTACATCTCGTTCATTTTGCTCTAACAACGTGTCGGATCCTAAGATACCGCCAATTTTCTTATTGGTTCTCTCAAAGTTTTGTTTGGATTTTCAAAACGGACACGTTCATTATTTGGTGAGTATTACATCTTTTCTTTTTATATTTTTTTTACCACTGAATTTTAGTTGTCTCAAACGGATGAGATGTTCAGGATTAACCCGAAACAGTCGACTGCATTTACAACTGAGAGCGAAATTAATACCAGTATGCAGGAGTCGGCACAAGAATTGCTTAATTATTATGTTAGGATTCAAGGGTTGAATATTTCTCAGGTGGGGTTTTTAATACCGTTAACTTGCTTGTTTAATTTATTGCTAATTTATTTTATAGATGCTACGGAAAAGCGTGGAAACTAGGGATTGGTTACACACCATTGAGCCTCGTACTGTTAGAGCTGTGATGAAGAGGGTTGTAGAGGATATGGCGTCCATTGATTCGACCGTTGCACAGCTGTATGAAGATCAAGGCACCGCTACCGAACACAGCAGCGATTCCAGCAGAAAAACACACAGGTAGGTACTTAACGTATTTAATTTGTGTTTTTTTTTAAAACACTGATGGTATTCAGCCGGTTTGAAACAAATGATAAAATTTTCTGTACCATAAGCAAACATTGTGATGGCAATTTTTTACTGTCCTTAGGAGTCGTCATAAATTATATGATTCAATCTTAAGCATTTTTCCTCCCATTCCACCTCATCGTTTTTTTTTCAAAATTACATATTTAAAAAATATTTTAAAATTTTATTATACAGTGTGTTCACAATAAGAGGTAACAGTGAATAATTCTTATATCTTACTAGATACAAAAAAAGTTTAATATGATACCATCTGGTACACAGATGGATACAAAACGGAAATTACTACTGGAGCAGGGATTAGTGGACGTAGAATCGGATATGTGTTTAGCATAAACCTGGGCTGCCATGCTACTGTGTTCTTACTGGTTCTTAAAAGAAATGGACTATAGTAGCACTTCAACAACAGAACAGCTTAACGCTGAGGTGGGTACTGGGACACTCAGGAATAAAAGGCCATGAAAAAGCAGATGCCCTTGCTAAGGCTGCAGCAAATGGATATCTAGTAGGACCAGAACCAACTTGCGGGATAGCATATCTGACCGCAAAAGGGACTATAAAGGAACTACTAAGGAAACAACATCTTGCATACTGGAGGGATCTTCCAGGACTGAGGCAATCGCGGATGTTCCTTGGAGGACCCTCCAATAACAAAAGAAAACTTGAAACCACACAAACCACAGCTGTGGAAGACATTAGGTCTACTTATAGGACACTGCTGTCTGAATAGGCATCTCAATGTAATTAGAGAACATCCAGAAAGTGCGGTGAGAAGGGAGAGATTCCACACCACTTACTATGTGTGTTCAGCCCTAGCCCCTTTGAGGCTACGACACCTCGGTTGGCCATATCTGACAACCGAGGAAATAACTCAAACACCCATCAGCTGTATACTCAATATTATTGAGGAAACAAGGCTGATGGAGTAAAACTTGGAACACAGGGTACGATAAGCTTCAGTGCAAGTGGGCATGGAACCACAACCCATTCAGCAACAATAATAATAATTTAATATTTGAGTTTCCACATAAAAATTTAATTGTACGTAACTGGGAGATCCATATAAGTGGAAGTTAAATGTTTTTTAAATTTTTATTTTAAAATATATTATATTTTTATGAATTATAATATTTAATATTAAATATTTAACCCTCTCCACTGTGAGTGACGTAATTTATGAACGACCCTTTAGCCTTTATCCCATTTAGTTTACTACTTGGTGCAATTTTATTATTGGTATGCGATTTACCACACAGCTCTGATCATCGTTACAGCTTGAACGTTCAAAAATTACAATATATAATTTTTGTTACAGTATTTCGGTATCTAGACACCAATACCGATCCAATTGGTCCAGCTACACGCCGAATCATTTAGATTCTACGTTAGTTTCCAACATACACAAATTATTTAGCGAAAGAATTGAAATTTTCTCTACCGTCGAATTTAGCAAAGTGTCAATATTGACGGGAATCATCAAGATAAGTTTGAAAGTACGCAATTAAAGCAGATTTTAGTATCGGCTCTGGCTTGTTTCGTCAGTGTCAAATCTAAAATCTGTGCTTTATTAGAGCAGTAAAATATATTAGTAATAATTTCTTATTATGTTCTAGACGTTTATGGAATGTGTCCGTTTAAAAACCTTTAGTAAATTTGGTCTTCAACAAATTCAAGTAGACACGCACTACTTACAATTATATTTATGGCGTTTCGTTGCTGACGAGAAGTAAGATTTAATTTGCTTCTAATTTTTAGGTTTAATTTTTTTTATTGCTTTACAGTTTGGTTCATTTTCTATTGGACGAAATTTTGGGATCGGCCGTACATCGGTGTCTAGAGCCCATACTGATGGAACCAAGTGTTGTTGATATCATATGCGAGAGGGGATAAGTTTACTCAAGTTACGTATTGTTACTTATTAATTTTTTATTGCAAAGTTTATTATTTATCAAATAAAAATAACAAAATTTATTAAAAATTATTCCAAACTATACAAAATAATGAATACACACAAAAAGTAAAATTACAGCAAAGTGTAAATTTCATTGTGATTTAATTCAAGGAGTTCTTCCAACAGAAATGTTTTTCACTTTAGTTAATTTGATCAGTTCAGAAATGCTGATGAAAATTTGGTGGTCTACGGGTCGTGCATGAAAAAGAGATTGACGGGATTTTAAACTACGCCCATTAAACTCCCCTTGATAGGTTTTTGATTAGTCAAACCATTAGTTTTTTTTAGATCTTCTTAATTTTCCACAAAACTACAGGTCAGAATCGATATTTAAAGACTTCAATTGACCTCCTAGCTATTCGAAATACCCTAACCGTAGCGTTAAGTATTTTCATGTTATTTGGATGGTCTTTGCGCCATATTTGGATGGCAGAAGGAATCAGTGGGGTAGTGAGGGTGGTAAAGGCCTCACTAGGGTTTGTTTGAATTAATAAGAATTTTAGTAAGGGTATTCATGTCACTTCGTACTTTTGTCGTACTTGTTGTAGATTGCATTTTTTTATTTTTAATGCAGATCTAGTTTACGAAATCTACGCAGTCGTACTTTATGTAGATGTCGTAGTTTCGTTACATTTAAGTATACGTTGGCGATACATAGTAACCAAGAAATATTTGACAATAAATAATGTCAGTAAATGTGAATAGAATAATTAAATTAGTTAAAATCTACCTCAAAACGTCAAAATAATCTACAAATACAAGTACGAAAGAATTTACGAAACATTGAACGGTGAGTGTGTTCATGTCACATAAGTCTACAAAATTTAAAAGTACGATAACTACGAAAAGTACGAAGTGACATGAATACCCTTAGTGTTCTAAAACCACGAGGTTTTAGTTTTAAAACCACGGGGGTTTAAACCCTGAAACCCCTTTTTTTGCACATGGGCCTGGTAGGCAGATATACAATAAATGGCTGAAAAAGGATAAAATATTTAAATATTTATTAAATTTGAATCGGATATACAGGATAGATTCAATATTTGTGTAAGTTATCTAAGCTTGTGCGATGAGAATAAAAACAACTTTTACACCTGAAATTTATGAAATATAAACCACCAAGTACATTTTGAATAACATTTTATTTTAAAACAGACAGAAAGAACAGAGAGATTTACATGGTTTTTGAATATATTTTTTGAAATTCAAAATTCTCAATATTACAACTAAAACTGATATACATACATCTTTTGTTTTAAATTTAATTTCAATAGGTTTTGCGTTACCCTCGAAAATGATATATTCTAATCGAATGAATATAAATAATTTATTTTTTAACTGATTGCATTGAAAATATGTGCAACTAATTTCCCAAAACAACTTTTACTAATTTTCAGGAATTGATAGATCAAATTGAAATAGATATTTCGGAATGGTAAAAATTTGTTTAATTTAGTCAAAAAGATTACTTAACATGAACAAAGTATTTAGCAAAAAATTATAAAAATTTTAGTAAAACAGATCATGATAACCCTTTTTCTATGGTATTTACGTTTCATAAAATAATACAAAGATATTTTGTTTTAATACGATGTTTTTTGGATTACTTATTTTTTTGTTAGTAAAAACTTTTATTGCAAACCAAAATGGACACTTTTACGTTATTTAAGATCTTGCCATATGCGTTAATAAAGAGCCAAGGGTTTGTTTCATTTATATTTCGAAAATATTAATTTTAGTCCTCGAAGATGGGGGCGAACGACGGAGGTATTCTACTTATTATAGCATTCACCGATTTATTGTAAGGTTATTTAAATTTGATTAATTTTCTATAAAAATGAATAAAAAAAATGTAATTTACCTTGAAAATATTTGCAAATATTTGGATACGTTAAAAAAAATTGTTACACAAATATCTTGAAGAATTATTATGTAACTTTAAAAAAATGAATATTACTGGCACAAGTCTTCAATAATCGTTTGTGACGATATAAGGTTCTAATCGAATTGGGTAATTTAAAGATGTCGATTGCTTGGTACTCTGCTCTATCCATTCATTTAGTGCCTTATGCCGTCATGCATGGTTAAAACTTGAGCTCTTCCTGACCAGTAATAACGTGAGATAATGGTTACACTTGATACCTATGGATCAAGTAAAAAAAAATGAATCCATTTAGTTCAACTCGGAACAAATTGAAAATTTTTGTATTCATATTTTTAAAATTTTAGCTAAAAGTTTCATATAAAAAAAGAAATTTTTGAAAACCTCGATTAATTGAATCTGAGAAACATAATTTTTTAATTACTGCTAAGCATTCCTTATTCTCATTGATTCCAAAACACTAGTGTACAAGTATACATAAATCAAGTATTGCACCATTTTAATTATGCATTTATTAATATTTCCGAAGATCTTTAACATTAAAACCGGAAACTAAAGAAAGCAATACTATAGAAATAAGTATTTAATGTGTTATGATTAATGTTCTGTATCATATCCTAAAATTTATATGATGGAAATTACTAATTACTTTATTTTTCTTGATGTCAGACGAGAAATAAATATTTCAATAAATTAAACTATCAATGTCTCAATGTAGAATAGATACACCGAGAGACTGTATTGCAATATTGTCTCATGAAACCTGAATGAAACCAATGAAAAGTTGTTTTGGAAAAAAAGTTGTTATGCTAGCAAGTTTTTTCTGATACTATATGCTTTCTTACTCTAAAGTAGTAAACACAAAAATATTAGATTCTTATCTATATCAATTCAAAATGTTGTTTTAATTATTCATAGTGGTTTTGATTAATATATGATTTTGATCATAAGTAATGTCTTCTATGATATTGGTGGAATTTGGGTGCTCCATTACCATTATGCCTATAAAAAGAAAAACTCCTTCAGAATGTATAACAATAAAATAGAAAATTTTATTTCTTAATTTTAACTTTTGAACTGCACACTGGGGTCTCAGAAACCCCAAGCGATATTAAGCTAATGCCACATGTATAGTATGTGACCTTAACTTACACGATGATGCTTGGGGTTTCTGAGATCACAGTGCAGTTGCAGATTTTTTTTTGACCTTTGTCAATTGGACAGACTTTGAAACTTATGTAAATATAGAACCAATTCTTAACCCGTCGTTGGTATACATGTGAGTGCGCCACTCACATAAATAACATTACGAACGTCAATCTATAAATGATGTCGAATTAATCTGATATTATATTAATACCTTCAAATGATATGTCTACAAATATTGACAAAAATAACTTATAGCGCTATTTGTCATTCCCACATAGTTATCGTCTTACAAAGTTGACAGCACCGATAAAGTTAGCATCGCGCTATCCGTGCAATATTTTTATCACCGCCGTATGTACACGTGTTTCTATTTTTTTCAATTCATCATGGCCAATAAATAAATTTTGTGGTTGAAGGAGACCGAAGAACAATTTTTGTGAGTCTGATAGTGATATTTCTGAACCTTCATCTTAGCATTAGTACACAACAATGAAATAGAATAGCACCAAATTATTTATAGTACATACAAAATATAATTTACATTTTTAATAAAAGATAAAAATATATGTACATATTTCTATGTACAATTGGACGTTCTAAGTTGATGGAGCAATTAATAATGATGTAAAAATATCGTGTGAGCGCGTTCCTCACAGTGTAGCAATCATGTTGAGAAATTAAGTGTACCAGTGACGGGTTAAATCGGCACAAAAGGCCGAGCTATAAAATTTTGGCAAATTCGAGATTCGAACCTAGAATTTTTTAACTCAACCGGTGATCACATCAGTCCACAGCTCTGTCAGTTCCAGGGTTAACATGTCAAAGATACAAATTAGATTTCGGTTAGATTCTTAAAAATGAATTTCTTATTTTTGAAAAATTAGTATATTGTTAATTTTGCAAAATTGAGTGCATTATTATTTTAAAAATCAATACTAATTTTATTTTTAATTTAAAGATAGTATTTTTGATGTCTAATTATAATTCAAAATAAAATAAATAAAAAAATTCAAAATTAGTATTATAGTGAACTAAATTTATTAAACATATAGCATTAATTTCGTCTATCGCCATTACAGTTGCGATAGTAGACCGATTGCAATAATACCTATGCTAATATACTTGATATCTGCATTCTTATGCCTTATCAGACAATGAAAATGTTATTATTAATATTATCAACTGGTCTGGTCATAACAAGTAATAGTATCTTTTGATACAACAATCATTTCCTGTAATATTTTTATATTTATATATTAAAATATTTTTGATTTGCCCTTGGGACGAACCACATTCAAGTCAGTTGTGAATGGATTAACGAGATTCCCATTAATAGTTATGTATAATAAGTATTAAAAATAATAAATAATTAATTATTGAATAAAATAAAGAAAAGTAAAATTGGTTTACTTACTGGATGAAGCTTGTAGTAAATAAAATCAGGTTCGGCTGGATAGTAAGTCGAGAAACTTTATCGGTTGGTTCTTTTCTGGCTGGTATTAAAGTTCTGAAATAAAATATAAATTTATTATGCTGAATAATTGGCTTCGCTAGCCTCATCTTAATGATTATTATGGTATTTAGTGGAATTACCCGAAAAATATAAATGACCTTGAACATTTATCCCCCCCAGGAATATTTTCGCGTGTGATGTTACATGTACAATTTTCATTATGAAAAATAAATTTCCACTTAGAAAAACCATTCTTTCATGAACAATATCGCTTTTTTTATAAATCCTAAATAGTTTAAAATTTAAACCTTCTGAAACTTTTATCCAAACAAAATGTTGGGATTTCGTGCCTTTAACTTACAAAAAAACTTGAAATTTTAGCTTACCTTACAATTGTTCGTTTTATCAACACAAATTTAAAATGTTTTAAACCAAAAACTTGAAATAAGATGGATTGGTTATGGTGCCGATGAGGCGCCATAACCAACCAACCGCACCCCAAGCTGGCCAAGAATGAAAAGAAATGTTGTGGTACTGTGGTTGTGGTACCTACCTACTACCATCGTAGCTACCACAGCCACAGCCTATTACCTAGTAGATAATTACCTCTAAAACGTATGGTGCGTATGGTAAAACTATATTAATTATTAATTTTAGTGGTTTCAAATTCTTGGGAAGAATATTTTGTTTGTAATTTGCAAAAAAATCTTTTACAGTACTGTAAAAAATAAAACTGTATCCTAAAGATAATTTTGTAGAAAATTGAATTTTCTATAAGAAGCTGATCTGTATTTATTATAATACATTTTAATTGTTATTAATTTTTGTATTTATTTGTTTTAAAAAATTTTATTTATTTTTGATTTTGTATGGATTTTCTCGTTTCTTCGCCAACTAGTTGGCGTTGAGACAGCTAGGTAGGGAAACGGGCAGTGTTGAATTAGCACCGCGTAATTTCTTAAAATGTGAAGAATTTTAAAATGTTTATACACGTGATTGTTTGGATTTGCGAATACTTATTTATACTTATTTATAAAAATTTTAAAATTTGAGTCAATTTTAGGAAAGTTGAGGAATTTTGGTAACATTAATGAGGATTGAGTAATATTCTAGTGAAGTATTGGCAGAACTAGAAACGGGGCTCTCTGTCGAAAATGGCCGCCTAAAGCGGTCGAGGAGAAATTTGTCTCCTTAATTATTTTACAATTTATATTTGAGTCTTTGATTTTCGGTTTTTGAGTATTTTTTGAGTATCGGACACCCGGGTAAGATGGCGAATCAGATAAGATGACGAATTGCTAATTACTCGAAAACCAGGCAGAGTGAAGAGTTGTAATTGCTATGTTATAGCGCACGTAGAAATTACATCCAGTTATGTTGGGTTGGGATTGGGAAACTGTCACAATCACATATTTGCTGCAGTTTTTGATTGTGGTTATGTTTTCAAAAATTTGACCTATGCGGATGACTACTCGTAATTTCACTCTAACAATTCAATACTATTGACTCCTCAGTTTGGTCCATCGTCAGAACCTCAAGTAAGCCACAGGCTGGTCCATCACCTCGCCTCAAGCGAATACTTTGATACCCCCATCCTACCTTAATTAGAACATTCTTAAAGATGGGTTGCCTTTCTCTTCTCAAATTTATTGTAAGCCATCATATTTAAAGAGATTTTCTTTTTCTCCTGTATTTTTCTTTCTTGAAACAAAAAACCCTGTTACATTTGCCATTGTAATAAAAAATTCTATCTGCCTTTGTAGGCAAGCAGAATTTTTCTCTACATACGCTGGAAAAGATGAACCAGCTTTATTTTGTGTAGCAGCCCCAAGGTGTTACAACTAGCTGAACGTTGAAGGAGGCAAAAGAGCGAGAATTCCAACCAAAAAAATAATAATTAAATTTAATGATTTGTTAAAAATTCAACGTTGCTGAATTTGCGAGTCAAGAGTCAAGATAAAATTTTATCGATGAAACTGTTCGACAAATGTCCTCGACTGTAAAGTAAAATTGCTGTTATAAAATTATTATAAATAATTTTTCAGCAAAATCGAAAGCGAATACAATTTTCCAAGCACAAAATGCAAAAGATAGAAAATACGGTAAAGTGTCTCCCACAAGTTTTACAGCCTAAAAAAGCAAAACTCATTAAGGGCCAATCCCACCAGACAAAAAAATCTAGTTTTAGACAAAACTTGTTAAATTACCTTGGTAACACATGCTAAATTTGTTATTTTAATCTAAGTTTTGTCTAAAACTAGATTTTTTCTGACTGGTGGGATTGGCCATAAAATTCTTTGACGAGACGAAAACAATCACTCACTTTTCCAATATACGTTCAAAAGTGTCGTCTCATTGCGTTCAAAACCTCAAACTAATTCCCCAAATCAGATTCTAAGCAAGGGCGTACTCAGAAAATAAAACTTTACTAAAGTTTGTTACACTATCTTATTTGATTCCCAAAAGCATCTTGCCCGCCGTGGATTCCAAGTGTCGCGGATGTGACATGTGCTACTTTGTCACTGTTTGTTTCTGAGTTCCATGTTAAGGGACTTCTTGCCTAATATGGTCAAAATTGGCATAAAATATTAAGTTAAATATTAAAATAGATCGCATTTTGGTAAGCGTAAAACGTGTACGCGTAGGCGTAAAATGTCACGCATATAAATATTTCAAAAAGATAATGATCCGAAACATATTTCTAAGTAAAAAGTCATATGGATTTGTCAATAGTGACGCCATCTATATGTCATCCTACGAACTAATTGAGGGTTGGTTTATGTAAAGGAGTATAATGACACTTTCTTATAGCTATTTATTATACAAGTGGCTTATATGGCAAATAAGTTACGAAAGAAATGTTTAGCCACGAGAGCTTGCTCGAGTGGCTAATTTTTTTTGAGTAACTTATTTGCTGTTAAGACACGTGTGTAATACAAAGCTTTATCCAATATCTCGTAATAATAGTTTAAAATGTAATTAAAAGTTTTGACATTTGACGTTTTAAAATATCAAATTTAAATTATGAAAACTATTAAGTAGTAGGTGCACTCATAATTTACATATAAGTCATTAGTGTGTAATTATGAATTCATAAGTCCACTAGTGTTTTATAGACCCCATAAGATATGTAAAATCGGCATTATTATGCCTTCATAAGACAGAGGTGTTGGATAAAATAATTTATTGAAGTTTTCAGTGATAGACAAAATTGTTAATAATAATATTATAGGTAGGCTGAACGGGCCACGTCAAAATTCCAAAATAAGAACACCGAAAACAAAAAGCTAAAAATAAAAATACCGAATTGTAATTGGTCTTTTTGACTTTCGGTGTTTTTGTTCTTTTTTGAATTTTAAGAATACATTGTCTTAGTATTAGGATGAAAATACGGGAAAAAAGTTACTTTTCCATCTGAATAAAATATGGAAAAAGGTGTCTCGGGTTATTCGGACAGGTTAAATCAAACAAATTATAACTTGTTAGCCAACGTTTCGGAGGATTATATTCTCTCCATCTTCAGGACTGATATGGAAACAAAAGTTTAACAATAAGTACTTTTACACCTTTTTAAGACACCTTTTTCCATTTATTCCACTCGGACGAGATTTTGTTTTCACGAATAAAATATGTTACTTTTTATCCAAAAGATCAAGATCCAAAAATTAATTTTAAAATTTTAATTTAATCGAGCAATATCTTATAAAAATAAACAAAGGTAAAGTGATTTTATCGGTTTATCGGTCTTTAATCGGTCAACTAATTTCAATAATTTAAGTTGGTAATACGTGATATACATTTTTATAGTTTAAAAAACAAAATTTTTATATATTTGGATAAAAACAAAATTTAAGTTGGTAATATTTTTTAAGGATTTTATGTTATGTAAATGCCAAAGTCGATGTTTACATCTATTAATTTTTAAATTACGGTCTAAAGATTCATATTTGAAGTGGTAGATCAACTTAAAATAATTTTTAGAACAGATATAGATACCATAAATTAGTTAATTTTATTAAAATAATGTTTTTCTCTTTTTCTAGTTTATTTTTTACTTTACTAGTAAGCTTTTTTAAATAGGGTGTAATCCGAGGGGGTTTTAATTTTCCACCGGTCTAATGTAAAGTCCTTTTGCCAACTTTGCGGAGAAATTGGGGCGGGTAATGGAATCTTGTCGCTTGTTATAAAAAGCTACCTCAATGATGAATAGTGCCGGTTCTTTATATGATGGAGCTTTTATTTATGATGCAAAATTTCTAGAGAGCCTTTATGACTATTGTAGAATGGAATGGTATTTGCATAAGGCATATTCATTTAAGAGAGACAATGTGAGATTAGTTTTTTCTTTTATTCAAAACTACAAAAATGTACTTACTACCTTCTTCCCTTACGATAGTAGTAGTGAATCTGGGGTAATTGATCACAACCTACTTTTAAAAACACATAAAAGACAACGTTGAACATCAATTACTGTTTGTGGCACTGTCTCAAATAGTGTAGTCGTATCTTAAGACTGACCTGGCACATGTGCGGACTAGCAGAAGCTTTAACTCTCTGGGTAATTGTGCTTTGTGGTTTTTAGCTCAGATTAGCTTTTGATAGTATTAGTTTTGTTAATTATTTACATTAAAAGCAATTTGTATTACAAAGTTGTATATACTATGTACTTATTGCAATTTTATACGAAATAAATTATAAAATAAATTAATTTGTCATGATTGTGCTTAATTTTTGAAATGTTATATGCACAGGCTCTGCTTTATACACATAGGAAGTTGACGTAATCCGGTTTCTTTATTTATTTTTAATTTAATTAAAAATTGTAATGAAGATCAAATCTCTTTATTTGTTGTCACATTTACAATGAACATTATATATATTTTTTATAAACATTGAATATAATTTCAATATTTCGACATGAAACACAACACATAAGAATTAATATTACAGTAAATGTGCTATATTCATGAAGTTAATACATACAGATATTTGATTACGATAAACTTGTAAAAAATGTAATGGCCGGGCCTGCCCTTCACGCTTCTATGTGATAACGACCTGACACTTGTAGAAGTTTAGAAAAATATTGCGCTTGCGCATTGAGCTGTGCATAGTAGCGCGAAGTTTGGCAAAACCAACAGCAGATATGTCTCGAAATGGTCTAGCAAACATTCTCAAACTTTTTTTGAGAACGAGCTTATAACATGTTTACCACAAAACACTTGTCAATTATCTTATAACAAAGAGTTTGGTTTCGTAGCCATACAATTACATCAATTTTCCTTACATATTGATTATTGCACTTACATTGTTCAATTAATAAAAATCTGAAATATTTTTTCCAAAAACTGATATGTTTCTTCACTTTAAAATTTTGAACACTTTTAGAAAATACTTTATCTAATCAAATTTCGCATCACTTTAATAAAGGTGCATTGACAAATATATAATTACCATAATATTATGTATACTTTTTATAATATGTATTTAAATATCAAGTCTAAAACTAAGAATATTTTCTTAAAATATTTTTAACAATAATGATATGGATGTAGAAGCTCACAAGTTTTTTTCCGTTACAAATATATTTTTACTTACAATAAACATGCACAAATTTGTTTTTTTTTTATAGAAATCGTCCCCTTTCATATCTCAAAAACCTCACAATTTTAAAGTTCTCGCAAGAGTCTTAAGCGACACTTAAAACTCCCCTGTCTCGCCAGAATTTTTTAAATTTGTTCGGTTTTCGATCCCCTAACAATTAATGCGGCACAAGTGATTAATTTAATTAAAAATCCACCTAGTTTTATGCTACTAATAGGAATAATTGTAAGTGTCCCAATTTAAAATTGCGTAGTTCTGTATGCCGACGTGCTTGCGACATTTTTTTTTAAAACAAAACTTGGAATTTAAACTTTTCAAAATTACATCTATGACATATATGCACATTTAGATATAGTGAAATAGTTAAAGACATTTTTAATTGGGACAGAAGTATTATAAGGTGGATTAGCTTTTTTTTCTTTCTAATTTCTTCAGTCCCGTTCCCGTTTGCTTCGGGAACACTGATATGTATAAAATGATATGGAATAGTGTCGAAAAATGTTACATTAAAAACAACACGGCTACACAGGTTCCTTAATTAACGAGTTAATGCTAGAAAGAGACACAACCACTTGATGTTAAAATTTTATTTTATAGTAGCAAAACCACGTTGACTCTGAAACTTTTCTAAGTCTTAATGTAACATTTCTTTATCTTAACGATTAGATATACACGAAGAGGTTGCGGTAGCACAATACAAAAAGCAAAAAGTATTTAAATTGAATAATATAAGAACATATAATGTAAAATAATCTACTATCGTTATTACATCAACCATAAATTCATTGATTTAGCTTACATCGTTCGACGACGCTCACTAAACCAAAAAAATATGGAGCTTACCAAAACTTGAACTTTACATTTTTTTTTTTACTAAACTATGTACCTACCTACACATTATGTATTATATTTTTTTACTAAAGTGTGCATTTTACTGTGAACCAGATACAAAACATAATTGGCGATAAAATTTGTTTACAACCACTGGAAGGATGTAAATCGTATGCTTTAACAGCGCAATTCATTTTTTCTAATGGTAAACTTTGCAAACTGTACTCTCTGTGCTCTTGTGTCATTATACAAACTGTTCGTTTTTTCTGCATCATTTCGTCGTCCTTATCTCGTAAGTTCCTTAACCAATTTTTATACCATTGCAGTTCGCAATCGCACACCAATGGATTATCTACAACAAATAATTATTGTAACAATCAATTTGAATTTAGCGCGCTTCATTAGGATATGCCCCCCTCCCTTTTAAAATATTTTATTAACGAAATAAATATTGTAATGTTTTTTTATGGCTAATATTTATTTTTAATATATTTAAATTGAATTAATTATAATTTCAAGTTTGATACTTTAGCCAAACAGCATTAAATAGAAAATATATGCAAATAAAATTCATTAATCCGATTTTGAAAAAAAGTCGATAAAAGTGGACCGTCGCGTCGCCCAATCCTTTACGACCAATAAAAAATTATCGTAAAAATTTATACCTGCAGCGATTAAAAATAAGCACTCTGGTAAATTTTATTTTATTTTTTGTTAATGAAATTTGTTACTTACCCATGACGTCTACCACACGAAGGGTATCAACAACAGGTTCCATTACTTCCTCGGGAATGTGCATAATTTTGTTGTTTTGTAAATTTAATGTTTCGAGGGAATTTAAATTTTCGAAACCTAAAGCTGGCAGAGCTTTGATACTGAAAAGAAATTATGAAATTAGTTACTATTAAAAAATATTATTGATAAAAATGTCTGCTATAATACATTAGCCTGCGAACTACCCTTTGGTAAAATTTTATTTATTGTCTAAGCATTCAACAGCTTATTGTCGGCTTATGATCTTTTTATTATTATTTACTACATTATTTTTAATGATATTTCCTGTAAGATCCAATTTACTACCTAAAAATGTCTAGTTTATTCTTTATCCTAAAGGATATTTTTTGTTGTATTAGTAGTTTTTATTAGTAAATAAGCTTTTATTTATCATTTTAGCTTTAATTATTATCTAACATTTGTGGGTATGTTTTCTATTTATTCTTTAGTAGTGACTTCGATGTCGTTCCTGACTTTTTCTATTTTTGTTGAAACAAAACAATATCTTATTTCTTCTTAGCTATGATTTTAACTAGCGCCCACAATAACTTTAGTTGCCCGACTCTCGGCGCTGTGTCCTAAATAGCCAAATATAGCTATCGTATGTGTTATTATATCTAGCGATAACTAGGTAAGCAAGTTGGTGCAACTAAAGCAGTTTCAAGTTAAAAATATAATTATAATTTGAAATATAATTAAATGAAATTAAAAGAAAAAAATGATTTTCTTTAAAAACTTTTAGTGAATGATTTTGTAACTTTTCGCTTTTATTAAAGTTAATCTATAAGCTGCAATTCATGCGTTATAATCCTAATGTAAATTCATCAGTAGGTAAATATCGCAAAAAATTATTTTTCAATTTGTAATATTAAATTTTTTCAAAGATTTTTAAAAGAAGAAATAATTTTTCAACTAACAAAAAATTATTAATTTATAAAATTTAAACTATTAAGACGACATGGGTATACGCGTTGATAGAAAATGGCGCTTAACAGGTGGTTTTTGACATTGAGGGTTTTAATAACTTGTTTCATGTCATATTAATTATAGAGGTTGTCTAAAAGGATGTTTGTTTTCTGATAATATGCAATTTAATAATGTTTTATTGATATTTAATAGGTCGTTGTCTGATTTGATAATTAACATATAGGATTCTAGTATATTTTTAGTTTATTTCAATTATTTTAGTAAAAATAATGATTTAATTTGAAGCACGAAGAAAAATTAAAGAGGATAAATTCTTAGAAAACTTTTTAAAGCAGTTGCGTGAATCTTACATTCCTAGAGTAACAAGTGGACGACCACCTGTCTATTGGTAGATATAGATCTGCAGGGTACTTGTTAAAATTACGAAAAAAGGGTTGGCAGCTGAGATTGTTCTCTGTTTGATTGACTGACTCTGATTGTTCCCGGCTCATCTCGAATTCAGGAACCTAAAAATGCCAACAATTACACTGATCTCGCCCCCTTCACGGAAATTGAATAAAGCGTCAAGCCCAGACGGTATACCGGCGACGATAGTTAAGAGAATGGTCGAGCCTCAGCCAGCACTACGTTTAATCTCTAATGCCTTACTATAGAAAAAAAAACTCTTAGAAACTGGAAAAAGGCATTGCCGGTTCTCATGGAAAAGAGAACGATGAAGCCGCTTTTGTATTGCCTACTATGTTTTTTAAATCATACCAGTAAGATCTCAGAGGAAATGATTCTTCTACAACTGCAAATCAAACTGCGCAAAAATGGGCTTTCGAACAAGTAGTGAAGCTTTCGAATAGAGAGAATAGGGAAGATATAGTGGCCACTGTTAATTCGATCACGAGCGGAAATTCGGAGTTGGACTTCACAAACACCTTCAACCCATTAGATCTGTAACAAAGATGAAAGCGCCATCTGTTATGTAACAAAAGATGTGGCGTCATCTGTTAACTTATTTGTGGACTTGTTATATACGTATGATTAGGTGTGATATAAGAAGTTGTCCGCCAGGAGTATCGAATTCTGTATCTTGATACGGCAAATCAGTGCCGAAATATTTTACGCTCACCGATGTAAACTCATTTTTTGTGAGACGGTGTTATTTTTAACTAAACGAAGGCGACCTTGCGCCCGAAGCAATCGCCCTAGTCGCTCCATGCTAGTTACGGCACTGGGTTTAATACGAAGCTTCATGTACATGAATCGATTTGAACGTATTGGTTCGTCTTGGGTTGTTTCCTGATTGGGTTAAACCACCCAGCCATGGAGTATATTGATGCGAATGGATACTTATTAACAATTAATAACCTAATAACAACATGGACAAATAACAACCGAGACAAATAACATAATACTAACATTTTATAAATATCATTATACTATAAAGAAATCCCAGGGAGGCAGCTAATGAAAATATAAGTAAAATAATTTAATAATAAATAAGCAAAGTTTAAATATGAAAAATTATGATTTTTAAATATGTTAAGTTCTCACCACGCAATCCCCAAGCGATTCCACCGCACGGTTGATGACAACAAGAACCGCTAGTTAACAATTTTAACTGGCATCTCACTTACACAAAGGGAGTCGGAAAATCGAGTGACGAGAACCCCACAAGAGAAAAACAACAATCAAATGTTCAGCAACAGTCAATGCAGGGCAACAAATTGAAAGATTTTAAAGTAGAGATATTATATGTTTGAGAAATTTAGAGAAAGAAGAACTTAAATGTTTATGTTGCAATAGCACAAGAAGATTATAGGGTGAAACGTTATTAAAGGAACAAAGTGTTAAAACCTTGGTCTACTATATAAGAGTACTAAGGACCAAGTTTACACAGTGATTTTGCTGCAGCACTACATATAACAAAAGGTTAGATGGTGAAAGCGTAAAACTTGATACTTAGGACAGTCAGACAATAAATGTTGCCGAGTTTGGGTACTTCTGGAACCACAAGGGTTTCAAAGGATTTTTGGAACATACGAACGTCCACGTGGTCGAACCTTGAACGGCGTTCCGGTACTCGGTTTTCCAAATACGTTCCGATTTAAGGCGGATCGTCCGCTTAGCAAAGCTCAGTGGAAACTGGCTGAATGCCACGCCGCTTTGTAAAACAGCTGCGTCTTTGACACATAAATCTGCAACCTCGTTTCCACCGATTTGTGAAGGAAATCATTTGCCTGTAGCGGAGATGCAACATTGTTGAAGGACGATATCGTCAGGAAGTTAATTTAAAGAGTCCATCCAACTTTACCATCACCACCCTCGCGACCTCCCCGATTCTCAGCTCAATCGGTAAAAATCCAGCCAAGGCTGAAGCAGATATCGCCGAGACAGTTCTGAATGCGCGCAGAGTCCTGATAGCGAATACCTTAGGTTAAAATTGGTCTATAACTCTGTGGTATATCGACAGGGCTGTTTAGAAAAGTACTTCTTTCGAAGTACAACGCTTGGAATTCAAAGAGCCCTGAAAATATAGTGAGTACTATGCTCGCTAGTCTAGAAAACCGGAAAGCGGTGCCTATCTTTTACGCTTAAGGAAAAGTATTCACGTAATAAGGAAGAAAACTTTGATAAAAACGACAAAGTCTACAAAAATTGAAACAGAGGCCAAAGGCCAAAAATTTCAAAATAATTCAATGATATATAGAAGAAATGCATGATGGTGAGTCTCAATATCATGATTAGAGAGTCTCTATAATTAGGAGAGACGGTCATTAGCTTAGTAGGTTAGCCGAACAACTGCTGATTCTAAGATACTCGGTTTGAATCCGGGGAGAGCCTAAAACTTTCACATGACCGTCTCCGTGCTCCGGAGGGCACGTAAAGCAGGCGATCCCCTGAGTTGATGATTGTCGCCATCGACTATTAAAAACAGGGTTACAGGCATTCCCCAATCCGGATTAAGCAACCGTGAAGTTTAAATGCTAAAACCTTCCTCGTTGGAAGATGCCTACATCCAGGAGTGGATAATAAAAAAAAACAGGCTGATGAAGATGAAAAAGATAATTAGGGGGGGGGGGGGAGCGCCAAGACTGGGTGTGTCTTTTTGAAAATTTTTCTTTTCATACGAATGAAAAAGGTTAGATTAATTTTTTATTATCAATATTAATATGTTTTCATTTTTCAATTTGTTCTACTTCTTCTACTTGATTTACGCTTGGATAAGCTCCTCTTTGCTTTTACATGAGTCTTCTGCTGTCTTCTATCGAAGAAGAGCTGAAGTCACTTTTAGTCCATGAGTACCTATATTAATTGTTTTACATCTGACGTAGCTTGCTGGGCTCTTCTCAGATGTACCTGTAACCCTGCATTTTTTGTTGACGATGGCAAATCATTACAGCTAGAGGGACCGTTGGTTTTACGTGCCCTCCGAAGCACTGAGATAATCATAAAAATTTTTAGAGACTCTTTCCGGATTCGAACCGGGTTATCAGCAGATTATTCTCACTCTTCAGCTGTTTAATTTATTAATATAATTTAATTAAATCACTTTAATAAATGGTAAACCGGATTTTTCATAGAAAAATTGCAGGAGATGGTCTACCATAGATCCAGGGGATAATTTCAAAATTTTATAATTTATTAATTAATAATTTTATTATTTAATTTTATAATTTAATTAAAAATTATTTTGAGAACATTTTATTATTTTTTTTATTACTTTTTATATTTGTTATTTTTACTACTTTTTATATCATTCTTGAATATGTTTTCCTTTAAATTTAAAAAAAGTTTGTTCCCTTGGTCTACAATTTTGATAAAATTGACACTTGCCACTGCTATAACATCAAGGTTACTACACAAAGTGTAAGTTGGGTTGCATAATTTAACTAAGGATACGGGCGCGAGATTTAAACATTCAAGTCCAACATTACAAGTTTAAAATGTAAAGCCGTACACCAAACAGTCATTTGAAAATTCTTCTGGCTTATATTTCTTGAAGTATATCATAAAATTTTATGAAGCTTTTGAATTACTTACTCATTCTTCTGTAAATTAAGGAAAGTAATGGAATCGCCATATCCTGTAAAAGCATCTTCGGCAATATAACTGATGTTATTAGCTCTTAAATCCAGGTGACGGAGCCGATGTAAACTTCGTAAAGCCGGCGTGGGAATTGTGTGTATGTTGTTATCTCCCAACCGAAGATACTGCAAATTCTCTGTAAAAACCAAAAAAGTTGCATAAATTTTCTGCAGTATCTTTTTAATAAACAAAACAAAAAGCAGTTTACGTTAGTTATAGGGTTGTAGTTCAATAAAAGGGTTCCCTTTTATAGAGCTATATTTACGTTGCATAAAATTTTTATAACATTTTGTAATCGGTGACCGTAATATATTTTACTTTATTATATCATAGAGGAATAAGTTATAAAGGCGGACGGAATTAACCAAGCTAATAATTTCTTTCCGTAATAACTTTTTGAAGAAATCACGTTTCCAATTATCAGATTGTATGTATGGAACTCTCCCGGCATAGCATTGAGTTCAGATAAATAATAACGTATCGGGGGATTAGTACATTTTACCGTAAAAAAAATAAATAAAAACAAATATATAAAAAAATCACCTTCAAGGCCGGCAAATGCAGAAGGATCAATATAAACAATGTTGTTTCCATCCAATTCTAAAGAATTTAATTGAGTTAAATGAGAAAACACCCTCGCAGGAACTTCTCTCAATTTATTATGCGCAAGTCCAAGGGAATCCAAATTTTTCATTCCTGGAATACATTAGCACATGAAATAGAATTTTATCGACGCAAATGCCTATCAAATTTGTTACCTTCAAAGTCGCCTTCTTGAATTTTCGATATTTGATTTTCTTGCATTTCGAGTTTCTTTAAGGTATCTAAAATTGAAAGAGATTTTTGTGGCACGGATGTCAATTCATTTCCACCAAGATTTAATCTCTTTAGCCTCCTATAAATTAAGAAATATAATTTAATTAAAAAATTAGGAAAGTGTCGGCCTTTTTCGCACGAAACGTGCAAATCAATCAAACAAACTTGCCACAAATTGAAATACAGTTGAAGTACTTACTTTTCGAGACCAACAAAAGCTTCCGGTTCGACTGTGATGATTTTATTTTCGTATAGGGTAAGGATTTCAAGTGTATCTAACCCTTGAAATGCTCGATTTTGTATACTATTGATGCTATTGTGGTTCATATTCAAAATAAGAAGGTGGTTTAGGGTTTTGAAGGCGGACGACGGCACCTGCGTTAAACTATTTTGCGATACATCCAACTGAGTCAACATTTTCCCTAAAAAAAAAAATATAATAAAAGAGCTCAACCTATCGAACATACTAAAATTCCCAAACTTACCTATCGAACTAAGAGAAGCTTCCTCCACGACAGAAAGACTGCTGTTGTGTATTGTTAGGTGACGAATATCTAACCCAAAGAATACAAAACCGGGAAGTTTCTTTAAGTTGTTATGGCGGAGTTTGAGGTAGAAAATAATATAAGATTTTCCTTTTAACACGCTCATGGCATTATCTATGTGTTGCTGATCTGTAAATTCGCAAAGGATGTCTAATCCGTTCTTCTTCACCTGACATGAACATGGCGCAATCTCTGATCGTGATGGACATTGTTGTTGGATCTGCAAACAAATTTAACAGTCACCTTCGTGTTTACTATACAACCCTCGTATGGTAACAAAATATAGAAGTTATCTTTCAATGTTTTCGTTCAATTTAAGTTACTCCCGAAAAGTTTTATTTTATTTTTGTTATAAAAAGTCAAGAAAGAAGCAATATTGTGTTACAAAATTGCGGGTTTCTCAATTCTTGCCAACTTATGAAAATATAGCTATAGAGGTATAGGTAAATGTATAGGAGAAAAACATTTTTAAAGTAAAGGTTTTACTTTCATTGTTACTGCAACATAGGAATTTTAAACGAATTTAATATTTAAAATTTAATTACATTTATTATTTCAAGAAAACTACTATTTTCATTTCGATGCATTTCAATTAAAAGTTTTTGCTGGATTTATGTGAGATTCGCGTAGACTTATGTACATTTTTAATGACACTTAAACTAGTTTTATAGCTCAAAGGTTTTAACTTTTCCGCGAAAGAAAATCAAGGTTACTAAATGTTCTTACTGATTGCGTGTTTTTATTTGCCGTACCAAGAGATGATAAAAAAAAACAAAACTTGAATTTATTTTACATTTATTTTTATTTTTGTGTCATATCACAAGATGTAAAATGTCATTGCAAGTGGAAATGTCGAGACAGCTTGATTTATTACCCCAGAGAAATAGAAAAAATGAAAAAATGAAATTCATTTTTTAAATCACTTAATTTCGGTCTAATAGATGCTCATCAGATCAGCACACTGCTTTTAAAATTTTCAAAGTTTCAAATGTGTTTGAGATCATTAAACTCAACTGACAGTGTGAAAGCAATAACAACAGTATTAATAAACGTAAATTTTAAACGAAGCAAATTGCGTTTCCATTACCTAAATGAAAATTGTAGTCAGCGGTAGGTATATACATAGTTGACTCGCCCAAGTTAAACAAATTATGCAAATTGTTTTTGTTATTTAATAGTGGCCATGTTAAAATTAATTTCGGTTGGCTAAAAATATGCAGAAATTAAAAAGCTCCAAAAATGATTCTTATAATATCAGCGGTGGACTAGTGCCAACATTTTAAATGGGAAAATTTTTTTCTCACTCGCAAATCGCTAATTATTGAAGGAAAATTGAGAAACATTAAAAACAAAGTTTGTTGAATTTTAGAAAAATTTCAACTTTTCCCGAGCACCACTTCTGATGAGTAAAATAATTCAAGGAAAAGTTTAATATTGGAAATTTTTATAAATTCCGGTCCTGAAATATTTAGAATTTATAATAATAAAACCGCTTGGAATCCACGCAATGCTTGTGTTTTGAAATATAGCCGGCAGTTGTGTACATAAAATGGTTAATACAAAATTGTATCTATGTTTTCTTTTCTTAAACTAATTGATTGATTCTTTAAGTTTGAAAAGTGTGAAATCGTAATCTGTAATCGTCCTATTTAAAAAGATAAGCCTTCGGATATTCAAACACATTGTTTTTCCAAAATTTATTCGCGATGTACATTAAGCGAACGCCACCACGCGGAAAAATATTAATTTAATTTAATACGTATAGTTGGTGTAGAAAGTTTTGTTTGTAAACTAAACGTTTGCATTCTTTTGGTGTTCTATTTTGTGAATTATTATTTTACCGCGGTTTTACGATAAAATAATCCAGAATTGTGACTATTTTTGAGTTGTATGTTTGGGAATTGATTCTCACAAGCTATTTCAGCTAACACTTTATCTCAGATGCTCTGATTTTTTTAAATAAAAATCTGATGTGGACACCACATAACTTCCTTGTAATTTTTATAATAATTGGACAGGAATCTCGTTAATCTATTCATGCGCGTCATTAATTACAACTTTTGGCACGGACAATCGCAACCAAAAATAGGAGGTGCACAACTAGATGCTATAAGTGTCTCAAATACAAAATTTCAACTTTCTACGACCTACCGTATTTGAGTTATGCGACATACAGACGTCCGTACGTACGTACGTCGTACAACGAAAATAGTCAAAATGGATTCAGGGAAGGTCAAAACGGATATTTCCGTCAAAATCTGGAAATCGAAAAAAATCGGTATCACAATACTTCCTTGTTTTACAAGGAAGTAAAAAAGAAATCGACTTTTTAATATCTTATTAACTCCTTCGGTAAAATTGGCTTGCGGGTGATAATTTCCCATTGCTTATTTTGCTACTGCAATAGCTGTATGGCAAACCAGGGCGTCGGAATTCTTCAAATAGTCAGTCGATTATTGAGTGCCTTCTACTACAGAGACAAACAAAGTGAGAAAATAGAAATGAAAGCATTACACACTACCTTAAGAGTTTACAGGACCGCCTAGACTTATGGCATACAGGTCGGGATCTCCTTAATAAAAAGCAGATCGAGTCATGTAAACGGCGAATAGGTTTAGCCCCTCGGCAAGGGGAAGCGTCTCCAACCTGAAAAGTTTATACTTGAATGGAACGAGCGCTGGCAGACATACGAAATAGGAAGAGTTACCTCAAAATACGTCAGGGATGCTGACTTTGCAAACAAGAAAGTATGGTTCTAACCGGGGTTATACTCATGATTTCTCACTGGCTACGGTAAGACTTGACGACTTGGCTTAATTTGGTAGCGGCTATACTGGGACTTGGAAACACGTCCTTTAGCACTATCCAATGAACACTCATCTAAGACGGTAAGAAGTAACGACCCCTACTGTCAGACATATTAAGTATGCCAACGCAGTGTTCAGCAGACGCCACATAGAAATGAGCACTTAAGGTTATAATGGTTAACCGATCTGACCATGCAAGTCTTATAAAACTAACGCAAACATCAGGCACTGTGGGGACGGACTGCCCGAGTCGTTTTTTTATCACAATCTGTCGGTCTTGGTGTAGATCTCGCAGTGGCTGTGTTTGCCGGTCAACAGGGCTGACAAGAGGTCAGAAATTGGTATAGAAAGTAGCCAGACTCTACCGACAGCTATTAAAGTTAATCACCTTAGTTGACACGGGAGACGTTTATGCCACTGGTCCGCCGGTTTGCCGAAAACTAACCACGTCCCTAAAGACCGTGCTGAACAATGTCTAAACGACTGTTCTAACACGTCAAATTAAACTCTTGAAACTGTAGTAAAGCTGCAGTCCAGCGTGCAAGACGTTCGTGAGATTCTTTGAGATTAACCACATCAAATAATGATGATCTGCTATAATTGAAGAATGAACATCTTGATTGGTATAACATCTTTCGGTATCGTTCATCAATCAGCAAGACATTCACATTCTGTCACAGAAAAATTTCGTTCAGTATTACGTTGCGTTGGTTAGTAAATAACGAGTAAATAAAAGTTGTGAGACTGACTTAACAGAAACCACGACTTGCTCATTATTCTGAGCTATCTGCAAATTTGTTTCTGAACTGAACTTGTAAGAAGCAATCTCATTAAGCTGGCTTACCTAAATCACATTAGAAAAAGTTGGGCGAAAATGCATAATATTTGATAAGAATATGGTGAGAACGTTTTGTGAACTAAAATGCTATAAGGGTGAAGCTCTCACTTTGAAATATCATGTGCGTGATAAACTGACATAATTTTGTTATACAATTCGTTAGTTATACTTTTCCGAATGTATCGATAGTTGCGTGATTCTCAGCTAAACTTTTATTATTATTTATTTTTACTTTTTTTGTGTGATTAGGTATTTTTGTTATAATATTCGATTTTGTCACATTTAATTTTGATACTTGTTATATTCCGAACGACACACGTATGATTTCTTGATTTATATTTGATAGCTTACTATAGTATTATTGACGTCATCACTCTGATGATGTGCAAGGTGCACGAAGTGGTTTAATATATTTGATTTGTTTTTATATCAATTTAAAAATCAATCTTTATAAAAATGGATGATATAGAAAGTATCTGTAAATTGTATAATTAAAAAAAAATATTTACCAATTGCAAAACAATTACTATGCAAAGAAATAAATTACACAAAATTTCTGATATTTAGAATACCTAAGCTTTTGCTGTTACTATAATATTCTACTGTGGAAAGCCTGCTTAACTGTGTAAGATCTACAAAAAATTTGATTTTAGAACAAAAGCTGCTTGATATAGTACTAGAGAGAATTCCAAACTTTTTGTTTATTTTTATATCCACTGACTCTTTGAGATTGCCATCTGTACTTGAAATCACTGTAAAAGATTTTTTTGTTTATTTTTTATATCAACTCACTCTTTGAGATTAGGATCTATACTTAAAATCAATGCAACATTTTCCAACAATATTTTCTTTATTCCGGTGAGATATTTTAAGGAATCAGCAGTGTCATAAATGTAAACATTTAAGATTTTTCTCTCCCCAAACTTTAGTTTATATTTTAAGCGATACTCAAATGTTTTGCTTCGAAAAAATGTTTTACAAAAACTTGTTTTAGTACCTTGAGTTGTAACTCACGGTCCTCGCTTACCGCAAAAGTTTTTAACTTTAACATTTGGAAACATCAGTCGGTTACACTTTCCTACTTTCTGCTTTTGCTCGCTACGACTTAATTATCAACAGTCGAAGCAAATCGAAGTCCGATTGTGGTAATGAGTTTTCCGATAATTTACAAGTTTAAAAAACCTGAATGCAATATCTATTAACCCTTTATAGACTGGTCGATATTGCAACCTATTATGAAAACTGATGTTATGTAATTTATACCAATTCAACTGTTTTTATTTTTTGTAATCTGCCCCATAAAGGGTTAAACAGTAATATAAAACCATAATCATTGGAGTTTCGGTATTTCTAACAACAAAAGAGTGAAAATCAACGGTATTGATCGATTTATACAAAACAAAACGTGAAACTTTTTACAATATATAGGTAATGTACCTAATAATACAATGTGCCAGCAATAATTTGTCAAGTTGGCTTTAGCGTTAAAGCTTTGTTATTGGTTGACATCATGTATCGATTTAATAATTTTGACAAATAATTATTAATTTTATTACCTATAGAATAAATATTTAAAATCTTAATTAATTTTAGGCCAGAAATATGTAAATATTTTTAATTAACCGGAAATATTTAATGAAACAATGTTGTAACTGATAGGTTAACAAGAGTAGTTTAGTGAAGTTTATGGTAACAGGTACATCAAATAGCAAGTCAAAACTTTGCTAGCTTTAATAAGCGACCGCTTTTGTCTGCTCGTATTACGTTACACTTCGCTAGTTTAGTGACAAACGTCTTCATTGAAATTGGAAGCTGTGAAAGAAGATATCCCTAGAGAAATTGTTACGCACTTATAGAAAATAGTTTTTTGTATGTAATTTCTGCTATTTCAAAAGGAATATTCGAATATCACTAAAAATCCCAGACAAAACGAAGCTTTCTCAAATGCGAAGAAACTTAACAACAAAAGTTAACTTTTCTAAGAAAGCAACAATTGTTTGCACAAAATATAATAATTATTTCATATTTCTTATCTAAAAGTAGCACATATACCACTATTAACTAACTCCTTTTGTCTACAGCTTACAAACCTAACTCTAGAGATATCTCGCCGTCGCCACTTCGCCGTTGTGCATTGTTGTGCATGCAATATGAGCATTCGTTCGATGTTTTTCAAGACGTGGAAAGCAAACTCTACGTTATTTTAATTTTTTAAAAGTTAAAACAAATTTCTAACTATTATTGCATCCTGCATAGGTAAATCCATTTATGTTGTACAATCGAGAATTCAAATCTCTTTCAATTTTTAATTTAGTGATTAAATTTAAATATTAATTCGACAGATTAAAAGTTGATTAGTTTTACATGTGCATTCAAAAACATTAATAAATATTTAAACATCCTGCTTTAAAATGTATAAAAATATTCAACCCCCAAAATTAAAGTGAAAGGTCATAGCAATGTGCTTACCATGGGCTCCGAATAAAGAAGCGTAACAAAATAATTATGAAAAATTTTATTAGGCAGATTCTGTGGTTTGCCATTATCTTCTGATAATAGTAAGAATTAAAAGAACTAAAAGAAGAATTAAACAAATTATGGTTACTACAATATACTATTTTTACTAAACTTGTATTTAATACAATACAGTTTCTCCGTGATTGTAAATAATATATAAGATGATGTAACAGGAAAATTTATTACTCTTTGAAATTACATCAATAAAATTTAATTAAAGTCATAAAACTTCAAATTGCTTGTAGTTTAATAGAAAGGCAAGAGCGAATAATTTAAAGATTGCTAAAATATTGTTAAAATCGAGAACTAATTATGTCTTATCCGAGATGATAAATTCTTAAAACCCCTTCTAATTAATATTTTTGTAAGAAAATTAGTTTTGCAATTTAAGGGTTGTCGCTCAATATTAAATTTCTCGAAGAAAATAAATTCGAAAATAATTAGGTATTTTAATACCTCTCAGGGTTAAACGGTGAACATTTTTTTCGTAGATTTATTATCAATTTTTAGGTATAAAAATGATTGCGAATTCGTGGTGGTTGATTTATTAGCAAAAAGTATCTCTCACCTGGCAAGTGGCCAGAGCGCACAGCCCAGCCAACACAGCCCACACCCACTTGACCACCCGCACTCTGGCCATGCTCTCAGCAACCCTGGGGTTGAGGTGGCTATGCCATCATCCGACGGCGTCGCATATAATCTGAAAAATAATTAAAACTTTTGTTATTTTACATTTCCAAATTTTGTTTGGCACACATTATTTATTATTATAAAATTTTGACAGCCGTCAAAACAATTGCCTATCAAATAAACAAAAATTGGTTGGTTTTTCACGAGCAACAAAAGCTGGTGAAGTTTAAAAAAAATTAAACGTTTTAAGAAAATTTCAACCTAACTGTCGGAAATGGAAAATTAATAAATTATCACTAAATAAACGGTCCACCTGAAAAAAAGCATTTTAAACGGAACAGAAATTTTTGTATTATTGAAGAGGTTTTTTTTAACTTGGTCGAGGTCGATGATGATATTTTATTCAGATAAATTTTAATTTTAAAATTGTCTTAATTGTAATTCTTAAAGTTACGTTTCTGAAAAGAAAATGTAATTTTCCATATTGACATAATATAAATCTTTAAGTTATTTTCGGTTAGGCTTACTCTATTTTTATTTAACATTCTAAATTTTTTTCTTTTAAATCTATATTTTAAATTTAGTGCTATTTAGATTACAAATTTTGAATTACCCAGCTGAGAAACAGAAAATTTAATAAACAGAATTGAAGAACCGCAGAAGAACTGCTCATCAATAAATTAAGATAATTTGGATTTACTTAAGGGTGCGATTTCAAGGCACGTTTCAAAATGCAAAACTGAGATTTTTTGTAATGGAAAAAGGATAATGTTTCGAACGACATGATATAATTAGAAAATAATAAAAAAAAAGTATTATATTTTTTTATAAGCTATTTACATCGAAATCGCACAATTAATTAGAATTTCAAATATGTCATGTCTTAACTAAACTAACGACGGTGTATAATTTGCAATTTATATTAAACGAACGCCATCACGCGGAAAAATATTCAGCTAATTTAATACGTATGTATAGTTGGTATAGAAAGTTTTGTTTGTAAACCAAATGTTTGCTTTCTTCGGTGTTCCATTCTGTGAAGTATCATCTCGCCGCGGTTTTACTATAAAATAATTCAGAATCAAATTCTCAACGTCAAGTGTACGTTAAAATTTGGTAGCGTCACGACCTTTAAAATGTTCGAATTAATTAGTTTTGTGAGTGTTGTAAATGACGTTCTGATTTAATAATATTTATGTCCAGTGATTTCAAAACTCGCGCGTTGCGAGTATCGTTACGCTATCTACTTAGATATAACTTCGTCAAAATGATAAATCATGACTTTAATTATTAAAAATAAATTTGCAGAAATTTGAATATTTTTATAGGCATAACGATGTTATTGACATGTGTATCATTTCTCAGTTTTCTCAAAGGAAAACCTCAGTTTCAGGAATAGTACTTGGAATGTTCAGTTTTCGAAGAAAGTTATATTAAATTCGTTATAAACTTTCCGTCATTACCGGGGTAATGGATTTTCTAAATTTCATCATATGCCATCGTTTTATGGACTGGAATACTAACTTGATACTCAGTTTCTTTTTCACGGTTTATGATATTCAAAAAAAATTATTTTAAGCGACAGGTGTCGCATAAAAATTCGGTTAGGTTTTAGAAGCTGGTGAAAATAAATTATTATTGAAGAAACAAAAGAGAACTGCAGACAAAGACGTAATCCAAGAAGCAGTTTAATCCTAGGCAGGATAGCGCTAACCCGGTGTGCACGTGCTACTATCGAATATACGCCAGGACGGAAAATTTTATATTTTAAAAATCTATATGACTGGATGATTTTTATCCCAGTATAAATATAGTACCAATGCCTTCATGCTGTGATTTGCATATAAATACATAATTTGAATTCTATAATTTTTTATTAAAAAAAGCTATTTTGATTCTAATTCAATGAAATCGTTCAAGCAAGACAAAGCAATATAAGAATAACTATTAATTAATAAATATTAGTTATCCAAAAACCCATTAATTTATTATTTAATAAATATTAAAAATTCCAGTGGTTCTAACAAATACTGATTCTAAAAATTTCCATTTGAAAATGATTGAGGGGTAAGGGATATTATATCCCCTTATCCCCTCCTTATCTTGAGTAGACTCACGACTCTCGCTCACCATCGGGGTTTTAGCTATTGCAGTGCAGGAATCCTATGCATTTTTGAAAATAAGTGAAAATATATTATTTATTAACCATGATAAATGACCGAATACTGTATTTCTTCATATCAGTGACAAAAATTGGTACTTATGTCGGCGGAAGCGTACAAAAGCTTTTTTATTTAAAAATTTAGGAAAAGTTTAATTTTATATGGGTCTGCAGAGGAAATATACATCTTAAATTTACACAACAATCTGTCACTGCGAGGATACCATCCAACAGTTAGTAAGATTAAAAGAATTTTTGTGAGGAAAGGTACAATTCAAAATGCAGGGATTTTCTGCAGGTTTCCAGTAACTCTTGTAAGTCAGTAATATAACTGGAAGATGATTTATTTCCTTCGGGATATCTAAAAGTTTGTTGGGTTATCCCTCGACCGGTAAACCTTTATATTAATTACTGCATAAACTCAAATTTTGTTATCCTGAGAAATTTTTCCTTTAAAACCACCTTTTAATCATCTAACGTCACGGCAGTCAATTACTTGGAATCAATATTCTACGTAAGTAAAAAGTTATTAAAAATTTAGCGTGGACCAAGAAAATTAAAATTTTCACACCGCCCCGCCCGTTCTTGGTTTGTATCGACGTACATATTTCGTTTTTTAATAATAATCAATTATTGACTTTTCGATGAAATTGCTGTCAATTTGTCACAAAATCAAAATATTTAATTTCAAAACATAAACTGGTGGTATTGAAACCTTCTGTAATTAATAATTTAATAAATCAGAGCAGTTTTAAATTTTTGAAAACACCTTCGTATTTCGTTTCATAAAAATATTTTAATTCAATTTGTAACTAACTCGCAATCAGAATTCGTGCTTTTAGTAATTTAAAATTGAATTTAAAATGTTTCATTAAGTATAACTGCACTTTTCAACGCCATGTCAGCAATTAAAACTTTGAATTGCGAAGTAAATTACATTTTCAGAGAGCTAGTGCTTTTACGGGTATTTTTTATGAAATTTTTTTATATATTAGATTTCTAATAAAATATTAAACAGTTCAGATGACAATGCTTTATCCTCCCAAGGATTTTTAAATTTACACGACAAGGGCGCCAATTCCCCTCGCTCTTATTTATCCAAGTTGAAGTGATTTTTATTCAGGTAATTTTAAAATATTTGGAAATGGTTTTTCCGTGTATCAAAATTTAATAAATAATACAAGCATAAAAATGTCTACGTTCTGCTTGATGTACATGCACTTTAGTTCAATTAAAATAAACTTTTTCCTTTAAAATTAAAAAATTATATTAAAATTTGTTAGCTTTATGATCGAATTTATCGAATAAAATTTGGAACGACGTAGACGTGGGTTAACTTAAAATTAGATTAACTTTTTGAAATCTCTGTGCGAAGTTTGAAAGTGTCGTAACTTCGTTAATTTTATTTTGTAAGCAATACGCATTTACCGATTATGAAGTTTTATCGAGTTTTAGCCAGGACGAGGCTGATCATTAATTTTATAAATTTCTCAATTTTTTAGAACGTAGACATCTCAGCAGTGAATTGACTACCGTCGTTAGTGAAAATGAAAAGGAACATACATATAACTAATGCGATTCTGTATCGCTTAGGGGACCCAAGGATACATTTTACCGGCCGAGTAAGTTCAAAATAATCGATTTTTCTCTTACTCCTACATCATCAGATATTCAGCAAAAAATCTGAAATAAAATAAACGTGATTTGAAATTCAAAATTTTTTTTGTCGAAAACAAATCATCGAGGTAGGGGATGAAACTGGCTTTCGTTTGTGCAATTCTAAGTGGTACGTAGCTTTGGTAACAACATAACACGCTTTTGAATCCCTAGGCGTTCATAATTTTCTTCAATTTCAGCAGGATGAAAACTAGGGGTGTTTTAAACGCACATGCTATGCAAATTTTTAGAAACAAACTACTGACAAGTGCCGAAATATTTTGATTTAACTCATTTTCGTAAAAAACAAAAATCATTTTCCACGTACGCTTGATCTTTTAGATCGAAAATTATTTGATATTGTTCATTTGTTTCGTGCAGCTGCTTTTTGTTTCATTGGCATGACGACTCTATATACACTGTGTTTACTGGTTAATATTTTAAAATAAGACTATAATTATGACAATCGTATTCATTGGTAAAACTCACAAAATGAATTTTGTGTCTGTTTAAATTTAATTTTGTTATTCTAACCGCATATTCTGCTAAAAATTTAAAATAAACGAGAAACGGAACAACCGGTCCACATATTTTGCATTTTATGGGTAACCAATTGCATTTACGGATCAAAATAGCTTAAAACAAAGAGCGCCACTTGGGAAATTTGTTTCATTTATAGGTTTTTCACGTAGATTCAGGAAAAATTGACATTTTCGTATCAAATTTTTTGTTATCTGGTAATAAATATTATAATTCTGGGTTATATGCAAATTAATATATTGTCTTTATGGTTGTATAGCATAACAGACTGATAAGGAATTGTATAATTAAATCAGTTTGCATGGTTCGCTTATAGTGAATAATATTTCCGCCTTGGTAACATGTCAGCTTCATAGTTGCGGTTCTATTTTACTCTGGCATCCGAAATCGTCGTTTCAAATTTATACCTGGCGATGAAAATCATACTTTATAGAAAAACTCTTAATATTTCGTAAGTTTGATTTTTTCTTTGTTGTATATTCTAGAAATTCAAACATTTTAAATTTTAAGGCAGTTTAAGGGATTAGGGGATCAAAAAAGTCAAGGGGAAAAATTCATAATGTTACATGACACATTATGGCTATATATAAATGTCGTCGATTCTTATGTATAATCAAAAGATTAATTTTGGTAACAATTAAATGTTCTTAATTCAGCTTTATGCAATTAATTATAGAGGTTTATTACAATAGGTATTAATAAACTGCGGAATTATTTCATACTTTCCAGACCTTCCCCTCGCTAGTAGTGGTGTTGTGGCAACCTATAAATACTAGACACTGAGGGGTATTCCATACTCCCAGACCTCCCTGTACGCTTTGTCGCAACCCATAAATCTATTTTATTATAAAAACATGAAAGATTGTTACCTAATAAACTAATTCTAGAATATGAGTACCTACAAACCTTCAGTTTTTGAGACAGGGGGTTAGAAAGTACGGAGTACCCCCAATACAGTATGTAATAGTAATTAAACTTTTTTTTAAATTTTTGCACATATTGTCGTGGAATTTTCATGCATTTTTCAATTATTTATTTTTTAATTTTCAATATTTATTTGTTGGACTTATAAATTTGTTAATTTTTGTAAAAATTTTGTTATTTGTGAATTTTATAAATATTTTTGGGGTTTTGTTCTCACGCCATAAAGTTGGTAGGATTGTGATGGTGATAGTAGGGCCGACCGAACGAAAAATGATAGATGTCGGTAATTTTTGTATTCTGCTTAATTTTAAAAAAATTTAAATTTCCTTTTTGGTGAAAACTGTGTTTCAATTAAGTTAAAAATATTTATTAGTGAAATTGTGGAGCTGACATTAATTTATAAAGGAAAATATCAGTTCAACTGGCATCTCAAAACGTGAGACTTTTGATATTAACTGAATCTATTTTTACCCTGGGACAAAGAGTATGTATATATACATGTATATATACATACTCTTTGCCTGGGATCAAGATTACTCATAAAATATTTACAAATAAATAAAAAATGGAAACTCAATCATTCTTGGACATGCAAGATAGAATAGAAATACGGGTAATATAAGATACAGAAGAACGGAAAAACAAGCAAGATGAAGAAAAAATAACAAATGTAAAAAGAGATAATTCAAATAACTGGGAAGCATTACCCAACAAATATCATAAGACATATTTTGAAAGAAGAGAAAGAAACACAAAAATAATAAATAAAATTTATGATCGGATAAACAAAAGAAAAGAAAATTCGAATAAAGAAATTCAAGTTAACAATAAAAATTTGGAAATGGAAAATTAAAAATGGAAAATTTGGTTGTAAAGGAAAATTTTGAAAAAAATGCAAAAGAAAAATTTGGAGATTTGCAAAAAAAAATTTGGAGAAAATAAAGCCGAAATTAAAAATGAAAATTTGGAAAAACAAACTTTGGTCATAAAAGAAAAATTTAATGGAGCCAAGAAAAAAATACAAATTTTCGAAAAAATAAATTTCGTTATGAGAGGAAAATTTGACAAAAATGACAAAAATTATGGAATATGATGATGAAAATAGACCGCAAGTAGGGGTAAATGGAGAGCCTGCAAGAGAACAAGATGAGAAGCAAATAAATAAAATGATGAACTAAATAATAAATTAGGGAAGAGAAAATTAAGGGTGAACCGACCAACCCAATACTAACACAAATATTAGAAAATTTGCAAGGATTTGGCATTTCAGTAATTATTTTTCGATTTTCGAATAAACATCCGTCACCCCCGAGGATCATTTTATGGAAGTCCATTAGATGGAAAAAAATTTTAATTTCAAATTTGGTACCACAACTTGGATAGTTTCTTCTGCGAACCAATTGTCCATCGACCGTTGTTGCTCAAAAAAAATACCAGAGGAGCATAAGAAAGAATCATTTTTTGGAAAGTTTAAATTTTTGATTTGTGGTAAATAGTTTTTTCAGTTTAAATTTGATTTTCAAAAATATTGAATTTGTTGTAAATAAGGAATTTTGATTGCTTTATGTTATTAGTTTTGGCATTGTAAATAATTAATTTTAATTTTTGGAAATAATTGTAAAATTTTTAATTTTGGTCGATCTTTTTGTACTGGCAAATGAAGGTTGGTATGAAAAGACGTGGGACTGTTTCTCGCCAAGCCGGTCCTTCGACGTGAGTGGACGCTTTGCTGACATTTTCCGTGAAAACTAATGAATCTGTGTCTCAGAGTAGAGATTTTGGATTTGAGTTTATCTAATAAAAATTATAATCTGAGTGAGTAATTAATTGGTTTTATTTTTAATTTGGAAATTGGCCAAAGTTTGGACATCATTGGAGTTATTTTTAATAATTGGAATTTAGATTGGATAAAAGTGAAATTGAATCTGTTAATTAATATTAATTAGATATTAAAGATTGCATTTAATTTTTGGATAATTTTATTGCTAAAATTGGAAAATTTAGTGAAATTTGTGTGCACGTCGGGCATATGGTTCGATATCGACGCACACCTACGATTATCGTCGGCATTTTTTGAGTCGAGAATTTGTTTGAAGAGTTTAATTTGAATTATAATTTGGAATTATTTTATATTTATGTTTCCTGGAAATTTGGATTTGGAAAATTTGGTTGCTTGGAAAATGTCATTTCAATATATTTTACAGATTACTGGTAAACTGCCCTCCCCCCAAAACCCAGGGGTACACGGAGCATACAGATGTTCTGAGACCCCCAGTGAGTATTACGGCTACCTGTAGAATTTAGTATTTTGTGTAGTGACCTTCTAGTACTATTTACAAAAAGTCATATTTTCCTGTTTGTCATTGCTTTTGCAATTTCAAATTGGTTTATTTTAAGTTACCAAACTAAAATATAATTATTTATAAATACAATAATTATATAGTTGCAATGCTTTGACATTTATTTTTACCGAATAAATTTAAGTCAGGCTAAACCGGGTACAAGAGCTAGTTTTCAATAGTAATATTGATAAACACACTAGATTTGCGCCGCAATAAATTAAATAAAAGTAAAATCTAGAGGTATCATGGAGTAGAAATGCTTCAAAAATGAGGCATAGGGTGTTTCCATGGCAGCCGATAACCACGAGGAAGGTGACGAGACATCGTCACCATTTAAAAAAATACTAAATTATTTATAAAAATTGAAATACATAATAACATTGTCATTGCGCTTGCTGCTTACCCAAGAAAGACTCAAGTCTGTTGAAATCAATTTTTAGGTTAGGTTAGGCTTTGATATAGAATTTATTAAAATCCGCCATGGAAAACTTTCTGAACACTTGTTATTTGACCTTTAGAAAATAGGTTAGCGTAAATTTTACAAATCATTAAGAAACTGGCGTTTTTAATTGGAAAGCTATGTCTTCATTCTTTCTCTCTTTCACCTTTTCATTTAGGGCTACACATTTTAGATATACTTATTGCAAATGGCGGGAGAAAACTTTTTTTGCTCAGATAATTGGCAATAGAACCAGAATATAAATTTCCATCTGTTTATTTTAACAGTGTATCCCATTCGGTCCAGTGTCAGTCCAGTCCAGACGAGTACAAAAAGTACCTTTTAGTTTTTCAAAAACATTTGTTTTTACTGCACTAGCGTAAAACAACGCAACGTCTGTTACATAATAACTAGCGCGAAATTCAAATTAGAGGTTTGGTAAAGTTAGGGGAAAAATTGAATTTTGCATTCTATTTTTGCACTGTAATTGGATTTAATGCGTCGCAAACTCAAATTAGACGAAATTAATTAATTTAAATTGCTTAAAGAAGAAGCCGCATTATAAGGATTAAAATCTTACCTTTAAAGATAGCTTGTGACCCTTTCGTAGCAAATATTAAAATATGATCAGAAGAAAACTAGAAGCACTAATTAAACGTTCATTTCAATTTTAAAATAAATTTGTCTACGTAACTTGTAATTGAAACTTCAAACGATACTTATTGGTTAACAAGAGACAACTTGACTCACGTAAGTACCGCAATTTAGATTTTCCGAAGCGCAGTTTTCACCATTTACGGATTTGTCTCAATTTTACGTTCGATCTTTTGACGTAAATTTAAATATTCTAAATCACCAGACTTTTAAACAAACGAACACAAGAGTAACCTTTTGGTCGAAGGCATTCATAACTCACACATAAAATATTAGACGTATCAGTCGTGAATAGTGACCGTAATGGATAACTTCCTTTCTAGGGATGTCAGAAGTTCATTGCTGACATTTATATAATAATAAAGTTATTTAAGTTAGAACCACTTTTATTTTGCAAATTATACGAACAACCATGAGAAAAAATTGATTACACTGCAAAAAAATTTGGACTAATCACGTAAAAGTGTTGAAAGTAGTAAAAATTAAAATGCAAACTAACTTGAAACGGGATTAAAATATTACAGAATAAAAGAGAATATGGAATTCAAAAATAAAGCAATTTGAGAAAAAAACCTCGACATAAATACTGAAGCTTACCAGATTACCGTAATTTGCATACTGAAGTAATTTAACAATGTTTCGATTATCGAATGGTCAAAGAGGTGGTTAAATTCGCAATTAAAAAAGAAAAATTTGTCCTTTTAAATTTTTAGGCCAATCGCACATCCAACGCAGGGCATCGGCAAAGATTTTAAATTATTAAATTCAAATGAAAGCGATAGATGGCGGGTCAATATTAGGCGTCAAATTCGAAATTTATGCCAACAATTAAACTCGAAAACATTTTGCTAATAACAGAAACGGCCGTTAATAAAAATAAATTAAACACAAAAGAGAGCAAATTTTGTCATTTTCCTTTATATTGTATACAAAATTAACTAAGTACATTCATTATATTAAAAGTTAATGTTTGAATTTTGCTTTGAAATGGTGAAATGCTTTTAAAATTAATGGAAAAACTTATCACTCTCTTAGTTCAAAGTAAAAACTTTACATAAATTATGTTTTAGCGATTACGAAAATATTTTTTTCAACTCGGAAAAGTTTTTTTTATAAAATAAAAGTCTGACAATAAAGAAAAGATTTCGTGTTTTTAAAATGTAAAAAAAGTGGAAAATTACTTTTAAGATTTATACGGTTGCGATAAGACAAACTTGCGTCAAACAAATAAGTTTGCAAAAAATGGAAAGAGTTCAACAAAAGAGGAAGTTTCTGGTATTCCCTAACCGTTTCGCATTCATCATCAAGCAGAGACATTTTCCTATTCTTTCTTTATTAAAAATGCATTACGGTTTAGGTAAACGTCACCACGTTTGTGCAAATTCATTTTTAAATTTAAAAAAGACGCTAACTGAATTTTGAAGATTGCACGGCAACAAAATCGGTTTCAAGCAAATGTTGAAATAATATTTCCTTTTGAATTAATAATTAAATTTTCTTTTGGTAATACAGCTTTAAAACAGAACCGGTATTTTAAGAAATCTATTTAAGAAATTGAGAAAAGTTCTGTAAATTTAAACTTATTGGTATTTAGGAAAATTAGTTTAGAAATAAAATCAACACTTTTGTTTCAAACAAAATTTTGACAGATTCAATTTAATTTATTAATTTTCTAAGAAAATCGCTTTCGAATTTAGAAAATTTGTTATATACTTATAGGGTTATAGGCATATACTTCTAGGGTTCTAAAATACATAGATGAACGAATGGACAGTAGTAACTTCCTAGTAGTAATATTTATAAATATATTATTATTTATTATTATTTTCCTTATATAGGTTGAAGACCAGAAAAATGTAGGAATAAGAAACTTTCTGGAAAATCTATCAGCCAGTGAGGCAACCGACTACTCTCTGTGGAAGGTCGCAAAAAAAGCAAAGGAACCACAAAAAGTAAACCAGACGATTTAAAAAAGCGATGGAACCTGGGCAAGGAATGATGAAGAGAAGGCCGGGGCGTTTGTAGAACATCTCGTCAAGGTGTTTCAACCTCCACCAAGGCAAACTTCCCCTGAGGACGATCATCAACATGATGACGAACAACAAATTCATCAGCTGCTTGAAGCTCCATACCAAATGAGCCTACCAATAAAAAAATTTAAGATGCATGAAATCAAACACATAATTTTCAAAAAGGTCAATGCCAAAAAGCCCCTGGATATGATCTAATAACCGGAAAAGTTCTGCAAAACCTACCAGAAAAGGGTTTTAAACTAATCAGAATAATTTTTAATGCAATCCTTACAATAAAGAAAAAGAACTCAAAATAAAAAATTTTAAGTAAATTTGTATTTTTAGTATGTATTTATGGTTAAATTCAAAAAAATGTAAGAATAATACAATACGTAGAAAAACCACAAATTTACTTAAAATTTTTTATTTTGAGTTCTTTTTCTAGTTTTACGCCTCACGGTTAAAACACGTGGTAAAAATTTTTGAATTTTGAATTTTTTCAAAGTTTTTAGAAATCATATTAAGAGGGCAGTGCCTTCGGATTTCAAACTAGCAGTGCTAGGTAAACGAATTTCTTAGTTCAAATCATTTTTAAATTATTCATACTTCATGTATAACAAGTTCAGTTTTGATAATCTTTGGAGGTTATGGTAAGTCAATTTTGTACAATTTAGTCGATATTTTTGTTTAATTTGAATTTTTTTGCTTTTTTCACAATGTAATCGATGCGTGCAACTGAAGAATGGCAATAACCATGAAATAACGTTATATTGTACTTCGTATTACGAAATTTTCATTTTTTCAAATTTTCTTAATCCAGATCTGTTATGTGTTAATTGTCTCCTTTTTAAATTTTTTGAATTTTGATTTTCTACGTATTGTATTATTCTTACATTTTTTTGAATTTATCCTTACAATAGGTTACTTTCCATCTCAGTGGAAGATCGCACAAGTTATCATGATCCATGCAGAAGCCTGGAAAGGACCCAACTGATGCCTCATCTTACAGACCTATTAGTCTGCTGCCCATTCTGTCTAAAACATTCGAAAAGCTTCTAGTGAAAAGATTGGTGACTATTATTGAGGAAAGAAATTTAATCCCGGATCACCAATTTGGTTTTCGACAAGGACACGGAACGGTGGAACAGGTTCATCGGGTTGTGAAGAAAATCAGAACTGCCCTAGAATGTAAAAAATACTGCTCTGCTGCCTTCCTTGATATTTCACAAGCCTTCGATAGGGTGTGGCACCTTGGATTGCTATACAAAATCAAAAAAAACCTGCCTCATTCATTCAGTCTTCTATTGGGTTCCTATCTGACAGACAGGTATTTTCTGGTCAAAAACGGAGAAACCTATACGACCTTACATCCCATCTTATCTGGGGTTCCGCAAGGTAGCGTCCTTGTACCACTTCTCTATCTTCTATATACATCGGACCTACCGGTAACTGAAAATACTGAATCAGCAACTTATGCAGATGATACAGGCATACTGGCATCCGACGAAGATCCAAATCAAGCATTTCGCCTTTTGCAGACCCACTTAAACAAAATTGAAATCAGGTTGAAGACTTGGCGAGTTACAGCTAACACCACTAAGTCTGTACACATTACCTTCACCGTCAGAAGAGGAACCTGTCCAAGTGTCACCTTACATGGCAGAACCCTTTCTGTACAGGAATCAGTAAAGTAATCAGTAATCAGTAAATTGCTGCTGATTTGCAGGTAGTCAACATAAAGAAAGCAATATCATCTCTGAGCAAAAAGTACCAACTAAGACTAAGTGACCATCCCAACGTATTAGTACCCGACCTACTACTTGGACTCCAGACGAAGAGACTGAAGAGGTACGACCCGACGGACCTGCCCCAAAGAACTTGAGCGTCGCGCTGACAATTTTATTATGTAGTTAGATTATGTAATAATTTCTAAAAGAGGCTTGCCAGTGGGCTGGCTCTCTACTGTGCCATGTATTTAATCAAGCCAAACAATGTTGCTTATCGTCCACGAACGGATTGTAATCACTCATGGTGTCAATAAAAAAAAAAAAGTTAAACAAAGGAATTATGATTAATTTTATGTGTTTAAATGATTGGTTTGGTTGTCACTTTTTAAAAAGTTTCTATTTGTTTTAGGTTGGCAACTTAAGATAAATAATACTAAAACACACGCAGGCTAATCACTTTTTACAATCTTTAGTTTTATTTCAATTTTATTGCAGTTTTTGTGATTTTAATTATATTTGAAATTAATTAATAGTCACAACAGGAAAATTATTAATTTAATTTAATAAATATTTACGCATTTACAAAATCACTGTCAATCAAACCGTATTTACATAAATCTATGTTTCTGCCCCGATTATTGCTATTATATAGTATAATAGTGCTGCAGTTAGTGCAATTATTAATTATTATACAAATTTTGACACGAACACTGAAAAGTGTTCTAACCTAACAGCTTTCTTGGTAAATTACCTCAGTGGTTTGCTATTTTATCCAAGAGAAGGCGGTCAGAATATAGAAATTATTTTGTTTGGGCTTAAAATGGGTATCTCGGTTATAACTAACTGTTTTCTATATTCGCAAGTTGTCTTACCGTTTGTGGCGTTCGAAAAACCATCAAATGTCAACAACATGGCAGCTCTATTAAGTACAATTAATGTTTTTTTATCGTAAAACAGCGCTAAAATAATAATTCATAAAATAGAACACCAAAAGAATGCATACGTTTGGTTGTATAAACAAAACTTTCTATTCCAACTTTTTTCTTACTTTAAGTTGCACAAATTCAGCAATTAAACAGTTAACTGCATATAATATACAAAAACAATATGCCGATAAAATTTTTTTTCCTTTTGCCGCCTCTAAAAAGTTGCCGCCCTAGGCGGTTGCCTAACTCGCCTAATGGGTCTGCCGGCCCTGTGCTCAACTAAATCTTTGTTACTGTTACGGTTCCCGTTACGTTACCGTTACCGTTAACTAACACTAACTATTTTTTTACAAAATTTTAAAATTATTGGTGAATTTTTGCGTGGGTATTTTGAATAGTATGTTTGGGCATATGTAGATTGCACCGATGGTCAGAAATTAATCTTTTATTTTTGGGTTTTGACTGAGGGTCACATGTAGATTGCACCGATGGTCACTTGCAAATTGCACCGATGGTCACATGCGGATTGCACCGGTATAATTACTCGATCTCTTAAAAAACAAAGTGAAAACCTAAAAACTTTTTTTGTTGTTTTGAAATATATTTAAATTATTTTTAATAAATAAAAGAAAAATCGGTGGATGAGGGTGATAAAAATGTGAACTAAACAAGCTATGAAACGACTCGCAGGCATTCGTAGTCCGACACATACTTGATGTGTATGTGCTGCCCAGAGCTTTAGTGAAAAAGTGAATCCGCATCAATATAGGTTCGAAATATATAAACAGAATAGGTATCCAGCCGTGAATCGTCTGGCATGGTTGCAATTAAATCTTCACTGTAAGCAGCATTGGCGCAACTAGGTATAATATTTTGGGGGGGATAAAACGAGGACTTACGTCGATTACGCTTTCTATCAATAGAAATATCCACTTTTTTACCGTAGTCAATTTATTTTGGGGGGGCTAAGCCCCCCCTGCCCCCCTCCAATTGCGCCTATGGTAAGCAGCATCTACTTTGTTTGGATGTAAATATTGCAAAACCAAACGAGAATTTCGCCTTACATCATATATAGCCCTAGAGATTCTTTGAGCATCACGGCGAGTATAATATCAACTTGTGAAATGTTTGTGTTAATTAATGATGACTCCCATAAGGGGACGTCCATTAATTACGTGAGGTAATTTTGGCGATTTTTATACCCCCCCGGCCCCCTTGGTGATACATCGTGAGATTTGGCTTGACCCCCTCTCCCCCTTTCTAATCTCACGTGAGATTTTTTAAAATGCGTATTTTTAGTATAAATTCGTAAATCTGTGCTTGATTGCGTTGGATTTATTAAAAAAGCATAATTTGCTTAATTATTTTTATTTAAGAATGGTTAACACAAAAAAATTACGTGATATTTTCCGATACCCTCCTCACCCCCACGTGAGATTTGGTGAGATTCGGCTCGACCCCCCCCCCTAAACTCCTCACGTAATTAATGGACGCCCCCTAAGAATGTTGGAAGGTTTTTGCGAAGTAAAGTATTCGCGAATTTAAATTATCCGATAATTAACCAAACATTAACCTAATCCCAAATAAATTACATAATCCTAAAGAATTATTAACTTAGAGTAAGTACCGTACTTACTATATGTCGGATTATAAGACCCTTTGACCATCGGTGCAGTCTACAATCGCCCGTATGTTTTATCTTTACGTTTCCTTGGCTACTTAATTTCAGTTGGTTGCATTTACTTTTATCAGCGAATATAGGGAAATATTACTATTATTGACTGTATTCTCACTTGTAATATCACAAGAGAATGAGAATAAATTGAAAATAATTTCACATATTTTCGAAAAGTTGTTGCCTGGCAATAGATACGAGAACCCGAAGAGATCGAGTAGCTATTGCCGAACGGCGACAATTTTTTGTCGCGCACCACCGTAACGATGTCTCGTTCCACACTTCCTTTTCAGGGCCCCATAAGTGTACATACAGGGTTTGTTATTTAAATTTAAATCAATCTAATTTATTAATTTTAGAGTGGATCCGTGATTTGTCATAGTTGTATCAACGAAACCTGACCCTAGACACCCTTCGCTTCGCTACGGAAACTTTGGGCCATTTTGACTGATGTTTACTCGCTATAAGCATTCCTGAAATAGCTCCACCTTGCTACGGAAGCCTTAACTCGCTACGGAAGCCCCAACTTGCTACGGATGCCCCAACGTGCCACGGAGGTTCCAACTCGGCAAACGCTATAGCCCAAGTGATTGATCAATTAGAGTATATGGCAGCATAGCTGCCTTATCTCCTTTATCTGGTGTAGATGCTGATTACGTTGACTAATTTTAGGGAATTACTAACCCGAGAGGCATAGAAGCCGAACTGATTTGGGTGGGGTGAGTGGTTAGGATAGGTGGGCTTTATTTAAGGAATACAATAGATAACCTAGACTCGCCGTTAATAAAAGATGATTAAACAATTTTGTCTTTGTGTGATTGAATCTGAAATTATTACGATGATTGGTCATATGAATGGGAAAAGAGTGATGCTTATGTGGTAGTTGGAGCCAGGATGATCAATGGTCGCTTGTGGGTGGGAAAGTCCTCGGTGGTGAAGTTGTCAAGTTCTGTGATGAGAGGTTGTCCGTGTCGAGTCCGCTTTGCCTTGCCATTAATCGAACTAATGTGCTCTACCCAAGAGAGCTTGTAGTCCAGTATAACGCTAAGGTACTCGGTAGATGGTTGCCAGGGGATTTTCTGTTCAACGACAGTTCAACGAATGACGGCTATCTCGTCATTATGTAATTACTAGAGACCGGATTTTAGTATACATTTGCATATTTGCATATTTTGGCTATTTTTTAGAATATTGCATATTTCGACTGAAATCTACTGATCGTCCATATTTTAGCATATTTTATAAGATTGCTAAAAAAAAAACGAAAAAGTTTCTTTATCAGAAGACGGTTTTGCTTTGCTAATTTAGAATCTAAATTTGGCGGTGCCAACAAATTAAATTTTGGGTTGGCATTGCCTATTATATAAGTAAAATAGTAAAAAATATAGTAGAAAATAGTAGGTACCTACTTAGAAATAAAAAAAAAACACTATTTTGTAGTATTTATTGAAATTTGATGTTGCATAATGTGTTGGCACTTTTTGGCTGAGCAATTTGGTAACCGATTCTTTCATAAAAGTTGCTGCAAGAAAACTATCCGAAGGCTGGGCTACAGAAGATCTACTTATACAGGCGAAATAACCAAACATTATAATAAGTCTGAGAAGCCCCCTGACATTCCCGGCAAAGATATGGTTTTCTAACTTGCGTTGTATTAATAGCGAAAATAAATTGTATTTTTTGTTTTTTACTTTTTTTTGTGTAAAAATTTATGTTTTTTACACTCTTCTGGCAAAAGTTTGGTGTTGCATGAACACAGCACTCTAATACCAATCATACTTAAGACATACTTAAGTGGGTTGTCAATATGTCCAGTAACGATCTTGATCAAAAAGTAGTGCTTGTGGAAAGGGGGGGGATTCCAGATCCTAAGTAATCCATGTAACTAAGCATTCGATTTTGTACCCGTTCTAAACTTTCGATATTAACCGCGTACGTATAACTCCACACAACACACCAGTACTCTTGTTTGGGTTGCACCAAACCATTAAACAAGTTCATCAAAACATTATTTTTGATTTTTGTCAAACTGGGTTTATACTGGTTATACCATACTCCCAAATCCATGTAACGACAGTCCAATGCAAGATACTGCCATACATTTGATCTTTCATTATTTTCAGAGTTCCAGATAAGCCAAAATGCCATTAAATTGCATGTAATCAATTAAAATTCTTATAAATGACAACAAATAATTTGATTGATTTGATTTGATATTATTCTTTTTCAGGCCTTTCATCTGAATACATTTTTCTCGTTCTTCACTTCAGTTATCATCTGACATGGAAACGCCGTAGGATAAATAAATAATAGTCTCACTCTACTCTATTTTCCTTTCAAATTCGGTTCATGTCACGGCTTCTTTGCCATCTCGGTTATATTAAACCACTATTTTATTCAACCTCGAGTTGTCCATTCACCACATGAAAGTAAGCAGCCCACGTACGTACTTACTCTGCATAGCCAATATGTTCATGGTTCGATCAATTTTTCACCGCAACTCTTCATTCATCCCACTTCCGAAATTTAAGATAAACTTTATTTTTGATTTTCATCCTAAGTACTATTTTTAAATTGCGCAACAAGTCGTAATTGGAAACCTGTATAGAAATTCAAAACTCTTACCCTCTTAATGAGTTGGACTTGCAAATTGTGTTTTTCAATATAAAATAAATGGTTTTATATTTCATTATTAAAATTTATAATATATATTTCTATAGCCCGGCAGGTATTATTAATATCTGCAAAAATATCAAGAATGTTTGATGTGTGATCCAGGACTTGAAATGATGAATGTTGCAAGTGAACAATGGGGAACACTTTCAAAGGATTTGTGCTACGATGAATTGCCACACATATTCAAGTTTTTCTTTATTAAAAATATATTTTCAGCAATTTAAAAAAAATATGGAGTAGATGTTTCGTGTACGCTTACAGTAAATAAGAACAAGAAAGCGTAACAGAAACTACGGTTCCATAACTTCACTTCAACCCTCAACATTTTCCAAGTTACTGGAGAGTAATTTGTCATGTCTTTAATTTATTACTCGACCTCTACATAAAGTATCTCAACAGCATAGTAGTTTAAATTTTGTAAGGATCGTTTAATAATTACTTAATCTTACCTTAAGTTAAATAATTCGAAAAAAAAAAGAACTTTAGGTTTCGAACCGCAAACTTTCATCAGTGCACATGCAACACAATTAGAACAAATAATTGATTAACCGCCGAAAGCACAAAACATTCAAGCAAAATTTAAGTTGTCAAGCACACAAATCGGTTGAAAACTATTGTTGTAGGCGAAAAAAAGGTTTTAACTTTTTTCGAAAATTAATATGACAACTTATTTTGTTCGTTTTGATATTTTTGGTAGCACGTGACTATAAATAACGAATTTTGCTAAGTTAACGAATATAGAAAGTTGGCAAAGCTTTAGCTTAGTACGTGAGACTATTTGTTGTTCTTTGTGTTCGTAGGTTAAAGCTCGCTTTGGCTTTAAAAGAAATCACGTGCTTGTATTTCAGATTTGACATCTTTTGACAATATTTTTTAATCAAAAATCATTTATCAATAATTCATTCTTTCGGTTGGACGTCAAATAAAACTTCCCGATTCATTTTCGTGCTCTATTATTTTTGCGATTGAATTTTTGATTGGCGGTGGAAAAATTTGCTATGCATTGCAAGAAAGGAGTAGGAGTTCGAGATTGATATAAATTTTACAAAAGACTTAAAATTCAGTTGGTGAATTTTATGTAAGCTTTATTTTTGCTTCAAGTGATTTGAATTGCTCTCTATATTTTTGAATCAATGCTCAATATGTTTGAAATACATTATAGACGAATCCAACATTTTAGATTTTAGATTAAATATACAAAATTATATTCAAGTATGCGATAGCATCAAAGATTAGTTCTCACAAATTATAGTTGTTATCACTAACTTACTGACTGTGAGTAGGATAAAGCTGAATTAATATTAGTTTAGATTATTTTGCACAACACTATTCTTCTTATCAAACCAAGAAGATGAACAATTGCAAACTTATTTAACTTTGAAATAATAACGCAATTATAATTTTCGTTTTTTCCCTTTAATTTTCATTCTTATACTAAGTCGCCATTTCTTGCTTACCGTTTTAAAATTTGACAAAGTCTTCTTGCTGCAAGTAAGTAAAATTGTTGTAGCACTTTATTTAAAACTGTTTTCAATTTTCAAAAAGTTCTTGTGTAATAATTAAGGTGTATAATAAATATTTATTGAGCCAAGATGACGTACAAGGGAATTTTAATTAATGGAGTGGTTTTCTGTTGTCTTATTCCCCACAGTCCACAGATCTATCTTGGGCTATAGATCATCGCGACCGGTATTTTGAACGGCGGTTACCCACTTCTCCCATTACCCATTCCAGTTCAAGTTGATAATAAGAATTCAATAGAAAAAATTAAATAAACTCACAATGCATTTACAAAAATTGAGTAGAAATAGAAGAGGTAGAAAAGAAAAATATTTGAAAAATTGAGAAAGTTATAGGTTATAAAATTTATAAAATTATAAAACATCAATTTTCCCATGTTATTGAATTTGTGTGTGGTTGGAGCATAAAAAGAAATAGTATCAATCGCACAGGTTAAACGACGCAACGAAATGTCTTGAGTTATGGCATAAACGTACATCATAACTAAACTTTAGTTTAGTTAGAGACCAGCTGAAAATAGTAAAAATCCTTTCAATTGTTGATTACTTTTGGACCACCATTTTGTACTGTTTTATAAAGTTTGTTGGACATAAATTAAATGTTTGGTTTTATGTTGATGGTTCGAAATAAAGAAAAAATAATAATTTGAACAAGTTTTTATTTGTTTTTATCTTTATGATGAGAAGGAAGCTTTCAGATAACTTTTATAAAACAAAATAATTATTATCACTTATGCCTTTTTGTTTTCGAATTTTTCTGAATCCTTATTAATTTTACTAAAAAATTACACTTTTAAAAATTAATTGTGAACCCAAATTAAATGAGGGAAAGTTATGCGATGTTTGCATAGCCGAGTTTTAAAAAAAAATATCGAAATAGTTTCATAAGTGAAAACAATATTAAATTATTTAAAAGAAATTTTTAATCTGAGAGACTGAGGGATCCCCCGGCTTCAGAAACAGACGGTTTGTAAAGATATGTTCTGTGATTGATTTTATTAAATAGAAATCTTTCTTTCAATATTTCTTTTTATATTCCAATAACTTCATTGAATTTTGAAGCGAATTATAAATAAAAATTTTTTTTTTAATTTAAATTTAACAAACGAATTTGATTAAATGAATTAAAACTTTTGAAATGTTTATTCAGAAGTTTACAAACATAATTTTCACACTTTCAACGATTAACTTGAAAAGCAGTGGTTGACGCCGAAGCCGATTTATAAAGAATAAAAAGCTCAGCAATTCAACAAATTCTTTGTTTCTTCAAAATGAAGTTGTTTATTTTGCACGGCATCTGCCTGACACAACAACAAAATCAGGTTTGTAAATAAACGGTTAAAGCCATTTGGTGTTGGAAAACACTTGAAATTACTTAACAGAAGGATGCACGAAAGAGAATGTGGGTAAGATAAAAGCCCGAAGTTGTTTATTTACCGAATGAACAGGTTTATAGAAAGCAAATTCAATTTTATTATGTATTTTAATTTTCCTGAAATTTTATTAAGTTCATAAAATAGTAGAATTATTAGAGAAGCAAAAAGAAATGAGCAGCTTTAGATAGACCGTATTACTAAGCTTTTGTATAAAATAATGAAAAATCCTTTGGTTGGTTTGTGCTAATCTGCTGAATGTATTAGTTTTTTACCGCTCTCAATTATTTTCAAATTTGAAAAAAAGAATTAATCCTATTTAAAAAGCACTTTAAGTCTAGAAAATAGAAAATAGACGAGTAGCTTATCCGTGAATAGATTACGTGATTTTAACTCTTTAGATCTGGAAAAATCCGAAGTTATTCTGTAGAAATATTGTGCGAATTTTATACATATATTGTCATGATTTGTCCGTAATAAATTTTAATTCTTTTAATATTGGTTCTTATAAAATAGGTTACTTTGTAACGCAAATGAATACTATAAATGAGTTCTTCAAAACCGTGGTAAATGAAATAGCATTTTATTACACTTAAAAAAATAAATTTTTATGAGATAGAAAAAATTTAGATATTTACTTTTTATACGATTTTTTAAGTTTAACTACCACTTGAGTTTTTATAGTTATGGATTTATTATGTCGTAAATCAAACTTTTAACGCTAAAAATGTGTAACATAACCTATATCAGAAAACAATAGCTTTAATGCAGTTTAAGTTGCCTATTTTCAGGCGTTTCAAATTCGATTGCATTTTTTGGTTTTAATTTTGTTAAAGTATTGATTTTATTATTAATATATAAATTGAATAATTATTTAGATTGTATTCACATCAAAGATAATCACAAGCTAGTATTGAAGCTTTTTAAATATTTACAAAAATTGAGCAGTGAAGGCACGTCAAATCTTGTGAACTAAATCACGTACTAAAAATTGATCATGCAAACATAACTGGCGTACTACACATTTTCTTTGTTTTTTTTTTACTTTTAGAAGGGAAAATAAAAATAAGGAAAAATTTTAAATTTATGTAAAATTCGTTCATGTAAGACAAGAAATTCTAACGTGTATGCCTTTCTTAATTAATGGAAATTTTGTTTCTATTTCAAGATTAAATAGAATTAGCGGTTCGCAACTTTACTTCCAAGTTAATTAACTACAGCTTTAAGTATTCATTAAAGTCGCGATCGACGGTAAGCTTTATTTTCTTAAATAATTCATAATTTTGCTCCCGCTCTTTGTGTAAATGTTGTTCACTTAACCGATGTTTTTGATTAATTAAAAACGCTGGTAAGTTTTTATGATCGCAGCCATACCAAGCAAGCGGTTGAACGAACGCACTCAAGTGGGAGCGGGGAGCGTTCTGTATAACGTTTTTGTCGATTTCTCAATTACGCACTGCCGCTGACGGTAAATAACAAAACTTAAATCGATAAAAAAAGGTTGAGAAGCAGTAACTTCATTTTGTTGTGCCAACAGGGCTCAAAAATATTTTAGACGTCAAGTTATGTTTTCTTTTTATTATTTGACAAGAAATTTTATCAAGACTGATCCAACTATTTATCTAACTTTACCGCAGACACGACTTCTAATTTAAGGACGAGAAAGCGTCATAAGAAGAAAACACACTAAATGCTTTTGCTGAGAAAATTAATGGATTAGATTTGGAAAGTGCGCAACATGCGTTCTTATAAAGCGAAATAAATTAGGGGATGTAAGATGTCGACTTCTTGTCTGAGAATGTCATTTATTAGGGATTATGTCTGCTATAAATTAAAATAACAATAATAGCATTTATCCTATTACCAATTTTCCACCAAACCTACTTGCTAGTTCAACTGTGAAAGCAATCGATATTATAACACCTAGATTTCTAGATTCCTAGGTGTTGTAACTGTGTGAAATATGTTTAAAAATAAACAACAATGTGAATGCACCTGGTGCAACTATTAGTTTTATGTTTATCATTGTACGTGTTTGTTTGCCTCATCGCGAATCACATTATTATAATAGAGTACAAACAAGACCTAGTTTGTAAAAGCACGTAAACACAGTTTAGTTTTCGATTTATTTCTCTGTCAAATATTTTGTTTGGAAAATTTTGTTTTACGTCGTTCAACAGTCACTGCTCTTAGGTCTACTTATCCTTAGTTAAATATTTATGGGACCGTTTCGAGGTTCGAAAAGGTTTTTTTATAGTATTGTGTGCAACTTGAAATTTGTTGATCTAAATCATTCGGTATGCAAATTATACCAAAATATGCAACAGTGGGCCAGCGATGAGTTTGCGTGTGATGCAGTTCAAATTCATTAAAAAAATTTGGTAGACATGCAAAAATCTAATCGAAACCGTTCCGGGAAAAAGTATCATGTTAAAATGTGTACTTACCGCTTTGTTGAGAAATAAAATTTTCATGGGGTTCATATATATATATGTAGGTACATTATCAGTACGTAAAATTATGTCACGCAAGCACGGATTATATTAACATGACATGTTTATCAAATATTCTGTAATTTAATTTTGAGATACAATAATAATAGCTACTAATCTCCCAAATTATTATTTGGAAAACTTCGATAGTACCAAATGATGCTAATAAAGTTAATTTGAAATATTTAAAACTTACATTAGAGTAATGAAATTGTTTTTTCGTTTTTTTTTGGGGAAGTAATAATCGAATAAAAAATAAAAGCATCTTCTTGGTTGAGTAGGTAGGTATACATATCGACCACTTCTTACGCACGCACACGTTTCCACTTGATAAATAATTTATGAAAATATTAGATTTTTTCATTGAACCTCGTCGTTGTCACGATTTTTATATCAAGTAATTTGAAGAAGATAGAAGAATAAACTGATCTAATTTTCAAGTTTTGCCCATTGAACCTATGAATGACTTCCGTGCTCACTATCCTTTTAATATTACGTTATTTCGTTGCTTTGCTATTTTATTACTTTTGATTTTTAGTTTGCAATTTTAAAAATATTTTTCAATATTGCAGAAGTTTTTAGAAGTCAGATTTTTCATTGTCTCACATTAATATGTAAAATAAAGAGTTTCACGCAATTTACTTTATTTAAATTGAGTTTATAGCCGGGGTAACAAATAAATTTTCAAGAATAATGAAAAATTGCATTTTGTTGTTGCAGGAATTAGAAGATCTTTGATAATAATAATACTTTGATAATGTTCGTTCGAAATATTTGCTGTTGTACAAAAAAATTAATGTCATAGGCATGTAAGCAACAAAAAGTCAATTAGTGTAACTGAATTTTATAATTTTTTTAAAAGCGTTATTTCATATAAATGAATCTTTATGAAATTTACGTGCGTTGACATTTTATAATTATCTTTTTGTAAATATGTAAAATGTATATTATAACAATGACCTGTATTTAACATTTAATTACAAATATCAGTCAATCCTGATGCAAAATCAAATAACGGATTTAAAGTACAGCTGATCATAACAATAACTTTGTGTTTGGTTAATGGGTTTTAAGTAAGTATTATTATACGTAGGTAACAACTTCTGTGCTTTATACTCTCATTATATAATTAATTCTAGCAGGTTAGGAAGTGGGAGATCGCGGTTTAAATGCAAGTCGAGTCGGATACACTGCTCTGATCTAAACCCACCCAGACCGTTGTGGTCCGTCTACATCAAGCGTAATAACTATTCTCAATGCCAAAACTTCAATCGCCAGATGAAGAAGATTAAAGTGCCTCCGGCACTCCATGCTTCGCAAGCCATCATGCTACGCTACGCTACGCTGCTCTGATCTAAAGTCCTACATGATATGTAGGCATATGTAGGAAATGATAATTCACAAAATAAAATAGCAAAATAATGGAAACGTTTGGTTTATAAACAAAACTTTCTATACCAACTATACGTATTAGATTAACTTAATATTTTTTTAAGAGTTTGATGTAAATCTTATAATGTAAAAATTATTGATAAAATTTTGCACTAGTAATTAGGTGTATTTAGGTGAATAATTAATATTCGCTGGACGGTTGGAACAGCACTAGGACTCGAATAATTGAATAATATCCTAGTATTTCCCAAGTTCAGGTCTGAGTTCGGGGCCCTGTGCTAAGCAATGACTCACACCTATACTCGGGAAATACTCGGACACTTATTCGAGTCCGTGTGCTGTTCAAAAGAGTACAAGTAAGAACAACTTGAAATCAAATTTTATCTTAAAATTGTTATAATGTGAAATAAACTGCATATAAATTGATATAAATAGGAACAGCAGAGAAATAAATTATTGAATCCGAATATGACCCCCGTTTTCCACCGTGTTTGCCCATCTCCCTCCATTTTCGAGGGATGCCCCCCCCCCATATGTTTTTATCACTTTTCGATAATTTGGAGGGACGCAATACGATTATTTTAGCTTTTACATTTCTTCTCGTGGACTAGAAAGGCGAAAAGTTAATAATTTGCGCAATATTTTCACTTATGTTTTACATATTTCAGCTTCCAGCTTCCTCCATCAAAGACATATTAATTATCATTTGACATGTCAGGATTAACAATATCTCGCCTGTCAAGTGATAATTATGTCTTTTTTGATTGTTTTGAATAATTGATTCTGTATTCTGAACTGGACTGTTAAAATTAATTTGTTTTCGCGTTTTGTTTAGTTCTGTTAAATGTTACATTTTACAAATATATGCTACATACCTATGACAAATCTACTTTAAATTTTTTATTTTGGGTTTATTTTCTTGTTTATTATTTTACTTTTTATTTTTTGTTCCTTAAAACTAAAATAATCCTTTTCACTCCTCTAAATCAAATTCAAATAAAACTATTGTCGAAACATGATAAAAAGAGGACAAATCCTTTCAAAAATCAATTTTCTTGCCACAAATAGTAACTTTCCAACTCTCTAGCCTACCGAAATAAATGTAAAGGTTAACATAATCGTTTTCGTCCCTTCAAATTATCGAAAAAAGTGATAAAAATAAATTGGAGGGGGGGGGGGCACCGTTCAGATATTTATTCAAAATTAATTTTTTTTATAGAAAATTAAATTAAAGACGCTCAATTTTTGCGCTTTTTGAATTTTGACGCTGTACATTGCATCCAAGGTTTATCTGGCCCTGCATCCCATTAATTATATTCCTTAGTAAGTCATCTTGGCTCCGGCTTAATCGATTACCTGCGCAGTGTATGGCATTCAAAGAAGAAGAACGATAAAATTGTATTAAGTTTTAATGTGAAAGAATACTTTGAATATGATTTGTCTTAATGCAAAAAGTATGCTAACTTACATAATGTGGGGATCAGCTGATATAAAGATGACCACGGACGTGTGACGAAAAACAAAATGGCTATTTCAATTAGCCATTAGGTTAAATTTTTCAGTGTGATTGGTTAGGAAATTGAAAGAAATTAAATTTCTTGCTTTAGTAAAATTTTAGTAATAATAAATTTTAGTATTTTTTATCCCAAAAATATCAAAATTTGCCAAACTTTGTAATTTAAGAAGTTAATAATGATTCTTCCAGGACAATAAAAATTAACAGTTACTTGATAGAGCTGTTTATGTTACTTATACATCAAATAATCAATATTGTTAACTAACAAGTCCGTTGTGAATATAATACTGACTCTGTTTCAAACTGTTCAAAATTAGAAAGTCTGAGTTTCTTCTGAAATTAACAATAACGTAATTTTTAACTTATTATATGAGCCTCTGGGTATTGTTCACGTCTGCAATTCTGGTTGCCAAAGTGAGATTAAGTGACTACTCGTATATTACGCCCAATTGCAGCTTAATTTGTAAATTAGAAAAAGCTTGAAAAAATTGATTTCTTTTATTTTTTTGGTGTCAATTTAATTATTCGCGATTAAACTTGCCTTTGGTGGCGCTCGTGACGCTACCAAATATCAACAAGATGGCGGCTTTATTACGTACACTTGATGTTGTTTTGAGATTAATTCTGAATTGTTTTATTGTAAAACCGCGGTGAAATAACAATTCATAAACTAGAACAGTAAACGGAAGCAAACGTTTGGTTTATAAGCAAAACTTTCTCTATCAACTATTAATATTAAGATTAACTTAATATTTTTCAGCGGGATGGTGGGGGTTCGCTTAATGTAAATTACAAATTAAGCTAAAAAGTTTTAGCCCCCGTTTAAGGGTTGTTTCGGAAATTATCATTTTGTCAGTTGTTGATATAACCAAGAGAGTATTTTTATGAATAGGAAATTGCAAAGTATTTGATTATTATAAACTTCAATTGCCAAAAAGCCTACTATATTTTGGGAATTTATAAATTTTATTATTTTTATATAACACAGCGTTTTTTAAGTACGTAATAATCCAATTAGGTAATTGGATTAAAAAAATGTAATCTTTAATTTAATTTGAAAGGAAATCTATGACACAAAACAACAATATAATCTTTAAATTATTATTGAAACAAAATGTAACCTAACCTAACCTTTAGTTAGTAGGTAAGTTAGGTAATTTCTATTTTAATTTAATTAACCTTATGAATATAGAAGGGAGGTGACAGCCCAAAAATCTTCTGATTATGATAATTACAGTGAAATGTACACTGTATTTGATAAAATACTGCCATTTCCTGCTTAGTTCTTTTTATCAACTTTCAACAATCAATGAAATTGTATTGTATTTATAAATTTGTTTATTGAATTAATACATTTTCCTTAATTGTTTTTTATAGTAAAATAATAATATGGGTAAACAACTCCTATTTAGCACATTAATTTGTTATTCGAAATTTATTTTAAGTAATAAATTTTCCACATTCCCTTGTAGCTTGAGGGCGCCGAGAGAACGAAACCGTCATAATCACAAAATCTCGGCTTTCAAAGTTTCATAATATAGACTCCATAATTCTTAGCTTGTTATTGTGGTTAAGTTGTCGATGCCAGCGGCACCTCGTCACAGGAGTTAAGAGAGGCTTAGCCTCCCCTGGAATTTAGGATTATTATTAATAAACTTCTGTAATTCAAAAAAAGTGAAAAAGTTGATTTTCGATTGTGAGAACTATGAAAAGATAGATACTATCTCCATAACATTTCCCGAAAAAGTGAAATGAGGCTACCGCATAAACTGAGTCGTCAATTATTTTTTTATTTAAAAATAAGTTGGGATGGAACCTAGAGGAGAATCTAGTGAACAAGTGAAAGAAATCTGAGAAAATATTACAAAATGAAATATCTGAGGAAGTAGAAGAAATTCTAAGAAATCTATACTTTACGATTAGCTTCCTCGAATGAAAAAGCCACGAGCCGCCACTGGTAAATGCACAATAAATGGTGCTCAACACATGGGACGTTCTCAAAACCGAGATCACTGTAATCTCTACAGATAGTTATACGTTTGTTTTTCACAATTACTCGCTAGGTAACATCTGAGCAGAAGAACTATCTGAATAGTGGATTTCTGTGATTTGATCACATTTCAAAGTTGAATAAGAGTATTTTCCAAAAGACGACATTGATAGAACTTACACCACTTTCAGCGGGGAGATGATTTTATTTCTTAATTTCCTGTTTAGAATATATTTGTTAATATATATAAATGTAAGCGGCGGAAGTAAAGTGAGCAATTAATTAGACAAACAAAAAATGTATCATTGTGTGCTATACTTTGCTTAATATTTTAAATTACTACATTGGGAATTGGTATTCGTATATTAGTGAAGTACGCACGGATTACCCTTGAGACTTAGCATTCCAAAACCAAACGTACGGACTGGAAGTGATGTAAAATAAATTTATTTTCCATACTTGACAGTCAGATTATCTAACTTTTCACATATTCATATAATATACTGTAGACTGATAAAAATCTCTCAGGAAACGTTCTTAAATATATCTAGAAAACGAAAATTATTTGATACAGAGAATTGATGATATACTGCGAAAGAACTCAAAAAGCTCCGAGAATAGTTGAAATAAAAAAAAATTATTATCAAAAACAACGACAGAACAAACAACAGAAACTGAAATCAGAAAATGGGATTATTTAATACCAAGGCTGCCTCCAAATCTGATCGAAGTATCGAGCTGACAATTTTTACTATTTGTACTTCAGTCTGATTTACAAAAATTTATTAGCAAACTTGTAAAAGTTTTCCAATTAAAATTTATTTTAAATTCATTTCGTTACTCGTTTAGTATGGATAGAACCAATAATAGCTCTGCATGTTTCAATTGCTAAACATTGTAAATGTAATTTTGATTTATCTATTGCTATGATCTTTTACAAGATATTATTTCTGATAGTTGTAATTTATTTTGGATGATGATTAATTGCTCTTAATCGAAGGAACCATTTTCCAGTGGTTTGCGTTCCATTAATTTTGTTTCAACAGCAATAAAACAGAACTTGTTGAGTTGTTACGGAAGATTACGACCGTTAGCAGTAGTAATGTAAAAGGAAATTTTAGTAGCCCTATTTAATTGCGTTCATGGAAAATTCCGTTTATTGGGTAAAAATTTCAGTTATTACCTAATATTCAACAATTTTTCATTCACAAATTAATTCTGCAATGCGTGATAAAAACCAATTTAATTCTTTATGTAAACAATTCGTGTTTGGTTAATAAAATTTGTTTTATAATAACTTAATAACGATACCATTTAATTAATAGCCGAGTAAATTAAATATGGTATTACAATATCTCTTCCCAAATTAACTAAACATGCAACGCCACGTACAATACTGATGTAAAGGATTAAATGACCTCATTACTTCCTTAGTCCTTGTTATCTTTGCAGACTAACTGGGAGCTACTCTTATATTATGCACTCAATAAATGCAATTATTTCAGGCATCCATTTTACACGCTAACTGTTTCCATGCATTAATGAGTATACATTACAAGGCAGGGAATCTTCTCTCTGAATTCAGAATTCAGTTGGAAATGTATAAACGCGCCCATGTTTTAAATTATTGCAAGACTTTTTAAGAACCATTAGTGGGATAATCAATAGCCTTTCAGGAAATTGATGAATTGCACTTCAAAATTGATTAAGTGGGTTGTTATTTTCGGCGAAAAATTATGTTATTTACCTTTTGTAATTCCAAGGCGGGCTTTGTGCGATCGAAAATTCCAGTTAAAACGAATTTTTGAACTATACCGAACAGCTTAAAGTAGAATTTACTATTTCGGGGTTATGCAGACCTTCAGCTTTACTTTGCATTATGTAGGAGAGAACCAATATAAGCTTTATGCTGTTAGCTGATTTCGTTTAAACAATACGGATCCCTAGCATAAACAGAGATCATAAAAGTAGAGTTTATATACGTAACCATTATGGATGGTGTTTGCCTTAGGATTATATTACTATTTACATTTTCCGGTTCGATACATGCCAAGGTATGTGCCATACTTACAACGAAGTTTGTTTATTAATATACGAGGTGTAATTTGAAAATGACGACCTAACTTAAAATACAAGATGGAAGAGACGATATTGGCTATATAAACAAGAAAGTTACTTTGTAACTTTGTAATATCAAAAGTTTTAAACTCAAGATAAAAATATTCAAACAAGAATTAAAGCTTTAAAGTTTTTTTAAATAAAAAGATATAGATTCCTTATACGCTAAAACTTTTAGGGATATTTTCTAGATTATTTAAGATACCAAACTTTATAACAAAGTGCACTCTAAGTTGGCAACAATAAAATTTAATAATTCATCAAGATGCTGAAAATCGCTATTTTAAAAGTACAAAGTAACCGCTTCTTTGATATAACTTAATTAAATCGTAACTTATTCAGCTTTTAATTTTGTGTTTCTTATTTATTTTTTATTGGTTTCAATTTCAGAAATTAGAAATTGCTGGAAGGAAAACTGCCCTCTAATTCACCTCGCTAATACAATTATCATGGTTATTTAGCCAAAATCATCTAAAAAGCTAACAGCAGACTTGCTGGTTTTATGCTATAAGAAGTGTAAACCATTTATAGTTTGCTAGTTTTGCTCAAGAAACTGCAGAGAAAATTTAATTACGAGAAGGAGTAAATTTCAGTTTTAAAGTTGCCTTCAAGTTTCAAAGTCGTTAAAATCAATAGCCGACCGTCTGGATTCTAAACTAAGAATGATACATTAACCTTTAAAATAATAGCATTGGTTTAAAATCAACAGTTGCTATGCAGCTCAACAGAAAATGAGGAGCTCCACCTTTTGATAAGAGGCGACCATCCTATTTATTGCACAGCAACGCGTTAATGACGTTATTATTTATTGCTTTTCAGCAGGAATAAGTTTTGTTTAATGTATAATCTTATATTTACAAAGAAAGAGGTGAGGTTTTGTTACATTTGCAAAACATTGCTAACAATCTTGAAATAACCTGAGAGCCTAACTTATAATATCTGTTATAAGCCCACACAGTTCAGGCTAAGCGTGACATACAGATGAAATCGTATAAGAGAAGCTTTAGGTAACGACTAGCCCACGCGCGGTTAAACCCTCTAAGTAGCTCATTGTGTAATCTTATTTTTCTCCCAACGGCCCTTTAGCATTCTGGTGCTGCTAAGGATTACAACAACAAAAAGACCATCTAAACTGCAACAGGAGAGGTACAAATAGAGTAGCAAATAGTTTTGTTCTTAAGGCTAACCACGTTAGTACCTTATTTAGTTATATTGCACCGATAGAGTGTAGAATTTGGGTTCATTATTCTGAAAGGATATCTAGAGTTTTATCCCTAGATATCAGAAGGAAGTATTTTGTTAATTCAGATTGTTCCTGTTTGTTAATTTAATAATTAACCATTCTAGGAAATCTAAATAAAAACAGCTTTAGAGATACAAATTTTGCCGCATTAACTGACGTTAGCTATGCTTTCCGAAAAAATTTTCTTAGAAAATGTTTAAAGCTTAATAAATAACTTTAAAAGCTCGGCACCGCAGGTTGAAGACTTTTGTCAATTATTAAGTAGAAATAACTTCGGAAAAGTTTTCTTTCAGCAAACGAAAAAGAAAAATTAAACGTTTACAATGGCGGTACCTCATGAGGATTGACTTATATAATTTAAAAGTAAAAGAAAAAATTAAAATACAGTTTTAATTTATTCGAAAGGACTACGAAGTACTTTTCAGCTTACCAAAAAATGCGGAGATATTTTACCCCCAGACCTCTAGGTTTCAACATTTTTCAAATTCAATGATTTTAACAGATAGTTGCACCGTTAAATTGAAAGAATTAAATATGTCGAAAATTTTGTGTAGACTACTTTGAAATTCCTTTAAAAATTATTGGAATTTCTTAAAAAATCACGGGAATTCCTAGACCTTTTTGAAAATCTCTGGAATTTCTTGGATACTCTTAACAATTCTTGCAATTTCGAAATCTGTGTATTTTTACCCTTATGAATATTTACCTTTTAGAATTATGCACCTAAAAAGGCTATCTTCTTTGAAGCTCCAGAACTGTTCTCTATCTTATGCTAGTTGGCTTAAAAGCTACACTTCACATGTAAAGGTCTCCAAGTTTCAGTAACTATACCTCATTATAGAATCCTCCTCCTTGAAGCCTTAGGTCTTCTCTCTGCTCTGGGCTCATTTGTTAGAATCTACCTTTGGATTTCTTGCCTAAGAGCTTTACTCTACGTGTGGTCTCTATGTTGAGATTGTGATAAAACTATACGTTACTCCTCAAGATATATTTTTTACCTCACCTTAATTAGATATTCTCTAGTATTTTAATTAAAGGTTTGATTTGCGATTTAGTTGATAGAGAAAGTTTTGTTTATAAACCAAACGTTTGCATTTTTTTTATGAGAATTATCATTTCACCAACAATTCAGAATCAAACGGTAAGATTATAATCTTGATTTTTCAGCCAAGCTCTGATGGATTTAAATGGAAACCACAGAGTGTGGACTCTAAAATAGTAACTATATATTTTCCAACGTCAAACAAATTGAATTTGTTAACGACGGCTATCAACAGAGATAGATATCAACAAACTAGTCAGTTCAATCTGACTGTTAAACTGACCAGACCGATAAACTCTACCATCACAAACTGACTCAAAGAAATACAATCGGCAAGTTGATCTCGATCAGGAATGAACGACACAAGGATGGTCGTTAATTAACGATAATAAATCTCTTAATCATTCTCAGTGGCGTAACAAGCAGGTGAGGGACCCGTGTGCGAAGTTGTTAACGGGGGGCCCTGCTTTTATATAAGAGACAAAAATAAAAGAAAATAAGAAATAACTTATATAACCATAATTTTGGAATTCCAACGATTGCCACGGAATTCCAGTGATTTTCAAAGAATTCCTTCCAAACAAGGGTGGATATATAGACCCCCCCCTTAAAAGTTATACCTAAATTCTTATCAAAAATATATAGATGAGTTTTTTATTTTTCTGAGATTTCCTTTATTTTTCTAAGATTGTCTAGATTTCTTAGAATATCCTAGAATTTTCTGTGATTCCCCACTTTACAAGATTTCCTAAGATCCTGAAATTTTTTAGATATTGGATATTTTTTAAAGATTTTCTAGAATTTTCTATTTCCTAAGATTTTCTCTAAATTGCTAAATTTTCTAAGATTGTAAAATTCTTGAGATTTTCTTGGATTTCCAAAAATTTTTTGAATTTCATAAAAAAATTTCCGGATTTCTTTAAATTTCCCTTTCGTTTTTTACTAATAAGTGGAAAAATGATGGAGAAATTGTCATATAAAAAATTAAAGGGAAATCAGGGGAAATTTGAGGGAATCTAGATTATTATACTATCCTTTTTGGTGACCCCGAACGCAAACAATATGGTTTTTACAAAAGTAGAAGAAAGCAAAAATAAAATTGAACGAGTTGCATTAAAAATAATGCCATTCTGGACTGAAAAACTTCATTTGTGGTTCGTACAATTAGAAATCCAATTTAACTTAAACCATATAAGAACAGATGATACAAAATATTATCACGTTGAAGCAAATCTCAACAAGGCTACAATGATTGAAATTGAAGACGTATTGGTAAACCCGCCGGTAACTGATAAGTATTTAAAAATAAAAACAGAATTGATAAAACGGTTATCCACCTCGCAACAATCAAAAACACGGAGAATGCTTGAAAATGAACACATTGGAGACAGAACCCCATCCCAATTTCTGCGACACCTGCGAAGTCTAGGAGAATCATCAGTACCAGAAAATATTATCAAAACAATCTGGATAGGCCGTTTACCAAACGATTTAAAACCTATACTAACAGCAGTACAAACACCAGAAAAAACATTAGATGAACTGGTAAATCTCGCGGACAATATAATCGAAGTAATACCAAGTAGACAGCTGCAAGCGGTTACGGAAAGGCAGTCAAGACCAAAAGAAAGCACAAACGTGGAAGTTGGCGAACTAAAGAAAGAAATAGAAATACTTCGAAAAGAAAATAGGCAATTACGAAATCGAAGCAAAAGCAGAGAATTGCCTAAATAAGAATTTATTTGTTGGTATCACAAAAGATTTCGCGAAAGAACCACGAAGTGTCAACCAGGATGTATGTATAAAAAAAACGAATTAAGGGGCCATTAGAGACGCATGGCCTTATAGAAACTATATCAAGTCGTCTCCATGTAACCGATATATCAACCAAGATAGAATATCTAATCGATACAGGTGCTGATTTATGTGTTTTCCCAAGACGATTGCTAACAGGACCGTTGAAAATGGAAAAATTCAAGTTATTTGCTGCTAACGACTCAACAATAAACACGTATGGTGTGACTACACGCGAGTTGGATTTCGGACTAGGTAAACTTTATAAATGGCGTTTTATGATCGCAGACGTAAACAAACCTATAATCGGCGCAGATTTTTTTTTAAAATTTGGATTACTAGTAGACTTAAAAAACAGAAAATTAATAGACACGACTAATAAAAGCAGCAGCTTGGGAATAGCGAACAGTAATGAAACAGAAACAATAAAAACCATATCGGATAACAACAGATTCCATGCATTGCTAATGAAATTTCCCACGATAAAGAACCCCATGGCAACAAAAAAGAAAATTCAACACGGAACAGTACATTATATCGAAACAACACAAGGACCCCCGGTATTTTCTCGACCACGAAGACTCGCACCGGTGTCAACGTAAATTTTTACCCCTAAAAATTTTACCCCCCTGGGGTAAAATATCCCTAGTGAAATTTTACCCCCTGTAAAAATTCTTTAGTGGGTAAAATATCCCTAGTGAAATTTTACCTCGGGGTAAAACATCCCTAGCGAAATTTTACCCCTGTATAAATTCTTTAGGGGGTAAAAATTCCCTAGTGAAATTTCACTAAGGAATTGTAAGGGGACGTCCATTAATTACGTGAAGCTTCTAGGGGGGGAGGGGGTTAAGCCAAATTTCACGAAATCTCACCAGGGAGGGAGGGGGGGGGTCGAAAAATCACCAAAATCGCCCCCGTCTGAACAGATAAACACGTAAAGACTTTACAAAACTCTCGTCTCGTTTCGTGGGGTCATGGGCATCACTACTATGATTTAGCCCAAATATAATATGTATATACAGGGTGTCCCCGTTGCCGTGAAGAACAATTGAGGTTGTGATAAAGGACACTTTTCTAATACAAATTTTGCCTGCGTCTCCGTATACGCTTAGGTTAAGTGTTGGCCACTTTAATAAGCACGTGTACATGAAACTAATTTCATCTGATTCACTCACTAGATGGCTAAGGGGGGGGGGCGAAGTATGATACTATGTACCAAACAAAAATTTATATTATAAATATCCCTAAAATTCATAGAATTTAAATATTTAACAAATTAAAATTATTAAAGTGAAAAGTGAAGTATTTGATGAATATGTTGAGATCGTACGAAAATAAAGAAGACGATGATGACGATACCAGAGCACAAGAACCAAAACCTAAAAGAGTCAGGCGTACGACCTACAACGCATTGGATTTAAATTGTGTTTCGGCATATTTACTTACGCATACCTATCCAAAAAATTTAAAAAAAAACGAAAAAAGTAACTTCCGACGGCAATGTCGTCCTTATAAAATGGAAAATGGAAAATTATTTTACCAAAGAACAGGCAAACAAGGATGGTTACCAGTAATTATAAACGACGAAGAAAAAACGATGATGATGAAAATGATTCACGAAGGTGCACCAACAAATGATACTAAATTCAGTGTTGAAACGAAATCCTTGGCTGTTCATCTTAGAAGAGACGCGTCAATATCGCTATTAGAAAAACGTTGTTAAAGGTCCACCATGTATACGGACATTTCAAATTTCGTCAAGGAATGTGATATCTGCCAGAAAATAAATCCAGCTACTTTAAAAGTAATCCTGAGCTGCAATCTGTGCCTGTGCCTACAGCTGTAATGTCGCAAATTGGAATAGATTTAGCCACCCTACCGGAAGTAAACAATAAAAAACATATTATTGTGGCGATTGATTACTTCAGCAAATGGTCTGAAGCTAAGGCTGTTGAAAATAAAACTGCGGGAACCGTTGCCCGGTTTTTATTCGAACTTATTTGTAGACATTTTTGTACCTATATATCCATACAAATAAATGATCAGTAAAGAGAATTCGTTAACCAAGTATCGAAACATCTACACACACTGACGGGAACCGAACAACGTGTGACCTCCGCCTATCATCCACAAAGTAATTGCCTAGTGGAAAGACAAAATCGAACGATTAAAAATATGTTGCTAAAAACTTTACATGAAGAAGGCAATGTTAACCGATTGCCCAATATACTTGACGGTGTTCTGTTTGCTCATCGTTGCGTACGACATGATTCCACTAAATTTTGTGGAATGTTGTTGAAGTGTTGAAGAACATTATAAGGAAATGAGACACAAAATTACAAATTTTATGGCGGAAAGAAAAACAGAAGTTGATAATTTTTCTGGAACTACGAATTACTTAGAAAACAGTCGAATGAGAAGTGATACAGTATGGGCAACAGAAGTTGAGCTACATTTTACTGCGGCATTTATTAGATTAGATTTGTATTCATACACTTCTACAAATAATAATAAATCATTCGATTGGATACGTTTCCCCAGTACACTGCAATTATTAAACGAACCCGATTACCAGAAGCCAGCTTTGTATTTAAACCATAAAAATGTAAATCATTTTGAGGTCGTAGTTAAGGTAAAAAACTAGCCTATGATTAAGGAAAAAAATGAGAGTTGATCTTCAATTGATGTAAACAATTTTATTTGAACAATTTTTTTTTTAATTTAATAAAAAATATTATTCTTAATAGTCCACTTAATTTAAGTATTTGCCTTGGTTTTTGATTCAGGATAATTTTTAACGTCGGTGAAATTTTACCTCCTTGATAAATATACCCTAGTGAAAATTTACCCCCCTGGGGTAAAATATTCCTAGTGAAATTTTACCCTCTGTAAAAATTCTTTAGGGGGTAAAATATCCCTAGTGAAATTTTACCGGGGGTAAAATATTCCTAGTGAAATTTTACTTCGGGGTAAAATATCCCTAGTGAAATTTTACCCCGGGGTAAAATATCCCGGGGGTAAAAATTCACGGTTACACCGGAACGACTTGCAATTGCAAAGAAAGAGTTTGAACACATGATGGAACTCGGAATCGTACGTCCCTCTATAAGCAGTTGGTCTTCACTTTGGCTCTTTTTTGGCTCTTAAGAAAAACAATGATTGGCGACCATGTGGTGATTTCAGATTATTAAACGCACGAACTATTCCAGATCGTTACCCCGTACCGCACATCGAAGATTTTTCGCACATACTGCACGGTAAAAAGGTTTTCTCAACAATAGATCTGGTTAAAGCATTTCATCAAATTCCTGTGAATCCAGACGACATAGAAAAGGCGGCGATAATAACACCATTTGGATTATTTGAATTTATATATATGTGCTTTGGATTCAGAAATGCGTCACAAACATTTCAAAGGTTTATAGACGAAATTCTGCGAGAATTGGACTTTGTATTCGCATACTTAGACGACATCATCGTAGCATCAAAAACAATGGAAGAACACATGGAACACTTGAGGATTTTGTTCGAAAAACTAGAAAAATATGGTGTTACAATCAATACTTCAAAATGTCAATTTGGAAAATAAATTAGTAAAAATAAGCTACTAAAATGGTGACCCCGAACGCAAACGACATAACCCCGAACGCAAACAGTATGGTTTCTACAAAAGTAGAAGAAAGCAAAAAAGAAATTGAACGAGTTGCATTAAAAATAATGCCATTCTGGACTGAAAAACTTCATTTGTGGTTCGTACAATTAGAAATCCGATTTAACTTAAACCATATAAGAACAGATGATACAAAATATTATCACGTCGGGGTCACCATTTTAGTAGCTTGTTTTTACTAATTTATTTTCCATTAAAATAACACAAATAATTACTTATATAGAGATAAATGATTTCATCATAATTGGATTAACGGATTATTTTGTTGGTCGCCACATTTGTTTTTAAATTTTTAAATTTAATTTATATTATTTAATTTATTTCTTAATAAAATTTTTTAATTAAAAAAAAATTTAATTTGTTAACTAATTTAATTTTAATTAAAATTACTGATTTTAATTTAATTTTGAAATTAAGATTTTTTTTGCCATTTTATTTTCTGATTTATCGAAATACTAGATTACTTATCTCATTATATTTTTAATGGTTTAAAATTTTTTTTTAAAGATTGAAAAGGTCACAGTACAACATCGCACCCACCGCACCCCGGTAGTTCCGCCCCTGACCATTCTTGATAACTGGCTTACTTTAAACTAAACTTCAGCATAAAAAATGCACTAATACAAGTAAGAACTCCAAAGCTTCAAATGACGTTTTACCGCAAAACCTTACGTAAAAAAGTCTAGTTTTTCATGTTGGAATTCTCGAATGCAACGATTTCCGCGCGCCTATGCAGAATGCTTAAGTCACTAAGGAGTCACAAACACTTTTATTTAACATAAAATTGTTAGAAGGTGTATAAAGGTCCCGGGCCTCCTATAGGTAGGGACCTGCAAACGATATAATAATACTCGTACAAAAATTATAATTTAAATTATATAAATAAAAAAGTGACTTTTTTTAGGTAAGAGAGCCTCTCAGATTATTTCCGTCCCTGGCCACCTGGCCCCCTGCCTAGACCGTTAGTAAAATGATTTGTTGTATGCAAAATAAGTAGCTTAAACTAAAGATTGATTCACCTGAAGAATTTAAATTTGATTTCCATTTCTATCAAAATTGGTTCATTTTTTATTTTTCGTCAAAAACTGAGACAGTTTTCTTAATTAAAATTTTTTTTCACTACGGTTTGTAATACGGAAGCTACATTTGTAACAATTTCCGTTCGTATTCGATAAAAACTAAATTAGTTGCTTAATCGGAAATAAATCGCTTAACAAGATCTCCCTTGAGGTTAATTCGACTTTTGTTCCAATTTTTCCCTAAAGAGAGGTAATTTACAATTACAAAGGATTAATTAATAATATGGATTGTTTTTTTTTCCAGGATAAATATTTAGGAAACTTAAACTCTAATTTTATATTTCAGGTGTTGATAAGAATCTCCAAAATGCTTTGATCAGCGTTTATCAGGAGGACATTCTAAAACAGCCATTTTTTAAAATCCTCTCGGTCAGCAGTAAATCCAGTCCAGTTTCGGATTAACGAGATGCTGAGAATATATAGACTTCCGATTATATTTTAGCGCATTCTGGGTTAAAAATGACTTTAATTAATAATAATATGAAATTATTTAAATTTTTGCTATGTACATTGAGCACTTTAACTTCTTAATTTCCCTGCATCGATAAATATTTTAATTTAGAGAGCCCTATATTTCATTCTTCCATAATATTAACACAAGTAAAACTAAACCGTTTGTTATTTTAACCTTTCGTTTTATATAGCTGATGTGCATTGCATAATTTATTTCTCAAGAGAAATCACTTCTAATTATATAGAATTTATGACAAATGGAACCAAATAAAGAGAAAAGTTCCTTTTAGTGAAAAATTTATTCTAATGTCGAATTTTTCAGCTTTCAGAAATCTTTTCAGATTCGGCAAGTAGAAAGAAATGTTTTTTTGTTATAGAACAGAAGGTGAACTGGCACTATCGCATACTTTTAGTATTATGAGATGAATTTGAACCATATTCCCAACGGTTTTCCTCATCTTTAGAAGATATTACTATACCACACGCAAGATAATGTCATAATTTTATAAAAAGGATGTCAAAAAAGTGGTTCGTATATGTGAAAACATAGAAAACACAATACTCATAAATTTATTATTCCATTCTGTAGTGACTGTAAGAGATTCGTTTTTACGAAACGGCTTAAAGGATAGAAGAGAACTTTTGAAATGAAATATTTTTCAGTATCAAGTCGACATCCGAGCAATTTAAATCTGAACAATTAAAAAGTTTGCTGAAAGCTTTAAATTGAATGCGCATTTAATGGAAGCCCAAACAGGCAGACACATGAAACTATTACAGTTTTATTTATTTAACTCAAGTTATGTTTACAAAGATTACAGAAACATAGCAAAATGACACCCTTGTTGAAATTTATCTTTCAGGTGTGCAATGACACACAAATAAATCTCGCAAATGTTTCCTTTAGGGCCAATAAGATTTGAAAATTAAGTTACATAACAAAGGCCAAAAAGTTGTTTTATTATCTGTAGAAATAAAATTCCAAAATAATAATTAGAAGTGGTGGCTACTTAAAAAAGTTATAAAGTAAATTTTCTTGTTCTTTAAAGGCAATTTCCTAAGATATCTTGCTCGGTTACAAGTGGGAGATTATCTTGAACATAAAAGTTAATGAAAATTTAAAATTGCACTTCAACGTTATTATCGTGCTGATGTGGTAAATACTACGTATAATCCATTTAAAAAATTAATGGATAGCACATTAAATTAGCACGGTTTTATTACCTTTCCCTTAAGAATACGGTAATCCTTTTAGTTTAATTATTATGTTGCTAATTTTTTCAACTATCATTTTGTTACTGGTTTATTTAGTACTGTAAGCTGGTTGGGCTTTGACTAAAACCGTTGTCTCAGAGAAACTATTAATTCATAAAATAACTAAACATGTGCTTACCTTTCAGGCCCATAGATTATGCACAACAAAAATTTGGAATTTGGGATCTGGAAGCAAAAAATACAAATTAATAGATGTTTTTCAAAACAATTTTAAACTATAAGGTTTTGAAAAATTTGAAAAAAAATAAATAGCTATTATTCCAAATATGAAAAGCTGCTGGATATGCAGGTAAAAGCATCCATTTTTGCACCAATAATTTTAGTTCTTTGCTGCTGTGTCGAAGCTTAACAAAGATTTTAGTTAAAAATTAATAGTCAGGTATTCATTCTTTTTTGTTTTTTCGGCAGTTTCTCATAATATACGCAGACGATACTGCAAGTTAACATTAACTCTATGCTGTATACAATATCACAATTTGTAAACTTTACCTATAATTCCGCAATTATTACGATGAAATCTGGTGTCCTTCGTCAAATTAATACCCTCTGGTGTAATGATGCTTGATGGTAACCTCACCTGAAGCAAATACGTCACGTCTTTCACGCATCACTCCAAAGTAATTATCGGTAACCTCCATCCGTCAATCTATTCAATAAGAGCAGAAAGCCTCAGAGTTCGAATCTAGATTGAGAAAATATTTTTGTAGCTGTAACTATTTTTTTAGTTTCTATGCGAATAAGTCGCATCAATTTGTTCTATAACCTCATCCTCAGAGTGCTAAGTTTGAACCAATTTTGTTCAATTTTGTATTATCAAATTTAAGTTTTAATTAACTTTCACAGAAGTAAGTTAGCAAAACCAACTAAATTTAAGCAAACAAAGCTCTTGACGTTCCACCTCCACATATTAACGTTAAAATTTCAGCACTAGCATATAATAGCAGTTTGAGTAACAAAATTTTATACGCCGACTAAGTAAGAAAATATAAAAAAAGTAGACTAAAAGAAAAATAATATGTTTAGATACTCCCAGTTCATATCATTTGCAAAAGTTTGATGTTATCGATAATCTTATTTTTAGATATCAAAGATTATGTTATTACATTTCGCTGGGTTTTCTTTCACTGCACTTCAAAGTTGCTTTAATATTAATCATATTTGAAATCAAATTTGTAAGTCAAATTGGTTTAGATCTTTTCACAACAATAATTGTTATTACGAAAAAATATGTGGGAATTCTCAGAGAATAAACATTGAGAAATGAGAAAAATTAATTTTCAAAATCAGTGACCGATAATGATGCAAATTTTATAAAGTAAGGTAAACTGAATATTTAACCGAAATTTAAGCATTTTTTTGTATTATGCAAAATTTTTCAACAATGGAAAATTACATTTCCTTTCATTATTTTAGTAATTTCCATCAACAAAAAGCTTTATTATGGTCACACAAATATATTGTGTTTGTTATGAAACATGTAATTCATGTTTTGTTAGCAATTTAAATTAAAATTCCCCTTAATTTTTATATTTTGCCTACGTCCATAATCATGAAAACTGGTTGAAAGTTAATTTCTTGGTAAGGAAAAGCCCTTGCATGTTTCGTAATCGCTATTTTAATCATAATTGTTCAACTAATCTTTTGAATATTTTATTCAGAAAAAAAGTTACTATAAGGTGCAATTATGTAATTTTCTTTTATAAAAAAATTTTGAAACCTAATTGTGTTATATATTATGCATATTAATTATTATTATGAAGCAGTTTTGAATTTTTCATGCTATCGATTGTTAGCAAACCAGAAAATCACGTTCAACCGTGCACACTAATTTAAAAAGCACTTTTAAATGCTGATGATGATCTAATTCAATCCAGGAGCTTCGTAAAATAGCTAAACAACAGTGATTGTTGTTTATGGTTGGGCTACAGAGCAGAACCTCAAGGTTCGAATCGATGACTTCATAGAATTCCTACCTATTCCTACCTATGAAACCTGAGAGTTTCAGTTAATCAATAAAATTAATTTACCAATTTTTACCAGATAAAATTAAAATTTTAGAATTTCCATTAATCTTTAATCTTTAATTTAAACTTTTGATTGTGTAACTTTGTAAATGGATGAAATGAAACGTAATCGTCTTCTGTGAAATGTATCAGTTTTTCAAACAATGTTTATTATACTACAGTAGCAGTAAAATTTGCTATCCGGAAAGAATTTTTTCGTTAATGTTATTAAAAAAAAACATTATCTGCATTATCTGACTGCTGAGCTCTCGAGACTGTAAATGAGATCTCGAAGTTAGCTAACGAGTGCAGGGTTAAGTAAAATTTGAACATTCTCAACTTCAGATTAATTATAACTTTGAGATTTGGCTTGAAGTGATCTTTAGAGATCGTTGGTGTCAATTAACGATCAGTTGAAATTTAGTTAAATAGCAACTTTTTGTTCATATTACTAAATGAATAATCAATGCAAAATGGTTTTACTTCAAATTCGACAGAGAAAACATTAATGGAGACTAGAAACTAAATTATGGCGTTTGATTACTTTACATTCTGTTAATATCAAAGATTGAAACCAGATTAGCTTGTTGAAGTATCAAAGCTGATATTTTATAAGTAGGTACCTACGCACGAAATATTTAACGTTATTTGAAGCTTGAAATGCTATATTCCATCTTCTTTGTAACATAAACACAAAAAAGAAGAATTACAGCAACAAGAGAGCTAAAACATTACAAAGCTCTTCCAGCGTTATTCTTTTATACGTAACATTTTTATTTTTATATTACACTGCCTTGATAATTAAACTGTTAATTAACATTAAATTATAAAAACAGAAATGCTATTTTAAAGTCTTAGAAAGTAAATTTCATTTTAATTACTTTTCAAGAAATTGTTAAGACCATGCCATTGAAGATGTAAGTAAGATTAAACAACATAATTTCGAAAAACGTTACAATTGAAATTTCAATTTTGTTACCTACTATTAAGCGTTCATTTCTTCGGGAGTGATTAACAAATTTCAAAGATAATAGGAAAATTTTGACTGAAATTGTTAATTTGGACTACATGAAGTGTGGTTTTTAGAACGTTCGCTTGCAGAATTCACACGTTAATGCTGGCTATTACTGTAGTTTGCGCGTCTTAATTACATTTAGGGGTAATTATTGACTGTACAGGATTCAAATGATACGGTTGCTCGGTTACAATATCAAAGGGTATTCTTGCCGATTTACAAATTTTCAGTTCTATTCTAGTTCAACAGATTACTTATAAATGTTTGCATCTCGTATCACTTGTACATTAAAATAGAAAAAGGAAAAGCTCTTTATTTTAAAGAAGGGAAGCTTTAGTAAAAATACACAATGGAAATAACGGGGGTTAAATTACAACAAAACAACCGACAAAACTGATCTCTCACTTTTATTTCTTATCCTTTTAACAATAATTTAGCTCTTCAGCTAAACAAGAATGACATTGCTTTGTTCATCGTAAAGAAATTCTCCTTTTTCTGTAGTGATTTACTATTGCATGAAAGTTGGGGTGTCCTTACGGGATTACAAAACGTCTACAAGTGGTTTATAGCAGTTGGAAAGTTTAACTAAATGATTAACTAACTCAACTAGTGCTAACCTACATATTTTTTTAAAGATTAGCATTTCCCAATTAAACTGCGTGATTAACTCCGTCACGAAAACCGCACCAGGTGGGACTTTTCTTATAAGTGACAAAAGACAGAAGGATCAGTAGGGAATTGTATTAACAAATACGATTTTTCGTTTGGTCTTTTTAAAAAAGCCCAGGAGAGAACGATTTCGGAAGTGTCGACTAAATCAAGTTTTTTTGTCTTGAAAAAGTTTCTAAAAATTTTTTTAAACAAAATTACTTTTAAAAGTGGATGAGATGAAATCAAAGTTTTTTTTTATGAAAAAAATGTAAATTAGTAAATCGCTTTTTATGAGCAATATAAAAATTTTTTATGTTGCAAAATTTATATCTGAAAAAAGCTACTCGGCAACACATTTTAGTGTTAAGTTCCCTCGGGAAATTCCTCTAACTTATAGAATATCAGTGAACTCGTAAACTATTTTGGACGTTACTTTATATCTATTGGCTAACTCGCACGGGAAGATACCTTTTACATTAATACGTCCAATTTTCTTTACGTTCCTTGTATTTTCCAACAATCGGATAAACTAAAAAATATGTAAATACGTTTCAACGTTCAATCAAACTAAATTTTCTATTTTGAGTAATGGAAATACATATATGAAGTAATAATAAAAACTATGACGGCTCGAATTTGAATAAAATTTTAGAACATCTTAAATTTGGATTAAAATATACTTCACTTTTTTTTTTCATAACCAACGCAAGTTTGCACTTATAAGACTACTTTCCGCCACGTTGGGAGTTGAAATGTCAAGATAGTTTACCATTACGTACATATAAAAATAAACTTATACTAAAATTCTTCTGAGGTGAAAAGATCGTAGAAACCTATACAAAATCAATTTCAAGACATAGGTCTTCTTGAATAAAGTAATGAAATTTTTACTTTTTTACTTTACTCTTTCAGTTCATCCTGTAAAGTCGATGATTATTCATCATTATAAAAACAAATCTGCAATGCAGGGATTCGGAATAGATGGAAAGAAACATTGATCCTTGCTTTCAGAAACAATAGTGAGACTATAGATTATAAAACACAAATTAAGGTCACAAACCGTACTGCACCTTTTCACTAGATACCCTAAAATTCACTCGAAATAAAGTAATAGAAATTAAGAAATATTCAGTAAAGGTGCAGAAGGAAGAAAAACCTTAATAAAAAAAATAAAACAGTATCAGGAAATGCAGGCAAATTGCTAGACGAAGCATACCGGAACTCAAACCCAATACATAGTTGCGCTACAATCCAGGGTAGGTTCTGACCAACCACTTTATTTTATGAAGGGTTTCGAAGGCAGTCTACCTTGGTGGTTTGCCATTGCCTGCAGAGGTAAGACGGTTAGAATACAGTTCTTGCTCCACTGGGATCGAACCATAGTTTTCTGCTTAGTAGTCGACGCACTTAAGAATCAGACCTTAACCGTCTAATGAACGGTCTAATGAATAGAATAACAACAATTATCTCTTTTGAAGGAATTGCTAATTCTTACAACACCTAGAATAGGTAATTCAGTAATTAATGAAAAGCTAAGACCATGGTGGTGATTGTGTTACCAGCTCTGTCAATTGTACGGAGGCAAAGAGCTTAAATCCAAAACAAAGATTTGCTCTTTTGTTCACTAAATGAAACTCAAGCAGAGAGTTTAAATATATTTAAATACACAACAACAATTTCCAATTACTTTATAATAATTAAATCGGCAGCTTAGCAGACATTTGACTATCACGTCGTCAACAACAATGTAAACCAATGTGTTTCTCCTTGAACATAATTTGCACAGCAAAGCAATAATGGAACTAATTTTATTCAACAAATAACAAATAATAAGATAAAAAATGGCGTTAGATTACTGCCAGTTGCACTAAAAAAAATGATGAAAGAAATTCATCACATTGATGAACAAATTCATCATATTGTACTCATCCGTGATGATTCTTTTAACGACGCATGCATGATGATTCACATATGATAACCTGTTGTTACTAATTAAATACTGCCGAGTTTGCAGTCTAGAATGTTCCAGAAACCTATAGCACTTCAATATAAATATACCGAGTGTTAAATAAATGTAGTGACTTAGTTTAAATTAATATAGACGTATGTGATTATTATGAATTGTAGTGTAGTTTAGAATTAAGTGTAAATATTAGTAAATAGTAATTGTTCTATTGTTGTTGACTTTATCTGTAGGTACATATTTTAGCCGTTTAGCAATTAAATAAACGTTTTAAGTTTCGTTACAATATTGATGAACAAAATTCATATATACAATGAATTTTTCATCAATACTATGAATTATTCTTCTGTTTAATCAATTTTGTTCATCGGTGCAAAAATAATAAATTTTAGTATATGATTCACTGATTATCGATTCCAAATGGCACCTGTGACTTCTATGTACCTTGGTAGTTGTATAGCGCCAATTCTTATTCAAATTAGAGCAGAGGAATTACTAATATCAACCTGACAACTGACTAACTTCCAACTAATGATTCAGTGTTCAACAATACAAATTTGAAAACGAAGTTTGGCCACTGGCCGGCCTGAACGAACACGAAAACAAGATAATTCAATTAAAATTAAAACAAAAAAAAATTGTTTAATTATTGAATCAGAAGTGGTTGGATTATGTGGAAAAACTATAAGAAAAAGGAAAATTTATTTAAAAAAAAAAATAGAAAACGCGCAATTCCACTCACAACTAGAGCGGAAACCACATGCTCGTGGTACAAAGAAATATTCGAAATGAGCAATTTTTAAAAGTTGGCTTCTAAATTTCAATTTTCTGGAAGTTTATGTGAAATATTGCAGATACAAGAAAAAACACGTCAATATATTGTTGTGTAACGAAATCATTTTAGAAGATTTTTGATAGTTTTATTGTTTTTTTTACAAATATTTAATTTGTAATGTAAAATAATATTTTTGAGACTTGAATTTGTTTTTAAATAATTTTGAATTACTGTAAATATATTTATCTTTGATATTAATTTATAAATAATTTTTGTAAATTTTGTAAAATTTTGAATATTGTGCTTCTTTTCATGCCGACAATTTGTGTTGGTACGGAAAGAGGAGAGATGGTCAGCTCTTCCAAGCGAGTCCGTCAAGGTGAGCGGATGCCTTTTGCTTGAAGTAGTGGTTTGTGTCTCATAGTTGAGATTTTTTATTCATTTTGCGAATAAAAATTTGGAGTGAATTTTTTGAAATTTGGATTTGGAAGATTGAAGTAAAATTGAACCCGTTGATTTGATAAATCAACATAGCCGTAATTTGATTAAACTAAAATTTAAATTGGAAGGCATAGTAGAGTTCGTGTGCACGTCGAGCACTTTGTTTGATTGCTACATGAGAAATTTATTTAAAAGTTTAACTTCGTTGCGAAGTAAAAAATTAAAAACCCACCACTGAGAAATTTTAGCTTCCGTCTTGACAGCTGGCTGGCAAATGAAGGTAGCAAAGAAAATTGGGAAAATAAAAAGATTTCCAACGTTCCACTACAATATAATTAAAAGCATTTGACAGCAATTCTTGAGATAGTTCATATGTCTCAAAAAAGGAATCTTCTCTAACATCTAGAAGAGTTTTAGAAACAACTTGAGAATCTTACCTTCTTTTTGCTATCACCAAGCACTGGCTTTGCGTTTCCAAGGTTAGTGTTCAGATTTAGTATTTTTTGTTACTATGTGTAAGGTTTATGACCGGACCTTGTATGTTATTTTGTTTCGAGCTACATTCGTTCTAGTTAGCAGCGCATGCTCATCTTAGGTAAAAGTTTCATTCTGTGTATCTACCATATTATTTAAATAAATACTTATTTAAATACAAGTGCCTAGTGTTTTCCACATACAGTCCACTAGAAATTATCGCCATTTGGGGTGCTATCCAAACAGTTAGAGTAGGCTAAATGAAATTCTTAAATTTTCTTCTTTCATTAAATTTTCTTTCGAAACAAATTTATTTTACATGTGAGTATTGCACTCAAGAATGGGGCCTACTCGGGAGTTTTTGCGAATATGTTCCCGACATTGACGCGTATGAATGGATTAACGAGATTCCACCCGAGTATTTTCCTTAATTTTGAAATTGCAATAACTCGAAAACGGTGCTAGATATCGAAAAACTGAGCAAAAACTTTACCACCCCCCAGCGATTTATCGTAAGAAGCCAGATGCAAAATTTCAGATCAATAACGCGCAATAATGGAACAAAAAAAAATCTTTTTTAAAAGTATTACTTTACTTCGGGAATTGTGAAAACAAGTTTTTAAGAGCATAATCTCACCTTTTTACCATATCTGAGCCTTTTTGTGCCATACTCTAGTAAACAGCCCCGGGCTGTAGACGGGAAAATATCGGGGCAAGCCCGGGTATTTTCCCTCCTGCCCAGGACTATTACCTACGAAAGTGACGCTTTTGATTCGCAGCAACTTGTGGGTTATCGGCATTTGTTCATTTGTACTGTTATATAGTGCACCTCTCAAAACACTATTCGATAGCCTCATATAAGTACTTTTAACTCAATAGTCATATTTGGAGTAAAATTTTAAAGATTTTGCCTGGTTTCGTAAAGAAAAATTAATATTTGATCTAATATGATTAAAAGTTGTGTCATAATTATTGTGAAATTTTGATCATAAATTAAATATTAATTTTAATTTAAAATTAAATTATATAAAAATAAATACGAAATACAATCTATGACTGAAGCTATTCTGAAATGGTTAAACCCTTTATCCAGTACAAGCTAAACCGCAAGCCCTGTCGAAGTTATTAGTAAAGAAATTGTAATACTAATTGCTACCAAACAAATTCGAAACAACTTCAAAAATTGTCATTTTCTTTCATTACTAATTGCATTCATAATATAGAAATGAACTCAAATAAGAAATTCAAGTAAAGTAAAATTTGGGTTTGTTATTGTTCCAAAATTTTGAGAAAACTTTGTTCAAGTAGGTAATATATTTAGCATTTACCAAATTAAACGAATTTACGTTTAATTTAGATAAAAGTTGTGGTGCGAAGTTAGTATGGATCGGAATTAACGAGAATGTCAGAAAACGTGGGAGTAGATATGGAAAATGTTAAAAAGTACGGAAAAGTAGTAGGTACATGTTGATTTTGCGTGTTTATTCAAAAAAAATTTCCAAACTCCAAACTAAATAATATTTAGAGATGTCGATACAGCCTTCACATATCCAAAGGCTGAATCAATCATTGAAAAAAATTACGTAGGTTTAAAATTGTTAACACGTAATAATAATTATAATACTAAAATATTATGTAGTAGGTAGATACATTATTCTATGTGAGAATAAGTAACCTAATTTTCATATGATGAATAATACTATCTCGCAAGTGCGTGAACGTGGGCCATAAAGGCAAAGGTTCTGATTTGTTATACTACTCTCTCGGGAAAAGAAAAACACGCATATTCTTAACTGTTCAGAACCAGAACAATGATAAGGAATTAGGTGTTTAGAGTCCAATGGTGCTATTATATTATGGTTAACAGTTACAATAGCAACTGGTTACAGAATAGTACATTGCAACATAAGGGAGTAAAGAAGGTGTAACGACACGTTACAAGCATACGCAAACTAATATCACGAACTTGTACAAACATTACAGTCCGACTGGGATAGCCTAAAAAGCGTCGAACACACCACAGCGATCACGCGCGGTGGCGGTAGCGATAGCGATCGCGGTGGCGATTAAATGGCTGCACACACCGCGGTTTATATCGCGATTGCGATCTAATTCTGACACATTAGGAAAAACATTTTTTTAATAAAAAATGCAAAATATTGCATTGCAATGACAACGAGGATCAAATTGAGAAGGAGGTACTTCTATTGCCAGCACTGTTGGAAGAGAATAACAATAATAATAATAAAAAAAACCCAGGTAATCATTACAAAAATAATATGCATACAAATGGTCACTTTCATTCTTATACGTTGTTATAAAGATGATGAATTCCACACATTATACAGTACAGGAAATAGGAATAGCCTCATTTATGTTTTTATAAAGAAATCAAGAAATCTTAACTAATTATTATTTTAATTGATTTGTATAATTTTATTTTATTAATCATCGACTCACCATGGAAATTTTTTGGAAATTTAATAGTTCTAAACGATTCTTAAGAATAACGCCAAATAAGCGGTCAGACATTGAAAAATCCAAATTTTGCAATATCTTTGAAGATAATTTTCTTCACATAATCCCAGCTGGAAATCCCAAGTTCGAATCTCACACCTAACGAAATTTTTATATTTAATATTAATTAATACAATTAATATTAAGTATAAAACAAAGTTAACAGATGATTCCATAACACTTGGAACCTCACTCATCTGTTACAAAGGTTATTGTGAGTGTGAACAAAGTATGAAAATATTTTCGATGTGTATGTGCCCAATGCATTAACATTTCCAATGTGAAAGTGCAAACTTTGAGACATTTAAACTTTTTAAAATTAGTTAGAAGTTAACAAAGATATTCAAGGGGGATTAAAAACAGAAAGAACTATATTAAGTTAGGGTAATTATTGTATTTAGATAATTCAATTGTCATTAAAATATTGTGCAATAAATACATTATAAATTTAGTAAATATTAAATATGTTAAAAATAAATGTTTAAGAGATAAAAGAAATAAAAATTTAAAAGTTAAATAAATTTTGAATTTTCCATCAACTTGCAATTAAGAACGTAGATGACGACAAAAAGTTAACTTCTTTAGGTAAACTAATGAATAGCGTTAATAACCAGTCCTTTAGGACCATTTTATATTCTTAACAGATTGTTGAACGAACTAATGAATAAAAGTTTTAAATATTTTACCTTAACCTGTCGGATATTTTTAAAACGGAATCGAACTTACCTAAAACAAAAAATAAGCTTAGTTTGGATAGGTATACATTTATAAATAAAATATTTAATCTAAGTGGAACTATTAAAAAATCAATATATAGAGTGCCGCCATTCGATACAGTATCTTTCCATATTATTATCGAGGTGCGCCATATTTGGCTCAGGTGAGGTTTGCATTATCTTTGTAATGTAGGAGATCGAATGAGTGATTGCATGTTAAAGACGAAGGAGACGTAGGTTAAGATAGCCGCGTACGGGGAAGTACACTAAACCAATATTTGTGGTGTAAACCAACGAAACAAAGGAAAGTCGATAAGCTAATGAATACACTTTTCAAACTTCAAATTCAGCTAAATAAATGAATTATCATAAATTTATGTTTTTGTATAGAACTTTTTGTTATGTTAATAATTTAATCGTTGAAAATAACGTTGACTAAAACTAAATTTACTTTTTGAACCGTTACTGTTTTAAAAATTCTAACTCTAACTCTATTATAATCTATATAATAATATTAAAATATTTAAATGTTAACGGTTAAGTATAAAAAATTGAATATGTAAATTTTTTTTATTCCATATTTTATATTAAAAAAGTAGGTATTTATTTTTGCCCCACGTTGAGCGCCAAATAAATACTTTATAATTTAATTATTAGAGTTTGCCATATTATTTTTCAATTTAATTTCTTTTTAAATATCTGCTTTCTGTATCAAATTCAACTTTTTAAAATTAGATTCAATTTTCGATTCAATATCATTCAATATTGTTACATTATTCTTTAATAAAATTTAGCTTTCTCTTTGTTAAGTAGCTTTTAAATGTTCGAAAATTTTTATTTCACTTTTCAAAAATATTTTTATACCGTCTTTGTACTTTTAATATATTAAACAATATTATTATCATAAATCAATTTATTTGCTTTAATTAATACAATATAACAAAAATGCACAAATTGAAATCTTAAAGATAAAATTAACAAGTCCGAGTTTGACTCATATAAAAAAATATGACAATATATAATTCACAATTTATAAATTATTGTGAATTGCTGCTATTTTCTTAAGAATTTAATTTAATATTACAGTCTTCTACATACTTTTAGGTGTAGCTTCCATACTTCCAACTTCGAGTTGGAAGCTTACGACATTTTGGCATCAACGCTTTTACAGTTCAATTCGAAAATTTTGGCGCTTACCGCAACGTAGCAGATTTGCTTTTTTTGTATGATTACCCATTGCAAATTTAATTTAAGTAGTTCAGTGTTCAGCATAAGCGTGGTGCTGTAGTCGCAATAATTATTGTAATTATTTTCACCGCTAAGTAGAAACTAGCCTACATTATTTACTTTTAATTTAAATTTCTGTCATGTGTGTTGATATTCCAACGTACCTACAATTAGTTTACAATTTTTTTAGAATTATTGTCAAAACCAGTTGAACAATGTATTTCTCTTGTTTCTCTTGCCGCACAAAGGTTGATTTTTTTTAATTGTTAAAAGTTACGGAATAATAAATTAATATCATATAAGCTGGTTGTTAGATTAAACTTAACCATCAGTTAAATTTAAATTTCTCTACAACTCATTTTTCTTTTTTTTTCATTCTGAAATAATATTATTATTTTTCATCCTCTATTATTATTATCGTTAACTGAGCGATTTTGTTCAGTTTATTGAAATATTGTTTTACATTTTTTTTACATTTTCAATTTTTCAATTTTCTATCCGAAAGTTAAAAAATGCTTAAATTTTACCTAAAACCTAACTTTAAGGGGGGCATTGTATAAGGCATTGTATAAGAATATTTTAATAAACAATTAATTTAAGTGTTAATGTAATACAAATGATTTCTTCTATTGCATTTCTATTCTTATAACTTTTTGTCCCAACCTTGAACTTTTCTTAATCCATTCAAGAGCACTTTTTTTGATAATCAATTTTCTCACTCACTTTGCCGAAGGTTTTATCGCTTTATTCATTCCCTATTTTTTCTTTTTATTGTTTCATAAAGTTCGACATTTCTTTTTTACTTTTTTCTCTATCTACACTTTTTCAGCAAACTTTTGTGCTGAAAATATTGTTTAAATATTTTAGTGATCTAGTAAAGATCCGACATTCTAATAATTTTTGCAAATATTTCCTGCTGAATTGATGAAAAATTTTAAAAATAAATAAACTGACGTATAAGCAATAATATTATTATGGTAGTAATGAGATTAACGAGTCAATGTGGTCTTCAGACGGCACAATACAGGCAATTAAGCTTTACATCATTCAAAAATATACTAGGAGATGCTGCATGACGACCGATAAGCAGAAAAACTTCCTAGTATAATGCAATACATTACCATGTATTTTGTGTTGATGGATTTCTTTGTAAAATTTTATTTAAATGCAGTGTCAAGAATTTGATTGAAGAAGTAATGCCGATCGATCGTGATTTTGTTCAAAATGTCGAAAAATTTAGAACAATTGAAAATAACTGTGAAGAGTTTATGGCTTTCTCTTGTCCTATTCTCATTATATTAGTAGAGGTATTTAGAGCTGAATATCACCTGATTAAACACAGAGACCGTTATTAGCTTAGTAGGTTAGCGTTAGCCGAACAACTGCTGACTCTAAGTTGATGATGAGACAGACATTCAAATTTTGCTTTTTATAATATTAAAAAGATAAAGATAAATATTAGACTCTCCGAAGATCCAGGGAGAGATTAAAACTTTCATATGACTGTCTCCGTGCTTCGGAGGGCACGTAAAGCCTGAGTTAACTATTAAAAAACAGGGTTACAGGCATTCCCCAATGCGTGGGGCCTAATCCTAAAAACCTTTCTCCCAGAGAAAGAGGCTTTGTTTAGCAGTGGATAGAAATGGCTGGCTGATGCTGATCAGTTGATTCAGCGCCGTATATCAGCTAGTTCAGCATTTAGAACAACTTGAACAACTGACAAATTAAGTGCAATTTCAGTTGGTTTTTAGTCGCCAAATTAGCAATTTGGTATTAACAAAACGTTAGCAAAAAATCAGCAGCTGATAAAGCTCAATAACTGAATTTTACGCTGACACAGCGTGCTTGCAGTTGATATTCAGCACAAAATGTTACTTGGGAACTGTGTTTAATATAGTATTTACAGATAAAGAGACTTGCAGTTTAAGAATATTTCAGGGATATCACCAACCTGAAAAAGATGCGGTCACAAAATTCCTATAGGTATACTTGGTCGAAGATAGAATTTTTAACTATTGTATAGCAATCGCATTTCCCATACCTACTCGAACTGTCAGTTCAGAGTAGTGTTGTCGTCACTTTAAGTTAAAGCTTGGTACAGTAGTAATAAAGGGTCAAAGTTGTAAATGAAGAGAAAGAAGAATATATTTAGTATATAATATCAATAATCTAGCTTCAGCTTATACTTATTAATTTATTAATACAATATTCATTTTGCTTCGTTCGATTTGGTGGAGATGTGGGCGGTTCTGAAGGCACTAAGTAACAGCAGGGTAGATCACAGATATACTTGAATACAAAGTATTTATAAAAATGCTAACTTTTAAATCTTAAAAAAAACAAAGAAATGAAAATTAAGAGAGAAGTGCGACAAGGCAACTTCATATCACCCAAACTATTTACGCAGTCCCTTGAAGATAATACTCGTATATGTTCAAGGAACTAGATTGGGAAGAAAAGAGAATAAAGATCGATGGCGAAAATCTAAGCCATCTACTTTTTGCAGATGACATCGTGGTGTAAGCTAAAGTCGAAACGAGCTACAGGAGATGCTAAACGAATTAAACTTAAAGTCAAAAATTATAGAATTACAAACTAATATAGCCAAGACAAAGTACATGACCAATGAATTCGACAATAACGATCATCCAGAAATTGAAAAACAAGAAAAAAAAGTAGAATCATACGTATATCTGGGGACAAAAATTTGAGATCTCAAAGACAAATCTAAAAGCAGACCCACAAAGAAGAATATCATTGGCATGAGCAGATTTTTGCAAATTGCGTGAAGTTCTTCAATCACAATATTGAATTTACATACGCACGGTACGGAAACGGGCATTGATTAAGAATAATATATTGTGGTGTTTCAAACATCAATTTTGATTTTTATTTGTTAAAATTGCGATGAATTTGTTTATTTTTGTTAATTTTTATATTTTGTTTTGATTTGTAAATAATTTTTAAATTTTATAATGACGCGCGAAAGAATTTTTAAGTTGGCTCAAAAGAGAGTTATCATAGTGCTAGAATAGCATAGTGTTGGTCAAAGGTTCGATCCTCGACCGAGTAAAAAATTTATTAATGGATTAATGTTATTTGAATGGTCATAAAATTTGGAAAATTGAAAATTCGTTGAAGGGAACGTGTACTGAAACGACAGTGTGGTCTGGCGGCTTATCTCCACATGAAATTGTTCAAACATTTTGCAATTATTAATTTGAAATTATCTGAGTTAGCCGGAGCGAAAACCAAAGTGTAGGGGTGGTTTTGTGAAAAAATTTATTTTTTCATAAAATATCACTACAATACGGTTACGGTCAATGTTGACAATTTGGCCATTAACGTCAATGGCCGGACAATAACGTCAATGCCCAGCTTAGTTGGGCACTAACGTCATTGACCGGCCAATGACGTCAATGACCATACATTTTGTGCAATGTTGACATTTAAAATTGTACATGTGGTTTTGGCATCATTGCCCGGGCAATGACGTTAATGTCCAATACAAGGTGGACAATGATGAAATTACTATTCTACAGATTCTATATTCTATCACTCTTTTAGTTTTGGCTGGCGCAACTACAGCAAATCACGGATCCATCACAAAATGAATTAATTAAATTTAATTAATTTTTCCTCCGGGCCGCTTTGGTTGACGCAAACACATGGATCCATTCAAAAATGATTGTTTGTCTAAATTAAACAAAAATCTCTGTACACTTACGAGGCCTTGAAAAGGGCCGAGTTGCTGTCAAAATAATTGGAAAAAATAATTGTCTCTCGTTGAAGTATATCGCCATTTTGCTGTTCCTTGTAGTAATTATTTTATAATATCATCATTGTCCAATCCATTTTGGCCATTATCGTCATTGACCGGCCAAAGACGTAAATATTACAATCATATCAAAATATTTACATCATTGTCTACCGTTAACGGGCGTTGACGTCAATGGCCGGTCAATGATGTTACTGACCAGAGTAAATGGGCATTGACGTCGTTGTCCGGCCATTGACGTCAATGCTCAATTTACGTCATTGACCTAACATATATACTAGAACGATTGAAAATAGCTCAGAGAGCAATGTAGAGGTGCATGCTGAATATCATGCTTTGGCATGGCGACATAAGAAACACGGAAATTAAAAGAAGATCTATGGTAACCGACGTAGTAGAAAGGATCTGCCAATTAAGATGGAACTGGGCGGGACATATGTATAGCCAGAACAAAAGACAATCGATGGATCAGAAAAATAATAGAGTGAAGACGCCCAGAGACCAGATGGATCGACGGCATAAAGTGATACGCGAATGGATGTGAACAACAGAGGATAGAGAAAAATGGCTTGAAACAAGAGAGGCTTACATCTGAAGATGGATGAATTAAGTAGCTATTTGATGATGATTTAATAGTGTATAACAGCATTGGGGCAATATAGTATCGATATTGGTGCAATATAGGTACAATATAGTATTAATATTGCTACAATATTGACTTCATTAATATTTCATATGATATTAAACCTCATTACTGATTTACATTGTCAATTTTGTTGAACCTGCTGAAATTTATTTGGATTAAATATTGCACCAGTATTGCAGGTACTTCACGGCATGGGCTGCAACTGTATACCTATTCAGATTGGAAAGATATCGCAAGTGAAATTGTTAATAAAAGCTCATTTTCAATGCACTTGATAAATAAGTAGGTACACAATTCAAGATTAAAATTAAATTGTTGAAATAAGCTCTTATCTTTTGGATTATGCGAGATTAAACTTTACTTTTTCCGTTTTGAGTTGCGGGACGCATTTTATCCCTCTGTAAATTTTCCGAGACAACCCAAATTCATGTTAAAAATGTTCTACCTAAATCAGTGAATAATAATTAAAGATCCTTTAGTTAGTGTGACATCTTCAACAATAAAAAACACTTGAGATTATTTGTTAACTATTTTACTATTTTGCTAACTTTTAAAATTTTAAAAATAAAATTTCAATAACTCGTTAAAATCTTACAAACTCGGAAGGCTAGCAAAAATTACTTTGAATAGTGCGCACTCAACTTTACGAAATGATTCGGTGAAGTGCGCTCGAGCAAATAAGCAAGAGACTTTTTAGCATTATTAAAAGTGGGTTGTATAAATATCCCAACAAAGCATGAAATTATCAAACAATAAAAAGAAATTACAGTTTTAAAAAGCTTTTTACTTTCTTCTAATGCAATTTTCTTGTGTTGTGTTCTGGATTATTTTAGATTTTCTTTTTTCTTTTTTTATTGTAGTTTGGAAAATATAAAACTACCAGACACGACTAAAACTAAATGATAACAAAACTTTTTAACTTTTAAATGGATTTCAAAAGGAATAAAATATTTTTGTTAACGTAATTAAAACCATTTGGGGATGTAAGTATTTTCACATAACATTTTAAATGTTATTTCACATTTTAAAAATGATTTTATTTTTATTGCTTACGAAGTAACCAAATTAGTGGAAATAATTAAATTAAGAATTAGTCCCACGAGATAAAATATCCCATATATTATTGACGCTATCTCTTCATGTAAATGTCAGAAGTTACAAAACAAGACAAACTTTAATTGAGTTTTCTCTATAGCGGTTTGCCAAGAACAAACTTGAAACCGTAATTTACTAAAAAAATTGCAGATGCTTGGATAATTATTTATATCAACGGAAGCATAAGTTTCTTTATTTTGGCTATAGCGTACGACCACATCAAATTTTTACTTTGTGTTTGTAAACATTTAGTTCTCCAGTCGCATCTGAATTAAAAATAAATAACCTAATATTGAAAATTAACATGAAATAATATGAAATCCGAAAAATAAAAATTAATTTCCCTAATTATTAGTAAATGAGTTTTACGAAAACATTTTACCATGTCACATGGCCAAGAATATCTTTTGGTAGATATCGTAATGACTTGGCTATATCATATTTCATTGACAATCAAATATTTACGTATAAAAATCGGAAAAACATTCCAAACACACTGGAACAAAATCGATAGATTAAAAAAATCGTAAATTTTTCCATAGAATTATAATCCAATGTAATGTTAACGTTTTTGAATAAATTGCGGCATATTTCTGCGCTTACAATTATTTCAAGTAAATATGCTACAAAGTTGTAAAAATGACATTTTTATTGAATGAAATATGCAAGAGTAGACAATCAATTACTACATAAATTAGTACTGTAATTTTATTTGAGCTATGCAACGACCTGTAAGCACAACTATTATTTTTGTTATATTTGCTCAAACCGACGGACGTAAAAACCTGGAAATTAATTTGAAGCAAAGCTAAAATAGTTTCTGTTTGTTTAACATTCCAATTGTTCGCATTTTAAGCGAAGCAGGTATTTTCCGCACAAATAAATTTGATGCATTCCCGATTGGAAATTACAGGAGAATGTAGAAAAATGTTATGTTACCAGGTGGATAGTCACAATAAGCGCAATTTTTAAATTAATGCTCATTAAATGCAAATTTAAGATAACAAGTTTCTTTAATAATATTGCGAATGCAAAATTTTAAAACTTTTACGTTTGATTAATTATTTATGGAAAGCTGCTCAGTTTAATAATAAACATAGTTTTAATAGAACATAAACAAAACTGGCTGCGTAATTAAAGTAAACGGAACAGGATGAGTTTGAAATTTGCAATTATCCAAGCTCCGTATTTTATGATATATGAAGACATCATTAGAAATCCGTAGTGTTAAACGAATTTTCTATGCTGCTTCATTAAGGATCCGAACCGTAGATTTTGGCAAGATGCTTTTAATTTGTACTGTATGCATCCACTTTTGGATTAAACAATTTTCTACTGAAATTTGAATAATTGCAAAGCACGATAGCTGTTCTAGAACTGAAAAGTGGTAGAAATCCGTTATGTTGCCCTCGGCCGCCACATAGCCTCGATACGCCTCAGTGAACAATATCGATGAAATTATTGATTTACAATTAAAATTTGAAAATAATTGTTAACTAACTATTAAAAATTAATTTTGGAAACCGAAAAGTATTTTACGCGTTATATGAATAAACAAGGGAGATTTTTTTTTTCTGGAGTCAATGTCATAAAATTCAAATTAAAGTATTTAAATTACTCAGTTTTATATTGTAATTTTATTCTGAAACTAAAACACGTGATTTTGTTAGCTAAACAAAATCAACAGTATTTATGCAAAAGAAATCGAAAGCAGTTTAAATAATTTTAAACTGACAAATCAAATTTCAATTTTATTTAAAAAGAAAATTTTAGGAAGTTGGTATCGAAAGTTATTGGTATTCAAAATTAAATGCTGTAAAATGTATATAAAATAATTTTAAATTATTTACATATTATTCAAATGAAATATTTTTTGGTATTTGATATATTTAATAAATTAGATTTGGTTATTTAATATTTAAATTAAGCAGATTAGATTTTACATTTTATTAATAGTAAAAGAATATATTGGCTTTTACTATTCACCAAAGTTTGCTGTTAAACTTATTTTCCTTTTCACAATGACTGATTTTTTTTAAATATTTTGAATTCGTGATTAGATTTAGTTGTATTTCACGTTTTAAATACTTTGAAAGCTCGATAATCTATTCATGCGCAGGAGTGGAACCAGATGAAACCAGAAAGATTTAAAATATTAAAATTAAAAGTGATAATTTTAATTTGATAAAAATTCAAATAAATCTTTTGTATTAATTTCAAACTATTGATTTACTCAATGTAACTAATTTGTGTTTTTGTTAAAAAAATAATTCAACTTTGAAAGTAAACCACAGGATTTCCACAACTAAAATAAAATAAGTAATATTTTCAGCAGGAAAAAACAAAATTAAGAAACAACAAACAGTCAAAATGTTTCTAGAATAATAAAAGAAAGCCGAAACAAAAAGTTTAACTAAAAACAAAATCTAAAATCTTGTGATTGGTGCATAAAAACGGCGCGTTTTTGAAACGTTTTGAAAATCTTAATTTAGCTTTGGAACTAAATCACTCAATTTTGTTGGCTAGCGTAATTAAATTTTATTTGTACATAAATGTCATTAGTGGTAGCTTTGCTATCAAAATTTCTTGTAACGAGGAGGCAATACAATTTAATTTTCCGCGCTCTGTAGCAATGAGGAAAATTAGAACTACGTGACTAGAATGGTTATTTAGTATGCATGTAGTTTGAAAATCATGGTCAGTAAACTATTGCACGTTTGCTTGAGGAGCTTATTTTTTTTGCAATTATATCGATTGTGCTAAAAACAATTTCGTCAGTGTAAATAAGTAATAGAATGTTGTCACTTTATGTCGCACTTGAGTTGTTAGAACTTAAACTTGCCCACCGAAAGTTTGAAATACTTTTATAAAATTTATAAGGGGTAAAATTTAGATCAAGAGAACAGTCATAGGTAATGAATTTGATTTAATTTTATTCTGTTTTTATTCTTTGTGTGGGAATTTAAATATTTAGAATATTTAACAATTGGAAATATCACTTTCTAGTTTCTACTCTCTGGTTGATCTTAAGAGTAGGTCAAAAATTGTAATACTGGAACTCAACGTGGGGCTTTTTTTATTTCAGGCATTTAGCAGTAGAAACGATAATACTGTCATTGTTGTCCTATGATGAAATGTTTGACTTTGTGACTATATGAGAGGTGGAAAATACTCAGGCGCGGTCTGTATCTCTGCTGTCATGACAGTAATATATTGCTTTCACGGTAATGTTATATGACCAACCGAGTAGGCTATGCATATAAATAATTTTTAATTAAAAGTAAAAGAAATTTTTAATTTGAAGTAAAAAATGTTAAAATCAAAGCTTTGTGGTTATTAAATTACCCACATGACTAATTTGACTAAGAGGACTTTCAAATTATTCTTCTCTTAATGAAAGCGTAACACATATTTTAGTGGCTATTAATTAAAGTAATTTTCTGGTAAATACGACGGAAAAGTCCAGCACGCTATAGTTATAAATCCTCTAAATAATATTAAAAGCTGATAAGATCCGACATTGATATGAGAATTCGTCCACATGAAAATCTATTATGCGGCTAAAAATGCTGACATTACTTGTAAGTTTGAATTTCTACACAATAGAAAATAATCAGATTAAAGGAAAAATAAAATCGCAGAAAAAAAATCACGCTACATAATACAATAGCATACCGTAGCGGTCGGCAAGCTGGGTATTATCGGAGTTTTAAAATAATTCTGAAAATACTGAAACAAAATCAGAATTTATAGTTTCATTTATTTGATTATTATTTATAAGCCGTTGGTAATTAAAAGAAAATTTACATGTTACCATCAGTTACTGCTTTAATGAGTGGATAAATTATTGTGTC